>CP097905.1:0-2911545 GCA_023650635.1 Epichloe baconii | reverse complement strand
AATCTATGCGGCATTCCGTGGCGAGATTCTACGGGTCATGTCAATCGATAAAACAAGACTATTCCTGAGTAAATATCCTTCGACTATAACCGGAATCAGCCTACAACAGCACTAGTGGATTCCCATGCCCTTGTAATCGACGGTATCAATAGGCTCCTCGGTCAAATCTGGCACTTCAAGCTCCCGACCTCGGACATACTCCTACATTAGCCAAGTTAGTTATGGGTAGAGATACGCAAGGTTGTATGCCCCGTAGACGGTTGAGGTAAAAACACATACCAGGCAATGGATGGCGTGGACATTCATGTCCCGAGTCATTTTGCTGCCATTGCCAGTGATATGCCAAGCGAGCATCATTCGATTCGGAGGTTGGCGAGACAGTGAAGCTTGTGGTAGGTGCTCTGTGTGAAGCCGAATCCATTTAGTTGACCACCTTCAACGAAGTTGGGCTTGCCCGTAGCCTGGTCCGTGGTCCAGAAGCCAGCATGGGTCATGGAAGACTGCCAGTATTGCGACACATATTCGTCGCCGTGAGAAGCTCATCTCCTTGGCCGTGATGGGAACTGATCGGACTCCAATGACAGCTCCAGTCAAAAAGTAGGAGCGGATTAGGTACGAGTTCACGGGTAGACATGCCGTGTTAGTCAAGCCTTAACATGAACTGCATGTCGCCCAGGTGGTCATGTTTGTGCAAGCCCCAAGCAAGCAAAAAGCTGCAATTGGGTATGCGGGGTTACAGCAAACCTCGGCTCTAAAAAGTTCAGCCTTTTGAAATGCGGGCGTCGGAACAAGGCTGCCTACTTACTGTGCGGCCGACAATACGGACGTACGTACACAATACTAACAATACTGCATGCGGAGGCGTTGTTTCACAATAGTCTGTTGGCAAAAATAAGGCTGCCCTTTTCATCTTCGACTCTCGACCCCTTCGTACGTTGCGAATATCACCATCTCACAAAGTCGCTCGCCCACGATGACTGCCAACGAGAAGCAAGTGGCATGCAGCCGCCGCATTGCTGTCATCGACCAACTCGTGCACAGTCTTGGCCTTCAGGTCAGTGACTCATAAGTCACCTTTTATTCCCTAGCAATAACCTCCGTTTCTCACAATGCCCATTTGCAGATATCCAAAGTTTCAACAGTCGCATACAGCCAAGACTACCAATATACCTACAACAACTACCTGTTTCAAGTGCATCTAGCTGTCCCGGCCACATCGTCTTCATTCCCAGGCTTACAACCTGGCACTGCCCCAGCGCCTTCTGATGGAATAACATCTTTGCTTATCAAGCTCAGCAACGGTGCAGCAGAGGCAAATATCACCAACCGCGTGGAAAATGACGTCGCCGCCCAATATTTGGTCCGTAAATCCATGGCACGAGCTGGGCTGGGCTCGCTGATCCCAGCCGTCTACGCATGGGCACCAGCCAAGATCCAGGCTGACGCGGGAGCTGATGCTACTACCAACGAGAACAACTTTGGTTGGACCATGATGGAGTTTAAACATGGAGTAGATTTGGACTCGAGGTTCTCGGCCTTGGACTCCGCCGAGAAAGAGAAGGTCTTGCAGCAGATTGCAACAATTCTGAAGGCAATCCAAGATGCAGAACTGCCAGAAACCGTTACAAAGTTTGGCGGACTGACCTTCAATTTGACCGGACAGATCATAAGCGCAGAACCGCCTCTATGGAAGCAAGATCCTGTGGAGACATATGTGGATTGGAAGTTTGGCGACTTGCGTAAATTGATGCAGAAAGCTGGCGAAAGCCCGGTCATTCAAGGCTGGAAGCATAATGGCGTTGGTGCAAGGGTTGAAAAGTTCCTTGCGGCTGGCGGGCCCGAGAGAGTGCTTTCCAACGTTGACCAGCACCAGAAATGCTTAATCCACGGTGACTTTTGTACGTGAGCGCCTTTGCATTCGACCCTCGCGCCCGAATCTTCCGATGGTTGACCTGGCATGCTATTCAGCGACCAACAACATCTTGTTTGATGACAGCACCAAACAAGTCACTGCCATTCTAGACTTTGACTGGTGTACTGTTTCCAACCCCTTCGATGAGTTTCTGCTTTCCTTGTACGACATCGGCTGCAACATCACTTACGGGCAGACCAAAACTGACATGGCGCTACTCTCGGGAGACTTCACGCGACCGCGTCCCTGGCACAGGACAAGGAAGAGAACTGGGACATGGCCGAGATGTGGAACGGCGCAATGGAGAAGGCTGGTGCGGCATCTCCGTGCAAGATTCAGGGGCAAGTCAGATCTACGACGTGTTGCGGCTGAAAAGGCTTCTGTGCCCTCATCACCTGAGCAATGCGTCTGCACTGGCCAAGATGGATGGAAAGACGAGGGCAGAGGTCAGGGCCAAGACTGAGGCCGATATCATACAGTGGCTTGAGAAGCATGGGTTCTAGGCATTGAGAGCTGTTCAGCCTCGAAGAGTATGGAGTGCTGTTGTCTTCTAGTAGCCTTGGCTCTTGGATGGTAAATATCTTACGCATGGGATTACCTTTACATCCCGACAGTTATATAGTGCGGTTTCCAAAGAGACACGTCATACTTCCAGTCCGAATCTAAAGAATGAATCGATCGACGGAAACTGGCAAGCAAGCAGGCGTAAAGTCGCTCGCTACTTTAGACATTTCTATAAGACTATGAGCTCCCACCCAACTTCCACTGATTTTTACCTCTTTCCCTCAGCCCTCTTTGCTCCGGCGAGCCTGCCGCCCCTTTCGTCGATGCTAAACATGCCATATCGTCCCATTTCTTCCCGTTGCTTGTGACGGCTACGTCCCCCTGACGTTCATTATGTTAGTTGTAGCAGCCTCACATCTTAGGCATTACTATCGCGATGTCTTCCCTCTTCAAGGCTTCGTTGCGAGACCTTAGCACTTAGGGTAAAGACCCTCTTTTGCCCTTGTATATATAGCCTTATTATGCTATATATAGATAGCTTAGATAGCTAAATTTATTATTATTACTTTCTATACTATCTTATAGGTTATAAGCCTAGCGTTTTTAATTATGCTTAGTTATACTTAGCTATTTTTTTTTTACTATTAAAAATTTATATATAAATTATACTAAAACCTTAGATATATTTAAAAACGCATTAATTATATAACTAAAGGGGTAGTAAATAACCTACTCCTTTATTAAATAATAACCTTATAAGGCATAATTAAATTAATTAAATTAATTAATTATACCTTATTTAAAAAAATAATATTTCTCTTTATATAAGTAAGATTTAAATATATAACCTTTATAATATTAATTAATAATTTATAAGTATAGTATTTATAATACCTTTAGTATAAACTATTATATAGTAGGATTTAAAAATAGCTTTAAAAAGTTAATTTCTTTTAGGTAAATCTTAGTAAATAGTAAGCTAGAATAAGATATTCCTTATAAAATTACCTTAGGTACTTAAAACTAATAATCTAGATTTATTACTATTTAAGGTAAAGTAAGTATAGTAATATATAGTAAAGTAAGTAAAGTAAGTATAGTAAATTCTTAGTAAAGTATTACTCTTTAACTAAGCTAAGGTAAAACTATAAGAGGTATTTAAAAATACCTTATACTTTTAACTTTATATCTTTATATATTAGTAACTATATAGTAATTTAACTAAGGGAAAGCTATTACTATAACTCTTACTTAACTAAATTAATAATAATTAGTATTAAGTTTATATATTAATAGGAGTATATAAATTTTAGTATATAACCCTATTATTATAATATAAGTTATATATAATAGCTAATAATACTATTAATACTATAACTAGTAGTATAGCTTTAGCTAAAGTAATACTAGAAAAATATAATAATATAACTAAGAATTAGTTCTCCTAAATTATAGTTATCTTACCTTTTAAAGAGGTAAAGAATTATAAAGAATAGGAGATTTTAGTTAAAATATAAGTTTAAATTATATAATTAATAAAGTATCTTACTAAGAAAACCTTATATTTACTTAAGATAAATAAATATTATATTATTCTTATATTTATAATTTAGTAAAGCCTTTCTTTATAAGTTTAAAAGAACCTAACTTATACTAGCTAAACTAAGACTATACTAGCTACTAAAATAATAGAATTAATTAGGTATAATTATAGTTTTAAAGCTAATTTAGCTATTATTAAACTACTTTATAAATTCTTAAAGTCTAAAAGATTAAACTTCTTAGTAATATAAACCTAGCTTAATTACTACTAAAACCTATAAAATTAAATTAATAAGATCTAGGTAATCCTAGATATTATATAAGTATTATAAATAATTAAGGTAGTAAAAGACTTTATGCCTAAAGCCTATAGCTCTTAAAAAATAAAGGGTTTTTTAAGGCACTCTTAATAAAAGAGAATATACTTATATATTTATTATATAAAGCTAATAAACCTTAGAAAAATTAAAAATAAACTTTAATACTTAAACTAAGGTAATAAATAATAATTAAAAACTAAAGGTAAAGGTAATTAATTAAAGAAAAATAATACCTTAAAGACTATAAAATGAGATTATAAATATTAAATTTCTCTAGGAAAAACTATTTATATAAAGAATAATTACTAAAAGCTTTATCTTAAACTTATCCTTAAATAAAGAAAGAAAACTATAAAGAGTATAATAACTACTACTTCTTTAAATATTATTACTACTAAAAGTAATCTTTTACTAATAGTAATAAATTATAAAATAATAGCTTTATATATAAGCTTAAAAGATTATTTAATTAAGGATAATTATATCCTTAATACTAAGTATAATATATATATATTTAATAATATAAAGTAATTTACTTATTTAAATACTAATATTAATATAAAGCTAATAATAGTAAGTAATAGTTAATATCTTTATATAACTAGAGTTAAAATAGTATAGCTTTTAGTTAGTAATAGTTTCTTAAAACTATTAAATATATAGTATATACTATAGGTAAAGGTTAATATAATCTCTTCTAGGCTTCTTAAGCTTAGAGAACTTATAATAAATAGTTATAAGGACTAATTAATCTTAATTATAACTAAGCTATCTTTTAGTTAATACTAATAGAAATCTAATATCTTAATATTAGTACTTAGGGATAAAAACCTTATTTTAACTTTATAGCCTTATTAAGTAATTTAATTATAAAGTAAGTTAAATTTAGCTTACTATATAAGTAACTTAGCTATATAAGTAAGGATTATATTATTAAGGCTTATAAAAAGGCTAGAATCTTAATTAACCCTTAATTACTAGCTAATTTTTAGTACCTAGCTTATTTACTAGTAAAAGCCCCTTAGTAAATTAATTATAATAATTTAAATAATATTATATATTTCCTTTTATATATTTTCTAGGACTTTATTAAATATAAGCTAGAAGGTTTTAGTAGTAAAAACTATACTTTATATTTAATTAATATTTATATATATTTTTACTATATAATTCTAACTATTAATAAGGTAAATATAGTTAAAGCTATTATAGCTTAGAAAGTTACTATAAAGAATATAAGAGAAAGCTATATAGTTAAATACTTTTATATAGATAATACTACTAAATTCCTTAGAGAGAAGCTTAAGACTTATTATTAAAAAGAAAGTATTATTTTTATATAAGTACTTTATATATCCTTACTTATTAAGGTATTATAAAATATATAAGATATACTCTTATAAAAGTAATATAATTAATAATAATTAATAATAATTAAGTTATAACTCCTTAACTATAGCCTTTTATAATAAGGTATATAGTTAAGATTATAAATTTACTTCCTATAAATAAAACTAAGGATAGTAGTTTACCTTAAGAGACTTTTTTAAGATATTAAGTCTTTAAAATAATACCTTAATTTAATACTTATAAATATAAGGATATCTTATATATATATAGATTCCTAATAAATATTATATAAAGGTATAGAAAATAGCTTTAAGAGCTAAAATTAGTAAGCTTATTAGTATAAAGAAACCTAAATATTATCTTTATAAGATCTAGCTTTTTAATAAATAAAAGCTTATTTAAGTAAGGGATATTTACTTTAATAAGAGTAACTTACTAGCCTAGATTAATAAAGATAATAATCTATATATTATAGAGCTTATTAATCCTTCCTTTAAGGAAGAAAGTTATTAAATTATTAATATTCTAATTAATTAGGTAATTATAAAGACTATTTACTTTATAAAAGCAAATTAAAGTAAGGGATTTAATAAGGGAAATCCTTATCTAATAGATATTAAGGTTATAAATAATAATAATAAGGGTAGTAATACTATAAAAGTAATATTACTACTATAATTACTATTACTATAGTAATTCTTACTCTCTCCCTTTAAGAGTCTAAAGAAAAGAAAGTTTATATAGAATTAATAGTAAAGTATAAGTACTAATATTATTATTCCTTAAGAACTTAGGGATTTTCCTATAAAAAAAAGCCTAAAAGGTCTTTAGGAAAAGAAAGCTAAAGATAATAATAACTATACTAATTAATAATATAAGTCCTTAGAGCTAAGATAAAGTAAAAGAGTAAGTTTATAATAAGACTACTTTAATATTATTATATTAGGTAAGAAAAAGCCCTCCCTTTAAAGTAATTAAATATAATAATTAAATACTATAAAAATAATATTTATAATAAGAATAAGAAGACTTTAAAGTTATATAGTTTTTAATACTTAAAGTAATAAATCTAGCTAATATAAAGATTAAAATTCTAGATAATTAATTTAAAATAAAGAAAATAATTAATTATTATTTCTTTTAAAGACTTATAAAGCTAAAGAAACTAAAGAAAATTAAAGAAAAGCTATACTAGACTCTTATAATATCTCTAGAGAATATAAAGATCTTTAATAAGCACTAGGTTTATACTATAAAATACCTAATTAATAAGCCTTCTTATATAAAGGCTTAATAAGTTATAAGAGATAACTAAAATATAAAGGTATTTAAAAAGAAAGATCTTTATATAGTTATTATATATTTTTATATAATTATTACTATTCTTAATTATAAATAAAAGTAATATAATACTATAAATACTTTCTTAAATACTAAAGTATAAATTAAGGTATATATAAGGTAACCTTATAAGTATAAGAATAGTATAAAATATATTTATAAGCTTAATAAAGCTCTTTATAGTTTTCTAATATTTTCTTTTTAATAGCTTAATAATATAATTATTATAGTAAAGAATAAGGTAATAATTAAAGCTATTATTTTAAGGCTTTAAAAATAATATAAATTAAAACACTTAAGTAACCTTAAGCTATTCCTTAGTATTAAGTTTATTTATAATAAAAAAACTATATAGTATTACTATACTAAAATCTTTATATATAGAGTATTATAAAAAGATTTAAGATTAGTAATATTAGCTTATTTATAATCCCTTAGCTAGTAAAGGTAAAAATTCCTATAAATTAAAAAAGCTTCCTAATAGTTTATAACTTATTAAATTAAGTATAAAAAACTGTCAGGAGCGCAGAGGTCAGAGACAGGACGTTTGTCAGAGCGGATCTTCGGAGGACCTTTGGGCCGCGTGGATAACAAAGAGGCTAGCTAGCTATGAGATAGCCACGTGCTTGTAAAGCGGGGTATTTCTCAAGGACTATGCACATTATTAGTGCTAGGCTAGAGATTAAAACCTTCACGCACCCGCCCCTAGCTAGCATCTATTGAGCAGCGACTGCGAGAATCTTAGCTATTACTTCGTTAATTCAACCCTAGGCTACAAGCCGTGACAAAAACTAAAAGCTTTAACTAGCTTATAATTTATATAAGACTAAATATTATATTTATATTAAATTATCTTTATAGTATAAATTATATACTAAAAGAGATTTATATAAAGCTTATAAAGTATCTTTAAAGGTATTTTATTAAATCTTAGGATTTAGAAATTATACTAAGTAATAAGGCACTTAATAAACTCTTAATTAATCTAAAAGTTATTTTTAAGTAAAAAATATAGTAATATTTTTTTACTAATAATTTAAATATAAGGAGGTTAATAGTAAGTTATATTATTATACTTATAGGAGATATAATTCTTTAGTAATTAAAGAAGTAATTACTTATTATACTTAGCTTTATAAAGGCTAAATTTATTAATTTAATACTAATAAGTTTATTAATACTTTAGATAGTAAATTTACTTAAAGACTTTAAAATCCCTTAATAATAACTACTATTACTATTTATAAATAGCTAAAATATAAAGGTAAATATCCTTAATAAGAGGTATAAAGGTTATACTAGGTATATTAATATAAGGTATAAGTAAATTATAGAAAAGACCTTATAAGGTTACTTTTATTTAAAATAAATTAAAACTAATTAAATAATTATAAATAAAATAATAAAGGGTCTTAAATAAATTAAATATAGTAATTTCTTATGTTTTCTTTATATAATAAAGGTATAAGATTTTATATTAAATAAAAATACTTTAGTAAAGTAAGTATTTTAGTAAATAAGTAATATCTATAGCCTTATCTTTAAGCTAGATATTTTACTAGGGGTAGTGTTAGTTATAGTAGCCTTATATCTTAGGTATTACTATTATAATATTTTCTCTCTTTAAGGCTTTATTATAAGACCTTAGCACTTAGGGTAAAGACCCTCTTTTACCCTTATATATATAGCCTTATTATACTATATATGAATAGCTTAGATAGCTGAATTCATTATCATCACTTTCCACACCGTCTCACACATTAGATCCACTATGACTCCTTGCACAATCTTAGCACCTTACACGCAAGAAAGCTAGCAATTATCTTCGTGAGCGCGAGTTGTTTCTCATCATTCCGGCCGCGTTTTCGACCTTCGATTTGATTTTTATTCTCGCAATACCATTTTAATGAAATATTGGCATCTCCAGGCCCAGCAAGCCAAATTGTTCGAATGGACGACCCAACAGTCTGCTTGACCGACATGACGCAAGACACCGAATTCGAATGCATTCATGTACTCGAGGAAGGCTGCGGCGTATTCCGGCCGTGCTGAGAAGAAATCCCCACCACCCAGAGGCTAATCTCGCTCTTAGAAGTGGCTTTGCCTGTCCGCCTATCGCAAGACCTTTCTCTTTAGGACACTACAGAGCCTAACTAAACCGGATTAAGCTTGTCCCCTAGCTAAGAGTTTTAGCTTAATTACATAGCTTGATTTTAAGCTATTAACCCTATAGATTATTTTGAAGCGCATCGCCTGCTGCTCACTCTCCGTCCAAGCAACAGAAAACAAAAAGAAAGGCTGGGCAAGTGACGAACAACACTTCGCATTGGACACCGCGATCGAGTTGCAAGGCGAAGAAGATGGCACTGGCCAGAAAATGCCACGAGTATGAATTCACGAAGCTAGGAGATACGCGTCAAACCGCAGATGGTTCAATAGAAGTTGAGGTCATTTGGGCGCCAAGACATCTGCCGTGTGACCAGCTACGTTGTGAGAAAGCCCTTGAGGGGGCGAAGGACTTGGTGATTAGGAAATTCGGGCAAACGGCTTGGGAAAGAGAAGATGTTCTTTTGTAATCGATGCACTTGGAAAAATACGAGCTGTCTACGCTGATCGAAATTGATCTTGTCCTATGTTCTGCAAGTAAAGAGTTATCGAGTATAAACAGAGACTGCATTTCCTCTCTTAAGTTTCCAATAAGTTTAACTTCTCCTCCCACATTCTTCGAGCCCGAGTCTGCTGACAGCGCCGTGTATGGTGTGGAAGGATGCAGACGGTGGCAAAGAGTGATCAGAAGAGAAGATAATGTAGGATTGCTATCTAGGAACTCCAGAATCTAACAAGGGAAAAGGGAAGCTATTATAAGCTACAAATCTATTAATAAGTGAATCTAGGTCTTTAAACGAAGCCTACGATAAAACATGATAATAAACGCGATGCGGAAAGCTACATCATCAAACGAAGAGGGACGACAAGAGTTGTGCCTCAGATTTGAGGCTACGATGTGAGGCTGCGATATCCTCAACAGGCTTCACCGAAAACTCAGCTCATCTTGCAACCATGGCCAACACATCTGTATCTCCCGAGCTACGGGTTAACGATCCGTCGCCCTTCGTCATGAATGGTAGCGATGCCCTTCGCGGTTCTGACGCATGGAAAAAACAAGACAAGAACCCAAATATCACCCCGATGCCGGCTCCCCGCTACGAAGATTGCACGAAGCCCAAGAAGAAGACTGCACCACAGCGTCGTCAACCCACTTCCCCGATGATACTACAATGTAGCTCCAAAATACCACATTGTGACTCGTCATCTAACAGCAGGTTGTTAGGAAGCACTTCCGATACGCTGCTCGCGCTTCGCTGCCTAGAGTCGAGTACTTCACAAACCCCGCTCCCAAATCGAAACATTGATTCCCTACCAACCGCTAAGCGCTACTGCGTGAGAAAGCGCTAAGGTGTGATGGTCTCGCAGGCCTTCTTGCATAACGCAGTCTTCAATCATGGCTGCAGCCTACCGCGTACATGTACGTGCCTTGAATAAATAAAGCCAGAGCGCCTGTTTATCAAAGCCATGAATTATTCCTCACTGCTGGAAAATTCACCTCCTGTCTCGACGAAAAATGGTCTCCAACAAAAAGAGGCTATACGTTGCCCTGTACCCCAGTGGAGTGGTGGACAACGAAGAGCGCAAGTAAGACAGTTCTCGTGCTTTGTTAATTTATAAACTTAGCTGACTTACAGGTACCATTGGGGTTTTCTCATTGGGCCGAAGGACGAGGACAACGCACAAACTCCTAGTTTACGATGCCATGTAAAGAACCATCCTATTGATGGTTGGGTCTACGAAGAAGTTAAGCTACGAAACGTGAAAAGCACTGTTAATCTCCTCGCACGATTTGTTATTGCAAAAATCGAGGATGAAAAACGACTTTTGAAAATCCTAAGGAAAACAGCTATTATACACGGCGATCCTAACTTCCGTTGCCGGACTTGGATGGCAGATGCGTTGTTGAGGATATCGAAAGCAGAACCTAAGGTTATAGGAACTTCGGAGCTAGACTGGAATAAAATAGAGCGAAAGGCTAGGCGCTATGTCGAGAAGAAAGTTGCTGAGGGGAGATATCTAGAGGTCGATCAAATATTAGAGCCAAAACCAACCTGGGATATGATGGAGCAGAAAGAGATTATACCTTGAATTTCGATAGCTAGATTCTTCGAGAAGCAATTAGAAGTCGCCCCACCATCTCTGCCTAATTGTCTCCATTCCAAGTTCGTCTGGGCATGGATTAATAAATTTTGGGATTAGGTTTTGCCATCCTTGCCTTGTCTTATTCCCAAGCCAAGCTGATGTATATTCCCAATAATAGGGGTACCACCCTGAAAATTCCCAGTCTATAATAGCCACAATTTTCCCGTCTCGAAGAAGAATGTTAAAAGGATTGAGATCGCCATGCGTAAACACAGGTAGTGCTGGTTCTTGGCGATCTTGCATCACTATCATGCGCTTGATTTCGGCCCATTTGTCGTCATCATCTTGGTCATCTGGGCATTGATCCAATTGTAGTCCTTCGCGTAACCAGTGATGGAATGCTAGTATTGATGGGAAAGGCCCAAATCTTGGTTCTGGTCGGGGAATGCGAGAATCATGTAGTGACCCTCCCACGCAGCTTTGTACAGAGTAATCCGGCGCCGGAAGCGCCCTCAGCTCTTGGATAATGTTTCGTAACTGCATTAAGACGTGCTCGCGTTCCAAGTCCGAGAGGCCAGGCCAGGCAGCCGCGAGGGTTTTGCCAGGAATTCTTTCCATAACGATATATGTTGTTTTCTTGCGAATAAAAGAGCAATACACGTGGGGAACTGGAATATTCGTCTGGCTAGCGATAAAAATCATCGTTGCGGCTTCAGTGAGGAGGTCTATGTCCTCGCCCTTCTTCACAATAACCCATGGTGCAATAGGAACGCAAGGACCGTCACATCTGTAAAAGCGGGCAATGGTTTTCATCGCAAGGAGCGTAAGACATCGCCGCATCGCGGTGTCTTTGATTGCGAGGTCGCCGGGTCGCTGAGCTTCGGTAGGCATTTCGTGAATGTTTTTATTTCAATAGGATACTAGATTTGAGTTAGGTTTAGTCACCAAGACTGAGGGTTATACGGTCTCCGCCGTGGAGCGGAAGAACCTTAGTCCAGCCGCAGGAGGCTCCTATTAATACCACCATACCTCTCATTGCCAAATAATCCGTAGAGGTGGAGGATGGCTGGGAGCCCCTAATAAGTGAAAAGTGGAGGAAACGCCTCTGAGGCTGCCCAGCCGCTGGGTCGGCCACACGCCAAGCACTAAAATTAAGTTGCCCCTGGTAACAATTAGCATCTTGACAAAGTGCGACTGGTACAGTGATGTGACATAAGTTTGCGACCACCCTTTAGGGCAAAATTTAGTGGATTCTAAATTTACTATATTTTACATATTAATAATAAGCACTTATAAGCATAAATAAAATAAATAGTAAATAGAATTATTTCCTTATAAAGGTTATATAATTATTAGTAATTAAAAATAATACTAATACTAATGTTAGAACAAGCATAATATTAACAAGGCTACGCGCCTCTGATTGGCTAGGCGCGTTGCATCGCGGACCCACATGCCTAGGCTAACTACGCTATAGTTAGAATTAGTATATATAGCCTCTTTATATATAACCCTAATTAAGGCCCCTTTTCCTATTATAAATAGCGTACCCTATATGCTTTTATTTAATCTCTTTTTACTTCTTTTAGTAAACTAAAATATATAATAATTATATATAATTTAGTTTACCCTAAAAACCCTATATATAGGTTAATAGTATACTTATAGTACTAACACTAATTAGTAGTTATCTTTATAAATACTATAAATTAGTAAGGTTATAAAAGAGATATTAGTATTATAAACTTACCTTATAAAATAAGAAAGCTACTATATAATACTAGTATACTAAGGAAGAAGTATATTTTAGCTTTCCTTTTACCTTAAGTAACTATAACTAGCTTTATACTAAATCTAAGCTTATTATAGTAATTAAGGCTTAGTTAGTAACTAATTTAACCTATCTTTATTTATTTAATTAGTATATTAATTATATAAATAAACCCTTAAAAGTGTGTTTATTAAATAATTAAGGCCTAGTTAGTAACTAACCTAACTTATTTTTATTTACTTAATTAAACTTACTAAGGGGTAAAGATAATAACTTTACTTATAATTCTTTAAACTTTTATACTTTCTTTATTTCCTATACCTTTTTATTTATTACTAATATTATAGTAAAATATTAAGATTAACTAAAAGGATTTAGATTTTAAGATATTTCTTTTAATTATAAATATACCCCTTTCCTTAAAGATACTATAAGAGAAGCTAATATATAAGTTATATCTTACCTCTTTAACTATATTTTCTTTAATTTATACTAGTATATTATATAATAAGCACTAAAATATAAGGAATTATTTAATCTTAAGGTAACTATTACTCTTAAAGAGCTTATAGCCTAGATTTTTATTAAAAGGTAACTTATACTTATAAGAACTTATACTTATAAACCTTATTTACTATCTTTAATAATAACTTTAGAGAATAAAACTAAGAGATATTTAAAGTAATAAATCCCTAGGCTATAAAGATTCTTTAAGATTTTCTTTTCTTTAGTAGTATTTATATAAACTTATAGAGTTACTAGAGAATTATAGTTTTACTTAAAGATATTATTAACTATAATAGATTTTATAATTAGAATAAAGAAAAGATATAGGAAGTTAAAAGGAAGTATTTTACTTTTAAAAGGTAAATAGAAAATTAAGACTTTTATAAAGACTTTCTCCTTATTAATATCCCTTTTCTTAAAGACTAACTAAAGTAATAGATTACTATATAGTATCCCTAATCCCCTTAACTATTATAATCCCTCTTTATAATATAAAACTATAGAACTTTCTTAATAAGAATTAACTATCCTTATTTTCCTTAAAAGATAAGCTAACCCTTATTAAAGTAACTACTTAATCTTAATAAGTTTTATAATAATAAAAGTATTAAGTATAGTACTAAGGAGTATAATATTCTTAATATAAAGCTCTTAACTTATTAAAGGAAGTATAAAATACTAAGTATTATATAAGAATAGTTAGGCTATAGTTTTAAGTTTATACTAAAGGTAAACTTCTCTAGTACTTCCTAGAGAACCTTTTAAGCTAAGGAGACCCTTAAGATTTTCTAACTCTTATTAGTAAGATTAGGTAAAAGTTTAAGATAAATAATATATATTAGAAAAACTATTTATTATAGGGAAGATTATAATTACTTACTATTATCTAAGAGAACCCTAATAAGTTAAAGATTAAGTGCTTTAAAGATCTTATAATAAAGCTCTTAAGTCTCTAAAGGGCAAATCCTTATAAATCCTAGTTAAAATTAGACCTTTATAGTTAGATTTTAAATACCTATAAAGAAATCCTAGAATATAAGGCTTATATTATTAATTCTCCTATTAACCTCTAATGCTTTTATAAATAAATAAGGATATTAATTAGTAAATCTAAAGCTTTAATTAATTAGTAGTAGTTTCCTATAGAAAGTAATACTAAGGAATACTTTTAGACTAACTATAGATATAATAGTAAGGGTAAGGCTTCTTATTCTTACTTTTCTTAAATTCCTCTATATTTTCTTTGGTTTTCTTGATTTCCTTTTAATTAGGATTTTTAATAGCTTTTAGATAGCCTAAAGGTTCTATAGCCTAGTGGTTATTGCCCTTAGCTTTTGGTTACCCTTAGCTATGCTATAGTCTAATTAGTCAGGGGTTAATTAGTTAATTAGTTACGCAGAACCTACCTAGTGATTATAATAAATTAAATTAGAGATAAGTGAGGATAAGTTATATTTAGTTTGCCTTAAAGCTTTAAAGCATAAGTAAGAGAGATAGAATAAATATAGTCGTAAAGGAAGGGGGAATTACGTTAATTTATACTATAAGTAAAACTTAAATGAATTTAAGTTTAACTACAGTTGTGAATTATAACTATATCTTACGCTAATATAGCTATAAAGTTTATCGCAAACTTTGCTCTAACCTTATAGCCCCTATATTTATAACCTTAGAGCTTATACTAATTATAGGTTTTATTTATTACTATAGCTATAAGTATTTAGATATTAATTGTTTTACTAGCTAGGTATTACTAGTAATAATTATATGTTATAATAAATTAGATACATTGGCCATAACCAATGACGCAAAAATTTTTAAAAATCAATAGTAAGGGTAAGGAAACCTAATATAGTTAATTTATAGTAAAAGGCAAGCTTTCTTACTTAAAAAGTGTTATATATATAGTAAAAAGGTTATTAGTTAACTAAGCACTCTAATAAAGACTAGAAGAAGGCTTTCTAATGCTTTAAGAATTACTCTTATATAGATTTATTAGCTTCTTTATATAGTATATTCCTTACTTAGTATAAAGGTAATAAAAACTCTAAATTAGCTAAAGATAATAATATTAACTAATACCTAATAAAACTTAGTTTAGTAAAGAAAATAATAATAGTTAATTACCTATAAACTTCTTTATATATAGGACTACCTATAATAGCTATATAATTACTAAGATTCTTACTAGTAAAGTAATAACTTACACTCTAGCTAAAAAGGATTTATTTAATCTTTAAGAACTAAATAAAGCACTAAGTATATTTATACTTAAAGGATAATATTTATTTAAAACCTTTAAAGGTATTATAGCTAATATAAGTACTATAGGATATTTATTAGTAAGCTACTTTTAATTCTTAGCTTTATAAAGTATAATACTAACTATTACACTTAATAAGTTAAATACTAGGAAAGTAAAGATTAAATTTAGCCTTAAAGAACTAATTAAGGTACTTAGATTAATTAAAGTGCTAACTCCTTTTAGAATTATTCTCTTTTAAGTAATCCTTATAAACACTCCCTTTCTCCTATACCTTAATAATATAACTTACCTAAAGATTAATTTCTATATATTAAAGAATATTTTATAGTAAGGGAATATTAAGGTCCTTATTATATATAAATAAGGGTATATATAAATACTTCTTAATAAAGAAGAAAGTATTACTTAGAGTTATCTTATAGAAGCTAAACTTTATTAATTATATTAACACTTTAAATACCTTTCTATTAGATACCTTTATAATTTACTTTATAAATTAAGGTATAAGGTTAAGTTTAAAGTAATTAAGAAGTTAACTAAGGTTTACTAGTAATATTAATTATATATAAATAGCTTATATTAATTTAAGTTTACCCTTTAGGATAAATATACTTATAATTATAAAATTATTATAGATATTATATATATTAATAGTAATTACCTTATTCTATAAGTTATAAATATAGCTATATCCTTTAATATAGCTAGATTTATTAAAGATATCTCTATAAAGACTATATAGAAAGCACTTTATCTTTACTAGATTAATATCTATCTAGGCCCCTTAGATATAATTATTATAAACACTAGAATAACCTTTTAAGGCAAGGAATTTAAGTAGCTTATATTATTAATATTAATTAATATTAAGGATATGCTAATTAAGGCTTACTATAGTATTAGTAAAGTTAAGTAATATTATAGGCTACTTTAAAAGCCTATAATATTACTAGATAAAAATACCTAATAACGCTAAAGCCTATAATATTATAAATAGTAATTAAGGCTATAAATAATACTATAGGATTAAATAGTCTTATACTAATACTTCTTATTTTTAGCGTGTATTCTTATATAGTTAAGGAATTGCCTCTATTACTAAATATTACATAATAAGCCCTTATAATCTAATTAGTAATAAAGGAAGTTAAGCGTATTTATACCTAGTAAAGGTTAGTAATGTCCTTACTATAAGGAATAGTCCTAATACCTCTAGCACTATTAACCTCTTACTAGGATTACTTATATATATATAGTATAAAGGTAAAGGATAAAGAGGCCTTTATAAGCTATTAGCTATAGAAAGTAAGACTTATACTCTTAAGTTCCCTTAAGGCCCTAAGGCCTTTAGATTAACCTCTATTAGGTCTTTTTATAAAGATCCTAATAAAGAGAGACCTCCTAAGAGCATAGAGAACTAAGACACCCCTCTATAGCCTATAGCTACCCCTTCTATTATTCCCCTAAAGTAAGGACCTAAGAGACCTTAAAAGAACCCTCCTATTATTATATCTAATATTAATTATATAAATTAAATAAAAGATAAAACTAATATCTTTTTATTAGCTAAGGAAAGCTTTAATCTTAAGCTTATAATTTAATTATATAAGGAAGGAATTATTAAGACCCTAGTAAACCCTTTAAACTATTTACTAAGGCTAAAATTAATACTTTAATTAAATAAGGCATGTTTAAATTAATTAAATATAATAAGAAAAAGCATAGTAAAGTTTAAATCTTTAATTCCTATATTATTAATAATGTAAAGGGTAAGATAATAGATTTATATAAGAAGTTAAGGCTTATAATCTAAGGTTATAGTAATAAGGAAAAGCTAGTAATCCTTACATAAGCCCTAATAATCTAATAAGCTAGCTAATAATTAATCCTTATAATAACACCTACGCTATTATTACTAGGCCTTATTCTCTAGCTTTATAATATTACATAGGCCTATATATAGGCATAGACACTTCTTAGCTATACTATTCTAGCCTAAATCCCTATCTAGATCTATTACCTATACCCTAGAGATATAATAATATAAGTTATTAAGCCTCTATATAGTATTATAGAAGCTAGCACCTATTAGTAAGTAATATATTATTATTACTATAGAGAAAAGCTCTAGATAATAACCTTTATATTTAACCTATGCTTACTTATAATAATAAAGGAGAACCTAACCTTTATATATATAAGGATATAAACTAATAATATAATTAGACTATTTAACTATAAGTTCTCTTAATAAGAGGAAGATTAATTAATTACTACTTCTTTTACTACTAAACTAAAGTAAATCCTTTCTATAGGAAATTCACTAACCTTTAATAGTAGTATTATTACTCTAGAAAATAATATAATTATATTATAATAGAAAGGCTAAAGTAAAAAGCTTTAATTAATCCTATTAACTAATTTAAAATAGGCATATATAGAATAATAAGCTTAAGGCATATATATTACGTTAATTTACTAGCCTAAAGCCTATTTTAATCTCTTTATTACTATATAATACTAAGACTTAATATTATAAGATATAAAGAGCCTTAACTAATAAATCTAGTAGTAAATTAACTATCTAGACTAAGGACTAAGCTTTATACTATTTAATCTTAAGAAAGCAAAGCTTTTATATTTATAAATAAATCTTTTACTAATAACTAAGACCTTACTTCCTAGCTAGGCTATATACTTATTCTTACTAGTAAAGTCTAGAAGGAAAGCACCTTTATAATTAAAGGTAATATTATATACTATAGCTTTACTAAGAGTAAGAGAGTTATAAGAAGTATACTTACCTCTAAGATCTATAGAATAGTTACTAGTGCAAATATAGCTTATATAATCTTAATAATGCTTAGATTAATTACTTATTAATTAAACCTCCCTATAATTCTTATTATTATTTATATAGATTTATACTTATTATATAAGTGCCTTATTAAGCTTAGTACTATAAAGAGAAGTGCCTTATAATTAATATTATAGCCCTTTATTAATTATATAAGTAATAAGAGATTTACAAGATTAGATAAATTAATAGGGATAATAATCTTACTAATGTATTCACAAAGGTATTACTAAATAAGGCATTTAAGAGGTTTATTACAAGCAATAAGGTAACTATTAGGATAAAAGGATAGGTTATATAATTATAGCTCTTATTTATTAATATAATAAAGTTAAAGGTATTTAGATTAGTCTTACTTATCCTTTAATAGGCTTATAGATTAAATATTATTTTTATTACATTTCCCCCTCTCCCTTTCTTTCCTTATAATATTATTTATAATTATTTAATCCTAACTATTCCTTAATTCCCCTTCTCTTACCTTATTAATATTACTTATTAATAATTATGTTAAAAGAGAGAGTTCCTAGTGTTATAATAAGTATAATATTAATAAGGCTACGTGCCTCTAATTAGCTAGGCATGTTATATCGCGGACCCACATACCTAGGCTAACCACGCTGTAATTAGAATTAGTATATATGGCCTCTTTACATATAACCCTAATTAAGGCCTCTTTTTCCTATTATAAATAGCACACTCTATATGCTTTTATTTAATCTCTCTTTTTATTTCTTTTAGTAAACTAAAATATATAATAATTATGTATAATTTAGTCTGCCCCTGAAAACCCTACGCGTAGGTTAATGGTACACCTGTAGTACTAACATATAGATTAAATATTGTTTTTTTTATTATATTTCCCCCTCTTTCCTTATAATATTATCTATAATTATTTAATCCTAATTATTTCTTAATTCCCTTCTCTTACCTTATTAATATTACTTATTAATAATTATATTAAAAAGAGAGAATTTCTAGTGTTAGAATAAGTATAATATTAATAAGGCTACGTGCCTCTAATTAGCTAGGTATATTACATTGCAAACTTATATGCCTAGGCTAACTACGCTATAGTTAGAATTAGTATATATAGCCTCTTTATATATAACCCTAATTAAGGCCTCTTTTTCTATTATAAATAGCGCACCCTATATACTTTTATTTAATCTCTCTCTTTACTTCTTTTAGTAAACTAAAATATATAATAATTATATATAATTTAGTCTGCCCCTAAAAACCCTATGCGTAGGTCAATAGTACACCTGTAGTACTAACAATAGTGTTATTTAAATTATTATAATTAATTTACTAAGGAGCTTTTACTAGTAAATAAGCTAGGCACTAAAAATTAGCTAGTAATTAAGGGTTAATTAAGATTCTAGCCTCTTTATAAGCCTTAATAATATAATCCTTGCTTATATAGCTAAGTTACTTATGTAGTAAACTAAATTTAACTTACTTTATAATTAAATTACTTAATAAAGCTATAAAGTTAAAATAAAGTTCTTTATCCTAAAGTACTAACATTAAGATATTAGATTTATATTAGTATTAACTAAATAGTAGTCTAGTTATAATTAAGATTAATTAGTCTTTATAACTATTTATTATAAGTTCTCTAAGCTTAAGGAGCCTAGGAGAGATTATATTAACCTTTACCTATGGTATATACTATATATTTAATAGTTCTAAGAAGCTATTACTAACTAAAAGCTATACTATTTTAACTCTAGCTATATAAAGATATTAACTATTACTTACTATTATTAGCTTTATATTAATATTAGTGTTTAAATAAGTAAACCACTTTATATTATTAAATATATATATATTACACCTAGTATTAAGAATATAATTATCCTTAATTAAATAATTTTCTAAGCTTATATATAGAGCTATTATTTTATAATTTACTACTATTAGTAAAAGATTACTTCTAGTAGTAATAATATTAGAAGAGGTAGTAGTTATTATGCTCTTTATAGTCTTTTTCCTTTATAGAGGGTCTTTGCCCTAAGTGCTAAGGTCTCGCAACGAAGGCCTCGAAGAGGAAGACATCGCGATAGTGATGCCTAAGATGTGAGGCTGCTATATCCAACACTATTTGCCTAATTAAAATAAAGTCAGCAAGTACTAGCTTTAGTGGCGGCGACTAGGTGGGGTAAGTGGGGTCATTCGGCGGTCAGGCTAACGGCGCTTCGCAATTTGACCTCCAAAAGCGGCATCACGTTTTCCAGAATTGGACACCTTAACCTCACAAAATCAGGGCGCTTTTGCTGTAAACCTGCACTTTTGTTGTAGAAACTAACCGTGCAAGAGCTCCAAGTAGCCCTGGACTAGTGGCCATTGATAGAGAAACGGAGAGCCTCGGATTGATCCATTGTACGACACAGAAGTACCCTGGAAAGATCTTGCTAAAGTGGAATCCTCTAGGTAACCTAGGCATGGCTTTGCGCTGTGTCACATACCTAGGGCTGTCTATCTTTGACTGTGAATTCATACGCCCATATCATGACTTACATCGTTTCAAATATCATCCTCTCTTCACTTATGCAGCCGAATTTTGTGCAACTTGTGCTCGTGCGATCCTAGTAACCCTGCCTTAACTTCCTTCCTTCTTTTGAAAGGTCTCTTTAAGCAGCCTGCTTTAGGCTGCACGAAGTTTAGACGAAGTTAGCTTGCGTTAGCTCCTAGAACAAGATATTAATATGAATTATTAGGACAGCGTGGGACGCACCGCTCTTCACTACTCCGTCATGTCAAGTAGCCTTCTTCTCACGCTTGAGACCTCCTTGGTCGGAAGAGCCTTTCCGTACAGCAATCCTGTCAACGTCTAGACCATAGCTGCTCGCTCGGATTCTTCTGCGACACACAAGTATGGTCAAAGATTTTATAATGAAACGCTCTGGGCGTCGCATATCACCGAGGTAGGGAACAATGAACCTTGAGCCCAGTGAATCCCTGAGCGCAGCACCCTCTTCTAGAAAGGCTCTCTCGGCGGCATCAACGCCAACACCTTTCGTAACTCGGAAGCAAACATTGATAAGCGACCGTACCGCTTTATCAGGGATGATCTTGTAGGTCTCGGGGAAGGCCTCAATGGCATCATAAATGTGTTGAGCCTTTTACTCGGTTTACGGCTTGTCATACACTGTTGATGTAATCAGTAATCAGCATTGGTACCGCTTGTATGAGTGAATTTGGCAGCGGCAGGTCAATGATTCCAGATTGCGTCATGAGCCAATGCTTCGGGGGCTTATTTGGATCACCTCTGTGAGTCTCTGTGAGTCTGTAGTGGCCGGCTTAGCTCTGTCTCAAATACGGAGACAATTGAACCATGTCTACCATTTCTTTCTCTTGAATCTGCCAATGCCAGAGATTGGAGCCTGACATGCTCGCAACAGCGACACTGCTCACGTGGAGATTCATGCTCTTGATTCCACCCAGTCCATAAGCAACTCGGGAATTAAATTTCACATTACTGCTTCCTGATTACCAAGTTTCGCCCGCTAAACACGCAGCATCGGAATGTTCTTTTTGAGTCAAGGTGGATCCGAGGTGTCTCACCCACCACATGCACTCGTCAATGGTCCGTATTGATGAACCTCGTTGGCGGCGCAGCGACAGGAATGCGTTGCTCCTAACTACAGTAGATTTGACAAAAAAGAATATATATGAACAAGAACCATTGATCTAATGGTACGTTTGGCTCCAGAGCGAGAAGACAAGATTCCCCAAGATTCATCGTTCAAACAACTTCGACTTGGCCAATCCACGCCTCTAGATTTGGCATCCCTGCCCGAATTGTATTGCTGCCCGTTTCTTTGTCATCGAAGTTCTCTTGCTTCACCTTGACACAAAAATCTTCTTCTGCTCTTCTTTCTGTTTTTGAATTCCCCTCCGTTTTGTTGCCCCCTCTATTAACTTGTGATGGTTCGTCTCGGGAACCTGCTCATCGTGAGCCTCAACCTAGTCCATGCTCGCTCCCAAGATGGCCATCTCGGTGCGGCGGTTCTACAGCGAAACACTGGGAACGACTCCTTCTTATGCCTCCAACTTGAAGCGCTTACACCACACTGTGAGGCGTGCTAGAAGCATCATTGAGGATCGAGACGCCTCCATCCCAGTGCCCGAGTCGGAACTGCACAGCATCTTGGCCAAGATTGAGGATCTTGAAAACCAGGTCAAGGCACTTCTGCAAAGTGGTGATGCTTCTTCGGCATCAGCTGCGGCCGGATCAAGGTCGGGCACCAGCGCGAATCACGACACTAGCGACCAAGATTGCGATGCCGAGAATATGAGCCATGACCTTGGTGCAAGAGCCGTGGTGGACTCTGATGGACAGGTGAGTGGACATTCTTCATTCCGCCGGAACGCTAACTGCCCCATGAAATCAGCTGCGAAGGGAAGAAAGATGGTGAGGCTGGAGTGCCGTCAGGGAGAGTCCCGGATCTGGACCGAATGGGTCTGGGAGCGACGGTGATTCGTCCGAGACGGGGACTGAGAGTCCAGAAGACAGCCCAGAAGAACCAAGTTCAATTGGCAGCTCTCGTGTGAACTCCTCCTCTCCAGCTACTGTGGTTGCCGCTGACGACACTTCCGCCGAGTCATCTGGCTCTCCAGAGGCATCTGATGTGATGGATGAAGACACCTCTTCCAGTACGCCAAACCAAAAGAATGTCGTTCAAGGAGATCTTCCCACCAAGGCGTCCGCGACTGCCGCCACACGAGAGGATATCGAGATCCAAACTCTGCCTATCAATGGCAAATACATAACGACCACAGTCACGAGCACGAGGACGCGCCTGTCGACTGTTGCTGTTGCAATGAAGCATAGCTCCACAGGTGTTGCTCAGAAGGCGGAGATGGAGGACGACAAGCCTACGAGTTCTACAGTCCCTGTGGCAGAAACCAAAAAGGGACCCGACAGTGCTGATACAGATGAGCCGAACACGGTCGCATCCTCCCAGTGTCGGTGGCTTCAGGAAGTACACCAACAGCACCACCACAGTGGAGAGGGTCTCCAACAGCACGACGGAAAACAAGATTGTGAGCGGTAACAAGGACAAGAATGTGGCGGCAGCACAAGCTCCTGCAAGGAAGAAGAAGCAGGCCCAAAATGCTGTGCCCGACGCCAAGCCATCCGGCCCTCAGCAAAACCAGCCGAATTTGGCCAAGTCCGGGTCCAATGCCAGCAACGTTGCTCAACCAGAAGAGGTGAACGGGGTGCACGAGAAGTTGATGAGCCTCGTCGCTACCGGGGCCCGTTTAAAAGCTCGAATGCTAGCCGCACCGCCGGCGGCAGCATTTCGAAACGGCCGCCCAGCCCACTGCCGCGGAGAGGTTTGTCAATGGGACTGTGGCGGACAAGTTCTTCAACAGCACTTCTCAGGAATCAGCCCCGAGCAGCAAACCCGATCAGAACAGAGAGCCCGAATCCATTTCCCGCAGATCAAGATCGTCAACGTCGTCCCCGTCCGCCCCAAGCCATCCGGTGGTAGCTCATCGGCCTGGACTGTGCCACCGACCGCGAAACCCGGGCCCTCCTCGAGCGTCGCCGGGCCTGCCAACGTGACTTCCGTCCGGCCCCTCAGCGGGTTCAAGACTATTCGGACACCGCAGTCCAGGCATTCGATGAAAGCTGAGCGCCGTGACGAACGAAGCTAGGAGAACGGCTCCCAATTTCGCGACTTTACAGATTGATCAAATGAACGCTTTATGACTTTTTTTTTTCAATTTTTATTCTCCTGGCTTGTTCTTTCTTTCAGGTCTCTCTGCCGGTTTTGTAATGACTGGCGCACGGGTGGTTTATATCTTCTTTCAGGCTGGCGACTTTGATGAATCTATTTTTTTTTAAGAATGACCAAGGGAAGGAAGCGTGGGGAAAGGAAAGAAGAAGAAAAGATTGTCAATTGGGAGAGCAAAACTCGAGCTAGCACACACACTATCCACGCGAGTTTGTCACGAATACTATTATTTCTTGATGCTTCGCTCCCCACCTATTATTGACCCTGTTCATCATGGGAAGCGAACTTCGATTCCGCTTGGTCACAAAAGCTAATGTAGAAGAAGCCGGAAGCCCGACTCCGCGCCTTGGGGAAGCAATGGTTCGGGGCGAGGGGCCCGAGAAAAGGCGGAGAAGCCCACTTTTTGCGCAATCGAAAACCTGGAGATGGAATCGCTGTGGTTAGTCCGATCTCGTCGTCGCGTGGCCGGAATCATTCCGGCCAATGGGCCCACAGATTGTGCAGATTTGGGGCCGGACAGAGTCGGCAGGAAGTGGGTCTCTTTCCCCTTGCATCAACCCCTTCTTATCTCACCTTTCCTTGTTGTTTCGGCCAGAATACACATTGAACTCGCGCTTCAAGAACCAGGACTTTGAGCTTCGAGGCTGTCGTCCAGTCAGTCTGCGCGCCGTGCGCGAGGCCGGAGACTGAGCGTCGCTCCCCGGCGCTCTGTCGCCGAATCGGCCTCCGGAACGCACGGCAGCCCCCGGCATTGGTCGCTCACTCATGTTGGGGGTGCGCGTTCTCGCGGCCACCAAAGTGATGGTGAGACCCTGGAGCCGCATCTCTCTTACGTGATGGGTGCAAGAGGATACTCGGGTTCCTTCCAATAACAGTCCAGATAGAGGGTCCTAGACTCTAGAGCCCTCCGATCCGGCCGCGCTTCGTGACCAGATCCCCGCTCGTGAGGCCGGAACCCATTCCGGCCACCAACTACTTAGGCGGCGGCGCGGGCCCGGGTGACTGAGAAGAAATCTGACCTTGTTGTCAACCTTGCCCGAGGACTCAAACCGATCCCCCAGGCAGTCCAGTGCACATTTTTGTCCATTTGTTAGAGCCAGAAAATAGTGCTTGCTTCATAACCTCTTTTCGCACGCACACCACTTACACTCACACACACACTCACACACACTCACACACACTCACTTAACCCCTTTCCCTTAGCCTCCCAACCACAAACTTGTGTTGCGCAATGGGTTCCCTAGGTACCACAAGCACCTTCCAGGTTCTGGAAAACCCTCGTCCAGATGACAGGTCCCTCCCAGCCTTCATGGTCTCTACCACCCGAGGTTTTCTTCCTCGCATGGACCCCGTCGTCACATTGCCCAAGGAGTTTGACGCCCTCGAGTCTCTTCTCCAGCGCATGCCCGTAAGGACTCTATCAGGAGAGCCCGGCTTGCTCGCCCACAACAAGCTGGGCGACGTCGTCGACAATGAGTTCCCCGACCTCACGGACGAGATGGACAGGTACAAGGAGGACTTGCCCATGATGAACGCCTTGTACCGCGACTACTCCTTCTTGGCGTCGGCTTACTTGCTGGAGCCTTGCCATGAGCGCTTCCTCAGAGGCGAGGAGTACGGTTTGGGCAGACAGGTGCTGCCGAGAAACATTGCACGCCCTATCGCTCGCTGTGCTGACATGTAAGTCATTTTTTGCTGCTCTCTCACTGTCCGGCGCCAACATGTGGAACCTGTCTGCGCAGAATACTGACGTCCTTTTTTTTTTTCCTCCTTCAAATCGCAAAGTGCTGGATTCTTACCTTTCATGGAGTACGCTGGCTCATATGCCCTGTACAACTACCGCCTCCAAGACCCATCTCGTGGCCTAGAGTATGACAACCTGCGTCTCATTCGCGCCTTTGAGCATGGCCTTGACCCGAGCTCTTCAGAGGCCGGCTTCGTTCTCGTGCACATTGACATGGTCAAGAACTCGGGCCCCCTCGTCGCCGGCACGGTCAAGTGTCTCGACATCGGGTCCGGCATCTCCACCCCCATCGGCACCGTGCAGGAGCGCACCATGTTCAACGAGGGCCTCTCCGGCATCCTCGGCGCCCTCAAGAAGATCAACGCCGTCATGGAGACCATGTGGGGCAAGTCCCGGCCTACCGAGTACACCAGTTTCCGCACCTTCATCTTCGGAATCACGTCCCAGAGCATGTTCCCCGACGGCGTCGTCTACGAGGGCCTCAACGGCGGCAAGCCCGTGTCCTTCCGCGGCGAGAGCGGCGCCAACGACTCCATGGTCCCCTGATGGACAACTTCCTCCAGGTTCCCATGCCGAACACCCCGCTGACCGAGATCCTCAACGACTTCCGCAAGTACAGGCCCAGCAACCACAGGGACTTCCTCCTCCACGTCAAGGAGGTGTCCGAGTCCAGCAACCTCCGGGGCTTCGCCCTCGCCCTGCATGCCAAGCCCGCCGCTGACGAGGAGAGGGATCTCGTCCGCGAGTCTCGCAGCCTGTGGCTCCAGATTCTGGACCAGGTTCGCGACTTCCGTTGGCGGCACTGGTGCTTCGCCAGGAGTACATCCTCAAGCGGACCTCCCACCCTACTGCCACTGGTGGCAGCCCCATCGTCACCTGGTTGCCCAACCAGCTCGAGGCCGTCCTGGCTGACATGGTCAACATCGATGACCTCTCCCGCAAGGACGACGCTCGTGGCCTTGGCAAGACTTGCGAGGCTGTCATGGATGGAGCTCTGCGGCAGAGAGAGGCCCTGCGAAAGGAGGTGGACAAGTATTGCGCCGAGCGAGGTGTCTCACGGAAGTAAAGCTGCGCGCGTCTACTTTTTTTTTTTTTTTTTTTTTGCTCTTTTCCCATCATTGCGAGTTAGCAAAAGTTGGAAGCATCACGAAAACAAGGCTCCTAGATGACTCATTTCGAGGGTGGCTACACCCATGGCTGGGATAATCCTAATAAGACGGGAACAATGGAAGCTTCAAGGTCTAGGGCTAGTATCGAAACCCAACTTTAAAGGGCCAGGGTGCGATCCTGGTTTTCGAAGGTGACCTCGGTAACCTTGCAAGAGATGCCGTATTCTTTTCACGATTTTCGTTTGGATAATGGGTTGTCATCTTTATCTTTATACGGCTTCTTTCTTTTTAGTGACTTTTTTAGTGAATTTCCTTTGGGTTTTTCCTGTATTTCTTATTTGATTCTGAGTCCACCTTCACTTCTTCTTCTTCTTTCTGGACCTGACTCTACTAGACCTCGTTGCCAAAAACAGCGTTGATCTATGGAATGTGTTGGATGGAGGAGAGAAGAAAGTGTCATCACATGGACGTACGTAGTTACTTCCTATGGTTTCACTAAGTCGTCGACTACGAATCAACCAAGTCGAGCAGCTGTCGAGGATATTTATCTCATGGCAGCGCCACAAGTTACTGTTGTGATACATGTGAGAGGGCAGCGCACCATGATCTGCGTTCTATAGATTTCCTACCATGGGCAGTTCTGCAAATATGAGATAATGCTTGGCGATTTTCTAGAGATGTCCACGGCTCTTGTTTTGCCTCCACGTTCTCCACTCTTAACACAGGTGGAAATGGAATGCAAGACTAGGTAGGTGCTCGATGTCGTCAACGTAGATTTCTATAGACGTGGCTTTGGCGTGAACCTTCATGCGGTAGGTACACCTAGTTAGGACGGAAGTCCAATAAATAGGTGCCAAGATGCGTCCAATCGTTGTTCGCGCGGCCAAGGACGACTGATCCATCGGAACTGATGCCGGCGTAGTACCCCTATAGTTATCTTGTCCAACAGCAGGTTTTGAAACGCGGAATAAGAGTCTAGCATTTTCGTTAGCACTATCTAGTAGCCTCAAGTCTGCCTCCAAGATGAAGTCTGTAAATATGGTATTAAGCAATGCTTTCCCGCCCACGGAGCTGCCAGCCTTAAGAGCCCAAGATGATATGTTTTAAAAGAGCTAGCTATTATGGAATTTCTATTCACTTAGGTCAACGATTTCCCAGGGGTTTCGTCCGATCTCTCCCGTCTCGCCGAAGATCGGAGAAGCGTCCGAGACCGGCACTGCAACCAGCGCTTATACTAGCGCTTATTCGCGCCGTCTCGGTCCCGATCGTCCATGTGCATGACAAGCCGCACCTCTATCTAACCACCAAAACTGAACAGACATTTGGACCTCCTTCACCCATCACTTCTCCAGACCACACGCACCAAAAAGGCCATCTGAGCAAAAAGAAGAAGAAGAAAAGACTGGCACCTCGCAATGTCCACCAGCACAGCACCCAACCCCCACTCACGCGCGCCTCGGTCCAATCCGCCCACGCCCTCATCAAAGCGCACATCCACCGCACGCCGGTCCTCACCAACCGCACTCTCTCGGACCTGGCGTCCTCGCCGCGCGGCCTGAAGGGCACGCGGTTCGAGGGCAGGAAGGCCGCGCGCCCGACGCTGCGACTGTGGTTCAAGTGCGAGAATCTGCAGCGCGCAGGGGCTTTCAAGGTCCGGGGCGTTTCACGCGCTGGAGAGGCTGATGATGGAGGAGGGATGGGTTGAGGGTGGAGGGAAGGAGAGGGGGTTGTTACGCACAGTTCTGGTGAGGGTTTTTCTTTTTCTTTTTCCTCTTTTTCCTCTTTTTCCTTTTTCATTTTTCTTTTTTTTAAAAAAAAACTAGATAATAAACACCATCGCGTACCAGACGACTGACCGGAAAGCAGGGAACCACGCGCAGGCACTCGCGCTCGCGGCGCGCGAGAACAAGATCACGGCGCACGTCATCATGCCCAGCATCTCGGTGGCGCAAAAGATGGCCGCGACAAGGGGGTACGGCGCGAGGGTGTACTTGAGCGGCAGCACGTCGGCGGAGCGGGAGGCGCTCGCCGACAAGGTCATGGGCGAGACGGGGCGCGACTGGTGTCGCCGCACGACGACCCGAACGTCATGCTCGGGCAGGGCACCATGGGCCTGGAGTTCCAGGAGCAGGTGTCGGGGCAGGTGTCGGGGCAGGTGTCGGGGCAGGTGTCGGGGCAGGTGTCGGGGCAGGTGTCGGGGCAGGTGTCGGGGCAGGTGTCGGGGCAGGTGTCGGGGCAGGTGTCGGGGCAGGTGTCGGGGCAGGTGTCGGGGCAGGTGTCGGGGCAGGTGTCGGGGCAGGTGTCGGGGCGGACGGGCGGCGGCGGCGGCGGGGTCGCGGCGGCCTCGACGGCATCGTGGCGCCGTGCGGCGGAGGAGGCATGCTGTCGGGCGTGGCGCTGTCGGCCGAGGGCACGGGCATCAGGGTGTTTGGCGCGGAGCCGAGCTACCAGGGGCCGACGACGCCAAGAGGGGGTACTACGCGGGCGAGAGGGTGGAGAGGGTGTCGTCGCTGACGGTGGCGGACGGGCTGCGCACGCCGCTGGGGAGGTGGCCGTGGACGGTGATTTACGAGAGGCGGCTCGTGAGCGGCATGTACAGCGTCACCGAGGACGAGATCAGGGCGGCCATGAGGCTGGTGTGGGAGCGCATGAAGCTGGTGGTGGAGCCGAGTGCGTGTGTCGGCCTGGCCGTGGTCCTGTTCGACGAGGACTTCAGGCACATGGTGGAGAGGAGGCCGGGAACGAGGGCTGGGATCTGGGCGTCGTGCTGAGTGGCGGCAACGTGGGTGTCGATGCCGTGGCGAGCATGTTTATGTTTACGCCCGACGGGCAGTCGACGGCCTCGGTTTAAACTCCTTGGCAAACGCTTGACAATGGTATTGATTCCATCCCATTGAACCGTGTCTGACTGACCGTGTCTGACTGATTCCGACAACCCCTCCTCGGCGGGGCACCACACCACACCACACCACACCACAACCAACCAACGTCATTCAATCTGCCTGAGTCAATTTTTGCAATCGCCGTTTCCTCCTCTCGCCAAATTGTTCGTTCGCCTCCCTCATCATAACTTGTTTCCTGGTTGCATGTCCCACCGTCCAGTCTAGCTAGCTGGCTGCTCGGGAAAAAGGAGAAAAAATGTCCCTCACCAACGCATCTCCAGAGGCTGCTGCCAAAGACGCCAAGACTGCCTCCTTCACGTTGGCTTCCCTTCCGACATCGGCTCGCAATGCTGCTCTCGATACCATTCACGCCGCGCTTACGGCCGCCAAGGACGACATTCTTGCCGCAAACGCTCGCGATCTCCAGCTCGCCAGAAAAGCCAGCGCCGCCGATGGCTCGCTCAGTGAGGCATTGGTATCACGACTAGACCTGGGCAGGCGGGGCAAGTGGGAAGAAATGCTCAAGGGCATCCTGGATGTTCGGCATCTGGAAGACCCAGGTTTGTGGTAGTCCTTGCCATGGGAAAAAATAACAGGATCCCTCCCCGATACCGACCGACCGACACCCGACTGACCTCCTTCTCAGTCGGCAAGATTCAGATGCGAACCAAGCTGGACGACGACTTCATGCTCGAGCGAGTCTCGTGCCCCATTGGCGTCCTTCTCATCATCTTCGAGGCTCGTCCCGAAGTCATTGCCAACATTGCCAGTCTGGCAATCAAGTCTGGCAACGCAGCCATTTTGAAAGGTGACACACTCACGCGCGCGCACACATGCACGCAATGTACCTCGAATCGTCTTATAAATCTGCCGCCGCAACGCAACTGACGATGACTTGTCCAACACAGGCGGCAAGGAATCTACGGAATCGTTTGTGGCCATCTCAAAGGTCATCTCCTCGGCCCTCGACAAGACCGACGTCCCCAACGGAGCCATCCAGCTCGTGACGACGCGCGACGCCGTCGCTCAGCTTCTGGCCCAAGACCGCTACGTCGACCTCGTCATCCCTCGCGGCTCCAACGAGCTCGTTCGCTACGTCAAGGAGTCCACCAAGATTCCCGTCCTCGGCCACGCCGACGGCCTCTGTGCCATCTACCTGACCGCGACTGCCGACCCCAAAAGGCCATCGATGCCATCGTCGACGCCAAGACGAGCTACCCGGCCGCTTGCAACAGCCTCGAGACTCTGCTCGTCCAAGACTCCGCCCTGAGCACCTCCTTCCCCGGCGTGGCCGCTGCCCTCGCGGCCAAGGGCGTCGCCCTGCGCTGCGACCCTTCCAGCAAAGCGGCTCTGCTGTCCTCCCTCACAGACGCCGACGCCGACGCCGACATCCAAGACGCCACCGAGGCCGACTTCGACACCGAGTTCCTCTCGCTGACCGTCGCCGTCAAGACCGTGTCCACCCTCGACCAGGCCGTGGAGCACATCAACACCCACGGCTCGCATCACACCGACTCGATTCTCACCGCCGACGCTGCCGATGCCGACAAGTTCATGAACCAGGTTGACTCTGCAGGCGCGTACTGGAACGCATCTACCCGCGTGGCCGACGGCATGCGCTACGGATTCGGCACAGAAGTAGGCATCAGCACCAGCAAGATCCACGCCCGTGGGCCGGTCGGCCTGGAGGGCCTCACCATCTACAAGTACAAGGTGCGGGCCGATTACCAAGCTACGGCCGGCTATGGTGACGGCGAGGGCAAGCGACCTTGGAAGCATGAGAAATTGTCGATTGAGTGATTTTTTTTTTTTTTGGATATTCGCAGCGCCATCGTGAATCAAGTAGGACACCCAATCACAGAAATGAGTTACCAAAGCAGCAAGCAAAGACGACCAACTACGCAGAGTAAAGAAATCTTATCCTACAAAAACACGTTCACCGGAGCATATCCCATCACTATCAAATGTAGATGTTGTCAAAATTGAGCAAGATTACATACATGTTTTTTTACCCCCGAACAAAATAAAAATAAAGCCCATGAAATTCTTATCCCGTCATCCCAGGTTAAAAGCCATGACCATACGGGTACACCGATTTTTCCTCCAACAAGCAACAGCCACATCTGTCAGACCCGAGAATATACATGGTCGTACTCGTCATCAGTCAAGCTCGTTATTTTCGTTCTCGTCACTGACTCTCACGAATTGATATCATACTGCTTAATCAGCTCAGATAGCTTGTCGCCTTCAGTCTTGAAGTCCAGCGGCGCAGCACTCAGGACTTGGTATCGGACCCTACGGATTGCGCGTTAGTATCTTACGGCTTAATTCATTCAAGCAGGACTTTTTTTTTTTTTTTTCTTGCCAAAAGGAAAACCTCTTCTCCTTGTATCTCTGGACAAAGTCATGGTAAAAAACGTACCTTTGTATATCCCCAAAGTTATCCATCTTGGCTCTGCATCTGAAGTTGAATTTCTTGCAATTGACAGCTTCAAAGGCGGCCATGAATTTGGCATCATCGTTTTCCTTCAGCTCCATGAGTTCATTGGCCGTGGTGCCAAAGATGAGCACGCCCGTCTCGTTGAAACAGCTCAGCCACTGGTGGCTCGTGTGGTCTGCGACGTTGAGCGAGACAATGTATCGATAGTCGGGCCGGTCGTGGGAGACGCTGCACTTTTCGCAGTGCCAGGTGCCGTCGCCGTTCTCAATGACCTTTTTGTTGCAGCCTTCCTTGGAGCAGGCGGGGTAGCAGAAGTTGTCTTGCTTGACGAAGACAATGGTGGCTTTGATGGAGTAGTAGGCTGTATCGTCCATGCCGAGATTCTCGTCCTTGACCTGGGCAATGGTCTTGTTCTCGTCCTTGCGGCCGGTGGCGCTGCCCATGCTCGCCATGTTCTGGTGGGTGGCGAAGCTGTCGTTTCGGCCGGCCGAGTCAAACCAGCCCTTGAGGCGGTGGGCGTCGGGGATGTCGGGGTCGACGGTCATGGTGCCCGAGGATAGGAGACTGAGACTCTTGCCGCCAAAGTCGGAGACCTTGGTGCCCTTGAAGGCAACTACGGACTCGGGATTGGCCTCGAACGAGTTGGCGGTTTTGCCCCAGATGGTGATGCGCACTGAGTAGCCTGTGTCGTCGACGAGGGTGAGGTCTCGCTTCTCAAAGGGCTTGCCGGACGTCTTGGACGTGAATTGGGTGACTTCGCCGACTTCTTTGAGCACGCCAATGACGTCGACGGTGTTGTCTTTTTCAACGTTTTGCAGGTCTTGGATGGTGCAGAAGTTGAAGCGGACCTGGGGCACGTTGGTTTGATCCTCAGCCTTTTCGATTCTCGTGTCTCTCTCGAATGTGATTTCGTAGTCGTTGGAGAGGTTGGTGAATTGCTTCTTGGCCAGGGAGACTCGGCAGGGGCTGGAGATGTAATAGACGGAGCCTTCCTGCAGGAGATCGTAAAGGCGTCACACTGGTCGTTGAACCCCGTGGCCTTGATTTCCCCACTTTCGTCGAGTAGGTTCACGCTGAAGAGCTTGCCTTCTCCCGTGGGCTTGTGCCATGTCTTGATGTCGGACTTGTTGGAGACTCGTGCCTTGATGGTCCACTTGTGCTGGAATGGCGACAGGCCCTCGATGGGGTAAATGTTGCCTCCATCGTGCGTGGCTGGTCTCGAAGGCATGGCCTGCGGCTTGCTCTCTTCCTTCTTGACTCCGTAGAAGTCGTTTCCGGTCATCGCGGCGGGATTTGCACCGTTGGACTCGACGGCTGTTGGGTTGCCCACCTTTTCTTGCACGCCAAGGGAATCGATGACTTCGATGTCGAGGATGACGAGGATGCTTTGGGCCAAAGGAATCAGCCTGATGAGCAGATGCAAAGAGACGGGGAGCAGTTCCGGCTTACTTCTTTCCCTTGAGGTTGTTTGGTGTGTACTGCTTGACGCGGGCGAAGCTGCCTCGCACAAGTTTTCCATCATGAATGACATGGTTGGCCTGGGTGGCAAGCATGGCTTGCACATAGTGTTCGCCGTCACTCATGACAAGTCTGAATCGCTCGCCACCGGTAGCTGAAGCACCCATGGGCTTGACTTGGAGACATTGCATCACCGGGACCGGGAAAAGTTTGGCGGCTTTGTCGGGGTCGTTGAAGATGACACTTGCGGTGACGGTTAGTAATGGGCTCACGCTGGAACCAAGAGAAGAAGAAACATACTCAAGTGACCCTTTTGAGAGGGCGGATGCGGCATCCATGATGGCTGCCAGGAAGGATTGTTCGGAAGGGGAGAATCCGTTCAGCGAACGAAAGCGGGATGGTGATGTGTGAGCTTGAGTGACGGCTTGTGAAATGTCGGCCGTGGATTCGCGACGCGTCCCGGCGCGTTTAGTGGAATCGGGCCCCGCAGATAGGCAGATAGGCAGATAGGCCGATTAGGCAGATAGGCTGGCGGGGTGGGGCCCGCGTGGCGTTGTTATGTAAGCTTGCTTCGACTCACCCGCGCTGCACCGCTGCACCTGTCTTGTCTAACGCCTGCACGGATTCATTGAACATTGGCTTGATTGGCTTGACTGGTTTGATTGGTTTGATTGCACGAAAAACAGAGAACTATTGTGTCTGTGGCTTTGATTTGTCTCTTCTCTCTTCTCTGTGTTTCGTGCTTGATCTTGTCATCTCGTGGTCGGTGTAACTACGTCCATCCTCCGGAGTCCTCGGCTAAAAGCCTCCTTGAAGCCTCCTTGAAGCCTCCTGCGAGCCTCCTGCAAGCGTCCTTGCGTCCAACACCAACCAAAGCCTCTGCTTGTTGAACAAGTCTGCCACGCACGATAGTTCTCCAACTGCAGCCAAAAGGCATCACAACCCATCGCCATGGCCGACAAAGGCAGCGCCACCAAGGCGCCAGAGAGCGATGCCCAAGAGCTTCTGACGCCGGAGCAAAAGACCCCGTCATCCCAGGCGACACTCCGGCACAGACGGGTCCGACAATGGGCGAGCACTGCGTGACTGACCGCCCGACTCGTGAGTAGCTAGCCAAGCATCTAGCTTGGAGTCGGTCTTTTCTTGAGCTCACAATGTTGCTCACAATGGTTCCGTTCCAGCAAGCGGACAGTCGTCCACCGGTGAAATCATCAAGCTCAATGAGATCGATGTAAGCAAGACCCCGTCGTCAGGCTCGTCAGGCCAACCAATCCACCACTGTATTATGTAGACAGCTACTGATGAATGACGTTTCGTCAACAGGTCTACATCTCCAAGCCGGCCGACTACCCTCACACTGCCTCCAAGCTCCTCCTCCTCCTCACCGGCGGCACTGGCATCAAGTCCACCAATAATCAGATCCAAGCCGACAAGTTCGCTTCGGAGGGCTTCCTGGTCCTCATGCCCGATTTCCTCTCCGGCGACACCTCTCCCGTCTCCACGGCCATCACCGATGATTCCACGTCTATACTCGAGCAGGTAAAGCTGAAGGCGGTCGAGGTGACCAAGTCTTTCATGATCGACATGTGGCTGGCCCGCGTTACGCCAGACAAGGTCTTGCCTATTCTTCACAAGGTCATTGAGGCTGCGCAGGAGCAGTATGCCGATGCTATCAAGAGCGGAGAGGGCATATACTGTGTTGGCTATTGTGTGGGAGGTCGCTTTGTTCTTCTGCTGGCACAGGAGAATGAGCAGGCCAGCGGTGATGAGGAGGCCGGCGCGGCCAAGACGGGACCGTACATCAAGGCCGGGGCGCTTGCTCACGCCGCGTCAGTGACTCCGGACGACTTCAACAACCTGAAGGCCCCCTTGAGCTTGATCTGCGTCGAGGACGACCCCTGTTCCCTGATGCTGTACGCACGGCAGGAGAGGATGCCATGTCCAAGGCCAATCTGGAGCATGAAGTGCAGGTTTATCCCGGAGTTCCACACGGTATGTCTCTCTCTGCGTCCCCGTTCGTTCATTACAGATCGTATTGGAAGTGGTCTAGGATGGCAGGCTGACCTGTAGCAGGCTTCGCCGTCGTGGGCGCCTACCCCGATGTGTCCATCACCGAAGCACAGGCTACGGCATACGAGCAGATGCTGAAATGGATCAAAGAGCACTAATGTGCCGCGAAAACGACGGAATGAAGAGTACAAGTAACTTGGCTTTCCCCAGATAATGGATCCATGAGGGAAAACAACCCGTACCTGCCTGTGTTCCTGTCTAAGAAATCGTGCACACAATCTTGCCCGTATTCTTGGCATCCTCCATGTACTTGTGAGCCTCCTGAATCTCCTCCCACGGCATGACCTTGTCCACCACAATCTTGAGCTTCCCAGCCTCAAACTGCGGACAATACGTCTCCAGCCGATCTCTCAGCTTCCGCTGGTACTCCTCGTCCCTGCTCCTCAGCGTACTCCCCTCGACACGGATCCTCTTGAACAAGATCTGCGAGATATCCGCGTCGGGAACCTTGCCCCCGCTCAAGGTGCCCAGCAAGACAATTCTGCAATCCCTCGCCGCCGCGTCCAGATTCTTCTGGAAGTAATGCCCGCCCACGAAATCGACAATGTAGTCAACACCCTTGCCCCCGGTCTTGTCCTTGATCCCCTGCACCCAGTCCTGCGTCTTGTAGTTGAAGGCGGCGGTCGCCCCAATCTCGGACGTGACGAAGCTGCACTTCTCGTCGGAGCCAGCCGTGGCGTACACCTCGGTTGCGCCAGCCGCCCGGGAAAGCTGGATGCCGGCGATGCTCACGCCCGAAGCGCCGGCATGCCACAGGATGGACTTGCCCTCGGCGAACCCGAGCACCATGTGGAGTGCCTGCGTGGCGGCGATCCACGCCTCGGGCACAGCAGCGGCCTGCTCGAAGCTCATGTGGCCGGGCTTGTGCAGGAGCATCTTGGAGCTGACGGCGACGTACTCGGCGTAGGCGCCCCCGTAGGCCAGACCAAGCACCTCGTCGCCGACGCGGAACGCGCCGTGGTCGCCGGGCCCGAGGGACTCGATGGCGCCGCTGAACTCGACGCCGAGCGTCCCGGGGCCTGCGGCGGGAGGGGATAGAGGCCGCGGCGCTGGATGATGTCCATGCGGTTGATGCCAAAGGCCCTGACCTTGACGATGGCTTGGCCCTCGGACGGGGTGGGCCTGGGAGTGTCTGCATCGATGAAGAGGGCGTCGCGCTCGCCCTTGCCGCCCTTGATGTCTGTGTGTCCCAATGGGTGTTAGGAAAAAGGAAACGTCGATGCGAACTTGATGATGGCCCATGGCTTTGATGTGAGGCGGGGAAGGAAGCCATACCGACTGCTTTCATGGTGGCCATGATTGGAAAAAGTTGCGCAGACGGACTGAAGTGCAATATCAAGGATGGGCTTGAATTTTTGGAAAAGAGGGGGATGTGTCTTGGCCGCTGTATTGAACTTGTGGATGAGTGGCAAGTTTGTAGTCCATCTCCATGACGACATTAGTAATGCTATGTTGTATGTATGCTCCGTGCTGCGTACTCGGTTGCGCTCGTCGCATTTACCGTTTACCCCGACGCCGTCGGCTTCTGTCTTCGGCTGGCTTCCCGTCAATCGAATGGGTTTATCCGCCAGGACTTGTCGACGGCAGCGTGCTGATCTGGGAACTGCGACGCAAGACGGCATTTCCAAAGTCGAGAGAACTTATTGCCACGATGGTTTTCATGGTGGCCCGTATAGACGGACGCAGACGGGCGCATCGGATATTTACTGCTTGAACAGAAGGCATCGCATCTGTGAGCCAGTCGCATGAAACAAGACCAACTTACGCTTACGCCCCGTCATAATTGGGACGGCATGGAGCAGCAGCAAGTACGGAGTATCGACCTTTTCATATTCTCATATGATTATCACAAAGCCCAGCCAAAGGTTGTGGCAGGCTTGGCTTGGCTTAGTAAGATGCGAGGGGAAAAGATGAAAAGATGGTGTGCACATGTTGCATGTTACAAGTCTCTCAGAGATATTTCTTCTGCCCGTGGGGCATCAATCCAATGCACATTTCGGAGGCTCCACGCCGTTGTTTACTTACTGTGGATATCAATCATAACAAAGGAAAAAAAGGAAGCTTGTGTGCTTGTCTCGCCCCCCTTGCCGCCCGCCCTGGATTCTGATGACTTGTCAGCCGGACGGAATGAGCGAAGCTGCGGAATTTGCAAAGATGGGTTCTTCACGCGTAAGATGAGTATTAATATTGGCAGACGCTCGTAAAAAGCTCGTGGGAAATTAATAATAATAAACGACCCCATTCCAGCCGGCTGTGGCACTCCCACTATCGGTATTATTAGTAAGTTGGGCCAGGCCCGTCGTCCACTAAACATGGACCGACACAACACGTAAACACCCCCTTATGTAGTGATAACAAAGGGAAAAGACGGGGTGACTTGGCCTTGTTGGGTGTCCTTCATCGATCCGTTACGCAATATCCATAGCGAGCGACGCGCAAACACTACGACGTAAGCCTAATGGCATGACACACACATGTTCACCATGTCGGGGAACCCAGCCAATCCTCCGCGAGAAGCAAATTGCTTTTTGCCTGTTAACCATGGTCCAGTGCTGTAACGAGCCGGGCGGAAGTTGTATCCAAAAGCAATTGTATTCTTTGCATGGGCTGATGACTCCAATGGTATGCAGCACTAGACGGAGCCAAAGGCCGCTTTTTTGTTATTGGATCGGTGATAGGTACAAATTCTTCATCGTCGTCCAGACATTGGCCAGTGGGGCTCGCCACTATTCCATGGATGGCGACCAAACGAGATAAGTCCGTCTTTGTCTTTGTAATACGGGGTAATCCGTATGTTGACTTGTATTGGTCAGGGTCATCCTATTACACACATACACACATACAAGAGAGCGTGGGAAAGGAAAGACCAAAATGGATATTCAAGAACGGCTGCGCTGCTGTAAAAACGTTGCAACACCCGACGTGCCAATAGCGCCAGATAGCGCTGGGTCGGAACAGATTTCAGAGCAGCCGATTGCTTGACAGGTGGGTAAGTGGGAAATTACAGAGTAGCGCCGTGCATGGACAGGGGAGTTCAGGTGGCGGTGGGCCTCCCCGGTCGCTCCGTGCTGGCCAGGTGCTTGGATGGCCGAAATTAATTCAGGCGGCACTCAGGGGCTAGCCTCTTTTAGAACTATGGAGTCCCGCCGGACCAATGAAACAGCTGTGCTTGACACCAACGTCGCAAAGTGGACAGCTGCTGCTTTTGCGATACGAGCTCCGCAGCTGCAATAGGTAAAAGACGAAGAAATATACTCCGTACGGATTACGGATTACGGATTACGCAACGCTACATTGCCAAACGAGAATCTTCTTTGCCTGCCTTTGCCCAAGGACGGAGGGGCTCTTCCACTGGCAAGCCTCTCAGCCTGGTCCAAGACGCAATGACCGTGATCTTTGCAGTCTTCCAACAAGGGCTCGCTCATTTGCAGTGTCGAACAAATCTCGCCAAGCGAAATCCGTGGCTTCACCACCTGTCAGTGGGCTTGTTGAGGAGGCCGTTATCACTACAATACATGTACATATGTACTCCGTATGCGGACTGACAATTGCTGGCCGGCAACTCTGCACTGCACAAGGCGCGGGCGCAGGGGCGGGTACCTTGCATCCCATCCCATCCCATCCCACTTACATGTCACTTACATGTACAACGGAGCACGTACTCCGTACTCCGTGTATTACAGCTGGAGCTTTGACTTGCTCCAATCCAAGCGCCAATCCATGCCTGCCTCTGCCTGCCTGCCTCTGCCTGCCTGCCTCTGCCTGCCTGCCTCTGCCTGCCTGCCTCTGCCTGCCTGCCTCTGCCTGCCTGCCTCTGCCTGCCGCTGTTGTTGCCCCCTGGATCCATCCACTCGTTTTGGGCCAGACAACAAAGCGGCCTCACCATTTTCCATTGTCTTGATTTGATTTGCCTGTCCTCACTTTTTTTTTTTTGGCCTTCCTTCACTGCTCAGTGCTCACACGCGCCGGCACAACGCCACTTTCTCTCTCATCTCATCTCTTCCTTGTTCGCCATCTCTCGTCTGAACCATGCAGCTCACGTCCGCGACATTCATCAGATCCATCCACGCACTCCCTCGGTGACTTTCCACTCTTCCTCTTCCTCACCTACCCACCCCTGTTCACCCGGGGATCTGGGCAAGCTTGTCTCCCTGTCTCCCCACCCCCTGGCCCCCGTGCCCATGGCTATGCGCATGGGTCCTCAATCTCCCTCACCATCCTCCTTATAAAGATGCTCATCCAGACCTCGCCCTGTTTCCGGTTCTTCCTCTCCTCCTCACCCACACTCTCACACTCGCTAGGCACATCTGCAGACCCGACTTCCAGTCACTTACATTCGTTAGCCAACAATCAACTCTTCGAGTTACTCCAACACCGACACAATGAAGTACGCTGCCGCTATCATCGCTGCTGCCGTTGGCGCCAACGCCGCCTGGTCCACCACCAACGTCACTGTCACCACTGAGGTCGTCGACCAGTACGTTACCTACTGCCCTGGGCCTACCCAGATCACCCACGGCAGCAAGGTCTACACCGTCACCGAGGTACGAACGAATCTGTCTTGATGCGGATCGTCACGGGAAGAGAATTCTGGGTTTCGAGCCTGATCCACAACGTGGATTTGAGCTTTCCATCTCATCCTCACCGCTGATTCACCCACCATGTCCTTTCGGGAACTTGAAACCAGTCGAGGCATCAACTGACGAGGAACACTAGGCTACCACCCTGACCATCACTGACTGCCCTTGCACCGTCACCAAGCCCGTGATCACCTCCAGCGCTGTCATCTGCCACACCTGGTAAGTGTAGACTGACACAACATCCTGTACAGAGTATTCCACTAACAGGTGTCACAGCAACGGCGGCAACTTCCCCAACACCACCGCTCCCATTGCCACGGGCACCGGCAGTACCCCCTGGTGTCCCTGGTGTCACTCCCACCCAGAGTCAGCCCACCGTTGTCCCCACTGCTGGTGCTGGCAAGGCCGCTGCCCTCTCGGGCGCCGGCCTGGCCGGTATTGTCGGTCTGGCCGCTTTCGTTCTCTAAACCAATCAACTTTCATGCCTCGCCCTCCACCTCACCCACGATTTATTCTGTACAAGAAGCCTCTGATTCGTGGGAGACAAGCCTCTGCCAGCCGCGCATGACTGGATATGCGTCGTAGGATAGTTGATAGTGTTGGTTTACGTTGAAGGAATGGGGTTGCGACTTTTCGGATGTGTATAGACTGTTTTGGGTTACGAACATATGAACCTGGAGAACCGTGCTAAGGTTCGAAGGGGGCCACAGGTCCAAACCCAAGAGGATAACTCTATGAATGGCTTGTGTGCGGTCTAATAATTTTTTTCGGCGCTTGGAATATAATGTGCCTTTATCAATAGGATACTGGGATCTTTAACGACCTCTATTTGACAGTTCATATAAAGACGCGTTTCCTGCTGCGATATATTTCCACACCCCTTGCTCTTTTCCCTTCATCCCGAATAACCCTTGAATGAACGATGGTCGTTTATCTTGTTGGTCAGATTAGTTGTTGGGCGAGAGTCCTTTTGTCAGGCGTGTTTCTAGTCCCGTCAAGCATCAATGTTGTCTCATCCTTATGTAGTGTACCGAGTATAGATCAGGACTTGTAGCAGGCATCCACGCGGCTAGTGTGGCTTGAGAGTCTTTTCAGCTCATCGTTTCTGTTTCGGTCTAGTGACGCGTCCCAGGATCTTCTCGGATGGCTTTTTTTTCGTCTCAGCCCTTCAAGGTTATGTGATTGATTCATGGAGAATTTGCAACTTGGGGGTAGGTGTGAGTGATCTTCCTTTCCTTTCCTTTCTTTTCTTTTCTTTATTTTTCTTTTTACCAACAAAAAAGATTACGGAGCACAGCACATTTTGTGCTTTTTTTCTTGATCCTGACATGAGCTAAATGCTACTGTGCCGTGCTGATGCGCGTTTTGTGATTCCCTTCTCAACCCACCTCCACTGGCTTTCCAACAAGCAGAAGCAGAAAACATGTATATTCTGGACAACAGCACGTTATGGTTGAGACGACGATCCATGTCCGCAGACATGGTTCTTGTTTCATAGGGGGTATATATAGCCGTCAAAGCAAGGCACGCTGTCACGTTGAACAAGGCACGTCCCGCGCGTAGCGTGCGTGCATGGAGCAAGAACCGTTGACTACTTACTCCGTAGATTGCTGGGCATGTTTCTGGCCCAGAGCTAGGTGACAAAGGTGGCTCGTTGGAAGAAGCGACCTCGCATCACGACCAAGCGCAGCACGTTGTCTCTGGTCTTTACACCCCCTCCCCCTCCCCCTCCCCCTCCCTTTAACCTACCCGATACAATGTTTGACGTGATGGCCGCATGGCCGCATGGCTTCGGAAGGATTGGGCCAAACGGCCCGAGCAGCACGTTTCAATTTACCGGCAGGAAGGTTCAAAAATGGAATCGAGAGGGTGAGAGGCGGGAAGGCCAGGTGAAGAGCGGAGGGGTAAGGCGCATTCACCCAAGGTTGGCAGTTGCTTAGCCTGCCAGGCAGGCGTTTGCGTCATTGATTGTGAATTTTCTTTAGGCTTTTTTTTTTTTTTTTTTTTTTTTTTCAGACGATAAGTGTGCGGGATGGATTGAGCGACAACAATCGCGCCAAGGCAAGAATGATTTTGAATAGTCGGGCGCCATGACTCTCGATGCACATGTGATTGTTTGGTCTGTGAATACGTTATCTGCTCAGCGTATATATATCTGTACCCCGTTCGCGTCAAGATGCAGTTTAGTTGTTGAGGCAACAGCTTACGCAAAACCCGACGGCTTGTCAGCAACTCGTCCAAGTAAGCGCCGCTTGTGGCCGTTTGATTTGTGACTGAGTGTAAATGAACTATTATTATCCATTACACGGGGTTTTTTTTTTGTTCATCCCTCCTTCCTAATGGGAAATTCCGCCCGTGGTCCATTTCTGCCAGAATCCATCCACACGTGACTCAGTCGGTCGACCCGCGTCGGAGGATGCAAACCGCGAAAATGTCCTGGGGTTTTGTTACTCCTCCGACGGGGAGGCCTTTTTGTCCTTGGGTCCCATGTCCTGCTGCACCGCTCGCTCGGCTCACAACACTGACGGCTCTCCATCGCGCCCAAGGACTCACGGCGTCAAAGGCAGATTGGAGGGATCAGATTGAGAAGAGGGAAGAAGAAGAAGAAACCCATCCTCGCCGGCAGCTCGCACCACGATGAGCGCAGCATGTCTTTTTCAAGTTCAAACTGGACAACGCCCTCTACGATCAACGCCGGTCGCCATAGCTTCGTCGTACTCGCCTTCGCCAGCAGCGCCAGACAGTCAGCTGAAGCGGAGTGCATCCTCGCCGCATCTGTCCAACGGCCCGTCATTTCAGAACCCGTATGCCCACCACCAGCAGGGGCTTCGAGAGGGGGAAACGACGGCGCCTGTCCCCGAGTCGGATGCAAGACTTTCGTTGAACGATGGCAGAGCAAAGAAGAGACTGGCGGCCGAGGTACCTGCTGTCGACTTGATGTTCCGTCCTTGGAGCAGGAAGACGGCGGGCGCTCGGAAGAGCACGTCTTGTTTCGAGTGCAAGGCGTCCAAGACTCGGTGCGAAAAGGTCGCGTCGGGGCCGGGGACTCGTGCTCTAGGTGCCTGCGCCTGTCGAAGCAATGTGTATTTGACACAAAGCTTGCTGGCTCCGCCTCTCCTGCTGCAAAGTCGCCTGCCAAGCCATCGGCCGCAAGGAAGATGAAGGAGACGCCTGAGATGAGGAGGGCACGGAAGTTCCAAGAGCCACCAGAGTCTCGAGAGCCACGCTGGACACGGGAGACATGGGAGAGCAAAGAAAGACGGGAGATGCGGGAGATGCGGGAGGTACGGGAGACTCGGAGAGAAAGTACACCTGAAAAGGTCCGTAGGATACAGGCCGAAGCGTCCTCTGCTTTCGCTTTCCTCTCTGGACTCACGAACCAGCCGAGTAAGCTCTCGATTTCTTTTTTTTTTTCCCGCCCCAGACGCTTGGGACATCAACGCTGACCTGATAAGCTTCACGGCCTTTGCCGTCCATCGAAAATAAGCAGCTTGATATCAAGATTGACTCTCTCATCAGTCGAGATGTCGCTCAAAAAGTTTTCCATCACTTCATCAATACATTTGTCCCCAAATGTCCCATGGTCATCTTCGCGCCAGGTACGACTCACGAATATCTGAGAGAAACGAAACCGCTCCTCTTTCTGTCCATTCTGAGTGTGGCCTCGGGTGTTTTCTGCTCTTTGGATCAACACAAGAAATTGGTCCTGGAGTCGAAGCGGGCTCTTGCTGAACGCGCCCTTGTTCGAGGAGAGAAGTCGCTTGAGCTTGTTCAGGCGCTACAGGTTGCGTCGCTGTGGTACAGAGCACCAGATGACTATAAGCAAGTCAACCTAACTCAGCTGGTCCACATCATGGTCACAATGGCTTTTGATCGCGGGCTGGACAAGGTCGGTGTTTCGCAAGCTGCCAGCAGCGGCCAAGAAGCGTGGGATCGTGCCGAAGCACAGCGAGCTTGGCTAGCATGTTTTCTCCTATCTGCGAGGTAACTTATATGCTCATCATCGTTTTGCAATGAGCAAGAGTAGAAGGAGAACTAACGGTGAAGATTAGCATCTCGTTGATTCTCAGACGGCCCAAAATGATGGGTTGGACCTCAGACATGGACGTGTACCTGGCAGAATTGCAAAAGGCGGAGGTCTCGCCTTCTGATGCATTCTTCTGCGAGCTCGTCAGGACAGAACAGCTCTGTCACACTGTGGATCAACAGTTGCTCCTCAGCGATCGCCATCGATCAGCATCTGCCCGCGATCCCGTCACGATCAGGATGGCTCAGGACTTTCAGTCGCGTATAGCCGGTTGGAATAGCTGCAACCTGAACCATCTGCAACAAGGTGAGTCCCGCCTTTTGCCGTTGAAATCGTCGTTGGCGATTATCGTACCAACACCATAGATAGCTCTCGTCGATTTCGGTAGATTCGCGGGATCTCTCTATGCCCATGAGCCTGCCATGCACGTCAACCACAACGTGGACGAGTTCGAAGCTCCCTTTGCATCGAAATCTCTCAAAACCTGCACTTTCATTAGCGAAAAATCGATACCCCTCAGTTCCTGATGCTTCGTGGAATTGTGACTGCATCACATGGAATGCTGAATTGTTTCCTGGGATTACCCTTGGTTGATATGCTGACTCTCTCGCCACACATTTACGGTGGCAGGGTCATCTACTCACTCGTTCTTTTATGCAAGCTTTACACAGCCATCACGATTTCAACGCGGGATGTGACTAATTTCATACTTGTTGACGATCTTCATTTGGAAGAGTATCTGGAACGTCTTGTCATCGTCGCCAAGGACCTCCTGATCAGGGATGAGCGCAATGCCCTCAGCAGGTCGTTTTTAATTGTCGAACAACTGAGGAATTGGTATCATGGGAACAGATATGGATCATCAATGAATACGACGAGTGCGCCCAGTTCGAGCGGGAGGGGCTCTGACTGCCAAGACCACCTCAATTCGAATAGACGTGCGGCTGGACACAATTTTCCATTCTCTACTACTACCCCTGGATGCCCATCCTCGGACACGGAAAGCAGATACGACTGGTTCTTGGACGATCTGTTCAAAATCGACACGTTCAACTAGAGTACAGTTATCAAAAGAACATTCGATCTCCGCGGCCGATGCAAAGTTACAGTGCCTATCTATCTCTATAAGTTGGAGCCGAGCGCTTGAATGAATGACTTGACACTGCGCAAATTGTTTTCCCTCATTGCCCCCTGGCCTTCCTCCTTCTCCTCCTTGGGCTTCTTCTTCACACTCCGCCACTCGACGCCCGACTGCTCCCCACAATAGAGATGCAAGCGAGTGCCAAAGCGACCACAAAGGTCTGCACAACGGCATCACTGTGCACGGACAAGTACTCGACGAGCAACACAATATTGGCCTGACAGGGGCCACTTGGCGAACCGTTTGTTGAAGCTCGGTGGCTCCAGAGACTGCGTAACCAACAGACAGTAATCGAATCGCGGGGATATCGTCGCACATGCCGGAGATGATGTACCGATGGAAACGTGCTTTTCAGGAAAACACTGTCTGGACCACATTGGTTTGGAAGCTCTAGATCCAAGGCTGCGCCAGCACCGAATGCCATCTGAAGCCAAGCCTAGACAGCGACTGGTAGTGTCGAGTCGAGTCGACCGGATGAAACATGGCCAACACCATGCCATTGTTGATATGGCACATGCAACAGGGATGTCCACTCGGAACAGCAGTAGAAGACCGGCGTCAATTGACATGACGAGCGCTCCGGCGATGATAAAGGGGTCAAGTACCCGAAAATTGTCACGTTGTTCAGGGCGGCCGCCGGTTGCGACAAACACAACTGCAGCAGTCAGTCCCAGGGTTAGCTTCGGCCGACGAAGCGTGAGTCTGTCATTAATTCTGGGGATGTGGTCCACACACCTACCTGCCGATGCCGAGAACCAAGGGCGGCAGACTACGAATACCGAGACTCGGGGACCCCTCGATGCCCTGACTTGTCTGTCAAGGGTGCTGCGCACAAGACAGACAGAAAAGTCTTTGTCAACGTTGGCTTACCAAATAGGCAAATAGAAAACTTGAATGACAAATGCAGCACTCCCCAGAAGAAATGTGAACTGAAAACGCCCCTTGTCCGTTGTCAAGCGAGAACGTGGCAGTCGCACTCCCCCAAAGCCACGATGAGCACAAAAACCAAAGATGATGTTTTTTTTTCCCCAAGACGGAAAGTGAAAGTGAAGATGAGACCAAAATGAGCAGCCTTCCTAAAGAAGTTTACCGCCACGCACCGAACCGCCCTGATCAAAACCCCGTCAGCGCAGACCGAGCCGGCAACGACCGATCCGTTCACGGTTAAGGCGGAGAGCCCACGTCAAGCGTGAAACGAAAATAGGCAGCGGGACGTTGAATTCGAACGAGGGCTACGTTTTAGCTCGCTACACGGACTAGACTCCTCCGATTGGCCGTGGGATTTCCATACTAGAACTAGCTTGGTGATCGGGCCCTACAGGCAGGTACATACATACATACATACATGTGAGCAATCCCACGCCACGCTTCAACGTTGACCCCGTCCGTTGCTGAGTTGGATGCATGGACTGGACGCTCGCCATGCATGAGTCGACTGGTCGCTTTCGGATCACACTTAGTCCGTACTTGCCTCGCCTTGCCTTGCGTTGCCTGGCCTTGCCTCGCCTTGCCTTGTACTTTACTTCGGACACAAGGGCAGAACCGACGACGTGCAGATGATTCAATCATGCATCTACATGCATATACCGAGTATGCGCACCCATGTGCATTCAACTCCATCTCAACACCACTTGTCTTCAACTCATCATCACCTTGCATATACGCGCATTTACGCCGATACAGGACGCGAGCTCCCGAGTATGGAAATGTAAAATAGCTTTTTATTGGTCATTTCATTAAGTCGTTACCCAGTAAACGTTAAATCTGCCTCTCTAACACACATCCCATCTTTTTCAAGAAAGAAGAAAAAGACACAAAGACAGATCAAGGCGGGAAAAAACAGCAGTCATAAGTTCGTCAACGCATGTCTCCGCACGTCTCTTTCGTTTCCAAAACACGTCTTCCGGCCGTAACATTGTCAAAGCCATTAAAAAAACAGACATTATTCTTTTTTTCCCCAGGCCCGTCGGTTCAACGCGTCGTAAGCGGGCGCTGGCACGTCTCCATCATAGTCTTGCGTCGTTTATTAAGCTCAACATTTCCATCATGGCCAGACTGAGACATGTCTTCCTCATCTTCGCGACCGCGCTTCATGCCACCCGCAGCACCGTTCATGAGCGACGGCTGAGGCGCGTAACCGTTCGGCATTGGGTTGGACATGTCGGCAGCAGGAGCATACACATCAGCACCGGGGCCAGCATTGGCCGGGCGGCGATCATTGCTGACGACATTGTACAAGTTGCTCGTGGTTCGTTGCACGCGAGGAGGCGTGTTGTAGCCCGAGTTCTGGGGATAATAAGACTGGTGGGGAGCCGCGGTTCGAGGCGTCGCTCGCCCAGAAGCAGACGGGTGACCGGGGATCCCGTCATGTTGGGGTTCATGCTGCCCTCGTTTGCCATGCTTCCAACGCTAGGAGCATTGTAGTTGTAGGAAGAGCGAGAACCATCGTAGGCAGCGTTGTTATGAGTGTACTCGGCCTCATGCTCGTGCTCACCCTCCTCCTCGTGGGCTTGCGTTGCTTGGTCGGGAGCCATGATGCCATTGGTCGCGGGCTTGCCGCCGTCGTGCTGCTCGGCGGGCTGCCCGGGGCCAGCAGGTCGGCTAGACAGGGGACCCATGTCGTTTTTGGGATAGGAGCTGGGCTGGGAGTACATGCGGTCATTGCTGGACGGGTTCGGCGTCTGGTAAGGCGACTGTTGTGATGCTGAATCGCCGCCATACATCTGTCGAGAGCTGTCGTAGCCTTGGCCGGCTTGCGGGTAGGACTGCATGCTCTGAATAGACTGGCCGCCGGGGGTAGTAGCTGCTGGTGTGTTTGGCATTGAGCGCGTGTTGGTTAAACCATGTTCAATAGCCAGTGGATTAGTACCTTGTGAGCCATTCATTCCCTGACCCTGCCAGCTAAAATTGTCGGAGCCGCCCATGCTGCCCATCACTCCCGAGGCACCATTCGGCGGCGTCGGAAACGTGTGAGCCCGGTCTAAAGGCGGACGGCCACCCAGAGCGTTGTGCGATGGCACCAATGGCTGGGGACCAGGGAGAGCTATCGTCTGGTGTTGAATGGACGGAAGACCAGGGGTCGGGGGTTTCTGGCTTGATGACCTTGCTCCTGCTTGCGGCGTTCAGCAGCAGCCATGACTTGACTGGTGCGATTCTGATTTGTCGGGTGGTAAAGCAGAGCCCCAATGTTGTGCACGAAGAGCGGGTACAACATTTCCGTGATCTTTTCCTTGTTGGCGAAATCCAACGCTCGCTCATACGGGATCCTAGAGGGGAGAGAATGTCTCAGCGGGTGTATTCTCAATGTTCGAATTGTGTCTCAAAGACACCGGTGGTTTTCAACATACCAGACACCCTTGAGATGCATGGGTCCAATCTTGACAACGTGGCGCACTTTTTCGCTCTTGAGAATGCCATCTCGCCGACCGCGGGTCATACCAGCTACGTTCAAGAGCTTCGTGCCGTTGATCATGTGGTTATCTGCAAGAGGGTGTTAGTCGACTTATCCTACTACTCTTCTCTCTCTCTTTTTAGTGGGCAGCATCTAGCAGCATCTAAACCAAGTTCTTGTCCCAGATCTGTCTGGAACAAGTGGTCTCCGTTTGTTCTTACCTTCGCGACGCGCAACGCAAATCCCCTCGCCTCGACTTGAAAGCACAAGCTTCCTTCATCCTCCCAAAGTGTGGCAGTGACACGAGGCTTCATTCCAGGCGGCGGGTGCTGTCCTGTCGTGTCGAAGCCAGTGTATTGACTGGGCATCGGTGTTTGTCCGCCCGAGACTCCTGGCAGAGGCAAAACGGTGGACGGAGCGCCGCCCATTTGGTTTGATACCGGCTGGGCGGCCGGCGGCGACGTTAAGCCATTCCCATAGTGGTATTGGCCATAAGGGTTACTGGAGTAGTTTGGCCCAGGGTGCATCAATTGGCTTGGTTGGTGCTGAGGGTAATGCATGTTGCCTGATGTGACGGTCTGCGGGGGCGGAGCTTGTCCGCCTGACATGTGCTGCTGCTGCTGCTGCGAGTAGTACATATCCGATGCACCTTGGTTCATTGCGTCGTAACTGATAATCTTCGTTGCGGGCCCTATGAAGGCGTTTATAGGCGTAGTTTTGTGTCTTGTAGCTGGAGATGGGGACGGCATCCACTACTGCAATGCAGAGATCGATTAGCTGCGTTGAAGATCGGGTGCGTCGACGGGTGGACGGGGGACGAGACGGGAAAGGGGGAGGCAGGGCAGATATCTGCGAAAATGTCACAAGAGATGCAATGCACGGCAGCCGGTCAGGGGGATCAGAAAGGAGCATTTGAACATGAACAGCAGCGGCGAGGCTAATAAAAGGCTTTCGATACATCCAATATGCGGTGGGAAATACTGAAGAAGCAAAACCGGGGTGGTCGGGAGCTGCGAGATGGCGCGCTTACCTGGGCTTGGCTTCCTCTACCGCTTGTTTCTGTTTCGGCTTCGCCCAGACTAGTCTTGAGGAGGTTGAAAGAGGAGAAGGGGGAGAGCGAGAGGAGAAAGCGGGAAAGCGGAAAAGGGAAAAGGGGAAAAGAGAGGATGGACAATAGGAAGGAAGAAAAAAAAACAAGTAAGGATTAGAGGAGGGGAAAGAAGGAAAGAAGGAAATCAAGAGGTTGGAGGGGGTTCTTTTGAGAAGGACCAGAGACCAAGACCAGGAGGAGTGTGGAAATAAGAGAGAGAAAAGGCCAAGCGAAAGCGAAAGACGGGACAGACAAACCGTAGGGGTTTTTTTTTTTTTGGGAGCAGGACCTGGGGAAAAGTTGTCGTCTCAAAGCTTCGTTGTCGGCGCCAGTGGGTAGTGGAAGCCCGCGTAGCGCAAAGAGCGAGTGAGACTGGGGAACGGGAAGCTTGTTCTCTCTCGCTCGTGTCTGGTGGTCTGGTGGTCTGGTGGTCTGGTGTGCTCACTGCTGTCCCTTGTCCCGGGTTGCAAATTGCGGGTGGTGGATCAACGGCCGGTCTCTAGCAATTCCGTCTTTTTACACTAAACCCCTGCTTTTTAAAAGTTTATTCATTTATTGGGTTTTTTTTCTAACAGGACCCATGCTTGTAGATAAGACATGCTAGCTAAGCTAAGCTTAGTCATATATATATATATATATATGTATACACATATTACATGACTTTGTAAGATATATGATTACTGGTGTTACATTATATCACATAGATTACCCTTGAAATAAACTTGTTAATATAGTGCATAAGCTATCACTCTGTCAAGGGGAAAACCCCTATTTTAAATGGACAAGCCTTTAAAAAGTACAGGTTTTGGGTACAGCTGTCCTTGACTTAGAATTACGAGGACCCACTGTAGAAAAGAGAGAGACTTGAACATGGATGGGCATGGCATGGACATGGAGGAGGCAGGTCAGGTCAGGCAGGCCAGGGCGCCAGACCAGGTTCAATGCAAGCTAACATCGATTCAGACAAATCGACAGGGGCATGGCACAGCAAAGCGATGCACACAAGTTACGGGTAGAGAGGCCAGTTGAAGCTGTACAAGAAGAAGAAGAAGAAGGGGGAAAACGAGAAGTACTTGAGGGGTTCTGAAAGTGGGCCCTGTGCCCAGGTACCGCTCCACGGCGCTTGAGTAGAAAGTAGAGGTACTTGGGGACTTTGAACCCCTGGTCGGCGGTCGCCATCTGGGGCTGGGCCCCAGCAGCTGTTCGGTACATACGTAGTAATAAAGCTCTCGCGCTAGCCACATAATTAATAGGTGCCCTTCGGACAGAGGGACTCTTGTTGATAGTGCGACGGTACTTTGAAGTTGCCGACTTTATTCCCGTACATTATGTAGTAGCTTCAGGCGTTGTTTCAAGGTTTCAAGGTTTCGAGGTTTCGAGGTTTCGAGGCACCGCGACGCCACAACGCGTGCGAGGAAATAAGCCTTTGCTGCCAAACAAACCCCATTGTTGCAACTTGCTACATACATACAACGCGGCACAAGGTTTCCAGCAGCAAGCTTCGAACAGGCTTCTTGCGGGGCGGGCGGTGGACCGACTTGTTCCCTGTAGTGGATTTGGCGCGGCTGGGAAATGTTGAGGAAGGATGTCCAGGTGCGGGAGGCGATGGGTCCAGGGCGTGGCCCTGGGACGGCGAACGGCGAACTGCTGCTACTGTAGTAGTCCGTACTGTACGGAGTAAAAGTGGCCTGCTGCTGCCACCAACATTCATTCGTTCATTCATTCGTCCACACGCTGGCCCAGCGGAGAAAGATCTGGTTCTCTGCAGCTTCGCCGATGCAGATGCATGCTCTTGTTCGCGCGCGACTCACGGCTCTCTGTTGGGTCGCGGCTTGCCACGATTGCCTGGCCCGACGTGCACCACTTGCACTCAACCATGAGAGCTCCCCTGGCTGGAGCTTTGTTGTTGTCAGGCGGGCAAGGTGGCCTGCTGGGGTGGACTCCTGTCCCGTGTCTCTGCCTCCGCTGAGTGGTTCTTTCCAAGCAAGTCTCATCTCATCTCGATACCCTCGGGGAGGGGGGAAGGGGGTGCTCTGCTTGTGTTGTCTGTCTGTCCGTCCGTCTGAGCCTTGCCTTGCCTTGCCTTGCTCTCCACGCTGAGCACTGATCGCTGAGCACTGATCACTGAGCACTGAGCAGCATCTGCGGACGCCAGGCTGTTTGTTTCTAAGCCTCACAAAAGATGGCTGCCACAAAGTCATTCGTGATTTGAGACAAGGCTGAGCAAAATTCATCGCTATCGCCATGGACATGTCTACTCCGCTCCGTAAACCGTAAACGGAGAAGCGACGGCTACCCCTTCACACTCCGTCGGTATCGTGAGCTCCATAATATTAATCATCAAGTTTTTGACCGACTTCTCATACAGTCGTCACCCGTGCCCTGGGTCCGTCTTCATCCCGTCCTACCCTGTCCTGTCCTGCCCTGCCCTGCCTCGGTGGGTTTTCCGCACCGGGGAAGGCGAGGGAGCACGGAGGAGTGAGTGACCTCCGGGATCTGAGCCCGCTCTAAGACGCGGGTGTCTAAAAAAAAAAAAAAAAAAAAAACGTGGGTCTCGGAGCAGAAATCTGGTCATGGTGGTGCTTATGATTTTTTTTTTTTTTTTTTTCAGATATTCGGCTAGTAGACTTACATCAACTCTCTGTGACCGAATAGCTGGGTACGGCGGTGTGCTTTTTATATTTATATTCTACACGCTCTCGCTTCCAAGCATATGCAGAGCCGCCGAAGTTCTGATGGTGTCTGCCTGCTCCGTCAATCGGTGGACGGCATGAATGAATCTAAGTGAGTGTCAGCATCCGACATGTTGGAAATTCAGAGGAGCTCCGTGATAGACACGGACAGACGGACAGATAATAGACGGATGATTGTTTGTACGGATTAGACAAAAGGAGACCAACTAATATCGAGGGTGGCGTGGCCAGCGGGGCTGGAACTCAGCCCAGCCCGTTTGTCCGTGTACTTCTGTCTCGCCGTCAACAATCGCCTCGGAAGCTGTTGTAACTTGTCGGCGCCTCCGCGCTCGCCGCACCGCCTCAGTAGTGACCGTTTGCCTCTTCTTGTGGCCTCTAGCCTTGTTTAGTTCCAAAAGTGCCATCCATTTTGGACGGACCGACGAGGTTGGTTATTGCCCATGTGGGTTGTGGAGTCGTGGACCCCATGGCATGGCCATAGCCGGCCGTTCGGTGCAAGTCCTCGACGGGTTTAGCTGCGCACTTTTTTCTCTCGTGTACTCCGTAGTCCGTACCGAGTATCCATCCCTCAATTCTCCATGAACATGGAGCTGGGAATGGGAGCAGGTGGGCTGAGAGCTTCAACAAGGAGGAGGGGGAACAGGCACGGAACAACCCACACGACCCTTCCTGCATCGCGCTTCCTTTCCTTTGCCTTTGGGGTCATGTTGCTGCTCATCCTTTTTCGTCCTACTCCGTACGGATTACGGATTAGATCTCGCCCAAAAAGTCCCTCTTCAACATGGCGCGTTGTTCGCGACCGGCAGCCGTCGTGGGGTGGATCGGGCACATGGCGTCGCACTAATCCGTACGGAGTAGGCAGGATTCTGATGGATGACGGGCGGCACGCGTCTGGCCGTTATGGACCTGCTTTGCTTCGCTTCAGTTATGAAGTTAGTATCGACTTGGACCTTGGTAGGTCGCGCACTCCGTACTAGTTCTGGCCCTTTGCCTGCATGTACACCCACTGTAGTGATATGGAACGCGGGCTTCTACTATTTGCACTAATCAAGCTCCGACACATTCGCTTCTATTTTTGCTTTGTTTCATTGTTTCCAGTCTCATCGCAACGCCGCCACTCGTTCGGAGTCTATCGTATGCATGAAGTCATTGAATGCTCGCGAGTCGTCCAAACTGGCCGATACTGTCGTCGTCACAGCCCTGTCGCCCCCACCTGGTTCTGCTGGGTCTCGCCTCGCCGTGCCCTGCTTAGAAGTTAGCCGTGCATATGCACATATATGCTTTTTCTCTTGCATTTGCATTGCTCCTGCGTTGCGTTGCTTTGCTTTGCTTTGCTTTTGCTTTTGCTTTGCTCGTGCTCGTGCTCGTGCTTGTGCATGTGCTTCCGCCTCTGCTGCATGGCCCCCAGACACGTTTGCTTCACAGTGAGACACCAAAGCGTGGGCTTCTGCCGGCGATTCCAGTGAAAATTGGTGCCTTAATAATCTCTTCATCTTACCAAAAAGGTCCTGCGGCTCGGGCCATTCCTGATACATGTGAGGGGAGACATTTTCTCAAATTTTCACACGGCTGGCCCTACCTGACTGGGCTGGCTTACTCCGTATAAGCTGCCATTTTCGCATAACATATCAGGGAATCGCGGAACACCACTGGTGGCTGACCAAGGGTTCCCAGTAGCCGAAGTCAATCCCTTTGATAAGCCCCGATGATCCGCAGTTCACGACTACATACATATGTACCAACAGGTCCACCGTACTCCTGACTTTGAACGGTCCTCACAGTGACGATACGGTCGGAAGAAAATCGCCCATTGCACGATTTACTCCTCCTGGGCTAATATGAGCAGGGCGCACCGTTGTTCCAGCAGCCAAGGTGGAAGCGCAGCTTGAATCTGGCGGCTTCGTCAAGGGCCACTTGGCCCCTTAGCACTGAGCATCCAGATTCCTAGAAATGGTAATGCGCGAAGATGCCGGTACCAGAACGAACCAGGGGCTTGTCAACGAGCACATCTAAAACAAAGCCGGCCGACACCTACATAAGGTGGGTGGATATGTGGCTAGCCGGCTGGCCATGTCAGAGTCTGCGATTGTGCATATTAATATCGCGGCTCCATGAACGGCAATATATCGGGGAGGAGTTCAAGACGGACCTATGTCAAGTCAGGTTGGAAGACCAACCCGGCAACCGCCCTGCATTAGAAGATGAAAACTGAGCTACTGATGAAAATGTCCAGGGCGGGGGTTTTCCTTTCCACTCTTATTCACCGAATGGTCAAATCGCTTGTTGGCGTGGCTTGGTGGTGACTTTTGTGCTCGTCTGCCAACGTCGCATTCGTAATCCGTATAATATTAGCCGCTTCCTTTCGACCCGCATGGTGCGATGCTTGTTGACACGCCCAAAAGATGGCATACGCAGACCGCCACGGGAGGCTCTATAATAAATTAATAATAGCGACTAGGCAACATGTTCGACCTCTTCTGGGTGTGTTTCACCGTATCACAGTCTGTTGTTATGGGGAACCATTTAAATTAGGATATTGGCTTCAGCACAATCCATTGTTAACCCCCATCCTCGTCTCCAACAGATATTCAAGGCTCGTCCACTTAGTATGGCGGCGTCTGATCGATGCGCGTGTCTGCGATTCACACGCAACGCGATTCAGAGAAACGTCGAAAAGCTGCATATTGCCGCCTGAAGCTTTGCCGCCAAGCCGCTGCTAATTGTTCGGCTAATACTCCGTACTCCGTACTCCATACTGACTTCTTCCGCGCGGGTTGCAGCCGGTGGCATTCGATACAACTGGTATACGGAGTAAAATAACTTGACCAACCATGCTTACTTTGCGACATGGTGCCATCATCTTCTGCCCTTGCCTCGTTACTACGTCCGTACAATGTGTCTTTCTGTTCAACACGGTTTATATTCCCCATAGAGTTGTCCCATTTTAGGAAGATGACATTTGTTGGGACTCGTTTGTGGCGGACGCCGATTCAGGCGCGGACTCATCATGGCTGAGACAGCACGACCGGGGATCCTCGGGTCCAGTCATCCTTTCACACCGCTGTTCTGCTCCGACGTGCTCCAGAAGGCCTGCGAGAATTAGTCATCGTTCTTGCATAGTACATGTACGGATTACTTTGTTTCTGAAAGCCTTGCCATAATATCGAAGAGTTCATGCTGCCGGCATCCGTAGAATTTGCGCCCAAATGTATGTGTGGGAGCAATTGCCGAGCAGAGCCAAGAGTGGATTCGCGCCCCAACCAAGCCAAAGAGGAAATGCATCTCGCCGTGGCTCCTTCCTCACAAAACTGCCATTCTTATTAATCCGTACTCCGTAATATTAATACTCAACAACCACCAACTCGCGGCACCTGCCAACACTGCACTGCACTGCACGTGTCATGTTTTGGACATGATACTTGGACTGGACCGTTCCGATCCGGCCGGTAATATGAACTTGAGGCAACAGAGCAATCCTTATTACAAGACTGCGGGTTTTTGTTCAATCCCTCCCTGGTCGCATTTCACAGCACCTCGCCAATCAGCTTTTCACCAGATCGAAAGGGTCCTGCGACTTGGAGCCACCAGTTTCTGTGCTCGATTGTACCAGACCCACAAGCCAACGCGTTTCATTGACGAACACAAGGCCAGCCACACACGGCCAATGCTTCAAGCAGGCCAAGCAGGCCAAGCAGGCTCTCAAAAACAGACACGATATTTTTGGTGCATTGTCTCACACAAAAGCCCTTCCTTTTCAAAGGCGTACATATTGTACGGACTACGTACAGCCAATTAGGGAGAAACAACATGCACGATTTCCAAGGTGCCGAGGTGTGCATCGATTTCTTCGTGGAATCGAAGGATCCTGTATGTATTACTCCGCACTCCGCATGCACAATTTTTTTTCTCAAGCATGATCTTCGCAACCATGAGAAGGCACTGCTGACGTGGCCCATGAATTGGTCCCTAATCGATAGGTCCCTTTTACTTCGCAAAGAACGTGATTTGAACACTAAACAGTAGTAACAATATAACAACAATACCCGTCGACCTGATCTCTCGGCAGACATGCTCATTGACCAAGTACGGAAAACGGAGTACTCCGTATGTACGGATTAGCACCTCAGCAATTCATCAGCTCGCCAGCCGAGTCCCTGCAGGTTATTGCACATGCCTGCCCACCCCGACCGGGAAGAAGGGAAGGGGCGATATTGGCGTTGAGCACTTGCATGACATATGTACTCGGTACAGAGCGGCTATGTACGTAGACCCAAGACATGGCCAATCACGATGCTAGGGTCGACAGCCACGACGAACAAGAACAAGGACCCTTGTTCAGCCGTTTCAAAAGGCAGCCAGTGGGAATTGTCAAGTATAGTTACATGTACAATTCCCACCATGCCATGTCCATGTGCTTGCTGCTCATGCCCGCTGCAGCAATCATCAGATCCTCAGATTTGGCCCCTCCAGGATCCTCCAGGCTATCTCCACTTACAACCTCACCGATGCCTCGCGAGTACGGAGTACGGATTACGGATTATACATAAGCGATGCTGGACTCGGTGGAGAAGGGGTGGTCTGGTTTGGCTGTTCGTACATTAGCCTTCCTGTCCTTTTTTTTTTATGCCGGATGCGAGGTGATACTTCCGTCCGCTTTTCGCAAGCACGCCAGGTTTCCGTATCTCCCCTCTCACCACGCATATTCGCCTTGTATGAGCCGAATGTCCTTATTCGGACCCCGGAAGGACGACAATTGCTGCCATGTGCAATCACCTGATTCGGAAGTAAAATGGCCAAGGTGCTACGAAAATGGGAAGATGTGAGTGCGAACCCCCCACAGTATTCATTCATGATTCGGGGTGCGCGAGAGAGCCAGCATCACGATCTCCCGTCACCGTGCGAGCCGGCAACAATTTCTGTATGTAATTTCTGTGCGGGGAGGAGGACTGGAATGGAATGGTTTGGCATCTTTGGCTGGTCCAGGCTTGAACAACTCATCGGCCCCCGAGCGACCTCCAGAGCCGGGGAGCCCTGCTTATCAGTTCCGTGGCCCCTAGCACTTTTGTTGGCGAGTTATCAACGGCCCTCGCAACTTATTACGGAGTACATAGTTGGATTACATACGGAGTACGGATCCGTAGATCAATCGCCGACAATTGCCAAACCAATGAACGCTCACCACGTCTCTGCCACACCATCATCATGTTAACCCCACGCCGCGGCCAGAATCCACCCAGGGATCCAGAGCAGCCCATGGGATAATATGGAGCCATGGGGTACATGTAACGATATTTTCGGATCACGGAGCGTGGATTCTGGATTCTGGATCAATGGCTTGGAGGAGCGAGTTTTCCACACATTTGATAATGACAATATTATCATCATGTGCGCTCCTCATTCGTGGGAGCCAACCAGACCAGCGAAAGCTCTTGGCAGCGACAGGACAAGTTTCACCGATGACACTCGTCAACACATGATATAGCTCAATGTTTTGTGTCAACCCATCCTTCATCATTGGAGCTGTTGGAAGCACGGAGGAAGGAAGAAGGAGAGGCGGATGTGCGCCTCTTGATCACTCGGAAGCAGAAGACGCACCGCGCAGCCCCTCCACGAACCGGCTCGGCCCTACACATGAGAATGTAATGTACATGTACGGAGTATGCGTGGAAGACGGACCGCCGCACATGGAAGGCCGAGATTGTTCCCTTGTTTCCTCTCCGCCACTCACTCATTCGAACGGGCGCGGGGGCGCGGGGGCGAGCAATCGTCCGCAATCCATCGACATGTGCGGATTTTCACGGAGCGGCAACAGAGCCGTGGACCCGTCGCTTGGAGGTTGCGGCCCAAAAAAAAAAAAAACCACGCAATACTATTACATGTAATCCGTAACTCGGTACACCAGAACGCTCATTAGTAGCCAGTATTATTATTCGCACACAGTGTGCCTTGGTGGCCAGGCGGGCCAGGCGATCCTTGGGTCGCTGTGTTCTCGCCGTCGATCGTTGTCGATATGAAGGCGACTTACGGGGTGCTCCGTAGACTCCATCGTGTAACCTTGTTGGAGAGGGGGTTCAATATGTAAAGAGAAAACACAGGGATTCTTCAACAACGAAAATTACATGGACGTGGACGTGGAAGCCACCCGCCCGTGGTTTGCTCGAGTTAAACCTTGCCCCTTTCGGCAGTACCACTACCAGGTTCTTTCAACAGCCGTCCGTCTAGCATGGGGAAACCCCATCCCATCCTATGTCATGTACATATATCTACATGTTATCCCTTGCATGCTCTCTCACTCACTTCTGGTCAACACCCCCTACACTCATGTAAGTGTTGGCAACACGGCGCTGGTCAGATCTCTCAAGATTACGTACGGACGTACAAACTTGCCGCCAATTACCAGACGCGATTGCCCATCCTCCATCCCGTGCAACGTCCTCAAACGCCGGGCGCCCAGTCCACTGTTGCAGCAAGGAAGTCCCGAGTGGAGGACAGGGGATTGCGGCAGTGACATGAGGGCTTGCCGACGAAATCGACGAGATACTACGGATTATGTATTGCTGCGAAAAAAAAAAAAAGAAGAGGAAGAAGAAATCAACCATCATGTTGCAGCGTGGTTGCATCATTACTGACTGACCCGAGTCGTCCGTGCCAGATCTGACTGAAGGCCTGGCTTCATGTCGTCGGTGCATTAGCTCTCCCGCTCAACGAGCACAACGTCGACCAGGGGGGCCAGGGTTATCGCCCGGGTGAAAAAAAAAAAAAAAGGCCCAACTGCCAGTACATGCATATTGTATGCACAATTGTATGCAAGAGCAGGAAGTCCTGACATGCACTCCAGAATGAACTTGGTGTGCATGCAGCTGCGGGAAGGGATGCCGCCACGTATGTACATCTTATTTTTTTCTCCTTGATCCGTACCAAGTAATCCGTACATATTTCACTACTACGGATTATTACTGGAGGAGCTATGCATGTATCTGGTCTCGTTTCGCACCAAAATCCATACGGAGGAGCACCGTACCTTGCTGATGGGACGACGAAGAAGGAGCTTGTGGAAAGAAGACGAGCGCCGTCAGATCATTCCATCCGCACACAGTCAATCACTGCAGGTACGTTATGTATGATGCGCATTGCAGCCTCATGTACTCCGTACACTTTATTGCTTCACCCAACCAATCCGTTGTGCTTGCCACCAGTGGACTCGGCCGGAACAAGCCTCCTCATTTGCCTTTCTTGAGCGGGAGAAGCAGGTGGGCGTTGGTTTTGGGGGAGCATTTATCTCGCTCATTGGACAAGGTTCATGATTAGACGAGCATGTCAGGTTTAATCCCAGGGGCATGTACCATGTATACATGTACAGGCTTCAGAGGCAGGCTGGGTTTTGAAAGCGGTGGCTGGAGACAGGGCAAGCGGGTGGTGGGCTGAACAGGGGTTTCTCGGGGAGGGGAGGGGAGGCTGGGGTGACGAGCCCATGAGGACTTTTTTTCTCACGACAAAGTGCGTGTGAGGGTGTGAGGATGTGAGGATGTGAGGATGTGAGGCATGTTGAGGGACATGTTGTCCTGACCATGACGATCCATCCAAGGCGGTTAAAAACGGAAAGTGGATTCTGGCCCGAATTGGGAAAGTCCTTCCAGTAGGCTCCCCTGCTCATGTTCGATAACTTACATTATCAGTACGGATTACATACGGACTACTCCGTAGCAAGTTGAACTTTATTGGCTTCCTCTTGTAAAGGTGCTCCGGTTACTAGCTAAAATACTACAATGTAAGCACGGAGTACCAGCATGGACATTGTCGAAATGGACAACAACAAGCCAAGCGGGTGAAAGACCCCGCGCTTGACATCTGAAACCTGACAACGCATTTCAGAAAACAGGAAAACGAGCCATTGAATTGGAAAAATACCAAACATGGCTCTCATGTGACTTTGCACATATGCGGCGCAAAAGAGATAAAGGGGAACCAACCCTTTTTTTTTTTTTTTCTTGTTACCATGTCGGACCTTGGCTGTTGTTGTGAATCAATCCTGCTGCCGGGTAGGCCGCGGCGTTGCAGGAAAAAGGTTTTACCACGACGACGTCACGACAAGTTGGCAAGCCCCGATGGAAGGACAAACAAAAGTAGTGCAAGTGGCACGGGGTATACGAAAATAAATCATTCATTGTGCAACGAAGAAGAAGCCACTATGCGACCCCCCCTCGTCTTCCCGTTCACGCCGGGCTTTCCAGATTTCCCATCCACAAATCATACAGAAAAGAAACTCCACAACATGGCCGCTAGCGTCAACATGACACAAACAACAACAACCACCCCTCCTCCCTCCCTTGGTTCAAAGGCCCAACATCACGACATCAACTTCTTCTACAACAAAGCAAGCAAGCAAAAACCATTGCCAATGCCTACGATCCCCAAGCCCGCTCTCCCCTCCACGCCGCCTCGTTTGATCCCTGGAACTCCTCGTCCACCGGCCACCAGCGCGGCGAGAGCAGACCGGGAACGGCGTGGCGCGACTCGCGGAACCGGAGACTGAACGAGCAGCTCAGAGGGGTCCAGGTCCCCCTTCCCCGTCAGACACCCCGGTGCCGTCCCAGCCGAGGAGGAGCGTGGTGGACATGCTGCGGAAGCCGGGACTCATGAAGAAGGACAACGGGGACGGGGACGGGGCGGCCGGCCGGGAGCAGCAGCAGCAGCAGCATGAGTCGAGGGCCCGTCACGGCGCCATCTTCGCGGGAACATGCATCCACGTCAACAGGAGCACGTTCCCCTCGTGTCGGACCACAGGCTCAAGCGCATCGTCACCGACAACGGCGGCAGCATGTCCTTGCACCTCGGGAGGAGAAAGGTCACGCACGTGGTGCTGGGGACGTCGACGGCCGGCGGCCTGGCGGCGGGCAAGATGGAGAGGGAGATTCGGAGGATGAGGGGTTGCGGTGTTTACTTTGTGGGAGTTGAGTGGTGAGTTTTTCATTCTTTCGTCATGAGGGGGCCGGGGAACGCACGCGCGCGGCCAAATCCTCCCATGCCAATGACGGGGGACAAAAAAAAAAAAAGCTAAAGTCGAATTTACAAAACAAGGGTCCTCGAAAGCCTCAAGTCAGGCAAGCGATTGCCAGAAGCGCGCTTCTCCAACGCCAGGATGGCGAGCATCGCACAAGCGAGCGTGTATGACAAGCACGCTTGAGGAAGGAACAAGGCCATGTTTCGTTTCGGCGCATGGGTTGGTGTTTGCATCTTCATCTTGAAAAGGAACACGGGATTTACGTGAAGACGAGAACGAGAACGAGAACGAGTCATGATGAGCTAACTAGTTACGTGGGACTCGGTGCAAAGTTGTCAGGCGTCCACTGCACCTATTTCAATCCCGTCAACTTCGTGGATAAGGTCTTGGAATGAAAAAAAGTGCATCCCCGTCCCACCTCCACGCGTTACACCGCCATGCTACGAAACGTGGAGCCCACGGTACTGCTGTCATGTGGCTTCTTCCCGTGAGACCGAATGGTCGTGGAGAGGCCGTGTGCTCGTGAGACTGGAAAGACGGTGAGGAGGGTGAGGTTGTACGGGGCGGGCATGTGCGACGAGGCTTTTTCGTACTTGTTCCCTTTGTTGTGAAGGCGTTGGGTTGACGGGTTTGATGCGGCGTTGTTGGCTGTACGTGGCTGGAAGGGAAGGACACTGATGGAACGGTTCTCGTTCGATATTTTTCTGCATTTGCAGTTTTTCTTTTCATGGTCGGCGTTGTTATGGTCATCCTTTCGACACGTGGATTATCGGCCAAATGTATTCGGAATAAGAATAATAAAAACACATGGTGAACCAGGACACGCTTGAATTCCAAATCGACATATACACACAAACACACAAACACACACACACACACACACACACACACACCCGTTCCTACAACTTTGCCCGCGGTCCCTCCAGCGCCGCATGCTTCCCACCACTCTTCTCGAAATACTCCCTCACCTTGGCCCTTGCCACATCCACCACGGACGCATCTTCCACCGTACTTGGCACCGTCACCTCCTTGTCAAACTCGCCGTGCACCCCGTTCTCCACCAGCTCGCGCAGAACGCGACGGAGGGTCTTGCCCGAACGGGTCTTGGGGATCATGCCCTTGCCTTGGATCATGCCCCCGAGGGATGCAATCGCACCGACTTGTTTCCGGACGAGGCCTTGAATCTCTGCGGCAATCTTCTCATCCGGCACGGCGGACGACGGGTGGTTGGCGGTGGACAGGGTGATGAAGGCAAAGGGAGCTGGCCCTTGATGGCATCTGGGATGCCGACGATACTGGCTTCGGCAACGAGGGGGTGCGAGGTAATTGCTTGTTCGATACCACCTAGTTTCATCAGCCCATGTTTTCTTAAAAGCGATGAAGAAAAACATATAGATAGCACGCCTAACGAAGTGCTTTCCAACTTGGCCGGATCAAAAGGGGGAAAACGGGGACTTACCGCTTGACAATCGATGAGCGCTCACGTTCAGCACATCGTCATTTCTACTCATAACATGAACGTAGCCATCTTCGTCAATGTAGCCAGAATCACCTGTGTCTACCCACTTGCCGTCGAACCGTTTCAGGTAGCTTTCATAGAACCTCTCCTCTTCGCCCCAGAGTGTCCGAAACGCCGTCGGCGCCAACGGCATACCCAGCACAATATTCCCCATGCTTCCCTTTCGATCTGACTACCCTCGTCGTCCACGACGCGCACGTCAAACCCAGGCATTGCCTTGCCTGCACTTCCAGGCTTGATCACCGCCGGCGGGTGGTTTCTGATGCTGGACGTTCGATCCCTGCCGCTATGAGGCACAAGAGCACGACCAGAAATCGGTGAGCCTGATTCACTGGACCACCAATTGTCAATGACGTGAGCGTCCGGCGCAGCGTACTTGGTCAAGAGGTCCTGGTACATGGAGATCAACGAGGGCTCAGAGCGCTCCCCCGCGAGGAACAGTCCTCGCAAGCATCGGAGCCCGCCTCCTTCCCCAATCTTGAGAGAAACTTGTTGTCGGGATCATCCCTTTTGATAGCGCGCAGAGCTGTGGGGGCTGTGAAAATCATGTTCACCTTGTACTCTTCGACCACCCTCCAAAAGGCTGAAGCGTCGGGCGTGCCAACGGGCTTCCCTTCGTACAGAACCGTGGAGGCACCAACCAACAGCGGAGCATACACAATATACGAATGGCCAACCACCCATCCAACATCTGACGCTGTAAAGACGACATCTCCGGGTCCTTGGATATCGAATAGATAACTGATGGAGAGATGCAGTCCAACAGCGTGGCCGGCCGCGTCTCTCACGACACCCTTGGGGGCACCAGTCGTACCCGACGTGTGTATTATGTAGACGGGATCCGTGCTCGCCACCGGTACACAATCAGCCCTGACCTGTCGGGCGCGGGCACTCCTCACGACCTTTTGCCATGTAGATTGGCCAGTACCGCGATCGGGATTCCATCGAACTTGGGGCCGCTGCCAGATCAGGGTCCGCGACGGTCTATGAGGCGAGATCCTGATGGCTTCTTCCACCAGTGGCTGATACGCGATGGGCGGCTTGTTTCCATCAATTCCGCACGACGCTGTGAGTATTGCAACGGGCTTACAGGCTTCGATTCGCTGGGCGAGGGCATGGGGAGCGAAGCCACCGAAGACGACGGCATGAACGGCACCCAGGCGATTGACCGCGTACATGCCCACCAGGGCGGCTGGAATCATGGGCACTGTAGATGCGAGCAATCCAGAGCATTCATTAGCTTCCAAAACCAGACCCGCCACACCGTGAACGAAGCAGCTCCTTCGTGAGGGTTTCACTCACTGTATAGCATGACAACGTCTCCCTTGCGAACGCCTTCCGCCCGCAACACGCCCGCAAGCACCTCGACCTCTTCCAGCAATTTACGATATGTATATGTCTCTTTTGTCTTGGTCACCGGACTGTCGTAGTGAATGGCAACTTGATCGCCCCTGCCGGCCTCCACATGTCTGTCGATGCAGTTGTAGCAGGTGGATATCTCGCCGCCGGGGAACCATTCCCAACTGTCGTGAGAGACGCCACTGTCCCGGAGGATTCGCTGCGTCCGGCGCAGCGTCTCGGTCGGTTTCTTGTGCCAATAAAGGTGCTCGGCTTGGTGCGCCCAGAATTCCTCGGGCTTCTCCAAGCTTTGCCGGAGGATGTCGTCCTGCAGATGCGATCCTGCTTCTCTGGAAGCCATGACTGGGTGGACAGTGGACACTGGAGGGTCTACTTGGCCAGGCAGCAACTCAATTGGAGAGTGAGGTTGCAGGAGATCAAATGTAAGACCAATGGCCACATTTGCGATCAAGCCCCAGAACTGTATTTGTAGAATAAAGATCCTCCCTCGGCTATGCGAGGCTGAGCGACCAACGATTGATTGTGAGCGTTTGAATGAGGGAAGGAGCTCCAAGCTCTGGTGGGGCCCGCCTTCCCAGCTTTCCAGGGACTTGGCGGCGGTTCAGTTGCCCCGCTCTGCCTGTTCCGCTTCTTCGCGGCTTGAACCGAAATGGTCTGGTGCATTTGATTGGCCGGTTGCACAGAATAAATCCACCCATCGAGACCCTCCGAATAGCAATACTCGGCAATCCACGTTGGAGCTAATGCGCAGGCGGCCTAATGGGGACAAACTTCTAAGCATGTTTGGATGCACGTGTGGTGAGATGAGAATGGATACATACATGGCGGGAGAGGGACATGTTCTCAATTCGGTTGGAAGGAGAGTCGCGCTGTTGTCTTGAATGGCACTCCTGGGTGATGGCTTCAAGAATGCATATTCATGGTGGAGTAATTCGAGACGAGAGAAGAAATATAATCTATGCGACGAGTTTATTAGCAGTTCCAGCTGGAAGGGCAGTTCCAGACGGAGCGGATAGCCAAATGTTCAGTGACCAGAAAGCGCCGTGTACGCCCAAACACGTGATGTCATGCCATCACGGTGGTTGCCAGGCCAACGCATAAACACGCCCGATTTTCCGTCTTCCGTCTCGCACAGTGACGCGGTTTGCAAGTGCGGGATGCAGGCCATTTTCTACGTCGTATATCACCATTGAATCAAAGCAATACCCAACGATTCAATCTGAGTGTGCATTTGTATCGCGACGCAAACAGTGTGCTGAGACCTGCTTAGCGACACAACGACCTACATTGACGATACGAATCTGACCGCCATTGGCAAAAGACAACTTTGGCACAAACCGCACCTTGTTTTTGTCTTCTTATTCTGTCTCTCTTCGCATATTGGCTTCCTCCAGCAGGCAATGTCATCTCCCCTCTCGCCCGCCCGCGAGGCAAGCCTTAACAGGGCCACGCCCCCGAGTAAACGAAAGTACGACCAATACGAAGTCCGAGCATTCACTGCGTCCACGACAACCGCGGCAGCAGGCGAATCAGAATCCCCCGATCCTCACCGTTCGTACCAAAGGCTGATGAGACGGCCGATATGGGCCAGGAGAACGTCTCGCCGTCCAAGATCAGACACAGTCGCATCATGTCGGGGACAGAGCTGTCCCCTCTCAAGATTCTGGCGGAGCAGGGTAATGTCTCTGGCGGGAGCATAGCGGCAGCGTTGTCAAACATGGGCCCGCCGCCGCAGAGAAGTCCGCGAAAGATGTCGCCCGTATCGCGGTTTCCCGTCAAAATTGGGAGCACACACGAAAATGAGGCGAGGGTGACCAAGGAGCGAAAATTGAGCATGGAGGCTATGGTGAGGGGAAATGGTGGACTTGAAAAGGCTATTGAGATTTTTGAGGATGACGGAAGTGGTTTGGGGAACATGGAGAGGCGTTGATCATCGAGACAAAGCACGAGCGGCAACCACCACAAAAACAGGAGGAGGAGGAGCATGACGAAGCTGCTGGGCCGGATGACACCATGGCTAGCACGTTCAGTACGTTTTCAGTGGTGCCGAACCTGACAGTGTTTGCCAAGTTGGGCCAGAGCCCGACGAAGCACTCTACTTTGGAGGGCTCAACGCCTCGAGCTAAGCTGCAACGTGATACCTTTGCGAGACCGCCCTCGTCGTCGGGTAGCCATGGCAACACGTCCAACTTGTTGATGGATTTCACGGATCAGATGCGCTTCCCGCTGCAAAAGTCACCGGGCAAGCGCGGGAATTTGTCGCCGTCACGAACAATGCCCAGCGTCTCGGCCACGCCAAGTCACCAGGTTCCGAATTTGATCGACTTTGATATCCCGCCGATGCCGACGCCCCGTAGTCTTCCGTCCATCACGCCCAGGGAGCTCGAGTCCTTGAAGTCTGGGTTCCTCTCTGAGATCAGCTCTCTCAAGGCATCTCTGAGCGGGAAGGAGGCTGAAGTCCATTCACTCAAGACGGCTGTTGGGGATGCTGAAAAGCGAGTGGGCGAGTCATTGGAGAAAATCCACGAGGAACGTGCCATGAGAGAACAGCTCGCGGCTGAGAAAGAGGACTGGGAGAAGCGCGGGCGAGACGTGGAGGGCATCCTGCGCAAGATGAAGGACGAGATGATGACGAGTCAGCGCGACAGAGACGAGTTTGAGCGGAAGCTCGAGGAGAGTGAGAACGCAGGGAGGCAGCCGAGATGCTGCATCAGGAAGCCGAGAGCAAAATGGCTGGCATGCGCGCCGGCAGGGATTGTGCCGACAAGTCGAGCAAAGACACGTCACCGGACAAGGGCAGAGCCACGTCGAACAGAGAGGTTGAGATGGCTGTCGAGCGCGTGGCCAGGGAACTGCACGCGCTGTACAAGGGCAAGCATGAAACCAAGGTGGCAGCGCTCAAGAAGTCTTATGAAACCCGATGGGAGAAGCGCGTCAAGGAGCTAGAGAACCGCATCGAAGAACTGGTTGGCGAGAACGAGAATCTGCGGGATCGGGAGATCAACATGACGAGACTGGATCCGGATACGACAGTGGCAGAGGAGCGTAAAGCGCAGGCGGCAAAGGACGGAGCGGCCATTCGAGAGCTCAATGCCGATGTTCAGCGCCTCGAGGCGATTGTGTCGACAGTCAAGCGGGACAACGAGGAGCTGAGAAGCATGCTGGAGAAGGAGCGGATTGAGAAGGGCGAGCTGGTTCAGCTGGCCGAGGAGATGATGAGCATGCAGAGCATTGTTGTTGGCTCTTCTTCTTCTTCTTCTGCTGCCGCTGCCGCTGCACCTGCACGAGGGGTGTTGCAGACGCCAGCTACGGCGAGGCATCATGGCCGTCTGGAGCGGGAGGTGCCGAGCTGGGTGCCAAGACGCCGCGAGCATCGGGAGATGTAGCGAGGAATCCAAACATCGGACGAGGTGGTGGTTCGGGACTGAGGGCGCCTGGGTCGGTGGTGAGAGCCCCGGGGCATATGCGGAGGGGGAGTGGAGGATTGCCGAGGCCGGGGAGGAGCGGTATTATGAGTTCGATTGAGAAGATGGGGAACTATAGGGGAAGAGGGCAGGAGTGATGTGGTCGGCGGTGAGGCGGTGAGGCGATGATGAGTATTGAGTAGTCATGGTGATGGCGAGAAGATGGATGATTTGTTTGTTTGGTTGAAGGGGCCTTGACGAGGTCTCGGGCCTTTTGATGTGCTTGTAATGACTGCATGAGGCGTTTGTAGATGCACTTTGTGTGAATTTTTACTCTATGCTAGTACCGTTTCATGAGCGTTCACTGATGAAACACCCCGATTGAGACTTGATGGTATTGCCAACATGGACGTGGACGACTCTCACAAACGGGACCGCATCGGTCTATAGACGGTTATGAACTGTCGAGCTGCAAGGGAAGAAGCAAAGATGAGATTCCTATTTGACTCGAGTGCTGACATGAAATTCTGTATAGCTTTGTTTAAAGAAAGAAGAAGGAGAAGAAGAAGAAGAAGAAGAAAAAAGACTGGGATTTTGTTTCCACCGTTTCAAACCAGGTTGTAGCATTTGGAGCTCTTCAACTTCAAGTCAAGCCCACTGGAGCGTATCTGATCAGTTGATAATATATGACGAAATACTGAAAAAAACGTCCACTTGGCTCGGCCCAAGAAGGGGAAAGAGAAGGAGACAAGCAGCCAAGCACTTATGGACCCGTTGACCTGGAGGCTGCGCGTGTTTCGAAGACTGTGAAGCATAATGTTTTGTCTACGCCAGCATGTAGCTGTGACGTCTTGACCGTTTGACTACGTTGTCGTGGTTTCATCGCTATGTTGAGCTGCAAAGTCGACATCAAGGGTGTGCACCGCTTTGGCCAGTGTTGACATTTCATTCGGCTTTTGCGAAGGCTTCATTTGTCTAGACGTTCTCATGACATGTTTCGTCCCGTTCAGACCTTTAGTGGTCTGTATATAATACCTGGCCTAGATGGTGTATCTGCCGGGTCGCCACGCCTGCAATTGTGAACCGCTCGCAGTGAAACTCGTTTCTGATATCTCGCCCGGCGTCATCCATTTCGCTTCCCCAAACAACACAACACAGCACGGCACTGCGCTTCCGCGCCAACCTCACAGATTGTAAGCCTTTTGGCGGTCCCCGAAAATCATTGCCCTCTCCTCGTCACCCAGCGACGCCATCCAGCACATCTTCTCCACGACCTCCTTCCACTTGGGCCACGCATCGTCGCCCATGCCGCTCAGCGTGCACACCGGCCAATCGCTCCCGTACATGATCCTCTCTACGCCAAACGTCGCGAGCACGATGCCGAGCCAGCCTAGCGTGGATTGGAATATGTGCGAGGCGGGCTGCTTGCGCAGGGAGTCGGGCATCTCGGAGAAGCACCCGAGAGCTTGACGTATGTATTGGGGGCTTTGCTGAGGGTGTACATTGCGGTTCGCCAGGCGTGAAAGGAACGGTCCGAGGTGATGTTGTAGATGGTTAGGTCGGGCTTGCAGAGGTGGTCTGGCCGTGTTAGAAACGGATGTTGCGGGTGTTTCAGGGCTGAACATCCATCTTGGACTTGTGTCTCAGGAGGGACACAGATTAGGAGGAGAAACTTACCTAGAACAAACGTCACCTTCTTGCCCGCCTCCACCCCCTCGTGAGCCCGATCAATCATCTCCACCACCTCATCCAACTGCTTCTTTCCCCTCTTGTGCTGGTCCACGCTCACCTCGAACACGAACCCCTTCTCCCCAGGAGCCTCAAGCTCCCGATGAACTCGTCCGTCAGCATGGTCCCGTGCGGTTTGTCCTGTAAGAGGTACCTGAAACCCTTGACCTTCCCCATGCCTCACCCGCTTCCTCCTCCACTTTCCTCAAATACCTGGCCATGACCTCTGGTCCGCTCGGCAACGGCGCCCAGGGGATGATGGCCAAGCACAGCTTCGCATCCTCGGCAGTGTGGCCTTCTCCATTCCTCGGTTCGCCAAGTACGATTCTCTTGAAAAAGTTGACCTCCTCAAGGGGTGCTTCCAGCCCGAGCCGTCCTTGACACCGGCCTCCAAGTCGTTCTTGCGATCTGCCTCGACACAGATGAAGCCCAGTAGGGAGGGCGACGTTGCCGCAGCGGCTTTGTACTCGGCGACGGAGCATTGGCCGGCGAGGGGTTAAAGGAATCGCACCATGCTAGCGAGGGATTTCGGATTCGGGGTACAGGCAGATGTGGGAGTCGATAATGGGGAGGATGAGCTGGTCGTCCGACATTGTTGATTGCAGGGTGGGGGCGCTGTCTAATGATGTGTAGTTGTCTGTTTGACGGTTTCCTGGTACGAGTGAACGGATTGAGATGAAGGAGAGAAGTGTGTTCACCCTGCCTGGAAAGAGAGAACAGTATGTGAAGAAAAGCAATTTTGGAAAATTGGAGACGTCAGCTTGACACTTGACAGCTGGAGATTGATGGTACACAGCTGGCCGCCCAAGTTTCGGTCTGGTTTATTACCCCGCCACGCCAGCTGGTCCCCTCCACTTTAGCATCCCAAATGGCCAATGCAAACACTCGATACTTTCAAGACCGTCACATCATTCCTGGACTCGTTCCTATGATAGATTCAACCGTCGTCTATTCAGGCAGTGGAATCTGCCCACTGTTTTCCTTTTTTTCCCTCAAAACTCATCTTCACCTTTGGCTAGCACAAGGCCGTCCTATCGCCAGACCCCGTCACCACATCAACAAAGGCACCCTATTTTGCTTCATCTCTTGGAGCTGGTCCTCATTTCGTAAAAGAAACAACGGGTCTCCAACATTATGCAGGTTTTTGCCTCGAAAGGCAAGGAAAGGCTGAAGTCCCACTACGGAGCCCTCCCCTACTATGTACGTTCAAGAACCAACAAACGAAAAGTCCCGTGAATATTGGCTCGGCCGGAAACCGACTGGCCAACATCCACGGGGGCCGCAGCATCGACCCATTGGTCTTCACACGCGAGTATGGTGGAATCGGCAAAACGCGTTCTCCAAGAACCAGCTTGGCGCGGCCGCTCCTCTCAACTGCGGTGGGGAAAAAGGGCGTTAAAAAGGCAAGCAAAAATGTCATTGCACCATTAGACGCGTGCGTAAACATTTTCTTTTACCACACCATTGATTTGGGGAATGAGACGGGAAGACGCCAGCTCGCGGACGTCCGCCCGCTCAAAGGAATGAACAGCCGGATATCTCTCAATTCGACCTGCCTCTGATGACCCAACTACCATCCCTACTCTCACCACTTCCCAGCACATCAGGGCCTGTTCAAGTAACTACGATGCCGTTGCGGCGAGAGTAAGAGTGGGCGTAGTGCACGGGCTCTGCCTCGCCCTCGCTGATGTAGCTGGAGCAGTCAGAGCTGTCATCTCCGTAACCACATCGTGAGCCGCCGCAGTCCAGCTTGACGCGCTCGCCCTTGCGGGTGATTCCGTAGCGCTCACAGGTGCAGGTGCTGCAGTCGGAGCTGGGTGTGCTGTAGCCGGAGAGCGAGGAGCTGGGCGAGGAGCTGTCGGAGCGGTAGGACAGGGAGGAGCCGCTGGAGGATACGGGAGAGGTGCCAAAGTTGGTGATGACGTCCTCGTCATCGATGCCAGCGCTGCCGAAGCGGGCGGTAAGTTCCTCGATTTGCTCGTTGTCGTAGTAGTCCGAGTCTAGAATGTGCTTGGTAGCATGGGGAGACATGGGCTTGGGAGCCTGGATCTGCGACACGGAGAGCGGGCGTCCCTTGGGGATGTCAACGGTGAGAGAAGATCGACTGCGCGAGGACTTGTGGTGACCATCCCTGGAGGACGACGACGAGTGTTGGCGCGATGAGCTCTTGCTGCTCGTCTTGGATGAAGACTTGTGCTCCTTGGAGGAGGAGGAAGACTTGTGGTGACGGGAAGAAGACGATGACTTTTCAGATTTGTCAGAGGGCACATCGAGAATGTTCAGCTCGCGGCCAGTGGTTGGCTCAGTGGTGGAGGTGACACTGGGATTGTGGGCGACATGGTAGCCGTCGATGATGTAGTAGTACCAGTATCGCTGGCCAGCCTCAAGGGTAGAGTTCTGGAAGCGGAAAGTTCCCTTCCAGGAACCAGACTTGGAGGAAGACTTGTCCTTGGAGAGTGGGAGCTGACCAACGTAGTTGTCCCAGGAGCCGAGAAGGTGGACGGTCTTGACGCCGGAGGAGACGCGAAGAGAGAAAGAGAGTTGAATAGCCGACATGTTTATTCGTGTGGCAAAGTTTGAAAAACCTTGTAATTAAAGATGCTTTTGAATGAAGACCTCGAACGATTCAATGTTGTTTCTGTCTGGAACACAGAAAAGGTGTATCTTGCGTATTGGCGAGCAAGTAAAATCCACGGAATTCCGTTATTAGACGAGTGTATTAAGATGTGTGTGAGTAGCAAACAAAACAAAAGTAATGGTGGTATGTATAATTGTTGAGCGACTTTGAAAAAAAGAAAAAGATATCGACTCTAAAGCTGACCGGCAACTTTACGAGAATGTTGAGGTGTTTGATGCGGGAAAAGCGAGTATTCCAGCTTGTAGAGACGATAGTAATATTAGAAGGGAAATAGAGACCAGCTCTAAGATGCAATGGCAAAGAAACAAGGGAAGAGGAAAACACACACACACAACACACAACAGAAACGAGGATTTGGGTTGAAAGGTCTTGCTGAAGAAGAAAGGAAGGAGGGGAAAGGAAGGGGCGGGAGCGAGGTTGTTGGGCCATGATATATGAAGCGCGGGCACGGCGGCATCTCACGGCCAGTCTGCGGCCCGCCCTCAGTTGTCTGTAACAGGCAAAGATTGGTCTTGGTCTGGTGGACAGGATGTCCAGATGTCGGCGCTTAATGCACAGGAAGGTGCAGGCAGGTGCAGGCAGGTGCAGGCAGGTGCAGGCAGATGCAGGCAGGTGCTAGTAGCTTGCCGATGCGCCAGCCAGTGACAGGACTTATCTTGACACACTCGTCGATGCCGGCGTCTAGCAGCGCCTCCTGATTGGGCTCGCGCCAGGAGTGGCTTCAATGTTTCCTAGCCCCCTGCTACGTCACCCCGCAGCTCCGCCAATGGCACGCAGCAGCTTCATTTTCTCATTTTTTGCTTGCGTTTTCCTGCTTCACTTTGAACAAATTTTCTGCAAGCTTACTATCGGCTCCTCACCCTCACAGCAGTACAGTAAAAGGCTTAATGGGTGTTGCGGTATTGCTACATAAGATAAATAGCAAGACCCACCGCTAGCCCAAAAGTGGTTATTGAACTAATGTGCGTGGAGCACGTGACTTGGAAAGATATCCCTAGTAGGATAATAAAGGTAAAGAAAAGAATTAAATTAAAGCTATCTTCTATTATATAAATAAAAGAATAAAAGCTTCTCTTTTATAGAGAAAGTAATTATAGTAAAAATTATAAGCTTATTATTATAATTTATTACGTTTAGTAATATATATCTTTAGCTCCCTAATATAGTTATATATATTTATTATTTATTATAAACACTATATTCGCTATTAAGTAATATACCCCTAATTAGTGTTAAGGCTATTAAGACTACTAATTATTATATTAATAGGTAAATATATAGTGTTTTATAGTAAGTAAATCTAATATAAGGTAAAAGTAAGCTCTCTTACTTTTATACTTATACTTCTTTTTATTAAAAGCTTTTTAATATAATAATTATAAGCTTTCTTTCTTACCTTTATAATATACTTTTTATTAACTAGCTTATATTTTAATTAATATAACTTCTAATATTATTACTTAGGCTAAAGAAAGTCTTACTTACTTATAGAAAAGCTTAAGTGCTTTTTAGTACTTAGTATATATTATAGAAAATACCTTTAATTCCTATTTAAGCCTTAGTATAGCTTATAATATTCTTTTACCTCCCTTAGCTAGCTTTAAGCTACTTACTAGTAAATCTTTACTAGTTATTAGTAAGTAGCTTATTAGTAAGTTACTATCTTTTAAAAAGAAGTAAGGAAAAATATTACTTATATTTCTTTATAAACCTTATATTTTATTAGGGCTAAGGTAAGAGAGAGATATATAAGGTATAATTCTCTATAAATTTCTTAGAAGTAACTTATTTATACTAAGCTTTTCTCTTTTCTTTAATAAGTACTAACTTTATAGCTTAACTTACTTACCTCTTATAGTACCTTATATAATATACCTTATAATAAGTATATTTAAGTAAGTATTATAAGGAAAGGTAACTTAGGTTATTACTATAAGGTTAAGTCTAGATAATCTTAGAGATATTACTTATATAAGGTTAGTAATTACTATTACTTACCTTTATATAATACTTATATTCCCCTTACTAAGTAAATATTATTAGTACTAGATAATAATACTAAGGTAAGGTGCTTTTAATCTTACTTTCCTTTACTCTTTTCCTAATAACTATATAAATAGTAAAGTAATACTATAAGGTATTATAACTTTAATTAGAACTTATTATAAAGCTAGATTTTATATATATAAATATTATTACTTTAAGTAATAAGGCTAAGAATACTACTAGAGGCTCTTTAGTAAAGGTTAATAAGAAAGTAACTAAGGTAATAGTATATCTTAAGGAAGTTATTTACTTTCTTATATAAGTCTTATTTTTTTCTTTTATTAGGGATAGTATTTATATATATTTTTTATATAATAGTGTTTTAGAGTTAATATTTTACTAATCCTATTTGCCTTAGTAACGCTTTACTTACTAAGAAGGAGGCCTTTATATATTTTCTAAGGTAATTAATTTTATACCCCTTATTAATATCCTTATAATCCTTAGTAAATTATATACTTTAAATATTATATTATATATATAAATTTACTAAACTAAGTATTAACCTAAAGCATTTAAATTACTTATAATTTAATACCTTTATAAATCTATTAGTAAGTATCTTAGCTATTAGTAAATATATAATTTTAAAGCTTTCTTTCTTAAATTCTTACTTTAACTATATATTATAAATATTAATATAATATAGTTAAGTATTTAATTACTTACTCTTATTTAGTATAAGCTAAATTATTTATTAATTATTATAATTAATAACTTAGTTCTTATAAGTATTAAATTTAATATCTTTAAATAAGCACTAGAGACTTATAGTCTCCTTTACTACCTATTATAAAGTAAGTAATTTAGCTTTTATTATAGATATAGTTACTATTATTTAGCGTATAGCTTTCTAAATAATAAGCTTACTAAAGAGAGTAATTAAGTATTCTTATAATAACTTATAAGTCTTAAGATTATTTATAAAGGAAGTATTACTTAAGATTTAAAGAGCTTAAAGTTTAGTGCTTATACTATAGTATAGTATAAGTTTACTTATAATAAGTAAATAGTAAATAGCTTAATTTACTACCTTTATATACTTTAGTCCTAGATTTATTAGGTATTATAATAACTTTACTACTATAAAGGCTATATTAAGCCTAATTATTATTATAGTATATAAAATTAATTTAATTTTCTCTTAGTATACCTTTATTACTTACTTTTTAGCTTTACCCTTAAACTTATAATACTCTATTACTAGGATTAGTATAGTAAGAAAAGTGCCTTTTCTTACTTAGCTAAATTTCTCCTTAATCTTATTAATATATACCTTATAACTAAGATACACTCTTTATTATACTTAGTTTATAATAATCTAAATCCCTAGAAAGAATCTTACTTTACCTTTTTATTTAATTTATATACTTTCTTTAAACCCTTAGAAATATAGTTAGTAATTTTCTTATTATCCTTATAAAATACTATAAGAATATTATTTATAAAGAATATAAGGAAAATAAGGAAAATAAGGAAAATAAGGAAAATAGTCTAATCTTTTATATAAAATAAGTAAGGCTTCTTTTTACTTAATTTAAGCCTAAGCTTCTTAAGTAATTTACTTAATTCTTTAAACTAAAGCTATAAGGAATCTCTTAATCTATAAAGTACCTTAAGTAATTTTATATATTCTCTAAGTATTATAAAGCCTTTAAGTAGTTTATATATAATAAGTACTCTCTCTTTTCTATATTTTATATAAAAGAAAGTATTCTTAATATTATATTACTTAGTCTTTAAGTTAAATCTAGTAATTAATATAATAAACACATAGAATACGTGCATAGTAAGCATTATAGCATAGGTATGTTTAATTATAGAAATATCTTAGAGGTCTTTGCGTATATATAATCACGCTTTATAATAGGTTAATATCCCTTTCTTATGATAAGAAAACACCTATTTTAATAGCAATAGCTTTGATTATACTATAAAACGCTTTATTTACTACTACATTATGAGAACAATGGTAGCTAGGCAAGAGGTATAGGGGCTCTAGTATATTAACTAAAGCTTGCTAGGTCTAAGTATATTATACATGTAAGTCACTGCCTTATAGCTAGTGGCTTACTAGTGTTATATAAACCTAGCCCTAAGGCCTAGCCTATTTGCGAGGTATGCTAGTGCACTAGGTATTATAAGTAAGGCCTTATAATTACCCCCTTACTTTTAGCTAGGCTTTTAAATAGCTTTATACTTACTAGCTAAACTATAGCTATTTACTAGGTAGTAGTTATAATAATATTACTAAAATTAAAATATAATAATAATAATAAATAGTACTTTATCTTATAATAATAAGTAGTAATATTCTAGTATAAAAATAGTAGTAGCTTTCTCTCCTATTAAGTGCTTTTTCCTATATAATTATAGCTTATCCTTAATAAATATATTATAAACTTTATATACTATTACTTTTCCCTTATTAGTTATTACTCTCTTATTATTAATATAAATACTATTTCCTTAAAGAAATATAGTTATATATATTACTTATATATAGGATATACTAAGTTTAAGAAATACTTACTTATTAAGCCTAAGATCCCTAAGATTATATATCTTTTCCCTAGGTATTATTATTTAATCTAGCTAAGGCCTATACCTTTAAGTGCTATATTTAGTATAAAAAAGAGGTAATACTTATAAAACTATAGTTCTCCCTCTTTTTACTATCTTTTTATCTCTTCTTACTAACTTTTTATACTAGGCTATACTTACTATAATAAGTAATTTTTCTAATCTTTTAGTTATTTTAGATTAGCTTTAGTTACTCCTAGATATTACTAAAGATAAGAAGGATAATAAGGCTATTCTTATATTTTTAAAGAAAACTTACTACTATCTTACTAAGTGTTATATTAGGCTTATTATAAGCTTTAACTATACTAATACTACCTATTATATTATATTTAGTCTAACTAGTGTTACTAAGGGCTATTAGGTTTATTAACCCTTTACCTTTTTACTAATTCTTTACTTATATTTCTATATAAGCTACTTCTATTATATACTAATAGTATATTATTTCCTAGTAGTAGCTTTAGGTTACTATATTTTTACTACCCTTACTTCTAGTATTATAAGTCCTTATAGTTTTTACTATACTTTTAGTAGCTTTTTATTAACTTTTTTATAAAAGAACTATTATAAGGCTATAGCTATTTAGGAGGTATATATAGTTCTCTAGCTTTAGCTAGCTAACCTAAGCTATATAGCCTTAGTAATAGTAATTTACTACTTTTTTACACTATAAAGAAAGTAATTAATATAAATAAGAATTTTACTAAATACACTATTAAGGGTAATAAGGTATTATATTATAATAATACTATAATAAAGAGTTTTCCCTAGCTTTACTTACTCTTTAAGGCCCTTTTATTTTTATTTTTAGTAGTAATTTTAAGGTTATTTAATTAAAGTATAATAGTAGCTAATAAGGCTAGGCCTTTTTATAGGAACTTTATCTCTCTTTACCTATAACTTACTTATATCTTACTACCTTTCTTATTTAATTTACTTTAGTAAAATACTTAAATTATATATTAAGTGCTTTCTATATTTTTACTAGTACTTACTAGTTATATTTACTAGGCTAACCCTTTTATTTTACTAGGTATTTATTACCTTTATAAGTCTTCTTATAGTTTTTAACCTCCTTAATTTTATACTTATTATCTTTATTTTTAAGGTCTAGTATTAGTATTTTCTTATCCCTAGTATTCTTATAGTAATTCTATAGCTTTAATAAGCTAATATAAAATATATTATATAGTTAACTATACTTTTTAGGTAATATAAGTTAGTATACTTATTTCCTTATAGTATTAAGTATTTAAAATAGCTTAATAAACCTAGGGGTTAGCTTTTATTTTATCTCTTTAAGCCTAATATTCTTTACTAATAGTAATATTAAGTTACCTTTTTTAGGGTTAATAGCTAGTAATATTTATTATAGTACTTTACCTAGGTTTTAGTAGCTTTTACTTAGTTTTACTTTAATTACTTCTTAACTTTATATAGCTTTATAATATATATATATACTTCTAATACTTTCCTTTTCTAAGTTTTATCTTTAAAAGCTAAATAAAACTTAGGTAAATAGCTTATAAGAGAGTAGTTTAGTAAGTAGTTTATAGTCTTATTTACTATATTATTATAGGTAAATTAAGCTATTAGAAGTAGCTTAGGCTATATTTACTAGTTCTTTATAATAAAGTATTAAAGATAGTGCTTAAGTATTTAGTTTATTTTCTTTATTTAGCTATTAGTTTAAGGGTAAAATACTATAAAAAGCCTTTATTTTATATATAATAAGTAGTAAAGGTCTAACTAAAATTAGATTATAAAGACTAATCCCTTATTAGATATAATGCCCTCTAAGGCCTTAAATTATAGCTTAATTTCTTTATAAAAAAGCTTTACTAGTTTAGCTATATTAATTATAGTAATTACTAGTAAGAAAATAAAGTACTTAGTAAATTAGTTTATAATTACTAGGATTATATTAGTTTCTTACTTACTTACTTATATAATAAGTAATTTTATAATAAAATCTATTAAGATCTTTACCTATAGTTACCTTAGTATTAGTAAGGATTTAAGGCTTTTATATAAGTAATACCTTTTAGCTACTACCTATTAGTAAACCCTATAACTTATAATATAGTCTAATATAAACTTACTTATAGCTAGCTACTAAAAGTAATACTTTAATAGCTTAAAAGTATACTTAGTCTTAAAGTAACTTACTAGTAAATTATTATAATATAGTTATAAAAGCTCTTATTATAAGATAAGCTCCTAGGGAATAACTACTTAGTCTTAGTATATTAGGAGGCCCCTTATACTATATAACTATAAACTAGCTTTTCCTCCCTTTTCTTTAGGAGTTTATATTACCCTTTTATCTTTATAAATCTAAGTCTTTATCTTATACTTTCTATAGTAATTATACTAATAGTTTATTTAGTCTAAATTAGTAAGGATTTAGTAATATAATAGTCCCCTATATCTCTTATACTATACTAATATTTTAGATATATATTACTTTCTCCTAGAAATCCCCTTATTTAGCTAATCTTTTACTAAATTTATAGTAGCTAACTAGTCTCTTAGCTAGGCTACTTTAGCCTCTTTATTTTTACTATAAGGGCTAGGGTATTTTCCTTCCTTAAAGGTATCTTACTATATTTTCTTTAATATATTAGTATTTCTTTTACTACTAGTTCTTTAGTAATTACTATCTTTTTCTAAAGTTCTAGTAAAAGTACCTTATTTATTAGGGGTTTACCTTTATAATTAGACTTTCTTAATAAAGTATTTATAAGGTTACTTTTTCTTAGTTTATACTTAATTATAAAGTAAAAGAAATAAAGAAATATATACTATTTAGCTTACTTTCTATTTAACTTTTATTACTTTATAAAAGTCTATAGGTTATAGTAATCTAATAAGACCTTAACTAGGGTTATTATACCTTTAATATAGTATTACTAGTATTTAAATAACTTTACTATAGTAAGTAACTCTTAATTAGCTATATTATAATTATACTTAGTATTTATAAACTTTCTTAACTAAAAGGCTACTAAATACTAGTAGCCCTTATTATCTTATTAAGATAGGATTTTTATTATTATAAAGACTAAAGTATTTATCTTAATATATACTAGTTAACTTAGGTTATAATAATAAAGAAAAGGCACTTACTAAAAGGTATCTTTTAGTTAGCTAAAAGCTAGCTATTTCTTTACTTTAAATATAAACTTCCTAGTTTAAATACTATTTTAACTACCTTTTATTAATATATATAAGAGTACTATAATCCTAGAGTATTTATAAATAAACTATTAGTAAAAGTTATAAAATCCTAAGAAAGACTATATATTCTTAAAGCTTATAAGCTCTTTCTAGTCTTAGATTATAGTAACCCTATAGGTATTTATTAAAATCCTATTAACTAATAGGATGTAAAGGGCTTGGGCTTTGCCTAAGCATTAGTCATGGTGCGCACAAGTGGGGATAGTTGCAAGGCAATAAGGGTACAAAAAGGGGCTAATATAAGGTAGTTAGGGGTATAAGGGCACTACTAGGGAAGGGTTCTTACCTTCCTTTCTTCCCTCCTTAAGTTTCTTAATATTATACCAACGCCCTATTGCAGCCGCCTAGGGGCTAGTCCATAACATAGGATAAACCCTAGGAATTTTATTAATTTCTAGTAAAATAAATACTTTAAGGGTTTTATATATAGCTTTACTAACCTTATATACTTTAAGACTTCCTTAATATATATAGTATACTTTTCTTATATTTTTAAAAAGATAAGGATATTATTTAAATATACTATATAAATAGTATTAACTAGCTTATAAAGCGCTTTATAAATATAGCTTTAAAAGGTAGCTAAGGTATTAGTTAACCTAAAGGGTATTATAAGGTATTTATAGTGTTTATATTATATATAAAATATAGTTTTTATTTATTACTCTCTTTAATATAAATTTAATAGTAAGTATTCTTAATATTAATCTTTAAGAAAAAGTAAGCCCTTTAGTACTAGTTTAGGATCTTTAAAATTAAGGGAGAATATAGTAATTCTTTTATATTACTTTATTAAGTCCTTAATAATCTATATATAGTTAGAGTATCTTATTTTTCTTTAGTATAAATAAAATAAGTATACTTATAAGGCTCTTAAAGGGTCTTATTTAGCCTTTCTATAGGTTTTTATTAATATATTTATAAAGCTTCTTTAACTTACTTTAAGAGAGAGAATAAATTAGCTTATATAAGGGTATTACCCTAGTATTAGGTTAATTATATAGTTAGTTACTTTTCTTAATAGTAAATTTCTTACCTTATTTAATATAAATATATCTTTAAACTTATATAGTTTCTTAAGGATATCTTTAATAATTTTATATACTTTTACCTTCTTATTATCTTTAAGGGTAATAAACTTATCTTTTATAACTCTTATAATAGTATATATAATAGTTTTATTATATATTATCTTTATAAATTTATAAGGAGTTATAAGTAAAAGGCCTTTTTCTTTTCTTAAACTATTACTTTTATAAGTATAAGTAAAGGTATATATATTTTTCTATAAGTATATATATTTTAATTAATATAAGGCTTTCTCTTACTCTTAGGCTTTTATTTATAGCTATATATAGTAGCTTAAAGTCTTTTTTTTTCTCTTAAGTTTTTAATAATAATAAATACCTTATAAATACTATATTAAAAGACTATAAAGGCCTTTATTACCTTAATAATAAGTACTATAGCCTTAGCCTAGTTAAGCTTATAGTTTTTATAAATTTAATACTAATAATATTAATCTTAGTATAGCTATTTAAATTTACTACTATTTTAATATTTTTATACTTATAAATAGTAACTAGTATATAAAGTTAATACCTTATTAATACTATAGTATTTAAGGTAAAGGTAAGGGTATTTACTTTTACCTTAGGAAGTTTCCTTAGCTTTCTTAAGGCTTTTTCTTTAGCTTATTATAATTAAATATAAGATACTTTATACTATTATAGTTATAATATTATCTCTTATCCTTAACTTTACTATTATTTAAGTAAGTAACTAAACTCTTTTCCTAGTTTTTATTTCTTTAATTCTTATAAAGTCTATAGCCTTATAAAGAGTTATATTTATAATACTAGGGGTTTTTATATAAGCCTTTATTTTCTAAATACTTAGGCTTTTACTTACTTTTTAATATAGCTTCCTAAAATTACTATATAAATTATATAACCTTTTCTTAAGTCTTTTTATAATAAAGGTATATAGGTTAATATAGTTTTATAGTTTAAGAAGTAATTTTATAAAGAATATAAAAGTATAAGACTTTTCTATAGCTTTTTCTAAGTATTTCTTTAGTAAATCTAAGTAAATACTAAATTTAATAAAGCTTTAGCCCTTATATTACTTTATATTTTCTGGCTATATAGCTATTTAAGTATTATAATTTATAAAGTCTTAAAGTAATATAAGGGTCTAAGTCTAGAATTTATTTTAGTTATCCTTAAGGTTATCTTAGCTATTAGCCTATTATTCCTTAAGGTATTTATCTTATCTTACCTTATAGTTAGTATATATATAGTTAAGTATAAAGAGAATCTTTTAGTAATTATATTAGTATTTTTCTTTATTTTATTAAAGGTATAGTTTAGGTTATTAATTTATATTTTATACTTCTATAAGTTTATAAGGTATTAGAGGTTAGTAATATTTTAGACTTTAATCTCTTAGCTACTATAGCTTAAGAAAATACTAGCTTTTATTACTTTTTACCTATTTTTCTCCTAAGTTAAGCTATAGTAAGTTAATAAGTTTTTATTTTTATTTTTATAATTTCTAAAGTTATTTTAGCTAAGTAATTTACTTTATTATTACTATAGCTTTAGTACTAAGGGTAAAGGGTTTAATCTTAAGTATAATCTCTATAAAATATAGTATATTTTTAGCTATAGTATTACCCTTATTTTATTAGTTTTAGTTATTATCTAATATTACTCTAGTAAATTAAGTAGTTTTTTTCTTTATATTACTCTTAGGTAGCTAGTAAGTAAAGCTTTAGAATTATAAGAATAATAGTAGCTAGGTAAGAGGTATAAGGGCTTTAGTATATTAACTAAAGCTTACTAAGTCTAAGTGTGTTATATATATAAGTTATTACCTTATAGCTAGTGGCTTGCTAGTGTTACGTAAACCTAGCCCTAGGGCCTAGCCTGTTCGCGGGGTGCGCTAGTGCACTAGGTGTTGTAAGTGGGGCCTCACATACATTCCTTGTTCTTTTAGCTTATTAATCTCTTTATTTATTACCTTTATCTATTTCTCTCTAAATAGATAATCCTTTGCTTTCTTCTATAACTTTAGAGGTTTAGTAAGGTCTAATTAATAAATAGTTCTTACCTTTCTCTTTATATTAAGGAGCAATCTATTTTCTTTATTATAACACATATTAATTACTAAAAACACTATTTTATAGCTCTTATAATCCTAATCTCCTAGAAAGAGCTTATAAGAGTCTCTTTCCTTAGTTTTCCTAAAGTTATTAAATAAATCTATTAGGTTCTAGAGGCTATTAATAAGAGCTTTATTAGGTCCTTTTCTCTTTCTCCTTACTAGTAAAGTATAAGTAAGTATTTAACCTTACTCTCTCTTAACTTATAATCTTAAGCTTATATAAACACTATTATTTATAACTATTCTAAGGCTTTATTCTATAATTTCTAACTATATAGCTAGAGCTCCTTTAAGCCCTTTACTTAGGTAGCTAGCCTAGTATTTACTCCTATAGGTTTATCTTATTACTAGTTTTTCTTTACTTTACTTACTAGCTTAGGTAGTTAATTACTTATTAAGTTATTAATAACTTAGTCCTTAGTATTATATATATAGTGTTATTCTAGAACCTTATAAGGATATTAGCTTTCCTAAGCCCTTATAGTAGTATCTTACTTATTACTTATTAGATTTATTCTTATATTACTCTCTTAAGTATATATATTTAAAGTATTATACTCCTTCTTACTTTCCTAAGCTTTTAGATTAAAAGTCTCTTACTCTTTAATTACTAGATTTAGTAATAGCTAAGGTATTTAAAGTCTAATTTACTTATTAAGGTATATAGCTTCTCTTTCCTTTAGCTAAGAAGTTTATAAAGCTTTTACCCCTAAGTTTAAACTCTTAGCTTAATCCTATTATAGTTTAATTAGTGTAAGGAAAAGATTTAATTCTTTATCTATTTTAGTGTTAATTTTAAGGGCTTAGAATTACACTTTAAGCTTATTAATTAACTACTATATTATGCTTTCCTTTGCCTTATTATAGAAAATAAACTTATTAAATATAATATTCCTTATTATTATAACCTTTCCTAGTTTTAGAATCTAAATATAATATATATTAGAGGTAAAGTACCTAACTAAATATCTAATATAACCCCTAGGATATGTCTTATAAAACTATCTATATTTATTAGCCTTATAATCCCTTTAGATAGGATATACGCAATAGCTATATATATATAACTTACTTTAATCTAGCCTTAAGTTAGCTATAGGCTCCTAATTAGTAGCTAAGTATTATTATAAAACTAGTATTCTAGGGTTTCTAATAGTGTTTTTACCTAGATTATTAAATAGGACTTATATTATATAAGTACACTACTACTTATATGCTCTCTAACTATAGATTTAATAGTAGCCTTATGCCTATAAGTATTATATTTAATTATAATATAATTATTTACCTTACTCTTTTATTACTTTATTAGGTTTATAAGTATATAGTAATAAGAGCTTTAAATTAATGCCTTATAAGTATGCCTAAGTCTAAAAGATTATATTACTAAATTAGCTAATAATAGCTTCTCTATAATCTTACCTAATCTTTATAATTAATAATCTAAACTATCTTATAACCTATTATTTAAGGTAAATTAATAAATACTATTCCTTATAACTTATTAGGTAATATATAAATATAAATTATACCTAAAAACTTATCTTTTATAATTATTAACTTGTTTATACTATTATAACTAGGCTTATAGTCCTATAAGTTCTAATAGATTCTCTAAAAAGGCCTTAGTAATATATATTCTAGTAAGTTTCTTAAAATAACTTAGTAAGTATAAATAAGAGAATATATCTTATAGTCTCTATACTTTATTCTATATAATTATACTTCTCTTATATAAGTATAACTCTTAGCTAAAGTATTTTTACTAAGGTACCTAAAGTATAAGTACTATAGTTCTTTAGGGTTTACTTAAATAAGGTATAAGTCCTTACTTAAGTAACTATACTATAAGTATTATATATTATAGTATACTTTTAAATTAATTATTAAGAATATTACTAGTAGTATAGCTAAATTTATTACTTATATAAGACTTTTATAAGAAAAAGAGGCTTATATTAAAGGAATATAATACTATACTTTCTCTAAAGTTTAGCTAATAATAAGCTTTTATAAAAGGGTCTAATATATAAGGAGTAGTTTACTTTATAATACTAAATGCCTTTTTCTAAAGAAAGCTCTTTAATATAATATTTATATAAAAACCTCTAATAAGTATAATATTATATAAAGTAAGGTTCTCTATAAGATCTTTATTTAGCTTATTAAAAATATTCTTAATTATATAAGTGCCTTTTCTAGTAATCTAAAAGGAGGTTATTCTAGCCTTAAGGTAATTATTAAACATTTCTTTAAAGGTACTTAGTTTAAAGTAACTTATATTATTTATAATATAAAAAGCGCTATAGTTATTATATAGTGTAAGGTATAGTAAGCTTAAGGGGACTAAAAGTAAGTAATTAGTGCTTTACTTATATAGTAAGGGCACTTCTTAAGGCTATTATTCTTTTAGCCTTATTATTTATTACCTTAGTTAAAGTATTCCTTAAGTATAGTTATATAGCTTTCTTTTCTAAGGGTAAAGCTTATAGCTTATATTACCTTATAGTACTTAGTGTACTTAGAGATAATTTCTTAAAGAGTTATATCTTTAGGAAAAGAGTTAGATATTTATATAAGCTATATAATCTTTATTTTTACTTATTTAGGATTAAAATATACTCTAATTATAGTAATAAAATTATAGATTATATTAAGTCCTTAAACCTTATTAATCTTATATATTAAGGCCTTTTAATATAACTTCCTTTACTATTTAATCTAATACTTAAATTAAATATTTACATATTTAGCTTTATTAAGGTAAGCTATATACTTTACTAAGACCTTTAATTTAATAATAACTTAGCTAGAAAAAACCTTTTCTTAAGTTTAATAAAGATTTAATAAAGAGTAAGCTTCTTATTATTAGGATTACTTTTTTATTTTATTAATTATTATAGTATAAGTATTAAGATTAATAGTACTAGTAATTTAAGTTTTAATACTTCTTTCTTATAATTTAGTTACTTTATATACTTAATACTTAAATATAAACTAATAAGATAAAAGAATAAAGCTTCCTAAAAAGTAAGCTTTAAAGCTTTATTCCCTAATTCTAAATAATAAGAGCTTTATATATCTTTAGTATAATAATAAAGGGCTTTTCTAAGTAATTAAAGTTAAGCTTTAAGAGCTAAGGATTAACTCTTTTTAAATCTCTTAGCTTTAAGCTACTTACTTTAATACTTTATATTATTTTTCTTACTTATTAAATAAAACTAACTTAATATTAGTCTTAAGACTTAAGTAAGAAAAGGTTATTACTTCTATTATAAGCTTAAATAGTAAGTAAGGTATAGTGTATATATATATCTTATATATAAGGGATAAATTAAAAGTTATAGGCTTATACCTCCTAGGCTTATAACTAATATATATAAAGTATATAACTTAGAAAGATATCCCTTAGTAAGATATCCCTTAGTAAGATAATAAAGGTAAAGAAAAGGATTAAATTAAAGCTATCTTTTATTATATAAATAAAAGAATAAAAGCTTCTCTTTATAAAGAAAGTAATTATAGTAAAAATTATAAGCTTATTATTATAATTTATTATGTTTAGTGATGTGTATCTTTAGCTCCCCTAATACGGTTATGCGCGCATATTATTCGTTATAGACGCTGTATCCGCCATCGGGCAACATGAACAGGGGTACACAGTAAATCTTGGCTCTAACAAAGTTCATCTCGTATCTAGGGTGGAGCCTCTGAATCCTGATTAGGTAGGCAGTGAAAAACCGCTGCATATGCCAAAGACCACGGTGTATTAGTGAGAATTCACCCTAATTCGTCAATTCGTCAATTCGTAACAGCATGACCCTCCTACCTTTGCTCTCACAAAGGCATCTGCCTCGAGGAGCTTGTCGCCGCTATTGTGTCCAGCGAGTTCAGCATCTCAGCTTGAAATGCATCGCCAAACAAGGCATGGCCTACAGACCAATAATTCAAAAGCCTTCTCTCTCGTGCGGTTGCGAGCACTTGTACAAGGTAAACTGCATATCCTATCCTTCGTTTATGCCGCCTACCCAGTTCACGCAATCATATGCCCCTGCAACAACAACGTAAGAGGAAGGGGTTGCCGATGGGCAGACTGAACCTTGCCTTGAAAGACTGACTGATGAGTGAGCGGATCGGACTGGGGCGACCATATCTCCTATTTGCAATCTCTGCTTGCTTTGTTTCTCATCGTGCCTTGGGTATCTCTTGCAAGTGGCAGTTCGCTGTATTTGCCTCAGCAGTTGCGCTATTGGGTATTTGGATGCATCTTAGACAAAACATAGCTTGCAGCCCAGGCTTGTCAGCAAGACATATTTCATGAGAATGAGTGATATGACCATGGGAATGAGTAATATGACCATGAGAATGAGTAATATGAACATGAGAATGAGTAATATGACCGGCTTGGAGGACAAGCGATCGGCACATTGCTTGCTTAAACAGTATTAATCACAAACACGGTGTGATTCTGTATCACCAAGCTTCAAGACACGGCATAGAGTTTTCACCTCAAGGCGCGCTAGCCGCTGTCCAAAGCATCCTACGCCAAGGCGATGTGACAGACGTGTCTGGATCCTACCGTGCTGGTTTCGCACAACTATGTAGCACCTAGCCATTCAAAAACCAGACATTTCTATATAAAGCATGCTTCGTCCCTTATGTACAGTACTATCGCAACACTCACAACTTTCTCATCGCCCTTCCGTCCACTCCCCGTCTACCCTATTAAATCTACATTCCTCCAAGTCACGACGCTCAAATTCGATAAAATGAGAGGAACTAGTGCCATTCTGGCTGCGCTCCTGGCAAGCCCTATTCTCGCCCTTGTGGGTAGTGACTGGAACGTTACGAACGTGCCTTCTACAGGCCTTACAGACATTACATTCCCTATCACCATAGTCCAAGCGGATCACATCGACGGTTACTATTTTGCACAACAATTCAACTTCGTCGGGACGCCAGATGTTGGCTATACTGGCCTCCAGCCGCGGCCAAATAAGAGAGGCAAACCAGTTATCCATGCAGTTTTTCCTCCTTTATTGCTGGCACAACAACCAAAGACCGAAATTGCAGCCCTGGTGCTGACGGAGGCCCTGGAGTTAGCTGCAGTTTTGAATGGAATGGGATTTATGGCCGAACGTACAACATGGAAGTGAGAACTACTGGTCCTCGGTTTTGGGTCGGCACTGCTGTTGATACGGTGACGGGAGCTCGCATCCATGTGGGGTCTTTCACACTGCCGAAAGGAACAGGTGGTATTAAGTCCAGTCAGGTAGGGTTCATTGAGTGGTATCCTTGGAACTCCTCTATGCCTCCTAACCACTGTGCTCGCCTGCCTTACTGCAAGGTAATATATGGCAATCCTCGGACTACCCACCCTGGAAGTGTTGGAACACAAGGCCTAGCTTACGAATATGGTGATTGCGTCGGCAAGGTGGCATTTTCCACAGCACGGGTAGCCAGAGGTGTCAGAACCAATGTGGGATTTCGCGGCCAAACTGGCCACTAGACGCGGAAACTACATAGCTTGGCATGGCATCACTGACAGCAATGGCATCTCACCGGGAGAATATTCACGTATGTATTTCATTTTGCTGCGTCATAGGTTTGAGGTTGTTTCTGTCGAATCGCATGTCTTCTTGCGAATCATTAGTTGTCAATATAAAAAGTAGATGAGATCTGGTGTACAGCATTCTTTTATGCACGACGTGGAATCCTTCTTCTAAATACTGTTCTGGATATGCATTCATTTCGATGGTCAAGATGAAAGAGTAGTTGAGCGGTTTGAGAGGTGGAATTATGCTGATACTGAGGAGCTGGCAAGTTCCAAAAGGGGGTCGTAAGTGACGAAGAGGATTTTCTCTAAATTGCGCAGGAAAACTTCACTCTATACTACAAGCCGTTTATTGTAATGGTCAATAGATTGAGGCGGAAGGTATTAGGAAATGGAGAGAGGTGGAAGAGACCAAACCTTGATCTATACAGCTGGATGAAAAGCATCCTTATTGAAGCTTAGAGAGATTAAGCATAGAAAGTCATACCAAAACAGGCTGGTGATAGAGCAAAGTTGTATTACTAAAACCGGGTTCCAATTTAAGATTGTAGTGACATCACGTGCAAGAGAGACTAGGCTTGGGAACTGTTAGACCCCGAAGGGGGTTACAGTAAATATTGGCTCTAACAAAACTTGTCTTATCTCTAGGGTAGGGCCTTTAACTAGTAGAATAGTATATGTAAGGTATATGCATAGTATGTATATGCAGCGATTTTTTCACCGCCTACCTAATTAGGATTCAGAGGCTCCACCCTGGATACGAACTTTGTTAGACTGCCTTGAAGCTGCTGGTAATATACATGGTATGCGAGGCCCGCCACCGCTCTTTAGCCTCGGCGGGCGTGTACGGAGTAATAATCTGACTGCAATGAAAGCTGACCATGACTGTTGTGTTGCATATATTAATACTAGGCTTTAGTCTCATGTTGTTGTGCATGTTGAGAGCGGCTATGCGGCTCTTGGTAGATGTCATTGGTTGGTAGCGACGACTAGACTAGTTCACGATTCACGAGATGAAAAGTGCGGAGTATTCGCAACGGCACGCGGCACTCATGAGTGATACACCTTCAACCCAAGCACATATCATATGCTCAACACAGGACTACATACACAGGACCTCTCCTCTCACCACAAACCGCTAATGATGCGCCCTGCATCTCCACTACATTGCCGGACAACAACAACACAACACAACCACACAACCACACAACCACACAACCACACGACCACACGACCACACAGCCACACACCATGGCTGCCCCTCCTTCACCGTCGACGAAGCCCTCCTCACAAACATCACTTGCTACGTGGAAAGCTACATGGCCAACTACGACCCCTCCCACGACTTCAAGCATATCCAGCGCGTCCTCGGCCTCGCGCAGCACATCCAAGCCCGGACGCCCAACACGGCCCTCCCCATCGTCCAGCTCGCCGCGCTGCTGCACGACGTGGGCGACAGCAAGTACCTCCAGCCCGGGCAGGACGCATCGCGCCTGGTGCACGACGTCCTCCGCTCCTTCGGCGCATCCGAGCCGCTCGCCGAGAAAGTGCAGGCCATCTGCCTGGGCGTCAGCTACTCGAGCGAGGTCAAGGACCCGGCCGGGGTGGCGAGGCTCATCGAGCAGCATCCCGAGCTGGCCGTCGTGCAGGACGCCGACCGGCTGGACGCCATCGGGGCGGTGGGCATAGGGAGGGCGTTTGCGTTTGGCGGCGCCAGGAACAGGGACATGGACCAGACGATGGAGCATTTCGAGGAGAAGCTCGTGCGGCTGGAGGGCATGATGAAGACGGACGAGGGGACGAGGTTGGCCGGCGAGAGGACGGAGAGGATCAAGAGGATGATGGAGTGGTGGCGGTTGGAGACGGGAGGGGGATCGTAAGAGTAGAACTTTAAAGAGTAGAGCTTGGGAAACCAAGATGCTAGCACAACGACTTGTGAAGTCCCTGCCGCAAGCATCCAGACGACCCAGCTCCGTTCTGGCTTCTGGAAAATGTGCCTATTACTCGAACGGTTCTCCTCCGTACCTCTCTTCGTGATGCGTTACCGTCCGAAATCCCGCGCATCGACATGTGTCCCACTTTCAGTACTTCACTCGAAGAACGACAAAGTTTGGCACGTAAGATCTACGATGCTGCTACCAATATAGGAGGCTTCTTCTATATCTGCAATCATGGTATTCCTCCCGGAATAATTGATGGCGCGTACGAGGCTTGCTTGGGGATTCTCCCGACAGGACATGGCAACCAAAATGAAGGCGAGCACGACCAAGGGTCCCATCCAAGCCGGCTACCAAGCCACTGACACACAGATGTGTGTGAGCCGAGATGATTAGATATGACCCTGAGATCGACCCGACTGTTGCCGACTCGGCCAGCACCCCCGAACATGACCGCCAAGTATTCGTCTGGTGGAAACGCGTGCTGGAGCTCGGATAGTGTTACCCCATTTCCAGGGGCTGTCACACGCTACTGCCAAGCGTGCCCCTTTTCTGGGGATTTGGACTACATGAAAGCTGTGGTGTGTTGGACAGCTGTGTTGAGGAGGGAGATGAGGGGCGTAGATTGGTTCCATCAGAGACTGCAAGAGAGCTATGCTTCAACGGCTGAGTAGGGGAGCATCATACGGTAGCCTGCAGAGACGCTAGACGCAGTGTTTAGGTTCTTCTTCAATTCGATCTAAGAAGAAAATCAATATTGACCTAACTGATGCCTGCCTGCGTGACTCTGCCATCTCTAACATCCCACCAAACAGTATAGCATACGCCCTTTTCATCCAGCCCACCTTTGCAGACTGTCTTTACAACCATGATGGCTAGAGGTATACAGGCGGTGGTTTGAAGCAGGCTGAACATCTTTCACTGTGCATACATGTAAATGAGGCGTAGTGGTCTTTGATAAAATGTTTAGTCACACAACATGGCACAAGTGGTGGTACAAGCCATACTGAGAGTATTGTCGTACGTACATTTGAGAAACACTTTCTACATAGTAGAGCTAAATCGTCCCATTGCGTTAGGAAGCCGATAAACCTATCATTACATCTTGTTATTGTAGATTAGGGCAGAGGACGAATGCTGTGCGGGTCCCAAAACACCTCATCGGGGTCCAAAGCTGATTTGGTATGCTGTAATCGATGGAGATTGTTGCCCCAATACAGCTTCTGTGCCGTCTCTGAATCCAACTGTGTGTCCACATAGTTCGCGTACATCCCCACTGTCCATCCTCCAACGAATTGGTAACACTCTCTCTGAACCGCCGTAGGACAGCGAAACCATCCTCGGGATAGTGGCCGTGAGTTTCAATGTCAGAAAGCTGATAAAGAAACAGCTTGTCGCGATGGACGTATGCGGTTGCAGATGTATCGACATCTGCGATTGCTGAGCCATCACCCCCGTGAAACGCAACTGTGAGTTCCCAGGAATGGCGCGCTGACATTTCGTTGATGTTGCTAAAGATTGCCGACATGAACGACTTGAGGTGATCATCTGTGAGCGCATTGACCATGAGACTAGTCCCATAGAACCTCTTGTGCTGAGATTCAGTTAGTTCCGCCATATCTGCCGTCGTTTCAGTAGAACCACGGCGGCATACCAAGTCATATGCAGACGTTTGTCTGAGGTCGGTACCATTTGCGAAGTACGCATGCGCCTGTATCCATCCCATAGTGGTTGCATACGAAATTTCAGCTCCAGTACGGTCGAGAAAGGGCTGGATTGCCTCGTTGAGACCAGTGACGTGCCCAAAGTACACGCCTTGAATGTTTTGGCTCACTCTGTCCATAAAGAGCCACAGGTTGAGCTCTCTTGCAGCTGTCATGGCAAACTCTTGAATAGCTTTCATTCCCTGAGCCGCTTGCGCCTCGTTCCAGTGTAGATCGATGGTAAACGGGGTGACCTGGGCGGGTGCTTCGAAAGTCTTGAACTCGAACTCGGTAACAATGCCAAACGATGACCCTGCACCACGCAACGCCCAGAACAGGTCTGTGTTGTCCGTCTCAGAGCATTGCGCACTCGAACCATTGGCGAGAACAACGGTTGCACCGATCAACCAGTCCAATGTGAGGCCGTGAAGTCGCGAGGCAATCCCGTAGCCGCCATGCAAAACATGCCCGGCAACGCCGACCCTGCATCCATCAGCTATCTAGTACAAGAGTCAAGTTTCATCAAGTTTGAATCATCAAGTTAAAGGAGCGGGACACTTACCCCGGGCATGAACCATGCGGGATAGCCCTGCCGCCTTGATTGTACAGTTCCATCGCCACACGCCCTAGCCGGGCACCTGGTTGAATCTTCGCAGATCCATCCTCGTCGAGGACAATCCCGTCCATCAGACCAAGGTCAATCACCAGATGCCCATCCTCGCCCCCAAAGCCATAGGATCCAAAGCTGTGGCCGCCACTCTTGGCACTCACTCGCACCCGTTGTTGACGCCGCAAGTTACCGCAGCTGCGACGTGATGAGTAGATCGCGGTATTGCGATTGCGGCGGGCTTGTATGCCAGTCGAATATTCCAAGTCATAGCCTTTTGACTCCACGCATCCGAGCTTTCGACCACAAACGGAATCTGCTTGGAAGAAAGGCAAGCGGCCAGTTCGTCTCGATCGGTGAGAGGCTTCCTCGCCAGACGGAAGGCGGATAGGACGCATAAAAGAAGAGCAACTGTCGGCCACAATGACACATTTGTCGCCCTTGTTCCACCTTTTGCACATTTACATTCTCCCGCAGCGGATAATGGCTCGCCGAAACTACGGCACGTTTTTATTCGTGTCCTAGCCTCTCCGGGTCTTTGCGCATTGAGTAGAGCAAATTGATCTGAATCCAGATCGATTTTGCTCACCCAAGTTTTCATGATCAAGGCGAAGTGGCAAATGAACGGGTTATCCGGAGTGAACAACTTCGTCATTAGCAAGATGAGCACACCCAATGATGTCTGGCGCTATGAGGACAGGGCATTCGATCCAGCGGAGTATAAGAAGCTAGCCACAAGGATGACAGTTCTTGACAATGGGCGACACCACGTATTATAATGCTTGCCAGGAGCAAAGCAGACATACGACCTATACCTACCTTGACATTCTTCGCAGGCTTAAAAGTCATGGGCTAGCCCTAGCATCTACTTTGAGCTCAATTACTATGCGAATCCTGACCAGACATTGATCATATCTAGATGAGTTGCCAAGTTCCGTTCTCTCTCTCAGACAATAGTCATGGATAAATGGCGGTGAAAAAGGAGCGGCAAGGATGGAGATCCGAGACAACATTTCAAGGGACACTGGTCATCATCCCATGCTTGGGTGTTCTTGTCAGGCCGTGATACAAGTCTCGTGTCGGCCGTCTGGACGGCATTGGTCCTTGAAGAAAAAGGTCAAATAGAGAAAAGAACCCGGGAGGAAAGAGAGAAACAATGTCTCAAAGGCGGTAATTACGCACAGGAAAAATTTGTCTGTTACACTAGATGTATGTCTTGCGTCACGTCAGAGCATCGACTGGACAGGATTTACCAAAGGAAAGGCAGCCGCCGAATCACCAATCAGGAATTCTTTGTCGCCACCATTTCATAAAAGAAAAGACCAACGCGGCGAACCGCACTGCCCGCTGTCGTGGCCTCCTTCGATCCTATACAAGGTTATTCGTAGCTGCGCGGCTGCAAGAAATCCCCTCCTTCATCGTTTGTAAAGGCGCACCTTGCTTAAGCGAGACGAGGCTCGCATTCTTACAACAGCATTGTTATCAACGTCTTCTTCATCGCCCGACATGATGGCAAACGGCAAACCATGGGGTCTTCATTGGCGCTCGATGCCATCCTTTATCGTAACGACGGTGGCGATCGGGCTCTTCACAGATCTCTTTCTGTACGGCATCATGGTGCCGATACTGCCCTTTCTCCTGCGGGACCGTCTTTCTATTCCTGGCAATCAGATCCAGTCGTACACCTCCGCTTTACTTGCGGCGTATGCTGGGCCATCACTCATGTTTGCTATTCCAGCTGGATGGGTTACGGACAAGATTGGCGCCCGTCAGCGGCCTTTCCTCGCCGGCTTGCTGTTACAGTTGTTCGCCACAACCGCGATGACGTTTGGAAAGACCATGACTGTGCTGGTCATCGCAAGGCTGGTCCAGGGGTTGGCTGCCCCGGTGGTTTGGACGACGGGCCTTGCCATGGTCCAAGAAACAACTGACCCTGATAGAATCGGCGAGGCCATTGGCGTGGTAAGCATCTTGTACTTTGTTTTTTTATTTTTTTATTTTTTTACAAGAGAGAGACCTGACAAAGTTTCATAATAGATTTTTGCGGTAATCTCTGTTGGCGAAGTCGCGGCCCCGGTCGTCGGAGGCGTACTCTACGACAAGGTTGGCATCGCTGGTGTTTTCGGCGTGGCAATAGGAATTCTGAGTGTTGACGTCGTCATGCGAATTCTCGTGCTCGACAAGAAGACGTTGGCCGGGTACGAGGCGGCAAACATGCACGAACCCGCAAGTAATAACGCTGCTGCAGAGGAACGCGAGCACGAGCCCCTGCTTGCTTCTCCTCCTTCCAATGATGCATACAAAATCTGCGAACAGGTCGGCAGTTTTACCCGAGCCGTCCCCATCTTCTACTGCTTCCGTGAGCCCCGGTTCATCATGGCCTTCATGATGACGCTGGTCCAGGCCACGTTCAGAGGAATATTCGACGCCACGGTTCCAATCGAGGCACAATCGTTATTCCACTTCTCCTCTCAGACGGTCGGCCTTTTGTTCATCACACTCTTTGTGCCGCATTTGACACTCAGCCATGCCGTCGGCTGGTCGGTGGACAAGTACGGAACAAGAGCAGTGGCCACGGCCGGGTTCCTCTTGCTAGTCCCCTGTCTTGCCGCGCTGGGTCTTCCTTCGCAAGAGTGCATCGCCGGAAACGCAAAGGTCGTCTTGTTTTGCGTCATACTGGCCTTGAACGGTATTGGGTTGTGCATGGTCAGTACACCGGCCTTCGTGGAAGCTATACGGGTCACGCAGAGGTACGAGGCATCCAATCCGGGATTCTTCGGGAATACGGGCCCTATGCTCAACTGTACGGGTTCAATTGCCTCTTCTTCTCTGCTGGGCTTACAATCGGGCCGATAGTGGGCGGCGCTTTGAGAGATGTTTTTGGGTACGGAGTTGTCGGCATTCTGTTTTCTGTTGTCTCTGGCGTTACAGCCGCATTGGCTTTACAATCATTGGCGACAGACGGCGGTGAAGTAGGTCCGAGATCTAATCCGTAGACGCAAATTCGTCACAAGGGGGCCGTGTCGTACACATTGGCAATGTGCATGAAGAACCAAGTAGACAAGCCGGAAGATTGATATTTGTTCGACGAGCCCATTACTCCCCATTGTTATTGAAAGCACAATAGATAATGTACTGCAAGAAAAATGGAAACAGTCACTAGTAACTGGATGTGACAAGCGAGTTTTGAGCATGGCACTGGACCTCAGGCTGCGACAACGGTCTGGTGGTGAGATTGTTTGATTGCGATGGTAGGAAGCTGCAGCGGCTGTCAACATGAACTATGTAGCAATCGAATTCCCCTTCTTCTTGGCCACAACCGCAGCCACGACATGATCCAAGTCCTCGTCCTCTAGTCCCAATAATTCCATAGCAAAACCGTCCCGTCGTGTCCAGTCTGCGTCCATGGTTCCCAGCACAAACACAATACCAAAACTGGCCTTGTGATAGTCCGTAGCGAGTAGTTCACCATTCTCCTTGAGATACTGCTTGGACTCGAGATGCTCAGTACGCCACTTGGTGCCCGTGGCACGCTCCAACGAAGCCAGCACCTCGAGCTGCGTGGGACAGAAGCTCTGGATGTACAAAGCTCGGTTCCTCGTCTCGTCACACCTCTGCAGCACCCGCACGACTGCCTCGGAAACCCGCCGCAGTGTCGAGGTTGACGCTCTGATGTTGCCCCGTCGAGAATCCGCGCTACGTGGGTGTCCAGGTTGAAGTGCAAGAGTTTGTCCTCGAGTCCGTAGTCGAAAAAGTGTCCGTTGACAATCGAAGTCCAGGTGAACGGCTTGCCTTCATCGATGGCTCTTTGAGCAAGCTCCTCGTACTTGTTGCGCAGGACAGTCTTTTTGCCGTACATTGGAAAATGTCGCTGCGCAACCGGGTTCCAAGACTCACAGCTGCCAAAGTCGGCGGGAATGAAGCGCCGGACTCCCGCGATGAAGGAGGCCTCTGCAAGGTTCAGGTGATGGGAGATGTCGTGGATTTGGAAGGCGGCGATGACGGCGTCCTGGCCAGTGCAGGCCGTGACCAGTTCATCGACATTCATGCTCGGCGAGACGACGATTCTCGGCGCCGCGGCCGCGATGTCTGCCCGAGGCAGAGGATCTACCGAACGCAGCAAAATGGAAACTTGGAAGCACTCTGCTTCCACGAGGGCCGTGAGAAGAGCACTGCCTAGAGTGCCATTGGCTCCGACAAGGAGGACTTTGGTGATTGTACCTGGTTGGGTTGACCCCATGATTGCGATATGATGTTTGAGATGCAGATGAGAGAGACGGAGGCGGGAAAGACATGATCTGTCGGGAATAGGTCCCTGTTTAGTTGGCTAGCACTCGTTTATACACGTACAAGTTCGAATACGACTCCTCCTGCACGCGTGTTTGATGTTCGAGTTCCTGTTGGTCTAGATTACTAGTACGACATGCAGTTGACGAAATCTCACTGAGCTGATTTTGTCTACCGACTGTTAATCTGTCCTTTGTGTGCGGCCTTTTCAATCATCAGGGAGCGGCTAGCTGTGCCCCGAAACTGTCCATCGGCATTTATCAGGCATCAATGCGCATCCAGCTCGATCACGACATCACTGAACCATGACGCGAATCTGTCGGAGCAGCGGCACAGATGCCTGCTTGGGCTTGGTTCTGGCTGCGTGTTTCACCTCAGCTACGCCATGTTTAATCTGGCATGTTCCGCGCAAGTTCCGAATACGCGACCCGTCTCTATATGCATCTATACGTGGTCTGGCTGTATACGGGCTGCATGTACATGCATACGATTTGCTTAATTTACTAGCCGCATATGCCAGTGGCCGCATTAGCCAATAGTGCCCTCTTTTACCAACCGGGACGGACAGGACGGGCCGTCTTTGTCGATGCCCACAATGAAGAATTCAAATTTTAGGACCTTGTCGCCGGACTTGACTTGCGCAAACACGGAGCATCAAAGCCACTAAAGTCTAGGCACACCAATCACCTTGATTATATAAATCTTGCTAATGCGGAGCTATCTATGACGGACAAGCCAGGATCTGGACAGATGGATCCTTTCAATTTTGGCGTCGTGAGCTTACACGGTCGTGGCCACCGCAACTTGCTCCGAGATGCCGGGAGCAGCTCGCCGGAAAACTACGTCACACTCAAGCCGAGGCTTTTCGGGCCTATCCAATGTGTCACCGCATTCTCCGTGATTAGGCAGGGGCAGAAACCCGGCCCTGCACAAAGACTCTGCTGTTTTTCTCAGGGCAACCTTCAATACCAACGGGGTGTGACCAGTCTGATTCCATGTTCCCCGTCTTCTTCCTCTGAAGCTTTTGACCGTCGAGCAGGTGCGCCAGCGGCCAAAGGGTGTCTCTCACCGACTCGTTGAACGTCGGCCAGAGCAGCGGCTAGCCACTCGTTCGCGTTCATGCCTCGGAGCCGATATCCCATGCCGCTCATGATGCTCCAGATTCCGGCCCAGGTTATACCGTCCATGACTGGCGTCACCGTCTTGGCCTCCGGTTCCCATCGGAATGCTGCTCCGGTGATGGCGGCCGCCGCAGTCGCTGCGTCAGCCAGAGGCAGCCATGTGTCTCCCTCGTCAATGTTGTACGCGCCCACCCTGACGCAAGTTGCCACAAGCCGCCAGACGTAGTCATCCGCGTTGCCAATGCCTTCGGCAGGCGTGCCTACAACGTAGCCGGGGCTCACCACGGCGAGGCGCCGTGCTGCCGAGACGTCACGGTCCGCAGCTCGCTTGACCAACGCCTCGGCAACGAATTTGGTCTGGCTGTACGCGACCGAGTCTACGTGCACCAGACCGCGGGCTATGTCCGCCTCTGTCAGGTTTTCCGAGTCGGCTGTGCGCCGGTTGGACACGTAGACAAACTTCGCCCGAGGCGATGACAGTGCAATGAGCAGCAGATCGACGGTTGAGCGGACATTGGTGGCCTCGAGTGCCGAGTAGCTCTTTGCCCAGTGCACCGTTGCGCCGTTGTGAATGATGACATCAACTGATTTGCCATCCTTGAGAAGGGCCCAGTTGGTAGAATCGAGCCCCAAGCGTGGCAATGAGAGGTCTCCTACCCAGACATCAAGCTTCTCGTCGTGCACGTCTGTCCACCAAAGTGACTTTTTTGCCGCATCAATGACACGCATTCTTGCCGAGGCTGGCGATGTGCCGCGTACCAAGGCAATAACGCGGTCTACACGTCTGTGCTCGAGGAGCTGTCGTAAAATCTGAGTGCCCAGATAGCCATTGGCGCCGGTGAGAAAGACGATCAGATTGGAACAAGACTTTTTGGTGAGATGACGTCCGTCATGGCACAATTCAGTATCTGATGTTCAGAGATACGAGAGTCTAGACGGTTGATCTCGGCCAGAGTGTCGATGCCGCCGGTTTGTACCGAGTTTTTGGATTCATGAGAGACCGCAGCTGTTTGCTTCTCCGCCACACACCTCGCCAAAGTGCGAATAGTCATGGTCTCGTCCGCGAGCTGCTTCATGCTGAGCTTCACACCAAGCTTCTTGGAGATGAAGTACATGAGGGACATGATGTTTATCGAGTCGAGGCCAGAGGAAGCAAGAAGCACGTCGCGGAAACCGTCAGGTCCTGCTAATCCTGCCCGGTGGCAAGCCGGAATGATGGAGGCAATCTTTTGCGCCAGCGCATAGGCTGGCTGCTCCGTTTCCGCTATCAGCTCGCTGTTGCTCGACCCATCAGAGGTCAAGTGCGAGCTATTGTGAAACATCAATCGTCCCATCTCACGTAATTCTCGGCGGTTTATCTTTCCCGTAGCTGTCACGGGAAACTCTTTCATGTAGACCAAAACTACTGGCCACATGTAGCTTGGTAGGCGCTGTGCCAATCTGTCCTTCAGTTGAGCGGTCAAGGGGGCAACCCGGGCCTCCGAACCAGTATGAAGATTCTTCGAATGCAAGAACGCTGCCAAAAACGGTTCCGACTTGTTCTCGTGCGGCAAAAAGACTTCCGCCACAACCTGATGCTTGCTGTCCATGCACTCCTGGAGACAGACTTCAACCTCGCCAAGCTCGACTCGCTGTCCACGGATCTTGACTTGTGTATCCTTGCGACCGACGTATGACAGGCTCCCGTCCTCGTGATATCGCACCAGATCGCCCGTCTTGTAAAGCCGTCCCTGTCGTCCTTGGTGGGCCGAAGAGCCTCGAAGCAGCCATGCAGGGTCGTGAATGAATGACGCTTCCGTTTTCCTCACGTCCTGTAAATAGCCACGTCCAACAAGCGGTCCTTCAATCAAGAGCTCGCCTGTGCCCCAGGGGTAACAGGCGGTCATGGTTCTCCGGGTCGACAACCCAAGTCACAACACCAGCTCCCTTGCCTATCCGAGTTGCCCCATCAGGGCTGGACGAGGCGGCGCAGTTGACCACGCATATATGGCATTCCGCGGGCCCGTAGGCATTGATCACTTGAGCCTTCCCCACCACGGTGTACAGTCTTCAACTGTGACGGCCTCTCCGGCAAAAATGATCGTCTTCAAATCAGGCAGAGTCTCGGGGTCCAGAAGACCAGCCACTGTCGGCGTGAGATCGACAATGGTGGCTCGCATGTCCCTCATGACCTTGGCCAGATTTTCCTTGCGGTCCTTCTCGGACGGAACGCACAGGCAGCCACCGGCAACAAAGGTAGCAAAGGCGTTGTGGATGGCAATGTCGAATGCATATGATGCGAAATCAAAGACGCGAGACTCGGATGTGAATGAGAGAAGCTCGAGCTGATACTCCACGCTAGAGCAGAAGTTCTCATGTGTCAGCACGACTCCTTGGGACTGCCCGTGCTGCCAGATGTGAATACAGCAAACATGGCAGTCGAGGGTGACTGCATGTTCGGGCGCGGAGGTGACGCATGCTCTGTTATTTTCGTGATACCTGGACCAACTTCGAAAACCGATTTGCACAGCCGCGTGCTCAACTCCATATTTGCAACAGAGGAAAGCAGTATTTCTGCGCCAGTTTGTTCCACCATAGACCCAAGTCGTTGTTCTGGAAGACTTGGATCAAGCAACACGACCCTCCCCTGCCTTGAGCACGCCTAGCATGGCTATCACAGCCCATTTGGACTTTTCGAAACACATTGGAACCAGGACGTCGGTTTGGACACCGGAGCTGACCAGTTCGACTGCTAAAGCCGTGGCATACTGGTCCAGTTCGAGATAACTCAAGTCGCCATCCCAAGCGCAGACGGCTGGCGCATCGGGCTGGATCTGTGACTTTTGAGCAATCAAGTCATGTACACATCTTCTGACTGGTACAGGCACGTCGCTGTTCCACGTCCATATAGCCTCCAGGTCATGTGCACTGATGATATCAATGTCCAGCAACGTTGCATCACGGCTTGCGCCTGCAAGCTGGCAGATGACATGCTCGAGACGTGCAAGCATCCCCTTGGTGGCCCACGGCGCCGTGGCGTCCGTACGGGAACTCACTGTGGCCTTGTACTGGTCCGAACATATCTGTATGTCGAGAATAATGGCATGTCTGGCCATTTTCTGTAGTTGGCTCTCGGTCCACAACGTCTCGACAAGGTCTCGGGCCGGTGTCAAATCTTCATGTCTGACAATAAGTACCGTCTGAGGGTTATGGTTGTCAGCTCCAAGCGGTATTCCTTCAGTCGTCTCTGAGCTCGCTTGCTCCGTAAAGGTCAAATTTGCAATTTCGTTCTGGACTGTTTCAAGATAGTGCGCGATTGTCTGGCTGCTCTCCAGCTTGATGTGTGCTGGGCTTGATGCCACATGTGCCGCCAGACTGCTCTTCTCAGCAGTAACGACAAGAAGTGTTGCGTCCTCAGAATCGGTCATACGACCGACAATCAGAGCCCAGGATGCATGGATGATGGTTGGTGCCGACGTCGATGCCATCGCCAGTGCGTCGAAGAGCTGCCCGTCGGGATGCCTGACAACTTCGTCCACCACCAGATGCTTCACAGCGGCAGATTCGGCAAGAGATGGGCAATCCCAATGCGTGACATTGCTCGGCTGACGATTTGACGCCGCAGTCGCAGTAGATGACAGAGTCGCCATAGTTTCGATGGTACTGACAAGTTGACGGAGTTGTGATGGTGCTTGTTGAAGAGGATGTACAATTTTTCACCTACGTAGCCATCATTCCAGGAGGCGGTGCAATGTCGAATAAGGTTCTTTTGTAGAGACCATTTTGGGCAGTTGCCATTATCCATTATGGCTACGACATCGGGACATGACGCTCGACAATGTTTGTCCCTGGTCAAGCGGCAAGACACACGGGACAGCAAATTCGAATCCGGACCTACAGACTGCATCATGCTCGTGGCTGGCTGGGCTCAGACATGGCGGACAGGAAAGAAACGCCATAATCTCCCGCCACCAGCAAAGCGTGCTGGTGAGTTCTGTCATTTTTTTCACGTAGTTTTTAATTTCCTCGCAAATCTGGGAGCAAGGACCGCCATGGGGAGGCGGACTTCCGCATCAAACCGGTTTGCACCGAATGTCCAGAATTACGCCAAAGAAGCCCTCAGACACGGTAATCAATCGAAAAATGGTTGAGATGCGGGATACGGGATCTTGACCGCTCCGTGTGTAGAGCGGATTTGAAACCGCCACATATGTATATAGATGGGCGCCATATACATGCCAATTGGTTGCAGTCCAGCTATGCCAAAGGGTCTGATACCCTGGTCCTTGTTCATGAAGAGAAAAATCTCCGTCCTGATTCAGCTTTATACATACGCCTCACCGGTCATCCATGTTCTCACATTTGAGCGGAATAAAACATGATCTGATGAGGCGACCTGCAGCGACCTTCAAGACTAGGGTGGTGTATGCATGTACGCACCAGCTACGTTGTGTGTCAGTGAGACATGTGTAACTCAAAGATGACAAATTTCGTTTCCACGAATAGTCGTGCGGAAGTGACCCGAACATAGTGCTCCCGCTGTCAGTAATTTCGTTGAAGAAACGACAGTAACCCAGTCTTAGTCACGGGATAAGTTCTTTCCGCAAAGACACAATGTACATCAATTTACACCACCTCTCTGGATGATACCGAGTGTGGTTCCAAAAAGCCGTCTCTGTGCTTCCTGCTTCTTTTTCAATCACGACTAGTCTTTGATAATCACTCTTACCAGCAAGGCAAGGGTAACCTCGGAAAAGAGCACTTCTACAAAGGTTCTGCCACTAATCCAAGCAATCATGGCTATTGCGTTTGGAGAGCCGATACCAGTCGGAGAAGAGCATGTAGGTCTCGAAACTTCGAAACCCCGGCGTAGAATCCGGACCTCGGTGCTAATCTGTCCTTACCAGGCCATCTGCGTATCGCTTCCTGAATGGGACCATTCGATAGGTTTTAGCTGCCAGGATGCAGACCTCCTGGATGCCTTGAAAGCAGGATACCCCCGATTCAGCTTGCACCAGGCTGTCGCGAAATTGGAGCAAAACCTGGTGAACTGGTCGACATTTCCGGCCGGTCCACCGCTGGCCATCGTACCTGGAGAAGCCATCAAGCTGTTCCCAAGTGAGAGAATGGCCATGACTTGTCAGCAATACCTGCAGAGAGTTGCGGCAGATGAGGACGGCGGCAAGCGGTGCGTTCGCGTTACCCATGTGACCATGGATGGTATACTTGAGGATATCAGTTGTACTCAGTCGCAAGGTCGGCACAAGCACCCCGAAGAACACGTCTATGCTGTGACGTATCCTGATCAACTGGCCCGGTATGCTTGGAAATTCTGGCTGCACACAGGCTACGGCGTTTCCAGCCGATTCTGCGCCTTTTGGCTCAAGAATGCCACCTTTCTCTTCTCTAAAAATGTAGCGAAACCAAATGGGTTGGCGCGAAAGTTACCCGCAAGGGAAGCGAAAGAAGCATTCAAAGCTATGAGAGAGCATATTGCTAGGCTCTATTCAACACAAGAGGTCAAGGCGACCGCAGGGGACGTGTTCCTGTTTCATGGCGGCATGGCGGCCATTACGCAGACAGCCACGAGCTTAAGCAAGATTGCTGTTGACCGATGTGAAAGGCGAAATGGCTACAGGGTCGCTGTATTTGGGTGAGCTCGAGCTTCCTAAATTCCGGATAGACTCGCCACTGACGTTGTAGTTTCTTATATACTGATACCTTGAAGGTGCTTAGGGACGTCCTTGGCTTTGACACTGTCCACTATGGCCACGCGTCGTCCAAGGATTTGGATGCACTGGAGCGGGAGTTGAAAACGGGAAGGTATATTGACGCTCTCTACACTGAGCTCCCCACCAATCCGCTGCTTACGATAGTCGACCTCGAGCGACTACATGTTCTGGCGGAGAAATACGACTTTATCCTCGTTGTCGATGATACCATCGGTACCCCCGTAAACCTCGCAGTAGCTCCCTTGTGCGATGTAGTCTGTACCAGCCTGACCAAGATGTACAGCGGCGCAGGCAACGTCATGGGCGGAAGTGTCGTTGTAAGTCCCTGGTCCCGTCATCACGATATTTTGTGCGAGACACTTGCAGCCCACCACGAGGACACCTATTTTCCCTGGACCTTCTCGTCATGCGCGCCAATAGCGCTCAGTTCGAGCATCGTGTGACCACGGCAAGCCGCAATGCTCAATGTGTCGCTGAGCTGCTCCGGCGACACAGGCTTGTGGAAGAGGTCCTCTATCCCGGGGTGGCCCTACGCAGTCCCTCTACGACAAGGTCAAGCGTCCTGATGCTGGCTACGGCTTCCTGCTGTCCGTACGCTTCTATCATCCTGAAGCTGCCGTGGCATTCCATGACGCGCTGGAGACAGCGAAAGGTCCGAGTTTTGGCACCAGCTTCACCCTCGCTTGCCCATATACCGTGCTCGCACATTACGCAGAATTAGAGTGGGCGGCTAGATTTGGTGTCTGGGAGCACCTAGTCCGTATAAGTGTCGGTATTGAGCAACCCGAAGTTTTATGCTCGGTTTTGCAAACGCTCTTGCCGCCGCTGAAAGTGCAGCTGCAACTCGTGGATAAGTTGGGGGCCACCTTGGTTTGCATGTAGAGTCTCGTTCAAAGGGCAGGCTCGCTTGTATTACGTAGTAGACAAAAGTTGAACAATGAATGAATTTAAACGCATCTTTGTCAAGGTGACACGGCCAAGCGAGGAACATCAAGCAAGTCTACCATCAGCCCGGCACTTCATACGCCACCAATGTCTGTCTCATTGAATGCGGCCCCTGAGGCAGAATCTGAATCACGTATGCACCCTCATCACACCTTGAATCCCTCATTTGTTGAGAATCTTCGTGCAAATGTACTTTATTTGGAAGCCGCGTCGCCTCACTCTGGGTGGTGCAGTAGCTATATTCAGTGATGTATCAATCTTAACTCTCTCAAAAGTTCGTCTGCGCTTGCATATTCATTCTGCCAGCATTTCATCAAGATTTTGCCCGCAATAAGCCCACTAACGTCCGGAAACTGACCAAGCTCGAACAAGTGATCAACCCTTTGTCTGTATTCCTCCATCTCCTCTCCCGTCCTAAATGGACCCGACCCCCGATAGGGCCAATGCCCTGTGAGGATTGTGTAGATAATTGACCCGATACTAAATATATCTGTGCGTGGGTTTGACACGGGCTCTGACTTGGGGTCGTAGAATCCAGAGTCAGGCAAGTGCCCGCCATCTAAGCCAAGCTTCTCGCATGTAGAGCCGCCAAAGTCACAAAGCCAGAGGTCAAGCGAAGTTTCGGACGTGGCATGAACAAGAAAGTTCTCGGGGCGTATATCAGAATGTATTACGCCGCAACTGTGAATGTAAACAATGGACTCCACTGCTTGAACGCACCATTTGTTCCGGTCTGTGGGAGAAATTGTTTCGAAATTATCGTCCAAATAATGCTAAAGATCACTGTTAAGGATATTCACAGCCTCACATCGTAGCCTTAGATATTAGGCATCACTCTTATTATCCCCTCTTCGTTTGTTAATATATCGCGCCTGTTATCGCGGTTTATTATAGGCTTTATTTAAAGACTTAGATTAATTACTTATAGATTTAAAGCTTATAAGCTTCCCTTTTTCCCTTTATTAGATTTTAAATTCCTAGATAGTAATTTTATATTATTATTTTCTTTTCTAATTACTCTTTACCTTTATCTTTATCCCTTTATAGGTTATAAGCCTAGCGCTTATAACTATGTGTGAGCCCCACTCACAACACAGGCACACCAGCGCACCCCGCGGACAGGCCGCGCCCTAGGGCTAGGTCCACGTGACACTGGCGAGCTGCTAGCTATAAGACAGCGACTCGCACGCATAACACACTTAGACCTAGCAAGCTTCAGTCAATATACCAGAGCCCCCATACCTCTTGCCTAGCTACCATTGTTCTCACACTATGCCTTTCCTTCCTTTTTATTTTTCCCTTTTATCTAACTATTATAGTCTTATATATAAGTAAAACTCGAACGAATTTGAGTTTGACTGCGGTCATAAATTATAACTGTATCTTGCGCTAACGTAGCTATAAAGTTTATTATAAACTTTGCTTTAACCTTATAGCCCCTTATATTTATAACCTTAGAGCTTATACTAATTATAGGTTTTATTTATTACTATAACTATAAGTATTTAAATATTAATTATTTTACTAGCTAGGTATTACTAGTAATAATTATATGTTATAATAAATTAGATGCATTAGCTATAACCAATAACGCAAAAATTTTTTAAAAATCAAAAATTTAGTCTACCCCTAAAAACCCTATATATAAGTTAATAGTATGTCAGGAGCGCAGAGGTCAGAGACAGGACGTTCGTTGGAGCGGATCTTCGGAGGACCTTTAGGCTACGTGGATAACAAAGAGGCTAGCTAGCTATAAGATAGCTACGTGCTTATAAAGCAAGGTATTTCTTAAGGACTATACATATTATTAGTGCTAGGCTAGAGATTAAAACCTTTATATACCTACCCTAGCTAGTATTTATTAAGCAGTAACTATAAGAATCTTAGCTATCACTTCGTTTATTTAACCCTAGGCTACAAGCTATAACATAGTATACCTATAGTACTAACACTAATTAGTAATTATCTCTATAAATACTATAGATTAGTAAGGTTATAAAAAGGCATTAGTATTATAAACTTACCTTATAAAATAAGAAGGTTACTATATAATACTAGTGTGCTAAGGAAGAAGTATATTCTATGTCACGGCTTGTAGCCTAGGGTTAAATGAACAAAGTAATAGCTAAGATTCTCGCAGTTACTACTTAATAGATACTAGCTAGGGCAGGTATATAAAGGTTTTAATCTCTAGCCTAGTACTAATAATATATACTATCCTTAAGAAATACCTTGCTTTATAAGCATATAGCTATCTTATAGCTAGCTAGCCTCTTTATTATCCACGTGGCCTAAAGGTCCTCTAAAGATCCGCTCTAACGAACGTCCTGTCTCTAACCTCTGCGCTCCTAATAGGAGGTAAAATATAACTTATATATTAGCTTCTCTTATAGTATCTTTAAGAAAAAGGTATATTTATAATTAAAAGAAATATCTTAAAATCTAAATTCTTTTAGTTAATCTTAATATTTTACTATAATATTAGTAGTAAATAAAAAGGTAAGGGAAATAGAGAAAGTATAAAGGTTTAAAGAATTATAAGTAAAGCTATTATTTTTACTTCTTAGTAAGTTTAATTAAGTAAATAAGGATAAGTTAAGCTAGTTACTAACTAAGCCTTAATTATTTAATAAATATACTTCTAAGGGTTTATTTATATAATTAATATACTAATTAAATAAATAAAAATAGGTTAGATTAGTTACTAACTAGGCCTTAATTACTATAATAAGCTTAGATTTAGTATAAAGCTAGTTATAGTTACTTAAGGTAAAAGAAAAGCTAAAATATACTTCTTTTTAGTATACTAGTATTATATAGTAGCTTTCCTATTTTATAAGGTAAGTTTATAATACTAATGCCTTTTCTATAACCTTACTAATTTATAGTATTTATAGAGATAACTACTAATTAGTGTTAGTACTATAAGTATACTATTAACTTATATATAGGGTTTTTAGGGGTAAACTAAATTATATATAATTATTATATATTTTAGTTTACTAAAAAAGTAAAAAAGAGATTAAATAGAAGTATATAAGATATACTATTTATAATAGGAAAAGGGCCTTAATTAGGGTTATATATAAAGAGGCTATATATACTAATTTTAACCATAGCGCGGTTAGCCTAGGTATGTGAGTTTGCGATGTAACGCGCCTAGCTAATTAGAGGCGCGTAGCCTTGTTAATATTATGCTTGTTCTAATAACTTCTAAGGGTTTATTTATATAATTAACATGCTAATTAAATAAATAAAAATAGGTTAGATTAGTTACTAACTAGGCCTTAATTACTATAATAAGCTTAGATTTAGTATAAAGCTAGTTATAGTTACTTAAGGTAAAAGAAAAGCTAGAATGTCAGGAGCGCAGAGGTCAGAGACAGGACGTTCGTTAGAGCGGATCTTTAGAGGACCTTTAGGCCGCGTGAATAATAAAGAGGCTAGCTAGCTATAAGATAGCTATATGCTTATAAAGTAAGGTATTTCTTAAGAATAGTATATATTATTAGTACTAGGCTAGAGATTAAAACCTTTATATACCTACCCCTAGCTAGTATCTATTAAGTAATAACTATAAGAATCTTAGCTATTACTTTATTTATTTAACCCTAGGCTATAAGCTATAATAAATTAATCTCTTTAAAACCCTTTTAGGGATATAAACTATTAGCTAGATTATTATATAGCTAACGCTCTAAAGATCTATAAAAACACACTAGTACCTTATAATAATAAAGCTATAGATAATTAGGAAGGTAAAGAACCCCTATAATCTAGAACTATAAATAATAATAAGGTATAATAAACACTACCTAATCCTAATCTAGGTAAAGGTATAAGTAATATAAGTAATAAAGATATAGTATTATAAAGACACTATAAGGTTATATAAGCTAAGCTATATTGCCTTAAGAGAATATAAGAGATTTTATAAATAAAGGTATAAATTAAAGAGTTTAAGGTAAATCTAGGATTAGCTAGACCTCCTCTAGGACCTATAATTACCCCTTAATCTTTAACTATAATCTTACTAGTAGTCTATAGTAACTTAGTAGTAATTATATAGTAAAATAATAGCTTTATTAAGATATAGATAAAATAACCTATATATAAAGGGATATATATAAAAACCTATAGAATTTCTTAGTAAACTTAAATATATTATTTAAATTAAACCACTATACCTTTAGGGATAATATAACTAAGGTAATATATATAAGTAACTACCTAGCTAATAATATAAAGTAATAATAAATATATTATATAGCTATAGATAGGTATATAAATTACTTATTACTTACTTAAATAGGTTTTCTTAATTAGCTAAAAACTAGAATAATAGATAAGGATATAAGACACTTAGAAGTAATAAGAACACTACTAAATCTTAAGTAAAAGTATAACTAATTATTTTAATCCTTTATATAAGCTTAGACTAAGGTAAAAGCTAAGTTACCTAAAGTAATCCCTATATAACTAAGAATTACTATCTTTCTAAATAGCTTAAATAATATTATAAGGAAGTAAATAATTAGCTAAGAGATTTTAATAACCTAAAGCTAGTTATAAGGCTAAGGTAAGAAAGCAAAGGTTATAATAAGTTTAGGCTAAAGTAATAAGAAAAGTTAAAACCCTAAAAGAAAGAGATAATACTCTTACTTTATATTACCTATAGATAAGGTATAGTAATAAAGTAAAGATTAAGAGAAAAATTATCCCTAGTGTGCTATAAATATAGAAGGCCTAGGCATACTATACTAACTTACTAAGCACTAGACTATTTTACCTATAAAAGTAGTAAGTATATAACTAAGAGGTATAGTAAGAGTAGTAATAAAGCTATATCCCCTAATATAATACTAGTTTAATTAGTATATACTTAGGAATATAATCTTACTATAGAATACCCTATAAATAATAGAATAAGAATATAGGTATCTCTATAATAAGATAACTAGTAGCTAGCTATATAAGCACTATTTAATATAGGTATATAGTTTTTAATAATCTATTCTAAATTATTATTAAAAAGGATTAAAAGAGTATAATATAAATAAACTAAATACTAGAGAGTATAAGCTAAAAAGTAATTTTATACTAAGGAATCTTAAAAAGTTAATAAAAGTAAAAGATAGTATAGGATTTATAAAAGTCTATTAAGTTAGCTACTATATTACTAATATAGGTAAGGGAATAATTTTAGGCATAGATTAGATTAAAGAATATTTACCTATAATTATATATTAGGATTAGGGTTTTTAAAGATATTTAGTAATAATAGAATGCCTTTTCTTTACTTATAGTAAGTAATAAATATATAAAAAGAAGAAACTAGTAGTAGTTACCTTACTATTAGGGGTAATAAAGATTAGGCTAAGTGTTCTAGAAAATAAAGATTAGAAAGAAGAAAATAAAGACTTATTAAAGAACTTAGTAATAAAAGAAGTATAACTAAATAGTAAAGTAGCTATATAGATATTAGAATATATTTATATATAGCAAAAAGTAAAGGTATTATAATTATATAGATTTTAGAAGGTATAAGTAGTAAATAAGCTATATTAAATTAGGGTAAGAGCGCTAAATATTCTATACTAATAATTCTAGAAGAATACACGGAGTTTATAGATATTTTTCTAAAGCACTAGTAAGTTAGCTTCCTAAACTAGGTAATTACACTTATATAATTAAATTAGAAGAAGGAAAACACTACTTTAGGGGCCTATATATAATTTAGCTAAAAAGAGCTACTAGTTCTTAGGGAATACCTTATAAGTATATAGTAAAAGGGTAAATTAGAAGATTAGTTAGCCTAGCTAAAGCTCTAATTTTATTTATTCTAAAGAAAGAAGGAAAATTAAGGCTTTATATAAATTATAGGGGCTTAAATAAGATTATAATTAAGGATAAGGCCCTTTACCTCTTATTACTAAAATCCTTAATTAATTAGTAAGTGTAGTTATTTTTATAGTCCTTAATCTTAAAGATATATACCACTAGCTATATATTTACTTAGGTAATAAGTAAAAGATAGCCTTCTATTACTACTATAGCTACTTTAAATATCTTATAATACTATTTAAACTAGTTAATATATTAGTAACTTTTTAGGAGTATATTAATAACACTCTTAAAAGACTTATTAATAAGACTTACATTATTTACCTAGATAATACGCTAATATATAGTAGCATAGTTAAGGAGTATATAAAGTATATTAAATAAATCTTATATAGGCTTAGAGAAGTAAGCCTTTTTATTAACCTTATAAAGTGTTAATTTTTAGTTATAAAGGTTAAATTCTTAGGCTTTAAAATATTACTAAAAGGCATTATAATAGATTTAGTAAGAGTTAAAGTAATTATAACCTAGCTAGTACTACATAGCGTCCTAGATATTTAGTTATTCCTTAGTTTTATAGGATTTTACTACTATTTTATTAAATAATATAGTAAAGTTATTATTCTATTAATAGATTACCTTAGAGGGTAGTAACTAGTAATATTTAACCTAGAGCCCTATAAGTTAGCAGTGTTTAAAGAACTTTAATAAAGATTTTAAGAAGCGCTAATTTTAGTGTATTTTAATTTACTTATATACCTTAGAGTAAAGATAGATATATCTAGATATATAATTAGGGCTATACTTATAATGTTAGTGCTAGGTTACTAGCACCTAGTTATATTTATATTAAGAAAGATAACTAATACTAAATTACGCTATTTAATACCTAATAGCAAATTATTAGCTATCTAAGAGGCTTTTTATATATAGAGACACTACCTTGCCTATTTAGCTTATATAATTAAGGTTATTATAGACTATTTAAACTATAAGTACCTAGCTATAAAGCCTAAGCTTACTAGTAAGTAAGTAACTATGCTTAATAAGCTTTATCCTTTTAACTTTAAAATTATATATTATATAAGGAAATTAAATCCTACTAACTTACTTTTAAGAAAACTAGATTTTATAAGTAAAGTAAGGAAAGTAAAAGTAATAACTATATAGCTCCTTACCTTTTTATTTAAATTTATAAATACTAAGCAATAGGAACACTATAGTAATACTATAGGTTCTATAAAAACATTACTTAGTGTAACTAATAGTTAGTTATAATAATACTATAATAATACTACTAATATCTAAGGTTTTAAAAATTATAACTTAACTATATTTTTAAAGAACCTAATAATCTAAATACTCTTAAAAGAGGTGTTTTAGTAAGGTTATTTAATACTTTTATTAATAAGTAATAAGCTAGCTATAGTAATACTACTAGTACTTAGCGTATATTTTATTTATTACTTAGTTATTTTAATTTTCCTATTAGACTAGCTATTTCTAATAGGAGTAAACTAGTATAGGTTATTTCTAGTAAGTAGTAAGGGCACCCTAAGAAAGCATTACTTATCTATATCCTTATAAGACTAGAAGTATTTATTAAACTAATTACTTATAGAGATATTATAGCTAGGATCTAATCTATTTAGAGAACCTCTTTTAAGTTTATCTCTAACTTTCTAGAAAAAAGCTTAGAATTAAAACCCTTAATTTAAGTCTTATTATATAAAGCATAGTAAGGTAATAACTTTACTATAGGTTAATTAAAGTTACTTAAAAGCAGTAATTTAGCTATATCCTAGATATAGTCTATTAAACCCTCTAAGCTATTAATATTTAAAAATCATGTTTTTATCCCTCTAGGAATAAGAAAAGAAATTTTATTACTAACTTATAATAACCCTATTACTAGGTATTAGGGAGTAAGTAAAACTCTTTATTAGATTATAAACTAATATTATTAGCTAATAATAAAGAAAGATATAAAGGTATATATTAGCACTTATATAAGTTATTAGACTTTAAAACTAAGGCATTATAAACCATATAGTAAGCTAGCTACGCTACTAGTACCTAATTGCCTTTTTAAGAATTATTAATAGATTTTATTACTAGACTTCCACTAGTAAAAGATTTAAACTAGACCTATAATATAATTCTAGTTATTATTAACTATTTTACAAAATATAGTATTTATATTCCTATTTTAATATAACTAACTAGTAATAGGCTAGTAACTATATTCTTAGAATATGTTTTTAAAGACTATAAAGCCCTAGAAGGTATTATAATAAACTAAGGTTCTATATTTACTAGTAGTTTCTAGATAACTTTTTATTACCTTCTTATAACTAAGTGGCTACTTAGCACTGCTTTTTATCCCTAGATAAATAGCTAAATAAAACGTTTAAACTAAGTCCTAGAACACTATTTAAGGGCTTTTACTTATACTAAATAGACTAATTAAGTAAATAACTTATTAATAGCGTAGTTTATATATAATATAAGTAATTATATAACGCATAGCTACACACTAGCGGAGGCGTTATAAGGTTATAATCCTAGAGGTTTATAGTAAGTAGTTATAGATATCCCTTTAGTAAATAATTAAGCTAAAAGTAAAGTCTTAGCACTAAGAGAGAAACATACTATAATTAAATAGCTTTTAAGTAACTTATAAACTTAGTATAGAAAATATTATAACTAGAAAAGAACTCTAATAAGGTTTAAAGTTAGTAACTATATTTTACTATTAATAAAGAATATTAACCTAAGATAACCTAGTAAAAAGCTAGCTATAAAGTACCTAGGTCCCTATAAGATTAAAAAGGTAATTAGGAGTTATAGATTAGTATATTAATTAAAATTACTACCTAGGACTTAATTATATAATATATTTAATATTACTAGTCTTAAGCCTTTTAAAGAGAACCTAACTAATATAAAAGATATATCCTTACTATAAGATAATATTAAAGATAATAAATAAGAGTTTAAAGTTAAGAGAATTATTTCACACTACTATAATAAAAGGTATTATAAATATCTAGTTAAATAAAAGGGCTATAATGCTTTAGAGAATTCTTAGGTATTAAAAGGGATTTTATTACTAGAGAAATTATTAATAACTATAAGTAATAGTTAACTAGTAAAGTTAATATAAAATAGTTATAATTTATAGGTAATATAGTAAGATATTAGAAAATAAAAGTTAATTTACTTAAATAATTTAAATAATTTATTATATAGCTACTAAGTACCTACCCCTTTATAATAGAGTTAGTTACTAAAACTACTAGTTCCTTAGTAATAGTAATAGCTATAGTAACTATAAAGGTAAAGGCCCTTAGAATATCTTTATTATTAGAATCTCTCTCTTTATATATATAGACTTAAAGTTTACTAAGAAGCTTAATAGGACTAATATAAGTAAGTAAATTAGTAATATAAGGTATAAACTACTAGTAAGTTAGCTAAGTATTAGCTATATATATTATAAAAGCTTACTATTAGGATATTCTAGGCTATAAAGTGTAAAGAGTTTATAATATTAATCTATATTTTAAGGTTTATAGTATTACTTAGTAGTACTATTATAGTATACTTATTATATTTTACTTTATAAGTAGTATTAGTAGTTATTTAGGTGTAGTAAATATATCTATACTTATTAGAATTCTTATAAACTAAGATAGTATTCTATAGCTTTTTCTTTACTTTTATAATAGCCTAGTAGTAAGTTAGTAGTAATCTAGGGTCTAAGTAGTAGAATTATACTTACTTTATCCTAATAGTAATAGCTACCTTTAGGAGTAGCTTTAATAAGTTTAAATAGCTTATTATAAAGCTATATAATTTAAGTTAGGCACTAGTAGTATATTAGTAATAAGTAAGTAAATTCTAGATAAGAGAGATATACTATAATATAGTTTTTATTATTTTAGAAGTAATATATATATTTTATTAAGTAGCTTATTAGATATTAGTAATAAAGAAGTAGTAAGTAAGTAAAGAAGTTATACTTAAAGATTTATTATATTTAGTAAGGAAGGTCTTCTTATTAATAATATATCCTAGGATCTTATAGGTGCTATTTTTAGGAGAATATTTTATATTATAACTTACTAAGAATAGTATATATATAGAATTTTCTTACTTAAGGTTTTACTAGTAGTAAGTTAGTAGTAAAGATATAGTAAGGATATAATAAACTTATATTAATATTTTAGAGGTAGTTTACTTTTAAAATAACTTCTTAGGAGATTTTAAAGGAGATTTTTAATAATCTTACCTTTTAAAGTAAGTAAAGGTAAGGGAGTTTTAATATAAGTATTAGATATAGTAAACTAGCTATAAGTTAGCTATAATAGACTAGATAGAAAAGTTATAATAGTAAGTAAATAAACTTATAAGCTAGATAAAGGTAAAAACTAGGATAAATAAGGATAAATAATAATAATACTTAGAGACTAAAGAAGGTTAGTAACTATAGTATAATAGTAGTAAGAGAGCTACTATTTAGCTAAAGGGGTAACTTATAAAGTTAAGAGATATTATAGGAGAAAGGCAGTGTGTAAAAGGGGGAAAAATTAGTCTCTTTTATATTAACCCTAGACCCCTTAAGTAATCTAACGCGCTATAGGTAAGTAATCTATAAATTATAATAATAACTATTAGCTTTACTACTTATATATATGCCTAATAGCTATGAACTTATAGTAATTATAATATAAGCCCTCTAGTTAAACTATTTAGAACTATAGTATTAGGTACCTTATTTATTTAAACTAATTATAAAAATTAATATAAGTTATCTATTTTTTTAGTTTAGCTATATAATAAGTAATAATATTTATTTTACTATATTAAAGCTATATATAAGCTACTATTTAGACATTACTACTTATAATAAGGGGGTTATTTATAATTAGTAGTATTATTATTATTATTTTTTTACTTATATATCTAGATATAAGGTACCTTATCTTATTTTTATTTCTTATCCTATTTTTCTTTATAAAGCTCTATTATAGTAACTATGCCCTAAGTAAGTAGCTTTTTTATAATTAAGGTTAATTATATAGGGGGTATTATATTAGGAGTATAGAGGTTAGAGATAGGATATTTATTAAAGCGAATCTTTAAAGGACCTTTAGGCTATATAAATAATAAAGAGGCTAGCTAGCTATAAGATAGCTATATGCTTATAAAGTAAGGTATTTCTTAAGGATAGTGTATATTATTAGTGCTAGGCTAGAGATTAAAACCTTTACATACCTGCCCCTAGCTAGCATCTATTAAGCAGTGACTACGAGAATCTTAGCCATCACTTCGTTTATTTAACCCTAGGCTATAAGCCGTGACACCTCCTTAACTATATTTTCTTTAATTTATACTAGTATATTATATAATAAGCACTAAAATATAAGGAATTATTTAATCTTAAGGTAATTACTACCTTTAAAGAACTTATAGCCTAGATTTTTATTAAAAAGATAACTTATAAATATAAAAACTTATACTTATAAACCTTATTTACTATCTTTAATAATAACTTTAGAGAATAAAACTAAGAGATATTTAAAGTAATAAATCCCTAGGCTATAAAGATTCTTTAAGATTTCCTTTTCTTTAGTAATATTTATATAAACTTATAAAGTTACTAAAGAATTATAGTCTTACTTAAAGATATTATTAACTATAATAAATTTTATAATTAAAATAAAGAAAAATATAGGAAGTTAAAAAGAAGTATTTTACTTTTAAGAGGTAAATAAAAGATTAAGACTTTTATAAAGACTTTCTCCTTATTAATATCTCTTTTCTTAAAGACTAACTAAAGTAATAAATTACTATATAGTATTCTTAATCCCCTTAACTATTATAATCTCTTTTATTTTATTCCTAGACCTTATTATATTAATCCCTAAGTATACTAATTATAAAGTAAAGGTATAATAATAAAGGTAATTCTCCTATTATAAGCCCTTAACTATAGACTTATACTTTATTTATTTTCCCTCTTATAATAAAGTATTATAATCTCTCTTTATAGTATAAAACTATAAAACCTTCTTAATAAAAATTAACTATCCTTATTCCCCCTAAGAGATAAGCTAACCCTTATTAAAGTAATTACTTAATCTTAATAAGTTTTATAATAATAAGAGTATTAAGCCCTCCTAAGCACAAGGTAAAACTGCTTAGTATTTTACAGCCTAATACCCTAAATTATAGGTTTTATTTGTTACTATAGCTATAAGTATTTGGATGTTAATTGTTTTACTAGCTAGGTATTGCTAGTAATAATTATATGTTATAATAAATTAGATATATTGGCTATAACTAATGACGCAAAAGAATTTTAAAAATCAATAAGAGTATTAAGTATAGTGCTAAGGAGTATAATATTCTTAATATTAAGCTCTTAACCTATTAAAGGAAGTATAAGATACTAGGTATTATATAAGAATAGTTAGGCTATAGCTTTAAGTTTATACTAAAAGGTAAACCTCTCTAGTACTTCTTAAAAAACCTTTTAGGCTAAGAAAACCCTTAAGATTTCCTAACTTTTATTAGTAAGATTAAGTAAAAGTTTAAGATAAATAATATATATTAAAAGAACTATTTATTATAAGAAAGATTAAAACTACTTACTATTATCTAAGAGAACCCTAATAAGTTAAAGATTAAGTGCTTTAAAGATCTTATAATAAAGCTCTTAAGTCTCTAAAGGGTAAATTCTTATAGATTCTAGTTAGAATTAGACCTTTATAGTTAGATTCTAAATACTTATAAAGGAATCCTAGAATATAGGGCTTATATTATTAATCCTTCTATTAACCTCTAATGCTTTTATAAATAAATAAGGATATTAATTAGTAAATCTAAAGCTTTAATTAATTAGTAGTAATTCCCTATAGAAAGCAATACTAAGGAACACTTTTAAACTAACTATAAATATAATAGTAAGGGCAAGGAAACCTAATATAGTTAATTTATAGTAAAAGGTAAGCCTCCTTACTTAAAAAGTATTATATATATAGTAAAGAAAGTTATTAGTTAACTAAGCACTTTAATAAAGACTAGAAAAAGGCTTTCTAATACTTTAAGAATTACTCTTATATAGATTTATTAGCTTCTTTATATAATATATTCCTTACTTAGTATAAAGGTAATAAAGACTCTAAATTAGCTAAAGATAATAATATTAACTAATACCTAATAGAACTTAGTTTTAGTAAAGAAAATAATAATAATTAATTACCTATAAACTTCTTTATATATAGGATTACTTATAATAGCTATATAATTACTAAGATTCTTACTAGTAAAGTAATAACTTATACTTTAGCTAAGAAGGATTTATTTAATCTTTAGAAACTAAATAAAATACTAAGTATATTTACACTTAAAGGATAATATTTATCTAAAACCTTTAAAGGTATTATAGCTAATATAAGTGCTATAGGATATTTATTAGTAAGCTACCCTTAATTCTTAGCTTTATAAAGTATAATACTAACTATTATACTTAATAAGTTAAATACTAGGAAGGTAAAGATTAAATTTAGCCTTAGAGAATTAATTAAGGCACTTAGATTAATTAAAGTGCTAACTCCTTTTAGAATTATTCTCTTTTAGGTAATCCCTATAAACACTCCCTTTCTCCTATGCCTTAATAATATAACCTGCCTAAAGATTAGAGTATTGCACTACAATACATTTGTATTGTATTTTCTTTTTAACAAATAATATATATCTAATCTTAAAAATATATAGAGATATAAAACTTCTTTTTTAGATAGATAACTAAAAAACTACAATGTAATTATATATAAAAGTGGGTCTAAAAGTAGGCCTATTGCCTGTAAATTAGAAAAACTACATTTCAATACATTTTAGCACTAAAAATACAATACAAATGTAGTTTTTCTAATTTACGGGCAATAGGCCCACTTTTAGACCCACTTTTATATATGGTATTTTTTAAGGATTTATCTCTATAGGACTACGTAATTTTTAGGATAATATCTTTAATTATAAGCTAGCTATAAAATTAAATATAAACAATACAAAACACAATACAATAAATACAAACAATACTTTGCTAAAGATTAATTTCTACACATTAGAGAATGTTTTATAGTAAGGGAATATTAAGGTCCTTATTATATGTAAATAAGGGTATATATAAATGCTTCTTAATAAAGAAAAAGTATTACTTAAAGTTATTTTACAAAAGCTAAACTCTATTAATTACATTAACGCTTTAGACACCCTTCTATTAGATACCTTTATGATTTACTTTGTAAATTAAGGCATAAGGTTAAGTTTAAAGTAATTAAGAAGTTAACTAAGGTTTGCTAGTAATATTAATTATATATAAATAGCCTATATTAATTTAAGTTTACCCTTTAGGATAAATATACCTATAACTATAAAATTATTGTGAATATTATGTATATTAATAGCAATTACCTTATTCTATAAGTTATAGATATAGCTATATCCTTTAATATAACTAGATTTATTAAAGATATCTCTATAAAGACTATATAGGAAGCACTCTATCTTTACTAAATTAACGTCTATCTAGGCTGTTAGTGCTACCAAGGATGTTATAACGTAATGCACTAGTGCACAAAGGGGTCTCTTTAAAGGTATATAATTAGTTAACTAAAGGAAGCTATCTAAAGGGTTATATAGCTATAAGAAAAGGGATTGCAAGTTATGTATATGCCTTGCGTATAGGTATAGCTAATTATAGCGTAGTATTACTATATATATTTCACTTTCCTTAGTAATTAACTTATAGTTAACCTAGTTATTATAACACTAGTAATCTTCTCTTTTTAAAAGGAAAGTAAGATAAGAGTAAATATAAATATTAAAAAGAAAAGAAATAAGTCTAAGATATATATAACTTACTTATAAGCCTATTATAAGAAAAGTAAGCCTAGATATTAAATTTAGGCTTTTATTAGTTATTAACAAAAGGGAAAAGAAAGGGAGGTTAATCTGTAGATTAGAAAGCAAGTAGGATTAAGAGCTTTAAAAGCTTAAAAATATAATAAAAACAAAAGTAAATATAAGTAAATCTAATTAGTAAATATAAGCCTCTTATTAGCTTAGGTAATAGTTAACCTAGACTTTTTATCTAGTTTATCTAGTCTCTAGCCTCTTTACCTAGCCTTTAATATAAATTATAGCTTTATTTATGTTAATAAAGGTCTTAAGGCTCTTATTTAAAGATGCCTTTATTATTATATTAGTAAGGTTATTATTTCTATTAATCTAGTGGATTTTACAAATCTTGTAGCGCTTATATAATTACTAAAGGGCTATAATGTTAATTATAAGGTATTTCTCTTTTATAAAGCCTAGCTTTATAAGGCACTTATATAATAAAAAGAGTCTATATAAATAATTATAGGGATATAATTAATCTTTAGTTAGTCTATAATTATATATAAAGTTATAGTAATTACATAGGCTATATTAGTGCCTTATACTATTATATATAATTTAGAGGTAAGGGCGCTATAGGTTATATATTTGCTCTTTATTAAGCTATATATAATAATATTACCTTTTAACGTAAACACATTCTCTTATGCCTCTTTATTACTAATAATAATTATATATCCTATCTAGGAACTTAAATCTTTATTATTAGTAAGAGATCTATTTATAAATATAAATAACTTTATATTTTTAAGGTCTAGAGGATATAGCGTAAACCTTACTTTTAATATTAGATTTGCTAATTAAGGTATTTATTTAATTAAGTTATATTATTAGTAGTTAGATCCTAGTGTTATACTATAATTAAGAGATTATAGAGGGCTTTAGGTTAATAAATAGTTATAATATAACTTCCTTAGGCTTACTATTTAATATAATCTTACTTTATAGTTATTACCTTTAGGTTAATTTACTTAATCTTCTTACTTTAACCTTTCTAATATAATTCTATTAAATTATTAGTGTTTTATATAAGGATATAACTATTAAAGATAAGGGGATTCTTAGCTAATAGCTTTTACTTTAGTTTTACTAAGAAATTTGCTTTCTTAAGTTCTTTTTCTTTAAGGTTATAAAAGTCTTAGTTACTAAGGCCTAGTATATTATTAGTTTATATACTAATTACTTTAAAGAGGTTATTTTTATTCTTAGCTATAATTAATAGGTATAGATTATAGGTTAATATAATTATCCTAAGCTAGTCTTTATAATAGTAGAAATAAGTTACTTACTAGTAAGTTCTTGCTTTAGTAGTTTTATATAAAGGCTTAATAACTTCTATTATTATACCTTAAGGAAATAGATATGTAATTTACTTTAGAAGTATTATAATAATTATCCTAGTAAGTTTTATTTTTAATTAAATATATACTTATATAATATCTTAAATCTAAAGGATAATTCCTTATTATCTAAGTAATAGTAAGATTACTATAATTAATTACTAACTTAAATATTAGATTATTAGTAACTAGGTTAGGATTACTTCCTTTCCTTTATTATTTATTCCTTAAATTATAAGCTATAATTTCTTATATAATATTAAAGTTTCTTTACCTTTAATTTCTCTAACTATATAAGATTTAAAGAGTCTTTTATTATTATTTTTATTAGATTAAAAAGTATAAATTTAAATATATTATAAGCTTATAAGGTATTAATTTCTACTTAGTCTAATTACTTAAAGGGTTTACCTAGTATTATAATTTTCCTTTCTTAATATAACTAAAGGGCTAAATTCTAATTAGCTTTTTCCTTTACTATAAGAAAGACTTTACTTAGTATTTTATTAGATATAAGTTTCTTTATTAAAGCTTTATCTTAATCTTTATTTATAAGAAATACTTTTATATTAAATTTATATTTAGTGTTTTAAGCTTTATATTTCTCTTAGTTAAAATAAACTATAAGTTTCTTTTATAGTTTACTATATTTTCTCTTAGCTTATAAAACTTCCTTATTTTTTTCTAAAGCTTTAAAAGTAGCTTTTTAGTAATAAGTTTATTATTTCCTATAGCTTAGTCTTTATCTTTAACTATTAATTCTTAAAGTTCTTTAACTTAGTATAAGTTATAGTAATATAGTTTAACTATTATTAACTAAAATCTAGTTAGTCCTTAAGGTATTTAAAGGGTATAAGTCTTTTTATTAGTAATAAGAAGCCTATAAAGTCTATACTATTTATTTTTTTCTCTCTAAATATATATATCTAACTATAGTAAAAGCTAGTGTATAAGTAAGGTATCTAGGCTATTATAAGTTTATAAAGTATTATAAACTTATTACTTTACTAGAAGTTATTAGACTTTATTAGTAGCTTTATAAATTACTTTAGCTTATTAAATAATAGATATACTTAGTAGTAACTTATTAGTTATCTATAGGTATACACTAAAGATAAGAAAGGTTAGTATAAGGCTATTTAGGCTTACTAAATTATTTATAGCTTTTATAGCTATTTAAAGGTATTATTTAGGTATAAGTTCTTAGCCTATAGAGTCTATAATAATTATATAAGCTTATCTTAATAGTCTATAGTAATACTTAACCTTTCTAATACTATTATAAGCTTTAACTAGGACCTTATTAATCTTAATTAATAGTAATTATATATAATACTTAAATTCTAATAATATAAAGTTCTTTCTAGTATTATAAATAATTTAGTCTAAGGGACTTAAGTATATATTAATCTAGTATTTATATAAAGCGTTTTAAATATTATAGGCTTTCTATTTATTTAAATTAAGGAATTAAGCTACTTAAAATAAAGTTATAAAGTTAATAATATAAAGAACTAGTTAGCTATTAATCTAAATAATATTAATAATAATCTTATAGTTAAATTTATAATTATCTTTAACTATAAACTTAAATTTATATAAGGCCTTTTTATTTATTTAGTAATAGTAGTAAATTTTAGTTAATTATTTAATAGCTTTACTTTTAATATTATAACTAGCTTATTATAGTATCTTTATAAGCTATTAAACTAAAGGGTAACTAAAATAATAATATAATTAATAGATTTCTATTTCTAATAGGTAAAAAGCTACTATTTCTTTAGCTTCTAGAGTTTACTAAGAATATCCCTATTTCCTAATAATAGGAACAGTCTTATTACCTTAGATTAATATATTTATAAGGTTATTAATCTTAATATATAACTTATTTATATTATCTAAAGAGAATAGGAAAGGCATATAAGTGTTAATTATATAAAAGGGGATATTACCTAATTTAGTTAGTATATTAACTACTTCTTATATAGTTATAAATCTAGCACTAAATTAAATCTCTTTCTTTATAGTTAGTTTAATCTTTAGTAATAGCATTAATCTTAGTAAAGCTTATACTTATTTAATTCTAGCTATTAATACTCCTAAAGCTCCTATATTAAGTAAGATTTCTCTAAAGACTTTATTAGAGTAATATTCCTCTAAAACATAGGATACCTTTATTTTATTATATAGATTATGCCCTAGGCCCGCCCGGGGCCTAGGCTAAGACCGCCCTCCCCTATAGCACTTAAACAAAACTAGGTGCTTAGGCTTTATAATACCTATAAGCTAGAGATAGGTTAGAAATAGCTAAAAAGTAAGGCACTAGATATATTAGTGTAAAAGTAAATTAAAAGTAAAGCACTATAGTAAACCTAAATTTACTATACTATAGAATAAAGTAAGAAGGCTTAGGGTAAGTATATAGTAAGCTTAGACTTACACTAGAAAGAGGCTAGAGACTCTTATTATAGTAATTTCTTTCTTTCCTTTTATTATTATAGGATAAGGCTAGTGTAAGCTAGTAATAAATACCTATAACTAGCTATATATAAAGTAGTATAAGCCTAAGATAGGGCTAATGCTAACTTAATTATAAATATAAGAGGGTTTTTTCTTACTTAAGGGTTTTCCTTCTTAATAGAGTAGTAGGAGTACTAGCAATAGCTATATAGATAGCTAACTAGGGTAAATAATATATATATATAGATTATGCTTAAGAAAGGTATATTTAAAGGCTTAGTCTCTTAAGGTTATAATAATATTATTATTATTTAGCTATAGTCCTAATGTAAAGAATTAGGTAATACTTAGGTAGTTAAACTTTAATATAAAGGTCTCTTTAGTATTATTATTCTTATCTTTATTATTATTAGATTTAATAAAAGCTTTAGCTAATTCCTAAGCTCCTTTAGTAAGGTTATTAGTCTCCTTAAGTCCTTAGCCTTTATAAGCTATAAGGAATACTTAGAACTTTCTCTTTATAAGTAGTATTTAGTGCCTTTTATTCTTTTACTAGTATTCTCTTACCTCTTAATGCTCTTTATTTATATAGTTTATTAACTAATAACTAGTCTTATTATAAATATAGTATTTTCTACTATTATAGCCTTAGTTATAATAACTATAGCCTTTACTATAACCTTATAGATTATATAGTTAGCTATAGTAATAATCTATAAATATTACTTTTAAATTATTAGTATTAGTAATACTTTAAGTGTATTAAGTAGCTAATTTATTAGCTTTAGTAATAGAGATTAATTTATAAAAGTCTCTAGTAAGTTCTTTAAAACTAAGTAAGTAATTATACTTAGCTTATTTATATTTTAGAACACTAGAAATAGCACTTAGGGTTTAATAATAAAGCTTTATATTAACTATTAATAAGGAAAGAGTTCTTTATAAATATACTTTAAAGTTATAAGTAAAATCTTAAGGTAATCTAGCTTAGATTTATTAGGGTTTTAAGTAATAATATTCCTAAGTATTATATTATTCTATTCTTAGTAATAAAACTATTAGTTACTTTCTATTTTAAAGTATTAATAAATATTATTAACTATTTATTTATATATAAGATATTTATTTACTAAATAATTAAGGTAATACTATTTAGTATTACCTAAAAGTATAATAAAAGGGCTTTATATAAATATTCCTAAGGGAGGTTAAGTTTATTATATTTATTCTAAAATAAGTTAACCTTAAGTATAAGGAAATTATATATCTTCTTACTATAATAATTATTATCTTTATATCCTTTTATAAGCTCTAAGATTTTTCTTACTATCTAGTCTTTAAATAGGAATATTAATACTTATATAGCTAAGGTTACTTATAGTTAAATAATTAAAGCTAGAGTAATTTAAGGTATTTATAGTTAAGGTATACTTTTTCTTAAAGGTAGTTAAGTAATAGGAGGGTTATTAATAAGTAAGATATAGATTAAAAGGTTAAAAAAGAGGAGTTATAAATAAAAGGGCTTATAATAGGGATTTTATAAATAGTAAGGTTATTAGTAAAGAGAAATTTACCTATAGCTATTTACTTTATAATTTTATTTTTAGGCTATAGTAATATTATATTTTCTTTAAGGACTTATACTAATAATTTAATAATCTTATTACTTTAGTTTTAAATAATATAAATACTATTTTTATAGAGGTAGTCTTATAATTCTTATACTAAAGGTTATAAAGCTTATTTAAATATTTCTTTAGTCTAGCTATTAAGATTATTATAAAAGATCTCCTAGAGGGTAAGATCTTTATATTAGCTACTTTTATAAATATTAATTATCTAAGTAATATAGTTATTAAGCTCCTAATCCTTAGTAATCTAAGGGTTTAGTTCTCTAAAGCTCTCTTAGTTAGTTATAATAACTAAGGTATATTTTTAGAGTTATTATAGTAAGGTAAATTTATTAGGTTTTTAGGATTTATAGATTAAGTAAGCTACTTTCCTTTATAGTCTATAATAATACTTATTTATTACTAGAGGGTTTATTATATTATATTTAGCTAGCTAGGCTAAGGGATTTTTAACTAGTAGTAGTTAAGTTAATCTTAGGTTTAAGATATTATATATAGCTATAACTTTTAGTTAGTTAATTATTTTTCTTATAATAGATAATAGAATTAATTCCTCTATTAATAGCTTTAAACTTAATAATAAAAGAAGTTAAATTCCTTAGAAGCCTAATATCTAGTATTTAAAGTTTATCTTCCTTTAGTATGCTTTCTTAGTTAGCTAAAGAAAGGTCTTTTCTTATATAATTCCTTATTATCTATGGTTTTTAATTACTAATTAGTGTTAGTGCTACTAAGGATATTATAATATAATACACTAGTGTATAAAGGGTCTCTTTAAAGGTATATAATTAGTTAACTAAAGGAAGCTATTTAGAGGGTTATATAGCTATAAGAAAAGGGGATTGCGAGTTACGTGTATGCCTCGCGTATAGGTGTAGCTAATTATAGCGCGGCGTTGCCGTATGTGTTCTACTTTCCTCAGTGGTTAACCCGCGGTTGACCTAGTTGTCGCAACATAGGCCCCTTAGATATAATTATTACAGACACTAGAATAACCTTTTAAGGCAAGGAATTTAAGTAGCTTATATTATTAATATTAATTAAGATTAAGGATATGCTAATTAAGGCTTACTATAGCATTAGTAAAGTTAAGTAATATTATAGGCTGCTTTAAAGAGCCTATAATATTATTAGATAAGAATACCTAATAACACTAGAGCCTATAGCATTATAAATAGTAGTTAAGGCTATAAATAATACTATAGGATTAAATAGTCTTATACTAATACTTCTTATTTTTAGTGTGTATTCTTATATAGTTAAGGAATTGCCTTTATTGCTAGATATTACATAATTAGCCCTTATAATTTAATTAGTAATAAAGGAAGTTAAATGTATTTATACTTAGTAAAAGGTTAGTAATACCCTTACTATAAGGAATAATCCTAATACCTCTAGCACTATTAACCTCTTACTAGGATTACTTATATATATATAGCGTAAAGGTAAAGGATAGAGAGGCCCTTATAAGCTATTAGCTATAGAAAGTAAGACTTATACTCTTAAGCTCCTTAAGGCCTAAAGGCCTTTAAATTAACCTCTATTAGGCCTTTTATAAAGATCCTAATAAAGAGAGACCTCCTAAGAGCGTAGAGGACTAAGATACCTCTCTATAACCTATAGCTACCCCTCCTATTATTCCCTTAAAGCAAGGACCTAAAAGACCTTAAAAGAACCCTCCTATTATTATTCCTAATGTTAATTATGTAGATTAAATAAAAGGTAAGACTAATATCTTTCTATTAGCTAAGGAAAGCTTTAATCTTAAGCTTATAATCTAATTATATAAGGAAGGAATTATTAAGACCCCTAGTAAACCCTTTAAACTATTTACTAAGGCTAAAATTAATGCTTTAATTAAATAAGGCGTGTTTAAATTTATTAGATATAATAAGAAAAAGCATAGTAAAGTTTAAATCTTTAATTCCTATATTATTAATAAAGTAAAGGGTAAGATAATAGATCTATATAAGAAGTTAAGGCTTATAATCTAAGGTTATAGCAATAAGGAAAAGCTAGCAATCCTTACATAGGCCCTAATAATCTAATAAGCTAGCTAATAATTAATCCTTATAATAACACTTACGCTATTATTACTAGGCCTTATTCTCTAGCTTTATAATATTACATAAGCCTATATATAAGTATAGATACTTCTTAGCTATACTATTCTAGCCTAAATCCTTATCTAAATCTATTACCTATACCCTAGAGATATAATAATATAAGTTATTAAGCCTTTATATAGTATTATAAAAGCTAGTATATATTAGTAAGTAATATATTATTATTACTATAGAGAAAAGCTCTAGATAATAACCTTTACGTTTAACCTATACTTACTTATAATAATAAAGGAAAACCTAACCTTTACATATATAAGGATATAGACTAATAATATAATTAGACTATTTAACTATAAGTTCTCTTAATAAGAGGAAGATTAATTAATTACCACTTCTTTTACTACTAAACTAAAGTAAATCCTTTTTATAAGGAACTTACTAACCTTTAATAGTAGTATTATTACTCTTAAAAATAATGTGATTATATTATAATAGAAAGGCTAAAGTAAAAAGCTTTAATTAATTCTAATAACTAATTTAAAATAGGCATATATAAAATAATAAGCTTAAGGTATATATATTGCCTTAATTTACTAGCCTAAAGCCTATTTAAACCTCTTTATTACTACATAACACTAAGACCTAATATTATAAGATATAAAGAGCCTAAACTAATAAATTTAGTAGTAAATTAACTATCTAGACTAAGGATTAAGATTTATACTATTTAATCTTAAAAGGGTAAAGCTTTTTATATTTATAGATAGATCTTTTACTAATAACTAAGACCTTACTTCCTAGCTAGGCTATGTGCTTATTCTTACTAGTAAAGTCTAAAAGGGAGGTACCTTTATAATTAAAGATAATATTATATACTATAGCTTTACTAAGAGTAAGAGAGTTATAAGAAGTGTGCTTGCTTCTAAGATTTATAAAATAGTTACTAGTGCTAATATAGCTTATGTAATCTTAATAATACTTAGATTAATTACTTATTAATTAAACCTCCCTATAATTCCTATTATTATTTATATAGATTTATACTTATTATATAAGTGCCTTATTAAGCTTAGTATTATAAAAGAGAAGCGCCTTATAATTAACATTATAGCCCTTTATTAATCATATAAGCAACGAGAGATCTATAAGATTAGATAGATTAATAGGGATAATAATCTTACTAATATATTTACAAAGGTATTGCTAAATAAGGCATTTAAGAGGTTTATTATAAGTAATAAGGTAACTATTAGGATAGAGGATAAGTTATGTAATTATAGCTCTTATTTATTAATATAATAAAGTTAAAGGTATTTAGATTAGTCTTACTTATTCTTTAATAAGCTTATAGATTAAACGTTATTTTTATTGCGTTTTTCCCCTCTTTCCTTATAATATTATCCGCGTGTGAGGCCTTACTTATAACACAGGCACACTAGCGCACCCCGCGAATAGGCCGCGCCCTAGGGCTAGGTTTATATAACACTAGTAAGCCACTAGCTATAAGATAGTAACTTAAATATATAACACACTTAAACCTAGTAAGCTTTAGTTAATATACTAGAACCCTTATATCTCTTACCTAGCTATTATTATTCTTATAATTCTAAAGCTTCTTTTACTAGTTACCTAAGAGTAATATAAAAAGAAAAACTACTTAATTTACTAGAGTAATATTAAATAATAACTAAAACTAATTAAATAAGGGTAGTATTATAGCTAAGAATATACTATATTTTATAAAGGCTATACTTAAGATTAAACCCTTTACCCTTAGTACTAAAGCTATAGTAATAATAAAGTAAATTACTTAATTTAAATAACTTTAAAAACTATAGAAATAAAAATAAAAGCTTATTAACTTATTATAACTAAACTTAAGGAAAAATAAGTAAAAAGGTAGTAAAAAGCTAGTACCTCCTTAAGCTATAGTAACTAAGAGATTAAAGTCTAAAATATTACTAACCTTTAATACCTTATAAACTTATAGAAATATAAGATATAAATTAATAATCTAAATTATACCTTTAATAAGGTAAAGAAAAAGTACTAATATAATTACTAAAAGATTCTCTTTATACTTAACTATATATATACTAACTATAGGGTAAAATAAAATAAATACCTTAAGGAATAATAAGCTAATAGCTAAGATAACCTTAAGGATAACTAAAATAAATTCTAAACTTAAACCCTTATATTACTTTAAGACTCTATAAATTATAATACTTAAATAGCTTTATAACTAAAGAATATAAAGTAATATAAGGGCTAAAGCCTTATTAAATTTAGTATTTACTTAGATTTACTAGAGAAATACTTAGAAAAAGCTATAAAAAAGTCTTATACTCTTATATTCTTTATAAAATTACTTCTTAAACTATAAGACTATATTAACTTATATACTTTTATTATAAGAAAGACTTAAGAAAAGGTTATATAACTTATATAGTAATTTTAGAAAGCTATACTAAAGAGTAAGTCAAAGCCTAAGTATTTAGAAAATAAAGGCTTATATAAAAACCCTTAGTACTATAAATATAACTCTTTATAAGGCTATAAACCTTATAAGAATTAAAGAAATAAGAACTAAAAAAGAGTTTAATTACTTACTTAAATAATAATAAAGTTAAGAATAAAAAGTAATATTATAACTATAAAAGTATAAAGTACTTTATATTTAATTATAATAAGCTAAAAAAAAGCCTTAAGAAAGCTAAGAAAACTTCCTAAGGTAAAAGTAAATACCCTTACCTTTACCTTAAATATTAAGGTATTAATAAGGTATTAATTTTATATACTAGTTACTATTTATAGGTAAAAAGATATTAAAATAGTAATAAATCTAAATAGCTATACTAAGATTAATATTATTAGTATTAAATTTATAAAAACTATAAGCTTAACTAAGCTAAGGTTATAATACTTATTATTAAAGTAATAAAAGCCTTTATAGTCCTTTAATATAGTATTTATAAAGTACTTATTACTATTAAGAACTTAAGAGAAAAAAAAAGACTTTAAGTTACTATATATAGCTATAAATAAAGACTTAAAAGTAAGGGAAAGCCTTATATTAATTAAAATATATATACTTATAGAAAAGTATATATACCTTTACTTATACTTATAAGAGTAATAGTTTAAGAAAAAAAAAGGCCTTTTTACTCCTAACTTCTTATAAGTTTATAAAAGTAATATATAATAAGACTATTATATATATTATTATAAAAGTTATAGAAAATAAGTTTATTACCCTTAAAAATAATAAGAAAGTAAAAGTATATAAAACTATTAAAGATATACTTAAGAAATTATATAAGTTTAAAGATATATTTATATTAAATAAAGTAAGGAGTTTACTATTAAGAAAAGTAATTAACTATATAATTAACCTAATACTAAGGGTAATACCCTTATATAAGCTAATTTATTCTCTCTCTTAAAGTAAGTTAAAGAAGCTTTATAAATATATTAATAAAAACCTATAAAAAAGCTAGATAAAACCCTTTAAAAGCCTTATAGGTATACTTATCTTATTTATACTAAACAAAGATAAAATACTTTAACTATATATAGATTACTAAGGACTTAATAAGGTAATATAAAAGAATTACTATACTCTCCCTTAATTTTAAAGATCTTAAACTAGTATTAAGAGGCTTACTTTTTCTTAAAGATTAATATTAAAAATACTTACTATTAAATTTATATTAAAAGGGTAATAAATAAAAGACTATATTTTATATATAATATAAATACTATAAATACCTTATAATACCCTTTAGGTTAACTAATACCTTAGTTACCTTTTAAAGCTATATTTATAAAGTACTTTATAGGCTAGTTAATACTATTTATATAGTATATTTAAATAATATTCTTATTTTTTTAAAAATATAAGAAAAGTATATTATATATATTAAGGAAGTCTTAGAGTATATAAGGTTAGTAAAGCTATATATAAAACCCTTAAAGTATTTATTTTACTAAGAATTAATAAAATTTCTAGGGTTTATTTTATTAGTTAATAGGATTTTAATAAATACTTATAGGGTTACTATAATCTAGGATTAAAAAAGCTTATAAGCTTTAAGAATATATAGTTTTTCTTAGGATTTTATAACTTTTATTAATAGTTTATTTATAAATACTCTAGGATTATAATACTCTTATATATATTAATAAAGGTAATTAAAATAGTATTTAGACTAGAAAGTTTATATTTAAAGTAAAGAAGTAGCTAGCTTTTAGCTAACTAAAAGATACTTTCTAGTAAGTATTTTTCTTTATTATTATAACTTAAGTTAACTAGTATATATTAAGATAAATACTTTAGTCTTTATAATAATAAGAATCCTATCTTAATAGGATAATAAGGGCTACTAATATTTAGTAGCCTTTTAGTTAAGGAAGTTTATAAATACTAAGTATAATTATAATATAGCTAATTAAGAGTTACTTACTATAATAAAGTTATTTAAATACTAGTAATACTATATTAAAGGTATAGTAACCTTAGTTAAGGTTTTATTAAATTACTATAACCTATAGATTTTTATAAGGTAATAAAAGTTAAATAAAAGGTAAGCTAAATAATATATATTTCTTTATCTCTTTTACTTTATAATTAAGTATAAACTAAGGAAAAGTAACCTTATAAATACTTTATTAAAAGGTTTAATTATAAAGGTAAACCCTAATAAATAAAGTACTTTTACTAGAACTTTAAAAGAAATTAATAACTACTAAAGAACTAGTAATAAAAAGATACTAATATATTAAAAAGATATAGTAAGATACCTTTAGGGAGGAAAATACCTTAGTTTTTATAAAGAGGCTTAGTAAGATACCTTTAAGGAAGGAAAATACCCTAGCCTTTATAGTAAAAGATAAAAAGGCTAGAGTAGCCTAGCTAAGAGACTAGTTAGCTATTATAAATCTAGTAAAAGATTAGCTAAATAAGGGGATTTTTAGAAGAAAGTAATATATATCTAAGATATTAGTATAGTATAAGAGATATAGGGAACTATTATATTACTAAATCCTTACTAATCTAAACTAAATAAACTATTAGTATAATTACTATAAAAGGTATAAAATAAAGACCTAAATCTATAAAGATAAAAAGGTAATATAAACTCCTTAAAGAAAGGAAAGGAAAAGCTAGTTTATAGTTATATAATATAAGGGGCTTTCTAATATACTAAGACTAAGTAATTATTCCTAGGAGCTTATTTTATAATAAGAGCTTTTATAGCTATACTATAATAATTTACTAGTAAGTTACTTTAAAACTAAGTATACTCTTAAGCTATTAAAGTATTACTTTTAGTAGCTAGCTATAAGTAAGTTTATATTAGACTATATTATAAGCTATAGGGTTTACTAATAGGTAATAGCTAGAAGGTATTACTTATATAGGAGCCTTAAATCCTTACTAATACTAGGGTAACTATAGGTAAAGATCTTAATAGATTTTATTATAGGATTACTTATTATATAAGTAAGTAAGTAAAAAACTAATATAATCTTAGTAATTATAAACTAATTTACTAAGTACTTTATTTCCTTACTAGTAATTACTATAATTAATATAGCTAAACTAGTAAAGCTTTTTATAAAGAAATTAAGCTATAATTTAAGGCCTTAGAGAGTATTATATTTAATAAGGGATTAGTCTTTATAAGCTAATTCTAGTTAGACTTTTACTACTTATTATATATAAAATAAAGGCTTTTTATAGTATTTTACCCCTAAACTAATAGCTAAATAAAGAGAATAAACTAAGTACTTAAGTATTACCTTTAATACTTTATTATAAAGAACTAGTAAATATAGCCTAAGCTATTTCTAATAGCTTAATTTACTTATAATAATATAATAAATAAGACTATAAGCTACTTACTAAACTACTCTTTTATAGGCTATTTACTTAAGTTTTATTTAGCTCTTAGGGGTAAGACTTAAAAGGGAGGTGCTAGAAGTATATATATATATTATAAAGCTATATAAAGTTAAGGAGTAATTAAAGTAAAACTAAGTAAAACTAAGTAAAAGCTACTAAAACCTAGGTAAAGTACTATAATAAATATTACTAGCTATTAACCCTAAAAAGAGGTAACCTAGTATTACTATTAGCAGAGGATTGTATTTAATTACAACTACAAATGTAATTGTGTAGTTGTAGTTGTAATAATTACAATTAATTACAACTACAACTACAATTACAATTAATTACAAGACGAATTTTATAATTACAATTAATTACAATTACAAATGAACAATTACAACTACAACTACACAATTACATGTAATTATTATAGTAATAATATGATTAGTTATAGTAATAGTAATAAAATAGCTTATAATAGCTTATAATAGCTTATATTACTAATATTACTAATATTACTAATATTACTAATATTACTAATATTACTAATATTACTTATATTACTTATATTACTTATATAACTTATAGTATTATTAGTGTTAAAGTTTAATTAAAAATAAATACTTAATAAATAAATAAAATATAAATATTAGTAAGTATAAGTAAATTACTATAGAAAAAGCTAGACTTTTTAATTATTTAGTATTTTAAGGTTTTTAAAATATTAATAAAATAAAACTCTTTTCTTTTTATGTTTTTAATATTATAGTAATACTAATTATAGTAATTATAATATATTATTAAAAATAAGTCTAAATATTATCTTTAAAAATAAGTTAAACTAATTATAATTAAGGTTATTAGGGTTATTATAGTTATTATAATAATTATAATGTATTATTTTAAAGTGGGTCCTAGTATTATATCTAAAAATAGTTTAAACTAATTATAATTAAGGTTATTAGGGTTATTATAGTTATTATAATAATTATAATTTATTTAAAAGTGGGTCCTAGTATTATTCTCAAAAATAGGTTAAACTAATTATAATTAAGGTTATTAGGGTTATTAGGGTTACTATAGTTATTATAATAACTATAGTATATTATTTTAAAGTGGGTCCTAGTATTATATCTAAAAATTGGATAAACTAATTGTAATTAAGGTTATTAAAGCTATTATAGTTATTATAGCTATTATAATAATAATTATTTATTATTTTAAAGTGGGTCCTAGTATTTTTCCTAGAATAGGTTAAACTTATTTTTATAGCTTAATATAGCTATATAGCCTAATTTAAATAATACTATTAGTTATATATTAATATATTATAAATATTAGTCTATTACTGTCACGGCTTGTAGCCTAGGGTTGAATGAACGAAGTGATAGCTAAGATTCTCGCAGTCGCTGCTTAATAGATGCTAGCTAGGGGTAGGTGCGTAAAGGTTTTAATCTCTAGCCTAGTACTAATAATATGTATAGTCCTTAAGAAATACCCTACTCTATAAGCATATAGCTATCTTATAGCTAGCTAGCCTCTTTATTATCTATATAGCCTAAAGGTCCTCTAAAGATTTACTCTAATAAATATCCTATCTCTAACCTCTACGCTTCTAATATAATACCCCCTATATATAATTAACCTTAATTATAAAAAAGCTACTTACTTAGGGCATAGTTACTATAATAAAGCTTTATAAAGAAAAATAAGATAAGGAATAAAAATAAGATAAGGTACCTTATATCTAAATATATAGGTAAAAAAATAATAATAATAATACTACTAATTATAAATAACCCCCTATTATAAGTAGTAATATTTAAATAGTAGCCTATATATAGCTTTAATATAGCAAAATAAATATTATTACCTATTATATAGCTAGACTAAAAAATAGATAACCTATATTAATTTTTATAATTAGTTTAAATAAATAAGGTACCTAATACTATAGTTCTAAATAGTTTAACTAAAGGGCTTATATTATAATTACTATAAGTTTATAGCTATTAGGCATACATGTAAGTAGTAAAGCTAATAGTTATTATTGTGATTTATAGATTACTTACCTATAGCGCGTTAGATTACTTAAGGGGTCTAGGGTTAATATAAAAGAGACTAATTTTTCCCCCTTTTACATACTGCCTTTCTCCTATAATATCTCTTAACTTTATAAGTTACTCCTCTAGCTAAATAGTAGCTCTCTTATTACTATTACACTATAGTTACTAACTTTCTTTAGTCTCTAAGTATTATTATTATCTATCCTTATTTATCCTAGTTTTTACCTTTATTTAGCTTATAAGTTTATTTACTTACTATTATAACTTTTCTATTTAGTTTATTATAGCTAACTTATAGCTAGTTTACTATATCTAATACTTATATTAAAACTCCCTTACCTTTACTTACTTTAGAAGGCAAGACTATTAAAAAATCTCCTTTAAAATCTCCTAAGAAGTTATCTTAAAAGCAAACTACCTCTAAAATATTAATATAAGTTTATTATATCCTTACTATGTCTTTACTACTAACTTATTACTAGTAAAACCTTAAGTAAGAAAATTCTATATATATACTATTCTTAGTAGGTTATAATATAAAATATCCTCCTAAAAAATAGCACCTATAAGATCCTAGGATATATTATTAATAAGAAAACCTTCCTTACTAAATATAATAAATCTTTAAGTATAACTTCTTTACTTACTTACTACTTCTTTATTACTAATATCTAATAGGCTACTTAATAAAATATATATATTACTTCTAAAATAATAAAAACTATATTATAGTATATCTCTCTTATCTAGAATTTACTTACTTATTACTAATATACTACTAGTACCTAACTTAAATTACATAGCTTTATAATAAGCTATTTAAACTTATTAAAGCTACTCCTAAAGGTAGCTATTACTATTAGGATAAAGTAAGTATAATTTTACTACTTAAACCTTAAATTACTACTAACTTACTACTAGGCTATTATAAAAGCAAAGAAAAAGCTATAGAATACTATCTTAGTTTATAAGAATTCTAATAAGTATAAATATATCTATTATACTTAAATAACTACTAATACTACTTATAAAGTAAAATATAATAAGTATACTATAATAGTACTACTAAGTAATACTATAAACCTTAAAACATAGATTAATATTACAAACTCTCTACGCTTTATAGCCTAAAATATCCTAATAGTAAGCTTTTATAATATATATAGCTAATACTTAGCTAACTTACTAGTAGTTTATACCCTATATTACTAATTTACTTACTTATATTAGTTCTATTAAGCTCCCTAGTAAACTTTAGGTTTATATATATAAAGAGAGGGATTCTAATAATAAAGATATTCTAAGGGCCTTTACCTCTATAGTTACTATAGCTACTACTACCACTAAGGAACTAGTAGTCCTAGTAACTAACTTTATTATAAAGGGGTAAGTGCTTAGTAGCTATATAATAGATTATTTAAATTATTTAAGTAAATTAACTTTTATTTTCTAATATCTTATTATATTACCTATAAATTATAACTATCTTATATTAACTTTACTAGTTAACTATTACTTATAGTTATTAATAATTTCTTTAGTAATAAAATCCCTTTTTAATACCTAAGAATTCTCTAAAGTATTATAGCCCTTTTATTTAACTAGATATTTATAATGCCTTTTATTATAGTAGTGCGAAATAATTCTCTTAACTTTAAACTCTTATTTATTATCTTTAATGTTATCTTATAGTAAGAATATATCTTTTATATTAGTTAGGTCCCCTTTAAAAGGCTTAAGACTAGTAATATTAAATATATTATATAATTAAGTCCTAGGTAGTAATTTTAATTAATATACTAATCTATAACTCCTAATTACCTTTTTAATCTTATAGGGACCTAGGTACTTTATAGCTAGCTTTTTACTAGGTTATCTTAGGTTAATATTCTTTATTAATAGTAAAATATAGTTACTAACTTTAAACCTTATTAAAGTTCTTTTCTAGTTATAATATTTTCTATACTAAGTCTATAAGTTACTTAAAAGCTATTTAATTATAGTGTGTTTCTCTCTTAGTGCTAAGACTTTACTTTTAGCTTAATTATTCACTAAAGGGATATCTATAACTACTTACTGTAGACCTCTAGGATTATAACCTTATAACGCCTCCGCTAGTGTGTAGCTATGCGTTATATAATTACTTATGTTATACGTAAACTACGCTATTAATAGGTTATTTACCTAATTAGTCTATTTAGTATAAGTAAAAGCCCTTAAATAGTATTCTAGGACCTAGTTTAAACGTTCTATCTAGCTATTTATCTAGGGATAAAAAGCGATACTAAGTAGCTACTTAGTTACAAGAAGGTAATAAAAAGTTATCTAGAAACCACTAGTAAATATAGAACCTTAGTCTATTATAATACCTTCTAGGGCTCTATAGTCTCTAAAAACATATTCTAAGAATATAGTTACTAGCCTATTGCTAGTTAGTTATATTAAAATAGGAATATAAATACTATATTTTATAAAATAGTTAATAATAACTAGAATTATATTATAAGTCTAGTTTAAATCTTTACTAGTAGAAGTCTAGTAATAAAATCTATTAATAATTCTTAAAAAGGCGATTAGGCACTAGCAGCGTAGCTAGCTTGCTATATAGTTTATAATGCCTTAGTTTTAAAGTCTAATAACTTATATAAGTACTAATATATACCTTTATATCTTTCTTTATTATTAGCTAATAATATTAGTTTATAATCTAATAAAGAGTTTTACTTACTCCCTAATACCTAGTAGTAAGGTTATTATAAGTTAGTAATAAAATTTCTTTTCTTATTCCTAGAGGGATAAAAATATAATTTTTAAATATTAATAGCTTAGAGGGTCTAATAGACTATATCTAGGATATAGCTAAATTGCCGCTTTTAAGTAACTTTAATTAACCTATAGTAAAGTTATTGCCTTACTATGCTTTATATAATAAGACTTAAATTAGGGTTTTAATTCTAAGCTCTTTTCTAGAAAGTTAGAGATAAACTTAGAAGAGGTTCTCTAAATAGATTAGATCCTAGCTATAATATCTCTATAAGTAATTAGTTTAATAGATACTTCTAGTCTTATAAGGACATAGATAAGCAATGCTTTCTTAGGGCGCCCTTATTACTTACTAGAAATAACCTATACTAGTCCACTTCTATTAGAAATAGCTAGTCTAATAGGAAAATTAAAATAACTAAGTAATAAATAAAATATACGCTAGGTACTAGTAATATTACTATAGCTAGCTTATTACTTATTAATAAAAGTATTAAATAACCCTACTAAAACACCTCTTCTAAGAGTATCTAGATTATTAGGTTCTTTAAAAATATAGTTAAGTTATAATTTTTAAGACCCTAAATATTAGTAATATTATTATAGTATTATTATAACTAACTATTAGTTACACTAAGCAATATTTTTATAGAACCTATAGCACTACTATAGTGTTCCTATTGCTTAGTATCTATAAATTTAAATAAAAAGGTAAGGAGCTATATAATTACTACTTTTACTTTCCTTACCTTACTTATAAAATCTAGTCTTCTTAAAAGTAAGTTAGTAGGATTTAATTTCCTATATAATATATAATTTTAAAGTTAAAAGGATAAAGCTTATTAAGCGTAGTTACTTACCTACTAGTAAGCTTAGGCTTTATAGCTAGGTACTTATAGTTTAAATAGTCTATAATAACCTTAATTATATAAGCTAAATAGGTAAGGTAATGTCTCTATATGCAAAAAGCCTCTTAGATAGCTAATAATTCGCTATTAGGTGTTAAATAGCGTAATTTAGTATTAGTTATCTTTCTTAATATAAATATAACTAGGTGCTAGTAACCTAGCACTAATATTATAAGTATAGCCCTAATTACATATCTAGATATATCTATCTCCACTCTAAGGTATATAAGTGAATTAAAATACACTAAAATTAGCGCTTCCTAAAATCTTTATTAAAGTTCTCTAAATACTACTAACTTATAGGGCTCTAGGTTAAATATCGCTAGTTACTACCCTCTAAGGTAATTTATTAATAAAATAATAACTTTACTATACTATTTAATAAAACAGTAGTAAAATCCTATAAAACTAAGGAATAACTAAATATCTAGGACGCTGCGTAGTACTAGCTAGGTTATAATTGCTTTAACTCTTACTAAATCTATTATAATGCCTTTTAGTAATATTTTAAAGCCTAAGAATTTAACCTCTATAACTAAAAATTAACACTTTATAAGGTTAATAAAAAGGCTTACTTCTCTAAGCCTACATAAGATTTGTTTAATATACTTTATATACTCCTTAACTACACCACTATATATTAGTATATTATCTAGGTAAATAATATAAGTCTTATTAATAAGTCCTTTAAAGGCATTATTAATATACTCCTAAAAAGTCACTAATACATTAACTAGTCTAAATAGCATTATAAGATATTTAAAGTAGCTATAGTAGTAATAGAAGGCTATCTTTTACTTATTACCTAAGTAAATATATAGCTAGTAGTACGTATCTTTAAGATTAAGGACTATAAAAATAACTACGCTTACTAATTAATTAAGGATTTTAGTAATAAGGGGCAAAGGGGCCTTATCCTTAATTATAATCTTATTTAAGCCTCTATAATCTATATAAAGCCTTAATTTTCCTCCTTTCTTTAGAATAAATAAAATTAAAGCTCTAGCTAGGCTAACTAATCTTCTAATTTACCCTTTTTACTATATACTTATAAGGTATTCCCTAAGAACTAGTAACTCTCTTTTAGCTAAATTATATATAAGCCCCTAAGGTAGTATTTTCCCTTCTTCTAATTTAATTATATAAGTATAACTACTTAGTTTAGGAAGCTAACTTACTAGCGCTTTAGAAAAACATCTGCAAACTCCGCGTATTCTTCTAGAATTATTAGTATAGGATATTTAGCGCTCTTATCCTAATTTAACGTAGCTTATTTACTACTTATGCCTTCTAAAATTTATATAATTATAATACCTTTACTTTTTTACTATATATAAACATATTCTAATATTTATATAGCTACTTTACTATTTAGTTATGCTTCTTTTACTACTAAGTTCTTTAATAAGTCTTTATCTTTTTCTTTCTAATCTTTATTTTCTAGAACACTTAGCCTAATCTTTATTACCCCTAATAGTAAGGTAACTACTACTAGTTTCTTCTCTTTATATATTTATTACTTACTATAAGTAAAGAAAAGGCATTCTATTATTACTAAATATCTCTAAAAACCCTAATCCTAATATATAATTATAGGTAAATATTCTTTAATCTAATCTATACCTAAAATCATCCCCTTACCTATATTAGTAATATAGTAGCTAACTTAATAGACTTTTATAAATCCTATACTATCTTTTACTTTTATTAACCTTTTAAGATTCCCTAGTGTAAAATCACTTTTTAGCTCACACTCTCTAGTATTTAGTCTATTTATATTACACTCTCCTAATCCTTTTTAATAATAATTTAGAATAAATTATTAAAAACTATATACCTATATTAAACAGTGCTTATATAGCTAGCTACTAGTTATCTTATTATAAAAATACCTATATTCTTATTCTATTATCTATAGGGTATTCTATAGTAAGATTATATTCCTAAGTATATACTAATTAAACTAGTATTATATTAGGGAATATAGCTTTATTACTACTCTTACTATACCTCTTAGTTATATACTTACTACTTTTATAGGTAAAATAGTTTAGTGCTTAGTAAGTTAGTATAGTATACCTAGGCCTTTTATATTTATAACACACTAGGGATAATTTTTTCTCTTAATCTTTGCTTTATTACTATACCTTATCTATAGGTAATATAAAGTAAGAGCATTATCTCTTTCTTTTAGGGTCTTAACTTTTCTTATTACTTTAGCCTAAACTTATTATAACCTTTACTTTCTTACCCTAGCCTTATAACTAGCTCTAGGTTATTAGAATCTCTTAGCTAATTATTTACTTCCTTATAATATTATTTAAGCTATTTAGAAAGATAGTAATTCTTAGTTATATAGGGATTACTTTAGGTAACTTAGCTTTTACCTTAGTCTAAGCTTATATAAAGGATTAAAATAATTAATTATGCTTTTACCTAAGATTTAGTAGTGTTCTTATTGCTTCTAAGTGTCTTATACCCTTATCTATTATTCTAGTTTTTAGCTAATTAAGAAAACCTATCTAAGTAAGTAATAAGTAATTTATATGCCTATTTATAGCTATATAACATATCTATTATTACTTTACATTATTAGCTAGGTAGTTACTTATATACGCTACCTTAGTTATATTATCCCTAAAGGTATAGCGGTTTAATTTAAATAATATATTTAAGTTTACTAAGAAATTCTATAGGTTCTTATATATATTCCCTTTATATATAGGTTATTTTATCTATATCTTAATAAGGCTATTATTTTACTATATAATTACTACTAAGTTACTATAGACTACTAGTAGGATTATAGTTAAAGATTAAGGGTAATTATAAGTCCTAGAGGAGGTCTAGCTAATCCTAGATTTGCCTTAAACTCTCTAATTTATGCCTTTATTTATAGAATCTCTTATATCCTCTTAAGGTAATATAGCTTAGCTTATATAACCTTATAGTGTCTTTATAATACTATATCTTTATTACTTATATTACCTATACCTTTACTTAGATTAGGATTAGGTAGTGTTTATTATACCCTATTATTATCTATAGTTTTAGATTATAAGGGTTCTTTACCTTCCTAATTATCTATAGCTTTATTATTATAGAGTGCTAGTATATTTCTTATAGATCTTTAGAGTATTAGCTATATAATAATCTAGCTAATAGTTTATATCCCTAAAAGGGTTTTAAAGAGATTAATTTATTATAGCTTATAGCCTAGGGTTAAATAAATAAAGTAATAGCTAAGATTCTTATAGTTATTACTTAATAGATATTAGCTAAGGGTAAGTGTATAAAGGTTTTAATCTCTAGCCTAGCACTAATAATGTGTATAGTCCTTAAGAAATACCCTGCTCTATAAGCATATAGCTATCTTATAGCTAGCTAGCCTCTTTATTATTCACATAGCCTAAAGGTCCTCCGAAGATCCGCTCTAACGAACGTCCTATCTCTGACCTCTGCGCTCCTGACAATTACATTCTTTCTTTATATATTATAGTAATAAGATATATAAAGTTACTATATATAACTTCTTAAAGCTTTAGAATTATAAAGCTAAAAGTAATATTAAATTAGTTTAAATAGTAAATAAATAGTAAATAAATAGTTTTAGCTTTTTTAAAGTTCTTATTATATTACTTATAATATTTAAGTACTAAGTATATACTTTATTAACTTCTAGTTATTTATTTAGATTTATAAATTAAATTAATTAGAATAGTTTAGGGTATTTTTAATTAAAAGAATAATAATAATTTATAGAAATAGAAAATAATTTATAGTAATAGTAAATAATATAATAAGAAAGTTTTTCTTAAAGTTATATTAGTAAAATAAAGTATTAAGAATAATAGTATTATTAAAAAGTTATAATATTATATATAACCCTAGTTATAGTAAAATCCTTAAAATAGTATAAAATTATAAATTATATAACTAATTAGATAAAAGACCTAATAATATAACCTTCTAATTAACTAACCTTCTTTTAATCCTTATAATAACCTTAGATAATAAAAAGTCCCACTTTTTTTTACCTAACAATACATTTGTATTGTTTGTAGTTAGTGTAGTTACTACACTAACTACACTACAAAATAATTTATATTTAATACAATATAATACAATAAATACAAATTTTTTTAAATACAATACAAATACAAATTCTTCCGAAAAATACAATAAATACAATACAAACAATACTCTAGTCCTAGTATTAGTTTTAAAAATAGGTTAAACTTATTTTTAATAGCTTAATTTAGCTATATAGCCTAATTTATATAATACTCTTAGTTATATATTAATACTTTATAAATATTAGTATTTTATATTCCTTCTTTATATATTATAGTAATAAGATATATAGAGTTAGTATATATAATTTCCTAAACCTTTACTATTATAAAGCTAAAAGTAATATTAAATTAGTTAAAATAGTAAATAAATAGTTTAAGGTCTTAAAAGGTTCTTATTATATTACTAATAATACCTAGTAACTAAATATTAATCTTATAAACTTCTAGTAATTTATTTAGATTTATTAATTAATTAATTAACTTTATTATATTAGTTTAGGGTATTTTTTAATTAAAAATTATAATAATGATTTATAGAAATAGAAAAGAATTTCTAGTAATAGTAAATAATATAATAAGAAGGTTTTTCTTAGAGTTATATTAGTAAAATAAAGTATTTAATATAATAGTATTATTAAAAAGTTATAATATTATATATTACCCTAGTTATTGTAAAATCCTTAAAATAGTTTAATATTATAAATTATATAACTAATTAGATAAAATAGCTAATAATATAAGCTTAATATTAATATTAATAAGAAAAATCTAAAAAAATACATATTAATTATATATAAGGTTTCTATTTTTAGTAACAATTATATATAATTATGTAGTTATAGTTGTAATTATTACAACTATAACTATAATTAATTACAGCCTAGTAACAATTACAATTAATTAATTACAAGCTAGTAACAATTACATTATAATTACATGCTACCCCTAAAAACTACATTAATTACACTACATACAATTGTCTAACTATTAGCAAAGAACATTAGGCTTAAAGAGGTAAAATAGAAGCTAACCCCTAGGTTTATTAGACTATTTTAAATACTTAATGCTATAAGGAAATAAGTATACTAACTTATATTACCTAAAAATATAGTTAGCTATATAATATATTTTATATTAGCTTACTAGAGCTATAGAATTACTATAATAACACTAAGAAAAAGAAAATACTAATACTAAACCTTAAGAATAAAGATAAAAAGTATAAAATTAAGGAGGTTAAGGACTATAAGAAAACCTATAAAGATAATAAATACCTAGTAAAATAGAAGGGTTAGCCTAGTAAATATAACTAGTAAGTCCTAGTAAAAAATATAGAAAGTACTTAATATATAATTTAGGTATTTTACTAAAGTAAATTAAATAAAAAAGGTAATAAGATATAAGTAAGTTATAAGTAAAGAGGTATAAAGTTCTTATAAAAAGGCCTAGCCTTATTAGCTATTACTACACTCTAAAGTAAATAACTTAAAGTACTTACTAAAAATAAAAGAAAATATACTTAAAGTATAAGAAAAGTTAAGGGGAACCTCTTTATTATAGCCCTTATATACCTAAAAACCTAACCTTTATAAATAAGATACTTAGTATTATTCTTATTCCTTATAATTATCTCCTATATTACTAGGTAAAAGTAATGCTTTACTACACCCTAGGGTATAAAACCTAGGTTATAAAACCTTAAATATAAAGTTATTTTTACCTTCTAGGTAGTAAGGAGTTTATAATAGTTTTACTATAGAAAGGTTAGTAAATAAGTAATAAAAGAGAATAAAGCACTTACTACCCCTAAAATAAAACTTAGAAATATTATAACTAAAAGTTACTAGTAAGAAATAATATACTAATTATATAAAATTAATATATCTTACCTTAAAACATAAGTAAGAGACTAGTAAACCTAGGAGAAAAAGATAGACTTAGTAAACCTAGGAGAAAGAGATAGACTTAGTAAACCTTTATAGCCTTAGTAAGATAAAATATAATATAGTGCGCTATATTAGCATAATTAAAACCTATTATTAGATTAAGGTAAGCCTTAGTAAAACTATAGTAAGAGTTTACTAAAAAGGCATAGTCCTTAGGGTTTTTAGGGTTATCATTACTAAGGGTGTTTATAAGGGTTTATACCTAGTTTAAAAGAGCTAGAAAATCTAGGAAATTCTCTTTTATTATAGCTATAGCTTATATAAAGGTATTAGTAATAAGGGGCTAAAAGATATAGAAATAGTAATATACTTATAGTATTATAAGTATTACTATACTTATAGCACTAAATATAGTATTTAAAATATTTTACTATAATAATAGTAAATAATAGTTAAGGGAATTAATAGTTAATCTAGGGTAATTTAGGCTTAGATAAGGGCTTTTCTTAAAGTCTATATACCTAGTGTATAAATAATATATATATAAATATTCCTTTAAGGGAATATAATTAGTCTTTATAATAAAAGTAAGGTAATTAATAAGAGAAAGGTTATAATAACTTAAGGTATAATAATATATTATAAAAATATCTATAAATATAGGTAAGAAAAGTGCGTAAAATAATAGTATATTATAGGTAAATTTATACTTAAATACTATTTATTATTTATTATTATTTTAATTATTAGTAGCTTAGTAAATAGCTATATAGAAGCTAGTAAAAGCTATTTAGGAGCCTAGCTATAAGTAAGGGGGTAATTATAAGGCCTTACTTATAATATAAGCACACTAGCGCACCCTATAAATAGGCCACGCCCTAGGGCTAGGTCTATGTAATACTAGTAAGCCACTAGCTATAAGACAGTAACTTGCACGTATAACATACTTAAACCTAGCAAGCTTTAGTTAATATACTAGAACCCCTATACCTCTTGCCTAGCTACCATTGTTCTCACACCGCGATTATTTAATCTTAACTATTCCTTAATTCCCCTTCTCTTGCCTTATTAATATTACTTATTAATAATTATATTAAGAAAAAGAGTTTTTAGTATTAGAATAAGCATAATATTAACAAGGCTACGCGCCTCTAATTAGCTAGGCGCGTTATATCGCGGACTTATATACCTAGGCTAACTACACTATAGTTAGAATTAGCATATATAGCCTCTTTATATATAACCTTAATTAAGGCCCCTTTTCCTATTATAGATAGCATACCCTATATGCTTTTATTTAATCTTTCTTTTCGCTTCTTTTAGTAAACTAGAATATATAATAATTACGTATAATTTAGTCTGCCCCTAAAAACCCTACGCATAGGTTAATAGTACACCTGTAGTACTAATAGAAGTATGTTTATTAAATAATTAAGGCCTATTTAGTAACTAACCTAACCTATTCTTATTTACTTAATTAAACCTACTAAAGGGTAAAGATAATAGCTTTACTTATAATCCTTTAAACCTTTATACTTTCTCTATTTCCCTTATCTCTTTATTTACTACTAATATTATAGTAAAATATTAAGATTAACTAAAAGGATTTAAATCCTAAGATATTTCTTTTAATTATAAACTTACCCTCCTCCCTAAAGATATTATAAAAGAAACTAATATATAAGTTATATCTTACTTCCTTAACTATATCTCCTTTAATTTATACTAGTATATTATATAATAAGCACTAGAATATAAGGAATTATTTAATCTTAAGGTAACTATTACCTTTAAAGAGCTTATAGCTTAAATTCTTATTAAAAAGGTAACTTATAAATATAAGAACTTATACTTATAAACCCTATTTACTATCTAGCCTTTTTCTCTAGTCTTTTATTCCCCTTCTTATTCTTACTTTTCTTAAATTCCTCTATATTTTCTTTGGTTTTCTTGATTTCCTTTTAATTAGGATTTTCATTAGCTTTTTAAATAGCCTAAAGTTCTATAGCCTAGTGGTTATTGCCCTTAGCTTTTAGTTACCCTTAGCTATGCTATTATCTAATTAGTTAGGGGTTAATTAGTTAATTAGTTACGTAAAACTTACCTAGCGATTATAACGAATTAAATTAGAGATAAGTGAGGATAAGTTATGTTTGGTTTGCCTTAGAGCTTTAAAGCATAAGTGGTAAGCTACAAGATAGAAGAGATATTGTAAAGAGAGATAGAATAAGCACGGTCGCAGAGGAAGGGGAATTACATTAATTTATACTATAAGTAAAACTTAAACAAATTTAAGTTTAACTATAGTTATAAATTATAACTATATCTTACGCTAACGTAGCTATAAAGTTTATTATAAACTTTGCTCTAACCTTATAGCCCCTTGTATTTATGACCTTAGAGCTTGTACTTATTATAGGTTTTATTTATTACTATGGCTATAAGTATTCGGATGTTAATTGTTTTACTTACTTATAATAATAAAGGAGAATCTAACCTTTATATGTATAGGGATATAGACTAATAATATAATTAAACTATCTAACTATAAGTTCTCTTAATAAGAGGAAGATTAATTAATTACTACTTCTTTTACTACTAAACTAAAGGAAATCCTTTTTATAGAAAACTTACTAACCTTTAATAGTGGTATTATTACTCTAGAAAATAATATAATTATATTATAATAGAAAGGCTAAAGTAAAAAGCTTTAATTAATCCTATTAACTAATTTAAAATAGGCGTATATAGAATAATAAGCTTAAGGTATATATATTGCCTTAATTTACTAGCCTAAAGCCTATTTTAACCTCTCTATTACTATATAATACTAAGACCTAATATTATAAGATATAAAGAGCCTTAACTAATAAATCTAGTAGTAAATTAATTATCTAGACTAAGGACTAAGCTTTATACTATTTAATCTTAAGAAAGTAAAGCTTTTTATATTTATAAATAGATCTTTTACTAACAACTAAGACCTTACTTCCTAGCTAGGATATATACTTATTCTTACTAGTAAAGTCTAGAAGGAAGGTACCTTTATAATTAAAGGTAGTATTATACACTATAGCTTTACTAAGAGTAAGAGAGTTATAAGAAGTGTGCTTACCTCTAAGATCTATAGAATAGTTACTAGTGCGGATATAGCTTATATAATCTTAATAACGCTTAGATTAATTACTTATTAATTAAACCTCCTTATAATTCCTATTATTATCTATATAGATTTATACTTATTATATAAGTGCCTTATTAAGCTTAGTACTATAAAAGAGAAGTGCCTTATAATTAATATTATAGCCCTTTATTAATTATATAAGTAATAAGAGATCTATAAGATTGGATAGATTAATAGGGATAATAATCTTACTAATATATTTATAAAAGCATTGCTAAATAAGGCATTTAAGAGGTTTATTATAAGTAATAAGGTAACTATTAGGATAGAAGGATAGGTTACGTAATTATAGCTCTTATTTGTTAATATAACAAAGTTAAAGGTATTTAGATTAGTCTTACTTATCCTTTAATAGGCTTATAAATTAAATATTGTTTTTTATTGTATTTTTCCGCTCTTTCCTTATAATATTATCTATGATTATTTAATCCTAACTGTTTCTTAATTCCCTTTCTCTTACCTTATTAATATTAATTATTAATAATTATATTAAAAAGAGAGAGTTTCTAGTGTAAGAATAAGCATAATATTAATAAGGCTACGCGCCTCTAATTAGCTAGGCGCGTTATATTATAGACTTATATAATTAGGCTAACTACGCTATAGTTAGAATTAGTATATATAGCCTCTTTATATATAACCCTAATTAAGGCCCCTTTTCCTATTATAAATAGCATACCTTATATGCTTTTATTTAATCTCTCTTTTACTTCTTTTAGTAAACTAGAATATATAATAATTACGTATAATTTAGTCCGCCCTTAAAAACCCTACGCGTAGGTTAATAGTACACCTATAGTACTAACACTTTCTCTAAGTTATAAACTTATATATTACTTAATATATTTGTTGCGATAACTAGGTTAACCGCGGGTTAACCACCAAGGAAAGTGAAGCACGTATAGCAATACTACGCTATAATTAGCTATACCTATACGTAAGGCACACACATAACTTATAATCCCCTTTTCTTATAGCTACATAACCCTTTAGATAGCTTCCTTTAGTTAACTAATTATATACCTTTAAAGAGACCCTTTATATACTAGTGTATTATATTATAATATCCTTAGTAATACTAATACTAATTAGTAGTTAAAAAACCATAGATAGTAAGGAATTATATAAGAAAAGACCTTTCTTTAGCTAACTAAGGAAGCGTGCTAAAGGAAAATAAACTCTAGATACTAGATATTAGGCTTCTAAGGAATTTAACTTCTTTTATTATTAAGTTTAAAGCTATTAATAAAGGAATTAATTCTATTATTTATTATAAGAAAACTAATTAACTAACTAAAAGTTATAGCTATATATAATATCTTAAACCTAAGATTAACTTAACTACTACTAGTTAAAAATCCCTTAGCCTAGCTAGTTAAATATAATATAATAAACCCCTTTAGTAATAAATAAGTATTATTATAAACTATAAAGGGAAAGTAGCTTACTTAATCTATAAATCCTAAAAACCTAATAAATTTACCTTACTATAATAACTCTAAAAATATGCCTTAGTTATTATAACTAACTAAAAGAGCTCTAAAGAACTAGACCCTTAGACTACTAAGGATTAGGAGCTTAATAACTATATTACTTAGATAATTAATATCTATAAAAGTAGCTAATATAAAGATCTTACCCTCTAGGAGATCTTTTATAATAATCTTAATAGCTAGACTAAAGAAATATTTAAATAAGCTTTATAACCTTTAGTATAAGAATTATAAAATTACCTTTATAAAAATAGTATTTATATTATTTAAAACTAAAGTAATAAGATTATTAAATTATTAGTATAAGTACTTAAAGAAAATATAATATTACTATAGCTTAAAAATAAAATTATAAAGTAAATAGCTATAGGTAAATTTCTTTTTATTAATAACCTTACTATTTATAAAATCCTTATTATAAGCCCTTTTATTTATAACTTCTCTTTTCTTAACCCTTTAATCTATATCTTACTTATTAATAACCCTCCTATTACTTAATTACCTTTAAGAAAAAGCATACCTTAACTATAAATACCTTAAATTACTCTAGCTTTAATTATTTAACTATAAGTAATCCTAGCTATATAAGTATTAATATTCTTATTTAAAGACTAAATAGTAAGAAAGATCTTAAAGCTTATAAAAGAATATAAAGATAATAACTATTATAGTAGGAAAATATATAATTTCCTTATACCTAAGGTTAACTTATTCTAGAATAAATATAATAAACTTAACCTCCCTTAGGAATATTTATATAAAGCCCTTTCTATTATACTTTTAGGTAATACTAAATAGTATTACCTTAATTATCTAGTAAATAAATATCTTATATATAAATAAATAGTTAATAATATTTATTAACACTTTAAAATAGAAAGTAACTAATAGTTTTATTACTAAGAATAAAATAATATAATACTTAGGAATATTATTACTTAAAACCCTAATAAATCTAAGCTAAATTACCTTAAGATTTTACTTATAACTTTAAAGTATATTTATAAAAACTCTTTCCCTTATTAATAGTTAATATAAAGCTTTATTATTAAACCCTAAGTGCTATTTCTAGTATTTTAAAATATAAATAAGCTAAGTATAATTACTTACCTAGTTTTAAAGGACTTACTAAAAACCTTTATAAATTAATCTCTATTACTAAAGCTAATAAATTAGCTACTTAATTTACTTAAAGTATTACTAATACTAATAATTTAGAAGTAATATTTATAAACTACTACTATAGCTAATTATATAATTTATAAGGTTATAGTAAAGGCTATAGTTATTATAACTAAGGCTATAATAGTAAAAGATACTATATTTATAATAAGACTAGTTATTAGTTAATAAACTATATAAATAAAGAGCATTAAGAGGTAAGAGAATACTAGTAAAAGAATAAAAGGCACTAAACACTACCTATAAAGAGAAAGTTCTAAGTATTCCTTATAGCTTATAAAGGCTAAGGACTTAAGGAGACTAATAACCTTACTAAAGGAGCTTAGGAATTAGCTAAAGCTTTTATTAAATCTAATAATAATAAAAATAAGGATAATAACACTAAAGAGACCTTTATATTAAAGTTTAACTACCTAAGTATTACTTAATTCTTTATATTAGGACTATAGCTAAATAATAATAATATTATTATAACCTTAAGAGACTAAGCCTTTAAATATACCTTTCTTAAGTATAATTTATATAATAAAATAAAGATATCCTATATTTTAGAGAAATAATACTTTAATAAAGTCTTTAGAGAAATCTTACTTAATATAAGAGCTTTAGGAGTATTAATAGCTAGAATTAAATAAGTGTAAGCTTTACTAAGATTAATACTATTACTAAAGATTAAACTAACTATAAAGAAAGAGATTTAATTTAGTGCTAGATTTATAACTATATAAGCAGTAGTTAATATACTAACTAAATTAAGTAATATCCCTTTCTCTATAATTAATACTTATATACCCTTCTTATTCTCTTTAGATAATATAAATAGGTTATATATTAAGATTAATAACCTTATAAATATATTAATCTAAGGTAATAAGACTATTCCTATTATTAGGAAATAGGGATATCCTTAGTAAACTCTAGAAGCTAAAGAAATAGTAGCTTTTTACTTAATAGAAATAGAAATCTATTAATTATATTATTATTTTAGTTACCCTTTAGTTTAATAGCTTATAAAGATACTATAATAAGCTAGTTATAATATTAAAAGTAAAGCTATTAAATAATTAACTAAAATTTACTACTATTCCTAAATAAATAGAAAGGCCTTAGGTAAATTTAAGTTTATAATTAAAGATAATTATAAATTTAACTATAAGATTATTATTAATATTATTTAGATTAATAGCTAACTAGTTCTTTATATTATTAACTCTATAACTTTGTTTTAAGTAGCCTAATTCCTTAATTTAAATAAGTAAAAAGCCTATAATATTTAAAACACTTTATGTAAATACTAGATTAATATATACTTAGGTCCCTAGACTAGATTATTTATAATACTAGAAAGGACTTTATATTATTAAAATTTAAGTATTATATATTGATTTTTAAAATTTTTTGCGTCATTGGTTATAGCTAATGCATCTAATTTATTATAACATATAATTATTACTAGCAATACCTAGCTAGTAAAACAATTAACATCCGAATACTTATAGCTATAGTAATAAATAAAACCTATAATAGGTACAAGCTCTAAGGTCACAAATACGGGGGCTGTGAGGTTAGAGCAAAGTTTGCAATAAATTAAGTATTATATATAATTATTATTAATTAAGATTAATAAGGTCCTAGTTAAAGCTTATAATAGTATTAGAAAGATTAAGTATTACTATAGACTATTAAGATAAGCTTATATAATTATTATAAACTCTATAGGCTAAGAACTTATACCTAAATAATGCCTTTAAATAGCTATAAAAGCTATAAATAATTTAGTAAGCTTAAATAGCCTTATACTAACCCTTCTTATCTTTAGTATATACTTATAGATAACTAATAAGTTACTACTAAGTATATCTATTATTTAATAAGCTAAAGTAATCTATAAAGCTACTAATAAAGTCTAATAACTTCTAGTAAAGTAATAAGTTTATAATGCTTTATAAACCTATAATAGCCTAAATACCTTACTTATATACTAGCTTTTACTATAGTTAAATATATATATTTAAAGAGAAAAAATAAATAATATAAACCTTATAGGCTTCTTATTACTAATAAAAAGACTTATACCCTTTAAATACCTTAAAGACTAACTAGATTTTAGTTAATAGTAATTAAACTATATTACTATAACTTATACTAAGTTAAAAACTTTAAGAATTAATACCTAAGAATAAAGACTAAGCTATAGGAAATAATAAACCTATTACTAAAGAAATTACTTCTAAAGCTTTAAAAGGAAATAAGGAAGTTTTATAAGCTAAGAGAAAATATAGTAAACTATAAAAGAAACTTATAGTTTATTTTAACTAAAAGAAATATAAAGCTTAAAATACTAAATATAAATTTAGTATAATAGTATTTCTTATAAATAAAGATTAAGATAAAGCTTTAATAAAGAAACTTATATCTAATAAAATACTAAGTAAAGTATTTCTTATAGTAAAGAAAAAGCTAATTAAAATTTAGCCCTTTAGTTATATTAAGAAAGGAAGATTATAATACTAGGTAAACCTTTTAAGTAATTAAACTAAGTAAAAATTAATACCTTATAAGCCTATAATATATTTAGATTTATACTCTTTAATCTAATAAAATATAGTAATAAGAGACTCTTTAAATCTTATATAGTTAGAGAAATTAAAGGTAAAGGAACTATAATACTATATAAGAAATTATAGCTTATAATTTAAGGAATAAATAATAAAGAAAAGGAAGTAATCCTAACCTAGTTACTAATAATCTAATATTTAAGTTAGTAATTAATTATAATAATCTTACTATTACTTAGATAATAAGGAATTATTCTTTAGATTTAAGATATTATATAGGTATATATTTAATTAAAAATAAAACTTACTAGGATAATTATTATAATACTACTAAAGTAAATTATATATTTATTTCCTAAAGGTATAATAATAGAAGTTATTAAGCTTTTATATAGAATTACTAAAGTAAGAACTTACTAATAAGTAACCTATTTCTATTATTATAAAGACTAGCTTAGGATAATTATATTAACCTATAATCTATACCTATTAATTATAGCTAAGAATAAAAGTAACCTCTTTAAAGTAATTAGTATATAAACTAATAATACGCTAGGCCTTAGTAACTAAGACTTTTATAACCTTAAAGAAAGAGAACTTAAGAAGGTAAATTTCTTAGTAAAACTAAAGTAAAAGCTATTAGCTAAGAATCCCTTATCTTTAATAGTTATATTCTTATATAAAATACTAATAATTTAATAAAACTACATTAGAAAGGTTAAAGTAAGAAGATTAACTAAATTAACCTAAAGGTAAGAATTATAAAGTAAGATTATATTAAATAATAAGCCTAAGGAAATTATATTATAACTATTTATTAACCTAAAGCTCTCTATAATCTCTTAATTATAGTATAATACTAGGATCTAACTACTAATAATATAACTTAATTAAATAAATGCCTTAATTAGCAAATCTAATATTAAGAGTAAGGTTTACACTATATCCCTTTAGACCTTAAAAACATAAAGTTATTTATATTTATAGATAGATCTCTTACTAATAATAAAGATTTAAGTTCCTAGATAGAATATATAATTATAATTAGTAATAAAGAGGCATAAGAGAATGTGTTTATATTAAAAGGTAATATTATTATATATAGTTTAATAAAGAGTAAATATATAACTTATAGTGCCCTTATCTCTAAACTATATGTAATAGTATAAGGCACTAATATAGCCTATGTAATTACTATAACTCTATATATAATTATAGACTAACTAAAGATTAATTATATTCCTATAATTATCTATATAAACTCTTTTTATTATATAAGTGCCTTATAAAGCTAGGCTTTATAAAAGAGAAATACCTTATAATTAATATTATAGCCCTTTAGTAATTATATAAGCACTATAAGATTTATAAGATTTACTAGATTAATAGAAATAATAACCTTACTAATATAATAATAAAGGTATCTTTAAATAAGAGCCTTAAGACCTTTATTAATATAAATAAAGCTATAATTTATATTAAAGGCTAGGTAAAGAGGCTAGAGACTAAATAAACTAGATAAAAAGTCTAGGTTAACTATTACCTAAGCTAATAGGAGGCTTATATCCGCTAATTAGATTTACTTATATTTACTTTTATTTTTATTACGTTTTTAAGCTTTTAAAGCTCTTAATCCTACCTGCTTTTTAATCTATAGATTAACCTCCTTTTTTTTTCCCCTTTTATTAATAACTAATAAGAGCTTAAATTTAATATCTAGGCTTACTTTTCCTATAATAGGCTTATAAGTAAGTTATATATATCTAAGACTTACTTCTTTCCTTTTTAATATTTATATTTACTCTTATCTTACTTTCCTTCTAAAAAGAGAAAATTACTAGTATTATAATAACTAGGTTAACTATAGGTTAACTACTAAGGAAAGTAAAGCATATATAGTAATACTACGCTATAATTAGCTATACCTATACGTAAGGCATACACGTAACTTATAATCCCTCTTTTCTTATAGCTATATAACCCTCTAAATAGCTTCCTTTAGTTAACTAATTATATACCTTTAAAGAGACCCCTTTGTGCACTAGTGCATTACGTTATAACATCCTTGGTAGCACTAACAATATTATAAATTTTATAATATATATAAAAAGTTAACCCTTCTAAGCAAATCTTAGTAAATAGTAGGCTAGGATAAGACATTCCTTATAGAACTACCTTAAGCACCTAAAACTAATAATCTAGATTTATTACTATCTAGGTAGTGATTTATATTATAAGTATAGTAGTATATAGTAAAGTAAGTAAAGTAAGTATAGTAAATTATTACCCTCTAACTAGGCTAAGGTAAAATATTTAGGAGTATTTAAAAACACCTTTTAGGCCGCTTACACTCTTAACTTTATATCTCTATGCGTTAGCGGCCACTAGAGTATTGTTTGTATTTATTGTATTGTGTTTTGTATTGTTTATATTTAATTTTATAGCTAGCTTATAATTAAAGATATTATCCTAAAAATTACGTAGTCCTATAGAGATAAATCCTAAGAAAAATACTATATATAAAAGTGGGTCTAAAAGTGGGTCTAAAAGTGGGCCTATCGCCCGTAAATTAGAAAAACTACATTTGTATTGTATTTTTAGTGCTAAAATGTATTGAAATGTAGTTTTTCTAATTTACAGGCAATAGGCCCACTTTTGGACCCACTTTTATATATAACTACATTGTAGTTTTTTAGTTATCTATCTAAAGAAAGAAGTTTTATATCTCTATATATTTTTAAGATTAGATATATATTATTTATTAAAAGAAAATACAATACAAATGTATTGTAGTGCAATACTCTGGCGGCCACATAGCAATTTAACTATTAGAGAGCTACTGCTATAACTCCTATTAGACTAAATTAATAATAATCAGTATTAAGTACGTATAGTAATAGGAGTACGTGGATTTAAGTATATAACCTTACCTTTCCTTTCCTTCTATTATAGCTTATAACGCTAGTGCCTCTAGTACTATCCTAGCTACCTAACTAGATTTAACTAAACTTAATAATATTACTAAGGCATAGTACACTAGAATAGTAGTTATTATACCTCTTAAGAAAGTAAAGAACTTTAAGGAATAGGAAATCTTAATCTAAATGTAAGTTTATATTATATAACTTATAATATATTTAACTAGTAAGACTCCTTAGTCCTAAGAGACTAATAAGTACTATGCTATTCTCTTTTCTATTATTTAGTAAAGCCTCTCTTTGTAAGTCTAAAAGAATTTAACTTATATAAGATAGACTAACACAATGCTAGTTACTAAAATAATATAACTAATTAAAAGCAATTATAGCTTTAAAGCTAATTTAGCTATTATTAAACTACTATAATAGTTCTCTTAGTTAAAGAGGGCTAATTTTGCTATAATAAGAGCTTAGCTAGACTATTACTAAAACCTTTAGAACCAAATCTACAAGATTAAGAAGATCCCTAATATTATCTAGGTCTTATAGATAATTAAAGCTATTAAAGGTTTAATACCTAATATTTATAATGCTTAGAAGATTAAGGGATTCTCTAAATTAAAGCTTATAAAAGAAGGTATACTTACTTACTTAATATATAAAGCTAATAAACCCTAGAAAGACTAAAAGGTTAACTTTAATACTTAATAAAAGAACACTAAAGATAATACTAATACTAACGCTAATACAAAAGGTAAAGGCAAGGCTCTAATAAAGAAAAATAACACTACTAAGACTATAAAGCTAGACTATAGTTATTTAATCTCTCTAGGGTAACTAATTTATTTAAAGGATAAATACTAGAAGCTTTATCTAGAGAAGAGGCCTAATTTAATAAAGAAGAAAGGCAATTTAACTATAATTACTACTACTACTACTTCTCCTAATATTATTACTATAGGAAGCAATCTCTCTCTTATAGTAATTAACTAGGACTATTCCTTTTAAACACTTATAAATTGCCTTATAAAGGAGGACTATATTCTTAACACTAGATATAACACTTATATATTTAATATTGATTTTTAAATTTTTTTTTGCGTCATTAGTTATGGCCAATGCATTTAATTTATCATAACACATAACTATTACTGGCAATACCCAGCCAGTAAAACAATTAACATCCATATATTTAATATAACTAAATAGTTTACGTATTTAAATACTAATATAAATACTAAACTAATAATAGTAAGTAATAAAGAATAACTTAAGGTTAGGGGCATTAGCAATGTTAAAATCCCTATTAGCAAAGGCTATCTAGAACTTCCTAATGCTTAATACACACTAAAGGCTAAAGTTAATATAATTTCGCTAGGTTTTCTTAAGTAAGGAGGAGTTATTATAAATAGCTTTAACCCCTCCTAAGCACGAGGTAAAACTGCTTAGTATTTTACAGCCTAATACCCTATTCTTTTATCTTCTTCTTATTTACCTTATAAATCTTATTATTTATATTACCTTTACTTTTTAGTATTTTTTCCTTATATTATAAATACTATTAATTATCTCTAGGTTAGATTTATCTTTACTTCCCTTTCCTTTACTTTTTTCTCTTTTACTATATTATTTAATATTTTAAATAAGGTAGTATCCTTTTATTACCTTTAGCTATACTATAATCTAATTAGTTAGGGTTTAATTAGTTAAGTAATAACCTATAACTTACCTAGTGATTATAATAGGTATATAAATTAAATTAGAGATAAGTGAGGATAAGTTATATTTAGTTTACCTTAGAGCTTTAAAGCATAAGTAAGAGAGATAAAATAAGTATAGTTATAGAGAAAGTGGGAATTATGTTAATTTATACTATAAGTAAAACTTAAATAAATTTAAGTTTAACTATAGTTATAAATTATAACTCTTATGCTAATATAGCTATAAAGTTTATTATAAACTTTGCTCTAACCTTATAGCCCCCTATATTTATAACCTTAAAGCTTATACTAATTATAGGTTTTATTTATTACTATAGCTATAAGTATTTAGATATTAATTGTTTTACTAGCTAGGTATTACTAGTAATAATTATGTGTTATGATAAATTAGATACATTAGCTATAACTAATGACGCAAAAAAAAATTTAAAAATCAATAAATAGCTTTAAGGATTAATGAATCTTATAATTTACAGGCATAGTTATTAGTACTTATAATTAGAAATCTAACGTTACCTCTCTTATTATTTAAGAAAAGAAACCCTAATTTAACTTTATTGCCTTATTAAGTAAGAGCATCACTAAATAAGTTAAGTTTAGTCTTTTATATAAGAGACTTAATTATATAGGGAAAGAGCGAATTATACTTACTTATAAAGAAGTAAGAATTATAATTAATCCTACCTCTTTAATTAACTTCTAGTGCTTTACTTACCTTCTATTAAAGGCCCCTTAAAAATTTATTAAGAGGACTTAAATAATATAACTACTTTCCTTTCTTATATATTCTAGGACTTTATTAAATATAAGCCTAAAGGCTTTAAGGGGAAGAAGTACACTTTATATATAATTAACGCTTATACACGCTTTTATTAGGTAATCCTTACTATTAATAAGTCTAGCATAATTAAAGCAATCTAGGCTTAGAAGACTACTATTAAGAATATAATTAGTGAATTTACTATTAAATACTTCTATATAGATAATATAACTAAATTCCTTAGAGATAAGTTTAAAGCCTTCTATTAGAAAGAGGGAATTATCTTTTAAACTAGCGCTTTATATATCCTTACCTATTAAGGTATTATTAAATATACTAGTTAAACCCTTATAAAGATAGTATAATCCTTAATAATTAGAGTAAAACTACCTAAACTCCTCTAGCCTTATATAATAAAATATATAGCTAAAATTACTAATCTATTGCTTATATATAGTAATAAGAATAATTAGTTACCTTAATAGGTATTATTTAATATCTTAGGCCTTAAAAACAATGCCTTAATCTGTTATCTACAAACGTAGGGATATATTATATACATACGCATTCCTAATAAATGTTATATTTAATTATAGAAAATAGCACTATAAGCTAAGAAAGGTAGACTTATAGGTATAGATAGCCCTAAATATTACCTTTATAAGGTTTAGATCCCTAAAGATTAGAGGATTATACGTGTAAGGGATATTTGCTTTAATAAGATAGATATACCTATACTTACTAAGTTTAAGGCTAATAAGACTATTTATATTGTAGATTTTATTAACCCTTCCTTTACTAAAGAAGGTTATTATATTATTAATATTTTACTTATAGAGAAACCTTATTAATAGCCTTATATTAACACTAAATAAAAGAAAGTCTATTTTATAAATACTTCCTTAGTTATCTTAGAAATAAATAAGAATTACTACTCTTTTAAGGAGGAAGATAATCCTCCTATTATAACTAAGCCTTTAGTATCCTAGAGCTTTCTCCTAACTCCCTCTAAGAGTTCTCCTTAAAGGGATTTTATAAGCTATTAATAGTAAAGAATTAATAAAGAGAACTTAGTCTTACTAAGGTATTAGCCTAAAGCCTTCCTAGATAAAGAAGCTAAAGATAATAATAATACTATTATTTAAATCAGATGCATTGGCTATAACCAATGACGCAAAATTTTTTAAAAATCAATACTATTATTTAATAATTACTTAAGCCTAAACCTAAACCCCTAAGATAATCCCTTTAATCTAATACACGCTAAGACTATTATAAGATTATAACCTTAAGTAAGAAGAAAGCTCTCCCTAGCCTTTATTAATTAAACCTTATAATTTATTATTATAATAATAACCTATATAACAATAAAGTAAAGGAAATCACTACCTTATATGCCTTTCTAATAATTAAAGTAGCTAATATAAAGATTAATATCCTATTTAACTAGTTTAAGGCTAAAGCTATAAATAACTATTATACCTTCTAGAGACTTACTAAGAAGAAGGAACTCCTTAAAATCTATAAAAAGAACTACTAGGAACTAGTATTTACTCTTAAAGATATAAAAATCTTTAATAGTTAGTAAGTATATATAGTAAAGTATCTAATTAATTAAGATCCCTATCTAAAAGTAAGATAAGTTATAAAGGGAGATTAAAACCTAAAGGTCTTTAACTATAAGAACCTTTATATAGTAATTACACACTTAGTTTCTTTATGTGTGTTTTATATACTTATTATAGTCTTTAGCTATAATTAGTAGTAATATAACTTTATAAATACCTTCCTTAATGCTAAAGTATAAGGGGATATTTATGTTAAATAACCTTATAGTTACTCTAATAGTATAACTAGGGTCTATAAGCTTAATAGAGCCCTTTATAGCTTACTTATTTCTTCTCTTTAGTAATTAGATAATATTACTAAGAAACTTAAAAAGTAAGGCTTTTATTAACTATTAAGTAAACTCTATATCTTTTAATATAATAATATTATACTTCTTCTATATATAAATAATATAATTATTATAGGAAAGACCTTTATAATTATTATAGATATTATTAAGGAATTATAGAAACACTACAAATTAAAGCACTTAGGTAATATTAAACTATTCCTTAGCATTAAATTTATCTATAATTACACTAACTATATAATCTTTCTTTACTAAAAGCTTTATATATAAAGCATTATAAAGAAATTTAATATTAAGAACCTTAATATAATAAACATTCCCTAGCTTCTAAAGACTATAATTCTAGCTAATTAGAAAGAGCTTAATATAGTTTATAATCTCTTTAACTAGGTAAAACATATAGAAAGCTTTAACTAGCTTTTAGTATTTATATAACCTAATATTATATTTATAGTAAACTAACTTTATAGTGTAAATTCTACACTAAAGCAAGTGTATGTAAATCTTTAGAAATACCTTTAGTAATACCTTATAGGAGTAAATAATTTAGGAATTATTCTTAGTAAATTAGGACTTTTAAACCCTAAGTTAGTGCTCTAAGTAAAGGGATTTAGTAATGCCTTACTTACTAATAATCTAGATATTAGATATTTAACTATAAGGCATATTATAACCCTTACTAGAGGATATATCCTTTAGTAATTAAAGAAATAAACTCTTATAGCTCTTAGTTTTATAGAAGTAAAATTTATTAACCTTATACTAACTAGCCTCTTAATGCTTTAGGTTACTAACCTTCTTAATAACTTTAGGATTAAGTAATTATAACTATTATTACTATTTATAAATAGCTAAAACACAAAAGCTAACGTGCTTAATAAGAAGTATAAGGGATATACTTATTATATTAATTTATAGTATAAATAGATCCCTCCTAAGCACGAGGTAAAACTGCTTAGTATTTTACAGCCTAATACCTTATTCTTTTATCTTTTTCTTATTTACCTTATAAATCTTATTATTTATATTACCTTTACTTTTTAGTATTTTTTCCTTTCTATTATAAATACTATTAATTATCTCTAGGTTAGATTTATTTTTACTTCCTTTCCCTTTACTTTTCTTCTCTTTTACTATATTATTTAATATTTTAGATAGAGTAATAACCTTTTATTACCTTTAGCTATACTATAATCTAATTAGTTAGGGTTTAATTAGTTAAGTAGTAACCTATAACTTACCTAGTAATTTAAATTAAATTAGAGAAAAGTGAGGATAAGTTATGTTTAGTTTGCCTTAGAGCTTTAAAGCATAAGTGGTAGAGAGAGATAGAATAAGCATAGTTATAGAGGAAGGGGAATTATATTAATTTATACTATAAGTAAAACTTAAACAAATTTAAGTTTAACTATAGTTATAAATTATAACTTTTACGCTAATATAGCTATAAAGTTTATTATAAACTTTACTTTAACCTTATAGCCCCTTATATTTATAACCTTAGAGCTTATACTAATTATAGGTTTTATTTATTACTATAGCTATAAGTATTTAGATATTAATTATTTTACTAGCTAGGTATTGCTAGTATTAATTATGTGTTATAATAAATTAGATGCATTGGCTATAACTAATGACGCAAAAAAATTTAAAAATCAATAGTATAAATAGATTATATAGAAAGCTTATTAAGGGAATTTTGCCATGCGGGCGTCCAGACGCCGCAGCTAAAAACAACCTCGTTATAATGATCCCTAGACCTAGTTCTAGCCTAGTTAAGCCCTGTAGCAGAGGCGCCCTTTTCTTTTTATGTTAATTCCTTACGTAAAGTTTCTTAACTTAGTTATAATAGTTAGCTAGGACCTAGGAAAATTTTCATTAGACCTAGCTTAGGCCTAGAACTACCCTAATACTATAGCACTTATACTTCCCCTAGCTACTATAGCTACCTAAGTCTTAACTAACTACTAATACTTAGTCTAAAGACTAGCTAAATTTACCTAGTAATAGATTAGCACTAGAGAAGACCTAGACTAGAGGTATACACTACCTTAGTATATATACTATTCTAAATCTAATAATTAAAATATATATTTATAGATAGCCTTATTTATACCTATTAGCCTTACTCCTAGGTTAAACCTAAACTAGTGTAAAGCTTACTAATAATCATATAACACTAATACCCTAGAGTCCTAACTAAATAAGTCTTATAGGATACGCACTAAATCCCCTTAGGATTACTTAATTATAAAGGATTAGCTATAGAATAGCCCTAGAATAGAGGCAAAAGACTTATATTAATACCCTTATTCTTAGCCTATACTAACTACTTTATAGTAAAAGACTTCCCTAAGAAACGCTTTAAAGTAATATTTTCCTAGGTAAATTAAAGCTAGAAATACATAGAAATTAGTATACTTATAGGATTTAGTATTAGTATTATTTTATATATTATCCTATAGTAAGAATATTAGTATCTAACCTAAAACTAGCCTAGAATAGCCTTAAATAGCTTTAAAAAGGAAAAGAACCTATAGGAAGTTTAATAAAGAAAGAGAAAAGAGGTTTAAATCCCTTAAAGGAGAGGAACTCTCTTATACTTACTAAAGGGGGAGTGAGTTATAACTATAGATTAAAAAATAAAGTATATTAAAGATTACTAAATAAATAATCTAAGAGTAATTTAAATCTAGGCTTACCTAGGGCTTAGGCTAAGACTACCCTCCCTTATAGCACTTAAATAAAACTAAGTACTTAGGCTTTATAATAACTATAGGCTAGAGATAAGTTAGAAATAGCTAAAAAGTAAGGCACTAGATATATTAGTGTAAAAGTAAATAAAAGTAAAGCACTATAGTAAACCTAAATTTACTATACTATAGGATAAAGTAAGGAGGCTTAGGGTAAGTATATAGTAAGCTTAGACTTATACTAAAAGGGGCTAGAGACTTTTATTATAGTATTTTCTTTCTTTCCTTTTATTATTATAGGATAAGGCTAGTATAAGCTAGTAATAAATACCTATAACTAGCTATGTATAAAGTAATGTAGGCCTAAGATAGGGCTAATGCTAACTTAATTATAGATATAAGAGGGTTTTTCTTCTTACTTAAGGGTTTTCCTTCTTAATAGAGTAGTAGGAGTACTAGCAATAGCTATATAGATAGCTAACTAGGTAAATAAATAAATAATAATAAGGGAATTTTATCTCTAGTAGATTAGCACTAAATAAATAATCGCTAATAGATTTATAAAAGGTCTAGAGCATGTTAAATATAGGGATTTTATTTATTTTCTTTATATAATAAAGGCTAAGGACTTTATAAAGGGAGAAGTTTTAGAGGACTTATAAATAGCCTTATTTTCTTTTTTTTTCCTTTCTTCCTTATATTATTAGCTAGATATACTACTAAGGGTAGTATTAAGGATATTTATAGCCTTATATTATAGCCTTAGATATTAGGCATTACTTTTATTATCCTCTTTTTATTTGTTAATATATCACGCCTATTATCACGGTTTATTATAGGCTTTATTTAAAGACCTAGATTTATTGCTTATAGATTTAAAGCTTATAAGCTTCCCTTTTTCCTCTATTAGATTCCGAATTCCTAGATAGTAATTCTACATTATTATCTTCTCTTCTAATCACTCTTTGCCTCTGTCTTCATCCCTTCACAATCACCATGGCTAGCCTCAACAAGAAGCAATCCGTTATGTTCTCCAGATTTGTCGTGCCAACCGAGATATCTCTACAGCGTTAGCAATACATTTACTTCCACGGGATAAGCAATCTTACCTAACAATCCTCGGATGACTTCCCAGTAGTTGTAAGATTTGTCGTTCTACTGAGAAATTGTTAGCAATCTCTTTAGAAAGCATGGTATAGGACTTGCTTTCTATGCAGATAGGAACAGGATACTTGAGCAAAACACCCTGTTTTATTCGATAGAAAAGCGACGTGGAGCCTGGACAGTTTATCGATTCCATGACGGCTTAGAGCGTACATAAAACGCGCCTACTAAGGGTACGATAGGAAAGTGTAAGACGGTGTGGAAAGTGATGATGATTTTTCAGCTATCTAAGCTATCTATATATAGCATAACGAGGCTATACGTACAAGGGCAAAAGAGAGTCTTTACCCTAAGTGCTAAGGTCTTGTAATAAAGCCTTAAAGAGAGAAAACATTATAATAGTAATACCTAAGATATAAGGCTACTATAACTAACACTACCCTTAGTAAAATATCTAGCCTAAAGATAAGGCTATAAATATTACCTATTTACTAAGATACTTACTTTACTAAAGTGTTTTTATTTAATATAAAATCTTATACCTTTATTATATAAAGAAAACATAGGAAATTACTATATTTAATCTATTTAAGACCCTTTATTATCCTATTTATAATTATTTAATTAGTTATAATCTATTCTAAATAAAAGTAACCTTATAAGGTCTTTTCTATAATTTACTTATACCTTATATTAATATGCTTAGTATAACCTTTATACCTTTTATTAAGGATATTTACCTTTATATTTTAGCTATTTATAAATAGTAATAGTAGTTATTATTAAGGGATTCTAAAGTCTTTAAGTAAATTTACTACTTAAAGTATTAATAAACCTATTAGTATTAAATTAATAAATTTAGCCTTTATAAAGCTAAGTATAATAAGTAATTACTTCTTTAATTACTAAAGAATTATATCTTTTATAAGTATAATAATATAACTTACTATTAACCTCCTTATATCTAAATTATTAGTAAAAGAGGTATTACTATATTCTTTTACTTAAAGGATAACTTTTAGATTAATTAAGAGTTTATTAAGTACCTTATTACTTAGTATAATCCCTAGATCCTAAGATCTAGTAAAATACCTTTAAAGATACTTTATAAGCTTTATATAAATCTCTTTTAGTATATAATTTACACTATAAAGATAATTTAATATAAATATAATATCTAGTTTTATATAAATTATAAGCTAGTTAAAGCTTCTAGTTCTTTATACTTAATTTAATAGGTTATAAACTATTAGGAGGCTTTTCTAATCTATAGGAATTTCTGCCTTTACTAGCTAAGGGACTATAAATAAGCTAATATTACTAATCTTAAATCTCTTTATAATACTCTATATATAGAGATTTTAGTATAGTAATACTATATAGTTCTTTCTATTATAAATAAACTTAATACTAAGGAATAGCTTAAGGTTACCTAAGCGCTTTAATTTATATTATTTTTAAAGCCTTAAAATAATAGCTTTAACTATTACCTTATTCTTTACTATAATAATTATATTATTAATATAAAGAAAGAGAAAGATACCTTTATAATAAAAGATATAGAGTTCTTACTTTAAATAAGTAAAGCCTTATTTCTTAAGTTCTTTTAATATATTATTAAGCTACTAAAGAGAAGATATTAGAAAACTATAAAGAGCTTTATTAAGCTTATAGATATATTTTATACTATCCCTATACCTATAAGGTTACCTTATATATACCTTAATTTATACTCTAGTATTTAAGAAAGTATTTATAGTATTATATTACTTTTATTTATAATTAAGGATAGTAATAATTATATAAAAATATATAATAAGACTAGATATATAATAGCTATATAAAGATTTTCTTTTTAAATACCTCTATATTTTAGTTACCTCTTATAACCTATTAAGCCTTTATATAAGGAGGCTTATTAATTAGGTATTTTATAGTGTAAACCTAGTGCTTATTAAAGATCTTTATATTCTCTAGAGGTATTATAAGAGTCTAGTATAGCTTCTCTTTAATTTTCTTTAGTTTCTTTAGCTTTATAAGTCTTTAAAGAAGTAATAGTTATTTATTTTCTTTACCTTAAACTAATTATCTAGAATTTTAATCTTTATATTAGCTAGATTTATTACTTTAAGTATTAAAAACTATATAACTTTAGAGTCTCCTTATTCTTATTATAAATATTATCTTTATAATATTTAATTATTATATTTAACTACTTTAGAGAGAGGCTTTCTTCTTACCTTATATAATAATATTAAGGTAGTCTTATTATAGACTTACTCTTTTGCTTTATCTTAGCTCTAAGGACTTATATTATTAACTAGTATAGTTATTATTATCTTTAGCTTTCTTTTCCTTAAAGATCTCTAAGGCTTTTTCTTTATAGGAAAATCCCCTAGTTCCTAAGGAATAATAGCATTAGTGTGAGAACAATAATAGCTAGGCAAGAGGTATAGGGGCTCTAGTATATTAACTAAAGCTTGCTAAGTCTAAGTATATTATACGTGTAAGTTACTAACTTATAGCTAGCAGCTTACTAGTGTTATATAGACCTAGCCCTGGGGTCTAGCTTGCCTATAGGGTATGCTAGTGTACCTTATATTATAAGTAAGGCCTTATAATTACCCCCTTACTTATAGCTAGGCTTCTAAATAGCTTTTGCTAGCTATCTTATAGCTATTTACTAAGTAATTACTATATTAAAATAATAATAAATAATAGTAATACTTAAGTATAAATTTGCCTATAACTCCCTATTTTATTATATCCTTTTTTATCTAGTAAATATAGTTTACTTTAATTAAACTTTATTATACTTTATTTACCTTAACTCTTTAACTACTAATCCTTATTATTTTACTATAAAATAGGATATAATTTGCTTTTATATTTATTTATATATATATTATCTTTAGACTAAGTACCTTAACTTTAAGAAGTACCCCTAATTAAGATTATTTTACTAGTAATTATATATAGCTTCCCTTATTCTTTAGTTAGTATAGTAGCTAAAGGTAAATAGTTAAAGCATTATATTTAGTGTAATAAATATAGGGATATATATAAGATAGTAAGTTACTTAGTATTTTATTTTTCTATAGCCTTAAATTACTAACTTTTCTATACTAGGCTATACTAACTTTAGCTAGTAATTTCTAGGACCTTTTAGTTATTTATAAATAGGTTTAAGCCCTTATAAACACTACTATTACTACTAAGAATAAAGAGAGTATCCTTATATTTTTAGATATAACTTACTATAGCTTTACTATATATATTTTAAACTTAGTTATAGGATTTAACTATATAAATACTATACACTATATTACCTTTAAGCTAACTAGTGCTATAAAGGTATACTAAGTGTATTAAATTCTTTTTTTTTACTTATTCCTTACTAACTTCTCTATATAGGCTATCTCTATTTTATACTAGAACTATCTAGTTTCCTAGTAGTAGCTATAAGTTACTATAGTTACTGTTACGTGCTAGTTATACACAGTAGGGAGTCAAATCCGTTAGAGGGGCTAATGGATCTAACAGGTTGTAATTCATGCTAAGTTTACTTATAAAAGCTACTATTAGGGTAGTGTATAATATAAGAAGTAAGTTAAATTCTACTATTAATATCTAAACCTAGTCTTTTATTAGCCTCCTTTATTTTACTATATAATAAGTACTAGGTATGCCTTAAAAGATAACTATCCTAGTTATAGTTAGCTAAAACATAACTAGATTTATCCTTTATCTAGCTAAGTAAATTAAAAATTATTTAATTACTTAGGTTATATAAAAGAAAACATATTTAGCGTGTTTACTACTATATTTATAGTTACTATTATATAGAATTACTTAATTCTATAATTCCTTCTAGTAATATATATCCTTAATTATACTAATAGAATTATTATATTAAATAATAATTTCTTTATATCCTTTTCTTTAGTAAGTTATTAAATCCTACTATTTGACTACCTTTTCTAATATTATTCTAGTCTAATTCTAAATTCTTACCTTATTACCTAATAAAATTTAATTTTTTTTTAAAGTCTAAATTTATCCCCTTAGTCTAGTAATCTAGTAAATTTATTTTCCTTCTTAGTCTATAGTTTTATTACCTTAATAACTAGCACTTATATTATTAGTAATACTATTTATCTCTTAGTTTTTACTATCTTTATTTATTTTCCTAATAATACTAGTATATTTAGCATAGCCTATTAAGAAACTATCTAAGCTATCTTTATATTTAGACTAGACTTTCTAGGTAACTTAAGCCTCTTACTTAGCGTTACTAGTAGGTTTATTTTATTTTATAAATACTTTTACCTATTTTTAGTATTCCCTAGCGTAATTTACCTTATTACTTACTAGTTTTACCTAAGCCTAGTATTACTAGGACTAAAGTTATAGGAACTAGTATTACTTATAGCTATACCTATAGCTTTAGGGATTTTACTACTAGAATTAGCCTTACTAAGGCTAATCTTATTTTCTTTATATTCTCTTTTAGTTTTTTTAATCTTTTATAAGACTTTTAATAGTTATTACTTAAGCTTATACTTTCTTTAGCACTCTTATTATAGTAGCTACTAAATCTATAATCTTTTTCTTATATTTATCCTTTCTAATTATATCTTATTTTAATATATTAAGTTACTTATTAAATTTTATTAATATCTTACCTAACTTAAGGTTTATAAGTCTCTCTTTTAGGCTTTTAATATCTTAGATATTTATATAAATTTAGCCCTAAAACTTTTTAACTTCTCTTTTATTACCTTTACTAAATTATAAATATCTTTTATTAAATCTTAAATAACTATATTTATATTAGCTAACTTACTTTTAATTTCTTTAAAATCCTTTTATACCTTATTAATTTAGTCTATAAGATTATTAATTTTACTTTTCTTATGCTATTTACTTCTCTTCTTATTCTATTAGAATTCTAATAATCTTTTATTAGCTCCTTCTTTATATTAATATAAAGTAAATTTACTTACCTAATACTAGCTAAAGTACCTATAATTATAGTATTAACTATACTAAATTTATCTATAAAATAAAGAGCTAATAAATTAGCTTATAGTAGTAAGAATATTATACTATTATATATAGCTATCTATTAGCTATACTTAACTATTACCTTATTATAAAAGGCTACTACTACTATTTTTACCTAGTTTTTTACCTTTATTATTACGCTATATTCTATTAAATTAACTATAATCTAATATATAAGCCTTTTAGTATACTTTATTACTATTTATTTTACACTTAATATAGCCTTCTATTCTTTAAAAATAGTAAAAATCTAGATAATTATATTTTACTATAATATAAAATTAATATCCCCTAAGTTTACTTCTAAACTATCTAATACTATTATAGCACTCTTTAAGGTAAATTTATATAAGTAAGCCTATATTATATACTAAATATCCTATATAGCTTTCTTATAACCCTATATAGTGTATTTAAACTTACTAAAATTAATCCCTTTAATACCCTTTTCTTTATATTTAGTATTAAATTCTTTCTATATTCTTTAATATACTACTACTTTTGTGAGGCCCCACTTATAACACAGGCACACCAGCGCACCCCGCGGACAGGCCGCGCCCTAGGGCTAGGTCTACGTAACACTAGTAAGCCACTAGCTATAAGATAGTAACTTATATATATAATACACTTAGACTAAGTAAGCTTTAGTTAATATACTAAAGCCCTTATACCTCTTACTTAGCTACTATTATTCTTATAATTCTAAAGCTTTACTTACTAGTTACCTAAGAGTAATATAAGGGGAGAACTACTTAATCCACTAGAGTAATATTAGATAATAACTAAAACTAATTAAATAAGGGTAGTACTATAGCTAAGAATACGCTATATTCTATAGAAACTATACTTAAGATTAAACCCTTTACCCTTAGTACTAAAGCTATAGTAGTAATAGAGTAAATTACTTAGCTAAAATAACTTTAGAAACTATAAGAGTAAGAATAAGAACTTATTAACTTACTATAGCTTAACTTAGGAGAAAAATAGGCAAAAAGGTAATAAAGAGCTAGCACCTCCTTAAGCTATAGTAGCTAAGAGGTTAAAGTCTAAAATATTACTAATCTCTAATACCTTATAAACCTATAGAAGTATAAGATATAGATTAATAACCTAAACTATACCTTTAATAGGGTAAAGAAAAAGTACTAATATAACTACTAAAAGATTCTCTTTATACTTAACTATATATACACTAACTATAAGGTAAGATAGGATAGATACCTTAAGGAATAATAGGCTAATAGCTAAGATAACCTTAAGGATAACTAGGATGAATTCTAGACTTAGACCCTTACGCTACTCTAAGACTCTATAAATCATAATACCTAAATAGCTATATAGCTAGAGAATGTAAAGTAATATAAGGGCTAAAGCCCTATTAAATTTAGTATTTACTTAGATTTACTAGAGAAATACCTAGAAAGAGCTATAGAAAAGTCCTACACTCTTATATTCTTTATAAAATTACTCCCTAAACTATAGGACTATATTAACCTATATACCTTTATTATAGGAAAGACTTAAGAAAAGGTTATATAACTTATATAGTGATTTTAGGAGGCTATACTAAAGAGTAAGTAAAAGCCTAAGTATTTAGGAGATAAAGGCCTATATAAGAACCCCTAGCACTATAGATATAACTCTTTATAAGGCTATAGACCTTATAAGGATTAAAGGAATAAGAACTAGGAAAAGGGTCTAGCTACTTACTTAAATAATAGTAAAGTTAGGGATAAGAGGTAATATTATAACTATAATAGTATAGAGTATCTTATATTTAACTATAATAAGCTAAAGAAAGAGCCCTAAGAAGGCTAGGAAACTTCCTAAGGTAAAAGTAAATACCCTTACCTTTACCTTAAATACTAAGGTACTAATAGGGTATTAATTTTACATACTAGTTACTATTTACAAGTAAAAAGATATTAAAATAATAGCAAATCTAGATAGCTATACTAAGATTAATATTATTAGCGCTAAATTCATAAAGAATTATAAGCTTAACTAGGCTAAGGCTATAGTACTTATTATTAAGGTAGTAAGGGCCTTTATAGTCCCTTAATATAGTGTCTATAAGGTGCCTATTACTATTAAGGACTTAAGAGAAGAAGAAAAGAACCTTAAGCTACTATATATAGCTATAGATAAAGACCTAAGAGTAAGGGGAAGCCTTATATTAATTAGAATATATATACTTATAGAAGAATATATATACCTTTACTTATACTTATAAGAGTAGTAGTTTAAGAAAAGAAAAAGGCTTTCTTACTTATAACTCCTTATAAATTCGTAAAGGTAATATATAATAAGACTATTATATATACTATTATAGGAGTTATAGAAGATAAGTTTATTACCCTTAAAGATAATAAGAAAGCAAAAGCATATAAAACTATTAAAGATATCCCTAAGGAACTATATAAGTTTAAAGATATATTTATATTAGATAAGGTAAGAAGTCTACTATTAAGAAAAGTAACTAACTATATAATTAACCTAATACTAGGGGTAATACCTTTATATAAGCTAATTTACTCTCTCTCTTAAAGTAAGCTAAAGGAGCTCTATAAGTATATTAATAAAAACCTATAGAAAGGCTAGATAAGACCCTTTAAGAGCCCTATAGGTATGCCTATCCTATTTATACTAAAGAAGGATAGAACGCTCTAATTATATATAGATTACTAGGGACTTAATAGAGTAATATAGAAGAATTACTACGCTCTCCCCTAATTTTAGAGATCCTAGACTAGTGTTAAGAGGCCTGCTTTTTCTTAAAGATTAATATTAAGGATACTTACTATTAAATTTATATTAAAAAGGGTAATAAGTAAAAGACTATGTTTTATATATAATATAAACACTATAAATACCTTATAATACCCTTTAGGTTAACTAATACCCTAGCTACCTTTTAAAGCTATATTTATAAAGCGCTTTATAGGCTAGTTAACACTATTTATGTGGTGTATTTAGATAATATCCTTATTTTCTTAAAAACATAGGAGAAACACACTATATATATTAAGGAAGTTTTAGAGCATATAAGATTAGTAAAGCTATATATAAAACCCTTAAAGTATTTATTTTACTAGGAATTAGTGGAATTCCTAGGGTTTATCCTATTAGTTAATAGGATTTTAATAAATACCTATAGGGTTACTATAATCTAGGACTAGAAGGAGCCTATAAGCTTTAAGAATATATAGTTTTTCTTAGGATTTTATAACTTTTACTAATAGTTTATCTATAAATACTCTAGGATTATAGTACCCTTATATATATTAATAAAAGGTAGTTAAAATAGTATTTAGACTAGGAAGTTTATATTTAAAGTAAAGAAGTAGCTAGCTTTTAGCTAACTAAAAGATACCTTCTAGTAAGCGCCTCTCCTCTATTATTATAACTTAAGTTAACTAGTATATATTAAGATAAATACTTTAGTCTTTATAATAGTAGGAATCCTATCTTAATAGGATAATAAGGGCTACTAGTATTTAGTAGCCTTTTAGTTAAGGAAGTTTATAGATACTAAGTGTAATTATAGTATAGCTAATTAAGAGTTACTTACTATAGTAAAGTTATTTAAACACTAGTAACACTATATTAAAGGCATAGTAACCCTAGTTAAGGTCCTATTAAACTACTATAACCTATAGATCTTTATAAGGTAGTAGAAGTTAAATAAAAGGTAAGCTAGATAATATATATTTCTCTACCCCTTTTACTTTATAATTAAGCATAGACTAGGAAGAGTAACCCTATAAATACTCTATTAAGAAAGTCTAATTATAAAGGCAAACCCCTAATAAATAAGGCACTTTTACTAGAACTTTAGAAGAAAATAGTAGTTACTAAAGAACTAGTAGTAAAAGAGATACTAATATATTAAAGAAGATATAGTAAGATACCTTTAGGGGAGGAAAATACCCTAGTCTTTATAGAGAGGCTTAGTAAGATACCTTTAGGGAGGAAAATACCCTAGCCCCTATAGTAAAAGATAAAGAGGCTAGAGTAGCCTAGCTAAGAGGCTAGTTAGCTACTATAGATCTAGTAAAAGATTAGCTAAATAAGGGGATTTCTAGGAGAAGGTAGTATATATCTAAGACATTAGTATAGTATAAGAGATATAAGGGACTATTATATTACTAAATCCTTACTAATCTAGACTAAATAAACTATTAGTGTAATTACTATAGAAGGTATAAGATAAAGACCTAGATCTATAAAGATAAAAGGGTAATATAGATTCCTAGAGAAAGGGAGGGGAAAAGCTAGTCTATAGTTATATAGCGTAAGGGGCCTCCTAATATACTAAGACTAGGTAGTTATTCCCTAGAGCCTATCTTATAATAGAAGCTTCTATAGCTACACTATAATAATCTACTAGCAGGTTACTTTAGGACTAAGCACACTCTTAAGCTATTAAAGTGTTACTTCTAGTGGCTAGCTATAAGTAAGTCTATATTAGACTATATTATAAGCTATAGGGTTTACTAATAGGTAGTAGCTAGAAGGCATTGCCTATATAGGAGCCTTAAATCCTTACTATTACTAGGGTAACTATAGGTAAAGATCTTAATGGATTTTATTATAGGATTACCTATTATGTAAGTAAGCAAGTAAGAAACTAATGTAATCCTAGTAATTATAGACTAATTTACTAAGTACTCTATCTTCCTACTAGTAACTACTATAATTAACATAGCTAAACTAGCAGAGCTTTTCCACAAAGAAATTAAGCTATAATTTAGGGCCCTAGAGGGTATTATATCTAATAGGGGATTAGTCTTTATAAGCTAATTCTAGTTAGACCTTTACTACCTATTATATGTAAAATAAAGGCTTTTTATAGCGTTTTACCCCTAAACTAATAGCTAAATAGAGAGAATAAACTAAGTGCTTAAGCACTACCTCTAATACTTTATTATAGAGAACTAGTAGATATAGCCTAAGCTACTCCTAATAGCTTAATTTACCTATAATAATATAGTAAATAAGACTATAGGTTACTTACTAAACTACTCCCTTATAGGCTATTTACCTAAGTTTTACTTAGCTCTTAAGGGTAAGACCTAGGAAGGAGGTACTAGAAGTATATATATATATTATAAAGCTATATAAAGTTAGGGAGTAATTAAAGTAAAACTAGGTAAAAGCTACTAAAACCTAGGTAAAGTACTATAATAAATATCACTAGCTATTAACCTTAAAAAGAGGTAACCTAGTACTACTATTAGCAAAGAATATTAGGCTTAAAGAGGTAAAATAGAAGCTAATCCCTAGGTTTATTAGGCTACTTTAAATACTTAATACTATAGGGAAGTAAGTATACTAACTTATACTACCTAAAAATATAGTTAGCTATATAATATATTCTATATTAGCTTACTAAAGCTATAGAATTACTATAATAATGCTAAGAAAGAGAAAATACTAATACTAGACCTTAAGGATAAAGATAAGGAGTATAAAATTAAGGAGATTAAGGACTATAAGAAGATATATAAAGGTAATAAATACCTAGTAAAATAGAAGGGTTAGCCTAGTAAATATAACTAGTAAGTCCTAGTAGAAAACATAAAAGGCGCTTAATATATAACTTAGGTATTTTACTAAAGCAAATTAAATAAGAAGGGTAATAAGATATAAGTAAGTTATAGGTAAAGAGGTATAAAGTTCCTATAAAAAGGCCTAGCCTTATTAGCTACTACTATACTTTAAAGTAAATAACTTAGACTACTTACTAAAAATAAAAGAAAATATACCTAAAGCATAGGGAGAGTTAGGGGAACCCTTTATTATAGCCCTTATATACCTAAAAACCTAACCTCTATAAATAAGGTACTTAGTATTATTCTTATTCCTTATAATTATCTCCTATATTACTAGGTAAAAGTAATGCTTTACTACACCTTAGGGCATAAAACCTAGGTTATAAGACCTTAAATATAAAGTTATTTTTACCTTCTAGGTAATAAGGAGTTTATAATAGTTTTACTATAGAAAGGTTAGTAAATAGGTAGTAAAAGGATAGAGCACTTACTACCCCTAGGATAGGACTTAGAAATATTATAACTAAAAGTTACTAGTAGGAAATAATATACTAATTATATAAAATTAATATATCTTACCCTAAAATATAAGTAAGAGACTAGTAAACCTAGGAGAAAGAGATAAACCTAGTAAACCTTTATAGCCTTAGTAAGACTAAATATAATATAGTATGCTATATTAGTATAATTAAAACCTATTATTAGATTAAGGTAAGCCTTAGTAAAACCATAGTAAGAGTCCGCTAAAAGGCATAGTCCTTAGGTTTTTAGGGTTATTATTACTAAGGGTGTTTATAAGGGTTTATACCTAGTCTAAAAGAGCTAGAAGATCTAGGAAATCCCCTTTATTATAGCTATAGCCTATATAGAGGTATTAGTAATAAGGGACTAAAAGATATAGGAATAGTAATATACTTATAGTATTATAAGTATTACTATGCTTATAGCACTAAATATAGTATTTAAAATATTTTACTATAATAATAGTAAATAATAGTTAAGGGAATTAATAGTTAATCTAGGGTAATTTAGGCTTAGATAGGGGCTTTTCTTAAAGTCTACATACCTAGTATATAAATAATATATATATAAACATTCCTTTAAGGGAATATAATTAGTCTTTATAATAAAAGTAAGGTAATTAATAAGAGAAAGGTTATAATAACTTAAGGTATAATAATATATTATAAAAATATCTATAAATATAGGCAAGAAAAGTATATAAGATAATAGTGCGTTATAGGTGAATTTATACTTAAACGCTATCTATTATTTATTATTATCTTAATTATTAGTAGCTTAGTAAATAGCTATATAGAAGCTAGTGGAAGCTATTTAGGAGCCTAGCTATAAGTAAGGGGGTAATTATAAGGCCTTACTTATAACATAGGCACACTAGTGTACCCTGCGGACAGGCCGCGCCCTAGGGCTAGGTCTACGTAACACTAGCGAGCCGCTAGCTATAAGATAGTGACTTGCATATATAACACACTTAGACTAAGCAAGCTTCAGTCAATATACCAGAGCCCCCATACCTCTTGCCTAGCTACCATTGTTCTCACACTTTAATCTTAGGCATTAGCTTAAGAGCTTCTATCCTAGAGCTAGGCTATCTAAATCTAATAAATAAAGGTTTAAAGTTAAGTTTCTTTATTTATATATATACTTATAATAGCCTAATAAGGTATTTTATAGGTATTTTACTAACTTCTTTATTTATTTCTTTATTAAATTTACTCTTTAAACTACTATTATTAACCTTAGTATCTATAAATTTAGTCCCTTTATTACTTTCTAGTTTAAATTCTAGTTTAAGGAATTTACTCCTTACTTAGGTTAAATTAACCTTTACTATACTATTATTTTCTTTATTTATTAGGTTAATAGATTTATTATCTTTCTAACTTATTTACTTTTTTTCTAATTATTTTCTTTTCTTAATTCTTTTATAGTTATTCTTAATTAAATCTCTTATTACCTAGTTATATACTTACTTCTCTATAAATATATCTAGTAATATACTTATAATATTATTATTATTATTATCCCTAGGTTAATCCTTAGTTTTAATTACTTTTTAGATAACCTTAGTAACTTTATTAATATTTTTATTATATATTTTTACTAATTATAATAGTATATTTAAATTATCTTATTATATTCTTAATTTACTTAAGTACTACTATTATTATAACTATATAATTTATTATATAAGGTATATATACTCCTATAACTAATTTTATTTATTAATTAGTTATAAATATTATTTAAAAAGCTTTCTTTCTATTAAATAGCTTACTATCTTTAGTAAAGATAACTAATAGTCTATATCTTAGTTATATTTAGCTATCTAAGTGTTAGTATTAGTATACGCTTACCTTACTTAGGTAGTTATAATTTTATATACTATTAAATTTCTTTATATTAATACTAGGATTTAAATATATAGGTATATTACTAGTATTTATTTAAATAGTGTTCTTTTATTAAAATTAACCTTATTATTAAATATAATAAGCTTAGGTCTTATGCTTATATATCTATATAGGTTAGTAATAGTTATATATAGGTTATATTTAATCTCTAGAGTAAAGAATTTAAATTTTATATAGTATTCCTTATAATTATTATACTTTTATATTTCCTATAGCTAATATAGTTCTATATTTTATAGCTTCTAGAAATCTTTATTACTTATACTATTATTAAGGGAAATAGTAACTATAAAGTAAAAATATAATTAAAATAAAATTAATAATATATTTACTAAATATAACTACACTAGGCTTATAGTAGTATTAGGGATAATATAAGGTTTAAGTAAAAGTAAGTCCCTTTTAGTTAGTATAAAATATAATATATATAAAAGGTCTTATAGCTTTATACTAGCTTACTAAATTTACTAGTCTTCTATAATCTCTCTTACTTTATAATTACTATTCTATAGGTAAATTAAGGCCCTTTTTATATATTCTTTTATCTAATTAATTAGATTTTTCTTAAGGTATTTTTCTACTATCTTAAATATATTAATTTATATTTTACTTTCTATTATCTATTAGTTATCTTTAGCTATATATCCCTTTTATTTAATAAGAAATTTTACTTTTATAGCTTTAGTTTATTTAAAAATCTTAACCTAATACCTATAAATTCTTTTAATCTCCTAGTAATTTACTTCCTCTAAATTATTAAATATAATTAGTAATAAAGCTAGTTCTTCCTTATTAAATAAATCCTTTTCTTATACTAGCTTCTATATTTATATTACTAATACTACTAAGTAAACTTATAAGTTTAGGGAAAATCTAATTAATATACTAATAGATTTACTTTTTCTAGTACCTTATATAGCCTTACCCTTTATAGTAACTATTTTTTCTTAGGTTTACTAGGTAGCTTATATCCCTTATATAATTATAAATATACTATATTTCCTTTATTAATATTAACTAGTTTATAGTAATTATTATACTAAATCTTAGTAAGTATAGCTACTATTATAATTACTAATTAGGCTTTATACTAGTAAAGTTTTTATAATACTACTATATTATTTACACTAGCTTTAGTGTTAGTTATATTATTTAAAGAGAGAAAATTAATAATACTTAATAGATAAAAACTATATAATAGCTTATTAAGGGCCTACCCTATACTTACTACTATAGTATTATTTAATTAATACTATAGTGCTAGGAGTAGTAATATTTATACTATATTTAAGTCTATTATTATATAGTATTATATTATAATTATAACTATTTAGTTCTTTCTTTTTACTATTTTATTTATCTAAGGGTAATATACTATACTTATTAGGAGTTTAACTCCTATATACCTAAATATCTCCTTTTATATATTAGATATAAACTTTAGGTTTTTATTACTAATAATTTATCTTAGTAGTCCTTAGTCTATAATATATAAAGCATAAAGGAGTAATTTTACCTAGATTTTTACTATATATATAGTATATCCTAGTATTAGAAAGGTCCTTTTACTAAATAGGTAATTTACTAGATATAAAGAATTATATATTATATATCCTTTTATTTACTATATTATATTTATAGCTAATACTTCTAGTATATTTATAATAAAATTAAGTAAAATTATATAAAAGGCATAAGCTTTAGCTATAAAGGTTATAGCTTTTCTAGTAGTTTTAAATAATTAATTATATTTTCCTAATATATAGTATAATAAGCTATATAATTATAAATTTACTAGCTTATATATAGGAAACATACTAATTAAAGCTTTATTACTATTCTAGTAATACTAAAGTATTATTACTTATTATAAACTAATTATAGTATAGATTTAACCTTTACTATTAGAATATAAAGATAGAAAAATCTATCCTTACTACAATAATATAGTAAACTATCCTTATATAAATCCTATTTATATAAAGGAATTTTTAGTCTAATCCTAGTATTCTTTACTACTTACCTTTCTTAGTAAGCTCTTATAGCTATAATAATTTAGCTAAACTTTTAATTAGACTAATATTCTTAGATAATTCTAGCCTTAAGGTTATTATCTATTATTATAGTTATAATATATTCCTTAGTAGTAAAAACACACTTATATCTAATTTATTATACTAGCTTTTTTACATTACTTCTTTATAGGTAACCTTTACTAGTAGTCTAAAGAGTATATTTAGTATAATATTTAGTACTCCTAGTATATATATTACCTTTAGATTAAATTATAATAAATAATTTATAACTTTAGCTAATTTTAGGTTAGCTTTATCTAGATTTATTATTAATAGTAAGGTATATTTAATAATACCCTTTACTAGTAAATAGTTAGTTAAAATATTAACTATAGTACTATTAGATTAGACTATTTTTTAAAGCTTCCTAATACTTTAAGTAATTATAGCTACTTTTACTTTAGTTAAACTATATTATTTCTTAATACTTAATATTACCCTTAAGAGAAATAGGATTAGCTATATTTAGTTATTCTTAATATCCTTCCTAGGAATACTTTAACTATTCTATTTCTCTTATAATTAAAAGGTATATAAACTAAAACCTTCCTTATAAGTATTAATTTTAAGGAAAAGTAGTCTCTTTAGATTATAATACTATAAGGTTTATTTCTTACTTAAGAATGCCTTAATATCTTTAAAAGCCCTTTTCTTCTCCTTAGTTAGTAAAAATATCTTTTATTATATCTTTCTCTTTTATACTAGCTTTAAGATACTAGTGATTTTTTTATTCCCTTTATAAAATTCCTTTAATAGCGCTATTTTTATGCCTATAAGGGTTAAATTTATATATTAAACTATAGGATTCTATTATAAAGGAATCTAGCTATTCTAATAAAGGTTTTAAGACTAGATAAATTGCTTAGAAAAATCATCTTTTAAAAAGCTTTTAACTAGTTATTAGTGTTAATAATTCTATTACTATTAATAATAAAACTAAGTAGCTAAATAGTAAGATAACTAATAAATAACTTCTTTATAGTAATTATTATCCTATTTTCTTTAAGGATTTTAAGTATAATATTAAGGTAGTCTAAATACTCTTCTAAGCTATTAGAAAATATAATAATATTATTAATATATACTTAAATAAAATACTTATACTTCTAAAATAGCTAGTTTATAAACTATTAGGTAAAAGTAAGAGAATTTTTAAATCCTATTAATACTATATTTAATGCTTTAAGGCCTTAATTTAATATAACTACTATATAGGCTTAATAGTCCCTCTTAACTAGTAATTAGTAGAAAAATCCTATTTTATTAAAAAGTAAAAACCTTCTTACTATAAGTATTATTTATAATATTACTTTAGTCTAGTAATAGGTATATATCTAGTATAGCTATATTATTAAGTAGTCTTATATTAATTATAACTCTCTCTTTCCTTTCCTAACTAGTTTTTACTAGACTATAAAAGCTAGATATATTATAGCTACTAGTTTATCTAGATATAATATTTTTCCTTTTAGGTAAAGTTTATTATATACTTTATTAAGTTTATTTATATCTTATTCTCCTAATCTATAAGGCCTAATTAGCCTTATTTAGTATTACTATCCTTTAATAAGGTTAATTCTTATTTTCTAGTTCTTTATTATAGGTATAATACCTCTATTATAATAAATATTATATTTATTACTAAGCTAAATAAATTTGCTTACTACTTTATAGTTAATATTAGTAATTTATACTCTAAATTTATTAGTAATATATAAAATCTCCTTTAGGTATAAAATCCTATATAATAGCACTTTTATATTAACCTTTATTAGGTTAAGCTTATCCTTTTCCTTATTAGATTTATTACTATCCTTATCTAAGTCTTTCTTTTTCTTTATAATATTTTTACTAAAATATATATAATACACTAAAGGATTATTAACTAAATAGTTAGTATTTACTTTGCTAGCTACTATTAGCTATATAACTTTCTTATACTTATAGATTATAATAGTTTTATTAGTTAAGTTATAGGTAATTATCTATCCTTAGCTAGATTTACTAAATAAAGTATTAGGAAATATTCTAAATATAACTATATATAGTATATACTTATTTCCTAATTTTTTATATTACTTTCTAAGTAACTAGTACTTTTATAAATACTTTTAGTAAAATTAATACTATATATATAGTAACTACCCTTTAGTAAGAAACCTTATTAGCTAGTTAAAAATTTTTACTTATACTATTATACTATAAACTAATCTAAAACTACCTTAAGGTATATAAAATTAATTTTTACTTTATATTTATAAAGGAAATTTATTCTAAGTAATAGCTTAAGTCCTAGGTTTAGTATTATATTTACTATAATTATAAAATATCTAGTGATTTTAGTTTTATAAGCTATCCCTAGAATATAGAAATTAAATATAGCTTTTTTAGTAATAAAAAGAAAGACTAAACTCTAGATATAGGCTTAGGTTTTTATATTTCCTATTTTATATTTAACTTATTTTATTATAGCTATACCTTATTTACTAAAATTAATAATATTCCTATATTAAGGTAAATTTAATAACTCTTAACTTTATTATTAAATTTAAGAGAAATCTTTAGATATATATTTACCTATTTTTATTATACTTAACTTCTTATAGTCTTACTATAGCCTTAATTACTTATTCTAAAATAAGTTAGCTTAACTTAGCTAAATTTATCCTTAGAATAGTTTTATTTACTTTCTTTTTAGTACTTTCTATAAAATAAGTTTTAATAAAATTAAATTCCTATACTTAGGTATTTATATAGTTATTCTTTATAATTACTTTTTCTTTAGTTAAGTAATATTTATACTCCTAAAGATAAGTTTTATACTATTATATATTAGAGTTATTATTAAATACTATTATATATATATATTCTTTTTCCTTAGTAAGTAATTTCTTCTAATACTAAAATTACCTAGGCTACTATAGCTAGCTTATTCTCTTTAGTAATTCTAAGTCCTAGGGTTATTATTTATTATATTAGGTTTAGGGGTTATTTTACTAATTCTAGCTAAATTCTAAATACTTTTCTCTTTTTCCTAAGATTTATTTTACTATAGCCTTTAGATTTATCCTTTAATTAGTTAGTTTTACTAGTATAGCCTTAGTTAGAAAAATCCTAGAGATCTTTAAGTATTTTAATTATCCTATTTATAGCGCTAATTTCCTAGTTAAAATTATATATTTAATAGTTTATTCTAATTAGCTTATACTTAGTCCTTATTCTCTTTTAAATTACTACTAGATATCTTAGTATTAAAATAAACCTTAAGCTTTCCTTTACCTTTTCTAGCTATAGAATAACCTTTACTATATAAATAATTATATAGGTTATACCTTTTATTATTAACTATAGTAATATAGGCTAATCTTATATTTATTATAGTTAAAACTAGGTATATTTAGTGTAATCCTAGATAGAGTTTAAGATATAAACATACTAGGAGCTAATAATTAGTTATCTTATTATTTACCCTAGTATACTAAAAATCTTTAATATAAATTTATAAAAAGATACTTTATTTATAATATTCTCCTTAGTATATTTTACTTTATTAAGCTATACTATTATATCTTAGACTTAAATACTAAATTCCTTTTAAACTACTATAAATACTCTTAATATTTCACTAAATATAGTATTTTATTCTTCTAAATTAAGATATTATTAGTACTATATTATTATATCTCCTTAGAATAATATCTAAATCTTTTTCTAAATAATATCTTATTAGCTAGAATTAGTATAATATAAATAATCTTTAACTACCTAGACTTATAATTTAATATTATAAAAATAGTTTACTTCCTATTATATATAATAAGGTTACTATTAATCTCTTCTAGCTTATTATAAGGCTTAAAATGCCTAATATCTATAATTTTCTATATTAAATCTATATTTTATTTTATATTTTCTATTTACTAACTATATTAATCTTAATTAAGCGCTAGATCTGCCTTTCTTTAGTTTCTAGGGCTAGTATACTATCCTTAGTTAGGGGATATAATACTTATTACTTTTAATAAGGATTTACTTACTACTATATAAATCCTTACTAGTATTATAGTTATAGGTATTATAATTACTAGTATTATAGTTATATTAGTTATACTAATAGTCCTATATTAGTATAGGAATAACTATTATCCTAACCCTAGTTATCTAGTAAATATAATATTCCTTAGGTAGTATTTTATACTAATAGTATTAAATTTACTAAGGCACTTACACTTTACTAGCTTTTAATTTTAGTTATTAACCTTATTACTAGCTAGTTTATTTTTACTACTATCTTAGCTATTATTACTTACTATATAGCCTATTACTATTTTATTACCTCCTAAAGTACTCTTATAGTATTAGATTTACTAGTCTTAGTATAAAGTTCCCTTAGGTCTAGTAAGTTCTCTAAGGGTTCTAGCTATAGGTTATAAAGTTCCCTTAAATCTAATAGGTTTCCTAAGGGTTTTAGCTATAGGTTTTTAGATATAGCTTTATTAGCTAGTTAGGGAGTTTAGTATACTAAATAGTAGTGTTATTTTTAGGATAGTTTATAATCCTCTTTTCTTTATTATTTTTATTTTTCCCTATACTTTTCTTAGTTTTAGTAGTTATAGTACTATAAGCTAGGCTAGTAATACCTTTAGATTATCTCTCTAATACCTTATTACCTTTTAATCTATTAGACTTATTAAGAAATCCTTTAGATTTAGCTTTTAAAATATAAGATTTAACTTAATTCTAAGTAAGGTATATAGCTTATATATCTATTAGATTCTAATAAATAGGAGGATTTTAATATATTAGGTATTTATATCTTTTTATTACTTTATTATTAAATTTATATCTTATAAGTTTAATTAAATTTTCTTATTTATTAGTTTTAATAAGTTATTATTTTTAATACTTAAAACTTAGGTTTATATTATTAAAAGCCTAAAACTAGTAAATAAGTTATAGTTTACTTTTAGTAACTAGAAAGCTAACCTAAAGGTCTATAAATTAATATTATAAATAGTTAGTTTTAGATATAAGGTTTTATTTCTAGGTTTCTAGAAGGGTATAATAAAAGAATCTCTAATTACTACTACTTATTATATACTAGTTATATATAGTAAGGAGTTAAATCTATTAGAGAGGCTAATAGATCTAATAGGTTATAATTTATGCTAAGTTTACTTATAAAAGCTACTATTAGGGGTAGTGTATAATATAAGAAGTAAGTTAAATTCTGCTATTAATGTCTGAACCTAGTCTTTTATTAGCCTCCTTTATTCTGCCACGTAATAGTTACTATAGCTCCCTTTCTCTCTTTTCTAGTTTATATATAGCTCCTTATTATACTTTTACTAGACTTTTACTAACTTTTCTATAGGAGAACCCTAAGAATACTATAGCTATCTAGGAGATAAAAATAGTTCTTTAGCTCTAGCCCTCTAACCTAGGCTATATAGCCTAGGTTATAGTAATTTATTACTTTTACTATACTATAAAGGAAGTGGTTTATAGTAATAAGAATAAGGTAAAGTATAGCTTTAATAGTAAGGAGGTTATCTCCTATATAAGGGCTATAATAAAGGGGTTTCCTATTATTTTACTTATACTCTAAGTACCTTTTCTTTTATTATTTAGTAATATAACCTAGGCCTTTAGGTAAAAGTTTTTATAGTAACTAATAAGGTTAAGCCTTTTTATAGTAACTTTATATTCTTTTACTAGTGCTTTATTTCTATATTACTATCTTTTAATATAAATACCTTATAGTAACTAGTTATATTAGTCCCTTTCTATAGGTATTTTAGGTTTAATTACCTATAGTTTACTTATATTCTATTACCTTTCTTACTTAATTTAGTTTAGTAAAATACCTAAATTATATATTAAGTGCCTTTTATATCTTTTACTAAAACTTATTAGTTATATTTACTAGGCTAACCCTTTTATTTTATAAGGTATTTATTACCTTTATAGGTTTTCCTATAGTCCTTAATCTCCTTAATTTTATACTTATTATATTTATCCTTAAGGTTTAGTATTAGTATTTTCTTATCCCTAGTGTTCTTATAGTAATTTTATAGCTTTAATAAGCTAATATAAAATATATTATATAGTTAACTATACTTTTTAGGTAATATAAGTTAGTATACTTATTTTCTAATAGTATTAAGTATTTAAAATAGTTTAATAAACCTAGGGATTAGCTTTTATTTTATCTCTTTAAGCCTAATATTCTTTACTAATAGTAATACTAAGTTATCTCTTTTAAGATTAATAGCTAGTAGTATTTATTATAATACTTTACCTAGGTTTTAGTAGCTTTTACTTAGTTTTACTTTAATTACTTTTTAACTTTATATAGCTTTATAATATATATATATACTTCTAGTACTTTTCTTTCCTAAGTCTTACCTTTAAAAGCTAAGTAAAACTTAAGTAAATAACCTATAAGGGAGTAGTTTAGTAAGTAGCTTATAGTCTTATTTACTATATTATTATAAGTAAATTAAGCTATTAGAGTAGCTTAGGCTATATTTACTAATTCTTTATAATAAAGTATTAAAAGTAATACTTAAGTACTTAGTTTATTCTCTTTATTTAGCTATTAGTTTAGGGGTAAAATACTATAAAAAGCCTTTATTTTATATATAATAGGTAGTAAAGGTCTAACTAGAATTAGCTTATAAAGACTAATCCCCTATTAGATATAATACTCTCTAAGGCCTTAAATTATAGCTTAATTTCTTTATAAAAAGCTTTACTAGTTTAGCTATATTAATTATAGTAATTACTAGTAAGAAAATAAAGTACTTAGTAAATTAGTTTATAATTACTAGGATTATATTAGTTTCTTACTTACTTACTTATATAATAAGTAATCCTATAATAAAATCTATTAAGATCTTTACTTATAGTTACCTTAGTATTAGTAAGGATTTAAGGCTTTTATATAAGTAATACTTTTTAGCTATTACCTATTAGTAAACCCTATAGCTTATAATATAGTTTAATATAAACTTACTTATAGCTAGCTACTAGAAGTAATACTTTAATAGCTTAAGAGTATACTTAGTCCTAAAGTAACTTACTAGTAAATTATTATAGTATAGCTATAAAAGCTTTTATTATAAGATAAGCTCCTAAGGAATAATTACTTAGTCTTAGTATATTAGGAAGCCTCTTATACTATATAACTATAAACTAGCTTTTTTTCCTTTCTTTAAGAAGTTTATATTACCTTTTTATCTTTATAGATTTAAGTCTTTATCTTATACTTTCTATAGTAATTATACTAATAGTTTATTTAGTTTAAATTAGTAAGGATTTAGTAATATAATAGTCCCCTATATCTCTTATACTATACTAATATCTTAGATATATATTACTTTCTCCTAGAAATCCCCTTATTTAGCTAATCTTTTACTAGATTTATAGTAGCTAACTAGCCTCTTAGCTAGGTTACTTTAGCCTCTTTATTTTTTACTATAAAGGCTAGGTATTTTTCTTCCTTAAAGATATCTTACTAAGCTTTTTTATAAAGACTAAGGTATTTTCCTTCTTTAAAGGTATTTTACTATATTTTTTTAATATATTAGTATTTCTTTTATTACTAGTTCTTTAGTAATTACTATTTTCTTCTAAAGTTCTAGTAAAAATACCTTATTTATTAGGGGTTTACCTTTATAATTAAACTTTTTTATAAAGTATTTATAAAGTTACTTTTCCTTAGTTTATACTTAATTATAAAGTAAAAGAGATAAAGAAATATATACTATTTAGCTTACCTTTTATTTAACTTTTATTACCTTATAAAGGTTTATAAGTTATAGTAATCTAATAAGACCTTAACTAAGGTTACTATACCTTTAATATAGTATTACTAGTATTTAAATAACTTTACTATAGTAAGTAACTCTTAATTAGCTATATTATAATTATATTTAATATTTATAAACTTCCTTAACTAAAAGGCTACTAAATACTAGTAGCCCTTATTATTCTATTAAAATAGAATTCTTACTATTATAAAAACTAAAGTATTTATCTTAATATATACTAGTTAACTTAGGTTATAATAATAAAGAAAAGGTACTTACTAAAAAGTATCTTTTAGTTAGCTAAAAGCTAGTTACTTCTTTACTTTAAATATAAACTTCCTAGTTTAAATACTATTTTAATTACCTTTTATTAATAAGTATAAGGGTATTATAATACTAAAGTATTTATAAATAAACTATTAGTAAAAGTTATAAAATCCTAAAAAAACTATATATCCTTAAAGCTTATAAACTTCTTCTAGTCTTAGATTATAGTAACCTTATAGGTATTTATTAAAATCCTATTAACTAATAAAATAAACCCTAGGAATTTTATTAATTCTTAGTAAAATAAATACTTTAAGGGTTTTATATATAGCTTTACTAATCTTATATACTTTAAAACTTTCTTAATATATATAGTATACTTCTCCTATATTTTTAAGAAAATAAGAATATTATTTAGATATACTATATAAATAATATTAACTAGCCTATAAAGTACTTTATAAATATAGCTTTAAAAGGTAACTAAGGTATTAGTTAACCTAAAGGGTATTATAAGGTATTTATAATATCTATATTATATATAAAATATAGTCTTTTACTTATTACCCTTTTTAATATAAATTTAATAGTAAGTATTCTTAATATTAATCTTTAAGAAAAAATAAGCCCCTTAGTACTAGTCTAGGATCTCTAAAATTAAAGGGAGAGTGTAGTAATTCTTTTATATTACTTTATTAAGTCCTTAGTAATCTATATATAATTAAAGTATTTTATTTTTCTTTAGTATAAATAAAATAGGTATACTTATAGGGCTTTTAAAGGGTTTTATCTAGCCTTTTATAGGTTTTTATTAATATACTTATAAAGCTTCTTTAGCTTACTTTAAGAGAGAGAGTAAATTAGCTTATATAAGGGTATTACCCTTAGTATTAAGTTAATTATATAGTTAGTTACTTTTCTTAATAATAAACTCCTTACTTTATTTAATATAAATATATCTTTAAACTTATATAATTCCTTAAGGATATTTTTAATAGTTTTATATACTTTTACTTTCTTATTATTTTTAAGGGTAATAAACTTATTTTTTATAACTCTTATAATAGTATATATAATAGTCTTATTATATATTACCTTTATAAATTTATAAGAAGTTATAAGTAAAAAGGCCTTTTTCTTTTCTTAAATTACTACTCTTATAAGTATAAGTAAAGGTATATATATTCTTTTATAAGTATATATATTTTAATTAATATAAGGCTTTCCCTTACTCTTAGGTTTTTATTTATAGCTATATATAGTAGCTTAAAGTCCTTTTTTTTTTCTCTTAAGTTCTTAATAGTAATAAGTACCTTATAAATACTATATTAAAAACTATAAAGGCCTTTATTACCTTAAGAATAAGTACTATAGCCTTAGCCTAGTTAAGCTTATAGTTTTTATAAATTTAGTACTAATAATATTAATCTTAGTATAGCTATTTAAATTTATTACTATTTTAATATTTTTTTACCTATAAATAGTAACTAATATATAAAATTAATACCTTATTAATACCTTAGTATTTAAGGTAAAAATAAGGGTATTTACTTTTACCTTAGGAAGTTTCCTTAGCTTTCTTAAGGCTTTTTCTTTAGCTTATTATAATTAAATATAAGATACTTTATATTATTATAATTATAATATTATCTCTTATTCTTAACTTTACTATTATTTAAGTAAGTAACTAAACCCTTTTCTTAGTTTTTATTTCTTTAATCCTTATAAGGTTTATAGCCTTATAAAGAGTTATATTTATAATACTAGAGGTTTTTATATAGGCCTTTATCTCCTAAATACTTAGGCTTTTACTTACTCTTTAGTATAGCTTCCTAAAATTACTATATAAGTTATATAATCTTTTCTTAAGTCTTTTCTATAATAAAAGTATATAAGTTAATATAGTCTTATAGTTTAGGGAGTAATTTTATAAAGAATATAAAAGTATAAAACTTTTTATAGCTTTTTCTAGGTATTTCTTTAGTAAATCTAAGTAAATACTAAATTTAATAAGGCTTTAGCCTTTATATTACTTTATATTCTCTAGCTATATAGCTATTTAAGTATTATAATTTATAAAGTCTTAGAGTAATATAAAGGTCTAAGTCTAGAATTTATCTTAGTTATCCTTAAGGTTATCTTAGCTAGTAGCTTATTATTCCTTAAGGTATTTATCCTATTTTACTTTATAGTTAGTATATATATAGTTAAGTATAAAGAGAATCTTTTAGTAGTTATATTAGTACTTTTTCTTTACCTTATTAAAGGTATAATTTAGGTTATTAATTTATATCTTATACTTCTATAAGTTTATAAGGTATTAAAAGTTAGTAATATTTTAGACTTTAATCTCTTAGCTACTATAGCTTAAGAAAGTACTAGCTTTTTACTACCTTTTACCTATTTTTCCCTTAAGTTTAGTTATAGTAAGTTAATAAGCTTTTACTCTTATTTTTATAGTTTTTAAAGTTATTTAAGTTAAGTAATTTACTTTATTATTACTATAGCTTTAGTACTAAGGGTAAAGGGTTTAATCTTAAGTATAGTCTTTATAAAATATAGTATATTCTTAGCTATAATATTACCCTTATTTAATTAGTTTTAGTTATTATCTAATATTACTTTAGTAAATTAAGTAATTCTCTCCCTTATATTACTCTTAAGTAATTAGTAAAAGAAGCTTTAGAATTATAAGAATAATAATAGCTAAGTAAGAGATATAAGGGCTTTAGTATATTAACTAAAGCTTACTAAGTCTAAGTATATTATATATATAAGTTACTATCTTATAGCTAGTGGCTTACTAGTGTTATATAAACCTAGCCCTAGGGCGCGGCCTATTCGCGGGGTGCGCTAGTGTGCCTATGTTGTGAGTGAGGCCTCACAGGAGTAGGTTATTTACTACCCCTTTAGTTACGTAATTAATGCGTTTTTAAACATATCTAAGGTTTTAGTGTAATTTATATATAAGTTTTTAATAGTAAAAAAATAGCTAAGTGTAACTAAGTGTAATTAAAAGCACTAGGCTTATAACCTATAAGATAGTATAAAAAGTGATAATGATTTTTAGCTATCTAAGCTATTCACATGTGGTATAATAAGGCTATATATATAAGGGCAAAAGAGGGTCTTTGCCCTAAGTGCTAAGGTCTCGTAACGAAGCCTTAAAGAGGGAAGACATCGCGATAGTGATGCCTAAGATGTGAGGCTGCTACAACCAACAGAAAGAATCTCCGCTAACATAGGGAGGTGGGAAGGCGGAGTGGGTACCAAGTGACTAGTTACGTAGACTGTGTCTAGCCTTAATAGGTCTGGCCGTGTTTGTGCCACACAGTGTGCAAATTCCATGTCCTTTCCCAAAAGTGGAGAGGACTGGTGACCTCCAGAGCCTGCAAACATCTTTGATCTTACCTCATCCAATCGCTGAAAGACTTGACACTCGCCAGAGAAGACTTTGACTGACATGATATATCTATAGATTTATGGAACAAAAGAAACAAAACTGCATCGCACCCTTCCTGAGGACGCAGTGACACACCAGGGCCCAGCCTTAGTACGGCTCGGCAAGAAGGAGAGTCGGCAGAGCGGACGTTTTCGGATATAAAACATTCTCTGAGAGGGTGACGCCTCATTTATTGGCATGAATGAGAAAAGAAAATTGCAGCTGCCTACTATGAGTTCTCGACAGACATGAGAGTAGCTTTCACATGCTATAGGTGAGCCATAGTTATGCAAAACAAGAGCGATCTGGGCTGTATCAGTCCCGGTGCTTGCATAACCCATGGATAAGAGGCCACCTTGCAAGAGGCCACCTTACACGTGTCTCGCTGGCACCACTGTCCAAATCCGCTCCCTTGGATTTCAATATTGAGGACACAATACACTCAGACTCACCACCTCATAGGCTTTCAATATCTTGCAGATGTAAGAAATGATGGTTTTGGCAATCCTCTGAGCTCATTAGATCGGTATTTGTTTCCTTTGCGGGGTTTCATGTACAAAAAGCGGGGTTAGGTTTTAAGAGAAAACCGCGCACACAGAGCAATCTCTTATTAACGAGGGATAGATCTACGGCCAATTAAGAATTCTTGTTCTCCTTCAAAAACACCCAGAACAGAAAAAACCGTATAATTCCTCATACTAACCCAAGGGCCCGGGTAGGATACGGGCTGCTTTGGTCCGCGAAGAATATCGTTGTGGGAGGCGTAACGGAGCACCATGGGACAGCGCCACTGACGTTAGAAAGGGCGTCTCTCGAGACAAAAGATACATCAGAGTTCCGTCTCCCTGCTCTGCGCTCTTTCATGCTAATACTAGCCTGGTGCTTTATCAAACGATATGTTTTCCGTAAAGCCAGAGGCAACTCGTAAAGAACAAGCGACGAGAAAAATATACCCCATAGGGTCTATTAAGCTATTAGCTTTAAATATAGTACGAGAGAATGGTATTGCACACATGCCAAGTCAAAGGTGGACGGATCTATACAATGTTCGAAGATAATAAGTATACTGCTTCCAATGACTGCCAGGCTTAAGACTAGGAACATGACCAAATCCCAGAGAGTTTGAAGCGATAGCAAATTTCTGGCGGTGGCACATTTCCTCACTGTGCCTTCCACGCGACAAATACGTCATCTACAAAATCGCCATGATGGGCACCTGAATGCCGAGTTGCCGTCTATCCGCCATTCCGTGGCCCAGATCAAGTCTCTCGCAGCTGCTTCCGGCTATGTTCCAGTGTGCTTTGCTCCATTAACCCTTCCTCCCTTTCAGGCGAATCCGCTCTATACAGAGCACGAATTTGGTATTTCAAGGCTTCCTAAAGGGCGTGTTTTGCTTCTCGATGGACCTTGCGGCCAGGAAATGACTTCAAGATGATAATGGGCCAAATTGGAGCCACAAGGAAGTGCGGCGTCAGGGAGTTGAAAGACGGCAAGTGGTGCGGAGTGAGGAACGGGTTAAGTGGCAGAAGTCAGCATCCAGTGTAGTCTCACGGTCCCCAAGAAGATGGGGTGCGTTGTAAGAACGAGATCACAACTGTCATTAGCGGATGCTTCAGAGGCGTGCTTCACTCCGACACAGTTCCTTTTTTTCCTTAATCAATTTCTTTCTCCCTGTGATTAGAAAGATCTTGGTCTGCTGTTGCCTCAGCCGCTGCAGCGGCTCTGTGTGCAGTGGAAGATTTCGACGCTGCGGCGGCCATCGCCGCTGCAGAAGCATCTCGGAGTTCCTTGGAAGCGGCACGGTACTCCTCGGCTATCTCCCGCTTCTTAGCGTTCGAAATTGAGTAATCGTTCTTCGCAGCTTGACGGATGGCTGAGATCTCGTCAAACTTTTCTTGGTACTCCGCTACGCTGAGCATTGTGACAGATTAATAGTCAAAGTAATACGAAATGTGGACTCAGGTTGAAAAAAAAACGTGTAGAGCTAGGAAAGTGTGGAGGGAGGACACGGAGGATTGAAGTATAAATAGCACAACAGTCTGGCTGGCTTACGTAATCTGTGCACGTGCAAGGGACCAGTTACTACGCACAGTGCACAGTGTCTTTGACAAGACAATCTTGTAAATTACCCCTCTTGTAAATTCTGGTGACAAACAGCATGAAAGCAAATTTTATGTCCGTCTTCAGTTTAGCAGCAAAAGAATTTAGAAAGAATAATCCGAGAGATGAACCTGCCAGACTCCGCAGCGATCCCTATCACGGATCCAGCATGTTCCGTTACACCTTTGCCTTTGGCGCAGCAAAAGATGGATGAGTTCCGCCGTGGGGTTACTCTGGGAAATTGTTGGCACTGGCCATAGGGTCGGCCATGTCGATTTCCCAGGGGACCTGTCGTCTGGGTGAAGGTCTAGTGACCACCAACAAGCTACGAGTTCTCTCGTCAAAGGTCCGTTCATCGTGGGTGTCTCAACGACTTGGCAACGGATCAACTCAACCGAGACACTGATGGGGCCTGTTACAACAGCACCAGGTCATCCAGGAAGCGCCCTTCTCCTTCACACCTGTCTAGTTCGACTTCGAGACAGGTTCTGTTTCATCAAGCGCCGAGGATTGCTGGTGTAATCCAGCATGGCCTTGAAAAACTGAGTAACGGGATATTCGAGCAAGTAGGCGTTTCGATCGTCGTGGATCGAGCGCCTTCGCTTAGTTCCTACCTTGACAATGGCGCCGCGAATGTCAGTTCCGCCTTCTTGAATGCATTCGGCATGCAGGGACCAGTCGCGATAGTTTTTAATAATTGTGTCAACAATTTTTGGTCCATTTTTAAGGCATTCAGGGCAGCTGAACGGAGATTTGAGCTGCCCAGCATGTATCTGGTTGAAACGCAAACGAAACCCATGCATTGTGAAGCAATCTTGACATAATGGGCAGTATGCAGTGCAGGCCGCTCAGTCTGTGGGAAGAGGTTTCGTGCGTGGTTTTTGCCGTGGAAGACACGAACGTAACTCCTCCATGACGGGCCAGCCTGCCGGCACGACTTTGACCATGTCTTGTCGCCGGCATTCTGGGCATTGGAACTCTTGGTCAAACGTGTGGCGCCCCTTAACATGCCTTGTAAGACTAGATGTATTCTTGAAACTATTGAAGCACAAGAGACATTTTCTTTCAATTGTAGTTTCTTGCGGCTCCATCCCATCATCATTCTGCAGCAGGAGGTGCGCAACAAGTTTATCCACGAACACCTCCACTTCGTTGTTCAGACAAAAAAAGATCCAGAAATGTGGTGGTGGTTAAAATAAGGCCGTTGTGCGTCGTCGCGCGAAAGCCCCGCGTCGTTCAGGGTCCTGAAAACAGAACAAGTAACTACGTGATATTTAGTAAGAGCAAGTAATATTCCATTCAAGACGGTGTAGCTTTCTCAAAAGTTGGTTCATGATCCTCCAAAGACTGACACCCCGATCTCCAAGTTGGGGGCAACGACACTCCAGAACTGGAAGCTCCTGAACCAAAAAGAAGAGCTTGATGGGATCCCGAATTTTCTGGTAGGTATGGTCGTATGTGCAAGTGGGAGGAATAGTTTTGACTTGTATAGCTGGAATCGTGTCACAGTTTCACCCACTGCGCCAAGTTTTGTCCCGCCTCTTTCATCCAAGTACGCTTTTTTGCACGCCGTACATACATGAGAGCACAAGAGCACAATCAGTCCCAACGCCAAAATCCCACGCACGCACCATTCTCCGTCTCCTAATTCGGCATCATGCCGCACTCTAACCATCGTAATAAGCACGGTCCATCAGCCGAGGGGCCTGACATGTCGCACCACCCCGCAGGCGACTCCTTCGGGCAAACGAGAACCTTGCTGGGGTCGTTGGAGAACCCTGAGGGCAAGACGGGCTACGGCCAGCCAGAATGGCCATGTTGCGATTCCGCCTTCGAGCCATTGACCCCTTTCCTCCTTTCCCTCCTTTCCTCGTCTACTATCACGCGGAGTGCATAGATCTGTTCGGCAATCAACTCGTCTCGACTCCAATATTGACAACCCCATCGCGACTAATCACCGCCAAGCCCCTTCACCATCCCGGATGACCCCAAGAAGCATCAACAGAAGCACGAGACACGAGGCACAAGCACGATAGAAAACATGAACTCTCTACCCCCAGAAATCCTCCTCGAAATCCTGTCCCATCTCCCGCCGTCCTCCCACCCCCGCCCGCCTCACCTCCCGCCTCTTCAACGCGCTCCTCTCCCCACGGCATTCCCGCGCCTCGCATCCTTTCTCGATCCCGCAATCGCCACGTCTCTCCTCGAAGAGGGCGTCCGCGAAGCCCGCGCCCGGAACGTCATGTCCGTGTGGTCCCCGTGGTGCTCCGTGCCCGGGAACTACCCATCCCGAAAAGTTTCCTGCTGGCAATGTATCTTGCGCTGCGGAGCAGACAGTGGGTTCAGGGGACGGCATCGGGAAGGGGGAGTCTTGGGAGTCGGATAGCGCGATTAGCGGGATGGGTGATGAAGAGGCGGACGCGGCCGACGAGGAGCTGACGGCGAAGAAGATGGCGGACATGCTGGGGAGGCACGATTTGGGCGAGGATGTGGTGAGGGGGCCATGTTTCGGTATGCTCTTTATTTGAGCTACATCTACCGTGGGGAGGGACAGGCTCCTAGTCTGTGGGTGTTTGATAAAGAGCTCTGGGAGACCAAGTTATGACGGGCATGATGACAACGATTGGGTTCATGAACGGGCGATACAAAGTATATGTCCTTATATTTCTCTAACATATGTAGACAGCATTGTCTTCGCAACGCCAGAAGCTTCAGGCGTATTAGGGAGGGTGTATTGTTTTTTTATATATAAGGCGTCTGGCCAGGTATGTGTCGATGTGAACACCCGAGGCTTGGTATATAAAAACATATTATAACAACCATTCAATCATACAACCCAAAACCCACAAAAACTGTCCACACAACCTCTTGGAGGGTCCGTCGCATTATGATGTCTTTATTTCCATATTCTGCCCCACATTCTCCTTTTGGACATTTGAATCGAGTATCATTCCGCAAATCACTTGCAGAGAGAACTAAACGGACATTTTCCGTTGTTTCTTACTTGGGCTTAGAGGAACAAAGCCGCTACCAAGCCGGCGGCGGCTAATACTCCAGCGGCCTGGTTGGCATTGGCAGCAGCAGTTGGAACATCAGAGGTACCCGTGGTGGAAGCCGCAGAAGTAGTGGCAGGCTGAGTGGCAGGCTGGCTGGTCGCCGGGGTCGTTGGGGTCGTTGGGGTCGTTGGGGCCACTGTCGGCACAGGACAATCATCGGACTCGGAGTGTGACGGGGCAACGGTCGAGGTGCGGATCGGGTTGCTTAGCTTGCTGGTCGGGGCCGTTCCAAGGCTGGTACCCTCGGGAATGCTCATGATACCCGTCTCGGTAGGGGCGGGAACGATGGCACTTCCTCTGCTGGTGCCTTCAGGGCTGGTGCCTTCAGGAATGCTCAAGATGCCCGTCTCGGAGATGGCAGGTTTGGTCACTGCTGGGCTGCTTGCCGTGCCGAGGCTCGTTCCTCGGGGATAGTCGCACTGCCAGTTTGAGATCCGGTCCGGGATCCAGTCTGGGATCCAGTTGTGGGCACAGGTACTGTAGCACTGGGAGTGCATTTGTCGGCGGCTAGAGTAAAGGCTGTGCCGCATAAACGACGCACTTGACAGGAAAACCAGGTTAGTCAAGTTATCTGAATGGGCACAGAACCTAGGCGAAGGACCCAGCTGGCTAGCCACAATAGAAACGACAGCAACTCACATTTTTCTGGCAAGCAGCATCACCAGCCTCCTCAGAAGACTGATAGCACGTGGCAGCACCGCCAGCCGGAGGATATCCGGCGACGTTGGCGGAACATCGGCCGCGGGCGCCCGTGCCACTGGCATCACATCGCAGAATGATATCGCCAGTCATGCAATAGTTGGCATTGGCCTTGGCACAGTTGATCGGGACACCGGGAGAACGGCTCCGGGAGCAGCGGACACGACCGCGACACAAGTAGCGAGCGCAACCACAGCAGTCTTCATGACGGGCACAATGACGTATGTGGTGATGGCGATGGTGATGGCGATGATGTGGATATCACGACGATGCGACCAGGTAAATAAAGAACGTTCTGGTGAAGTCGAGGATATGACTATAATTTGCCTACGCCTTTAGCGAGAGGATCGAGGCCGAGAATTTATTTCGATATGCAAGATTGGGGAATAGGGCACGATGCCAAGTCATGCGCGGCGGACCCGGTCTCCTTATAATAAGCAACAGCCTACTCCATACAGCCTGACCAGATCCCATCGTCACACACGTCAAGCCCTCGGTTGGTGGCACTGGGCCACCAGCATGGATTTACCAATACGTTAGTTGGTTCGGGCTGGCCCATCGAGGCAACGGTTTGGCGGAAAATTTGACACACACAAAAATGCCGGGGCCAGTGAGGTCACAACCTCGCAAGGCAAGATGCCGTCTTAGAAAACCTGGGGCATTTCACCTGTGCAGCACTCTACGGAGTATTGTGGCCATCTGTTGCTCTGGTGGGAGTGCTGCCCTCCACCTTCTCCGGTCACCTTGGCCTTCACCTCGCTGCAGGGAGATCTCAAGACGTTTGTTTGTCTGCTCGTTTTAGGTTTCGGCTCGTAGGAGGAGGAGGATCAGACATGTTTCTGGGGATACGAGATCTGGTGCTTTCTTCTTTTCTCCGAAATGTGTGATTGGAAGTTGGGTGAAAACCCAGTTAGTACCAGAAGTAACCGTCTTGGTGTTGACTGACTCGTCCAACCAGCTGCCAGTTGTAGAGAAAGTGGGTGTGCACTGTGCAATTGCTCATGTGGCAGCCGGTGGTGCTGGTACCAACCAATGGGAGATGCAGGCAGGGTCCAGGTGGCCTCCGCATCGTGCTCACTGAGGTGCTCCTTCCTTCTGGCCTGATGGATCTGCAACCTGAGTACATAATAGTCCGTACGGAGTTGGCAGACGACACTCGACCACGCAGCACGGAAGTTTTTTTAGTTTTTTTAGTTTTTTTTTTTTTTTTGGTCACGGACGGCCCCGACAATGTTTGCTTCGCTCATTACAACCTATCCTGCCTCGCATGGCGATTTTTGCTAAGAATAAGAAAAGTACCAGACACTTCTAAAATAACGTTACCCCGACAAACAACGCCTGATGAATCTGACAGATTGATTGAGGTAACGTGCTGTCTCTTTGTTGCAACTTATCCAGGCCAAGCTCGGACCAGACAAAAAGGCCCGACTAGTCAGTACAGCCCCCTGTTCAATCCCATCTTAGTGCTCCTCTCGTCCGCACGGGGTACGAAACCAAAATATCCACCATCACCCGCTTTCTCCAAAACGACTTATAGGCCTGTGGCTGTTTTACCTGTTCATCCCGATAACAGCACTTCTAAATCTGGCGACAATGACAGCGCCGGACCGTGCTCAGGAATGCAAGATCAGATGGATGGGAAGAAAAGACATCTTTGTATTCCAAGACTCATCGAGCACCCCCGATGTCACGATACCACTAGCCATTCGCAGCGGGCCTCGGCCGCGTCACAGCCAACAACTTAGCACAAGTGATGAAGAGGGAGATCTTTTGTTTTAGTCGCTCCTTCTCCATGCCACCCCCAAGTGGCGCCTTCCTTCCCGGTTGAAACAAACGTCTCTTTTGCGAGGGCTCCGTGCAAGTCGTACTGTGCAAGCCCGTGTGTTTCACTACAAGACACCACAGTGTTCTGTTATTCGTCATTGCGTTGCTCCTTTTCGTTTATCTTCCTAGGAAATCCGTATTTATGTTCGTACAAAAGCTGAAGAATAAGTCTCTTCGGCAATAAGGCGTGGGCTGGTATTGGTAATTCAGGGCCATCAGCGGACCCGAGTTCGCAACGCGGGAGCGGATCTGAATGACGTGCATCCTGTCTGTTTCACAATTAGTTTGGGCATTGCCCTTCAACCGTCGATCTGTGCGGGGAAGGACAGCATCTCCGGAGGATCGGCGCCAAGGATTTGTTTTGCGAAATGAGCCTCTCGCGATGCTTGGCGGCGCTGCTGTTGTGCAAGGATGGCAACGTCACGGAGAAGCTCTGCCGTTGATCTCGGAATCTGCGCTATGTGGATTGTTAACGCTCGTCGACTCAGCATGATGAGCGCATCGGACTTTTTTTTTTTGATGGAAAACTTCTCAATTCATGTAAAACTCCACGTTTCTGGTGACGTATCCGTAGAAGTTCCGTACATGCTTTTTTCCTAGCTCTTTGTTCATGTAGCCTCTACAGTGTCCACCAATCTTCATCGATCAGTTTCGTACTAAGGTCATGCACATTCAAGGCTGTTCTTCTACTCTGCTCTTACATCATGATTGTATATTCTGTGCCACGCCGCCTGTTGCGTCGTCGTCGCTACTCGGGAGCCAGATGGGTGCCTGTGCCAGCCAAAGCGATTGCGAGTCTTCTGGCAAAACTCGACCGCAGCATAACAGGATGAACCTTGGCTTCGGGGATGCGGTCGGTGGACAATGATTGACTTCTTGTTTGTGTCTTTCGTGCCACCTTCTTCAAATCCAACTGCTTATCCGACGAGGTTGCGTGCCACAAACCCTGCGTCGTCTTGCATTGCGTGTGCGAACTCGTCCCTGTAAAATGACCAAAGAACGCCTTGAGACCACTATCGGGGTCACGGCTGACGGCTTCTCTTCCTCTTGGGGCTAGACATTCGTCTTTTCTCAAGGATTCGTCCAAGCTTGCAACCGGCACCGGTGGCCGAGTCGTGGCTTTGGCTGGTGTAAGTTCGTGCCTGTATTTGAGACTTGCCGGTTCGCGTACTATCGGCTCGGTACTAGGTAGTAACTCTCAGAAAAGAGGGTGGGTGTTTTCTACAACTTTGCAGCATTCAGCTTTCTGGCTCATCGATAGTGTGTCGCTTAGCTTCACAGACGATGATTTCAATGATTCTACACCCTCCAAGAGATCATCTTAATTCTTTTCGATAGATTGTTGCGTAAAGCAGAGCAGGAATCGTTCATAGCTTGTCGCTGACGACGAGCATTGATCAGTCTTCTTGGCGGAGGTAAGAAAGGTTCATTGCCAAGAGATGACCGCAGCTTTAATTGCTGAGCTTGTCTAAAATCGTTGGATTCAAGAAGATTCCACCTATGATAATGCGCTGGGCTCGACGCCAGAGCGTCCGGCAAGAATGCTGTCTGTAATGCTAATGAGCCGACGGAACACACAGAGCTGAGCTTCCAGAACAAGAAGTGCCAGTGGCTATTCGAGTATCTCCTGCCTGAATCTAGCAGATTCGTCTTGACCCGCAAGAGATCCGTATCTTGCACCATGCATCACCACGCAAGCTGGATGAAGAGGGGTTTTCAATTGTTCATGATTCCACCCGTACTGAGGCTGTATACTGACTCCGTCACTACTCAATTCCTTGGTCTTGTGGGCTGTTGAGCTCAACAATAAGCACGGGATATGATTGAGGAGGCCCACAGATGTATCGAGCGTACGAGCGAGGCTTCGGGAAGCCACAACTCCAACAGGGAGCGATTGGTATGCTTGTAGAAGCCATGATATTAAGAGCCAACGACTTTGTTGGAGTCGGCCGTACACAAATTGAACCTTTGGCCAATCACACAAGTAAATGTCGTCTCCCACCCGGTCTCCCTACCCGGGTGGGGGCAGTGACTGCAGAATTTCTTGAAAGCAATAAAGCTTCAATCGCAAGCGGCTCCAGTTCACGTGATTCAAGAACGTGCTAATAAGTGGGGGGATCTCATATCTCATGCCGGGTTTGCAACGCGACTGGTCTGCTACATGATAGAGGGAATTGTGAGGGATTGTGGGAAAGGATGATCTATTTAGCTAGTCTGTGCCCTGAGAGGCGTTATATATGGTGCAATTGTGCACGTGACCTGTGACAGGAATGCAGAGGGAGGTGGGAGACCGAAAGGCTCTCTAGGTAGGTAGAAGGTTGGAAAAGAAAGGGCAGCGCGAAATGATGAATCGTGACAAGCACAGTCCTTCCTATCAGTCTCGGCTGCAGCTGCAGCTCATTACATCCAGGCGAGTTCGTGGGCGAATGAAATGTGCGTGCGTAGAGGTATATTTGTACGCATTTGCATACTCTCTCGTATTAGAGACGCAACTTTGCTTCATATGCACGGGCATAGGATTTCGCATTACCAATGTGGATGGTGAGGGTGCCCCTTGGCGCAGTGCAGGAGCGCCGAATCAAGGCTGGGAACATGTCTTGCAGTGGTGCACAGGTGGAGGGATGGCGGGCCAGGGCCGGCCAGGCAAGATAAACCCCGCCAGCCAGCGCCAATGACATGCAGTATCTTCTCGAGTCCAACAAACAAGTTCCCACTCATCTCCCAGCCCTGGTCCAATTTTGCTTATCCAAACGACTCCAGTAATCCGTACTCCGTACGGACCGTAGATAGACGCCAGATGCCAGCTGCCGGATGCCAGCTGCAGTAGTCCGTACAGAGTCAAGTCACCTGCAATTCTGGATAATTACTGGCAGCCTCGTCTGCGCTTCACTGCCATGTCCGTTGGTCTGCTCACTTCTGTGTTCTCTGAGACTTCTTGACCCTGTCTCGCTTCGGCGACAACAACGGCATCGCCCAGCATCATTACTAGCCGCATCGCCCCATATTCGTTCTCACCACGTCGGCTTCTGTTAATGAACCTGCCCCCTGCCCCTCTTACCCATCGACGTTGACGTACACACAACTCTCGCTTGCTTCCATGTTTCAGGAGCTCACATAGCTTTGTCCCTGGCCTCAGTCGCTTTGTTAATGAATTGGAAATCTGGCCCCTTCTCCTGCTGCCGTTGCTGCAGTGCTGCAGCTGTTTGCTTCATATCCTGCGCTTTGTTCAATTGAATGGCGTCGCCGGCAACGACGAATCCGTGTCCAGAATGCACAGAGACCCCAGTTTCAAGACAGCCGCCACCACAGAATAACCTTTAGGAAGTAGCCTCGTATCTTTTCAACTCTGACCTCGCCTCCTTTCACTTCACATCACTTCTCTCCTCGAACGTGCTCAAGCCGAGTGCCGTCATTCCTGCACTGACAATGACGGCACCGACTCTTTCGGAGCATGGCCACGAAACACTGACAGAGTGTCGTCATCTTCCACATGGGCAGTTCAAGAAGCATAAGGTTCTGCCTCGTCCAAGGAAGGACCGGTCAGTGGATGATGGTCAAGCTTTACCTGTCATCTCTGACGCAGCCATTGGCACTGCTGTTCCCTCGGGCCCTCTTGTTTCTCAAACGTCCAGTCCACGAACATTGAAACACCGACCGCGGAGGATAGGTACAGGTCCCGACTTGCCTCCGACTCCTCCAAATTGCTCCCGCGCCTCGTCTGGCAGTCACCCTGCTCAACCGCCCGGTTCGGATTCACCAGATGCTGAAATCCAGACTCCACAGGCTTCCTCGCAACGACCGCCAGCCACACCTCCGGATCAGCGAAGCCCACCGACACCAGACGAGACGCCTCCTCAGCCAGCGAACCGCCCACGCGCACCGCGACCCTTCTTGGGTCTGGATCGTGGCTACCCTCCAACTGCCACAGCAACGACAGACTCTCGAACTGAATCCTTTAAAACGGCTAGAGAGGAGCCATTTTCTTCCGAGGATGAAGCTGCCATGTCAACAACAGAAACGGTAATGCTGGCTTCCTCGACCCCCTCGCAAACGACGGTTCTGCGATTTCCTGTCAGCACAGCGAGCCGGGCTGTTCAACCCCAGGCTTTAGATTTTGCACTCGAGCGTCTCAAGACAAATTCTGATGAATTCTACACCCCGCGCACTCGTGGTGAACTAGCTCAATTTGATGGTGAATGGGGTCAACGCGACACGTAGAAAGGAGTGCGACGATAATCTTCAAAGCGCGGTTTCTGTGGGTAGGCGCGAACCAAAACCTGTTCCACCAAGAAAACCGCAGCTGGATAGAGCCAAGAACGAAGCGTTGGAGGACAAAGTCATCACTCCAACAAATGCGACCGAAGCCGTTCGAAGCATGTCGCTCAAGGAAGCCGCTACCGTGAGGTCAACGCCCAAGTCGTCACCTCAATCAACACCACAACGAAGACGTACAGGGTCGTCGCATCGCGCTCGGAAGCGTCAAGAACAATGCAGCCTCGACGATCGACTGGGCTATCTATCCACTCTGCACCGTCCACTGTAATAGAAGCCATATTAGTCGACAGTCCCAGCCCCTTCAAAGACAGAGGACTCTACGCCATGTGCGTAAGCGCAGAGAGCTGAAAGAGCCAAGTCCGCGTGGTCAACATAATGCATCTGAAGGCATGGAGTCGCCGCCGGTCAAAGTGTCACCGCTGTCAAACTCGCGGGACGAGATCGCGCGCAGGCATGATAGCTATACTTCTACGACAAGCACTAACTCCATGGCAAGCGGCAGAGCTAGGCGAGAAGTGCGGAAGAGTGGAGGTATTCCTGTAGTTGTGATACCGGATCGAAGGTCTTCTCATAAATCAAAATCACGAGAGCCGTCTCTGCGGTCTTCGTCAAGCCGACATTCGAGAACAAGAAGCGGCGGGTCTTCTCCTTTGGATCGATCCCCATTTTCCAGTGAAGAATTGTCTTTTGATCGACAGTCGCGCCGGGATCGGTCGACTTCTGTTTCTGATGGGTCAGACCAACGTACCATGGATTTTCCTCCCATAATGCCGGCTCGCTCTTCCTCTCTGTCTGCCCCGACGAGTCGGACTACTTCACGGTCGGGATCTCTCACTGTTGAGAGCGTGAAAGCTTTGAACGAAATGCATCACCACGATAAGAACCCGACTGCGCCGAGGACAACAATAACGGTGGCGGCGGCGGTAATGGCAACGGAGCCAGCAAGTCACACGGCTACGCAGGCAAAGGTTGCCATCGTACCGACATCTCAAAATGCAGCTTCGCCTATCATCTCGATTCAGTCCCCACAGACGTCTCGGTCTGATGGGGATTACGGACAAGGTCCTTTCGGTGCGGATCATCATGATGATGCTGCTTCGGCAAGAAAGCACTCGTCTCGCACAACCCCATTCTCTGTAATGTCCATGGAAACAAATTGGACGGCTCCAGAAGTATCGGAGGCCCAGGCTGTGCACATGTATCCACATCAGAACTCCTCAGTGTTAAGGATCAATCATCCTGCCAAAACGCAAGATGCGACTGATGCAACAGACGAGGGCCTTGAGCCGGCGGAGTCGAACGAAACCCCGGATTCACTACCACAAGCCCTGAAGGGGGTGTCTTGACGCCAGAGCAACGACGATCTCTGGAAGAGGTGGATTCGCCGCTTCGAAATCCCCGCTCGCCCCTAATCCGCCTGTTCATCCGCCAGCAATCAATTTCATCCCTGCCACTCCATCAGGCCTTACTCCAGCTGAGGAAAGGCTGGTGCAGCTGGGTAACTTTCATGAGGTTTCGGCTGAGAAACCTGGTCGCCGGCCCTCTCTCGTGAGGAGAGCACTAAGCAGACGAAGGCACTCCATCAGCTCCCCGCCCTCAGAATCAAAACGTCCAGGCTTCTTGACGAGAACCTTTTCTGTATCACGCAATGAACGTAACTCGGTTGATCTCGAGAGGCCGGGGTTTCTTAATCCGGACGTGGACCTCGCCTACGGCCAAAAAAAGGTGAACCGGCAGAACAGGATAAGCTGCATCCTCACTGGCGGCCGCAGTGGGCTAATGACGCCGGCGACTGCGATTGCTCTAGTTGTCGTCGTGCTAGCGAAAGGGTAGAGGAGATCTACCGATATCCTCCGATAGACAATCGACCACGACCCCTGAAACGGATTCTAAGCGCAAAAGTAAAGAACACATTTGCCATCTTGCCTACACGACCAGAGTATCAATATCACATGGATGATGTCCAGGGACCCGAGCGCCGCACAATTCGACGAACTCCTAGTGGAAATTTGAAGGTAATGCGGCGACGATCGAGCGAGAACTCGTTGAAGCGTCAGTCAATGGGGTTTCAAGAAGAGCGAAGACCAGCATCAGAGGGCAATTCTCAGAAAGGATTTTGGCGTGTTCACAGCTCGCGAAGACACCGCAGCAGTGACAGACTACGACGATCTTCCTCTCTCAGCAGTCGCTTTGAAAGAATGCCCAGCCTCACGAGAAAGTGGAGTGAGAAGCGCAGGGAAAAGCGAACACAGGAGCTTCGACAGATGATTAGCGGACCCCGAGAAGTCCGCGATGGAGTTGGTGAGGTGATTCGATCGAGCACTGTCAAAAACCAACAGGCCCATCACTCTTGCTGAACTTGAACCGCCAAAGAAAGAGCCACTCGTATGTGGACGAAAAGCAAACAGAAGGAAGAAAACCTCAAGGAAAGAGGGAAAGGGGAATTACGAAGATCTGAAGGCGGAACGCTTGGAGAGCTTACCATCATGTCATCATGCACATAGTTGGTGTGGGTAAAGATTTACGATCGCCATGATGTGACGGGTTTATGACTACAGCGACTATTACGACAAGATGGCACTATATCCAGCTCATGGATCGAAGGGGTTCAAACATTTTTCGGGGTGCTTGATTACTTGTTTTTTTGTTCGGGCGTTAAAATGATGTTCGCGCAAGAGAGGATCGTAGTTGATTTCCACAAATGGATTTATTAGTTGCGTCTGGGGGTTTTTATTTTTAAACTTTATCTATCCTGGTGGGCAGATGAGAAGATGGGGCCGGTTGAGCATCTTGTATTATGGATATAACGGCCGGGTCGAGAATTTTTCGACAGCCACACGTTGTCTTTGCATGTACGCTTGCCAATGAACAAAGATCTGTGCATTGATTTGTACAACCATAATCAATTTGTATCATGTGTTTGAGTCTCGAATAGTGCCTGATGAAAATCAAATCCATCCATGCTTCTACAGTCTTCCCACGATGCCATGGCTTATTTTCCGACCTTGACCTTAACGCCAAATGCAGACCTTCAAATGCACCCCATGAACAAAGGAGAAGAAGAAAATAAGGAAAGCAAATACAACCTCCGTCCTGCCTAACTAGGGCATGATACAATCCGTTTCACCGACCACATCTCTTCACCTTCTCTCATGTCCGGGAGCCCTGGGAGCACCGACACCCGGTGGAGGAAAGCCCGGAGGGGCAGATCCAGGAGGAAATCCTTGACCGGGCGGTGGCATGCCTGGCATGACTGGCATACCTGGCATTCCAGGAAAGCCCGGCGGCGCACCAGCGGCACCTGGAGGAGGGAACGGCAGACCACCGGGAGGCGGAAATGGTAAACCGCCAGGAGGGGGATAGGTAGACCGTTGGGGCCGGGAGGGAAGGGAGGCATGCCAGGGATACCACGGCCACCACCAGGAGGAGGAGGCATTCCGGGAAACTGTCCTGGGGGAGCACCAGGCATACCGGGGAACGGAGGAGGGCCGCCTAGAGATAGAGAGAGTCAGTCAAATCGGTCACGACTCACGAGACGACGGAGTAACAAGCCTCACCTGGGAAGGGAAACGGCGGGGAAAGGCATTGCCAGGCTGGTTTTGCGGCAACATGGGATTGGCATGTGCTTGACCCTCAGCAGCGTACGATGAGGTGATGGAGTCAATGACCGATTGAGCCTTCTCGTGTCCGATCTCTAAAGCTGCATGTCAGCTTGGATGGCCCTCTGGTCGCAGGTGAGGAAACTAGGGATGGGCCGGTGCATCTTACGCTGATAGTAGTCGACGACATTTCGCAAATGGTTCTTTCCACTATTATGAGCCTTTCGCACGCTCATGGAGTCGTGCGTAAGGTAGACATCGCAATAGTCGCCTGAAGTCGAGAGGTTAGTTCTGTCGATGGATGGGTCATTTCGGGTATGGCGAGTGGGTGATGGCTTACAGAAGACTGGTTTTCAAGTTAGCACCGCGTGAAAAAGTTACATGTGAGGATTTTTAAGATGAAGAAACTTACATTTCGGCATGTTGAAGTAGCGCAACTGCTTTCGCGCAGGACGACGAAATGGCAAGTCTGACAGTGTTGTTGACCCTCTCGTCAATCCGAGGGAAGTCGAGCTTGCTAACGAGGCTGGCTGCAGCCGGGTCCATTCCCCGGTCCCACACGTGACTTGTCCCCAAGGGGCGCTGCAGAGCGATGAGGTGAGAAGCTCTGATTGGTCAAGAAATTCGCCCGGCCCCTTGTCCATTCAGTCCCCTTTCGCAGCTCCCATTCAAACGCGACACCTTGCAACAAAGGTAAAAGCTGGCAGTTGTGGTGCTCCTTTCTCCATTCCCGCATCCGACGAGCCTCTCGATCCTTTCTGGTGCAACAACCTTCTTTTCTGCCGACGTCAAAGGGGTACAAGAAGAAGAAGGCACACACGGCCATGGCGGCACATCGCTCGACACTACAATGGCTCGGTAGCTTATTGCTGCTCATTGGGGTGGCCAACGCCCTCAAGTTCGACCTGGTTGCGCACAGCGGTGGCGAGAGCCACAAAAGGAGAGGTGCATTCGCAACTTTGTCGGCCAGGAGACGCTTGTTGTTGTGACGGCTACGGTGGACGGGTTCAAGGGCGACGGAATGGTTGTCAACATGCATGTATGTTGGGATGGAAACGAGCGTGACGATATATATGAATGAGGGGAGGGGTCTTGTCTAACGTTTTGTGTGCGTGTGTGTTCTAGGTCCGCGATTCATTGGGCAACGAGTACGGCCGACCGAGAGATATCGTTGGCGAGTCGAGAGTCACGTTCCAGAGCCATGCGGATGTTTCTTTTGATGTCTGCTTCGAGAATTTGTTTTCGGGATGTACGTCATCTTGAGCCGGAGAGGGCCCTTTTTTTTTATCTACGAACGAAACAATGGAGGGACTCCTTTGCTAACATATAGCTGCCACAGCGCGTCGACCCAATCCTGCCTCGCGCCACATCGAGCTCGACATCGACATCGGCGCCGACGCCAAGGACTGGAGCGCCATCCAGGCCACTGAGAAGCTCAAGCCCATGGAGGCCGAGCTGCGTCGTGTTGAGGAACTCGCCGAGGAGATTGTCCACGAGATGGACTATCTGCGCATACGGGAACAGAAGCTGCGTGATACGAATGAGAGCACCAACAACCGTGTCAAGTGGTTTGGCGTTACCACGACGTGGATCCTCATCGGTCTTTGGGCCTGGCAGATTATGTATCTGCGTGCGTACTTCCGCTCCAAGCATCTTATCTAAAGGGTCAGGCAGTTTGGGATATCAGGTAGTTTTAGGCTTTGTCAGGGCGATTTCCTTCACGAATGATGGATCAAAGGAGAGAGAGAAGAAGAAATATTAATAAGCCCTGAGGCTAGGAAGGAGCATTTGGAGAAAGAAAAGGCGATCTTCTTTCTTAAATTTCCTTGTACTGCGGCTGGAGGTCAAGTCGCTGGAGGTCAAGTCGCTGATGCTTTGTGGTTTGACGCGTCTGGTCTGTCGAATTCACCTGGCATGCGGCGTTTGTACATGATGATGGACGATGAGGGGATAGAATTCAAGGGGATGGTCGGTCTCGGTGCATGGGATTGTACGGTAGAGGGTATGATTGATGGGAACGAGCAAGTGTGGTCATTGTGTGTGTTTAGGTGTGGACGTGATGTGTGCAATCCATGTGTCATGTCCCGTGTGGAACCGCATCCGCATCCAGCTGAGCTGAGCTGAGCCACTCCCACTCGGAAGTCTCTCTTCTCTCTCGCCTCCTCGACAAGCCAGCCTTATCAAAACACCTGCACTCCCACAACCCATCCATCCATCTTCTCTTCCCTTCCTCTTCACTCTGCAATCCCATCAACAACAACAAACAGAGCAAACCAGCAACACATCATGGCCTCTGCCCTCCGCCCCGCCACCGCAGCCCGGCGCGTCCTCCTCACCATCCGCCCCCTCCGCCTCGCCACCCGCTCATACAGCGCCGCCCCAGTCCTCCACAACAACCCGGCGAGCTGGGCGTCGGCGAGCTCAAGGCATCAAGTTCCGCGTTGCGCCGCTCCGAAGAACCGGTGAAGACGACAACACCAAGCGAGCCAGGTTACTATGTGCGTCTTGTACTGCGTCCTCCCCCTTCCACTTTTTCTTTTGTCTTTCCTCTCTCTCTCTCCTTGACCGCAGACCCAACTCACGCCAATTTTTTTTTTTTTCCTTTGGCAGATCAATCCCGCAAGAGAGGCACCCTTGAAAGTGACCTCCTCCTATCGACGTTTGCCAAGATGCACCTCCCCACCATGCCGTCCGACCTCCTCACGCAGTACGACCTGCTTCTCGACGAAAACGACTGGGACATCTACTACTGGGCCACGCAGCGCGAGCCTCGTCTGACGGGATCCCTCGACGAACCCGGCGGACGATGCCGTTGTGCGCGCGGAACCACCCTCGGGCGAGTGGGCGCAGACGGTGGGCAACTTCAAGCCCGCGTATCGGCCTGTGCCGCAGCGGTGGAGGGGCAGCGAGATTCTCGACATGCTGAGGGATCATGTGAGGAGCAGGAGTGTGGAGGGGGACGGGGAGGGAATGGCTTTTATGCCGGCGCTGGGGGATAGATTGGGGTGAATGTCGACCCCGGAGACTGACTGGGTTTGCTGGATCGCGGCGTTGGCCCATTGGGGCACGTTAGTGTAATGTATGGTATGGTTTGGGACGACCTCCTTGGGCATTCCGCGTCCCATGTGACCTGGAATACAAAATGGCTGTAGACTGCATGCAGTGTGATGAGATGAAAACCAGGGCAGTGACACGGCGATTGATATACGTACACAACATGTCGACGAATGGGGTGAGGTTGGGTCATAGCACCACAGCATGCCGAGCCATGAGCAGCAGCATCGCCAACATGACAAAAAGGCAACAAACAGCATCACCACCAAATCGAACCCGCCAAGCCGTTAAGCCGTCAAGCCATCAAAAGCTGACAAAGCAATCTCAATTTCCAACTCCCCACGCCACGCTAAGGTATCCGTATCCGTATCCATTTCGAGAAGCAAACCAAATCAACCCACAAATCATCAGAAAAAAAAAAGTAGCACAAGTCAATCCTCATAACTCATCACACGACAACAACAACAACAACAACAACAAGCACTCATCACCCCTCCTTCCCGGGGGCAAAATGCCGCTCAACCCCTCAGCACCTCCATCAAGGGCATCTCGCTCGTTCCCGCCCTCTCCTCTCCAGCCTCTCCCTCTCCTTCAGCCTCCTCGCCGCGAGGCCCAGCACCACATCCGCCTGCCGGCCCGCCACGAGGACGCGCTGCTCGAGTTTGTGCACATTGTCTGCCAACTGGTCGATCTCGAACTCCAGCAAAGACTGGACGGTACGGACGCGGGTTTCCATCTGCGAGCAGACCGTCTCGAAGGGGACGAGTTCATCGCCGAGGTATCTTCTGATCTTGCCTTCTTCGGGTTCGAGGAGCGAGAAATCGGGGAGTTGGACGGTTGGCGAGTCGTCTTCATAGATGGGTGGCATGTCGGGCGGTGGTGGGTTGCGGATAGCTTGCCAGGCTTGTTTTTCTTGTTGTAGCCTGGATGGGTTAGATGGGGCGTTCGTTCAATGGTGGTAGATGAGGGGTGGGGGATATGGCTGGCTGGTTTGGCTACCTTTGTATCTTTGCCTCTAGCGCGGCTAACTTGTCATCGAGTTCTATGTTCCGGGGATTCGGTTGGAGAACGGCGGTGCTGCATGGTGAATCGTCGTCTCGGTTGAACCAGTCTGAGAAGTCGGACCGCAGAGCATAGTCTTTTAGTATTTGGTCTTGGATTGCTCGGGCTGTTCCCAATCGTTAGCAAGGATATAGAGAGGAGAAGCAAGGAAGAAGACGCAATGACTTCGCATGACGACTGATGCAGACGGTACGTACCGCCCAGGATGGCTTCTGAATTGGCCGTTCCGTGAGGCGGCTTCTGAGGCAGCGCCCGCTCGCCGCACCACATCAACAGCTGCTTCATCCTCCTCGGCTCCGGCAGGTCCCCGCGATATGTTTGTAGAATTCCTTGGGGTCAACGTCGCGATGCGGTATCGCCGTCTGCCCATTGTCAATCAGCGAGCTGGCTCTCCGACCTCGCGATCCCAGACTGCTCCGTCTATTATTCGATTTGCCCCCTTCTTCCGCATCTCCTTGTTTCGATTGATGATCGGTGTGTCGCTCATGGGCAGCGCAATCTTGGACGACTCCGTTGGTCTTCGCGGCGTCGGTGACGGCTCCCATCGTCTCACCGGCTTCGAAGCCTTGGCCTTGGTCTTGGTCTGGTCCGCTCTGCCCCCGGTGCGCCATTCGCGTGCGACTCCAGACCGCCGTCAACATCCCTCTCCGACGTTGCAGCCCGCGAGCTGTTTCTTGTCGACCTCTTCTCCGTTCGTGGTGCCTCCCCGTTCGGACTGTCATCATTTGCTTTTAACCGCGCAGATTTCCGCTGTCCTGTTCTCGACGTTGATTTTGAGGTTGGCGGGCCGGCTGGAGTCGTCGCTACGAGACCGGGTTCCGCCTCTGCACCCCCTCGGGGATAGCCGCAGCCGATATTGACGTTGATGCTGATTCTGTGGTAGTTGCGCGTGTCCCTTTCCCCGTTGTTGTTGTTGTTGTTGCCAACGTCGTCGTCGCCGCTGGCTCTGGCTCTGGCACTGGCTCTGGCTCTGGCTCTGGCTCTGGCTCTGGCTCTGGCTCTGGCTCTGGCTCTGGCTCTGGCTCTGGCTCCGGCTCCGGCTCCGGCTCCTCTGTCCTTGGCCGCTTCGATTTTCGAACAAACTGGAAATCATCGTCGCGTTCGAAATCATTCACGGCTACAGACCAAAGTGGTTAGCATACTTTGCTCCATTCAACCATCTCACGGCCTTTCCTCGACTCCGTGTGAGCCTGCATAGAACCTACCAGCCGGACGGCGCTTGCTTCTTCGGCGCTCTTGCTGGTTGCTCATGCTAAGAAGTCGTAGCGCCTGTTGAGTCGTCACAAGAGTCGTCATGGATGGCCAATGAAAGAGCTACATGGGTCGAGTATGCAAGTCGAATATGAGTAACGGGCCGGCCCGGCCGCTCAATGTATGTACAAAGTCGGCGGTTTGCGTGAGGCTTTGGCGATGGTGGCGGGCAGTATGAGTATGGATGGTATGGTGGTGAACCACCTTGCTGGGGTGGCTGTCGCGCGAGGTGATGTGCAGTTTCGATCGAGTCTCGACTTCTCGAGCAGACTTGTCGCGTCACCGATGTCGCGTCTGGCTCGAGCTCGACAGCCGGCGCACGTAGTATGGTGATTTATCCGTATGTACTTTCGGCTTGTCGAATCGAGAGCGGGATTGCGCAAACAAAAAGTCTGCTCGGCAGAGAGCAACACCAGGCGCAAAAATGGCGATGCTTTGTCGTGTAGAGAGAAGCTGCCTCGTCTTGTTTACCTTGGAGAGACGAAGATAACGACTTGCGTTGCACTAAGCCGTTTTGGGCCACTTTGCGCCCCGCCTCGTAGAAATACCAGTCGAGTGCGTGATTGGTCCAATGCGCGCGCATCAGTCAGTCAGTCCCTCCCTCAAAAGTTTGCCAAGTTCATCCTTATACCTCAGTATAATCCGTAAAATACTTTGATTCATGCTACTTGTTGTGCCAGAACTTGTAGTGTGGTGTATAAATCCTCTCACCTCTCCTTCCTTTTAATTCCCTTTATGGATTCTTTGTTTTTGTTTTTTTCCTGTTTTTTTACTCACACATCACAGTGACACATGACCAGCCTCGAGCCATATCTTGTTTAACTTAGAGTACTTCTTAGTAGCTTCTTATTGCCTATTGCTACCGCAATGATACTGGATAGGCCTGTCGACACCAATAAAGAAAACCAAAACGTTGTCAACAGAGCTACGTGTTCATCCGCAACGCCACATGTAAACAAAGCAGATCTCGTCCCTTCCGACACCTTTTGTTGATGTGTGTGTGCTGTGTGGAAATATACATAAATGAATGTGCAACAGGCCAATCAACAAAATCATACCTCTCATAGAGAGGCCATGTGCAACACAAAACCAAGTCTGAATAAAGTAAAGCAAGCCCCTGAAGCTTGTGCTCCGAAGAGTCACTGCCTCTTTTGCTGGAGTTCCATACACCAAGTCCCAAATAGATCGTCCAATTTCATGATAGATTGTTATACAGGGCAAGATATGGTCGACATGATGAAGAGAAAAGCCCCTATGCTCACAGGATCGACCCAAACACTTGTGCTTGTTGGGATCGAGTGAAGTCAAATGACGATTGTCACAGACTTTTGAATGAGTCTATGCCACTTTATGGAGAGGTGCAAGGTGACGTTTTGTCTCGAGACTCGACATGAACTTGTCATGTCTGTGAAGAGCCATCGATTCGCATCGCAGCAGAGTATGTCGTCCCCTGATTGTCCCAGAAAATCGTCTGTGTTTCACCAGCTACTCGCTGCTGATTCTATGAGAAACGGCGCTGGACTCCTTGTCCGGCCATGACCTGCTGTTGATTAGACATTGGCCCGGCCATTCCGTAAGGGTTCATTTGGGAGTTGTAGGGCTCGACAACTTGTGACATGAAAGCCCCGTGAAGACCTTGCTGTTGAGTAACGGGGCAGTCTTTGTGGGCCAGAAGTAATGTCTTTAGGTTGACGACCTCTTCTCTCAGCTGCGTTATTTGCGCTGTGAGGGCGTCATTTTCACTGCTGTACATTTCAACCTTGTTTTGCAGGTTGGCGAGCCACTGCTTCTTACGTTGTCTACACTTGAGAGCAGCAACACTATTAAACTTTGGTGTTAGAATATCAACATCAAGGGAATTAAAATTTGAAAAGAAGAAAGCGAAGCGTACCGATTTCTTTCGAGGAAGTTCTTGCGTTTCTCCTCATCCGTCATCTTCACCTTCGGATTTCCGTCTTCACCCATCATGTCGTCATCGTCGTCGTCGTCGTCAGAAAAATCAGGAATACTTCCATTCACAGAACTGGAATTGCCTTTTGCCTTTTGCTGTGGGGGCCTTGGCCGGCGGTAGATCGTCAGCTTTTCTTCTACCATTTGTCGCAGCTGCGCCCTTTTGCCCTTGCCCTTGGCCGCAGATCTCGCCTGCTCGCTATCTTGAGACCCATTGGTCCCTTCGCTCACCCCTCTCGATGCACCTTTACCACTTGGCATTTGGGGGATGTGTTTGCGTTTTGAGCAGATGTTGGGGGTGGATGAGCGTGGCTAGGCGCGCCAGAAGTGTTGAATCGGTTTGACGCTTGAGTACCGTTCCTACTCTGTGCACCCTGAGCGAGCATAAACAACCCGTTCGCGGCGTCGTTATCGTGGGGTCGAAAGGCCCGGATGCTTGTTTTGGCTCTGTTTTAATTTTCGGTGTGCCGTTAGGCACATCAGAGGGCTGCGACGTTGGTTGCTGTACTTGCTGCTGCTGTTGTTGTTGTTGTTGTTGTTGTTGTTCTTGTTGCTGCCGCATGTGTTGTTGCTGGCCTTGTTGTTGACCAGGAGGGTTTTGATCGCGTTTGGCAGCAGCTGCGCTGATGGCAGTTCGATGAAAGTCGAGCGTACTGGGAGTCGCGCCGCCGCTGGCGAGCTGTGCAAAAAGGGCCTGAGAATTTGGGCTCGGGGCAGGGAACATGGACCCGCTACCGCCGGGCGTGAGGCCAGATCGTAACGAGGACTCGTTCGGGGTCGGAAATCCTCCACGGAGGTGGTGCGTATCGCTGAAGTAGTCGTTGGCTGGTCCTGACAACATGGCAGGGCTCAAGGGACCGGTGCGCAGCGAGCCACCTCCCAGTTGAAAGGTGTCGAGTTGCCGCCGGGGAGAAGCGAAGATGGCGAGGTTAATGATGCGACAGAAGGCAGTTTGGTGCCTCCTGGAGTCTCTGGGCCTCCGCCGCCCCGAAAGACTGTTCGAAGGGATTGGGCTCCAGACTGAGAGATCCACCAACTTGGCCGGCGAAGAAGTCGGGTGTGTTACTTCCTTTGGATTGTTGACCTGGTCGAGGAGGAGGCGCGAGAGGCTTCGCGTGTTCCACATTAGACGCACCGTCGGGCTTCACGGCGGGGTTGGGCTTGGAATCGGGGGCTGGATCTGTAGTCGCAACAACAACAACCGACTTTGTTAGTAGAGCTGACGATGACTGGTTGCGACTCCCCAAGATTGAGGCTCAGATGAGAAGGGGATGGGTGAAGGGGGGAAGGGGATTGATGTCGACGTGGATGACGACGGGTGGAGAAGAGCAACGAGGCAAATGTGCGATGCGTTGGGACAACGGGCCAAGGAGACAAGTGTGGCAATGAATGGTGCAGGAGAGTTGGAATAGGAAGGAAATGAGGCTCAAGAAGAGGCTCGATGTGGCTCACCTTGTCGTGATGTCTTGTTGCTGGACGGTCGGGGGCTTCGACTCGGTTGTAGGAGAAGTCCCCATGATGACACAATGCTGCGTTGATGTAGTGTAGTAGTGATGGGGGGTAGGATATGGGGGCTTGGTTGGTACGCCGTGTACGGGGTGGGGTGGAGTGTGTGAGATAGACACAAGTCGATGAGGTCGATGGGAAAAGACAAAAGGAGCGCCTCAGGCGATGAGGTCAGAGACGTCGACAAAGATGTCAGAGGCGTTTATTTCTGGCAGGGCAGGCTAAATGCCGTAGGTTGAGGCCGAGGCGGCGGCGCTGTCTAGGTTGGGCGAAGATTTACAAGCGCGCAGCAGCAGCGCACAGGCAGGGCCACGCAGCGGTCGGGCCGAGAAGGAAGAGAGAGAAAACGACCAGACCAGCGTCTTTGCTCAAAACGAGAAGTGATACAAAATAAGTGTGCGTCGCTCAAGCATTCGATTGCAACCAAATGCGGACGGGAGCGCGCAGCCGAGAGTGGGAATGCGTCGAGCAGACGACGATCAGGAAGGGGGCTCAGGCGTGAGTTTGCAGAGAAAAAGACGTCAGAGATGACGTTGTGAGAAGCAGCGAAAAAGAAGGCGCAGAAAAAAAAGCGAATGGCGGCGCCGGGGGTCTTGGAGAGGGCCTCTTTCTGGTGGTGCTGTGGCCAGCGAGGGTGGGTCCAGTCCAGAGAGGCAAATTTGAAAGAGGCGACAGGGAAGGAGCAACGGCCGTGGACTCGGCTGGCTGGCCGGCTGACAAACCAGCACGTGACGATGTACTCGCACTGTGCGGGAAATCGGTCGATTCGCCCATGAATCGGACATGCGGGTCGCCATCAGAGGCAGCATGAGACAGCGAAAGATGACGGTTACGGTTACGGTTACGGTTACGGATCTGTCTGGCGACGGGATATGCAAATGGATAGCAATAGGAAGAGGAATCGCGATGTGAACGTGAACCGTGGATATACATGTAACTTGGTCAAGTGTACACTACTCCGTACATCAACATTTCCGTCTGGGCTCGCTTGACCGACTTTATCTCGAGCAACCCATCTAGCCAGTAACCCTCTGCCGCACTCCAATACATGATGCGTGGCGGAAACGCACTCGACAGTCCATTTTGCACTTTCTGCAGCATCAAAGTGCCTCCCTCATCTCATGTTGCTCTACAATCTCCTGCTCCCAATTTCATGCTTGAGTCCGGGCCGTGTCTGTGACGCGCAGCACGGAGCGTTTTCTCCGACGGCGAGGCCATTCGATTCTACGGAAAACCCTGTGCTCCGTCCGTACGGACAGTATAGTGGATAGTTATTATTCTAATACCAGACGGTTTCGAAATAGTCTGGCCTAACAAGAAACATACGGACTACATTCCGAGTACGTCCGACTGGACTTGGTGCCCCAAACAAGAACAAGTGGCCGGCTGGCCGCGCACGGTGCAGAGACGCAATCAGGGCACCTGAATAACACCGTTCCTGACGGTGCCACGGTGGCATGTCCAAGGCTGGCGATCTGCGCACTGTGTTGAACACTCCACCTTGGGGTCGTGGTGTCTCGGGTGTCTTTATTAACTTTGATTCCCACTCACTCATTGCACGCACCTCTGCCATCACCATAAGAACTCCGTCTCTGCTTCCAATGCACGAGACCGACGGGACAATTTGCACCTCGTTCCCTTCAGGGCATCGCCATGGCCTGCAGTACGGAGTAGACGCGCAACTCGGCTGCATGTAGATTTACATTAGGTCAGAATGACGTGGTCTTTACCCGTGTTATTATTGCTGATAATAACCCTCACGCGTTGACCAGCATATCAGCCGGCGGGCGCGTTCGCAACAGATATCGACAAGGGCAGTAATACAAGACGATGCGGAAACCTACCAACATTGTTCTCGAACACGAGATCGCATGATTCGTCGCCAAGCTGCCCACGCTTTCTTCAGAAAGCCACCTCGGACACGATTTTTGTCCGGCTCGACGTCGTCCTTGACACTATGTACATAGTAGAGATGCCGGGACACGAGCACGGAGCACATAGTATGTAGCTCATAATGTATGTACTCCGTAGCTCACAGCCAATTTACACGGGCAGTCCTGAGATTGGTTGATTTACAATTGCTAGCAACCTGCATGCAGCCTTTGAGTAACCCTCCCTCTCACGGCAAATACTGGCGAGTTGGCCATCGGCAACGACGGCTTATTTCGCTCTACTTGCTCCCTTGTTTTTGTGTGCGATATCAATACGATTGACCGCAAGGGTCACTCTGAAATCGTCACGGTATTGTATAGTCCGGTGTTGTTAGGGCAATTTCTGCTTCTTTGGTTTCTGGAAAGAGAAGCACAGTGCGTTTGTTCATTTCACATCAAACCCCCACTCCAGCCGACACTGTGAGGCAACTTGGGTGGGATGGGAGGGGGCCCGCTGGCCCATGTCGCGCTAACTCGCCTTGGATGACGTCAAGTACATGCCCTCGACTTTTTTTCCCCTTGTGACTCGAGCGCTGTTCTTAGATGTAATTGCATGTGTTGTTTGTGCAGGGAAAGGCATTAAATCAATCCGGACGCAGAGTTTTTGGTCACGGAAGACAAGATGTTTGATGGTACGCGCCGCGCGCAAGCATGCTGGGTTCTGCCGCGACACTTTGCACACGACATTCTTACGTCACAATTGCGCGTGTCGTGCACCCGTGCTTAAGGGTGTGATCCAAGTTAGCGCAGTTATTTAAAAGCTAGCGCACTTAAGACCCTATAAGTATAAATTAGCTATAGATATAAGTAAAGAGCTTACTTTATACTATCTATAGTACCTTTCCTTATTAATATAAGGGGTAAAGAGATTTTACCTTACCTTAGCCTCTTTTATTTATTAATAATAATAATAATAAAGGCTTTTCTTTATAAAAAGTTAATTATTATTAGAGAATTCCTTATACCTTTATACTTTTCTTTTTAAAATATTCTTTTTTAGTCTTAAAGCGCTTTAAAGCCTAGTTAATTTACTACTTTTTAGTATAATATTACTATAAGGTAAACTAAAGAGTAAATAATTTACTTATTAAAGAAGCTTTATAAAGCCTAGGTTAATTGTGGCTTCCTTCGGACCTTCGGACAATAGTTAGTCTAACCGTGGCTAAAGGGTAGAGCCACCAAAGGGATGCACGCGATGTAATTAGCTACATTATAGGCGACCCCGCACTGTTTATAATGCCCTTACACTACTACCTTACTTTTCCCCCTTTTACTGAGCGTTGCTATTTAGAGCTGTGTTTTCTTGCTGCTCGGAGCTATACCCACAATATAATACAGCCACATCCTACATTTCACGCCTTACTACTAAATTTATATAGCACTCCCTAGCTAAAAAAATAGTTACTTACTAATTCTCCTAGGTATAACTATAACTATCTTTATATTACCACTTTTATAGCCTTTACATAGCTATAATTATAACTATATAGTGGCTAGCGTAGATTAGAGAGGCTAGAATAATTAGTTAGGCTAGCTAAAGTGTATATAATTAATAAAAACATTAGAAATCGCGTTTTTAAGCGAATTTATAAGCCTTATGCGTAAGCCTTATGCGCGAGCCTTATATACGTTTAATTAAAAAATCTACTATTATTATAATGCACTTTAGAGTGTAAGGTCTAATTCTATAATATTATATATGTTTTATATAGGAGGGTGTAGTAATTAAGCTAGATAACTAAATGCGGCTAGGACAAATAGTTATGTGAGTATAGCTCTAAGCAGCAAGAAAACACAGCTCCGAATAGCAACGCTCCTTTTTACTTACCTTCTCTCCTAGCTAGATTTCTCTCCTTCTCTCTCTTCTCTTCTCTCTTAGACTATAGCTATTATTAACTTTATTAAATTTAACCCCTTTATACTAGTGTAATATTCCTTAGTGTAACTAACACTAATTAGTAGTTAACTATAACTATAAATAAGTTAGGTATTATAAGAAAAGATATTTCTATAGATAATATAGCCCCTTACCTCTTAAGCTAATATATAGGCTATTTAGGTAAAGAGGTATAACTATAAAGTATGCTAAAGGAAGAGACTAAATCTTTAGACTTATTAGGCTTCTAAGAGATTAATTTATTAACCCTTAGGCCTTTAGGATATTATTATTAATTAATTAACCTTATTATCTATTATAAGAAAACTAACTAAATAACTAAGTCTATTGCTATAAGGCATTTTACTTAAACCTAATATTAAAAATAACACTTAGCCTAGCTAGCTAACTTATATAACCTCTCTTTATACTCTCTTTATAACCTCTCTTCTTCTTTCTTTATATATTATTTACTATAATAGTTTTTATATCTTTATATTTAGTGTATATTACATAAAGGTAAAGAATTGCCCCTAGTTACCCTTTTTAGTAATTATAAACTCTTTCTCCCTCTTTTCCTATTTTTCCTATTTATTTTGCTTTTCTTATTTAACTTGTTTATCCTATCTATTTATCCTATTATTTTTATGTTTATCTTATTTATCCTATTAATCCTATTTTACTTGCTTTTACCTGTTTTTAGGTTTTACTTATTTTATCCTATTTAATAGGGAAGACACTACCTTATTATTATACCCTTATTTAGCTCTTTCTATTTAATTAGGCTTCTAGGCTTTAGTTAAGCTTCCTAGCTTAATTGTTAGTTACACTAAGGAACGTTACACTAGTGCGAAGGGGTCAAATTTAATAAAGTTAATAATAGCTAAGGTCTAAGAGAGAAAAGAAGAGAGAGAAGGAGAGAAATCTAGCTAGGAGAGAAGGTAAGTAAAAGGGGAAAAGTAAGGTAGTAATATAAGGGCACTACAAATAGTATAGGGTTACCTATAATATAGCTAATTATATTATATGCATCCCTTTAGTAGCTTTACCCTTTAGCTATAGTTAAACTAACTATTATTTAAAGGTCTAAAGGAAGCTACACTAGTAGTCTCTCTTTTCTTTATGGCTAAAGGAGCCTAAAAATATAATAAAAATTAAATTAAAGGAAAGTATATATAAGTAAATCCCTTTATAGGAATCTATAGCTTTAATTAGCCTATATAGCTATAGTTACTTTAATTAATCTAGTTACTTTAATTAATCTAGTTACTTTAATTGATCTAGTTACTTTAATTAATCTAGTTACTTTAATTAATCTAGTTACTTTAATTAATCTAGTTACTTTAATTAATCTAGTTACTTTAATTAATCTAGTTACTTTAATTAATCTAGTTACTTTAATTAATCTAGTTACTTTAATTAATCTAGTTACTTTAATTAATCTAGTTACTTTAATTTACTCTAGTTAATTCTCCCTTTACCTAACCTTATAGGTCTCTTAACCTAGCTTTCTATATAAATTATTAATTTATTTGAATTAATTAAGGTTAAAAGGGATAAATTTAGCAATACCTTTATTATTATATTAGCTAGGTTATTACCGCTGTTAATTTGTATAACTTTATAAATCTTATACCTCTTATATAACTATTAGAGGGCTATAATATTAATTATTAGCTACTTCTCCTTTATTATACCTAGCTTTATAAGGTATTTATATAATAAGAAAGAGTTAGTGTAAAGAATTATTAGAATATAAGGCATTTTTAATTAGTTTATAATCTAATTAAGGGTTATAGATATTATATATGTAAAATTAGCGCCTTAAACTATGCTATATAGCTTAGATATAAGTGTGCTATAGGTTATATACTTGCTTTTATTAAGCTATATATAATAATATTACCTCTTATAATAAAGGTATTATTATCTTACATTACTTTATTACTAATTATAATTATATACCTAATTTATAAGCTAAGGTCCTTATTATTAGTAAGGGACTTATTTATAAATATAAAGAGCTTTACTTTTTAAGGGTTAAGGGGATATATTATAGTCCTTACTACTAATTCTTAATTTATTACTTAAGGCGTTTATTAAGTTATATAATATTATTAGCTAAGGGCTCTTAGTATTAAGTAGTAATTAATAAGTTATATAAAGCTTCTAGTTAGTATATAGTTATAATATAGCTCCCTTAGGCTTATTATTCTATATAATCTTACCTTACTATTAGAGATTAAGGATTAACTTCCTTAATCTTTTAACTTTAGCCCTTCTAGGTTAAAATTAATAAATTATTAGTATTTTAGGTTAAGATATAGCTATTAAAGATAAGGGGATTCCTAGTTATTAATTATTACTTCTCTTTAGCTATAAATTTAGCCTTTTAAAGCTCTTTCTTTTCTTTTTAGAAGAAGTTATTATTACTTAGGCCTAATATATTATCTATTTATATTTTAATAATACTAAAGAGATTCTTATTATTTAGAGCTATAATTAATAAGTAAGGATTATAAGTTAAAGTTATTATATTAAGGTTATCTCTATAGTAATAAAAGTATATTACTTACTAGTAAGTTCTAGCCTTTATAATCCTATAAAGAGGTTTAATTACCTTTATTACTATGCCTTCTAGAAAGAGGTATGTAATTTACTTAGGTAATCTTATAATAATTAGCCTATTTAGTATTATATATAATTAAATATAGGCTTATATAATATTATAAATCTAAAGGTAAATCCTTTTTACCTTAATAATAAAGTAATAGCTATAATTAACTATTAACTTACTTATTATATTATTAGTAATTATATTAAGATAGCTTCTTTACCCTTATTATTATAGCCTTATATAATAAGGTAAGACTTCTTATATAGTGATTTTATTCCCTTACCTTTAATCTCTTTAACTATATAAGAATTAAAAACCTTATAACCTTTATGCTTTACTAGGTTAAACCTTATAAATCTAAATATATTATTAGCTTATAAGGCATTAATCTTAGCTTAGTTAAATTACTTAAAGGGCTTACCTAGGGTTATAATCTTTCCTCCTAGTAAAGTTAAAAAGTAAGGTTTTAATTAGCCTTTTCCTTTACTATAAGAAATACTATATTTAGTATTTCTCTAGCTATAATCTCTTTAATTAATACTTTCTCTTAGTCTTTATTAATAAATATAAGGTAATCTTTTACTTTAATTACCTTTATAGCTTTTACTTTTTCTCCTATACCTTAGTCTAAGTAAAATTAAACTATAAGGCTTTTCCTTAGCTTTCTTTATTTTCTCTTTACTAAGGGCTTTTTTCTTTTTACCTTTACTCCTTTACCTTTTACTAGCTTATCTCCTAATACTAGGTTTATAAGTAACTTATTTTTTTAGTTACCTTTACTCTTTTTATTTATTAAAGACTTTAAGGGCTTTAAGCTAAGTATACTTTCCCTAGGGTTTTAAGGCTTTATTTTCTAGTTCTCTTTATACTATAAGTCTTTATAGTATAGCTTTATTACTATAAAGTAAAACTTAGCTAAGCTATAAGGTATCTTAACTATATAAGTCTCTTTATTAGTAGTAAGTAACTTATAAGGGCTATACTATTTACCTTTTTCTCTTTATATATATATATTAGCTTATAGTAATAGCTAGTGTATTAGTAATATATTAAAGCTATTCTAAGCACTAAGGGCATTATAAACCTATCTTTTAGCTAGGTAATAGTAAACTTTATTAGTAGCTTTTAAATTACTTTAGTATATTAAATAATAAAAATACTTAGTAATAACTTATTTATTATTTATAAGTAAGCTTTAAAGACTAGTAAGGTTAGTACTAGGCTATTAGGGCTTACTAAGTTATTAACTACTTTAATAGCTATTTAAAGATATTACTTTAGTGTAATATTTATACTAATTAAGTCTATAATAATCTTATAAGCCTAGTATAAAGGTCTATAATATCTTTTAACCTTTTTAATACTATTATAAGCTTTAATTAGTATCTTATTAATTTTAATTAATATTAGGTAAGTATAATACTTAAATTTAGCTAAAGTAAAGTTATTACTTATATTATAAATAATTTAATCTAAAGGTCTAAGATAGGTATTAATCTAGTACTCTTTAATAGTATCCTAGATATCTTAGGCCTTTTACTTCTTAGGGTTAAGGAATTAAGCTACTTAAAATAAGGTTACTAAGTTAATAATATAAAGGACTAGTTAGCTATTAATTTATATAATATTAATAATAATCTTATAGTTAAAGTTATAGTTATTCTTAATTATAAATTTAAATTAGCTAGGGGCCTTTTATTTATTTAATAATAGTAATAAACCTTAGTTAGCTTCTTAATTATATAATATTTAATATTATAACTAGCTTATTAAAGAATCTTTATAAGCTATTAAATTAAGGGATAACTAAATCTTTAGTAAAGTTAATAAATCTCTCCTTTTAATAGGTAAAAAGTAGCTATTTCTCTTACTTCTAAAAGCTACTAGGGATAGCCTTATCTTTATATAATTAGTATAGTCTTATTACCTTAAATTAGTATATTAGTAAGGTTATTAATCTTAACCTTTATCTTATTTATATTAGTAAGAGAAAAGAGAAAAGGTATAGTAATATTAAAAATATAAAAGTTAAGTTAGCTAAGCTTTATAAGTACCTAAATAATACTATATATTATTACTAATCTAGCTTTAAAGTTAATAACTTCTAGCTTATAAGGTATTATCTTTAATAAAAGTATTAATTTTAATAAAGCTTTAGCCTATTCCTTACTTATAGTTAATTTACCTAAGGCTCCTATATCTAGTATAATTTCTCTAAAGACCTTATTAAAATAGTGTTTTTAAAGATATAGTAAGTTAAATTATTTTTATTAAAGGCTTCTTTAAGATATAGTTTTTATTTAAGTAAGGTATATTAAAAAGCCTAATTATTAAGTATTATAAGGATATTAGTATTATTTATTATTTATAATCCTAAGTAAAAGAATTATATAATACTAAGATATACCTTTAATAATAGCCTTTTCTTAGCCTCTTTATTATTATTATCTTAGGCCTAAGTATAAGCCTTAAGTTAAGATTCCTAGTTTTTACTTCCTTTATATTAATATTAGTACTTCCTTTATATAAAGTAAAGAATACTTAGAACTTTATATTAAAAAGGGGTAAGTAATAGTGTTTACTAGCTTACTACCTTTTTTTCTCCTTCTAATACTTAGTATTAAAGTGGTTTAATAACTAGTAACTATTCTTATTATAAATAAAGCATTACTTTAGTTACTTAGAGTTACTATAATAGCTTTCTTTTCCTTAGTTTTTAATTTTACTTACTATATTAGTAATCTATAAATATAACCTTTAATAGGTCTTTTTCTTAGTACTAGTAATATTAAGTACTCCTTATATTACTTTTTATAATAGTAATTAACTTATAAAGGTTACTAGTAAGGTTTTTAAAGCCTAGGGTATATATATACTTTATTACCTAGTATTTAAGAATACTAAAAACTATATTTAGTATTTACTTATAAAGCTTTATATTTACTATATTAGATAAGTATAAGCTTTTATAAACCTTTTTAAGGTAACTAATAGGATTTTAAGATAGTTAAGCTTACTCTTTTTAGGGTTTTAAGTAATAATATTCTTTAGGGTAGTATTGCTTTATTTATATTAGTAAAACTATTAATTACTTTCTATCTTAAAATATTAATAGATATTAGTAATTATCTCTTTATAAGAGAGGTTTTTACTAGAAAGGTAATTAAGAAAGTATTATTTAGTGTTTTTATTAATATAATAGGAAAAGCTTTCTAGAAGTAAGACCTAGGAAGATTAATTTAGTTATATTTACTCTTAAAGAGTGTAATTTTTAGTATAAAGGAAATTATATAGCTTCTTACTATAGTAATTACTATCCTTATATATCTTTATAAGCTTAGAAATTTTCTTTATAATTTATTTATTAAAAGGAAGATAAAGAAAAGTAAGTTATTAGGAATAGGGATGTTATTTAGCCTTAAAGTTTTAATATAAATAGGACTATTATAGGGGTTCTTATAAATATAAGGGTTTTTATAAAGAAAGTAAATACTATTCCTATTAAAGTTAAGGGAATAAATAAGGTAAGTCTTTAGGGTAGTGACTTCTAGGGGTTTTATTTAAGGTAGTTTAGTAAATTATAACCTTTCTTTTAGCTATAATAATATTATTTCTTCTTAAAGTATATATTTTAATATAGTAATAACTAAAAGCCTTAGACCTTAGGTAATATATATACTACTATCTTATAAAGAGCTTTATAGTTCTCTTATAAAATTATTCTAGGCTCTCTTAAATATCTCTTTAAACTATCCTTTAAAGTCTTCTTTAAAGTTTTTTTAAAGGTTTTTATCTTTTTAACCTTAATACTTACTAGTGTAAATAAACCTAGTAATATAGTTATTAAGCTTATACTTTATAGTAGTCTTAGGGTTTAGTTAAGTAAGTTCCTCCTAATCCTTTATAAGCACTAAAGAGTATAGTTATAGTTACCTTAGTAATATATCTTTAAATAGTCTTTTAGGGATTATTTCTAAAGGTATTTAAGGTATCTTAATGTTAGGGGAATAGGCTTAAGGGGTTTATTTTATTAATAAACTACTATTTATTTTTATCCTAGGAAATAAATAGGAAAAATAGGAAAAATAAGATAAAAGGAATGTAGTTAATAGGATTAAGCTAGGAAGCTTAATTAGAGCCTAAAAGCCTAATTAAACTAAAAGAACTAAACAGTAATATAATAATAAGGTAGCGTTTACCTATATTAAATAAAATAAAATAAGTAAAAACCTAAAAAATAAGTAAAAATAAGTAAAAATAAGTAAAATAGGATTAATAGGATAAATAAAATAAATATAAAAAATAATAGGATAAATAAATAGGATAAATAGGTTAAATAAGAAAAACAAAATAAATAGGAAAAATAGGAAAAGAGAGAGAAAGAGTTTATAATTACTAAAAGGGTAACTAAGGGTAATTCTTTGCCTTTATATTATATATATAAAGTATCCCTCCCAAGCACGAGGTAAAACTGCTTAGTATTTTATAGCCTAATACCCTATTCTTTTATCTTCTTCTTATCTACCTTATAAATCTTATTATTTATATTACCTTTACTTTTTAGCATTTTTCCCTTATATTATAAATACTATTAATTATCTCTAGGTTAGATTTATCTTTACTTCCCTTCCCTTTACTTTTCTTCTCTTTTACTATATTATTTAATATTTTAGATAGGGTAGTGTTCTTTTTATTACCTTTAGCTATATTATAATCTAATTAGTTAGGGTTTAATTAGTTAAGTGGTAACCTATAACCTACCTAGTGATTTAGGTGTAGTGCGTGTCTTGTAAAAGTATTAATTATATTTACTAATTTTAAGTAAAGCAAATTAAATTAAAGATAAGTGAGGATAAGTTATGTTTAGTTTGCCTTAGAGCTTTAAAGCATAAGTAAGAGAGATAGAATAAGTATAGTCGCAAAGGAAGGGGAATTACGTTAATTTATACTATAAGTAAAACTTAAATAAATTTAAGTTTAACTATAGTTACGAATTATAACTCTTACGCTAATATAGCCACAAAGTTTATTATAAACTTTACTCTAACCTTATAGCCCCTTATATTTATAACCTTAGAGCTTATACTAATTATAGGTTTTATTTATTACTATAGCTATAAGTATTTAGATATTAATTATTTTACTAGCTAGGTATTGCTAGTAAAAATTATGTGTTATAATGAATTAGATGCATTAGCTATAACTAATGACGCAAAAAATATTTTAAAAATCAATATATATAAAGTATAAAGAAGTAAAGATAGTTATAGTAAATAATATATAAAGAAGGAAGAAAAGGGGTGTAAAAGAGAGGTTATATAGGTTAGCTAGCTTAGCTAAGGGTTATTTTTAATATTAGGTTTAAGTAAAATACCTTATAGTAATAAACTTAGTTATTTAGTTAGTTTTCTTATAATAAATAATAAGGTTAATAATTAACTAAATATCCTAAAGGCCTAAGGGTTAATAAATTAATCTCTTAGAAGCCTAATAAGTCTAAAGATTTAGTCTCTTCCTTTAGCACACTTTATAGTTATGCCTCTTTACTTAAATAGCCTATATATTAGCTTAAGAGGTAAGGGCTATATTATTTATAGAAATATCTCTTCTTATAATACCTAACTTATTTATAGTTATAGTTAACTACTAATTAGTGTTAGTTACACTAAGGAATATTACACTAGTATAAAGAGGTTAAATTTAATAAAGTTAATAATAGCTATTAGGTTTAAGAGAGAAGAGAAGAGAGAGAAGGAGAGGAATTTAGCTAGGAGAGAAGGTAAGTAAAAGGGGAAAAGTAAGGTAGTAGTGTAAGGGCACTATAAATAGTGTAGGGTTACCTATAATATAGCTAATTACATTACGTGCATTCCTTTAGTAGCTCTACCCTTTGGCCATGGTTAGACTAACTATTATCCGAAGGTCTGAAGGAAGCCACAACTATACTTAATACTCTTATTATTATAGAACTTATTAAGATTAAGTAATTACTTTAATAAGAGTTAGCTTATCTCTTAAGGAGAAATAAGGATAGTTAATTCTTATTAAGAAAGTGCTATAGTTATATACTTTAGAGGGGATTATAATACTTAATTATAGGAGAGGAAATAAATAGGGTATAGGCTTATAATTAAGGGCTTATAATAGGAGGATTACCTTTACTATTATACCTTTACTTTATAATTAGTATACTTAGGGATTAATATAATAAGGTCTAGGAATAAAATAAAAGAGATTATAATAGTTAAGGGGATTAGGGATACTATATAGTAATCTATTGCTTTAGTTAGTCTTTAAGAAAAGGGATATTAATAAGGAGAAAGTCTTTATAAAAGTCTTTATCTTTTATTTACCTTTTAAAAGTAAAATACTTCCTTTTAACTTCCTATATTTTTCTTTATTTTAATTATAAAATCTATTATAGTTAATAATATCTTTAAGTAAGACTATAATCCTCTAGTAACTTTATAAGTTTATATAGATATTACTAAAGAAAAGGAAATCTTAAAGAATCTTTATAGCCTAGGGATTTATTACTTTAAATATCTTTTAGTTTTATCCTTTAAAGTTATTATTAAAGATAGTAAATAAGGTTTATAGGTATAGGTTTTTATATTTATAAGTTACCTTTTTAATAAGAATCTAAGCTATAAGCTCTTTAGAGGTAATAGTTACCTTAAGATTAAATAATTCCTTATATTCTAGTGCTTATTATATAATATACTAGTATTGATTTTTAAATTTTTTTTTTGTGTCATTGGTTGTGGCCAATGCATCTAATTTATCATAACACACAATTATTGCTGGCAATACCTAGCCAGTAAAACAATTAACATCCAAATACATAATATACTAGTATAAATTAAAGAAAATATAGTTAAGGAGGTAAGATATAACTTATATATTAGCTTCTCTTATAGTATCTTTAGGGAGGGAGGTAGGTTTATAATTAAAAGAAGTATCTTAGGATTTAAATCCTTTTAGTTAATCTTAATATTTTACTATAATATTAGTAGTAAATAAAGAAGTAAGGGAAATAAAGAAAATATAAAGGTTTAAAGGATTATAAGTAAAGCTATTATCTTTACCCTTTAGTAAGTTTAATTAAGTAAATAAGGATAAGTTAGGCTAGTTACTAACTAGGCCTTAATTATTTAATAAACACGCTTCTAAGGGTTTATTTATATAATTAACGCGCTAATTAAATAAATAAAAATAGGTTAGATTAGTTACTAACTAGGCCTTAATTACTATAATAAGCTTAGATTTAGTATAAAGCTAGTTATAGTTACTTAAGGTAAAAGGAGAGCTAGAATATACTTTTTCCTTAGTACACTAGTATTATATAGTAGCCTTCCTATTTTATAAGGTAAGTTTATTGATTTTTAAAAAAAATTTGCGTCATTAGTTATGGCCAATGCATCTAATTTATTATAATATATAATTATTACTAGCAATACCTAGCTAGTAAAACAATTAATATCTAAATACTTATAGCTATAGTAATAAATAAAACCTATAATTAGTATAAGCTCTAAGGTTATAAATATAGGGGCTATAAGGTTAAAGCAAAGTTTGTAATAAACTTTATAGTTATATTAGCGTAAGAGTTATAATTCATAACTATAGTTAAACTTAAATTTGTTTAAGTTTTACTTATAGTATAAATTAACGTAATTCCCCTTCCTCTATAACTGTGTTTGTTCTATCTCTCTTTAAACATAACTTATCCTCACTTGTCTCTAATTTAATTTAAATCACTAGGTAGGTTCTGCGTAACTAATTAACTAATTAACCCCTGACTAATCAGACTATAGCATGGCTAAGGGTGACCAAAAGCTAGGGGCAATAACCACTAGGCTACAGAATAAGGTAAGTTTATAATACTAATGCCTTTTCTATAACCTTACTAATCTATAGTATTTATAAAGATAACTACTAATTAGTGTTAATACTATAGGTATACTATTAACCTATATATAGGGTTTTTAAAGGTAAACTAAATTATATATAATTATTATATATTTTAGTTTACTAAAAGAAGCAAAAAGAGAGATTAAATAAAAGTATATAGGGTACGCTATTTATAATAGGAAAAGGGGCCTTAATTAGGGTTATATGTGAAGAGGCTACATATGCTAATTCTAACTATAGCGTGGTTAGCCTAGGCATGTGAGTCCGCGATGTAACGCGCCTAGCTAATTAGAGGCGCGTAGCCTTGTTAATATTATGCTTGTTCTAACATAATCCTTAAAAGACTATTTAAAGATATATTACTAAGGTAACTATAACTATACTCTTTAGTGCTTATAAAGGATTAGGAGGAACTTACCTAACTAAACCCTAAGACTACTATAAAGTATAAGCTTAATAACTATATTACTAGGTTTATTTATACTAGTAAGTATTAAGGTTAAAGAGATAAAGACCTTTAGGAAAACTTTAAAGAAAACTTTAAAGGATAGTTTAAAGAGATATTTAAGAGAGCTTAAAATAATCTTATAAGAGAACTATAAAGCTCTTTATAAGATAGTAATGTATATATTGCCTAAGGTCTAGGGCTTTTAGTTACTACTATATTAGAACGCGTGCTTTAGGAAGAAATAATATTATTATAGCTAAAAGAAAGGTTATAATTTACTAAACTACCTTAAATAAAACCCTAGAAGTTACTACCTTAAAGACTTACCTTATTTATTCCCCTTAACCTTAATAGAAATAGTATTTACTCCCTCTATAAGAACCCCTATAATAGTCTTATTTATATTAAGACTTTAAGGCTAAATAATATCCTTATTCCTAATAACTTACTTTTCCTTATTTTCCTTCTAATAAATAGATTATAAAGAAGATTTTTAAGCTTATAAAGATATATAAGGATAGTGATTACTATAGTAAGAAGCTATATAATTTCCTTATACTAAAAATTACACTCTTTAAGAGTAAATATTGATTTTTAAAAAAATTTTGCGTCATTAGTTATAGCTAATGTATCTAATTTATTATAACACATAATTATTACTAGTAATACCTAGCTAGTAAAATAATTAATATCTAAATACTTATAGCTATAGTAATAAATAAAACCTATAATTAGTATAAGCTTTAAGGTTATAAATACAGGGGCTATAAGGTTAGAGCAAAGTTTGCGATAAACTTTGTGGTTACGTTAGCGCAAGATACAGTCATAATTCGCGACCGCAGTCAAATAAGAGTAAATATAACTAAATTAATCTCCTAGGTCTTACTTCTAGAAAGCTTTTCCTATTATACTAATAGGAAATACTAAATAACACTTCCTTAATTACCTTTCTAGTAAAAACCTCTTTTATAAGGAGATAATTACTAATATTTATTAATACTTTAAGATAAAAAGTAATTAATAGTTTTACTAATATAAATAAAGTAATACTACCCTAAAGAATATTATTACTTAAAACCCTAAAAAAGTAAGCTTAACTATCTTAAGATCCTATTAGCTACCTTAAAAAGGTTTATAAAGGCTTATACTTATCTAATATAGTAAATATAAAGCTTTATAAGTAAATACTAAATATAGTCTTTAGTATTCCTAAATACTAGGTAGTAAAGTATATATATACCTTAGGCTTTAAAAACCTTACTAGTAACCTTTATAAGTTAATTACTATTATAGAAAGTAATATAAGGAGTACTTAATATTACTAGTACTAAGAAGAAAACCTATTAGAGGTAATATTTATAAATTACTAATATAGTAAGTAAAATTAAAGAAACTAAGGAAAAGAAAGCTATTATAGTAATTTTAAGTAACTAAAGTAATACTTTATTTATAATAAGAATAGCTACTAGTTATTAAATTACTTTAATACTAAGTATTAAAAGGAAAAAGAAAGGTAGTAAGCTAGTAAGTACTATTACTTACCCTTTTTAATATAAAGTTTTAAGTATTTCTTACTTTATATAAAGGAAGTACTAATACTAATATAAAGGAAGTAAAAACTAGGAATCTTAACTTAAGGCTTATACTTAAGCCTAAGATAATAATAATAAAGAGGCTAAGGAAAGGCTATTATTAAAGGCATACCTTAGTATTATATAATTCTTTTACTTAGGATTATAAATAATAAATAATGCTAATATCCTTATAATACTTAATAATTAAGCCTTTTAATATACCTTACTTAAATAAGAGCTATATCTTAAAGAAGCCTTTAATAAGAATAATTTAACTTATTATATCTTTAAAGAACGCTATTTTAATAAGGTCTTTAGAGGAATTATACTATATATAAAAGCCTTAGGTAAATTAACTATAAGTAAAGGATAAGCTAAAGCTTTATTAATATTAATACCTTTATTAAAAATAATACCTTATAAGCTAGAAGTTATTAACTTTAGAGCTAGATTAGTAATAATATATAGTATTATTTAAGTGCTTATAAAGCTTAGCTAACTTAACTTTTATATCCTTAATATTACTATACCTTTCCTTTTCTCCCTTACTAATATAAATAAGATAAAGGTTAAGATTAATAACCTTACTAATATACTAATTTAAGGTAATAAGACTATACTAATTATATAAAGATAAGGCTATCCTAGTAGCTTTTAGAAGTAAGAGAAATAGCTACTTTTTACCTATTAAAAAGAGAGATTTATTAACTTTACTAAAGATTTAGTTATCCCTTAATTTAATAGCTTATAAAAATCCTTTAATAAGCTAGTTATAATATTAAATATTATATAATTAAGAAGCTAACTAAGGTTTACTACTATTATTAAATAAATAGAAAGGCCCTAGCTAATTTAAATTTATAATTAAGAATAACTATAACTTTAACTATAAGATTATTATTAATATTATATAAATTAATAGCTAACTAGTCCTTTATATTATTAACTTAGTAACCTTATTTTAAGTAGCTTAATTCCTTAACCCTAGGAAGTAAAAGGGTTATAATATCTAGGATACTATTAGAGAGTACTAGATAAATACCTATCTAGGCCCTTTAAACTAGATTATTTATAATACTAGTAATAACTTTACTTTAGCTAAATTTAAGCACTATACTTACCTTATATTAATTAATATTAATAAAATACTTATTAAAGCTTATAATAGTATTAGAAAGGTTAAAAGATATTATAAACCTTTATACTAGGCTTTTAAGATTATTATAGATTTAATTAGTATAAAGGTTATACTTAAATAATAACTTTAAATAGCTATTAAGGCTATTAATAACTTAGTAAGTTTAAATAGCCTTATACCTATATTACTAGTTTTTAAAGCTTACTTATAAATAATAAATAAGTTATTACTAAGTATTTTTATTATTTAATAAGCTAAAGTAATTTAAAAGGTAATTAATAAGGTTTACTATTACTTAGCTAAGAGGTAAGTTTATAATACTCTTAGTGCTTAAAATAGCTTTAATATATTACTAATATATTAGCTACTATTATAAGCTAATATATATATATAAAGAGAAAAAGGTAAATAGTATAGCCCTTATAAGCTACTAATTACTAATAAAGAGACTTATATAGTTAAAATACCTTATAGCTTAGCTAGGTTTTACTTTATAGTAATAAAGCTATACTATAAAGACTTATAGTATAAAAGAGACTAAGAGGTAAAGCCTTAAAACCTTAGGAAAATATACTTAGCTTAAAGCCCTTAAAGTCTTTAAGGAAAAAAAGGAGTAAAGGTAACTAAGGAAATAAGCTACTTATAAAGAGTAAGAGAGTAAAGATAAAAGAAAAGAAAAGCCCTTAGTAAAGAGAAAGTAAAAAGGCTAAGAAAAGCCTTATAGTTTAATTTTACTTAAACTAAGGTATAAGAGAAAAAGTAATAGCTATAAAGGTAATTAAAGTAAAAGATTACCTTATATTTATTAATAAAAACTAAGAGAAAGCCTTAATTAAAAAGCTTATAGCTAGAGAGATACTAAATATAGTGTTTCTTATAGTAAAAGAAAAGGCTAACTAAAACCTTACTCTTTAACTTTATTAATAAAGTAAGATTATAACCTTAGGCTTACCTTTTAAGTAGTTTAACTAAGCTAAAATTAATACTTTATAAACTTATAATATATTTAGGTTTATAATATTTAACCTTATAAAATATAAAGGCTATAGAATCTTTAATTTTTATATAATTAGGAAATTAAGGGTAAAGGGACTAAATTACTATATAAGAAATTATACCTTATTATATAAGGCTATAATAATAAAGGAAAGGAAGCTATCTTAACTTAATTACTAATAATATAGTAATTAAGCTAATAGCTTATTATAGCCTTTACTTTATTATTAAGATAAAGAGGTATTTACCTCTAGCTATAAGATATTATATAAGCCTATATTTAATTATAAATAACCTTAAATAAGCTAATTATTATAAGAATACTAAAGCAAATAGCTTATCTCTTCCCTAAAGAAATAGTAATAAAAGTAATTAAGCCTTTATATAAAATTATAAAGGTAAGAACTTACTAGTAAGTAACTTACTTTTATTACTATAGGGATAACCTTAAGATAATAACTTTAATATATAATTTATACTTACTTATTATAGTGCTAAATAATAAGAACCTCTTTAGTATTATAGGGATATAAATAAATAATACGCTAGGGCTTAGTAATAATAAGTTCTTTAAGAAAGAAAAAAAAAGTTTTAGAAAGCTAAGTTTATAGCTAAGGAAAAGTAATAACTAATAACTATAAATCCCTTATTTTTAATAGCTATATTCTAACTTAAAACACTAATAATTTACTAACCTTAACTTAAAAAGGCTAAAGTTAAAAGATTAAGGAAGTTAATTTATAATCCCCTATAGTAAAGTAAGACTATATAAAGTAAAGAGCTTAAGAGAGCTATATTATAATAGTATGCTAACTAGAAGCATTATATAACCTATTAATTACTACTTAATACTAAAAGCCCTTAGCTAATAATATTTTCTAACTTAATAAATAACTAAAATAGTAAATTAAGCACTAGTAATAAGGACTATAATATATCCCTTAACCCTTAAAGAGGTAAAGCTCTTTATATTTATAAATAAATCTCTAGCTAATAATAAGGACTTTAGCTTATAGATTAGGTATATAATTATAATTAGTAATAAAGCAATATAAGATAATAATACCTTTATTATAAGAGGTAATATTATTATATATAGCTTAATAAAAAGTAAGTATATAACCTATAACACACTTATATCTAAGCTATATAGTATAGTTTAAGGCGCTAATATTATATATATAATATCTATAACCCTTAATTAAATTATAGACTAATTAAAGATGCCTTAAATCCTAATAATTCTTTACACTAACTCTTTCTTATTATATAAATACCTTATAAAGCTAGGTATAATAAAGAAAAAGTAGCTAATAATTAATATTATAGCCCTTTAATAGTTATATAAGAGGTATAAGATTTATAAAGTTAGGTAAATTAATAGTAGTAATAACCTAGCTAATATAATAATAAAGGTATTACTAAATTTAGCTTTTATAACCTTAATTAACTTAAATAATTTAATAATTTATATAAAAAGCTAGGTTAAGAGACCTATAAAGGCAGGAGAAAAGGAGAATTAACTAGACTAAATTAAAGTAACTAGGTTAATTAGAATAACTAAGGCTATATAAGCTAATTAAAGCTATAGATTCCTATAAAGGGATTTACTTATATATACTTTCCTTTAATTTAATTTTTATTATATTTTTAGGCTCCTTTAGCTATAAAGAAAAGAGAGACTACTAGTGTAGCTTCCTTTAGACCTTTAGATAATAGTTAGTCTAACTATAGCTAAAGGGTAAAGCTACTAAAGGGATATATATAATATAATTAGCTATATTATAAGTAACCCTACACTATTTATAGTGCCCTTACACTACTGCCTTACTTTTCCCCCTTTTTACTTACCTTCTCTCTAGCTAGATTTCTCTCCTTCTCTCTCTCTCTTCTCTTCTCTCTTAGACCTTAGCTATTATTAACTTTATTAAATTCGACCCCTTCGCACTAGTGTAACGTTCCTTAGTGTAACTAATAGATCTCTTTAAATTACTATTTAGTTAAGATATAAAGAACTTTCTTATAAAAAGCTATTAAAGCTATAAATAATTTATACCTAATAGTTATAAAAAAATAGTTATAAAAAAATAGTTATAAAAAAATAGTTATAAAAAAATAGTTATAAAAAAATAGTTATAAAAAAATAGTTATAAAAAAATAGTTATAAAAAAATAGTTATAAAAAAATAGTTATAAAAAAATAGTTATAAAAAAATAGTTATAAAAAATAGTTATAAAAAAATAGTTATTATTTTATAGTAAGTTCTTTATAAAAAGAGTATTATAAATAACTAATATAGTAATAGTAAGGTATAGTTTATTATTATTATTATTATTTTTAACTAAATTTAATAGAAATTACTTTAAAGAAAAGAAGTTTATTTTTATTTTTATATTATAAAATATATTAAAGAATATAAAGTATACTAGTTTAACTAAAGAGTATACTAATTTAACTAGAGTATACTAAAATATTTAGTATACTTTTTTACTATACTAGTAGCTAAAATATAACTTTTTCTATATAGCTTTCTTTTTCTAGCTATTTAACTAGCCTTATTAACTTAGTATATTATAAATAAAGGCCTTTAAAGGTATAGTAATTACCTAGGGTATATACTATAAAAATACTAACTAAATATAGGAAAGCCCTAGTTTTAATATAATAGTAAGCCTAAAAATAATAAATTTTAAATAACTACGCTAATTTTTAGACAACTGCGCTAACTTGGATCACACCCTAACATAACGACGCCCCTCTCCTTTTCGCTTTTCGCTAGTCTGTCTTGTGTCCACGACGCATCTTTAACATCTTAAACCGCATGTTTCACCCCTGAGGAGACGGACGCATCGCTCACTGTCTCGCCCTGGCTGGCCGTGCCTACATTACATGCATACATGGCTAGATTGATTTTGATCTGCCGAGTGATAACGACTCCCATGTTCCGCATTTCGATGAGAAGCGGGCGGGGCACATTCTTGGCGCACGTCAAGCGACTGGCCATCGAGGAGTGCCCTACATGTAAATTTATATCAGACATTTGATCCGAATGGCATGATCAGAGGGTATCAGATCGAGCATCGTTACAAACAATTATCGACTTGGCGTCACCTCTCTGCTCCAGATCCCAGGTACTCTATGGCTACCTTCCAAAAGCCCCTTTCCTAGACGGTGAACTGACTTGGAGCTTTGCTTTAGAGTTCCTCTTGGCTTTTGCATGAAAATTTGAAATACGGAACGTGATGTAGCCCACTGAACACACAAACCTCCAAACGTTTTGCCTCCATGTCGAATTGTGATTCAAACAAGAGAAACTTATATTAGATGCATTGGCCACAACCAATAAGCGCAAAAATATATAAAAATCAATCAATACCTCTTGTTTGAATACATATGTTTCTGTAGGGTAAGTGCACGACAACGGATAATTCGTCCGCCAGTTAACACACGGCCGAATAAGTCCTCGCAACCCATTTTCAAAATCAAAACATCATCAAAAACTATGCCAAAACACACAAACTATACCATCCAGGCCCTCATGTCCATGTCAAGAACCCACACCAATCCAGCCGTTTGCAAAAAAACACCACGTAGTTTCCAAAAGTCATCTACACCACGGAGTACTCAGACCATCATCACCAACTAACTCCTGAGAAAACTTCACAACTTCCCCCTTCCTCCTAACCCTGAACCCATGCCTCGGCGCATGAACCCTCACCACCCCATCCTCCCCCTCGTCTCATAGACAACCTCCTCGTCACTCAGCCCAACCAGCCTCCCCACATCCTTTCCCGAGCTCCCCATGTCCGTCGGCCCAACCAGCACCTCATCCCCCGCGCAAGCCCCAAACTGACAGCTTCAAAGTCCGCCGCATCAACATCCACTTCCTCGTCGTGGTACCCCGACCCAACAATCGAGCGACTCGCCTCCTCGCCCCTGACCCTCCCTTGCTTCCCGGCCTTCCTCTGCGCCTCCTGCACGGCCCTCTCGAACCTGTCTATCCACGCGTACACACGGGGTACACCCCGGCGAGAACTTGTCCTCCGGTAGCGCGCCAGGCAGGCCGGCCAGCCAGTGGAGCGGCCACACGGCTTCTATGTCCGCGAGACCGGGAGACGGGGTGCCGAGGACCCATTCCCGCCCGTCGGCGAGGAGGGTGCCCTCCAGGAAGTGGAAGACGGAGGCGATTTCGCGCAGCGCAACGGGCTGGACGCGCGCGTCGCGCTCGGGCGTCCGCTTCGCGCCCGTGAAGTCCTCGCGATCCTTCTGGAACTTGGGATCCTGGAGGAGCGGGAGGCTAGCAGGCAGGAGGGCGGCCGCCCAGTGGAAGATGCCGGCGTCGTTCATGAGATTGGAGAGGAGGCGCTCTATGGCGCGGTGCTCGGCGGACGCGGAGCCCAGTCGGGGCGCTGAGGTGTCGAGCTTCTCCAGCTTTTGGAGTTGAAGCCGGGTATCGAGGTAGATGTCTCTGCCGATGGCGAGGATGGGGATACGTCGGTAGCCGATCCCTAGGCGGGCTACGTCTGGACGGGGCATCACGGGTGGTTGGTTCTGCGTTTGCCTCTTGTTAGCTCCATCGTCAGGGAACAATGAATTGCGCAGTTTCGGACGTCAACATACACATTGGACGTATGGGATGCCTCGCAAGGCGAGATACCAGATGATGCGTCGGGCATACGGCGAGTATGCGTAGTGGTAGAGCACAATCTCATCTTCAGCCATCTTGTCACGAGGTCACGCAGAATGGAGGATGGGAACTTGGAATCGAGACAGAACCCTTTTCCGCCCGATTGACGTTGGAAACAACCGTCATTTGCAGTCTACATGTGCCACCATCGACCGAAAGGTTATGGCAAGTCGAAGAGGTCCCCGGCTAGATGCGGGGGTGGGCGCCACGGTTTAACCAATAGGGTGTAGCACATCAACTTCTTTCCGTGTAATACTTACTTGAACGACAAGGACAAAGAAGTTCGGGAATAACGTCAACTAATTTGATTGCAGAAAACTATCGAACCAGCTCATTAGAGTGACGACAACGCCATCTCATCTGTTTTGCTTGTCTCGTAGATACGCGCAGAGTAAAAACAAAAAGTTCCAACTAAAATTGGAGTGTCTGTGCGTGATAGCAACGCAGGTCGCAATGAAAAGAGCCAGGGTAGAAGAGCTCCTAGTCGTCAGGGCACATCGAATTACCAACCACAGTCTGCCGCGGCAGCAGTTTCCGTGTTTCCATCACCAGAAGGCCAGGAAGAATCGCCGCCGTTGGCATTCGAGTTGTCACCAGCTTGACCGAAGCCATCATCCTCTTCCACAAGAGGCTCTTTACAGCGCACCTTGGTATGTCCGTACTGTTGGCAGTTGGAGCATTGCACTTTGCTCCCTGTGGTAAGGTCAGTATTGGTAGGTTTTTCACGTTTCAAAAACTGCGAGAATACGTACAGTCCTTCGGTTCTGGACAATCTCGACTGAAGTGTCCGGTTTTCTCGCAATTGCGACAGGTAACAGTGTCCATGTTGCGTGGTTCTTCGCATTCTTTGGCCATATGGCCTTCTTGGCCGCAGTTGCGACACCCCCGACCACCGCCTTGTGGGCAGTCCTTGGCAAAATGTCCCTCTACTAAGAATCAGGAACCTTGCTTCGTGGCAAGAGTCGGGGATAACTTACTCTCACCGCATTTACGGCATTCTACATTGTCCATGTTAGGTGGTTCTTCGCAATCCGAGGCTCGATGACCAGATTTGCTGATGGTGTTAGCGAACTACTCAACACTGCAACTCTGCAACCACTCGTCATGACACATACCCGCAGTTTCTACAAGCAGACTTGTCCACACGGGGCTCGGGACCTAAGGGTGACATGTCAGCCTGGACGTATCAAATAAAAGGAAGAGAGTAAAGAAACCCCACAGTCACGGAGACGATGTCCTTCAGCACCACAGTTGGAGCAAGAAATAGCAGGCTGCGCATTGTTTTCTGCCCTCTCCTGCGTGCAAAACTTGGTGGCGTGTCCCAGCTCACCACAGTTGTGGCAGCGTCTCTGACCGCTATCGACAATCTCACCAGCATCTTCCAGTCGGTTGAGAATTTCCTCGCGGGACTTGGGCCAAGACTCAATCTCACGAGGGCGCTCTGGCTTCTCAGAAAAGCGATAAGAGATGGAATATTTCTTGCCAGTATTTCCCTGAAGATCCATGTTGGTGAAGACGTTGACCAGCTGACGTTCCGAGGCAATCAACCAAAGGTTGACACCTTCGTCAATGAACATTGTCTGCAGTTGGTGGTAATTCACGTCACCCCCAACAGCCTTGACATACTCTTGGACACCTTCCTTGACATCGTCAACATCGCGCTCCGACGCTGCGATTTTGATCTTGGCCAAGGCATCGTCAGGACTGATGTCCGCAACATGATCTCTGTTGATCACTCGGGCGTTCTCGCAGTTCTTTCGCATATGTCCTGCCCATAGTTAGTCACAGAAATGACATGTCCTTTCGGCTATAATTGAACAAAGAATACCTTCTTGACCACAGTTGTCACAGACCATGGGCGGTTTCTGGGGACAGTCTCGAATGACATGACCTTCCTCCTTGCAGTAACGGCAAGATGTGTCTCGTGGGGTAGGGCAATCGGCAACACGATGACTTTTCAAGAGTTAGCTTCAATAGAATCACTGGCATTCGGTGGTTGACCAACCCAGTTTCTCCGCAATTGAAACACTTGTCATTGTCCGAGCCGTCGTTGCCCTGCTCAGTATGCTGGTTCGGGCAGTTCGCCTCTTCATGCCTAGCAGAGCCGTCAGCTTTCACAGATATCGGCAAGTTGTATAATCACTCACCCTTCCTGACTGCAGGCTGTGCAAGTGACTGCAGGCTGGTTCCACGAGGATCGTTCCCTGGGTCGCTCCCCAGTTGTCAGTGGTCGTTCCCAATCACCCATCTTGTGTTAAGCCTGTCAAGCGTGTTGGTCGTGAGGGGAATCAGAAAGGACGAAAACAATGCACCTAACGGGCAAATACCAACCGACTATCTGGTTGGGTAGAAATGAGGAAATAAAGGGAATAGATTTGAGGGAAAAGATAAGTGGGCGGTGTCAACAGAAGGTGCCAGTTGTATCTGGCTGTGGCAGCTGTGACAGCTGTCAACACCATAGCAAAAGATTGAATACAGCTGTCAATAATGAACATGGCGACGCTGGGGCGTGTCCTTGAATTTTCGGGCCACCCTGCGCGCGGCTCGAGTCCGCAAGTTCACAGGGTCTTATCAAAGCGAGATGCATCTTTTCTGGAGTCTGATCATCAGAATTAGATGCTAAAGTGCGGGAGCAGGGTAGAGCACGTTTCATATGATTCAGCTGCTGACTGGCCACCACATGCATAGATTATTTGTATACAAATGCAAATACTTGAACCCCAACGCCGGCATTTCCTTTTTCCCGTTAGGCCTATCATTTCCTGGCCTAGGGCGTCAGACTAGATCAAACATCTATTGTTACAATTCTGACTTGTTGCTGGTAACTGCTTGGGTCCTCTTGCCACCTTGCTCGTCCTCTTCATCGTCGTCGTCACTGTCATCTCCAATGCTGTACTTGGCCTCGTTCCGGCCAATTGATTCCTGAAGTGGGATATTGTCAATCGTGGTTTCATCGAATGCAGCGGCTTCAAGATCGCCGCCACGCTGGCGGTCATGGAATGCCGCAAGCCCAGTTCTCGACTGGCCTGCCGCCGCCTCCTCACCCCTCAAAGCGGAGTAGCCAGCGCCTCTGCGTCGCTGACGCCATATAAAGACACCCCATGCCACCGCAGCGATAATCACAATACCAAGTACCACTTCCCCAGACCGCCGGTACGCATGCCATTTCGCATCGTCGAGCTTCTTGTTTGTCTCCTCTTGTTGATGATGTGTTTTGTTGGTCGCTCCGCCAACAGAGGTATCTGGGCCCTTTTCGCCATCAATCAGGCTGTGTGAAGGGATCCCACCAACATTGCTAATGTCGATTTTCATAAAGCGGTCCAACATGTCTCGAGAGCGTCGTGGGTAGTCGAACGGGACCATGTGTGAGGCATTGTGGAAGAGAACATAAGTCAGGTTGCGCGCTTCCTGCCAGAACCCCGCATTCTCACCCTCAAAGATCCATTGTCTTCGAGGCGCCCAGTTTCCCAGTGTGACCTCGAATCCTCTGCCCCATTCCACTCCAAGTTGGTGATGAGCTGCTCTGTGCCAACGTGGTTGCAAATGAGGTCTTCCGCGCCAGAAAACAGAAGCACCTCTAACTGCTTAAGAATATCAGGGAACAAATGAATGGATGCTGTAGAATTGATATTCTTAAAAGCAGCATGGACGTGGGTGTTGCACTCTTTCCAGCCCGTATTGCGCTGTCTGTTCAAGTTCAAAGCTTGAATGACTGACGGCTGTCGTAAATAGGGGTTAATATCTTTCAAATCCGGGGCCAGTTCATGCCACAGGAAGAGTAGGAGTCTCTGAGCCGTACATCGTACATGTTGATGCATTCCTGGTCGCCAGAGCCTTGTCTAGTGAGATCCAGGATCTTCTGAAGGATTGCATCGCATTCAGGATAATCGACAAGCCCGGGATTAGTGGATAGCGCCTTATCGCAGATCCTCTGCAAATGTTGCACTTGCTGGGCCTTGTCTGAACCTTTCTCAAGGAGTCCCTTTTGGAGACTGAACTTCAGGTACGAATCAGCCTGGTCTCGAGCAGAGATCCACCCATTGCCGATGAGAAGACCCTGAAGGCTCCATTTTCGGCCGGCTTTTTCTGCGCATTGCGATCGAGGATTGCTTTAGCGATGTACGGAATGTGTTGTCCTGCATATGACTCTCCGCGATGTAGATCTAGCGATCGATTAGATTGATCAATTGACACAAGAGGTTTCCAACTTCCCGTCCACACACTTACATCATCGTATTCATATTCGGGAAATATTCTGAAGAATTTCTCCATAAATATGATAAACTGATCGGCCATGCCACTCAACCCATGCACATAGTTGTTGGTGTCGACATAACTGAAGCCAGTCCCAACGGGGTTATCGACGAAGAGCAAGTTTGCAAATTCGTTCCAGGAACCATTATTCACACCCAGCGTCATGTCCTGCTTGACCCTGTAAGGGCCAACTTCCATCAAGGCACCATCCTCGGAGCTACACCCAGGGCCGCCGTTCAACCATATGACGGTTCGCTGCCGGTCCGCAATATGATTATTTTGAAAATGCCAGAAGAACAAGTTGCCGTTGAACTCTTTTGTGACCTCGATGTGACTGTGTACCCCCGGAGGTTAGGTTAGCTTTCTCCCCAACTTGTATTGGCCTAGCCACGCGCCCTCGCAAAGCATTGGGCGCATCTTGGACTTTCTCGCCGCGGACAGTGATATGACGAGGACACTTACCCAGCATGCATCTTAATCGGAGCAGCATCTTTAGGCAGGCCAGGTAGATTGTGAACGTAGTAATCGGCGGCAGACTTGTCGGCAGCAGCGGTGGCCGGCCACAGCGCCAGCACGGCCAGGAGCCGGCATAATTTGACTACAGACCAGGAGGACCGAGGAGCCATGGTCGACGAAGATGTGCCGCGAAGCCCCGAGGGCCTGGGGACGAGGAAGTTGCGCCAAAGGATCAAGGAAGTAGGCAATTCGGTTTCTCTGCGGAAGTGTCAAATCATGGAAGACGAAACGCTAGGGAAGGCCAGGTTAGGCCAGATGGATGAAGCAAGGCGAATATACTTGATGCAGAGCGATGGAATCCGTCCACTGGCGACGACGCTGGCTCGTGGTTGTGGTAGAGGCGATGTGGCTTGTCGGGGGCCGTTGGCGCGTGATGTCGTAAGCAACGGTGGGCTGGAGCCGCCATCCACGGAGCCGTGCGCCTGACTGGAGCTATTCAAAGACCACAGGAGAGAATGGCAGGAGCAACGCACCAGCAAAGATGTTGGGCATTTCAATAATCCCAGCGAAGCCAAGTGACGGATGGAATGTGGCCGCCCCCTTGCGCCGCGACTGGCCGTTGGAGACCCGTAGAGGTGGCGAGTGGCTTACGTAATCAATGGGGCATTTATCCATCATGGCAGAACCCCTGTGCGCATGTCTAGTTGCGCCCGACGTCGACAATTCACCACTTTATTGCCCAAAATCCATAAATCAGCGCTGCATAGACAAACTTTGAAAGCTACATGTATATCCCTTCCATTTCCCCAAGAATCCCAGCTCGTGGACAGAAATCACCGCAGTAGGCTGTCAGTTTGTTACATGGATTCCACTGACTTGACTTGTACCACCCACCACCCAACCTGCCAAGTGCCCACCACTCACTGACTCCCATGGCCCAAGCCAGAGATTGATTCGACCTCACACATGTCGACTTTTCCCACTCCTTCTCTCCCCGCCAGCCTCATGGCAAGGTCCCCGATTCAGCGTACCCAAAGCATATCCGTCCTTCTCGCAACCTAGCCGATTCGTATCCGTCCTCAAACATCCTTATTTCTGTCTTCCCCGGACAAAATCGGGTTTCAGACATATCCGGCCCCGGGGTACTAATCGCCCACAATGCCAGCCGGCAAGACCTTCATCGTCGAACACTTGGATCCCGAACTGGGGCCGTGGTCAGAGCTAGAATACATTGCCATCGCAAAGGAAACCAAAGAGTCACATGGAAACTTCATCCTGTCCAGTCTACCAGCTAAGTTCAGGGTCCCCGCTGCCTTGAACGGCATCTCGGCGTTTACACCTGAACATCGCGGTGTGGAGGAGCTGTACGCAGGGAACAAGGATAAGGTGTGCTTGTTAGATCCGTCTGCTGCGAAGGATCTCTCACCGGAGGACGGAAATACTTTTGATGCTTTCTTGTTTGGTGGTATTTTGGGTTCGTTCTCTCCCCCCACAGGGACCTTTGTTTATATTGGTATCTTCCCCTTTCCTTGCCCTTTTTCGGTGTATAATTTGAGGGAATGAGCGAACTCCCATGACTGACTTGACTGATGAATTATTTCATACAGGTGATGATCCCCTAGAGGTTTGTCTTTCCCCTCCCACCCCCTGAATATATTGGGAATACATGGGGGCGGAACAAAATTAGGAAGGGAGTCAGGTTTTGTGACTAATCGTGATGTAGATCGAACATCTGAGTTGAGAAAGAAGGGGTTCGAAGGTCGAAGACTGGGACCCAAGCAAATGACAACTGACACTGCGGTGCGAGTCACTCGCATGGTTGTCCAAGACACAAGTACGTGTCTCTTCCGTGTCTACATCTTCCACGAGATATCTCTGGTTGTCATACTGACGAGCACGAACAGTCCCCTTGGAAAAGATACCTCACGTCGATTTCCCCGAGCTCAAATTCAATGAGCACGAAAGCACACAGATGCCATTCCGTTACGTGACGGACAAGGAAGGCAAGCCTATCATGCCAGAGGTAAGGAAGTCACATCTCCTGTAATTTTATGGAAGGAAAATATCAGATTGCTAAAGTAAACTATCGGGGAACCAAAGGGAATGAAGGAACTGATACAGAAGGATGCCGATAAAGCCATAGATGATTTGTTTTAGAAGCATCATGAATCCTCGGAAGGAAAATAAGAAATATATCAGAGTAAGAGACGACTTTCCCATGCGCTTTTCACGAGGTGTTTGATATGCTATCCATTCGTTCTCGTGTTAAACAGAATTTGAGCCAACCAAGAATCAACTTATCAACAGGCGACTATCTGTTCAAGATCAACGAACTATACATGCTAGCTTGCGACTTCCCGTAATCTAGAACACACCATGACCAAGCTCTACGTAAACCCATTTCCGGCTACCCTACATGTAAATCCGCACTCTCATCACTCGCGAATGGAGAACCCCCAAAAAAACTTGGGATTCCATCTTCATCTTCCAAACAGGCAACCAAATTGCCCATGCACACCACCGCCCCCATGTGCAGACCTCACACAAAGCCACGGTTACACTTGAACACAATGACACCTATGTGAGAGACCAAAAATGAAGGTACACCATGCAACAGCCAGCCATACGAAGAGTTGAACAGGGAGCCTAAAATAAAATGTCCGACGCATACGTGCATGTCGATTTTCCAAGGCGCACTTGCATCCATTGCAGCACAACGCATGTTTGTGCTTGATATTCCGATTTCGTCATTGGCGCGACGCCTCCTGGGCTGAAATTACGTTCCATGCCTACGAGGGCGTCAGATTCAAGTCGTTAGCAGGGTCATGTATTCAACAAGGAGTGTTCCAGTTTCGACGATTCTGAAACCACGGTCAGCGCCGTCGTCTTTGCTCGAGGGCCGGGGGACTCCTCAGTCTGTGGTTTTAAAACAATTGCTCAGCAATACAGTGTAAGAGTTTCACTCTCGCGGCACTGTTCTCACGGTATGGAGTGAACGTGCGGGATAGGGAGGGGGGAAAGGCGCACAGAACAGAACAGGGCGGCTACACTTTTGTCACGGCCGACCACTTGTCACAGTAGGTTCAACGATTCCAACCGCGGGTTGTTCCTCAACGGGTTTTGAATTATCGGAATAGGGCATCCCGCGCGACATGGCCACCCCCTTGCAGGAACGATGTATGGAAAGGAACTACGGAGTAGGGACTAATATCTGGGACGCTAATTTTCTGTCTGCCCTTTCCCCTGCCATGAGAGACTCAAGGAAGAAATGCTTGCCCGGTGTACTGTAAGCCGCCGGTATATACATATAAAAACTTGACATAATGATGATATGCAAGTTCTGGTGTTGCATGCTCTTTACTGCTGGGGTGGGCAGAGGCGCAGATTGGTTGGGATGAACTTAACGAGGCCTCGAACACCAGTCTCGGCGACACCACGTTTGATAAAAGGTCCGACGGTCAAGGTCAGAGTTTATTATCAGGATTCGAACCCCCCAAAAAAAAAAAAAAAAAAAGACCGGGCGCCGTATATTATGTCGTTCTCCAGCCACATCAACAGATGCGATGCTTGATTAAACAATGTGAACGATACAATTTAGCTTTGGAGACGGAAGCTGTTCAGGGATCCCCAAGTTTGCACAGGAAAGACAGTAGGCAGGGTGTCCTTGTAATATTCTGCATGTACGGACGTATTATGCTCAATACATAAACATGGGCCCAGCCTAAAACATTCAGCCTGTCCGTTCAACGGATGGAAGGGCATGCGTGCAACCTGGCTTTGGGAATCGCAGATGAGAAATGCCGAAGAATGAGCAGGGGAGCACCAGCCACGGGCTGCGCATGCGCGAACATCAGCGCAATTCAAGCGACATGCATTGGCAAAGTCATGTGAGCTTCTTCGTCAGAACAAGGCTTCGCGCCTGCACAGTCATCAGTCATGCACAGACTGCACTTAAAGAGTTATTAGTGGAGTATCGGAATCCGGACCTGCCGATGGCTTGCGTCCAGGCTGTATTAAGGCGACGTTGGCGATCAAAAAGGGATGGACGAGCTGGGGAAACTAGTGGCTCAATTTACCGAGACCCGTCAATGTCTCATTGATCGATAATACCTCAGATGCAATTCCGCAATTCCGCAATTCCCTCATGTTGCAAGGGCTCCATGAGAACAACGCACCGTACATGCATATGTATGGAGTGGACTCCACATGCTTGCAATGCTTGCATGGAGGAGCAGGAATGACTCTTTAATTCGAGATGACATTTTTCCAGCGATTGGATGTTCAAAGATGGGACAAAGATTCTGGGCAAGCTGTTGAACACGTGCAAGAAAGTTTTCCCCTCAACAGCCATCACACAATGCCATTCAAGCCTGTCATCTCAAAGCATCTCGTACTAGGGATTAGTCAAACTGCTAAACTCAGCCACGATTGGAGATTTTGTGGTTAATGGCTTTGAGCTCTGAGTTAGTGGAACATGTGACATTGGTGTCACTAGTAGGGGAAGGAGGTACGTGCTGGCCAGCCCAGCCTTTTCTTCAGGGTGCCACAAGTAACTTGAGATGAAACCATCCCACCAAGTCTTGAGGTGTGGTTGGATCTCCGCAGGGATGTTGCCTGCACAAGAGAATGGAGACAGGATACCAGAATCCATCCATTGCAACTCTTCTGCTGCAATCAGCCCTGGTAAGTGGCAAGGCGGTGGGTGCCTTGTCTTTCACTGTCCGATCGACCGAGAATTGTTCAGAATGGAAGATGGCGTGAGGTTAGCGCTTAATGCCTTTTATCATTACGAGCACTGTTGACAAAACATACTCTGTGCGGATTACTTACATACATACATTTCCTGTGACAATCCACATAGGTGCCTGTGCTTGTCCCAAATGCTAAGTCGTCCGATCGTTTCTGAGGCATAACGCACGTTTACAGTGGCTATTGTGAAACGATCTTGAGCCTAGTAATTATGCTAGCTTTGAACCCAAAATCGTGTTAGCGGTCATTTATCTGACGAAAGCGCCTACCGATAAGGCTAGTGCTGGCTGCGTGGCCGACATTTGAAAACCGCTGTCGAAGACTGGTTAGTCTATCTGATTTCCATTCGCGACGCCTGCGCCTGTACTGTCGCAAGCGTGAACCCGAAAGAGGCATTCTTGTTCGGGGCATAATGTCATTCGTAATGAGGCAAAATGGTGTTTTCAGCATGTGTACGTGATGGGGAATAAATGTTTAAAACATTGGAGAGGAGCAGTCTCTTCAGAATGCTCGAACGCGAAATGCTCGTCGTGTAAATGCTTGAGGTCGCTAGTTGAAGAGAACAGACCTTGTCTCAGTCCACTTCGGAAGTAATTTTTATTTGGGGCTTGCTGGGCCGACCCTGTGACACCGGCGGTGAAACATGGATCCAACCGTGGAAATAGGGCGGATAGCGCCTCACAGTTCATTCAAACCCCATCTGTGCTAAGGAGTCCTCGGGCGACAGACAGCCTTGTTAGTGACCAGCTAAGAAGAGTAGGAACAAACCCCGGGCAAGGTGCGGTACGTCTGGTTTTCTGAACTCATGAACTGGGCTGACCTATCGCTCGTCCTTTTCTCACTGGCGTGGCTTATAGTATTGTCGAAGAATATTCGACGAGGGCCGTTGGCTGCACTTTGAAGACGAGCAATAGCCACGTGACTTGCAAATCTGCAAGGGCAGAATCACTATGGTCACCATGGCGCCTTGCGCCCTGTTCTTTGCATGGCGCATGATGAGGGGGCTATGAAATAGTGGCATTGTCGATAGTCGGACGAGTGGGTTGCATTGAATTCGAGCTTTGTGATGTCTCAAAGTCTAAACAGCAGAGAGCGAGAACCGTCTTACTCGTGCAAAGCACATCATCAACCGCCAGCTTGGTCAGTCAGTGTCAGTCAGTGTCGGTCAGTGTCAGTCAGCTGCAGATAGCAGGCAGGCAGGTGGCAGGCAGGCAGGTGGCAGGCAGGTGGCACCGTTAATGCTGCCACGTTGAATGCCGTTGCACAAATGGCTGGTAGAAGGAAGGAAGGAAGGAAGGAAGGAAGGAAGGAAGGAAGCAAGAGTATGTGCCAGGTGCCAGGTGCCAGGTGCCAGCAGGCTGCAATCGTTCGTCAATAACGCAACTTGACTCGGGTCGTCAACTTGCACGTCAACAACAGCTGCGTCCGTCCGATCACTACCACCTCCATTCGATCCATCGAACTTCTTCGGAAAGATGAAACAAAACACTTGACGTTCCTCGATGCAGGGTCGTCTTGTCATGTTCATCGCACTTGTACGGAGTACTGCATGCTCACGCGTCGAGAGGTCAAGTTTGGGTGCGATTGATGCACGACATCGGAGTTTTCTTGCATTACAATCGCCAGCAGCGTCTGGACCTGGCCAGTTGAATGTGGTTGGTCGTTTTGGGAAAGCCGTAAAATGTTGGGCAATCAACAGAGGCAGCTGGCAACCAACTCCCAATATTATTATTAGGAAATGTGATGTCGTTTATCAACGAGAACAGTTGCCTGATGGCATCTATGATTTGCATTTGTGCCATCCGCGACTCATACTTCGGTCTGCTGATTTCGAAGGACGGTCTCGATTGCTCCTGTCACTCAAGCTCGGTCTGCAGTGCGCTACGGTTATAACCAAGCTAACCCAACCAAACCAGGCAGGCTAGTACGGAAATCGAGTTGTCTGATCATACATTATTAAATCAGCGGACTCCGATTGTTTCCAACTTTTCGTCGCATAATGAGCGGACAAGACGGAGACGAAACCTCCATGTTAGGGATAAAGATGAGTGGTTTGACCTAAAGCTAATACGGCTTACCCTATTCCGGTCGCACATCATTCTGGCGTAACCCCTTGTTTACTCAACATGTTTGTCGTCAGAGTGCGACGAAGCTTGTCCTTGCGAGGGTTTCACGCCTTGTTGCAGCCTGCGTTGCGCAGACAGTACCCCGTTCAGTACACTGACTTCGGAAGAAACATCGACGCCTCACATCGCAATGCCGCCGTCTAGTATTATAGCTCGACTGCATGGGCCACGGGCTAACTATATGAGAGATATGTACGGATTATGCAAAAGTCTACTCCGTAGTTCGACTGGGCATCCCTGGCCTTGCGTCCTCGGCGATGCCGCCCCAGTGCTCGGACGGGATGGCCTACATGCTACGGATCCGTATTATTGATCCGATTAACGCACTTGGGATCTCGCACGTTGATTCGGATGGGCTCTTCTCAACCTCGCCCGCGCGCAACGCTCAAGTCAGACTTGTACCGCACTGTGAACTCCTGCTGCGAACAGGGGTGTCCTTGCATTGCAAGTAAAGCAAATTACCCCATGGCCTTGCTCAACCATGAGGACTCAAAGCACGACAACATCAGATTTGCGGCAGCGCCAACAGTGTGCACTGTGCTCCAGTGGACAAATGGCTCTACCGACTATTTGTCTTGACTTTTCGTCTGCTCGAATCGCATTTATAAAAATTAGGTAGGCGATGGATACCGGCACTGCGATCAAGCCCGCTTTGGCCTAAGCAACTTGCTACGCAATTCCACAAGTGACAAGGCCCACTGCGCTCCCGGCTGTTCATCCATAACGTCTATACTATTATCCGGGAGGCAATATTGATCAAGTGGACGGACGCTAATTTGTTCGGTGTCACTGACTGTACAATGTACATGTACACATAGATTTGGCCCACAACTTATCTGTCACCTTGACAAGATACACACCATCTTATGCCTTGGACATAATGTCTAGGCCAAATCGTTTCGTGGTGTCAACGATGCCGACTTTTAAAACCCTCTCGAGTAGCAGCAGCGTGGGTATAGGCTGCTTCGTCGGCCCTCCTATTGTTACCGTCTAGTTGGGACTCGTCTTGGACTCTCCCGGACTCACGACTTTGCTGATGCGGCCTGCGTCTCATGATGTATTTCAACCCCCTCGGCCAGGAATAGGATTCTTGACGGACCAGGAGTGGACTGGGGTGGACAGCCAGCCCTTGCAGGAGGCTTCTGGCATACACGCATACACGCATACACACATACACACACACAGCCACCTGTTTCAGACAGACATAACTCAGGTCTCTAGAAGCTTTGGTTGCAATTCGAAAAGACGCTCGGGCCGTCCAAGATCTGACATCCTATAATACTGGAAAATGGAAAATGACCGAACAACACTCTCTAGCCCCATAGTGACTGGTGTTTCGGCTGTTTCGATCTACTCGGGTGCGAGCCCGTCAATGCGGATGGTCCACTCGATCGTGCCCCAAACAAGTCTGTGAGGTTCTATCCTTTCCTGTTGGTTTAGAGGATCAGTGGTACAATAATTCGGCGTTGCTCCCATGTTTTATTCCCTTTCTACATGTTCCAACAAATAGCATCGGAAAGCCACCTTCAACCTCGGACGCCTTTTCTTCCAAGAGTATCTAACCATAACCTTCCTTTTTTTCGTCCAGGGAGCAATTCATGCAGAGCCGTTGAGCGACTTCTGTGCACGACTCGTCCCCGACTTAAGCCCTTATACTTCACCTGACAGGTTCCTTCAAAAGACAGACCTATCTGCCAGGACACTCACGGACGATATCCTTCTTTCGTCGGTTTTTGTGTTGTGTGTGTGTGTGTGTGTGTGTGTGTGGTTTGGCCAAGAGAATGGACGTCACTTCCCTGCTGAATCAATCAGCAGCAGCAGCATCAGAACGTTGCAAAAGCTCCACGAGGGAGACCACACTGTCACCTTGTATCTTGAATCCAGACAAAGCATCGTCAGGATCTTTACCAACGCCCTCGCCCGACAGAACAACACCACAGCAAGACTGGGATTCAAATTCGTTTCAAAACCGAAAACCATGGAGCGCTGGTGGCTACGCACTGCCGTCTCAATCTGATCCCAAATACCGCTCGAATTCGATCTTTTCGTTCCGATCAGCAAGTGATAATCTTGACTCGGAAGGCTCCTATGATTTTACTGCCGCGGAAAGACACTCCAGAATGGGATCTGTGGATTCTACGTCTATAGAACTGGAACCATCTCAGTCGTCTCTACCGTCAACACGAATGCAACAAAATCTGTGAGTTAGCTCGTTATTATTTTTGGAGTCTCTTCATGGCTAACTTGTATGTGAGGCAAAACCATTGTGATGATAGCCAGCGAGACACAGAGACGCCCGACCCAACAGGCCACAAGTTCTCCGACAGTCACAGCAGCCTTTCGTCTTTCGCATCATGGAGATCTAAATCCCACTCCAGGATATCCTCGGCCACAACGTTGAATAGTATCCATAGTGCTCGCCAATCTGTCGCAGAATTACCTCTACTCGAGAGGACCATGTCGTCAGGTAGTGAATCATACCAGACGCTGAATTCAACAAAAAGAGCACAACAGGCAACGGTTGCTGGGTCATTACCACCACATCAAATTGATGAGATGACTGCTCGAAAGAGATCTGAAAGTCCTTCAGACGCCGTCTTGAACATGAAGAACGCGAACAAGACTTTAGTCGCCGATACTCCTACCAGGTTAGTCAACTGTTGCCTTGCTACCAACTCCCTTTACTGTCTTGCCCTGGCCATGACTATCGCCGCGTCCGGTTCCTCTCAATTGAATAAGCCTGCGAAAGGGAGGCCGGGTAGAGGTTCGTCTGAAATACGTTGAGGCTGCCCGGCAAGCTTGACCCACGGTGAATCACGGTTGGGGCAAAGACTCCTCACAACATGTTTGACGCATCTTGATGAGTAAATGTTAAGCTCCGCCTTCTCCCGCGGACTTGGTCATGATCACTGCACCCGACATCTATCAATTATCCACACCTGTTTCCTTTTCTCACCACTAGAACACGCAAACGATCAAGTGTTCGGGACTGGAAAATTTCTTACGATTGCTTCCCGAAGTTCTCTTTACTGATAATTCCTCCCCGTGACTAGTGATCCATCGAGCAGGCCATCTCCCTTCGCCGGTCCTTTGAAATCTCACAAGAGGGCTGCTTCTGCTCCAGACTTCTGTCCTGTGGGCAACTATAGATCATCCAGACAACTCAGAGCCGTTTTAGCACCCCCAGCGAAGTCATGGCTGTCGCGGACGGTGGAAGCACACAGCCTCTGGTGCGGGGTGACAACGCAAATGCAGCAGCTCCTGCACATACGATGGGCGATTACAGTGAGTCTGGAGTAGAAGGACGTGTCCCAAAACATCAGAGCGAGGACACTGGTACCGGTATTCCTGCACCGGGACTCATGCACGCTCTCCTTCTTCAGCTTTTACGGCTGGCCCACTCGATTACGAACCACGTTCGGCGAAACCGTCATCCAACACCACCGTTCCCTTGGATGAGGACGACGAGGAAAAGCCTGTTTGCATGTTTGTTGACGATTGCGACACCGGGTCTCAGCTTCGAAAAGCCATATCACACTTGTTTGGTCGCAACAAGACTTGCACACTCAAGATTCCGAAAATGGTATGGGTGTACTACTGTCGTAAGCATTATCAGAGGGTTCGATACCGAAACGTAAGAACGTACCCCGTGACTCAGATGGAACTCGTGGAAACCCAAATTGAGCGTCTCAAGGCATGGAGTGACCGAAATCAAGCCAGAGAGAAAGGAGCATACATCAAATCATGGACGCTGTCGTTACGAAAACGAGAAGAGAAGCGACTTCAGGGAAATAAGAGGGAAACGAGGACGAGGATGACACGACCGCTCTTGGGAATGGCCACATTCCCGCGTGGATCATCAGTGAGCTCGGCGATGGCTTTGACACAGCTCGCATGTTTGCCATCGCAGCCCGCCTTCGTGAAGAGATCGAGAACGGCACTCTTAACCAAGTACCGGAAATTGAGTTCCTCCCTGACATCGTGGACGATGAAAGCGAGAAGGACACAGGCAAGCCTGCCCGGTATCGGAGACAGACTGGCTCTATCAGCGCGGCGAAAACGTCGAAACGAAAGGCGTCTGATTTTGGCGTAATGACCCGCCAAAACCCCATGTATGGGGATATGGGCTATGGCAGCCATCACCCAGCAGACGATGAGGATATCATGAGCCCCTCAGGAAGCGGTCACGCACTGCCCGAGCCGCCACATTTCCGCACTTTCAGTCATCAGACTTGCAGGGCGCGTACGTGACGGACCCATCACATCCATATATGGCGTCGTCTCCTTACGGATTCGGCGCTCAAGGACCTGCAGGTCACCCCCGCGTGCCCAGAATATTGTGCCCAGGATTCAGCCTCTAGAGTACAGCCACCATGTCTATGCCCAGATGGGACGTCAGGATCAACATGTTCACAATGCATCACATGGCCACACTCGCATGTCATCGTATCAAGGTCCCCAGGAGGTTCCATATGCTCAAAAGTCATACAATCATTACCATGCTGCGGCTGGCTATGAGCAGCAGTCGGGCCAATATACCAACAGCCGAAACACTCCCACCTCCCCTCCCACTCTGCCGTCCATCGCAACTCAGATGCAGGGTGGTGGTCCCATGTATGGCCACCCAGGGCCTGATCGAAGCGTGGCAAGCATGCGACCTCATCATTCGCATGGCCCTCCGCGGCCCATGCACCAGAGATCTGCCAGCGCTTACACGCCAGGGAGCAGATTCGTCTCCATGGCTGGCAGACCGTCCAGCTCCGGCAATGGCGGACCCATAGAGCATCTCAGGTATGGAGGTGACGCCTACGGGCCACCGCCGCCAGCATTCTATGAGCCGGCACGTCATGGTCCTCCAGTATATGGCAGACATGAATGGACGTCTGACTATAGCCACACGTCACCCGCTCCCCAGCATCCCCACCCGCACTATGATCATGGGTCAAACTACGGGCCTCCTCCCCTTTGGCGATGGACACTTCTCGTGAGGCACAACCACCCACAAGGTCACAGTCACGAGGATATCCCAACCACACCTCAACTTATCCTGAGCCAGTGAGTAGCCGATCGGCTTGATGCTCCAACGGGGCAAAGTACTAGCTTGTCTCTGTACAACAGTCTTTCATCCCCAATGTGCTATGAAACACCTCGTTTTCCTTTTTCTTTCTCCCTTCTCTTCTTCCAGCGACAGTATTGGTTCGACGAAGCGTCAGGCGCATCGCCAGCGGCATGCTAAGCTATCCTTGCGCGTTTTATCCGAGGGCGGCCCTAAACTTGCTTTTCTCATTGCTCCTGTTTTTGATTCTTCTTTCAATCATCTTTCTGAAGCAATGCCGGGCTTCACTTTACACTACATACCGCGGAGGGGCATATATCTGATGGTAGGCAGGTGTACCAAGACTGTGTTTTTCTGGGTTGATGGGACTTGGGGAATTATGAATGTCTGACAGCGACGACGAGGAAAAAAACAAACAAACAGAACAGAACCCTGTGAGAGCCCGACACGGATAGTTGCCGAATGTACGCAACGGGGAGCGCCATGGGTGAGGGTCAAAGGGTTGCATTCCTCTGACGCCAAGTGAACAACACGACAGTCATGACTATGGGGGCTGGCTTCCTTGATAACCGGTGTCTTTTCTTCTTCTCGTTTTGTTTTTCTTGCTGCATCTTGAGGGTTGTAGATAGCAGGCGTAGGAGCCTAATAATGTATCAATTTTCGATTACACACAAGATGCTTTGCCGGTGAATGTTGAGCGTCACGACGCCAGCCAGCCAAAAAGTCTCGGTCTATTCTGCCTGCCCAAGGCATCCATTTCCGTCTCAATCTGAAATGGCCTCGACATGCAAGATTTCCCGCATTCCACTACCATCAACATGGTACCCCGCCAAATCCCACTCCTTCAACTCTCCCACATTCGCCCTACATTGTACATACTCCGTGCGGACTACACACGGTCCCTAACAAACCCATACTTTGGATTAGAGTCTTGGACGCTCTTCCGTCCCGCCGGCCACGATGACGGCCCCCATCAGTGCCAGGTCCATTACTATCCAAACCGCGCGGGAATCCGAAGTAGTGGATGCGGCACATGTTTTAATGAGAGCTTCTCGAGGAGACAGCGACACCGCCGTGGACGAGCAGTGTCATTACTCGGTTGAGTGGATGCCATGTTCAAGTGTGGGGGTCCGGGCTGCTCGACGCAGTCACACGCTAACCCGTCATTTGCCGCGGCCTTGGCAACCTGGGCGTCCACTGATGATGATGATGGAGTAGGAGCGCAATCAACCGGTTGGATGATGGATGCCATGGCGAAAATGGCTGCAAGCGACGCAGGAAGTGAATTTTTTTCCCTTTTTTCAAATCCTCCGTCCGCCCTCCTCGGATGGCATTGAAAAGGACGTGCGTGTTGTGTTGTGTTGGTTTGGGTGTTTTTATTATGATTCTTCTTCTCGGGAGATGAGTGGGTGAGTTGAGGACTTGTGGTATTGCTGATTGTCATGATTGACGAGGTATCTGGGGTAGTCAGGCCTTTTCTACTTGATACTGTTCAGCGGCTGGGATGGCCGTTGCCTTCGCGTGGGGGGGTGACGCTGGAAATTGAAATCGATCTGCTGAATGTGGATCAAGCTATGTGGGTCAACCTCTATGTAGATTGCTTACAGATTAGAGGTGGCTCACATTAGTAGTGATTTTTCCTTGTATGAATTACTACAACGCACTTTCACGTACTTGCGCGGTCCTACTGTCAGGAGCATAGAGGTGCAGAGGTGCAGAGGATCCCTTGGATGACTACATATGTGAGAGCCCTCAGCCTAGCTGCTTGATAGCCACACGCCCAAAGGGCGGGGTATATATATATAGCAAAGACCCGCCCATATTATGTAACGAATAACTGGGGCGTGTAGATGTGTAAATAATTCAGGGGGCATTGTAAGGTGGACCCCTCTAAGGAGATAATATGACTCGAGTCCCTGCGACGACGTCGTCAGTCAAGTCCAGGCAGGAAGCAATTCGCGATTGTAGATTTTGCGTGGCGGCATTACATATGGTAGTTGCATGACTCGGATCCGTTCAAAAATCCCCGAACGGGTCGGCGGGCCGGGCTTAGCTTTATTAACAGGGGTTGGTTTGGGTTCGTCAAGTCAGATCCCTCGCATTCATCAGGCTCGTTACCGAGTACGGAGTACGGAGTATGTACATGTACTAGATCCTTTTGCATAATTAGCCCCGACAAGATGACTGACGCTTTCCCTGTGGCTTGCTTTCCCTGTTCTGTTGGCTGGATCTGGTCTGATGAGTAAGCGTAGTTGATGGTTGAAGGGTGCAAGGCAGTCAGCCATATTATTAGTGGTCATACAATGTAGTAGGCGGAGGCCCACTGATTGCCCACACAATGACGTTGCATAACGAGCCCGTGGTTCAGCAGCTCGCTCGGTTTTCGAGGCGACGCGAGTCAAACGAGATTATGCCCCCAAACTGGACGCATTCCCCCGATGTCCATGTCCTGGACTCCTGGACACACAGAGTTCAGGATATCTGACATTTCTTGTTTTCCATGTACCGCGAGCATTTCCCTCGCTCATTCAACGTATCAAGCATCCATTCATCATCATGGCGCCACGTAAGCTTCCCGTCCATATACATAACACACGCCTGGAAGACAACGTCTCCTCCATAATGCAAGACAACAAAGAGACATTCGAGACCTCTTTGTCCAATTTTCAGCAAGACCCATAACGCCTGCGCCAGGTCAACCAGACATGGTTGAGGCTCTGTGACAACCATCGCCCCAACTTGTCCAAAAATCCACATGTAGCTGTTCGTCCACGTCAAGGCGCATTGCCAAGAACCAGCACCAAAAGCATGCCGTTCAGAATACACGACGCGATAAAGGCACTCCAGACCATGACTTTGAACGAGAGAGATGGCGGGCCTCGGCGATAAAGCATCATGCCGAGACCAGAGCCGGCGCAAAAAAGACTGATCATGGTTCCAACCGTCACACCGGCATCAACCTCGACACGAAGCTTGTGTTTTCCTGTCAGGATGAGCACACTGTCAATGCCAAGGAGCGCAAACGAAAACACCAAACAACCTAGCGTGGCCCAGACGAGCACCTTGTCTCGGTACCGTTGCACTTCTTGTTCGCCGATGCTGGGGAGCGCATAGTGAGTAGCATACCCAAATTGTGGGTAGCCGTCCGAGGTAGAATATCCTTCTTCCTCCGAATCCACGACAGTAGATGCGTATCCCAGGCTAGAGCCGTGTTCTGGGGAAAGAAGCGGGCGACGCTCATTGCTGGGTCGCCGCATCTTGAACCACTGCTTTGCTTTCTCATAAGGCAAGGCCAACATGGAGTTCACATAGGCGAGGCCAGGAAAACCCGTGTCATCATCAGGGTTGATGTAAATTGCATAATCATCTTCGGGGCCTCCTGCCTCGCTACCGTCGTCATACTCGTTCCAGTACTTGACCGGCGAGTCCGATTGAGCGGGAGAGAGTGGCTCAAAATTAACTTGTCGATGGCGGCGTCGTCCTGGTAGGTCTGGTACAGCTTGCTCATCGGTTTCGGAGGAGCTAGGCTCGCTGAAGTGAGGTGTCGTCGCTTGCAGATCAGCGAGGATCTCGTCGTGTCGGCTTTGCAGGCTTTGCAGTTGTTCAAAGGTTCGTTTGGTGAAGCTTTTAGGGTTGCTCAAGATGTTCTCATTGAACCGAGGGGTCAACGTCGTTGACCCAGTCCATTTCTGTTGCTCGGGTAGAATCATGTTAGTTAGGGTTCAGTTGCAGCATCAGGATAACAAAATGAACAATGATGCAAGACCAGACAAGGCAAGGCGGCCCTCCCTCCCCGTCACGGGGAAAAAAAGAGGAAAGAAGAAGAAAGCCGCGACTGAGATGTTTCATTATTCCATACCTTGTACTTTTGAGAATCTTTCGAAAGGCAATGATTTGGGCATTGGCGAAACGTGACAGCGCTTGTAATTCCTCTCCACATCGCAGCAATTCCCTTTCGTACTTGGCGAACCTTCGCTGCCGTTTTAGTGACAGTGTAGAATCATTCGCATCGGAGTACTTGGCAACCCAGCGCTGAGTTTTGCTAGCAAGATGTTCTTTAGGTGGCACAGTTCGTGTCATCAGCGGCGAGTCACACAAAATCCGGCATGTTTTTTTGTTCCAGTCGGATGCTACGTCACACGTACCTAAGCGCCTGGAAATTTCATCCGCTTTACTGGTGATGAACATATCAACACGATCGTGCTGGCGACATAGCTCGAGATAGAGCCCATTCTCGAATTTCCCCAAGGCTGTATCTTGGTGACCGGGAATTGCAATGGCCGTGGCCTGATCGCGCATGGTGTGTACCTTGATCTCATGCTTTAGAGAGTTGTAGTCGAGGTTGTCTAGTTGTACAAGAAAAAGCAAAAAAAAACCTTGTTAGTGAAAAATGCAAGACATACACCAGGGAGGAAGGGATCAGCATGTGAAGCGTTGGCTGCCAGGCGACGGGTGACGGGTGACGGGTGACGGGGCGCCGCTGGCTGCATGTGCCGTGCATGACAGAATAATGCGAAGACTTACGAAGACTCCATTCTGGAACAGATTCGAGTTCCAATTGCTGCCCGTATTTCATACTTTGTGGGCGCAGGATGCGGGAACAGTTTTGCCAGCTAAAGGAGAGAAAAGAACGAATTGCATTCCCAGCCGAGAGAGCAAAGCACTTGGCAACGGGCCAAACGGGCCAAACGGGCAAAACAGGAATAACGGTTATGTGGTGCACAAGATACGCCCGCGTTTGGTGTCGGCTTTTTCCGATTGAACAATTGAACGAAGCCTGCCTGGTCCGCCGCTCGGCAGGCTAGACTTGTCTTGCTGAGAGGTACTCGGAAGCGCTGAAGTAGTAGTAGCGTAGCGGTGGTGGATAGCGCCGTAAAACCGTTGTCGTTAGGCCGACAGTAGTGGTGGTGGACAGTGGTGGTGGACAGTGGTGGTGGTATTAGCGATGATGATGATGATGCGGGAGAGAACACAAAAAGTCGTCATGTGATGGTGAAGCAGCCAGAAGACGAAGAAAAGGTCATGGGTACTATCACATGGGCAATTTCACATGGGTATGAATATCAATCATTGGGACGAGAAGTTGGGAGGGAGGCATGATAAGGAGAATCGAAATCGGAAGGAACGTCGGAGACGCTGCACAGACGAGGCAGGAGACGGCGCCAGAAACGGCTCTCTGAAACCCACGCTACTCTTGCACATTACTCCGTACTCCGTGCACTGCGCTGCACTCGACATGGCGCTGCACTCGACATGGCGCTGCACTCGTTAATAGACAGACCGACCTGCTTGACATGACGGTTTGGTTGGGCCGCCAGTGGCCACACAACGACCCCGTCACCGTCACCGTCGCCGTCGCCGTCGACCCTTGTTGAAGACTCGCCGATCGAGAACCGCCTCGAGCCTCCTTCCAATCACTGGGACCCGGTTTTTCTGGGCTATTGTCCCCTGCAGGTCAATCGACTTTTAGCCAAACATGATCAGTGCGGTAGCATCAGCATCCGCCATTGTGTGTGTTTTCCAACACCTGGCATGATAAGACTCCTCCACTGTCAGTATGTATGTACATACATGGACGGGCAGCAAAATGACCCTTTCCGAGATATCCGGTTGCTTTGCTTCCTCGAGTCCCAAGGTCGTGGCGGTAAGCCCTCTCTGCAGACGCCTGCCGATTTTGCTGCACAGTCAGAGAAAGCAAAGGAATGTGATTGCGTAATGCTTTCTGCTCCCGAGAATTATAAAATCGGCCTCCCGAAGGCCGCATGCTCGTGACACGGCATTGAAACATGACCACTTGATGTGCCCAAGCAAGCCGAAGGCCAGTTACGTTTCCGGCAGTCTATCGCGTGCCTCGTCGGAAATCTTCTTCATTCTCTCCCCGTCCCCGTCCCCGTCCCCGTCCCCCTCCCCCTCCCCTCACGCTGCGCCAGCCGTGCCAAGTTTCGATATCGCTTGTTTTGGTTCCAGGCCATCTATCTAATATCCGGCCGCGACCCTCTTGGTCGCAAAATCTTGCCAGCCATTGGCCCCTGTGAATGGCCGCATCTGGCGCGCCGCATATCGTAATATCCACTGCGGATTACGACCGAGTAGATCGACTTACATGTACTCGCAGCCATGGCGCCAAGCAATACGTATCACAAGAAAATACATCAATCCCTTTTTCTTCTGGTCGAGCATTACAGCAGTGAGGGAGCAATAATATTTAAGTCAAGCATCATGTCGATGCTGATTAAAGTAGTACCCGCTCTCGGAAGAAGCCACAACTTGTTGGGATGGACCACACACAAGCGGTCCTGCAGCTACGTCAGAAGACGAAACGAACGACCTTGATCAAATGGACAAGTGGTTCTGCTGGAATAAGTCCGAAGGTAATAGCCGAGGAGGCGAAATTGGACATGCCATAATATTAATGATGAAACGGCTCGAATTACGGGGTTCCATGTTGGAAAAGAACAACCTCGGACTGCCTTTCTCTCTGTGCCGTCGCTGAACAATTGCAGCTACGAACCCACCCACCGGAGATGGACAACGCATCTGCTGCGATGCTGTGCGTGCTTCCCAAGATTTTTCCACCCATGTAGCTACGGAGTTGTTCAAACCACAAATCATGGAGTTGGGAGTTTTGTGGTGCTGCTACATTCCACAAAAAGCCTGCCCAAGTTGTCGCGTGAGGACCTTCCTCAGACGAACACAATGACTGACAGCTTTGGCAGCCGCCGTCACATCTGCAGTCTGGCAGATCGGGATGGACGCCAGAGATACATACGGAGTACGGACTATTATGTGGGCGATTCGAAACGGGTCACCGATGGTAGCAAGCAAGTGGACTGTGGAGGTGAGGAATCCTCAACTTCTCCCGAGTTCCCTTATTACCCTCTCGGCCGACGGCCAATGGCGACAAGCCATGCTCTTCAGGAACCCACCTGCCTTGCCCCCTCAGAACGAACCGGTCCCAATTAGCCGCCAAGTCATGGATCTCGAGCCAAGCTCCCTTGGCTTCCCCATTTGGGAACAGGAACCGTGTCGAGGTGGAGACGATCTGGCAACAGGGAACGAACCAAGTTGCCAAGAAGGCAAGCGAGGCAAGTTGCAACATCTCATGTATACATGGCCCGATGGCGATGGAAAGAGCAACTTGACTGATCATCAGCGAAATTCGCATCCGAGGCAGTCCTTGTCTATCGAATGAATATTTGCACATGTCTAGATATTCAACGTGTCATGCTCAAGCCTCCACCCGCCTTGGTGGTAGTTCACGACAACGACGCCTCGTCACTTCACCGCTCCACGTAATCAACCCGGTCGCATCCCTGCTTTCAGAAACTAGGTACGGAGTACGCATCCGTGGTTGTCGGGTTCACCACCCAGTTTTGGCCCGATCGACCCGCCCATGGGACCGGAGATGACGAGTGGTGGTTCCCCATGTTTTGTTCAAATCATTTTATCCAATGCCTAGAAGATGGATTATTGGAAAGCCAAGCGTCTCCTTTCTAGCACATTGGCAGAATCCAACTCATGTCTCATAACATCCACATATGTGAATATGTGCAGGAGGAATAACGACTCTACACCCCTTCTCCCTTTGAGGAAATGAGCCACAAAGGTGTGCTTCTCTACATGGTCTACATCGGGATCGTATGGCAGACAATATGAAATCATGACGACTATGTACACTCCAAACTCCGGTTTGCCCCAGAACCAAGTGTCTGTCTACACGGGTCATAAACGACAAGAATTCGCCGGGAAATTAAAGAAAAAAATCACCCGGCGTGAGCAATGTGTTATGCCCCGTCACGACTACTGCCGTGCAACTCGAATAAACGGCGCGCTTCTAGAACACCAATGATCTCGCCACCTTCCGTCACTCCGATAACGTCCGCGCTGCAGGGTAGCGTGTCGCCCAGGCTGTTCTGCCGCGCGGAGCGGACCACGTCGCCGGCCTGGCGGATGGGTGTATCGGACGACATGGCCAGCATGTCGCGGGGGACGCGAACACGTGAGGGAGCTGTGCGAGTGGCTGGTGTAGTTGCGCCGTGGGAATTTGACGGATTCGACTTGGCGAGGCGACCTTGTCGTCTTGTGTCCTGACCCAGCCGGAAGCGCTGTCGACTCCTGCGCGGAGCAGTTCTATGCCTTGGCTGGTCCAGGTGAGGCCCAGCCCCTTAGATGGGGATGTCATCTAGGAGGACGCATATGTTTTTCAGCGTCTGCGGCGATGTTGTCGTTGCTGCTGCACCAATCGCCCCGCCGGGGTGGTTTTTCGCAAACGTAGCGGCCATGTTGTGGTGCATTTCCTTGGCCGCCGTGATGGCCAGTGCATCTCCGAGAGCGAGTGCGACGGTGGTGGACGAGGTTGGGGCCGCGACGCCTAACGAGATGGTTTCGCTTTCGGGGATGGGTGCGGGCAATAAGATGGTGTTTGGCCGCCGCTTGATCATTTCGCATGTATCGCGGCGGATGTGAGATGTGAGGACAATGGTTGGCAAGGCCTCGTCCAGATGCGGGAGCAGGAGCATGAGCTCTTGCGTCTTGCCGGAATACGTGATGAACATGAGTGTGTCGTGGGGATCGATGATGCCCAAATCGCCGTGCAACGCCTCGGTTGGGTGCAAGAAGACGGCGGGGATACCGAGACTTTGCATCGTGGCGACGAGTTTCTTGCCGATGTGACCTGACTTGCCGACCCCGATGATGACCAGTTTCCCATTCGACTGGCCGCGCCGCGCGATGGTCCGCACCGCCTGGTTGAACCCCTCCCGGGCTACAGAGTCCGTCTCGTATAGTTTTGAAAGATGGGCCAGCGCCGTTGCTTCCGTGTTGAGGACGCGCATTCCTTGGCGGAGTCGGCTTTCCGCAGCGGCTGATTCTTGGTGACATGGTGATTGTGGCGACGGCGGCGGCGGCGGCGCAACACGCGAGCTGTCCGTATCTTCTTGCTCGAATCGCGGTTGCTCAAGACTAAAGCAACCCGCTGGCTCTTGGACCAATGCGCTGTCAGAAGGCGAAACACATGGTGTTGGTGGTGATGGAGGCGGGAGCGCTGGTCCTTGTCTCGCTCCCAGCACGATCACAGCACTAGTCTGTACGGGATGCCTTTCTGCTTGTCCATTCCAACCCATGGCTACTGACCGTGTAATGCCGTGTTAATTTCACTCACTTGTCGCTAGGGCTGGTGACGATCGGCTCAAAGTCAATGTCTCGGAATTGGTTTCCAGACCCCATTCGCCGCGACACGGCAGAACCTGGGCGTTGGCGACGTAAATAAATTTTCTGGTCGGGACGGGCGTGATAGATGAAGTGCTACCCTGGATGAGATATGAGAATGATGCGTTGTGTCCGCGACAAGGTGTCCAGGTCAACAAAGATGTGAATAATCTTGACGCGAAAGTCGTTTACGTGTATAAAATACAGATGCAGAACAGTGCATCCACCACGTTTTGGAAAAGAAAAAAAGAAAAGGGCTCGAATGGTTGCTTTGGGCCGATTTGCGTGAGATGAACAAACTTGAACTCTTTCCTTCTTTTTCGCCCTATCGGAAAATTCAGTGTCTGTCTTTTAATCCCGGCATGACGCATCATCCATTGCTAGCAAGGATTTTCTCACAAGCCAATTGGCAGACGGCGGGCAAGTCGCAGTGAGCAAAAAACTACGTGATGCACGTTGAGTAGATCTGGGACCGTAATCGAGGACCGGGTCTCCCATGTGCGCAATCATCGATGGCGTCAGTCTGGCATCGCGTGGCTTGGACGAGAAACGGCAACAGTAGTCCGTACTCCGTACAACAGTAAAAAAAAAAAAAAGTGTGGGTCCCGCCATCAGACTGGATCGGGAATCGGAATCGGATTAGAAAATGCCCGAGGTGCCGAGTCGAGGGAAACAAGCTCGCACCAACAACAAAAGCAGTCCCACCACTTCTGCCAAGTTTGCGTCGCCCTGCGCCTGCGGTTAGTCTCTCCCACATCGACAAGCCATGTTTCTCGCAACGTTGGATAGCAGCTGTCCCGGCAGCTGTTGTTTCTCTCCTCTCTCTTCTCTCACAGCAGCACCATGACTCGCGGGCGACAAGCACAGCGGCATCGCCCAGCTCCGTAACGCTCTCCGAAATAAAGGCATTGTATGTCTCAAACGTACGGCCAATGGAATTGATGCAACAACATGTCTCATCAAGCATGCCGTCCGCGCCGATATCGAGATGGCAGTGGTCTGTCTGTTGTGATCAACTTGCAAGGGAGAAGACGCTTGATGTCCGCGCCTTTCTAGCATAACAACTTGGGAACAATACCCCTTCCCTGTCCATGCCATATCGTGAGCATCAAGACAGAATCAGCGGCGACATGCACGGCAGGCGCACATGTGATCAGTCCGAGGCCTCTCAACTGCGGCGATGGACTGCTTCTTGACCAATGTTGGCACAGATGCGTGTTCAGCCGTCATGTTTCTCCCGCGCACGTCCTGGGCTTAAGGAAACCTCGATACCTATCTGCTCAGGAAATGTTCAAGCTATCGATTGTCCATTCGCCCCCTGTTGCATTCGACGACAGACACGGTGTTTTGGCCCAGCTGTTTACTTGAGAGCTGCATTCTTTTCCACGGAAGGCAGTCTTGTGCAGGTCAATTGACCGGCGCCAGCCTGTCTCAGTATTGGAGACGGATTGCATTTGGAATGCTAAAGATTGCATAGACCAAGCAGCGAGACAAGTCGCCCATCTGCATTTGCACGACTGCGGTATGCTCTCTTGAAGACAAGCTGAGACGACGCCGAATAATGTCGTACATTGCCATGCACCTACCTGTCACGGGACTGGACGGGTCTAGCAAAATGACTTTGATGCCCAGATTTGTCCCAGTTTCACTACGGCAAATAGGGTGGTTGAGCAAATCTCCTTGCGTTCCGTGCAGAGGGTCCTAGGCGTCACTTAAGAAATGCTCACAATGGATTTGCGTCACAATGCCAATCAATGACCAACTCACTGAAATCCCAACAGACTCGGCGGCATATCCGTGTACGAGTGAGTCGTGGGAGCTTTGCCATTGCAGTCCGATGCGATTAGTATATATTGAGTCATCTCCCTCTCCTCTCTATTCTCTTCACTCTCATCAGTACCTACCCAGTCATTCACTCCTATCCAACTTAACAGCACACACTTCAACTTCCACAAGTATCCCAGCTTAATCAGACAACATGAAGGGTCACGCTGCCGCCGTTCTGCTCATGACTTGCCTGTCTGGCAACGTTCTGGCTGCTCCCGTCGCCAAGGACCAGGCATCTGCACCCCGAAGGTCGCCACCAACCCTGAAGCACCTCAGTCCATCGACCCTGCGGTACTTGCTTCAATTTTGAAGAGCTTGCCCACAAGCGACCTCGCCAAGCTGTTAGCCTCCTCGTCCGGGCCACAAGGCGGTCCTGCCGGCGCACCCTCCGCCGCGACTGGCCCTGTCGGCGGAGCCACCTCAGGCCTGACTGGTCCTCTCGATGGCGCCACTGGAGGAAGCCTCGCCCCGTTACCGGTCCCGTCGGCGGCCTGACCAAGGCCGTCAAGCGTCAAGCGGCTTCAGGCGGCGGCTCGCCCCTCGACTCGATCCTCGGCCCCCTTAAAAGCATTCTCGGCGGCAAGCGTGACGAGGCTGCGGGGAAAGACCCGCTCAGCTCGCTCCTCGGCCCCCTTCTCAGCGGCAGCAGGAAGCGTGACGAGGCTGCTCAGACAGACTCGCCCCTCAGCGCGCTCGACGTTGCTGCTCTCAGCAGCTTGTTGTCAGGAGGCTCAGGCGGCACTAGTGGCCTCGATGGAGTCACCAAGGGCCTCACAGGTCCTTTAGATGGCGTCACCGGAGGCTCCCTTCCCCTCGGCAGCACTGTTTCGGGCGTCACGGGTGCCATTTAAATTCATTCATGGTGGCTTGGATATCGTTGACCACTTCTCGTTGCCCCCTATCAATCATGCTTTGACTAAAATATTACGTTTGTTTTGACTAATAATACATCAATTGAGGCTGTGTGTCCCACCAGCCAAACACAAAAATAAACTAGTCCTCATTCTCATCGTCCATCATTTCACATGCGATTTGGCGTTCCTTATTACGTGATGCAAAGCTCTTTTCCATTCTAAACTGGCCACGGCCACCCATCGTTGTTTAAACATCACTCGCAGTCGATGCGCCAGCCGAGGCATTCGCGCTTCCCAAGTTCCTATGATTGGCAATTAGCGTAGCCTCGGCGACAGATCATGCGATGACGGCTGCCTCTTCGTCCACGAGAAAACACCAGCCTTGTCCAAGATGGTTTCTCTGCGACGAGGCCGTCTTGGGAAAAGCTGAAGCGACGACGTGTAAGGCGAGCCTCTTAGGTCCAAACGTTGTACAATCTCCAGCGTCATGATACCAACAAGTCATGCTCCACGTCTTTGGTTCAGGTTATCCTTGCTCTCCCCGCACGTACATGCATCCGCGCTGATTACCTTGATTCAATGGACGAGGACTACGTCTGGTGGGTACCTAACTAACTAAAGCTATAGCTGGCTGGGACACCTGCCTTTATATTGCGGTGCTAAGAAATGTGCATTTATCTTTATCAAGCGCAAGAGAGCTTCAGTCAGGTTGCTGTGTCGCAGAAAGTGAATGAAAAAAACATTGAAAAAACAGTGACGAGGACATTCCTCGCGGTGCATGTGCGGAGCTCCCAGCCCCCAAATGGCGACCAACGCCGGCTCGGCCCAGCCGGGTGCGGAAGGAGCCAGTTGCAGCCAGCTGATAAGCCTCGATGACCACCACTACATGCAGCTTCTACGCGAAACAGCGTTTCGAACGAGCAACGGATCCTTTGTCTTCTTTCATCTTTCCCGCAAACCCGACTGGCCATGCAGCTTCTGTAGACGACGACCTTTCCACTCGCGTCGGGACGTTTCCAGCGTTTCCACCCTCTTTTACTACCCTCAACAGCTGTGTCTTTGTTGTCAGGTTTTGCTACATGCGACTCCCCTCCATCACTGGCGATGGCATCCAGCAAATCCACCCCAGGCAAGGCAGCTGCCGGTCGGGGCCCGAGAGCGTCGCCGCCAGATGGGACAATTGCTGCGCGACGCTCAAGGAGCTTTTGCGGTCGGCACCTGTTGGTTTGGCTCGTCGTCATTGGCGCATCTTGTGTTGCATTATATCGGACATCGGGCCTCGCTTCCACGCCAGTGCTATCAACGTCATCTGACTACGATTTCCTCCATGGGGGCCCGGATAGGGTCGCCAACCCGGGAAACAAATGGGCAGCAGAGAAGATGCCCGAGGGCGATTGGCCTGAAAACCACTATCTGTTGGGGGTGGGCAAGGCCGACATTACTGGGCCAGTCGTAGAAATCAACATGATGGGCTATGCCGCCTTTGCCCAGATTGGACGAGGCCTGCGTCAAAGGCTGTACTCACGAGCCTTCATCGTAGGGGATCTCCACAACCCCGAGGATCGCTTCGTATATCTCGTGCTTGACATTCAATCTGGCGACACCGCGGTGCGATACGGCATCCTGAGGGGACTGCGAGCTCTGGGTCCGAGGTACTCCATGTACGGCCAGGACAACGTTGCCGTGACCGCCACCCACTCCCACTCCGGACCAGGGGCATGGCTGAACTATCTGTTGCCTCAGATCCCAAGCAAAGGGTTCGACAAACAGAGCTACCAGGCCATCGTGGAGGGGTGCGTATTGTCCATTCGGCGAGCCCACGAAAGCTTGGAACCAGGCTTTTTGAGTGTTGGGAAAACCAAAGTCATGAATGCAAATATCAATCGCAGCTTGTTCGCCTACCTGGCCAACCCGGAGCCCGAGCGAGCTAGGTACAACATCAGCTCCGAAGACGATGGGTCTGTCGAAAAGGACATGACATTACTCAAGCTCCAGCGAGCGTCGGATGGCAAGAACATTGGCGTGCTGACGTGGTTTCCGACGCACGGAACGTCGATGCAAGCCAACAACACTTTGATCACCGGAGACAACAAGGGACTGGCGGCCGACCTTTTCGAAAAGCAAGTCAGAGGCAGCGAGCTCAGCGCGGACAACTTTGTGGCCGGTTTCTCGCAAGCCAACATGGGCGATGCGACGCCGAATATTCTGGGCGCCTGGTGCGAGGATGGAACAGGGCTGCCATGCGATTTCAAAACCAGCGCGTGTAAAGACGGCAAGAGCAATCGATGTCGTGCCAGGGGCCCAAGTTTGGAAGGAACGACTACGGAGCTGCCTCTTGCTTGGACAATGCTGAACGGCAGTACCGAGGCGCCATGAAGATTTACGACACTCTCAACGGTCAAACGTCAAACATTCGTGGCACGGGTGTCAAGGCGACGCATCACTTTCAGGACATGGCCTTTTACAAGTTTTCTCTGCCAAACGGAACCGAGGTCCAGACCTGTCCGGCCGCCCTTGGCTACGGTTTTGGCGCGGGAACGTGGGACGAGCCCGGTGCTTTAGGCATTGTCCAGCATTACACGAATGCATCCAATGCCCATTTCATTTGGAGACTGACCACATGGCTTCTGAAACCACCAACCAAGGCCCAGGTTGAATGCCAGCAGCCAAAGTCTATTGTGTTAGACGTAGGTGAGGTAAGCCGGCCGTACGCATGGACACCGAACGTGGTCGATATACAAACCTTTAGAGTGGGACAGTTGTTCATTATTGTCAGTCCTGGCGAAGCAACTACCATGGCGGGACGACGCTGGAAGGAAGCCGTTGCGAAAGAGAGTCTTGGCACCTTTTGAGCGAGCTGGATGGCGAGGAGCCAGTGGTTGTCCTTGGTGCACCAAGTAACAGCTACACACATTACATCTCGACGCAGGAAGAATATGGGTATGTCATGAAACTAGGCATTGGCCCCCCCGTATTCCTTTGTTTGAATTTATCCACGTATCCATGTGTCCATTTAGGTGCGTGCACATTCTGACAAGAAGCAGAATTCAACGATATGAAGGAGCATCTACTTTGTATGGACCGCACACTCTGGCGGCGTACATCAACCGCACGGTGGCATCAATGACGGCCCTCAAAGCGGGTGGCGCACCTGCACGAAAGCACCGGGAGAAGAACACGTACCCTCCCGACAACAGCGGCAGGTCCATCAGTTTCATCATTGGCGTTCTGTACGATCGCACACCGCTGTGGAAAGCATTCGGGGACACTGTATCTGATGTACAGAAGAGTCAATTCGGACGCGGAGAAACAGCATCGGCCACCTTTGTCGGAGCTAATCCCCGAAACAATCTGCGCCTGGAACAGACGTATGCAGCGGTAGAGTATCGGCCGCCGGGCGAGACGAAGTGGCAGCAGGTCAGAGACGACTCGGACTGGGGATTGACGTTCCACTGGCGACGAAGCAGCAAACTTCTTGGGACGAGTGAGGTTGATATCAAGTGGGAGGTTGAGGAGTGGGCTCCGCGAGGAGAATACAGGCTACGATATTATGGGGATTCGAAATCGATACAGGGGCAGTTGACGACGATTGAAGGGACGAGCTCTACGTTTAGTGTGGTGTGATGTGATACCTTTGTTTCCCTTTGCTTTTTGGTTTACTATTTTACCATTCTCATAGCGCGGACGGAGTTGTCTTATTACACCACGTCGGAGATGTGCCAACGACGGCACTGGGGGCAGCCAATAGTGGCGCCGAGGCTAGACCAGAACCATCTGATGAATCAGTACACCCCTTTTTGCTTTTTTGGAGGCGGGGGGAGGGGTTTCCGGTCTTGAAACAGTCATCCCGTGCTCGTGTTCGCCGAGTCCGAGTTCGAGTTCGCTGATCAGATCAGAGTCCATGATGATGGATACCGTGGCTCGTAAGCTCGAGGCTGTGAGCAAGACAGACAGACCCCTTCTTGGACTTGATCGTCGGCGCGATCTGCGAAGGGGATGGATGGCTTCGCTCATTACATTACGCACACAAAACTCCGTACTTGACTGCAGTTCCCTTTTCTCCCATTCATCGAATCCGTTGCTCCTTCACACTTTCTGGTGAGGTTTGGTGAGGCGGTCCTCGTCTGTATCGCATCCATTCTCTTCCATTCCAACGAACGCCCCGGACAAGACGCCAAATCGACCGACCGGTTTCTGGGTCTCAATTTCTGTGCACGACAAGACACACCAAGCTCGAAACATCCACGTGCGGAATTCCACAACAACCACCAGTTACAGTCACGTGTTCTAATTCTTTATTCTTTCATGGTGCTGCCTCGCCATTTTTCTCATTTGTCCACGACACCGGGCAAATCGACACTGGAATTTGCCTCCCTATTTGATCCTGCCGTTATTGGCAAACCGCTGGATAGATGAGATAGTAGACAGAAGAAAAGATGGCGGCCGTTTGCTCGATGACGACGCAGCTCGCACTGTGGGTCTCCAACATGGCCAGACTGCGCGGCCGAATGACAATGTTGATTCTGTGCTGCATCATCTTCATCGTGTGTCCCATGGTGCAATTATATGACCTCGGCGGCACAGACTATTCCTCCTACTTCGGGCGCAGACCGGCGGTCCATGTGCATGCGCAATCGAGCATCGACTCGCCCTGTCGAGGATTCCCCAGCACCGACAACATTGTCGTGTCGTTGAAGACTCGGGCGGCCAATGCGCATGCGAGGCTGCCTTTGCATCTCTTGACGCATTTGCAATGCGTGCCTGATGTGTTGCTGTTCTCGGACATGGTAGGCATTTCCGACTGTCTTTTTTGTCTTTCTCTTCTCTCGCTCTCGCTCTCGCTCTCGCCCCTCTCGCCCCCTCTCCTCTCCCTCTCCCTCTCTCTCTGACCGAATTTCAATAGGAACAACAAGTCGCTGGTCACCGTGTCCATGATGTGCTCGACCGCGTAAACGATGTCGTCAAGTTGGTGAATAAGGAATTCTCCTTTACCACGAGCAAAGGGACTGCGCCGGTCCGAGGAGCAATGCAAGGACGATGCCCGCATGGCTGCCGGGCTGGAAAAGTACATGACTATCAACATGGTCGCGCGGGCATGGGAACTCCGACCTCGTCGCGAGTGGTACGTTTTTCTCGAGGACGACACCTACGTCGTCTGGCCCAGCTTGATTCACTGGCTGCGGAAGAAGGCGAAGCGCAGCAGCCAGAATTATTCCTACGTTGGCAGTGTCGTCATGCTCGAGGGCTACGCCTTTGCCCACGGCAGCAGCGGCTTCGTTCTTTCGGGCGCCTTGATAGAGACGCTGCTGAAGAAGTACCCCGATGTGACGGGCGCATACGACAAGTTGGCGCGCGAGATGTCGTATGGGGGTATGGCCCTCGCAAAGGCTCTGGAGCATGTCGGCCAAGGGGTCAGGCAGGCGCACCCCATGTTCAACGGGGAGAAGCCCAGCACCGTCCCCTTTGGCCAGACACACTGGTGTCAGCCCGTGTTTACCATGGCGACCATGACGCCAGAGGACATGAGTGACACGTGGGAATACGAGAAGACGAGGAACGAATCCGTATGTTTTCATTGTCCCCAGTTATTGCAAAAAAAGAGTTCAACCCTCACCTCAATTGACACGGGACATGGACACAGGACGTTATCCAGCACAGGCACCTATACCACCACTTTTTCAAGCCGCACATGGTCTACTTCCGCCGGAAGTGGGACAACCTCGCCGACAGCACATGCTACATCGGACGGGGGGGCAGGGCCGCGCCTCGCCCAGCATGAAAGCCAAGCAGAAAGAAGAGTCCAAAAAGACCATTGTCGAGAAACACGCGCACCGCTCCGCAGCCGCCTGCGCAAGGGTATGCGAGGCCGAGGGCCTGGACATCTCAGACGCCGAGTTCATGGCCCTCGCCACGCAGACGGAACGCGCGCGGCTCGTCCGTGAAAAGCACGACGCGAAAGCCAAGCACGATGTGCTGTTTCGTCTCAACCGCCGGTGTTTCCAGTGGAAGTACGAGGATGGCGTGTGCTGGACGTCGCCGCATTTCACGCTCGGAGCACCCTCGCCGCCGAAGGGGACGATGAAGAGGAGGGTGAGGACGGAGATGGAGAGGTTGTCACGAGTGGATGGTTTGTGAAGGGGATCGCGGACTGGATTGATGCCATGGGGATTGTGCTGTTGATTGGAAGGAGCCGGTGTTGCCGAAATAACGGTTTCTTCTGTACTGCATTAGTGGCGTTGGAAAATAGATTGGGGTTTTTCTTTTTTGGGATATGGACCTATTGTTTGTTGTTGGTGCTTGAGTGGCTGTATTAATCTCAGGCGGGTTTGGATTGACAGGGACTGACTGGTCTTGGATAGACTTGTGTGTGAAACTGTACTGTAATTTGATGGACAGCGAGAACAGGATATACACCAAACCCCCCCCATCTTTCCAAACATGTACATGCCATGCCATCTATATGACCTCCAGGCTCGTCAATTGCAGAGAAATCCGCACGCCACGCATGTTAGTCCCTCTTCCTGCTCCCGCTGCCGCCATGCCGGCCACACCGGTGCGGGTCCTTGGGCGAGCTCATGAAACAGTATGGCTTGGCCGCCTCATCGGCCCTCGGTCCGTACACCTTGCGGATCTCGCAGTACTCGTGCTTGGTGCCCATCCAATCCCTCAGGTGGCGATGGAGTTCGCAGCGATAAATGCCGCACTTTCGACAGTACACCTGGCCTTTGACGCGCAACTTGTCGAGGTCCTTGTTTGCCGAGGGAGGAACGAGGCTGCATCTTTGCCCGCGGACAAGGGAGCCGGCACCACGCCAGGCCCACTCGAGGTCGTTGGGGCCGGAGTAGCGGCTGCAGAGGGGACGTTGCCGTTCTTGCGGCGGTGGATGGAGTACAGACGGGAGTGGGCGAGGCCGAGACAGGCTCCGTCAATGGGGTCCAGGAAGTCGAAGAGGGCGTAGTGCAGCTCGGAGGGGAGATGGAGGAGGTTCATGTGCGCCGAGAGCCGGGGCTGGTGGCTCGGCTCGGGCTCCTTGTCCGTGACGGAGTGTGAGCGGCGAGGAGGAGACATCTTGGGCCGGCGGGGATCTGAACCATGGGTCCCACGGTGGAGGATGACGAGGCGCTCGACATGATGGATGAGGCGGGTGAGTCGGGCCGCGACGTGGTCGGTTGGAGGACGGCATTCTCGGGAATGGATGCTTCTCGGTCAACAACCGGGGACATGTAATAGGGGTGGTAGTGATCGCTTTGGTCATGATAGCCGTGACTCCGGCCTTGGTAGTCGGACAGTGACCATCCTCTTCGTGGTGCTCGCATCATGCTGCGCTTCGTGTTGAGCTCCTTGATGCGCTGGGCGTGTTCGTCTCGGGACATGGCACCCGCGTCCTGCGAGTGGTATCCATCGCTTTGCTCGTGGCCGGACGAGCTGCTGCCCGAGGAGCACAGAGCCACCCGGTTGACGAGCACTTGGACCATGGCGGAGTGAATTGATTCGAGTTTCGTATGCGAATTTTTGTATCTGGAGAGAGACAAAGTCGATTTCTTTGTTTGCCGCGCAATTGTCAGTGGTCCCAGCGGAGTTGATTGAGGTGAGGAACCACCGAGGGTTCTTTACGAGATGAGGTGTGAGAGGACAATCAATCGCACGTCGCAAGATAAAACGCAAGTCCCTCCCCGGTTCGTCACGAAAGTAGGGGTAGGGGTCAAACTACGACGCGTGACCCGTTTCCCTTTGGAGACAAGAGGTGAGGCAGAACGTCCGTGCTTCTGGAGGGTGAAGGCTAGAGATAGAGCACCGTTGAAACGTTTGAAAGCTTATAAGTTAGTACGTTGGCGTTGTCGATGCGGATGGCACACGGATCAACACCACATGGAGGAGATATGGCTTGAGATTAAAACCCAAGCCCGTACGAACCCCGACCTGGGGACGAGGAGCATTTCTTTTATTCCATCCATAGCCTGGTCTGGTCGGTCCGGGGCGGGATCCCAAACGAAGAGGCGGTCGGTCGGTCTCGGGCCAAGAGGTGTGGTTCGGTTCTGGCGTTATGGAGCCGCGGAACCCACATCATGGGTTATTACGAAAAAAAAAAAAAAAAAAAAAGGGAGGGGAGGGGGCTTTCACCCCTGCCGGTTGAGCGGACTTTTGGCGAGCGAGGCCCCATGTGCCATTTGATTCTAATAAACGGCATGCCATCTTGCTCCTGCGGCTGTTCTGAAAGACTGAAAGAAGGGGAGGCGAGGCAATGCAAGAAGGCAATGCAAGGCAAGGCGAGCCAAGGTCAGCCAGCAATGGAAGGTGAAGAAGCAGAAGAAGAAGACGAAGATCTTTGAAGGGTCCATCCATCTCTTTTCCGGGCTGTTCCCACGCATGCGTTTATGCGTCTGATTGGCCAGCCCGGTAGCCATGTGGGCCTGTAGGTACTCGCGCTGGATGGAATGACTCGAGCAAAAGAGCGAACTCGGCCAGGCCGGTAATACAACTGGCGGCTGTTGAATGCGTGGCTGCAAGATCGACAGGCACGGGAACAACAGAAGAACCTCCCCTTTATTGTGCTGGCCGGGCGGGATTCGCGGCTGATGGTGGCGTGAGTGTTTGAGCTGCACCGACGTCGACGCTGCGAATGGCTCATCAGCCGCATTGTTGAGCCTGGCACGTGCAAGGACGAGAAACGCAAATCGCGCGCCAAGACCCGAATACAATAACTATGTACATAGTCCGTACATAAACCTCTCCCAAATTATACGTCTGGGTAAGGATAAAATAACTCAGAGATATATACCTTGACCATTCGACCCGAAAATGCCTCCATGTCATGCAGATAGCCTATCGTACCTGAGACAACATGCACATGTCTATAAATTGTCGTGCTATCAGGGTCGGTAAGATAAACCAGAATATTTCTGCGGTTATGGTTAGAAAATGAAATTGATGCACATAATATGCCTTGCATAATCAGTCCGTTGATCACCTCCCCTTTAACCTCTCTCATTATAAAGTTTATAGAAATATCCAAAATCTGCACAGCGCGTATCTTCCCCGAATATCCCGTGGAATTAGAACCTTGCCCACGCTTCCTACGCGTTTGTCAAGGGATTTGTGCTGTGCGACTTCTAGCTCTCGACTATAAGAGATCAAAGAGAACTATGTAAGCGATAGAAATTCAATTAGGCTTTTCGCGCGTTTACATAACGTACCTAGTAGTTATATCAGAAATGTCGCGTTGAAAATCAGACGTCAAGACACTGTCCTGATTATTGGAATTCGTAATAGGTAGGGTTGCGAGCGCCATAGCGCTAGTAAAGAAGCTAAGAGTAACAAGGAATTTCATCTTGATGTTAGATGAGGGCTTCCTTTGCAAAGGCTAGGATAGGATAATATGCAAAATTAGAGCAAAAACAAAATAATTTACGTGAGGAGTAAAGACTAACTTTATATATGTAAAACAAAGCAATTGTGTTTAACTTGGCAGTTGACTTGTGCCTAAAGTTAATGGCTAAATTACGAAATCCTCCGTTTTAGAGAGCCCGCATACACGTACGGATAAATCCGTACGTGGCCCTGTTGTTTTGGAAAATATCTTCCTATCTCCTTAACTGTTATCCCCCTTGTGGAGTCACGTTAACTAGGGTCTGTATGTATCCAATAAGATAAAAGTAAACTAGAGATACATATAATTTGCGGGCCTAGCAGACCCACAAGGTGGACAACAGCTAAGGAGATTAATACATGGACCTCTACACATAGTGGAGCGGTGACAGCGGCTGGGCAGCGATGACGGCATCAATTGTAATAACTCCTTCCGCTTCCACTTGCCGAAATTGTCATTCGAGCTTTGTGCTTCGTTCACGCCACTCTGGCGCTCATGCAGCCGTGTACATATGTATATGCTATGCAGTAATCCCAGTAATAATAATAATACAGCGTGGTCCAGTTGGACGTTGGACAGAGAACTTTATCATTGGCATTTTCGCTAAGCACAACACTTGGGTACCCAGAGCTTCTCTTGTTGCGGAACGTAAGATGGCTGGCTAAGCGGGACGTTTGTTTACCGAACTGAAGAACCATACATACATAATATTCGAGGTCGATTGGAAATCCAGCGCGGCCCTACCCTGTTGTGTTGGTGAAAAAGTCCCAGGAATCGGACACAAATGGCTTTACAAGGTCAAATAGGGGATCCAACAGTGGTAAGGTCACGCACGCATCGATCTGATCTAACCCCCACCGGCCCAAGGCCCAAGTTCTGACGAGCCTATGCTCTAGCTCTAGCCTATCACTAACCCAATGGCCAAGCCTAGCTTCACAGTGATATCTTCTTGTTACAGCGAAGACTTCAGAATGGTTGATGTGTCCAAACAAGATTGGCGGAGTGCACCGGAGCACCGGACGAGGTACCATTACGCGACAAGCGTTGTCCACCATCTCTTCGAGACCTGGTAGTTTCCAAAAAAGAAAAGACAAAAAAAAAAATCTCATAAATTGTGTCGTTTCCTCAAAAATGAACTGGCAGAATGGAGAGACAGTCGTACAATGGTTACATATCTTTGCTCCCGAAACGCCTTAGGGTGCAGCTCACCATCTCTCCCCGCCGCGCCCAACTATCCAGAATCGAACCCCTATCCTCGTGAGCATCAACCACGCTTCACTTCTGGTAAATGCCAAGAAAGTATTCAGGCGTCGCCTTCGCGATGCAACATACCCGATTAGATGCCGATCCATATGAGCATAATGACGACGTCCATGCCCTTGCCCTCACCGCCATCATACTTGAACGTCCACATTCCGTCCTTCTTCTCGTCCCAAAAGGCCCCGGTGGCGCTGTGCATGCCGCGTCTGCCAACATGGGGCTTGCCGTCCGTGGCAGTCGCCTCGGAGCTCGTGGAAATGTGAGGCTGCTCGTCTTTCGTCTCGGTACCGCCGCGGGCCTTGTTGAGGGACGACGTGGGCACCAGGTGCTGGACAATGGTGCTGTTGCAGGCGAATTTGTACGAGGGGGCAGAGGCGCCTTGGGGGTGGCCTCGGATATGACGGCCTTTAGCATGGAGCCCTGTAGATGCGTTAGAAGAAGGCAAGCTTGCGATGTGCGATGGATGGGAGGAATGAATGAAGACGTACAATGATGGTCGAGTTCCATTGCTCGGTTTTGGCATGGTCGTAGAATTCGGCGCTTCCGATGGCACTTGTGCAGACCTGCAATCACTGGCTGTCAGGAATTCCTTCACCTCAAACGCATGGATGGGGATGCGGAGACGGCCGCTGGGTAGAACGCGGGAAGACAGCGTTGGGGAGAGTTTCGTACATCGGTGGCGATCTGCTTGAGGCGAGTGAAGGGAATAGGCTGCACGAATGGTTAGCACGGTCCACGATCCTGGCAGATATAGCTGCGCCTTGTTTGTTTGCTCGAGTTTGACCAGCATACCGGGGTAGACATCTTGAATTGCGTCGTGATGATTGATGTTGATTCCAAGAGTGGACGGCAGGATGTTACGTTATGTCAGGTGGTATGGGAGCGGGACGGTAATCCAACAAGGTAAACAAACACCCAGGCTAGAGGGGGCCGGCCTTGTGCTGTGGGCGCGATCGTGCGTGGCAGCGCCGTGTTAACAACAACAATGCAAAGACTCCGCGCAAAGTAAAGTACCGAGAAAAGCTACAAACATGTGTCCAACTTTCATAGACTTACTAAGCACAACTACATGAGCTAGCTAATTGGGGCTTGAATTTGACCCAAACGCATTGCATTTGCATTGTGGAATCTCGGCACGATACGATCCTCTTGCTCCTCGGTGCAAATATCGTCAACCCGCAGGGCAAACGCACGTGACCCCAGCCTCCTAGCCAACAACCCACATGCAACTCCCGACTCGACAGAACCGAACCATTGAACCGCCGCTTGTGAGCGTTGTATTTTCTCTTCTTCCTTCCATAATTTGTTCTTCATTGAGGAGCTTTCCAGAACTCAGAAGGCTTGTTTTGAACAATATTCGTGGACTTGCCAGCGAATTGACCTCGTTGCGTTCTGCCACTCTTGGGGATCGACGTAGTCGAAGCAAAACACCACGAGCCGAACCACTACCATCTCGCCATGTCTTCGCAGCCTCTCCTCCAGACAACCCAAGGTTCGTTGCCTGTGGATTTTTTTTGCTAGTCGTAGCATGCGAGTGAAAAGAAATCTACTAATGTCGCTGTTTACAGGCAAGCGTATCGCTCTGCCGACCCGAGTCGAACCCAAGGTCTTCTTCGCCAACGAGCGTACCTTTTGTCATGGCTCAACTTCACCGTCATTTTAGGAGCTCTCGCCATCGGCATGCTCAACTTTGGTGACCGCGTAGCCTTCATCTCGGCGTTCCTCTTCACCGGTGTCGCCATGTTGACCATGCTGTATGCGCTGGTGACGTACCACTGGAGAGCCAAGTCAATACGGATGAGGGTCAGGCCGGATTCGACGACCGTTTTGGTCCTACTTTCTTGGCCATCATTCTCTTGTCGGCCGTTGTGGTCAACTTTGTTTTGCGTATAACCGACCACTCCAACAAGCAGATGCACAACTGAGAGATTGAGAACTGGTAGCCCATGAGGGCGAGATGTATGAGTAGGGTTAGGGGTAGGCCGTGCGAAGTCGTTGGTCTACGATGCTCTGTGTGGAAGCTTGGATGAGAAGTGCGAGACTGCGGCATGAGAGGGCAGTGAAGAAGGAGAGCGGGGAGGAGCGCCATGTTTTGCTATTATGGAAAGGAGGCTGTTTTCTTGGTTTGGCGTTGTTTCCCCCTTTTGTTTCAAACTAGTTTGTCATGTTTTTGGGTATCATGTAGGGTGAAATGCCAATTCGCCCCAGCGTTCAACTGCTCAAACTAATGGGGTATCTTGCGCTATCTTGACCTATTGAAGAAACAACCCATCTAACGCCGAGTAAACGCCCCCGTGAAAATCTCGCCTCTTGGACAAGCATGTGCCATGCTGTTCGATCATCTTCTAGAGGAAGAGCCAATCATGCCACGTTCTCACTTGACTGCATCGTGATCCCATTCTTGGTCCCCAAATCTCTAATGACCTCTACACTCAAAAACACCCTCATCGACCTCACCACCCTCTTCTGCGGCTCCGGCATCACAGCCTTCTCGAATCGACTGGCCATGACCTCGAATTCGTCGTCCGAAGACTCCCTTGCTGCCCGTCCAGAACCGTTTCCTCAACCACGTCGCGGTCCCGCGTGGGCGTCTCAAACATCTGGTTGTACTGGAACCAGCGCTTCCCTTGCTCCTTCATCAGCCGCTTACATTGCTCCGCAATGGTAATCATCTTGCACACTTCTGCTGTTCGGGCGTAAAGCAGCACGACAGCCGGCAGGTCCGACTCGGCGCCCAAATGCGAGGTGATTTGTGTAACGCGTTTGCGAATCTGCGTGGACGAAATGACCGATGCGGCTAGGATGTTATGTTTCGGTTGAAGCTGGGAGATGATGTCTTCGTGAGGGCCGATGAGGGCTGGTTTGGAGGACGGTTGTGGTTTCGATCGCTTGGGCGGCTTCTGTGCGTCTGATGGCTCTTTGCGCTTCTTGGAGGACGGCGCGGGGGCTGCCTCTGTGGAGGGCGGCATTTCCCTCGGTTGCTCGTCGAGAACGGGGCGTGGAAGTTGCGTTGGAGAGACGAGGCTGTCACTGACACAATGCTTGTGGGGACGGATACGAATATACATATTTTTTTTTGGTGGAGGTTGCAAGGCTGATTGATGATGGGAGGTGAATAAGTGGGGCTGCCAGCGATCTGCATTGCATTGGAGGAGGGCACGCTTCGGCTGGTACCAGGCTTCTTTAGCAACGGTGTTTGAATGCAGATGATGGACATCGTGTGCGCGGTGAAGCAGTGAAAGAACTCTCCCAACCCAGTCGTGGATTTGTCTTACAAGTTAGTCTTGGCAGCCGCATCACAGCAGAAGCGTTTTGCAGCTCTCTGACAGGCACGGGCCGCCATAAACACCTGCCACGTGATCAAGTAAGAAGATCTTTGCTACGTATATTCGTACAGCCAAAACCGCGCCTTTAGTAAACAAGACAACAAATTTGTGTTCAGTGAACAGAAGAACAAAATATACTTGGCAGGGCATGAAAATGCTGGCGCCAGGTCGGCCAGGAAGTTGGAGGACAAGGTTCACGCTGTTCAAGAGCTTCATCCATGGTCGTCAGTTGGTATCAAGACTACCCCTCACAAGACGCACCTGTTTGCTTGCCCCGAGGAATTACTGCTCAAAAGTCATCTTAAAATGAACACATGCTACGTCTGCACAGCGAGATGCACTTCCCATATACTACCAGACGTGCACGACGTGCTTCTGGCCAAGGAAGGACCCAGTACATGATGCCGTTGCTGTTATGATGAAGCCGTCCATCCAGGTCTGCATCTGTCGCGCCATATTATTAGTGGAGTCATCCTGATCCAGCACAAGCAAGATCTCTGAGCTCGGACTATCACAGGCTAGTGTCAAATGGTAGGTACGATGTGACACGACGTGACGTCTTCCACTCCGTACAAACCCGGGCAGGACGGATAAAAAAAGCAAAATCAGGCAAGCAAGAAGAAGAAAAACCTCTCGCTTGAAATGATATCAGCCCAATTCGTCGCGTTCTTGTCACCACCTCGGTTGGCATACCGCTGCCTCATTGTTTCGCGAGACGAGTTCCTGCATTGGAAGGCATCAGACAAGGTTCCGAATAGCCTGCATGAAGAAGCCTCCACACTTCCTACGAGACTGACACATCTGGAGGCCTGCTTGAAACGTCTGGTCCCTCGTGAAGTTAGCATGCGGTGTCGACTGAACTGCCAGGCGCTAACAGTTGCTTTATCTGCTGCTAGTCTGGGTGGCTGCATGACCTGCCAATACGCTTGGAAAAGCCTATTCTCATGGCAAGCGGATTGGCTGGCAAAATTGGGCGTTTCCATTCCTGATAACCGCAGCGAAAACCACGAGATGAAATCGGCGACAAGTCTGGTACGTGCCGCGCACGATTAAAAAAAGAAAGTCAGGCATCACACAGACTACATGCACTTCGTACGACGGCAGATAGAATACAGCCGATGAAAGGGAGAGTTTGGTGACGACACCTACAGAGCCAGCGAGCTTTCGCCGAGTTCTTGGCCGCGGGTAGCCCGACGCCTCAAACTTTCACATTCCTCCCCTCTGGTGATCCCTCACGCCTGCTTCGCGACAGGGTCGAAGGGTCAAAGGGTCTTTGCAGCTGTCTTTCTGGATGGAGCGGAAGTCTCAGAGGAAGTCCCTGATCGGCACGGCAACGGGTGACTTTTGTTGAGACAACGAGATGATTAGGAGAAGCACAGTGTCGTGTAGGTATAATCGAGACGAAGCAAGATGACCAACTTGATATCTTTCGGGGGATCAGATGCACGGCTTGCACAGCCGTAGCATTAATCAAAACAGAGCGACTTTGGATGTCGATTTCGGTCTGGTCGCGATTAATCGTTGAGTCGCATTGTTTGCTCGCGGCTCTCCACACACCCACCCCGACTGAGGCCGGTCCACTCCCCAGACCAGGCATCAAACACACTGACAGGAAGTCCAGCAGCCCCTGAATTCATGCTGCATTGCGGTGCGCAAGTACCGGGTTCGTAGCCCGTGATACGCTCGGGCATAGTGACTGGCTGGCTGCCTCTGGCTGGCTGTCGCACCCCACCAGTCCCATTCCCAGTGGCCCCTCGGACTCCTCGCCCAGACACGTAGTTGCAGGCGGTCGCCCCATATTTACATGTGCATTCTGTCATGCAACCAGCTTGCCCTTACACCCAAGCCAAGTGTGCTGCCTGCCAGTGCTGCCCGCCAGCTGCCGCCAGTGTTCAATGTTTGGCTGGAACAAAACAACCCAACACAGGCTGGCAACTGGCTGGTCCATCCACTCATCCACTCATCCACCCATCCACCCACCCATCCGATAGTCCCAAAGTCTTATTTGATGTCTCCGGGTGCGAAAGGGGAGCTCCAAGTCATCACTCTTCCCACCAGACATGGAAGTCAACTCGGGTCGTTCTCAGTCACTTCGCAATCCCCCGGCGGCCCAAAAACTTCAGTATCCAAACACCACCCCCAACTCTTTCTCCTCCCTAGTTTGCTCCCTCTTTCACTCCTTCCTTTGCACTATAGCCCATTTTAATTCCTCACTCACATCACCTCATTTCTCTTTTCTTCTTCTCTCTTCCCATTAACATTTGCTGTCTCGCAAGAGACACTGACTCGAGGCTTTTGCTAGCTCTCGACCATCTTGCCCAGCTGCGCTTTTCCACAACTCGTCTGCCACCCTTCACCTTCTCTCTTGCCTCCCCTTGCTATTGCACTCACTCTCACATCCTGACCCCGTTTCCTTGTTCTGGGAGGCCATCGCCACGCACGCTCGGTGTTTCTGACCCAGCTGTCATTCCCCGTGTCCGGCCTAACCAGACTGCCACATCATCAGGCAAACCCCTTGCCCGCCTTACAGGACCCGCTTTTCTGCTTACAGCAATCACCATCAGGGACCCACTTTTCGGAACGGCTCACTTGTTTTGTCGCATACCATCAGAACAACCTCATCGCGACTTGATCGTCGTCGCGACCTTGTTGGTAGTCAGCCACGCATTAACCCTTGACAGTGTCCTCATGTTTCGATTCTGGAGCACTGATTCACGGGGAAGCGACCAGACTGCGGATCTAACATCAGACTCGTCAGACGGCTATCAACTTGCTGGCAACACAGAGAGCGTTTCGTCACACTCGATCCCTGGCCGCTTGGCTCCCAAAGGAGCTGGGACGCTTTCCAGAACTCTGATGCCGCTTCAGTTGATGAGTCGCTGCCAAAGCGGACCAAGCTGAATCTGAGCCGTGCAGATGGTGCTTCGCCATCCGACGATTCGCCAGCTTCAACAGAAGGTGATCGCATGGAACGTGCACGCGACATCATCAGACATCAAGTTGGACTCGAGGTACTTCTCAAGCATGAAGAGTTGCGGCTGATCAATCAAGAGTTGGCGAAATGTCAGGTTGCGTTGGAGCAGCTGAGAAGGTGTCATTTAATCCCGTATCCTCAGCACTGTCCGACTCCCGAACAAATGCTGGACATCAGCAGTGGCAAGGGCCCTGCTGTCATTAAGCGGTTCGGAGAACCAGTTCCAAAATGGGCACCGCCATTTGGAGTTGTCGACGGACCATACGCCCGGCATTATGCCAAATGGCTTATTCCCGATGCCTCCTTTGATGGCGAGCAGGCCAGTGGCAGCTTCCGGCGGAATTTACGCGCAGCCGCTTGTCTTCCGCCGAAGGCAGAACAACGAGAAACAGCGTCACTGACATGGGACTCATGTCAAAGGGCAGACCTGTGCGTGGAAACGCTGGTCAAAAGTTGCAGGCTCTGTCTAATGGGTACCCGCAGCCCAAAGACAAGGCAGGCCCATGTATCCTGAAGCGATCAGACGGTCAGACGGTCAAGCTGGTATGCCTGGACTGCAACCGTGAAAATTTCTCCAGCACCCAGGGCTTCATCAACCACTGCCGCATCGCACACAAGCGAGATTTCAAGAGCCACGAGGAAGCAGCTGTCAGGAGCGGACAGCCGATTGAGGCCATTGACAAAAGCAGCAACAACAACACGCACAGTGGTAGTAGCGCAACAGCTGCATTGCCCAGGGGAGACATCAAGGCGAATGCCGCACCAACTACGCAAAGCAACAGTAACTGCACATCGGCTTCCACTCTTGTCCACCCTTTTGCACGACAAGACATGTCGGAACAGGAGGCATATCTTGCCCTGCAATCCAGAATTGCCGAATCACTCAAGCTGTACCACCAAGGTAAGCTCCCTGGTGTCGGCGTAATTCCTTCCAAGAACCTCGGAACGCAAGTGCTCGGAGCCAAGAAGACCGAGGCTGTCGCCGCCAGCTTCAACCAAGCTTCTGCAACTCCGTATCTGTCCCGCCTCATGCAAAGCCGCAATTTCACCGGCAACATTTGTGATGCTGTTGCAGATGCCAAGACCAAGATTTCTCTCGAAGACATGACTCCCGACGAGGAATCCGACGACGCCAGCAGTCCCACTACCGCCCTTAATGGACTCGATGATGTTGCTCCCATTCGCACTCCTGTTGTCAAGCGTGTTCCAGCCCAATCCAGCAAGACACCTGCTGCCAACAAGGACTCGCCGAGTCGCCCAGCCAGCAACAAGAGCCGTGCTCCACCCATTTCTCTCGTATCGCCTCCAGAATCTACCATGGGTGGCATGTCCAAGAGTGGTTCCGCCGGTGTCGTGTCCGATGAAGATGACGATGTGGAAGAAGCCAACCTCAGCCCCAATACATTGGCCAGCAATATTGCGCCGTCTCTTGTTAGTGACGATGGGGAGTACGACGATTCCGATGACGGATCTTCCATATCAGGCGGAAGTGACGAGCTCGATGCCGCGTCTGTCTCTGACGTTGCGGAAATAACACTTGATGATGAACAAGATGCCAGGACTCTACGTCGTGGTTCCAACATTGTTTCAGGGACCGTTAGGCTCCGTAAGAATGATGCAAAGAAACAACATGTCACCTTTCTTGGTCCAGTGAAGAACCGTTCCAAAGAGAGAAGACCACACGGGAATTGAGCTTCTGGGTGAAATTACTGCGTCGACTACATCTACCTCTGCTCGATGCCATCATCCCTTGCCCTTTTTATTTCTGTGTGATGTTGCACTTCGACAAGGGACGCACGTGAAGCTTAATAAACTGACTCATCATGGCTTCATTTGCCGACTTTCATCTTTAAACCATACTCGATTTTAGTTCCTACTTTCTACCACTGTTTTTAAAAGGGATTACTGGAGAGTGCTTTAGCGTCAGCACCCTCGCGCATTTTGGTTTCACACTTTTATGGGACAAGTATTCCCATGGTCATATTGGCAACAAAAAAATCGATGGATTTCATCGGCGTCCAGACGGCCCAAACAAGGCAGAGTCGAGCTCGATTATTTTCATTGTTGTCCCTTCAGTTTTGGGGTTTCCGTAGAGACTTGTTGCTCTTGTACATAGGCGCAAAGGGAAAGCGGGTAATTTTTTTTTTTTTTTTTTTTTCAGTTGAGGGTCTCATCGCGTTGAATGGACTTGAGCTCTAGGATCGCGTTGTTTGTTGTATGAATTTAGACCGGAAGGGAGTGGAGATGGCGGCCTAGTTGTAACATAAGGGGTTATTATGGCAGAAGACAGAGAGCTGCGAGCTAGCGTCCGATACAAAAGATCGGTTTGAGTGGCTCAAGTTGAGCAAGGAATTATCGAATGAAGTTGCTGTGACTTGGTCAATCAGTCAGAAAATTTGTCGCATACAAGAGCATTTCAGCCGTCGTTGGGCCGGCCATGTTGATTTGTTGTGTGAAGACCCGCGTGACTTAAGTTTTTGTGGTTGGGTGTCTTGTTGCAGTATTTCAAAATATTAACGGCTACGTATGGGAGGTACAGTTTGTTTAAAAAAAAGCCATATTTCACACCATATAATGTTCTCCCCAGCAGAAGTTTAAATCAAGAAAAGTCCATCGATCCATCGATCCATCCTGGATATTTTATATCCATGCCACTTACAAGGCCGCGGCAACCACACCCGCCACGGCGGCTAGCAGGCCAGCCGCGTTGCCGACCAGGCTTTCTGCGCCACTCGTCTTGGTCGCACTGCCAGCCGAGAAGGTGTAGCTGGGGAAGACATCCGTGGGGTTGGGCGAGTCGCTGGAGGAGGAGGAGGAGGAGTTGGTGGCGGTAGCGGTAGTAAGGGGCTTGGAGGAAGTAGACGAGTGCTGGGCGGCGACAGCACAGGCTGCGTTCATGCTCTGCGTGGCCTGGGGGCGCGAGAGTCGTTGGGGCAGTTGTTGTAGCAGCTTTGCAGCAACATGTCAGAGCGTGCATCTTCTTCTGGCGAGCGACATGGACATTGGCTCGTGGGAACTTACGTGGCGATGGCTTGCGAAGCGTAGCAGATGCACTGGTAGTCGGTTGTTGAGCAGGCGGCGAGCTTTTTCACGTTTCCTGTTTAGTATACATTGTGTGTGTGTGTGTGTGTGTGTTTGCCGGACGCAGGCAGCGCGGTTTTCACTGCGCAAGGAGGTGTACCTTGTCGCTTTCAGTTTGGAGACATTGCTTGACGATGTAGTTGGCCAGACAGTCCTGGTCACCGCCAGGAGGGATCTGAACGACGACAGAGGCGGTTGGCACGGCGGACGTTTGCGCAGCAGAGGTGAGTGACTGCGCGGACACGCCGGCGATGAGGGCGATGGGCAAGAAGGACTTCATTTTTTTCCTGTCCCCTTTTTCTCTTTTCGAGGTTTAGGAAGAGGGTTTGCGAGTTGAGTGGTGGTGAAGGATGGGAAAACTAAGGAATATGAGCTTCTAGGTTTGAGCGGTTTCGAGAAGAAGAAGCGAAGATCGAGCTTCGGGGATTGGCCATGGGAAGAAGGGGAACACGGCTTTAATATTCAGCGCAAGTTGTTTATGCTATCACTGTTGTTTTATTTTATTTTGGTGTTTCCTTTTTTTAGAATCTCGGAACTGCGACAACGCTGGCGTGGAGCGAATAATCTTATTCTGAGATGGGTGTTGTCCGCGGTTCTTCTGGATGCTTCCTTTTTTTTTGTCCTTGAGGATTTTAATTCGTCTTGGGGTTTGAGACACCCGCGAGTGGGCGATGTTTCCCTGGGCCCGAGGATGTATGTGACTTGCTTTTGCGTTGTCTGACAAAGGGGCACCGGAAGGATAGAACTGCAGGTCCTCATCTCTGTTTGTTGCCGTGTAATGAATGGACAGGGACGGGCACAATCACTACGTGGTGTTTTGAGAGAGATGGATGCGTGAACGCTGCGGATGCGTTGCGGAAGCAGGTCTTTGTTTTTCAAATTTGTGGAAGGCTCGAGATGTGTGGTTTGTGGCCATTGGCCGTGTCGCGCCGCGAGATACAAAAACTTGCATGCCACAAGGGATAAACGAATTATCCGCCCCTTGTTCCTCGCCGGTAGGGTAGAGATTTGCTTTTTTGTTGTATCCCCGTGGTGGGATAGAGGAAGAAACGAGATCCCGCTTGGCTACGATTTGTTGATTCTTCTTTCTGGGGAGAAAGGAGAGCCGCCCGTGGGTCGTTGGATGGGGTCCTGCAGGGTCGTCATGACGAGGATGCCGTCGTCTCCTTGATCGCCGATACTTTTCTGCCCTGCGTTAGATATGTCTTTGGGAGGGCCGATATTTGGGAGGAGACTGCTGCATGGTGAACGGCAAGCCGTCAAGTAGAATACATTTGGGCCGGGTTCACCGAGTAGAAGGGGTCCGTATGCACATTTGACCGTGATGATGGGATTCTCTCGAATGCAGATTTGAGTTGGTTGGTCAAATGACTTGCTTGTGATACCTCAAGAGTCAAGATGCACATTCGACTGCTGTAGCTGCCATAAGAACAATAATGCGCACATATAATGAATAATGTATCAGGATAACATCCGGAAAAGGCTGGGTCAGTTCCTCAAACTGTGCGAGTCGCTCTGGCTTCTCATACACGGAGCGTCCAGTGCCGAAGTCGATAACCTTGCCGTGGAAAGTAGTCTCTTGGCATTTCGCGAGATGTGCGAAATAGCGTGGAATTAAAAACTGTCCACTGGTGTGTAGAATGCCTGTAGCCCTTGTTCTTCGCCTGTTTTCTGCGCGGCAGTTTTTGTCGTACTTGTACAGACTGTAGAGCTCGTCCCGGTGGCGATCGAGGCTGTAGCGCTCTTTGGGACAGAGGCTGGGCGAGAAGGCTTCCGAATGTGGCCATACTTGCCTGCTCCTCGGGGCCGATGAGGAGGATAGTTCCATCGTGCATACTTGGAGTGGTCGTTTCCAAGTCGTCTGTCTTGTGACTCCTGTCTAGGTATCTCTGTTGTGGAAGAAGTTGGTTGGAGGAGTTTTTCTTGCTCACCGGCGCGGTACCCACCATGTGACAGGGCCACCGTTTTTCGAGCCAGCCTTGGGTCATAATTTATAAACCCACAATCCTGTTTCGCGAGCATAATACGGATTAGAACACGAACACTGATTCGCGAAAAACATGTCCATTATGGGCGCAAGAGCAAACTGGTACACACCGGACAGCCTGGACACAAGCGCCAACAAGATCCACAAGCAAATACATGCGATTATAGCCTCCGCAAACTTTGGACACCTTCAAGAGGTCGCGCTACTCTCCCGTAAAGCTCGAGATGGAAGCATAGCCAGCGGTATCACTTGTGCCATCAATCCGGCGTCTTTTGCATACGGGATGAACAATATGGTGTTCAAAATTGCCTTCTCCGACCATGTCTATTGGATTGCCAGGGTTCACCACGCTCCGGTAGACCCGTCTCGAGTCCGCGAAAATGCAATGGATATGCTGAGTGAGATTGCAACCATGAAAACACTCAATAGTCGTACGACCATACCGGTTCCGCAAGTCTTCGCCTTCGATGTTTCTCCGACCAATGGATTTGGGTTTCCATACGTTCTTATGGAATACCTGGAGGGCCAGGTTCTTGACAGCACCATCGCAAGCCACGTACCTGCCGAGCGCCTACCGCACGTTGCATCGCAATTGGCGAATGTTCTGTTTCAGCTCGAAAATTTGGCTTTCGATCAGCTCGGGAGGATTTGGTGCGGCGAAAACTGCGATGAGCCCCCGAATCATTTCAAGGGAGCGAGAGGATGAGCCTTCAGCCAGACCACGCAACCAAACATCACTGGAGTGGTTCTACGAGTTTCGACAGCAACGGAACCGCCGTGCTCTTGAGGGACACGCCGACGACCCAGAGTGGAGGACTGCCTGCTGGGTTCTGAAGACGGCTTTATCTCACATCATAATCGAAGACAGGCTTCATGGTCCCTTTCCCTTGTGCCACTTCGACCTGCATTATGGAAACCTTCTTTTCGATGACCAGTACAATTTGACTGGAGTCATTGATTGGAGTCAAGCCGCGACCGCGCCATTAGAGCGTTTGGCTGTTTCACCAGAGCTCATTACATTCCCTGCCTTACCGAGCAGTAAGAATCAGATTATCATCGACTTCAGAGACGCTGTCCGCGACTGTTTGCAAGAGCTTGTCAATAAAGCGAAACGAACATCACCAACAGCTGATCACAAAACGAAGCTCTATATGATTCTCGGTTCGAAACAAGCCGAGATCACTCACCGTTGCACCTATAGTCGCCCGTATCGCGCACTATGCGATGGGCGATTGGTGTCTACCCTCATCTATGGAGATTGTGTGTCTTGGAAGCAACTCGTTGCGGCATATGGGGTGTCGAATTTTATTGACTAAGGCAGAGTGATCGAGTTAATATTACAATATTCTGCACGTCTTGCTACAGTAGTATTATACCCAAGCTCCGTTGGTGTAACGCCGGATATTTAGCCTTTTCTGTCTCGACTCTCTACAACAAGAACCCTTCGGATGAGGAATCGGAGTCAAATCGATCCTCCGTCGAGACTCTGTCTTCCACCTCTTCCCCATCCGCGTCCCATGGCGCAGCAGGCGTTAGTACCATTTGACGTTCTGTCAAAACATCAAATGAACGCAGGGCCAATCCGGGAAATGTATGTGATAGGATCCTGACAATACGTGGGCTTTGCATTGCGAACACAAGCTCTCTCGCGGAAGATTCCATATCCGCCTTTAATTGTGGAAAAGTATCGCTGGTGATAAATCCGCATTGGCTTGGGTAGCGGTATGAAGTATCTGAACCACATGTTTCCGAAAGACTTAAGTTAATAATAATCTCCTCTATATTAAGAAGTAGACCGCTTCTAGGGACATTAAAGATAAAAGGACAAATACTACTCATTCGGCAGCGTAATCGCCGAAGGGTTAGAAGCATAGTACTGATTTTGCTGCAAAGATGTACTCTGGTCGTCTTGCTGTCGTCTATTGGGTATGTGCCAGCTGTATTAATTTCGAGGCAAGTCAAGTGGCTGATAGACACTAGGCTAGCTAGAGGTGCTGCCATCAAATAATCCCGTCGCTGTAGGCATAAACGGGGGTTATGGCGCTCTGGCCGCGCTTCAAGTCTAAGACGTTGAAGCCTCGTACATTGTTGAAGTATACCAGCAAAAGCAGCAGCGTACCTATTCAACTGGGAGGTCCACATATTAACGATTTCGAAGTCAATCTCGGATGATTCTGTAGCAGTCACCGTAGAGTGTGCTGAGTCCCAATTCTCAAAACCGTCGAGGGCCAGGGTGGCTGTTATCACATACTCCTGTATTGAACGAACCATGCCCACTCTTTCCGACGCGAGAATAAAGCTTCTGAGTGTTTCTGCCCGGAATTCGAGATCTTGGAGGAACACTGGCCAAGCAATCTGGTACCACCATTTTAAGACGAGAAGGCGACGAACATCCTGGTGGAAAAAGGCTGAGCCTAAGAGGCGCAGGATATTAAGCAGAAGCTCTGGAGGAGTCGGTGCAGCGACATGACCATCTGGCTAAAGCTGATTTGCCCGCACTCAATGGTACGTCTAAAAGCAGCAGGTCCGTTTCCTTGGATATGATGCAAAATAGGTGTGCGCAAAGGATTATTCCAGGAAACGATAGCAGTACAGAGTATGCATCGCAATTTACGGATTGCGTGCGTGCTTTTGTGAAAATATTTTAGTCACAAGCCAGCAGGTGGGGTCACTAAATGCGCATATCGCGTTAGTCCTAATCCGGAAGGGCGGTGTCTACAGTCTAACCCCTGAATGATTTTACACTTGCTACAAGCCCCACGTAAGGCAGCTACTATTAGCTATAAGTAGCTATAGTAAGTAAAGCTATTAGGGATATTATAGGGGTAAAAGGTACTAAATAATCCTAGTAAATACACGTAATATAAGGTACCTTTTACCTTACCTAGTAATTTGTTATTAGCCTGCTGCCCCTAGTCATGTACCTCGTGTAAAATCATACAGGGTTAGACTGTACACTATCTCCTTAGGCTTCATACACCTTGTGGGTCTATGGGGCCCCACAGGCCCCCTGCCACAAGGTCAGTGACCACGTAGTAACACGTAAACATGCAGTAGTGATTTTTGATTATGCAGTTATAACTAGGCCTAAAACAGAAGAGGTACCCTTGCCCGCAAATTTGTGAGGGGAGTGACTTACCGTAATTTATACTATTTTCTTAAATATATACACGAGAGGAAAACGCGTTTTTAGGCTTCTTTTAAAGATATAGAGATATAAAGCGTCTATTGCGATGTGAGGCCCCACTCATAACACAAGGTGCCCTAGCGCACCTAGCGGGCAGGCTAGGCCCTAGGGCTAGGTCTACGTAACACTAGTAAGTCACTAGCTATAAACTAGTAACTTATATATATAATATACTTAGACTTAGTAAGCTTTAGTTAATATACTAAAGCCCTTATATCTCTTACTTAGTTATTATTATTTTTATAATTTTAAAGCTTTTTTACTAATTACTTAAGAGTAATATAAAGAGAAAAACTACTTAATTTACTAAAGTAATATTAAATAATAACTAAAACTAATTAAATAAGGGTAATACTATAGCTAAGAATATACTATATTTTATAAAAACTATAGTTAAAATTAAACCCTTTACCTTAAGTACTAAAGCTATAGTAATAATAAAGTAAATTACTTAGCTAAAATAACTTTAAAAACTATAAAAATAAGAATAAAAGCTTATTAACTTACTATAGCTTAACTTAAGGAAAAAATAAATAAAATAATAATAAAAAGCTAGTATTTCCTTAAGCTATAGTAACTAAGAGATTAAAGTTTAAAATATTACTAACCTTTAATACCTTATAAACCTATAAAAGTATAAGATATAAATTAATAACTTAAACTATACCTTTAATAAAGTAAAGAAAAAGTACTAATATAATTACTAAAAGATTCTTTTTATACTTAACTATATATATACTAACTATAAGGTTAAATAAAATAAATATCTTAAGAAATAATAGGCTAATAACTAGAATAACCTTAAAGATAATTAAAATAAATTCTAGACTTAGACCTTTATATTACTTTAAGATTTATAAATTATAATACTTAAATAGCTATATAACTAGAGAATATAAAGTAATATAAAGGCTAAAGCCTTATTAAATTTAGTATTTACTTAGATTTACTAGAGAAATACCTAGAAAAAGCTATAGAAAAGTTTTATACTCTTATATTCTTTATAAAATTACTTTTTAAACTATAAGACTATATTAACTTATATACCTTTATTATAAGAAAGACTTAAGAAAAGGTTATATAACTTATTTAGTAATTTTAGGAAGCTATATTAAAGAGTAAGCAAAAGCCTAAATATTTAGGAAATAAAGGCTTATATAAGGCTCCTTAATACTATAAATATAACTCTTTATAAGGCTATAGACTTTATAAGAATTAAAGAAATAAAAACTAAGAAAAGGGTTTAGTTACTTACTTAAATAATAGTAAAGTTAGGGATAAGAGGTAATATTATAACTATAATAGTATAAAGTATCTAGTGTTTAATTATAATAAGCTAAAGAAAAGCCCTAAGAAGGCTAGGGAAACTTCCTAAGGCAGAAGTAAATGCCCTTATATTATAACTTAATAGTCGTAGGGTTTAATAAACAAAGTGATAGCTAAGATTTGTAGTCACTACTAGAAAGATACTAGCTAAGGGCAAGTGCGTAAAGGTTTTAAGCTCTAACCTATTATATATAATATAAGTAGTCTTTACTAAATACCTTACCTTATAAATATATAGCTATTTTATAGCTAGCTAGCCTCTTAGTTATTTAAATAGCCTAAAGTTCCTTTAAAGCCTTATTACTATAAGTATTTTATCTCTAACCTTTATACTCTTAATATAATACCCCTTTATATATAATTAACCTTAATTATAAAATAAGCTACTTACTTAGGGTATATTTACTATAGGAAAGCTTATAAAGAAAAAAAATAGAATATAGTACTTTATATTTAGATATATAGGTAAAGAAATAATAATAATAATAATACTAGTTATAAGTATCCCTCTTATCTTAGGTATTAATATCTAGATAATAGCTTATTTATAGCTTTAATATAGTAAATTAAATATTATTACCTATTATATAGCTAGCCTAAAAAAATAAATAACCTATATTAAATTTTATAATTAGTTTAAATAAATAAGGTACTAAACACTATAAATATAAATAGTTTATTTAGAAAGCTTATATTATAATTACTATAAGTTTATAGCTAGTAAGTATATATATAAGTAATAGTCCTAATAAGTATTATGATAATTTATAGATTAGCTATATATAGTATATTAGATTACTTAAGGGATTTAAGGTTAATATAAAAGAGACTTATTTTTCTCCCTTTCTTTATACTTTCTCTTTCTTATAATATTTATAGACTTTATAAGTTACTTTTACTAGCTTAATAGTAACTTTATCCTTATTATTATATAGTAATTACTAACTTCTTTTAGTATTATATTATTATCTTTACTCTTTATTATTTATCTTTATTTAAAATATTAGTCTTTTTCCCTTTCTTTTATAGTTTTACTTTAGTTTATTATAGCTAACTTATAGCTAGTTAACTATATTTAAGCCTTATATTTTAACTCCTTTTTCTCTAAGTATTTTAAAGAATTTATTTTGTAAGAAGTCCCTTAGAAAATCTCCTAAGAAATCCCCTTATAAATAAGTAACTTTAAAAATCTTTATATAAGTTTATTATATTCTTATAAAGTCTTTATTACTAACTTATTACTAAAAGTATAAGGTTAAAAATTCTATATATATACTATACTTAGTAAGTAACTATATAAAATATATTACTTAAAAATAATACTTATAATATTTCTTAATATTTTATTAACTAAAACCCTTTTTTATAAAGTATAGTAACTTTACTAGTATAACTTTATTACTTACTTATTACTTACTATTACTAATATTTAATAAGTAATTTTATAAAATATACTTATTATTCTTATAATAATAAAAACTATATTAAAGTATATTTTTTTCCTTAAGAATTTACTTATAAGTTACTAGTATATTACTAGTGCTTTATTTAAATTATAAAGCTTTATAAAAACCTTTTAATCTTATTAAAGCTATACTTAAAGGTAATTACTATTACCTTAATAAAGTAAGTGTTAGTGCTACTAAGGATGTTGCAACGTAATGCACTAGTGCACAAAGGGGTCTTTTTAAAGGTATATAATTAGTTAACTAAAGGAAACTATCTAGAGAGTTATATAGCTATAAGAAAAGGGGATTATAAGTTATATATATGCCTTACGTATAGGTATAGCTAATTATAGCATAGTATTACTATATATACTTTACTTTCCTTAGTGGTTAACCTATAGTTAACCTAGTTATTATAACACTAGTAATCTTCTCTTTTTAAAAGGAAAGTAAGGAAAAAGTAAATATAAATATTAAGAAAGGAAAGAAGTAAGTCTAAGACTTATATAACTTACTTATAAGCCTATTATAGGAAAAGTAAGCCTAGATATTAAATTTAGGCTCTTATTAGTTATTAATAAAAGGGAAAAAGAAAGGAGGTTAATCTATAGATTAGAAAGCAAGTAGGATTAAGAGCTTTAAAAGCTTAAAAACGTAATAAAAACAAAAGTAAACATAAGTAAATCTAATTAGCAAATATAAGCCTCTTATTAGCTTAGGCAATAGTTAACCTAGACTTTTGTTTAGTTTATTTAGTCTTTAGCCTCTTTACCTAGCCTTTAATATAAATTATAGCTTTATTTATATTAATAAAGGTCTTAAGGCTCTTATTTAGAGATGCCTTTATTATTATATTAGTAAGGTTATTATTTCTATTAATCTAGTGAATCTTGTAGATCTTATAGCGCTTATATAATTACTAAAGGGCTATAATATTAATTATAAGGCATTTCTCTTTTATAAAGCCTAGCTTTATAAGGCACTTATATAATAAAAAAGAGTTTATATAGATAATTATAGGGATATAGTTAATCTTTAGTTAGTCTATAATTATATATAGAGTTATAGTAATTATATAGGCTATATTAGTACCTTATACTATTATATATAATTTAGAGGTAAGGGCACTATAGGTTATATATTTGCTCTTTATTAAGCTATATATAATAATATTACCTTTTAATGTAAATACGTTCTCTTATATCTCTTTATTACTAATAATAATTATATATTCTATCTAGGAACTTAAATCTTTATTATTAGTAAGAGATTTATCTATAAATATAAATAACTTTGCGTTTTTAAGGTCTAGAGGGATATAGTATAAACCTTACTCTTAATATTAGATTTACTAATTAAGGCGTTTATTTAATTAAGTTATATTATTAGTAGTTAGATCCTAGTGTTATACTATAATTAAGAGGTTATAAAGGGCTTTAGGTTAATAAATAGTTATAATATAACTTCCTTAGGCTTATTATTTAATATAATCTTACTTTATAGTTATTACCTTTAGGTTAATTTGCTTAATCTTCTTACTTTAACCTTTCTAATATAGTTTTATTAAATTATTAGTGTTTTATATAAGGATATAACTATTAAAGATAAAGGGATTCTTAGCTAATAGCTTTTACTTTAGTTTTACTAAGAAATTTGCTTTCTTAAGTTCTCTTTCTTTAAGGTTATAAAAGTCTTAGTTACTAAGGCCTAGCGTATTATTAGTTTATATACTAATTACTCTAAAGAGGTTATTTTTATTCTTAGCTATAATTAATAGGTATAGATTATAGGTTAATATAATTATCCTAAGCTAGTTTCTATAATAATAGAAATAGGTTACTTACTAGTAAGTTCTTACTTTAGTAATTTTATATAAAGGCTTAATAACTTCTATTATTATACCTTTAGGAAATAAATATATAATTTACTATAGTAATATTATAATAATTATCCTAGTAAGTTTTATTTTTAATTAAATATATACCTATATAATATCTTAAATCTAAAGGATAATTCCTTATTATCTAAGTAATAGTAAGATTACTATAATTAATTACTAACTTAAATATTAGATTATTAGTAACTAGGTTAGGATTACTTTCTTTCCTTTATTATTTATTTTTAAATTATAAGCTATAATTTCTTATATAGTGTTATAGTTTCTTTACCTTTAATTTCTCTAACTATATAAGATTTAAAGAGTCTCTTACTACTATATTTTATTAGATTAAAGAGTATAAATCTAAATATATTATAGGCTTATAAGGTATTAATTTTTACCTAGTCTAATTACTTAAAGGGTTTACCTAGTATTATAATTTTCCTTTCTTAATATAACTAAAGGGCTAAATTCTAATTAGCTTCTTTCTTTACTATAAGAAATACTTTACTTAGTATTTTATTAGATATAAGTTTCTTTATTAAAGCTTTATCTTAATCTTTATTTATAAGAAATACTTTTATACTAAATTTATATTTAGTGTTTTAGGCTTTATATTCCTTTTAGTTAAAATAAACTATAAGTTTCTTTTATAGTTTACTATATTTTCTCTTAGCTTATAAAACTTTCTTATTTCCTTCTAAAGCTTTAAAAGTAGCTTTTTAGTAATAGGTTTATTATTTCCTATAGCTTAGTCTTTATCTTTAGGTATTAATTCTTAGAGTTCTTTAACTTAGTATAAGTTATAGTAATATAGTTTAACTACTATTAACTAAAATCTAGTTAGTCCTTAAGGTATTTAAAGGGTATAAGTCTCTTTATTAGTAGTAAAAAGCCTATAAGGTTTATACTATTTATTCTTTTCTCTTTAAATATATATATCTAACTATAGTAAAAGCTAGTATATAAGTAAGGTATTTAGGCTATTATAAGTTTATAAAGTATTATAAACTTATTACTTTACTAGAAGTTATTAGACTTTATTAGTAGCTTTATAAATTACTTTAGCTTATTAAATAATAAATACACTTAGTAGTAACTTATTAGTTATCTATAAGTATATACTAAAGATAAGAAAAGTTAGTATAAGGCTATTTAAGCTTACTAAGTTATTTATAGCTTTTATAGCTATTTAAAGGCATTATTTAGGTATAAGTTCTTAGCTTATAGAGTCTATAATAATTATATAGGCTTATCTTAATAGTCTATAATAACACTTAACCTTTCTAATGCTATTATAAGCTTTAACTAAGACCTTATTAATCTTAATTAATAGTAATTATATATAATACTTAAATTCTAATAATATAAAGTTCTTTCTAGTATTATAAATAATCTAGTCTAGGGGACTTAAGTATATATTAATCTAGTATTTACATAAAGTGTTCTAAATATTATAGGCTTTTTATTTATTTAAATTAAGAAATTAAGCTACTTAAAATAAAGTTATAGAGTTAATAACATAAAGGACTAGTTAGCTATTAATCTAAATAATATTAATAATAATCTTATAGTTAAATTTATAATTATCTTTAACTATAAACTTAAATTTACCTAGGGCCTTTTTATTTATTTAGTAATAGTAGTAAATTTTAGTTAATTATTTAATAGCTTTACTTTTAATATTATAACTAGCTTATTATAGTATCTTTATAAGCTATTAAACTAAAGGGTAACTAAAATAATAATATAATTAATAGATTTCTATTTCTAATAGGTAAAAGCTACTATTTCTTTAGCTTCTAGAGTCTACTAAGAATATCCCTATTTTCTAATAATAGGAATAGTCTTATTACCTTAGATTGATATATTTATAAGGTTATTAATCTTAATATATAACCTATTTATATTATCTAAAGAGAATAAGAAAGGTATATAAGTATTAATTATATAGAAGGGGATATTACCTAATATAGTTAGTATATTAACTACTCCTTATATAGTTATAGATTTAGTACTAAATTAAATCTCTTTCTCTATAGTTAGTTTAATCTTTAATAATAGTATTAATCTTAGTAAAGCTTATACTTATTTAATTCTAGCTATTAATACTCCTAAAGCTCTTATATTAGGTAAGATTTCTCTAAAGACTTTATTAGAGTAATATTTCTCTAAAATATAAGATATCTTTATTTTATTATATAGATTATACTTAAGAAAGGTATATTTAAAGGCTTAGTCTCTTAAGGTTATAATAATATTATTATTATTTAGCTATAGTCCTAATATAAAAAATTAGGTAATACTTAGGTAGTTAAACTTTAATATAAAGGTCTCTTTAGTATTATTATCCTTATCTTTATTATTATTAGACTTAATAAAAGCTTTAGCTAATTCCTAAGCTCCTTTAGTAAGGTTATTAGTCTCCTTAGGTCCTTAGCCTTTATAAGCTATAAGGAATACTTAAAACTTTCTCTCTATAGGTAGTGTTTAGTGCCTTTTATTCTTTTACTAGTGTTCTCTTATCTCTTAATACTCTTTATCTATATAGTTTATTAACTAATAACTAGTTTTATTATAAATATAGTATCTTTTACTATTATAGCCTTAGTTATAATAACTATAGCCTTTACTATAACCTTATAAATTATATAGTTAGCTATATTAGTAGTCTATAAATATTACTTCTAAATTATTAGTATTAGTAGTGCTTTAAGTAAATTAAGTAACTAATTTATTAGCTTTAGTAATAGAGATTAATTTATAAAGGTCTTTAGTAAGTCCTTTAAAACTAAGTAAGTAATTATACTTAGCTTATTTATATTTTAAAACACTAGAAATAGCACTTAGGCTTATAGGCACATAGTAATTTATATAGTCTTTAATTAATAGTGGCTACCCTTATAGGATTAATCTAGGCCCTAATAATTAGCTATAATTAGCCTTTTAGATTACCTATAAATGTATTAATAAATAGAATGTTTACCCCTATATTATTAGCATTAATAATATATATAAAACAAATAGCTTTAGTCTCTATATAATAGTAATAACTACTATTACTAACTAGAATACTATTATAAACCTTAGCTTTAGGCTCTTATTATTAGAAATAGAGGAAAGCTATAAGTAGCTGCTTGTAATAATAAACACAGTCTATGATAATTACTACATTCCTTACCCTTATATTTTTATTATAAACTACGAAATTACATTAAAAACGCCCTTTAAATAATCTTCCCTAAAGTATAATAGTAGCTCTATATATAGCATATTCTTATAAGGATTTAAGCTTAAATTCTTTATAATTAGAAGGATATTAAAGGCACTAAACCCTCTTTTACTAACCTTAATAATAATAATTATAACGCCTTTAATAATAGCTATGTAGGGCTTTTTAAGGCATTTAAGCTACTAATATATTATAACTAGCTTGTTTCCTTTAATACTATTTAGCAAAGGATAAAGAACATATATAATCTACAGCAAAAGGATATTATAGACTATATAAGGGACTAGTGGCTTCCTTAGTATAAGCAATAGGCGCTTTATTTTACATTATTCTATTATAATTTTAGGTAATATACTAATAGCCTAACTAAATCATCGCATTAGAATCTAAAGTCCTATATTATTATAGGTATTAGTGATTTTCTTTATCTTTTCCTTATAGTAATGTATATACTAAAGGATATATATAATAGATATATAAGCTTACTTATAAAGAATAAAATAAGGTAAAAGAAGTATTATCTTAGAAAGGATTAGCTTAGTGCGCTTCTTACTAAGATTATCTCTTTACTATTAATCTCCTTCTTTAATAGTTTAACCTCCTAAAGCGTTTATAGTTAAGGCTATATTTACTTTCTCCTTATAAGTAGCCTTATTAATTTTAATAGTAATATATACTTCCTTATGCCTATATTATTACTAACTAAATTAAATAACACTAGATACTTATAAAGCATAATATTTATTATTACTAGTGGCTATAAAGCTTGCCTATATATTAGCAATTAACCTTATATGTAAATTATATATATTAATTATTTAACCTTTATTACTAGCCTTCTAATAATCTAATGCTTTAAATCTAAGACCCCCTTACTATTAATTACTACTATAAGTAGCCTTAGAATATAAAAACTAATTAATTTAAACCTATAGAGTCTTAACCTTTTATTTAAAGCTCTTAATAAGGCCCTCTAATCCCTAACCTACTACCTTAACTATAGCTACTATTAACTTAAGGTTTAAGAGGCTTTAAAAGACTAAATTTAAGTATAAGGCATATAAGAATATAGGTAAAAATTAAGGCTTTATTATAGCTATAGCAAACATAAGGGAGGCTATAAGAAAGGCCTTAAGGTAGGCCTTAAGGGAGGTAAGTAGAAATTAAAGCTTTATTATAGCTATAAGGGAGGCTATAAGGGAGGCTATAAAGGAGGCTATAAGGGAGGCCTTAAGGGAGGCTTTAAGGAGGCCTTAAGGTTAAAGAGGGTTATAAGGAAGATTAACTTTATATATAACTATAAGGTAATTATAATTAGCAGTAGGATAAGCTATAAGAAGCTTACCTTTATTATAGCCACTATGTAGCTATAATTATAACTATATAGTAGCTAGCGTAAATAGTTAAAGAGGCTAGAAGAATTAGTTAGGCTAGCTAAAGTATACATAATTAAAGAAAACATTAGAAATCGCGTTTTTAAGCGAATTTGTGAGCCTTATACGCGTTAAATTAAAAAAATCTACTATTATTATAATGTAATTTAAAGTATAGGGTTTAATTCTATAACATTACGTGTGTTTTCTATAGGAGGGTGTGGTAATTAAGCTAGATAACTAAATGTGGCTAGGACAAATTGTTATGTGAGTACAGCGCTAGTAAGCAAGAAAACACAGCTCCGAATAGCAACGCTCTTATTTAAATTAGGCTATATAGCTATATTAAGCTATAAAAAAACAAGTTTAACTTATTTTAGGAAAACTACTAGGACCCACTTTTAATTTATATACTATAATTATAATAAGAGCTTTAATAACTCTAAGAACCTTAATTATAATTAGTTTAACCTATTTTTAAAAATAATACTAGGGCCCACTTTTATTTAATATACTATAATTATTATAATAACTTTAATAACTCTAATAACCTTAATTACTATTAGTTTAACCTATCTATAGTAATAATACTAGGACCCACTTTTTTAATATACTATAATTACTATAAGAGCTTTAATAACTCTAATAACCTTAATTACTATTAGTTTAACCTATCTATAGTAATAATACTAGGACTTACTTTTTGTTAGGAGCATGGATAGATATTAGGGGATACAGAGACAGTTAGGGCAGAGAGGCATAGAGGGTTCTTAAACACTCTTAATAATAAGCCACGCCCTAGCTATAAGTTTGCTATATATATGTAAGGTAAGGTATATAGCGAGGACTGCCTATATATAGATAGTAAGTTAGAGCTTAAAACCTTTATAATTAGACCCCTATATAGCACCTTCTTAGCTATATAGTAAAATCTAGTTAGCTCTCTGTCTTTTTACCTTATTCCTAACTATAGTTATAATAAGTTAAGCTCTCTTTTCTTTTTAGGTAATAAGCTATTAACTAAATACTATGTGTAAGATAACTATATATAGCTAGGCTCTAGAACTTAATTTAGGTTAAGGTTATATAGTAAGTAAGCTATAAGCGTGTAGTACTTAAGATATAATTTTTACCTTACTTAAAAATACTAATAGAAATCTAGGTAAAGGTAATAAAACTAATAATAATAATAATAACTTTATATCCTCCCGAGCACGAGGTAAAACTGCTTAGTATTTTACAGCCTAATACCCTATTCTTTTATCTTCTTCTTATTTGCCTTATAAATCTTATTATTTATATTGCCTTTACTTTTTAGTATTTTTCCCTTATATTATAAATACTATTAATTATCTCTAGGTTAGATTTATCTTTACTTCCTTTCCCTTTACTTTTCTTCTCTTTTACTATATTATTTAATATTTTAGATAAGGTAGTGTTCTTTTTATTACCTTTAGCTATACTATAATCTAATTAGTTAGGGTTTAATTAGTTAAGTAGTAACCTATAACTTACCTAGTAATTTAAATTAAATTAGAGATAAGTGAGGATGAGTTATGTTTGGTTTGCCTTGGAGCTTTAAAGCATAAGTAAGAGAGATAGAACAAGCATGGTCGCAGAGGAAGGGGAATCGCGTTAATTTATGCTAGCTTGTACTAATTATAGGTTTTATTTGTTACTGTGGCTATAAGTATTTAGATATTAATTGTTTTACTAGCTAGGTATTGCTAGTAATAATTATATGTTATGATAAATTAGATACATCAGCCATAACTAATGACGCAAAAATTTTTTAAAAATCAAGAATAACTTTATATTAGATATACACTGTAAATAAGTTAAGGTATAGCTAGAGTATGCTAAAAAGAGATAGTGATTTTTATAAGTAAAAAAGAATTAAAGGAGATTAAGGTAAATCCGCTATTAGCTAGTGTAACTATAGGATTTATAATTTCCTTAAATTAGCTAAGACCTATAATTACCCCTTAATTAATAGATAGATTAGGAGGTATAGACTTAGTAGTAGTGTTATAGTAAATTAACCTTATGAAGATATAGCTAAAACCTCCTATCTATAAAGGGGATATATATAATAGCTTATAGTCTTTCTTAGTGGATTTAAATATGATTTTTAGTTAAATAATGTTTCTTTTAAGGATAACCTAACTAAGGTTACCTATGCTAGTAGCTACCTAGTAAATAAGGCAAAGTAAAATTAGATATATTATACTTCTAAAGATAGCTAACTAGACTTTATAGTATATATATAGGATAAATTTATTAGTTAGTTAAAGGTTAGTATAATAGATAAGAATATAAGATACTTAGATATAATAAGGTTACTACTAAATTCTAGGTAAGGAGAGTATTAATTATTTTAAACTTTTATAAAAGCTTAGTCTAAGGTAGAGATTAAGTTACTAAATTAAATTCCTAAATACCTTAGAATCTATATATTTATTAATAGCCTTAATAACACTATAAAGAAGTAAATGCTTAGCTAGGAGTTCCTAACTAGTTAAAGCTATTTAATTAGCTAAGGCAAGAAAGCAGAGGTTATAATAAAAATAGGCTAATTTACTTAATACCTATAAGATAATAAGAAAAAGAGGTATTAATTTACCTTACCTATAAGAGAGTTACACTAATAAAGCGAAGAGATATTAGGAAGATTACTTATTAAGTGTTTTAAGTGTAATAAACCTAAATATATCTCTATAAGGTATAGGGCGCTTAATTACTTTATTTACAAAAGTAAGAAGCATACTATAGAGATATATAATAAGAGTAGTAATAAAGTAGCAGGGTATCTAATCTAAATAATATACTACTTAGTTCTATATAGGCTTAGGATAACGCTCTTACTATAATAAACCCTTTAGATAAGTAAATAAGAATAAAGGTAGTATTATAATAAGATTACTACTAGGAAGCTACGCTAGCGCTATTTAATACTAGTTTAGACTTTTTAATAATTTATCCTTAGATATTATTAAAATTAGATTAGGACTATATAAAGAAAGTAAATTATAACCTTTAAAGTGTAAGTAAATATAGTATTTTATATTATAGAATTTTATATTAAGTGTTTAAGATTACTAATAGTATAGGCTATATAAAGTTTTATTAAATTTGCTACTATATTATAAATATAAGCAAAGATCTTCTTTTAGGAGTGGATTTTATAAATAAATATAACCCTATTATTATATCCTAGAAAGAATAACTTTAGAGATACTTAGTTATAATAGAACGTCTTATATTTACATTAGGTATATAATGTGTACGTAGGGAAGCGAAGCACTTATTAGTTACCTTACTACTTTAATTATTAAAGATATAGGTTCTAGAATTTAATAATAGTAAGGAGAAGGAGGACCTAGTAAATTCACTATTAGAAAAGGATTTATGTTTAGGCAAATTTACTAAGTTAATGCTACAATATGCTTATTACTTTATTAGGATAAATTTTATTATAACTTTCCCTATCTCTAATAATCTAACCTATAAGATAGCTATATTAAAGCTAGATGTTAACTATGAAGACATTAAAATAAGAATTCCTAATAACTATTTAGAATTTAAGGATATGTTTTCTAAAGACCTAGTAGGCATGCTTTCTAAACTAGGTGGTTACACTTATATAATTAACTTAGAAGAAGGAAAACCTTACTATAGGGGCCTATATATAACTTAGCTAAAAAGGAGCTAGAAGTGCTTAGGGAGTACCTAGTAAGTGTGTAGTAAAAGGATAGATTAGGAGATTAATTAGCCTAGTAAGAGCTTTAATTTTATTTATTCTAAAGAAAGGAGGAAATTAAGGCTTTATGTGGATTATAAAGGCCTAAATAATATTACTATTAAAGATAAGGCCCCTTTACCCCTTATAACTAAAATTCTTAACTAATTAAAAGGAGCGAAGATTTTTATAAAGCTTAACCTTAAAGATACGTATTACTAGCTATATATCTGTAAAGGTAATAAGTGGAAAATAGCCTTCTAGTGTTAATATAGTTATTTTAAGTATTTAGTAATGCCTTTTAGATTAGTTAACGCGCTAGCTACTTTTTAAGAGTATATTAATAATGCCCTTAAGGAGTATATTAATTTAATCTATATGGTTTACCTAGATAATATCCTAATTTATAGTAGCGATGTTAATGCTTATACTAGCTATGTGAAATAAGTCTTATAGAAACTTTATAATATAAGCCTCTTTATTAACCTTATAAAGTGTAAATTTTTAGTTAAAGAGATTAAATTCTTAGGTTTTATAATATTAGAGAAAGGAATCTTAATAGAACTATCGCGGGTCTAGGTAATTACAATGTGGCTAGTACCTTATTGTGTGTTTAATATTTAGTTATTCCTTAGCTTTACTAGTTTTTATTAATGTTTTATTAAGGTATATAGTAAAATAGTTATTCCTTTAACTAATTGCCTTTAAGGTTTATAACTAGTAATATTTAAGCTAGAGCCTAATAAGCTAGTAGTGTTTAGGGAGCTTTAGAAAAGATTTTAGGAAGTGCTAATTTTAGTTTACTTTAATCTAATAGCTCTATTAAGAGTAAAGACAAATATATTAGGTTTTGTAATTAGCACTATCTTATTAATATTAGTGCTAGGTCACTAGCACCTAGTAGCGTATATAAGTAAAAAGTTATATAACGCAAAGTTACGTTACGTAACACTAGATACTAAGCTCTTAGTAATCTAAGAAGCTTTTTAAACTTAGAGGTATTATTTAGTATATTTAGCTTATCTAATTATAGTTATTATAGATTATCTAAATTATAAGTATCTTACTATAAAGCTAAAGCTTACTAGTAAGTAAGTTATAGCTTTAAATAAACTATACCTATTTAATTTTAGAATTAAGCATTATATAGGCAAGCTAAATCTAGCTAATGCATTATTAAGATAATTAGATTACTTTAATAAAGATTAGAAGATAAAGGTAGTAACCTTATAGTTACCTACCTTCCTATTTAAGTTTGCTAACATAAGGTTATAATAAGGCTATAATAAGAATTAGAATGCTATAAGTCCTACACCTTTATCCTTAAATATAGTAAAGAGTATATTATAAGAACACTATAATAAGGCTACTAGTGTCTAGAGTTTAAGATAAATATAATCTATAAATATACCTAAGGGTACTATAAATCTAGACATGCTTAATAAAGGTATACTAGTAAGTATAGTAGCTATAAAGTAGTAATAGTATGCCTTAGAGTTAACCTTTATTTATAGTAAGCTTATAAGTCTAAACGCGCTTTATAACTTAGCCCCTTATAAAGATATTATAGCTAGGATATAAGTAATATAAAGAATTACTACTAAGTTTAACTCTAGCACTTAGAATAAGAACTATAAATTAAAGCCTTTAATTTAAGTAGTATTACTAAAGGCTTAGGTTAAAGATAAATTTATAAAGAAATAAAAGACATTACTTAAAAGTAGTAATATAGGGATATTATAGATATAGTCTATTAGGCCCTCTAAGCTATTAATATATAAGAATTATGTTTTTATACCTCTAGGGTTAAGGAAAGAGATATTACTATTAACTTATAATAATCCTATAGTAAGATATTAAGGAGTTAGTAGGACACTTTATTAAGTTATAACTTAGTATTACTAGCCTACTATAAAGAGAGATATTAAGTTATATATAAGCACTTATATTAATTATTAGCTTATAAAACCTAAGCTATATAAACTATATAGTAAGCTAGTAACGCTTCTAGTGCCTAATTAACCTTTTTAGGAGATTTTAATAGACTTTATTACTAGGTTACTACTAGTAAAAAGTGGTAACTAAATATATAATATAATTTTAGTTATTATTAATTACTTTATAAAGTATAGTATTTATATACCTATATTAATGTAAATAACTAGTAATATATTAGTAACTATTTTCTTAGAGAATATATTTAAAGATTATAATACCCTAGAAAGTATTATATTAGATAGAGGTTTTACCTTTACTAGTGGTTTCTAGAGGACTTTCTATTACCTTATTATAATAAAGTAATAACTAAGTATTACTTTTTACCCCTAGATAAATAGATAGATAGAGCGTCTTAATTAAGTCTTAGAATATTATTTAAGAGCCTTTGCTTACGCTAAGCAAACTAACTAGGTTAATAATTTATTAATAGCCTAATTTACATATAATATAAGTAAGTATTTTACATATAGCTATACACTAGTAAAGGCACTATATAGCTATAATCCTAGAGAACTATAATATATAGTTATAAATATCCCTATAGTAAATAATTAGGTAAAGAATAAAGCCTTAGTACTAAGGGAGAGGTATACTATAATTAAGTAGCTTTTAAATAACTTATATAATTAGTATAGTAAGTATTATAATTAGAAAAAGACTCTAATAAGATTTAATATTAGTAACTATGTTTTGCTATTAACTAAGAATATTAATTTACAATGCCTTAGTAAGAAGCTAGTAGTAAAGTATCTAGGTCTATATAAGATTAAAAAGTAATTAGTAATCACAGACTAGTATATTAATTATAGTTGCTACCTAGGACTTGTTTATATAATGTCTTTAATATTATAAGTCTTAAGCCTTTTAAAGGAGACCTAACTAGCTTAGAAAACACGTCCTTACTGCAAGATAATATTAATAATAATAGGTAAGAATTTAAAATTAAGAGAATTATTTCACATTACTATAATAGAAAGCGTTATAAATACCTTGTTAAATAGAAAGGTTATAATGCATTAGAGAATTCTTAGGTATTAAAAAGAGATTTTATTATAAGAGATATTATTAGTAACTATAAGCGGTAGCTAAGTAGCTAAGTTACTAATAGGCAGAGTATTGCACTACAATGTGTAGTGTAGTGTAGTTTTGTAGTGTAGTGTAGTAACTACACTACAAACTACACTAACTACAAATTTTTTTCCTAAACTACACTAACTACAAACACTACAAATGTAATGTTAGTTAAAAAAAAGTGGGACTTTTTATTAGTTATTATTATTATAAGGATTAAAAGAAAGCTAGTTATATAAAAGCTTTTATTAATACCTATTTTACCTAATTAGTTATATAATTTATAATATTGTACTATTTTAAGAATTTTACTATAACTAAGGTTATATATAAGATTATAACTTTTTAATAATACTATTATACTTAATACTTTATTTTACTAATATAACTTAAAGAAAAACCTTCTTATTATATTATTTACTATTTCTATTAATTATTTTGTATTTTTATAAATTATTATTATTACTTTTTAAAAAAACCTTAAACTAAAGTAATTAAATTAAATAAACTACTAATAAACTTAATAAGAATAGCTTATTATAGCTTATTATAGCTTATTATAGCTTATTATAGCTTATTATAGCTTATTATAGCTTATAATAGCTTATAATAGCTTATATTACTAACATTACTAATATTACTTATATAACTTATAATATTATTAGTGTTAAAGTTTAATTAAAAATAAATAACTAATAAATTAATAAAATATAAATACTAGTAAATATAAGTAAATTACTATAGAAAAAGCTAAACTTTTTAGTTATTTAATATTTTAAGGTTTTTAAAATATTAATAAAATAAAATTCTTTTCTCTTTTATATTTTTAATATTATAGTAAATTAGTAATACTAATTATAGTAATTATAATATATTATTAAAAAGTAAACCTTAGTATTATATTTAAAAATAGGTTAAACTAATTATAAGTTAAGTTATTAAAGTTATTAAAGTTCTTATAGTTCTTATAATAAGTATAGTATATTAAATAAAAGTAAGTCCTAGTATTATTTCTATTATTAGGTTAAACTAATAGTAATTAAGGTTATTAAAGTTATAAAAGCTTTTTTAATAATAATAATATATTAAATAAAAGTGGGTCCTAGTATCATTTCTAAAAATAAGTTAAACTAATAGTAATTAAGGTTATTAGAGTTATTAGAGCTCTTATAATAATTATAGTATATCAAAGTTTATTGCAAACTTTGCTCTAACCTCACAGCCCCCTGTATTTGTGACCTTAGAGCTTGTACCTATTATAGGTTTTATTTATTACTATAGCTATAAGTATTCGGATGTTAATTGTTTTACTAGCTAGGTATTGCTAGTAATAATTATATGTTATAATAAATCAGATGCATTGGCTATAACTAATGACGCAAAATTTTTTTAAAAATCAATAATTAAGGTTATTAGAGTTATTAAAGCTCTTATAATAATTATAGTATAGTATTTAAAAGTAAGTCTTAGTAATATTTTAAAAATAAAGTATACTTATTTTTATAGCTTAATTTAGTTATATAGCTTAATTAAAATAATACTATTAGTTATAAATTAATAGTTTATAAGTATTACTATATTTTATATTTTCTTTATATATTATAGTAATAAAATATATAAAGTTACTATATATAACTTCTTAAAGCTTTAGAATTATAAAGCTAAAAGTAATATTTAATTAGTTTAAATATTAAATAAATAGTTTAAGCTTTTTTAAGTTCTTATTATATTAATTATAATATTTAGGTACTAAGTATATATTATATTAACTTCTAGTTATTTATTTAGATTTCTTAATTAATTTTATTATATTAGTTCAGGGTATTTTTATTTAAAATAATAATAATAATTTATAAAAATATAAAATAATTAGTAATAATAGTAAATAATATAATAAGATAGTTTTTGTTTAAGTTATATTAGTAAAATAAAGTATTAAGTAAAATAGTATATTAAAAGGTATAATATTACATATAGCCCTAGTTATAGTAAAATCCTTAAAATAGTATAATATTATAAATTATATAACTAATTAGGTAAAATAGGTAATAATAAAAGCTTCTATATAACTAACCTTTATTTAATCCTTATAATAACCTTAGATAATAAAAAGGCCTACTTTTTTACTACTAACAATACATTTGTAGTGTTTGTATTGTATTGTAGTTAGTGTAGTTAGTAACTACACTAACTACAAGTAAAAAACTACACTACAAATACAAATTTTCCTAAAAACTACACTAACTACACTACAAACAATACTCTGCTAATAGGTAATCATAGTTTGCAAATAACGCGTAGTAAGATCTTAAAATAAAGTTAAATTTATTAAATAATCTTAAATAATTTACCTAGTAATAACCTAGCACCTATTACTCTATAACTATATTAAATACTTATTCCCTAGTAGTATTATTAGTACCTAATGTAACTATAAGTACTAAGGCCTTTAAGGCCTTTTTATTATTAAAGTCTCCCTTACTATAAATAAAAACTTAAAGCTCTCTAAGAAGCTTAAAGGGACTAATATAATTAGGGAGATTAGTAATATAAGGGCTAAACTACTAGTAAGTTAGTAAAGTGCTAGCTATATATATTTAAGAAACTTACTATAGGAATATTCTTAGCTATATAGCGTAAGTAGTTTATAATATTAATTTATACCTTAAGGTTAGTAGCGTTAAATAGCTATAATATAGAGATATATTTATTATTCTTTACCTCTTAAGTAGTATTAGTAATAAGATAAGCCTAGTAAATATAATTACACTTATTAGTATTCTTATAAGTAAGTAAGGTATTATATAGTCTTTACTTAGCTTATATAAGAGACTAGTAGTAAGTTAGTAGCTATTAAGTGTAAATAGTAAAATTATACTTACTTTATTAAGGTAGTAATAGCTATTTTCTAGTATAGCCTTAATAAGGTTAAAGAGCTTTTTATAAAGCTTTATAATTTTAGTAAGGCACTAGTAGTATATTAGTAGCTTATAAGTAAATTTAAAGGGAGATAAATATACTTTAATATAGTCTTTATTATTATAAGAGTAATAAGTATATTTTATAAAATTACTTATTAAATATTAGTAATAGTAAGTAATAAGTAAGTAGTAAAGTTATACTAGTAAAGTTATTATACTTTATAGGAAAAGGCTTTTAGTTAATAAAATATTAAGGAATTTTATATATACTATTTTTAGGTAATATATTTTATATAGCTACTTACTAAGTATAGTATATATATAGAATTTTTAACCTTATATCTCTAGTAGTAAGTTAGTAGTAAAAACTCTATAAGGATATAAGTAAACTTATATAAAGATCTTTAAAGCTACTTATTTATAAGGAGATTTCTTAGGAGATTTTCTAGGAGTCTTATTAGAAAATAAATTCTCTAGAGTAGTTAAAGAAGGAGAAGTTATAATATAAGGCTTAGATATAGTTAACTAGCTATAAGTTAGCTATAAAAGACTAAAGAGAAACTATAAGAGAAAGGGAAAAGACTAATATTTTAGATAAAGATAAATAATAGTAAATAAGGATAATAATATAATACTAAAAGAAGTTAGTAATTACTATATAATAGTAAGAATAAAGCTACTATTAAGCTAGTAAGGGTAACTTATAAAGTCTATAGATATTATAAGAGAGAGAAAGTATAAGAAAAGGGGAAAAATAAGTCTCTTTTATATTAACCCTAGACCCCTTAAGTAATCTTACACACTATGTGTAGCTAATCTATAAATTATAATAATACTTATTAGCGCTGCTACTTATATGTATATATAATAGCTATAAACTTAAAGTAACTATAACATAAACTCTATAAATAAACTATTTATATCCCTAGTAATTAGTACCCTATTTATTTAAACTAATTATAAAATTTAATATAGGTTATTTACTTCTATAGACTAGCTATGTAATAGGTAATAACATTTACTTTGCTATATTAAAGCCACGTATAGGCTACTATTTAGAGATTAATATCTATAATAGGGGCATAATTATAACCTATATTATTATTATTATTGTTCTTTACTAACGCGTTAGACTATAGCTAACTAAAATAAGTTTAAGGCTATGTTATATTATTCTTTTCTTTAAGGCTCTCTTATAGAGAATACACCCTAACTTAGTAGCTTATTTTTAATTAAGGATAATTATAGGAAAGGAGGGTATTATATTAGGAGTATAGATAGATATTAGGGGATATAGAGATAGTTAGGGTAAAGAGGCATAAAGGGTTCTTAAATACTCTTAATAATAAGCTATGCCTTAGCTATAAGTTTGCTATATATATATAAGGCAAGGTATATAGCGAGGACTGCCTATATATAAATAGTAGGTTAAAGCTTAAAACCTTTATAATTAGACCCTATATAGCACCTTCTTAGCTGCGTGGTAGAATCTAGTTAGCCCTTTGTCTTTTCACCTTATTTCTAACCACAGTCGTGACACTTTTTTAATATACTATAATTATTATAATAACTATAATTAGTATTACTATAATGTTAAAAATATAAAAAAGAAAAGAATTTTATTTAATTAATATTTTAAAAAATCTTAAAATATTAAATAACTAAAAAGTCTAGCTTTTTCTATAGTAATTTACTTATACTTAGTTATACTTACTAGTATTTATATTTCATTTATTTATTAGTTATTTATTTTTAATTAAACTTTAACACTAATAATATTATAAGTTATATAAGTTATATAAGTAATATTACTAATATTACTAATATAAGCTATTATAAGCTATTATAAGCTATTATAAGCTATTATAAGCTATTATAAGCTATTATAAGCTATTATAAGCTATTATAAGCTATTATAAGCAGAGCATTGCACTACAATACAATACATTTGATGTATTATGTATTGTATTGTATTGTATTGACAATATAATACAATACAATACATTTGTTAGTACTACAGGTGTACTATTGACCTACGCGTAGGGTTTTTAAGGGCGGACTAAATTATACGTAATTATTATATATTCTAGTTTACTAAAAGAAGTAAAAGAGAGATTAAATAAAAGCATATAAGGTATGCTATTTATAATAGGAAAAGGGGCCTTAATTAAGGTTATATATAAAGAGGCTATATATGCTAATTCTAACTATAGTGTAGTTAGCCTAGGCATATAAGTCTATAATATAACACGCCTAGCTAATTAGAGGCACGTAGCCTTATTAATATTATGCTTATTTTAACACTAGAAACTCTCTCTTTTTAATATAATTATTAATAAGTAATATTAATAAGGCAAGAGAAGGGGAATTAAGGAATAGTTAGGATTAAATGATTACAAATAATATTATAAGGAAAGAGAGGGGAAAACATAATAAAAAAACAATATTTAATTTATAAGCCTATTAAAGGATAAGTAAGACTAATCTAAATACCTTTAACTTTATTATATTAATAAATAAGAGCTATAATTATATAACCTATCCTTTTATCCTAATAGTTACCTTATTACTTATAATAAACCTCTTAAATACCTTATTTAGCAATGCCTTTATAAATACATTAGTAAGATTATTATCCCTATTAATCTATTTAATCTTATAGATCTCTTATTACTTATATAATTAACAAAGGGCTATAATGTTAATTATAAGGCGCTTCTCTTTTATAGTACTAAGCTTAATAAGGCACTTATATAATAAGTATAAATCTATATAGATAATAATAGGAATTATAGGGAGGTTTAATTAATAAGTAATTAATCTAAGCATTTGTGAGAACAATAGTAGCTAGGCAAGAGGTATAGGGGCTCTAGTATATTAACTAAAGCTTGCTAGGTCTAAGTGTGTTATACATGCGAGTTACTATCTTATAACTAGTAGCTTACTAGTATTATATAAACCTAGCCCTAGGGTCTAGCCTACCTACAGGGTACGCTAGTGCACTAGGTGTTATAAGTAAGGCCTTATAATTACCCTCTTACTTTTAGCTAGGCTTTTAAATAGCTTTTACTAGCTCTTCTATAGCTATTTACTAAGTAATAGCTATATTAAAATAATAATAAATAATAGATAGCGCTTAAGTATAAGTTTACTTATAACTCCCTATTATATTAGGTGCTCTTTTCTCCTATAAATATAGTACCTTTTCTTAAAATATTATTATACCTTAGGTTTCTATAATATTTACCTTATTAATTACTATGCCTTTACTATAGATATAGATATAATCCCCTTAAAAGAGTGTAGCTATATACACTATTTACACACTAGGTATATAGATTTTAAGAAAAACCTATTATCTAAGCTAAAACTCCTATAGATTAACTATTAATTCCCTTAGGATTTAACTACTATTACCTTTAAGGTAAAGTATTTTAAGTAATATATCTAGTGCTATAAGTATAGTAATACCTATAATACTATAATTATATTACTTTTCCTAGGTCTTTTAGTCCTTTTTACTAATATTTCCTTATAAGCTATACTTACTATAAAGGGTAATTTTCTAGATCTTTTATTTATTTTTAACTAGGTCTAGGGGCTTATAAATGCCCTTAGTAATAAGGATAAGGATAACCCTAAGGACTATATTTTTAAAAAGGACTTGCTTTTATTTTACTAAGTACTACCTTAATTTAATAATAGGGTTTAATTATATAAATATAGTGTACTATATTATATTTAGCTTAACTAAGGCTATAAAGGTTTATTAAGTCTATATTTTCCTTACTTATTCCCTAGTTTCTTACTTATATTTTAGGGCAGGACACTTCTATTTTATACTAGTAGTATATTATTTCCTAATAATAATTATTAGTGTTTATATTCCTAAGTCTTATCCTAGGGGTAGTAAGTTACTATATTTCTATTTTATTTTATTACTTATTTACTAATATTTTAGTAGCTAAACTATTATAAGCTAATAGCTACCTAGGGGTAAAAATAACTTTATATTTATAGTTATATAACCTAGGTTTTATGCCTTAGGGTATAGTAAAATATTGCTTTTTCCTAGTAATATAAGAGGTAATTATAGAGAATAAAAGTAAGGCTAAGTATCTTATTTATAGTAATATAGTTTTTACTTACTAGGGGCTATAATAAAGGGGTTCCCCTAACTCTCCCCTTACTTTAAGTATATTTTATTTTATTTTTATAGGTAGTCTAAGCTATTTATTTTAAAGTATAATAGTAGCTAATAAGGCTAGGCCTTTTTATAGAAACTTTATCTCTCTTTACCTATAACTTACTTATATCTTACTACCTTTCTTATTTAATTTACTTTAGTAAAATACCTAAATTATATATTAAGTGCTTTCTATATCTTTTACTAGTACTTACTAGTTATATTTACTAAGCTAACCTTTCTATTTTACTAGGTATTTATTACCTTTATAAGTCTTCCTATAGTCCTTAACCTCCTTAACTTTATACTTATTATCTTTATCCTTAAGGTCTAGTATTAGTATCTCCTCTTCCCTAATATCTTTATAGTAGTTTTATAGCTTTAATAAGCTAATATAAAATATATTATATAGTTAACTATACTTTTTAAGTAATATAAGTTAGTATACTTATTTACCTATAGTATTAAGTATTTAAAATAGCCTAATAAACCTAGGGGTTAGCTTCTATTTTACCTCTTTAAGTCTAATATTCTTTACTAATAGTAGTACTAGGTTACCTCTTTTTAAGGTTAATAGCTAGTAATATTTATTATAGTACTTTACCTAGGTTTTAGTAGCTTTTACTTAGTTTTACTTTAATTACTCCTTAACTTTATATAGCTTTATAATATATATATATACTTCTAGTACTTTCTCTTCCTAAGTCTTACCTTTAAGAGCTAAATAAAACTTAAGTAAATAGCCTATAAGGAGTAATTTAGTAAGTAGCTTATAGTCTTATTTACTATATTATTATAGGTAAATTAAGCTATTAGGAGTAGCTTAGGCTATATTTACTAGTTCTTTATAATAAAGTATTAGAGGTAGTGCTTAAGCACTTAGTTTATTCTCTTTATTTAGCTATTAGTTTAAGGGTAAAACACTATAAAAAGCCTCTATTTTATATATAATAAGTAGTAAAGGTCTAACTAGAATTAGCTTATAAAAACCAATCCCCTATTAGATATAATGCCCTCTAAGGCCTTAAATTATAGCTTAATTTCTTTATAGAAAAGTTTTACTAGTTTAGCTATATTAATTATAGTAGTTACTAGTAGGAAGATAAAGTACTTAGTAAATTAGTTTATAATTACTAGGATTACGTTAGTTTCTTACTTACCTGCTTATATAATAGGTAATCCAATAACAAAATCTATTAAGATCTCTGCCTATAGTTGCCTTAGTAAGGATTTAAGGCTCCTATATAGGCAATGCCTTCTAGCTACTACCTATTAGTAAACCCTATAGCTTATAATATAGTTTAATATAAACTTACTTATAACTAGCTACTAGAAGTAATTCTTTAATAGCTTAAGAGTGTGCTTAGTCCTAAAGTAACTTACTAGTAAATTATTATAGTATAGCTATAAAAGCTCCTATTATAAGATAGGCTCCTAGGGAATAACTACCTAGTCTTAGTATATTAGGAGGCCCCTTATGCTATATAACTATAAACTAGCTTTTCCCCCTTTCTCTAGGGAGTTTATATTACCCTTTTATCTTTATAAATCTAAGTCTTTATCTTATGCTTTTATAGTAATTACACTAATAGTTTATTTAGTTTAGATTAGTAAGGATTTAGTAATATAATAGTCCCTTATATCTCTTATACTATACTAATATCTTAGACACATATTACTTTCTCCTAGAAATCCCCTTATTTAGCTAATCTTTTACTAGATCTATAGTAGCTAACTAGCCTCTTAGCTAGGTTACTCTAGCCTCTTTATCTTTTACTATAGGGGCTAGGGTATTTTCCTCCCCTAAAGGTATCTTACTAAGCCTCTTTATAAAAACTAGGGTATTTTCCTCCCTAAAGGTATCTTACTATATTTTCTTTAATATATTAGTATCTCTTTTACTACTAGTTCTTTAGTAGCTACTATTTTCTTTTAAAGTTCTAGTAAAAGTGCCTTATTTATTAAGGGTTTACCTTTATAATTAAACTTTCTTAATAAAGTATTTATAAGGTTACTTTTCCTTAGTCTATACTTAATTATAAAGTAAAAAGGGTAGAGAAATATATACTATTTAGCTTATCTTTTATTTAACTTCTATTACCTTATAAAGGTCTATAAGTTATAGTAGTCTAATAAGACCTTAACTAGGGTTACTATACCTTTAATATAGTAAGTAACTCTTAATTAGCTATACTATAATTATACTTAGTGTTTATAAACTTCCTTAACTAAAAAGCTACTAGATACTAGTAGCCTTTATTATCCTATTAAGATAGGATTCTTACTATTATAAAGACTAAAGTATTTATCTTAATATATACTAGTTAACTTAGGTTATAATAATAAAGGAAAGGTACTTACTAAAAAGTATCTTTTAGTTAGCTAAAAGCTAGCTATTTCTTTACTTTAAATATAAACTTCTTAGTTTAAATACTATTTTAACTACCTTTTATTAATATATATAAGGGTACTATAATCCTAGAGTATTTATAAATAAACTATTAGTAAAAGTTATAGAATCCTAAGAAAGACTATATATCCTTAAAGCTTATAAGCTCCTTTTAGTCTTAGATTATAGTAACCCTATAAGTATTTATTAAAATCCTATTAACTAATAGAATAAACCCTAGGAATTTTACTAATTCCTAGTAAAATAAATACTTTAAGGGTTTTATATATAGCTTTATTAATCTTATATATTCTAAAACTTTCTTAATATATATAGTATACTTCTCCTATATTTTTAAGAAAATAAGGATATTATTTAGATATACTATATAAATAGTATTAACTAGCCTATAAAGTGCTTTATAAATATAGCTTTAAAAGGTAGCTAAGGTATTAGTTAACCTAAAGGGTATTATAAGGTATTTATAGTGTTTATATTATATATAAAATATAGTTTTTACTTATTACCCTTTTTAATAAAAATTTAATAGTAAGTATTTTTAATATTAATCTTTAAGAAAAAGTAAGCCTCTTAGCACTAGTTTAGGATTTCTAAAATTAGGGGAGAGTATAGTAATTCTTTTATATTACTTTATTAAGTCCTTAGTAATTTATATATAATTAAAGTATTTTATCTTTCTTTAGTATAAATAAGATAAGTATACCTATAAGGCTCTTAAAAAGTCTTATCTAGCCTTTCTATAGGTTTTTATTAATATACTTATAAAGCTTCTTTAGCTTACTTTAAGAGAGAGAGTAAATTAGCCTATATAAGGGTATTACCCTTAGTATTAGGTTAATTATATAGTTAGTTACTTTTCTTAATAGTAAACTCCTTACTTTATTTAATATAAATATATTTTTAAACTTATATAGTTTCTTAGGGATATCTTTAATAGTTTTATATACTTTTACCTCCTTATTATCTTTAAGGGTAATAAACTTATTTTCTATAACTTTTATAATAATATATATAATAGTCTTATTATATATTACTTTTATAAACTTATAAGGAGTTAGAAGTAAAAAAGCTTTCTTTCTTTTCTTAAACTATTACTCTTATAAGTATAAATAAAGGTATATATACTTTTCTATAAGTATATATATTCTAATTAATATAAGGCTTTCCCTTACTCTTAGGTCTTTATTTATAGCTATATATAGTAGCTTAAGGTCTTTTTTTCTTCTCTTAAGTCCTTAATAGTAATAAGTACCTTATAAATACTATATTAAGGGACTATAAGAGCCCTTACTACCTTAATAATAAGTACTATAGCCTTAGCCTAGTTAAGCTTATAGTTCTTTATAAATTTAGTGCTAATAATATTAATCTTAGTATAGCTATCTAGATTTACTATTATTTTAATATCTTTTACTTATAAATAGTAACTAGTATATAAAATTAATACCTTATTAGTACCTTAGTATTAAAGGTAAAGGTAAGGGTATTTACTTTTACCTTAGGAAGTTTCCTAGCTTTCTTAAGGCTTTTCTTTAGCTTATTATAATTAAATATAAAATACTTTATACTATTATAGTTATAATATTACCTCTTATCCCTAACTTTACTATTATTTAAGTAAGTAGCTAAACCCTTTTTCTAGTCCTTATTTCTTTAATTCTTATAAGGTTTATAGCCTTATAAAGAGTTATATCTATAGTACTAGGGGTTTTTATATAAGCCTTTATCTTCTAAATACTTAGGCTTTTACTTACTCTTTAGTATAGCCTCCTAAAATTACTATATAAGTTATATAATCTTTTCTTAAGTCTTTCCTATAATAGAGATATATAAGTTAATATAGTTTTATAGTTTAAGGAGTAATTTTATAAAGAATATAAAAGTATAGGACTTTTCTATAGCTTTTTCTAGGTATTTCTATAGTAAATCTAAGTAAATACTAAATTTAATAAGGCTTTAGCCCTTATATTACTTTATATTCTCTAGCTATATAGCTATTTAGGTCTTATAATTTATAAAGTCTTAGAGTAATATAAGGGTCTAAGTCTAGAATTTATCCTAGTTATCCTTAAGGTTATCTTAGCTATTAGCTTATTATTCCTTAAGGTATTTATTTTATCTTACCCTATAGTTAGTATATATATAGTTAAGTATAAAGAGAATCTTTTAGTAGTTATATTAGTACTTTTTCTTTACCTTATTAAAGATATAGTTTAGGTTATTAATCTATATCTTATACTTTTATAGGTTTATAAGGTATTAGAGGTTAGTAATATTTTAGACTTTAATCTCTTAGCTACTATAACTTAAGGAAGTACTAGCTTTTTATTACCTTTTTACTTATTTTTCTCCTAAGTTAAGCTATAGTAAGTTAATAAGTTCTTATTCTTACTCTTATAGTTTCTAAAGTTATTTTAGCTAAGTAATTTACTTTATTATTACTATAGCTTTAGTACTAAGGGTAAAGGGTTTAATCTTAAGTATAATCTCTATAAAATATAGTATATTCTTAGCTATAGTATTACTCTTATTTAATTAGTCCTAGTTATTATCTAATATTACTCTAGTAAATTAAGTAGTTCTCCCCTTATATTACTCTTAGGTAGCTAGTAAGTAAAGCTTTAGAATTATAAGAATAATAGTAGCTAGGTAAGAGGTATAAGGGCTCTAGTATATTAACTAAAGCTTACTAGGTCTAAGTGTGTTATATATGCGAGTCACTATCTTATAGCTAGTAGCTTAATAGTGTTACGTAAACCTAGCCCTAGGGTCTAGCCTGCCCGCGGGGTGCGCTAGTGCACTAGGTGTTGTAAGTGGGGCCTCATAGCATTATTAAGATTACATAAGCTATATTAGCACTAGTAACTATTCTATAAATCTTAGAAGTAAGCACACTTCTTATAACTCTCTTACTCTTAGTAAAGCTATAGTGTATAATATTACCTTTAATTATAAAGGTGCCTCCCTTCTAGACTTTACTAGTAAGGATAAGCATATAGCCTAGCTAGGAAGTAAGGTCTTAGTTATTAGTAAAGATCTATCTATAAATATAAAAAGCTTTACTTTCTTAAGATTAAATAGTATAAATCTTAATCCTTAGTCTAAATAGTTAATTTACTACTAAATTTATTAGTTTAGGCTCTTTATATCTTATAATATTAGGTCTTAGTGTTATATAGTAATAGAGAGGTTAAAATAGGCTTTAGGCTAGTAAATTAAGGTAATATACGTGCCTTAAGCTTATTATTCTATATATGCCTGTTTTAAATTAGTTAATAGGATTAATTAAAGCTTTTTACTTTAGCCTTTTTATTATAGTATAATTATATTATTTTTAAGAGTAATAATACTACTATTAAAGGTTAGTAAGTTCCTTATAGAAAGGATTTACTTTAGTTTAGTAGTAAAAGAAGTAGTAATTAATTAATCTTTCTCTTATTAAGAGAACTTATAGTTAGATAGTCTAATTATATTATTAGTCTATATCCTTATATATATAAAGGTTAGGTTTTCCTTTATTATTACAAGTAAGCATAGGTTAAATATAAAGGTTATTATCTAGAGCTTTTCTCTATAGTAATAATAATACGTTACTTACTAATAAGTACTAGCTTCTATAATACTATATAGAGGCTTAATAACTTATATTATTATATCTCTAAGGTATAGGTAATGGATTTAGATAGGGATTTAGGCTAGAATAATATAGCTAAGAAGCGTCTATGCTTATATATAGGCCTATGTAATGTTATAAAGCTAGAGAATAAGGCCTAGTAATAATAGCGTAAGTATTATTATAAGGATTAATCATTACCTAGCTTATTAGATTATTAGGGCCTATGTGAGGATTACTAGCTTTTCCTTATTACTATAACCTTAGATTATAAGCCTTAACTTCTTATATAGATTTGTTATCTTGCCCTTTACTTTATTAATAATATAGGAATTAAAGATTTAAACTTTACTATGCTTTTTCTTATTATATCTAATAAATTTAAACATACCTTATTTAATTAAAGTATTAATTTTAGCCTTAGTAAATAGTTTAAAGGGTTTACTAGGGGTCTTAATAATTCCTTCCTTATATAATTAAATTATAAGCTTAAGATTAGAGTTTTCCTTAACTAATAGAAAGATATTAGTCTTATCTTTTATTTAATTTACGTAATTAACATTAGAAATAATAATAAGAGAGTTCTTTTAAGGTCTTCTAGGTCCTTACTTTAGGGGAATAATAAAAGGGGTAGCTATAAGTTATAGAGGGTATCTTAGTCCTTTATACTCTTAGGAGGTTTCTCTTTATTAGGATCTTTATAAAAAGGCCTAATAGAGGTTAATCTAAAGGCCTTTAGGCCTTAAGGGAGCTTAAGAGTGTAAGTCTTACCTTCTATAGCTAAGAGCTTATAGGGGCCTCTTTATCCTTTACCTTTACACTATATGTATATAAGTAATCCTAGTAAGAGGTTAATAGTGCTAGAGGTATTAGGACTATTCCTTATAGTAAGGGCGTTACTAACCTTTACTAGGTATAAATACGCTTAACTTCCTTTATTACTAATTAGATTATAAGGGCTTATTATATAATATTTAGTAATAAAGGTAATTCCTTAACTATATAAGGATACGCGCTAAAAATAAGGAGTGTTAGTATAAGACTATTTAATCCTATAGTGTTATTTATAGCTTTAACTACTATTTATAATACTATAGGCTCTAGCGTTATTAGGTATTCTTATCTAATAATATTATAGGCTCTTTAAAGTAGCCTATAATATTACTTAACTTTACTAATGCTATAGTAAGCCTTAATTAGTATATCCTTAATCTTAATTAATATTAATAACATAAGCTACTTAAATTCCTTAAATTCCTTACCTTAAAAGGTTATTCTAGTGTCTTTAATAATTATATCTAGGGGCCTAGATAAATATTAATTTAGTAAAGATAGAGTGCTTTCTATATAGTCTTTATAGAGATATCTTTAATAAATCTAGCTATATTTATAACTTATAGAATAGGGTAATTACTATTAATATATATAATATCTATAATAATTTTATAGTTATAGGTATATTTATCCTAAAGGGTAAACTTAAATTAATATAAGCTATTAGTATATAATTAATATTACTAGTAAACCTTAGTTAACTTCTTAATTACTTTAAACTTAACCTTATGCCTTAATTTATAGAGTAAATTATAAAGGTATCTAATAGAAAGGTATTTAAAATATTAATATAATTAATAGAGTTTAGCTTTTATAAGATAACTTTAAGTAATACTTTCTTCTTTATTAAGAAGCATTTATATATACCCTTATTTATATATAATAGGAACCTTAATATTCCCTTACTATAAAATATTCTTTAATATATAGAAATTAATCTTTAAGTAAGTTATATTATTAAGGTATAGGAAAAAGGGAGTATTTATAAGGATTACCTAAATAAAAATAATTCTAAAAGAAATTAGTACTTTAATTAATCTAAGTGCTTTAATTAGTTCTCTAGGGCTAAATTTAATCTTTACTTTCCTAGTATTTTACTTATTAAGTGTAATAATTAGTATTATACTTTATAAAGCTAAGAATTAAGGGTAGCTTACTAATAAATATCCTATAGCACTTATATTAGCTATAATACTTTTAAAGGTTCTAGATAAATATTATCCTTTAAGTGTAAATATACTTAGTGCCTTATCTAGTTCCTAAAGATTAAATAAATCCTTCTTAGCTAAAGTATAAGTTATTGCTTTACTAGTAAGAATCTTAGTAGTTATATAGCTATTATAGGTAGTCCTATATATAAAGAAGTTTATAGGTAATTAACTATTATTATTTTCTTTACTAAAACTAAGTTCTATTAGGTATTAGTTAATATTATTATCTTTAGCTAATTTAGAGTTTTTATTACCTTTATACTAAGTAAGAAATACACTATATAAAGAAGCTAATAAATCTATATAAGAGTAATTCTTAAAGCATTAGAAAGCCTTCTTTTAGTCTTTATTAGAGTGCTTAGTTAACTAATAACTATCTTTACTATATATATAATACTCTTTTAGGTAAGGAGGCTTACCTTTTACTATAGATTAACTATATTAGGTTTTCTTACCCTTACTATTATATTTATAGTTAGTCTAAAAGTGTTCCTTAGTGTTACTTTCTATAGGGAATTACTACTAATTAAACAAAGCTTTAGATTTGCTAATTAATATCCTTATTTATTTATAAAAGCATTAGAGGTTAATAGAAGGATTAATAATATAAGCCTTATATTTTAGGATTCCTTTATAAGTATTTAGAATTTAACTATAAAGGTTTAATTCTAACTAGGATTTATAAGGATTTACCCTTTAGAGACTTAAAAGCTTTATTATAAGATTTTTAAAGCACTTAATCTTTAACTTATTAGGGTTCTCTTAGATAATAGTAAGTAGTTATAATCTTTTCTATAATAGATAGTTTTTCTAATATATATTATTTATCTTAAACTTTTACCTAATCTTACTAATAAGAGTTAGGAGATCTTAAGGGTCTCCTTAGCCTAAAAGGTTCTCTAGGAAGTATTAAAGAGGTTTACCTTTTAGTATAAACTTAAAACTATAGCTTAACTATTCTTATATAATACCTAGTATCTTATACTTCCTTTAATAAGTTAAGAGCTTTATATTAAGAATATTATACTTCTTAGCACTATACTTAATGCTTTTATTATTATAGAACTTATTAAGATTAAGTAATTACTTTAATAAGGGTTAGCTTATCTCTTAGGGGGAATAAGGATAGTTAATTCTTATAAAGAAGGTTTTATAGTTTTATACTATAAAGGGGATTATAATACTTTATTATAAGAGAGAAAATAAAGGGGTATAAGTCTATAGTTAAGGGCTTATAATAGGAGGATTACCTTTATTATTATACCTTTACTTTATAATTAGTATACTTAGGGATTAATATAATAGGGTCTAGGAATAAAATAAGAGAGATTATAATAGTTAAAGGGATTAGGGATACTATATAGTAATCTATTACTTTAGTTAGTCTTTAAGAAAAGAGATATTAATAAGGAGAAAGTCTTTATAAAAGTCTTAATTTTCTATTTACCTCTTAAAAGTAAAATACTTCCTTTTAACTTCTTATATCTTTTCTTTATTTTAATTATAGAATCTATTATAGTTAATAATATCTTTAAGTAAGACTATAATCCTCTAGTAACTCTATAGGTTTATATAAATACTACTAAAGAAAAGGAAATCTTAAAGAATCTCTATAGCTTAGGGATTTATTACTTTAAATATCTCTTAGTTTTATTCTCTAAAGTTATTATTAAAGATAGTAAATAAGGTTTATAGGTATAGGTTCTTATATTTATAGGTTACCTTTTTAATAAGAATCTAGGCTATAAGCTCTTTAGGGGTAGTAATTACCTTAAGATTAAATAATTCCTTATATTCTAGTGCTTATTATATAATATACTAGTGTAAATTAGAGGAAATATAGTTAAGGAGGTAAGATATAACTTATATATTAGCTTCTCTTATAGTATCTTTAAGGAGAGAGTTAGGTTTATAATTAAAAGAAATATCTTAGGATCTAGATTTTTTAGTTAATCTTAATATTTTACTATAATATTAATAGTAAATAAAGAGATAAGGAAAATAAAGAAAGTATAAAGGTTTAAAGGATTATAAGTAAAGCTATTATCTTTATCTCTTAGTAAGTTTAATTAAGTAAATAAGAATAAGTTAGGCTAGTTACTAACTAGGCCTTAATTATTTAATAAATATACTTCTAAGGGTTTATTTATATAATTAATATACTAATTAAATAAATAAAGATAGGTTAGATTAGTTACTAACTAGGCCTTAATTACTATAATAAGCTTAGATTTAGTATAAAGCTAGTTATAGTTACTTAAGGTAAAAGGAAAGCTAGAATATACTTCTTCCTTAGTATACTAGTATTATATAATAGCCTTCCTATTTTATAAGGTAAGTTTATAATACTAATGCCTTTTCTATAACCTTACTAATCTATAGTATTTATAGAGATAACTACTAATTAGTATTAGTACTATAGGTATATTATTAACTTATATATAGGGTTTTAGGGGTAAACTAAATTATATATAATTATTATATATTCTAGTTTACTAAAAGAAGTAAAAGAGAGATTAAATAAAAGCATATAGGGTACGCTATTTATAATAGGAAAAGGGCCTTAATTAGGGTTATGTGCGAAGAGGCTATATATGCTAATTCTAACCGTGGCGCAGTTAGCCTAGGCATGTGGGTCCGCAATGCAACGCGCCTAGCCAATCAGAGGCGCGTAGCCTTGTTAATATTATGCTTGTTCTAATAACATTACATAATACAATACATTGGAAATTTTATAATACAATACAATACATGTATTATTTGTATTGTTTTGTATTGTTTTTCTTTTTTAGTATTAAGTTAAATTCCTTAATTATAAATAATAAGGTTTATATAGTTAATATAGTTAATATAATAGCTTATAATAGCTTATAATAGCTTATAATAGCTTATAATAGCTTATAATAGCTTATAATAGCTTATAATAGCTTATAATAGCTTATAATAGCTTATAATAGCTTATAATAGCTTATAATATTATTAGTGTTAAAGTTTAATTATAAATAAATAAGTAATAAAAAAGAAAATATAAATATAAGGAAATATAAGGAAATTACTATAGAAAAAGCTAGACTTTTTAGTTATTTAGTATTTTAAAGTTTTTAAAAATATTAATAAAATAAAATTCTTTTCTCTTTTATATTTTTTAAATTATAATAATAATAATAATAATAATAATAGTAATTATAATATACTATTTAAAAGTAAGTTATAGTATAATTACTAAAAATGCCTCTTTATAAAGAAGTAATTATATAACTAAGTAAAAAGCTATAGATAAGTTAATAATAACTAAGTAAACCCACTTTTAGACCTACTTTTATAATATCTCTTATTTTAAGTAAAAGTTATATTACTAAGTAAAAAGCTATAAATAAATTAATAATAATTAAGTAAACTTACTTTTATAATATCTCTTATATTAAGTAAAAATTATATTACTAAGTAAAAAGCTATAGATATATAATAATAACTAAGTAAATTTACTTAAGGACTTACTTTTATTAACTAAAGGAAATATATAATATATATAAAGAATAGCTTATATATAATTCTTTAAATTCTTTTTAACTTTTTATAAGCTTTTCCTATATTTAAACTTAAGGTTTTTACTTTTCTTTTAAGTTAAAAAGACTAAAAAGTTAAAGTAATTATTAATAATTATAATAAAATAGTTATAAAGCTATAAAACCTTTTATTATATAATTTAAAATTCTCTCTTTATAATAAGAACCTTATATATATAAATATATTATTTTTAGAATTATAATCTTATTTATATATAATAATAAATAATTTCTTTAGGGTAAATATTTTAATTAAAGATAGAAAAACACACTAAAAAGAATAATAAATCTAAGAAAATAGATATTAAAGTTAAAAGACCTTTAAAATATAGTACAAAAATAATATTATAAATTAAGCTTAAAAACCTTATATTAAGCTACTAAGCACTTATAATTAGCTTATTATTCTAAATAAGCTAAAACTTTATAAATTTATAAATAAATTAATAAATTATATTAAAAAGAAAGAGTATCTTAGTTAGATTACTTATAAAATCTACTATATAATAGATATATATAATACCTTACTTTTTTTCCCTTAATAATACATTAAAGGGCCAAAAATACAATACAATACAATACAACAATGCTCTGCTTATAATATTTAAGTACTAAGTATATACTTTATAAACTTATAGGTATTTATCTAGATTTATTAAATAATTTTATTATATTAGTTTAGGGTATTTTTAATTAGAATAATAATAATAAATTATAGAAATAGAAAATAATTTCTAGTAATAGTAAATAAATTTGTTTTTAAAAATTTTTTTGCGTCATTAGTTATAGCTAATGCATCTAATTTATCATAACATATAATTATTACTAGCAATACCTAGCTAGTAAAATAATTAATATCTAAATACTTATAGCTATAGTAATAAATAAAACCTATAATTAGTATAAGCTCTAAGGTTATAAATATAGGGGCTGTGAGGTTAGAGCAAAGTTTGTAATAAACTTTGTGGCTACATTAGCGCAAGATATAGTTATAATTCGCGACTGCAGTCAAACTTAAATTCGTTTGAGTTTTATAGTAAATAATATAATAAGAAGGTTTTTCTTAAAGTTATATTAGTAAAATAAAGTATTAAGTATAATAGTATTATTAAAAGTTATAATATTATATATAACCTTAGTTATAGTAAAATCCTTAAAATAGTATAATATTATAAATTATATAACTAATTAGGTAAAAACTATAAGGGAAAAACTACACTAACTACACTACAAACAATACTCTGGTTATTACTAAGTAAATTATTTAAGATTATTTTTGTTACGACAACCGGGTTATCAACGGGTTAACCGTTAAGGAAAGTGAAGCACGTAGTAACGCCGCGCTAATTAGCTACATCCGTACACAAGACATCTTTTATATATAACTTGCAATCCCCTTTTCTTATAGTTACATAACCCTTTAGATAGCTTCTTTTAGTTAACTAATTATATACCTTTAAAGAGACCCTTTATACACTAGTGTATTATATTCAGAGCATTGTTTGTAGTGTAGTTAGTGTAGTTTTTAGGAAAAATTTGTATTTATAGTGTAGTTTTTTTACTTATAGTTAGTGTAGTGTAGTTTTTTTCCTTGTAGTTAGTGTAGTTACTAACTACACTAACTACAATACATTACAAACACTACAAATGTAGTGTTAGGTATAAAAGAAGTGGGGCTTTTTATTAGTTAGTATTATTATAAGAATTAAAAGAAAGTTATTAATTAAAAGCTTATATTATTAGCTATTTTATTTAATTAGTTATATAATTTATAATATTATACTATTTTAAGGATTTTACTATAACTAGGGTTATATATAATATTATAACTTTATAATAATAGTGTATACTTAATACTTTATTTTACTAATATAAATTTAAGAAAAACCTTCTTATTATATTATTTACTATTACTAGAAATTATTTTCTATTTCTATAATTTATTATTATTATTCTAATTAAAAATTACCTTAAACTAATATAATAAAGTTAATTAAGAAATCTAAATAAATAACTATATATAAATAAAATATATACTTAGTACTTAAATATTATAAGTAATATAATAAAAACTTAAAAAAGCTTAAACTATTTATTTAATATTTAAACTAATTAAATATTACTTTTAGCTTTATAATTCTAAGGCTTTAAGAAGTTATATACAGTAACTTTATATATCTTATTACTATAATATATAAAGAGAAAATATAATATAGTAATATTTATAAAGTATTATTATATATTTAATAGTATTATTTTTTGTTCTGCCACAAACATTAGTAATCGAGCCAAACCCGGCCTAGAACAGCCCTAAATAGCTTTAAAAGGGAGAGAACTCACAGGAAGTTTAATAAAGAAAGAGGAAAGAGGTTAAAACCCCATAGGGGAAAGGCACTCTCTTATACTTACTAAAGAGAGAGGGGGATAAATTAGAGCTATAGTTTAAAAACAAAGCATAATATTAACAAACCTAAGAATAATATAAGTCTAGGAACGCACTAGGCCTAACCTAAGTTTGCCCTCCCTTATAGTGTATAAATAATACTAGGTACTTAGCCTTTATAGGACTTCTAGGCTAGTAGTAAGTTAGTAATAGCTAAAAAGTAAGGTAATAGAAGTGTTAGTAAAAAGTAAATAAAAAGTAAAATACTATTATAAACCTAGATTTACTATACTATAAGGTAAGGTAAAGGGGCTAGGATAGGTATATGCTAGGGCTAGAATTACACTAGTAAGAGGCTAGGAACTCTCCTTATTATAAATTTTCTTTCCTTCTTTTCTTTTATAGGATAAGGCTAGCGTAAGCTAGTAATAAACACCTATAACTAGCTACACACTAAGCGGCATAGGCTTAGATTAGGGCTAGTGCTAACACTATAACAGATATAAGGGGTTTTTCTTCCCTTCTAAAGGGTTTTCCTCTTAATTAACTAATTAGAGTACTAGTACTAGCCTACATAGAGCTAGCTAGCGTACAAAATAATAATAATAATAATAGTATTATTTTAATTAAGCTATATTATAAAATTAAGCCATAAAAATAAGTTTACTTTATTTTTAAAATAATACTAGGACCCACTTTTATTTAAAATACTATAATTATTATAAGAGCTCTAATAACTCTAATAACCTTAATTACTATTAGTTTAACCTATCTACAGTAATAATACTAAGACTTGCTTTTATTTAATATAATATAATTATTATAAGAGATTTAATAACTCTAATAACCTAAATTCTAACTAGTTTAACTTATGTTTAGAAATAATACTAGGACCCACTTTTAAATAATATACTATAATTATTACAAGAGCTTTAATAACTTTAATAACCTTAATTACTATTAGTTAAACCTATTTTTAGAAATAATATTAGGACCCACTTTTAAATTATATATTATAATTCTTATAATAACTCTAATAACTCTAATAACTCTAATAACTCTAATAACTTTAATAACTTTAATTATAACTAGTTTAACCTATTTTTAAAATAATACTAGGACCCACTTTTAAATTATATACTAGAATTATTATTATAAGAGCTTTAATAAATATAGTAACCTTAATTACTCATTTACTATTAGTTTAACCTAATTATAAAAATAATACTAGGATCCACTTTTATTTAATATACTATACTTATTATAAGAACTATAATAACTCTAATAACTCTAATAACCTTACTTATAATTCGTTTAACTTATCTTTAAATATAATACTAAGGCTTACTTTTTAATAATATATTATAATAACTATAATTAGTATTACTAATTTACTATAATATTAAAAATATGAAAGAGAAAAGAATTTTATTTTATTAATATTTTAAAAACCTTAAAATATTAAATAATTAAATAATTAAAAAGACTAGCTTTTTCTATAGTAATTTACTTATACTTACTTATACTTACTAGTATTTATATTTTATTTATTTATTAGTTATTTATTTTTAATTAAACTTTAACACTAATAATATTATAAGTAATATTAGTAATATAAGTAATATAAGTAATATAAGTATGTCACGGCTTGTAGCCTAGGGTTAAATGAACGAAGTAATAGCTAAGATTCTCGCAGTCACTGCTTAATAGATGCTAGCTAGGGGCGGGTGCGTAAAGGTTTTAATCTCTAGCCTAGCACTAATAATATGCATAGCCCTTAAGAAATACCTTGCTTTATAAGCACATAGCTATCTTATAGCTAGCTAGCCTCTTTATTATTTATATGGCCTAAAGGTTCTCTAAAGATCCGCTCTAATAAACGTCCTATCTCTAACCTTTACACTCCTAATATAATACCCCCTATATATAATTAACCTTAATTATAAAAAGAGCTACTTACTTAGGGTGTAGTTACTATAATAAAGCTTTATAAAGAAAAATAAGATAAGGAATAAAAATAAGATAAAGTACCTTATATCTAGATATATAGGTAAAAACAATAATAATAATACTACTAATTATAAATAACCCCCTTATTATAGGTAGTAATATCTAAATAGTAGCCTATATATAGCTTTAATATAGCAAAATAAATATTATTACCTATTATATAGCTAGACTAAAAAAATAGATAACCTATGTTAATTTTTATAATTAGTTTAAATAAATAAGGTACCTAATACTATAGTTCTAAATAGTCTAACTAGAGGGCTTATATTATAATTACTATAAGTTTATAGCTATTAGGTATACGTGTAAGTGGCAAAGCTAATGGTTATTATTATAATTCATAGATCACTTACCTATAGCGCATTAGATCACTTAAGGGGTCTAGGGTTAATATAAAAGAGACTAATTTTTCCCCTTTTACACACTACCTTTCTCCTATAATATCTCTTAACTTTATAAGTTACCCCTCTAGCTAAATAGTAGCTCTCTTACTACTATTACACTATAGTTACTAACCTTCTTTAGTCTCTAAGCATTATTATTATCTATCCTTATTTATCCTAGTTTTTGCCTTTATCTAGCTTATAAGTTTATTTGCTTACTATTATAACTTTTCTATCTAGTTTATTATAGCTAACTTATAGCTAGTTTACTATATCTAATACTTATATTAGAACTCCCTTACCTTTACTTACTCTAGAAGGTAAGACTATTAAAAATCTCCTTTAAAATCTCCTAAGAAGTTATCTTAAAAGCAAACTACCTCTAAAATATTAATATAAGTTTATTATATCCTTACTATATCTTTATTACTAACTTACTGCTAGTAAAACCTTAAGTAAGAAAATTCTATATATACACTATTCTTAGTAGGTTATAATATAAAATATCCTCCTAAAAATAGCACCTATAAGATCCTAGGATATATTATTAATAAGAAGACCTTCCTTACTAAATATAATAAATCTTTAAGTATAACTTCTTTACTTACTTACTACTTCTTTATTACTAATATCTAATAGGTTACTTAATAAAATATATATATTACTTCTAAAATAATAAAAACTATATTATAGTATATCTCTCTTATCTAGAATCTACTTGCTTATTACTAATATACTACTAGTGCCTAACTTAAATTACATAGCTTTATAATAGGCTATTTAAACTTATTAAAGCTACTCCTAAAGGTAGCTATTACTATTAGGATAAAGTAAGTATAATTTTACTACTTAGACCTTAGATTACTACTAACTTACTACTAGGCTATTATAAAAGCAAAGAAAAAGCTATAGAATACTATCTTAGTTTATAAGAATTCTAATAAGTATAGATATATTTACTACGCCTAAATAATTACTAATACTACTTATAAAGTAAAATATAATAAGCGTACTATAATAGCACTACTAAGTAATACTATAAACCTTAAAATATAGATTAATATTATAAACTCTCTGCGCTTTATAGCCTAGAATATCCTAATAGTAAGCTTTTATAATATATATAGCTAATGCTTAGCTAACTTACTAGTAGTTTATACCTTATATTACTAATTTACTTACTTATATTAGTCCTATTAAGCTCCTTAGTAAACTTTAGGTTTATATATATAAAGAGAGGGATTCTAATAATAAAGATATTCTAAGGGCCTTTACCTCTATAGTTACTATAGCTACTACTACTACTAAGGAACTAGCAGTCCTAGTAACTAACTTTATTATAAAGGGGTAGGTGCTTAGTAGCTATATAATAGATTATTTAAATTATTTAAGTAAATTAACTTTTATTTTCTAATATCTTACTATATTACCTATAAATCATAACTATCTTATATTAACTTCACTAGTTAACTATTGCTTATAGTTATTAATGATTTCTCTAGTAATAAAATCCCTTTTTAACACCTAAGAATTCTCTAAAGTATTATAGCCTTTCTATTTAACTAGATATTTATAATACCTTCTATTATAGTAATACAAAATAATTCTCTTAACTTTAAACTCTTATTTATTATCTTTAATATTATCTTATAGTAAGGACATATCTTTTACGTTAGTTAGGTCCCCTTTAAAAGGCTTAAGATTAGTAATATTAAATATATTATATAATTAAGTCCTAGGTAGTAATTTTAATTAATATACTAATCTATAACTCCTAATTACCTTTTTAATCTTATAGGGACCTAGGTACTTTATAGCTAGCTTTCTACTAGGTTATCTTAGGTTAATATTCTTTATTAATAGTAAAACATAGTTACTAACTTTAAACCTTATTAGAGTTCTTTTCTAGTTATAATATTTTCTATACTAAGTCTATAAGTCACTTAAAAGCTATTTAATTATAGTGTGTTTCTCTCTTAGTGCTAAGACTTTACTTTTAGCTTAATTATTTACTAAAGGGATATCTATAACTACTTACTACAGACCTCTAGGATTATAACCTTATAACGCCTTTACTAGTGTGTAGCTATACGTTATATAATTACTTATATTATACGTAAACTACGCTATTAATAGGTTATCCGCCTAATTAGTCTATTTAGTATAAGTAAAAGCCCTTAAATAGTATTCTAGGACCTAGTTTAAACGTTCTATCTAGCTATTTATCTAGGGATAAAAAGCAGTGCTAAGTAGCCGCTTAGTTATAAGAAGGTAACAAAAAGTTATCTAGAAACCACTAGTAAATATAGAACCTTAGTCTGTTATAATACCTTCTAGGGCTCTATAGTCTCTAAAAACATATTCTAAGAATATAGTTACTAGCCTATTACTAGTTAGTTATGTTAAAATAGGAATATAAATACTATATTTCGTGAAATAGTTAATAATAACTAGAATTGCGTTATAGGTCTAGTTTAAATCTTTTACTAGTGAAAGTCTAGTAATAAAATCTATTAATAATTCTTAAAAGGGCAATTAAGCACTAGTAGTATAGCTAGCTTACTATATAGTTTATAATGCCTTAGTTTTAAAGTCTAATAACTTATATAAGTGCTAATATATACCTTTATATCTTTCTTTATTATTAGCTAATAATATTAGTTTATAATCTAATAAAGAGTTTTACTTACTCCCTAATGCCTAGTAGTAGGGTTATTATAAGTTAGTAATAAAATTTCTTTTCTTATTCCTAGAGGGATAAAAACACGATTTTTAAATATTAATAGCTTAGAGGGTCTAATAGACTATATCTAGGACATAGCTAAATTGCTACTTTTAAGTAACTTTAATTAACCTATAGCAAAGTCATTACCTTACTACGCTTTATATAATAAGACTTAAATTAGGGGTTTTAATTCTAAGCTCTTTTCTAGAAAGTTAAAGATAAACTTAGAAGAGGTTCTCTAAATAAATTAAATCCTAGCTATAATATCTCTATAAGTAATTAGTTTAATAGATACTTCTAGTCTTATAGGGATATAAATAAGCAACGCTTTCTTAGGGCGCCCTTACTACTTGCTAGAAATAACCTATACTAGTCCACTCCTATTAGAAATAGCTAGTCTAATAGGAAAATTAAAATAACTAAGTAATAAATAAAATATACACTAGGTGCTAGTAGTACTACTATAGCTAGCTTATTACTTATTAATAAAAGTATTAAATAACCTTACTAAAACACCTCTTCTAAGAGTATCTAAATTATTAGGTTCTTTAAAAATATAGTTAAGTTACGATTTTTTAAGACCCTAGATATTAGCAGTATTATTATAGTATTATTATAACTAACTATTAGTTACACTAAGTGATGTTTTTATAGAACCTATGGCACTACTATAGTGTTCCTATTACTTAGTATCTATAAATTTAGATAAAAAGGTAAGGAGCTATATAGTTACTACTTTTACTTTCCTTACCTTACTTATAAAATCTAGTCTTCTTAAAAGTAAGTTAGTAGGATTTAATTTCCTATATAATATATAATTTTAAAGTTAAAAGGATAAAGCTTATTAAGCGTAATTACTTACTTACTAGTAAGCTTAGGCTTTATAGCTAGGTACTTATAGTTTAAATAGTCTATAATAACCTTAATTATATAAGCTAAATAGGCAAGGTAATGTCTCTATATGCAAAAAGCCTCTTAGATAGCTAATAATTTGCTATTAGGTGTTAAATAACGTAATTTAGCATTAGTTATCTTTCTTAACATAAATATAACTAGGTGCTAGTAACCTAGCACTAATATCATGAGTATAGCCCTAATTATATATCTAGATATATCTATCTTCACTCTAAGGTATATAAGTAAATTAAAATGCACTAAAATTAGCGCTTCCTAAAATCTTTATTAAAGTTCTCTAAACGCTACTAACTCATAGGGCTCTAGGTTAAATATTACTAGTTACTACCCTCTAAGGCAATCTATTAATAGAATAATAACTTTACTATACTATTTAATAAAATAGCAGTAAAATCCTATAAAACCAAGGAATAACTAAATATCTAGGACACTATATAGTACTAGCTAGGTTATAATTGCTTTAACTCTTACTAGATTTATTATAATGCCTTTTAGTGATATTTTAAAGCCTAAGAATTTAACCTTTATAACTAAAAATTAACACTTTATAAGGTTAATAAAAAGGCTTACTTCTCTAAGCTTATATAAGATTTGTTTAATATACTCTATATACTCCTTAACTATGCTACTATATATTAGTATATTATCTAGGTAAATAATATAAGTCTTATTAATAAGTCCTTTAAGGGTATTATTAATATACTCCTAAAAAGTTACTAGTGCATTAACTAGTCTAAATAGCATTATAAGATATTTAAAGTAGCTATAGTAGTAATAGAAAGCTATCTTCCACTTATTACCTAAGTAAATATGTAGCTAGTAGTACGTATCTTTAAGATTAAGAACTATAAAAATAACTACACTTGCTAATTAATTAAGGATTTTGGTAATAAGGGGCAAAGGGCCTTATCCTTAATTATAATCTTATTTAAGCCCCTATAATCTATATAAAGCCTTAATTTTCCTCCTTTCTTTAGAACAAATAAAATTAAAGCTCTAGCTAGGCTAACTAATTTTCTAATCCACCCTTTTGCTACGCACTTATAAGGTATTCCTAAGAACTAGTAACTCTTTTTAGCTAAATTATATATAGGCCCCTAAGGTAGTGTTTTCCTTTCTTCTAATTTAATTATATAAGTGTAACCGCCTAGTTTAGGAAGCTAACCTACTAGTGCTTTAGAAAAACATCTATAAACTCCGCGTATTCTTCTAGAATTATTAGTATAGGATATTTAGCGCTCTTACCCTAATTTAACGTAGCTTATTCACTACTTATGCCTTTTGAAATTTATATAATTATAATACCTTTACTTTTTTGCTATATATAAATATATTCTAATATCTGTGTAGTTACTTTACTATTTAGTTATACTTCTTTTTACTAAGTTCTTTAATAAGTCTTTATTTTCTTCTTTCTAATCTTTATTTTCTAGAACACTTAGCCTAATCTTTATTACCCCTAATAGTAAGGTAACTACTACTAGTTTCTTCTCTCTATATATTTATTGCTTACTATAAGTAAAGAAGAGGTATTCTATTATTACTAAATATCTCTAAAAACCCTAATCCTAACATATAATTATAGGTAAATATTCTTTAATCTAATCTATACCTAAAATTATCCCCTTACCTATATTAGTAATATAGTAGCTAACTTAATAGACTTTTATAAATCCTATACTATCTTTTACTTTTATTAACCTTTTTAAGATTCCTTAGTATAAAATTACTTTTTAGCTTATACTCTCTAGTATTTAGTTTATTTATATTATACTCTCCTAATCCTTTTTAATAATAATTTAGAATAGATTATTAAAAACTATACACTTATATTAAATAGTGCTTATATAGCTAGCTACTAGTTATCTTATTATAAAGATACCTATATTTTTATTTTATTATCTATAGGGTATTCTATAGTAAGATTATATTCCTAAGTGTATACTAATTAAACTAGTATTATATTAGGGGATATAGCTTTATTACTACTTTTACTATACCTCTTAGTTATATACTTACTACTTTTATAGGTAAAATAGTCTAGTGCTTAGTAAGTTAGTATAGTATACCTAGGCCTTCTATATTTATAGTATACTAGGGATAATTTTTCTCTTAATCTTTGCTTTATTACTATACCTTATCTATAGGTAATATAAAGTAAGAGCATTACCTCTTTCTTTTAGGGTCTTAACTTTTCTTATTACTTTAGCCTAAGCTTATTATAACCTCTGCTTTCTTACCCTAGCCTTATAACTAGCTCTAAGTTATTAGAATCTCTTAGCTAATTATTTACTTCCTTATAATATTATTTAAGCTATTTAGAAAGATAGTAATTCTTAGTTATATAGGGATTGCTTTAGGTAACTTAGCTTTTACCTTAGTCTAAGCTTATATAAAGGATTAAAACAATTAGTTATGCTTTTACCTAAGATTTAGTAGTGTTCTTATTGCTTCTAAGTATCTTATACCCTTATCTATTATTCTAGTTTTTAGCTAATTAAAAACCTATCTAAGTAAGTAATAAGTAATTTACATGCCTATTTACAGCTATATAATATATTTATTATTACTTTATATTATTAGCTAGGTAGCTACCTATATACACTACCTTAGTTATATTATCCCTAAAGGTATAGTAGTTTAATTTAAATAATATATCTAAGTTTACTAAGAAATTCTATAGGTTTTTATATATATCCCTTTATATATAGATTATTTTATCTATATCTTAATAAAGCTATTATTTTACTATATAATTACTACTAAGTTACTATAAACTACTAGTAGGATTATAGTTAAAGATTAAGGGGTAATTATAGGTCCTAGAGGAGGTCTAGCTAATCCTAGATTTACCTTAAACTCTCTAATCTATGCCTTTATTTATAGAATCTCTTATATTCTCTTAAGGTAATATAGCTTAGCTTATATAACCTTATAGTGTCTTTATAACACTATATCTTTATTACTTATATTACCTATACCTTTACCTAGATTAGGATTAGGTAGTGTTTATTATACCCTATTATTATCTATAGTTTTAGATTATAGGGTTCTTTACCTTTCTAATTATCTATAGCTTTATTATTATAAGGTACTAATGTGTTTCTTATAGATCTTTAGAGCATTAGCTATATAATAATCTAGCTAATAGTTTATATCCCTAAAAGGGTTTTAAAGAGATTAATTTATTATAGCTTATAGCCTAAGGTTAAATAAATAAAGTAATAGCTAAGATTCTTATAGTTACTACTTAATAAATACTAGCTAGAGGTAAGTATATAAAGGTTTTAATCTCTAGCCTAGCACTAATAATGTGCATAGCCCTTAAGAAATACCTTGCTTTATAAGCATATAGCTATCTTATAGCTAGCTAGCCTCTTTGTTATCCACGTGGCCTAAAGGTCCTCCGAAGATCCGCTCCGACGAACGTCCTGTCTCTAACCTCTGCGCTCCTAACAAAGTAATATAAGTAATATAAGTAATATAAGTAATATAAGTAATATAAGTAATATAAGCTATTATAAGCTATTATAAGCTATTATAAGCTATTATAAGCTATTATAAGCTATTATAAGCTATTATAAGCTATTATAAGCTATTATAAGCTATTATAAGCTATTATAAGCTATTCCTATTAAGTTTATTAGTAGTTTATTTTATTTAATTACTTTAGTTTAAATTTTATTTTAATTAAAAGTAATAGTAATAATTTATAGAAATATAAAATAATTAGTAGTAATAGTAAATAATATAATAAGAAGGTTTTTCTTAAAGTTATATTAGTAAAATAAAGTATTAAGTATAATAGTATTATTAAAAAGTTATAATATTAGATATAATCCTAGTTATAGTAAAATCCTTAAAATAGTATAATATTATAAATTATATAACTAATTAAATAAAATAGCTAATAATATAAGCTTTTAATTAATAACTTTCTTTTAATTCTTATAATAATACTAACTAATAAAAAGCCCCACTTTTTTATACCTAACACTACATTTGTAGTGTTTGTAATGTATTGTATTTTAGAAAAAATTTGTAGTGTATTGTATTGTAGTTTTTTTAGCTTGTAGTTAGTGTAATTTGTAGTGTAGTGTAGTTTGTAGTGTAGTAACTACACTACACTACAAAAACTACACTACAATACACATTGTAGTGCAATGCTCTAATTATATTATAACATTCCCTTAGTAGTACTAAGACTAATTAGTGGTTAAAAAACTACAGATAGTAAGGAATTATATAAGAAAAGACCTTCCTTTAGCTAACTAAGAAAGCATGCTAAAGGAAGATAAACTCTAGATACTAGATATTAGGCTTCTAAGAGATTAACTTTCTTCTATTAGTAAGTTAAGAGCTACTAATAAATAAATTAATCCTATTATCTATTATAAGAAAACTAATTAATTAACTAAGAGTTATAGCTATATATAATATCTTAAACCTAAGATTAACTTAACTACTACTAGTTAAAAATCCCTTAGCCTAGCTAGGTAAATATAATATAATAAACCCCTTTAGTAATAAATAAGTGTTATTATAGACTATAAAAGGAAAGTAGCTTACTTAATCTATAAATCCTAAAAACCTAACAAATGTACCTTACTATAATAACTTTAAAAACATGCCTTAGTTATTATAACTAACTAGGAGAGCTCTAGAGAACTAGACCCTTAGACTACTAAGGATTAGGAGCTTAATAACTATATTACTTAGATAATTAATATCTATAAAAGTAGCTAATATAAAGATCTTACCCTCTAGGAGATCTTTTATAATAACCTTAATAGCTAGACTAAAGAAATATTTAAATAAGCTTTATAACCTTTAGTATAAGAATTATAAAACTACCTCTATAAAAATAGTATTTATATTATTTAAAACTAAAGTAGTAAGATTATTAAATTATTAGTATAAGTCCTTAAAGAAAATATAATATTACTATAGCCTAAAAATAAAATCATAAAGCAAATAGCTATAAGTAAATTTCTCTTTACTAATAACCTTACTATTTATAAAATCCTTATTATAAGCCCTTTTATTTATAACTCCTTTTTCTTAACCCTTTAATCTATATCTTACCTATTAATAACCTTCCTATTATTTAACTACCTTTAAGAAAAAGCATACCTTAATTATAAATACCTTAAATTACTTTAGCTTTAATTATTTAACTATAAGTAACCCTAGCTATATAAGTATTAATATTCCTATTTAAAGACTAAATAAAAAGAAAGATCTTAAAGCTTATAAAAGGATATAAAGATAATAACTATTATAGTAGGAAAATATATAATTTCCTTATACCTAAGGTTAACCTATTCTAGAATAAATATAATAAACTTAACCTCCCTTAGGAATATTTATATAAAGCCCTTTTAATTATACTTTTAGGTAATACTAAATAATATTACCTTAATTATCTAGTAAATAAATATCTTATATATAAATAAATAGTTAATAATATTTATTAATACTTTAAAATAAAAAGTAACTAATAGTTTTATTACTAAGAATAAAATAATATAATACTTAGAAATATTATTACTTAGAACCCTAATAAATCTAAGCTAAATTACCTTAAGATTTTACTTATAACTCTAAAGTATATTTATAAAGAACTCTTTCCCTTATTAATAGTTAATATAAAGCTTTATTATTAAACCCTAAGTGCTATTTCTAGTGTTTTAAAATATAAATAAGCTAAGTATAATTACTTACCTAGTTTTAAAGGACTTACTAAAGACCTTTATAAATTAATCTCTATTACTAAAGCTAATAAATTAGCTACTTAATTTACTTAAAGTATTACTAATACTAATAATTTAGAAGTAATATTTATAAACTATTACTATAGCTAACTATATAATCTATAAGGTTATAATAAAGGCTATAGTTATTATAACTAAGGCTATAATAGTAAAAGATACTATATTTATAATAAAACTAGTTATTAGTTAATAAACTATATAAATAAAGAGTATTAAAAGGTAAGAGAACACTAGTAAAAGAATAAAAGGTACTAAATACTACTTATAAAGAGAAAGTTCTAAGTATTCCTTATAGCTTATAAAGGCTAAGGACTTAAGAAGACTAATAACCTTACTAAAAAGCTTAGGAATTAGCTAAAGCTTTTATTAAATCTAATAATAATAAAGATAAGGATAATAACACTAAAGAGACCTTTATATTAAAGTTTAACTACCTAAGTATTACTTAATTCTTTATATTAGGATTATAGCTAAATAATAATAATATTATTATAACCTTAAAAGACTAAGCCTTTAAATATACCTTTCTTAAGTATAATCTATATAATAAAATAAAGATATCCTATATTTTAAAGGAATATTACTCTAATAAAGTCTTTAGAGAAATCTTACCTAATATAAAAGCTATAGGAGTATTAATAGCTAGAATTAAATAAGTATAAGCTTTACTAAGATTAATACTATTACTAAAGATTAAACTAACTATAAAGAAAAAGATTTAATTTAGTGCTAAATCTATAACTATATAAGGAGTAGTTAATATACTAACTAAATTAGGTAATATCCCTTTTTATATAATTAATACTTATATACCTTTCTTATTCTCTTTAGATAATATAAATAAGTTATATATTAGGATTAATAACCTTATAAATATATTAATTTAAGGTAATAAGACTATTCCTATTATTAGGAAATAGGGATATTCTTAGTAAACTCTAAAAGCTAAAGAAATAGTAGCTTTTACTTATTAAAAATAGAAATCCGCTAATTATATTATTATTTTAGTTACCCTTTAGTTTAATAGCTTATAAAGATACTATAATAAGCTAGTTATAATATTAAAAGTAAAGCTATTAAATAATTAACTAAAATTTACTACTATTACTAAATAAATAAAAAGGCCCTAAGTAAATTTAAGTTTATAGTTAAAGATAATTATAAATTTAACTATAAGATTATTATTAATATTATTTAGATTAATAGCTAACTAGTTTTTATATTATTAACTCTATAACTTTATTTTAAGTAGCCTAATTCCTTAATCTAAATAAGTAAAAAGCCTATAATATTTAGAACACTTTATATAAATACTAGATTAATATATACTTAGGTCCTTTAGACTAGATTATTTATAATACTAGAAAGAACTTTATATTATTAGAATTTAAGCATTATATATAATTACTATTAATTAAGATTAATAAGGTCTTAGTTAAAGCTTATAATAGTATTAGAAAGGTTAAGTATTACTATAGACTATTAAGATAAGCCTATATAATTATTATAGACTCTATAGGCTAAGAACTTACGCCTAAATAACGCCTTTAAATAGCTATAAAAGCTATAAATAATTTAGTAGGCTTAAATAGCTTTATACTAACCCTTCTTATCTTTAGTGTATACTTATAGATAACTAATAAGTTACTACTAAGTATATTTATTATTTAATAAGCTAAAGTAATTTATAAAGCTACTAATAAAGTCTAATAACTTCTAGTAAAGTAATAAGTTTATAATGCTTTATAAACCTATAATAGCTTAAATACCTTACTTATACACTAGCTTTTACTATAGTTAAATATATATATTTAAAGAGAAAAGAATAAATAGTATAAACCTTATAGGCTTTTTATTACTAATAAAGAGACTTATACCCTTTAAATACCTTAAGGACTAACTAGATTCTAGTTAATAGTAATTAAACTATATTACTATAACTTATACTAAGTTAAAGAACTTTAAGAATTAATACTTAAAGATAAAGACTAAGCTATAGGAAATAATAAACTTATTACTAAAGAAATTACTTCTAAAGCTTTAGAAGGAAATAAGGAAGTTTTATAAGCTAAGAGAAAATATAGTAAACTATAAAAGAAACTTATAGTTTATTTTAACTAAAAGAAATATAAAGCTTAAAACACTAAATATAAATTTAGTATAATAGTATTTCTTATAAATAAAAATTAAGATAAAGCTTTAATAAAGAAATTTATATCTAATAAAATACTAAGTAAAGTATTTCTTATAGTAAAGAAAAAAGCTAATTAGAATTTAGCCCTTTAGTTATATTAAGAAAGAAAGATTATAATACTAGGTAAACCCTTTAAGTAATTAGACTAGGTAGAAATTAATGCCTTATAAGCTTATAATATATTTAGATTTATACTCTTTAATCTAATAAAGTATAGTAATAAAAACTCTTTAAATCTTATATAGTTAGAGAAATTAAAGGTAAAGAAACTATAATATTATATAAGAAATTATAGCTTATAATTTAAGAAATAAATAATAAAGAAAAGGAAGTAATCCTAACCTAGTTACTAATAATCTAATAATTAAGTTAGTAATTAATTATAGTAATCTTACTATTACTTAAATAATAAGGAATTATCCTTTAGATTTAAGATATTATATAAGTATATATTTAAGTAAAAATAAAACTTACTAGGATAATTATTATAATACTACTAAAGTAAATTATATATTTATTTCCTAAAGGTATAATAATAGAAGTTATTAAGCCCTTATATAGAATTACTAAAGTAAGAACTTACTAGTAAGTAACTTATTTCTATTATTATAAAGACTAGCTTAGGATAATTATATTAACCTATAATCTATACTTATTAATTATAGCTAAGAATAAAAAAACCTCTTTAAAGTAGTTAGTATATAAACTAATAATACGCTAGGCCTTAGTAACTAAGACTTTTATAACCTTAAAGAAAGAGAACTTAAGAAAGCAAATTTCTTAGTAAAACTAAAGTAAAAGCTATTAGCTAAGAATCCCTATATCTTTAATAGTTATATCCTTATATAAAATACTAATAATTTAATAGAACTATATTAGAAAGGTTAAAGTAAGAAAATTAAGCAAATTAACCTAAAGGTAATAACTATAAAGCAAGATTATATTAAATAGTAAGCCTAAGGAAGTTATATTATAACTATCTATTAACCTAAAGCCCTTTATAACCTCTTAACTATAGTATAATACTAAGATCTAACCACTAATAATATAACTTAATTAAATAAACGCTTTAATTAGTAAATCTAATATTAAAAGTAAGGTTTACACTACATCCCTTTAGACCTTAAAAACGTGAAGTTATTTATATTTATAGATAAATCTCTTACTAATAATAAAGATTTAAGTTCCTAGATAAGATATATAATTATTATTAGTAATAAAGAGGTATAAGAGAATGTATTTATATTAAAAGGTAATATTATTATATATAGCTTAATAAAGAGCAAACATATAACCTATAGCGCCCTTACCTCTAAATTATATATAATAGTATAAGGTACTAATATAGTCTATGTAATTACTATAACTCTATATATAATTATAAACTAACTAAAGATTAATTACATCCTTATAATTATTTATATAGACTTTTTTATTATATAAGTGCCTTATAAAGCTAGGCTTTATAAAAAGAAATGCCTTATAATTAATATTATAGCCCTTTAGTAATTATATAAGCGCTGTAAGATTTGCAAGATTTGCTAGATTAATAGAAATAATAACCTTAGTAATATAATAATAAAGGCATCTTTAAACAAGAGCCTTAAGACCTTTATTAATATAAATAAAGCTATAATTTATATTAAAGGCTAGGTAAAGAGGCTAGAGACTAGATAAACTAGATAAAAAGTCTAGGTTAATAATTACCTAAGCTAATAAGAGGCTTGTATTCGCTAATTAGATTTACTTGTGTTTACTTTTGTTTTTATTACATTTTTAAGCTTTTAAAGCTCTTAATCCTAGGCCCCTTTCTAATCCACAGATTAACCTCCCTTCTCCTTCCCTTTTATTAATAACTAATAAGAGCCCTAGATTTAATATCTAGGCTTACTTTTCCTTTAATAGGCTTATAATTAGGTTACGTATGTCTTAGACTTATTTCTTTCCTTTCTTAATATTTATATTTACTTTTTCCTTACTTTCCTTCTAAAAGAGAAAGTTACTAGTATTATAATAACTAGGTTCCCTCCCGAGCACGAGGTAAAACTGCTTAGTATTTTACAGCCTAAATTATAGGTTTTATTTGTTACTATGGCTATAAGTATTTGGATGTTAATTGTTTTACTAGCTAGGTATTGCTAGTAATAATTATGTGTTATAATAAATTAGATGCATTAGCTATAACCAATGACGCAAAAAAATTTTAAAAATCAATAAAAATCAATAATAACTAGGTTAATAATAAGTTAACTATTAAGGAAAGTGAAGTATGTGTAGTAACGCCACGCTATAATTAGCTATATTCGTACGCAAGACACACATATAACTTGCAATCCCCTTTTCTTATAGCTACATAACCCTTTAGATAGCTTCTTTTAGTTAACTAATTATATACCTTTAAAGAGACCCCTTTGTGCACTAGTGCATTACGTTGTAACGTTCCCTTAGTAGCACTAACAATTTTAATAAATTTAAGATTATTTTAAGATTTTACTATATATTATTTATAAAATATAATTATCTCTTAGTAACTTAGTTACTTAGCTATTACTTATAGTTATTAATAATATTCTTTTTAATAAAATCTCTTTTAATACCTATAAATTCTCTAAAGTATTATAGCTTTTTTATTTAACTAGATATTTATAATATCTCCTATTATAATAATATAAAATAATTCTCTTAACTTTAAACTCTTACTTATTATCTTTAATATTATCTTATAATAAGAATATATCTTTTATATTAATTAAATCCCTTTTAAAAGGTTTAAGGCTAGTAATATTAAATAGTATATATAAATAAGTCCTAGGTAATAACCTTAATTAATATACTAATCTATAACTCCTAATTACCTTTTTAATCTTATAGGGGCTTAGGTACTTTATAATAAGCTTTTTACTAGGTTATTTTAAATTAATATTCTTTATTAATAGTAAAATATAGTTATTAACCTTAAACTTTATTATAGTTTTTTTAGTTATAGTATTTCTTATACTAAGTCTATAAATTACTTAAAAGCTATTTAATTATTATATATTTATCTCTTAATACTAATACTTTACCCCTCCCGAGCACGAGGTAAAACTGCTTAGTATTTTATAGCCTAATACCCTATTCTTTTATCTTCTTCTTATCTGCCTTATAAATCTTATTATTTATATTACCTTTACTTTTTAGTATTTTTTCCCTTATATTATAAATACTATTAATTATCTCTAGGTTAGATTTATCTTTACTTCCCTTCCCTTTACTTTTCTTCTCTTTTACTATATTATTTAATATTTTAGATAAGGTAGTGTCCTTTTTATTACCTTTAGCTATACTATAATCTAATTAGTTAGGGTTTAATTAGTTAAGTGGTAACCTATAACCTACCTAGTAATTTAAATTAAATTAGAGATAAGTGAGAATAAGTTATATTTGGTTTACCTTAGAGCTTTAAAGTATAAGTAGTAAGCTATAAGATAGAAGAGATATAGAGAGATAGAACAAGCATAGTTATAGAGGAAGGAAATTACGTTAATTTATACTATAAGTAAAACTTAAACGAATTTAAGTTTAACTATAGTTATAAATTATAACTATATCTTACGCTAACGTAGTTACAAAGTTTATTGCAAACTTTGCTTTAACCTTATAGCCCCTATATTTATAACCTTAGAGCTTGTACTAATTATAGGTTTTATTTATTACTATAGCTATAAGTATTTAGATATTAATTATTTTACTAGCTAGGTATTGCTAGTAATAATTATGTGTTATAATAAATTAGATGCATTAGCTATAACTAATGACGCAAAATTTTTTTAAAAATCAATACTAATACTTTACTTTTTACTTAATTATTTACTAAGGGAATATTTATAATTACTTACTATAAGTCTCTAAGATTATAACCTTATAATACCTTTACTAAGGTATAGCTATAAGTTATATAGTTACTTATATTATATATAAATTATACTATTAGTAAATTATTAGCCTAGTTAGTTTACTTAGTATAAGTAAAAGCTCTTAAATAATGTTTTAAAACTTAGTTTAAATGCTTTATTTATTTATTTATTTAGGAATAAAAAGCAATACTTAATAGCCACTTAGTTATAAGAAAGTAATAAAAGTTATTTAAAAACTACTAGTAAATATAAAACCTTAGTTTATTATAATACTTTCTAGAGCTTTATAGTCTTTAAAAATATTTTTTAAAAATATAGTTACTAGCTTATTACTAGAGCTTTGCACTACACTACACTACATTGTGTAGTATTTGTAGTGTAGTATAGTATACTACACACTACACTACACTATACTATATTACACATTACACTATAAGGAAATTTTTTACTACACTATATTACATATAGTATTTTGTAGTATTTATAGTATTTGTAATTTTAGTAATATAATAGCTTATAATAGCTTATAATAGCTTATAATAGCTTATAATAGCTTATAATAGCTTATAATAGCTTATAATAGCTTATAATAGCTTATTCTAGCTTATTCTAGCTTATTCTAGCTTATTCTAGCTTATTCTAGCTTATTCTCGCTTATTCTAGCTTATTCTAGCTTATTCTCGCTTATTCTAGCTTATTCTAGCTTATTCTCGCTTATTCTAGCTTATTCTAGCTTATTCTAGCTTATTCTAGCTTATTAATAGTCTATAATCTAATTAGTTAGGGTTTAATTAGTTAAGTAGTAACTTATAACTTACCTAGTGATTTAGGTATAGTATGTCTATTAGGTTATGTATGTCTTATAAAGAAAGGGGAATTATATTAATTTATACTATAAGTAAAACTTAAATAAATTTAAGTTTAACTATAGTTATAAATTATAACTCTTACGCTAATATAGCTATAAAGTTTATTATAAACTTTACTTTAACCTTATAGCCCCTATATTTATAACCTTTAAGCTTATACTTATTATAGGTTTTATTTATTACTATAGCTATAAGTATTTAGATATTAAATATTTTACTAGCTAGGTATTGCTAGCAATAATTATATATTATAATAAATTAGATGCATTAGCCATAACCAATGACGCAAAAAAATTAAAAATCAATCAATAAATTAGATGCATTAGCCACAACTAATGACGCAAAAAAAAAATTAAAAATCAATCAATACCTAGCTAGTAAAACAATTAATATCTAAATACTTATAGCTATAGTAATAAATAAAACCTATAATAAGTATAAGCTCTAAGGTTATAAATATAGGGGCTATAAGGTTAAAGTAAAGTTTATAATAAACTTTATAGCTATATTAGCGTAAGAGTTATAATTTATAACTATAGTTAAACTTAAATTTATTTAAGTTTTACTTATAGTATAAATTAATATAATTCCCCTTTCCTTTATAACTATGTTTGTTTTATCTCTTTATATCTCTTTTATCTTATAGCTTATTACTTATACTTCAAAGCTCTAAGGCAAACCAAATATAACTTATCCTTACTTATCTTTAATTTAATTTAAACCTAACAGACACACTACACCTATTACAATCACTAGGTAGGTTATAAGTTACTACTTAAGTAATTAGATTATAGTATAGCTAAAGGTAATAAAAGGACACTACCTTATTTAAAATATTAAATAATATAATAAAAAGAAAAAAAGTAAAGGGAAAGGAAGTAAAAATAAATCTAACTAAGAGATAATTAATAGTATTTATAATATAAGGAAAAAATACTAAAAAGTAAAGGTAATATAAATAATAAGATTTATAAGGTAAATAAGAAGAAGATAAAAGAATAGGGTATTAGGCTGTAAAATACTAAGCAGTTTTACCTCGTGCTTAGGAGGGAAGTTACTTATTTATAAAGGGATTTCTTAGGAGATTTTCTAGGGGACTTCTTAGAAAATAAATTCTCTAGAATACTTAGAGAAAGAGAAGTTAAAATATAAGGCTTAGATATAGTTAACTAGCTATAAGTTAGCTATAATAAACTAAAGTAAAACTATAAAAGAAAAGGAAAAATGTTAGTTACACCAAGGAACGTTGCACTAGTGTGAAGGGGTTAAATTCAATAAAGTTAATAATAGCTATAGTCTAAGAGAGAAAAGAAAAGAGAGAAGGAGAGAAATCTAGCTAAGAGAGAAGGTAAGTAAAAAGGGGGAAAAGTAAGGTAGTAGTATAAGGGCACTATAAATAGTGTAAGGTTACTTATAATATAGCTAATTATATTATATATATCCCTTTAGTAGCTTTACCCTTTAGCTATAGTTAGACTAACTATTATCTAAAGGTCTAAAGGAAGCTACACTAGTAGTCTCTCTTTGCTTTATAGCTAAAGGAGCCTAAAAATATAATAAAAATTAAATTAAAGGGAAATATATATAAGTAAATCCCTTTATAGGAATCTATAGCTCTAATTAGCTTATATAGCCTTAGTTATTCTAATTAACTTAGTTTCTTTAGTCTCGTCTAGTTAATCCTTCTCTTCTCTTACTTTTATAGGTCTCTTAACCTAGCCTTCTATATAAATCATTAATTTATTTAAGTTAATTAAAGTTATAAAAGCTAAATTTAGTAATACCTTTATTATTATATTAGTTAGGTTATTATTACTATTAATTTACCTAACTTTATAAATCTTATACCTCTTATATAACTATTAGAGGGCTATAATATTAATTATTAGCTACTTCTCCTTTATTATACCTAGCTTTATAAGGTATTTATATAATAAGAAAGAGTTAGTATAAAGAATTATTAGAATATATAGTATCTTTAATTAGTCTATAATCTAATTGAGGGTTATAAATATTATATATATAATATTAGCGCCTTAAACTATACTATATAGCTTAGATATAAGTATGCTATAGGTTATATACTTACTTTTTATTAAGCTATATATAATAATATTACCTCTTATAATAAAGGTATTATTATCTTATATTACTTTATTACTAATTATAATTATATACCTAATCTATAAGCTAAGGTCCTTATTATTAGCTAGAGATTTATCTATAAATATAAAGAGCTTTACCTCTTTAAGGGTTAAGGGAATATACTATAGTCCTTATTACTAGTGCTTAATTTACTATTTTAGTTATTTATTAAGTTAGGAGATATTATTAGCTAAGGGCTTTTAGTGTTAAGCTATAATTAATAGGTTATATAATACCTCTAGTTAGCATACTATTATAATATAACTCCCTTAGGCTCTTTGCTTTATATAGTCTTACTTTACTATAGGGAATTATAAATTAACTTCCTTAATCTTTTAACTTTAGCCTTTTTAAGTTAAGGTTAGTAAGTTATTAGTATTTTAAGTTAAAATATAGCTATTAAAAATAAGGGATTTATAGTTATTAGTTATTACTTTTCCTTAGCTATAAACTTAGCTTTTTAAAGCTCTTTTTCTTCTTTTTAAAGAACTTATTATTACTAAGCCTTAGTATATTATCTATTTATATCCCTATAATACTAAAGAGATTCTTATTATTTAGCGCTATAATAAGTAAATATAAGTTATATATTAAAGTTATTATCTTAAGGTTATCCCTATAGTAATAAAAGTAAGTTATATACTAGTAAGTTCTTAATTCTATAATTCTATATAAAGGCTTAATTACTTTTATTACTATACCTTTAAGGAAAAGGTAAGCTATTTACTTTAGTATTCTTATAATAATTAGCTTATTTAGGATTATTTAGGATTATTTATAATTAAATATAAGCTTATATAATATCTTATAGCTAGAGGTAAATACCTCTTTACTTTAATAATAAGGTAAGGGCTATAATAAGCTATTAGCTTAATTACTATATTATTAGTAATTAAGTTAAAATAGCTTCCTTTCCTTTATTATTATAGCCTTATATAATAAGGTATAATTTCTTATATAGTAATTTAGTCCCTTTACCCTTAATTTCCTTAACTATATAAGAATTAAAGATTCTATAGCCTTTATACTTTATAGGGTTAAATATTATAAACCTAAATATATTATAAGCTTATAAAGTATTAATTTTAGCTTAGTTAGATTACTTAAAGGGTAAGCCTAAGGTTATAATCTTACCTTACTAGTAAAGTTAAAGAGTAAGGTTTTAGTTAGCTTTTTCTTTTACTATAAGGAATACTATATTTAGTATACCTTTAGCTATAAGCTTTTTAATTAAGGCTTTCTCTTAGTCTTTATTAATAAATATATAGTAATCTTTTACTTTAATAGCCTTTATAGTTATTACTTCTTTTTCTATACTTTAGTTAAGGTAAAATTAAACTATAAGGCTTTTTCTTAGCTTTTCTTACTTTCTCTTTACTAAAGGCTTTTCTTTTTTTATCTTTACTCTCTTACCCTTTATAAGTAACTTATCTTCTATTACTAAGTTTATAAGTAACTTATTTCCTTTAGCTACCTTTAATTTCTTTTTTATTAAAGACTTTAAAGGGCTTTAAGCTAAGTATACTTTCCTTAAGGTCTTATAGCTTTACCTTTTAGTTTTTTTTATATTATAAGTCCTTATAGCCTCTCCTAAGCACGAGGTAAAACTGCTTAGTATTTTACAGCTTAATACCCTATTCTTTTATCTTTTCTTATTTACCTTATAAATCTTATTATTTATATTACCTTTACTTTTTAGTATTTTTCCCTTATATTATAAATACTATTAATTATCTCTAGGTTAGATTTATCTTTACTTCCCTTCCCTTTACTTTTTTTCTCTTTTATTATATTATTTAATATTTTAGATAGGGTAGTGTTCTTTTTATTACCTTTAGCTATACTATAATCTAATTAGTTAGGGTTTAATTAGTTAAGTAATAACCTATAACTTACCTAGTGATTTAGGTATATGAATTAAATTAGAGATAAGTGAGAATAAGTTATGTTTGGTTTGCCTTAGAGCTTTAAAGTATAAGTAAGAGAGATAAAACAAGCATAGTTATAGAGGAAGGGGAATTATATTAATTTATACTATAAGTAAAACTTAAATAAATTTAAGTTTAACTATAGTTATAAATTATAACTATATCTTACGCTAACGTAGCTATAAAGTTTATTATAAACTTTACTCTAACCTTATAGCCCCCTGTATTTATAACCTTAGAGCTTATACTAATTATAGGTTTTATTTATTACTATAGCTATAAGTATTTAGATATTAATTATTTTACTAGCTAGGTATTGCTAGTAATAATTATATGTTATAATAAATTAGATACATTGGCTATAACTAATGACGCAAAAAAATTTAAAAATCAATAAGTCCTTATAGTATAGCTTTATTACTATAAAGTAAAACTTAGCTAGGCTATAAGGTATTTTAACTATATAAGTCTTTTTATTAGTAGCTAGTAGCTTATGAAGGCTATACTATTTACCTTTTTCTCTTTATATATATATATTAGCCTATAATAGTAACTAATATATTAGTAATATATTAAGGCTATTTTAGGCACTAAAGGTATTATAAACCTACCTCTTAGCTAGGTAATAGTAAACCTTATTAGTTACTTTTTAAATTACTTTAGCTTATTAAATAATAAAAATACTTAGTAATAACTTATTTATTATTTATAAGTAAGCTTTAAAGACTAGTAATATAAGTATAAGGCTATCTAGGCTTACTAAGTTATTAATAGCCTTAATAGCTATTTAAAGTTACTATTTAGGTATAGCTTTTATACTAATTAAGTTTATAATAATTTTATAAGCCTAGTATAAAGGTTTATAGTATTTTTAACTTTTCTAATACTATTATAAGCTTTAATAAGTATCTTATTAATATTAATTTATATAAGGTAAGTATAATACTTAAATTTAGCTAAAGTAAAGTTATTACTAGTATTATAAATAATCTAGTCTAGAGGGCTTAAATAGGTATTTATCTAGTACTTTCTAATAATATCCTAGATATTATAAGCCTTTTACTTCCTAAGGTTAAGGAATTAAGCTAGTTAAAATAAAGTTACTAAGTTAATAATATAAAGAACTAGTTAGCTATTAATTTATATAATATTAATAATAATCTTATAGTTAAAGTTATAGTTATCCTTAATTATAAATTTAAATTAGCTAAGGGCCTTTTTATTTATTTAATAATAGTAGTAAACCTTAGTTAGCTTCTTAATTATATAATATTTAATATTATAACTAGCTTATTAAAGGATCTTTATAAGCTATTAAATTAAGGGATAACTAAATCTTTAGTAAAGTTAATAAATCTCTCCTTTTAATAGGTAAAAAGTAGTTATTTCTTTTACTTCTAAAAGCTACTAAAGATAGCCTTATCTTTATATAATTAGTATAGTCTTATTACCTTAAATTAATATATTAGTAAGGTTATTAATCTTAACCTTTATTTTATTTATATTAGTAAGGGAGAAGAGAAAAGGGTTATAATATTAAGGATATAGAAGTTAAGTTAGCTAAGCTTTATAGGTATTTAGATAATATTATATATTATTACTAATCTAGCTCTAAAGTTAATAACTTCTAGCTTATAAGGTATTATCTTTAATAAAGGTATTAATTTTAATAAGGCTTTAGCCTATGCCTTCCCTATAGTTAATTTACCTAAGGTTTTTATATCTAGTATAATTCCTTAAAAGACCTTATTAAAATAGTATTCTTTAAAGATATAGTAAATTAAATTATCCTTATTAAAAGCTTCTTTAAGGTATAGCTCTTATTTAAATAAGGTATATTAAAAAGCGTAATTATTAAGTATTATAAGGATATTAGTATTATTTATTATTTATAATCCTAAGTAAAAGAATTATATAATACTAAGATATACCTTTAATAATAGCCTTTCCTTAGTATCTTTATTATTATTATCTTAGGCTTAAGTATAAACCTTAAGTTAAGATTCCTAGTCTTTACTTTCTTTATTTTAGTATTAGTATTACCTTTATATATAGTAAGAAATACTTAAAACTTCTTATCTAAAAGAGGTAAATAATAGTGCTTACTAGCTTATTACCTTTCTTTTTCCTTTTAATACTTAGTATTAAAGTAGTTAGATAACTAGTAGCTATTCTTACTATAAATAAAGTATTACTTTAGTTACTTAAAGTTACTATAATAGCTTTCTTTTCCTTAGTCTTTTTAATTTTACTTACTATATTAGTAGTTTATAAATATTACCTTTAATAAGTCTTTTCTTAATACTAGTAATATTAAGTACTTCTTATATTACTTTTATAATAGTAATTAACTTATAAAGGTTATTAGTAAGGTTTTTAAAGCCTAAGGTATATATATACTTTACTACCTAATATTTAGGAATACTAAAAACTATATTTAGTATTTACTTATAAAGCTTTATATTTACTATATTAAAGGGGTATAAGCCTTTATAAACCTTTTTAAGGTAGCTAATAAGATTTTAAGGTACCTAAGCTTACTTTTTTAGGGTTTTAAGTAATTATATTCTTATAGGTAATATTACTTTATTTATATTAGTAAAACTATTAATTATTTTCTATCTTAAAGTATTAATAAATATTAGTAATTATCTCTTTATAAGAAAGGTTCTTACTAGAAAGGTAATTAAGGAAGTATTATTTAGTATTTCCTATTAGTATAATAAAAAGGCTTTTTAAAAGTAAGACTTAGGGAAATTAATTTAGTTATATTTACTTTTAAAGAGTATAATCTTTAGTATAAGGAAATTATATAGTTTCTTACTATAGTAATTACTATTTTTATATATCTTTATAAGCTTAGAAATTTTCTTTATAATTTATTTATTAGAAAAAAAGTAAGAAAGTATAAGTTATTAAGAATAAGAATATTATTTAGCTTTAAAGTTTTAATATAATTAAGATTATTATAGGGTTTTTATAAAGAGTATAAATATTATTTTTATTAAGGTTAAGGGGAATAAATAAGATAAATCTTTAGGGTAGTAACTTCTAGGGGTTATATTTAGGGTAGTTTAGTAAATTATAACCTTTTTTTTAGCTATAATAATATTATTTTTCTTAAAGTATATATTCTAATATAATAATAACTAAAAGCCTTAGACCTTAGGTAATATATATATTATTATCTTATAAAAAGCTTTATAGTTCTCTTATAAGATTATTTTAAGCTCTCTTAAATATCTCTTTAAATTATTCTTTAAAGTTTTCTTTAAAGTTTTTCTAAAGGTCTTTATCTTTTTAATATTAATACTTATTAGTATAAATAAACCTTATAATATAGTTATTAAGCTTATACTTTATAGTAGTTTTAGGGTTTAGTTAGGTAAGTTTCTCTTAATTCTTTATAAGCATTAAAGAGTATAGTTAAAGTTACCTTAGTAATTTATCTTTAAATAGTCTTTTAAGGATTATTTCTAAAGGTATTTAAGGTATTTTAATATTAAAGAAAGGGGCTTAAGGGGTTTATTTTATTAATAAACTACTATTTAATTTTATCCTAGGAAATAAATAGGAAAATAAGGAAAAATAGTATAAAAGGAATATAGTTAATATATATTATGTACGCTAGCTAGCTCTATATAGGCTAGTACTAGTACTCCTATTAGTTTATTAAAGAGGAAAACCCTTAAAGGAAAGAAAAACCCCTTATATCTATTATAGTATTAGCGCTAGCCCTTATCTAGGCCTATGCTACTTAGTGTGTAACTAGTTATAAGTATTTATTACTAGCTTATACTAGCCTTATTCTATAAGAGAAAAGGAAAAAGAAAAATTTATAATAAGGAGAGTTTCCTACCCCTTCTAGTATAATTTTAGTCCTAATATATACTTATCCTAGCCCCTAAGGCTAGTTTACCTATATACTTACTTATTTTAATTCTCCCTTATATATATTAGGAGTAACCTAGGGCTAAATCTTAGCTATACTAGCTAAATACTAGATCCTATGCTAATATATAATATTATAGTTATTTAGTGCTAATAAACTATTAAGCTATTTATCTTACCTTTAGGGGATTATCTAGGGCTAGCCTTACTTCCTATATATCTCTAGGCTAATAATATTATAGTTATATATAGTTATAGTTATAGTAATTAACTATTATATAGTACTAATTCTCTTTTACTTAGCTATAGCTATATAGGGGTAAAGTTACCCTAGGAATATATCTCTAAAATAAAAACTTATTAAAGCTTATCTTTCCTATATATAATTAAACTATTATTAAGGAAATATACTTATTTAATCCTATATAAAACTTTTATATTTCCTTTAGGTTATAAGTAAGTAAGTAGTCCTTTATAAGCTCTCTAGTATATTAGCCTTAGTTTAGTTACTCTTTATTATACTAGTCCTTTTATTATTACTTTTATTTTTTATATAGGTTTATATCTAGCTTACTATTAATAGGATTATATCTCCTTAAGGCCTCCTATAGTAGAGTATAGTTACTATTAATATAGTTATAGTCTAGATCTTTTTACTATATTACTCTTAATAGTTTTAGCCTTAAATCTTTATTTTATACTATTTAAGTAAAGGTTAAGGGGAGATAAAGGTCTTAGCTTCTAGTTAAGCTATAAGTATAGCCTTAAATATACTAATAATAACCTATAGGTAAGCTAATTAATTTATTATAAAGCTCTTAATAATTTCTCTTAGCTTTTCTTCTTTCTTAGTTAGTATATAATATATACTTACTTTATAAATAAAAATAAGTTAAATTACTTATATATATAGAAGCTAGGTATCCCTAAAGCTATAGCCTTAAGCTAATACTAATAACTTAGTAAGTATAAGCTATTACTAAGCTAGCTTACCTTTAAGGATATTTTTATAAGCACTTTAGTTAAGCTTCTTATTAACTTAGACTCCTAGGAATTTATATAATTCTATAGGTATTACTTTCTTTATTCTAAGCTAGACTTTAGTCTAAGGGGCTAGTAAGACTTACTAAAGTATATAAGCTTTATTTTTACTAAGTTAAACTTTACTTTTACTTTCTTTACTTATTTTTATAGACTTTTTATATTACCTTAAGCTTTTTTAAGTCTAGGCTATATTCTTTTTAAATATTACTATATTTAAATTATTAGTAAATCCTATAGTTACTATACCTAGAATAGCTTAAAGATACTTATATAGCTTTACTAAATAAAAAAGAAAAAATAAGTAAGAGAGATAAGCCTTATAAAGTACTAGCCTTAATATTAAATAGTCTAGATAGTTCTTTATTAAAGCTAAGCTAGCTTATTTTATTTATAAGAAAGCTATATATTACTACTATTACCTAGTGTAAGATACTTATCTTAATAAGTAAGGTAATAAGGTATAAGTAACTAACTTTATTAAATATTACTAAGATATTTATTTATATAAGTAAGGTAAGTCTATCCCTTTCCTAGGCCTTTTTATATATTTTACTAAGGCTTATATTATAGTTTTTATTAATCTATTTATTTTATTTTTATTTATAGTTTAGAGAGAAAGCCTTTTACCTTAGTAAAGGCTATAAGCTACTTTATAATTATTACTTTAATAACCTTTCTTACTATATTAAGTAATAATATAAGTCTTTAGGTATTAGCTTTTTTATTTCCTTAGTTATTTTACTAGGCTTCCTAATTACTATTACCCTTATAAATTAGAATTAAGCTAGGAAGTATTTTACTTTAAGGACTATATTTAGTAGCCTAGTTATAGTATCCCTAGCTAGGTCCTTATAGGCCTTAATAAGACTTATAGGGAGTTTATTATTACCTAGGGCCTTTTAGTTAGCTATATTTAATAGGATAGTTTTAATATTTTCTAATATAAATTATTTATAGTCTAAAAATAGTATATTATTTAGTTTTAGAAAGGAAAGGTTTAGAATATAAAAGAGGTTTACTATAGGTTTAAGGAAGAATCTTTATACTAGTATATTAGCTTTATTTATATATATAGTAGCTAGGTTAGTATTAATTTTAGTTCTCTTAAGCTCTAGAAGTCTAGGAAGTTCTAGAGAGGCTTAGCTCTAAAGGTAAGCTTATCTCTTTAGCTTTTATACTTCTTTATTCTTAGACTAGGTATTAGTGTTTTTAAGGCTTCCCTTTATATATTTTATTTTTCTCTTTAATAATATATTCCTAGTCTTTTTTATCTTATTATAAGCCTCTTAGTTAGTGTTAGTTCTTTAGTGTTTTTACTATTTCTTAGCTTATTTAGCTTTAGTAACTAACTCCTTAGCTTTTCTTAATTACTATCTCTTTAGGCTAAGGAGGCCTTAGGGCTTTTATAGGGTCACTTTCTTTACTATTTATTATAGGTTTATAATAAGCTATATAGTGTATTTATTAATCCTATCTTTATTATAAGGGTTTAGGGCGTTTTTCTCTTAGAGTTATACTATTACTTTTACTTATATATATTTCTTATTTATTACGCCCTAATTATATCTAAGGGCTAGGGGTTTGTTCTTAGTGCTTAGTAAAAATACTAATTAGCTATAAAGTATAGTTAAATCCTATAAGCCTTACTACACTATTATAATAGACTTAGATATCTAGTATTACTTACACTAGGTTTATAGTGCTATCTTTATCTCTAGCCCTTTACCTTATAAGTTCCCCTTATAGCATTACTAATCTAAGCCTTTACTACCTTATAAATTCTAGTAATTATTTTACTTTATTACTTATTTTATTATAATAGTCTTATAGGGAATACTTTTAGTTAAAATTACTTATAAATATACACTAATTATAAGGCTTCTTTATATTAATAGTATAAATAAGGGTATTTTATTTATTACTATAGTTTTCTAAGTATAAGGAGTAAATATTTACTTCTTATATTTCTATTAGGGACTAGTTAGTTCTTCCTAAGCTATTTATAATCCTATATTATATTTCTTATTTATATAAATAGTATTATACTTATTATAATATACTAGTTAGAATTAGGTAAGGCCTAGGGCTAGTAGCTATAGTTACTTTATATATTCTTACTCTTAAATTATAATTATATTTATATTAGTTTAGTAATATAGTATAATATATATAAGGCTATTTTGCTTATTTATATTCTAGAAAAAAACCTATAGTATTACTATATTAATTAGGGGAGTGTCTTTTCTATTTTACACTAGCTTTAATCTAAATTTAACTAGCTTTATATACTATCTTATACTCCTAGCCCTAGGCTATTTAGTGCTTTATTTTATAAATATTAGGTAGCCTCTTTTCCTTCTTACTATACTAGTAAGTTTAATAGCTATAATAAATCTCTTCTAAGTTAAGGCTAGGCCCCTAGTTAGGGATTAAGTAATAAAGTAAGATAGTTATTTAAGGTAACTTACTTTTACTATATTTTATTTTTCCTTTAGGATAAGGTAATTCTTAAACTAGGCTAAATATAGTTTAAAGTAAAGAATATACTTCTCTTATATTTAGCTATTTATTATAAGGTAATTTATTTTACTTTTCTTATATTAGCTAGTGCTATACTTACTATACTATAAGGTTACCTTATAGAACTTTATAATATAACTTATTTAAAAGTAATTATAGTATTATTTAAGTTAGAGGGTTTTATTATATAATTTAGTTTAAAATAGCTTTACTTTAAAAACTATTTTATTACTATAAATCTTATTAGCTTCTTTAACTTTAGCTAAGCTAAGGATTAGGGTAGTTCTTAAGGCTCCCTTACCTTAGGGGTACCTTATAGTTATCTTAATTATATTTACTTTATTAGCTTTTTAATCTTAGTTACTAGGTTTTTAATAAATATATACTTTATAAGAAATCCTTTAATAATAATACTAAGTATATAGTAGTAAAGGGCTACCTTTAGTTTAAATATATAGGATATTTATTTTTAGTTTTCTTTATATTAAGTAATATTTCTATTAAAGGTAATAATTATATTACTACTAAGAAGTCTTCTAGCTATTATTACTATTATATAATTAGTAGCTTTATTAACTACTATTACTATATTTTTAGCGCTTCTAAACTAAAGTAATTCCTAAATAAAGTTACCTTTAATAAGGACTTTTTATACTATTTACTAGGGATTTAGAGAGAGGGGTAATAGTATTTAGTTATTTTTATATAAGGCTAGCTATAATGCTTACCTAGGTTAAGGTATTATTACTTTTAGTTTTCTTTTTATTACTTTCTTAAGGGTATTTTTAAGGGCTTTCTTTATTATATAAATATTACTATTATTACTTACTATTTTTATTTTAGCTTAGGTATAGTTTACTACCTAATAAGCTATAGCCTTAGTAATATGCTATACTTAGGTAACTTTATTACTAGGGATAAGGCTAGTAATCTCTTTATAGTATTTTATATTTTCTAGATATTTAAATTAAATTTAATCTATTATTAAGCTATTATTACTTCTCTAGATATTAAACTATCTTATACTAATATTAAGGTAGTAGTAACTCTATACTAGCCCCTTTTTCCTTTATTAATTACTATTAGTACCTTTTTCTTTTACTTATCTCTAGCTTTATTATAATATAATATTATAGGAAAGGGTAAATAAAGGTAAGGATTTTAAATATTAACTTAGTTTATATTTTAGAGATAATTCTAGATCTTTAGAGCAGTGCGGAAAAATATGCAAAGGTTTTTAATATAGTTAATATAATAAAGCTAGGAAGCTTAATTAAAGCCTAGAAGCCTAATTAAATAAAAAAACTAAATAATTATATAATAATAAGGTAATGTCTTCTTATATTAAATAGGGTAAAATAGGTAAAACCTAAAAAATAGGTAAAAGTAAGTAAAATAGGATTAATAGGATAAATAGGATAAACATAAAAAATAATAGAATAATAGAATAAATAGAATAGGATAAATAGGTTAAATAAGAAAAATAAAATAAATAGGAAAAATAAGGAAAGAGAGAGAAAGAGTTTATAATTACTAAAAAGAGTAACTAGGGTAATTCTTTATCTTTATGTAATATATACTAAACATAGAGAAGTAAAGATAGTTATAGTAAATAATATAAAAAGAAAAGAGAAAAGAGGTATAAAAAGAGGTTATATAGGTTAGCTAGCTTAGCTAAGGGTTATTTTTAATATTAGGTTTAAGTAAAATGCCTTATAGTAATAGACTTAGTTATTAAGTTAGTTTTCTTATAATAGATAATAAGATTAATTAATTAATAATAATATTCTAAAGGCCTAAGGGTTAATAAATTGGTCTCTTAGAAGCCTAATAAGTCTAAAGATTTAGTCTTTTCCTTTAGTATACTCTATAGTTATATCTCTTTACCTAAATAGCTTATATATTAGCTTAAGAGATAAGGGGCTATATTATTTATAAAAATATCTTTTCTTATTGATTGATTTTTAAAATTTTTTTGCGTCATTAGTTATAGCTAATGCATCTAATTTATTATAATATATAATTATTACTAGCAATACCTAGCTAGTAAAATAATTAATATCTAAATACTTATAGCTATAGTAATAAATAAAACCTATAATTAGTATAAGCTCTAAGGTTATAAATACAGGGGCTATAAGGTTAGAGCAAAGTTTGCAATAAACTTTATAGTTATATTAGCGTAAGAGTTATAATTCGTGACTGCAGTTAAACTTAAATTCGTTCGAGTTTTACTTATAGCATAAATTAACGCGATTCCCCCTTCCTCTGCGACCGTGCTTGTTCCATCTGGGGTATTAGGCTGTAAAATACTAAGCAGTTTTACCTCGTGCTTGGGAGGGATATCTTTTCTTATAATACTTAACTTATTTATAGTTATAGTTAATTACTAATTAGTATTAGTTATACTAAGGAATATTATATTAGTATAAAGGGTTAAATTTAATAAAGTTAATAATAGCTATAGTTTAAAAGAAAAAAAAAAAAGAAGGAAAGGAATTTAGCTAGAAGAGAAAGTAAGTAAAAAGGGGAAAAGTAAGGTAATAGTATAAGGGTATTATAAATAGTATAGGGTTACTTATAATGTGGCTAATTACATTACGTGTATCCCTTTAGTAGCTCTACCCTTTAGCTATGGTTAGACTAACTATTGTCTAAAGGTCGAAGGAAGCCACAAAAAACTAATATTTTAAATAGAGATAAATAATAAAGAGTAAGGATAATAATATAATACTAAAAGAAGTTAGTAATTATTATATAATAGTAAGAATAAAGCTATTATTAAGCTAGTAAAGGTAACTTATAAAGTCTATAAATATTATAAGAGAGAGAAAGTATAAGAAAAAGGGAAAAATAAGTCTTTTTATATTAACCCTAAACCCCTTAAGTAATCTAATATACTATATATAGCTAATTTATAAATTATAATAATACTTATTAGTATTATTACTTATATATAGATTTACTAGTTATAAACTTATTGTGGCTTCCTTTAGACCTTCGGACAATAGTTAGTCTAACCGTAGCTAAAGGGTAAAGCCACTAAAGGGATACACATAAAATAATTAGTTATATTATAAGTAACCCTACACTATTTATAGTGCCTTTATACTATTACCTTACTTTTCCCTCTTTTTACTTACTTTCTCTTTTAGCTAAATTTCTCTCTTTCTCTCTTTTCTTTTCTTTCTTAGACTTAAGCTATAATTAACTTTATTAAATTTAACCCTTTACACTAGTATAATATTCCTTAGTATAACTAATACTAATTAGTAGTTAACTATAACTATAGATAAGTTAGGTATTATAAGAAGAAATATTTCTATATTTAATATAGCCCCTTACCTCTTAAGCTAATATATAGGCTATTTAAGTAAAGAGGTATAACTATAAAGTATACTAAAGAAAAAGACTAAATCTTTAGACTTATTAAGCTTTTAAAAACTAATTTATTAACCCTTAGGCCTTTAGGATATTATTATTAATTAATTAATCTTATTATCTATTATAAGAAAACTAACTAAATAACTAAGTCTATTACTATAAGGTATTTTACTTAAACCTAATATTAAAAATAACCCTTAGCTAAGCTAGCTAACCTATATAACTTTTCTTTTATATACCTTTTTCTCTTTTCTTTATTTATAATTTACTATAATAGTTTTTATACCTTTATATTTAGTATATATTATATTGATTTTTAAATTTTTTTGCGTCATTGGTTATAGCCAGAGCATTGTTTGTAGTGTAGTTAGTGTAGTTTTTAGGAAAATCTTGTATTTATAGTGTAGTTTTTTTACTTATATTTAGTGTAGTGTAGTTTTTTCTCCTTATAGTTAGTGTAGTTACTAACTACACTAACTACAATACATTACAAACACTACAAATAGAGTGTTAGGGATAAAAAAAAGTGGGGCTTTTTACTAGTTAGTATTATTATAAGGATTAAAAGAAGGTTATTAATTAAAAGCTTATATTATTAGCTATTTTATCTAATTAGTTATATAATTTATTGATTTTTAAAATTTTTTTGCGTCATTGGTTATAGCCAATGCATCTGATTTATTATAACATATAATTAGTTATATAATTTATAAGATTATACTATTTTAAGGATTTTACTATAAGTTAGGTTATATATAATATTATAACTTTTTAATAAAACTATTATACTTAATACTTTATTTTACTAATATAACTTTTAGAAAAACCTTCTTAATATATTATTTACTATTACTATAAATTATTTTCTATTTCTATAAATTATTATTATTATTTTAATTAAAAATACCTTAAACTAATATAATAAAATTAATTAATAAATCTAAGTAAATAACTAGGAGTTAATAAAGGATATACTTAGTACCTAAATATTATAAGTAATATAATAAGAACTTAAAAAAACTAAAAACTCTTTATTTACTATTTAAACTAATTTAAACTAATTTAATATTACTTTTAGCTTTATAATTCTAAAGTTTTAAGAAGTTATATATAGTAACTTTATATATTTTATTACTATAATATATAAAGAAAGAATATAATATTCTAATATTTATAATATATTAATATATAACTAATAGTATTATTTAAATTAGGCTATATAGCTAAATTAACCTATAAAAATAAGTTTAACTTATTTTTAGAAACTATCCTAGGACCCACTTTAAAATAATAAATTATAATTATTATAATAACTATAATAGCTCTAATAACCTTAATCATAATTAGTTTAACCTATTTATAGAAATATTTATAAGACCCACTTTTAAATTATATATTATAATTATTATAAGAACTATAAGAACTTTAATAACCTTATTTATGATTAGTTTAATCTATTTTTAGATATTATACTAAGACCTACTTTTATTTAATATACTATAAGTCTATAACTACTATAATTATTATTATTATAATATTAAAAAAACCTTTGCATATTTTTCCGCACCGCTCTAAAGGTCTAGAATTACCTCTAAAATATAAACTAAGCTAATATTTAAAATCCTTACCCTTATTTACCCCTTCCTATAATATTATATTATAATAAAACTAAAGGTAAGTAAGAGAAGGAAGTACTAATAGTAATTAATATAGGAGAAAGGGGCTAGTATAAAGCTACTATTACCTTAACGCTAGTATAGGATAGTTTAATATCTAGAGAAATAATAATAACTTAATAATAGATTAAATCTAATTTAAATATCTAGAAAATATAAAATACTATAAAGAAATTACTAGCCTTATCCTTAGTAATAAAGTTACCTAAGTGTAATATATTACTAAGGCTATAGCTTATTAAGTAATAAACTATACCTAAGCTAAAGTAAAAGTAATAAGTAATAATAGAAATATTTATATAATAAAGAAAGCCCTTAAAAATACCCTTAAGAAAGTAATAAAGGAGAAAACTAAGAGTAATAGTACCTTAACCTAGGTAAGTATTATAGCTAGGCTTATATAGAAATAACTAAATACTATACCCCCTCCCTTTAAATCCCTAGTAAATAGTATAAAGAAGTCCTTATTAAAGGTAATATTATCTAGGAATTACTCTAGTCTAAAAGCGCTAAAGATATAGTAATAATAGTTAATAAAGTTACTAGTTATATAATAGTAGTAGTAGCTAGAAAACTCCCTAGTAGTAATATAATTATTATATTTAAATAAAATACTACTTAATATAAAGAAAACTAAAAATAAATATCCTATATATTTAAACTAAAGGTAGCCTTTTACTACTATATACTTAGTATTATTATTAAGGAATTCCTTATAAAGTATATATTTATTAAAAACCTAGTAACTAAGATTAGTAAGGTAAATAAAGTAAATATAATTAAGGTAACTATAAGGCACCCCTAAGGTAAGGAAGCCCTAAGAACTACCCTAATTCTTAGTTTAACTAAAGTTAAAGAAACTAATAAGATTTATAGTAATAAAATAGTTTTTAAAGTAAAGCTTTTCTAAACTAAACTATATAATAAAACTCTTTAACTAAGATAATACTATAATTACTTTTAAATAGGTTATATTATAAAGTTTTATAAGATAGCCCTAAGGTATAGTAAGTATAGCACTAGCTAGTATAAGGAAAGAGAGTTATCTTACCTTATAATAAATAGCTAACTATAGGAAAAGTATATCCTTTACTTTAAACTATACTTAGCTTAGTCTAAGGATTACCTTATCTTAAAGAAAAATAAAATATAGTAAAAGTAAGCTACCTTAAATAGCTATTTTACTTTACTACTTAATCCCTAACTAAAGGCCTAACCCTAACTTAGGAGAGATCTATTATAGCTATAAAACTAACTAGTATAGTAAAAGAAAAAGAGGTTACTTAATACTTATAAGATAAAGCGCTAAATAACCTAGGGCTAGAAGTATAAGAAAATATATAAAGCTAGTTAAAACTAGCTTAAAACTAGTTAAAACTAGCTTAAAACTAGTATAAAATAAAAGAGACCCTTCCCTCCTTTAATTAATATAGTAATACTATAGGTTCTTTTCTAAAATATAAATAAGAAAAATAGCCTTATATATATTATATTATATTACTAAACTAATATAGATATAATTATAATTTAAGAGTAAGAATATATAAAATAACTATAGCTACTAGCCTTAGGCCTTACCTAATTCTAACTAGCATACTATAATAAGTATAATGCTATTTATATAAATAAGAAGTATAATATAGGATTATAGATAGCCTAGGGAGGAACTAATTAGTCCTAATAGAAATACAGGAATAAACATTTACTCCTATACTTAGAGTAACGGAGTGTTAGGAGCGCAGAGGTCAGAGACAGGACGTTTGTCGGAGCGGATCTTCGGAGGACCTTCGGGCCGCGTGGATAACAAAGAGGCTAGCTAGCTATGAGATAGCCACGTGCTCGTAGAGCGGGTATTTCTCAAGGGCTGTGCACATTATTAGTGCCAGGCTAGAGATTAAAACCTTCACGCACCTACCCCTAGCTAGTATCTATTAAGCAGCGACTGCGAGAATCTTAGCCATCACTTCGTTCATTCAACCCTAGGCTACAAGCCGTGACACGGAGTAGAAGAACTACTAGAATTTACAAACTAGTGGAGGCTTAGATTAGTTACGCCCTAGGGAGAACCTATAAGGCAGAGGGTAAGGGATAGAGATAGCACTATAGATCTAGCGTAAGTAACACTAGATATCTAAGTTTATTATAATAGCGTAGTAAGGCTTATAGGATCTAACTATGCCTTATAGCTAATTAGTATCTTTACTAAGCATTAAGAACAAGCCCCCTATTCTTAGATATACCTAGGTAATAATAAATAAGAAATATATAAAAGTAAAGGTAGTAGTCTAACTCTAGGAGAAGGACGCTCTAGAACCTTATAATAAAGAAAGGATTAATAAATATATTATATAGCTTATTATAAACCTATAATAAATAGTAAAGAAAATAGCCTTATAAAAGCCCTAAGGCCTCCCTAGCCTAGAGAGGTAATAGTTAAGAAAAGCTAAGGAGTTAGTTACTAAAGCTAGGTAAGCTAAGAGGTAGTAAAGATATTAGAGAACTAATGCTAACTAGGAGGCCTATAATAAGATAAAGAAGGATTAGGAATATATTATTAAGGAGAAAAAGTAAAATATATAGTAAGAAGCCCTAAGGAATACTAATACCTAGTCTAAGGATAAAGAAGTATAAAGGCTAGAGAGGTAAGCTTACCTTTAGAGCTAAGCCCCCTAAAACTTCCTAAACTCCTAAAGCTTAAGAGAACTAAAATTAATACTAACCTAGCTACTATATATATAAATAAAGCTAATATACTAGCATAAAGATTTTTCCTTAAACTTATAGTAAACCTCTCCTATATCCTAGACCTCTTCTTCCTAGAATTAAATAATATACTATTTCTAGACTATAAATAATTTATACTAAAGAATATTAAAACTATCCTATTAAATATAGCTAACTAAAAGGCCCTAGGGAATAATAAACTCTTTATAGGCCTTATTAAGGCCTATAAAGAGCTAGCTAGAGATACTATAACTAGGCTACTAAATATAGTCCTTAAAGTAAAATACTTCCTAGCTTAATTTTAATTTACTAGGGTAATAGTAATAAGAAAGCCTAGTAAAATAACTAAGAAAATAAGAAAAGCTAATACTTAAAGACCTATATTACTACTTAATATAGTAAGAAAGGTTATAGAAGTAATAATAGTAAAGTAGCTTATAGCCTTTACTAAGGTAAAAGGCCTTCTCCTTAAACTATAAATAGGAAATAAAATAAATAAGTTAATAAAGACTATAATATAAGCCCTAGTAAAATATATAAAGAAAGCCTAGGAGAGAGGTAAACTTACCTTACTTATATAAATAAATATCTTAGTAATATTTAATAAAGTTAGTTACTTATACTTTATTACCTTACTTATTAAGATAAGAATCTTATACTAGCTAATAATAATAATATATAGCTTCCTTATAAATAAAATAAGCTAGCTTAGCTTTAATAAAGGACTATTTAAACTATTTAATATTAAGGCTAGTACCTTATAAGGCTTACTTCTTTTACTTATTCTTTTTTTCTTTATTTAGTAAAGCTATATAAGTACCTTTAGGCTATTCTAGGTATAGTAATTATAGGATTTACTAATAATATAAATATAGTAGTATTTAAAAAGAATATAGCCTAGACTTAGAAAAGACTTAAGGTAATATAAAAGGTTTATAAATAATAAGTAAAGAAAGTAAGAGTAAAGTTTAACCTAATAAAGATAAAGCTTATATACTTTGGTAAGTCTTACTAGCCCCTTTAAACTAGAGTTTAGCTTAAAATAAAGAAAGTAATGCTTATAGAATTATATAAATTCCTAGGAGTCTAGGTTAATAAGAAGCTTAACTAAAGTACCTATAAAAATATCCTTAAAAGCAAGCTAGCCTAGTAATAGCTTATACTTACTAAGTTATTAGTATTAGCTTAAGGCTATAGCTTTAGGAATACCTAGCTTTTATATATATAGGTAGTTTAACTTATTCTTACTTATAAAGTAAGTATATACTATATACTAACTAAGAAAGGAGAAAAGCTAAGAGAAATTATTAAGAGCTTTATAATAGATTAATTAGCTTACCTATAGGTTATTACTAGTGTATTTAAGGCTATACCTATAGCCTAACTAAAAGCTAAGACCTTTATCCCCCTTAACCTTTATTTAAATAGTATAAAATAGAGATTTAAGGCTAGAACTATTAAAAGTAATATAGTAAAAAGATTTAGACTATAACTATATTAGTAGTAACTATACTTTACTATAGGAGGCCTTAAGGAGATATAATCCTATTAATAGTAAGCTAAATATAGACTTATATAAGGAATAAAAGTAATAATAAGAGAACTAGTATAATAAAGAGTAATTAAACTAAGACTAATACACTAAAGAGCTTATAGAGAACTACTTACTTACCTATAATTTAAAGGAAATATAAAAGTTTTATATAGGACTAGATAAGTATATTTCCTTAATAATAGTCTAACTATATATAGGAAAGATAAGCCTTAATAAGTTTCTATTTTAAAGATATATTCCTAGGGTAACTTTACCTTTATATAGCTATAGCTAAGTAAAAGAGGATTAGTACTATATAATAGTTAACTACTATAACTATAACTATAATATTATTAGCCTAGAGATACATAGGAAGTAAGGCTAGCCCTAGATAATCCCCTAAAGGCAAGATAAATAGCTTAATAGTTTATTAGCACTAGATAACTATAATATTATATATTAGCATAGGATCTAGTATTTAGCTAGCGTAGCTAAGATTTAGCCCTAGGCTACTCCTAATATATATAAAGTATAGATAAACTAAGGGAGGATTAGAATAGGTAAGTATATAAGTAAACTAGTCCTAGGGGCTAGGATAAGCATATATAAGAACTAAAATTATATTAAAAGGAGGTAAGAAACTCTCCTTATTATAAATTCTTCTCTTTTCCTTTTCTCTTATAAGATAAGGCTAGTGTAAGCTAGTAATAAACACTTATAACTAGTTACACACTAAGTAATATAGGCCTAGATAAGGGCTAGTGCTAACACTATAATAGATATAAGAGGTTTTTCTTCCCTTTAAGGGTTTTTCCTTTAATAAACCAATAGGAGTACTAGTACTAGCCTACATAGAGCTAGCTAGCGTACATAATATATATATAATATTAAAAAGAGAAAAAGAAAAGAATTTTACTTTATTAATATTTTAAAAACCTTAAAATATTAAATAATTAAAAAGGCTAGCTATTTCTATAGTAATTTACTTATACTTATTAATCTTTATATTTTATTTATTTATAAGTTATTTATTTTTAATTAAACCTTAACACTAATAATATTATAAGCTATTATAAGCTATTATAAGCTATTATAACTTATAATAAGCTATTCCTATTAAGTTTAGTAATAGTTTATTTTATTTAATTACTTTAGTTTAATTTTTTTAATTAAAAATAATAGTAATAATTTATATAAATACAAAATAATTAATAGTAATAGTAAATAATATAATTAGAAGGTTTTTATTAAAGTTATATTAGTAAAATAAAGTATTAAGTATAATAGTATTATTAAAAAGTTATAATATTATATATAACCCTAGTTATAGTAAAATCCTTAAAATAGTATAATATTATAAATTATATAACTAATTAGATAAAATAGCTAATAATATAAGCTTTTATATAACTAGCTTTCTTTTAATCCTAGTAATAACCTTAATTAATAAGAAGTCCCACTTTTTTTTACCTAACAATACATTTGTAGTGTTTGTAGTTAGTGTAATTTAGGAAAAAAATTTGTAGTGTAATGTATTGTAGTTTTTTTAGCTTGTAGTTAGTGTAATTTGTAGTGTAATGTAATTTGTAGTGTAGTAACTACACTACACTACAAAAACTACACTACACTACACATTGTAGTGCAATGCTCTGGTTATAGCTAATGCATCTAATTTATTATAACACATAATTATTACTAGCAATACCTAGCTAGTAAAATAATTAATATCTAAATACTTATAGCTATAGTAACAAATAAAACCTATAATAAGTATAAGCTCTAAGGTTATAAATATAGGGGCTATAAGGCTAGAGTAAAGTTTGTAATAAACTTTATAGTTACATTAGCGTAAGATATAGTTATAATTCGTAACTATAGTTAAACTTAAATTTATTTAAGTTTTACTTATAGCATAAATTAACGCAATTCCCCTTCCTTTATAACTATGCTTATTTTATCTCTTTTACTTATGCTTTAAAGCTCTAAGGCAAACTAAACATATAACTAATTAACCCCTAACTAATTAGACTATAGTATAACTAATTAGACTATAGTATAGCTAAGGGTAACTAAAAGCTAGGGCAATAACCACTAGGCTATAAAACCTTTAAGCTATCTAAAAGCTAACAAAAATCCTAATTAAAAGGAAATTAAGAAAACCAAAGAAAATATAGAGGAATTTAAGAAAAGTAAGAATAAGAAGGGGAATAAAAGACTAAAGAAAAAGGCTAGATATTTAGAAAAGATGTTAAAAACATAGAGCTTTAATTATTTAAGTAGTTTTACCTCGTGCTTGGGAGGGTATATATTATATAAAGGCAAGGAATTACCCCTAGTTACCTTTTTTAGTAATTATAAACTCTTTCTCCTTCTTTCCTTATTTTTCCTATTTATTTTATTTTTCTTATTTTATTTATCCTATTATTTTTTATATTTATCTTATTTATCCTATTTATCCTATTAATCCTATTTTACTTACTTTTACCTATTTTTTAGGTTTTACTTATTTTATCCTATTTAATATAAATAAACACTACCTTATTATTATATTACTATTTAGTTTATCTTATTTAATTAGGCTTCTAGGCTTTAATTAAGCTTCTAGGCTTTATTATATTAACTATATTCCTTTTATACTATTTTTCCTTATTTTCCTATTTATTTCCTAGGATAGAATTAAATAGTAGTTTATTAATAAGATAAACCCCTTAAGTCCTTTTCTCTAATATTAAAATACCTTAAATATCTTTAGAAATAATTCCTAAAAGACTATTTAAAAATATATTACTAAGGTAATTATAACTATACTCTTTAATACTTATAAAGAATTAAAAGAACTTACTTAACTAAACCCTAAAACTACTATAAAATATAAGCTTAATAACTATATTATAAGGTTTATTTATACTAATAGGTATTAAGGTTAAAGAGATAAAACCTTTAGAAAAACTTTAAAGAAAACTTTAAAAATAGTTTAAAAAGATATTTAAGAGAGCTTAAAATAATTTTATAAAAGAATTATAAAGCTTTTTATAAGATAGTAATATATATATTACCTAAGGTTTAAGGCTTTTAGTTATTATTATATTAGAATATATACTTTAAGAAAAATAATACTATTATAGCTAAAAAAAGGTTATAATTTACTAAACTACCTTAAATATAACCCCTAGAAGTTACTACCCTAAAGATTTACCTTATTTATTTCCCTTAACCTTAATAAAAATAGTATTTATACTCTCTATAAGAACCCCTATAATAATCTTAATTATATTAAGACTTTAAGGCTAAATAATATTCTTATTTCTAATAACTTATATTTCCTTACTTTCTTTCTAATAAATAAATTATAAAAAAGTTTTTAAGCTTATAAAGATATATAAGAATAGTAATTACTATAGTAAGAAGCTATATAACTTCCTTATACTAAAAATTACACTCTTTAAAAGTAAATATAATTAAATTAATTTCCTTAAGTTTTACTTCTAAAAAGCCTTTTTATTATATTAATAGAAAATACTAAATAATACTTTCTTAAATACTTTTTAGTAAAAACCTCTTTTATAAAGAGATAACTACTAATATTTATTAATACTTTAAGATAAAAAGTAATTAATAGTTTTACTAATATAAATAAAGTAATACTACCCTTAAGAATATTATTACTTAAAACCTAAAAAAGTAAGCTTAAGTGCTTTAAGATCTTATTAGCTACCTTAAAGAAAGTTTATAAAGGCTTATATCTTTTAATATAGTAAATATAAAGCTTTATAAGTAAATACTAAATATAGTCTTTAGTATCCCTAAATACTAAGTAATAAAGTATATATATACCTTAGGCTTTAAAAACCTTACTAATAACCTTTATAAGTTAATTACTATTATAAAAAGTAATATAAGAAGTACTTAATATTACTAGTATTAAGAAAAACCTATTAAAGGTAATATTTATAAATTACTAATATAGTAAGTAAAATTAAAAAAACTAAGGAAAAGGAAGCTATTATAATAACTTTAAGTAACTAAAGTAATGCTTTATTTATAGTAAGAATAGTTACTAGTTATTAAATTACTTTAATACTAAGTATTAGAAAAAGAAAGAAAGATAATAAGCTAGTAAGTATTATTACTTACTCCCTTTAAATAAGAAATTCTAAGTATTTCTTACTTTATATAAAGATAATACTAATACTAAAATAAAGGAAGTAAAAGATTAAAAATCTTAACTTAAGGTCTATACTTAGGCTTAAGATAATAATAAAAAGATACTAAGGAAAGGCTATTATTAAAGGTATATCTTAGTATTATATAATTCTTTTACTTAGAATTATAAATAATAAATAATGCTAATATCCTTATAATACTTAATAATTAGGCTTTTTAATATACCTTAATTAAATAAAAGCTATACCTTAAAGAAGCTTTTAATAAGAATAATTTAATTTACTATATCTTTAAAGAACACTATTTTAGTAAGGTCTTTAAAGGAATTATACTAGATATAAGAGCCTTAAGTAAATTAACTATAAGTAAGGTATAGGCTAAAGCCTTATTAAAATTAATACCTTTATTAAAGATAATACCTTATAAGCTAAAAGTTATTAACTTTAAAGCTAAATTAGTAATAATATATAGTATTATTTAAGTGCTTATAAAGCTTAGCTAACTTAACTTTTATATTCTTAATATTACTATACCTTTTCTCTTTTCCCTTACTAATATAAATAAAATAAAGGTTAAGATTAATAACCTTACTAATATATTAATTTAAGGTAATAAGACTATACTAATTATATAAAGATAAGGCTATCCTTAGTAGCTTTTAAAAGTAAGAGAAATAGCTACTTTTTACTTATTAAAAGAAGAGATTTATTAACTTTACTAAAGATTTAGTTATCTCTTAATTTAATAGCTTATAAAGATTCTTTAATAAGCTAGTTATAATATTAAATATTATATAATTAAAAAGCTAACTAAAGTTTACTACTATTATTAAATAAATAAAAGGCCCTTAGCTAATTTAAATTTATAATTAAGGATAACTATAACTTTAACTATAAGATTATTATTAATATTATATAAATTAATAGCTAACTAGTTCTTTATATTATTTACTTAGTAACTTTATTTTAAGTAGCTTAATTCCTTAACCTTAGGAAGTAAAAAGCTTATAATATCTAGGATATTATTAAGAGTGCTAGATAAATACTTATCTAAGCCCTTTAAACTAGATTATTTATAATATTAGTAATAACTTTACTTTAGCTAAATTTAAGTACTATACTTACCTAATATTAATTAATATTAATAAAATACTTATTAAAGCTTATAATAGTATTAAAAGGTTAAAAATACTATAAACCTTTATACTAAGCTTATAAGATTATTATAGACTTAATTAGTATAAATATTATACTTAAATAATAACTTTAAATAGCTATTAAGGCTATTAATAACTTAGTAAGTTTAAATAGCCTTATGCCTATATTACTAGTCTTTAAAGCTTACTTATAAATAATAAATAAGTTATTACTAAGTATTTTTATTATTTAATAAGCTAAAGTAATTTAAAAAGTAACTAATAAGGTTTACTATTACTTAGCTAAGAGGTAAGTTTATAATACCTTTAGTGCTTAAAATAGCTTTAATATATTACTAATATATTAGCTATTATTATAAGCTAATATATATATATAAAAAGAAAAAGATAAATAGTATAGCCTTTATAAGCTACTTATTACTAATAAAAAGACTTATATAGTTAAAATACCTTATAGCTTAGCTAAGTTTTACTTTATAGTAATAAAGCTATACTATAAGGACTTATAGTATAAAAAAACTAAAAGGTAAAGCCTTAAGACTTTAAGAAAGGTATACTTAGCTTAAACCCCTTTAAAGTTTTTAATAAATAAAAGAGAGTAAAGGTAACTAAAGGAAATAAGTTACTTATAAACTTAGTAATAAGAGATAAGCTATTTATAAAGAGTAAGAAAGTAAAGATAAAAAAAAGAAAAGCCCTTAGTAAAGAGAAAGTAAGGGAGGCTAAGAAAAAGCCTTATAGTTTAATTTTACTTTAACTAAGGTATAGGAAAAGAAGTAATAATTATAAAGGCTATTAAAGTAAAAATTACTATATATTTATTAATAAAGACTAAGAGAAAGCCTTAATTAAAAAGCTTATAGCTAAAGGTATTGTTAGTTACACTAAGGAACGTTGCACTAGTGCGAAGGGGTCGAATTCGATGAAGTTAATAATAGCTAAGGTCTAAGAGAGAAGAGAGAGAAGGAGAGGAATCTAGCTAGGAGAGAAGGTAAGTAAAAAGAGGGAAAAGTAAGGCAGTAGTGTAAGGGCACTACAAATAGTGTAGGGTTGCTTATAATATAGCTAATTACATTATGTGTATCCCTTTAGTAGCTTTACCCTTTAGCTATAGTTAAACTAACTATTATCTAAAGGTCTAAAGAAAGCTACACTAGCACTCTCTCTTTTCTTTATAGCTAAAGAAGCCTAAAAACATAATAAAAATTAAATTAAAGGAAAGTATATATAAGTAAATCCCTTTATAGGAATCTATAGCTTTAATTAGCTTATATAGCCTTAGTTATTTTAATTAACCTAGTTACTTTAATCTAGTCTAGTTAATTCTTCTCTTCTCCTACCTTTATAGGTCTCTTAACCTAGCTTTCTATATAAATTATTAATTTATTTAAGTTAATTAAGGTTATAAGGGCTAAATTTAGCAATACCTTTATTATTATATTAGCTAGGTTATTATTACTATTAATTCACTTAACTTTATAGATCTTATATCTCTTATATAACTATTAGAGAGCTATAATATTAATTATTAGCTACTTCTCCTTTATTATACCTAGCTTTATAAGGTATTTATATAATAAGAAAAAGTTAGTGTAAAGAATTATTAGGATTTAAGGTATCTTTAATTAGTCTATAATCTAATTAAGGGTTATAGATATTATATACGCAATATTAGCGCCTTAAACTATACTATATAGCTTAGATATAAGTGCGCTATAGGTTATACACTTACTTTTTATTAAGCTATATATAATAATATTACCTCTTATAATAAAGGTATTATTATCTTATATTACTTTATTACTAATTATAATTATATACCTAATTTATAAGCTAAGGTCCTTATTATTAGCTAGAGATCTGTCTATAAATATAAAGAGCTTTGCCTCTTTAAGGGTTAAGGGATATATTATAGTCCTTACTACTAGTGCTTAATTTACTATTCTAGTTATTTATTAAGTTAGGAGATATTATTAGCTAAGGGCTCTTAGTGTTAAGCAGTAATTAATAGGTTATATAATGCTTCTAGTTAGCATACTATTATAATATAGCTCCCTTAGGCTCTTTACTTTATATAGTCTTACTTTACTATAGGGGATTATAAATTAACTTCCTTAATCTTCTAACTTTAGCCTTTTTAAGTTAAGGTTAGTAAATTATTAGCGTTTTAAGTTAGGATATAGCTATTAAAAATAAGGGGATTTATAGTTATTAGTTATTACTTTTCTTTAGCTATAAACTTAGCCCTTTAAAGCTCCTTTTCTTCTTTCTTAAAGAACTTATTATTAGTAAGCCTTAGTGTATTATCTATTTATATCCCTATAATACTAAAGAGGTTCTTATTATTTAGCGCTATAATAAGTAAGTATAGATTATATATTAAAGTTATTGATTTTTAAATTTTTTTTTGTGTCATTGGTTGTGGCCAATGCATCTAATTTATCATAACACACAATTATTGCTAGCAATACCCAGCTAGTAAAACAATTAACATCCAAATATATTAAAGTTATTATCTTAAGGTTATCCCTATAGTAATAAAAGTAAGTTACTTACTAGTAGGTTCCTACCTCTATAATTCTATATAAAGGCTTAATTACTTTTATTACTATTCCTTTAGGGAAGAGGTAAGCTATTTACTTTAGTATCCTTATAATAATTAGCCTATTTAGGGTTATTTATAATTAAATATAGGCTTATATAATATCTTATAGCTAGAGGTAAATACCTCTTTATCTTAATAATAAAGTAAAGGCTATAATAAGCTATTAGCTTAATTGCTATATTATTAGTAATTAAGTTAAGATAGCTTCCTTTCCTTATTATTATAGCCTTATATAATAAGGCATAATTTCTTATATAGTAATTTAGTCCCTTTTCCTTAATTTCCCTAACTATATAAGAATTAAAGATTCTATAGCCTCTATGCTTTATAAAGTTAAATATTATAAACCTAAATATATTATAAGTTTATAAAGCGTTAATTTTAGCTTAGTTAAACTACTTAAAGGGTAAGCCTAGGGTTATAATCTTACCTTATTAATAAAGTTAAAGAGTAAGGTTTTAGTTAGCTTTTTCTTTTACTATAAGGAATATTATATTTAGTATCCCTTTAGCTATAAGCTCTTTAATTAAGGCCTTCTCTTAGTCTTTATTAATAAATATAAGGTAATCTTTACTTTAATTACCTCTATAGCTACTACTCCTTCTCCTATACCTTAGTCTAAGTAAAATTAAACTATAAGGCTTTTCCTTAGCTTTCTTTACTTTCTTTTTATTAAAGGCTTTTCTTTTTCTTTTATCTTTACCTCTTTACTCTTTATAAGTAACTTATCTCCCTAGCTAACCTTACTCTCTCTTATTTATTAAAGACTTTAAGGGCTCTAGGCTAAGTATACTTTCCTAGGTTTTAAGGCTTTATCTCCTAGTTCTCTTTATACTATAAGTCCTTATAGTATAGCTTTATTACTATAAAGTAAAACTTAGCTAGGCTATAAGGTATTTTAACTATATAAGTCTCTTTATTAGTAGCTAGTAGCTTATAAGGGCTATGCTATTTACCTTTTCTCTTTATATATATATATTAGCCTATAATAGTAGCTAATATATTAGTAATATATTAGGGCTATTTTAGGCACTAAGAGTATTATAAACTTACCTCTTAGCTAGGTAATAGTAAACTTTATTAGTTACCTTTTAAATTACTTTAGCTTATTAAATAATAAAAATACTTAGTAATAACTTATCTATTATTTATAAGTAAGCTTTAAAGACTAGTAATATAAGTATAAGGCTATCTAGACTTACTAAGTTATTAATAGCCTTAATAGCTATTTAAAGTTACTATTTAGGTATAACCTTTATACTAATTAAATCTATAATAATCTTATAAGCCTAGTATAAAGGTCTATAGTATCTTTTAACCTTTCTAATACTATTATAAGCTTTAATAAGTATTTTATTAATATTAATTAATATAAGGTAAGTATAGTACTTAAATTTAGCTAAAGTAAAGTTATTACTAGTGTTATAGATAATTTAGTCTAAAGGGCCTAGATAGGTATTTATCTAGTACTCTCTAATAGTATCCTAGATATTATAAGCTTTTTACTTCTTAGGGTTAAGGAATTAGGCTACTTAGAATAAGGTTACTAAGTTAATAATATAAAGGACTAGTTAGCTATTAATTTATATAATATTAATAATAATCTTATAGTTAAAGTTATAGTTATTCTTAATTATAAATTTAAATTAGCTAGGGCTTTTTATTTATTTAATAATAGTAGTAAACTTTAGTTAGCTTTTTAATTATATAATATTTAATATTATAACTAGCTTATTAGAGGATCTTTATAAGCTATTAAATTAAGGGATAACTAAATCTTTAGTAAAGTTAATAAATCTCTCTTTCTAATAGGTAAAAAGTAGCTATTTCTCTTACTTCTAAAAGCTACTAGGGATAGCCTTATCTTTATATAATTAGTATAGTCTTATTACCTTAAATTAGTATATTAGTAAGGTTATTAATCTTAACCTTTATCTTATTTATATTAGTAAGGGAGAAGAGAAAAGGTATAATAGTATTAAGAATATAGAAGTTAAGTTAGCTAAGCTTTATAAGTACCTAGATAATACTATATATTATTACTAATCTAGCTCTAAAGTTAATAACTTCTAGCTTATAAGGTATTATCTTTAATAAAGGTATTAATCTTAATAAAGCTTTAGCCTATACCTTACCTATAGTTAATTTACCTAAGGCTTTTATATCTAGTATAATTCCTTTAAAGACCTTATTAAAATAGCATTCTTTAGAGATATAGTAAGTTAAATTATCCTTATTAAAGGCTTCTTTAAGATATAGCTTTTATTTAAGTAAGGTATACTAAAAGGCCTAATTATTAAGCATTATAAGGATATTAGTATTATCTATTATCTATAATTCTAAGTAAAAGAATTATATAATACTAAGGTATACCTTTAATAATAGCCTCTCCTTAGCCTCTTTATTATTATTATTTTAGGCCTAAGTATAAGCCTTAAGTTAAGATTCCTAGTCTTTTACTTCCTTTATATTAGTATTAGCACTTTCTTTATATAAAGTAAGAAATACTTAGAACTTTATATTAAAAAGAGAGAGTAATAGTATTTACTAGCTTACTACCTTTCTTTCTCCTTCTAATACTTAGTATTAAAGTAGTTTAATAACTAGTAGTTATTCTTATTATAAATAAAGTATTATTTTAGTTACTTAAAGTTACTATAATAGCTTTCTTTTCCTTAGTTTTTTTAATTTTACTTACTATATTAGTAATCTATAAATATTACCTTTAATAAGTCTTTTTCTTAGTACTAGTAGTATTAAGTACTCCTTATATTACTTTCTATAATAGTAATTAACTTATAGAGGTTACTAGTAAGGTTTTTAAAGCCTAAGGTATATATATACTTTACTACCTAGTATTTAGGGATACTAAAGACTATATTTAGCATTTACTTATAAAGCTTTATATTTACTATATTAGATAGGTATAGGCCTTTATAAACCTTTTTAAGGTAGCTAATAAGATCTTAAGGTAGTTAAGCTTACTTTTTTAGGGTTTTAAGTAATAATATTCTTTAGGGTAATATTACTTTATTTATATTAGTAAAACTATTAATTACTTTCTATCTTAAAATATTAATAGATATTAGTAATTATCTCTTTATAAGAGAGGTTCTTACTAAAAAGGTAATTAAGAAAGTATTATTTAGTATTTCTTATTAGTATAATAGGAAAAGCTTTCTAGAAGTAAGACCTAGGAAATTAATTTAGTTATATTTACTCTTAAAGAGTGTAATTTTTAGTATAAGGAAATTATATAGCTTCTTACTATAGTAATTACTATCCTTATATATTTTTATAAGCTTAGAAATCTTCTTTATAATCTATTTATTAGAAGGAAGATAAGGGAAAGCAAGTTATTAGGAATAGGGATGTTATTTAGCCTTAAAGTCTTAATATAAATAGGACTATTATAGGGGTTCTTATAAACGCAGGGGTTCTTATAAAGGAAGTAAATACTATTCCTATTAAGGTTAAGGGAATAAATAAGGTAAGTCTTTAGGGTAGTAAGGTAGTTTAGCAAATTATAACCTTTCTTTTAGCTATAATAATATTATTTTTCTTAAAGCGCGCGTTCTAATGTAGTAATAACTAAAAGCCCTAGACCTTAGGTAATATATACGCTACTATCTTATAAAGAGCTTTATAGTTCTCTTATAAGATTATTTTAGGCTCTCTTAAATATCTCTTTAAACTATCCTTTAAAGTTTTCTTTAAAGTTCTCTTAAAGGTCTTTATCTCTTTAACCTTAATGCTTACTAGTATAAATAAACTTATTAATATAGTTATTAAGCTTATACTTTATAGTAGTCTTAGGGTTTAGTTAAGTAAGTTCCTCCTAATCCTTTATAAGCACTAAAGAGTATAGTTATAGTTACCTTAGTAATATATCTTTAAATAGTCTTTTAAGGATTATTTCTAAAGGTATTTAAGGTATCTTAATATTAGGGAATAGGCTTAAGGGGTTTATTTTATTAATAAACTACTATATATATATATATTGATTACGCTAGATAGCAATTTATGCTATTTACTAGTACTCCTACGGTGGTATTTGCTTTGTAGTCGGAAAACCGTACTAGGTTACTAGTTATCTAGATACTAGGTATTTAGATAACTAGTTAGTTACCTAGTTGGGTGAAAAACCTACTACGATTTGTTTGTTTAGCTACATACATGGTTCTAACTCGTGTGTGTTTGTTGCCTAAGCTAGTTACAACGATTTTTTTCCCTTTAACTATCCCTGTCTTCTTCAATCTAGTTCCCAATCCCTTAATTATGCAATATAGTTGCAAACTATAGCTCAAATTGAAACCCTAGAGCTCTAGGTATCCTAGCTAATTTATATAGCGAAGTAGCTTGTTTAATTCGCTTGCAAGGCTAGAAAAGTGGGACCCGGACCCACTTTTTCTAGCCTCGTGATTGGTTCAATTCTAAAAGGTGTGACCAAGACCTTTTTAGAATTGTGCCCCGTGTGGGATTCGAACCCACGACCTGCGACCCGGAACAGGTCTCCACAGCGTGTAACCACCACGCCACGGGGTTAATAAACTACTATCTATTTCTATCCTAGGAAATAAATAGGAAAAATAGGAAAAATAGGATAAAAGGAATGTAGTTAATAGGATTAAGCTAGGAAGCTTAATTAAAGCCTAGAAGCCTAATTAAACTAAAAGAACTAAACAGTAGTATAATAATAAGGTAGCGTTTACCTATATTAAATAGGATAAAACAGGTTAAAACCTAAAAACAGGTAAAAGTAAGTAAAATAGGATTAATAGGATAAACAGGATAAACACGGAAAATAATGGGATAAATAGATAGGATAAACAGGTTAAATAAGAAAACAAAGTAAATAGGAAAACAGGAAAAGAGAGAGAAAGAGTTTATAATTACTAAAAAGAGTAGTTAAGGGTAATTCTTTGCCTTTGCGTTATATACATAGAGCATAGAGGAGCAAAGATAGTTATAGTAAATAATATATAAAGAAGGGAGAAGAGAGGTATAAAAGAGAGGTTATATAGGTTAGCTAGCTTAGCTAAGGGTTGTTTTTAATATTAGGTTTAAGTGAAATGCCTTATAGCAATAGACTTAGTTATTTAGTTAGTTTTCTTATAATAAATAATAAGGTTAATAATTAACTAAATATCCTAAAGGCCTAAGGGTTAATAAATTAATCTCTTAAAAGCCTAATAAGTCTAAAGATTTAGTCTTTTCCTTTAGCACACTCTATAGTTATACCTCTTTACCTAAATAGCCTATATATTAGCTTAAGAGGTAAGGGGCTATGTTATCTATAAAAATATCTCTTTTATAATACCTAACTTATCTATAGTTATAGTTAACTACTAATTAGTATTAGTTACACTAAGGAATATTACACTAGTGTAAAGGGGTTAAATTTAATAAAGTTAATAATAGCTAAGGTTTAAGAGAGAAAAGAGAGAAGGAGAGGAATCTAGCTAGAAGAGAAGGTAAGTAAAAGGGGGAAAAGTAAGGCGGCAGTGTAAGGGCACTGTGAATAGTATAGGGTTGCTTACGATGTAGCTAATTGCATCACGTGCATCCCTTTGGTAGCTCCACCCTTTAGCTACGGTCGGACTAACTATTGTCCGAAGGTCCGAAGGAAGCCACAGGTATACTAAATATAGTATTCCTTATAATAAAAAAAAGCTAACTAAAACCTTACTCTTTAACTTTACTAGTAAGGTAAAATTATAATCTTAAGCTTACCCTTTAAGTAATTTAACTAAGCTAAAATTAATACTTTATAAGCTTATAATATATTTAGGTTTATAATATTTAACCTTATAAAGTATAAAAGCTATAGAATCTTTAAGTCTTATATAGTTAAGGAAATTAAGGGAAAAGGGACTAAATTACTATATAAGAAATTATACTTTATTATATAAGGCTATAATAATAAAGGAAAAAGCTATTTTAGCTTAATTACTAATAATCTAGTAATTAAGCTAATAGCTTATTATGGCCCTTACCTTATTATTAAGGTAAAGAGGTATTTACCTCTAGCTATAAGATATTATATAAGCCTATATTTAATTATAAATAACCCTAAATAAGCTAATTATTATAAGAATACTAAAGTAAATAGCTTATATCTTTCTTAAAGGTATAGTAATAAAAGTAATTAAGCCTTTATATAGAATTATAAAAGTAAGAACTTACTAATAAGTAACTTACTTTTATTGATTTTTAAATTTTTTTTTGCGTCATTGGTTATGGCTAATGCATCTAATTTATTATAACACATAATTATTGCTAGCAATACTGTGAGGCCCCACTTATAACACCTAGTGCACTAGCGCACCCCGCGAACGGGCTAGGCCCTAGGGCTAGGTTTACGTAACACTAGTAAGCCACTAGCTATAAGGCAGTAACTTATATATATAACATACTTAGACCTAGTAAGCTTTAGTTAATATACTAAAGCCCCTATACCTCTTACTTAGCTACTATTATTCTTATAATTCTAAAGCTTTACTTACTAGCTACCTAAGAGTAATATAAGGGGAGAACTACTTAATTTACTAGAGTAATATTAGATAATAACTAAAACTAATTAAATAAGGGTAATACTATAGCTAAGAATATACTATATTTTATAAAAACTATACTTAAGATTAAACCCTTTACCCTTAGTACTAAAGCTATAGTAATAATAAAGTAAATTACTTAGCTAGAATAACTTTAGAAACTATAAGATTAAGAATAAGAACTTATTAACTTATTATAGCTTAACTTAGGAGAAAAATAAGTAAAAAGGTAATAAAAAGCTAGCACCTTCTTAAGCTATAGTAACTAAGAGGTTAAAGTCTAAAATATTACTAACCTTTAATACCTTATAAACCTATAGAAATATAAGATATAAATTAATAACCTAAACTATACCTTTAATAAGGTAAAGAAAAAGTACTAATATAACTACTAAAAGATTCTCTTTATACTTAACTATATATATACTAACTATAAGGTAAGATAAGATAAATACCTTAAGGAATAATAGACTAATAGCTAGGATAACCTTAAAGATAACTAGAATAAATTCTAGACCTAGACCCTTATATTACTCTAAGACTTTATAAATTATAATACTTAAATAGCTATATAGCTAGAGAATATAAAGTAATATAAGGGCTAAAGCCTTATTAAATTTAGTATTTACTTAGATTTACTAAAGAAATACCTAGAAAGAGCTATAGAAAAGTCCTATAGTCTTATATTCTTTATAAAATTACTCCTTAAACTATAAGACTATATTAACTTATATACCTTTATTATAGGAAAGACTTAAGAAAAGGTTATATAACTTACCTAGTGATTTTAGAAAGCTATACTAAAGAGTAAGTAAAAGCCTAAATATTTAGGAAATAAAGGCTTATATAAGGCTCCCTAATATAATAAATATAACTCTCTATAAGGCTATAGACTTTATAAGAATTAAAGGAATAAGAACTAGGAAAAGGGTTTAATTACTTACTTAAATAATAGTAAAGTTAAGAATAAGAGGTAATATTATAACTATAATAGTATAAAGTATCTTATATTTAATTATAATAAGCTAAAGAAAAGCCCTAAGAAAGCTAGGAAACTTCCTAAAGTAAAAGTAAATACCCTTACCTTTACCTTAAATACTAAGGTACTAATAGGGTATTAATTTTATATACTAATTATTATTTATAAGTATAAAGATATTAAAATAGTAGTAAATCTAAATAGCTATACTAAGATTAATATTATTAATACTAAATTTATAAAGAACTATAAGCTTAACTAGGCTAAGGCTATAGTACTTATTATTAAGGTAGTAAGGGCCCTTATAGTTTCTTAATATAGTGTTTATAAGATACCTATTACTATTAAGGACTTAAAAGAAAAAGAAAAGGACCTTAAGCTACTATATATAGCTATAAATAAAGACTTAAGAGTAAGGGAAAGCCTTATATTAATTAAAATATATATACTTATAGAAAATATATATACCTTTACTTATACTTATAAAAGTAATAGTTTAAGAAAAGAAAAAGCCTTTTACTTATAACTCCCTATAAATTTATAAAGGTAATATATAATAAGATTATTATATATACTATTATAAGAGTTATAAAAGATAAGTTTATTACCCTTAAAGATAATAAAAAGGTAAAAGTATATAAAACTATTAAAGATATCCCTAAGAAACTATATAAGTTTAAAGATATATTTATATTAAATAAAGTAAGGAGTTTACTATTAAGAAAAGTAACTAACTATATAATTAACCTAATACTAAGGGTAATACCCTATATAAGCTAATTTACTCTCTCTCTTAAAGTAAGCTAAAAAGCTTTATAAATATATTAATAAAAACCTATAGAAAGGCTAAATAAAACCCTCTAAGAGCCCTATAGGTATACTTATCCTATTTATACTAAAGAAAGATAAAATACTTTAATTATATATAAATTACTAAGGACTTAATAAAGTAATATAAAAGAATTACTATACTTTCCCTTAATTTTAGAGATCTTAAACTAGTGCTAAGAGGCTTACTTTTTCTTAAAGATTAATATTAAAAATACTTATTATTAAATTTATATTAAAGAGAGTAATAAGTAAAAGACTATATTTTATATATAATATAAACACTATAAATACCTTATAATACCCTTTAAGTTAACTAATACCCTAGCTACCTTTTAAAGCTATATTTATAAAGCACTTTATAAGCTAGTTAATACTATTTATATAGTATATTTAGATAATATCCTTATCTTTTTAAAAATATAGGAAAAGTATACTATATATTAAGGAAGTCTTAGAGTATATAAGGTTAGTAAAGCTATATATAAAACCCTTAAAGTGTTTATTTTACTAGGAATTAGTAAAATTCCTAGGGTTTATTTTATTAGTTAATAGGATTTTAATAAATACTTATAGGGTTATTATAATCTAAGACTAAAAAGAGCTTATAAGCTTTAAGAATATATAGTCTTTCTTAAAATTCTATAACTTTTACTAATAGTTTATTTATAAATACTCTAGGATTATAATACCCTTATATATATTAATAAAAGGTAGTTAAAATAGTATTTAAACTAGGAAGTTTATATTTAAAGTAAAGAAATAACTAGCTTTTAGCTAACTAAAAGATACTTTTTAGTAAGTACTTTTTCTTTATTATTATAACCTAAGTTAACTAGTATATATTAAAATAAATACTTTAGTCTTTATAATAGTAAGAATCCTATCTTAATAGGATAATAAAGGCTACTAATATTAAGTAGCCTTTTAGTTAAGGAAGTTTATAAATACTAAGTATAATTATAATATAGCTAACTAAGAGTTACTTACTATAGTAAAGTTATTTAAATACTAATAATACTATATTAAAGATATAGTAACCTTAGTTAAGGTCTTATTAGACTACTATAACCTATAGATTTTTATAAGGTAGTAAAAGTTAAATAAAAGGTAAGCTAAATAGTATATATTTCTTTATCTCTTTTACTTTATAATTAAGTATAGACTAAGGAAAAGTAATCTTATAAATACTTTATTAAGAAAGTTTAATTATAAAGGTAAACCCCTAATAAATAAGGTACTTTTACTAAAACTTTAGAAAAAAATAGTAATTACTAAAGAACTAGTAATAGAAGAAATACTAATATATTAAAGAAAATATAGTAAGATACCTTTAGGGAAGGAAAATACCTTAGTCTTTATAAAGAGGCTTAGTAAAATACCTTTAAGAGAGGAAAATACCCTAGCCCCTATAGTAAAAAATAAAAAGGCTAGAGTAACCTAGCTAAGAGGCTAGTTAGCTACTATAGATTTAGTAAAAGATTAGCTAAATAAAGGGGATTTCTAGGAGAAAGTAATATATATCTAAGATATTAGTATAGTATAAGAGATATAAGGGACTATTATATTACTAAATCCTTACTAATTTAGACTAAATAAACTATTAGTATAATTACTATAAAAGGTATAAGATAAAGACTTAGATTTATAAAGATAAAAGAGTAATATAAACTCCCTAGAGAAAGAGAGAGAAAAAGCTAGTCTATAGTTATATAGTATAAAAGGCCTCTTAATATACTAAGACTAAGTAATTATTCCCTAGGAGCTTATCTTATAATAGAAGCTTCTATAGCTATACTATAATAATTTACTAGTAAGTTACTTTAGGACTAAGCATACTCTTAAGCTATTAAAGTATTACTTCTAGTAGCTAGCTATAAGTAAGTTTATATTAGACTATATTATAAGCTATAGGGTTTACTAATAGGTAGTAGCTAAAAGGCATTACTTATATAGGAGCCTTAAATCCTTACTAATACTAGGGTAACTATAGGTAAATATCTTAATAGATTTTATTATAGGATTACCTATTATATAAGTAAGTAAGTAAGAAACTAATATAATCCTAGTAATTATAGACTAATTTACTAAGTACTTTATTTTCCTACTAGTAATTACTATAATTAATATAGCTAAACTAGTAAAGTTTTTCTATAAAGAAATTAAGCTATAATTTAAGGCCTTAGAGGGCATTATATTTAATAGGGGATTAGTCTTTATAAGCTAATTCTAGTTAGACCTTTACTACTTATTATATATAAAATAAAGGCTTTCTATAGTATTTTACCTTTAAACTAATAGCTAAATAAAGAGAATAAACTAAGTACTTAAGCATTACTTTTAATGCTTTATTATAGAGAACTAGTAAATATAGCTTAAGTTACTCCTAATAGCTTAATTTACCTATAATAATATAGTAAATAAGACTATAAGTTACTTACTAAATTACTCCCTTATAAGCTATTTACCTAAGTTTTATTTAGCTTTTAAGAGTAAGACCTAAAAAGAGAAAGTACTAAAAGTATATATATATATTATAAAGCTATATAAAGTTAAGAAGTAATTAAAGTAAAACTAGGTAAAAGCTACTAAAACCTAGGTAAAGTATTATAATAAATATTACTAGCTATTAACCTTAAAAAGAGGTAACTTAGTATTACTATTAATAAAGAATATTAGGCTTAAAGAGGTAAAATAAAAGCTAACCCCTAGGTTTATTAGGCTATTTTAAATACTTAATACTATAAGGAAATAAGTATACTAACTTATATTACCTAAAAAGTATAGTTAACTATATAATATATTTTATATTAGCTTATTAAAGCTATAGAATTACTATAAGAATACTAAGGATAAGGAAATACTAATACTAAACCTTAAAGATAAAGATAATAAGTATAAAATTAAGAAAGTTAAAAACTATAGGAAAACTTATAAAGGTAATAAATACCTAGTAAAATAAAAGGATTAGCCTAGTAAATATAACTAGTAAGTACTAGTAAAAGATATAGAAGGCACTTAATATATAATTTAAGTATTTTACTAAAGTAAATTAAATAAGAAAAGTAGTAAGATATAAGTAAGTTATAGGTAAAGAGAGATAAAGTTCCTATAAAAAGGCCTAGCCTTATTAGCTACTATTATACTCTAATTTAATAACCTTAGAATTACTACTAAAAATAAAAGAGAAAAGCCTTAAAAAGCAAGTAAAGCTAAGGGAAAACTCTTTATTATAGCACTATTATAATATAATACCTTATTACCCTTAATAGTATATTTAGCGAAATTCTTATTTATATTAATTACCTTCTTTATAGTATAGAAAAGTAGTAAATTACTATTACCTAGGCTATATAGCCTAGGTTAGCTAGCTAAAGCTAAAGAACTATATATACCTCCTAGATAGCTATAGCCTTATAATAGTTCTCCTATAGAGAAGTTAATAAAAAGCTACTAAAAGTATAGTAAAAACTATAAGGACTTATAATACTAGAAGTAAAGGTAATAAAAATATAGTAACTTAAAGCTACTACTAGGAAATAATATACTATTAGTATATAATAAAAGTAACCTATATAGAAATATAAGTAAAGAATTAGTAAAAAGGTAAGGGATTAATAAACCTAATAGCCCTTAGTAATACTAGTTAGACTAAATATAATATAATAAGTAGTATTAGTATAGTTAAAGCCTATAATAAGCCTAATATAACACTTAGTAAGATAGTAATAAGTCTTCTCTAAAAATATAGGAATAGCCTTATTATTTTCCTTATCTTTAGTAATATCTAGGAGTAACTAAAGCTAATTTAAAATAACTAAAAGGTTAGAAAAATTACTTACTATAGTAAGTATAGCCTAGTATAAAAAGTTAGTAAGAAAGGATAGAAAAATAGTAAAAAGAGAAAGAACTATAGTCTTATAAGTATTACCTTTCTTTTTACACTAAATATAGCGCTTAAAGGCATAGGCCTTAGCTAGATTAAATAATAATACCTAAGGGAAAAGATATATAATCTTAGGGATCTTAGGCTTAATAAGTAAGTATTTCTTAAACTTAGTATATTCTATATATAAGTAATATATATAACTATACTTCTTTAAAGGAATAGTGTTTATATTAATAGTAAGAGAGTAATAACTAATAAGGGAAAAGTAATAGTATATAAAGTTTATAATATAATTATTAAGGATAAGCTATAGTTATATAGAAGAAAAGTGCCTAATAAAAGGGAAAGCTATTAATGTTTTTATACTAGAATATTACTACTTATTACTATAAGATAGGGTGCTATTTATTATTATTATTATATTTTAATTTTAGTAATTTTATTATAACTATTACCTAGTAAATAGCTATAGTTTAGCTAGTAAGTATAAAGCTATTTAGGAGCCTAGCTAAAAGTAAGGGGGTAATTATAAGGCCTTACTTATAATACCTAGTGCACTAGCGTACCCTGTAAATAGGCTAGGCCCTAGGGCTAGGTTTATATAACACTAGCAAGCCACTAGCTATAAGGCAGTAACTTACACGCATAACACACTTAGACCTAGCAAGCTTTAGTCAATATACTAGAGCCCCTATACCTCTTGCCTAGCTACCATTGTTCTCACAAATACCTAGCTAGTAAAACAATTAATATCTAAATACTTATAGCTATAGTAATAAATAAAACCTATAATTAGTACAAGCTCTAAGGTTATAAATACAAGGGGCTATAAGGTTAAAGTAAAGTTTATAATAAAGTTTATAGCTATATTAGTGTAAGAGTTATAATTTATAACTGTAGTTAAACTTAAATTCGTTTAAGTTTTACTTATAGTATAAATTAACGCGATTCCCCTTTCTCTATAACTGTGCTTATTTTATCTCTCTTTGCACACTTGTGCTAAAGCGAGTTCTGCTAATCAGAGCTGTACGGAAAAACCGTCAACGCTGTGACTAGCCGTTTTCGGATAGAAAGGTTACTTGCTACACACCTACACGTAAATCACACCCATAGTTATAGCATATTACCTTCTGTGAGAACAATGGTAGCTAGGCAAGAGGTATAGGGGCTCTAGTATATTAACTGAAGCTTGCTAGGTCTAAGTGTGTTATGCGTGCGAGTCGCTGTCTTATAGCTAGCGGCTCGCTAGTGTCACGTGGACCTAGCCTTAGGGTCTAGCCTGCCCGCGGGGTGCGCTAGTGCACCAGGTGTTGTAAGTGGGGCCTCACACCTTCGCACCTATAATAAAGTCTATCACATTTATTAATTTAATTACAGCTATAGCTAATTCGCTTAAAAACGCAATATCTAGTGTTTTTATTAAATATACACATATTAACTAGTCTAACTAATTATCTAGCCTCTAACTAGCGTTATAACTTCCCTTATTAGCTAGTAATATAGGTTACCCTTCTATAGCTTATCTTACTAATAATTACATTGCCCTAGTAGTTATATAGCCTCTTAAACCTCCTTAAGACTAACTATAGCCTCTGCCCTTACCACGCATCCCTTGTAATATCCCTCGCGATAACCCTTGTAATAACCCTTGCAATGCGCCTTCCACTACCTTTGCTTACATTGCTATGCGTTATATACTATAATTTAGCTAACAGGGGCTATAGGCGGCTAGAAGCTATGGTCTTTATAGTATAATAACCTAAAAAGAGCCCTATAAGGTGCCCTAATTCCCTATAGTTATAGCAATCTTATTATATTTATTATAAGGCTCTTATTACTAGCTAATGCAAATAGGGTTAAGGATTTAAAGCGTTAGATTATATAAATCCTATTAATTAACGTAAGCTTAACGTAAAGTGTGTATCCCTTATTATCTTAATTGCTAATATACTAGAGGCCTTTATAGCCACTAGTAAGGATATATAGCTTCCTTTATAAGATCTTAACTAGATAAATTAGATGCATTGGCCACAACCAATGACACAAAAAAATTTTAAAAATCAATAAGATCTTAACTATAGTTATAAAGGTTAATAAGTATGTAAGCACATAGGAGGGCAAATTGCTATTAGAATTAACAGGGCAAATCGCATAATAATAGCTGAATTTAGCTAGCCTATAAGGCATAAGCTTAACAATATTACTAATTTATTAATTTAATAGCCTTAGAGGATATTTATAAGGGAAGCCTACTAAGCTAATCCCTTCTAATATATTGCTTCTAAAGCCTTATATCATTAATTATAATATGTTCTTTATATTTTTAAAGGATTAATTAAAGCATTTATTTTATTACAAGGAAGAGGTAAAAGAGATTGCCTATGCCTATAATTAAGTAAGACTTTAAGTTCTTATAAGCTAATTTACTAGGACTATTAGTATGCTAGCTAAAATTATAATAAAATCTTATAAAATAAAACGCTTATTACTTACACTAAGGGAACCACTAGTCCTTAATGTATTAAAGAATATTATTTTACTATAAATTATATGTATGCTTTATATTGTTTTAAATACTCTAGAAGGTTATAAGCTAGTTAGCGTACATTAGCTTTGTAAATGCCTTTATAAGCCCTATAGGGCTATTATTAAAGGCGTTTTATAAGGCATTATTTATAACCTTTATAGCACCTTCTTTAAGGCCCTTCTAGTTACAAAGAATTCAGGCCTAAACGCAAGTAATAAGGTGCTAAATACAAAGCTACTATTATATTATTAGAAAAATAGTCTTTAGGGCGTTTTTTAGGGCTTTTTCTATATCTATAAGGATAATAGAAGGGGCCTTAATATAGTGCTTTTATACACTGCGTTAAATATTATAAGAAGCTACTTATAGCTTTACTCTATCTCTAATAATAGTAATTTAAAGCTAATGTTTATAATTATATTATAAGCTATAATAGTAGTAATTACTATTACATAGAGCCTAAAGTGGTTAGTCCTATATATATTATTAATTCTAATAATATAAGGGAAATGCTTCTATTTATTAAGGTATTCTTATATAATCTAAAAGATAGCTTATAGTCTATTATTATTATTAAAATTAAGCCTATAAGGGTAGCCTTTATCTTATAAGGCCTTTATAAAGTATTATATACCTAAGTGTAGCCCTAGGGCTTCTTAACGCACTAATTAACGCTTATTAAAGATATCCTTTATAGTAATTAGTATATCTAAGTGCTTAAGGCATAATAATTTAGTAGCCTTATAAGCCTAAATGCCCTATAGTAGCGTTATCTTATAAATTAAAGCCTTATATACTACTATATAGTAGTAATAGATAGGATAAGCTATAAGGTCTAGGGAATGCTTATAATTATAATAATACTATCTAGGGATTATAGTATATAACTAAGTGTTATTTATTTACTAGTTATAGCTTATATACACTTAAAATAGGTAGTTAATAAGGTAAGTAGCTAGCTAATAAATCCCTAGAGATTTAGAAGGCTACTAGTGGCTATAGTTATAATAGAGTAAGATATATATTACTATATATACCTTATTAACTTTATAATAATTACTACTAGATTTCTTAATAAAGGCTATACTATTTATATAGCCTTATTACTATAAAAAGATATAGAGCTTATTAAACATACTAAACTATAGAGAGGTAGGTAGTTTAGGGATATTATTACCTTTATAGTGTTAATTAAGCTCTATGCTATAAGGTATAATAATATTATTATAAAAATAGGTTTTATAAATAAACTAAGGCATTATAAAGATAGGAAATATAGATTTAAAGCTAATATTAATAAGAATCATTATATTATTAATGAATTTATTAACTATAATTAATATTAAAGAAGGAAGTAATTTGCAAACAGGTAGACTGCCTTATGTAGCCGTGTGTAGCCTTGCGATATTACGTGATATTTTTTTACTATAGCACCCTATATAAATTAGGTACGAAGGCATAGGATGTAAGATATGGCTGCATTATAATTATAGGTACGGATCATTAAGGATTTTCCGTACAGCTCCGATTAGCAAAACTCCTTTAAAGCTCCGAGGCAAACTAAACATAACTTATTCTTACTTATCTCTAATTTAATTTATACACCTAAATCACTAGGTAAGTTATAGGTTACTACTTAACTAATTAAACCCTAACTAATTAGATTATAGTATAGCTAAAGGTAATAAAAAGAATACTACCTTATCTAAAATATTAAATAATATAGTAAAAGAGAAGAAAAGTAAAGGGAAAGAAAGTAAAGATAAATCTAACCTAGAGATAATTAATAGTATTTATAATATAAGGGAAAAATACTAAAAAGTAAAGGTAATATAAATAATAAGATTTGTAAGGTAGATAAGAAAAAGATAAAAGAATGGGGTATTAGGCTGTAAAATACTAAGTAGTTTTACCTCGTGCTCGGGAGGGTAACTTACTTTTATTACTATAAAGATAACCTTAAGATAATAACTTTAATATATAACCTATACTTACTTATTATAATACTAAATAATAAGAATCTCTTTAGTATTATAAGGATATAAATAAATAATATACTAGGGCTTAGTAATAATAAGTTTTTTAAGAAAGAAGAAAAAAAGCTTTAAAAGGCTAAGTTTATAGCTAAGGAAAAGTAATAACAAATAACTATAAATCCCCTTATTTTTAATAGCTATATCTTAACTTAAAATACTAATAACTTACTAACTTTAACTTAAAAAGGCTAAAGTTAGAAAATTAAGGAAGTTAATTTATAATCCCTTATAGTAAAGTAAGACTATATAAAGTAAAGAGCCTAAAGGAGCTATATTATAATAATATACTAACTAGAGGCATTATATAACTTATTAATTACTACTTAACACTAAAAGCCCTTAGCTAATAATATCTTCTAACTTAATAAATAACTAAAATAGTAAATTAAGCACTAGTAATAAGGATTATAGTATATCCCTTAACCCTTAAAGAGGTAAAGCTCTTTATATTTATAAATAAATCTTTAGCTAATAATAAGGACCTTAGCTTGTAAATTAGGTATATAATTATAATTAGTAATGAAGTAATATAAGATAATAATACCTTTATTATAAGAGGTAATACTATTATATATAGCTTAATAAAAAGTAAGTATATAACCTATAGTATACTTATATCTAAGCTATATAGCATAGTTTAAGGCACTAATATTATATATATAATATCTATAACCCTTAATTAGATTATAAACTAATTAAAGATACTATATATTCTAATAATTCTTTACACTAACTCTTTCTTATTATATAAATACCCTATAAAGCTAGGTATAATAAAGGAGAAGTAGCTAATAATTAATATTATAACTCTCTAATAGTTATATAAGAGGTATAAGATTTATAAAGTTAAGTAAATTAATAGTAGTAATAATCTAGCTAATATAATAATAAAGGTATTACTAAATTTAGCTTTTATAACCTTAATTAACTTAAATAATTTAATAATTTATATAGAAAGCTAGGTTAAAAGACTTATAAAAGTAAGAGAAAAGAAAGATTAACTAAACTAAATTAAAGTAACTAAGTTAATTAAAATAACTAAGGCTATATAAGCTAATTAAAGCTATAGATTCCTATAAAGGGATTTACTTATATATACTTTCCTTTAATTTAATTTTTATTATATTTTTAGGCTCTTTTAGCTATAAAGAAAAAGAGACTACTAGTATAGCTTTCTTTAGACCTTTAGATAATAGTTAGTCTAACTATAGCTAAAAGGTAAAGTTACTAAAGGGATATATATAATATAATTAGTTATATTATAGGTAACCCTATACTATTTATAGTGCCCTTATACTACTACCTTACTTTTCCCCTTTTTACTTACTTTCTCTCCTAGCTAAATTCCTCTCCTTCTCTCTTTTCTTTTCTCTCTTAGACCTAAGCTATAATTAACTTTATTAAATTTAACCCTTTCGCACTAGTGTAACGTTCCTTAGTGTAACTAACACTTATAGTAATTATAATATAAGCTCTTTAAATAGATTATTTATATCTATAGTATTTAGTACCTTATTTATTTAAACTAATTATAAATTTAATATAAATTATCTATTTTTTTAGGCTAGCTATATAATAAGTAATAATATTTACTTCACTATATTAAAGCTATAAATAAGCTACTATTTAGATATTAATATCTAAGATAAGGGGATACTTATAACTAGTGTTATTATTATTATTATTTCTTTACTTATATATTTAAATATAAGGTACTATATTCTATTTTTTTTCTTTATAAGCTCTCCTATAGTAAATATACCTTAAGTAAGTAGCTTATTTTATAATTAAGGTTAATTATATATAAAAGGGGTATTATATTAGAAGTGTAAAGGTTAGAGATAAAATACTTATAGTAATAAGCCTTTAAAGAAACTCTAGGCTATTTAAATAACTAAGAGGCTAGCTAGCTATAAGATAGCTATAAATTTATAAGGTAAGGTATTTAATAAAAATTACTTATATTATATATAGTAAGTTAAAGCTTAAAACTTTTATATACTTACCCCTAGCTAGTATCTTTCTAGTAGTAACTGTGAATCTTAGCTATCACTTTGTCTATTAAACCCTACAACCATCTAGTCGTGACATTATATATTTAATTTATCTTACTTAAAAACCTTTGCATATTTTTCCGCACTACTCTAAAGGTTTAGAATTACCTCTAAAATATAAACTAAGTTAATATTTAAAATCCTTACCCTTATTTACCCCTTCCTATAATATTATATTATAATAAAGCTAAAGGTAAGTAAGAAAAAGAAGTACTAATAGTAATTAATAAAGGAAAAAAAGGGCTAGTATAAAGTTACTACTACCCTAATACTAGTATAGGATAGTTTAATATTTAGAGAAGTAATAATAGCCTAATAATAAATTAGATTTAATTTAAATATCTAAAAGATATAAAATACTATAAAGAGATTACTAGCCTTATCCCTAGTAATAAAGTTACCTAAGTATAGTATATTACTAAGGCTATAGTTTATTAGGTAGTAAACTATACCTAAGCTAAAATAAAAATAGTAAGTAATAATAGTAATATTTATATAATAAAAAAGCCTTTAAAGATACCCTTAAGGAGGTAATAAAGAAGGAAACTAAGAGTAATAGCGCCCTAACCTAGGTAAGCATTATAGCTAGCCCTATATAAAAATAACTAAATATTACTACCCTCTCTCTTTAAATCCCTAGTAAATAGTATAGAGAAGTCCTTATTAAAGGTAACTTTATCTAGGAATTACTTTAGTTTAAAAGCACTAAAGATATAGTAATAATAGTTAATAAAGCTACTAGTTATATAATAGTAGTAGTAGCTAGAAGACTCTCTAGTAGTAATATAATTATTACCTTTAATAAAAACACTATCTAATATAAAGAAAACTAAAAATAAATATCCTATATATTTAAACTAAAGGTAGCCCTTTATTACTATATACTTAGTATTATTATTAAAGGATTCCCTATAAAGTATATATTTATTAAAAACCTAGTAACTAAGATTAAAAAAGCTAATAAAGTAAATATAATTAAGGTAACTATAAGGTACCTCTAAGGTAAGGAAGCCTTAAGAATTACCCTAATCCTTAGCCTAGCTAAAGTTAAAGAAGCTAATAAGATCTATAGTAATAAAATAGTCTTTAAAGTAAAGCTATTTTAAACTAAACTATATAATAAAACCCTCTAACCTAGATAATACTATAATTACTTTTAAATAAGTTATATTATAAAGTTTTATAAGATAGCCTTATAGTATAGTAAGTATAGCACTAGCTAATATAAGGAAGGCAAAATAAATTACCTTATAATAAATAGCTAAATATAGGAGAAGTATATCCTTTACTTTAGACTATATTTAGCCTAGTTTAGGGATTACCTTATCCTAAAGGAAAAATAAAATATAGTAAAAGTAAGCTACCTTAAATAACTATCTTACTTTATTACTTAATCCCTAACTAAGGGCATAGCCCTAACCTAGGAAAGATTTATTATAGCTATTAAACTTATTAGTATAGTAAGAAAGAAAAGAGGCTACCTAATACTTATAAAATAAAGCGCTAAATAGCTTAGGGCTAGGAGTATTAAATAGTATATAAAGCTAGTTAAATCTAGATTAAAGCTAGTGTAAAATAGAAAAGACCCTCCCCTAATTAATATAGTAATACTATAAGTCCTTTTCTAAAATATAAATAAGTAAGATAGCCTTATATATATTATACTATATTACTAAACTAATATAAATATAATTATAATTTAAGAGTAAGAATATATAAAGTAACTATAGCTACTAGCCTTAGGCCTTACTTAATTTTAACTAGTATACTATAATAAGCATAATACTATTTATATAAATAAGAAATATAATATAGGATTATAAATAGCCTAGGAAGAAACTAACTAGTTCTTAATAGAAATATAGGGAGTAAATATTTACTCCTTATACTTAGAAAACTATAGTAATAAATAAAATACCTTTATCTATATTATTAATATAAAGAAGCCTTATAACTAGTGTGTATTTATAGGTAATTTTAACTAAAAGCATTCCTTATAAAACTAATATAATAAAATAAGTAATAAAGTAAAAGAACTACTAGAATTTATAAGGTAATAAAGGCTTAGATTAGTAATACTATAAGGGGAACTTATAAGGCAAAGGGCTAGAGATAGAGATAATACTATAAACCTAGTATAAGTAATACTAGATATCTAAGTCTATTATAATAGTATAGTAAGGCTTATAAAATCTAACTATACTTTATAGCTAATTAGTATCTTTACTAAGCACTAAGAATAAACCCCTAGCCCTTAGATATAATTAAGGTATAATAAATAAGAAATATATATAAGTAAAAGTAATAATATAACTCTAAGAGAAAAACGCCCTAAACCCTTATAATAAAGATAGGATTAATAAATACACTATATAGCTTATTATAAACCTATAATAAATAGTAAAGAAAGTTACCTTATAAAAGCCCTAAGGCCTCCTTAGCCTAGAGAGGTAATAGTTAAGAAAAGCTAAGGAGTTAGTTACTAAAGCTAAATAAGCTAAGAGATAGTAAAGATACTAAAGAACTAATACTAACTAGAAAGCTTATAATAAAATAAAAAGGACTAGGAATATATTATTAAAGAGAAGAAGTAAAATATATAAAGAGAAGCCTTAAGAAATACTAATACTTAGTCTAAGAATAAAGAAGTGTAAAGGCTAGAGAGATAAGCTTACCTTTAAAGCTAAGCCCCCTAGAACTTCCTAGACTCCTAAAGCTTAAGAGAACTAAAAATAACACTAACCTAGCTACTATATATATAAATAAAGCTAATATACTAGTATAAAGATTTTTCCTTAAACTTATAGTAAACCTCTCCTATATCCTAAACCTCTCCTTCCTAGAACTAAATAATATACTATTTTTAGACTATAAATAATTTATACTAGAAGATATTAAAACTATCTTATTAAATATAGCTAACTAAAAGGCCTTAGGTAATAATAAACTTCTTATAGGTCTTATTAAGGCCTATAAGGACCTAGCTAGAGATACTATAACTAGGCTACTAAATATAGTCTTTAAAGTAAGATACTTCCTAGCTTAATTCTAATTTATAAAGGTAGTAGTAATTAAGAAGCCTAGTAAAATAACTAAGAAAATAAGAAAAGCTAATACTTAAAGACTTATATTATTACTTAATATAGTAAGAAAGGTTATAAAAGTAATAATTATAAAGTAACTTATAGCCTTTACTAAGGTAAAAGGCTTTTTCTTAAACTATAAATAAGAAATAAAATAAATAAGTTAATAAAGATTATAATATAAGCCTTAGTAAAATATATAAAAAGGCCTAGGAAAGAGGTAAACTTATCTTACTTATATAAATAAATATCTTAGTAATATTTAATAAAGTTAGTTACTTATACCTTATTACCTTACTTATTAAAATAGGTATCTTATACTAGCTAATAGTAATAATATATAGCTTTCTTATAAATAAAATAAGCTAGCTTAGCTTTAATAAGGAACTATCTAGATTATTTAATATTAAGGCTAGTACCTTATAAGGCTTACCTCTTTTACTTATTCTTTTCTTTCTTTATTTAGTAAAGCTATATAAGTACCTTTAGGCTATTCTAAGTATAGTAACTATAGGATTTACTAATAATATAAATATAGTAGTATTTAAAAAGAATATAGCCTAGACTTAAAAGAGGCTTAAGGTAATATAAAAGGTTTATAAAGAATAAGTAAAGAAAGTAAGAGTAAAGTTTAACCTAGTAAAGATAAAGCTTATATACTTTAGTAAGTTTTACTAGCTTTCTTAAACTAAAGTCTAGCTTAAAATAAAGAAAGTAATACTTATAGAATTATATAAATTCCTAGGAGTTTAAGTTAATAAAAAGCTTAATTAAAGTACTTATAAAAATATTCTTAAAGGTAAGCTAGCCTAGTAATAGCTTATACTTACTAAGTTATTAGTATTAGCTTAAGGCTATAGCTTTAGGGATACCTAGCTTTTATATATATAAGTAATTTAACTTATTCTTACTTATAAAGTAAGTATATATTATATACTAACTAAAAAGAGAGAAAAGCTAAGAGAAATTATTAAGAGCTTTATAATAAATTAATTAGCTTACTTATAGGTTATTACTAGTGTATTTAAGGCTATACCTATAGCCTAACTAAAAGCTAAGACCTTTATTCCTCTCTTAACCTTTACTTAAATAGTATAAAATAAAGATTTAAGGCTAAAACTATTAAGAGTAATATAGTAAAAAGATCTAGACTATAACTATATTAGTAATAACTATACTTTACTATAGGAGGCCTTAAGGGAAATATAATTTTATTAATAGTAAGCTAAATATAAACCTATATAAGGAATAAAAGTAATAATAAAAGAACTAGTATAATAAAGAGTAACTAAACTAAGGCTAATATACTAAAGAGCTTATAAAGAATTACTTACTTACTTATAACCTAAAGGAGATATAAAAGTTTTATATAAAACTAGATAAGTATATTTCCTTAATAATAGTCTAACTATATATAGGAAAAATAAGCCTTAATAAGTTTCTATTCTAGAGATATATTCCTAGGGTAACTTTACCTTTATATAGCTATAGCTAAGTAAAAAAATTAGTACTATATAATAGTTAACTACTATAACTATAACTATATATAATTATAATATTATTAGCCTAGAGATATATAGGAAGTAAGGCTAGCCCTAGATAATCCCTTAAAGGTAAGATAAATAGCTTAATAGTTTATTAGCACTAGATAACTATAATATTATATATTAGTATAAGATCTAGTATTTAGCTAGCGTAGCTAAGATTTAGCCTTAGGCTACTCCTAATATATATAAGGGAGGATTAGAATAAGTAAGTATATAAGTAAACTAGCCTTAGGGAGCTAGGATAAGTATATATTAAAACTAAAATTATACTAGAAAGGGTAGGAAACTCTTATTATAAATTCTTTTTTTCCTTTTCTCTTATAAAATAAGGCTAGTGTAAGCTAGTAATAAACACCTATAACTAGTTATATACTAAGTAGTATAGGCTTAGATAAGGGCTAGTGCTAATACTATAACAGATATAAGGGGTTTTTCTTCCTTTAAGGGTTTTCCCTTTAATAAACTAATAGGAGTACTAGTACTAGCCTACATAGAGCTAGCTAGCGTACATAATATATATATATTTAATTCCTAGTTATATAAGATCTTTATAGTTTTTATATATAAGCTAAATTATAATTAATTCAATCTTAACTTATATAATATTATTATTAGTATTTTAGGTAAGGGAAAAGAAGTCTTTATATTACCTTATAAGTTAAATAATTTACTTTAATAAGATATTAGGAAAAGATATATAATTATAAATTAGATGCATTGGCCACAAGTTACAACCAATGACGCAAAAAAAAAAATATAAAAGTCAATATATAAGACTATAATAGTTAGATAAAAGGGAAAAAGATAAAAGAAAGGAAAGGTATAATTATAAGCACTAGGCTTTTAACCTATAAAAGGATATAAATAGAGGTAAAGAGTAATTAAAAGAGAAAATAATATAGAATTACTATCTAGGAATTTAGAATTTAATAGAGGGAAAAAGGAAGCTATTATAAGCTTTAAATCTATTAGTAATAAATCTAGGTCTTTAAACAAAGCTTATCTCCTTGGAGCCGATAAGGCTACAATTTCGTACCGACCCTTTTTTTCGCTGGCACGAGGGGGTGACCTTCAGTAACAATTTTTCTGATTTGTCAATATCCCGGTCGGTACGAGAGTGTAGCCTTACCGGCTCCAAGGAGATAATAAAGCGCGATAATAAACGCGATGCGGGAAGCTGCATTATTAAACGAAGAGAGGATGACGAGGCTGATGCCTGAGGCTGCGATGTGAGGCTGTGAATATCCTTAACAAAATCCAACAAGAAAGACCAGCCCGAAAGTCTCTAATACTGGCAATATATCAATCGCACCAAACCTGAAAATAGATGACTGCCCACAATGCCTCCGAAGCCGAGGTTTCTTTGCATGGATAAAGACGACGTCGTTTGGCAAGAACTCGACGAGGCGACCGACGAGTGGATCAAGCTAATTCGCACTGAGGAAGTATACCGCGCTGTCGGCAACCTCATCCTCAAATACAAGGATGGCCAACCAGAATTGATGCATGCAGTGATCAAGGGCGGGTATAATGTCATCTACCGTCTCGAATACAAAGATGGCTCATCAGTTGTAATGAGGATTCCAATCAAAGGCACGCTATGCCCTGTATGAATATCTACGTCGAGACCGCTAACTAGAGCAGGCGTTGTCCTATTTCCCGACGAGAAAGTTGGCTACGAGGTGGCCACCATGCGATATATTGCTGCCCATACCGCCATTCCGGTACCACACGTCTACCATTACGGGACTGGAGCAGAAAATCCCACAGGCCTCGGCCCGTTTATCATCATGGACTACATCCAACACCACCAGAATATGTCTAGAGCGCTTCTTGATCCAGAACGTGCAGTTTCTGAACGCCCAGTCCTAGACCCAGAAATTGGCGAGGACAAGCTAGAGTTTTTATACGCCCAAATGGCCAATATTCTACTACAACTATCTGCCCTGGAGTTTCCACGAATCGGTTCACTTGTTGAAAACGAAGGCGACGATTCTATTTCTATCAAGGGACGCCCTTTGATCCAAAATATGAATGACTTGGTCGTGCATACCAATATGCCACCGAGAATCTTACCATCGCAAACCTACGACTCCGCGGACGAGTGGTATATTGCTCTCGCTGATATGCACATGGCGCAACTGGCCTTCCAGCACAACGATGCTGTAGAAGACGGGGAGGACGCCCGCGACAAGTATACAGCTCGCCAGTTATTCCGGAACCTCGCCATCGGGAAACGCCTCATGTCAGACCTCTTTCAATCTGGCGCAGGTTTCCGTTTATTCTCTGAAGACTTTCGGCCAGCGAATGTTCTTCTTGACAAAGATCTACGTGTCGTCGGCGTTGTAGACTGGGAGTTCGCGTATGCTGCCCCGGCGCAGTTCACCTTCGACCCCCTGGTGGCTGCTCCTGGAAGAACCTGAGTATTGGACCGGCGGGTACCGGGCATGGATGGAAGCCTACGAGCCTCGATTTCGGACCTTTCTACGCGTTTTAGAAGCCGAGGAGATGAAAGTGACAACCGCAACCCTCGCCAGAACGGCCAATGGCATATCACAGCCTGTTGCCGGAAACTCCAGACAGTCGCTCTCGGAGCGTATGCGGGAGAGCTGGGAAAGGCGGACTTGGATGCTCAACTATGCAGGTAGGAAGAGCTGGTCGTTTGATTATATCTGGTGGAAGTTCCTGGATGAGAGATACTTCGGGCCAAACGAGAATCAGGACTACCAAGCCAGGCTGGGGCTTCTTTCGGAAGCCCAGAGGAAGGCGATGGAGTCCTTCGTGATGCACAAGATGGAGGAAGATGGCAGGGATGGCAAGACAGCCACGTGGGCTGACGGGCATGCAGCCAATCGACTGGCCGAGTTACTCATTTGACGTTTATTTTTGTTTGGCGATAAAAGTTTTGGTGCACAACCAATTACCGGGGCTGACCACCGTTATAATTTGGACTCATTATTGCTATACGGCGGAATAAGTTATTGGTCTTGTTGCCGATGAAGCTCGCAAACTCAATGAAAGATTTGATCGCACTGAAATTTTGAAGGGGCTGCGACGGGTGTTTTTCGCAGTTGTTATTCCAATTATCTGCTTGATAATACTCCATACAGAACTGAGGTTGGTGAAGCGCATGCCTGATTTCTTGGCCGTTGCTCTCCCCGGCAACGATGGATGTGGTCGAGTCTGGGTGATCCCGTCGGCGTGATTCTCCCACTCGTCGTCGAGATCAGGCTTGCAACCATATGTATGTTTCATGGCTGCCTCGAGCTGGTTCCGAGAAGCAGCTCCTCTTATTGGCCCTGTTTCTGGCCCGACGGGTTAAATAGAAGTCATGACGTCAGATGGGGAGCTGCGTCGAGTTCTCATCGCCAACGCCTCCTACTTACCCGTACAAACAACACGACCAAGACGACGCCGAGCATCCGACCCCAACATCAACATGTCTGAAACTCGAGAGTATGAGCAGACCTTGATGCAGGAAATGAGCCAGGCAGAGCGCATGGCGTACCGTACAGGCCGTGGCGAGCAAGGCGTCCTCACTTTTGAGCCGTACAAATCCGCTCTCCTGCCTCTTTGGCGATTTCGCACCGTCGACATTGCCGAGAAGAGCGCGGCAGATCTATGGGCGCGCTTCGAGACGTTCAATGAACAGGGCGACTTCATTGGCATGGACATGACGCGGAAGTTCATTCAGATGGGCATGACTCGGGCCAAGCGGTATGCCAACCACGCTGGCGGGCGGAAATACAACAAGCAGACTCGTGAGGAGCTTCCCAAGAGCAAAGAACATGCAGATAAGAGCGAGAAAGAACATGCGAGCCAGATATTCCGGGGTTACTGGGAACAATGTAAAAGCCACGAGGGATACAAGACACTCAGAGACGAGTTTCTAACAGAACAGAGGGAATGGAATGCCGACACTTGCGTGGGGAGCTCACCCGGGGCATGATCATGATCACCGAAGCAGCTCGAGGTGAGGTTGAGTCAATATAGAGTGGAATGTACCAAGCTAACCAAGATACGCAGCACACACTTGGAAGAAATCTCTCTCGATTCCTAAGCTTCAGATTATGCCAGAGTGCTCCTCCACAAGCTCTCCGATGCCAAGCGGACTGATTCCTTCAACAAGGTGCGACTTGGTTCCACAAGTCCGACCCGTGAGCTCTTCAGATGAGAGAGACCCTTTCATATCAATGTCATGTTGCCAGAACTAATCCACAAGTTGCCCCCGTATTTGTCATCGTCGACTTGGTTTGCCTTTGCCCATGCATTAATCGCATCCATATCGCGACATTGGAGCTTGCTATCCCACTTGACAAAGGAACCTGTAGCGCGCTGCTCCGGAGATAGGCGCAAGTATTCTTCTGTGTACCGCCGATTTCCCAGCTGGTCCACAAACGTGTAATTCTGGTTCCACCAATACACGACTGAGATGTCTCCGTGGCACAGAACAGTTTGCCGGAGCACGTCGAAGCAGTGATCTTGACTTGTCAGCACTCTCGCGATTCTCTGGTGTTGTGCATCGCTTCCGCAACCTACTTGTGTGATGCATGACTTCATGCTGGGACTCGCCAGGGTAATAGCGCTCCGGATAGAAGGATTTCCGGATCCTGTTCAGGCAATGCATCTGATGGTACACGCCCAGTCCATATGCGCCGTATCCTGGATCATTGTAGAGCTCGACTGCCTCTGGCAGTCCAACTTGCTTGGCCTTGTGTTTCGGAAACTTGAACATATGATCATGTTCTTGACAAGGCGCGTTAGCTAGTCATACTCCCCTGCGGTTACTGCCGAGTTTTCTTGCATCTCACCATGCAGCCAGTCATGCCAAGCTTTGTCTACTTGGTCAGACGGAGGAGACTGGAAGATCTTGCTTGGCTGATACTGCGTATTGAAGTAGTGTTCGGCACCATCCTCGCGTACCGGTGCTACAAAGCAATGTTAGTAGTCCCGAGTGGTTGGCCTTCCGAACGAGTGCTCAGTGCTCACAGTAGACGGGCACGGGCCTGTACGGCAGTTCCTTGGCTCGCCGCATCAAAGAAAGGGCGACAAACAAAATAACCACACTGAAGATGGTGTTGAACAGCAGCCAGAGATTGAGCCAGAGAAGGTGGTTCTTCTTCGTGAACACATGAATAAAGGGGAATCGATAAGACCATCCTGATGGAACTTTTCTCTCATGGTTCATTCCCTCATCATCGTTTTCAGCCAAAGGCACTGGCATGTAGTATGAACTCATGGTGGTAAGAGAGAGGAGTCAGGACCGAGGGGAGGGGAGGGAGTGCAATACGGCCTCTACACTTGAAGGCAAATCGTCAATGTGCTTTCTTGGAAATACTCGAGAGAATATGAAGTACGGAGTTAAGAGATGCTGCTTTCTACTCGGTAAACACGGCGCAGATGTCTGTCTCAGGTCAACCCGGTTATCGCGTCGAGATGCCCGACATGGTACATGTCACTCTTGCACAGGTAGCTGAATGCGGAGGATCTTGACTCGATTCGTTATTCTCTATGGAGCACGACTTGTTGTCTCAAAGTCTCAAACGTGCATATGCATTATGGATGGGAGGGGTTGGCCGCCATGCCATTACCCTATGGTGTTGGAAGTTGGGACGCAGATGTGAGCAGTTCAAGGACTTTTCACACGCAGTGGCAGTGATACTCTACTGCGTACGTATTATAGAGTAGTGATTATACATTTAGACCCTCATTTACTCCACTGGTTAATTGACTAAATAGTTATATGCCGGGTCATAATGGGCAGGAATTTATCAATAGCGCGTGGAGTCACTTAAAGCCTTCCTCTCAAGAAGAGAGGATTGTAAAGACAATATGGAGGATCTTGACTCGATTAGTTGTTCTCTGTGGAGCGCCTTGTTATCTCAGAGTCTTACATAGACATGCATATACGGATTATGGCTTGTTTTAATAGGGGCTAGCTAGCATTCACATCAGATGTGAACAGCAGATGAGGACTTTTTCACACGCAGTAATAATATGTATACTAGGTTATAATGGGCAGAAATTTATTGATGACGCGTAGCGTCACTGAATGCCTTCCTTTTGAGAGAAGATTGGGTTATTGGCGACAATATGTAATCTACGGAGAACTCCGTGCGCATCGAGATTATAAACAGGTAGTCATCTCTTCCATTCTGCCTCCCAATCTCATCATCATTCTCAAACTCTTTTCATTCCATCAAGCTTCAAGCATACGAAAACATTCCCAAGTCTCACACACCTGACTTCACAACAGTCAAAAACGTTCACCATGCAGTTCACTTGGATTTTTTTACGCCACCCTCGCCGCCTTTGGCCTTGCTGCTCCTTCTGAGCAGGTTGGCAGAGATGGAGATGTCGTTCAGGAAGGCGACAAGCTCGCCAAGCCTCCCAACTTCAAGATCGTTTACACTGGAGCCGACGTGGTTGACGGAGATGTTCAGGAAGGCGACGAGCTCGACAAGCGTCCCAACACCAAGAAATATAGGTGGAGGGGAGCCGACGAGGTTGGCAGAGATGACGCTCAGGAAGGCGACGAGCTCGACAAGCGTCCCAACTTCAAGATGATTTACAGGGAGCCGACATGTAAATAGACTTCAATAACGCTTCACAGAAGGTTCGACCAATTCCTTGCATCACACTTTTGTCTGATCAGTCAGTACCAAGCAACAACTTGCTCACCATTCACAGCGCACGATCTCGGGTCCTTGCGGTTCCCCTTGCGGAGCACAAGCACAAGGGACGGAGCTGGACCACAAATAGCTTGCCACTACTCCGTAATCCGTAGTCAAATACAACGGAATTCCAGCTGCTGTTCAGGAACCAACTGTGAAGAAGACCAACTTGCCAGACAAAATTTACGAAGCAGATGATCAATGTTGAAAGCACGAGATGTGTGTGCTTGGCCCATGTTTTGCTTGTTGAGCATTCTCTGACTAACAGTGTTCTTGTTAGTATCGCAGGATTCCTGATATCAGGGTCGTAACGTTGTGAGCCCGAAGAATAGTATCGTTGTTGATCATCTACTCTAAGCTACTGGACTGGAGAAGGGAAGGAAACAGAGGTCAAAAGCGAAGGTGTTCGAAGAGGAAGGAAAATCGGTCACGTGTGGGGCTCGCGCAGGCCGACCTTTCGCCGGGCATTTGCGGCTGCGAAGCGCGATTGATATCATGCTTGTTTCAACAATTCTTGACACCTTACGAATAAATTGTCAAGAGTTTATCGTATCCAAGGTGGAGCCTACAAGCCCCACGCGGGGCAGCTATTATGACAGGGGTATACTCCGTAGCGAGTGAAGCTATTAGGGATACTGTAGGGGTATTTGCGCTACGGAGTACGGAGGTCGAAGTCAAAGTCGTGTCCCCTGCATAAGACTTACTTATAGCGGGGTCCTAGTGGTTCTAAAGAATAAGCAATTTTATACTAAAACCTTTACTTTTTAAAGGCTAGTTATATAGTATTTAGTTAATAAAAAAATACTTAAATATTTTATTAAATAAATAAATACTTTTATTATTTAATAAGAATTATTATCTTATTTTTTAGAATTTAAAAGGTATATTTATATAAAGATATAAATTTACTTAAAAGTATTATTACCTTTAACTTTAAAATAAAATAAAAATATTAATAAAAATACTTACTAAGCTAGTTTTTTTAATATTTATTTTTTAAATATAAAGATTTATATTAAAAGTTATATGTGAGAACAATGGTAGCTAGGCAAGAGGTATAGGGGCTCTAGTATATTGACTAAAGCTTGCTAGGTCTAAGTGTGTTATGCGTGCGAGTCGCTAGCTTATAGCTAGCGGCTCGCCAGTGTTACGTGGACCTAGCCCTAGGGCGCGGCCTGTCCGCGGGGTGCGCTAGTGTGCCTGTGTTATGAGTGGGGCCTCACAATTGCTCTTTTGGACTAGGTGCAAACCCTTATAGACGCCCTTAGTAATAATAACCCTAAAAACCCTAAGGACTATGCCTTTTAGCGGACTCTTACCGTGGTTTTACTAAGGCTTACCTTAATCTAATAATAGGTTTTAATTATACTAATATAGCGCACTATATTATATTTAGTCTTACTAAGGTTATAAAGGTTTACTAAGTTTATCTCTTTTTCCTAGGTTTACTAGTCTCTTACTGTGATGAACTGGCCTTATGGCTACTGCATATAAGCGTTTAAAGTAAGAATATTATTCTTATAAAAGAAGAAAGAAACTATACTAGTAGTTATATAAAGTCCGGATTTATAGTAACTTATATATAGCCTATGCGTGGTTTATATATAGCCCTAACCTAGCTATATATAATTTATATACTTCCTAAAGCTATACTTAACCTAAGCTTATAGCTTAAGTCTATAATATACCCTTTACTTACCCCTTACTTCTCTCTTCTTTATAGAATAAAGCTAATAATAAGTATAGTTCCTTCCTATATATAAGCCTCTCCTTCTTTCCTTTACTATATAAATATAAGTAAATAATAAATATAATCCCCTTATATATAAGCCTCCCTTTTAGTATAAGTAAGGGTATATCTTATTAAGTAAAGTAGCCCCTAAGGCTATAAATTCTTTATATAAGCTATAAAAATTTTTAGTATAAGTTTACCTTACCTTAACCCTTTTTATTATATAAGTAAATTTACTTCTCCTTAACCTTATCTTTAATAATACTAGCCTATCCCTTTTTATACTTATTACTAGCTATTTTTATACTTTATTTAGATTTTTACTTTTACTTTAATTTTATATCTTAATATTTACACACTAAATCCTAACTTTACCTTAAATAACTCCCTTATTACTAACTACCTATTAGATAATTATATAATATATTACCCCTATTTATCTCTAGCTAGTTTTTATAAATATAAATAAGATATACTCTAACTAAAGCTAGACTTATACCTCTAGAAATATAAATATTCCTATCCCCCTTATAATTCCTAACTCTTTTATTCTTATTATTATTATAATATCCCTTTATATATTCTTTTTATTCCCTTTTATTAAGCCTAAATAATTATTTATTTCTCTTTTTACTTTCTTTTTATCTTTATTATAACTAATATTATTATTACTTCCCTTATTACTAGCTTTACCTTACCTTTACTTTCTTTTTCTTTACCTCCTAGCCTAAGTAAAGGTACTTATCTTAGTAAGTATATCTTAGAGAGTAACTTTAATAATAAGGCTCTCTTTAATAATAAAAGTATAAGTTTCCTTATAGCTTATATATTAATAATCTTTAAACTAAAGGAAAGTATACTTACACTCTAGGTATAAACTAGGCCTATAGCCTATACTAAGTTATATAATATTTATATATTTAGGAAATATACTTATATAGTACTAATCCTAAGCTATATTATACTTTTAAGTACTTAAAAACCTTTTAGCTATTAGTTAGGCTATTAAATCCCTAGCTATAAAGTAAGCTAGCTTTATTAAGGGATATTATACTATCCTTACTAAGACTTTTATTTACTATTATAAATATTTTAATAATATACTTACTATTACTTAAATTAATCTTACTAAGGCTTAGCCTTTAGCTTTTTCCCTTATAAGTATTACTTATACTTAAAGTACCTTTAAGGTATAGTAACTTATCCTTATATAAACTATACTTACTTACTATAAATAAAATAATATAGCTACTAAATTCTTCTATAGTATAAGAACTATAAATAATAGCCTAACTTAATTTCTCTTTACTTAGGAAGTAAGTAATACTAATATATAGTAAATATTAGCTAATACCTATACCCTAACTAAAACTATTATAAAGCTAGCTTATACCCTTACTAAGGAGTATTACTAGTATAAAGAGAAGTATAATAATCCTCTTTTTTTAAATATTTTTATTTTTATTTTATTTTTATTTTATTTTTAGTAAAGAAATAGCGCTATAGTATATATATACTAAAGGGAAAATAAGCACCCTAATATTTTATAGCTAAATTAAATTATACCCTTTTAGGGCTATTATTTACTTATATATTACCTTATTATAACTTAAATTAGTTAAGTGCCTTTATATCTTATAAGCTTTCTAATAGCTTTTAAGTTAGCTATATATATCCTTTTTATTTAACTAAGATATTTTAATTTAATCCTTAACCTAAGGTATTTTTAGCTATAAGAATATCCTTTACTTATTACTTTAAGAGATCTTTATTAGTATTTATTATTACTAATTCTAGTAGTAGTCTCTTATTAGCTAGTTTTTAACTTAATAATAGGTTATTTACTACTTACTAAACTAAATCTATATAAAAGATAGAATATAGTCCCCTTAGAATATCTAGTTTAATAGTTAAAGGTATAGGGACCTTAACTACCTTATATTTAGCTATAACCTAATCTAGCTTCTTATAAGGGTAATTTATCTTAATATTTTAAAGGCTTAGCTATATATAGTCCCTAACTTAAAAACATTTTACTAGTCTATAGCTACTATTTATATTCTCCTATTATTACTACTAGATAAAAGCTATTATAGCTTATATTAGATTTATACTATTCTTTAGGTATTATAAGAAGGCTTAGGCCTTTCCCTTTACTAAGGTAGTAAATAGCCCTATAGGTAATAACTCCTAAATTATAGGTATATTAAAGCTATATAAGGCTATATTTACGCTAACTCCTATTACTAATAAATCCCTATTATTTAATACTAGCTAATAGGCTAGTAAATAATCTAGCTACTTAAACTAAGAGAAGGATAGTATTACCTATAGCTAGAGTATTGCACTACAATGTGTAGTGTAATGTAGTTTTTATAGTGTAGTGTAGTAATTACACTACAAACTACACTACACTATAAACTACACTAACTATAAGCTAAAAAAACTATACTACACTACACTATAAATTTTTTTCTTAAACTATACTAACTACAAACACTACAAATATAGTGTTAGGTAGAAAAAAGTGGGACTTTTTATAAGCTAAGGTTATTATAAGGATTAAATAAAGGCTAGTTATATAAAAGCTTTTATTATTACCTATTTTACCTAATTAGTTATATAATTTATAATATTATACCTTTTTAATAATACTATTATACTTAATACTTTATTTTACTAATATAACTTTAATAAAAACCTTCTTATTATATTATTTACTATTATTACTCATTATTTTGTATTTTTATAAATTATTATTATTACTTTTAAAAAAAACCTTAAACTAAAGTAATAAATTAAATTAAACTACTAATAAACTTAATAAGAATAGCTTATTATAGCTTATAATAGGTTATAATAGCTTATAATAGCTTATAATAGCTTATATTACTAATATTACTTCTATAGTTATATTACTTATATAACTTATAATATTATAAGTGTTAAAGTTTAATTAAAAATAAATAACTAATAAATAAATAAAATATAAATACTAGTAAGTATAAGTAAATTACTATAGAAAAGCTAGACTTTTTAGTTATTTAATATTTTAAGGTTTTTAAAATATTAATTAAATAAAATTCTTTTCTCTTTTATATTTTTTAATATTATAGTAATACTAATTATAGTTATTATAATAATTATAGTGTATTAAAAAAGTAGGTCCTAGTATTATTACTATAAATAGGTTAAACTAATAGTAATTAAGATTATTAAAGTTATTAAAGCTCTTATAGTAATTATAGTATATTAAATAAAAGTAGGTCCTAGCATTATTACTATAGATAGGTTAAACTAATAGTAATTAAGGTTATTGATTTTTAAAATTTTTTTGCGTCATTAGTTATAGCTAATATATCTAATTTATTATAACATATAATTATTACTAGTAATACTTAGCTAGTAAAACAATTAATATCTAAATACTTATAGCTATAGTAACAAATAAAACCTATAATTAGTATAAGCTCTAAGGTTATAAATACAGGGGCTATGAGGTTAGAGCAAAGTTTGTAATAAACTTTGTGGCTGCGTTAGCGCAAGCTTTATAAATATAGTTATAATTCGCGACCGCAGTTAAACTCAAATTTATTTAAGTTTTACTTATAGTATAAATTAACACAATTCCCCTTCCTCTATAACTATACTTATTCTATCTCTCTTACTTATGCTTTAAAGCTCTAAGGTAAACTAAACATAACTTATCCTTACTTATCTCTAATTTAATTTATTATAATTACTAGGTAGGTTATAGGTTATCACTTAACTAATTAAACCCTAACTAATTAGATTATAGTATAGCTAAAGGTAATAAAAAGGATACTGCCTTATCTAAAATATTAAATAATATAGTAAAAGAGAAGAAAAGTAAAGGGAAGGGAAGTAAAGATAAATCTAACCTAGAGATAATTAATAGTATTTATAATATAAGGAAAAAATACTAAAAAGTAAAGGTAATATAAATAATAAGATTTATAAGGTAAATAAGAAGAAAATAAAAGAATAGGGTATTAGGTTGTAAAATACTAAGCAGTTTTACCTCGTGCTTAGGAGGGGGTAATTAAGGTTATTAGAGTTATTAAAGTTATTATAATAATTATAGTATATTAAATAAAAGTAGGTCCTAGTATTATTTTTAAAAATAGGTTAAACTAATTATAATTAAGGTTCTTAGAGTTATTAAAGCTCTTATAATAATTATAGTATATAAATTAAAAGTGAGTCCTAGTAGTTTTCCTAAAATAGGTTAAACTTGTTTTTTTATAGCTTAATATAGCTATATAGCCTAATTTAAATAATACTATTAGTTATATATTAATATATTATAAATATTAGTCTATTATATTCTTTCTTTATATATTATAGTAATAAGATATATAGAGTTACTATATATAACTTCCTTAACCTTTAGAATTATAAAGCTAAAAGTAATATTAAATTAGTTTAAATAGTAAATAAATAGTTTTAGCTTTTTTAAGTTTTTATTATATTACTTATAATATTTAAGTACTAAGTATATACTTTATAAACTTATAGTTATTTATCTAGATTTATTAAATAATTTTATTATATTAGTTTAGGGTATTTTTAATTGGAATAATAATAATAAATTATAGAAATAGAAAATAATTTCTAGTAATAGTAAATAATATAATAAGAAGGTTTTTCTTAAAGTTATATTAGTAAAATAAAGTATTAAGTATAATAGTATTATTAAAAAGTTATAATATTATATATAACCTTAGTTATAGTAAAATCCTTAAAATCCTTAAAATAGTATAATATTATAAATTATATAACTAATTAGGTAAAATAGGTAATAATAAAAGCTTTTATATAACTAGCCTTCTTTTAATCCTTATAATAACCTTATATAATAAAAGGCCCACTTTTTTATGCCTAACACTACATTTGTAGTTTTTGTAGTGTAGTGTAGTTAGTGTAGTTAGTAACTACACTAACTATAAAAAAAAAAAAAACTACACTACACTAACTATAAGGGAAAAAAACTACACTATAAATACAAATTTTTCCTAAAAACTACACTAACTACACTACAAACAATACTCTGCCTATAGCATTACTTACACTTCCTAGTTATCTCTCTTTATGCTACTATCTATCTAAGGGTAGTGTAATATAGAAAGTAATTATTATATACTAACTTTCTTATAAAGCTTAGTCTAAAAGTACTAAGCTAATCTAACCTATAGTCTATAATAATTTATATAGGAAACCTATAGAACTACCACTAGTAATGCTTAAATCGTTTTACATATGCCTTAGCCTCTATTAACATTATTACCTTTAGTTATATATACTTAAATAGTCTATCTATAATAACTATTAAGAACCATAAATTATTTTAATCTTAGGCTAGGAGGTTAGTTATAAAGTTAATAAATATCTATAACTAATATCTATTAAGGGTAGGATTAGCTTTAGTAAGCCTTATTATAGCTACTAGCTTTTCTATCCCCTATAGTAATAATAATTCTATATAAAATAAGCTATATCTTATAATATACTATCCTAATAAAAGTCTCTTTCAAAGCGCCTTAAAGGTTATATTCTAGCCTAGGTAACCTAGTAAAGGTAAGTTATAAACACATTAAATTAGTGTTATAGTTAATAGTTCCTATTTAAAAACCTATATTTACCCTTAAAATTAAAGCACCCTTTTATACTAATCTAATAATTTATAATTTACTCTCTAATATTAGTAGTATTTAGAAACTTCCTAGCTCTAGCTATAACTATATTAAGCTATAACTTATAAGATTTATCCTAAGTTATAGACTAGTTCTAAAGAGATTAAAGGTACTTATTTATAAATATTAATATTTTAGTAAGGACCTTATTTACTACTATAATAAGTCTAAGGCTTATATATAGTTATTCTTACTTAAAACTAAATTTTATAGGACTTATTACTAAGTATATAATTAATACCTTTATCTTTTCTATCTTTAGCCTATCTAAGTAATATCTTAATAATATATCTAGTTACTTTACTTATATACCTAGTCTATATTATAAATAGAAGTTAAATAGCGCTAAAGTCTTTACTTATTATACCTATTATTCTAATATTTCCCTTAAGGCTATAAAGTACTTTAAGTTCTTATAGTTTATTAATATTATAAATAGTTTACTTATACTTTATAGCTTTACTAACTACACTCTAAGGTAAGAGATAATTACTAATAGTTCCTTATTATATATAGTATAATTCTATTAAGTAAGCTATAATTAAGCTAAATAGTAAGCTACTAGATATAAGATACTATTATTACTAAACTAGGAGAGATAACTACCTAGTACTATTTTTAAATAATTTACTTTAACTAATATATCCTTCTTAAGGTTCTATTAGGTTAGGATAAGATATAATATAAAGGCTACCTTTAGAGCTTTAAAAGCCTTATTATACTTATTTATCTAGTAAAAGGTACTCCCTTTTTATTAGGTTAATAAGGGGCTTATAATATTAAAGAATCCTAGTATAAAGTTATAATAAAAGTTAGTAAAACTAAGAAACTTATAAATACCTTAGACTCTTATTAAAGCCTCCTAATCCTAAATTACTATAATCTTCTCCTTATTTAAGTAAATTACCTTCCTTACTTAGATAATAAACCTAAGGTACTTTACCTCTTTTATAGTAAAGATATACTTCTTAATATCTAGGTTTAGACTAGCTTATTATAGCCTAAATAATATACTATAGACCTTTTATATATAGTTCTTTTATAATTTACTTAAGTAAACTAGAATATTATTAAGATATATAGTAATATAGTTACTAAGGATATTACTTAGTATACTATTAATATACCTCTAAAAGGTTATAAGTATACTTATAAGCCTAAAGGGATATACTAATTATTTAAATAATCTAAACCTTATATAAAATACTATCTAATATTCTTTACCTTTAGTAATTTATATATAATAAAAGCTAATTATATATCTAGCTTTATAAACTACCTTACCTTAGATAATAAGTATAATATCTCCTTTACTAGTAATAAGAGGTAATAGTCTTATTCTATAATCTTATTTAAGGTATAATAGTTTACATAGAACCTCTAACTACCCTTAGGCTTCTTTACTAATAATACTAAAGCTATTACTAATAATAAACTTACCTAAATCTAACCCTTATTTATTAAGTTTATTACTTACTTCTAGATTTCTAGTAAATATTCTTAAGGTATATTATATAAAGGCACCTATAGTAAATCTAGTTTATTCCTATCTATATTTTATTTTAAGTAAATATAGTAGTCTAACTTCCCCTAGTATAGTAGTAAGGTATTTGCCTTACTTTCTAAAAATAAATCCTTAAAGTCTTATAATACCTTTAGTAAGAAAGTAAGAAGCTTTTACTTTATAGCCCTTAGTATTATATTAATTTATAGGATAAATATAATTTTATATAGACTTATAGTATAAAGCTAAATATATTCTTTCTATCTCTTTACTTAATATACTATCCCTATAAAGGTTAAACCTAGAATAAATACTATAGGTTAGTTAACTATCCTATTAGCTATAGCTTATATTTATAAGTTATTTACTAATCCTATATATACTTATTAGTATATTATATCTAAGTTAATTCTATTCCTTTTTATTTATAGTATACTAAGGATTAGTTACCTTATTAGCCCTAGGATTATATATACTATAATTAGCGTTTCCTATCTATTTAAATCTAACTAAAAGTAAATAATATATAATATAAATAAACGCTTTTTATAGCTCTCTTTTCCCCTTATTTTACACTAACTACTATATAAACTAACCTCTTAGTTAGTAAAGGAGGTATTTTAATTAAAGTTTTTAGACTAGGTATTTACTTATAGTAGCGTAGTAATTATAACTTATATTAACTTAAGTATTTATAAAGGTAGTCTTATTAATTAGAGTAAAAACTAAAAAGGGAAGGAATCTATATTATTTTAAATCTCTTTAAAGTCCTTATTAGTAATAACTATATACTATAAATCCTCTCTATATTTCTATCCCTTATCCCCTATTAAATAACTTAATAAAGGGGTTACTCTTTTCCTAACTACTCTATAGATTTAATATCTAAGTTAGTAAAGGCTATATTCTCTATATTATAAATATTAATAAATAACTTCTTCTATAAGTAAATAGTAAGGTATAAGAAGTATACTAATATAAAATATCTAGAGAAGCTACACTATAAGCATTTACTCTTATTATAGTATATATTAAGTATATCTTAGGTAACCTAGTTAGTATATTTCCTACCCCCTTATTACCTAATTTTTACTATTCTATAGACTTTCTAGGTCTTTACTAGGCTCTTATTATACTTATAAATTAAATATTAGTTATTAGTATATCCTTATCCTATGCTTTCTTAGCTAGATTAAGTATATAATTACCTTATTTATATATCTAGTATTTCTTCTCTAATTAGTAAGACTTAATATTAAGTATAATGCTTTAAAACTAGGCTACTATAGCTATATAATTAGCCTAAGGTATATCTTATTTAATATTATAGTCTTATATTTACTTATTTAGCGCTATATATAGCTTAGCTAACTTTACTAAGTTAGCTTAACTAAGTTCTCTAGTAAGCGCTAGCTTTTATTTAAAATAAATATAGAAATTACTAAATTATTTATTTTATTACTATATTAACTAGTTAAGTTCTATAATAGCTAATTTCTATTAATAAGGATTATTAAATATCTTTACTAAGTATCTAAGAAACTAGGGTAAGTTATAGTAAATAAAATATCCTTTTTAAAAAAGGTATAACCTATACTTAAACCTTAGGTAATAAGTTTTAGTATATAAAACACTACTAATCCTAGTTATCCCTAATAAATACCTTATCTAATAGTAACTTATAGGTTATAAAACCCTTTATACTAAGAATAAGACCCTTTACTATTAAATAGAGGACTTATAGGTAAAGGCTTATATTTAAGTTAGGGTAGTATAGGTATTATATTATCCCTTTCTATAAGGTAAGTAATTTACCTTACTTACTACTAAATTAGTTCCTAAAGTAATAATAACTTATTAGTATTTATTTTATCTAGTAGTAATAGTATATTTACTAGTTATTATATTTTTATAATAAAGAATAATATATATAATAAACTAGCCTTATAGCTACTATATATAAGCGTTTAAAGTAAGAATATTATTCTTATAGAAAAAGAAAGAAACTATACTAGTAGTTATATAAAGTCTAGATTTATAGTGACTTATGTGTAGCCTATGCGTGGTTTACGTATAGCCCTAACCTAGCCGCATATAGTCCGCGTACTTCCTAGAGCTATACTTAACCTAAGCTTATAGCTTAAGTCTATAACACTTACTTATATTTTAAGGTAAGATATATTAATTTTATATAATTAGTATATTATTTCTTACTAGTAACTTTTAGTTATAATATTTCTAAGTCTTATCCTAGGGTAATAAGTGCTTTATTTCCTTTTACTACCTATTTACTAACCTTTTATAATAAACCTATTATAAACTTCTTATTACTTAAAAGGTAAAAATAACTTTATATTTAAGGTCTTATAACCTAGGTTTTATACCTTAGGGTATAGTAAAGTATTACTTTTACCTAGTAATATAGGAGATAATTATAAGGGATAAGAATAATACTAAGTACCTTATTTATAAAGGTTAGGTTTATAGGTATATAAAGGCTATAATAAAGGGATTTCCTTAACTTTTCTTATACTTTAAGTGTATTTTCTTTTATTTTTAGTAAGTAATCTAAGTTATTTACTTTAGAGTATAGTAATAGCTAATAAGGCTAGGCCTTTTTATAAGAACTTTATATCTCTTTACTTATAACTTACTTATATCTTATTACCTTTCTTATTTAATTTACTTTAGTAAAATACTTAAATTATATATTAAGTGCTTTCTATATTTTTACTAGGACTTACTAGTTATATTTACTAGGCTAACCCTTTTATTTTACTAGGTATATATTACCTTTATAGGTTTTCTTATAGTTTTTAACTTCCTTAATTTTATACTCCTTATCTTTATTCTTAAGGTTTAGTATTAGTATTTTTCTTTCCTTAGTATTATTATAGTAATTCTATAGCTTTAGTAAGCTAATATAAAATATATTATATAGCTAACTATATTTTTAGGTAATATAAGTTAGTATACTTATTTCCTTATAGTATTAAGTATTTAAAATAGCCTAATAAACCTAAGGGTTAGCTTTTATTTTATCTCTTTAAGCCTAATATTCTTTACTAATAGTAATACTAAGTTATCTCTTTTAGGGTTAATAGCTAGTAATATTTATTATAATACTTTACTTAAGTTTTAGTAGCTTTTACTTAGTTTTACTTTAATTACTTCTTAACTTTATATAGCTTTATAATATATATATATACTTCTAGTACTTTCCTTTCTAAGTCTTACTCTTAAAAGCTAAATAAAACTTAGGTAAATAGCTTATAAGAAAGTAGTTTAGTAAGTAACTTATAGTCTTATTTACTATATTATTATAGGTAAATTAAGCTATTAAAAGTAGCTTAGGCTATATTTACTAGTTTTTTATAATAAAGTATTAAAGGTAATGCTTAAGTACTTAGTTTATTCTCTTTATTTAGCTATTAGTTTAGAGGTAAAATACTATAAAAAGCCTTTATTTTATATATAATAAGTAGTAAAGGTCTAACTAAAATTAGCTTATAAAGACTAATCCCTTATTAGATATAATACCCTTTAAGGCCCTAAATTATAGCTTAATTTCTTTATAGAAAAGCTTTACTAGTTTAGCTATATTAATTATAGTAATTACTAGTAAGAAAATAAAGTACTTAGTAAATTAGTTTATAATTACTAGGATTATATTAGTTTCTTACTTACTTACTTATATAATAAGTAATTTTATAATAAAATCTATTAAGATCTTTACTTATAGTTACCTTAGTATTAATAAGGATTTAAAGCTTTTATATAAGTAATACTTTCTAGCTATTACTTATTAGTAAACCCTATAGCTTATAATATAGTTTAATATAGACTTACTTATAGCTAGCTATTAGAAATAATACTTTAATAGCTTAAGAGTATACTTAGTTTTAAAGTAACTTACTAGTAAATTATTATAATATAGCTATAAAAGCTCCTATTATAAGATAAGCTCCTAGGAATAACTACTTAATCTTAGTATATTAGGAAGCCCCTTATACTATATAACTATAAACTAGCTTTTCCCCCTTTTCTTTAGAGAGTTTATATTACCTTTTTATCTTTATAAATCTAGGTCTTTATCTTATACTTTTTATAGTAATTATACTAATAGTTTATTTAGTTTAGATTAGTAAGGATTTAGTAATATAATAGTTCCTTATATCTCTTATACTATACTAATATCTTAGATATATATTACTTTCTCCTAGAAATCCCTTTTATTTAGCTAATCTTTTACTAAATTTATAGTAACTAACTAGCCTCTTAGCTAAGCTACTCTAGCCTCTTTATCTTTTACTATAAGGGCTAGGGTATTTTTCTTCCCTAAAGGTATTTTATTAAGCCTTTTATAAAGACTAAGGTATTTTCCTCCCTTAAAGGTATCTTACTATATTTTCTTTAATATATTAGTATTTCTTTTATTACTAGTTCTTTAGTAACTATTATTTTCTTTTAAAGTTTTAGTAAAAGTGCCTTATTTATTAAGGGTTTATCTTTATAATTAAACCTTCTTAATAAAGTATTTATAAGGTTACTTTTCCTAGTTTATACTTAATTATAAAGTAAAAAAATAAAAAAATATATACTATTTAGCTTACCTTTTATTTAACTTCTATTACCTTATAAAGATCTATAGGTTATAATAGTTTAATAGGACCTTAACTAAGGTTATTATACCTTTAATATAGTATTACTAGTATTTAAATAACTTTACTATAGTAAGTAACTCTTAATTAGCTATACTATAATTACACTTAGTATTTATAAACTTCCTTAACTAAAAGCTACTAAATATTAGTAGCCCTTATTATCCTATTAAGATAGGATTCTTACTATTATAAAGACTAAAGTATTTATCTTAATATATACTAGTTAACTTAGGTTATAATAATAAAGAAAAGGTACTTACTAGAAAGTATATTTTAGTTAGCTAAAAGCTAGTTACTTCTTTACTTTAAATATAAACTTCCTAGTTTAAATACTATTTTAACTACCTTTTATTAATATATATAAGGGTATTATAATCCTAAAGTATTTATAAATAAACTATTAGTAAAAGTTATAAAATCCTAAGAAAAACTATATATCCTTAAAGCTTATAAGCTCTTTCTAGTCTTAGATTATAATAACCCTATAAGTATTTATTAAAATCCTATTAACTAATAGAATAAACCCTAGGAATTTTACTAATTCCTAGTAAAATAAATACTTTAAGGGTTTTATATATAGCTTTATTAACCTTATATACTCTAAGACTTCTTTAATATATATAGTGTACTTTTCTTATATTTTTAAAAAGATAAGGATATTATTTAAATATACTATATAAATAGTATTAACTAGCCTATAAAGTGCTTTATAAATATAGCTTTAAAAGGTAACTAAGGTATTAGTTAACTTAAAGGGTATTATAAAGTATTTATAGTATTTATATTATATATAAAATATAGTCTTTTATTTATTACTCTTTTAATATAAATTTAATAGTAAGTATTCTTAATATTAATCTTTAAGAAAAAGCAAGCCCCTTAGCACTAGTTTAGGATCTCTAAAATTAGGGGAGAGTATAGTAATTCTTTTATATTACCTTATTAAGTCCCTAGTAATTTATATATAATTGGAGTGTCTTATCTTTCTTTAGTATAAATAAAATAGGTATACTTATAAGGCTCTTAGAGGGTCTTATCTAGCTTTTCTATAGGTTTTTATTAATATATTTATAAAGCTTCTTTAACTTACTTTAAAAAGAGAATAAATTAGCTTATATAAGGGCATTACCCCTAGTGTTAGGTTAATTCTATAGTTACTTTTCTTAATAGTAAACTCCTTACTTTATTTAATATAAATATATCTTTAAACCTATATAATTTCTTAGGAATATTTTTAATAGTTTTATATACTTTTACTTTCTTATTATCTTTAAGGGTAATAAACTTATTTTCTATAACTTCTATAATAGTATATATAATAGTATATATAATAGTTTTATTATATATTACCTTTATAAATTTATAAGGAGTTATAAGTAAAAAGGCCTTTTTCTTTTCTTAAACTATTACTTTTATAAGTATAAGTAAAGGTATATATTTTTCTATAAGTATATATATTCTAATTAATATAAGGCTTCCCCTTATTCTTAAGTCTTTATTTATAGCTATATATAGTAGCTTAAGGTCCTTTTTTTTTTTCTTAAGTCCTTAATAATAATAAGTACCTTATAAATACTATATTAAAAGACTAGAAGGGCCCTTATTACCTTAATAATAAGTACTATAGCTTTAGCCTAGTTAAGCTTATAGTTCTTTATAAACTTAGCGCTAATAATATTAATCTTAGTATAGCTATTTAGATTTACTACTATTTTAATATCTTTTTACTTATAAATAATAACTAGTATATAAAATTAATACCTTATTAGTACCTTAGTATTTAAGGTAAAGGTAAGGGTATTTACTTTTACCTTAGGAAGTTTCCTTAGCTTTCTTAAGGCTTTTTCTTTAGCTTATTATAATTAAATATAAGATACTCTATACTATTATAGTTATAATATTACCTCTTATCCTTAACTTTACTATTATTTAGGTAAGTAACTAGACCCTTTTCCTAGTCCTTGTAATAAACTAGCCTTATGGCTACTGCATATAAGCGTTTAAAGTGAGAATATTATTCTTATAGAAGAAAAAGGAACTATACTAGTAGTTATATAAAGCCTAGATTTATAGTAACTTATATGTGGCCTATGTATAGTTTATATATAGCCTTAACCTAGCTATATATAGTTTATATACTTCCTAAAGCTATACTTAACCTAAGCTTATAGCTTAAGTTTATAATATACCCCTTACTTACCCCTTACTTCTCTCCTTCCCCCTTTACTATATAAATATAAGTAAATAATAAATATAGTCCTCTTATATATAAGCCTTCTTTTAGTGTAAGTAAGGGTGTTTCTTAGTAAGTAAGGTAGCCCCTAGGCTATAAATCCTTTATATAGGCTATAAAATTTTTTAGTATAGGTTTACCTTACCTTAACCTTTCCTTTATATAAGTAAATTTACTCTAACCTAACTTTACTTTTAATAATACTAGCCTATCCCTTTTTATACTTACCCTTTACTATTTCTATACCTTATTTAGTTTCTTACCCTTACTTTAATTTTATATCTTAATATTTATATACTAAATCTTAACTTTACCTTAAATAACTCCTTTATTACCTATTACTTATTAGAAAATTATATAATATATTACCCTTATTTATTCTTAGCTAGCTTTTATAAATATAAATAAAATACACTCTAACTAAAGCTAGACCTATGCCTTTAGAAATATAAATATTCCTATCCCTCCTTATAATTTCTAACTCTTTTATTCTTATTATTATTATAATATCTCTTTATATATCCTTTTTACCTCCTTTTATTAAGCTTAAACTTCTCTTTTACTTCCCTTTTACCTTTACTATAACTAATATTATTATTACCTTATTTACTATTACCTTTACTTTATCTTTACCTCTTTCTTCTCCTTTTCCTAGCCTAAGTAAGGGCACTTATCTTAGTAAGTATATCTTAGAGGGTAACTTTAATAATAAGGCTCTCTTTAATAATAAAGAGTATAAGTTCCCCTATATATATATTATATACGCTAGCTAGCTCTATGTAAGCTAGTACTAGTACTCCTATTAGTTTATTAAAGGGGAAAACCCTTAAAGGGAAGAAAAACCCCTTATATCTATTATAGTATTAGCGCTAGCCCTTATCTAGGCCTATGTTACTTAGTGTATAACTAGTTATAAGTGTTTATTACTAGCTTACACTAGCCTTATTCTATAAGAGAAAAGGAAAAGAGAAGAATTTATAATAAGGAGAGTTTCCTACCTCTTTCTAGTATAATTTTAGTCCTTATATATACTTATCCTAGCCCCTAGGACTAGTTTACTTATATACTTACTTATTTTAATCCTCCCTAGTTTATTTATACTTTATATATATTAGGAGTAGCCTAGGGCTAAATCTTAGCTATACTAGCTAAATACTAGATTCTATGCTAATATATAATATTATAGTTATTTAGTGCTAATAAACTATTAAGCTATTTATCTTACCTTTAGGGGATTATCTAGGGCTAGCCTTACTTCCTATATATCTCTAGGCTAATAATATTATAGTTATATATAGTTATAGTTATAGTAATTAACTATTATATAGTACTAATTCTCTTTTACTTAGCTATAGCTATATAAGGGTAAAGTTACCTTAGGAATATATCTTTAAAATAAAAACTTATTAAGGCTTATCTTTCCTATATATAGTTAGACTATTATTAAGGAAATATACTTATTTAGTCTTATATAGAACTTTTATATTTCCTTTAGGTTATAGGTAAGTAAGTAATTCTCTATAAGCTCTTTAGTGTATTAGTCCTAGTTTAGTTACTCTTTATTATACTAGTCCTCCTATTATTACTTTTATTCCTTATATAGGTTTATATTTAGCTTACTATTAATAAGATTATATCTCCCTTAAGGCCTCCTATAGTAAAGTATAGTTACTACTAATATAGTTATAATCTAGATCTTTTTACTATATTACTCTTAATAGTTCTAGCCTTAAATCTTTATTTTATACTATTTAGGTAAAGGTTAAGGGGAGGATAAAGGTCTTAGCTTTTAGTTAGGCTATAGGTATAGCCTTAAATACACTAGTAATAACCTATAGGTAAGCTAATTAATTTATTATAAAGCTTTTAATAATTTCTCTTAGCTTTTCTCCTTTCTTAGTTAGTATATAGTATATACTTACTTTATAAGTAAAAATAAGTTAAACTACTTATATATATAGGAGCTAGGTATCCCTAAAGCTATAGCCCTAAGCTAATACTAATAACTTAGTAAGTATAAGCTATTACTAAGCTAGCTTACCTTTAAGGATATTTTTATAAGTACTTTAGTTAAGCTTTTTATTAACTTAGACTCCTAGGAATTTATATAATTCTATAGGTATTACCTTCTTTATTTTAAGCTAGACTTTAGTCTAAAAGGGCTAGTAAGACTTACTAAAATATATAAGCTTTATTTTTACTAGGTTAAACTTTACTTTTACTTTCTTTACTTATTCTTTATAAACCTTTTATATTACCTTAAGCCTTTTCTAAGTCTAAGCTATATTCTTTTTAAATACTACTATATTTATATTATTAGTAAATCCTATAGCTACTATACTTAGGATAGCTTAGAGGCACTTATATAGCTTTACTAAATAAAGAAAAAAAATAAGTAAAAGAGGTAAGCCTTATAAAGTACTAGCCTTAATATTAAATAGTCTAAATAGTCCCTTATTAAAGCTAAGCTAGCTTATATTATTTATAAGGAAGCTATATATTATTATTATTAGCTAGTGTAAAATACTTATCTTAATAAGTAAGGTAATAAGGTATAAGTAACTAACTTTATTAAACATTACTAAGATATTTATTTATATAAGTAAGGTAAGTTTACCCCTTTTCTAGGCCTTTTTATATATTTTACTAGGGCTTATATTATAGTCTTTATTAACCTATTTATCTTATTTCTTATTTATAGTTTAAGGAGAAGGCCTTTTACCTTAGTAAAGGCTATAAGCTACTTTACTATTATTACTTTTATAACCTTTCTTACTATATTAAGTAGTAATATAAGTCTTTAAGTATTAGCTTTTCTTATTTCCTTAGTTATTTTACTAGGCTTCCTTATTACTATTACCCTAGTAAATTAGAATTAAGCTAGGAAGTATTTTACTTTAAGGACTATATTTAGTAGCCTAGTTATAGTGTCTTTAGCTAGCTCTTTATAGGCCTTAATAAGGCCTATAAGGAGTTTATTATCCTTTAGGGCCTTTTAGTTAGCTATATTTAATAGGATAGTTTTAATATTCTCTAGTATAAATTATTTATAGTTTAGAAATAGTGTATTATTTAATTCTAGGAAGGAGAGGTTTAGGATATAGAAGAGGTTTACTATAGGCTTAGGGAAGAATCTTTATGCTAGTATATTAGCTTTATCTATATATATAGTAGCTAGGTTAGTATTATTTTTAGTTCTCTTAAGCTTAAGGAGTCTAGGAAGTTCTAGGGAGGCCTAGCTTTAAAGGTAAGCTTATCTCTTTAGCCTTTAAACTTCTTTATCCTTTAACTAAGTATTAGTATTCCTTAGGGCTTCTCTTTATATATTTTACTTCTCTTTCTTAATAATATATTCCTAATCCTTCTTTATCTTATTATAGGCCTCCTAGTTAGTATTAGTTCTCTAGTATCTCTATTACCTCTTAGCTTACTTAGCTTTAGTAACTAACTCCTTAGCTTTCCTTAACTACTATCTCTCTAAGCTAGGAGGCCCTAGGGCTTTTATAAGGTTACTTTCTTTACTATTTATTATAGGTTTATAATAAGCTATATAGTATATTTATTAATCCTTTCTTTATTATAAGGTTTTAGAGCGTTTTTCTCCTAAAGTTAAATTATTACCTTTACTTTTATATATTTTTTATTTATTATAGCCTAGGTATATTTAAGAATAAAGGGGGCTTATTTTTAATACTTAGTAAAGATACTAATTAGCTATAGGGTATAGTTAGATCCTATAAGCCTTACTATACTATTATAATAGACTTAGATATCTAGTATTACTTACACTAGATTTATAGTGCTATCTTTATCCCTTACCCTTTATTTTATAGGTTTTCCTTAAGGTATAACTAATTTAAGCCTTTATTAGTTTATAAATTCTAGTAGTTCTTTTACTTTATTACTTATTTTATTATATTAATCCTATAGGGGGTATTTTTAGTTAAAATTACCTATAAATATACACTAGCCTTAGGGCTTTTCTATATTAATAGTGTAAATTAAGGTGTTTTATTTATTACTATAGTTCTCTAAGTATAAGGAGTAAATATTTATTTCTTATATTTCTATTAAGAACTAATTAGTTTCTCCTTAGGCTATTTATAATCCTATATTATACTTCTTATTTATATAAATAGTATTATATTTATTATAGTATACTAGTTAGAATTAGGTAAGGCCTAGGGCTAGTAACTATAGTTATTTTATATATTCTTACTCTTAAATTATAATTATATTTATATTAGTTTAGTAATATAGTATAATATATATAAGGCTATCCTTTTATTTATATTCTAGAAAAGGACTTATAGTATTACTATATTAATTAAGGGGAGGGTCTCTTTTATTTTATACTAGTTTTAAGCTAGTTTTAACTAGCTTTATATATTTTCTTATACTTCTAGCCTTAGGCTATTTAGCGCTTTATTTTATAAGTATTAAGTAACCTCTTTTTCTTCTTACTATACTAGTTAGTTTTATAGCTATAATAAATCTCTCCTAGGTTAGGGTTAGGCCTTTAGTTAGGGATTAAGTAATAAAGTAAGATAGCTATTTAAGGTAGCTTACTTTTACTATATTTTATTTTTCCTTTAGGATAAGGTAATCCTTAGATTAGGCTAAGTATAGTCTAAAGTAAAGGATATACTTTTCCTATAGTTAGCTATTTATTATAAGGTAAGATAACTTACCTTCCTTATACTAGCTAGTGCTATACTTACTATACCTTAAGGCTACCTTATAAAACTTTATAATATAACTTATTTAGAAGTAATTATAGTATTATTTTAGTTAAAGGGTCTTATTATATAGTTTAGTTTAGAAAAGCTTTACTTTAAAGACTATTTTATTACTATAAATCTTATTAGCTTCTTTAACTTTAAGTAAACTAAGGATTAAGGTAATTCTTAAGGCTCCCTTACCTTAGGGGTGCCTTATAGTTACCTTAATTATATTTACTTTATTTACCTTACTAATTTTAGCTACTAGGTTTTTAATAAATATATACTTTATAAGAAATCCTTTAATAATAACACTAAGTATATAGTAATAAAGGATTACCTTTAGTTTAAATATATAGGATATTTATTTTTTATTTTCTTTATATTAGGTAGTATTGTTATAGACTTGAGCTATGAGCTCAGGTTAATTACAGCTCTGGGAAGTACGCGGACTATGTGTGGCTAGGTTAGGGCTATATATAGACTATGCATAGGCCACATATAAGTCACTATAAATCTAGGCTTTATATAACTACTAGTATAGTTCCTTTCTCCTTCTATAAGAATAATATTCTTACTTTAAATGCTTATATATAGTAGCTATAAGGCTAGTTCTTTATATATATTATTCTTTATTATAGAAATATAGTAACTAGTAAATATACTATTACTACTAGATAGAATAAACACTAATAAGTTATTATTACTTTAGGAACTAATTTAGTAGTAAGTAAGGTAAATTACTTACCTTATAGAAAGGGATAATATAATACTTACACTACCCTAACCTAAATATAAGCCTTTACCTATAAGTCCCCTATTTAATAGTAAAAGGGTCTTATTCTTAGTATAAAGGGTCTTATAGCCTATAAGTTACTATTAGATAAGGTATTTATTAGGGATAACTAGGACTAGTAGTGTTTTATATACTAGAACTTATTACCTAAGGTTTAAGTATAAGTTATACCTTTTTTAAAAAGGGATATCTTATTTATTATAACTTACCCTAGTTTTTAGATACTTAGTAAAGATATTTAATAATCCTTATTAATAGAAATTAGCTATTATAAAACTTAACTAGTTAATATAGTAATAAAATAAATAATTTAGTGATTTTTATATTTATTTTAAATAGAAACTAGTGCTTACTAGAGGACTTAGTTAGGCTAACTTAGTAAAGTTAGCTAAGCTATATATAGTGCTAAATAAGTAAATATAAGACTATAGTATTAGATAGGATATACCCTAGGCTAATTATATAGCTATAGTAGCTTAGTTTTAAAGCATTATACTTAATATTAAGTCTTACTAATTAGAGAAGAAACACTAGATATATAAGTAAGGTAATTATATACCTAATTTAGCTAAGAAGGTATAGGATAAGGATATACTAATAACTAATATCTAATTTATAGGTATAATAGGAACCTAGTAAGAACCTAGAAAGTCTATAGGATAGTAAAAGTTAGGTAATAAAGGGGTAGGAAATATACTAACTAGGTTACCTAAGATATACTTAATATATGCTATAATAAGGGTTAATGCTTATAGTATAGCTTCTCTAGATATTTTATATTAGTATACTCCTTATACCTTACTATTTACTTATAGAAGAAGTTATTTATTAATATTTATAATATAGAGAATATAGCCTTTACTAACTTAGATATTAAATCTATAAAGTAGTTAGGAAAAGAGTAACCCCTTTATTAAGTTATTTAATAGGGGATAAGGGATAGAAATATAGAGAGGATTTATAGTATATAGTTATTACTAATAAGGACTTTAAAGAGATTTAAAATAATATAGATTCCTTCCCCTTTTTAGTTTTTACTCTAATTAATAAGACTACCTTTATAAATACTTAAGTTAATATAAGTTATAACTACTACACTACTATAAGTAAATACCTAGTCTAAAAACTTTAATTAAAATACCTCCCTTTACTAACTAAGAGGTTAGTTTATATAGTAGTTAGTGTAAAATAAGGGGAAAAGAGAGCTATAAAAAGCGTTTATTTATATTATATATTATTTACTTTTAGTTAGATTTAAATAGATAGGAAACGCTAATTATAGTATATATAATCCTAGGGCTAATAAGGTAACTAATCCTTAGTATACTATAAATAAAAAGGAATAGAATTAACTTAGATATAATATACTAATAAGTATATATAGGATTAGTAAATAACTTATAAATATAAGCTATAGCTAATAGGATAGTTAACTAACCTATAGTATTTATTCTAGGTTTAACCTTTATAAGAATAGTGTATTAAGTAAAGAGGTAAAAGAATATATTTAGCTTTATACTATAAGTTTATATAAAATTATATTTATCCTATAACTTAATATAACACTAAGGGCTATAAAGTAAAAGCTTCTTACTTTCTTACTAAAGGTATTATAAGACTTTAAGGATTTATTTTTAGAAAGTAAGGTAAATACCTTACTACTATACTAGGGAAGTTAGACTACTATATTTACTTAAAATAAAATATAGATAGGAATAAACTAGATTTACTATAGGTGCCTTTATATAATATACCTTAAGAATATTTACTAGAAATCTAGAAGTAAGTAATAAACTTAATAAATAAGGGTTAGATTTAGGTAAGTTTATTATTAGTAATAGCTTTAGTATTATTAGTAAAGAAGCCTAAGGGTAGTTAGAGGTTCTATGTAAACTATTATACCTTAAATAAGATTATAGAATAAGACTATTACCTCTTATTACTAGTAAAGGAGATATTATACTTATTATCTAAGGTAAGGTAGTTTATAAAGCTAGATATATAATTAGCTTTTTATTATATATAAATTACTAAAGGTAAAGAATATTAGATAGTATTTTATATAAGGTTTAGATTATTTAAATAATTAGTATATCCCTTTAGGCTTATAAGTATACTTATAACCTTTTAGAGGTATATTAATAGCATACTAAGTAATATCCTTAGTAACTATATTACTATATATCTTAATAATATTTTAGTTTACTTAAGTAAATTATAAAAGAACTATATATAAAAGGTCTATAGTATATTATTTAGGCTATAATAAGCTAGTCTAAACCTAGATATTAAGAAGTATATCTTTACTATAAAAGAGGTAAAGTACCTTAGGTTTATTATCTAAGTAAGGAAGGTAATTTACTTAAATAAGGAGAAGATTATAGTAATTTAGGATTAGGAGGCTTTAATAAGAGTCTAAGGTATTTATAAGTTTCTTAGTTTTACTAACTTTTATTATAACTTTATACTAGGATTCTTTAATATTATAGGCCCTTTATTAACTTAATAAAAAGGAGTACCTTTTACTAGATAAATAAGTATAATAAGGCTTTTAAAGCTCTAAAGGTAGCCTTTATATTATATCCTATCTTAACCTAATAGGACTCTAAGAATAATATATTAGTTAAAGTAAATTATTTAGGAATAACACTAGGTAGCTACCTCTCCTAGCTTAGTAATAATAATATCTTATATCTAGTAGCTTACTATTTAGCTTAATTATAGCTTACTTAATAGAATTACACTATATATAATAAGAAACTATTAGTAATTATCTCTTACCTTAGAGTATAATTAGTAAAGCTATAGAGTATAAGTAAACTATTTATAATATTAATAAACTATAAGAACTTAGAGTACTTTATAGCCCTAAGGAGATATTAAAATAATAGGTATAATAGGTAAAGACTTTAGTGCTATTTAACTTCTATTTATAATATAGACTAGGTATATAGGTAAAGTAACTAAATATATTATTAAGATATTACCTAAATAGGCTAGAGATAGAAAAGATAAGGATATTAATTATATACTTAGTAATAAGTCCTATAAAATTTAGTTTTAAGCAAGGATAACTATATATAAGCCTTAAACCTATTATAGTAGTAAATAAGGTCCCTATAGGAATATTAATGTTTATAAATAGGTACCTTTAATCTCTTTAGGACTAGTTTATAACTTAGGATAAATCTTATAAGTTATAGCTTAATATAGTTATAGCTAAAGCTAGGAAGTTTCTAAATACTACTAATACTAGAGAGTAAATTATAGATTATTAGATTAGTATAAAAGAGGCGCTTTAATTTTAAGGGTAAATATAGGTTCCTAAATAGGAACTATTAACTATAATACTAATTTAATATATTTATAACTTACCCTTACTAGATTACCTAGGCTAGAATATAACTTTTAAGGCACTTTAAAGAGACTTTTATTAGAATAGTATATTATAGGATATAGCTTATTTTATATAGAATTATTACTACTATAAGGGATAGAAAAGCTAGTAGCTATAATAAGGCTTACTAAAGCTAATCCTACCCCTAATAGATATTAGTTATAGATATCTATTAACTTTATAACTAACCTCCTAACCTAAGATTAGGATAATTTATAGTTCTTAATAGTTATTATAGATAGACTATCTAAGTATATATAACTAAAGGTAATAATATTAATAAAGGCTAAGGTATATATAAAATAATTTAAGCATTACTAATAGTAGTTCTATAGGTTTCCTATATAAATTATTATAGACTATAGGTTAGACTAGCTTAGTACTTTTTAAACTAAGCTTTATAAGAAAGTTAGTATATAATAATTACTTTCTATATTATATTACCCTTAGATAAATAGTAGTATAAAGAGGGCTAACTAAGAAGTATAAGTAATACTATAGGTAATACTATCCTTCTCTTAGTTTAAGTAGCTAGATTACTTACTAGCCTATTAGCTAGTATTAAATAATAAGGATTCTTTAGTAATAGGAGTTAGCGTAAATATAGCCCTATATAGCTTTAATATACCTATAATTTAGGAGTTATTACCTATAGGGCTATCTATTACCTTAGTAAAGGGAAAGGCCTAGGCTTTCTTATAATACCTAAAGAATAGTATAAATTTAATATAAGCTATAATAGCTTTTATCTAGTAATAATAATAGGAGAATATAAATAGTAGCTATAAACTAGTAGAATATTTCTAAGTTAGGGATTATATATAGTTAAGCCTTTAAAATATTAAGATAAATTACCCTTATAAGAAGCTAGATTAGGTTATAGCTAAGTATAAGGTAATTAAGGTTCTTATACCTTTAACTATTAAACTTAATATTCTAAGGGGACTATACCCTATCTTTTATATAAATTTAGTATAATAAGTAGTAAATAATCTATTACTAAGTTAAAACCTAGCTAATAAGTAGCCCTTACTAGAACTAGTAATAATAAATACTAATAAAGATCTCTTAGAGTAGTAAGTAAAGGATATTCTTATAGCTAAAAATATACTAAGTTAAGGATTAAATTAAAATATCTTAGTTAAATAAAAGGATATATATAGCTAACTTAGGAGCTATTAGAAAGTATATAAAATATAGAGGCACTAGACTAATTTAAGTTATAATAAGGCAATATATAGATAAATAATAGTCCTAAAAGGGTATAATTTAATTTACTTATAAAACATTAGAATACCTATTTTCCTTCTAGTATATATACACTATAGTGCTATTTTTTTACTAAAAATATTAGAAAAATAAAGAAAAGATAAAAATATTTAGAAAAAGGAGGGATTACTATACTTTTCCTTATACTAGTAGCACTCCTTAGTAAGGGTATAAGCTAGCTTTATAATAGTTTTAGTTAGGGTATAGGTATTAGCTAATATTTATTATATATTAGTATTACTTACTTCCTAAGTAAAAGAGATTAAGTTAAGCTATTATTTATAGTTCTTATACTATAGAAGAATTTAATAGCTATATTATTTTATTTATAGTAAGTAAGTATAGTTTATATAAGGATAAGTTACTATACCTTAGAGGTGCCTTAAGTATAAGTAGTATTTATAGAGGAAGAAGCTAAGGGCTATACCTTAGTAAGATTAATTTAAGTAATAGTAAATATATTATTAAAATATTTATAATAGTAAATAAAGGTTTTAGTAAGGATAGTATAGTATCCCTTAATAAAGCTAAATTACTTTATAGCTAGGGATTTAATAGCTTAGCTAATAGCTAAAAGGTTTTCTAAATACTTAAAAGCATAATATAGCTTAAAATTAATACTATATAAGTGTATTTCCTAAATATATAAATATTATATAACTTAGTATAGGCTATAGGCTTAATTTATACTTAGAGTATAAGTATATTTTCCTTTTATTTAGAGATTATTTATATATAAGCTATAAGGGAACTTATACTCTTTATTATTAAAGAGAGCCTTATTATTAAAGTTACTCTCTAAGATATACTTACTAAGATAAGTACCTTTACTTAAGCTAGAAGAAGGAGAAGAAAGAGGTAAAGATAAAGTAAAGGTAGTAGTAAATAAGGTAATAATAATATTAGTTATAGTAAAGGTAAAAGGGAAGTAAAAAGGAGTTTAGGCTTAATAAGAGAAAGTAAAAAGGATATATAAAGAGATATTATAATAATAATAAGGATAAAAGAGTTAGAAATTATAGGGAGAATAAGAATATTTATATTTTTAGAGGTATAGGTCTAGCTTTAGTTAAAGTATATCTTATTTATATTTATAAAAGCTAGCTAGGGATAGATAGGGGTAATATATTATATAATTTTCTAATAGGTAATAGGTAATAAGGGAGTTATTTAAGGTAAAGTTAGGATTTAGTATATAAATATTAAGATATAAAATTAAAGTAAGGGTAAGAAACTAAATAAGGTATAGAAATAGTAAGGGTAGGTATAAAAAGAGATAAGCTAGTATTATTAGAGGTAAAGTTAGGTTAAAGTAAATTTACTTATATAAAGGGAAAGGTTAAGGTAAGGCAAACTTACACTAAAAATTTTTATAGCCTATATAGAGGATTTATAACCCTAGGGGCTACCTTACTTACTAAGAAATGCCCTTACTTATACTAAAAGGGGGCTTATATATAGGGGATTATATTTATTATTTACTTATATTTATATAGTAAAGGGGAAGAAGGGAGTAAGGGGTAAGTAAAGGGATATATTATAGACTTAAGCTATAAGCTTAGGTTAATTATAGCTCTAGGAAGTATATAGACTATATATAGCTAGGTTAGGGCTATATATAAACTATATATAGGCTATATATAAGTTACTATAAATCTAGGCTTTGTGTAACTACTAGTATAGTTCCTTTCTCCTTCTGTAAGAATGATATTCTTACTTTAAACGCTTATATGCAGTAGCTATAAGGCTAGTTCTTTACAAGTATTTCCTTTAAATATAATAATTATATTACTACTAGGGAGTCTTCTAGCTACTATTACTATTATATAACTAGTAGCTTTATTAACTACTATTACTATATCTTTAGTGCTTCTAAACTAAAGTAATTCCTAGATAGTGTTACCTTTAATAAGGATTTCTTTATACTATTTACTAGGGATTTAAAGGGAGGGGTTATAATATTTAGTTATTTCTATATAAGCCTAGCTATAATACTTACCTAGGTTAGGGTGCTATTACTCTTAGTTTTCTCCTTTATTACCTCCTTAAGAGTATCTTTAAGGGCTTTCTTTATTATATAAATATTTCTATTATTACTTATTACTTTTACTTTAGCTTAGGTATAGTTTACTACCTAGTAAGCTATAGCCTTAGTAATATACTACACTTAGGTAACTTTATTACTAAGGATAAGGCTAGTAATTTCTTTATAGTATTTTATATTTTCTAGATATTTAAATTAGATTTAATCTATTATTAAGTTATTATGATTTCTCTAGATATTAAACTATCCTATACTAGCATTAGGGTAGTAGTAGCTTTATACTAGCCCCCTTTCTCCTATATTAATTACTATTAGTATTTCCTCCTCTTACTTACCTCTAGATTTATTATAATATAATATTATAGGAAGGGGTAAATAAGGGTAAGGATTTTAAATATTAGCTTAGTTTATATTTTAGAGGTAATTCTAGACCTTTAGAGCGGTGTGGAAAAATATGCAAAGGTTTTAAGTTCCCCTATAGCTTATATATAAATAATCTCTAAATAAAAGAAAAATACACTTACACTTAAGGTATAAATTAAGCTTATAGCTTATACTAAGTTATATAATATTTATATATTTAGAAAATACACTTATATAGCGCTAATTTTAAGCTATATTATACTTTTAAGTATTTAAAAACCTTTTAGCTATTAGCTAGGCTATTAAATCCTTAGCTATAAAGTAATCTAGCTTTATTAAGAGATACTATACTATCCTTACTAAAACCTTTATTTACTATTATAAATATTTTAATAGTATACTTACTATTACTTAAATTAATCTTACTAAGGCATAGCCTCTAGCTTTTTCCTTATAAGTATTACTTATACCTAAGGTACCTTTAAGGTATAATAACTTATCCTTATATAAACTATACTTACTTACTATAAATAAAATAATATAGTTACTAAATTCTTTTATAGTATAAAAACTATAAATAATAGCCTAACTTAATCTCTCTTTACTTAAAAAGTAAGTAATACTAATATATAGTAAATATTAGCTAATACTTATACCTTAACTAAAACTATTATAAAACTAGCTTATACCCTTACTAAGGAGTATTACTAATATAAGAAGAAGTATAGTAATTCTCTCCTTTTTTAAATATTTTTATTTTTCCTTTATTTTTCTTATATTTTTAGTAAAAAAATAGCGCTATAGTATATATATACTAGAAGGAAAATAAGTACCTTAATATTTTATAAGTAAATTAAATTATACCCTTTTAGGACTATTATTTATTTATATATTACCTTATTATAACTTAAATTAGTTTAGTGCCTTTATATCTTATATACTTTCTAATAGCTCCTAAGTTAGCTATATATATTCTTTTATTTAACTAAGATATTTTAATTTAATTCTTAACCTAGTATATTTTTAGCTATAAAAATATTCTTTACTTACTACTCTAAGAGATCTTTATTAGTATTTATTATTACTAGTTTTAGTAAGGGTTACTTATTAGCTAGGTTTTAACTTAATAATAGATTATCTATTACTTACTATACTAAATCTATATAAAAGATAAGGTATAGTCCCCTTAGAATATTAAGTTTAATAGTTAAAGGTATAAGGACCTTAATTACCTTATACTTAGCTATAACTTAATCTAGCTTCTTATAAAGGTAATTTATCTTAATATTTTAAAGGCTTAACTATATATAATCTAGTTACTTAAACTAAGAGAAGGATAGTATTACTTATAGTATTACTTATACTTCCTAGTTAGCTCTCTTTATATTACTATTTATCTAAGGGTAGTATAATATAAAAAGTAATTATTATATACTAACTTTCTTATAAAGCTTAGTTTAGAAAGTACTAAGCTAGTCTAACTTATAGTTTATAATAATTTATATAAGAAACCTATAAAACTATTACTAGTAATGCTTAAATTATTCTATATATACCTTAGCCTCTATTAATATTATTACCTTTAGTTATATATACTTAGATAGTCTATTTATAATAACTATTAAGAACTATAGATTATCCTAGTCTTAAGCTAGAAGGTTAGTTATAAAGTTAATAAATATCTATAACTAATATTTATTAAGGGGTAAGATTAGCTTTAGTAAGCCTTATTATAACTACTAGCTTTTCTATCCCTTATAGTAATAATAATTCTATATAAAATAAGCTATATCTTATAATATACTATCCTAATAAAAGTCTCTTTAAAGTGGCTTAAAAGTTATATTCTAGCCTAGGTAGCCTAGTAAAGGTAAGTTATAAACATATTAAATTAGTATTATAGTTAATAGTTCCTATTTAAGAACCTATATTTACCCTTAAAATTAAAGCGCTTTTTTATGCTAATCTAATAATTTATAATTTACTCTCTAGTGTTAGTAATATCTAGGAACCTCCTAGCTTTAGCTATAATTATATTAAGCTATAACTTATAAGATTTATTCTAAGTTATAGACTAATCCTATAGAGATTAAAGGTACTTATTTATAAATATTAATATTTTAGTAAGGACCTTATTTACTACTATAATAAGTCTAAGGCTTATATATAGTTATCCTTATTTAAAACTAAATTTTATAGGACTTATTACTAAGTATATAATTAATACCTTTATCTTTTTATCTCTAGCTTATTTAGGTAATATTTTAATAATATATTTAGTTACTTTACTTATATACTTAGTTTATATTATAAATAGAAGTTAAAAAGCACTAGAGTTTTTACTTATTATATCTATTATTTTAATATCTCCCTTAGGGCTATAAAGTACTTTAAGTTCTTATAGTTTATTAATATTATAAATAGCTTACTTATACTCTATAGCTTTACTAATTACACTCTAAGGTAAAAGATAATTACTAATAGTTCCTTATTATATATTATATAATTCTATTAAGTAAGCTATAATTAAGCTAAATAGTAAGCTACTAGATATAAGATATTATTATTACTAAACTAGGAGAGGTAGTTACCTAATACTATTCCTAAATAATTTACTTTAACTAATATATCTTTCTTAAGGTCTTATTAAGTTAGAATAGGATATAATATAAAGGCTACCTTTAGAGCTTTAAAAGCCTTATTATACTTATTTATCTAGTAAAAGGTACTCCCTTTTTATTAGGTTAATAAGGGGCTTATAATATTAGAGAATCCTAGTATAAAGTTATAATAAAAGTTAGTAAAACTAAGAAACTTATAAATACCTTAGACCCTTATTAAAGCCTCCTAATCCTAAATTACTATAATCTTCTCCTTATCTAGGTAAATTACCTTCCTTACTTAGATAATAAACCTAAGGTACTTAACCTCTTTAGTAATAAAGATATATTTCTTAATATCTAGGTTTAGACTAGCCTATTATAGCCTAGATAGTATACTATAGACCTTTATATATAGTTCTTTTATAATTTACTTAAGTTAACTAGAATATTATTAAGATATATAGTAATATAGTTACTAAGGATATTACTTAGGGTATTATTAATATACCTCTAAAAGGTTATAAGTATACTTATAAGCCTAAAGGGATATACTAACTATTTAAATAATCTAAATCTTATATAAAATACTATCTAATATTCTTTACCTTTAGTAATTTATATATAATAAAAAGCTAATTATATATTTAGCTTTATAAATTACCTTACCTTAGATAATAAGCGTAATATCTCCTTTACTAGTAGTAAGGGGTAATAGTTTTATTTTATAATCTTATTTAAGGCATAATAGTTTATATAAAACCTCTAACTACCCCTAGGCTTCTTTACTAATAATACTAGGGCTATTACTAATAATAAACTTACCTAAATCTAACCCTTATTTATTAAGTTTATTACTTACTTCTAAATTTTAAGTAAATATTCTTAAGGTATATTATATAAAGGTACCTATAGTAAATTTAGCTTATTTCTATTTATATCCTATTTTAGATAAATATAGTAATCTAACTTCCCTTAGTATAGTAGTAAGGTATTTACCTTACTTTCTAGAAATAAATCCTTAAAGTCCTATAATACCTTTAGTAAGGAAGTAAAAGCTATTACTTTATAGCCCTTAGTATTATATTAATTTATAGGATAAATATAATTTTATATAGACTTATAGCGTAAAGCTAAATATATTCTTTCTACCTCTTTGCCTAATATACTATCCCTATAAAGGTTAAACCTAGAATAAATACTATAGGTTAGTTAACTATCCTATTAGCTATAGCCTATATTTATAAGTTATTTACTAATCTTACATATACTTATTAGCGTGTTATATCTAAGTTAATTTTATTCCTTTCTATTTATAATATACTGTGAGGCCTTACTTATAACACCTAGTGCACTAGCGCACCCTGCGAATAGGCTAGGCCCTAGGGCTAGGTTTATATAACACTAGCAAGCTACTAGCTATAAGGTAATAACTTATATATATAACACACTTAGACTTAGTAAGCTTTAGTTAATATACTAAAGCCTTTATACCTCTTACTTAGTTACTATTATTTTTATAATTTTAAAGCTTAACTTACTAGCTACCTAAGAGTAATATAAAAAGAAAAACTACTTAATTTACTAAAGTAATATTAGATAATAACTAAAACTAATTAAATAAGGGTAATACTATAGCTAAGAATACACTATATTCTATAAAGATTACACTTAAGATTAAACCTTTTACCCTTAGTACTAAAGCTATAGTAATAATAAAGTAAATTACTTAGCTAAAATAACTTTAAAAACTATAAAAGTAAGAATAAGAACTTATTAACTTACTATAGCTTAACTTAGGAGAAAAATAAGTAAAAAGGTAGTAAAAAGCTAGCACTTCCTTAAGCTATAGTAGCTAAAAGATTAAAGTCTAAAATATTACTAACCTCTAATACCTTATAAACCTATAAAAGTATAAGATATAAATTAATAACCTAAACTATACCTTTAATAAGGTAAAGAAAAAGTACTAATATAATTACTAAAAATCCTCTTTATACGTAACTATATATACACTAACTATAAGGTAAAATAAGATAAATACCTTAAGAAATAATAGGCTAATAGCTAAGATAACCTTAAGAATAACTAGAATAAATTCTAAACTTAGACCCTTATATTGATTTTTAAAATTTTTTTGCGTCATTGGTTATAGCTAATGCATCTAATTTATTATAACACATAATTATTACTAGCAATACCTAGCTAGTAAAATAATTAATATCTAAATACTTATAGCTATAGTAATAAATAAAACCTATAATTAGTATAAGCTCTAAGGTTATAAATATAGGGGCTATGAGGTTAGAGTAAAGTTTATAATAAACTTTATAGCTATATTAGCGTAAGAGTTATAATTTATAACCATAGTTAAACTTAAATTCATTTAAGTTTTACTTATAGTATAAATTAATATAATTCCCCCTTCCTCTATAACTATGCTTATTTTATCTCTCTATATCTCTTCTATCTTATAGCTTACTACTTATGCTTTAAAGCTCTAAGGCAAACCAAATATAACTTATCCTCACTTATCTCTAATTTAATTTGTGTACCTATTATAATCACTAGGTAGGTCATAGGTTACCACTTAACTAATTAAACCCTAATTAATTAGATTATAGTATAGCTAAAGGTAATAAAAAGGACATTACCCTATCTAAAATATTAAATAATATAGTAAAAAGAAAAAAGCAAAGGGAAGGGAAGTAAAGATAAATCTAACCTAGAGATAATTAATAGTATTTATAATATAAGGAAAAAATACTAAAAAGTAAAGGCAATATAAATAATAAGATTTATAAGGTAAACAAGAAGAAGATAAAAGAATGGGGTTTTAGGCTATAAAATACTAAGCAGTTTTACCTTGTGCTCGGGAGGGGTTAGACCCTTATATTACTTTAAGACTTTATAAATTATAATACTTAAATAGCTATATAGCTAGAAAATATAAAGTAATATAAGGGCTAAAGCCTTATTAAATTTAGTATTTACTTAAATTTACTAGAGAAATACCTAGAAAAAGCTATAAAAAGTCTTATACTCTTATATTTTTATAAAATTACTTCTTAAACTATAAGACTATATTAACCTATATACCTTTATTATAGGAAAGACTTAAGAAAAGGTTATATAACTTATATAGTAATTTTAGAAAGCTATACTAAAAAGTAAGTAAAAGCCTAAGTATTTAAAAGATAAAGGCCTATATAAAAACCCTAGTATTATAAATATAACTTTTTATAAGGCTATAAACCTTATAAGAATTAAAGAAATAAAGACTAGAAAAAGGCTTAGTTACTTACTTAAATAATAGTAAAGTTAGGAATAAGAGGTAATATTATAACTATAATAGTATAAAGTATCTTATATTTAATTATAATAAGCTAAAGAAAAAGCCCTAAAAAGCTAAGGAAACTTCCTAAGGTAAAAGTAAATACCCTTACCTTTACCTTAAATACTAAGGTATTAATAAGGTATTAATTTTATATACTAGTTACTATTTATAAGTATAAAGATATTAAAATAGTAGTAAATTTAAATAGCTATACTAAGATTAATATTATTAGCACTAAATTTATAAAGAATTATAAGCTTAACTAAGCTAAGGCTATAGTACTTATTATTAAGGTAATAAAAGCCCTTATAGTCCTTTAATATAGTATTTATAAGGTACTTATTATTATTAAGGACTTAAAAGAAAAAAAAAACCTTAAGTTATTATATATAGCTATAAATAAAAACCTAAGAGTAAGAGAAAGCCTTATATTAATTAAAATATATATACTTATAGAAAAATATATATACCTTTACTTATACTTATAAAAGTAATAGTTTAAGAAAAGAAAAAGGCTTTTTACTTATAACTTCTTATAAATTTATAAAGGTAATATATAATAAAACTATTATATATACTATTATAGAAGTTATAGAAAATAAGTTTATTACCCTTAAAGATAATAAAGAAATAAAAGTATATAAAACTATTAAAAATATTCTTAAGAAACTATATAAGTTTAAAGATATATTTATATTAAATAAGGTAAAGAGTTTACTATTAAGAAAAGTAACTAACTATATAATTAACCTAACACTAGGGTAATACCCTTATATAGGCTAATTTATCCCCTCTCTTAAAGTAAGTTAAAAAAGCTTTATAAATATATTAATAAAAACCTATAGAAAGGCTAGATAAAACCCTTTAAAAGCCCTATAGGTATACCTATTTTATTTATACTAAAGAAAGATAAGACACTCTAATTATATATAAATTACTAGGGACTTAATAAGGTAATATAAAAGAATTACTATACTCTTCCCTTAATTTTAAAGATCCTAAACTAGTGCTAAGGGGCTTACTTTTTCTTAAAGATTAATATTAAGAATACTTACTATTAAATTTATATTAAAAAGGTAATAAATAAAAGACTATATTTTATATATAATATAAATACTATAAATACTATAAATACCTTATAATACCCTTTAGGTTAACTAATACCTTAGCTACCTTTTAAAGCTATATTTATAAAGTACTTTATAAGCTAGTTAATACTATTTATATAGTATATTTAAATAATATCCTTATCTTTTTAAAAATATAAGAAAAGTATACTATATATATTAAGGAAGTCTTAAAGTATATAAAGTTAGTAAAGCTATATATAAAACCCTTAAAGTATTTATTTTACTAGAAATTAGTAAAATTCCTAGGGTTTATTTTATTAGTTAATAGGATTTTAATAAATACCTATAGGGTTACTATAATCTAGGACTAAAAGAAGCTTATAAGCTTTAAGGATATATAATCTTTCTTAGGATTTTATAACTTTTACTAATAGTTTATTTATAAATACTTTAAGATTATAGTACCCTTATATATATTAATATAAGGTAGTTAAAATAGTATTTAAACTAAGAAGTTTATATTTAAAGTAAAGAAATAGCTAGCTTTTAGCTAACTAAAAGATACCTTTTAGTAAGTACCTTTCCTTTATTATTATAACCTAAGTTAACTAGTATATATTAAAATAAATACTTTAGTCTTTATAATAGTAAGAATCCTATTTTAATAGAATAATAAAGGCTACTAGTATTTAGTAGCCTTTTAGTTAAGGAAGTTTATAAATACTAAGTATAATTATAATATAGCTAATTAAGAGTTACTTATTATAGTAAAGTTATTTAAATACTAGTAATACTATATTAAAGGTATAGTAACCTTAGTTAAAGTCTTATTAAACTACTATAACTTATAAACCTTTATAAGGTAGTAAAAGTTAAATAAAAGGTAAGCTAAATAGTATATATTTCTTTATTTCTTTTACTTTATAATTAATTATTGATTTTTAAATTTTTTTGCGTTATTGGTTATAGCCAATGCATCTATTATAATTAAGTATAAACTAAGGAAAAGTAACCTTATAAATACTTTATTAAGAAAGTTTAATTATAAAGGTAAACCCTTAATAAATAAAATACTTTTACTAGAACTTTAAAAGAAAATAATAATTACTAAAAACTAGTAATAAAAGAGATACTAATATATTAAAGAAAATATAGTAAGATACCTTTAAGGGAGGAAAATACCTTAGTCTTTATAAAGAAGCTTAGTAAAATACCTTTAGGGAAGGAAAATACACTAGCCTCTATAGTAAAAGATAAAGAGGCTAAAGTAACCTAGCTAAGAGGCTAGTTAGTTACTATAAATCTAGTAAAAGATTAGTTAAATAAGGGGATTTCTAGGAGAAAGTAATATATAACTAAGATATTAGTATAGTATAAGAGATATAAGGGACTATTATATTACTAAATCCTTACTAATTTAAACTAAATAAACTATTAGTATAATTACTATAGAAAGCATAAGATAAAGACCTAAATCTATAAAGATAAAAGGGTAATATAAACTCCCTAAAGAAAGGGGGAAAAGCTAATCTATAGTTATATAGTATAAGAGGCAGAGCATGTAATGTAATGTAATGTAATGTAATATTTGGGGTTTAGATGTAATGTAATGTGTAATTATTACACATTATATTACATTACATTTATTACAGATATAATATTAGGGGAAAATAAAAGTGGGGTATATTAATATCTTATAATATTCTATGAATTTTTCTCTATTAAATTAATATTAGCTTTTTTTCTATTAAAATCTTATTATTTAGTTAGAAATTTTTAAAGTTTAAGCTTATTTAGACTATTAAGCTAATTATAGTTATATAGTAGCTAAAAATAGTATATTTTAGTCTTAATTTATAATATAATTTTTTTCTATATTTTAAAGGTCTTTATACTTTAATAACTTTTTCTTTAGATTTACTATTTTTTTAGTATATTTCTCTTACTTTAAATATAATATTTACCCTAAAGAAACTATTTATTATTATATAATAATTAGACTAAAACTCTAATAATAATATATATATATATATAAGTTTTTATTATAAAGAGAGTATTTTAATTTATTTAATAAAAGGTTTCCTAGCTATATAAGAATTTTATTATAAGTATAAATAATTATATTAGCTTTTAAGTTTTTTTAAGCTAAAAGAAAAGTAAAAACCTAGGAAAAGCTACTAATAAAAGCTTTAAGAATTATATATAAGATATTAATAATATATATAATATATTTTCTTTAATATTATATATATTAAAAAATAAGCTTTAAAAGTAAGTCTAATAATTTATACTATTTTTAGCTTACTTACTTAGTTATATAGTCTTTGTAAAAGTAAGTCTAAAAGTAGGTCTTATAATTTATATTATTAGCTTATTTATAGTTTCTTTATATAATTATATAATTCTTTTTCTTAATAAAGGGTATATAAAAAGTAGGTCCAAAAGTGGGTCTTATTATTTATAGTACTAACTTATATATAGCTTATTTGCTTAGTTATATATGATTTTCTCTTAAAAACAAGTATATTTTAAAGTGGGTCTAAAAGTGGGTCTTGTTATATTTAGTACTAACTTATAGCTTATTTGCTTAGTTATATATGATTTTCTCTTAAAAAACAAGTATATTTTAAAGTGGGTCTAAAAGTGAGTTATGTTATATCTAGTACTAACTTATAGCTTATTTGCTTAGTTATATATAATTTACTCTTAAAAAAATAAGTATATCCTAAAGTAAGTCTAAAAGTAAGTCTTATTATTTATAGTACTAACTTATATATAGCTTATTTATTTAGTTATATATTTTTTTCTTTAAAGAAAGCTTATAAAATAAGTTTTATTAGTTTTATTAGTCTTATTAGCTATAATTTAGGTTAGTATAGTAATAAGACCTTAATTTATATTTTTATATACCTAATATATACTTTTTAATAGTTAAATTAAATTTCTTAGTATTTATATTTAATTATTTAACCTTAATATTAAAAATCAAAAATAATTACATTTAATTATAAATAATTATATATAATGTAATGTAATGTGTAATGTAATGTAATGTGTAATGTAATGTAATGTGTAATGTAATGTAATGTGTAATGTAATGTAATGTAATGCAATGCTCTAATAAGAGGCCTCCTAATATACTAAGACTAGGTAATTATTCCCTAGGAGCTTATCTTATAATAAAAGCTTTTATAACTACACTATAATAATTTACTAGTAAGTTACTTTAGGACTAAGCACACTCTTAAGCTATTAAAGTATTACTTCTAGTAACTAGCTATAAGTAAGTTTATATTAAACTATATTATAAGCTATAGGGTTTACTAATAAGTAATAGCTAAAAAGCATTACTTATATAAGAGCCTTAAATCCTTACTAATACTAAAGTAACTATAAGTAAAGATCTTAATAGATTTTATTATAGGATTACTTATTATATAAGTAAGTAAGTAAGAAACTAATATAATCCTAGTAATTATAAACTAATTTACTAAGTACTTTATTTTTTTACTAGTAATTACTATAATTAATATAGCTAAACTAGTAAAACTTTTTATAAAGAAATTAAGCTATAATTTAAGGCCTTAGAGAGTATTATATTTAATAGGGGATTAGTCTTTATAAGCTAATTCTAGTTAAACCTTTATTACTTATTATATATAAAATAAAGGCTTTCTATAGTATTTTACCCTTAAACTAATAGCTAAATAAAGAGAATAAACTAAGTACTTAAGTATTACCTTTAATACTTTATTATAAAAACTAGTAAATATAGCTTAAGCTACTTCTAATAGCTTAATTTACCTATAATAATATAGTAAATAAGACTATAAGCTACTTACTAAATTACTCCTTATAGGCTATTTACCTAAGTTTTATTTAGCTCTTAAAGGTAAGACTTAGAAAGAGAAGGTATTAAAAGTATATATATATATTATAAAGCTATATAAAGTTAAGAAGTAATTAAAGTAAAACTAAGTAAAAGCTACTAAAACCTAAGTAAAGTACTATAATAAATATTACTAGCTATTAACCTTAAAAAAGATAACTTAGTATTACTATTAGTAAAGAATATTAGGCTTAAAAAGGTAAAATAAAAGCTAACCCTTAGGTTTATTAGGCTATTTTAAATACTTAATACTATAAGGAAATAAGTATACTAACTTATATTACTTAAAAAGTATAGTTAACTATATAATATATTTTATATTAGCTTATTAAAGCTATAGAATTACTATAAGAATACTAGGGATAAGGAAATACTAATACTAAACCTTAAAGATAAAAATAATAAGTATAAAATTAAGAAAGTTAAGAACTATAAGAAAACTTATAAAGGTAATAAATACCTAGTAAAATAAAAAGATTAGCCTAGTAAATATAACTAGTAAGTACTAGTAAAAGATATAGAAAGCACTTAATATATAATTTAGGTATTTTACTAAAGTAAATTAAATAAAAAGATAATAAGATATAAGTAAGTTATAAGTAAAGAGAGATAAAGTTCTTATAAAAAGGCCTAGCCTTATTAGTTACTATTATACTCTAATTAAATAACCTTAAAACTACTACTAAAAATAAAAGAAAAGAGCCTTAAAAAGTAAGTAAAGCTAAGGAAAACTCTTTATTATAGTATTATTATAATATAATACCTTATTACCCTTAATAGTATATTTAGTAAAATTCTTATTTATATTAATTACCTCCTTTATAGTATAAAAAAGTAGTAAATTACTATTACTTAGGCTATATAGCTTAGGTTAGCTAGCTAAAGCTAGAGAACTATATATACCTCCTAGATAGCTATAGCCTTATAATAGTTCTCCTATAAAGAAGTTAATAAAAAGCTACTAAAAGTATAGTAAAAACTATAAGAACTTATAATACTAGAAGTAAAGGTAATAAAAATATAGTAACTTAAAGCTATTACTAGGAAATAATATACTATTAGTATATAATAAAAGTAGCTTATAATAAGTAAAGAATTAGTAAAAAGGTAAGGGTTTAATAAACCTAATAGCCCTTAGTAATACTAGTTAAGCTAAATATAATATAATAAGTAATATTAGTATAATTAAAGCCTATAATAAGCCTAATATAATACTTAGTAAGATAGTAATAAGTTTTCTTTAAAAATATAAGGATAGCCTTATTATTCTCCTTATCTTTAGTAATATCTAGGAGTAACTAAAGCTAATTTAAAATAACTAAAAGGTTAGAAAAATTACTTACTATAGTAAGTATAGCCTAGTATAAAAAGTTAGTAAGAAAAATAGAAAAATAGTAAAAAAAAGAAAACTATAGTCTTATAAGTATTACCTTTTTTTTTATACTAAATATAGCGCTTAGAGGTATAAGCCTTAGCTAAATTAAATAATAATACCTAAGGGAAAAGATATATAATCTTAGGGATCTTAGGCTTAATAAGTAAGTATTTCTTAAACTTAGTATATTTTATATATAAGTAATATATATAACTATACTTCTTTAAGAGAATAGTATTTATATTAATAGTAAGAGGGTAATAACTAATAAGGAAAGAGTAATAGTATATAAAGTTTATAATATATTTATTAAGGATAAGCTATAGTTATATAGGAGAAAAGCGCCTAATAAAAGGGAAAGCTACTAATGTTTTTATACTAGAATACTACTACTTATTACTATAAGATAAGGTGCTATTTATTATTATTATTATATTTTAATTTTAGTAATATTATTATAACTACTACCTAGTAAATAGCCAGAGCATTGTTGTATTGTATTGTATTGTATTTTTGGCCCTTCGATGTATTGTATTGTATTGTATTGCCTTATGTATTGTTAGGGGAAAATAAAAGTGGGGTATTATATATATCTATTATATAGTAGATTTTTAAACTAATCTAACTAAGATACCCTTATTTTTTAATATAATTTATCTATTTATCTATAAATTTATAAAGTCTTACCCCATTTAGAATAATAAGCTAATTATAAGTGCTTAGTAACTTAATATAATATTTTTAGGCTTAATTTATAATGTTATTTTTAACTATATTTTAAAGGTCCTTTAACTTTAATATCTATTTATTTAGATTTATTATCCTTTTTAGTGTGTTTTCCTAGCTTTAATTAAAATATTTACCCTAAAGAAATTATTAATTATTATATATAAATAAGATTATAATTCTAAAAATAATATATTTATATATATAAGGTTCTTATTATAAAGATAGAATTTTAAATTACTTAATAAAAGGTTCTTTAGCTTTATAACTATTTTATTATAATTATAAATAATTACTTTAGCTTTTTAGTTTTTTTAACCTAAAAGAAAAGTAACAACCCTAAGTTTAAACCTGGGAAAAGCTGATAAAAAGTTAAAAAATAATTTAAATAATTATATATAAGCTATTCTTAATATATATTATATATTTCCTTTAGTTAATAAAAGTGGGTCCACTTAGTTATTATTAACTTATCTATAGCTTTTTACTTAGTAATGTGATTTTTACTTAAAATAAAGAGATATTATAAAAGTGGGCCTAAAAGTAAGCCTTATAGATTATACTATTAACTTATTTATAGCTTCTTTACTTAGTTATATAATTACTTCTTTATAAAGAGGTATTTCTTAGTAATTATACTAGGACTTACTTTTAAATAGTATATTATAATTACTAATTATTACTATTATTATGTTTTAAAAAAATTTAAAAGACAAAAGAATTTTATTTTATTAATATTTTAAAAACCTTAAAATACTAAATAACTAAAAAGTCTAGCTTTTTCTATAGTAATTTCCTTATATTTACTTTCTTTATTATTTATTTAATTTTAATTAAACTATAACACAAATAATATTATAAGCTATTATAAGCTATTATAAGCTATTATAAGCTATTATAAGCTATTATAAGCTATTATAAGCTATTATAAGCTATTATAAGCTATTATATTAACTATATATACCTTATTATAACTTATTATAACTTATAATTAAGGAATTTAACTTTCTACTAAAAAAAAAAAAAATACAAAACAATACAAATAATACATGTATTGTATTGTATTGTATTGTCAATATAATATAATACAATACACAATACATCAAATGTATTGTATTGTAGTGTAATGCTCTGTAAATAGCTATAGTTTAGCTAGTAAGTGTAAAGCTATTTAAGAGCCTAGCTAAAAGTAAGAGGGTAATTATAAGGCCTTACTTATAACACTTAGTGCACTAGCATACCTTATAAATAAGCTAGGCCCTAGGGCTAGGTTTACGTAACACTAGTAAGCTACTAGCTATAAGGCAATGACTCGTATGTATAATACACTTAAACCTAGCAAGCTTTAGTTAATATACTAGAGCCCCTATACCTCTTGCCTAGCTACCATTGTTCTCACATATACTAAGAATTAGTTATCTTATTAGCCCTAGGATTATATATGCTATAATTAGCGTTTCCTATCTATCTAAATCTAACTAAAAGCAAATAATATATAATATAAATAAACACTTCTTATAGCTCTCTTTTCCCCTTATTTTATACTAACTACTATATAAACTAACCTCTTAGTTAGTAAAGAGAGGTATTTTAATTAAAGTTTTTAGACTAGGTATTTACTTATAGTAGTATAGTAGTTATAACCTATATTAACTTAAGTATTTATAAAGATAGTCTTATTAATTAAAGTAAAAACTAGAAAGAGAAAGAAATCTATATTTTATTAAATCTCTTTAAAGTCCTTATTAGTAATAACTATATACTATAAATCCTCTCTATATCTCTATCCCTTATCCCTTATTAAATAACTTAATAAAGGGTTACTCTTTTCTAATTACTTTATAGATTTAATATTTAAGTTAGTAAAGGTTATATTCTTTATATTATAAATATTAATAGATAACTTCTTCTATAGGTAAATAGTAAGGTATAAGAAGTATACTAATATAAAATATCTAGAGAAGCTATACTATAGGTATTTATTTTTATTATAGTATATATTAAGTATATCTTAGGTAACCTAGTTAGTATATTTCCTACCCCCTTTATTACCTAACCTTTACTATCCTATAGACTTTCTAAGTCCTTACTAGGCTTCTATAGTGCTTATAGATTAAATATTAGTTATTAGTGTGTCCTTATCCTATACCTTCTTAGCTAGATTAGGTATATAATTACCTTACTTATATATCTAGTATTTTTCCTTTAATTAGTAAGACTTAATATTAAGTATAATACTTTAAAACTAGGCTACTATAGCTATATAATTAGCCTAGGGTATATCCTATCTAATACTATAGTCTTATATTTACTTATTTAGCGCTATATATAGCTTAGCTAACTTTACTAAGTTAGCCTAACTAAGTTCTTTAGTAAGCGCTAGCTTTTATTTAAAATAAATATAGAAATTACTAAATTATTTATTTTATTACTATATTAACTAGTTAAGTTTTATAATAGCTAATTTCTATTAATAAGGATTATTAAATATCTTTACTAAGTATTTAAGAAACTAGGGTAAGTTATAGTAAATAAGATATCCTTTTTAAAAAGGGTATAACCTATACCTAAACCTTAGGTAATAAGTTCTAGTATATAAAACACTACTAGTCCTAGTTATCCCTAATAAATACCTTATCTAATAGTAACTTATTATGAGAACAATAGTAGCTAGGCAAGAGGTATAGGGGCTCTAGTATATTAACTAAAGCTTGCTAGGTCTAAGTGTGTTATGCGTATAAGTCACTACCTTATAGCTAGTGGCTTACTAGTGTTACATAAACCTAGCCTTAAGGCCTAGCCTATTTATAAGGTATGCTAGTGTACTAGGTATTATAAGTAAGGCCTTATAATTACCCCCTTACTTTTAGCTAGGCTTTTAAATAGCTTTATACTTACTAGCTAAGCTATAGCTATTTACTAGGTAATAGTTATAATAATATTACTAAAATTAAAATATAATAATAATAATAAATAATACCTTATTTTATAGTAATAAGTAGTAGTATTTTAGTATAAAAATATTAGTAACTTTCCTTTCTATTAGGTGCTTTTTTCCTATATAACTATAGCTTATTTTTAATAAATATATTATAAACTTTATATACTATTACTTTTCTCTTATTAGTTATTACTCTCTTACTATTAATATAAATACTATTCCCTTAAAGAAATATAGTTATATATATTACTTATATATAAAATATACTAAGTTTAAGAAATACTTATTTATTAAGCCTAAAATCCCTAAGATTATATATCTTTTCCCTTAGGTATTATTATTTAATTTAGCTAAGGCCTATACCTCTAAGTACTATATTTAGTGTAAAAAGAGAGGTAATACTTATAAGACTATAGTTCTCTCTTTTTACTATTTCTTTTATTCCTTCTTACTAACTTTTTATACTAAGCTATACTTACTATAGTAAGTAATTTTTCTAACTTTTTAGTTATTTTAAATTAGCTTTAGTTACTCCTAGATATTACTAAAGATAAGGAGAATAATAAAGCTATCCCTATATTTTTAAAAAGACTTATTACTATCTTACTAAGTATTATATTAGGCTTATTATAAGCTTTAATTATACTAATATTACTTATTATATTATATTTAGCTTAACTAGTATTACTAAGGGTTATTAAGTTTGTTAACCCCTTACCTTTTACTAATTCTTTACTTATATTTCTATATAAGTTACTTTTATTATATACTAATAATATATTATTTTTAGTAATAGCTTTAGGTTACTATATTTTTATTACCTTTACTTCTAGTATTATAAGTCCTTATAGTTTTTTACTATACTTTTAGTAACTCTTTATTAAATTCTCTATAGAAGAACTATTATAAAGCTATAGCTATTTAAGAGATATATATAGTTCTTTAGCTTTAGCTAGCTAACCTAGGCTATATAGCCTAAGTAATAGTAATTTACTACTTTTTTATACTATAAAGGAGGTAATTAATATAAATAAGAATTTTACTAAATATACTATTAAGGGTAATAAGGTATTATATTATAATAATACTATAATAAAGAGTTTTCCTAGCTTTACTTACTTTTTAAGGCTCTTTTCTTTTATTTTTTAGTAGTAGTTTTAAGGTTATTTAATTAGAGTATAATAGTAACTAATAAGGCTAGGCCTTTTTATAAGAACTTTATCTCTCTTTACTTATAACTTACTTATATCTTATTACCTTTTTATTTAATTTACTTTAGTAAAATACTTAAATTATATATTAAGTACTTTCTATATCTTTTACTAGTACTTACTAGTTATATTTACTAGGCTAATCTTTTTATTTTACTAGGTATTTATTACTTTTATAGGTTTTCTTATAGTCCTTAACTTTCTTAATTTTATACTTATTATTTTTATTTTTAAGGTTTAGTATTAGTATTTTCTTATCCCTAGTATTCTTATAGTAATTTTATAGCTTTAATAAGCTAATATAAAATATATTATATAGTTAACTATACTTTTTAAGTAATATAAGTTAGTATACTTATTTCCTTATAGTATTAAGTATTTAAAATAGCCTAATAAACCTAGGAGTTAGCTTTTATTTTATCTCTTTAAGCCTAATATTCTATACTAATAGTAATATTAAGTTACCTTTTTAGGGTTAATAGCTAGTAATATTTATTATAATACTTTACCTAAATTTTAGTAGCTTTTACTTAGTTTTACTTTAATTACTTCTTAACTTTATATAGCTTTATAATATATATATATACTTCTAGTACTTCTTTTTTAAGTCTTACCCTTAAAAGCTAAATAAAACTTAGGTAAATAGCTTATAAAGAAGTAATTTAGTAAGTAACCTATAGTTTTATTTACTATATTATTATAAGTAAATTAAGCTATTAGAAGTAACTTAAGCTATATTTACTAGTTCTTTATAATAAAGTATTAAAGGTAATACTTAAGTACTTAGTTTATTCTCTTTATTTAGCTATTAGTTTAAGGGTAAAAAACTATAGAAAGCCTTTATTTTATATATAATAAGTAATAAAGGTCTAACTAAAATTAGCTTATAAAGACTAATCCCTTATTAAATATAATACTCTCTAAGGCCTTAAATTATAGCTTAATTTCTTTATAAAAAAGCTTTACTAGTTTAACTATATTAATTATAGTAATTACTAGTAATTACTAGTAAGAAAATAAAATACTTAGTAAATTAGTTTATAATTACTAGGATTATATTAGTTTCTTACTTACTTACTTATATAATAAGTAATTCTATAATAAAATCTATTAAGATCTTTACTTATAGTTATCCTAGTATTAGTAAGGATTTAAGGCTTTTATATAGGTAATACTTTCTAGCTATTACTTATTAGTAAACCCTATAGCTTATAATATAGTCTAATATAAACTTACTTATAGCTAGCTACTAGAAGTAATACTTTAATAGCTTAAGAGTATACTTAGTTCTAAAGTAACTTACTAGTAAATTATTATAGTATAGCTATAAAAGCTTTTATTATAAAATAAGCTCCTAGGGAATAACTACTTAGTCTTAGTATATTAGGAGGCCCCTTATACTATATAACTATAGACTAGCTTTTTCTCTCTTTTTCTCTAAGGAGTTTATATTACCCTTTTATCTTTATAAATCTAGGTCTTTATCTTATACCTTTTATAGTAATTACACTAATAGTTTATTTAGTCTAAATTAGTAAGGATTTAGTAATATAATAGTTCCTTATATCTCTTATACTATACTAATATCTTTAATATATATTACTTTCTCCTAGAAATCCCCTTATTTAGCTAATCTTTTACTAGATTTATAGTAGCTAACTAGCCTCTTAGCTAGGTTACTTTAGCCTCTTTATCTTTTACTATAAAGGCTAGGGTATTTTCCTTCCCTAAAGGTATTTTACTAAGCCTTTTATAAAAACTAAGGTATTTTCCTCCTTTAAAAGTATCTTACTATATTTTCTTTAATATATTAATATCTCTTTTACTACTAGTTCTTTAGTAATTACTATTTTCTTTTAAAGTTTTAGTAAAAGTGCCTTATTTATTAGGGGTTTATCTTTATAATTAAACCTTCTTAATAAAGTATTTATAAGGTTACTTTTCCTTAGTTTATACTTAATTATAAAGTAAAAGAAATAAAGAAATATATATTATTTAGCTTATCTTTTATTTAACTTTTACTACCTTATAAAGGTTTATAAGTTATAGTAATTTAATAAGACCTTAACTAAGGTTATTATACCTTTAATATAATATTACTAGTATTTAAATAACTTTACTATAGTAAGTAACTTTTAATTAGCTATATTATAATTATACTTAGTATTTATAAACTTCCTTAACTAAAAGGCTACTAAATATTAGTAACCCTTATTATTTTATTAAGATAGAATTCTTATTATTATAAAGACTAAAGTATTTATCTTAATATATACTAATTAACTTAGATTATAATAATAGAGAAAAGGTACTTACTAAAAGGTATTTTTAGTTAGCTAAAAGCTAGCTATTTCTTTACTTTAAATATAAACTTCCTAGTTTAAATACTATTTTAACTACCTTTTATTAATATATATAAGGGTATTATAATCCTAGAGTATTTATAAATAAACTATTAATAAAAGTTATAAAATCCTAAGAAAACTATATATTCTTAAAGCTTATAAGCTTTTTTAGTTTTAGATTATAATAACCTTATAAGTATTTATTAAAATCCTATTAACTAATAAAATAAACCTTAGAAATTTTACTAATTTTTAGTAAAATAAATACTTTAAGGGTTTTATATATAGCTTTATTAATCTTATATATTTTAAAACTTCCTTAATATATATAGTATACTTCTCCTATATTTTTAAGAAAATAAGGATATTATTTAAATATACTATATAAATAGTATTAACTAGCTTATAAAGTGTTTTATAAATATAGCTTTAAAAGGTAGCTAAGGTATTAGTTAACCTAAAAGGTATTATAAGGTATTTATAGTATTTATATTATTTATAAAATATAGTTTTTTACTTATTACTCTCTTTAATATAAATTTAATAGTAAGTATTCTTAATATTAATCTTTAAGAAAAAATAAGCCCCTTAGTACTAGTTTAAGATCTTTAAAATTAGAGGAGAGTATAGTAATTCTTTATATTACTTTATTAAGTCCTTAGTAATCTATATATAATTAAAGTATTTTATCTTTCTTTAGTATAAATAAAATAAGTATACCTATAAGGCTCTTAAAGAGTTTTATTTAGCTTTTTATAGGTTTTTATTAATATACTTATAAAGCTTCTTTAGCTTACTTTAAGAGAGAGAGTAAATTAGCTTATATAAGGGCATTACCCTTAGTATTAGGTTAATTATATAGTTAGTTACTTTTCTTAATAATAAACTCCTTACCTTATTTAATATAAATATATCTTTAAACTTATATAGTTCCTTAGGGATATTTTTAATAGTTTTATATAGTTTTATTTCCTTATTATCTTTAAGGGTAATAAACTTATTTTCTATAACTTTTATAATAGTATATATAATAGTTTTATTATATATTATCTTTATAAATTTATAAGAAGTTATAAGAAGTTATAAGTAAAAAGCCTTTTTTTCTTAAACTATTACTCTTATAAGTATAAGTAAAGGTATATATATTTTCTATAAGTATATATATTCTAATTAATATAAGGCTTTCCCTTACTCTTAAGTTTTTATTTATAGCTATATATAGTAACTTAAGGTTTTTCTTTTTCTTTTAAGTCCTTAATAGTAATAAGTACCTTATAAATACTATATTAAAGAACTATAAGAGCTCTTATTACCTTAAGGATAAGTACTATAGCCTTAGCTTAATTAAGCTTATAGTTTTTTATAAATTTAATACTAATAATATTAATCTTAGTATAGCTATTTAGATTTACTACTATTTTAATATTTTTTACCTATAAATAGTAACTAATATATAAAATTAATACCTTATTAGTACCTTAGTATTTAAGGTAAAGGTAAGGGTATTTACTTTTACCTTAGGAAGTTTTCTTAGCTTTCTTAAGGCTTTTTTAGCTTATTATAATTAAATATAAGATACTTTATACTATTATAATTATAATATTACTTTTTATTCTTAACTTTACTATTATTTAGGTAAGGGTTTTTATATAAGCCTTTATTTTCTAAATACTTAAGCTTTTACTTACTCTTTAGTATAGCCTTCTAAAATTACTATATAAGTTATATAACCTTTTCTTAAGTCTTTTTATAATAAAGGTATATAAGTTAATATAGTTCTATAGTTTAAGAAGTAATTTTATAAAGAATATAAAAGTATAAGACCTTTTTATAGCTTTTTCTAGGTATTTCTCTAGTAAATCTAAGTAAATACTAAATTTAATAGGGCTTTAGCCCTTATATTACTTTATATTCTCTAGCTATATAGCTATTTAAGTATTATAATTTATAAAGTCTTAGAGTAATATAAGGGTCTAAGTCTAAAATTTATCCTAGTTATTCTTAAGGTTATCTTAGTTATTAGCCTATTATTCCTTAAGGTATTTATTTTATCTTACCCTATAGTTAGTATATATATAGTTAAGTATAAAAAAATCTTTTAGTAGTTATATTAGTACTTTTTCTTTACTTTATTAAAAGTATAATTTAAGTTATTAATTTATATCCTATACTTTTATAGGTATAAGGTATTAGAGGTTAGTAATATTTTAGACTTTAATCTCTTAGCTACTATAGCTTAAGAAAGTACTAGCTTTTTACTACCTTTTTACTTATTTTTTTCTTAAGTTTAGTTATAGTAAGTTAATAAGCTTTTACTCTTATTCCTATAGTTTCTAAAGTTATTTAAATTAAGTAATTTACTTTATTATTACTATAGCTTTAGTACTAAGGGTAAAGGGTTTAATCTTAAGTATAGTCTTTATAAAATATAGTATATTCTTAGCTATAGTATTACCTTTATTTAATTAGTCTTAGTTATTATTTAATATTACTTTAGTAAATTAAGTAATTTTCTCTTTATATTACTCTTAGGTAACTAGTAAGTAAAGCTTTAGAATTATAAGAATAATAGTAGCTAGGTAAGAGGTATAAGGGCTTTAGTATATTAACTAAAGCTTACTAGGTTTAAGTGTATTATATATATAAGTCACTACCTTATAGCTAGTGGCTTACTAGTGTTACGTGGACCTAGCCCTAAGGCCTAGCCCGTTCGCGGGGTGCGCTAGTGCACTAGGTGTTATAAGTGAGGCCTCACACTTATAGGCTATAAGACCCCTTTATACTAAGAATAGGACTCTTTTACTATTAAATAAGGGACCTATAGGCAGAGCATTGCACTACAATGTGTAGTGTAGTGTAGTTTTTATAGTGTAGTATAGTTACTACATTACAAACTACACTACACTATAAAATATATTAACTATAAGCTAGAAAAACTATAATACATTACACTACAAATTTATTTTCCTAAACTACACTAACTACAAACACTACAAATATAGTGTTAGGTAGAAAAAAGTGGGCCTTTTTATTAGCTAAGCTTATTATATAGATTAAAAGAAAGCTAATTATATAGAAGCTTTTATTATTACTTATTTTATCTAATTAGTTATAGAATCTATAATATTACATTATTTTAAGGATTTTACTATAATTAAGGTATATATAATATTATACCTTTTAATAAAACTATTTTACTTAATACTTTATTTTACTAATATAACTTAAATAAAAACCTTCTAATTATATTATTTACTATTACTATTAATTATTTGATTTTTTATAAATTATTACTATTACTATTAATTAAAAACAAATAAAACTAAAGTAATTAAATAAAATAAACTACTACTAAACTTAATGGAAATAGCTTATAATAGCTTATAATAGCTTATAGTAGCTTAAGATAGCTTATAGTAACTTATAGTAGCTTATAGTAACTTATAGTAACTTATAGTAGCTTAAGATAGCTTAAGATAGCTTATAGTAGCTTATAGTAGCTTATAGTAGCTTATACTAGCTTATACTATTTTTGTGAGGCCCCACTTATAACTAGAGCATTGCATTACATTACATTACACCCTCCCTTAAAACATTACATTACATTATATGTAATTATTTGTAATTAAATGTAATTATTTTTGATTTTTAATATTAAGGTTAAATAATTAAATATAAATACTAAGAAATTTAATTTAACTATTAAAAAGTATATATTAGGTATATAAAAATATAAATAAAGGTCTTATTACTATACTAACCTAAATTATAGCTAATAAGACTAATAAAACTAATAAAACTTATTTTATAAGCTTTCTTTAAAGAAAAAAATATATAAGTAAATAAATAAGCTATATATAAGTTAGTACTATAAATAATAAGACTTACTTTTAAACTTACTTTAGGATATACTTATTTTTTTAAGAGTAAATTATATATAACTAAGTAAATAAGCTATAAGTTAGTACTAGATATAACATAACCTACTTTTAGACTTACTTTAAAATATACTTGTTTTTTAAGAGAAAATCATATATAACTAAGCAAATAAGCTATATATAAGTTAGTACTATAAATAATAAGACCCACTTTTGGACCCACTTTTTATATACCCCTTTATTAAGAAAAAGAATTATATAATTATATAAAGAAACTATTTATTGCAAACTTTGCTCTAACCTCACAGCCCCCGTATTTGTGACCTTAGAGCTTGTACTTATTATAGGTTTTATTTATTACTATGGCTATAAGTATTCGGATATTAATTATTTTACTAGCTAGGTATTGCTAGCAATAATTATATATTATAATAAATCAGATGCATTGGCTATAACTAATGACGCAAAAAAATTTTAAAAATCAATATAAAGAAACTATAAATAAGCTAATAATATAAATTATAAGACTTACTTTTAGACTTACTTTTATAAAGACTATATAACTAAGTAAGTAAGCTAAAAATAGTATAAATTATTAGACTTACTTTTAAAGCTTATTTTTAATATATATAATATTAAAGAAAATATATTATATATATTATTAATATCTTATATATATTATTAATATCTTATATATAATTCCTAAAGCTTTTATTAGTAGCTTTTCCTAGGTTTTTTACTTTTCTTTTAGCTTAAAAAAACTTAAAAGCTAATATAATTATTTATACTTATAATAAAATTCTTATATAGCTAGGAAACCTTTTATTAAATAAATTAAAATACTCTCTTTATAATAAAAACTTATATATATATATATATTATTATTAGAGTTTTAGTCTAATTATTATATAATAATAAATAGTTTCTTTAGGGTAAATATTATATTTAAAGTAAGAGAAATATACTAAAAAAATAGTAAATCTAAAAAAAGTTATTAAAGTATAAAGACCTTTAAAATATAGAAAAAAATTATATTATAAATTAAGACTAAAATATACTATTTTTAGCTACTATATAACTATAATTAGCTTAATAGTTTAAATAAGCTTAAACTTTAAAAATTTCTAACTAAATAATAAAATTTTAATAGAAAAAAAGCTAATATTAATTTAATAGAGAAGAATTCATAGAATATTATAAGATATTAATTTACCTCACTTTTATTTTCCCCTAACATTATATCTATAATAAATGTAATGTATTGTAATGTAATGTAATGTAATGTAATGTGTAATAATTATATATTACATTACATTACATTACATATTACATCCAAACCCCAAATATTACATTACATTACATTACATTACATTACATGCTTTGCTTATAACACAAGGTGCACTAGCGCACCCCGCGGGCAAGCTAGACCCTAGGGCAAGGTTTACGTAACACTAATAAGCCGCTAGCTATAAGTTAGTAACTTATATATATAACACACTTAGACTTAGTAAGCTTTAGTTAATATACTAAAGCCCTTATACCTCTTACTTAGTTACTATTATTCTTATAATTCTAAAGCTTTACTTACTAGCTACCTAAGAGTAATATAAGGGGAGAACTACTTAATTAGCTAAAGTAATATTAGATAATAACTAGGACTAATTAAATAAGGGTAGTACTATAGCTAAGAATACACTATATTTTATAAAGACTATACTTAAGATTAAACCCTTTACCCTTAGTACTAAAGCTATAGTAATAATAAAGTAAATTACTTAGCTAAAATAACTTTAGAAATGTCATAGCTTGTAGCCTAGGGTTAAATGAACGAAGTGATAGCTAAGATTCTTGTAGTTAGTGCTTAATAGATACTAGCTAGGGGCAGGTGCGTAAAGGTTTTAATCTCTAGCCTAGCACTAATAATATACATAGTCCTTAAGAAATACCCTGCTCTATAAGCACATAGCTATCTTATAGCTAGCTAGCCTCTTTATTATTTATATAGCCTAAAGGTCCTCTAAAGATTCGCTCTAATAAACGTCCTATCTCTAACCTTTACGCTCCTAATATAATACCCCCTTATATAATTAACCTTAATTATAAAAAGAGCTACTTACTTAGGGTATAGTTACTATAATAAAGCTTTATAAAGAAAAATAGGATAAGGAATAAAAATAAGATAAGGTACCTTATATCTAGATATATAGGTAAAAATAATAATAATAATACTACTAATTATAAATAACCCCCTTATTATAGGTAGTAATGTCTAAATAGTAGCCTATATATAGCTTTAATATAGTAAAATAAATATTATTACCTATTATATAGCTAGACTAAAAAAATAAATAACCTATGTTAATTTTTATAATTAGTTTAAATAAATAAGGTACCTAATGCTATAGTTCTAAATAGTCTAACCAAAGGGCTTGTGTTATGATTGCCGTGAGTTTGTAGCTATTAGGTATACGTATAAGTAGTAGAGCTAATGGTTATTGTTGTGATTTATAAATCACTTACCTATAGCGCGTTAGATCACTTAAGGGGTCTAGGGTTAATATAAAAGAGACTAATTTTTCCCCCTTTTACACACTACCTTTCTCCTATAATATCTCTTAACTTTATAAGTTACCCCTCTAGCTAAATAATAGCTCTCTTACTGCTATTATACTATAGTTACTAACCTTCTTTAGTCTCTAAGTATTATTATTATCTATCCTTATTTATCCTAGTTTTTACCTTTATCTAGCTTATAAGTTTATTTACTTACTATTATAACTTTTCTATCTAGTCTATTATAGCTAACTTATAGCTAGTTTACTATATCTAATACTTATATTAGAACTCCCCTGCCTTTGCTTACTCTAGAAGGTAAGACTATTAAAAATCTCCTTTAAAATCTCCTAAGAAGTTATCTTAAAAGCAAACTACCTCTAAAATATTAATATAAGTTTATTATATCCTTACTATATCTCTACTACTAACTTACTACTAGCGGAACCTTAAGCAAGAAAATTCTATATATATACTATTCTTAGTAAGTTATAATATAGAATATCCTCCTAAAAATAGCACCTATAAGATCCTAGGATATATTATTAATAAGAAAACCTTCCTTACTAAATATAATAAATCTTTAAGTATAACTTCTTTGCTTACTTATTACTTCTTTATTACTAATATCTAATAGGCTACTTAATAAAATATATATATTACTTCTAAAATAATAAAAACTATATTATAGTATATCTCTCTTATCTAGAATTTACTTACTTATTACTAATATACTACTAGTGCCTAACTTAAATTACATAGCTTTATAATAGGCTATTTAAACTTATTAAAGCTACTCCTAAAGGTAGCTATTACTATTAGGATAAAGTAAGTATAATTTTACTACTTAGACCCTAGATTACTACTAACTTACTACTAGGCTATTATAAAAGTAAAGAAAAAGCTATAGAATACTATCTTAGTTTATAAGAATTCTAATAAGCGTAAATATATTTACTATACTTAAATAACTACTAATACTACTTATAAAGCAAAATATAATAAGCATACTATAATAGCGCTACTAAGTAATACTATAAACCTTAAAACATAGATTAATATTGCAAACTCTCTGTGATATCCTAATAGTAAGCTTTTATAATATATATAGCTAATACTTAGCTAACTTACTAGTAGTTTACACCCTATATTACTAATTTACTTACTTATATTAGTCCTATTAAGCTCCCTAGTAAACTTTAGGTCTATATATATAAAGAGAGGGATTCTAATAATAAAGATATTCTAAGGGCCTTTACCTTTATAGTTACTATAGCTACTACTACTACTAAGGAACTAGCAGTCCTAGTAACTAACTTTATTATAGAGAGGTAAGTACTTAGTAGCTATATAATAGATTATTTAAATTATTTAAGTAAATTAACTTTTATTTTCTAATATCTTACTATATTACTTATAAATTATAACTATCTTATATTAACTTTACTAGTTAACTATTACTTATAGTTATTAATAATTTCTCTAGTAATAAAATCCCTTTTAATACCTAAGAATTCTCTAAAGTATTATAGCCTTTCTATTTAACTAGATATTTATAATACCTTCTATTATAGTAGTATAAAATAATTCTCTTAACTTTAAACTCTTGTTTATTATCTTTAATATTATCTTATAGTAAGGATATATCTTCTATATTAGTTAAGTCCCCTTTAAAAGGCTTAAGACTAGTAATATTAAATATATTATATAATTAAGTCCTAGGTAGTAATTTTAATTAATATACTAATTTATAACTCCTAATTACCTTTTTAATCTTATAGGGACCTAGGTACTTTATAGCTAGCTTTTACTAGGTTATCTTAGGTTAATATTCTTTATTAATAGTAAAACATAGTTACTAACTTTAAACCTTATTAGAGTTCTTTTCTAGTTATAATATTTTCTATACTAAGTCTATAAGTTACTTAAAAGCTATTTAATTATAGTATGTTTCTCTCTTAGTACTAAGACTTTACTTTTAGCTTAATTATTTACTAAAGGGATATCTATAACTACTTACTGTGGACCTCTAGGATTATAACCTTATAACGCCTCTGCTAGTGTGTAGCTATATGTTATGTAATTACTTATATTATACGTAAACTACACTATTAATAGGTTATTTACCTAATTAGTCTATTTAGTATAAGTAAAAGCCCTTAAATAGTGTTCTAAGACCTAGTTTAAACGTTCTATCTAGCTATCTATCTAGGGATAAAAAGCAGTGCTAAGTAGCCACTTAGTTACAAGAAGGTAATAAAAAGTTATCTAGAAACCACTAGTAAATATAAAACCTTAGTCTATTATAATACCTTCTAGGGCTCTATAGTCTCTAAAAACATATTCTAAGAATATAGTTACTAGCCTATTGCTAGTTAGTTATGTTAAAATAGGAATATAAATACTATATTTTATAAAATAGTTAATAATAACTAGAATTATATTATAGGTCTAGTTTAAATCTTTTATTAGTAGAAGTTTAGTAATAAAATCTATTAATAATTCTTAAAAAGGGCGATTAGGCACTAGTAGCATAGCTAGCTTACTATATAGTTTATAATGCCTTAGTTTTAAAGTCTAATAACTTATATAAGTGCTAATATATACCTTTATATCTTTCTTTATTATTAGCTAATAATATTAGTTTATAATCTAATAAAGAGTTTTACTTACTCCTTAATGCCTAGTAGTAGGGTTATTATAAGTTAGTAATAAAATTTCTTTTCTTATTCCTAGAGGGATAAAAATATGATTTTTAAACATTAATAGCTTAGAGGGTCTAATAGACTATATCTAGGATATAGCTAAATTGCTACTTTTAAGTAACTTTAATTAACCTATAGTAAAGTTATTACCTTACTATGCTTTATATAATAAGACTTAAATTAGGGGTTCTAATTCTAAGCTCTTTTCTAGAAAGTTAGAGATAAACTTAGAAGAGGTTCTCTAAATAGATTAAATCCTAGCTATAATATCTCTATAAGTAATTAGTTTAATAGATACTTCTAGTCTTATAAGGATATAGATAAGCAATGCTTTCTTAGGGTGCCCTTACTACTTACTAGAAATAACCTATACTAGTTTACTCCTATTAGAAATAGCTAGTCTAATAGGAAAATTAAAATAACTAAGTAATAAACAAAATATACGCTAGATGCTAGTAGTACTACTATAGCTAGCTTATTACTTATTAATAAAAGTATTAAATAACCCTACTAAAATACCTTTTCTAAGAGTATTTAGATTATTAGGTTCTTTAAAAATATAGTTAAGTTATAATTTTTAAGACCTTAGATATTAGTAGTATTATTATAGTATTATTATAACTAACTATTAGTTACACTAAGTAACGTTTTTATAGAACCTATAGCATTACTATAGTGTTCCTATTGCTTAGTATTTATAAATTTAGATAAAAAGGTAAGGAGCTATATAGTTACTACTTTTACTTTTCTTACCTTACTTATAAAATCTAGTCTTCTTAAAAGTGAGTTAGTAGGATTTAATTTCCCTATATAATATATAATTTTAAAGTTAAAAGGATAAAGCTTATTAAGCGTAGTTACCTACCTGCTAGTAAGCTTAGGCTTTATAGCTAGGTACTTATGGTTTAAATAGTCTATAATAACCTTAATTATATAAGCTAAATAGGTAAGGTAGTGTCTCTATATGCGAAAAGCCTCTTAGATAGCTAATAATTCGCTATTAGGTGTTAAATAGCGTAATTTAGCATTAGTTATTTTTCTTAATATAAACGTAACTAGGTGCTAGTGACCTAGCACTAATATTATAAGTATAGCCCTAATTACATATCTAGATATATCTATCTCCACTCTAAGGTATATAAGTGAATTAAAATACACTAAAATTAGCGCTTCCTAAAATCTTTATTAAAGTTCTCTAAACACTACTAACTTATAAGGCTCTAGGTTAAATATCACTAGTTACTACCTTCTAAGGTAATCTATTAATAGAATAATAACTTTACTATACTATTTAATAAAATAGTAGTAAAATCCTATAAAACTAAGGAATAACTAAATATCTAGGACGCTATGTAGTACTAGCTAGGTTATAATTGCTTTAACTCTTACTAGATCTATTATAATGCCTTTTAGTAATATTTTAAAGCCTAAGAATTTAACCTCTATAACTAAAAATTAACACTTTATAAGGTTAATAAAAAGGCTTGCTTCTCTAAGCCTATATAAGATTTATTTAATATACTCTATATGCTCCTTAACTACACCGCTATATATTAGTGTATTATCTAGGTAAATAATATAAGTCTTATTAATAAGTCCTTTAAGGGCATTATTAATATACTCCTAAAAAGTTACTAGTATATTAACTAGTCTAAATAGCATTATAAGATATTTAAAGTAGCTATAGTAGCAATAGAAGGCTATCTTCTACTTATTACCTAAGCGAATATATAGCTAGTAGTATATATCTTTAAGATTAAGGACTATAAAAATAACTATACTTACTAATTAATTAAGGATTTTAGTAATAAGGGGTAAAGGGGCCTTATCCTTAATTATAATCTTATTTAAGCCCCTATAATCTATATAAAGCCTTAATTTTCCTCCTTTCTTTAGAATAAATAAAATTAAAGCTTTAGCTAGGCTAACTAATCTTCTAATCCACCCTTTTTGCTACATACTTGTAAGGTATTCCCTAAGAACTAGTAGCTCTTTTTAGCTAAATTATATATAGGCCCCTAAGGTAGTGTTTTCCCTTCTTCTAATTTAATTATATAAGTGTAACTACCTAGTTTAGGAAGCTAACTTACTAGTGCTTTAGAAAAATATCTACAAACTCTATATATTCTTCTAGAATTATTAGTATAGGATGTTTAGCGCTCTTGCCCTAATTTAACGTAGCTTATTTACTACTTATACCTTCTAAAATCTATATAATTATAATACCTTTACTTTTTTACTATATATAAATATATTCTAATATCTATATAGCTACTTTACTATTTAGTTATACTTCTTTTACTACTAAGTTCTTTAATAAGTCTTTATCTTTTTCTTTCTAATCTTTATTTTCTAGAATACTTAGCCTAATCTTTATTACCCCTAATAGTAAGGTAGCTACTACTAGTTTCTTTTCTTTATATATTTATTACTTACTATAAGTAAAGAAGAGGCGTTTTATTATTACTAGATATCTCTAAAAACCCTAATCCTAATATATAATTATAGGTAAATATTCTTTAATCTAATTTATGCCTAAAATCATCCCCTTACCTATATTAGTAATGTAGTAGCTAACTTAATAGACTTTTATAAATCCTATACTATCTTTTACTTTTATTAACCTTTTTAAGATTCCCTAGTGTAAAATCACTTTTTAGCTTATACTCTCTAGTATTTAGTCTATTTATATTACACTCTCCTAATCCTTTTTAATAATAATTTAGAATAGATTATTAAAAACTATATACCTATATTAAATAGCGCTTATATAGCTAGCTACTAGTTATCTTATTATAAAGATACCTATATTCTTATTTTATTATCTATAGGGTATTCTATAGTAAGATTATATTCCTAAGTATATACTAATTAAACTAGTATTATATTAGGGGATATAGCTTTATTACTACTCTTACTATACCTCTTAGTTATATACTTACTGCTTTTATAGGTAAAATAATCTAGTGCTTAGTAAGTTAGTATAGTATGCCTAGGCCTTCTATATTTATAGTATACTAGGAATGATTTTTCTCTTAATTTTTGCTTTATTACTATGCCTTATCTATAGGTAATATAGAGTAAGAGCATTACCTCTTTCTTTTAGGGTTTTAACTTTTCTTATTACTTTAGCCTAAACTTATTATAACCTTTGCTTTCTAACCCTAGCCTTATAACTAGCTCTAGGTTATTAGAATCTCTTAGCTAATTATCTGCTTCCTTATAATATTATTTAAGCTATTTAGAAAGATAGTAATTCTTAGTTATATAGGGATTACTTTAGGTAACTTAGCTTTTACCTTAGTCTAAGCTTATATAAAGGATTAAAATAATTAGTTATACTTTTACCTAAGATTTAGTAGTATTCTTATTGCTTCTAAGTGTCTTATACCCTTATCTATTATTCTAGTTTTTAGCTAATTAAGAAAACCTATCTAAGTAAGTAATAAGTAATTTATATACCTATCTATAGCTATATAATATATCTATTATTACTTTATATTATTAGCTAGGTAGCTACTTATATACACTACCTTAGTTATATTATCCCTAAAGGTATAGTAGTTTAATTTAAATAATATATCTAAGTTTACTAAGAAATTCTATAGGTTTTTATATATATTCTCTTTATATATAAGTTATTTTATCTATATCTTAATAAGGCTATTATTTTACTATATAATTACTACTAAGTTACTATAGACTACTAGTAGGATTATAGTTAAAGATTAAGGGGTAATTATAGGTCCTAGAGAAGGTCTAGCTAATCCTAGATTTACCTTAAACTCTTTAATCTATGCCTTTATTTATAGAATCTCTTATATTCTCTTAAGGTAATATAGCTTAGCTTATATAACCTTATAGTGTCTTTATAACGCTATATCTTTATTACTTATATTACTTATACCTTTACCTAGATTAGGATTAGGTAGTGTTTATTATACCTTATTATTATCTATAGTTCTAGATTATAGGGTTCTTTACCTTCCTAATTATCTATAGCTTTATTATTATAGGGTGCTAGTGTGTTTCTTATAGATCTTTAGAGTATTAGCTATATAATAATCTAGCTAATAGTTTATATCCCTAAAAGGGTTTAAAAGAGATTAATTTATTATAGCTTATAGCCTAGGGTTAAATAAATAAAGTAATAGCTAAGATTCTTATAGTTACTGCTTAATAGATACTAGCTAGGGGCAGGTGCGTAAAGGTTTTAATCTCTAGCCTAGTACTAATAATATATATAGTCCTTAAGAAATACCTTGCTTTATAAGCATATAGCTATCTTATAGCTAGCTAGCCTCTTTATTATCTACGCGGCCTAAAGGTCCTCCGAAGATCCGCTCCGACGAACGTCCTGTCTCTGACCTCTGCGCTCCTGACAAGAAACTATAAAAGTAAAAATAAAAACTTATTAACTTACTATAGCTTAACTTAGAAGAAAAATAAGTAAAAAGATAATAAAAAGCTAGCACCTCCTTAAGCTATAGTAGCTAAGAGATTAAAGTCTAAAATATTACTAACCTCTAATACTCTATAAACCTATAGAAGTATAAGATATAGATTAATAACCTAAACTATACCTTTAATAAGGTAAAGAAAAAGTACTAATATAATTACTAAAAGATTCTCTTTATACTTAACTATATATACACTAACTATAGGGTAAGATAGGATAAATACCTTAAGGAATAATAGGCTAATAGCTAGGATAACCTTAAAGATAACTAGGATAAATTTTAGACCTAGACCCTTACGCTACTCTAAGACTCTATAAACTATAACGCCTAAATAGCTACATAGCTAGAGACAGAGTATTGTTTGTAGTGTAGTTAGTGTAGTTTTTAGGAAAAATTTGTATTTGTAGTGTAGTTTTTTTCCTTGTAGTTAGTGTAGTTACTAACTACACTAACTACACTACACTAACTACACTACACTAACTACACTACACTAACTACACTACACTAACTACACTACACTAACTACACTACACTAACTACACTACACTACAAACACTATAAATGTATTGTTAGTAATAAAAAAGTGGGCCTTTTTATTATCTAAGGTTATTATAAGGATTAAATAAAGGTTAGTTATATAGAAGCTTTTATTATTACCTATTTTACCTAATTAGTTATATAATTTATAATATTATACTATTTTAAGGATTTTACTATAACTAGGGCTATATGTAATATTATACCTTTTTAATAATACTATTTTACTAATATAACTTTAAGAAAAACCTTCTTATTATATTATTTACTATTATTACTAATTATTTTATATTTTTATAAATTATTATTATTATTTTAAATAAAAATACCCTAAACTAATATAATAAAATTAATTAAGAAATCTAAATAAATAACTAGAAGTTAATATAATATATACTTAGTACTTAAATATTATAATTAATATAATAAGAACTTAAAAAAGCTTAAACTATTTATTTAATATTTAAACTAATTAAATATCACTTTTAGCTTTATAATTCTAAAGCTTTAAGAAGTTATATATAGTAACTTTATATATCTTATTACTATAATATATAAAGAAAAATAAAATATAGTAATATTTATAAACTATTAATATATATCTAATAGTATTATTTTAATTAAGCTATAAAAATAAGTTTACTTCATTTTTAAAATAACCCTAGGACCCATTTTTATTTAATATAATATAATTATTATAAGAGCTTAAATAACTCTAATAAGCTTAATTATAATTATTTTAACCTAATTATAAATATAATACTAGGACCCACTTTTAAATAATATACTATAATTATTAAAACAGCTTTAATAACTTTAATAACCTTAATTATAATTAGTTAAACTTATTTTTAGAAATATTACTAAGACCCACTTTTAAATAATATAGTATAATTATTATAAAAGCTCTAATAACTCTAATAACTCTAATAACCTTAATTACTATTAGTTTAACCTAATTATAAACATAATACTTAGACCCACTTTTATTTAATATACTATAATTATTAAAATAACTTTAATAACTGTAATAACCTTAATTATAATTAGTTAAACCTATTTTTAGAAATATTACTAAGACTTACTTTTATTTAATATACTATAATTACTATAAGAGCTTTAATAACTCTAATAAGCTTAATTACTATTAGTTTAACTTAATTATAACTATAATATTAGGACTTACTTTTTAATAATATATTATAATTACTATAATTAGTATTACTATAATATTAAAAAGATAAAAAAGAAAAGAATTTTATTTTATTAATATTTTAAAAAAGTTTAAAATATTAAATAATTAAAAAGTTTAGCTTTTTCTATAGTAATTTACTTATACTTATTAATATTTATATTTTATTTATTTATTAGTTGTTTATTTTTAATTAAACTTTAACACTAATAATATTATAAGTAATATAAGTAATATTAGTAATATAAGTAATATAAGTAATATTAGTAATATTAGTAATATTAGTAATATTAGTAATATAAGTAATATAAGTAATATAAGTAATATAAGTAATATAAGCTATTATAAGCTATTATAAGCTATAATAAGCTATTCTTATTAAGTTTATTAGTAGTTTAATTTATTTTATTACTTTAGTTTAAGGTTTTTTTAAAAAGTGATAATAATAATTTATAAAAATACAAAATAATTAATAGAAATAATTAATAGAAATAGTAAATAATATAATAAGAAGGTTTTTCTTTAAGTTATATTAGTAAAATAAAGTATTAAGTATAATAGTATTATTATAAATTTATAATATTATATATAGCCTTAGTTATAGTAAAATCCTTAAAATAGTATAATATTATAAATTAAATAACTAATTAGATAAAATAGCTAATAATAAAAGCTTCTATATAACTAACCTTTATTTCATCCTTATAATAACCTTAGATAATAAAAAGGCCCACTTTTTTTTATTACTAACAATACATTTGTAGTGTTTGTAGTTAGTGTAGTTTAGGAAAAAAATTGTAGTTAGTGTAGTTTGTAGTGTAGTGTAGTTTGTAGTGTAGTTACTATACTACACTACAAAACTACACTACACTACACATTGTAGTGCAATACTCTAGCTAGAGAACGCAAAGCAATATAAGGGCTAAAGCCCTATTAAATTTAGTATTTACTTAGATTTACTAGAGAAATACCTAGAAAAAGCTATAGAAAAGTCTTATACTCTTATATTCTTTATAAAATTACTCCTTAAACTATAGGACTATATTAACCTATATACCTTTATAATAGGAAAGACTTAAGAAAAGGTTATATAACTTATATAGTAATTTTAAGAGGCTATACTAAAGAGTAAGTAAAAGCCTAAGTATTTAGGAGATAAAGGCTTATATAAGAACCCCTAGTACTATAAATATAACTCTTTATAAGGCTATAAACCTTATAAGAATTAAAGAAATAAAAACTAGGAAAAGAGTTTAGCTACTTACCTAAATAATAGTAAAGTTAGGGATAAGAGGTAATATTATAACTATAATAGTATAAAGTATCTTATATTTAATTATAATAAGCTAAAAAAAGCCCTAAGAAAGCTAGGAAACTTCCTAAGGTAAAAGTAAATACCCTTACCTTTACCTTAAATACTAAGGTACTAATAGGGTATTAATTTTATATACTAGTTATTATTTATAAGTAAAAAGATATTAAAATAGTAGTAAATCTAAATAGCTATACTAAGATTAATATTATTAGTACTAAATTTATAAAGAACTATAAGCTTAACTAAGCTAAGGCTATAGTACCTATTATTAAGGTAGTAAAAGCCCTTATAATCCCTTAATATAATATTTATAAGGTACTTATTATTATTAAGAACTTAAAAGAAGAAAAAAAACCTTAAGCTACTATATATAGCTATAAATAAAGACTTAAGAGTAAGGGAAAGCCTTATATTAATTAGAATATATATACTTATAAAAGAATATATATACCTTTACTTATACTTATAAGAGTAATAGTTTAAGAAAAGAAAAAGGCTTTTTACTTATAACTTCTTATAAATTTATAAAGGTAATATATAATAAGACTATTATATATACTATTATAGGAGTTATAGAAAATAAGTTTATTACCCTTAAAGATAATAAAGAAATAAAACTATATAAAACTATTAAAAATATCCCTAAGAAACTATATAAGTTTAAAGATATATTTATATTAAATAAGGTAAGGAGTTTATTATTAAGAAAAGTAACTAACTATATAATTAACCTAATACTAAAGGTAATACCCTTATATAAGCTAATTTACTCTCTTTCTTAAAGTAAGCTAAAGGAGCTTTATAAGTATATTAATAAAAACCTATAAAAAGGCTAGATAAAACCCTTTAAAAGCCTTATAAGTATACCTATCCTATTTATACTAAAGAAAGATAAAATACTTTAATTATATATAAATTACTAAGGACTTAATAAAGTAATATAAAAGAATTACTACACTCTCCCCTAATTTTAAAGATCCTAAACTAGTGCTAAAAGGCTTGCTTTTTCTTAAAGATTAATATTAAGGATACTTACTATTAAATTTATATTAAAGAGAGTAATAAGTAAAAACTATATTTTATATATAATATAAATACTATAAATACCTTATAATACCCTTTAAGTTAACTAATACCTTAGTTACCTTTTAAAGCTATATTTATAAAGTACTTTATAGGCTAGTTAATACTATTTATATAGTATATTTAGATAATATCCTTATTTTCTTAAAAATATAGAAGAAGTATACTATATATATTAAGAAAGTTTTAGAGTATATAAGATTAGTAAAGCTATATATAAAACCCTTAAAGTATTTATTTTACTAGAAATTAGTAAAATTCCTAGGGTTTATTTTATTAGTTAATAGGATTTTAATAAATACCTATAGGGTTACTATAATCTAGGACTAGAAAAAGCTTATAAGCTTTAAGAATATATAGTTTTTCTTAGAATTCTATAACTTTTACTAATAGTTTATTTATAAATACTCTAGGATTATAATACCCTTATATATATTAATAAAAGGTAGTTAAAATAGTATTTAAACTAGGAAGTTTATATTTAAAGTAAAGAAGTAGCTAGCCTTTAGCTAACTAAAAGATACTTTCTAGTAAGTGCCTTTTCTTTATTATTATAACTTAAGTTAACTAGTGTATATTAAGATAAATACTATAATCTTTATAATAGTAAGAATCCTATCTTAATAAGATAATAAAGGCTACTAGTATTTAGTAGCTTTTTAGTTAAGGAAGTTTATAAACACTAAGTATAATTATAGTATAGCTAATTAAGAGTTACTTACTATAGTAAAGTTATTTAAATACTAGTAATACTATATTAAAGGTATAGTAACCTTAGTTAAGGTCTTATTAAATTACTATAACTTATAAACCTTTATAAGGTAATAAAAGTTAAAGAAAAGGTAAGCTAAATAGTATATATTCTTTTACCTTTTTACTTTATAATTAAGTATAAACTAAGGAAAAGTAACCTTATAAATACTTTATTAAAAAGGTCTAATTATAAAAATAAACCCTTAATAAATAAGGTACTTTTACTAGAACTTTAAAAGAAAATAGTAATTACTAAAGAACTAGTAGTAAAAGAAATACTAATATATTAAAGAAAATATAGAAAGATACCTTTAAGGAAGGAAAATACCTTAGTTTTTATAAAGAGGCTTAGTAAAATACCTTTAAGGGAGAAAAATACCTAGCCCCTATAGTAAAAGATAAAGAGGCTAGAGTAACCTAGCTAAGAGGCTAGTTAGTTATTATAAATCTAGTAAAAGATTAGCTAAATAAGGGGATTTTTAGGAGAAAGTAATATATATCTAAGATATTAGCGTAGTATAAGAGATATAAGGGACTATTATATTACTAAATCCTTACTAATTTAAACTAAATAAACTATTAGTATAATTACTATAAAAAGTATAAGATAAAGACCTAGATTTATAAAGATAAAAAGGTAATATAAACTCCTTAAAGAAAAGGGAAGGAAAAGCTAGTTTATAGTTATATAATATAAGGGGCCTCCTAATATACTAAGACTAGGTAGTTATTCCCTAGGAGCTTATCTTATAATAAAAGCTTTTATAGCTATACTATAATAATTTACTAGTAAGTTACTTTAAAACTAAGTATACTCTTAAGCTATTAAAGTATTACTTCTAGTAGCTAGCTATAAGTAAGTTTATATTAGATTATATTATAAGCTATAGGGTTTACTAATAAGTAGTAGCTAGAAGGCATTACTTATATAAAAGCCTTAAATCCTTACTAATACTAAGGTAACTATAAGTAAAGATTTTAATAGATTTTATTATAGGATTACTTATTATATAAGTAAGTAAGTAAGAAACTAATATAATTCTAGTAATTATAAACTAATTTACTAAGTACTTTATTTTCTTACTAGTAATTACTATAATTAATATAGCTAAATTAGTAAAGCTTTTCTATAAAGAAATTAAGCTATAATTTAGGGCCTTAGAGAGTATTATATTTAATAAGGGATTAGTTTTTATAAGCTAATTCTAGTTAGACCTTTACTATTTATTATATATAAAATAAAGGCTTTCTATAGTATTTTACCTTTAAACTAATAGCTAAATAAAGAAAATAAACTAAGTACTTAAGCATTACCTCTAATACTTTATTATAAAAACTAGTAAATATAGCCTAAGCTACTCCTAATAGCTTAATTTACTTATAATAATATAGTAAATAAGACTATAAGTTACTTTTTAAACTACTCTCTTATAGGCTATTTACCTAAGTTTTCCTAGCTTTTAAGGATAAGATTAAGAAAGAGAAAGTACTAAAAGCTTATATATATATTATAAAACTATATAAAGTTAAGGAGTAACTAAAGTAAAACCAAGTAAAAGCCACTAAAACCTAGGTAAAGTACTATAATAAATACTACTAGCTATTAACCCTAAAAAAGGTAACTTAGTATTACTATTAGTAAAGAATATAAGGCTTAAAGAGGTAAAAAAGCTAATCCCTAGGTTTATTAGACTATTTTAAATACTTAATACTATTAGGAAATAAGCATACTAACTTATATTACCTAAAAAGTATAGTTTACTATATAATATATTTTATATTAGCTTATTAAAGCTATAGAATTACTATAAGGACACTAGGGATAAGGAGATACTAATACTAGACCTTAAGAATAAAGATAATAAGTATAAAATTAAGGAGGTTAAGGACTATAGGAAAACCTATAAAGGTAATAAATACCTTATAAAATAAAAAGGGTTAGCCTAGCAAATATAACTAATAGGTTTTAGTGGAAGATATAGAAAGTACTTAATATGTGATTTAGGCGTTTTACTAAACTAAATTAAGTAAGAAAGGTAATAGAATATAAGTAAACTATAGGTAATTAAACCTAAAACACCTATAGAAAGGGACTAATATAACTAGCTACTATAGGGTATTTATATTAAAAGATAGTAATATAGAAATAAAGCACTAGTAAAAGGATATAAAGTTACTATAAAAAGGCCTAACCTTATTAGTTACTATAAAAACTTTTACCTAAAGGCCTAGGTTATATTACTAAATAATAAAAGAAAAGGCACCTAAAGTATAGGTAAAATAATAGGAAAACCCTTTATTATAGCCCTAATATAGGAGATAACCTCCCGCTATTAAAGCTATACTTTACCTTATTCTTATTACTATAAACTACTTTCTTTATAGTATAGTAAAAGTAGTAAATTACTATAACCTAGGCTATATAGCTTAGGTTAGAGGGCTAGAGCTAAAAACTATTCTTATCTCCTAAATAGCTATAGTATCCTTAGGGTTTTCCTATAGAAAAGTTAGTAAAAGTTTAGTAAAAGTATAATAAGAAGCTATATATAAACTAGAAGAAAGGGAAAGGGAGCTATAGTAATTATAGTAACTTATAGCTATTACTAGGAAACTAGATAGTTTTAGTATAAAATAAAGGTAGCTTATATAGAGAAGTTAGTAAGAAATAAGTAAAAAGAAGGGATTTAATACACTTAGTGTGCCTTTATAGTACTAGTTAGCCTAAAGGTAATATAGTGTGTAGTGTTTATATAGTTAAATCCTATAATTAAGTTTAAAATATATATAGTAAAGCTATAGTAAGTTATATCTAAAAACATAGGGATACTTTCCTTATTCTTAGTGGTAATAGTGGTATTTATAAGGGCTTAAACCTATTTATAAATAACTAAAAGGTCCTAGAAATCACTAGCTAAAGTTAGTATAGCCTAGTATAGAAAAGTTAGCAATTTAAGGCTATAGAAAAATAGAATACTAAGTGACTTACTATCTTATATATATCCCTATGTTTATTACACTAAATATAACGCTTTAACTATTTACCTTTAGCTACTATACTAACTAAAGAATAAGGGAAGCTATATATAATTACTAGTAAAATAATCTTAATTAAGGAGTACTTCTTAAAGTTAAGGCACCTAGTTTAAAGATAATATATATATAAATAAATATAGAAGCAAATTATATCCTATTTTATAGTAAAATAATAAGGATTAGTAGTTAAAGAGTTAAGGTAAATAAAGTATAAAGAAGTTTAATTAAAGTAAACTATATTTACTAGATAAAAAGTATATAATAAAATAGGGAGTTATAGGTAAATTTATACTTAAGCACTGCTATTATTTATTATTATTTTAATATAGTAGCTACTTAGCAAATAGCTATAGAATAGCTAGCAAAAGCTATTTAAGAGCCTAGCTATAAGTTAGTGACTTACACGTATAACACACTTAGACCTAGCAAGCTTTAGTTAATATACCAGAGCCCCTATACCTCTTGCCTAGCTACCATTGTTCTCACAATTTTAAGATAGCTTATACTATTTTAAGATAGCTTATACTATTTTAAGATAGCTTATACTATTTTAAGATAGCTTATACTATTTTAAGATAGCTTATACTATTTTAAGATAGCTTATAGTAGCTTAAGATAGCTTAAGATAGCTTAAGATAGCTTAAGATAGCTTAAGATAGCTTATACTAGCTTAAGATAGCTTATAATAGCTTATAGTAGCTTAAGATAGCTTATAGTAGCTTAAGATAGCTTATAGTAGTTTATACTAGCTTATACTAGCTTAAGATAGCTTATAGTAGCTTAAGATAGCTTATAGTAGCTTAAGATAGCTTATAGTAATTTATACTAGCTTATAGTAGCTTATAGTAGCTTAAAATAGCTTATAGTAGCTTAAGATAGCTTATAGTAATTTATACTAGCTTATAGTAGCTTATAGTAGCTTAAAATAGCTTATAGTAGCTTATACTAGCTTATACTAGCTTATACTAGCTTATACTAGCTTATACTAGCTTATACTAGCTTATACTAGCTTATACTAGCTTATACTAGCTTATACTAGCTTATACTAGCTTATACTAGCTTAAGATAGCTTAAGATAGCTTATAATAGCTTAAGAGAGCTTATACTAGCTTAAGATAGCTTAGGATAGCTTATAATAGCTTATAATAGCTTATACTAGCTTATATAACTTATATTAGCTAATATTACTAATATTACTAATATTACTTATAATATAATTAGTGTTAAAGTTTAATTAAAAATAAATAACTAATAAATAAATAAAATATAAATATTAGTAAGTATAAGTAAATTACTATAGAAAAAGCTAAACTTCTTAGTTATTTAATATTTTAAGGTTTTTAAAATATTAATAAAATAAAATTCTTTTCTCTTTTATATTTTTTAATATTATAGTAAATTAGTATTACTAATTATAGTAATTATAATATATTATTAATAAGTAAGTCTTAGTAATATATTTAAAAATAAGTTAAATTAATTATAAGTAAGGTTATTAAAGTTATTATAGTTATTATAATAATTATAATCTATTATTTAAAAGAAAGTCCTAGTATTTTTCCTATAATAAATAAAACTTATTTTTATAGCTTAATTTAGCTATCTAGCCTAATTTAAATTATACTATTAATTATATATTAATATATTATAAATATTAGTATATTATATTCTTTTTTATATATTATAGTAATAAGATATATAAAGTTACTATATATAACTTCTTAAAGCTTTAGAATTATAAAGCTAAAACTAATATTAAATTAGTTTAAATAGTAAATAAATACTTTTAGCTTTTTTAAAGTGCTTATTATATTAATTATAATATTTAAGTACTAAGTATTTATTTTATTTATTTTATTAATTTCTAGTTATTTATTTTGATTTATTAATTAATATTATTATATTAGTTTAGTGTATTTTTAATTTACATAATAATAATAAATTTGTTAGTACTACAGGTGTACTATTAACCTATGCGTAGGGTTTTTAAGGGCGGACTAAATTATATGTAATTATTATATATTTTAGTTTACTAAAAGAAGTAAAAAGAGATTAAATAAAAGCATATAGGGTATGCTATTTATAATAGGAAAAGGGGCCTTAATTAGGTTATATGTAAAAAGACTACATATGCTAATTTTAATTATAGCGCAGTTAGCCTAGGTATATAGGTCTATAATGTAATATACCTAGCTAATTAGAGGCGCGTAGCCTTATTAATATTATACTTATTCTAACACTAGAAACTCTCTCTTTTTAATATAATTATTAATAAGTAATATTAATAAGGCAAGAGAAGGGGAATTAAGGAATAGTTAGGATTAAATAATTATAGATAATATTATAAGGAAAGAGAGGGAAAACATAATAAAAACAATATTTAATTTATAAGCTTATTAAAGGATAAGTAAGACTAATTTAAATACCTTTAACTTTATTATATTAATAAATAAGAGCTATAATTATATAACTTATCCTTTTATCCTAATAGTTACCTTATTATTTATAATAAACCTCTTAAATACCTTATTTAGTAATGCCTTTATAAATACATTAGTAAGATTATTATCCCTATTAATCTATTTAATCTTATAGATCTCTTATTACTTATATAATTAATAAAGGGCTATAATATTAATTATAAGGCGCTTCTCTTTTATAGTACTAAGCTTAATAAGGCACTTATATAATAAGTATAAATCTATATAGATAATAATAGGAATTATAAGGAGGTTTAATTAGTAAGTAATTAATCTAAGTGTTATTAAGATTACATAAGCTATATTAGCACTAGTAACTATTCTATAGATCTTAGAAGTAAGTATACTTCTTATAACTCTCTTACTCTTAGTAAAGCTATAGTATATAATATTACCTTTAATTATAAAGGTACCTCCCTTCTAGACTTTACTAGTAAGGATAAGCATATAGCCTAGCTAGGAAGTAAGGTCTTAGTTATTAGCAAAAGATCTATTTATAAATACAAAAGCTTTGCTTTCTTAAGATTAAATAGTATAAATCTTAATCCTTAGTCTAAATAGTTAATTTACCACTAAATTTATTAGTTTAGGTTCTTTATATCTTATAATATTAGGTCTTAGTGTTATGTAGTAATAGAGAGGTTAAAACAGGCTTTAGGCTAGTAAATTAAGGCAATATACATACCTTAAGCTTATTATTCTATATATACCTATTTTAAATTAGTTAATAGGATTAATTAAAGCTTTTTACTTTAGCCTTTTTATTATAATATAATTATATTATTTTTAAGAGTAATAATACTACTATTAAAGGTTAGTAAGTTCCCTATAGAAAGGATTTACTTTAGTTTAGTAGTAAAAGAAGTAGTAATTAATTAATTTTCCTCTTATTAAGAGAACCTATAGTTAGATAGTCTAATTATATTATTAGTTTATATCCCTACACACGTAAAGGTTAGGTTCTTCTTTATTATTATAAGTAAGCATAGGTTAAACATAAAGGTTATTATCTAGAGCTTTTCTCTATAGTAATAATAATATATTACTTACTAATAGGTGCTAGCTTCTATAATACTATATAAAGGCTTAATAACTTATATTATTATATCTCTAGGGTATAGGTAACGGATTTAGATAAGGATTTAGGCTAGAATAGTATAGCTAAGAAGCGTCTATGCCTACATATAGGCCTATATAATATTATAAAGCTAGAGAATAAGGCCTAGTAATAATAGCGTAGGTGTTATTACAAGGATTAATCGTTAGCTAGCTTGTTAGATTATTAGGGCCTATGTGAGGATCGCTAGCTTTTCCTTATTACTATAACCTTAGATTACAAGCCTTAACTTCTCATATAGATCTGTTATCTTACCCTTTACTTTGTTAACAATCAGAGTATTGTTTGTAGTGTAGTTAGTGTAGTTTTTAGGAAAAATTTGTATTTATAGTGTAGTTTTTTCCCCTTATAGTTAGTGTAGTTACTAACTACACTAACTACACTACACTATAAAAACTACAAATGTAGTGTTAGGCATAAAAAGTGGGCCTTTTTATTATATAAGGTTATTATAAGGATTAAAAGAAGGCTAGTTATATAAAAGCTTTTATTGATTTTTAAAAAAATTTTGCGTCATTAGTTATAGCCAATGTATCTAATTTATTATAACACATAATTATTACTAGCAATACCTAGCTAGTAAAATAATTAATATCTAAATACTTATAGCTATAGTAATAAATAAAACCTATAATTAGTACAAGCTTTAAGGTTATAAATATAGGGGCTATAAGGTTAAAGCAAAGTTTATAATAAACTTTATAGCTACATTAGTATAAGATATAGTTATAATTTATAACTATAGTTAAACTTAAATTTGTTAAAGTTTTACTTATAGTATAAATTAACGTAATTCCCCTTCCTCTATAACTATATTTATTCTATCTCTTTATATCTCTTCTATCTTATAGCTTACTACTTATGCTTTAAAGCTCTAAGGTAAACTAAATATAACTTATCCTCACTTATCTCTAATTTAATTTATTATAATCACTAGGTAGGTTTTGCGTAACTAATTAACTAATTAACCCCTAACTAATTAGACTATAGCATAGCTAAGGGTAACTAAAAGCTAGGGGCAATAACCACTAGGCTATAGAACCTTTAGGCTATCTAAAAAGCTATTAAAAATCCTAATTAAAAGGAATTTAAGAAAAGTAAGAATAAAAAGGGGAATAAAAGACTAGAGAAAAAGGCTAGATATTTAGAAAAGATGTTAAAAACATAGAGCTTTAATTATTTAAGCAGTTTTACCTCGTGCTTAGGAGGGATAAAAGCTTTTATTATTACCTATTTTACCTAATTAGTTATATAATTTATAATATTATACTATTTTAAGGATTTTAAGGATTTTACTATAACTAAGGTTATATATAATATTATAACTTTTTAATAATACTATTATACTTAATACTTTATTTTACTAATATAACTTTAAGAAAAACCTTCTTATTATATTATTTACTATTACTAGAAATTATTTTCTATTTCTATAATTTATTATTATTATTCTAATTAAAAATACCCTAAACTAATATAATAAAATTATTTAATAAATCTAGATAAATAACTATAAGTTTATAAAGTATATACTTAGTACTTAAATATTATAAGTAATATAATAAAAACTTAAAAAAGCTAAAACTATTTATTTACTATTTAAACTAATTTAATATTACTTTTAGCTTTATAATTCTAAAGGTTAAAGAAGTTATATATAGTAACTCTATATATCTTATTACTATAATATATAAAGAAAGAATATAATAGACTAATATTTATAATATATTAATATATAACTAATAGTATTATTTAAATTAGGCTATATAGCTATATTAAGCTATAAAAACAAGTTTAACCTATTTTAGGAAAACTACTAGGACTCACTTTTAATTTATATACTATAATTATTATAAGAGCTTTAATAACTCTAAGAACCTTAATTATAATTAGTTTAACCTATTTTTAAAAATAATACTAGGACCTACTTTTATTTAATATACTATAATTATTGATTGATTTTTAAAAATTTTTGCGTTATTGGTTATGGCCAATGCATCTAATTTATCATAACACATAATTATTACTAGCAATACCTAGCTAGTAAAACAATTAACATCCAAATACTTATAGCCACAATATACTATAATTATTATAATAACTATAATTAGTATTACTATAATATTAAAAATATAAAAGAGAAAAGAATTTTATTTAATTAATATTTTAAAAACCTTAAAATATTAAATAACTAAAAAGTCTAGCTTTTTCTATAGTAATTTACTTATACTTACTAGTATTTATATTTTATTTATTTATTAGTTATTTATTTTTAATTAAACTTTAACACTAATAATATTATAAGTTATATAAGTTATATAAGTAATATAACTATATAAGTAATATTAGTAATATTAGTAATATAAGCTATTATAAGCTATTATAACCTATTATAACCTATTATAACCTATTATAAGCTATTCTTATTAAGTTTATTAGTAGTTTAATTTAATTTATTACTTTAGTTTAAGGTTTTTTTTAAAAAGTAATAATAATAATTTATAAAAATACAAAATAATTAGTAATAATAGTAAATAATATAATAAGAAGGTTTTTATTAAAGTTATATTAGTAAAATAAAGTATTAAGTATAATAGTATTATTAAAAAGGTATAATATTATATATAGCCCTAGTTATAGTAAAATCCTTAAAATAGTATAATATTATAAATTATATAACTAATTAGGTAAAATAGGTAATAATAAAAGCTTCTATATAACTAGCCTTTATTTAATCCTTATAATAACCTTAGCTTATAAAAGTCCCACTTTCTTTCTACCTAATACTATATTTATAGTATTTGTAGTTAGTGTAGTTTAGGAAAAGAAATTTGTAGTGTAGTGTAGTGTAGTAGTTTTTTTAGCTTATAGTTAGTGTAGTTTGTAGTGTAGTGTAGTTTATAGTGTAGTTACTACACTACACTACAAAACTACATTACACTACACATTGTAATGCAATACTCTGTTAACAATATAGGAATTAAAGATTTGAACTCCACTATACTTTTTCTTATTATATCTAATAAATTCAAACATGCCTTGTTTAATTAAAGCATTAATTTCGGCCTTAGTAAATAGTTTAAAGGGTTTACTAGGGGTCTTAATAATTCCTTCCTTACGCAATTAAATTATAAGCTTAAGATTAAAGCTTTCCTTAGCTAATAGAAAGACATTAGTCTTATCTTTTATTTAATCTATGTAATTAATATTAGAAATAATAGGAGGGTTCTTTTAAGGTCTTCTAAGTCCTTACTTTAGGGAATAATAGGAGGGGTGGCTATAGGTTATAAAGGGGCGTCTTAGTCCTTTACGCTCTTAGGAGGTCTCTCTTTATTAGGATCTTTATAAAAAGGCCTAATAGAGGTTAATCTAAAGGCTTTTAGGCCTTAAGAGAGCTTAAGAGTGTAAGTCTTGCCTTCTATAGCTAAGAGCTTATAGGGGCCTCTCTATCCTTTGCCTTCGTGCCACACGCGTATAAGCAATCCTAGCAGGAGGTTAATAGTGCTAGAGGTGTTAGGACCGTTCCTCGTAGCGAGGGCGTTACTAACCTTCCGCTAGGCATGAATGCGCTTGACTTCCTTCATCGCTAATTGGATCGCAAGGGCTTGTTACGTGATATACTAGTGTAAATCAGAGGAGATGTAGTTAAGGAGGTAAGATATAACTTATATATTAGCTTCTCTTATATTATCTTTAGGGAGGGGGTAGGTTTATAATTAGAAGAAATGTCTTAAAATCTAGATTCTTTTAGTTAATCTTAATATTTTACTATAATATTAGTAGTAAATAAAGAGGTAAGGAAAATAAAGAAAGTATAAAGGTTTAAAGGATTATAAGTAAAGCTATTATCTTTACCCTTAGTAAGTTTAATTAAGTAAATAAGGATAAGTTAGGCTAGTTACTAACTAGGCCTTAATTATTTAATAAATATACTTCTAAGGGTTTATTTATATAATTAACACACTAATTAAATAAATAAAGATAGGTTAAATTAGTTACTAACTAGGCCTTAATTACTATAATAAGCTTAGATTTAGTATAAAGCTAGTTATAGTTACTTAAGGTAAAAGGAAAGCTAGAATATACTTTTTCTTTAGTATACTAGTATTATATAGTAGCTTTCTTATTTTATAAGGTAAGTCTATAATACTAATACCTTTTCTATAACCTTACTAATTTATAGTATTTATAGAGATAACTACTAATTAGTATTAGTACTATAAGTATACTATTAACTTATATATAGGGTTTTTAGGGGTAAACTAAATTATATATAATTATTATATATTTTAATTTACTAAAAGAAGTAAAAAGAGAGATTAAATAAAAGCATATAAGGTATATTATTTATAATAGGAAAAGGGGCCTTAATTAGGGTTATATGCAAAGAGGCTATATATGCTAATTCTAACTATAGCGTGGTTAGCCTAGGCATGTGGGTCCGCGATGCAACGCGCCCGGCCAATCAGAGGCGCGTAGCCTTGTTAATATCATGCTTGTTCTAACAAAATTATAGAAATAGAAAATAATTTCTAGTAATAGTAAATAATATAATAAGAAGGTTTTTCTTAAAGTTATATTAGTAAAATAAAGTATTAAGTATAATACTATTATTAAAAAGTTATAATATTATATATAACCTAACTTATAGTAAAATCCTTAAAATAGTATAATCTTATAAATTATATAACTAATTAGTTCCTAGACGAAGAACGATTTGGAGTAGAAGAGATCTTAGACATCCTATTAAACATAGCTAGTTAGAAGGCACTAGGTAATAACAAGCTCTTAGCGGGCCTTATTAAAGCCTATAATAAGCTAGCTAAGGAGGCTATAGCCTAACTCCTAAATGCTATCCTTAAAGTAAGGTACTTCCTAGCCTAGTTCTAGACTATAAGAGTAATAGTAATTAGAAAACTAAGTAAAATAATAAAAGAGATAAGGAGGGCTAATATATAGAGACTTATCTCCTTACTAAATATTATAGGAAAGATTATAGAAGTAGTAATTATAAAGTAACTTATAGCCTTTACTAAGGTAAAAGGACTTCTCCTAGAATTATAGATAGGTAATAGGATAAATAAGTTAATAAAGACTATAATTAAGGTCCTAGTAGAATATATAAGAGAGGCCTAGAGTAAAGGTAATATTACCTTACTAGCTTAAATAGATATTTTATTTGCTTTTAATAGAGTTAGCTACCTATACCTAATTACCTTATTAATCTAAATAGGAATCCTACACTAGCTAATAGCTATAATATATAGCTTTCTTATAAATAGAATAAGCTAGCTTAGCTTTAATAGTAAACTTTTAAGACCCTTTATAATTAAGGCTAGCACCCTATAAGGTTTACCTCTCTTACTAATTCTTTTCCTTCTTTACTTAGTAAAACTTTATATATACCTCTAAGCTATCCTGAGTATAGTAGCTATTAGATTTACTAATAATATAAATATTATAGTGTTTAGTAAAAACATAGTATAAACCTAAAGAAAACTTAAGGCTATATAGAAGATTTATAAGAAATAAGTAAAGAAAGTAAGTATAAAGTTTAATCTAGTAAAAACTAAACTTATATACTTTAGTAAGGCCTATAGGCCTCCCTAGGCTAGGGTTTAGCTTAGAATAAAGGAAATAATGCCTATAAAGTTATATAGATTTCTTAAAGTATAAGTTAATAAGAAACTTAATTAAAGTGCTTATAAGAATATCCTTAAGGGTAAGTTTACCTAGTAATAGCTTACACTCTTTATATTAGTAGTATTAGTATAAGGCTATAGCTTTAGAGATACCTAGCTCTTATATATATAAGTAGTCTAGCTTATTCTTACCTATAAGGCAAGCGCTTACTATACCCTAACTAAGAAAGAAGGAAACCTAAGAGAGATAATTAAAAGCTTTATAGTAAACTAATTAACCTACCTTTAAACTATAGCTAGAGTATTTAAGGCTATACTTATTACTTAGCTAGAAGTTAAGACCTATATCCCCCTAGACCTTTACCTAAATAAAATAAAATAAAAGTTTAAAAAAGGATTATAAATAGTAAAATTATAAGTAAAATATAGGCTATAGCTAACTTAGTAAAGATAGTACTATAGTATAAAAGGAGACCCCTTTTATTAATAATAAACTAGATATATAATTATATAAGGAGTAGAAAAGATAATAGGAAGACTAGTATAATAATAAATAACTAAGATAGTATAGGTATAGAAAAGAACTAATAGAGAATTACCTACTTACCTATAACCTAAAGAATATCTAGAAATTCTATATAAAACTAAATAAGTATATCTCCTCTATAATAGTATAATTACGTATAGGAAAGATTAGCCTTAATAAGTTCCTTTTTTAAAGGCATATTCCTAGGGTAGTTTTACCCTTATATAGCTATAGTTATATAGTTAAAGATTAGTATTATATAATAGTTAACTATAGTAACTATAACTATAGACACCCCTAATTACACTAGCTTATAAATATATAGGAAGTAAGGCTAGCCCTAAATAATCCCCTAAAAGCGTAATCTATAGCTAAGTAATTCCTAGGTATAAGAAAACTCTAATACTATATATTAGCGTAAGACCTAGCCTTTAGCTAATATAAACCATAGGAGAACCTAGGCTATATTTAAAGCACCTAGACTAACTAATAAATAAATACTAAGAGTAACTTAAGGGAAGCGCTAGACTAAGTGATATAGCTATAGAAGTAAGCTAGATATAAGTCTAAAACGCGAAATTATACTAAGAAAAACACTATATATTTAGAATAGTCTTTAGATTAATTTTAACTAAAGAAAACTATAGGTATTATATTTACGCTAGCTTACTACTACCCCTTTACTAAACTAAACTCTAACCTTTACCCTATTCCTTATTAAGGATAGGAATTACCTTCTCTATAATTTTATTCTTCCCCTTAGTAAGTAAGGTAGTGGCTAGGAGCTAGTTTACCTTAGTAGCCTAAGTATCTAACTACTTAAACTAAAAGATAATCTTAGTATAATAATCTTTAGTAAACCTAGACCTATCCTAGTCTAGGCTTATTACTATAGCACTTTATTTCTTTTTACTATAATTCTTAGTATAGAGTTTCTTAACTTAAGCTATATAGTTCTCTAGGACTTAAATAAAAACATTAGCCCTAGACTAAAGCCACTACTACACTAGTATAGAACCACTTATATTACCCCTAGTAACTATACTAGCCTAAGTCTTAACTAATTACTAATACTTACTTCACTAGCTAGTAATATTTAGCTATAAGAGAATTAGCACTAGACTAGGTTTAAAGTAAGATTAATTACTATTATTACCTTAGAGTACTTACTATTTTAAACCTAATAGTTAAAATAAGTATTAAAAGCTACCTCTTTATATACTAATTAGCCTTACTCCTAGACTAGAAATAAACTAACTTACTAATAATATTATAGCACTAGTAACCTAGATAATTAACTAATTAAGACTTATAAAAACACACTAAATTACTTATAAATTACCTAATTACCTTAGATTAGGCCTAGAATAAATATAGAATAAGGGTAAAGATAACTTACTTTTAATTTCTTTAACTTAGCTTACTTTAATTACTTCTTATTCAAGGATTTCCTTAGATATTATTCTAAACTTATAGTTTCCTAGGCAAATTAAAGCTAAAATAGCACTAATAGTAAAGTACTTATAAGACCTAGTAATATCTTACTAGAATTACTTATTTTTATACTAAATATTAGTAATTAAACTAACACTAGGCTAGGAGAGCCTTAAATAGCTTTAAGAAGGAAAAAAAGGAAAAAAACCTATAGGAAGTTTAATAAAGGAAAAGAAAAGAGATTAAAACCCTATAAAAGGAAGAGCTCTCTCTTATACTTATAAGAGGGAGGGGGAGGATAAATTAAAATATTACTTAAAAAATAAAGCACTAAATAATTAATTAAGTAAATAGCGTATAAGTAATCTAAGTATAAAGCTACCTAGACACTAATTCTAAACTACTTACCCCTTATTATATATAAATAAAACTAAGTGCTTAGACTTTATAAGATACTTAGACTAGTACTAGGTTAAAGCTAGCTAAAAAGTAAGGTATTAGAAAAGTTAGTAGGAAAGTAAATAAGAAGTAAATTATTACTATAAATTAAAATTTACTATACTATAGGATAAAGTAAAAGGTATAAAGTAAATATAAAATAGGGCTAGACTAGCACTAAAGGGAGCTAAATATACTTATTATTATATACTTTTTATTTTTATTTTTATTTTCTATAGGATAAGGCTAGCGTAAGCTAGTGCTAAATACCTATAGCTAGCTATATTTAACGTAGTATAGGTTTATAATAGGGTTAGCGCTAACCTAAATATAGATATAAGGGGTTTTTCTTTTTAATTTAGGGTTTTCCTTTTAACTAAGTAATAGGAGTACTAGGACTAGCTATATAACTTAGCTATCTATCTAGAGTAAACAATATATATATATATAACTAATTAGATAAAATAGCTAATAATATAAGCTTTTAATTAATAACCTTCTTTTAATCCTTATAATAATACTAACTAGTAAAAAGTCCCACTTTTTTATCCCTAACACTATATTTGTAGTATTTATAATGTATTATAGTTAGTGTAGTTAGTAACTACACTAACTACAAGGAGAAAAAACTACACTACACTAAATATAAGTAAAAAAAACTACATTACAAATACAAGATTTTCCTAAAAACTACACTAACTACACTACAAACAATGCTCTGCCTATAGGTAAAGGCTTACATTTAGGTTAGGGTAGTGTAAGTGCTATATTATCCCTTTTTATAAGGTAAGTAATTTACCTTACTTACTACTAAATTAGTTCCTAAAGTAATAATAACTTATTAGTGTTTATTTTATCTAGTAGTAATAGTATATTTACTAGTTACTATATTTCTATAATAAAGAATAATATATATAATAAACTAGCCTTATAGCTACTATATATAAGCATTTAAAGTAAGAATATTATTCTTATAGAAGAAGAAAGAAACTATACTAGTAGTTACATAAAGCCTAGATTTATAGTGACTTATATATAGCTTATGCACGGTCTGCGTATAGCCCTAACCTAGCCGCATATAGTCCGCGTACTTCCTAGAGCCGTACTTAACCTAAGCTTATAGCTTAAGTCTATAATAGTCCTTATTTCTTTAATCCTTATAAGGTCTATAGCCTTATAGAGAGTTATATCTATAGTACTAGGGGTTCTTATATAAGCCTTTATTTCCTAAATACTTAGGCTTTTACTTACTCTTTAGTATAGCCTCCTAAAATTACTATATAAGTTATATAACCTTTTCTTAAGTCTTTCTTATAATAAAAGTATATAAGTTAATATAGTCTTATAGTTTAAGGAGTAATTTTATAAAAATATAAAAGTATAAGACTTTTTATAGCTTTTTCTAGGTATTTCTCTAGTAAATTTAAGTAAATACTAAATTTAATAAGGCTTTAGCCTTTATATTACTTTATATTCTTTAGCTATATAGCTATTTAAGTATTATAATTTATAGAGTTTTAAAGTAATATAAGAGTCTAAGTCTAGAATTTATTTTAGTTATTCTTAAGGTTATCTTAGCTATTAGCCTATTATTTCTTAAGGTATTTATCCTATCTTACCCTATAGTTAGTATATATATAGTTAAGTATAAAGAGAATCTTTTAGTAATTATATTAGTACTTTTCTTTACTTTATTAAAAGTATAATTTAAGTTATTAATTTATATCTTATACTTCTATAAGTTTATAAGGTATTAAAGGTTAGTAATATTTTAGACTTTAATCTCTTAGTTACTATAGCTTAAGAAAGTACTAGCTTTTTACTACCTTTTTACTTATTTTTCTCTAAGTTTAGTTATAGTAAGTTAATAAGCTTTTACTCTTATTTCTATAGTTTTTAAAGTTATTTAAGTTAAGTAATTTACTTTATTATTACTATAGCTTTAGTACTAAAAGTAAAGGGTTTAATCTTAAGTATAGCCTTTATAAAATATAGTATATTCTTAGCTATAGTATTACTGTGAGGCCCCACTCACAACACAAGGCGCACTAGGCGCACCAGCGCACCCGCGGGCAAGCCAGACCCTAGGGCTAGGTCCACGTGACACTAGCGAGCCGCTAGCTATAAAGCAGCGACTCGCATGTATAACACACTTAGACCTAGTAAGCTTTAGTTAATATACTAGAGCCCTTATACCTCTTGCCTAGATATTATTATTCTTATAATTCTAAAGCTTTACCTACTAGCTACCTAAGAGCAATATAGGGGGAGAACCACCTAATCCGCTAGAGCAATATTAGATAATAACTAAAACTAATTAAATAAGGGTAGTACTATAGCTAAGAACACACTATATTCTATAGAGACTACTATACTTAAGATTAGACCCTTTACCCTTAGTACTAAAGCTATAGTAGTAATAAAGCGAATTACTTAGCTAAAATAACTTTAGAAACTATAAGATTAAGAATAAGAACTTATTAACTTACTATAGCTTAACTTAGGAGAAGAATAGGCAAAAGGTAGTAAAGAGCTAGCACCTCCTTAAGCTATAGTAACTAAGAGATTAAAGTCTAAAACATTACTAACCTCTAATACCCTATAAACCTATAGAAGTATAAGATATAGATTAATAACCTAAACTATGCCTTTAATAAGGCAAAGAAAAAGTACTAATATAACTACTAAAAGATCCTCTTTACACTTAACTATATATATACTAACTATAGGGCAAGATAGGATAAATACCTTAAGGAATAATAGGCTAATAGCTAAGATAACCTTAAGGATAACTAGGACGAATTCTAGACTTAGACCCTTATACTACTCTAAGACTTTGTAAATTATAATGCCTAAATAGCCACGTAGCTAGAAAACGCAAAGTAATATAAGGGCTAAAGCCCTATTAAATTTAGTATTTACTTAGATTCGCTAGAGAAACACCTAGAAAGAGCTATAGAAAAGTCCTACGCTCTTATGTTTTTATAAAATTACTCCCTAAACTATAGGACTATATTAACCTATATGCCTCTATTATAGGAAAGACTTAAGAAGAGGTTATATAACTTATATAGTAATTCTAGGAGGCTATGCTAAAGAGTAAGCAAAAGCCTAAGTATTTAGGAGATAAGGGCCTAAATAAAAACCCCTAGTATTATAGAAATAACTCTCCCTAAGGTTATAAACCTTATAGGGACTAAAGGGATAAGGACTAGGAAAAGACCCTAGCTACTTACCTAAATAATAATAAACCTAAGGATAAAAGGAGATATTATAACTATAATAGCATAGGGCATATTATATATAATTACAATAAGCTAAAGAAAGAGCCCTAAGAAGGCTAGGAAATATCCTAAGGTAGAAGTAAATGCCCTTACCTTTACCTTAAATAATAAGGTACTAATAGGGTGTTAATTTCATACACTAGTTACTATTTATAGGCATAAAGACATTAAAACGGCGGCGAATCTAGATAGCTACGCCAAGATTAATATTATTAGTACTAAATTCGCATAGGCCTATAAGCTTAACTAGGCTAAGGCTATAGTACCTATTATTAAGGCAGTAAGGGCCCTTATAGTCCCCTAATATAGTGTCTATAAGGTACCTATTATAATTAAGGACTTAAGAGGAGAAGAAAAGGACCTTAAGCTACTATATATAGCTATAGATAGAGACCTAAGAGTAAGGGGAAGCCCTATATTAATTAGAATGCATATACTTATAGAAAAGCATATATATCTTTATTTATACTTATAAGAGTAGTGGTTTAAGAAAAGAAAGAAGGCCTTTTTACTTATAACTCCCTATAAGTTTATAAAAGTAATGCGTAATAAGACTATTATATATGCTATTATAGGAGTTATAGAAGATAAGTTTATTACCCTTAAAGATAATAAGAAGGCAAAAGCATATAGAACTATTAAAGATATCCCTAAGGAACTATATAAGTTTAAAGATATATTTACATTAGATAAGGCAAGGAGTCTGCTATTAAGAAAAGCAACTAACCATATAATTAACCTAACACTAGGGCAACGCCCCTATATAAGCTAATTTACCCTCTCTCTTAAAGTAAGCTAAAGGAGCTCTATAAATATATTAATAAAAACCTATAGAAAGGCTAGATAAGACCCTCTAAGAGCCCTATAGGCGCGCCTATCCTATTTATGCTAAAGAAGGATAGGACACTCTAACTATATATAGATTATTAGGGACTTAATAAAGTAACACAGAAGAATTACTACGCTCTCCCCTAATTTTAGAGATCCTAGACTAGTGCTAAGGGGCTTGCTTTTTCTTAAAGATTAATATTAAGAATACTTACTATTAAATTTATATTAAAGAGAGTAATAAGTAGAAGACTATGTTTTACATATATTATAGACACTATAAATACCTTATAATGCCCTTTAGGTTAACTAATACCCTAGCTACTTTTTAGAGCTATATCTATAAAGCGCTTTATAGGCTAGTTAATACTATTTATATAGTGTATCTAGATAATATCCTTATCTTTTTAAAAACATAGGAGGAGCATACTACACATATTAAGGAAGTCTTAGAACGTATAAGGTTAGTAAAGCTATATGTAAAACCCTTAAAATGCTTATTTTACTAGGAGTTAGTGAAATTCCTAGGGTTTATCCTATTAGTTAATAGGATTTTAATAGATATATATAGGGTTACTATAATCTAGGACTAGAAGGAGCCTATAAGCTTTAAGGATATATAGTCCTTCTTAGGATTCTATAACTTTTACTAATGGTTTATTTACAGATACTCTAGGATTATAGCACTATTATATATATTAATAAAAGGCAGTTAAAATAGTATTTAGACTAGGAGGTTTATATTTAGAGCAAAGGAGTAGCTAGTATTTAGCTAGCTAAAAGATACCTTCTAGTAAGCGCCCCTCCTCTATTATTATAACCTAAGTTAACTAGTGCGTATTAAGATAGATACTTTAGTCTTTATAATAGTAGGAATCCTATCTTAATAGGATAATAAGGGCTATTAGTATCTAGTAGCCTTTTAGTTAAGGAAGTTTATAGATACTAAGTATAACTATAGCATAGCTAATTAAGAGTTACTTACTATAGTAAAGTTATTTAAGCACTAGCAACACTATATTAAAGGCGTAGCAACCCTAGTTAAGGTCCTATTAGACTACTATAACCTATAGACCTTTATAAGGCAGTAAAAGTTAAATAGAAGGCAGGCTAGATAGTATATATTCCTATGCCCCTTTTACTTTATAATTAGGCATAGACTAGGAAGAGTAACCTAGCGGATACGCTATTAAGAAAGTCTAATTATAAAGGCAAACCCCTAATAAATAAGGCACTTTTACTAGAGCTTTAGAAGAAAATAGTAGCTACTAAAGAACTAGTAAAAGAAGAGATATTAATATATTAAAGAAGACATAGTAAGATGCCTTTAGGGAAGGAAAATACCCTAGTCTTTATAGAGAGGTATAGCAAGATGCCTTTAGGGAGGAAAATGCCCTAGCCCCTATAGTAGAAGAAGAAGCTAAAGAGGCTAGAGTAGCCTAGCTTAGAGGCTAGTTAGCTACTATAGATCTAGTGAAAGATTAGCTAACTAAGGGGATTTCTAGGAGAAGGTAGTGTGCGTCTAAGACATTAGCGTAGCATAAGAGATATAAGGGACTATTATGTCACTAAATCCCTACTAATCTAAGGCAAATAAACTATTAGTGTAATTACTATAGAAGGCATAAGATAAAGACCTAGATCTACAAAGGTAAATAGGTAAGATAGAATCCCTAGCAAAAGGGAAGAGAAAAGCTAGTCTATAGTTACGTAGCGTAAGAGGCCTCCTAATATATAAAGACTAGGTAGTTATTCCCTAGGAGCCTATCTTACAATAAGAGCTTCTATAGCTACACTATAATAATCCACTAGTAAGTCACTTTAGGACTAAACACACTCTTAAGCTATTAAAGCATTACTTCTAGTGGCTAGCTATAAGTAAGTCTATATTAGACTACGTTATAAGCTATAGGGTTTACTAACGGGTAGTGGCTAGAAGGCATTGCCTATATAGAAGCCTTAAATCCCTACTAATACTAGGGTAACTATAGGCAGAAATCTTAATAGATTTTATTATAGGATTACCTATTACGCAAGTAAGCAAGCAAGAAACTAATATAATCCTAGTAATTATAGACTAATTCACTAAGTACTCTATCTTCCTACTAGTAACTACTATAATTAATATAGCTAAATTAGCAAAGCTTTTCTATAAAGAGATTAAGCTATAATTCAGAGCCCTAGAGGGAATTATATCTAATAGGGGATTAGTCTTTATAAGCTAGTTCTAGTCTAACCTCTATTACCTATTATATATAAAGTAAAGGCTTTTACAGCGTTTTACCCTTAAACTAATAGGTAAACAGAGAGAATAAACTAAGTGCTTAAGCACTATCTCTAATATTTTATTACAGGGAACTAGCAGATATAGCCTAAGTTACTCCTAATAGCTTAATTTACCTATAATAACGCAGTAAATAGGACTATAGGTTACTCTCCTAACTACTCCCTTATAGGCTATTTACCTAAGTTTTATCTAGCTCTTAAGGATAAGATTAAGGAAGGGGAGGTGCTAGAAGCCTATACATATATTATAAAGCTATATAAAGTTAGGGAGTAATTAAAGCAAAACTAGGTAAAAGCCACTAAAACCTAGGCAAAGTACTATAATAAACGCTACTAGCTATTAACCCTAAAAAGAGGCAACCTAGTACTACTATTAGCAAAGAACATTAGGCTTAAAGAGGTAAAATAGAAGCTAACCCCTAGGTTTATTAGGCTATTTTAAATACTTAACGCTATAGGCAAATAAGCGTACTAACTTATATTACCTAAAAAGTATAGTTAACTATATAACGTATTCTATATTAGCTTATTAGAGCTATAGAATTACCGTAAAGACACTAGGGATAAGGAGATACTAATGCTAGACCTTAAAGATAAAGATAATAAGTATAAAATTAAGGAGGTTAAGGACTATAGGAAGACCTATAAAGGTAACAAATACCTTATAAAATAGAAGGGTTAGCCTAGTAAATATAACTAATAGGTCCTAGCGGAAGATATAGAGGGCGCTTAGCGCGTAATTTAGGCATTTCACTAAAGCAAAGCAAATAAGAAGGGTAATAAAATATAAGTAAGTTATAGGCAAAGAGATATAATATTCCTATAAAAAGGCCTAGCCTTACTAGCTACTATTACACTCTAAACTAGAAACCTTAGACTACTTACTAAAAACAAAGGAAAACATGCCTATAGAGTAAGGAGACTTAAAGGAAACCCTCTATTATAGCCCCTATATGCCTAAAAACCTGCCCGCTATAAATAAGGTGCTTAGCGTTATTCTTATTCACTATAATTATCTCCTATATCACTAGGTAAAAGCAATGCTTTACCACACTCTAGGTATAAAACCTAGGTTATAAGACCTTAAACGTAAAGTTATTTTTACCTTCTAGGTAGCATAGAGTTTATAATAGTTTTACTATAGAAAGGTTAGTAAATAAGTAATAAAAGGGGATAGAGCACTTACTACCCCTAGGATAGGACTTAGAAATATTATAACTAAAAGTTACTAGTAAGAAATAATATACTAATTATATAAAATTAACGCATCCTACCCTAAAACATAAGTAAGAGACTAGTAAACCTAGGAGAAAGAGATAGACCTAGTAAACCTTTGTAGCCCTAGTAAGACTAAACGTAATATAGTATGCTATATTAGTATAGTTAAAACCTATTATTAAATTAAGGTAGGCCTTAGCAAAACTATAGCAAGAATCCACTAAAAGGTATAGTCCTTAGGGTTTTTAGGGTTATCCTCACTAAGGGTATCTATAAGGGTTTATACCTAGTCTAAAAGAGCTAGAAGATCTAGGAAATCTCCTTTTATTATAGCTATAGCCTAGATAAAGGCATTAGCAATAAGGGACTAAAAGATATAGGAATAGTAGTATACTTATAGTGTTATAAGTGTTACTATGCTTATAGCACTAGATATAGCGTTTAGAATGTTTTGCTATAATAATAGTGAATAATAGTTAAGGGAATTAATAGTTAATCTAGGGTAATTTAGGCTTAGATAGGGGCTCTTCTTAAACTCTACATATCTAGTGCGTAAATAATGCATATATAAACATTCCTTTAAGGGAATATAGTTAGTCTTTATAATAAAAGTAAGGTAATTAATAAGAGAAAGGTTATAATAACTTAAGGTGTAATAAGGTATTAAAAAAATATCTATAGATATAAAAGAGAAAAGTGCGTAAGATAATAGTGTATTATAGGTGAATTTATACTTAAACGCTACTATTATTTATTATTATTTTAATATAGCAGTTACTTAGTAAATAGGTATAAGATAGCTAGCAAAAGCTATTTAGGAGCCTGGCTATAAGTAAGGGGGCAATTATAAGGCCTTACTTATAACATAAGGCGCACTAGGCGCACTAGCGCACCCCGCAGGTAAGCTAGACCCTAGGGCTAGGTCTACGTAACACTAGCGAGCCACTAGCTATAAAGCAGTGACTCACACGCATAACACACTTAGACCTAGCAAGCTTTAGTCAATATACCAGAGCCCCATACCTCTTGCCTAGATATCATTGTTCTCACAATTACCCTTATTTAATTAGTTTTAGTTATTATCTAATATTACTTTAGTAAATTAAGTAATTTTTCTCCTTATATTACTCTTAGGTAACTAGTAAAAGAAGCTTTAGAATTATAAGAATAATAGTAACTAAGTAAGAGATATAAGGGCTTTAGTATATTAACTAAAGCTTACTAAGTCTAAGTATATTATATATATAAGTCACTAGCTTATAGCTAGTAGCTTACTAGTGTTATATAAACCTAGCCCTAGGGCGCGGCCTGTCCGCGGGGTGCGCTAGTGTGCCTATGTTATAAGCAGAGGATTATAAACAATTACATCTTGTAATTGTTTGTTTTTCTTAAATAATTAATATCTAACTTATAATTAAAGATATTATCCTAAGAATCACGTAATCTTATAGAGTAAAATTCAAAGATAATTACTATATATAAAAGTGGGTCTAAAAGTGGGTCGTTCGTCTGTAATTAGAAATACTAAAAACAATTACATTTTAGCACTAAAAATAGGTACAAATGTTATTTTTCTAATTTACGGCTAAACAATCCACTTTAAGACCCACTTTTATATATAGTATTTTTCTTAGAATTTTACTCTATAAGATTACGTAATTTTAGGATAATATCTTTAATTATAAGTTAGATATAAAAATAAACAAAACAATTACAAAACAATTACATTACACGAGTACAATTGCCTGGTTGTGAGTGGGGCCTCACATTATATTCTTTATATAAGACTTACTTATAGTAAGGTCTTAGTAATTCTAAAGTATAAGTAATTTTATACTAAAACCTTTACTTTTTAAAGGCTATTTATATAGTATTTAAGACCTGTTCCGGGTCGCAGATCGTGGGTTCGAATCCCACACGGGGCACAATTTTAGAGGTCTTAGTCACGCCTCTAAAATTGAACCAATCGTAACGCTAGAAAAAGTGGGTCCGGGCCCCACTTTTCTAGCGTTACAAGCGAATTAAACAAGCTACTTCGCTATATAAATTAGCTAGGATACCTAGAGCTCTAGGGTTTAATTTAAGCTAGGGTTTGCAACTATATTGCATAATTAAGGGATTAGGAACTAGATTGAAGAAGACAGGGATAGTTAGAAGAGGGGAAAAATCGTTGTAACTAGCTTAGGCAACAAACACACACGAGTCAGAACCATGTATGTAGTTATAACAAACAAATCGTAGTAGGTTTTTCACCTAACTAGGCAACTAACTAGTTATCTAGTTATCTAATAACTAGATAACTAGCAACCTAGTACGGTTTTCCTACTACAAAGCAAATACCACCGCAGGAGTACTAGTAAATAGCATAAATTGCTATCTAGCGTAATCAATATATATATATATAGTATTTAGTTAGTAAAAGAATTATCTAAATATTTAAAAAAAAATAGAAAAATACTTCTTATATTTAATTAGATTTATTATTTAGTTTTTAAAATTATAAAGGTATATTTATATAAAGATATAAATTTACTTAAAAGTATTTTCTCTTTTAACTTTAAAATTAAATTAAAATATTAAGATAAATATTTATTAAGCTAGTTTTTTTTTAAATATCTTTTAAAGTAAAATAATATTTAATTAGAATTTAAGATAATAAATTTACTAACTATATATTATATTATAAGCTTCTAAAAAGTATAGGTTTTAGTGTAAAATTACTTATTCTTTAGTACTACTAGGACCTCGCTATAAGTGGGTCTTATGCAGGGGACACGACTTTTGACTTCGACCTCCGTAGTACGAGATACTATGTAGTCCTAGTAAAATACACATAATACAAGGTACGGAGTACTTCTCCTCACCTAGTGCTACGCTAATCTGATTTGACACGTAATTAGCCTGCTGCCCCTAGTAACAGGGCCCCCACTGACCCACAAGGTGGACCAAGTCCAAGGAGATATGTAACCCCGCCTTGGAGGACACCGAGCTGGTATCATGCACGGAATCTCCCAGCTTCGAATCAATACTCCGTAATCCGTACATGGCAGCATTCGACCGAGGGTCTCAGTCTGGGTTCCGAGCAATATAAGCATCCATGCGGATCAATATTGCTGCAGCTGCCCGGTCCAACAGCCCCTGCACAAGGTCCACATGAAGTCGCGGATAGCGGATCGCGGGATTTCTTTGTGATACGGAGTCCTCCGCATGTATGGCGCGGCGTTTTGTGGCCAGCTGGTGATGAGACATTACATCTGATGGATCGACGGGCAGACTTACATACAACTCATTTACGAGCCCAGCAAGGTGGCGGCTTGATGGATCCGAGAATGTGACCGACCTAATAGTCACCGATCAGCAGAGGTCGACTTTGTCGGCAAGTTCCAGATGGTGCAGTATTTCGCAACGACGAGATGATTCAGAGGAAATTTGGCATGATTTGCTTTGCCCACCACTTTTTGTGTCCCATCATGCACCGTCTCCTAGCTTTGCTCTTGTCCGGAACTTGGATAGGGATTGGGTTTGGGTTTGGGATGCCCGGCACAGCGTCGGCCGGCATACAGTCTCGTTCTTTCGAGACTCATGATATCGTCGTCTTGCATCTTGCCGAGGGTATCGCTCCCACCAACGTCGCCCGCGAGCTAGCCATCGAGTACTCGGGCCCAGTCGGGGAGCTGCCAGATCACCACGTCTTCTCCATACCCAAAGAAAGGAACCTTGACGCAGACACGCTGCTGATACCCAACAAGGCGCACACGCTATGGGGCACCAAGCTAGGCGTCGGCGCAAAGCTTCATAGGAGAAGAACATTCCCATCTCATACCCAACCACCTCCCCGTGCTCAAGAAGCCCTGCCGCTCGGCCAAGCCAACCATGATGCCGTCCGAGCTCAAGCTCGGGTTGCGTCGCAGCTGGGCATCTCGGACCCAAGATTCAAGAGCCAGTGGCATCTGATGAACACGGTCCAGCCCGGCAACGACCTCAATGTATCCGGTGTCTGGCTGGAGGGCGTGTTCGGGGAGGGCGTCACCACGGCCATCGTTGACGACGGGCTGGATTTCCACAACCTCGATTTGAGCCCCAACTACTACGCGGGGGCTCCTACGACTTCGACGACGACGTGCCGGAGCCCCTGCCGCGACTCCAAGACGACCACCACGGCACCCTCTGCGCGGCAGAGATTGCGGCGGCCAAGAACGAGATATGCGGCGTCGGCGTGGCATACCGCAGCCGAGTGTCGGGAATCCGAATGCTCTCCGGGACGGTGGACGACGTCGACCAGGCGGCAGCCATGAACTTTGACTATCAAAACAACGACATATACTCCTGCTCCTGGGGACCCAAAGACGACGGTCGCCATATGAAGGCCCCGGGGTCCTGGTGCAGCGAGCCATCGTGAACGGCGTGCAGAGGGGACGGGGCGGCAAGGGATCCATCTACGTATTCTCGGCCGGGAACGGCGCCTCCCAAGACGACAACTGCAACTTTGACGGCTACACGAACAGCATCTACAGCATCACCGTCGGCGCCATCGACCGGACGGGCAGACACGCGCTGTACTCGGAGTCCTGCTCCGCACAGCTCGTCGTCGCCTGGAGTAGCGGCTCGGGAGACGGCATCTACACGACCGACAACGGGGATCAATGTACCGCCCTCCACAGCGGCACCTCGGCAGCTGCGCCGCTGGCCGCGGGAGTTATTGCTCTGGCTCTCAGCGTGAGGCCGGATCTCACGTGGCGCGACGTCCAACATCTTCTTGTCGAGGCGGCAGTCCCCGTGCACCCGTCCGACGGCAGCTGGCAGACCAAGACTGGCGCGGGCCACGGGATGTACAGCCACGATTGGGGATACGGCAAGATTGATGCCTATGCTCTGGTCCAGGCTGCCCGTGGTTGGAAACTGGTGAGGCCGCAGGCCTGGCTTCATGCGCCGTGGCAGCAGGTCCACGGTTACATCCCCGAGGGCCACCAAGGATTGACCGGCAGCTACACCGTCACTTCGGAGGCACTTCGCGGCGCAAACATGGCTCGTCTGGAGCATGTGACCGTCACCATCAACGTTCGACATGCCAGACGGGGTGATCTAAGCGTGGAGCTTGTCAGCCCCAGCGGAATCGTCAGTTACCTGAGCACCCCGAGGCTGCCTGATGACGCAAAAACGGGATACGTGGACTGGGATTTCATGTCGGTGGCGCACTGGTAGGTCACCGGGGATGGATGCTCTGCTCTTGCTCACCGCATAAACGTACTTTTGTCCTTCCATTTGGACTAACAGTTGGTGGAACAGGGGTGAGGCCGGAGAGGGAACCTGGAGAATCATTGTCAAGGATACCAATGTGAATGGCCGCAACGGGACGTTTGAAAACTGGCGTCTGAATCTCTGGGGCGAAGCAATTGATGGCGCGAACCAGCCGCTTCACGCCCTTCCAGGACCGTCCAACACGCGGCATGGCTTCATCGCTGCCACAATGACAGCAAGCCATCCCGGAAACACTGCTGCGGCTCCATCGCCGGGCAAGACTCCGTCATTCAAGGCAGAGATGACAACGGCCTCATCGGCGGTGCCCTCATTTCCTCCTCCTCCTCCTCCTCACAGATATCATTGGCGACCCCAAGGCAGTGAAGTATATGTCGTCGTATGTGGCTTGGCCGCCGCCGTGGGTATCGTTGTCTCACTACTATGTAATTTACCCATCATGACCGCGTGGCCGGCCAAGTTGATGAGGAGGAGATCAAAAGCCCGTCGACACGAGATGTCTGCAGAAGACGACGATACCTATCCCTTGGTTCCGTAGGAGGCAATACAACCAACCCCCTCGCCTAGAATAGATTACAAGTTTCATCTACGGCGATGGCTCCATTCCAATTGCTCCGCCTTTTTCCCCCAAGAGCGTTCCTTCATAGTTGTACGTGAAAAAAAAAAAAAAACCCCCTCGTGGTGGATCGCGACTGTGTCACCAAACCTTCCCTCCCCCTCTTACCCCAGGTCCAATGCGCCTCTGGATCCATCATAAACAGTAGAGTGTCGTTGATGCGCATCCCCATCTCTCTCCACGTCATGAGTCCGAACCCGACGGCGCTGCTCGCCATGCGCAGAGCATTATACCTGTCTCTCACGGCGCCGTACGCCCACGAGGCCAGCCGGAAAGCGTCCGCGATGTCAGTGTCCAGCCTCTCCTCGCGGTACAAGCGCACCAGCCTCTCCGCCAGTCCCGGCGTGCCGCGGCTCTGGTCGGACCAATTCCGCAGCTCCCTCGTGTATTCGCGGATCAGGCCGATGGAACGATCGGAATCCCTGCGTTCCCCCTCTGGAAGGTCGCACGCCGAGCAAGAGCAGTTGAAACCCCATGTCTGGATGATTTGCCGGCGCTCCTCGTAGGTAGCAATGGGCTCGATGTCTGCCCATCTGGTCAAAGATGTGGAAGAAAGCCTTGTTCAAAGAATCCACGGGAAATGAAATGAAATGAAAAAAAAAGAGAGAGAAGCCCTACTCACAGGAAATGGTGAGCTCCTGGCCTGGCTCGACGTCCTGGATAGTATAGACCTTGTGCGTCAAGGTCCGACGGTCGAATTGGTAGACGCAACTAGAATGGGGAAGAAGAAGTCAGCGCTCGATGGCCGCCCCAGCCCGAGGGACCTAGACCTAATCGCTTCTCACTTTGGTCGACAAGCATGATTCAGTCTCTATGGATAAACCCGACCCGTTAGCGCGTAAAAACGCAAAAGTGGTGGCGGGCGTCAGGTTACGTACCGACGTCTGCGTAAACAGCGCGTGGTGATCCATCGGCTCCTCCAGACTGATGGTAAACGAGTTGGTGCGCAGCCGGTCCTCCATCTCGTCCCCGCCCCAGTGGCCCATCAGCCCGAGCGTCTCCCGTCTGGCCCCGGCGGGAGAGCCTCGACGGCAGCTCTCTGCATGCGCAGCCGTGCCTCGTCCGGGACGTGGCGCCGGGCGTCGAGGTGCACCACGAGCGTCGGCGGCTCCCAGATGATGAGCTCGCCTCTTGGCAGGGCGCGCCGCGCCACCAGCCCGACTCCCTTGTTGCCGTCGTCCATCCGACGCTCCGCAAACGCGCCGCGCGCGACAACCTCGGCGGCCACGTCCCGTCTGTAGTGGCGGCGGTCCAGTCCGTCCGAGACGGCCGATCTGATGACGCTCTCGGTTGTCACGAACGAGATGCCCCGCTCGTCCCAGAAGTGCGCGTCCGTGTAGACCTTGTATCTGTCCGTGCATACCTGCTTCTTCGCGGCGTCCGCCTCATCTTTGAAGAATCGAGGAGGGCGGCTCGCCCATCCGCGGGACAGGATGCCTTGTCCGCGTAGAAGACGTGTAAAGGCGCGGGAGAGTGAGGCTGGATCGAGTGAGTCCAGGTGGGGAAATGATGCAGGCGCCGAGTATTCCGCGCTTGATTCTCATCCTGCCGGCTTGTGAGCTTGGTGTTTGAATGTATACTTACTTCGAGATGGTCATTAATCAATATATTTTTTTTCTGAGATGGGCGAAATAGACGGTGGGGTTACACAAAGAGGCATCATAAACCCATGGCTCATGGCTCTTGTCGACTAGATATGTCTCGCTTCCAAATCCTGGTCAGCTCAAGTTTCCTCTTGTCACGAAACATGCATATGTGGAGCCGCAGGACACTTGCAAGGAATTGCCATGATTCTCCGCTTCTACGGATCCGTACATAAAGCCATCCTGGTGTCTTTGTGATACTACAAGTAACCGACATGAAAATACCATCACAGACCAGTCTGCTCGCCAATATATCCTATTTCGGGTCGGCAGAGCCGGCACCTCCCTCCCAGCTCCTCCGCTCCTCAATCCCCAATCCCCACCCAACCAAATCAGCCTTCCGCAAAATGACCCGGCATCAGCTTTCTCTTCCCCAGGATTGTGCCAACATGTGTCCTCTCTATGTCCTCGCAGTTTCGTCGAATTCTTTTCATAAGAACCGTCAAGCTGTCACGGAAGCCCACCCCGGCGTCGTCGTCGTCGGCTTTGACGTTGCCGGGCAACACGCCTCCCTCGTCGGCGTCGGCGTCGGCGTCCCTCCACGCGACACCGAGAATGTCGCACGCCTTTGTGTATTCGCTCCATGATTTGAAATACAGCTGCCCCGAGAACAGGTTCAACCAGGTTGTCAGTGACTGTGGTACGTGAAGCCTTTCCTCTCGGGCATCGTGAACAGGTCCAATGAGTCCAATGGTTGATACCCCAAGTTGGGTCGAGGCGCGTAAATGTGCAAAGAGACTCGTTTCGAGCTCAGGATTCTCACCATAAGCCCTTGGGCCTCGAAAGGACTGATAATCATGATAAAGTCGACCGCAGCGTTATCCGAGTCGTGGGCTTGTCTGGTCAAAATCCACTGAACGGGCCGCTGGTAGGAATCCATCAAGCTAGATTTGCCTCGCAGCGCCACGGTGTTGGCAAAATCCGCCGTCACAAACAGACTCTTCAGTTCCAACGCATCAGAGTCCTTCGGCAACGCTGCGCTCGTCCGGGAAAGAGACGCAAAGGCGGACATGTATGCTTTGGACTCCAACCGCACTTCTCCGCTTTCCACAAACTTCACAACGTCATCGTGAAGTTTGTGTGGCAGTGCCTCAGCCGGCTCTGGCTTCTCAACTTGCTTCTCTTCCTCAGCCTCTGGACAAAGTTCTCGCTCTGCTTCCTGTTGGAGACTGGCCTGACTGACCCCAGTCTCAAACTCACGGCTTCTGCGGTCTATCTCGTCGTTTTCTTCCGATGCACACCCAGTATTGCTGCAAAGCCTGTCTTTGCGCGGCTCTGGTCGGTATTTCTCTGCCAGCGTCTCCGCTTCGGGCTCCAGAAAGCAATCGGCTTCATCTCTTGACAAAGTCTTCGCAACGCCCGCTCGATTCGAGGTCCAGAATTTCTGCTGCCGCTGATGACGCCTTCCTTGGACCGACCACAGTCCTATGCAGCGCTTTGCGTCTGTCCAGGTCTCGGAGATGGACCAACCAAGAACATCAGACACGTTGATCTGCGAGCTTGTCGACTTGGATGAGAAGATGCGAATCTTGTGAAGAATTTCCTCGGGTACGCAGAAGACAACCGACTGTCCTTTACCTAATTGCCGCATTCTCATGCAGGCTGCATGCGATACTTGTTAGTGGATATCAAGGAGAGAATTGTCTTGACACAACATTTCCTTACCTTGAACAAGCCTGTCCTTCGTAAGATTCGCACCTAGCGTGACAGCCGCCCGGTAATCTTGGGGCAGCTTCAGATCCGTTCCTCGTGTATGTGCCTCGTCTAGAAAGATGAGGCACACGTCGAGTCGCGCCGCAAAGCGCGACGCGTGCAGGAACTCAACCTTGCCATTCCTATCGAGAGCGCAGATGTTGTCGTCGTCGTCGAAGAACACGACAGCCTGAGTCTTGTCGTCTTCAGGTAGCCGTTCTAGCCATTTTTCAGCAACTTCCCGGTTATCGAATTCAAGTATCTGTGCCCCGACATCAATAATTACTCGAACTTTGTCTTCCATGCCGACCACCATAGAAATGAGTCTCTCGGCATCGCCCTCGCCTTCTTTTCTGGGCGTCGGCATCGGGGCCGCCTGGTTTTCAGGCTGAAGAAGATGCTCTAGGACCAGGGCGTTTGTGTGCCTTTGTTCGTCGAGATCGAGCTGTTCTATAGAAAGGGGTAGAACGATGCGAGAATCGTTTGTCCCGCTAAACCCTGTCGTGACGTGCTTCTTTACTTCGGCTATATCCCAGCCTGAAGCTGAGAGCCTGTGGGGAACTCCTTCATTTCTTTTGGAAAGACAAGGTAGGCTAGGTAATAGTCGATGACGCTCTTCGCCCATCGGAGAGACGGAAATATGTCATTGCTGCACTGCATGTGGTCGTCCAGATTCACGCCATCCAATTGATGAAAAGTATTCGGCAGCTTGTTGGCGTCTCTTACCCACTCCTGGTATGCCGCGCTGGCCTGGTCTGATCTTTGCAGGTGAGAAAAGGCTAAAAACAACTCATCATCATTCAATCCTCGGTAGTAATAGCTCAGAAGCGTTAGCAGGATAACGACATCGGGGTGGCTGAACTCGGACCTCGGGCTGGGGTTGTCCTTGGCACGGTACGGCACTGCCAGCCTCGTGGCTGGAATCCTGTCAAGGGCAAGGCCGTAGTCGACCCTCCAGCGTTTTTGGGAGAAGCAGAAGGCGAGAACGCTGCCAGCGATCAAACCTCGTAGCAAAAGAGTGTGCTTCGTTCAGCTTCTGTCCATCCTGCCTGTCCCTCCACCTCGTCGACTTCAGACTCATTCGGATGCTTTTGCGTGATGTATACACTGATGGCGTTCTTGGACGCTCTGGATTTGCCCACCATGGGAAAGCCAATAAGTCCATTGTCAAGAATCCGACGGGTGATTGTGGTGGCCATCGTGTCCATCGCGTCACTTCGGAGAAATCTCGTTCGCGGGAAGCTGCCTTTTGCACCTCGCCATGTCTCTATTGAGTCGGGATGTCGTGTCTCTGCAAGATGGATGCAATCTCTGAAAATGTCGAGAATTTCCTGAAGACAAGACCACCTGGAAGGGCTGTGGTCTACGGCCCGCTGAGTTCCCATGGTATAGACGAGTTCGAATTTCGGACTAAAGTTCTCATCGCTCTCGTCGACAATGTCCCGACTCGACTTTTTGAGCAACCCTTGAGACTGAAGGAGGAGACGACTTGTTTCCTCTTCCCGGAGCATGCCCGCTCGATGCCCATGAGCTTGAACGACAGAACATGCTCTGGCTGGACAAGCAGAACTCCGCCTTCCCGCATACAGTCTCCGTAAATTTCTCGAACAGCGTTAGCCTCAGCTGCGCGCGGCTTCACGGCGCGGGAAAAGGGTGCGTGGAATATTGGTCTGTTCACCAAGCCTCCCAACTTGTTTACGAGCATGTCGAACATCTGCTTCGCTTGCGGCTTGGCCACGATGACGCGGACTAAGCTTTCGTCAGCGAGACTCGCAGCGACGATGGGAGCGATGACCGAGGACTTTCCTTCCCCATGTTGAGTTGCATGACGCCGTTTCGGTCAGTGGAAGGCCGTCGCATTTCGGCAGCAATTTGGGCTTGCACCTCCCGGATCATGACACCGCTCTCGATTTCGATGAGTAATGACTCGGGGTATTGAATGGGGCACCAGTTGGTGTGTCCGATATTCTCCAACTCTTGAATCAGTCTTGGTTGGTTCGCGGTCAGGCTCAGGAGTCGCTCAGCTTGCTGCAGATGTGTCAATGCTATCCCGTATTTGACGATGCAGCTTTTCCAGTCAGACGACAACGTGCACCATCGTTTTGCACAAAGCTGCTGGAGAAAGAATGCAGGACATATCCTCGGCCACTGATAGATATTTGGCACTGCTATGTGCTCAGGACGAAAGGAGTCGGCATCCTCCATCGAGGTGCAGTATGCTGTTCCCAGCATGGCGCGATAGATCTCGTTCACACGTTTGGTGCAGTTCCCGTGGTGTTGTTTCAGGATCAGTGCAACGTCTCCTTGGATAATACTGTTGGGGACAGTGCCGCGACGATGATTGTCGAGCGCTTCAAGGCTGACTTCTAGTTGCTTGACATATTTCCTTTCGAAAGTGGAGGAGGCTTTCCGTTCCAGCTCCGTGACGAGGCATCGCAGCCGAAGATCTGGTCTCACTACCGATCCACATACAGTGAGGAGCCGATCAGCAATAGAGCATGTTGCATCAGGTATGTGAGGAGCGCGGCGTGAAAAGACGTCATTCATGCTGATGAAGCCACCGCCTCGAGTCCCTTCATTTCGGCTGCCATCCTTCAAAGACAAAGCGGCGATGCTCAAGTGCCTTTCTCGTCGCGGCATTGCGTCGCTGATTTGCCCAAGATATTCTTGAAAACAGCGGTTTTCAAACCAGCTTTTGTATAGGGTATTGACTGAACTCATCGCGGGGACCTCTTTTATATAGACATGCCACTTTCCGGACTGGTTGGCGTCAACTGGAAATTTAAACAATTTGCATGGCCACTGTCCTCTCAAGGCTTCCGCCAAGCTATTGATGGCAACAGATCGGTTTTTATCGAAGCTTCTGCTTTTGCGCTGCAGGTAAACACCCTCAGCTTCTCCATGGCATCTTGAAAGTGAGTTTTCGGGGCAGTCTTGCATAGAATGACATGCCGACAACAAAGCCTGCGAAATTTCATGGACTTTCGGTTCCACGCCCTTCTCAAGATGAAAGATGTTCGCCGATGGTAAGCGAGCGTTCCGCAGTTCAGAAACAATTGAAAAGCCTGCTAACAGGAAGAGCATGCTTCTATCGACCTTCCCTCCATAAGCCATTGTCGACAGCCAAAGTGCGAGATCAAATTTTCCAACGCCGCCGAGACCACGGCTCAGATCCCGGTGCAGCACTACCCAGTTCTTCAGCACGAATGACGTCTCCGTCATCCACCGAGCATCGTAAGTTAGTTGCGTTCCAGGGTCCGCGTGGTTCTGCCCCATGACAGTTTCTGCGCTGGAGAGAAGATGCCACAAGTGTGATTTTAGATCCGTCGGGAGGGTGAAATGGGGCTCCATCGATTCCCGATAGACGGTGTTGGCGATACTGAATACGTCTCGCACTCTAGGACTTTCCTGCCAGCGGTCCCTGCTGTTGTAAGTCCTGTCGTACTGGGAAGAGTGAAGTTCGGCACCAAAATTGGACGGCCGGAAAGTAGCCGATCTCATGTCATCGCGATCAAGCAGTCCCAGGTCGACGTGCGTGAAGCGTGGGGGCTCAACCCACGATTCCTGGTAGAAGAATTTGGATCGAATTGTGCGGTCGAATATGTTCTGAACGAGTTTGATGAAACCGCCGTGTTGTGCGAGGAAGCCAAGTTGGGATGACCATTTTACGGTTTGCATTACCTTCTCGTTCGCAGGGTAATACTTTCTCCCGGGTGTTAATGACCCCAATTCCGACAAGATATGAAAGCTCTCTGTGGACCACTGATCGAACGATTTCACAGCTGCAGAATCGAGGATCGAAAGCGCCTGCTCTGTACCAGTTCTCCCAGTCAGAGGATCCGGCAGGCAGAACGATGTGAGGGCGTGAAGATACGCCGAGAAAAGTTTGCTACGTGCGCTCCCATTGTCTATTACGCGTCCTATTAGGTTGTCAAAGTTGTACGCTTGAGTCCTTGTCACTGTTTCTGGATCAATCGTCGCTTGAGTGTGACCGTTCAGCTTGCGAAAGGATATTTTTCCATCCGGCACCAAGATTGATCTCTCGCCGGAGGTATTACTCTTCAGAACGAGCTTGTTGCGAAGACCAATAAAAGTCCCCACGCTTTGGCTTTCGTCTACTGCCATGCCCTGGAACTCCTTTGACAAGATGTCTGACTTCGCTTGCCCAAGTCTGAAGCCAAGTAGCAACCTGGGAAGCGCGATCTCCAAATCACCTGACGCTTGACTGAGTGCAGCTTGTATCCAAGCAGGAACCTCGACGGATCCGAATATCTTGGCGAGGGCCTTTCCTGTTTTACTCGTGGTCGGCATAATGAATTGGCCATTTGACCCAAGCCGCCACTTGTTCCCCGCGGCCAGGGCACAGAGTTGCCAAGTGCTCCTTGTGGGCTTCCATGGTTCATCCTGAGGGCGAAAATCCACGTAATTGTCTGTGACGTTTAACCACTGAATGTGGTCCTGCACAAGTGGCACCGGAAAGTGTGCTCGGAAAACATCGGCCGAAAGAAGCTCAAATGTTTTACCGTCCTTGGACGCCCGAACGAGCAAGTCTGGCTGAACATCCGAGTAGTTGCTAAGACCAAAATGAAGCACATAGCCTGAGTACCTCTTTTTGAGGAGAACTGCATTCCTGGGAGGTGGCTTGGCATAACTTCAATTGCGGATGGACCAAACAATCTGCGATACATCGGATGACGTTCGTACTTGGTTGGTAGTCGATTAAGGGAACTCCGTCAACGAGGAGCTCGCCGGATTGAAGGTCGAACTGCACCTGAGCACAGCGATCGTTGTCTGCCAAGTCTATGTCTTTCACCAACCAGTTGAAGTGCTCTGATGAAAATTTTCGCCACTTACCATGGCCTTCATATGCGTGCCAAGACATCGCGATGGCGTTATCAAGAGCATCATTTGACTGCTCCACAACCTGCTTCGCGATGATGGGACAAGCTGTTTGGCAAAGTCTTCTCCAACGACTGTACCGCAGGGACGTGGACTTGTCGCTCCTCTTGACCAAGACTGCACTCTCTTGAATTATGATGCAACATTGAAGAAAGATCGAGGCAGTTTCTGTGGATTCCAAGAGCTCTAGTAAGATCTGCTGATCTACATCAAAGGTCGCGGCGCATACGAGGGCAACAGCAGCGGCCTTGGCTTGGAAGCTGTCTCTGGTAGCATTGTCTGTGGACTTTTGTACTTTATCTTTCAGCGTCAATGTCCACTCAAGGGTGACGACACGAGCGAGTCCTAGAAAGTCCTCGCATCTCTGTCTGACATGTCCGTGCGAAGAGACGGAGAGCAGATGTGTGGCCAAAGAGGTGAAAAGACCAAACGCGGAGGCGGCTTGCCAGTTCTGCTTCAGATCATTTGTTACTCGAAATAGACCGTCAATGAGTTTCTCAGCGAAGCGGGCGTTGTCTAGAATGGAGTGATTGGACCTCAAAATCGCTCCCTTTCGCCGTGGCCCGACTTGTCCTATACATTGCAGGAGAACAAGCTCCGTCTCAATCTTCTTGAAGTCCACAGTCGGCGCATTCAGCTGGACCAGGATGTTTTGCCACTGAGTGAGGTTCCCAAGAGGAATCGTGCAGAGTGCTTTGTACTCCTCGAGCGACATGTTGTCCGGGCAGTCGTGCAGATTTGCCAGGACAGAGTTTGGTGGAGGCCCGGAGGGCTCATCGGCAGGCCGGAAGAGGGATCGTTGCAATCCGCAGTTAGATACCTGGTAAGTGCATAGCTTGGGCAGTCGGTTTGTTCGGACAAAGTCCTCCGTAAAAGAGCCGTCGGTATTGTCAAAGTATTGATATTGCAACCCATTATTCAGGCAAACATCTGCCTCGCAAGACGTAGAGATCGGCCGTCTTTTTCGATGCGTGACCTCGTGAGGTTTGGTCTCTGATAACAGCTCCACGCGCTGTGCAGTGCTGGATATTGTCATGAAACTGGAAAGCCCTGGGTATTGTCGAAGTGTATAAGAATACCGAGGCTTCCGTCTTGTAGTGTAGTTCATCTTCAGGACTTCCAGTACAACGAAGGCGGTGGAATCTCGCCAGTGGCCAAAAGACTCGGGAACAAGTAACTCGAAAACGGTTGATGCGGCCTCTAACTTGTCGGAAGGTAGCGGCCATTCGTAAATAGCAATCGATAAATTTTCAGCCTCATTCGTCAAGCGACACTTCTGACAGCTGCCGTTGTGACGTGTTTTGGTTGTTCCCCAAAACTCGTCAACTGTGGTTGTGTATTCGCAAGTTAACGACTGTTGCTGATTCATAAGACTTCTGAAATGCTGCTTCAGACGGTCGAACTCTTGTAGCTTTGCTGATTTGCGAACGCGAGCTTGTTCTTCAATGCTCTCCAAAAGCTCTTTGTGCCGGCGTGATTGCTGGAAATATCGAACAGCAAAGCTGGACGCTGACCCAAACTCCCCAAACATAAATTTGGACGTGAAAACAGAGCGCTGGAGACGCTGCGAGATATGATCTTCCACTCGACTAAGTCTCTCGAGCTGGCTTCTGAACGGCAACAACAAGTTTTGCAAGGGCCAGCAAGAGAGTCCCGGGTCATAATCTTTCAGCATGGGACAGCTTTCTGAAGCGGAAATGTCGCAAGCCACCCAAAGCTCAAGTATCGTCAAAATCATCACGGATACCAGTTCGGGATTTTCGCCGTATATCTTGATAGCTCTGCGATAATAATCTTCCATGAGGAATCTCAGCCTCTCGCTCGTACTGTTTTCGCTGCCTTGGGAATCAAGCCATGTCCTCAGAGACCTCGCTACCCAAGTCTCGAGAGCCATGAGATTTCCCGCCTCCTGTTCCTCTGTATACCTGGCAGGAAGTGTCGGGAGTTGCTCCTCGTGAAATTGAGAGAGGGGATGCAACGGTGCGAATATGTTTTGACCACTGATTCTCTGCCTTGCTGCCATTCCATTGATGAATTTATCGAGCAGCGGGATTTCCACCTTTGAATCAGCCGCGAAATCTAAAGCCTTTAATGCAGACAGAGGAAGGGACACTGAATTTTGGTTCTGTATGTCTGACCAACGCTGTTCTAAGATCCGGTTCGTGCTACTCAGGGAGTGATGAACGAATCCGCGTAATTCCTCCGATGTGCTTCGTAGCTTAAGCAATCGTCTGTTCAGCTTGGCACTCACGGCCGACAGATAATCACTTTCGATAGGACAATCGTGGCATTCCCGAGCCACATTTGCCATGAGGAAGAGCATAAATTGCTTATACACGTCCGTCGGAGTTGTGGAATTGAAGGACGAGTCGTGAGACAAACGACTCATCAATATCTGCAGCGTCACACGTATAGAGAGCCAGAGGGGTGATCTACGCCACGGCAGCAGTGCGCTATTGTACAAGACTTCTTCACGAGTGCTCTTGCCAATGGTCGTGGTATCGGAAGGCTTACCGCCGTGTGCGACCAAAACTGTCATCAGGAACTCTGTGACCATCATGGGGTGCGTTGTGTCCCGACGTTCTTCGTGCATCTGTTGCGCTTTTTTACTTCTGGTTGTGTCCCTGGCACTGCCTGCCAACTCATGTTGGACAACATGGACGCAACTGCCTCTTGGAAATCCGAGAGTTTGAACAAAGAAAGGGCGATGGACACGCCGGATCCCGGGAACGACCGTCGTAGCCTTCCCCTGGTGCCGATGACATCTCTGTTGCGAGGTAACAGTTCAAAGCTCTCGAAGAGAATTCCTTGATCTAATCTAGATACCATGAGGCCTGCGTTCTGGGCGCTTATGTAGACGAGGATCGAGCCACCTGGGCGGTATTAGTGTCGTGATACTGCAGCAAACTTCAATTTCTTACCTTCGGTAACTAGCCTAGAGAAAGCAGACTTCAATCTTGTCTTGTTGACGATGAGAACACGGTCGCTTTCTTGGAGAATGTCGTTGGCAACTTTGATCGTCGTCATGGCCGAATTTACAGCAGGGTGATGCACATCAGCAACATAACTCTTGAAAGACGACAAGCAGCTGATGACCGTATTCAGAAGAACCTTGTCATATGCTGGTTCGGCATCGTCTTTCTCGGGAGGCTTGGGTGGGAGAAAAACGTGGTGCAGCTTATACAAAATCTCTTCCGTAGACATTGTTGGTCCAAAACGGAGTTATTTCATCGACTGGTGCAGATTGCGTGAGAATATCGTGGTGCGTTTTGAGGTGGAATGCAAAATGAGACTTCTCCTTAACCTGTGTGGAATGATGCAACCGCTCAAAAACGAGATCTAGATGGAGCGAGGGGAATCTACTGTTGCACGAAAAAGAGGCGCAGCCAACTGGCCACTAATTTCTGCGTGTGTTATCCCCTATATGCCTCGCGACATCTACAGCCATTTGTATGCATCAATAATCAATGTGCAAACGAGACGAGACCTCGGACCTACTCCGTAGGCGAGACCGCAAACGCGTTAACAAGGCAATGAAACGACGATGGACACGCCGATGCCATAAGGATTTGTGATTGGCCTGAACGAACAGGGTACTGGACACCATTCGTCTAAATAAATTTCCTCATGAATCCCTGTGAGATAATAGTGAGTTTGCTATGAGTGCGCAGCTATTATGCATATTTAACAGTCGCAGCCGTGACAACGAATTCGTTAATTCAAGGATCACTCACAGGCAGCTTATAGATTACTTGAGGAGCCGCGGATTACTTAAGGGGTCTGCCCTGAATATAAAAGACACTGGTTTTCCACCCCTTCCTCTTCTTTCCTCTCTCCTATATCCCTCTTAGAGTTCGTGAGTTACCCCTACTAGCTTATTAGTAGCTTTCCCGCTGCTATTGCTGTCAACGTCTATTGATAGGTCGAAGAGCTCACAAGGTATGGATGTGACGGCCAAGTGCGATCAGTGGAAGCATGAGTTTGGAACTGAAGCTGCCACATGGTCGACCGAAATAACCGTGCCGGGCTGCATATATCAGACGAAGTCAATTCTTGCCCAAAAATTATATGTGTCATATCAAAGAGCCCCGTGAGAAACAGGTTTGAGCCGCTGTGTTGAATGGAAATGGGAGGACGAGGTTCAGCGCTCGGGTAGGTTCCGGATGGTAGCCACCAGGATAAGAACAAGGATCAACATGGCTCGTTTGTCCTCGTTTGTCGAGATGTATTAGTCAACGGAGAATACCCGGCTTGTACGCGAACTGGACGGTAGGACCTGCCACGGCAACATGGCGCCGGCACAGACCTGTATTCGGGGCCTTTGCAAACGCTGCTTTTCGATGTCATAACAGCAGGATCAGGATGGAAACATGATTCCGTTGGTGGCTGATTGGAGCCAGCCCGGTCGCAAAGCGCTGGAGCTACCTCGGCATACTCTAAGGCGCAGTCTCTAAGCACCCATGGTCGTTCAATTATGACATGCAAATCATGACATGTTTGCAATATGCGTCTTGAAGAGTGAAGTGCAGGACATATATCGACGAGGATCCAATTTATATCTATTCCTCAACTTGGAAATCGACGAAGCTTTGATCACCAAAGAATCGATCCGTCTGGCGTACCCAGAAATCGGCATCCTCCAGTGTATGCCCGTAAAAGTCTTCAACTCTCATGTGTACCCTGGTTTCTATCAATAGCGGCAGCCTCCTTCCCTTTCTTCTTCGAATCCGTTAAAAAGCACCTTACGAGACAATCGTAATCTCGATCAGTTGCTGGTGCACGTATGACTAGTGTCTGAAGAGAGGGTGGTAACATGTCGACAAGCCGATTCAGCTCGCCGCCGACGCCAACGCCGAACATGGATTCATAGATATCGTCTTCCCCTTCATCTTCGAAACCGGCTTGGGCAATGTATCCCATCGACCCTTTACTGTGGACAAAAATACTGTGTCAATGTCTAGATGGGCCAGGACTTGGAACCGGTGCAAAGAACAATGGATAATCTGCGTTTTTGGTTGATTATGCCAGCAGTGAGAACGAGTCTCTCGAGGGTGCTGCCAACGTGGTCCATCAGAGTCGAAATGAAGTCATTGGCGTGCCAGTCGAAGACGGACACACCTTTCTTACAATATTCAAAGTCCAGACTCCATAAGCGATGCATATCCTTGAAGACCCGGTTGGCTCCGTGCTCGTTCAGCACATAGTCTCTGAGCTTGAGTACCTCTAGATTCTTGCCCAAAGAAAAATTATGGGGACCGTAGTAGCTTGCCATCTCTTGCTCGTAACTAGGTTCATGTATCCCAGACTCATGATGCGCCTCACGCAACGAGTCCAGGCCCAGGAATGGAAAGATGGTGTCCATATTAACCCCGAATTGAGGATCAACATTGCGCGTTGGACACAACGTGCGCAGCTTTGTAGTGGTTGGTCATCCAGCTCAGCATCATTGGCGTGTTTTATAAGCCGTTGAATAAGCGTTGCGACATCACATAGGCGTTCAGCCCCGACGCCATCTGTTGAAAGTGACTAGGACCACGCCATCCTTGCGGTAAAGCCAGAGACTCGACGTTGGTAAGCAAAGTGAGAAGAAAGGCAATTGGATAGTGGAACGGCCCTCGCCATGCCGTATAGCCCGGGAAAGTTACGATGTTTTGGTACCAATGGGTCGTCAGTTGGGGATCAGAACCCCGTGGAGTCAATGCAGCCAAGTGTTCCGACTGTTCAATGAGTGTCGCCAGCGCAGATAACGGCCAGGTGTCCGACACATCTGTGGGAACGGTCTCGTCTCCCAGATCCGCATGAACGATGTAACGGGCAACGACTGGATTTACTGCAATTTCGCAAAGCAGCTCTACAACGGATTCCACGGTCGAAGGCCCGAATTTCCAGTTGCGATATCGCTTCCGGGCCCTGTTGTGCTTTTCCAGCAGTGGCACTGCTGCATGGTAAAGAGACTTGCAGGTCAGCGCCAAGTCTTCAAAAGTGTATGGAAGCGAGAGCTCAAAGATTGTGAGCAGTAGTTCTTGTGGGAGCGTAGGAAGGCTCATTTTGTGACTTGGCCATGGAAATAGATGCTGATGCTGATGCTGAAACAACCAGACAAATATTATTTGTGCGGCCTCATCAACGAAAGGGGTCGCGTCACGTGAAACCTGCAAGGGCCTCGCTGCTCCCACAGAATCTACCCTGTTCCCCTGTTCTTCATCGTAAGATGGTGACCTCGGCTACTGCTGCAGGTTTGGTTTGCCCGGACTCTGCCCACCAGTTATTGGCAGTATTGGGCAGAGGATGGTCCAGTTACCAGTCTTCAGCACGAGGCCTCTTCAGCACACGGCCGAGCATGGGTCAGACTCGGCATTGATGAGAACAACAGCTGACATTTCCTACAGCCAAGTCATGTTATCCGACAATCCTGTTGCGTTCATTCGCTGTCAAATCTCTACTGGAAAAAAACATTTTCTCGTGCATTGCCCTTGGGATGCGGCCCTAGGCTTAAACAGGTGTGAGTCTAATTATCTTCCCCTTCCCATTTACTTCAAGCTTCGAAAAAGCCTCCAAAACATATCCCGCACATACACTCTCATGATCAAAATCATACATGTTTGCCTTGCTTGTTGGGACGAAGATGAAACGAAACTAAAAAGTTGTCTGGTGACGCATTTTTCTAATGTGCGGGGTGGAGGTCCTGGGCTTGACGTCAAATTATCATTTCTGCAAGTGTCTAGTCAAACTATACTAGTATGAATCCGGAACTCGTTGTCTAATTCATCGCGTTCTACCAACCGGTATGTGGCGTTCGTGTTATTTAAGTAGAATGGACGTCCTGGAATCGAGAACGGACTGTCCATCGCGTGTCACTTCAGCATGCACGGCCTCCCATTCGACTTCTGCATCAGACATGAAGCTTCTATACTCTACTCTGTTTCTGCACGCTGCTGTGCTTGCCCTCTCCGTCGACCAAGAGAAACAGGAGCTGATGCTGGCTCCTCGAGACCTGCCCATATATCGGAATGATCTACAGGACAAAGCTACGCCTTGCCCGAGAGTCATTCTTATTTATGCACGCGCCACGACGGAGCCCGGAAATATGGTACGTCTCCCAACTCATCAAATCCCCGGCTTTTTTTTATCTTGTTTTCCATTAATGACAATGCTTAACAGGGCATAAGTGCTGGCCCCATCGTTGCCTCCAAGCTGGAAGACCATTACGGGAAGGGCAATGTATGGGTACAAGGAGTTGGATTTCCCTATCTCGCCCAACCCCTTCCCAATATTTATCCCGATGGAGCTAGCCACGAGGCAATCAGCGAAGCCATGAGGCTTTTCCGCCTGGCGCAATCAAAATGTCCTGACTCGGCTATCATTGCAGGTGGCTACAGGTAAGACGTCCTACAAGGCGAGTGAAGAAAGGACTGGAACAGTTTATTGACACGAATCTTGTTCTGTTTCGTCACAGCCAAGGTACAGGCGTAATCGCTGGAGCCATAAGACAACTTGAACAGTCGCTGCAACGACGAGTCAAGGGAGTTGTGTTATTCGGTTATACTCGAAATGAAGAGCACGGTGGAAGGATTCCTGACTTCCCCTCGGAGAAGACCAAAATATTTTGTGCGTATGCAGATGCACTTTGCAATGGCACTGAAGTAATAGTGAGCCCAGCGCACTTTACATATTTTGAAGAAGCTGCGAACGAGGCGCCAGCATTTCTGATGCACTCCGTCGGCTACTGAGGCAAGTGCTCAGGTCAATAGTTGTTCCACAGCCACGCTCGATATGGTTGTGCATGAAATAATACATTACATTACGCCTGCTTCTCCTCTCCAATTGAGCTGCGCACAAGTAGTCCTCGGGCTAGCGGAACGGGCATTGCACTGGGCCTGAGCGTCGAAGCCATCAAATGCGCGCCAGTCAGGACGCACGGGTAAAAATGCCATGCGATGTTGACAAGTATGTGGAGGTCGGGCAACTTAATGACATGCCAATGTTGAGATCAGCGTCATCTGGTCGATCACACAGTAAATCTCAGGTCCAGCAGAGAATCGCTCAGGCAGGTGAGGGGTCTCGATGAAAGCGCCATAGCCGTTTGTCTGTCTGGTCGCCCCAGAGATTTTTCAGTCAGGCGATTGTCTCTGTGGATGTCGTGATTAGAGCAGGTCAAGGTTTGGTCAAAGCAAGATGAAGTCGTTGACACACGACCCAACCCAAGAGCCTGGGCTTTCCTGGTCATTGTAGTCATTAGCGGGGCATCCACGTCGGCCCACCTTGCTGCAAGGACCAAGCGTTGGCTTGTCCTTACTCCGTACTTACAGTGGGGGCGGATGTAAGGATAATGAAACGCGACCCCACCTAGCATTACGAAAAATCACGTCACCTTCTATCTGTATTATTAACTTAACTTATATGTATCTTAATAAAAATACCTCTAACTATACCTAGAGTTAAATATAGTCCTTATAAGAGGACTAGAGTTATATTAGCCTTTAATTTAGGTATAATAGGTAAAGAGATTATAGAGAAAAAGGGTATTCCCCTTATAACTATATATAGTATTTATTAACGCTATTAAACCTAAGAATTAGCTAAATCTTTACTATACTTTAGTTAGCTACTAAAGCTTAGGATATATAATAAAAGGTATATCTTTCTTTAAATATAAAGTAACCCTTTTATAAAGAATAAAGATCTTATTAAATAAGCTAGTCTTAACTATTGTTACGTGGCGGAATGAAGGAGGCTAATAAAAGACTAGGTTTAAACATTAATAGCAGAATTTAACTTACTTCTTATATTATACACTACCCCTAATAGTAGCTTTTATAAGTAAACTTAGCATAAATTATAACCTATTAGATTTATTAGCCTCTCTAATAGATTTAACTCCTTATTATATATAACTAGTATATAATAAGTAGTAGTAATTAGAGATTCTTTTATTTTACCCTTCTAGAAACCTAGAAATAAAACCTTATATCTAAAACTAACTATTTATAATATTAATTTATAGACTTTTAAGTTAGCTTTCTAGTTACTAAAAGTAAACTATAACTTATTTACTAGTTTTAGGCTTTTAATAATATAAACCTAAGTTTTAAGTATTAAAAATAATAACTTATTAAAACTAATAAATAAGAAAATTTAATTAAACTTATAAGATATAAATTTAATAATAGAGTAGTAAAAAATATAAATACCTAATATATTAAAATTCTCCTATTTATTAGAATCTAATAGATATATAAGCTATATACCTTACTTAAAATTAAGTTAGATCTTATATTTTAAAAGCTAAATCTAAAGGATTTCTTAATAAGTCTAATAGATTAAAAGGTAATAAGGTATTAGAGAGATAATCTAAAGGTATTACTAGCCTAGCTTATAGTACTATAATTACTAAAACTAAGAAAAGTATAAGAAAGAATAAAAATAATAAAGGAAAGGGGATTATAAACTATCCTAAAAATAATAATACTATTTAGCGTTTTAAACCCTTAACTAGCTAATAAAGCTATATTTAAAAGACCTATAGCTAGAACCCTTAGGGAACTTACTAGACCTAGAGGAACTTTATACTAAGACTAGTAAATCTAATACTATAAGGGTGCTTTAGGAGGTAATAAAATAGTAATAGGCTATATAGTAAGTAATAATAACTAAGATAATAGTAAGAATAAACTAGCTAGTAATAAGGTTAATAACTAAAATTAGAAGCTAGTAAAGTATAAGTACCTTAGTAAATTTAATACTATTAGTGTAAAATACTACCTAAGGAATATTATATTTACTAGATAACTAGGGTTAGGATAATAGTTATTCCTATGCTAATATAGGACTATTAGTATAACTAATATAACTATAATACTAGTAACTATAATACCTATAACTATAATACTAGTAAGGATTTATATAGTAGTAAGCAAATCCTTATTAGAAGTAATAAGTATTATATCCCCTTAACTAAGGATAGTATACTAGCCCTAGAAACTAGAGAAAGGTAGATCTAGTGCTTAATTAAGATTAATATAGTTAGTAAATAGAAAACATAAAATAAAATATAAATTTAATATAGAAAATCATAGATATTAGGTATTTTAAGCCTTATAATAAGCTAGAAGAGATTAATAATAACTTTATTATATATAATAGGAAGTAAACTATTTTTATAATATTAAATTATAAGTCTAGGTAGTTAAAGATTATTTATATTATACTAATCCTAGCTAATAAGATATTATTTAAAAAAGATCTAGATATTATTCTAAGGAGATATAATAGTATAGTACTAATAATATCTTAATTTAGAGGAATAAAATACTATATTTAGTAAAATATTAAGAGTGTTTATAGTAGTCTAAAAGGAATTTAGTATTTAAGTCTAAGATATAATAATATAGCTTAATAAAGTAAAATATACTAAGAAGGATATTATAAATAAAGTATCTTTTTATAAATTTATATTAAAGATTTTTAGTATACTAAGGTAAATAGTAAGATAACTAATTATTAGCTTCTAGTATATTTATATCTTAAACTTTATCTAGAATTACACTAAATATACCTAGTTTTAACTATAATAAATATAAGATTAGCCTATATTACTATAGTAAATAATAAAAGGTATAACCTATATAATTATTTATATAGTAAAGATTATCTTATAGCTAGAAAAAGTAAAGGAAAGCTTAAGGTTTATTTTAATACTAAGATATCTAGTAGTAATTTAAAAGAAAATAAAAACTAAGTATAAGCTAATTAAAATAAACTATTAAATATATAATTTTAACTAGGAAATTAGCGTTATAAATAAGATAATTAAAATACCTAAAGATCTCTAGGATTTTTTTAACTAAGGCTATACTAGTAAAACTAACTAATTAAAGAATAAATCTAAAAGCTATAGTAAAATAAATCTTAGGAAAAGAGAGAAAAGTATTTAGAATTTAGCTAGAATTAGTAAGATAACCCTTAAACCTAATATAATAAATAATAACCCTAAGACTTAGAATTACTAAAGAGAATAAGCTAGCTATAGTAGCTTAGGTAATTTTAGTATTAGAAGAAATTACTTACTAAGGAAAAAAATATATATATAATAGTATTTAATAATAACTTTAATATATAATAGTATAAAACTTATCTTTAGGAGTGTAAATACTACTTAACTAAAGAAAAAGTAATTATAAAGAATAACTATATAAATACCTAAGTATAAGAATTTAATTTTATTAAAACTTATTTTATAGAAAGTACTAGAAAAGAGGTAAATAAAACTATCCTAAGAATAAATTTAGCTAAGTTAAGCTAACTTATTCTAGGATAAGTAATTAAGGCTATAGTAAGACTATAAGAAATTAAGTATAATAGAAAATAGGTAAATATATATCTAAAGATTTCTTTTAAATTTAATAATAAAGGTAAGAGTTATTAAATTTACCTTAATATAAGAATATTATTAATTTTAGTAAATAAAGCATAGCTATAATAAAATAGGTTAAATATAAAATAGGAAATATAGGAACCTAAGCTTATATTTAGAGTTTAGTTTTCCTTTTTATTACTAAAAAGCTATATTTAATTTCTATATTCTAGGGATAGCTTATAAAACTAAAATTACTAGATATTTTATAATTATAGTAAATATAATACTAAACCTAAGACCTAAGCTATTACTTAAAATAAATTTCCTTTATAAATATAAAGCAAAAATTAATTTTATATACCTTAAGGTAGTTTTTAAATTAGTTTATAGTATAATAATATAAGTAGAAATTTTTAACTAGCTAATAAGGTTCCTTACTAGAGGGTAGTTACTATATATATAATATTAATTTTACTAAAAGTATTTATAAGGGTACTAGTTACTTAGAAAGTAATATAGGAGAATTAGGAAATAAGTATATACTATATATAATTATATTTAGAATATTTCCTAATACTTTATTTAGTAAATCTAGCTAAGGATAAATAATTACTTATAACCTAACTAATAAAACTATTATAATCTATAAGTATAAGAAGGTTATATAGCTAATAATAGCTAGTAAAGTAAATACTAACTATTTAGTTAATAATCCTTTAGTATATTATATATATTTTAGTAAAAATATTATAAAGAAAAAGAAAGACTTAGATAAGGATAGTAATAAATCTAATAAGAAAAGAATAAGCTTAACCTAATAAAGGTTAATATAGGAGTGCTATTATATAGGATTTTATACCTAGAGAAGATTCTATATATTACTAATAAATTTAGAGTATAAATTACTAATATTAACTATAAAGTAGTAAGTAAATTTGTTTAGCTTAGTAATAAATATAATATTTATTATAATAGAGGTATTATACCTATAATAAAGGACTAGAAAATAAGAATTAACCTTATTAAAGAATAGTAATACTAAATAAGGCTAATTAGGCCTTATAGATTAGGAGAATAGGATATAAATAAACTTAATAAAGTATATAATAAACTTTACCTAAAAGGAAAAATATTATATTTAAATAAGCTAGTAACTATAGTATATCTAGCTTTTATAGTCTAGTAAGAAACTAGTTAGGAAAGAAAAGGAGAGTTATAATTAATATAAGACTACTTAATAATATAGCTATACTAGATATATACCTATTACTAGACTAAAGTAATATTATAAATAATACTTATAGTAAGAAAGTTTTTTTATTTTTAATAGAATAGGATTTTTTTACTAACTACTAGTTAGAAAGGACTATTAAGCTTATATAGTAATTATATTAAATTAAGGCCTTAAAGCATTAAATATAGTATTAATAGGATTTAAAAATTCTCTTACTTTTACCTAATAGTTTATAAACTAGCTATTTTAGAAGTATAAGTATTTTATTTAAGTGTATATTAATAATATTATTATGTTTTCTAATAGCTTAGAAGAGTATTTAGACTACCTTAATATTATACTTAAAATCCTTAAAGAAAATAGAATAATAATTACTATAAAGAAGTTATTTATTAGTTATCTTACTATTTAGCTACTTAGTTTTATTATTAATAGTAATAGAATTATTAATACTAATAACTAGTTAAAAGCTTTTTAAAAGATAATTTTTCTAAGTAATTTATCTAGTCTTAAAACCTTTATTAAAATAGCTAGATTTCTCTATAATAGAATCCTATAGTTTAATATATAAATTTAACCCTTATAAGTATAAAAAATAGTACTATTAAAGGAATTTTATAAAGGGAATAAAAAATTACTAGTATCTTAAAGCTAGTATAAAAAGAAAGATATAATAAAAGATATTTTTACTAACTAAGGAGGAGAAAAGGGCTTTTAAAGATATTAAGGTATTTTTAAGTAAGAAATAAACCTTATAGTATTATAATCTAAAGAGATTACTTTTCCTTAAAATTAATACCTATAAGAAAAGTTTTAGTTTATATACCTTCTAATTATAAGAGAAATAGGATAGTTAAAGTATTCCTAGGAAGGATATTAAAAATAACTAAATATAGCTAATTCTATTTCTCTTAAGGGTAATATTAAGTATTAAGAAATAATATAGTTTAACTAAAGTAAAAGTAACTATAATTACTTAGAGTATTAGAAAGCTTTAGAAAATAGTCTAATTTAATAGCACTATAGTTAATATTTTAACTAACTATTTACTAGTAAAGGGTATTATTAAATATACCTTACTATTAATAATAGATCTAGATAAGGCTAACCTAAAATTAGCTAAAGTTATAAATTATTTATTATAATTTAATCTAAAGGTAATGCATATACTAGAGTGCTAAATATTATACTAGATACACTCTTTAGACTACTAGTAAAGGTTACTTATAGAGAAGTAGTATAAAAAAGCTAGTATAATAAATTAAATATAAGCATATTTTTACTACTAAGGAATATATTATAACTATAATAATAAATAATAACCTTAAGGCTAGAATTATCTAAGGATATTAGTCTAATTAAAAGTTTAGCTAAATTATTATAGCTATAAGAGCTTACTAAGAAAGGTAAGTAATAAAGAACACTAGGATTAGACTAAAAATTCCTTTATATAAATAGGATTTATATAAGAATAGTTTACTATATTATTATAGTAAGAATAGATTTTTCTATTTTTATATTCTAATAGTAAAGGTTAAATCTATACTATAATTAGTTTATAATAAGTAGTAATACTTTAGTATTACTAGGATAGTAGTAAAGCTTTAATTAGTGTGTTTCCTATATATAAGCTAGTAAATTTATAATTATATAGCTTATTATACTATATATTAGGAAAATATAATTAATTATTTAAAACTACTAGGAGAGCTATAACCTTTATAGCTAAAGCCTATGCCTTTTATATAATTTTACTTAATTTTATTATAAATATACTAGAAGTATTAGCTATAAATATAATATAGTAAATAAAAGAATATATAATATATAATTCTTTATATCTAGTAAATTACCTATTTAGTAAAAGGACCTTTCTAATACTAGGATATACTATATATATAGTAGAAATCTAGGTAAAATTACTTCTTTATGCTTTATATATTATAAACTAAGGATTACTAAGATAAATTATTAGTAATAAAAACCTAAAGTTTATATTTAATATATAAAAGGAGATATTTAAGTATATAGGAGTTAAACTCTTAATAGGTATAGTATATTACCCTTAGATAAATAGAATAGTAAAAGGAAAAACTAAATAGTTATAATAATAATATAATACTATATAGTAATAAACCTAGATATAGTATAGATATTATTACTCCTAGCACTATAGTATTAATTAAATAATACTATAGTAATAAGTATAGGGTAGGCCTTTAATAAGCTATTATATAGTTTTTATTTATTAAGTATTATTAATTTTCTCTCTTTAAATAATATAACTAATACTAAAGCTAGTGTAAATAATATAGTAGTATTATAAAAACTTTACTAGTATAAGGCCTAATTAGTAATTATAATAGTAGCTATACTTACTAAGATTTAGTATAATAATTACTATAAACTAGTTAATATTAATAAAGGAAATATAGTATATTTATAATTATATAAGGGATATAAGCTACTTAGTAAACCTAAGAAAAAATAGTTATTATAAAGGGTAAGGCTATATAAGGTACTAGAAAAAGTAAATTTATTAGTATATTAATTAGATTTTCCCTTAGACTTATAAGTTTACTTAGTAATATTAGTAATATAAATATAAAAGCTAGTATAAGGAAAGAATCTATTTAATAAGGAAAAACTAGCTTTATTACTAATTATATTTAATAATCTAAAGGAAGTAAATTACTAGGAGATTAAAAGAATCTATAGGTATTAGGTTAAGATTTTTAAATAAACTAAAGCTATAAGAGTAAAATTTCTTATTAGATAGAAGGGATATATAGCTAAAGATAACTAATAGATAATAGAAAGTAAAATATAAATTAATATATTTAAGATAGTAAAAGAATACCTTAAGAAAAATCTAATTAATTAAATAAAAGAATATATAAAAAAGGCCTTAATTTACCTATAGAATAGTAACTATAAAGTAAGAGAGATTATAGAAAACTAGTAAATTTAGTAAGCTAGTATAAAGCTATAAAACCTCTTATATATATTATATTTTATACTAACTAAAAAGGACTTACTTTTACTTAAACCTTATATTATCCCTAATACTACTATAAGCCTAGTATAGTTATATTAAGTAAATATGCTATTAATTTTATTTTAATTATATTTTTACTTTATAGCTACTATTTCCTTAATAATAGTATAAGTAATAAAGATTTCTAGAAGCTATAAAATATAAAACTATATTAGCTATAGGAAATATAAAAGTATAATAATTATAAGAAATACTATATAAAATTTAAATTCTTTACTTTAGAGGTTAAATATAACCTATATATAACTATTACTAACCTATATAAATATATAAGTATAAGACCTAAGCTTATTATATTTAATAATAAGGTTAATTTTAATAAAAGAATACTATTTAAATAAACACTAGTAGTATACTGTGAGAACAATAATAGCTAGACAAGAGGTATAGGGGCTCTGGTATATTAACTAAAGCTTGCTAGGTTTAAGTGTGTTATGCGTGCGAGTCACTGCTTTATAGCTAGTGGCTTACTAGTGTTACATAAACCTAGCCCTAGGGTCTAGCTTGCCCGCGGGGTGCGCTAGTATGCCTAGTGCACCTTATATTATAAGTAAGGCCTTATAATTACCCCCTTACTTATAGCTAGGCTCCTAAATAGCTTTTGCTAGCTATCCTATACCTATTTACTAAGTAATTACTATATTAAAATAATAATAAATAATAGTAGTATTTAAGTATAAATTTACCTATAACATACTATTATCTTATATACTTTTCTTTCTTATATTTATAGATATTTTTATAATACTATATTATACCTTAAGTTATTATAACCTTTCTCTTATTAATTACCTTACTTTTATTATAAAGACTAACTATATTCCCTTAAAGGAATATTTATATATATATTATTTATACACTAGATATATAAAGTTTAAGAAAAGCCCCTATCTAAGCCTAAATTACCTTAGATTAACTATTAATTCCCTTAACTATTATTTACTATTATTATAGTAAAACATTCTAAATGCTATATCTAGTGCTATAAGTATAGTAATACTTATAACACTATAAGTATACTACTATTTCTATATCTTTTAGTCCCTTATTACTAATACCTCTATCTAGGCTATAGCTATAATAAAAGGAGATTTCCTAAATCTTCTAGCTCTTTTAGACTAGGTATAAACCCTTATAAATACCCTTAGTAAGAATAACCCTAAAAACCCTAAGAACTATACCTTTTAGTGGATTCTTATTATAGTTTTACTAAGGCTTACCTTAATTTAATAATAGGTTTTAACTATACTAATATAGTGCACTATATTATATTTAGTTTTACTAAGGCTATAAAGGTTTACTAGGTTTATCTCTTCCTCCTAGGTTTACTAGTCTTTTACTTATATTTTAGGGTAAGATATATTAATTTTATATAATTAGTATATTATTTCTTACTAGTAACTTTTAGTTATAATATTTCTAAGTCCTATCCTAGGGGTAGTAAGTGCTTTATCCCCTTTTATTACTTATTTACTAACCTTTCTATAGTAAAACTATTATAAACTTTATATTACCTAGAAGGTAAAAATAACTTTATATTTAAGGTCTTATAACCTAGGTTTTATACCTTAGAGTGTAGTAAAGTATTGCTTTTACCTAGTAATATAAGAGATAATTATAGTAAATAAGAATAACACTAAGTACCTTATTTATAGTAAGTAGGTTTTTAGGTATATAAGGGCTATAATAGAGGGGTTTCCTTTAAGTCTCCTTACTTTATAGGTATGTTTTCCTTTATTTTTAGTAGGTAATCTAAGGTTTTTAGTTTAGAGTGTAATAGTAGCTAGTAAGGCTAGGCCTTTTTATAGGAATATTATATCTCTTTACTTATAACTTACTTATATTTTATTACCCTTCTTATTTGCTTTACTTTAGTAAAATACCTAAATTATATACTAAGCGCCCTCTATGTCTTTTACTAGGACCTATTAGTTATATTTGCTAGGCTAACCCTTCTATTTTATAAGGTATTTATTGCCTTTATAGGTTTTTTTATAGTCCTTAACCTCCTTAATTTTATACTTATTATCTTTATCTTTAAGGTCTAGTATTAGTATCTCCTTATCCCTAGTGTTTTTATAGTAATTCTATAGCTTTAATAAGCTAATATAGAATATATTATATAGTTAACTATACTTTTTAGGTAATGTAAGTTAGTATACTTATTTACTTATAGTATTAAGTATTTAAAATAGCCTAATAAACCTAGGGGTTAGCTTTTATTTTACCTCTTTAAGCCTAATATTCTTTGCTAATAGTAGTACTAGGTTACCTCTTTTTAGGGTTAATAGCTAGTAGTGTTTATTATAGTACTTTACCTAGGTTTTAGTAGCTTTTACCTAGTTTTACTTTAATTACTCCTTAACTTTATATAGCTTTATAATATATATATAGGCTTCTAGCACCTTCCCTTCCTTAATCTTATCCTTAAAAGCTAAATAAAACTTAGGTAAATAGCTTATAAGGGAGTAGTTAGAAGAGTAACCTATAGTCCTATTTACTATATTATTATAAGTAAATTAAGCTATTAGGAGTAACTTAAGCTATATTTACTAGTTCTCTATAATAAAACATTAGAGATAGTGCTTAAGTACTTAGTTTATTCTCTCTATTTACCTATTAGTTTAGGGGTAAAACGCTATAGAAAGCCTTTACTTTATATATAATAGGTAATAGAGGTTAGACTAGAACTAGCTTATAAAGACTAATCCCCTATTAGATATAATTCCCTCTAGAGCTCTAAATTATAGCTTAATCTCTTTATAGAAAAGCTTTACTAATTTAGCTATATTAATTATAGTAGTTACTAGTAGGAAGATAGAGTACTTAGTAAATTAGTCTATAATTACTAGGATTATGTTAGTTTCTTGCTTACTTACTTATATAATAAGCAATCCTATAATAAAATCTATTAAGATTTCTACCTATAGTTACCCTAGTATTAGCAGGGATTTAAGGCTTCTATATAGGTAATGCCTTCTAGCTATTACCTATTAGCAAACCCTATAGCTTATAATATAATCTAATATAGACTTACTTATAGCTAGCTACTAGAAGTAATGCTTTAATAGCTTAAGAGTGTGTTTAGTCCTAAAGTAACCTACTAGTGGATTATTATAGTATAGCTATAGAAGCTCTTATTATAAGATAGGCTCCTAGGGAATAACTACCTAGTCTTTATATATTAGGAGGCCTCTTACGCTATATAACTATAGACTAGCTCTTCTCTTCCCTTTTACTAGGGATTTTATCTTACCTATTTACCTTTATAAATCTAGGTCTTTATCTTATGCCTTCTATAGTAATTATACTAATAGTTTATTTACCTTAGATTAGTAAGGATTTAGTAATATAATAGTCCCTTATATCTCTTATACTATACTAATATCTTAGATATATACTACTTTCTCCTAGAAATCCCCTTAGTTAGCTAATCTTTTTTTTACTAGGGTATTTTACTAACTAGCCTAAGCTAGGCAGCTTCTTCTTTTCTTACTAGGGTATTTTCCTCCCCTAAAGGCATCTTACTACACCTCTTTATAAAGACTAGGTATTTTCCTCCCTAAAGGTATCTTACTATATCTTCTTTAATATATTAGTATCTTTTCTTTTACTAGTTCTTTAGTAGCTACTATCTTCTTCTAAAGCTCTAGTAAAAGTGCCTTATTTATTAGGGGTTTGCCTTTATAATTAAACCTTCTTAATAGCGTATTTACTAGGTTACTCTTCCCTAGTCTATACCTAATTATAAAGTAAAAGGGGCATAGAAATATACACTATCTAGCCTACCTTTTATTTAACTTTTACTACCTTATAAAGGTCTATAAGTTATAGTAATCTAATAGGACCTTAACTAGGGTTACTATACCTTTAATATAGTGTTACTAGTGCTTAAATAACTTTACTATAGTAAGTAACTCTTAATTAGCTATACTATAGTTATACTTAGTGTTTATAAACTTCCTTAACTAAAAGGCTACTAGATATTAATAGCCCTTATTATTCTATTAAGATAGGATTCTTACTATTATAAAGACTAAAGTATTTATCTTAATACACACTAGTTAACTTAGGTTATAATAATAGAGAAGGGCGCTTACTAGAAAGCGTCTTTTAGCTAGCTAAACGCTAGCTACTCCTTTACTTTAAATATAAACCTCCTAGTCTAGATACTATTTTAACTACCCTTTATTAATATATATAATAGTGCTATAATCCTAGAGTATTTATAGATAAACTATTAGTAAAAGTTATAGAATCCTAAGAAGAACTATATATCCTTAAAGCTTATAGGCTCCTTCTAGTCCTAGATTATAGTAACCCTATATATATTTATTAAAATCCTATTAACTAATAGGATAAACCCTAGGAATTTCACTAACTCCTAGTAAAATAAGCATTTTAAGGGTTTTATATATAGCTTTACTAACCTTATATATTTTAAGACTTCCTTAATATATATAGTGTGCTTCTCCTATATTTTTAAAAAGATAAGAATATTATCTAGATATACTATATAAATAGTATTAACTAGCTTATAAAGCACTTTATAAATATAGCTCTAAAAAGTAGCTAGGGTATTAGTTAACCTAAAGGGCATTATAAGGTATTTATAGTGTCTATAATATATATAAAATACAGTCTTTTACTTATTACCCTTTTTAATATAAATTTAATAGTAAGTATTCTTAATATTAATCTTTAAGAAAAAGCAGGCCCCTTAGCACTAGTCTAGGATCTCTAAAATTAGGGGAGAGTATAGTAATTCTTCTATATTACTTTATTAAGTCCCTAATAATCTATATATAGTTAGAGTATCCTATCCTTCTTTAGTATAAATAGAATAGGTATGCCTATAAGGCTCTTAGAGGGTCTTATCTAGCCTTTCTATAGGTTTTTATTAATATATTTATAAAGCTCCTTTAGCTTGCTTTAAGAGAGAGGGTAAATTAGCCTATATAAGGGCATTGCCCCTAGTGTTAGGTTAATTATATAGTTAGTTACTTTTCTTAATAGTAAACTCCTTACCTTATCTAATATAAACATATCTTTAAACTTATATAGTTCCTTAGGGATATCTTTAATAGTTCTATATACTTTTACCTCCTTATTATCTTTAAGGGTAATAAACTTATCTTCTATAACTCCTATAATAGCATATATAATAGTCTTATTATATATTACTTTTATAAACTTATAAGGAGTTATAAGTAAAAAGGCTTTCTTTCTTTTCTTAAACTACTACTCTTATAAGTATAAATAAAGGTATATATACTCTTCTATAAGTATATATATTCTAATTAATATAGGGCTTCCCCTTACTCTTAGGTCTTTATCTATAGCTATATATAGTAGCTTAAGGTCCTTTTCTTTTTCTCTTAAGTCCTTAATTATAATAGGTACCTTATAGATACTATATTAGAGGACTATAAGGGCCCTTACTACCTTAATAATAGGTACTATAGCCTTAGCCTAGTTAAGCTTATAGGCCTATGTAAATTTAGCGCTAATAATATTAATCTTAGCGTAGCTATCTAAATCCGCCGCTATTTTAATATCTTTATGCCTATAAATAGTAACTAGTGTGTAAAATTAATACCTTATTAGCACCTTATTATTTAAGGTAAAGGTAAGGGCATTTACTTTTACCTTAGGACATTTCCTAGCCTTCTTAGGGCTCTTTCTTTAGCTTATTATAATTATATATAATATACCCTATACTATTATAGTTATAATATCTCCTTTTATCCTTAGGTTTATTATTATTTAGGTAGGTAGCTAGGGTCTTTTCCTAGTCCTTATCCCTTTAGTCCCTATAAGGTCTATAACCTTAGGGAGAGTTATTTCTATAATACTAGAGGTTCTTATTTAGGCCCTTATCTCCTAAATACTTAGGCTTTTGCTTACTCTTTAGTATAGCCTTCTAGAATTACTATATAAGTTATATAACCTTTTCTTAAGTCTTTCCTATAATAGAGGTATATAGGTTAATATAGTCCTATAGTTTAGGGAGTAATTTTATAAAAATATAAGAGCATAGGACTTTTCTATAGCTCTTTCTAGGTATTTCTCTAGTAAATCTAAGTAAATACTAAATTTAATAGGGCTTTAGCCCTTATATTACTTTATGTTTTCTAGCTATATAGCTATTTAGGCATTATGATTTATAGAGTCTTAGAGTAGCATAAGGGTCTAAGTCTAGAATTTATTTTAGTTATCCTTAAGGTTATCTTAGCTATTAGCCTGTTATTCCTTAAGGTATCTATCCTATCTTACCTTATAGTTAGTATATATATAGTTAAGTGCAAAGAGGATTTTTAGTAGTTATATTAGTACTTTTTCTTTGCCTTATTAAAGGCATAGTTTAGGTTATTAATTTATATCTTATACTTTTATAGGTTTATAGGGTATTAGAGGTTAGTAATATTTTAGACTTTAATCTCTTAGCTACTATAGCTTAAGGAAGTGCTAGCTTTTTACTACCTTTTTACTTATTCTTCTTCTAAGTTAAGCTATAGTAAGTTAATAAGTTCTTATTCTTAATCTTATAGTTTCTAAAGTTATTCTAGCTAAGTAATTTACTCTATTACTACTATAGCTTTAGTACTAAGGGTAAAGGGTCTAATCTTAAGTATAGTAATCTCTATAGAATATAGCGTGTTCTTAGCTATAGTATTACCCTTATTTAATTAGTTCTAGTTATTATCTAATATTACTCTAGCGGATTAGGTAGTTCTCCCTTTATATTACTCTTAGGTAGCTAGTAAGTAAAGCTTTAGAATTATAAGAATAATAATAGCTAGATAAGAGGTATAGGGGCTCTAGTATATTAACTAAAGCTTACTAAGTCTAAGTGTGTTATACGTGTGAGTCACTGCTTTATAGCTAGTGGCTTGCTAGTGTCACGTGGACCTAGCCCTAGGGTCTAGCTTGCCCGCGGGGTGCGCTAGTGCGCCTAGTGCGCCTTGTGTTATAAGTGGGGCCTCACATATACCTATATATTTAAATCCTAGTATTAATATAAAGAAATTTAATAGTATATAAAATTATAACTACCTAAGTAAGGTAAGTATATACTAATACTAATGCTTAGATAGCTAAATATAACTAAGATATAAACTATTAGTTATCTTTACTAGGGATAGTAAGCTATTTAATAAAAAGAAAGCTTTTTAAATAATATTTATAACTAATTAATAAATAGAATTAGTTATAGGAGTATATATACCTTATATAATAAATTATATAGTTATAATAATAGTAGTACTTAGGTAAATTAAGAATATAATAAGATAATTTAGATATACTATTATAATTAGTAAAAATATATAATAAAAATATTAATAAAGTTACTAAGGTTATCTAAAAAGTAGTTAAAACTAAGGATTAACCTAGGGATAATAATAATAATAATATTATAAGTATATTACTAAATATATTTATAAAGAAGTAAGTATATAACTAAGTAATAAAAGATTTAATTAAGAATAACTATAAAATAATTAAGAAAAGAAAATAATTAAAAGAGAAGTAAATAAGTTAAAAAATAATAAATCTATTAACCTAATAGATAAAGAAAATAATAGTATAGTAAAGGTTAATTTAACCTAAGTAAAAGGTAAATTCCTAAACTAAAACTTAAACTAGAAAGTAATAAAGGGACTAAATTTATAAATACTAAGGTTAATAATAGTAATTTAAAGAGTAAATTTAATAAAGAAATAAATAAAGAAGTTAGTAAAATACCTATAGAATACCTTATTAAGCTATTATAAGTATATATATAAATAAAGAAACTTAACTTTAAACCTTTATTTATTAGATTTAAATAGCTTAGCTTTAGAATAAAAGCTTTTAAGCTAATACCTAAGATTAAAGTAATAGTGTATTAAAGAATATAGGAAGAATTTAATACTAAATATAAAGAAAAGGGTATTAAAGGGATTAATTTTAGTAAGTTTAAATATATTATATAGGGTTATAAGAAAGCTATATAAGATATTTAGTATATAAGATAGGTTTATATATATAAATTTACCTAAAGGGTACTATAATAGTATTAAATAGTTTAGAAATAAACTTAGGGAATATATATTTTATATTATAGTAAAATATAATTATCTAGATTTTTACTATTTTTAAAGAATAAAAAGCTATATTAAGTGTAAAATAAATAGTAATAAAGCATACTAGAAGGCCTATATATTAAATTATAGTTAATTTAATAGAATATAGTATAATAAGAAAGGTAAAAAACTAGGTAAAAATAGTAGTAGTAGCCTTTTATAATAAGGTAATAATTAAGTATAACTAATAGATAGCTATATATAATAGTATAATATCCTTACTACTATAAGCTAATTTATTAGCTCTTTATTTTATAGATAAATTTAGTGTAGTTAATACTATAATTATAAGTACTTTAGCTAGTATTAGGTAAGTAAATTTACTTTATATTAGTATAAAGAAAAAGCTAATAAAAAGATTATTAGAATTCTAATAAAATAAGAAGAGAAGTAAATAGTATAAGAAAAGTAAAATTAATAATCTTATAAACTAAATTAATAAGGTATAAAAGGATTTTAAAGAAATTAAAAGTAAGTTAGCTAATATAAATATAGTTATTTAAGATTTAATAAAAGATATTTATAATTTAGTAAAGGTAATAAAAGAGAAGTTAAAAAGTTTTAGGGCTAAATTTATATAAATATCTAAGATATTAAAAGCCTAAAAGAGAGACTTATAAACCTTAAGTTAGGTAAGATATTAATTAAATTTAATAAGTAACTTAATATATTAAAATAAAATATAATTAAAAAGGATAAATATAAGAAAAAGATTATAAATTTAGTAACTACTATAATAAAGGTACTAAAGGAAGTATAAGCCTAAGTAATAACTATTAAAAGTCTTATAAAAGATTAAAAAGGATTAAAAGAGAATATAAAGAAAATAAGATTTACCTTAGTAAAGCTAATTCTAGTAGTAAAATCCCTAAAGCTATAGGTATAGCTATAGGTAATACTAGTTCCTATAACTCTAGTTTTAATAATACTAGGCTTAGGTAAAACTAGTAAGTAATAAGGTAAATTACACTAAGAAACACTAAAAATAAGTAAAAGTATTTATAAAATAAAATAAACCTACTAGTAACACTAAGTAAAAGGCTTAAGTTACCTAGAAAGTTTAGTTTAAATATAAAGGTAGCTTAAATAGTTTCTTAATAAGCTATACTAAATATACTAGTATTATTAGGACATAAATAAAGATAGTAAAAACTAAGAGATAAATAGTATTACTAATAATATAATGTCAGGAGCGCAGAGGTCAGAGACAGGACGTTCGTCGGAGCGGATCTTCGGAGGACCTTCAGGCCACGTAAATAACAAAGAGGCTAGCTAGCTATAAGATAGCTATGTGCTTATAGAGCGGGGTATTTCTTAAGGACTATGCATATTATTAGTGCTAGGCTAGAGATTAAAACCTTCACGCACCTACCCCTAGCTAGCATCTATTAAGCAGCGACTACGAGAATCTTAGCCATTACTTCGTTCATTTAACCCTAGGCTACAAGCCGTGACATATAAGTACTAGTTATTAAGGTAATAAAACTATAGACTAAGGAGGAAGATAAATTTACTAGATTACTAAACTAAGGGGATAAATTTAGACTTTAAAAAAGGAATTAAATTTTATTAGGTAATAAGGTAAGAATCTAGAATTAGACTAAAATAATATTAGAAAGGGTAGTTAAATAGTAGGATTTAATAACTTACTAGAGAAAAGAATATAAAGGAATTATTATTTAATATAATAATTTTATTAGTATAATTAAGGATATATATTACTAGAAGGAATTATAGAATTAAGTAATTTTATATAATAGTAATTATAAATATAGTAGTAAATACGCTAAATATGTTTTTCTTTTATATAACCTAAGTAATTAGATAATTTTTAATTTACTTAGCTAAATAAAGAATAAATCTAGTTATGTTTTAGCTACTTATAACTAGGATAGTTATCTTTTAAGGCATACCTAGTACTTATTACATAGCAAAATAAAGGAGGCTAATAAAAGACTAGGTTTAGATATTAATAGTAGAATTTAACTTACTTCTTATATTATACACTACCCTTAATAGTAGCTTTTATAAGTAAACTTAGCATAAATTATAACCTATTAGATCCGTTAGCCCCTCTGACGGATTTGACTCCCTATCGTGTATAACCAGCACGTAACAACTATTCTATAACTACTTTATAAAGGTTTCTTATAAAAGAGGGTATCTAGCACTAAAAGGCACTATAATAACCTAAATTATTACCTAAAGTAGCTAAAAAAGGCTTAAATTTATATATAAATATTTATATAAGTTACTCTCTTTTTAGTGGTATTAGATCTTTTTAGATAAAAGTATAATTAAATATAGAAAAGGGAGCGTTAGAAATAGGTTTATTATAATTAAGTATATATATAAAAATAGCTATAACTCTTATAACTTACTTTTCTAGACTAAGTAACTTCTTCTATAATATATTTAACCTTAAATAAAGCTAATAAGGTATTTATAAATATTCTAAGGCATTATTATATTTAATTATTATACTTTATTATATATACTTTATAAAGACTATATAGTAGCATATAGTAGTATTATAGTGTGCTAAATCTTAGAATACCTTTAAGAGTAACTTCTAACTATTACTAAACTAGGTTATATATTTACTTAAGATAATGCTCTAATATATAAAGCTTAAATTATATAAGATTAGTTAAAGGAATAGGCTAATAAGAATATAGTTAAATTAGTAAATTAGCTACTATACTTACCTAACCTTAATCCTATTAAAAACCTCTAGAAACTTATAAAAGAAGAAATTATAAAGTAATATTTAGAACTAGCTTTAATAATAACTTTAAATTATAGTCTAGAAAAGCTTTATAAAGCCGCTATTAAAGGTTAGGAGTAAATTAAAGAGAATATTATAAATTAGCTAATTAAATTAATACTACGGCAAATTATAGCTACTATATATATAAGAGAGTGATATATAAAGTATTAGGCCTTATAGACAAAAGAGGAATTAATTCCTAGTATAATTATATAATTTATATTAGATTAGAGTTAAAATTACATGTGTGGCGAGGCAATTAAATTACAAGGTTAATTTGCCTAATGGGGTTAATTTTCGTGGTTATCCAGACTTCCGCTACCCCACTGTACATAGCCTACTAGGTTCTCCTTTTAGCTTCTGTCTGCCCTGCCCCTCTTCCTGTTCGTTGCAGCCTCCCCACCAAGCATACCAAGCATCCGGACGGCCGTTTATTACCCCGACGACTGAACAAGAGGGCACCTCAGAACGTTGCAACGGAGTCTCCTTGCTGCAAATATCGAACTTTGGCTTGTGTGGGTCACTATGGCATCTCCTTCCATTACATTGAACCGCATTCTCGCGGCTGCCCCGGCCACGACCAGAGGCCAGCCGACTCAGCTGTCCGCTGATTCCAAAGGTCAACGGATAGCTTACGCGGTACGTCCTCACACGAAAATCCTCAGCGTCCCTCCTTTCAAATTCCACGAGACTCTTACAAGCCGTTACAGTCTGGCAAATCCATCTTCGTCCGCTCAATTGACAATCCTGCTGATTGTAAAGAGTTCACCGGCCACACGGCTGCCACGACCGTCGCGCGTTTCTCTCCTAGCGGGTTCAAAGTAGCCAGTGGTGATGCAAGTGGCATGCTTCGCGTTTGGGAACCAGACAATATCGAAAAGACGATCGGCGAATACCCCATTATATCTGGTCGACTCAACGATGTTGCTTGGGATGGCGAGTCTCAGCGCGTTATTGCCGTAGGTGACGGAAAGGAGCAATTCGGGCGTTGCATCACTGCCGACAGCGGGAATTCGGTCGGAGAAATCATCGGACACTCCAAGTCCGTGAATGCTGTGGCAATGAAGCCTCAGCGTCCTTTCCGTGCCGCAACTGTTGGTGACGACGGCAACATGGTCTTTTATCATGGTGCCCCTTACAAGTTCAACGAAAAGAGTGCCTTGCACAAGGGATTCGTGCTGGGAGCATCATACTCACCCGATGGAGCTTTCTTGGCAACTGTTGGCGCCGACAAGAGAATACAACTGTACGATGGAAAGACCGGCGAAACGTTGAGGCAGATTGGTGACGGGAGCACACGGGCAGTATTTTCGCGCTTTCTTGGTCTCAAGACAGCAAGAAGTTCGCCACGGCAAGTGCAGATCAGACAACAAAGCTGTGGGATGTCCATTCGGGCAGTGTCATCCAGTCTTGGAAGTTTGGCGACGGTGTAAGCATTCGTGACCAGCAAATGGGTGTTGTCATCCCCATGGTCGAAGTGACGGTTTAATAATCAGCGTCAACCTTGATGGTGAGCTCATTTATTTGAAGGAGGGCGAAAAGGAGCCGGTCAAGGTTGCGCAAGGTCACTCGAAAAGCATCACAGCCTTGTTTGGTTCGTCTGACGGCAAGGCAAGTGCGCTCTGGACAGGCAGTTTTGACGGTCGCGTCTGCCACTGGGATATCAAATCCGGTGCTGCCAGCATCGTTGACGGCGAGTCTCACACAAACCAAGTTGTCCAGATTACAGGCCGAGCGGCCATGATTTACACAGCCAGCTGGGATGACACCGTTAAGATTGCGGACGAGTCAGCGGGCACATTTATTGGCCAGTCTATCAAACTCTCAGCGCAGCCCAAGGGTGCAAGTGCCTCTGATGTAGCTCTTTATATCGCCACAGTTTCATCTATCGCGGCCTACTCCAACGGACAACTCTTGAAAGAGACGCCTGTCACATATGCTCCTACATCTATCGCCGCTTTTGACAACCTGTTAGCTGTCGGCGCTGACCAGAATTCCGTCAAAGTGTACAAGGCGAGCTCTAATGGTGCTTTGGAAGAGATTCAAACATTGAAGAGCCCCACGGGAACGATATCCACTCTAGCGTTCTCCAAAGACGGAACGCATTTGGCCGCCGGCAACAGCATTGGCAAAATATATGTATACAAGACGGGAACGTGGGAGGTGGCTTCAGACCGCTGGTCCGCCCACACAGCGCGTGTGACGTGCATTGCCTGGGATGATAGCGGTGCTTATGCGGCAAGCGGGAGTTTAGATACGAACGTCTTTGTTTGGTGTTTGGAGAAGAAGAACCAGGGAAAAGGATCAAGGCTGCCAACGCTCACAAGGACGGCGTCAACGGTATCTCCTGGATAGAGTGCGGTCAGATCGCGAGTGCGGGAGGTGATGCAAATGTCAAAATTTGGGACGTCGAGAATTTGCCATGAAGTAGAGGCCTGGCATAGAAGAGCGTCTTTTATTCCTCTCTTTGGCTAAGGACAAAGAAAAGTGCAATATGAATGATGATTGAAGCAATGAGCAAACATGGCGCCCAACTCCGGCCCAATGTGGATCCCGCCGTACGCCGATATGGTTCTCCTCAGTATCTTTCCGTGGACTGCGGGTAAAAGTAAAACAATGGATGATCGCAAAGCCTTTGCACCTAGTCATGAGACATGTGTGATACTTCTTCCTTGTTCACTTCCAGCGGCTTGATCTCCCAGAGTCGCAGAGCCCTTTGGTCTTTGCGCTTGACATCATGTGCCGGCCAACGCGTCGTCTTGTTCTCCTCCCATAAAAGGATCGCCTTATGGATCGCTTCCCGAAGGTCTTGGAGACTGGAGACAACGCGATTCTGTAAGCTCGTTTGCGGACGCAATGGGTGTCATGAAGATAACCGGTAAGCTTACCTCGCTGAACTCATGACGGCGTATCCTTGCTTTGCCAAATGCTTTGCCATTTCAGTTTGGTGATCATCTAGTAGTCCCGTGTTGGGCACCACCACAAGAGGCAGCCCCAATCTCCAGGCATCCAGTATTGTTCCGGTGCCTATGATCAACTGAGCGCTTAGAAGCAGTAGTGGATAAATTGAACAAGTGGAACAGTCGCGAGTCTCACCTGCGTGTGATATTACAAGGCCTGGGGCTCGTTGGCCCTGGCGTGCCTGACACAGCACCATTTCATCCTTGAGAAGATTGTGCTTTACATCAAAAACTTCCACTTGGAACCCAAGTGGTAGCTTGCGCTTGTGCTCTGCAAACACGGTAGTGGCCCAGGTGACGTCTGGTCCGCACTGGACATGTAGAGCTGTGAAGTCTTGAGAATGAAGGAATTCCCAAAATGAAGGCTGTAAAACCTCTTTGGTCAGGGCTTTGAACCCGACGGTTGCGCCGACAGTGACGAGGCAGTACCTCTCGAGACCGCTCGAGTTCGGAGGCATACTGCGTGGTTTGCAAGTTGCGCATCAACAAGAGTCGACTCGAAATCTGGTTGGTGTAATTGATGAAGCTTCAAGCCGGGATGCAAAAGCTTTGGCAAAACCCCGGCAAAACCAATCCAGGGTCCCTGAAGCCGCCGTCAATTGACGACCCAAAATTCTGGAAGCTCGTCGGCACATAGACAAGGACAAGGCCACACAAAATTCCATTTTTCGACATGGCTTCGGCTTCTCCTGCCGCGAGACTCTGCGCGCTGGCATGTCGCAGGGCCTCATCACCTGCCCAGCGACTACCTCGCGCACAGCACCTCTCTCGACGAGTCCAACGCGCATTTAGCACATCCCCTGCACGATGGGCCCGCGAAGAAGGCGAGACGGCAGACGCACCGCAGACGCTGGACCTGAAGACGATGAACAAGGCCTTTGCGGAGAGTGCCACGCCAGAAGGACTCCGACAGCTAGACGAGCTGGCCAAGACGAATGGCCACAACACGATTGACGAGTTCCTGACGGCAAAGCTGCGAGAGACTCCCGGGTGGGCGTCGGAGGATCGTTCGCTAGAAGAGGAATTGATCAAGGATGACGTGGGCGAGAAGCCGAACAAGTCGTCGTTTTGGTTCGACGAGGAGGATCCTGAGACCAACACGGAAGAACACGATGAGTTTGACGAAGATGACATTACGTCCATGGCACACGGCAAGTTGGAAGAAGTGCGAGAGATGAGACACTACGCTCGACTTGCGGCGTGGGAGATGCCCCTTCTCGCAAGTAAGTTTCTTTCTGCAAGAAACCATTCTGTACTCTATATATCTGTCGTGGCAACCAGCCTCGGAAACTGACCTTTTTTTTTTTGTTTTTGTTGCAAAGAATTTGCCAAACCTTTCGAGCCCCCTACAGAGAACCAAGTCCTACGCTGGCGCTACACAACCTACATGGGCGAATCCCACCCCGCCGAGCGCAAAGTCGTCGTCCAATTCTCACCTTCGGACTTTAAACTCACCCCCGTTCAGACAGACAAGCTCAGGAAGCTCGCTGGCCCGCGGTACAACCCTGAAAAGGACCTCGTCAAAATGAGCTGCGAGAGCTACGAGCACAAGGCGCAAAATAAGCTGTACTTGACGGGCCTGGTAGACGACTTGATTGCGGCGGCAAAGGACCCCAAGGACACGTTTGAGGATGTACCGCTGGATCTGAGACACCACCAAGTGCGTGAGAAGCCTCGGTTCCCCAAGGAGTGGAGAATGACAAACAAGAGGAGATTGGAGCTGGAGGAGCAGAGGAAGGTGGCTGCGATGGAGGACCTGAAGAGGGCGGAGAGCGGATTGCTGGTAGATGGGAAGAAGGCGATTGACGATTATTTGATGCAGAAGTTGGTGGAGGAGCAGGAGGAGCAGAGGGTTGCGGAGATGGTGCCTGTGCAGAAGGGCAAGGCGAGGAGGTAGGATATTTTTGCTTGGGGATCTTGATGCATGGCTTGTATGTATGAGTCATAGAGATGGCGTGTGGCCCTGGTGGCATTTAATGTTTGGGCTGCCATGTATTATACGGATTAGTACACTTAAGCATAGATGTTGCATTTTTCAAGGACTTTGAGCGGTTCGGGTGCATGTATAATAACGTGGTTGATGGGTTGTGCTGACCGTTTAACGACGCAGACTACTTCTGGCAAAAGAAGGAATCTTTGCGCAATCGGGGCTGATTGCTCGAAGAAGAATGGTCCTTTCTCATTATTAATAGAAGGGGCCCGGTCAAACTCGCTTGGGTGTTCTAGTTGCCGCGCCGTTAATAGCCCGAGCTGCCTAGCTGCCACCCGAATAAAGGGGCACATAGTAAATCTCGGCTCCAATAAAGTTGATCTCGTATCCAGGGTGGAGCCTTTGACTAGCAGAATAGCATATGCTTAGCATATGCCAGATTATACCACTATATTATAGGGCATATACTACCTATAACCCCTATAACTAACCGACCGACTGACCGACTGACTGACTAACCGACTGACTGACTGACTGACTGACTGACTGATATAAATTGACGAATTGACGAATTAACTGACTGACTGACTCAAATTAACGGAATTCGCACTAATATACTGTGGTCTTTGGCATATGCTTTGCATATGCTAAGTATATACAGTAATTTTTCACCGCCTGCCTAATCAGGGTCACAAGGCTCCACCCTGGATACGAGATTAACTTTGTTAGAGCCGAGATTTACTGTAACCCCGAATAAAGAGGGACCAAAGATGCTCGCTCGGGGGCGGCACAGGGTCATTTCGTCAAGTGGCGCCTTGTCAAATGTTGGACCGCGAAGCTAGGGTTCAATATACAATACACCCCTGAATTATTTTACAAATCTACATGACAGGGTAATTGAGCCAATTAGATACCAGCTAGGAAATAAAGGAGACAGGGGTGGTACATTCTAGTACTAGGAACCTGCGTGGAAATTAATGTACTCTTTTGTGGCGCTGTATACCTTGCATATTTCCCTTGTAGCTCTCTAAAATAATACAGGGGTTATAGTTTACTTACAGCTGATCACAGCTGTTAGAGAGGAACGAACAGCTGGGGCATGTAGATTTGTAAAATAATTCAGGGGTGTATTGTAGCTGCATGGATTGAGTTGTCTGACCCTGTAAGAGGGTGTGGATAGCTACTTAAATAGCTATATACCTATACTATAAGGGGTGTAATTTACCTATATAAAAACATACTATATATTTACTAAGGTACTAGAAAAGGACTAGGGCTCTAGGACCTTGTGTCTTAGCAGTTAAATGCGGCGACTATCGCGTACCAAGGAGGGCGCTCTGACTGTAGCTCTGACACAAATCACTAAAGAAGTAACATGCAGCGACTGGCTGGCTGCCGACCTGGCTTTGGCATAGGTTGTTCTGGTTCTCAACAAGTGCGATCATCCGCTGGGGTATTACCTGGTAACTCGGGTTGTTACCCCGAGAGACCAGACGTTTCCTCCCCGCGCTGTTTTTCCCTTCTCTTCGACTTGATTCCCTCTGGAGGGCCTCTGGAGCGCGCCTTGTCACTCTTCAAGACAATACCGGATCCTAGATCTTCCCTCTCGCTCTCGGCCAACGCCTCACCCACGTCCGTGGACCCCGATACTTGATTTCCCCTGCCAAGCCCCAACCTCCAAAGGCTGCTGTCAGCTCGTTGTCGTCATGGCCAAAATCAAGCAAGGGCAGCAAGGGCCCATCCCGGCCTTTGAGTCCACGTCTCTCGACGCCATCACCGCTCAGGTCGAGCTTCTGCGCAAGACGTACCGCACCAACAAGACCAAGGACATCAAGTTTCGCCAGCAACAGATCCGCAAGCTGTACTGGGGCATCGTCGACTATGCCCCGCTCATCGAAGAGGCCCTCATGAAGGACATGGGCAAGTCCAAGTTCGAGGCCCACCTCACCGAGATGGACTGGGTCAAGAACGAGGCCATCAACGTCGCCAACAAGCTCGAGACCTGGGCCAAGGATGAGAGCATCGTCGACCTGCCCATGACCTACTGGCCCATGAAGCCGCGCGTCAGGAACGAGCCCCTCGGCCAGATTCTCATCATCGGCGCCTTCAATTACCCTTTCCAGCTCAACATCACGCCCCTCATTGGCGCCATTGCCGCCGGCAACTGCGTCGTCCTCAAGCCATCGGAGCTATCGCCCCACTCCGCCATGATCATCAAGAGAATCGTTGACGAGTATCTCGACCCCGAATGCTACGTGTGCATCAACGGCGCCCTCGAGGAGACCAAGCATGTCCTGGACCACAAGTTCGACAAGATCATGTTCACTGGCGGCAAGAAGACGGGTGCCATTATTGCCACAAAGGCGGCACAGTCGCTGACCCCCGTTCTTTGGAGCTCGGCGGTTTGAATCCAGCCTTCATCACCAAGAGTGGCGACGTCAAGCTCGCTGCCCGGCGTCTCTTGTGGCAGAAGTGCTTGAACGCCGGCCAGCTGTGTCTGTCGCACAACTACGTGCTCATTGAGCGCAGCGCACTCTCCGAGTTCGTTGACGAGCTCAACGTGCAGTATCGCACGTTTATGCCCAAGGGCGGCAAGGACAGCGACTTGTCTCGCATCGTCAACAAGGGCCATTATGACCGTCTGATGAAGATGCTCAACAACACCAAGGGCAAAGTCGTCATGGGTGGCTCGTCTGATGAAGAGAAGCTGTGGATCGAACCGACTGCCGTGCTGGTGGACAGCATCGAGGACAGCATGATGGTCGAGGAGAGCTTTGGTCCCATCTGGTCCATCATGCCTTTCGACAGCCTTGACGAGGCTATCGAGATTGCAAACAAGGTCGACCCGACGCCGTTGGCGCTCTTTACCTTTGGTACTGACGCGGAGAACAACAAGGGTAAGTTGAGATGTAACAGATACCTCTTTTTCTGCATTTCAATACGGAAGAGACAACCTTGCACAATGGAGCGAGAAAGCGTAGTTGCTGACCCTGCTTCTTTTCTCGTTCATCTTATAGTCCTCGAGAACGTCACCTCTGGCGGTGCTACCATCAACGACGCCTTCTTCCACGCCTCGATCAACGCCACTCCCTTCGGCGGTGTCGGCGGCTCCGGACAGGGCAACTATCACGGATACTACTCCTTCAAGGCATTCAGCCACCAGCGTGTCATAGCCCAGGTTCCCGCGTGGGCTGACAAGCTTCTCCGCGTGCGCTACATGCCGTACTCGTTCTCCGAGCTGGACCGTTTCCGCACGCTGAACGGCCAGTCGCCCAATTTTGACCGAGACGGCAACGTCATCGCGGGCCTCAAGTACTGGCTCGGGTTCATGGGAGGCATGGGAGGCAAGAGCACGACCGGCGCAGCAGCAAGGTGGGGAGTTCTGTTCGCCCTCATTTCTGCGTTCCTTCGGCTGAAAAGAAAATTTCAATAGGCCTGCAAACGATGCTAAGCGGTTGTCGGGCGAAAGCGGTTGAGACGAAGCCATTTTTCCACCCCATGAAAACCCGATACCCATGTTTTGACGCTATTTCTTTCAGCGGAGAATTATCATCGTTTTCCATCATCTGCCGTCAATGTGTCGTGAGGCGAGCAATGCGATGTGGGGGCCCTTTGATGTGTGGGTTGCATCTTTCAGGGCGATGGCGTTGGCGAAGTCTGTTTATTTCTTTGGCTCGGCTCTCTGTCGCTATCACCCGTTTTGACTTCCAAATTTGTACCTGATTCCGAGAGCATGTCAAGTATCAGGTAAGAAGTATGTTGACTCATCTAAGAAAGGACTAGAATAACAAATGAATCTGTGAGATGCATCTATCCACACGTACTGTAACAGCCACCAATTCGATTTCGTCTCATTTATTTCAGCTTCTACGTCCCTACTCTCAAAAGCGATATCTACCGACCGACCAAAATCGCAGCCAACCTCCTCCCCTCTCACCACCCAGATACAAATCATCATCCGCAGACTCCTCCCCATCTCCACCGCCTCCTGATACCCCATCATGACCATGTCCTCGTCAACCCTCAGCCCATTTTCCACCAGCGCCAAAATCACGCTTCGGCACCGCGCAATCTCCCTCACCGTAGCAACGTCGATCCAGTCATTCTGGCTCGAATACACCTTGCTGCTCACGCTCTCCTCCATCTTATTCACCCCCACCTGCTGCTGGGCCTCCCCTCCCCTTCGCGTGCTTGCTGATCCAGATGTACCCGTTGACGCCCAAAATCACATCAATCTTGCCAGAGCCGTTGGCGCCGTCCATGGTCCAGACCTGCCTCTTGGAGCGGACGACACCCCCGCCGCCGCCGGTGCCAGACACGCTTACGAACACGCCGTTTCGCAGTTTCCCGTACTTGAGAGATCGGGTGTGCAGAGATGCTGCGCCATCCTGGTGAAGCTGCTGGACTTCAGCGACGACGAGGTCCCCCTCTGCGAAGAAGGATCGGATCTGCAGCTCGTCTGTTTCGGTGCGCTTGCGCAGAATGCCTCCGGGAGGTTGATGGCGGAGATCTGGAGAATCGCCAGCTGCGAGGCCGATACGTCGACGCGCCATCGCTTGGGGTGCACTTCCAGGATGCGTCCCACTACCAGGTCGCCTATCTCGGGGTGTAGCGGGCGCGGAGGGGCCGCACGGAGAGGAGCTTGTTGGTCTTGGTGAGGGTGCCTGCGAGGGAGGAGGTGATGGACTGGGTTGAGGGGAGGATGTATGTCCCGTGGCCGCTGGGGACGGCGTAGTTAGTTACTCTGAGGTCTGGATTTGGATGTAGACAAGGGGAGGTGTAAGCGTACCGCATCCATTGGGGATTCGATGTGATTACCGTTCCGGGTGTGAGAATCTCATCGGCCATGGAGTCGTCGTCGTCGGCGCTGCTGCGTCGGCGCTTGGGTGCGCGCATGGACACGTCGCCTTGGATGTTGGCGCCGCCGTCTGATTCGGAGTCGGACATGGCATCCTGGGCGGCGACAATAGAGGTTAGGGCTCGTTGGGAGGCCGGTTGAGGGCGGAGGATGGTGATGGGCATCGTGACGGTCGTGGTGGTAAGGCTGCGATAGCAGCGAGGGGGTGCGATGCTCCTTCGTATTCTTGTAGTGGGCTTTGGGTGGGTGGGTGCCGTTCTTACGATGTGCGAGGAAGGGGACTGGTGGAGATGGAATGTGTTTGTGCTTGAGCTGTGGTTGAGAACAACCAAGTGGTTGATGAGTTTTGAGGTGAGGTTAAAGTGAAGTGGGTCCTTGTGAATGGAAGATTTCGATGGAGCTGCCATGGAGGAACCCAAGAGAGGGGGAGGTTTCGCAAGGTTTTCATAATGATTATTAGCATCTCGGTAGACTGCATCGGCCAATCCTAGTAGTCATGCAGTTTCATCGAAACTCAACTCGGGGTCCATCGCCACCGTCAATACGTAAAAGAACGTAGCTTACCGACAGCACTCTCACTCGACTATGCAGGATGTACATCTGCACCTCACTGTACACTGTCGCCAGCCCGAGTGTCATTGACCACGTTTGAGCTTGACACGGCATTCCGTATCGGCCAAGATAGCAATAACAGCAATGAGCATTTCCATGTCTCGTTGATCCATGGGTCTTGGAATCAGAATCAAAATCCACCAACGGGCCCTCTAGAGTGTCTACATCTTTAACCCACCACCTCTGAGATGTAAGCGCGATGGAGTAGTCTGCTGTGACCTGCTCACCCTACTCAAGTTTCCAAAACCTAGCATAAATACTCGGGTGACTGACTTCTCTTTACCCAACGACAGCAGAAAGCTTGAAAGTATCTAAGAATAAAACTCTCTTCTTTCGCCCAGGAATATTCATACACTCAAATGTGATATTGTACACGCCCAGTCGAGATATCCATCGTCCGACCAAGACTGTCCCGAGGCCCTTGGTGTCTCAACAACTTCATCACCCAAGCACGCTCACCGAAAAGCCCGCCAAAGCCCCATCCATGCTAGACCCAAGGATATGCCTGTAATTCCAAACCTCCTGCTTCTCATCCCAAACATGGATTTACTCTGCAAGATAGCCTGTCGCTGCTTCTCGAGCTGTGACATGCCGGAGAAGTAACTGTAGGCTCCTAACCCGAAGAGTGCGCCGCTGCCTGCGCTCATTCGTTAGCAATTCAGTGCACAGGCAAGGTGTTGCAACATCTTCGTTCCTCCTTTAGTTCGAGTGCAGACAACACGGAGTTTCGTACCAACGATTTTGCAGCTGAGACAATCATCGCCGCGGTCTTGTCGCAACAGCCCCTTGAGGTCTTCTGGCCTGTCGAGAGAATGGATTGTGGGAAGCTTGTCGCCTGCCATGATGGGAATTGACAGGTTGCAAGGTCAAAAATGCCAATGGAGGCCAACAATGGAGGCCAATGGAGTGACGGCCGGGAAGCTAGCTGGAGGGTCGGGGAGCTGCGAAGGCCTTTTTGATATCGTCCATTCCGGAGAAGAGAGTGTGGGGTCACAGTGCATTTTGACACAGTGTGCAAACGCATTAATTGTCACCACATGCAGGAATACAGATCGGAAATTCTACGAATGACCCAAGATACTTCCGCACCTGAAGGGATGACTCTTGCGCTTTGTCATTCTGGAATGGGTAGGGAGACCTTCAGGTACACGGAATACTGAGTGGGACAATTCATGATCGTCTTTGAAGAGCTGGGCTACGCCAGGGCAGGTTCCAATTGGTCGCTGCTACGAAGCTTCCAATACCCCACCAAAACTCCAGTATTAACGTCGCGCGGAAGTTAGTTAGTCATCAGGCCTCCGGCAAAACGCAGTACCAGCCCGTCATGGGTCGCCTGCATCTGCAAGCTCCAACAACGCACCGGAGCTGGCCACAGTGCAGTCGGCAAGATGAACGGCGTTGTCGAGGCCCTGCACATATACGATGATAACAGGTCGGTCACCTCTCACCTCTCACCTTGGCAAAGCTGGCAAAGTCATCTAACGCAGACTGCGTAGAAGTCCCGTCTTGTCCCATACCTACACCGGCCGCCCGCTCTCAGCAACACACCTGTTGCCCCTCTATCTCGAGCATCCGACTCCCAGACCGAACCTGATATACCTTCCCAACACCAGCCCAGCCACACTCGTCTTCGGCTTGACCCACGCCAATCTCCTATTCCTCGCGACGTCCTCCACAGAAATTGAGCCTCTTCTCGTACTCGAGTTCCTCCACCGCGTGATCGACGTCTTTGAAGACTTTCTTGGTGCCCCGCTCCTCGCGGTCAAGATCGAAAACAACTATGATGTGGTCGCTCAGCTGCTCACAGAGATGTGCGATGCCGGCACCATAAGTACAACAGAACCTAATGCCTTGCGAGAGACCGTCGAGATCGAGGGGTGGATGGGGAAGCTATTGGGCAGCATTAACCTCCCAGGGTAAGCACCTCTTATTTTCAAGTCGCATTTCATACCGGCAGCTATTTCTAATGAGGTGGACTGAAGGAAAACTCCGCTGTCGTCCAACTTCTCAAACTCGAGCGCTCAAGCACTTCCTGTCCTCAATACACCGGCTTTACCCTGGCGACGCGCCAATGTGCGTCACACATCGAACGAACTATACGCAGATGTCATCGAAACACTCTCAGTAACACTTGCGCCTTCGGGGAGACCATTGGCGGCGTTCGCGAACGGATCGATAGCTTTCACAGCCAAGGTTTCTGGAGTTCCGACGTCACCGTGAGCTTGAGCAGTCCATCGGGAAAGCACAATATTGGCGGCATCATAGAGCTCCCTGTGTTCCATCCATGTGTGCGCTTGAATCGATGGCAAGAAAGACCCGGTGAACTGAGCTTCATACCACCTGATGGCCGCTTCATCTTGGCTGGATATGAAGTTGATTTGCTGCCCTTAACAAGCGGAAAGAGTGGAAGTCCAAGTGCGAATAACCTTAAATTGCCGGTGAACTTGGAGATGAAGACTGGCTTGGGCCATATAGGATCGGAATTCGAGGTCAGGTTGCAAGTCACCAAAATACTGGGAGCCAGAGCTCGTCATCGAGCTCTGGCCAATTTGGCAGAGGAATTGGTTCAGGGCGAGTTGGTTCGCCACATCCAGGATCACCCGGTGCGCCATCACTCGAAGAATTGACCGTTACGATTCCGTTGCCAGAGGATGTAAAAACCTGTCTGATATTCGGCCTAGTCGAGGCGACGCGAGCTTCAACCCCGGAGAGAAGATGCTCGAATGGCACGTCCCAACAAAGGAACTAGCAGGCCCTACCACACACTTTGGACTTCGCTGCACAGTGGTTGGATCGGTAGTGGATGAGACCGAGGAGTTCGATCCCAGTGGATTTGCATTCGGCACCGACTACTCCTACAACGAACCGTACCAGAGCTCCACAGCCAAAGTAGACACCGCCAAGACGGAGTATCACGGCAGACAGGATGCAAAGAAGGTGGCGCAAAACAAAATTCTGATGCCGAGTTCTGCATCGGTGAGCTTCTCAGTCAAGGGTTGGCTGGCAAGCGGGCTAAAGGTGGACAGCATCATGATTGATACACGGAAGAGCCGAGGGTTGGGCGAGGGTGTGAAACCGTACAAAGGGGTGAAGTACCTGACGGTCAGCAGGGTGGTGTAGAAATTCGGTGTTAGACAGCATGATGCGATGATGAATTGACGAACATCATGTCCATTAGAAAATTAATCAAAGCGCCTGAGAAGGGCTGTGTCCGCCGCTGCACAGGCTGACTGACGTTGGTGTCAAATGTAATAGATTTGTCTACGGAGTAATATCAGAAGTCGGGCATTTCGGTCCAAAGGTTGGGGCCATGTGGGGCTCCTCCAGAGCATCCACACGGCGCGCTAAACAGCCCGCTCACGCAGCGCAATTCGCCGCCCCACGTGCCGCTCCAGGGGACCGGGGTGAGCGAGCATGTGAGCACGGCAACGGACTGCAATGAACGTCATGCATGCCGTTGCGTTTTCCTCCTTCTCTTCTTGGGTTCACGCCCAGAATGAACGTTTCGCCGTCAAGGTCCCGAGAATCGCAAATTCTAGGCCGTTGGCTCGGGCTATGAAGCGCCTCAGTAGCAGTACACTTCGCCCCCGATGGCGGTGTGCGGCGACGACGTCGACCTGTGCGCCGTGGTGCGGGCGTTTAGCCGGGCAGGTGAAAACGCATGAAGCATACGACGATGGGCGAAGATGGGCGTCGACAGAGGGGGCCTCGGCGGCCGAAGACGGCTATTTTCTTTCCAGGTGAGGAAAAACACTCTGAGAAAAGGAGGCCGTGCATGATTGAAACTTGGCACGAACGAGTTTTGACTCGCGTTGTTATAGGCCAAGGAACCCAAAAGGTCGGCATGCTCAATCCATGGCTTGAAGCCTTCCCATCCACCGCCAGCGAAATCATCCAAGAAGTAGACCATTACGCGGGCTTCAAGCTTTCCGAGGTCATCCGGGACGGGCCCTCCAGTGTGCTCACCCAGACGACGAATGCGCAGCCGGCCATCATGGCGACCTCCATCGTCATCCTCAAAATTCTCGAGCGCGAATTCAACTTCAAGGTCGCCGAGCGGTTCGACGTCACCCTGGGCCACTCGCTCGGTGAATTCGCCGCCCTCGTGGCAGGGGGCTACATTGACTTCCGAGACAGCCTGTACATGGTGAAGCGCCGGGCGGCAGCCATGTCGGAGGCCACCAAGAAGGCTGTCCAGGAGTACGGCGGCGAATACGGCATGGTGGCCATCATTACGGAGCCGGAGTACCTACAGGGCTTGATCGGCGCGATCCGCGACTTCGTAGGGCACTCCAGCGCCGGAAACAAGGGCGAGAGCAGCGAGGACGTCCCGCCGATAGACCAGGTGCTCATCGCGAACATCAACAGCAAGAACCAGATTGTTCTGAGCGGGAACCTGGAGCGCATCACGACGCTCATGGCGCACGTGCGGCAGTTCCTGGGCCATGACCCGCGCGCAGTGCGGCTGCATAGCGATAGTCCCTTTCACAGTCCCATCATGAAGCCCGCTGTGTCGGTGATGCAGACGCTGCTGGAGAGCAAGTCGAGGGTTCCGGGGAGGGAGAACGAGGACATGATCAAGTTTCCGGGCGATATACCCTGTCTCAGTAACGTGACGGCGCGGCCGTTTCAGAGCAAAGACCAGCTGAAGGAGTTGCTGGCGCGGGGGTGCCTGGAGACGGTGCGGTGGTGGGATAGCATTCGGTACTTGGACCAGCAGGAGAAGGTGAGGAGGTGGGTGGGCATAGGGCCTGGCAAAGTCGGCAGGAATCTTGTAGGCAAGGAGGTCGGCATGAGAGGCAAGGACTTGGTCAAGGGCGGAGGTGTCTGGGCCATTACTGATCCCATGGATATCGAGGAGGTGTTGAGGGGGTTAGAGGAGACGGATGGGATCGTGGACGAGGAGTGAGAGCGAAGCGTATTAATATGCAAGGTGGTCGTTCTATTTATTTCGCGAGCGATTTGATGAACAAGGATCAACGACCCGTTGTACAATCAGATCCCAGATTTTAGATGATGAAAACTACAGAATAGTCGCAGCGGCATTAGCTCTGGCCTTTTTCATCAATGGCCCAAGTTTGAACCCCCACAGTGCACACCACACCCACCACAACGTTTCAAACCGCCAAATCTCCTGAACCTCCATCCTCAACCCCAGGGGCCAGCAGCCATCAATCACCATGACCACTGCCATCCCCTCCATCGCCTGCCTAGGCGTCATAGGCCGCAACGTAAGCTCCCCTTCTCTTCCCCACGACTCTGAAGATTCGAACGAAGCTGACGCAGGTCCTCGCCAGAACAACCCCTCCACATCTCCATTTTCCCCTCGCACGATCCCTCAACCAACACCTTCACGCCGATCCGCACGCCCCTCCAGTTCTCCCTCCTCCTCTCCTCCACAATCGACGTCTTCGAGCTGCGCGCCAAAGCGAATGCCGCGTCGGGGGTAGGCCTCTCCGGCGACATGGGCCTCCTGCACGCCGTGGACGACCGCCTCGCCGCGTACGGGTACGAGACCAACACTGGCGTGAGGATGGTGTGTGTCGTGGACATGCGAGGCAGGAGGGTCGATGCCGGCAGACACGCGGGCGCGGGGTCGGGCCTCCGCGACGTGGAACTGAAGCCCGTGTTTCGGGCCATGCAGTCCGCGTATGTGCGGTTGCTGCAGAACCCCTTCTACGAGCCGGATGAGCATTCGCCACTGGGGGACGGGCGGGAAACGAATCGTCAGTAGGAGTTTTGAGAGCGATATGAGGAGGATTGGGGAGGGTGGACGCCTGGTGTGACGAGCTTGTGAGTTGAAGGGGAGGGGTTCTGGTTGAGTGTGTGTGGTGTAGTTGCTAGCTTTGTTGTATGTTTGCGAGGCGTTCTTGGTTTGCAAAAAGGGTGGGTTTTGTTTTGTTTCAATGTTTCTAATAGAGGTGGCTGGGTCATGATATCCTGATTAAACTAGTTTCCCTCATTGCTGTTCTAGATGGCTTCGGAGGGCGGTTCTGCCTATGAATTCGTGTTATTTCTCGTCAGATTGTCTCCGTAAATCGTCGACCTTCCATTTCGACAACCCAGCTACGTCTATCTCTATGCTCTGGCCCATTATCTCTCCTGTATCTCGTTTGGCGGTCAGAACGCCCGACGTGGCGGGCTGGGAGAGAGCACCACCCTCCCAGTGTCTGGCTTCTATTGGCAGTGGCTGCCACCAGTCGCCTGTTCTGACGTGCCACGCCGCGCTGCAGAGCTCCCACAGACGAGAAATGGCACGCTTGTACGCGAATCGTTCATCCTCGCCGGTAAAGGCACTCGTGTTGCCAAAGTCAATTCTCTTCTTCTGCAGGCCGAAATCGGAGTCCTGGTCCGGGTCGTATTTTGAGGTGGATGATTGGGTGTCGTAGTATGATATGTTGGGCCGGAATGGCGACGCCTGGTCCTGGTATACCTCGGCGACGGTCTCCGAATAGGTAGCGTCGTCATTCTCATTGGTTACATTGTGTTTCCGGGGAGCTGTAGACTTCTTCTCCGGGAAGAATAAGTCGTCTGGTGGATTTTGCGCCCGGATCACGAGCTTGCATCGTGCTTCGTATAGGGCGTCGAGGAATGTGATGAACCGGCGGGCTTCATTCTTTTGGAGAATTGTCAGGGCGGGGACTTGGTCGATGATGAAGGTGTGATATGATGAGGCCATTGTGATGTAGTCTGCTGGGCCGAACGATTCCACTAGTTGATTGAATGTCCAGAAGACTGAGCCGCCGTAATGCTGGGGCGCGATGACGCGACGACCATATACGACGAGAGCAGATGGCTGCCACGGAACTGGTTGGGGACTGTGCCAACCCACGGCGTGCCGAACAAGTCGTTCAAATGTCTCATCTTCGCCATCGCATAAATGGTAGTGGACCGGGACTTTTCGCTTCGTGTCGGTTTCATTGTCGACTTGGCCTTTAGTATTCAGATCGAGATCGTCGATGGCTCCCGCGTCTACTGTAGAAGACATCTCAGATTTGGAGATACCCGCTTCTTCCTTGCGTCTCCAGTCTGTCGCGCCCTCCATCTGCCAGAAGTCACATCTTGCCTTCAAGACTTCGACAAAGGTAGCAAAATCACTGCCCTGCCCGTACAGCCCCCTTTATGTGGCGTGCCGCTGCCGAATAGCTTGCCCATCGATCCCCTTGCTGGACCCGGCGTGTAGTCGATACCCGTAGCTTTTTGCAGCTCTTCCGGCATTCTATTTGAAGAAGCGATCAAAACACCGCCTAGTTGGAAAAATGAAATGAAGAGGTGGCTGAGGATTTTACTGGCAGCCCGATCCGGCAGCTGAAACTCGTCGAGAAAGAGAATGGGAGACTCGTCAACAAGTTTCTTGGCCATCCAGACGAGGAAAATTGCGAATCGGCTTCCAAGGAGCTGCCGTGTGATTTCCGATGCCTGTCGAGTTGAGCAAAGGTGTAAAGCATGAAAGTGTTGAAATGCCACCGTCTTTTACGGTGCGTGGGCAAGCCCTCTGCCAGTAAATCCAGAAGCATGGATTTTCCTGTTCCCACCTCGCCTGACAGAAAAAGCCCCTTGGGTGAATCTATCTCGATTGCCGTCTCATGATTGCTTAGAACCCGGGTGAGGGCTAAACTGTCTCTCTCGGCGGGTGAACGAGGTGCTAGATGTTTGAAAAGCGGGTTGCGCCAAATACTGTGGCTACGAAGGGCCAGGATACTGCCGGCTTCCTCATCGTTGTCGGGGATCTGGGGCTCTGTAAAGCGTGCCACCTGTTTGAGTCTCTGGCGATACTCAACCTGGGGCGAATAGTCCTTGATGCGCCGATAGACGTCTTGTAGATGCTTCGCCAATCGGTGTTGGGCGGGATCCGGGGCATAGAGGCCTGATTTGATCAGGGTTTGGTACTTGACCAATGGGTCCGTAATGGTGACAGCGGTTGAAAATCGCTTCATCCTAGTTGTCGTTTTCAGTTGTTGGTGGTGCTCTACTCCACGTTGAGGTTACCAATACGTCATCATTCAACGCATGGATGACTTTCAGACTGAGAAACACACTGCGCCAGTCGTCGAGAGTAGTTGCGGATGAAAAGCCTTTGGGTATGGTCAGTGGTCTTCATGTTGCAGGTTTGCCAGCCCAGAGTGCGAAAAGTATTCGGCGTGTGCCTCGGGTTGTCGGCCGCCGACCAAAGATGGCCATGGCGGGGGTACATCAATGTAATGTCCAGTCATAATAGTGGTGGTGGCCGGCTGTCATTTGGAAGGGAACACAGCGCACAGGCAAAGGAAGTTAAGAGCGGCAATGAAACTCACAATGGTGGCGATGGAATGTTCGTGCTGCCCAGCTCCTCGATTGGATGCATGTAAGGGCGAAGTATATCGCGAGCCAAGTTGTACCTCGCTCGCCGCATCTCCACACGCCCACCCGCAGGTACCTGCCACGCCCCACCCTCTCCCGGGTCGAAGGCTGTCATGTCACCAGCCAGCAAGTCGCGCCCAGTAGCTTGCGGCGCCTCTAACTTTTTTTTTTTTTTTTTTTTTTTGGCACCAAACCACTTTCTGCCATGTGCTGCCATTTGTTTTGGCCCACGACCAATAGCTGCATGCTACGCTGCATGCTATTCTTCCACGCTCTCCACCAAACATTTGCTTTGGCTGCGCTGCTGCCCTACGATCCCCTCCAACACCAAGCTTACCGACTTAGCCTTCATCTTCACTTTCATCCTCATCTTCATCACCTCCTCGGGGCTAGCTCTCTTGGCCCATCGAGCATCTTCCTCTGGCCGCTTCGACATGTCGATCTAAACCCGTTTTGTTATTCTTCATCCCCGTCATCGCCATCACCATCATCACGCAGCTAGGCTTGCGTCGCGGCTGTCGCTGAAGCCAACACCGAACTTCCTCCCGCGAAACTTGCACAATGTTCAATCCCTCTGCCGCAGAGGGGGTCCCGCCACCGCGACGAGATCTCGGCGTCGTCAGCGCCCTAAGAGCACCGACAGTCTCGCTCAACAACCAAAGGCTAAGCGCCAGCGCCTGCCACTCACCGAGCAAACTTTTGTCAATCCTGATGCCCAGCCTGAAATGGTCGAAGCCACCAAGGTCGATAAGATCGCGACTTTAGATCCTAAACTGGACGTCCCCGTCGAGAACTTCCACGCCACATCGAGAAAGGAATTGACCATGAGGGCCAAGAAGTCAAAACATGGCGACCGTGCGGCTAACAAGGGCGACGGAAGCCTTGTGCTGGTAGGTTGTTTCCTCTTCTACGACCTAGTGTACAATGATTATCGGAACAGCTCTCCATGCTAATTCTCCTCCTCTTGTCCATCTAGACAAGTACAAGCGCATTCACTGTATCAAAATTGCCCGCCTTGCCCGACAGAATTCGTACAGACTGGCCAGGTATGTTTACTGCTCTCATCTCTCTCTCCGCTCTTCCGTCGCTGACACTGCGCAAAGGAAACCAACACGCCGACATCTTCTCCACAGCAGGATACGCTCTAAGCTTAACAGCGGCCCATGCCATCGTTTGGGCTTACAACTCAACCTCGCAATCGCCCGAAACATTCACCTTCACCCTTCCGTCCGCGTCGAAACCGAGCGATCCCCTTCCTGTAGGATGCCTGGTCTCTCCATCTGCTTCTTCGAACGAGCCCGGTCTTGTTGTCGTCATGGCTGGAAATGGCAAGGTAGTTTTCTGGGAATCCATCTCAGCCGCAGCTACATTTGCTTTTATCAAGAAGGACCGATCGGGGTCGAGCACGTCATCTCAGGAATGTCTTCGGGCGAGAAAGTCGTTGCCATTACGAATGCCGAGTCTGCGGGCTTCATCTTGACCTTCAACACCGGAAGGCTGGCCTACATGAGCGTGCGAGATGGCCACGGACGACCGGCAATTTCTGTTCAATACTTGCGAACCAATTTGGCTTCATCATCCGGCGGCATATTTGGAAGTATTCGACACGCTTTCTCTCATTTGTCGATTCGAGGGGATATTGCCGCTGTCAGAGCTGACAGATCTTCCCGCGTTGGCGAGAGAAACGTTGTTGCACTAACTAGCAAGGGCAAATTGCAAGCATGGAAGATTCACCGTGGTGGTCACAACGAACCTATTGGCGAAGCCGACATGCGTGAACGAATGGTTTCTGCCCTTCAGGAAAATGATCCTTTCAGCAAGGACTTGCCTGCTGACTCTTTTGAAGCCCTGGATTTCACCCACGTCCCCAAACGTCTTGATGCTAAATATTTGGAGCTTAGCAGATTGAGCGATGCAATGGCAACCGACAACCCCTTGGTACAACATCTGTTGCTGCTTGTCTGTCTCACTCGTCGCGGCGTTTCGAGATATGCTTTGATTGAAGTCATCATGACTCCCGGCGATTGTCAGGTTGGCATGATTCGACCGATTACGTCTTACTCTACTCCCATCACTGCCTCTGATCTGTCGTCCTACGCCACCAGACCGCGCGTTTATCTACCACGTCCAGCCCTTGTCGCTTTTGCCGTTTTCGAACGCGCTGCCGTGATTGCGTCCGTCTCTGTACCTCCGGAATCGCCGGAATCGCAACTACAGTCAGACAACCACATCCTGACGCCATCTTTTGAGGACGTGGTGGACTTTCGCGAGGACAATATTCATGAAATTGTTGGCTCAGGGTTCGAAGAGATCGCACCCCGAGCCACGAGGAGAACCGAGCATTGCGCCAGAAGATAAAGAATCCGGCTGTTGTACTCATGGTGCGCGGCGCAGGCGTCATTCGCATTGTCACAACAGATGTAGATAAATTCGCGAGCGAGCAGCCTCCGCAAGTTTCTGCTAAGAGCAAATTAGAACAGGCTGTATTTTTGGGGCCAGGAAGGACAGTCCCCTCATTTTTGACAAACGACGGGACATCAAGTTTACGAACGAGCAGCTCGGCGAAGCTGCTCTGCAAGTCAGCCAAGAAATACTCAGCTCGACGACGACATACGTATCTACCCTGCCGGCATCTCTAGAAGACAACCTTGGCGCACGGTCCAATGCTTTGGAACGCTTGATTGTTCACTTGGATACCATCGGCGCTGAGCTTGACCGTAAGACCAGATGGAATCTCCTGTATAACGCAGAAAAGATGCATGTCGCCGCATTGCTCTGGAAACGACATGAAGCATTTACTGCAGCTCGCCCTGCAGATGATAAGAAGAGCCTGATTGGTCTAATCGTTGAGTTCATTCATCAGGACCAAAAGACCAACCCAGTCGCTAGCAGCGGAGAAGTCGACCGGGTCAGGCACTGGTTCGTCAACGACGTATTCCGTCTTGAGATTTTCGTCGCATGGGCATACGAAGTCATCAAGATTCTCTACAAGGACAACCTTCTCGACGACGTCAAAGTCACTGCGATGCTGAGCGAGGCAATGGAAGTGAACATTACAACGCAAGTCGGCGCACACGAGTTTCGAAAAATAGCCTGTCTCTTTACGGCCTCGGCAAGGAACAATTACGGATGGGCATCCTTCAAGACGGCTACAAGAATCTCGCCGAGCCGTGGACCGGATGCTCGTACGTAGCCAACAATATCAAGCGGCTGTCAGATCTCTGCGACCAGTGGTATAAAAACATGAGCAGTTGCGCGATGGCGCGCCCAAGGAAGCCACTCCCGACCCTAACACCATTGGCAAAATCTTTGACGAACTTCCAGTCTTGACAGATGTCATGCTCACTTCAGTCCTGGAGTACGCCAGGTGGGGATGGCCAATGCGGACAATCGATATTTGTCCGAGGAATACGCCAAGACATACAACGCAGACCGCCATGATAAGCCTGTTGCCTTGGCTCGTGCCGGAAAGTGGGAGCAAGGCTCTGCCATTGCAGAGAAGCACGGATGCCTCGGCGCTTTGGCGGTCATCTTATTGGAGCACATTGAACTTCTGGAGGCAAGCATAGACCAACCTGGACTGTCTGGCGCCGAGGTCAAGAGTCTGAAGAACCTTAAACAGGCCAAGAAGACACAGCTAGAGGACAGTTTCAGCAAATACGGGGAGCTATTCGCATTTCCCGTTTATGAATGTCTCCTAGACAGACACGGTGTCGAGGCTGTTCTGGAGTTTGACCTGGATACCCTCGGCTTCAAAACGAGGTTCTTGCGCAGCCGGCCAGAACTCGCGCGAATCTCATGGATCAACGACATACAGCAAGAAAAGGATGTGGACCACGCAGCAAATACATTGGTGGGCCTGGCCCTCAAGAATGAAGATCAGGTGTGGAAGAAAAGATCGAGCTCAGCCTGGGCAAGCTGGCCCTGCTGGCAGAAGCGGAGGCCGGGTCCAGAGAACAAAGTTCCTTCAAGGTCAAGACTGACCACGGGCGTCGTGAAGAGCGGCTTCGCCTGGTTGATAACGAGCTGATTGTGGTCCGAATCCAAGATCAGCTCTACTGGCAGATTGCACCAAGCACCTATGATGCCGTAGACAGCGCCGTAGCCCTCAGCTTTGCTGTTGATGCGCACAGTACCAACATCCCCGGCGGCAGAAAGCCCTTCTTCAGCTGTTTTCTGACGGCATGAGAAAGCTACTCGATCACCAGGCCCTCAGCCCCATGTACCTCATTGACATGTTGACACTGGTGTCCTTGAAGCCCGAGGCGCGGGACGAGATCGCCGATCCGTTCTGGATGGCTCTGAAAGTAGCCAACAATAGTTGCCCCTCGGACGAAATCAAGCAAGCCAAGAGACTTATTTGGAGAAGACTTTTCATCCGGGACGATTGGGCCAAGATCAACGATACGCAACTCAAGGACGACCGCGAGGTGGTTGAGCGGCTGGCCGAGACGGAGCTGTTCGCCATGCTCACAGATTGCATCCGATACCGTAAGTCCTTTCGATCCATGCTTGCTGGCTTGCCTGCCTGCACCTGCTTTGATCGAGCCAAGTGTATACTAATATGTGATGCCAGAGGACCCTCGAGACCCGTTCCGCCCCATGCAGCCCCAGGAAGCGCTAGGTGCTTTCACCGAACGGCTAAACCGGCGATTCCAGGGCTTCTCTGAAGACGAGCAATCGAAACTCATTGACGCCATGAACTGGGAAGATAAGCTGCTCAATCAATACATTGAGAAGAATCGTCTTGTAGAATGGGTGCGAGCCACGTTCGACGCAGCTCAGATCGAGGTGGAAAACACAGCAGACGAGGCCACTCGAGCTGGGGCCCCGGCCGAACAGCGACCAACGTCCATGTTTGACCAAGGCCCGGGTATCGCGACTGAGGACATCCTTGCGCAGCCGTGAGGTCCATGGTGCGTGTGTTGAGCTACTTATTTCTTTGTTTCCTCATTGGGCGGCGTTCATGAGCAGTGTCTAGTTGCTTTTTTTTTTCTTCGTCTGTCATTGTGTGCACTTCACGTCGGTATGTCAAAGTCTGTAGGCGGGGGAGTGGTACGTGTTGGAAGATTCGACTGTTCATGAAAAGGTGGATGGAGGATACGGAAGCCATCACAAATGGCTTCGTTCCGGGGCATGCATTTCATACTGCTCCATACTACATATTGCCACTTTCATTCTCTAGGATCATCAAGGGTTTCACATGTTTGGCTAGCAGGGGATTCTAATGGTATATGTACGCGGGTGTTGCACCCGTCCCCTAATATTAAGCTCATATATCAGTGCAAGTGAATCGGGTGCGTCGAACATGTATCATTACGGCGTTACATACGCGACAAATCCATATTCGCGACCATATCCAGGCTCCCCAGGTGCTGCCGCCCCTTTACTTTCTTCCTTCACCATGCTTGCCAACGAACAATCCCATCTTATTTCAATCCAGTCCCCATGCCATTTCTAGTCACAATCCGTCTTTTCCCCGTGACCCTTACTCGGACGCAGAGAAGAATAAACGCCCGTCATCACGCCCTCTTGTACTCTGAGTCACCCGAAGAGAAAGAGCGAGAGTCCTCTTTTATCTGTCAGGTAGAAAAAAAAAAAAAGTACAGGAGACTGAAGGCAAGGCTGTGTGGTTGTTATGTAGATGTGGATTTGGTAAAGAAGCGGGGAGGTGGAGAAAATAAAGAAGAGCCAGGATACGATTGGCAAATGGTGTTTTTACTTGTTCGACAGGAAAAGAGGCAAGGAGACTAAGTACATTTACGCCTTCATCTTCTTTCTCTTGCCGACCTGGGCCGAGAAACCAGTCTTGATGGCGGTGACGGATCGTCGCGAGCCGCAGTTGTTGCAGGTGACGAAGTACAGACGGTTTTCACCTTTGCTGAGCTCCGTGTCAGGAGATTTACACGTTTTGCAGGTGACGTATTCGACTGGGAAGATGGTCAGTAGATGCCCAGTGGGGAATCCAGGGGAAGACAACGTGAGACTGAGACGCGATGGGGAGAGGAGAAAGACGGCCAGGATGACATACTGATGTACTTTCGGACCATGCCCTCAATCTGTTTTTGCTGGAAACGACCCTTGATGACCAATCTCCTACTTCCGTCAACAGAGCCATTGGTACCCAGTTCGGCAAACAGGTAGGCGGTAAGATGGTCCTCGGTTCGCTTCATGCGCTTGCAGATGTCGGCAATGTTGGCAAACACCGTTTTCCTGTTTCCTTCACGCATGCACTGTGGGGAGGAATCTTGAAGCTCTTGGCACCGGTGAGGGTGTGGTCGGGGTTCTTTTGTGACAGCTGGTGGAAGAACCGCTGGAGGAGCAAAGTGTAGCCAATGTTCTTGGTCTCGTCGTGGGCCCATATGCCCGTGCCGACGTCCATGTCGCCGGCCTCTTCAGGGGCATCCACGGTAGCTTCCTCGGCATCGTTGACCTCGAGCTGCTTCAGCTTGGCGGCAAAGTCGTCCTCCTCGTCGGCCTCCTTAGCCTTGACCTTCTTCTTCTTCTTCTTCTTCATCAGAGAGAGGTCGAGACCTCCATCCTCGGGCGGCGGGGCATCGTCAGTCTCGGCTTCAGCTGCAGTGTCAGTTTGAAAGGCCCCAAGGGCGGCGGACAGCGGCGGCGTACGGGGCGTGTGGGACTGAGCCGTTTCCTTGGGGTCCTCGGTAGCGGTCACCATTTTGACGGAGCCGTCGGCGTCTACTACGACTTGTTCGTCGGTGAAGGCAACGGATTTGCGAGACTTGCGCTCTGCCTTGTCCTACGGTAGGTGATCAAGGGTGTTAGCGAAGTGGTCTCTCTTGAACCTGCATCGAGGCGTTTTCAAATCGCCGCTCGCAAAGGGGAATTAGGGTGGAGAACGATGCTGCGTGGTATGCGCATGTAGAATTGCAGGGTTGAATGAGGCAAACACGAACAGTAAATCTCAATGCCCTTTTTCAGCAGCGCGTGCGTCGTCGGGGGTTATGGTTCGGGCGGGAGGCAGGGAGGAAACGGAAAGAAGAGAAGATGCCAAATCGAAAAGATGAGTCACGGTCGACAAATCTCGGGTAGTACGTGTAACAACCAGTAGATTCCTCAGTCCAACGCCAACAGAAAGTGGGTGGGTGGTGGTGATGAGGTGATGAGAGGGATGATGGCAAATATGGTGGGTGGTGGCCTCGACCAGTCACAGGTGACGGTGGGGTAATAAAACTATTTGTGCCCGTCTTTGTCTTTGTGCTTTTTTGATGCATGGTGTGGGTGTGTGGTGTGCACTGTGCGCACGCCTTTGGTGTGCTCTCTTGCCCCTCCCTCCACACAGTGTCTGATGACGGTGATGAAAGTAGTGGTGTCGGGAGAAAGTAATATTATGAAGACAAAAGACTCACTTCGTTCTCCATGATGGAAGCCCCAATATTTCTGTCCCAATGCGTCGCTTTTCCCTTGCCCAGTCCTTCTCTCGCAAGTCCAGTAGTGGTGGAATAAAGGGAATATATGCCAGTGGCGTAGTTTGAAATCGGGTCCCGAACCAAGACTCGCAACGACGGACGCAGGCGGTCTGAAGCAAATTCGCAATCGTGCTTCCCCGGAAACCTGCTTCATATATACTTCCAACTAGAGGCCGGCGTAGCTGATGTTGAATAAGACAAAGAGAAAGTGCAAGAGCAGCCGAGTTCGTCGGATCACTCACTCCATGCTACGTTTGTCTGTCGTGGCGTGGTGCGCTCAAGCCTGTGACATCCGCTCGTCGCCCAGGCACGTGACTCAGCACATGGGGCACCACCTGGTGCTGTTGTCGTCGTCCAGCAAACGATGGCCATGACGTTAAGCAACCAATCACGAGCTGAGGATGCCTTGAAAGGAGCATCGGAGCATCTAGATCCTGGATCTAACGACCAAGGATAAATACAAGCGTTCAGCAAAAAGTCGTCGCTGGTCGATCTTGTGCGTTCCTTGATAATAACCACGTCACTCTTGCGGATGTTTCGATTCCCTTGAGCGTACTCGCCCGTCATCCCACGTACTGTCCGCCATGGCAGCCGCCGACTCCTCGTCAATCTCCATTACGATGAGAAAGAAGACGATCTCGACTCGCTCCCCTCTACATCAACGTCCACGTCCAGCGATGCCTACTCCCAGGCCGACTCGGATGCCCAAGCCGAGTGGGAGCGTTCGCTCGAGCAGCTGCAACTCCTGCTGACCATGATGATTGTGCCGTGGATAGGGAAATACTTTGGCAGAAAATTCGCGTATTGGAGTACGTGAACCAGTTATTTCTTCTCCTTTCCCTACAACCCTACTACTACTATATCCTTGTCTTGCCTTGGTTCCTGGTCGTGTCGGTCAATATTGAGTCCGGAGGTTGCTAACTTGAAGTAGGTTGGTCGCGGTACATGGAATGGATGCACGATGTAGAGGTGCGGTGGACGGACAAGAAGAAATTCAAGGCTGTTGGCATAGCAGGAACAGCTGCTACATTATAGAATGGACTCCGTTTGGCATTTGACGAGATGCGCGATGGGTCGGGGGAGGGAGAAAATCGGAGAGCGTTCGGATTTGAGCAGGCTAGACTGCGGCTCGCACTTGCAGCGAAGACATTGTGTATAATTTGGCATCTCATCGCATCCGCCGTCTAGCACGTTTACGTAAACTTGCCTCACCTGCTACATCGTTGCGTCGCGTTGGTGGATTGGAGAACGTGATGAACAAGTAGTCACAGCATTCATGAAAATCTAATGTCTGCCCATTATTTGCCAACACCGCGGCAGCGACGTCGCCTGTATTAAGTTTGGTATACACAATATGATGAAACACACAATATTTCCAATACGTCATGAAACCTAAAGACTCCTCTCTCCGTCATAATTTCGCATGGCCCAAGACCGTGAAACTCGATCCGGCCGGAGGTTGTGTCGTTACGTTGAGCAATTACATCGCTTGAGTCTCAGCCTTCGCGACAAGGGCTTGGTGCCTAAAGGCGCCGGCGCCAGCGCCCATTCAAATACAACACCGATCTTTCTTGCCCGTCGCGCAGGCCGCTCTTTACTCGAATGATTGGGTGGGTGACCATTAGACGCCTGAATAAAAGACAAAATCATATTAACATGAGATCCGGGAAAAGTCGGTTGGTGGAAAGCGAATAGGACATGGCAAACACAGAAAAACAAGGTTCTGTCATGCGATGATCCCGACTGCTCCCGAAGGGGGTGTTACTCGGGAGACAGTCCATTTAGACGCCGACCTGGGACATGTTGGGCCTACCGGTGCGGATGGAACCACCGAGTCCACCGCGAGCTTCCTTGGCGGAGAAGAACAGAGCAACGGCGGAGCAGGCGAAGAGGAACCACATGAAGGCGGTGCTAGCCTGGATCTCACGGCAACGCTTCTCGGTGTCACTGGAGCCGTAGCCGATCCAGTTTTCGGGGAGAGACGAGGGATTGATATTGCCGCAATTGGGGGCGCGGAGCTTGGCGGCCAAGACGATGGCATCGATAAAGGTGAAGAGAGTGACCAAGGCGTCCAAAGGCAGCAAGATGATGGCGCGGCCTAGGCTGGAAATGACGGCCGAGGCAAGACCATACAAGTTGGCCAACCACGACAGGACGGCGACGAACATGGTGAAGTTGACGGCGGCCATGGCCGATGAGGAAGCGTCGACATTGCTGGCGATGACGTTGCCAATGAGCGCAGTAATGAGCAACGTCCACAAGAGCGCGGTCGCGCGCAGAGCAGTGGTGATTAAGCCGGACATTTTCGTTTGTCGATGGTCAAGGATTGCGTATGTATTGCTTCTGGTTTGTGATGGGCGTAATATTGACGGAACGAGGAACGAAATAGATGATTGTTTGTGGTTGAAGGGTGCAGAGAGCAGGTGGATGCGAAAAGCTACTGTCAGGCAGGACCTGGCTCTTAGCTGGGTTGCGCTGTCTCGTCTCAGCAGACAATTCGGCGCGGTAGCGGCTGATTGGGTTCCGCAGGGGAAAATGGTGAAACAACAAACAATGAAGACGGGGATGTGTTTGGGAAAGCTATAGCAGTGCTGCTTAATCTCTTATTGCGCGTAATAAGCTTGTTCGTCGTGGGGATGTGTTCACGATTTGAATGTAACAAGAGACAGGGACCAGGAGAGCGAAGGGATTAGGAAACCCGGCTGCGTACGGATCCGTAGTGTGGTATTTGTTCATTCGTGCAAACGGCAAGCAGCAGCCCGTGGGGGCGAGAGTTGTTCACTTTTTGTTGGTGAGCCGTCATGGGTTTTCCACTCGCGCTGGCCCGGAGCGATCGGCAGTTGCAATGGGGGCCGCAACTTTGTTTGTTTGCGACAAGAACTTCATGGATGGCATGATGCGATGACCTCACCGGACTTGACTGGTGCCGAGCGGTCTTGCTCGAGCTGCCCAAGCTTTGACCAATCACGACCTGTCTAGGTCTTGCTAATCCGTTTTTGTTTTTGGACGACTAAATTGGCGTCGAGTCCATCATCATCGCCATCATCATCATCTACCAGAACCACCTGGGCGGAACTTTCTCAGTCCGGGGCCGGGCGCTTTGGTGCAAGCGCATCTCCTCATCTTTGCGGGAGCTGTTGATTTATTTAGGAAGCATCAACGAAAGAGATGATGAGTCTGGCTGGTGACATGAATGATGTGTGGGAGCGACCGCCGCCTGCACGCCAGCTGCACGCACTGCATGTACCTGCTGAGCAGCCGGCAGTGTCGGCACCGAGAAGTCGCCGCTGTCCAGTCGTCCCCTGCACTATTATGCTTCGTATTGAGTCGTCTTGTCCGATTTCAACTGCCTAGATACTTTTCCGGTCGTGCTCCGCCGAAGTGGCCAGTCATGATGCTTTTTCCACGTCTCCGGAAGGAGCCTAACAGTAAGCTCAAGCCCTCGATGCCGAGAAACGCTACTGCAGTGCATCGCCCTACCTCTGCCACTACCGGTCACGCTGTCGTCATTGGTTCTCGGCCGTGGGACTTGGGACGACGCCTCAACCGCAGTGGCTGTAATATTCACCGGTTGATCCGAAGGGGGAAACAGAGGAAAGGGGAGAGAGGCCGTCGACGTCTGGCCATGGGATACAGCGCCTTGAACCAACGAGAGCGTCATCGCTTTACGTCTGGAACAGCTCGATTGCAACGTCCGACTCTGCCGTCGCGACTCGCCCGCGTTGCTAAGTTGCGAGCTGTGGTCTGTGGTAGCCCGGTAGGCCCTATCAGTATTATGTAAGGACAGCATGACAATGTTTGTCACAACAGCTGGCCAGCCAGCCCTCGACAATGTCACCGTTGTAGCTGCGAACGCTGCTCTCCTGCATTATGAGCATTCGACATGCATGGATAGCGCCTTCTTTCTTCGTGTGGTAATACCACGACACCGAGCAGTACAATACACCCCCTGAATTATTTTACAAATCTATATGCCCCCTTTTTCGTTCCTCTCTACATAGTCCGTAATAGCCCCTATATTATTTAGAGAGCTATAAGGAAAATACGCAGGGTATATCACGCTACTAAAAGATACATCATTTTCCATATAAAGTGTGAGGGCATCTAAGTACTTACTTATCCTGGCCCCTGTCTCCCTTATCTCTTTTCTAGCACCTGATTCGCTCAATCCCCCTGTGTTGTAAATCCGTAAAATAATCCAGGGGTGTATTCTGTTAATGCCTTGTTCTTTCAAGCTAAAGCTACCCTGTAGATAACTCCTGTCTAGACTCCAAACCCGACGGCAATATTTCCAAAAGAATCACGGATTTATTCCTACGCCGCCGCCAAGAAAGTTAAATCCATCGCCCATCAGTCTCGTGCCCAGTCGCAAAGCAAGCGACTTGCGGACCTACATGTATTCCCGAAGATGGCCATTGTGCCCGACACCAGAGAACAATTCAGATCTACGAAATCCCATCCATGAAACAAACCCTCGCACGACAAGTCCAATAGCACAAGCGTCGGCTCCCAATCCAATATTCGGTACTTTTTCGGTCGAGGGTGCCCGCATTGGGGAGGCGTGAATGAGTAGGAGCCAGAATTCGAAGGTGACGTTGCGTTGAAACGGTCCGGAAGCACGCCACGGGCTCGTGTGACTGGATTTGGATACAATAATGAGACCTTGAAAAAATAAAAAAATAAAAAGCGTCGCGTCAGAGGAAGCCACCCTCGGTCATGGCCGAATTCTCCTCTGTTTTTCTTACTTGACTGACAAACACACCCTTTTTGCCTTCTCCACCGGGTTCCAAGTCACGTCGCCCAGAACAATTCGGGCGAAAACCCTAATTTCCTGCAGACACGCCGCGGCCCACTACACCCTGTGTGGAAAGCTTATTTAAATAAATACAAACCACCTTTTCAACTCGGCAAAGGCAAAATTTCCGCCAACGAGTCAGACGAAATAGGCATACTTCTGGAAGGATTCGCGAAGAAAGGGGCCAGGGGAGAGGGGTGCGTGTTGCCGCGCCCACCAGAAATTAGACTTCAACGCTCATCAGCACAAAGGCTGAAAGGATCAAAAAGTTCAACACCTCTTTTGAAACAACGACGGCCAATTTCATCACGGGGGAGAAGGAAAAGAAAGGAAAACTACAAAAACGCAAGCACCATGCGGTCGGTCCCCAGCCAGAGGCCGCAATGAATCCCATCACGAAAAACCTTCGGACTCGTCGCCGTGTCCACCATCAAAGACAAAACTTTGAACCTTGCCAGCCAGCCCTTGCTTGCTCTGACGCAAACTTGATATAACCCCCCATTCCGTACTTCAACAACCGCCGTAGCGCAGATCTCCTCTTCTCGGAGAAGAATCCCCCTATTGTTTCACTCGGCGACAAGCCGATCAATGACATGCTTCATTCCTGGCCACCATGCCGCCGCCTCTGGGCATCCGAATTAGAAACTTTAAAACTGACCTTGACCCCTGCGCACAGACTTGCTTGTGCAGCAGTTGGGAAAGTCGGACATCGTGAAGGTGCGAACGCCTTTGCCCTTAACAAATTCCAATGGGTCAGAAACCAAAGCACTCGGGGTATACGACGTACGAGATACCACCAGGACCAAAAGTGATCCAGTAAAGTCTAAATCATACACCATCTTCAAAGCGCTTTGCCTTTCCACAGAGCCAAAAGAGTTCAAAAATGGCTCCTTCACTCACACACACAATCACACGTTTCAATTTAAGCCTTGCCAAGAGACACCACTATCCAATCAAATTTCCATCATGAGACCCGAAGCTTTACATACGGGACGTACATACACGTGCGACTATTAAACGTCATCATGCGTAGCCAACGGTGTCGATTGCGCAAGCATATGACTGGTACGGCCCCGGGAAGCTTGCTCAACGCTGCATCCTCGCTTCGTTTCCGAGTTTGACTTCGCCAACCCTGACATGACTTCGACGACCTTGACCACTTGATCTCGTGATTCAACCTTGATTCCTCGCTTTGCTCGCGTCATGTTATTAACTCCACAGGCCGCTTACATGACGACGAAGACTCCTGGCCGTCCTCGCACAAACCTAGCAGCGAATGCATCCGGCCGGCCGTCGTCGTCGTCGTCTTTGGCGGGCCCAGGCTTGTTGGCCTGAGTTGATGTCGCCGCCAAGTCCAACCCGTATGCCCACCGAGCGTCATGCGTGGTTGTCTCATTGACCACGCTGATATCTCGCCAGTAGAGTTGACGGCCTCCGCCCGTACCCGTACCCGCAGAGCTCGCCTTGTCGGGCAAATCGTCCTCCGATGACGCCAGTACATAATGTTGACGACTGCTGCCGAAGCCCCCGCTCGTTTTGCCACCATCCTTCTGCCAAAAGAATGCATTTCCGCTCTTGGTCGTAGTGATGCTCGCCCCGCTTACTTTGCTTTTCAAAAGGGAATAAATGCTTCCAATCCATTGGGAAGACTGTTTTCCCGTCACCTTCAAGTCCATGGACTGCGTCAAGTTGGCATCTAGCGTCAGACTATAGTTGCCGTCTGGTGCAGTCTGCCTGAAACTAGCCAGAATGGGATAAGAATAGCTCGCACAAAAGACCCTGGTGCCGTTGTTTGTTGCCAAGTCGCGACCCTCGTAGGAAGCTGTAACGTTTTGAACGTTACCAGAGTCCAGCACGGTTCCTCGGTTACTCATTGTGAATGTCTGCGTCCAGGAAGCATCAACCTCGCTAGACCCCACATTGATCTTGGCTTTGATTTCTAAATTGCGCCCAATGGTCTGATCGTATCGTACATATTTGCCCCGAACAGACTCATCATGTGATTCAAAGCTGGGTTTGTTCACGAAGATGCTAGGGCGGGTCCTCTTGTGACATGTCCCGGCTTCTCATCTACTAGCCAGACAAAGATCTTGCCAGAAAGTAGCCAATATCGATTCACCACGGCATCGTCCGCACCGACCACCTCCATGCTGAAATCGTGGGGGTTCCATCGCAGAGGATACCGAGCCAGGGCGTGATGTCAATTTCCTGCTCCCGAAGATCGAATGCTTGCGTGCCTGCGATCGGCCTATGCAAAGGTGGCGAGATGCCTCCGGTAAACAAGACCGGGAAAGGCCACGAAAGGCCTGCAATCTTTCCATCAATGAACAAACGCACCTCGCGGAACGAACCCTTACCCAGCAACGTGGTGCCATTGAACGTGTCTTTGGACTCTTCGGGCACATTGGACCACCAAAATTCTTCGTCAGACTGGCCCGTGGCGGCAATGGACAAGACCGCACGTTTGATATTGCGAGGCAATGAGACAGACGCTGATGCCTTTTCGTCTGGGTACGTCCAAGCGCTTCCGGCATTAGACTTTGCCCTGCAGGCGGATAGAGCCAAAATCTGATCTGCGGGGGTGGCAAGTGGACCAGTGTCACCAGTCTGGTTGGCCTTCTCTCTGAAAAAGTTGCTGTGAGCGTAGCATTGAACGATCCGGTATACTTGTCGTCGACAGCGTTGCCGAGATCGAATATGAGTCGCTGAGGTTGTTTCCACAGGGCAATGTAATTTGTCATGTCCTTCCAGTAGGTCCACGAAATACCTGGGCGCGGTTTTGGCTCAGCCGTCGACGTCCTCCAGACTTCGATGTCATTGAGCCACATGGTAGCTAAGCGGTCAAACTGACGGCCCTCTGAGACGACAGTAAGATTGACAGCAACCCGGTTGAAGCTCGATGCAAGTGAGAGGATGTTGCCACTGGAGGAACATAGTTGGCTAGTAGAGGACACCAATAGCAAGCATGTCAGCCAAAACAGCCACGACACAGGATTTCGTTCATCATCTCTCATCTGCACTATACTGAGCAAAGAAGAAGAAGAGGATGGAGATGGGCTTGAATCTTACCAACAAACGGCTGACCGTAGCTATTCGCAAACACATGCTCCATCAGCGTCACCACGCACGACTCTCTTTCCTCCTCACCACCCCCGGGTCCCCAAGAACCTCATTGCCGTCAACCAGACCGCAAGACGACAACACAGGGCCAGTCACCTCAAGACATTGCAACGGCTCAGTAGGATAACCTCGTGCATCATCTCTAGACGTGCGCAGTAACAACTCCTGCGCAGCCGGTCTCCCGACCAGCAGCTCTGCGGTTGCCAAGGCTAGCGCCACCAGGAACGCGCTCCGCACAACGTTTCGCATAGTGGTACCTGACCGACCGACCGACCGACCGACCGAATAGCGGACAGAGAGGAAGGAGGAGGCGACGGGAGGCAAACAGAAACCAGTGTGTCGGGTCAAGATCTGGTTTATCGCATTGTAGACTGTAACATGGTCAAAAGGCTGGTAGAAGAAGAAGAATTACACACTCGTACGCGCCCTCACGTAATTTGAGGGGAACGGAGGCTGCACACGAACAAAAACAAAATGGGAAGGAGCACCAGCACCGCACCAGACCATTTCGGCAATGGCAGGGCAACACATTATGTACTTTTAACCCAGCAATCAATGGCATCAACGAGGCTCCGAGGTCAAGCAAAGGCCGATTCGCAGATTCAATGGACCGGCCCGCCTCGTGCGTGCCTGCAATGCTCTCCCGACCAGGCATTCCAGCAAGCTCCAGTATCTCAGTCTCAGAGGATCAGCTCGTCATCCATCGCAGCGGCGCTTTCGCTACGCACGCATCGCAACAGAGAGCGCATCGAGCCGGCAACAACCCATCTCCTGCTTCTTCTCCCTGTAACTTGATGCACTCGATCGATCCACGTCATTAAGAATACAGAACAGCAGATGGACGAGGCAGCGTCGGCCTCACACTGGCACCCCGCTCGGGACGGATGACGGATGTTCTCAGATGACTCATGCGGATTGAAGCCGGCACAGACTCACAGTTTGGGTTTGCGAGCGGGCCTGGGGCGGATTTTGAGCCTACTCCTCAGGGCTTCGTTTCTACCCAATTCTGTGGCGCCGGCGTCGCCGTGACGTGGTCGGATGCAACCCATACTCCGCACAGGCTAGGCTGGTCTGGTCACGGAATCAAAGCATTCAATGCACTCCGTACGGATCAGAGTGTGGTGGTACATTTGATATTGTGTGTATGCAAAAAGTGTAATATATATGTGGTGTGACGCTGATCTCACGCTGAGAAACAAGATGCTAAAGTCTCAATGTTGATGAATACAGGTGAAATTGGGTTGCGCAATTCATATCTCATAACATGGGTCTCCACTCATTATGTATGTACTCGTCTCCTTCCTGCTTAGACCCGTGTCTCCGTGTCTCCATCTCTCCATCGCTTCTGCAAGTGCGTCGTGGCCTGCAGTCGAAGTTGATTCATTCATTCACCTGCATCTTCCGCCGCATACATCATTTGGACGATGTCTATCGCGGATGCAAATGCCAGTTGCAGTGCCGATCCTGCACCTGCTCCAATTGAGCCAGTTGAGCCAGCTGAGCCCCGCCCAGAATGCGGCATCTGCCATTTGAATCCAGCCCATGTTTGCACCGGCTGCAGCTCCGTAATGCGTGAAGAACGATGGAAGTCAGTCTGGCCACTGACTCCTCTTTCTGGGGGCTCATGATTATGAGGCAGGTTGAGGGGAATGGAAAACCCTGCACGACTCCAGGGATGATGAACGCCAGCCACCCGTTGGGGGGGTTGACTTCTGATGACCCGTTTCCATGACGCCACCCGTCAGAATAGGCGTACTCCGACACGACATGACTAGGGTAACGTGTCGGCGGAAATGACAAGAGCCAGCCATCCATTGTTGTGGGAGGAGACAGAGGAAAAGTGAACCCGGCAGAATAGAGAAAAAATAAGAGCCGCCTTCGCGACTGATATCATGTGCCCGCTTTCACTAGGCACGGCAATGGTCCCAGTAACGCTTTCTCGCGGCAATGGCGTGCTTGTCTCCAACGAACCGATATTGGAAGAAGTTGAAGACGGCAAACTCTTCCCGGCTCATGACGTACGAGTTGGGATGATCTTGCACTTTGCCCCAGATCTGAGATAATGAGTGTTCGAGAATCTTGCTGACAGTAGGATCCGAGGCACCATCAGGGCTCTCTCGAGCGATCTCGAGTGCTTGGCCGACAGCAGCATCGGACGTCTTGCTAGGTGCCGGCGTCGTGCCACTCATGGCTAGGCTAACAACGGGGGTATCTTCGCGGTGAGGCATTGCGCGGTAGGATGTGTAGTGTGCCTGATGGTGAGGTAGGTGTTGTTGGTGATGATGGTGATGGATATCTTGAGAGGCGACGGACAACAACATGTCGAGAGAGGAGCAGGCCGAAATGGTGGGAGAGCCGCTCATGTAAATAATATATACTTGTTGTGGGTGAAGGGAGGACAGACTGACTTGGTCTTGTGGGACCAAAGGGTAAATGATACGTCCAAGCAAGGGTGCCCGGGCAAGTAAGTGATTGAGAGCAGGGACCTGGTAATATGACTCCTTGCTAATAAAGCGGTGTCTGATCGAAAGTTTGTTTGGTCGACAGGAGACCAGGGGTGGGTGTGTTTATTTATTTGCTTGACAAGTCCGTGGAGATCAAACGTTGACCTTGCTTTTAATCCGTAGTTCTTTTAGTTTGGAGAATTTCCCTCTTTCTTTTCCTTCTCCGTCCTTTGTGCAGTCTATTCCTCTTGGGGATGGAGGGGCTCTCTCACAGAGGGCGGGCTGGAACCCGGTTCGGTTCGGAATTATGTCAAACGAGAGACTTGTCGTGTCGTGCCGCGTCTTGAATTGGCTTGGCTTGGGGGCGTGGATGGGTAATAAGACAAGGATGTGAAGGGGGCTTGCTAGATGGGATGGCTGCAGATGCGCTGGGGATAAGTCAGGTCGTTCCAGGAATCTGGAGCAAGCGCCGAATTCTTTATAGACGAACCTCACTTGCCAGCCGATGCCATAGGGACCATGACATGACGGCCGACGAAAATGGAAACAAGGGAGCCCGACCGAGTAGTCCGTGTAGTCCGTAAGATAAGTCTTCGCAAGCTGTACTCTCCGTGGCGGTTCCCACAACGCCACCGCAACGTCGGGCCAAGGCGCTGGATCAGAGAATGCAACTGTGATTATTATCTATTGTCAAACTTTGGTTACGAGTAATAATTGGGGTCCCAAGGTTTGCGAGAACATCCATCGGGTCGTTGGGGGTCGTGGGGTCGTGGGGCGGCCACGCTTTCGTTGGCGACACGCCCGCCGAAGGGAAGGGAGGGAGGAGGGGCCGATGGATGACGGCTCGCTACCCAATCCCCCAACCCCCAACCCCCCATGGACTGGCTGGTGGAAAAAGCAATCAAGTCGTTGGCAACGTCCGTAGAATCCGCGCAGTCGGGCAGTCGGATTTTGCTAATAAACTTGATCAAAAGCATGTTGCATGTGCACGGTTTTCGTCGTTGACCATTGGAGGTGCATCACCTGCAAACTTTAAATTCCACCGAGTCATCCACTCCTTGCTTTCTCACCCGGGAACACGATGGATGAGTAAGTTTGGTTTCGTGCACACTCTGTACGGAGTATCAAGGAGTATCAACCTTATTATTACTATTAGTACACCCTGCTCTGTTGGCCTTTACACCACCGCCCATCAAGGCTTATAGAATATCGCTCCTCACATAATACTCCGTACGTCAACGCCGTCCCAACAAGTAAGTAATAAGTGAGTGGCAGGTAGAAACGCAATTCTGCTTCACAAGGGAACCAACCCGCTGGAACCGGTCTCAAACTGATATCCTCAAGCGTCCAGCGTCTTGGCAATTGTCACTTGTCATCTTTGTTACTGCCATAGGTGATTGTTCATGCATCATGCATCATGCATCATGCATCTATAAACCTTCTGCACGACCCGGGTCAAGAAAATGTAACAACAACTTATTATTAATCGCAGCTCGACGGTTACAGAGCGATTGGTCTCGTAATCTTGCCGCGCCACCATCAGTGATGGACTGTCAGAATGACGTTCCTTCCTGCACTTCCTTCCACATGGCATGGCCCTTTCTTTTTTTTTTGGAACTTGTTCATTTCCACCACAGCTGCACCAATTGCTTCACAAAAAGTTTAAAATTCCACGCCACCCAATCAATGCCGGTCCAGCTGCAGTTTAGCCCCGTCTGCTGCTCCGTAGTCCCCAGTCCATCCGTTCAATTTCGTCCCGACAATGCAGCCCTCGCCTCCGTCGCCGCGGAAAAATTGAACGAGGGCGGCTGTATCATCCCAATTCTGGGATAGCCGTCACACACGCTTTGCCAACGATTTTGCCTGTTTTGGACCCTTCTCTTTTGACCCGAGATGACCTCGGCATGACTCGCCCGGTTTGTAGCCGACTCCAAGATACCACTCACTGTTAACGCCTCAGATGCCTTGTTACCATGCAGTCGGCTCCAGACATAAACGGTATGTAGAGGCTGGTTGAACCGATGGATGATGGCACACGTCATGTCCGGGCCAACTGCTCGCTTTTCGGCAAGTTGCAATTGACTGAAGAGACATCAAACATCGTGGCTTGAACTGTATGCCAGTGAACTTGAGCTTATATCGCCACGGTGACAACGGTCATTGAGGTGTTAGCAGAGCTTATTGTAGTCGCCCTCTAGACTAGGATGTCCTTACTTGTAATGAACACAGTCGGGCCGTGAAGAGCTGTACTGTACTTAGTCGCCCACATCATGACTTGCCAATGAGGTTGGTGAACGATGCTCCACAAAGTTTTATTAAGCTTCAGCCCATCGCACCAAAACTCTCACCAAATCTATTTCGTTTGCGGCCTGGCCGTATCTATTTATGACGGACTGGAATTCTAAGCTGGGTTGCATGTATTCTTTTCATCTTTACTCTGTGCAGTTATACATGCCATCCCTGACTCTATTCAAGCTCAATGATGATTGGAGCGGATCAGATCTTCGGCCTCACCTAAATATTGTACAACAATCCAACGCCGTTACCATATCAGCTTTATCCGGCTCCTCGAGCCCTTGCCGCCACCCCCACTAACGCGACGCGCGCTTTCCAATGTTCCATCCCCAGGATCGCAGCACCTTGACGACCTTGGGTGTGACGGCCGCCGTCAGCGGCACTCTGAAGAAGATGAAGCTCTTGTGAATGGCGTAAGCGAGCGCGAGTTGAGTTCCCAAACCTGCCAAAGAAAGATAGCAATCCTTCGGTTAGCCGCTATACTTTAGCACCCAAGGGGTTGGTCACATCACGAGCCGTTCGAGAGGGGGCGCCTGGCCATTCTGACGAGATGTGTACATACTAGCTTCTTCCTTGTGGTGCTTTTGCGCCTCCTCGACACCCCAACCAGCCATTTCGACCTTGTCGCTAATGGCATCGTGCTAAGGTTTCGACTTCAGCACTCTTTACAGAATGCCAGTATTCGTGCCATTTCTGGCGCACAGACTCCGGGATGAACTGGCTAACGCTCGAAACGACGTAGTGCTCGACTTTGCCTATTTTTGTTTCCCCGTTAGTAAACAACATCCATATCAACACGCACGTCAAAGAGTTTTTGGAAAGCAAATATAACCAACCGATGGTGTCCGTTCCGACGACCCTTACGAGAAGGAAGCACAACGGGAAATCCAATACGCTGAGAGCAAGATATACGCCGACTGCTGACCAACCATACTCTTTAGATAGCCTCTTCAGCTTCTGACTCAGTGTAAGCTTTTCCTGTGTTCCGTTTTGTGTCGTATTGCGTCTCCAGCCGGAGAAGCGAAACCCTCGTCGTTGTACCCGCGCGAATGTCAAAACGGGCTGACTTTTCAAGCGGCTGCTTGTGCCTCGCAGCGGACTGAGGTGTTGTTGTTGTTGCTGTTGCTGTTGTAGTAGTCTTGTTTTCAATCCCGCGAATGTTGTCTGTCCCGTCTCTGCACTATGAAACGCCCGTGCCCATGTGTTGGTCCACGCTGGGAAAGACATTGGTTGAGCCATGCCGCCTTTCACGGGCAGGCTACGAAGGCCGAATGCTGCTCGGAACATGTTGGATAATCATTCGCAGCAACACTATGGATGGGAATGACGCAGTGTGCCGCGTGTCTTTCTACCGCTTTGTCTCCCACGGTATCCCTCGTTATTATCGTGCCGACGCCGCGTTGTTATGGCCAAGTGGCTCGGTCGGCCAAAGGTCGAAGGTCGTAGAAGTGGAATTGAAGTCAGGATTCGGGTTCTCGGGATCCAATACGGATTACGTCCGCTGAATTGATCCGTTGCGCCGGAGGCAGTGTGGCAACTGCACCAAGACAATTTTTCTGACAACCCTGACGCCCGACAACCGGGATGGCAGCTCATGCATTAGTGGAGACTGACCAATCACGTGTCGCATGTCAACCCTCATCGGTTTTGAAGCTGCTCACTTGGAAAATATCGTGATTTCTCTGAAGGAGAAAGGAAGGCAAATTCGAGGTGGATCGAAAAGGTGAGCAATGTGCAGACAGTTCAGTGACATTCTTGGATGCTGCACTAGATGAATGATTGCATGACCAGATTGAAACCCGTGACGAAAATTTTGCACAGGTCTGAATGTGTTTTACCAAAATCATGACTGGATCTTTGCATCTAAACTTGCGTCACATAGAGACGCATGGTATCTCCTAGCAAGATGAACAATGGTTATCCTGGGTAGATTTACCATTGCACGGGATTGCTCCCGTGACCAAAATACAGCAATGATCTCTGCCTGTAGCCCAAGCACAGGAGTTCGTTTTCATCATCAACGCTTCGACTTCGAATCACTTCACACAATGGCTGGTCTAGTATTGGTCATCTACGGCCACATTGCCAAGTTCCAGAAAACGGCTAGGTGCTCTACGCCGACAAGGATGGTCTGCTGTCAGGGGTTGTATGCAAATGAGAACCAGAAGTAAATCAGTCATCAGTGGGTTTTCAGGGCACATTCCGATGTTCGATGCGCTTGGCGTTGACATGTCTGCACAGCTGACAGACAGCTGGCCAGGAAAGTACACCAGCTGCAAGGCGAATGTTCTCAGTCACCGCTGTCTGCCACGTGGATGCCTAAAGATAACGTTACGAATTCCTGCAATACCTTAATCGCAATCTTTCATTTAGTCCCGTCCACGGACACGCCCTATGCATTGTTCACGCTCGCCCACAAGATCAGTCTGCCAAGCCCTCCGAGGCAATCCACGGTCCCCTCCTTCCTATCCGCATGTCTTGTTTTCGTGAGATGAACCCGGCTCTTTCCCGTCTGTTCTTTTTCAGCCACGCGCGTGACGCAAAGGGGATAGCAAGGGACAACAGCATGACCATCGTGAACGACTTCGCTCAGCTCCTTGCCCCTTGAATCACCAGCTTTGTGTGTGGCCCCAGTCAACAACTGGCCGCACATCGAGTGAGAGCCTGTGAATAGCACGCAGCTTTGCGGTGCTTGTCCATTCGTCTCTCCCCTCTCTCCTTGAAAACTGCCTCGTATATCTAGTCGTTGTCGCTCTTTTCTCCTCATCAGCTCTTGTTTTGTCTCCTTTTCCGCGGTACCTTTCATCCATTCGTTTTGGCCGCCATGGTAGACATGTCATCAACGCAGGTTTCTTGCGGAAGAAAGCGAAGCTTGCTTCGAACTTTCGGGTCTCGCAGGCGACGTAAAGACTTTGCGGTGTCTGCATCAATTCAAACGGAAGGTATGTGTGTTCCATTACCTTTCAAGTGACGGTGTTGATAACCAGTGACTCAAGCAACATCATTGACACCGACGAAGCCAATTCACGAATCCACGGAAGAAAACATCTCTCGGTACTCACGAAGTCAGCCAAAACAATCCGTCTCAACGCCCCTGAAAAGGAACGATGTCTCGTGCGCTCGTGTGAACAAAACTCCATTTTCAGACGGCTCGCAGGCTGGGACGCCTTCCAAGCGTTCGTCTGACTGTACGAGAGATGCTTGCAGATTCCCTGTTTCTCCTTTTAGAATGCATCCAGTCATGGTTCCTCGAACATCACAGATCAACCAAGACTCGGAGAGTTCCGCAAATAGAAGGAACTCGATGGCCACGTGTCGATCTAGCGAAACTAATCATCCTACACGACGATACACGACGAATTCTGTGCAGTTGAGGGACACTGTTGACAGGCTGAGGCTACTAGACGACTCAATTTATAGCCCGGAGAAGGATTCTACATCCTCAGAAAAGCCGAACATGGCCCTGCCAATGCCCTTGATGGAGACACAAAGGGGTTCATTGGACCGAGAAGCTCTTCAGTGAGAGCCTTGAGAAGGCAAGTTCACCCGGCGAGCGCCGAAGAGATTAATTCCAAGGTTGCGGAGATGATGGCAGCAATGGATGCCTTGAAGCCTAGCACGCCAACAAGAACAGCGACAGATTCAAGAGCACTGGCTCAAGTAGCTCAATCAAAGGGACTCGCAAAGTTGTTGGGAAGGCTGTATAGCAAATCAGCCAGCCCTGACAATGAAGCTCTGAAAAAGCGAAGCAAAACTGGAGCAGGAGATGGAGACGCCCTCTGGCAAAGTCGGCAAGTCAATCAGACAAGAACCAGTCATCGATCAGCTCTACCGAGATTCGGTTGAATGAAGACCAGAATCTCAACAGAAACAAGGTTCAACAAATAATTGGAGGAAAGGTGATTCAGAAGCATGCAAACTCAACCTTACTCAGTGGCAACTCCGATTCGTTCGTCACGATTGAGTGTAGGCCAGGAGAGGACCGGCAAGTGGCAGAATCAAAACGAGTGCATGCCACCCGACGAATGTCTTGGCCGTCGGCGAACCCATTTGACACTGAGGAAGATTTTGAATGCGACCTTGACCAAGGCATTCTGCATGCGTCTCCAGCTGGCTCGTCAACTCCACGCATTCGGATTCATCGAAGCTCGGATTCTACCCTGAGTGAGTATTCTATCAAAGACTTGAGTGGAGCGAGTCTGGGCCAGGTGAATCTGGCAAAAGTGGTTCAGATCGGCAAAAACGACAATACCAACAAATGGATTCGTCAATTAAACTTCGGGCCAGCCGCCGACAAGAGGCATTCTCCTAGAGAGCTTCCGAGCCAGAATGACGACGCAGGGACTGCCAAGAAGCACCCATCACCTAGCAAGAGGGACCTGGAGGAGCTCGAAAAGGCATTTCGGCAGTATGAGCTGCCGCAGGGAACATACGAAGATGGCGGCGTGGACGAGCTGGCTGCGAGTCGAACGGTCCTATCTGTTAAAGACCGGAACTAGAAGCTTCGAAAGGATGTAGAAGGCAGAAGTAGCCTTGTGCCTCCGTTACCGCCTCGTGCTTCGACTTGTTCGTCGCGAGTTTTGCGACGGCCGGGCCAGACCAATACAAGACCAAGGACCAAGCTCCGACTGGCCTCCAAGTACAGACCTGCCGACGCATGCGCTGATGAAGATGACGAGCTGCTGTAGGAATTAAAAGACACTGGACGGTGGAGTTTTCGAGTCGCGCCTGATGAAGGAGAGTTGGATGTGCTCATGGATACAGTGTATGGCTGGAGATGCTTGGGTGTTGCGGAAGAGAAAACCATAGGACATTAGGGTGCCGCAGGAAAGGAAGACTACAAGTGATATTCTATAGCTGAAGCAAGGCAGAAAAGCATGAATTGCAACAGGCTGAGGCTCCGAGAATGCACAACAAGTCATGACTCGTGAGAGGGACCATGAGCGAGAGATGTGTTGTCGCGGTTTGCACGTCCAAGGCACAAAGGTTTGGGCACTGAACGTTGGGGAGGGGATGGGAGAGGAGAAGAGGGAAGAGGAGAGGTAGTTTGAGATGAAACAAGTATGCTATTATGTAGTCTAGAACTCTACAGTAGTCTAGAGGACTGTAAGAGTAGTGGCTTCAACCAGTATCAAGTATGCATCATGAAAGGGAGATGGAGACGGGGCCAGTCTGGGTGCATGCAATGTCGTTGGGCCCATGACCTACAGGGTAGCAGGAGGAGGGGACATTTCCGAAACCGAAACTAAATGAAAAGTTGGCGTCAGCATGTTGCCGGATGGGGATCATGACGAGCGGGGTGAGGCGGGCGAGGTACGTACGCTGGGCCATCATCATCATGGACGATGTTGAGGCAGTATTCAGAGCCATCGGTGCCGGGGAGCAGCTGGAAATGGTACCCGGAGTCGCGGCCGCATTGTGTGGCGTGGGTGGGCTTCGGGTAGACGGGGTGGTCGACGTAGCAGGTGAGCCGGGTGGCGTTGCGGCCCGAGAGCTCGAAGCTCACGGCGTCGATGGTGCTTTTGTTGTTGGCGTCGATGACCTTGCGGAGGTAGAATTTGTCGATGGAAATGTGCTCGCTGGCTGCTGAGGCGGCGGAGGCGGCTGCGAGGCCGAGGATGGTGGAAAACTTCATTTTCGCGGGAGCTGTGTGTTACGGTTGGTTGGTTGGTTGGTTGGTTGGTCGATTGAGAGAAGTCAACGAGTTAAGCCGGGGACATATGTATATATATGTGTGTGTGTGTGTGTGTGTGTTGCCGGATTTCTGCATCATGATCGTGTTGCTTGGTTGGAACAACTGTGCCGGCCGGTGGGCGGCTCCGCAGTCTGGGTGCGTTGCTATCATAATCTCCGTATTATGAGTATTCTTGCATGATGATGATGATGATGATGATAACTACGCTTTCACACCCGAGTCCCGACATGTCGGTTACGTGAAGTGGATTGGGCCAATGACGATGCCTGCCCAGCCCTGCCCAGCCCAGCCTGCAAAGCCGGATCCATTCTCGCCTTACTAGATTTATAATGAAAATAGCAGACTCCGATAAGAAATATCAAACCTGTCCGAGTTCTCATATAAGGGTTCCCACCAGGAACCTTGGCCAAGAGAAGAAGAAGATTAAACGGCCCGCAAAATGTTTCTGGTCTCGTATTCCAAGCGATAATTACGTATGTACATTATGTATGTGAATGACTGGGTTGGGAGGGCAACGTTGAGATGACTGACTGGGACTTGGTGGTCGTTGAGCTTAAATATGAGCATGGCCCGGCATCCGATCCATCTGCCAATCAGTACAACAAACTGGGATAGAGGCAGGAGCAAAAGTCCAAGTAGCTTCCCATCCAGGCAACCCCATTCAACTCCAACGTTTCAATAACAGTAGTACCAGAGCTGACGTTCGACAGCCAGTTCTGCGTCAAAATTTCCGAGCCGTTCAAAAACTGCATCAACAATCTTCAACCACCGCCGGTGGAGCTTTGTGATGAAGTGCGCCTTGGTGTAGTCCCAGTAGTCTGGATACCATCCAGAGGTTTCCCAGTCAATGATTCCTGAAAGCCTTCCATTATGCATCATGATGTTTCGCATGTTCAGATCCCCGTGCGTGAAAACAATCCGATGTCCGCTGCTGTGTGCCACATTTGGTAGTGCGCCGCTTCGGAGATTGTCGTTGAATTCGTCCTCGTTCACAAAGGGTCCGAAAAAGTCTCCCCGATCCTCGTCATAGTCCGACCCAGTGATGAGTCTGCCGTCGTAACATGCCTTGCCGAGGGCGTTTGTAATGGCATATTCTGGTGAAACCTCCTTCGGTATCGCTCGCAGCTCCGAGAGGCCTTTCTGTAGATGGCCAAGCAGAGTTGTCACCTCGTCATGACTGAGGGTGTCGATACACCAGCCCAGAGGAGTCCCGCAGACCGTGGTAGTCAGAAGGTAAGAGTTCTCCGAATCCGATGCAAGATCCAGGGCGCTGGGAACGGGAATGTTTGTGTGGCGTCTTACAAGTTGCAGTGCAGCAAACTCGTTGGCCAAGCATTGGTGCGACCTCGTGCGGGTGGTCTTGAGATGTAGGCCGAACGGCAACCGTTGTACCTTGAGGCTGCAACTTGGCCCATACATGTGAGCCCCCAGAAAGGCGAGGCCTTTGTAAGCTCGTATGCGGACAAGAGCTGGCACCAGCCGCCAGGCCATTGCGACGGCAGTGGCACCACGCTCCGATAGGAATCGCCAAAGTGAAGCAGTTGGCCCATTGCGGACTGTCTTGGGTCTCTTGCAAGCGATTTCTCGAGCGACACAAGTCCACCGGATAGGGTTTGCGAATTGCGACAGAATTTGCAATGCAGAAGTGTCCGGGTTATCTACATGAGAAGCAGTGCAGTCTGTGAAATGACCAGTCCGGAGCACTGGAACCTTCTCTATGATGGATGGCAAAGTTGGGCCGCCAATTGTGCTAGTGGAAACATGGTACTGGAGGTCTGTGAGCTTGTGAACGCGCGTGAAGACAGGTGGGTGAGAACTGAGCACCGAGAACAAAAGAAACAAACCCACCTTCAAACCTTGTCCGAAAGTAAACTGAAAGAATCCCTGCGCTAGTGCTGCAGCCGCAGATGTGCGGACAAGCCAATGGCTCTGCTGGGGTTCAAACTTGCTGCTTTCAACAACAACCAGTCCAGCAAAGAAGGACCGATGAAGATGCCAAGGAGGTCATGCAGTTCCTTGTCAATCTGGATTCCCTCAGTCGGGAGCAGAGGCACCACGACCAGCGGGTCCCAGACAGAATTGCCAAGTCCAGTGATGCAGCATTTGCCATGGTCTCGTTTTCTTATAGTCGAAATGATGGTTTGGTCTCGAGACCGATGTCTTGAGCCATCATATGTAACTACCCATCATCATCATCAGAACGGACGCTACCAAAGTACTTGGCTGGACGTACATACACACGGAGATCAATCGTTTCCAATCGGATAAAAGCGTGGCTAGATCGAGACCGTCTCCCTCCGCAGAGCATCGTGCAAGTATGTAGCGGGCCGTCTGCAGAGGGTCTATCGAGTCTTGAAGAAAGCACTCCAGTAACTGCTCATCTGGGTACTCGAGGTCGACGCATCGGACGAGTTCCAGCACTCTTTCGGTTTCGCTCGTGGTCGTGGTATCCGCCATGGCGAACGTATTGTGGTGCTCAAGCGGGCTCCGCGCCCCGGAAAGATGAATGGAAGAAATGCAGCCTATGGCATCAGGATGAGGTGAAGGTCAGGGAGATCGTTCATCTGAGGTCAGGGGTCGGTCTCGGGTTGGCGTTGTCGAATCAACCCCTCGCGACCGAGACAACAACAGAACACCGGGCCCGCTGTTTTTGGCGCGCGGCTCATGTGTTGCACGAAAAAGAGGCGCAGCCAACTGGCCACTAATTTGTGCGTGTTATATCCCTATATGCCTTGCGACATCATGACGACCCAGTCACAAGGCTTCCCACGGGCATGATTCTGAGAATATGAAACCAACTAGCCAGCACACCCAAGACCGTCGCTTACAAACGGCAAGGGTCGCATATTTGGAGATTAAGCCCAGGCAGCAGCCAGGGTGACTTAACGTCTTCTGGTAGTACATTGCCGTGATGAAATGTATAAAGAGCTTTCATCTATCCTCATGGACGTCTCTATCTTGTGAGCCCACACTACATGCCTAAAAAGTAACTCTCATCCAAAGTATCAAGATGCCTCTTAACGGAAGCCTTGAGGCCTCGTCCATCTACATTAGCCTGAACACCCGCCCGCAACGTGGAACATATGTAGGTTCTCCCTTGACTCAACTCCTGCGTTTATTTCTTTCGAATTTGGTGGCTGATCCTCCAAAGCACTGGGGTTTAATTCTTACCGACCTTCACACGAATCCTGTCCTCCACCATGCAAGCAATCGCAACGGACCTTGGACATACGAAGAGAAAATTGCTAAACCAGACCAATCCTTGACGTTGATCGTCTTGCATCTGGTGGGCAAGGTCAAAAGCCACTCCCGAACGAGGGAAGTGATAAAAGACATACCAGCAGATGGCAACCCTTCGCAACGAACAGGAGAATCCTTCTCTTGTCGTATTTGGGTCAAAGACGTACTAATGTCGCTCCATGAGTGCGGAGAAATTGTGCTCCCAGATACCATTGGTAGGGTCAAGATGATAATTTTCTTCATGCATTCCAAGTACTGAATCTCAACTCTAGATAAGCTGGAGATTATGGCCGTGAAAAATGGGCTGAAGTATGCACCCTCTGCCGAACGTGGTAACGGTGCTACGGTCATCAATGGCCATTCTTGATTCTGTGATGGCGAAGATGCTGATCTATCACCTTGGTCTGATATTATTACGGCTCCGGAACAATATTTTGGGTTTTGTCTCTTCTTTGCATCGCTCCGCGTAATGCGCGTCACCGCCTTCTTTTTTAAAAGCTACCAGTATCTTCGACTGGTGTTCCATAGCTGTAGGCTGGGAATACAATTGATAGTCTCTGAATCAAAATTGAGCGTATCATGAGCATACTAGTTGTTGCGCGGTCTTCCTATTACCTCGCCATCACGCCGTGGATGTCTGACCTTCGCAGGATATGTTCGATTGTCTCTTTGTAGTGCCTTGCACGCCTGAAATCACGGGACAATCTTCAACATATCACGACTGTCTTTCCTTTTTCATGGGTCCAGGGGAATACCAGTACCGTGTTCTTCGGAAGTACTAGGCTTGATATGTCTCTCCAAAGTCACGCTGAATCACGCCAACCCTTCCGCCGTGAGGAGTGCTCACCATGACAACTCCAGGACGAATATCGTACTTTCGTGACTTTACCAGACATGTACTCCTCAATGGGTTCGTACCTTTTCTCTACTTACTGTTTCTGTTGGAATCACCAAGGATATGCACTAGGGCAGTCAAAAGGGTCTATTCAATGATATGTTCTGAGAAGGTTACCAAGATCTAGCTAAGGGGCTACGTGGCCGAAGGTTGAGGGATCGCGAGTCACGTGCGGGCATCGCGTACAGGTGCACCTAATCACAGCGCAGCATTAGTGGGCGTGCTCCACTTCCCCTGTAGAATATGATAAGAACGAAGGCCCTAAACTAATTAAATTAATCTCAAAAACGAAGCTCTAATAATAATTAATCTTTTTAAAACTCTATAGTAAAAATTTGTTAAGAGGGGTTTTTATATTAGGTAAGGCAGGTGCCTTATACCTTCCCCCTTTCACGTCCACTACCACTTAGTGGTTACCCTTAACTAATAAATTATATAATAAATAATAAAAAGAAAAAGTAAAGCAAAATAATTTTAGTGCCTCTAACCCTTAATCTCTAGTATTAAACCCTTACACTCTAATAGCTAGTTCTCTAAGGATATTTATCTTAGATATACTTATTAATCTATCTAGTTTACTTATAAACTCTATAAATAAATCTTTATAAATACTTAGGACCTTTAAGGATAAATAATTACCTTAGATAAGCCTCTTTAGTATTATTAAATTATCTCTTACCCTTCCTAGAGATTTAGCCCTTCTTAAATTCCTTAGTAATTAAAGTCCTCCCTTAACTCTATATATTAACTTAGTAACTATTAATATAAAATCTATATCCTTAGATTAATCCTTACCTAAGGTATTAGCCTATAGGCATAACTAGCTAGTAAATGTTTTATTATTTATATTCTATCTAGATAGTATAAGTCTAAGGCTCCTCCTAAATATAAAGTTATCTTTCTCTTAATTTAAGGTAATAGCTAAGGATTTGCTAATATTCTTTAACTTATTCTAGTTTAGTCCCTTAAGTTTAATACTATTAATACCTTTATTATAAAGGTTAATTAACTTTTATAGTTTTACTAGGGCTAAGTAAAGAGGTTAATATATATTTAAAATTATAGTTAGTGTGTTAATAGCTTTTACTTTACCCTTATTATACTTTAGTAAATTTTCTATAAGCTAGGACTTTAACTCTTTTATCTTAGGAGTTTATAGTATTAGTAATGCTATAGCTTAACTAGAAATAGGGTTATTTATAATAAGTTTTAACTAAGTTTCTAATACTTTAATTCTTAGTAATAGTGTAAGTAACTATAGAGGCCTTATAGCTTCTTTAGCTCTTTACTTAAACTTATTTATAGTATTATTATATTCCTTATAAGTTAGGGATTAAATTTTAGATAAATAGGGTTTACTCTTTAACTAGAGATTACTCTCTTTATTTATTATAAATAGTTCTAGTAAAATAGAAATTCTATAGTTAAGAGCTACTCTTATTAAATCTTATAAATCTTATATTAAATAATGCTTTATAGTAAGCCCTAGTATCTTACTAAGGTATGTTAGGACTAACTTTACTATCTTATACTTACCCTAGAAAGTATAATATAAAGGAATAGTAAGTGAGTTTAATATAACTAGTTTTTTTATAACTAGTAATGGTTTTAACTAGGAATATGTCTTAGAGTTAATATAGTTATTTAAAGGCAGAGTTTCTTTTTATATAAATAGACTTAGCATTAAGAGTTACTAATCCCCTCCTAAATAGGACTTGTTTTCCTTATTAATAAGATAGTAATAATACTAAGGGTAATAGCGGTGGGGTAATGGTTATAGGGACCTAATATTAGATATATCTCTCTTTTACTTCTTATTCTAATCCTTATTATCTTCTATACGCAGGGAAGTAAGAGGGTTATCCCCTAACACCCTTAGAAGGCTCTTTTCTATCTTTATTAGACTCTTTGCTCTTACCTTTATTACACTTTATACCCTTAGGGTTATCCTTACCTTATTTATTATCTTTATTATCTTTATTATTCTCTTTAGCTTTATTACTTTTTTACCCTTTTTATCTTTATTTCCTTTTTACTATTATTACCTTACTCTTATTACCTTTACCCCTAGTAACTTCTTCCTTAATAATCTTATTTTTACTCTCTTTACCTCTAGTATTACTACCTTTATGCTTATTATCTTTAGTGCTATTACCCTTAGACTTAGAAGGTAAATTAAATAAATTATTATTACTCTTAGTAAGTTTTTTTAGTTAAAGTAGTTAAGATATTACTACTTTCCTTAGATTTACTAGGTATTCTTATCCTTAAAGGCTACCTTACTTTCTATAGGTAATAAGGCTTATTCCTATTATTTAACCCTATTAGAACTATATCCTTATTACCCTTATATAGATATATAATCCTTATATGCTATGCTAAGGCCCTAGTTAAATAACACTATAGTATAAAGTCCTTAGGCATTATTATAAATTATATTATAAATAGGTCCTAAGGCATTAGTAGTCTTATTAGATAAAATAACCTAAGTGCTTAAAGACCTTAAACAATTAGTATTAGTGTGTTAGCTACAGTGCCTTTAGTTCTTACTAGATTATAAGGGATGCTATAGAGGTTATCTTGTAGATAAATTAGTGTTACTAGTAGTTAAAAACAGGCTAATAATCTATTTACCTTTAAGGTAACTTATTTTAACTTATGTCTTACCTCCTTATTAATTCACTAGCCTTAATGCCTTATTTTTAAATCTTTACCCTATAAACTAGTAACTCTTACTAATAGTAAGGGTATAACCTAAAATAAATAAGGAAATTTTAATAACTATAAATCATAGCTTAGCTATAGCTAATACTAGAAGTATAGATAGAATTTTTAGCCCTAATAAACTTAATATCTAAAATAAGTTTCTTACCTTTCTTTCTAATAATATAAATGTATTTTTAGTCTAGTAAGTTTTTAAGTTAACTAAATCCCCTATATTACTAAAGCTATAAGGAGGCTTATAGTGTAGAAAATATCTATTAAGTATGCCTTAATAAAGCTTACTACTATTTTAAGAATAGTTTCTAGGATCTTTAGAGTAAATATAAGAGGAAAGGCATAGAAGTAAAGACCTAAAGTTACTTTTACTTAAGAGAAAGGCTAGAATATTTAGCTAACTCCTTTAAGTTCCCTAAGGTTTCTCCTATCTATATTTACTATCTTAATAGTAATATTCTTATAGGCATATAGTAACCTAATAACTTTGCCTCTCCTTAATTATTAGGAAATCTTAAAACACTAGTCTAATAGGTTTTTAAGTATTAGACTCCCTTATTCTATAGGTGATTTTTACCTAAATTTTAATCTCCTTAGCTCTTTAGATACCTAAGTTCTTAATATCTTTATAGATACTAATAAAAGTAAGCCTTTTATAGCTTTTATGTTTCCTTTTACTAATATATCTTAGTAAAGGATTACTAGGGTAGGCTTTATATACCCTCCTATTACTAAATTATAGAACATTCCTACTATATAGTTATTATCTTTAGTAAAGTTTACTCTTTAGTTTTAATTTAGTATTTACATAGCTACTAGGTATAGTGTGTTAGTACTATATCTTATAAAGATTTATCTAGGACTCTTAATTACTATATCCTTCCCTTTACCTCTAATTCCTACTAGTAATAAATCACATATAGTTAGCTTTATAACTATTAATATCTCCCTAAGTTTATATAGTCTTAGACACCTATTAAATAGGCTAAATAAATACTATTTCTTAGGTTAGAAGTTTTTATTTTTAAACAGATCTTCCCCTTATATTTTATTTACTATCTTTATAAGCATATTACCCTTATTCTTAATAATAGGGAGCTGCTTATTTAACTTTAGGGTTACTCCTTTATCTCTTTACTTCTTTATACTTATACTCCTTATGTCTAACTAGAGTAAGTAATAGCTAGTATCTTATTATCCCACGTAAAGTATAATTCTTTAAATAGGAATAAACTTAATTATATAAACTTTACTAGGTATAATTCTTCTTTAGCTAGTAAAGTAACTTCCTACTTAGTAAGACTAGGTGCCTTGTTTATAGCTATAGATAAGGAAGCTATATTAAAAGAAAGTGGCGATTTCTACCTAAAAGTATGTTAGTGTAATCTTACAGTAGTTATTAAAATAAAAGATATTACCCTAAAATTAAGCGTAAAGTTATCTAATAGATAAAAGTTAATATAGAACATATAATAATTTGAAACTTAAGAGATAATAAAATAAATTAAGGTAAAACCTTAAGTAATAATAAAAATCACTAATCTTAACTTATAGGCTTAAAAACAAAGAAAGGAAGGTGAAGAGTAATAGAACGTAAAGGAAGAGGGGAGAAATGCATAGCTTCCTTACCCTTCTTAGCCTAAGTTTACCTTTAACTTACTTTTTCCTAATTTTTAGATAAACACTAAATAACGCTTTTCTACCTGCTTTTCTTATTATAACTCCAATCCTTACTAACTAGATTATATATTCTCCCTAAGCCTTTTCTCTAATCTTATCTTTGTAATTTTGTTTTTCTTAATAAGAGCTAATCCTATAATATCTTTAGATAACTAGTTTAGGGAATATAAGCTTTTAAGGTATTCTTATAGAAGTCTAACCTATAACCTCCTCTTACCCTTAATCTATTAAGGTTAATAAGTTAGTAAGATATACACCTAGTTTAATTCTTAATTTGAAATAGTCCTTACTATTATAGTTATAACTTTAGGGGCTTCCCCTTAGTAACTACTATTACTATTTTACTAGGTTTAAAGGGCTTAACCCTCTATTACTTATATTAATCTTTATAAGCAGTTGCTTTTAAGCTCCTATTAGTTATAACTACTTCCTAATATAACTTAACATTACCTATAAAATATATTACTATATCTGCCTTTAGGGCTTTCTTAAGTGGCTAGACTAAAGTCTTATAAAATTCATTAGTCTAACTAGCTGTTATGGACTAGCCCTAGGCGGCTGCGATAGGGCGTTAGTATAATATTAAGAAACTTAAGGAGGAAGAAAGGAAAGTAAGAACCCTTCCTTAGTAGTGCCCTTTATACCCCTTAACTACCTTATATTAGCCCCCTTTTTATACCCTTATTACCTTATAACTATCCTTACTTATACGCACTATAACTAATGCTTAGGTAAAGCCTAAGCCCTTTATATATTCCTTTACTTACCCCCTTATTATTATTATAGCATTAGGTAGTGCGTAAGATATATTAACCCTTATTATATTATAAGGCCTATCCTTGCCTATTAGTAATGTGTTAATATCTAATAGTACATGTAATATATCTATCCTAACCTTACTTATTATTATAATAACACTAGCCCCTACCCTTACTTATTTATAACTTATCCCCTATAGTTATAGTTACTTATAAAAATATTTAACTTATTTTTCTTATATAACCTTACCTTCCCTTATATATAACTATCCTAAATATTATAACTTTATTATACCTTCCTATCTCTTTATTTAGAATACCTATCTCTCCTTATTTACTTACTTACTAAATATACCTTAATCTAGCCCTTATAGTATTATTCCCTATTTAGTCTAGTAGTGCTTATAATACCTATAGCTTAGGCTATTAGCAGAGTATTGTTTGTATTGTATTTATTGTATTTATTGTATTTTTCGGAAAAATTTGTATTTGTATTGTATTTAAAAAAATTTGTATTTATTATATTATATTGTATTTAATATAAATTATTTTATAGTGTAGTTAGTGTAGTAACTTGTCACGGCTTGTAGCCTAGGGTTAAATAAACGAAGTGATGGCTAAGATTCTTGTAGTCGCTGCTTAATAGATACTAGCTAGGGGCAGGTGCGTAAAGGTTTTAATCTCTAGCCTAGCACTAATAATATATATAGTTCTTAAGAAATACCCTACTCTATAAGCATATAGCTATCTTATAGCTAGCTAGCCTCTTTATTATTTATATAGCCTAAAGGTCCTCTAAAGATTTACTCTAATAAACATCCTATCTCTAACCTTTACGCTCCTAATATAATACCCCCTTATATATAATTAACCTTAATTATAAAAAGAGCTACTTACTTAAGGTATAGTTACTATAATAAAGCTTTATAAAGAAAAATAGAATAAGGAATAAAAATAAGATAAGGCACCTTATATCTAGATATATAAGTAAAAAAATAATAATAATAATACTACTAATTATAAATAACCCCCTTATTATAGGTAATAATATCTAAATAGTAGCTTATATATAGCTTTAATATAGTAAAATAAATATTATTACCTATTATATAACTAGACTAAAAAAATAGATAACTTATATTAATTTTTATAATTAGTTTAAATAAATAAGGTACCTAATACTATAGTTTTAAATAGTCTAACTAAAGAGCTTATATTATAATTACTATAAGTTTATAGCTATTAGGTATACGTATAAGTGGCAAAGCTAATGGTTATTATTATAATTTATAGATTACTTACCTGCAGCATATTAGATTACTTAAGGGGTCTAGGGTTAATATAAAAGAGACTAATTTTCCCCCTTTTACACACTACCTTTCTCCTATAATATCTCTTAACTTTATAAGTTACCCCCTCTAGCTAAATAGTAGCTCTCTTACTACTATTATACTATAGTTACTAACCTTCTTGTGAGGCCCCACTCACAACACAAGGCGCACTAGGCGCACCAGCGCACCCGCGGGCAAGCCAGACCCTAGGGCTAGGTCCACGTGACACTAGCGAGCCGCTAGCTATAAAGCAGTAACTCGCACGCATAACACACTTAGACCTAGCAAGCTTTAGTTAATATACTAGAGCCCTTATACCTCTTATCTAGCTATTATTATTCTTATAATTCTAAAGCTTTACCCACTAGCTACCTAAGAGCAATATAGGGGAGAACTACCTAATCTACTAGAGTAATATTAGATAATAACTAGAACTAATTAAATAAGGGTAGTATTATAGCTAAGAACACGCTATATTCTATAGAGACTACTACACTTAAGATTAGACCCTTTACCCTTAGTACTAAAGCTATAGCAGTAATAGAGTAAATTACTTAGCTAGAATAACTTTAGAAACTATAAGATTAAGAATAAAAACTTATTAACTTACTATAGCTTAACTTAGGAGAAAAATAGGCAAAAAGGCAGCAAAAAGCTAGCACCTCCTTAAGCTATAGTAGCTAAGAGATTAAAGTCTAAAATATTACTAACCTCTAACACCCTATAAACCTATAGAAGCATAAGATATAAATTAATAACCTAAACTATACCTTTAATAGGGTAAAGAAAAAGTACTAATATAACTACTAAAAGATCCTCTTTACACTTAACTATATACACACTAACTATAGGGCAAGATAGGATAGATACCTTAAGGAATAATAGGCTAATAGCTAAGATAACCTTAAGGATAACTAGGACAAATTCCAGACTTAGACCCTTACGCTACTCTAAGACTTTACAAATCGCAACGCCTAAATAGCCACGTAGCTAGAAAACACAAAGTAACGCGAGGGCTAAAGCCTTATTAAATTTAGTATTTACTTAGATTCACTAGAGAAATACCTAGAAAAAGCTATAGAAAAGTCCTACGCTCTTATGTTTTTATAAAATTACTCCCTAAACTATAGGACTATATTAACCTATATACCTCTATTATAGGAAAGACTTAAGAAGAGGTTATATAACTTATATAGCAATTCTAGGAGGCTATGCTAAAGAGTAAGCGAAAGCCTAAGTATTTAGGAGATAAGGGCCTAAATAAAAACCCTAGCATTATAGAAATAACTCTCCCTAAGGTTATAAATCTTATAGGGACTAAAGGGATAAGGACTAGGAAAAGACCTAGCTACCTACCTAAATAATAATAAACCTAAGGATAAAAGGAGATATTATAACTATAATAGTATAGGGCATATTATATATAATTACAATAAGCTAAAGAAAGAGCCCTAAGAAGGCTAGGAAATATCCTAAGGTAAAAGTAAATACCCTTACCTCTACCTTAAATAATAAGGTACTAATAGGGTGTTAATTTCACACACTAGTTACTATTTATAGGCATAAAGACATTAAAACAGTAGCGGATCTAGATAGCTACGCTAAGATTAATATTATTAGCACTAAATTTATATAGGCCTATAAGCTTAACTAGGCTAAGGCTATAGTACCTATTATTAAGGCAGTAAAGGCCCTTACAGTCCCCTAATATAGTGTCTATAAGGTGCCTATTATAATTAAGGACTTAAGAGAAGAAGAAAAGGACCTTAAGCTACTATATATAGCTATAGATAGAGACCTAAGAGTAAGGGGAAGCCCTATATTAATTAGAATACATACACTTATAGAAGAGCGTGTATACCTTTATTTATACTTATAAGAGTAATAGTTTAAGAAAAGAAAGAAGGCCTTTTTACTTATAACTCCTTATAAGTTTATAAAAGTAATATATAATAAGACTATTATATATGCTATTATAGGAGTTATAGAAGATAAGTTTATTACCCTTAAAGATAATAAGGAGGCGAAAGCATATAGAACTATTAAAGATATCCTAAGGAACTATATAAGTTTAAAGACATATTTACATTAGATAAGGTAAGGAGTCTACTGTTAAGAAAAGTAACTAACTATGTAATTAACCTAACACTAGGGGCAATGCCCTATATAGGCTAATTTACCCTCTCTCTTAAAGTAAGCTAAAGGAGCTTTGCAAATACATTAATAAAAACCTGCAGAAAGGCTAGATAAAACCCTCTAAGAGCCCTATAGGCACGCCTATCCTATTTATACTAAAGAAGGATAGGACACTCTAACTATATATAAATTATTAGGGACTTAATAGAGTAATATAGAAGAATTACTACGCTCTCCCCTAATTTTAGAGATCCTAGACTAGTGCTAAGGGGCCTGCTTCTTCTTAAAGATTAATATTAAGGATACTTACTATTAAATTTGTATTAAAGAGAGTAATAAGTAAAAGACTGCGTTTTACACACATTATAAACACTATAAATACCTTATAATGCCCTTTAAGTTAACTAACGCCCTAGCTACTTTTTAGAGCTATATCTATAAAGCGCTTTATAGGCTAGTTAATACTATTTATATAGTGTATCTAGATAATATCCTTATCTTTTTAAAAACATAGGAGAAGTATACTATATATATTAAGGAAGTCTTAGAATATATAAGGTTAGCAAAGCTATACACAAAACCCTTAAAATACTTATTTTACTAGGAGTTAGTGGAATTCCTAGGATTTATCTTATTAGTTAATAGGATTTTAATAGATATATATAGGGTTACTATAATCTAGGACTAGAAGGAGCCTATAAGCTTTAAGGATATATAGTCTTTCTTAGGATTTTATAACTTTTACTAATAGTTTATCTACAGATACTCTAGGATTATAGCACCATTACACATATTAATAAAGGGCAGTTAAAATAGCATCTAGACTAGGAGGTTTATATTTAAAGCAAAGGAGTAGCTAGTGTTTAGCTAGCTAAAAGATACCTTCTAGCAAGCGCCCCTCCTCTATTATTATAACCTAAGTTAACTAGTGTATATTAAGATAGATGCTTTAGTCTTTATAATAGTAGGAATCCTATCTTAACAGGATAATAAGGGCTATTAGCATTTAGTAGCCTTTTAGTTAAGGAAGTTTATAGACACTAAGCGTAACTATAGCATAGCTAATTAAGAGTTACTTACTATAGTAAAGTTATTTAAGCACTAGCAACACTATATTAAAGGCGTGGTAACCCTAGTTAAGGTCCTATTAGACTACTATAACCTATAAACCTTTATAAGGCAGTAAAAGTTAAATAGAAGGTAAGCTAGATAGTGTATATTCCTATGCCCCTTTTACTTTATAATTAGGTATAGACTAGGGAAGAGTAACCTAGTAAATACGCTATTAAGAAAGTCTAATTACAAAGGCAAACCCCTAATAAATAAGGTACTTTTACTAGAGCTTTAGAAGAAGATAGTAGCTACTAAAGAACTAGTAAAAGAAGAGATACTAATATATTAAAGAAAATATAGTAAGATGCCTTTAGGGGAGGAAAATGCCTAGTCTTTATAAAGAGGCATAGCAAGATACCTTTAGGGAGGAAAATGCCTAGCCCTTATAGTAAAAGAAGAAGCTAAAGAGACTAGAGTAGCCTAGCTTAGAGGCTAGTTAGCCACTGTGGATCTAGTAAAAGATTAGCTAACTAAGGGGATTTCTAGGAGAAGGTAGCGTGTGTCTAAGACATTAGCGTAGTATAAGAGATATAGGGGACTATTACGTCACTAAATCCCTACTAATCTAAGGCAGATAAACCATTAGTGTAATTACTACAGAAGGTATAAGATAAAGACCTAGATCTATAAAGGTAAATAGGTAAGATAGAATCCTAGCAAAAGGGAAGAGAAAAGCTAGTCTATAGTTACATAGTATAAGAGGCCTCCTAATGTATAAAGACTAGGTAGTTATTCCTAGGAGCCTATCTTATAATAAGAGCTTCTATAGCTATATTATAATAATCCGCTAGCGGGTTACTTTAGGACTAAATGCACTCTTAAGCTATTAAAGCGTCACTTCTAGTGGCTAGCTATAAGTAAGTCTATATTAGACTATGTTATAAGCTATAGGGTTTACTAATAGGTAGTGGCTAGAAGGCATTACCTATATAGAAGCCTTAAATCCTTACTAATACTAGGGTAACTATAGGCAGAAATCTTAATAGATTTTGTTATAGGATTACCTATTGCGTAAGTAAGCGAGCAAGAAACTAACGCAATCCTAGTGATTATAGACTAATTTACTAAGTACTCTGTCTTCCTACTAGTAACTACTATAATTAATATAGCTAAATTAGCAAAGCTTTTCTATAAAGAGATTAAGCTATAATTCAGAGCCTTAGAGGAATTATATCTAATAGGGGATTAGTCTTTACAAGCTAGTTCTAGTCTAACCTCTATTACCTATTATATATAAAGCAAAGGCTTTCTATAGCGTTTTACCCCTAAACTAATAGGCAAATAAAGAGAACAAACTAAGTGCTTAAGCATTATCTCTAATATTTTATTATAGAGAACTAGTAAATATAGCCTAAGTTACTCCTAATAGCTTAATTTGCCTATAATAACGTAGTAAATAGGACTATAGGTTACTCTCCTAACTACTTACTTATAGGCTATTTACCTAAGTTTTATCTAGCTCTTAGGGATAAGATTAAGGAAGGGGAGGTGCTAGAAGCCTATGTATATATTATAAAGCTATATAAAGTTAGGGAGTAATTAAAGTAAAACTAGGTAAAAGCCACTAAAACCTAGGCAAAGTATTATAACAAACGCCACTAGCTATTAACCTAAAAAGAGGTAACCTAGTACTACTATTAGCGAAAAATATTAGGCTTAAAGAGGCAAAATAGAAGCTAACCCCTAGGTTTATTAGGCTATTTTAAATACTTAACACTATAGGCAAACAAGCGTACTAACTTACATTACCTAAAAGTATAGTTAACTATATAATATATTCTATATTAGCTTATTAGAGCTATAGAATTACTATAAAGATACTAGGGATAAGGAGATGCTAATGCTAGACCTTAAAGATAAAGATAATAAGTATAAAATTAAGGAAGTTAAGGACTATAGGAAGACCTATAAAGGCAATAAATACCTTATAAAATAGAAGGGTTAGCCTAGCAAATATAACTAATAGGTCCTAGCGGAAGATATAGAGGGCGCTTAGCGCGTGATTTAGGTATTTCACTAAAGTAAAGCAAATAAGAAGGGTAATAAAATGTAAGTAAGTTATAGGCAAAAAGATATAATATTCCTACAAAAAGGCCTAGCCTTACTAGCTACTATTACACTCTAAACTAGAAACCTTAGATTACTTACTAAAAACAAAGGAAAACATGCCTATAGAGTAGGGAGACTTAAAGGAAACCCCTCTATTATAGCCCCTATATGCCTAAAAACCTGCCCACTATAAACAAGGTGCTTAGTGTTATTCTTATTTACTACGATTATCTCCTATATTACTAGGTAAAAGCAATGCTTTACTACACTCTAGGGCATAAAACCTAGGTTATAAGACCTTAAATATAAAGTTATTTTCGCCTTCTAGGTAGTATAAAGTTTATAATAGTTTTACTATAGAAAGGTTAGTAAATAAGCAGTAAAGGGGATAGAGCACTTACTACCCCTAGGATAGGACTTAGAAATATTATAACTAAAAGTTACTAGTAAGAAATAATATACTAATTATATAAAATTAACGCGTCTTACCCTAAAATATAAGTAAGAGACTAGTAAACCTAGGAGGAAGAGATAGACCTAGTAGACCTTTACAGCCCTAGTGAGACTAAACATAACATAGTGCGCTATATTAGTATAGTTAAAACCCATTATTAAATTAAGGTAGGCCTTAGCAAAACCACAGTAAGAATCCACTAAAAGGTATAGTCCTTAGGGTTTTAGGGGTTATCCTTACTAAGGGCGTCTATAAGGGTTTACACCTAGTCTAAAAGAGCTAGAAGATCTAGGAAATCTCCTTTTATTATAGCTATAGCCTAGATAGAGGTATTAGTAATAAGGGACTAAAAGATATAGGAATAGTAGTATACTTATAGTGTTATAAGTATTACTACGCTTATAGCACTAGATATAGCGTTTAGAATGTTTTGCTATAATAATAGCGGACAATAGTTAAGGGAATTAATAGTTAATCTAGGGTAATTTAGGCTTAGATAGGGGCTCTTCTTAAACTCTATATATCTAGTGCGTAAATAATATATATATAAATATTCCTTTAAGGGAATATAGTTAGTCTCTATAATAAAAGTAAGGCAATTAACAAGAGAAAGGTTATAATAACTTAAGGCGTAATAAGGCATTATAAAAATATCTATAAATACAAGAGAGAAAAGTGCGTAAGATAATAGTGCGTTATAGGTAAATTTATACTTAAACGCTACTGTTATTTATTATTATTTTAATATAGCAATTACTTAGTAAATAAGTGTAGGATAGCTAGTAAAAGCTATTTAGGAGCCTAGCTATAAGTAGGGGGTAATTATAAGGCCCTACTTATAACATAAGGCGCACTAGGCGCACTAGCGCACCCCGCGGGCAAGCTAGACCCTAGGGCTAGGTCCACGTAACACTAGCGAGCCGCTAGCTATAAAGCAGTGACTCGCACGCATAACACACTTAGACCTAGCAAGCTTTAGTTAATATACTAGAGCCCCTATACCTCTTGTCTAGCTATCATTGTTCTCACACTTCTTTAGTCTCTAAGTATTATTATTATTTATCCTTATTTATCCTAGTTTTTTGCCTTTATCTAGCTTATAAGTTTATTTACTTACTATTATAACTTTTCTATCTAGTCTATTATAGCTAACTTATAGCTAGTTTACTATATCTAATACTTATATTAGAACTCCCTTACCTTTACTTACTCTAGAAGGTAAGACTATTAAAAATCTCCTTTAAAATCTCCTAAGAAGTTATCTTAAAAGTAAACTACCTCTAAAATATTAATATAAGTTTATTATATTCTTACTATATCTTTACTACTAACTTACTACTAGTAAAACCTTAAGTAAGAAAATTCTATATATATACTATTCTTAGTAAGTTATAATATAAAATATTCTCCTAAAAAATAGTACCTATAAGATCCTAGGATATATTATTAATAAGAAAACCTTCCTTACTAAATATAATAAATCTTTAAGTATAACTTCTTTACTTACTTACTGCTTTTTTATTACTAATATTTAATAGGCTACTTAATAAAATATATATATTACTTCTAAAATAATAAAAACTATATTATAGTATATCTTTCTTATCTAGAATTTACTTACTTATTACTAATATACTACTAGTGCTTAACTTAAATTATATAGCTTTATAATAGGCTATTTAAACTTATTAAAGCTACTTCTAAAGGTAGCTACTACTATTAGGATAAAGTAAGTATAATTTTACTACTTAAACCCTAGATTACTACTAACTTACTACTAGGCTATTATAAAAGTAAAGAAAAGCTATAGAATACTATCTTAGTTTATAAGAATTCTAATAAGTATAAATATATTTACTATACTTAAATAACTACTAATATTACTTATAAAGTAAAATATAATAAGTATACTATAATAGCATTACTAAGTAATACTATAAACCTTAAAATATAGATTAATATTATAAACTCTTTATACTTTATAGCCTAGAATATCCTAATAGTAAGCTTTTATAATATATATAGCTAATACTTAGCTAACTTACTAGTAGTTTATACCTTATATTACTAATTTACTTACTTATATTAGTTTTATTAAGCTTCTTAGTAAACTTTAGGTTTATATATATAAAGAGAGGATTCTAATAATAAAGATATTCTAAGGGCCTTTACCTCTATAGTTACTATAGCTACTACTACTACTAAGGAACTAGTAGTCCTAGTAACTAACTCTATTATAAAGGGTAGGTGCTTAGTAGCTATATAATAGATTATTTAAATTATTTAAGTAAATTAACTTTTATTTTCTAATATCTTACTATATTACCTATAAATTATAACTATCTTATATTAACTTTACTAGTTAACTATTACTTATAGTTATTAATAATTTCTCTAGTAATAAAATCCCTTTTAATACCTAAGAATTCTCTAAAGCATTATAGCCTTTTTATTTAACTAGATATTTATAATACCTTCTATTATAATAGTATAAAATAATTCTCTTAACTTTAAACTCTTATTTATTATCTTTAATATTATCTTATAGTAAGGATATATCTTTTATATTAGTTAGGTCCCCTTTAAAAGGCTTAAGACTAGTAATATTAAATATATTATATAATTAAGTCCTAGGTAGTAATTTTAATTAATATACTAATCTATAACTCCTAATTACCTTTTTAATCTTATAAGGACTTAGGTACTTTATAGCTAGCTTTTTACTAGGTTATCTTAGGTTAATATTCTTTATTAATAGTAAAATATAGTTACTAACTTTAAACCTTATTAGAGTTCTTTTCTAGTTATAATATTTTCTATACTAAGTCTATAAGTTACTTAAAAGCTATTTAATTATAGTATATTTCTCTCTTAGTACTAAGACTTTACTTTTAGCTTAATTATTTACTAAAGGGATATCTATAACTACTTACTATAAATCTCTAGGATTATAACCTTATAATGCCTTTACTAGTGTATAGCTATGTGTTATATAATTGCTTATATTATATATAAACTATGCTATTAATAGGTTATCTGCCTAATTAGTCTATTTAGTATAAGTAAAAGCCCTTAAATAGTGTTCTAGGACCTAGTTTAAACGTTTTATCTAGCTATCTATTTAAGGATAAAAAGCGGTACTAAGTAGCCACTTAGTTATAAGAAGGTAATAAAAAGTTATCTAGAAACCACTAGTAAATATAAAACCTTAGTCTATTATAATACCTTCTAGGGCTTTATAGTCTCTAAAAACATATTCTAAGAATATAGTTACTAGCCTATTACTAGTTAGTTATATTAAAATAGGAATATAAATACTATATTTTATGAAATAGTTAATAATAACTAGAATTATATTATAAGTCTAGTTTAAATCTTTTACTAGTGGAAGTCTAGTAATAAAATCTATTAATAATTCTTAAAAGGGTAATTAAGCACTAGTAGTATAGCTAGCTTACTATATAGTTTATAATGCCTTAGTTTTAAAGTCTAATAACTTATATAAGTACTAATATATACCTTTATATCTTTCTTTATTATTAGCTAATAATATTAGTTTATAATCTAATAAAGAGTTTTACTTACTCCCTAATGCCTAGTAATAGGGTTATTATAAGTTAGTAATAAAATTTCTTTTCTTATTCCTAGAGGGATAAAAATATAATTTTTAAATATTAATAGCTTAGAGGGTCTAATAGACTATGTCTAGGATATAGCTAAATTACTGCTTTTAAGTAACTTTAATTAACCTATAGTAAAGTTATTACCTTACTATGCTTTATATAATAAGACTTAAATTAGAGGTTTTAATTCTAAGCTCTTTTCTAGAAAGTTAGAGATAAACTTAGAAGAGGTTCTCTAAATAAATTAGATCCTAGCTATAATATCTTTATAAGTAATTAGTTTAATAAATACTTCTAGTCTTATAGGAATATAGATAAGTAATGCTTTCTTAGGGTGCCCTTACTACTTACTAGAAATAACTTATACTAGTTTACTCCTATTAGAAATAGCTAGTCTAATAGGAAAATTAAAATAACTAAGTAATAAACAAAATATACACTAGGTACTAGTAGTATTACTATAGCTAGCTTATTACTTATTAATAAAAGTATTAAATAACCCTACTAAAACACCTCTTCTAAGAGTATTTAGATTATTAGGTTCTTTAAAAATATAGTTAAGTTATGATTTTTAAGACCCTAGATATTAGTAGTATTATTATAGTGTTATTATAACTAACTATTAGTTACACTAAGTAACGTTTTTATAGAACCTATAGCATTACTATAGTGTTCCTATTGCTTAGTATTTATAAATTTAAATAAAAAGATAAGAAGCTATATAGTTACTACTTTTACTTTCCTTACCTTACTTATAAAATCTAGTTTTCTTAAAAGTAAGTTAGTAGGATTTAATTTCCCTATATAATATATAATTTTAAAGTTAAAAGGATAAAGCTTATTAAGCATAGTTACTTACTTACTAGTAAGCTTAGGCTTTATAGCTAGGTACTTATAGTTTAAATAGTCTATAATAACCTTAATTATATAAGCTAAATAGGTAAGGTAGTGTCTCTATATATAAAAAGCCTCTTAGATAGCTAATAATTTGCTATTAGGTATTAAATAGCATAATTTAGTATTAGTTATCTTTCTTAATATAAATATAACTAAGTGCTAGTAACCTAGCACTAATATTATAAGTATAGCCCTAATTATATATCTAGATATATCTATCTTTACTCTAAGGTATATAAGTGGATTAAAATGCACTAAAATTAGCGCTTCCTAAAATCTTTATTAAAGTTCTCTAAACACTACTAACTTATAGGGCTCTAGGTTAAATATCACTAGTTACTGCCCTCTAAGGTAATCTATTAATAGAATAATAACTTTACTATACTATTTAATAAAATAGTAGTAAAATCCTATAAAACTAAGGAATAACTAAATATCTAGGACACTATATAGTACTAGCTAGGTTATAATTGCTTTAACTCTTACTAGATCTATTATAATGCCTTTTAGTAATATTTTAAAGCCTAAGAATTTAACCTTTATAACTAAAAATTAACACTTTATAAGGTTAATAAAAAGGCTTACTTCTCTAAGCCTATATAAGATTTATTTAATATGCTTTATATACTCCTTAACTATACTACTATATATTAGCGTATTATCTAGGTAAATAATATAAGTCTTATTAATAAGTCCTTTAAGGGTATTATTAATATACTCCTAAAAAGTTACTAGTGTATTAACTAGTCTAAATAGTATTATAAGATATTTAAAGTAGCTATAGTAGTAATAGAAAGCTATCTTTTACTTATTACCTAAGCAGATATATAACTAGTAATACATATCTTTAAGATTAAGGACTATAAAAATAACTATACTTACTAATTAATTAAGGATTTTAGTAATAAGGGGTAAAGGGCCTTATCCTTAATTATAATCTTATTTAAGCCCCTATAATCTATATAAAGCCTTAATTTTCCTCCTTTCTTTAGAATAAATAAAATTAAAGCTTTAGCTAGGCTAACTAATCTTCTAATCTACCCTTTTTACTATACACTTATAAGGTATTCCCTAAGAACTAGTAGCTTTCTTTTAGCTAAATTATATATAGGCCCCTAAGGTAGTGTTTTCCCTTCTTCTAACTTAATTATATAAGTGTAATTACTTAGTTTAGGAAGCTAACCCGCTAGTGCTTTAGAAAAATATCTATAAACTCTATGTATTCTTCTAGAATTATTAGTATAGGATGTTTAGTGCTCTTACCCTAATTTAACATAGCTTATTTACTACTTATACCTTCTAAAATCTATATAATTATAATACCTTTACTTTTTACTATATATAAACATATTCTAATATCTATATAGCTACTTTACTATTTAGTTATACTTCTTTTATTACTAAGTTCTTTAATAAGTCTTTATTTTCTTCTTTCTAATCTTTATTTTCTAGAATACTTAGCCTAATCTTTATTACCCCTAATAGTAAGGTAACTACTACTAGTTTCTTCTCTTTATATATTTATTACTTACTATAAGTAAAGAAAAAGCATTCTATTATTACTAAATATCTCTAAAAACCCTAATCCTAATATATAATTATAGGTAAATATTCTTTAATCTAATCTATACCTAAAATTATCCCTTACCTATATTAGTAATATAATAGCTAACTTAATAGACTTTTATAAATCCTATACTATCTTTTACTTTTATTAACCTTTTTAAGATTCCTTAGTATAAAATTACTTTTTAGCTTATACTCTCTAGTATTTAGTTTATTTATATTATACTTTTCTAATCCTTTTTAATAATAATTTAAAATAGATTATTAAAAACTATATACCTATATTAAATAATACTTATATAGCTAGCTACTAGTTATCTTATTATAAAGATACCTATATTCTTATTCTATTATTTATAAGGTATTCTATAGTAAGATTATATTCCTAAGTATATGCTAATTAAACTAGTATTATATTAGGGGATATAGCTTTATTATTACTCTTACTATATCTCTTAGTTATATACTTACTACTTTTATAAGTAAAATAGTCTAGTGCTTAGTAAGTTAATATAGTATGCCTAGGCCTTCTATATTTATAGCATACTAGGGATAATTTTTCTCTTAATCTTTACTTTATTACTATACCCTATTTATAGGTAATATAAAGTAAGAGTATTATCTCTTTCTTTTAAGGTCTTAACTTTTCTTATTACTTTAGCCTAAACTTATTATAACCTTTGCTTTCTTACCCTAGCCTTATAACTAGCTTTAGGTTATTAAAATCTCTTAGCTAATTATTTACTTCCTTATAATATTATTTAAGCTATTTAGAAAGATAGTAATTCTTAGTTATATAGGGATTACTTTAAGTAACTTAGCTTTTACCTTAGTCTAAGCTTATATAAAGGATTAAAATAATTAGTTATACTTTTACCTAAGATTTAGTAGTGTTTTTATTACTTCTAAGTGTCTTATACCTTTATCTATTATTCTAGTTTTTAGCTAATTAAGAAAACCTATCTAAGTAAGTAATAAGTAATTTATATACCTATCTATAGCTATATAATATATCTATTATTACTTTATATTATTAGCTAGGTAGCTGCTTATATACACTACCTTAGTTATATTATCCCTAAAGGTATAGCGGTTTAATTTAAATAATATATCTAAGTTTACTAAGAAATTCTATAAGTTCTTATATATATCCCCTTTATATATAGGTTATTTTATTTATATCTTAATAAGGCTATTATTTTACTATATAATTACTACTAAGTTACTATAGACTACTAGTAGGATTATAATTAAAGATTAAGGGGTAATTATAAGTCCTAGAGGAGGTCTAGCTAATCCTAGATTTACCTTAAACTCTTTAATCTATACCTTTATTTATAGAATCTTTTATATTCTCTTAAGGTAATATAGCTTAGCTTATATAACCTTATAGTGTCTTTATAATACTATATCTTTATTACTTATATTACCTATACCTTTACTTAGATTAGGATTAAGTAATGTTTATTATACCCTATTATTATCTATAGTTTTAGATTATAGGGTTTTTACCTTCCTAATTATCTATAGCTTTATTATTATAGGGTGCTAGTGTGTTTCTTATAGATCTTTAAAGCATTAGCTATATAATAATCTAGCTAATAGTTTATATCCCTAAAAGGGTTTTAAAGAGATTAATTTATTATAGCTTATAGCCTAGGGTTAAATAAATAAAGTAATAGCTAAGATTCTTATAGTTACTACTTAATAGATACTAGCTAAGGGTAGGTATATAAAGGTTTTAATCTCTAGCCTAGTACTAATAATATGCATAGTCCTTAAGAAATACCTTGCTTTATAAGCACATAGCTATCTTATAGCTAGCTAGCCTCTTTATTATCTACGTGGCCTAAAGGTCCTCTGAAGATCCGCTCTAATAAACGTCCTGTCTCTAACCTCTGCGCTCCTAACATAACTACACTAACTACAAACAATACAAATGTATTGTTAGGTAAAAAAAAGTGGGACTTTTTATTAGCTAAGGTTATAATTAGGATTAAAAGAAAATTAGTTAATAGAACGCTTATATTATTAGCTATTTTATCTAATTAGTTATATAATTTATAATATTATACTATTTTAATAATTTTACTATAACTAGGGTTATATATAATATTAATAACTTTTTATAATACTATTATTCTTAATACTTTATTTTACTAATATAACTTTAAGAAAAATCTTTTAATTATTTTATTTACTATTACTATAAATTATTTTATATTTCTATAAATTATTATTAAAACTTTTAATTAAAAAAATACCCTAAACTTATATAATATAATAAGATAATTTATTACTAAATCTAAAAAATAACTAGAGGTTAATAAGATATATATTTAGTTTTTAAATACTATTAGTAATATAATAAGTACTTTTAAATAGCTTAAACTATTTATTTACTATTAAAACTAATTTAATATAACTTTTAGCTTTATAATAGGAAAGGTTTCGTAAATTATATATAGTAAGTCTATATATCTTATTACTATAATATATAAAGAAAGAATATAATAGACTAATATTTATAATATATTAATATATAACTAATAGTTTTATTTTAATTAGGCTATATAGCTATATTAAGCTATAAAACATAAGTTTAACTTATTCTTAGTAGTAATACTAGGACCCACTTTTAAATAATATATTATAACTATTATAATAACTATAATAACCCTAATAACCTTTATTATAATTAGTTTAACCTATTTTTAGAAATATTACTAGGGCCCACTTTTATTTTATATACTATAATTATTATAAGAGCTCTAATAACTCTAATAACCTTAATTACTATGACTCTTGCGCTAACGCAGCCACAAAGTTTATCGCAAACTTTGCTTTAACCTCATAGCCCCCTGTATTTATGACCTTAGAGCTTGTAGTAATTATAGGTTTTATTTATTACTATAGCTATAAGTATTTAGATATTAATTATTTTACTAGCTAGGTATTGCTAGTAATAAATATGTGTTATAATAAATTAGATACATTGGCTATAACCAATGACGCAAAATTTTTTTAAAAATCAATAACCTTAATTACTATTAGTTTAACCTATTTATAGGAATAGTACTAGGACCCACTTTTAAATAATATACTATAATTATTATAAGAGGTCTAATAACTCTAATAACCTTAATTATAATTAGTTTAACCCTCCCAAGCACGAGGTAAAACTGCTTAAATGATTAAAGTTCTATGTTTTTAATATCTTTTCTAAATATCTAGCCTTTTTCTCTAGTCTTTTATTCCCTTTCTTATTCTTACTTTTCTTAAATTCCTCTATATTTTCTTTGGTTTTCTTAATTTCCTTTTAATTAGGATTTTCGTTAGCTTTTTAGATAGCCTAAAGGTTCTATAGCCTAGTGGTTATTGCCCTTAGCTTTTAGTTACCCTTAGCTATGCTATTGTCTAATTAGTTAGGGGTTAATTAGTTAATTAGTTACGCAGAACGTACCTGGCGATTATAATAGGTGCAGTGCGTCTATTAGGTTATGCGTGTCTTGTAGAAAGTATTAATTACATTTACTAATTTTAAGTGAAGCGAATTAAATTAGAGATAAGTGAGGATAAGTTATGTTTAGTGGGAGGGTTTAAGTTTGCCTTAGAGCTTTGAAGCACAAGTAGTAAGCTATAAGATAGAAGAGATATAGAGAGATAGAACAAGCATAGTCATAGAGAAAGGGGGAATTGCGTTAATTTATGCTATAAGTAAAACTTAAACAAATTTAAGTTTAACTACGGTTACGAATTATAACTCTTACGCTAACGTAGCTATAAAGTTTATTACAAACTTTGCTCTAACCTCACAGCCCCCTATATTTATAACCTTAGAGCTTATACCTATTATAGGTTTTATTTATTACTATAGCTATAAGTATTTAGATATTAATTATTTTACTAGCTAGGTATTGCTAGCAATAATTATATGTTATAATAAATCAGATGCATTGGCTATAACCAATGACGCAAAATTTTTAAAAATCAATATGATTTTTACTTTAAGGAGAGATTTAAAAAAGTGGGTCTAAAGTGGGTTTACTAAGTTATTATAAACTTATTTATAGCTTCTTTACTTAGTTATATAATTACTTTTTTATAAAGAGGTATTTCTTAGTAATTATACTAGGACTTACTTTTAAATAGTATATTATAAGTAATATAAGTAATATAAGCTATTATAAGCTATTATAAGCTATTATACGCTATTATAAGCTATTATACGCTATTATATTAACTATATATACCTTATTATAACTTATAATTAAGGAATTTAACTTAATACTAAAAAAAGAAAAAAATACAAAATAATACAAATAATACATGTATTGTATTGTATTGTAAAATTTCTAATGTATTGTATTGTGTAATGTATTGTATTGTAGTGCAATGCTCTGCTTATAACTTACTTATATCTTACTATCCTTCTTATTTACTTTACTTTAGTAAAATACCTAAATTATATACTAAGTGCCTTCTATATCTTTTACTAGGACTTATTAGTTATATTTACTAGGCTAACCCTTCTATTTTATAAGGTATTTATTACCTTTATAGGTTTTCCTATAGTCTTTAACCTCCTTAATTTTATACTTATTATCTTTATTCTTAAGGTTTAGTATTAGTATTTCCTTATCCCTAGTGTCTTTATAGTAATTCTATAGCTTTAATAGGCTAATATAAAATATATTATATAGTTAACTATACTTTTTAAGTAATATAAGTTAGTATACTTATTTACCTATAGTATTAAGTATTTAAAATAGCTTAATAAACCTAAGGGTTAGCTTTTATTTTACCTCTTTAAGCCTAATATTCTTTACTAATAGTAATACTAAGTTACCTCTTTTTAAGGTTAATAGCTAGTGGTATTTATTATAGTACTTTACCTAGGTTTTAGTAGCTTTTACCTAGTTTTACTTTAATTACTCCTTAACTTTATATAGCTTTATAATATATATATAGGCTTCTAGCACCTTCCCTTTCTTAATCTTATCCTTAAGAGCTAGGTAAAACTTAGGTAAATAGCTTATAAAAGAGTAATTTAAAGAGTAGCCTATAGTCTTATTTATTATATTATTATAGGTAAATTAAGCTATTAGGAGTAACTTAAGCTATATTTACTAGTTCTTTATAATAAAACATTAGAGATAGTGCTTAAGTACTTAGTTTATTCTTTTTATTTACTTATTAGTTTAGGGGTAAAACACTATAGAAAGCCTTTGCTTTATATATAATAGGTAATAAAGGTTAGACTAAAACTAGCTTATAAAGACTAATCCCCTATTAGATATAATACCCTCTAGGGCTCTAAATTATAGCTTAATCTCTTTATAGAAAAGCTTTACTAATTTAGCTATATTAATTATAGTAGTTACTAGTAAGAAGATAAAGAGATAAAGTACTTAGTAAATTAGTTTATAATTACTAGGATTATATTAGTTTCTTACTTTCCTACTTATATAATAAGTAATCCTATAATAAAATCTATTAAGATCTTTACTTATAGTTACCCTAGTATTAGTAAGGATTTAAGGCTTTTATATAGGTAATATTTTCTAGCTACTACTTATTAGTAAACCCTATAGCTTATAATATAGTCTAATATAAACTTACTTATAGCTAGCTACTAGAAGTAATACTTTAATAGCTTAAAAGTGTGCTTAGTTCTAAAGTAACTTACTAGTAAATTATTATAGTGTAGCTATAAAAGCTCCTATTATAAGATAGGCTTCTAGGAATAACTACCTAGTCTTTATATATTAGAAGGCCTCTTATACTATATAACTATAAACTAGCTTTTTCTCTCTCTTTTACTAGGAGTTTATATTACCCTTTTATCTTTATAAATCTAGGTTATTATCTTATACCTTTTATAGTAATTACACTAATAGTTTATTTAGCCTAGATTAGTAGGGATTTAGTAATATAATAGTCCCTTATATCTCTTATACTATGCTAATATCTTAGATATATACTACCTTCTCCTAGAAATCCCCTTATTTAGCTAATCTTTACTAGATTTATAGTAGCTAACTAGCCTCTTAGCTAGGCTACTTTAGTCTCTCTAGTTTTTACTATAGGGGCTAGGGTATTTTCCTTCCCTAAAGGTATCTTACTAAGCCTCTTTATAAAGACTAGGTATTTTCCTCCCTAAAGGTATCTTACTATATCTTCTTTAATATATTAGTATTTTTCTTTTACTAGTTCTTTAGTAGTTACTATCTTTTTCTAAAGCTCTAGTAAAAGTACTTTATTTATTAGGGTTTACCTTTATAATTAAACCTCCTTAATAGCATATTTACTAGGTTACTTTTCCTTAGTCTATGCTTAATTATAAAGTAAAAGGGATAAAGGAATATATACTATTTAGCTTACTTTTTATTTAACTTCTACTACCTTATAAAGGTCTATAAGTTATAGTAATCTAATAAAACCTTAACTAAGGTTACTATACCTTTAATATAGTATTACTAGTATTTAAATAACTTTACTATAGTAAGTAACTCTTAATTAGCTATACTATAGTTATACTTAGTATTTATAAACTTCCTTAACTAAAAGGCTACTAAATACTAATAGCCCTTATTATCCTATTAAGATAGGATTCTTACTATTATAAAGACTAAAGTATTTATCTTAATATATACTAGTTAACTTAGGTTATAATAATAAAGAAGGGCGCTTACTAGAAGGTATCTTTTAGCTAGCTAAATACTAGCTATTTCTTTACTTTAAATATAAACCTCCTAGTTTAAATACTATTTTAACTACCTTTTATTAATATATATAAAGGTACTATAATCCTAGAGTATTTATAAATAAACTATTAGTAAAAGTTATAGAATTTTAAGAAAAACTATATATCCTTAAAGCTTATAAGCTTCTTCTAGTCTTAGATTATAGTAACCCTATATATATCTATTAAATTCCTATTAACTAATAGAATAAACCCTAGGAATTTTACTAACTCCTAGTAAAATAAGTATTTTAAGGGTTTTATATATAGCTTTACTAACCTTATATATTCTAAGACTTCCTTAATATATATAGTATACTTCTTCTATATTTTTAAAAAAATAAGGATATTATCTAGATATACTATATAAATAGTATTAACTAGCCTATAAAGCGCTTTATAAATATAGCTTTAGAAAGTAGCTAGGGTATTAGTTAACCTAAAGGGCATTATAAGGTATTTATAGTATTTATAATATATATAAAACGCAGTTTTTTACTTATTACTCTCTTTAATATAAATTTAATAGTAAGTATTCTTAATATTAATCTTTAAGAAAAAGCAAGCCTCTTAATACTAGTCTAGGATCTTTAAAATTAAGGGAGAGTATAGTAATTCTTTTATATTACCTTATTAAGTCCTTAATAATCTATATATAGTTAGAGTGTCTTATTTTTCTTTAGTATAAATAGGATAGGTATGCCTATAGGGCTTTTAGAGGGTCTTATCTAGCCTTTCTATAGGTTTTTATTAATATATTTATAGAGCTTCTTTAGCCCCTCCCGAGCACGAGGTAAAACTGCTTAGTATTTTACAGCCTAATACCCCATTCTTTTATCTTCTTCTTGTTTGCCTTATAAATCTTATTATTTATATTACCTTTGCTTTTTAGTATTTTTCCCTTATATTATAAATACTATTAATTATCTCTAGGTTAGATTTATCTTTACTTCCCTTCCCTTTACTTTTCTTCTCTTTTACTATATTATTTAATATTTTAGATAAGGTAATATCCTTTTTATTACCTTTAGCTATACTATAATCTAATTAGTTAGGGTTTAATTAGTTAAGTAGTAACCTATAACCTACCTAGTGATTATAACGAATTAAATTAGAGATAAGTGAGGATAAGTTATGTTTAGTTTGCCTTAGAGCTTTAAAGCATAAGTAATAAGCTATAAGATAGAAGAGATATAGAGAGATAAAATAAATATAGTTATAGAGGAAGGGGAATTATATTAATTTATACTATAAGTCAAATTTAAGTTTAACTATAATTATAAATTATAACTATATCTTACGCTAATATAGCTATAAAGTTTATTACAAACTTTACTCTAACCTTATAGCCCCTGTATTTATAACCTTAGAGCTTATACCTATTATAGGTTTTATTTATTACTATAGCTATAAGTATTTAGATATTAATTATTTTACTAGCTAGGTATTGCTAGTAATAATTATATGTTCTAATAAATTAGATGCATTAGCCATAACTAATGAAGCAAAAATTTTTTTAAAAATCAATAATGTAATTTTTTTCTATATTTTAAAGGTCTTTATACTTTAATAACTTTTTTTTAGAGTTACTATTCTTTTTAGTATATTTCTCTTACTTTAAATATAATATTTACCTTAAAGAAACTATTTATTATTATATAATAATTAGACTAAAACTCTAATAATAATATATATATATATATAAGTTTTTATTATAAATAGAGTATTTTAATTTATTTAATAAAAGGTTTCCTAGCTATATAAAAATTTTATTATAATTATAAATAATTATATTAGCTTTTAAGTTTTTTTAAGCTAAAAGAAAAGTAAAAACCTAGGAAAAGCTACTAATAAAAGCCTTAAGAATTATATATAAGATATTAATAATATATATAATATATTTTCTTTAATATTATATATATTAAAAATAAGCTTTAAAAGTAAGTCTAATAATTTATACTATTTTTTAGCTTACTTACTTAGTTATATACTCTTTTTAAAAGTGGGTCTTGTTATTTATAGTACTAACTTATATATAGCTTATTTACTTACTTATAGAGGTCTAAATCCCTAGGGGAGAGGAACTCTCTTATACTCGCTAGAGGGGGAGTGAATTATAGCTATAGACTAAAAACAAAGCATGATAAAGTTTGCTAAATAGATAACGTAAGAGCGATTTAGACCTAAGCCCTAGGTAGGCCTAGGCTAAGACTACTCTCCCCTTATAGCATATAAATAAAACTAGGTGCTTAGGCTTTATAATACTTATAGGCTAGAGGTAAGTTAGAAATAGCTAAAAAGTAAGGTATTAAAAGTATTAGTATAAAAGTAAATAAAAAGCAAAGTACTATAATAAACCTAAATTTACTATACTTTAAAATAAAATAAGGAGGCCTAAGGTAAGCATATAGTAAGACTAGATTTACACTAGAGAGGGACTAGGGACTTTTATTATAGTATTTTTTTCTTTTTCCTTTTTACTCTTATAGGATAAGGCTAGCGTAAGCTAGTAATAAATACCTATAAATAGCCACGCACTATATAGCGTAGGCCTGCGATAAGGCTAGTGCTAACCTAATTAAAGATATAAGGGTTTTTCTTCTTACTTAAGGGTTTTCCTTCTTAACTAAGTAGCTAGAGTACTAGCAATAGCTATATAGAAAGCTACCTAGTGTAAATAATATATATATATCTAATTATTTAACCTTAATATTAAAAATCAAAAATAATTACATTTAATTACAAATAATTACATATAATGTAATGTAATGTAATGTGTAATGTAATGTAATGTGTAATGTAATGTAATGTGTAATGTAATGTAATGTGTAATGTAATGTAATGTGTAATGTAATGTAATGTGTAATGTAATGTAATGCAATGCTCTGTATATAACCATATATAGTAATTAAGGGACCCCTAATAAGGGGGTAGGCTATTAGCTTTAGCCTTATTAAAAAGGTCTATAAAGTCTACTAACTCCTTAGGTAGTGTTAATATATCTAGGCTAATAGGTTTTATCTTAGGCACTATAATCTATAATACTATTATTATCTCCTTAAGGCTTATAGTAATAAACCTTATAGAAGTGTCCTTTCTATAGTATACTTAATATACTTCCGCTATATATAAGGACTTAATAATCCCTTATACTAGTGTCTTTACCTTATGCTTAGAGGACTTAGAGATATATAAGTGTTAAAAATAAGACCTATTTTTAGCCCTTTCTAGTTAAAGGACTTTTCTATTACTATCTTGCATTACAAGCCTAATAGCTATACTATAGCTATTAATGGTCGTGAAGGTAACTATTAATAGCTACGTTATAGCTATTAATAGTTATAACTAACTGTGTGAATAACTAACGTTAATTGTGGATTCTTTAATTATAGCTACAAGCGTAGCTATAACCATAGCCACTAGTAATTAGGTAAGCTAGGGTGATATAAGCAGCTTACCCTATAGCTATCTTTAATAGTGATTTTCTCTTGAACTAGAGGTTATATAAAAGTTTTATATATAGCAAATTAAAGCTAGAAGATAAGGTTTTTATTTAATATAAGGTTATTTTTGGACTAAAATTTGGTGCATATAGGTTGCTAGTTTATATAGTAGTGAGTTGATTTTTTGGATTTTATATACAAATGAATTTTATAGAAAATTAAAAGTGGCTCCTAAGACCTCTCTAGCGGCCTAGATTTACTAATATAGTTAGTGGGTATATAAGAGGAAGAAGATCTTTTTAAACTAGCTAACCTAGCTAAACCTCTTAATCTAATAGCTGCATTGCCTATATAATGTAACTAAAATTAATTCTATTACTCTATTAGTTATTATAAAAGTTATCTAAATTAGAATTCAATAGTAATATCTGCTATAACCTTCCGTTGCGTTGCGTTAATTAATTTAATGTTATAGTTTTACTAGTCCCTAACCATAGAGCTTATACTTATATAGCTGTTGCTAGCTAGCAACTAGCTCCTTACATTTTAATAGGTTATAAGCCTGGCTTCTATTACTATAGATTCTTTTTAGGTTACTTTATGTATATTTATAGAAGACTTCCCTTCTATAAAATTAGAAGGACCTGTGAGATAGAAGCTATTCCCTTTTATAAAAAGGAATTATTATGGTTATAGAAGACTTCCCTTCTATAAAACAGGAAGCGCACTTGTGAATATAGAAGCTTTCCTTCTATAAAAAGGAAAATTAGTGGGCATAGAAGCTTTTCCTTCTATATAAATAAAAGGAATTTTAGTATAAATAGAAGACTTCCCTTCTATAAAATAGGAAGATAGATACTAAATTAAAGGGAAGGGGCCTAGTTACCCCTAATCTTAGTGTGTAAGAGGTTCTAAATAACTAGCTAAAAGAGTAGGCTATTAAGCAATAAGTAACTATAGACTAGTTATTAGAGAAGCTAGAGAGCCTATCTATAGCTATAAATAGTTATATGGAGGGTGTGGAAGCTGTAAAGCCCGCTAGTTAGTAGTAAGTTTAGTAGCCTATTATTTAAGATAAGCTAGCTAAATCTAGCTTTATATAAGCTGCCTTTAATAATTTAATTATTAAGGAATTTAATAAGAGGGTTTATAGCTTCCTAGAGACTACTAAGCTTAAAGGAGCTGAAAATTTTAATTAATAGAAATAAGCCCTAGCTATCTAATTTAGAGCATTAGGTATGCCTAATTTTCTAGATAATCTAGAGGTTTCTAGGGCGCTAGGGGACGCTAACTAAGCTATTATCCTTATGCTACTAAGGGATAGTTATATAGAAGGCCCCTAAGCCGCTATAACTTAGCAAAAGTCACTAGAAGAGGCCTATAATTTACTTGTATAGTAGTATTCTTATAGCGTTAAAATCTAGAGGGGGTCCCTATATTTAGACTTTTATAACCTAAATTTTTAAGGTTATAAGGGAACCCTAGAGTTCTTTAATGTAGTCTTTAATAATCTACTAGCTAGATTATTGATTTTAGGGGTCCTAATTAATCCTATAGATTAGGTTAATTAATATCTTTAATCCCTAAATTAACCTTCCCTTAGTAGGCTAAGAGATAACGTTTTAGTATGCGTATGAATAGGGCTATAGGGGCTTCCTAGATGCCCTAAACCTTTAATTTTTAATAGCAAACCTTCTAGCTAAATAGAGGATAAGTTATCTACGGTATTTAAAGCCCTAAATTATAGGGCTAAAGACCTAGAAAAGGGTGCTAAAGATAAGGAAAAGGCCTCTAAAGGTTAAAAAAGAAGAAAGAAGGCTCTAAAGAAAATAAAGGCTCTTCTAATTCTAATAAGAAGAAAAAGAAGTAAAAGGGTTAAGAATTAGATAAAAAGGATAATAAAGAATCTAATAAGGGTTCTTTTATGCTAGGAAACTATAACCTTTCTAATAGAGCCCTTGTGTCACGGCTTGTAGCCTAGGGTTAAATGAACGAAGTGATGGCTAAGATTCTCGCAGTCGCTGCTTAATAGATGCTAGCTAGGGGCGGGTGCGTGAAGGTTTTAATCTCTAGCCTAGCACTAATAATGTGTATAGTCCTTAAGAAATACCTTGCTTTATAAGCATATAGCTATCTTATAGCTAGCTAGCCTCTTTATTATCTATATAGCCTAAAGGTTCTCTAAAGATCCGCTCTAATAAATATCCTATCTCTAACCTCTACGCTCCTAATATAATACCCCCTATATAATTAACCTTAATTATAAAAAGAGCTACTTACTTAGGGTATAGTTACTATAATAAAGCTTTATAAAGAAAAATAGGATAAGGAATAAAAATAAGATAAGGCACCTTATATCTAGATATATAGGTAAAAAAATAATAATAATAATACTACTAATTATAAATAACCCCCTATTATAGGTAGTAATATCTAAATAGCAGCCTATATATAGCTTTAATATAGTAAAACAAATGTTATTACCTATTATATAGCTAGACTAAAAAAATAGATAACTTATATTAATTTTTATAATTAGTTTAAATAAATAGGGTGCCTAATACTATAGTTCTAAATAGTCTAACTAAAGGGCTTATATTATAATTACTATAAGTTTGCAGCTATTAGGCATACGTGTGAGTGGCAGAGCTAACGGTTGTTGTTATAATTTATAGATCACTTACCTATAGCGCGTTAGATTACTTAAGGGGTCTAGGGTTAATATAAAAGAGACTGATTTTTCCCCTTTTACACACTGCCTTTCTCCTATAATATCTCTTAACTTTATAAGTTACCCTCTCTAGCTAAATAGTAGCTCTCTTACTACTATTACACTATAGTTACTAACCTTCTTTAGTCTCTAAGTATTATTATTATTTATCCTTATTTATCCTAGTTTTTACCTTTATCTAGCTTATAAGTTTATTTACTTACTATTATAACTTTTCTATCTAGTCTATTATAGCTAACTTATAGCTAGTTTACTATATTTAACACTTATATTAAAACTCCCTACCTTTACTTACTCTAGAAGGTAAGACTATTAAAAATCTCCTTTAAAATCTCCTAAGAAGTTATCTTAAAAGTAAACTGCCTCTAAAATATTAATATAAGTTTATTATATTCTTACTATGTCTTTACTACTAACTTACTACTAGCGGAACCTTAAGTAAGAAAATTCTATATATACGCTATTCTTAGTGGGTTATAATGTAAAATATCCTCCTAAAAATAGCACCTATAAGATCCTAGGATATATTATTAATAAGAAGACCTTCCTTACTAAATATAATAAATCTTTAAGTATAACTTCTTTACTTACTTACTGCTTTTTTATTACTAATATCTAATAGGCTACTTAATAAAATATATATATTACTTCTAAAATAATAAAAACTATATTATAGTATATCTCTCTTATCTAGAATCTGCTTACTTATTACTAATATACTACTAGTGCCTAACTTAAATTATATAGCTTTATAATAGGCTATTTAAACTTATTAAAGCTACTCCTAAAGGTAGCTACTACTATTAGGATAAAGTAAGTATAATTCTATTACTTAAACCCTAGATTACTACTAACTTACTACTAGGCTATTATAAAAGCAAAGAAAAAGCTATAGAATACTATCTTAGTTTATAAGAATTCTAATAAGCGTAGACACGTCCGCTATGCCTAAATAACTACTAATATTACTTATAAAGTAAAATATAATAAGCACACTATAATAGCGCTACTAAGTAATACTATAAACCTTAAAACATAGATTAATATTATAAACTCTCTGCGCTTTATAGCCTAGAATATTCTAATAGTAAGCTTTTATAATATATATAGCTAATACTTAGCTAACTTACTAGTAGTTTACACCCTATATTACTAATTTACTTACTTATATTAGTCCTATTAAGCTCCCTAGTAAACTTTAGGTCTATATATATAAAGAGAGGGATTCTAATAATAAAGATATTCTAAGGGCCTTTACCTCTATAGTTACTATAGCTACTACTATTACTAAGGAACTAGTAGTCCTAGTAACTAACTCTATTATAAAGAGGTAGGTGCTTAGTAGCTATATAATAGATTATTTAAATTATTTAAGTAAATTAACTTTTGTTTTCTAATATCTTACTATATTACCTATAAATTATAACTATCTTATATTAACTTTACTAGTTAACTATTACTTATAGTTATTAATAATTTCTCTAGTAATAAAATCCCTTTTTAATACCTAAGAATTCTCTAAAGTATTATAGCCTTTCTATTTAACTAGATATTTATAATGCCTTCTATTATAGTAATATAAAATAATTCTCTTAACTTTAAACTCTTATTTATTATCTTTAATATTATCTTATAGTAAGGATATATCTTCTATATTAGTTAGGTCCCCTTTAAAAGGCTTAAGACTAGTAATATTAAATACATTATGTAATTAAGTCCTAGGTAGTAATTTTAATTAATATACTAATCCATAACTCCTAATTACCTTTTTAATCTTATAAGGACCTAGGTACTTTATAGCTAGCTTTCTACTAGGTTATCTTAGGTTAATATTCTTTATTAATAGTAAAATATAGTTACTAACTTTAAACCTTATTAGAGTTCTTTTCTAGTTATAATATTTTCTATACTAAGTCTATAAGTTACTTAAAAGCTATTTAATTATAGTGTGTTTCTCTCTTAGTGCTAAGACTTTACTTTTAGCTTAATTATTTACTAAAGGGATATCTATAACTACTTACTATAGACCTCTAGGATTATAACCTTATAATACCTCTGCTAGTGTGTAGCTATGCGTTATATAATTACTTATATTATACGTAAACTACACTATTAACAGGTTATTTACCTAATTAGTCTGTTTAGCATAAGCAAAAGCCCTTAAATAGTGTTCTAGGACCTAGTTTAAACGTTTTATCTAGCTATCTATCTAGGGATAAAAAGCAGTGCTAAGTAGCCGCTTAGTTATAAGAAGGTAATAAAAAGTTATCTAGAAACCACTAGTAAATATAGAACCTTAGTCTATTATAATACCTTCTAGGGCTCTATAGTCTCTAAAAACATATTCTAAGAACATAGTTACTAGCCTATTACTAGTTAGTTATATTAAAACAGGAATGTAAATACTATATTTTATGAAATAGTTAATAATAACTAGAATTGTGTTATAAGTCTAGTTTAAATCTTTTACTAGTGGAAGTCTAGTAATAAAATCTATTAATAATTCTTAAAAAGGCAATTAAGCACTAGCAGTGTAGCTAGCTTGCTATATAGTTTATAATGCCTTAGTTTTAAAGTCTAATAACTTATATAAGTGCTAATATATACCTTTATATCTTTCTTTATTATTAGCTAATAATATTAGTTTATAATCTAATAAAGAGTTTTACTTACTCCCTAATACCTAGTAGTAAGGTTATTATAAGTTAGTAATAAAATTTCTTTTCTTATTCCTAGAGGGATAAAAACATGATTTTTAAACATTAATAGCTTAGAGGGTCTAATAGACTATATCTAGGATATAGCTAAATTGCCGCTTTTAAGTAACTTTAATTAACCTATAGTAAAGTTATTACCTTACTACGCTTTATATAATAAGACTTAAATTAGGGTTTTAATTCTAAGCTCTTTTCTAGAAAGTTAGAGATAAACTTAGAAGAGGTTCTTTAAATAGATTAAATCCTAGCTATAATATCTCTATAAGTAATTAGTTTAATAGATACTTCTAGTCTTATAGGGATATAGATAAGTAACACTTTCTTAGGGCGCCCTTACTACTTACTAGAAATAACCTATACTAGTCCACTCCTATTAGAAATAGCTAGTCTAATAGGAAAATTAAAATAACTAAGTAATAAACAAAATATACACTAGGTGCTAGTAGTACTACTATAGCTAGCTTATTACTTATTAATAAAAGTATTAAATAACCTTACTAAAACACCTCTTCTAAGAGTGTCTAGATTATTAGGTTCTTTAAAAATATAGTTAAGTTATAATTTTTAAGACCCTAGATATTAGTAGTATTATTATAGCGTTATTATAACTAACTATTAGTTACACTAAGCGACGTTTTTATAGAACCTATAGCACTACTATAGTATTCCTATTGCTTAGTATTTATAAATTTAGATAAAAAGGTAAGGAGCTATATAGTTACTACTTTTGCTTTCCTTGCTTTACTTATAAAATCTAGTCTTCTTAAAAGTAAGTTAGTAGGATTTAATTTCCCTATATAATGCATAATTTTAAAGTTAAAAGGATAAAGCTTATTAAGCATAGTTACCTACCTACTAGTAAGCTTAGGCTTTATAGCTAGGTACTTATAGTTTAAATAGTCTATAATAACCTTAATTATATAAGCTAAATAGGTAAGGTAGTGTCTCTATATGTAAAAAGCCTCTTAGATAGCTAATAATTTGCTATTAGGTATTAAATAGTGTAATTTAGTATTAGTTATCTTTCTTAACATAAACGTAACTAGGTACTAGTAACCTAGCACTAATATTATAAGTATAGCCCTAATTATATGTCTAGATATATTTATCTTTACTCTAAGGTATGTAAGTGAATTAAAATACACTAAAATTAGCGCTTCCTAAAATCTTTATTAAAGTTCTCTAAACGCTACTAACTCGCGGGGCTCTAGGTTAAATATCGCTAGTTACTGCCCTCTAAGGCAATCTATTAATAGAATAATAACTTTACTATACTATTTAATAAAACAGTGGTAAAATCCTATAAAACCAAGGAATAACTAAATGTCTAGGACATTACATAGTACTAGCTAGGTTATAATTGCTTTAACTCTTACTAGATTTATTATAATGCCTTTTAGTGATATTTTAAAGCCTAAGAATTTAACCTCTATAACTAAAAATTAACACTTTATAAGGTTAATAAAAAGGCTTACTTCTCTAAGCCTATATAAGATTTATTTAATATACTCTATATGCTCCTTAACCATACCGCTATATATTAGCATATTATCTAGGTAAATAATATAAGTCTTATTAATAAGTCCTTTAAGGGCGTTATTAATATACTCCTAAAAAGTTACTAGTGTATTAACTAATCTAAATGGCATTATAAGATATTTAAAGTGGCTATAGTAGTAATAGAAGGCTATCTTTTACTTATTACCTAAGCAGATATATAGCTAGTAGTATATATCTTTAAGATTAAGGACTATAAAAATAACTATACCTACTAATTAATTAAGGATTTTAGTAATAAGGGCAAAGGGGCCTTATCCTTAATTATAATCTTATTTAAGCCCTTATAATCTATATAAAGCCTTAATTTTCCTCCTTTCTTTAGAATAAATAAAATTAGAGCTCTAGCTAGGCTAACTAATCTTCTAATCCACCCTTTTGCTATATACTTATAAGGTATTCCCTAAGAACTAGTAGCTCTCTTTTAGCTAAATTATATATAGGCCCCTAAGGTAGTGTTTTCCTTCTTCTAATTTAATTATATAAGTGTAACCACTTAGTTTAGGAAGCTAACTTACTAGCGCTTTAGAAAAATATCTATAAACTCCGCGTATTCTTCTGGAATTATTAGTGTAGGATATTTAGCGCTCTTACCCTAATTTAACATAGCTTATTCACTACTTATACCTTCTAAAATCTATATAATTATAATACCTTTACTTTTTTGCTATATATAAACATATTCTAATATCTATATAGCTACTTCGCTATTTAGTTATACTTCTTTTACTACTAAGTTCTTTAATAGGTCTTTATTTTCTTCTTTCTAATCTTTATTTTCTAGAATACTTAGCCTAATCTTTATTACCCCTAATAGTAAGGTAACTACTACTAGTTTCTTCTCTTTATATATTTATTGCTTACTATAAGTAAAGAAAAGGCGCTTTATTATTACTAGATATCTCTAAAAACCCTAATCCTAATATATAATTATAGGTAAATATTCTTTAATCTAATCTATACCTAAAATTATCCCTTACCTATATTAGTAATATAGTAGCTAACTTAATAGACTTTTATAAATCCTATACTATCTTTTACTTTTATTAACCTTTTAAGATTCCCTAGTGTAAAATCACTTTTTAGCTTATACTCTCTAGTATTTAGTTTATTTATATTACACTCTTCTAATCCTTTTTAATAATAATTTAGGATAGATTATTAAAAACTATATACCTATATTAAATAGCGCTTATATAGCTAGCTACTAGTTATCTTATTATAAAAATACTTATATTCTTATTTTATTATCTATAGGGTATTCTATAGTAAGATCGTATTCCTAAGTATATGCTAATTAAACTAGTATTATATTAGGGGATATAGCTTTATTACTACTTTTACTATACCTCTTAGTTATATACTTACTACTTTTATAGGTAAAATAGTCTAGTGCTTAGTAAGTTAGTATAGCATACCTAGGCTTTCTATATTTATAGCACACTAGGGATGATTTTTCTCTTAATCTTTACTTTATTACTATGCCCTATCTATAGGTAATATAAAGTAAGAGTATTACCTCTTTCTTTTAGGGTCTTAACTTTTCTTATTACTTTAGCCTAAACTTATTATAACCTTTGCTTTCTTACCCTAGCCTTATAACTAGCTCTAGGTTATTAGAATCTCTTAGCTAATTATCTGCTTCCTTATAATATTATTTAAGCTATTTAGAAAGATAGTAATTCTTAGTTATATAGGGATTACTTTAGGTAACTTAGCTTTTACCTTAGTCTAAGCTTATATAAAGGATTAAAATAATTAGTTATACTTTTACCTAAGATTTAGTAGTGTTCTTATTACTTCTAAGTATCTTATACCCTTATCTATTATTCTAGTTTTTAGCTAATTAAGAAAACCTATCTAAGTAAGTAATAAGTAATCTATATACCTATTTATAGCTATATAATATATCTATTATTACTTCGCATTATTAGCTAGGCAGCTACCTATATATGCTACCTTAGTTATATTATCCCTAAAGGTATAGTGGTTTAATTTAAATAATATATCTAAGTTTACTAAGAAATTCTATAGGTTCTTATATATATCCCCTTTATATATAGGTTATTTTATCTATATTTTAATAAGGCTATTATTTCACTATATAATTACTACTAAGTTACTATAGACTACTAGTAGGATTATAGTTAAAGATTAAGGGGTAATTATAGGTCCTAGAGAAGGTCTAGCTAATCCTAGATTTGCCTTAAACTCTCTAATTTATGCCTCTATTTATAGAATCTCTTATATTCTCTTAAGGTAATATAGCTTAGCTTATATAACCTTATAGTGTCTTTATAATGCTATATCTTTATTACTTATATTACCTATATCTTTACTTAGATTAGGATTAGGTAGTGTTTATTATACCTTATTATTATCTATAGTTCTAGATTATAGGGTTCTTTACTTTCCTAATTATCTATAGCTTTATTATTATAAGGTGCTAGTGTGTTTCTTATAGATTTTTAGAGCATTAGCTATATAATAATCTAGCTAATAGTTTATATCCTTAAAAGGGTTTTAAAGAGATTAATTTATTATAGCTTATAGCCTAGGGTTAAATAAACAAAGTAATAGCTAAGATTCTTATAGTTACTACTTAATAGATACTAGCTAGGGGTAGGTATATAAAGGTTTTAATCTCTAGCCTAGTACTAATAATATATATAGTCCTTAAGAAATACCCCGCTCTATAAGCACGTGGCTATCTTATAGCTAGCTAGCCTCTTTATTATTTACGCAGCCTGAAGGTCCTCCGAAGATCCGCTCCGACGAACGTCCTGTCTCTGACCTCTGCGCTCCTGACACCTTGATCCGTACAAGAAACCTAGTAGTCATAAGACTAGTTATAAGAGCTCTAGCGATAGTAGCTTTAATTCTAGCTCTAGTGATTCGGATAGTGATAAAAACAAGAAATTAAGACCTTAAATGGTTTTAATTATTACAGTAAAGATATAAAAAGGCCCTATTATATAATACTAGTTCTACTGTATATATAGTTAATTCTAGGGAAGTCTTTAGGGATTATACCCCTTATAAGAAGGGGGAATCCGAGCCTATTATAACTAGTGGAGGTCCTATCTATCCTAAGGAATATGGTAATGCTGCTTTTGAGGTTTTATATTAAAAGAATCCTAAAAATATAGAACCTTAGTGCTAAAAGATACGCTATATTTTCCTTAGCTTAATGTTAATATAGTTAGCGGTCTTATGCACTATATATCTAGTGGTTATATTATAAAAACTTACTTTATCTTAAAGATAGGTCTTATATTACTACTTTAGATATAGAAAAGCATGGTTTTTCTTCCACGTTAAAAACTAATTAACACCTAAGTTATATAAAGGGCCCTGTAATTCTTATTATATCTGACCTTTTACTTACGCTAGCTTTAGGGGTTATAATTACCCTATAGAGGTTTAAATTCCTCTAAAAAGCTAGATTAGGCTTCTAATTTAGATAAAATCGCTAAAATCGACAAAGATAATAATATTAAAGAGGTTATACAGGATGATTTAGGAGTTAGTCCCTTCTATAATGCCTATAGCCCTAGGTTAGGTCCCTTATAAATCTACGGAGATAGATTTAGGGGTGTTAAAGGGCCTTAGTGAAGGAAAAAGGTCCTTAATACCTCTCTAAGAGGCCTATAGTTCTTAAGGGGCCTAGCAGGGGACTAATAAAGAAGGCCCTAATCTAGATCCTAATTTAGGCCCTAAAGACTCTTAGTATTAATAGTTGCTAGAACTAGCTAGCCTATGGCATGTATAACTAGGGTACCTAGGGCTTTCTTTGCTAAAGAAAACTAGCTTAATTACTAAAGAAATCCCTGATTTTTCTAAAATTAAGGATAAAGACTTTAAATATATAGCTTATAATCAATCTAAGGCAGTTAGAAGACCTAGAAAATTAGCTATCCCTAACCCCTAGAGCTCTAGATTAAATAGAGGGGATGCGCTAAAAATCAGTCCTATACTATATAATAAGCAGTTAATTTGCTTATTTCTAGTTGATTGAAAGACTAGATATAAGTGGGTGTTCTTATTACCTAATAAGGAAGGCCTAACTATTTATAGGGCTATTAAAGGCTTCTTCAGAGGACTTAAAAATTAACTAGGCTAATATCCTAGGCACCTTTACTTTAATAGGGGCTAAGAAATTAATTCTAGTTATTAAACCTGGTTAAATTCTAAAGGGATTAAATTTATGACTTCTAGTCCCTATATCTATAAATAAAATAGATTAGCAAAGCGTTTAATTTGTACTATTCTAGATCGATTAAGGGCTACTATCTAGTAAGCAAAATTACTATTATATCTATGGTGTTTTGTATTACCTGCAGTTGTTAACCTAGTTAATATAACTGCTAATACCACAAAGGATAAAAGCCCTAAATAGCTGCTATCTAGGGAGCTAAATTAGCCCTGTATAACTAATATTAGTAGTATTAGAGCTATAGGATCTTACTATAAGATTCTAATCCCCTAGAAAAATAACCTAAAGCCTAGAAGTTAGCAGCTAGGACTATCCTAGAAGATTACTAGCTACACTAGGTTCTAATACCTACCTAGTGTATATCCCCTCTAAAAGACTACTTATAAAGACTAGTTTTATTAAGATTATAGAACTTATAGGTCCTGTCTCTAAAGGATTACCTAGGCTTTCTATAGGGGATAACCCTTTAGAAGGGGAAATGATTTAGTATAATAAGATCTAAATTAATAAGGTTTAAAGGATTACCCTATAGATAATATAGGTATCCCTATAGGTTAAGAAAAACTACCTATAGGCCCTTAAGAACCCCTAAAGGTTAGATTCTAGAGGCCTTAGAGAAGGCCATGCCTATATCTTAACTAGGAAATCAGATTTTAACTCCAGACCCTAATTTCGACTAAATTACTAACTTTGACCCTAATATTAACCCTATGGATGTTAATATTAGTTCCTCTTTTCTCTAGATTTTGTTAAAGAAATCTGCTTTAAGGTATATGTGAGAACAATAGTAGCTAGGTAAGAGGTATAGGGGCTCTAGTATATTAACTAAAGCTTGCTAGGTCTAAGTGTGTTATGCGTGCAAGTCACTGCCTTATAGCTAGTAGCTTACTAGTGTCACGTAAACCTAACCCTAAGGCTTAGCCTATTCGCGGGGTATGCTAGTGCACTAGGTATTATAAGTAAGGCCTTATAATTACCCCCTTACTTTTAGCTAGGCTCCTAAATAGCTTTATACTTACTAGCTAAACTATAGCTATTTACTAGGTAATAGTTATAATAATATTACTAAAATCAAAATATAATAATAATAATAAATAATACCCTATCTTATAGTAATAAGTAGTAGTATTTTAGTATAAAAACATTAGTAGCTCTCCCTCCTATTAGGCGCTTTTCTCTTATATAACTATAGCTTATCCTTAATAAATATATTATAAACTTAATATACTATTACTCTTCCCTTATTAGTTACTACCCTTTTACTATTAATATAAATACTATTCCCTTAAAGAAGTGTAGTTATATATATTACTTATATATAAGATATACTAAGTTTAAGAAATACTTACCTATTAAGCCTAAGATCCCTAAGATTATATATCTTTTCCCTAGGTATTATTATTTAATTTAGCTAAGGCCTATGCCTCTAAGCGCTATATCTAGTGTAAAAAGAGAGGTAATACTTATAAGACTATAGTTCTCCCTCTTTTACTATCTTTTTATCCCTTTTACTAACTTTTTATACTAGGCTATGCTTACTATAGTAAGTAATTTTTCTAATCTTTTAGTTATTTTAAATTAGCTTTAGTTACTCCTAGATATTACTAAAGATAAGGAGTATAATAAGGCTATCCTTATATTTTTAGAGAAGACTTACTACTATCTTACTAAGTGTTATATTAGGCTTATTATAGGCTTTAACTATACTAACACTACCTATTATATTATATTTAGTCTAACTAGTGTTACTAAGGGCTATTAGGTTTATTAACCCCTTACCTTTTACTAATTCTTTACTTATATTTTTATATAGGCTACTTTTATTATATACTAATAGTATATTATTTCCTAGTAATAGCTTTAGGTTACTATATTTTTACTATCCTTACTCCTAGTATTATAAGTCCCTATAGTTTTTTACTATACTTTTAGTAGCTTTTTATTAACTTCTCTATAGGAGGACTATTATAAGGCTATAGCTATCTAGGAGGTATATATAGTTCTCTAGCTTTAGCTAGCTAACCTAAGCTATATAGCCTAGGTAATAGTAATTTACTGCTTTTTTACACTATAGAGAAGGTAATTAATATAAATAAGAATTTCACTAAATATACTATTAAGGGTAATAAGGTATTATATTATAATAGTGCTATAATAGAGAGTTTTTCCTAGCTTTACTTACTCTTTAAGGCCTTTTTCTTTTATTTTTTAGTAGTAGTTCTAAGGTTATTTAATTAGAGTGTAATAGTAGCTAATAAGGCTAGGCCTTTTTATAGGAACTTTATCTCTCTTTACCTATAACTTACTTATATCTTACTACCTTTCTTATTTAATTTACTTTAGTAAAATACCTAAATTATATATTAAGCGCCTTCTATATCTTTTACTAGTACTTACTAGTTATATTTACTAGGCTAACCCTTTTATTTTACTAGGTATTAATTACCTTTATAGGTCTTCCTATAGTCCTTAATCTCCTTAATTTTATACTTATTATCTTTATCTTTAAGGTCTAGTATTAGTATCTCCTTATCCCTAGTGTCCTTATAGTAATTCTATAGCTTTAATAGGCTAATATAAAATATATTATATAGTTAAATATACTTTTTAGGTAATATAAGTTAGTATACTTATTTCCCTATAGTATTAAGTATTTAAAATAGCCTAATAAACCTAGGGGTTAGCTTTTATTTTACCTTTTAAGCCTAATATTCTTTACTAATAGTAATACTAGGTTATCTCTTTTTAGGGTTAATAGCTAGTAATATTTATTATAGTACTTTACCTAGGTTTTAGTAGCTTTTACTTAGTTTTACTTTAATTACTCCCTAACTTTATATAGCTTTATAATATATATATATACTTCTAGTACCTTCCCTTCCTAGGTCTTACCCCTAAGAGCTAAATAAAACTTAGGTAAATAGCTTATAAGGGAGTAATTTAGTAAGTAGCTTATAGTCCTATTTACTATATTATTATAAGTAAATTAAACTATTAGGAGTAGCTTAAGCTATATTTACTAGTTCTTTATAATAAAGCATTAGAGATAGTGCTTAAGTACTTAGTTTATTCTCTTTATTTAGCTATTAGTTTAGGGGTAAAACACTATAAAAAGCCTCTATTTTATATATAATAGGTAGTAAAGGTCTAACTAGAATTAGCTTATAAAGACTAATCCCCTATTAAATATAATGCCCTCTAGGGCCCTAAATTATAGCTTAATTTCTTTATAAAAAGCTTTACTAGTTTAGCTATATTAATTATAGTAATTACTAGTAGGAAGATAAAGTACTTAGTAAATTAGTCTATAATTACTAGGATTATATTAGTTTCTTACTTACTTACTTACACAATAAGTAATCCTATAATAAAATCTATTAAGATTTTTACCTATAGTTACCCTAGTATTAGTAAGGATTTAAGGCTTTTATATAGGTAATACTTTCTAGCTACTACTTATTAGTAAACCCTATAGCTTATAATATAGTCTAATATAAACTTACTTATAGCTAGCCACTAGAAGTAATACTTTAATAGCTTAAGAGTATACTTAGTCCTAAAGTAACTTACTAGTAAATTATTATAGTATAGCTATAAAAGCTCCTATTATAAGGTAAGCTCCCCCTCCCGAGCACGAGGTAAAACTGCTTAGTATTTTACAGCCTAATACCCTATTCTTTTATCTTCTTCTTGTTTACCTTATAAATCTTATTATTTATATTACCTTTACTTTTTAGTATTTTTCCCTTATATTATAAATACTATTAATTATCTCTAGGTTAGATTTATCTTTACTTCCCTTCCCTTTACTTTTCTTCTCTTTTACTATATTATTTAATATTTTAGATAAGGTAGTGTTCTTTTTATTACCTTTAGCTATATTATAATCTAATTAGTTAGGGTTTAATTAGTTAAGTGATAACCTATAACCTACCTAGTGATTTAGGTGCATAAATTAAATTAGAGATAAGTAAGGATAAGTTATGTTTAGTTTGCCTTAGAGCTTTAAAGCATAAGTAGTAAGCTATAAGATAGAAGAGATATAGAGAGATAGAATAAATATAGTTATAGAGGAAGGGGAATTACATTAATTTATACTATAAGTAAAACTTAAACGAATTTAAGTTTAACTATAGTTATAAATTATAACTCTTACGCTAATGTAGCTATAAAGTTTATTATAAACTTTGCTCTAACCTTATAGCCCCCGTATTTATAACCTTAGAGCTTGTACTAATTATAGGTTTTATTTATTACTATAGCTATAAGTATTTAGATATTAATTATTTTAATAGCTAGGTATTGCTAGTAATAATTATGTGTTATAATAAATTAGATGCATTAGCTATAACTAATGACGCAAAAAAAAATTTAAAAATCAATAAGGTAAGCTCCTAGGGAATAACTACCTAGTCTTAGTATATTAGAAGGCCCCTTATACTATATAACTATAAACTAGCTTTTCCCCCTTTTCTCTAGGGAGTTTATATTACCTTTTTATCTTTATAGATCTAGGTCTTTATCTTATACCTTTTATAGTAATTACACTAATAGTTTATTTAGTCTAGATTAGTCTAGATTTAGTAATATAATAGTTCCCTATATCTCTTATACTATACTAATATCTTAGATATATATTACTTTCTCCTAGAAATCCCCTTATTTAGCTAATCTTTTACTAGATTTATAGTAGCTAACTAGCCTCTTAGCTAGGCTACTTTAGACTCTTTATCTTTTACTATAGGGGCTAGGGTATTTTCCTCCCTTAAAGGTATCTTACTAAGCCTCTCTATAAAGATTAGGTATTTTCCTCCCTAAAGGTATCTTACTATATTTTCTTTAATATATTAGTATTTCTTTTACTACTAGTTCTTTAGTAACTACTATCTTCTTCTAAAGTTCTAGTAAAAGTGCCTTATTTATTAGGGGTTTACCTTTATAATTAGACTTTCTTAATAAAGTATTTATAGGGTTACTTTTCCTAGTCTATGCTTAATTATAAAGTAAAAGAGGTAAAGGAATATACACTATCTAGCTTACCTGTTATAGACTCGAGCTATGAGCTTAGGTCAATTACGGCTCTAGGAAGTAGGCGGACTGTGTGCGGCTAGGTTAGGGCTATACGCAGACTATACATAAGCTATATATAAGTTACTATAAATCTAGGCTTTGTGTAACTACTAGTATAGTTCCTTTCTTCTTTTATAAGGATAATATTCTTACTTTAAATGCTTATATATAGTAGCTATAAGGCTAGTTTATTATATATATTATTCTTTATTATAGAAATATAGTAACTAGTAAATATACTATTACTACTAGATAAAATAAATACTAATAAGTTATTATTACTTTAGAAACTAATTTAGTAGTAAGTAAAGTAAATTACTTACCTTATAGAAAGGGATAATATAATACTTACATTACTCTAACCTAAATATAAGCCTTTACCTATAGGTTCCCTATTTAATAGTAAAAGGGTTTTATTCTTAGTATAAAGAGGTCTTATAGCCTATAAGTTACTATTAAATAAGGTATTTATTAAGGATAACTAGGACTAGTAGTGTTTTATATACTAGAACTTATTACCTAAGGTTTAGGTATAAGTTATACCCTTTTTAAAAAGGGATATCTTATTTACTATAACTTACCTTAGTTTCTTAAATACTTAGTAAAGATATTTAATAATTCCTATTAATAGGAATTAGCTATTATAGAACTTAACTAGTTAATATAGTAATAAAATAAATAATTTAGTGATATTTATATTTATTTTAAATAGAAACTAGTGCTTACTAGAGGACTTAGTTAAGCTAACTTAGTAAAGTTAGCTAAGCTATATATAGCGCTAAATAAGTAAATATAAAACTATAGTATAAGATAGAATATACCCTAGGCTAATTATATAGCTATAGTAGCCTAGTTCTAAAGTATTATACTTAATATTAAGTCTTACTAATTAAAGAAAAACACTAGATATATAAGTAAGGTAATTATATACCTAATCTAGCTAAGAAGGTATAGGATAAGGATATACTAATAACTAATATCTAATCTATAGGTATAATAGGAACCTAGTAAGGACCTAGAAAGTCTATAGGATAGTAAAAGTTAGGTAATAAGGGGGTAGGAAATATACTAACTAGGTTACCTAAGATATACTTAATATATACTATAATAAGGGTAAATATATATAGTATAGCTTCTCTAGATATTTTATATTAGTATACTCCTTATACCTTACTATTTACCTATAGAAGAAGTTATTTATTAATATTTATAATATAAAGAATATAACCTTTACTAACTTAGATATTAAATCTATAGAGTAGTTAGGAAAAGAGTAACCCCTTTATTAAGTTATTTAATAAAGGATAAGGGATAGAGATATAGAGAGAATTTATAGTATATAGTTATTACTAATAGGGACTTTAAAGAGATTTAAAATAATATAGATTTCTTCCTTTTTAGTTCTTACTTTAATTAATAAAACTACCTTTATAAATACTTAAGTTAATATAGGTTATAATTACTATACTACTATAAGTAAATACCTAGTCTAAAAACTTTAATTAAAATACCTCCCTTTACTAACTAAGAGGTTAGTTTATATAGTAATTAATATAAAATAAAGGGGAAAAGAGAGCTATAAGAAGTGTTTATTTATATTATATATTATTTACTTTTAGTTAGATTTAGATAGATAGGAAACGCTAATTATAGTATATATAATCCTAAGGCTAATAAAGTAACTAATTCTTAGTATACTATAGATAAAAAGAAATAGAATTAACTTAGATATAATACACTAATAAGTATATATAGGATTAGTAAATAACTTATAAATATAAGCTATAGCTAATAGAATAGTTAACTAACCTATAGTATTTATTCTAGGTTTAACCTTTATAAGAATAGTATATTAAGTAAGGAAGTAAAAAGAATATATTTAGCTTTACACTATAAGTCTATATAAAATTATATTTATCCTATAAATTAATATAATACTAAAGGCTATAAAGTAAGAGCTTCTTACTTCCTTACTAAAGGTATTATAAGACTTTAAGGATTTATTTCTAAAAAGTAAGGTAAATACCTTACTACTACACTAGAGGAAGTTAAATTACTATATTTACTTAAAATAGGATATAAATAGGAATAAACTAGATTTACTATAGGTGCCTTTATATAATATACCTTAAGAATATTTACTAGAAATCTAAAAGTAAGTAATAGACTTAATAAATAAGGGTTAGATTTAGGTAAGTTTATTATTAGTAGTAGCTCTAGTATTATTAGTAAAGAAGCCTAGGGATAGTTAGAGGTTCTATATAGACTATTATACCTTAAATAAGATTATAAAATAAGACTATTACCCCTTATTACTAGTAAAGAAAATATTATACTTATTATCTAAGGTAAGGTAGTTTATAAAGCTAGATATATAATTAGCTTTTTATTATATATAAATTACTAAAGGTAAAGAATATTAGATAGTATTCTATATAAGGTTTAGATTATTTAAATAATTAGTATATCCCTTTAGGCTTATAAGTATACTTATAACCTTTTAGAGGTATATTAATAGTATACTAAGTAGTATCCTTAGTAACTATATTATTATATATCTTAATAATATTTTAGTTTACTTAAGTAAATTATAAAAGGACTATATATAAAAGGTCTATAGTATATTATTTAGGCTATAATAAGCTAGTCTAAACCTAGATATTAAGAAGTATATCTTTACTATAAAAGAGGTAAAGTACCTTAGGTTTATTATTTAGGTAAGGAAGGTAATTTACCTAGATAAGGAGAAGATTATAGTAATTTAGGATTAGGAGGCTTTAATAAGGGTCTAAGGTATTTATAAGTTTCTTAGTTTTACTAACTTTTATTATAACTTTATACTAGGATTTTCTAATATTATAAGCCCCTTTATTAACCTAATAAAAAGAAAGTACCTTTTACTAGATAAAGAAGTATAATAAGGCTTTTAAAGCTCTAAAGGTAGCCTTTATATTATATCCTATCCTAACCTAATAGGACCCTAAGAAGGATATATTAGTTAAAGTAAATTATTTAGAAATAGCACTAGGTAGCTATCTCTCCTAGTTTAGTAATAATAGTATTTTATATCTAGTAGCTTACTATTTAGCTTAATTATAACTTACTTAATAGAATTATACTATATATAATAAGAAACTATTAGTAATTATCTCTTACCTTAGAGTGTAGTTAGTAAAGCTATAGAGTGTAAGTAAACTATTTATAATATTAATAAACTATAAGAACCTAGAGTACTTTATAGCCCTAAAGGAAATATTAGAATAATAGGTATAATAGGCAAAGACTCTAGTGCTATTTAACTTCTATCTATAATATAAACTAGGTATATAGGTAAAGTAACTAGATATATTATTAAGATATTACCTAGATAGGCTAAAGATAGAAAAGATAAGGGTATTAATTATATACTTAGTAATAAGTCCTATAAAATTTAGTTTTAAGTAAGGATAACTATATATAAGCCTTAGACCTATTATAGTGGTAAATAAGGTCCCTATAGGAATATTAATATTTATAGATAGGTACCTTTAATCTCTTTAGGACTAGTTTATAACTTAGAATAAATCTTATAAGTTATAGCTTAATATAGTTATAGCTAGAGCTAGGAAGTTTCTAAATACTACTAACACTAGAGAGTAAATTATAAATTATTAGATTAGTATAAAAGGGCGCTTTAATTTTAAGGGTAAATATAGGTTCCTAAATAGGAACTATTAACTATAATACTAATTTAATATATTTATAACTTACCCTTACTAGGTTACTTAGGCTAGAATATAACTTTTAAGGCGCTTTAAAGAGACTTTTATTAGGATAGTATATTATAAGATATAGCTTATTTTATATAGAATTATTATTACTATAGGGGATAGAAGAGCTAGTAGCTATAATAAGGTTTACTAAAGCTAATCCTACCCCTAATAGATATTAGTTATAGATATTTATTAACTTTATAACTAACCTCCTAGCCTAAGATTAGGATAATCTATAGTTCTTAATAGTTATTATAGATAAACTATTTAAGTATATATAACTAGAGGTAATAATATTAATAGAGGCTAAGGTATATGTAAAATAATTTAAGTATTACTAGTAGTAGTTCTATAGGTTTCCTATATAAATTATTATAAACTATAGGTTAGACTAGCTTAGTACTTTTAGACTAAGCTTTATAAGAAAGTTAGTATATAATAATTACTTTCTATATTATATTACCCTTAGATAAATAGTAGTATAAAGAGAGCTAACTAGGAAGTATAAGTAATACTATAGGTAATACTATCCTTCTTTTAGTTTAAGTAGCTAGATTACTTACTAGCTTATTAGCTAGTATTAAATAATAGGGATTCTTTAGTAATAGAAGTTAGTGTAAATATAGCCCTATATAGCTTTAATATACCTATAATTTAGGAGTTATTACCTATAAGGCTATTTATTACCTTAGTAAAAGAAAAGGCCTAGGCTTTCTTATAATACCTAAAGAATAGTATAAATCTAATATAAGCTATAATAGCTTTTATCTAGTAGTAATAATAGGAGAATATAAATAGTAGCTATAGACTAGTAAAATATTTCTAAGTTAGGGACTATATATAGTTAAGCCTTTAAAATATTAAGATAAATTACCCTTATAAGAAGCTAAATTAAGTTATAGCTAAGTATAAGGTAATTAAGGTCCTTATACCTTTAACTATTAAACTTAATATTCTAAGGGAACTATACCTTATTTTTATATAAATTTAGTATAGTAAGTAGTAAATAATCTATTACTAAGTTAAAACCTAGCTAATAAGCAGCCCTTACTAGAACTAGTAATAATAAATACTAATAAAGATCTCTTAAAGTAGTAAGTAAAGGATATTCTTATAGCTAAAAATATATTAGGTTAAGAATTAAATTAGAATATCTTAGTTAAATAAAAGGATATATATAGCTAACTTAGGAGCTATTAGAAAGTATATAAGATATAAAGGCACTAGACTAATTTAAGTTATAATAAGGCAATATATAGATAAATAATAGTCCTAAAAGGGTATAATTTAATTTACCTATAAAACATTAGGGCGCTTATTTTCCTTCTAGTATATATATATTATAGCGCTATTTTTTTACTAAAAATATAAGAAAAATAAAGAAAAGATAAAAATATTTAGAAAAGGGAGGGGACTATTATACTCCTTCTTATACTAGTAGCGCTCCTTAGTAAGGGTATAAGCTAGATTTATAATAGTTTTAGTTAGGGTATAGGTATTAGCTAATATTTACTATATATTAGTATTACTTACTTCCTAGGTAAAGAGAGATTAAGTTAGGCTATTATTTATAGTCCTTATACTATAGAAGAATTTAGTAGCTATATTATTTTATTTATAGTAAGTAAGTATAGTTTATATAAGGATAAGTTACTATATCTTAAAGGTACCTTAGGTATAAGTAATACCTATAGGGAAAGAAGCTAGGGCTATGCCTTAGTAAGATTAATTTAAGTAATAGTAAGTATACTATTAAAATATTTATAATAATAAATAAAGGTTTTAGTAAGGATAGTATAGTATCCCTTAATAAAGCTAAATTACTTTATAGCTAGGGATTTAATAGCTTAGCTAATAGCTAAAAGGTTTTCTAAATACTTAAAAGTATAATATAACTTAGAATTAGTATTATATAAGTATATTTTCTAAATATATAAATATTATATAACCTAGTATAAGCTATAGGCCTAATTTATACCTAGAGTATAAGTATATTCTCCTTTTATTTAGAGATTATTTATATATAGGCTATAAGGGAACTTATACTCTTTACTATTAGAGAGGGCCTTATTATTAGAGTTACCCTCTAGGATATACTTACTAAGATAAGTGCCTTTACTTAGGCTAGTAAGAGAAGAAAAAGGGGTAAAGGTAAAGTAAAGGTAGTAGTAAATAAGGTAATAATAATATTAATTATAGTAAAGGTAAAAGGGAAGTAAAAAGAGGAGTTTAGGCTTAATAGGAGAAGGTAAAAGAATATATAAAGAGATATTATAATAATAATAAAAATAAAAGGGTTAGGAATTATAAGAGAGATAGGAATATTTATATTTCTAAAGGTATAGGTCTAGCTCTAGTTAAAGTATATTTTATTTATATTTATAAAAGCTAGCTAGGGATAAATAAGGGTAATATATTATATAATTTTCTAATAAGTAGTAAGTAATAAGGGACTTATTTAAGGTAAAGTTAGGATTTAGTATATAAATATTAAGATATAAAATTAAAGTAAAGGTAAGAAACTAAATAAGGTATAGAAATAGTAAGGGTAAGTATAAAAAGAGATAAGCTAGTATTATTAAAGGTAAAGTTAAGTTAAAGTAAATTTACTTATATAAAGGAAAAGGTTAAGATAAGGTAAACCTATACTAAAAATTTTATAGCCTATATAAAGAATCTATAACCCTAGGGGCTACCTTACTTACTAAGAAATGCCCTTACTTACACTAAAAGGGGGCTTATATATAGGAAACTATATTTATTATTTACTTATATTTATATAGTAAAGGGGGAAGGAAAGGAGTAAGAGGTAAGTAAGGGGGTATATTATAGACTTAAGCTATAAGCTTAGGTTAATTATAGCTCTAGGAAGTATATAAACTATATATAGCTAGGTTAGGGCTATACGTAGACTATATATAGGCTATATATAAGTTACTATAAATCTAGGCTCTGTGTAACTACTAGTATAGTTCCTTTCTTCTTCTATAAGAATAATATTCTTACTTCAAACGCTTATATGCAGTAGCCATAAGGCCAGTTCATTACATTACCTTCTATTTAACTTCTACTACCTTATAAAGGTTTATAGGTTATAGTGGTCTAATAGGACCTTAACTAGGGTTACTATACCTTTAATATAGTATTACTAGTATTTAAATAACTTTACTATAGTAAGTAACTCTTAATTAGCTATACTATAATTATACTTAGTATTTATAAACTTCCTTAACTAAAAGGCTACTAGATACTAGTAGCCCTTATTATCCTATTAAGATAGGATTCTTACTATTATAAAGACTAAAGTATTTATCTTAATATATACTAGTTAACTTAGGTTATAATAATAAAGAAAAGGTACTTACTAGAAGGTATCTTTTAGTTAGCTAAAAGCTAGCTACTCCTTTACTTTAAATATAAACTTCCTAGTCTAAATACTATTTTAACTACCTTTTATTAATATATATAAGGGTACTATAATTCTAGAGTATTTATAAATAAACTATTAGTAAAAGTTATAAAATCCTAAGAAAGACTATATATCCTTAAAGCTTATAGGCTTTTTCTAGTTTTAGATTATAGTAACCCTATAGGTATTTATTAAAATCCTATTAACTAATAGGATAAACCCTAGAATTTTACTAATTCCTAGTAAAATAAACACTTTAAGGGTTTTATATATAGCTTTACTAACCTTATATACTTTAAGACTTCCTTAATATATATAGTATACTTTTCTTATATTTTTAAAAAGATAAGGATATTATTTAAATATACTATATAAATAGTATTAACTAGCCTATAAAGCGCTTTATAAATATAGCTTTAAAAGGTAGCTAGGGCATTAGTTAACCTAAAGGGTATTATAAGGTATTTATAGTATTTATATTATATATAAAATATAGTCTTCTATTTATTACCTTTTTTAATATAAATTTAATAGTAAGTATTCTTAATATTAATCTTTAAGAAAAAGTAAGCCCCTTAATACTAGTCTAAGATCTTTAAAATTAGGGGAGAGTATAGTAATTTTTTTATATTACCTTATTAAGTCCTTAATAATTTATATATAGTTAAAGTATCCTATCCTTCTTTAGTATAAATAAGATAAGTATACCTATAAGGCTCTTAGAGGGTTTTATCTAGCCTTTTTATAGGTTTTTATTAATATATTTATAGAGCTTCTTTAACTTACTTTAAGAGAGAGAATAAATTAGCTTATATAAGGGCATTACCCTTAGTGTTAGGTTAATTATATAGTTAGTTACTTTTCTTAATAGTAAACTCCTTACCTTATTTAATATAAATATATCTTTAAACTTATATAGTTCCTTAAGGATATCTTTAATAGTTTTATATGCTTTTACCTTTTTATTATCTTTAAGGGTAATAAACTTATTTTCTATAACTTTTATAATAGTATATATAATAGTCTTATTATATATTACCTTTATAAATTTATAAGAAGTTATAAGTAAAAAGCCTTTTTCTCTTTTTAAACTACTACTCTTATAAGTATAAGTAAAGGTATATATATTCTTCTATAAGTATATATATTCTAATTAATATAAGGCTTCCCCTTACTCTTAAGTCTTTATTTATAGCTATATATAGTAGCTTAAGGTCTTTTTTTCTTCTCTTAAGTCTTTAATAGTAATAAGTACCTTATAAACACTATATTAAAGGACTATAAAGGCCCTTACTACCTTAATAATAAGTACTATAGCCTTAGCCTAGTTAAGCTTATAGTTTTTATAAATTTAATACTAATAATATTAATCTTAGTATAGCTATTTAGATTTACTACTATTTTAATATCTTTTTACCTATAAATAATAACTAGTATATAAAATTAATACCCTATTAGTACCTTAATATTTAAGGTAAAGGTAAGGGTATTTACTTTTACCTTAGGAAGTTTCCTTAGCTTTCTTAAGGCTTTTTCTTTAGCTTATTATAATTAAATATAAGATACTTTATACTATTATAGTTATAATATTACCTCTTATCCTTAACTTTACTATTATTTAGGTAAGTAACTAAACCCTTTTCCTAGTTCTTATTCCTTTAATCCTTATAAGGTTTATAGCCTTATAAAGAGTTATATCTATAGTACTAGGGGTTCTTATATAGGCCTTTATCTCCTAAATACTTAGGTTTTTACTTACTCTTTAGTATAGCCTCCTAAAATTACTATATAAGTTATATAACCTTTTCTTAAGTCTTTCCTATAATAAAGGTATATAGGTTAATATAGTTTTATAGTTTAGGGAGTAATTTTATAAAGAATATAAAAGTATAGGACTTTTTTATAGCTTTTTTAGGTATTTCTCTAGTAAATCTAAGTAAATACTAAATTTAATAGGGCTTTAGCCCTTATATTACTTTATATTTTTAGCTATATAGCTATTTAGGTATTATAATTTATAAAGTTTTAAAGTAATATAAGGGTCTAAGTCTAGAATTTATTTTAGTTATTCTTAAGGTTATCTTAGCTATTAGCCTATTATTCCTTAAGGTATTTATCCTATCTTACCCTATAGTTAGTATATATATAGTTAAGTATAAAGAGAATCTTTTAGTAATTATATTAGTACTTTTTCTTTACCTTATTAAAGGTATAGTTTAGGTTATTAATCTATATCTTATACTTTTATAAGTTTATAAGATATTAGAGGTTAGTAATATTTTAAACTTTAACCTCTTAGCTACTATAGGTTAAGAAGGTACTAGCTTTTTATTACCTTTTTACTTATTTTTCTCTTAAGTTAAGCTATAGTAAGTTAATAAGTTTTTATTCTTACTCTTATAGTTTTTAAAGTTATTCTAGCTAAGTAATTTACTTTATTATTACTATAGCTTTAGTACTAAGGGTAAAGGGTCTAATTTTAAGTATAATCTTTATAAAATATAGTGTATTCTTAGCTATAGTACTACCCTTATTTAATTAGTTTTAGTTATTATCTAATATAACTCTAGTAAATTAGGTAGTTCTCCCCTATATTACTCTTAGGTAGCTAGTAAGAGAAGCTTTAAAATTATAAGAATAATAGTAGCTAGGTAAGAGGTATAAGGGCTCTAGTATATTAACTAAAGCTTACTAGGTCTAAGTATATTATATATATAAGTTACTGCCTTATAGCTAGTGGCTTGCTAGTGTCACGTAGACCTAGCCCTAGGGCCTAGCCTGTTCGCGGGGTGCGCTAGTGCACTAGGTGTTGTAAGTGGGGCCTCACAGTATAGGAGAAGCTAAAGGAAAACAACCCTATTAGCCCTAAACCTAAGACCTAGAAGTAAGCTATATCTAGCCCTAATAGGGATAAATAGATAGAAGCTATGTATAGCGAATACAAATAGCTTCTAAAGGCTAGTACTTTTAAATTTATAAGGATAGACTAGATTCCTAAGGGCTAAAAAGTACTAAAAATAGGCTTATGTACAAGCTAAAAAGGGTAAAGAAAATAATCCTTTAAAATACAAGGCCTGACTTATTACTAAGGGATTTATGTAAATCGAAGGTCTAGATTATCTAGAGACCTTTGCTACCACAAGCATTCCCCCTAGCTAGAGGATTTTACTAGCCCTAGCGGCCTAGAATAACTAGGAAATTAAATAGGTTAATTTTATAGGGGCTTTTCTTAATAGTAACCTAAAATAACAGATTTATATGGTTATTCCAGACGGATTTGTTAAATTCCTTAAGGCAAATCTATAACTAGCTAAATTAGCTAGAAGTTTTAGCTATAAACCCTCTAAAGACTAAGTAATTTTATTATAGAAGTCTTTGTATAGCCTAAAACAAAGCTTAAGAGAGTGGTAATAAGCACTAATAGCAGTGCTAAAGTCCCTAGGATTTAACCCTCTAATATCTAACCTAGCTATATTCTTTAATCCCTTTACTAAAACCTTTATTATTATATATATTAATAACTACCTTCTAATTAGACTGGATTTACCCTATATCTAAAGACTTAAAAGGAACTTTATAAAGTCTATCTAATAGAAGATAGGGGCTTACTAAATTCTTCTTAGGGGTTTAAATTATATAAGATAGGCCTAATAGAATACTAAAAATCCACTAATCTTAGTATATCTTAGAAGCTTTAAAATAATTTAATATACTAGATAGTAAGCCTATTAGCATACCTCTTTAGCTAGGCGTATTAGCTACGTAGATAACTAAGCTTTTAATAGCTAGCGAAATTAAGCTCTATTAGTGTATTATAGGGACTATAATGTACCTAATGTTGCTTATAAGGCCCGATATAGCCTTTACACTATAGTGGCTATCTATAGCACTAGCTAGCCCCTATATAGAGCACCTAAAAGCAGCTAAAAACCTACTAAGGTACCTATTAGGGACTAAATTCCTTGCTATTATTTACATGGGAAACCCTAAAGGTATAGCTAGTAAAAGCCTAATAGGTTATTATAATAGTGATTTTGTAGGGGATAAAAAGACCTTAAAATTAACCTATGCTTATCTATTTAAGCTAGCTAGCGGACCTATTAGCTAGAAATTAAAGAAAGCTAGTACGATAGCTCTATTAACATTAGAAGCTAAAGCTAACGCTATTTGTAAGACCTTCTAGGAGCTATAGTGGCTTTAAGGTCTATTTATAGAGCTAAAAACCCTATTTCTCCCCTATCTAGATATTTTATGATAATTAAGGCGCTATAACTATAGCTTATAATCCTGCCTTATATAGCTATACTAAGCATACTTTGCTAAAGTTTAACTATATTAGGTAATAGGTATTAGCAAGTTTAGCTAAGATTAAATATCTAAATATAAAGTTAATGCTTACAGATAGCCTAATAAAACCGTTATCTATACCTCTCTATTAGGCCTTTATTAAGCTTCTAGGGCTTAATAATCACTAAAAACTAATAACTAATTCCCTTTAATAGGGAACTAAAAATAACGCTAAAAAGGGAGCTATATTTAACTATAGCTAGGAATTTAAAAAGGGGCTTTTATATCTTTTCCTGTTTTTCCTTTTACTGTTTTTTATCTAAAAGTTATTGCTTACCCTATTGTTACTTTTATGCTTTTAATTGCTTTTAATATAACTCTTTTGTAAAGAGGGTGTTAAAAATAAGACCTATTTTTAGCCCTTTCTAGTTAAAGAACTTTTCTATTACTAGCTTACATTACAAGCCTAATAGCTATACTATAGCTATTAATAGTCACGAAGGCAACTGTTAATAGCTATATTATAGCTATTAATAGTTATAACTAACTATGTGAATAACTAACGTTAATTATGGATTCTTTAATTATAGCTGCAAGCGTAGCCATAACTATAGCCACTAGTAATTAGGTAAGCTAGGGTAATATAAGTAGCTTACCCTATAGCTATCTTTAATAGTGATTTTCTCTTTAACTAGAGGTTATATAAAAGTTTTATATATAGCAAATTAAAGCTAAAAGATAGGGTTTTTATTTAATATAAGGTTATTTTTTAGACTAAAATTTAGTGCATATAGGTTACTAGTTTGTATAGTAGTAAGTTAATTTTTGGATTTTATATATAAATAAATTTTATGGAAAATCAAAAGTGGCTCCTAAGACCTCTCTAGTGGCCTAGATCCACTAATACGGTTAGTAGGTATATAAGAGAAAGAAGATCTTTTAAACTAGCTAACCTAGCTAGACCTCTTAATCTAATAGCCGCATTGCCTGTATAACGTAACTAAAATTAATTCTATTGCTTTATTAGTTATTATAAAAGTTATCTAAATTAGAATTTAATAGTAATATCTGCTATAACCTTCCATTGCGTTACGTTAATTGATTTAACGTTGTGGTTCTACTAGTCCCTGACCGTAGAGCTTACACTTGTACAGCTGTTGCTAGCTGGCAACTAGCTCCCTACATTTCAATAATAAGCCCTCTATAGCTTTAATAACCAATTACTATTTTACTACGTAAATTACTACATTATAGTATTCTAGCTATAGTATCCTAAATATTATATCTTATATAAGACCTAGGATAATATATAAATATACTAATAACTCCTAGCTATTAATGTTAATCCTAGTGCGTACTATATAGGTAATTAAGGAGGTATCTTCCCTTATCCTTTTCCCTCTTTTCTATTTTCACTATAGTATAGATATACCTTCTCTTTAGTAAATATATAAGCTTTAGGCTAAGCTATCTTATTACTAATTTACTTATAGCACTATAGTAATTATAACTATAATTAATCTAGATATTAATATAAAAGCATGTATTAAAGAGTATAGGGACTAAAAATAGTAGTTAATTTATATATTATAATATATCCCTCTTTGCCCTTATATACTTATTATAGTTAATTATTATTATAGTAACTAGCTAACCCCTTTGCCCTTATATAAGACTTTACTTAAGGGCTACTTATTTTCTAAAATATTAATATTTATCTCCTTATCTACGCTCTCTTTATCTACCCTATATATCTTAATACTAACTTATAGCTAGTAAAGTAAAAGGATAGTATACTCCTTAATATAGTAATCCTTAGAATTATAATATAAGTAATATCCTCTTAATAGTATTTAGTAAGCTTTACCTTTAATACTTACTTAGCTCTTTATATCTTTATAAATACCTTTAGTGCCTTATCCTTACTTCCTAACTTATTTTGCTTTCCTAGCTAAGTACTAGTAATATAAACTCTAGATATTAGTATATTACCCTTATAGTTAGTCTAGGGCATAGGTTTAGGCTATTATAGTTTATATTAGGCCTAATGCTTATCCTCTAAGGTAAGGGTCTTAATATTAACTATAATATTATAGTACTATAAGATAGTAAAGGAGTAATTATCCTAGCTAATACCTTATCTAATACTAATCTCCCTTAAATACTTATTTAGTATATATTAAAGCTTTATAAGCTTTATATTATTACTTTATTATACCTCTCTTACTAGTATAAGTTTTTCTATAAAGTAAATAAAAATATAGTAAATAGTTCCCTTAGTCCTTATTCTAGCTAGTTAAGCTTTATAATAGCTACTTTTTACCTATATAGGTTAAAGAATATAAATCCTAGATAGTTAAGGAAATTAAATAGGTTAAAGTTAAAGAGTTTACTTTATTTAAAGTAAGTAGTTACTTAGGCCTATATCTTAGATAAAAGGTTTTAGTAAATAAATATCTATTTATTCTTATTAGTACTAATAAAGTCTTTATCTATATATAATTTATATTTAATTAAAAGCCTTTATATAGTAAATAAAGCCTTATTACTATTATATAGTTTACCTATAGGGATTAGCTTCCTTTATACCTATAGTACTATAAGAAATATAGTAAGAGTAAGAGAGTTAACTATTAAAGCGTTTAGCTAAGGTATAGGTAGTAATTAGGCTATAAGCCCTATACTATTAGTAGTTATATATTATTATAAACACTTAATTTCTATAAACTATTTTAATATAAGAAGTTAGAGTGTCTTAAACTAGGTATTTTAAGCTACTAGTAGCACTAATATATTTAATAAGGGAGTTAACGTTCCCTAGCCTAAATAGTCTTATAGTTAAAGCATATTTATTATATTTATTATTAAGTCTATTATAATCTTTAGTAGCTATCTTTAAGGGCTAAAGGAAGTTTCTTAATTATTATAGACTAGCCCCTAGGTAGCTATAATAAGGTATTAGTATAATATTAAGAAACTTAAGGAGGGAAGAAAGGAAAGTAAAAACCCTTCCTTAGTAGTGCCCTTATTACCCCTAATTACCTTATATTAGCCCCTTTTCGTACCCTTGTTGCCTTGTAACTATCCCCACTTATGCGCACTATGACTAATGCTTAGGCAAAGCCCAAGCCCTTTACACTAGCTAAACTTTAGGTTAGAAGGGCTCCTAGCCTTATTCCTAAATTCCGTGTTAGTCTATATAACACCTTAACTAGGAGTAGCCTATAGACTTAATATATCTATGGTTTAATGCCTTAGCTACCTTTAGAAGTTAAAGGTCCTAGTTTCTTATATCTATTACTATCTTATTTAACACCCCTTAAAAATCTAATTTAAGACTTCCACTAACCTAATACTTTTGTGAGATTATCTTAGAGCATTTAATAGATTCACTCCTTCTTCCTTAAAAACATAGATAACTTTACTAACCTAAATACTAGCCTAGGATTAGTATAAAAGCCTTCTAGGGTAATTAATAACCTATTTATCCACAACTTTAGGTGGTTTACTACCTCTATAGCACTAGTTAATTTACATAGGAATAACCATATAAATCAAGAAAAATAATTAACTATAACTAGTATATACTTAATTTTCTATTCTAACTTAGGAAATAGTCTAATATAGTCTATTCCTATAACTTAAAATAGATGCCTAAGCTAACCTTTGCATATTTTTCCGCACCGCTCTAAAGGTCTAGAATTGCCTCTAAAATATAAACTAAGCTAATATTTAAAATCCTTACCCTTATTTACCCCTTTCTATAATATTATATTATAATAAAGCTAGAGGTAAGTAAGAGGAGGAGATACTAATAGTAATTAATATAGGAGAAAGGAGGCTAGTATAGAGCTACTACTACCCTAATGCTAGCATAGGATAGTTTAATATCTAGAGAAATAATAATAACCTAATAATAAATTAAATCTAATTTAAATATCTAGAAGATATAAAATACTATAAAGAAATTACTAGCCTTATCCTTAGTAATAAAGTTACCTAAGTATAGTGTATTACTAAGGCTATAGCTTACTAGGTAGTAAACTATACCTAAGCTAAAGTAAAAGTAATAAGTAATAATAGAAATATTTATATAATAAAGGAAGCCCTTAAAGATACCCTTAAGAAGGTAATAAAGGAGGAAACTAAGAGTAATAGTACCTTAACCTAGGTAAGCATTATAGCTAGGCTTATATAAAAATAACTAAATACTACACCCCCCTTTAAATCCCTAGTAAATAGTATAAAGAAGTCCTTATTAAAGGTAATACTATCTAGGAATTACTATAGTTTAGAAGCGCTAAAGATATAGTAATAGTAGTTAATAAAGCTACTAGTTATATAATAGTAGTAGTAGCTAGAAGACTCCCTAGTAGTAATATAATTATTATATTTAAAGGAAATGCTACCTAATATAAAGAAGACTAAAAATAAATATCCTATGTATTTAGACTAGAGGTAATTCTTTATTACTATATACTTAGTATTATTATTAAAGGATTCCCTATAAAGTATATATTTATTAAAAACCTAGTAACTAAGATTAGTAAGGTAAATAAAGTAAATATAATTAAGGTAACTATAAGGTGCCCCTAAGGTAAGGAAGCCCTAAGAACTACCCTAATTCTTAGTTTAGCTAAAGTTAAAGAAGCTAATAAGATTTATAGTAATAAAATAGTTTTTAAAGTAAAGCTTTTCTAAACTAAACTATATAATAAGACCCTTTAACTAAGATAATACTATAACTACTTCTAAATAAGTTATATTATAAAGTTCTATAAGGTAGCCTTAAGGTATAGTAAGTATAGTACTAGCTAGTATAAGGAAGGTAAGTTATCTTACCCTATAATAAATAGCTAACTATAGGAAAAGTATATCCTTTACTTTAGACTATACCTAGCTTAGTCTAGGGACTACCCTATCCTAAAGGAAAAATAAAATATAGTAAAAGTAAGCTACCTTAAATAGCTATCTTACTTTACTACTTAATCCCTAACTAAAGGCCTAACCCTAACCTAAAAGAGATTTATTATAGCTATAGAACTAACTAGTATAGTAAGAAGAAAAAGAGGCTACCTAATGCTTATAAAATAGAGCGCTAAATAGCCTAGGGCTAGAAGTATAAGAAAATACATAAAGCTAGTTAAAACTAGCTTAGAACTAGTATAGAATAGAAAAGACCCTCCCCCTTAATTAATATAGTAATACTATAAGTCCTTTTCTAGAATATAAATAAGAAGGATAGCCTTATATATATTATACTATATTACTAAACTAATATAAATATAATTATAATTTAAGAGTAAGAATATATAAAATAACTATAGCTACTAGCCCTAGGCCTTACCTAATTCTAACTAGTATACTATAATAGGTATAATGCTATTTATATAAATAAGAAGTATAATATAGGATTATAAATAGCCTAGGGAGGAACTAATTAGTCCCTAATAGAAATATAGGGAATAAATATTTACTCCCTATACTTAGAGAACTATAGTAATAAATAAAACACCTTAATTTACACTATTAATATAGAAAAGCCCTAAGGCTAGTGTGTATTTATAGGTAATTTTAACTAAAAATACCCCCTATAAGATTAATATAATAGAATAAGTAATAAAGTAAAAGAACTACTAGAATTTATAAACTAGTAAAGGCTTAGATTAGTTATACCCTAGGGAGAACCTATAAGGTAAAGGGTAAGGGATAGAGATAGCACTATAGATCTAGTATAGGTAACACTAGATATCTAAGTCTATTATAATAGCGTAATAAGGCTTATAGGATCTAACTATACCCTATAGCTAATTAGTATCTTTACTAAGCATTAAGAATAAGCCCCTCTTATCCTTAGATATACCTAGGCTATAATAAATAAGGAATATATAAAAGTAAAGGTAATAGTCTAACTCTAGGAGAAGAATGCCCTAGAACCTTATAATAAAGAAGGGATTAATAAATATACTATATAGCTTATTATAAACCTATAATAAATAGTAAAGAAAGTAACCCTATAAAAGCCCTAGGGCCTCCCTAGCCTAGAGGGGTAATAGTTAAGAAGAGCTAAGGAGTTAGTTACTAAAGCTAGGTAAGCTAAGAGGTAGTAAAGATACTAGAGAACTAATACTAACTAGGAGGCCTATAATAAAATAAAGAAGGATTAGGAATATATTATTAAGAAGAAAAAGTAAAATATATAAAGAGAAGCCCTAAGGAATACTAATACCTAGTCTAAGGATAAAGAAGTATAAAGGCTAAAGAGATAAGCTTACCTTTAAAGCTAGGCCCCCTAGAACTTCCTAGACTCCTAGAGCTTAAGAGAACTAAAAATAATACTAACCTAGCTACTATATATATAGATAAAGCTAATATACTAGTATAAAGATTCTTCCCTAAACCTATAGTAAACCTCTTCTATATCCTAAACCTCTCCTTCCTAGAATTAGATAATACACTATTTCTAAACTATAAATAATTTATACTAGAGAATATTAGAACTATCCTATTAAATATAGCTAACTAAAAAGCCCTAGGGGATAATAAACTCCCTATAGGCCTTATTAAGGCCTATAGAAAGCTAGCTAAAGACACTATAACTAGACTACTAAATATAGTCCTTAAAGTAAGATACTTCCTAGCCTAATTTTAATTTACTAGGGTAGTAGTAATAAGGAAGCCTAGTAAAATAACTAAGAAAATAAGAAAAGCTAATACTTAAAGACCTATATTACTACTTAATATAGTAAGAAAGGTTATAGAAGTAATAATAGTAAAGCAGCTTATAGCCTTTACTAAGGCAAAAGGCCTTCTCCCTAAACTATAAATAGGAAATAAGATAAATAGGTTAATAAAGACTATAATATAAGCCTTAGTAAAATATATAAAAGAGGCCTAGGAGAGGGGTAAACTTGCCTTACTTATATAAATAAATATCTTAGTAGTGTTTAATAAAGTTAGCTACCTATACCTTATTACCTTACTTATTAAGATAGGTATCCTATACTAGCTAATAGTAGTAATATATAGCTTCCTTATAGATAGAATAAGCTAGCTTAGCTTTAATAAGGGACTATCTAGACTATTTAATATTAAGGCTAGTACCTTATAAGGCTTACCTCTCTTATTTATTCTTTTCTTTCTTTATTTAGTAAAGCTATATAAGCGCCTCTAGGCTATCCTAGGTATAGTAGCTATAGGATTTACTAATAATATAAATATAGTAGTATTTAGAAAGAATATAGCCTAGACCTAGAAGAGGCTTAAGGTAGTATAGAAAGTTTATAAAGAATAGGTAAAGAAAGTAAAAGTAAAGTTTAACCTAGTAAAGATAAAGCTTATATACTTTAGTAAGTCTTACTAGCCCCCTAGACTAGAGTTTAGCTTAGAATAAAGAAGGTAATACTAATAGAATTATATAGATTCCTAGGAGTCTAGGTTAATAGAAAGCTTAACTAAAGTGCCTATAAAAATATCCTTAAAGGTAAGCTAGCTTAGTAATAGCTTATACTTACTAAGTTATTAGTATTAGCTTAGGGCTATAGCTTTAGGGATACCTAGCTCCTATATATATAAGTAGTCTAACTTATTCTTACCTATAAAGTAAGTGTATACTATATACTAACTAAGAAAGGAGGAAAGCTAAGAGGAATTATTAAGAGCTTTATAATAAATTAATTAGCTTACCTATAGGTTATTACTAGTGTGTTTAGGGCTATACCTATAGCCTAACTAAAAGCTAAGACCTTTATCCCCCTTAACCTTTACCTAAATAGTATAAAATAGAGATTTAAGGCTAGAACTATTAAGAGTAGTATAGTAAAAAGATCTAGACTATAACTATATTAGTAGTAACTATACTTTACTATAGGAGGCCTTAAGGGAGATATAATCCTATTAATAGTAAGCTAAATATAGACCTATATAAGGAATAGAAGTAATAATAAAAGGACTAGTATAATAGAGAGTAACTAAACTAGGACTAATATACTAGAGAGCCTATAGAGAACTACTTACTTACCTATAACCTAAAGGAGATATAAAAGTTTTATATAGGACTAGATAAGTATATCTCCTTAATAATAGTCTAACTATATATAGGAAAAATAGGCCTTAATAAGTTTCTATTCTAGAGATATATTCCTAGGGTAACTTTACCCTATATAGCTATAGCTAAGTAAAAGAAAACTAGTATTATATAATAGTTAACTATAGTAACTATAACTATATATAACTATAATAACACTAGCCTAAAGATATATAGGAAGTAAGGCTAGCCCTAGATAATCCCCTAAAGGCTAGGTAAATAGCTAGATAGTTTATTAGTATAAGGTAACTATAATATTACACGCTAGCATAAGACTTAGTATTTAGCTAGCATAGCTAAGACTTAGCTCTAGGCTATAACTAATATATATAAAGAGATAAGTAAAATATAGATAAACTAGGGGCAGACTAGATAGAGTAAGCATATAAGTAAGCTAGCCTTATACTAGAAGGGGCTAGAGACTCTTATTATAGTATTTTCTTTCTTTCCTTTTATTATTATAGGATAAGGCTAGTGTAAGCTAGTAACAAATACCTATAACTAGCTATATATAAAGCAGCGTAAGCCTAAGACAGGGCTAATACTAACCTAATTATAGATATAAGAGGGTTTTTCTTCTTACTTAAGGGTTTTCCTTCTTAACAGAGCAGTAGGAGTACTAGCAATAGCTATATAGATAGCTAACTAAGGTAAATAATATATAACCTAAAATAGCTTATTTACTACTACTAGTTAATTTAGTGCCTTCTTTTTTAAGGAGCATGCTTAGAGCTTTGCACTCGTGTAGTGTAGTATTTTTGTAGTATTTTTATTTAATTTTATATCTAGCTAATTTTTAAAGATATTATCCTAAAAATTACGTAATCTTATAAAGTAAAATTCTAAGAAAAATACTATATATAAATGTGGGCCTAAAAGTGGGTCGTGGCCCCACAAATTAGAAATACTACATTTGTAGTGTTTTTTTAGTGCTAAAATGTAGTGAAATGTAGTTTTTCTAATTTATGGCTCAAGGACCCACTTTTAGACCCACTTTTGTATATAACTACATTGTAGTTTTTAAGTTAGCTATCTAAAAATCTAGGTTTTATGTCTATATATATTTTCTAAGATTAAATATTAATTATTTGTTAGAAAAAAACTACAAGATGTAGTGTAGTACAAAGCTCTGAGCATGCTAAGTATATAGTATATATCCTAAGATATAGTTTATAATGTTAGCTCCTATCCTAGGCTAGAACACTATCTAAGTTAGCCTTTGCTAAGTTAGATTTGCCCTAAAATATCTAGTGTTATTATAAGCCTTTAAAGGGCATTTACTACCTTTTCTTATACTAGATAATATTATTTGTTATGTCTCCCTTAAACTAGAGAATCCTCTTATTACGTGCTAGTTATACACGATATAAGGTCGAATCCGTCAGAGGGGCTAACGGATCTAATAGGTCGTAAATTATACTAAGTTTACTTATAAAAGCTACTATTAGGGGTAGTGTGTAATATAAGAAGTAAGTTATATTTTACTATTAATATCTAAATCTAGTCTTTTATTAGCTTCCTTTATTCCGCTATTTAATAAGTACTAGGCGCGCCTTAAAAGATAACTATCCTAGTTATAGGTGGCTAAAACATAACTAGATTTGTCCTCTATCTAGCTAAGTAAATTAAAAATTATCTAACTACTTAGGTTATATAAAAGAAAAACGTATTTAGCGTGTTTACTACTATATTTATAGTTACTATTACATAAAATTACTTAATTCTGCGATGCCTTCTAGTAATATATGTCCTTTAATTATGCTAATAGAATTATTATGTTAAATAATAATTTCTTTATATCTAAAACTAAATTATCCTTTTCTAACTCTAATTTTATCTATTCCTTCTGGAATTTGCTAAATCCTACTATTTAGCTATTCTTTTAATATTATTATAGTCTAATTCTAGATCCTTACCTTATTACTAAATAACTTCTAATCCCTTTTCTTAATATCTAAAATTATTCTTTTAGTCTAGTAATCTAGCAAACTTATCTTTCTCCTTAGCTTATAGTTTAGTTACTCTAATAGTTAGTATGCGCATAGTTAGTAACGCTAATTACCTTAAGGTTATTACTATCCTTATTTACTTTCTTACTAAGACTAGTAGTGTCTTACTTATTATTTATAATACTAGCGTATTTAGTGTTATTTATTAGATATTTATCTAAGCTATCTTTAAACTAGGCTTTCCTAGTAATTTAGGCTTCTTACTTAGTATATCTAGTAGCCTTATCTTACCCTATAGTTACTTATTACCTATTTTTAGTATACCTTAGTAAGATTTGCCTTAGCACACACTAGTTTTGCCTAAATTTAGGGTTACTAAAACTAGTGTTACTAGAGCTAGTGTTATAGAGACTAGTGTTACTAAAACTAGTATTACTAGAGTTAATCTTATTTTCTTTTACTCTTTTATGTTTATTAATAGTTACTACTTAAGCCTTTACTTTTTCTAGTATTTTTATTACTATACTAGCTATTTTTATAAAGTCTTCCTTATATTTATCTTTTTAAACTATATTCTATCTTAAAATATTAATTTTTTTATTAACTTTAATTAATTTTCTACTTATATTAATTTTTATAATTTTCTCCTTTTAATTCTTTAGTATTTCTAATATCTATATAAACTTATTATAAAATAGTATTACTTAATTATCTATTAAAATTATTAAATTATAGACCTTCTTTACTAAGTCTTATATAGCTTTATACGCTATATTTATTTTATTTTTAATTACTTTAATATCCCTTTCTATCTAGTTAACTTAGTCTATTAGATTATTAATTTTACTTTATTTATACTATTTACTTCTTTTCTTATCTTTTTAAGATTTAGATAATTTTTATATTAACTCCTTTTCTATACTAATATAGAGTAAATTCGCTTATCTAACGCTAGCTAGAGCGCTTATAATTATAGTATTTACTATATTATATTTATCTATAAAATAAAGAGCTAGTAAATTAGCTTAAAATAGTAAGGATATTATACTATTATATATAGCTATCTATTAGCTACGCTTAACTATTATACTAGTATAAAAGGCCACTACTACTATTTTTATATAATTTTTACTTATTTTATTACACTATATTCTATTAAATTAACTATAATCTAAGATATTAGCTTTCTAGTATACTTTACTACTACTTACTTTATACTTAAAGTTACTTTTTACTCTTTAAAAATAGTAAAAATCTATATAATTATGTTTTACTATAATATAAAATATATATTCTCTAAGTTTACTTCTAAACTATCTAATACTATTATAGTACCCTTTAAAGTAAATTTATATATATAGGCCTATATTATATACTAAATATCCTATATAGCTTTCTTATAACCCTATATAGTATATTTAAACTTACTAAAATTAACCTCCTTAATATCTTTTTCTTTATATATAGCATTAAATTCTTCTAATACCTTATAATATACTACTATCCTAATATTTAGTATTAGTTTTAGAGTATTTATTCTAGATATAGGCTTTGTAAATCTAAGGAATAAAGGCTTAAAATTAAGTTCCGCAATTTGCCTATATACCTAAGATAGTCTAATAATATACTTAGTAGGTATTTTATTAATTTCCTATTATTTTTACTTCTTAGATTACTATCTTTACTCTTTATTTCTATAAATTTAGTTCCTTTATTACTCTCTAGTTTAGACTCTAGTTTAGGGATTTAACCCTTATTTAAGTTAGATTAAATCTTACTATACTATTATCTTCTTTATTTACTATATTAGTAAATCTATTATCTTTCTAATTTACTTACTTCTTTACTAATTATTTTCTTTTTCTAACCTAGTGTAATTATCCTTAATTAAGTCTTTTATAGCTTAATCCTATTTTTACTTCTTTATAAATAAATCTAATATTATACTTACTATATTATTATTATTATTCTTAATTTACTCCTTAGCCTTAACTACTTATTAAATAACCTTAGTAGTTTTAGTAATATTTCTATTATAAATTTCTATTAACTCTAATAGTTTATTTAATCTATTATATATTATTCTTAGAATATATAGGTATTATTTCTATTATAGCTCTATAACTTACTATATTAGGTATATGTATTATTCTATCTAATTATGCTTATATATTAAACGTAAATAATGTTTAAAGAACCTTCTTTCTTTAAAATAACTAACTATTCCTAGTTTAATTAAGATATTATTAATTTATTAGTTATATCTAGCTCTCTCTATAATAGTTATAGATTACTATTATATATAATTAGCAAACATAAGTTATCCTAATAGCTAGTTTTATAGTATTAAAGCTAGGATCTAAATATATAAATATCCCGCTAGTATTTGCTTATATAGTGTTTAGTTACTTATATTAACCTTATTATTAAAAATAATAAACTATAGTATTATACCTAAGTTAAAATATAGATTAGCCTAATATCTATAGACCTTATATTTAACTTTTACTATAATATTCCTAGCTCTTACTTAGTATTCTTTATAATAGTTATAATTCTATATCTCCTATAGCTAATATAATTCTACATCCTTTAACTTCTAGAACTCTTTATTAATTATACTATTATCTTTAAAACTAGTAGCTATAAAGCAAAAATAGGGTTAAAAATAAATTTAACTATGCGTTAGCTAAATTTAACTATGCTAGGTTTATAGTAGTATTAAGGATAATATAAGGTTTAAGTAAGGTAAGCCCTTTTAGCTAGTGTAAGAGAGTAATATATATAAGAGGGTCTAGTAGCTTTATACTAGCTTATTAAATTTACTATCTTTCTATTACCTCTCTTACTTTATGGTTACTATTCTATAGGTAAATTAAGGCCCTTTTTTATATACTCTTTTATCTAGTTAATTAGATTCTTTTTAAGGTAATCCTTTACTATCTTAAATATGTTAATTTATATTTTGCTTTTAGCTATCTATTAGTTATCTTTAGCTATATATCCCTTCTATTAAATAAGGAATTTTACTCTTATAGTTTTAGTCTATTTAGAAATCTTAACCTAATAACTATAAATTTATTTAATTTCCTAATAATTCGCTTCCTTTAGATTATTAAATATAATTAGTAGTAAAGCTAGTTTTTCCTATTAAATAAATCCTTTTCTTATACTAGCTTCTATATTTATATTACTAATACTACTAAGTAAACTTATAAGTCTAAGGGGAAATCTAATTAATATGCTAATAGATTTACTTTTTCTAGTACCTTATATAGCCTTACTCTTTATAGTAACTATTTTTTCTTAGGTTTACTAGGTAGCTTATATCCCTTATATAATTATAGATATACTATATCTCCTTTATTAATATTAACTAGTTTATAGTGGTTATTATACTAAATCTTAGTAAGTATAGCTACTATTATAATTACTAATTAGGCCTTATACTAGTAAAGTTTTTATAATACTACTATATTATTTACACTAGCTCTAGTATTAGTTATATTATTTAAAGAGAGAAGATTAATAATACTTAATAAATAGAAACTATATAATAGCTTATTAAAAGCCTGCCTTATACTTACCACTATAGTATTATTTAATTAATACTATAGTGCTAGGAGTAGTAATATTTACGCTATATTTAGGTTTATTACTATATATATTATTTACGCTAGATAGCTAAGTTATATAGCTAGTCCTAGTACTCCTACTGCTTAGTTAAAAGGGAAAACCCTAAATTAGGAAGAAAAACCCTTATATCTGTGTTTAGGTTAGTGCTAACCTTGCCGCAAGCCTACGCCACTTTAGATATAACTAGCTATAGGTATTTAGCGCTAGCTTACGCTAGCCTTATCCTATAGAAATTAAAAAGAAAAATAAAAGCATATAATAATAAGTGTGTCTAGCTCCTATTAATACTAGTCTAGCCCTATTCCGCTTCTACTCCATGCCTCTCTGCTTATACTAAGAATCGTAGCAAGAAGAAACAAAGTGCTACGGCGGCGGGCCTAGACTAGTCTAGGTCTAGGTCTACTAAAGATTATTATACTAAAATTATCTATTAGTTTTAGCGGTTAGACACGCAAGCTATAGGGGCAAACTAGCTCCTACTCACTGCCTTACCTTCTAAGGGGAAGGCTAAGATTATTAAGGAGGCTATTCCACTCCCTAAAGAGAAATAAGGCATTAGTTAGGTTATAGTTTAGTAAAGGGGTAAAGGTAAGCTAGTGTAAGAATAATACCTATAGTTTTCTTTAGTTAAGATTAATCTAAAGACTATTCTAGATATATAGTATTCTCCCTTATTATAATCCTATGTTTTAGACTCTTATCTAGCTTACCTCTATAGCTACACTACTTAATCTAATACTTCCCTTATTAGTTAGTTTTAATATGTTAGAAGCAGCCTAGGTCCTCCTATAGGCTAAGTTAGCTAAAGGCTAGGTCTTACGCTAGTATATAATATTAGAGTTATCTTATACCTAGGAACTATTTAGCTATAGATCTTGCCTTTAGGGGATTATTTAAGGCTAGCCTTGCTTCCTATATATCTATAGGCTATTATAATTAGGGGTGCCTATAGTTATAATTACTATAGTTAACTATTATATAGTATTAGTCTTTAACTACTTAGCTATAGCTATATATAGGTAAAACTACCCTAGGAATATGCCTTTAGAAGAGAAACTTATTAAGGCTAATCTTTCCTATATATAATTATATTATTATTAAAGAGATATACTTATCTAGTCCTATATAGAATTTCTAAATATCCTTTAGGTTATAAGTAAGTAAGTAGTCCTTAGTTAGCTCTTTCCTATACTTATACTATCTTAGTTATTTATTATTATACTAGTCTTCCTATTATCTTTTTACTCCTTATATAATTATATATTTAGTTTATTATTAATAAGGGGGTCTCCTTTACGCTATAGTACTATCTTTACTAAGTTAGCTATAGCTTATATTTTAGTTATAATTTCACTATTTATAATCCTTTCTTTAAACTTCTATTTTATCTTATTTAGGTAAAGATTTAAGGAAGGGATATAAGTCTTAACCTCTAGCTAGGTAATAAGTATAGCTTTAAATACTTTAGCTATAGTCTAGAGGTAAGTTAATTAGTTTACTATAAAGCTCCTAACTATCTCTCTTAGGTTTCCTCCTTCTTAGTTAGGGTATAGTAAGCGCTTACCTTATAGGTAAGAATAAGTTAAACTACCTATATATATAGGAGTTAGGTATCCCTAAAGATATAGCCCTAGGCTAATACTACTAATATAAAGAGTATAAGCTACTACTAGGTAAACTTACCCTTAAGGATATTCTTATAAGCACTTTAGTTAAGTTTTTTATTAACTTATACTCTAAGAAATTAGTATAATTCTATAGGCACTATCTCCTTTATTCTAAGCTAGACCCTAGCCTAAGGAGGCTTATAAGCCTTACTAAAGTATATAAGTTTAGTTTTTACTAGATTAAACTTTATACTTACTTTCTTTACTTATTTCTTATAGATTTTCTATATAGCCTTAAGTTTTCTTTAAGTTTACGCTATATTTTTACTAAATACTATAATATTTATATTATTAGTAAATCTAATAGCTACTATACCTAGAATAGCTTAGAGGTATATATAAAGTTTTACTAAGTAAAGGAAAAAGAGAATTAGTAAGAGAGATAAACCTTATAAGGTACTAGCCTTAATTATAAAGGGTCTTAAGAGTTTACTATTAAAGCTAAGCTAGCTTATTCTATCTATAAGAAAGCTATATATTATAGCTATTAGCTAGTATAGGATTCCTATTTAGATTAATAGGGTAATTAGGTATAGATAGCTAACTTTATTAAATATAGCTAAAATATCTATCTAAGCTAGTAAGGTAATGCTACCTTTACTCTAGGCCTCTCTTATATATTCTACTAGGACCCTAATTATAGTCTTTATTAACCTATTTATCCTATTACCTATCTATAGTTCTAGGAGAAGTCCCTTTGCCTTAGTAAAGGCTATAAGTTACCTTATAATTACTACTTCTATAATCTTTCCTATAATATTTAGTAAAGAGATAGGTCTTTATATATTAGCTCTCCTTATTTCTTTTATTATTTTACCTAGTTTTCTAATTACTATTACTCTTATAGTCTAAAACTAGGCTAGGAAGTATCTTACTTTAAGGATAGTATTTAGGAGTTAGGCTATAGCCTCCTTAGCTAGCTTATTATAAGCTTTAATAAGGCTTACTAGGAGTTTATTATTACCTAAGGCCTTCTAGCTAGCTATATTTAATAGAATATCTAAGATCTCTTTTACTTTAAATTATTCTTTATCTAGGAATAGTGTATTATCTAGCTTTAGGAAGGAGAGGTCTAGGATATAGGAGAGGTTTACTATAAGTTTAGGGAAAATCTTTATGCTAATACACTAGCTTTATTATTATATATAGTAGCTAGGTTTAGGTTATTTTTAGTTCTCTCTAACTCTAGTAATCTAGGGAGTTTAGGAGGCCTAGCTTTAAAGCTAGGCTTACCTCTTTAATCTTTATACTTCTTTATTCTTTTCCTATATATTAGCTTTTTATAAGGCTTCTCTTTATATATTTCTTTTCTTTACCTTAATAACTTACTCTTAGTCCTTATTTACCTTAGTATAGGCTTACTAGTTTATATCTATTCTTTATTATCTTTATTATCTCTTAGCTTATTTATCTTTAGTAACTACCTCTTTTACTATTCTTAATTACTATACTTCTAGCCTAGGGAGTCCCTAAGGCTTTTATAAGGCTACCTTATTTACTATTTATTATAGGTTTATAATAAGCTATATAGTATATATATTAATCCCTTCCTTATTATAAGGGTTTAGAGCGTTTTTAGGCCTAAACTATACTACTACCTTTACCTTTATATATAGTTTATTTATTATATTTTATATATGCCTAAGGGCCTAAGGGTATTATCCTATTAGTTAGTAAAGATACTAATTAGCTATAGGATATAGTTAAATCTAGTAAGGTCTTTAGTGCTATTATAGTAAACTTAGATATCTAGGGTTACTTATACTAGGTTAATAGTGCTATCTCTATTATCTTTATATTATCTAGTAGGTTCCCCTTAGGGTATTACTAATTTAAGCCTTTACTAGCTTATAAAGTCTAGTAATTCCTTTACTTTATTAGTTATCTTATCTAGTTTATCCTAAAGGGGGTGCTTTTAGTTAAAGTCCCCTATAAATATACTTTAGCTATAAGGCTTCTTTATATTAATATCTTATATAAGGGTATTCTAGTTATTACTATATCTTTCTAAGTAAAGAGAGTAAATATTAACCCTTTATATCTCTATAAGTAACTAATTAGTCCCTCCCTAGGCTAACTATAACCCTATATTATATTTCTTATTTATATATATAGCATTATATCTATTATAGTATATAAGTTAAAACTAGGTAAGGCCTAGTGCTAGGGGCTATAGGTGCTTTATATATTCCTACTCTTAGATTATAATTATATTTATATTAGTTTAGTAGTAAAGTGTAATATATATTAGGCTATTTTTCTTATTTATATTCTAGAAAAACCTATAATATTACTATATTAATTAGGAGGTAGTAGTAAGTCTTTACTATCTTATACTAGCTTTATTCTAGCTTTATTCTAGCTTTAAGTTACTTTATATATTATCTAATACTTCTAGCCCTAGGCTATTTAGCGCTTTACTTTATATTTATAAGGTAGCCTCTTTTTCTTCTTACTATAGCTATAGGTTCTATAGCTATACTAAGTCTCTCCTAGGCTAGAGCTAAGCTTCTATTTAAGAAGCTAAAGGTAAAATAGGATAGTTATTTTAGATATCTTACCTTTACTATATTTTACTTCTCTTTTAGTATAAGGTAGTCTCTAAACTAAGCTAAGTATAGGCTAAAGTAAAGGATATAGTTTTCCTTTAGTTATCTATTTATTATAAAGTAAGATACCTCTTTATCCTTATATTAGCTAGCGCTACACTTACTATACCTTAGTACTACCTTATAGAACTTTATAATATATCTTATTTAGAAGTAATTATAGCACTATTTAGGTTATAAGGTCTTATTATATAGTTTAGTTTAGAATAGCTTTGCTTTAAAGACTATTTTATCTTAGTAAATCTTATTAATATCTTTAACTTTAGCTAATCTAAGGATTAGGGTAGTTTACTAGGTGCCTTTACCCTAGGGGTATCTTATAGTTACCTTAATTATATTTACTTTATTTACTTTTCTAATCTTAGTTACTAGGTTTTTAATAGAAGTATACTTTATTAGAAATCCTTTAATAATAACACTAAGTATATATTAGTAAATAGTTACTTCTAGACTAAATACCTTAGTAATCTATTTCTAGTCCTCTTTATACTATATAGTGTTTCCTTTAAAGGTAATAATTATATCTTTACTAAGGAGTCTTCTAGCTACTACTACTAAGGCTTACCTAGTAGCCTTATTTATAGCTATAACTATATCTTTATGCCTCTAGACTAAAGTAATTCCTATATAGTGTTTTCTTTTATAAGTACTTCTTTATATTACCTTCTAGGATTTAGAGAAAGAGAGGGTTAGTGTTTAGTTATTTTAGTGCTAGGCTAGCTATAATGCTTACCTAGGTTAAGAAGTTATTATCCTTAGCTTCTTCTTTAATAGCCTCCTTAAGGGCTATTTTTAGTACTTCTTTAGTAGTATAAATATTACTATTATTAGTATTTATTATTCTTACTTTAGCTTAGGCATGGTTTACTACCTAGTAAGCTATAGCTATTATAATATACTACACTTAGGTAACTTTATTACTTAGGATAAGGCTAGTAATTTTATTATAATATTTTATATTATTAGGATATTTAAATTAATTCTAGTCTACTATTAGGTTATCTTTACTTCTCTAGATATTAAACTATCCTATTCCTATGTTTAGGTAGTAGTTACTCTAAGCTAACCCCTAATCCTATATTAATTACTATTAGTATCTTATTTACGCTCTTACTACTAGCTCTATTATAATATAATATTATAGGGGGAAAAGCAAGGGCAAGGATTTTAAATATTGGTATGATTTGTGTTTTAGAGGCGATTCCGGACCTTTGGGTCAGTGCGGAAAGTTAGTTTATTACTATATAGTATTATATTATAATTATAACTATTTAGTTCTTCCTTTTTACTATTCTATTTATCTAAGGGTAATATACTATACTTATTAGGAGTTTATCTCCTATATACTTAAATATCTCCTTCTATATATTAGATATAAACTTTAGGTCTTTATTACTAATAATTTATCTTTATAATCCCTAGTCTATAATATATAGAGCATAAAGGAGTAATTTTACCTAGATTTCCACTGTGTATATAGTGTGTCCTAGTATTAGAAAGGTCCTTTTACTAAATAGGTAATTCACTAGATATAAAGAATTATATATTATATATCTGTTATAGACTCGAGCTATGAGCTTAGGTTAATTATGGCTCTAGGAAGTACGCAGACTATGTGCGGCTAGGTTAAGGCTATACGCAGACTATATATAAGCTATATATAAGTTACTATAAATCCAGGCTTTATATAACTACTAGTATAGTTCCTTTCTTCTTCTATAAGAATAATATTCTTACTTTAAACACTTATATATAGTAGCTATAAGGCTAGTTTATTATATATATTATTCTTTATTATAGAAATATAGTAACTAGTAAATATACTATTACTACTAAATAAAATAAATACTAATAAGTTATTATTACTTTAAGAACTAATTTAGTAGTAAGTAAGGTAAATTACTTACCTTATAGAAAGGGATAATATAATACCTACACTACCCTAACTTAAATATAAGCCTTTACCTATAAGTCCCTTATTTAATAGTAAAAGGGTCTTATTCTTAGTATAAAGAGGTCTTATAGCCTATAAGTTACTATTAAATAAGGCATTTATTAGGGATAACTAGGACTAGTAGTATTTTATATACTAGAACTTATTACCTAAAGTTTAGGTATAAGTTATACCCTTTTTAAAAAGGATATTTTATTTACTATAACTTACCTTAGTTTCTTAAATACTTAGTAAAGATATTTAATAATCCTTATTAATAAGAATTAGCTATTATAGAACTTAACTAGTTAATATAGTAATAAAATAAATAATTTAGTAATTTCTATATTTATTTTAAATAGAAGCTAGCGCTTACTAAAGAACTTAGTTAAGCTAACTTAGTAAAGTTAGCTAAGCTATATATAGCGCTAAATAAGTAAATATAAGACTATAGTGTTAGATAAAATATACCCTAGGCTAATTATATAGCTATAGTAGCCTAGTTTTAAAGTATTATACTTAATATTAAGTCTTACTAATTAAAGGAGAAATACTAGATATGTAAGCAAGGTAATCACATGCCTAATCTAGCTAAGAAGGCATAGGATAAGGACACGCTAATAACTAATATCTAATCCACAGGCACTACAGGAGCCTGGCAAGGACCTGGAAAGTCTGCGGGACGGCAGAAGTTAGGTAATAAGGGGGCGGGAAACTAAATAAGGCATGGAAATAGCGGGGGTGGGTACGAAAAAGGGATAGGCTAGTGTTATTAAAGGTAAAGTTAGGTTAAAGTAAATTTACTTATATAAAGGGAAAGGTTAGGGTAAGGTAAACCTATACTAAAAATTTTTATAGCTTATATAGAGAATTTATAACCCTAGAGGCTATCTTACTTACTAAGAAACGCCCTTACTTATACTAAAAGAGAGGCTTATATATAAGGGGACTATATTTATTATTTACTTATATTTATATAGTAAAGGGAGGAAGGAGAGAAGTAAGGGGTAAGTAAGGAGGTATATTATAAACTTAAGCTATAAGCTTAAGTTAATTATAGCTCTAGGAAGTATATAGACTATATATAGCTAGGTTAGGGCTATATATAAACTATATATAGGCTATATATAAGTTACTATAAATCTAGGCTTTATATAACTACTAGTATAGTTCCTTTCTTCTTTTGTAAGAATAATATTCTCACTTTAAACGCTTATATATAGTAGCCATAAGGCTAGTTTATTATAATATCCTTCTATTTACTATATTGTGTTTATAGCTAATACTTCTAGCATATCTATAATAAAATTAAGTAAAATTATATAAAAAGGCATAGGCTTTAGCTATAAAGGTTATAGCTCTCCTAGTGGTTTTAAATAATTAATTATATTTTCCTAATATATAGTATAATAAGCTATATAATTACAAATCTACTAGCTTATATATAGGAAACAAACTAATTAAAGCTCTGCTACTATCCTAGTAATACTAAAGTGTTACTACTTATTATAAACTAATTATAGTATAGATTTAACCTTTATTATTAGAATATAAAGGTAGAAAAATCTATCCTTACTATAATAATATAGTAAACTATCCTCACGTAAATCCTATCTATATAAAGGAATTTTTAGTCTAATCCTAGCGTTCTTTGCCACTTACCTTTCTTAGTAGGCTTTTATAGCTATAATAATTTAGCTAAACTTTTAATTAGACTAATATCCTTAGATAATTCTAGCCTTAAGGTTATTATTTATTATTATAGTAGTAATATATTCCTTAGTAGTAAAAACACACTTATATCTAATTTATTATACTAGCTTTTCTACGCTACTTCTCTATAGGTAACCTTTACTAGTAGTCTAAAGAGTGTATTTAGTATAATATTTAGCACTCCTAGCATATACATTACCTTTAGATTAAATTATAATAGATAATTTATAACTTTAGCTAATTTTAGGTTAGCCTTATCTAAATCTATTATTAATAGTAAAGTATATTTAATAATGCCCTTTACTAGTAAATAGTTAGTTAAAATATTAACTATAGCGCTATTAGATTAGACTATTTTCTAAAGCTTCCTAATGCTTTAAGTAATTATAGCTACTTTTGCTTTAGTTAAACTATATTATTTCTTAATGCTTAATATTACCCTTAAGAGGAATAGGATTAGCTATATTTAGTTATTCTTAATATCCTTCCTAGGAATACTTTAACTATCCTATTTCTCTTATAATTAGAAGGCATATAAACCAAAACCTTCCTTATAGGTATTAATTTTAAGGAAAAGTAGTCTCTTTAAATTATAATACTATAAGGTCTATTTCTTACTTAAGAATACCTTAATATCTTTAAAAGCCCTTTTCTCCTCCTTAGTTAGTAAAAATATCTTTTATTATATCTTTCTTTTCTATACTAGCTTTAAGATACTAGTGATTTTTTTATTCCCTTTATAAAATTCCTTTAATAGCACTATTTTCTATGCCTATAATAGTTAGATTTATATATTAAACTATAGGATTCTATTATAGAGAAATCTAGCTATTTTAATAAAGGTTTTAAGACTAAATAAATTACTTAGAAAAATCATTTTCTAAAAGCTTTTAACTAGTTATTAGTATTAATAATTCTATTACTATTAATAATAAAACTAAGTAACTAGATAGTAAGATAACTAATAAATAACTTCTTTATAGTAATTATTATCCTATTTTCTTTAAGGATTTTAAGTATAATATTAAGGTAGTTTAAATGCTCTTTTAAGCTATTAGAAAACATAATAATATTGTTAATATACACTTAAATAAAATACTTATACTTCTAAAATAGCTAGTTTATAAACTATTAGGTAAAAGTAAGAGAATTTTTAAATCCTATTAACGCTATATTTAACGCTTTAAGGCCTTAATTTAATATAATTACTATATAGGCTTAATAGTCTCTCCTAACTAGTAGTTAGTGGAAAATCCTATTTTATTAAAAAGCAAAAACCTTCTTACTATAAGTATTATCTATAATATTACTTTAGTTTAGTAAAGGGTATATATCTAGCATAGCTATATTATTAAGTAGTCTTATATTAATTATAACTCTCCTTTCCTTTCCTAACTAGTTTCTTACTAGACTATAAAAGCTAGATATACTATAGCTACTAGCTTATTTAAATATAATATTTTTCCTTTTAGGTAAAGTTTATTATATACTTTATTAAGTTTCTTTATATCCTATTCTCTTAATCTATAAGGCCTAATTAGCCTTATTTAGTATTACTATTCTTTAATAAGGTTAATTCTTATTTTCTAGTCCTCTATTATAGGTATAATACCTTTATTATAATAAATATTATATTTATTACTAAGCTAAATAAATTTACTTATAGCTTTATAGTTAATATTAGTAATCTATACTCTAAATTTATTAGTAATATATAGAATCTCCTTTAGGCATAAAATCTTATATAATAGCACCCTTATATTAACCTTTATTAGGTTAAGCTTATCCTTTTCCTTATTAAATTTATTACTATCCTTATCTATATCTTTCTTTTTCTTTATAATATTTTTACTAAAATATATATAATACACTAAAGGATTATTAACTAGATAGTTAGTATTTACTTTACTAGCTACTATTAGCTATATAACCTTCTTATACTTATAAATTATAATGGTTTTATTAGTTAGGTTATAGGTAATTATTTATCCTTAGCTAGATTTACTAAATAAAGCGTTAGGGAAATATTCTAAATATAACTATATATAGTATATACTTATTTCCTAATTCTTCTATATTACTTTCTAAGTAACTAGTACTCTTATAAATACTTTTAGTGGAATTAACACTATATATATAGTAACTACCCTTTAGTAAGGAACCTTATTAGCTAGTTAAAATTTTTTTACTTATACTATTATACTATAAACTAATCTAAAAACTACCTTAGGGTATATAAAATTAATTTTCACTTTATATTTATAAAGGAAATTTATTCTAAGTAATAGCTTAGGTCCTAGGTTTAGTATTACATTTACTATAATTATAAAATATCTAGTAATTTTGGTTTTATAAGCTATTCCTAAACACGGTCGCAGAGGAAGGGGGAATCGCGTCAATTTATGCTGTGAGTAAAACTCGAACGAATTTGAGTTTAACTGCGGTCGCGAATTATAACTATATCTTACGCTAATATAGCTATAAACTTTATTATAAACTTTACTCTAACCTTATAGCCCCCTGTATTTATAACCTTAGAGCTTATACTAATTATAGGTTTTATTTATTACTATAGCTATAAGTATTTAGATATTGATTATTTTACTAGCTAGGTATTGCTAGTAATAATTATGTGTTATGATAAATTAGATACATTAGCTATAACTAATGACGCAAAAAAAAAATTTAAAAATCAATAAGCTATTCCTAGAATATAGAAATTAAATATAGCTTTTTTAGTAATAAAAAGGAAAACTAAACTCTAGATATAGGCTTAGGTTCCTATATTTCCTATTTTATATTTAACTTATTCTATTATAGCTATGCCTTATTTGCTAAAATTAATAATATTCCTATATTAAGGCAGATTTAATAACTCTTACCCTTATTATTAAATTTAAGAGAAATCTTTAGATATATATTTACTTATTTTCTATTATACTTAACTTCTTATAGTCTTACTATAGCCTTAATTACTTATCCTAGAATAAGTTAGCTTAACTTAGCTAGATTTATTCTTAGAATAGTTTTATTTACCTTCTTTCTAGTACTTTCTATAAAATAAGTTTTAATAAAATTAGATTCCTATACTTAGGTATTTATATAGTTATTCTCTATAACTTCCTTTTCTTTAGTTAGGTAGTATTTACACTCCTAAAGATAAGTTTTATACTATTATATATTAGAGTTATTATTAAATACTATTATATATATATATTCTTTTTCCTTAGTAAGCGGTTTCTCCTAACGCTAAAATTACCTAGGTTACTATAGCTAGCCTATTCTCTTTAGTAGTCCTAAGTCTTAGGGTTATTATTTATTATATTAAGTTTAAGGGTTATCTTACTAATTCTAGCTAAATTCTAAATGCTTTTCTCTCTTTTCCTAAGATTTATTTTACTATAGCCTTTAGATTTATTCTTTAATTAGTTAGTTTTACTAGTATAGCCTTAGTTAGAAAAATCCTAGAGATCTTTAAGTATTTTAATTATCCTATTTATAATGCTAATTTCCTAGTTAAAATTATATATTTAATAGTTTATTTTAATTAGCTTATACTTAGTCCTTATTCTCTTTTAAATTACTACTAGATATCTTAGTGTTAAAATAGACCTTAAGCTTTCCTTTGCCTTTTCTAGCTATAGGATAACCTTTACTATATAAATAATTATATAAGTTATACCTTTTATTATTTACTATAGTAATATAGGCTAATCTTATATCTATTATAGTTAGAACTAGGCATATTTAGCGTAATCCTAGATTAGAGCATGTAATGTAATGTAATGTAATGTAATATTTGGGGTTTGATGTAATGTGTAATGTAATGTAATGTAATATGTAATTATTACACATTACATTACATTACATTACAATAAATTACATTTATTACAGATGTAATGTTAGGGGAAAATAAAAGTGGGGTATATTAATATCTCATAATATTCTATGAATTTTTCTCTATTAAATTAATATTAGCCTTTTTTTTATTAAAATTTTATTATTTAGTTAAAAATTTTTAAAGTTTAAGCTTATTTAGACTATTAAGCTAATTATAGTTATATAGTAGCTAAAAATAGTATATTTTAGTCTTAATTTATAATATAATTTTTAGAGTTACTATTCTTTTTAGTATATTTCTCTTACTTTAAATATAATATTTACCCTAAAGAAACTATTTATTATTATATAATAATTAGACTAAAACTCTAATAATAATAAATATATATATATAAGTTTTTATTATAAATAGAGTATTTTAATTTATTTAATAAAAGGTTTCCTAGCTATATAAAAATTTTATTAGAATTATAAATAATTATATTAGCTTTTAAGTTTTTTTAAGCTAAAAGAAAAGTAAAAACCTAGGAAAAGCTACTAATAAAAGCCTTAAGAATTATATATAAGATATTAATAATATATATAATATATTTTCTTTAATATTATATATATTAAAAATAAGCTTTAAAAGTAAGTCTAATAATTTATACTATTTTTAGCTTACTTACTTAGTTATATAGTCCTTTTAAAAGTGGGTCTAAAAGTGGGTCTTATTATTTATAGTACTCACTTATATATAGCTTATTTACTTACTTATATGTGATTTTCCTCAAAAAGCAAGTATATTTTAAAGTGGGTCTAAAAGTGGGTCTTGTTATATTTAGTACTAACTTATATATAGCTTATTTGCTTAGTTATATGTTTTTTTCTTTAAAGAAAGCTTATAAAATAGGTTTTATTAGTTTTCTTAGGTATATTATATATAAATTAAGTTATAAAACCTTATATATACTTAATAACCCTTTATAATACTTAGATTACCTTTTTAGTATTTATATCTAATTATTTAACCTTAATATTAAAAATTTAAAAATAATTACATTTAATTACAAATAATTACATATAATGTAATGTAATGCAATGCTCTGAAGTCTATTATAAGCGCTATTTTTCTTTAACCACGTGTTATAGGCCTTTTATATATTATTAGGTTAATAATTTATAACTTCTTTTGCCTTTGTTAATTAATCCTTATTAATATTTTAATTCTTTAGTAAGTAAAGCATTCTATAGGTTTTCTAAGAGTCCTTTAACTTCTTAACCTAGTGCTTTTTATAATAAATATAAGGCTTCTTTTTACTTTTATTAATAGTATTCTTAGTGTTACTATTAAGAGTTAGCTCTATGCTAAATATCTCTCTAATCTTACCTTAAGACCTTCCTTATACCTCTATTAGGTGCCTAATTCTTATAATTATGCTATAAAAGTTAAGAACCCTTCCTTTTACCTTTACTATAAAGATTAATAAGTTAATTTAAGCTAAGATTAAAGGGAATTAAGCCCTAATAGTATTATTAACTATTTTAATAGGTAAGTTACCTTTAGCAATAGGGTAGTTTGCTTAAAAGCATTACTTATAGCCAGAGCATGTAATGTAATGTAATCAGAGCATTGTTGTATTGTATTGTATTGTATTTTTGGCCCTTCGATGTATTGTATTGTATTGTATTGCCCTATGTATTGTATTGTTAGGGGAAAAAAAGTGGGGTATTATATATATCTATTATATAGTAGATTTTTAGAGTAATCTAACTAAGATTTTCTTAAATTTATATATAATTTATTAATATATTTAAAATTTCTTAAAGTTTTAGCTTATTTATAATAATAAGCTAATTATAGGTATTAAGTAGCTTAATATAGTTTTTTTCAAGTTCTTTTTATAGAAGGATTTTTTTACTATCTTTTAAAGGTCTTTTGACTTTATTCTTATTTTCTTAGATTTACTATCCTTTTTATTGTGTTTTTTAGGTTTAATTAGAATATTTACCCTAAAGAAATTATTTGTTATTATATATAAATAAGATTATAATTCTATAAATAATATATGTATATATATAAGGTTTTTATTATAAAAAGTGAATATTAAATTATCTAATAAAAGGTTATTTAGCTTTATAACTATTTTATTAGAATTATAACTAATTACTTTAACTTTTTAGTCTTTTTAACCTCAAAGGAAAGTAAAAACCGAGGTTTAAACCTAGGAAAACCTTTTAAAAAGTTAAAAATATATAAAAATTATATATAAGCTATTTTTAATATATATTATATATTTCCTTTAGTAAAAGAAATATTTAAAGTAAGTTTACTTAATTTTTATTATTTACTTATTTATAGCTTAGTTACTTATTTATATAACTTGCTCTTTATTAAAATGTATATTAAAAAGTGAGTCTAAAAGTAAGTCCTTTTAGTTATTATTGATTTTTAAATTTTTTTTTGCGTTATTAGTTATGGCTAATATATCTAATTTATTACAATATATAATTATTACTAGTAATACCTAGCTAGTAAAATAATTAATATCTAAATACTTATTGTGGCTTCCTTCGACCTTCGGACAATAGTTAGTCTGACCGTGGCCAAAGGGTGGAGCCACTAAAGGGATGCACGTAATGTAATTAGTTATATCATAGGCAACCCTACACTGTTTATAGTGCCCTTATACTATTACCTTACTTTTCCCCTTTTTGCTTACTTTCCTCCTAGCTAGATTTCTCTTTTCTCTCTTTTCTTTTCTCTCTTAGATAATAGCTATTATTAACTTTATTAAATTTAACCCCTTTACACTAGTGTAACGTTCCTTAGTGTAACTAACACTAATTAGTAGTTAACTATAACTAAATAAGTTAGGTATTATAAGAAAAGATATTTCTATAGATAATATAGCCCCTTACCTCTTAAGCTAATATATAGGCTATTTAGGTAAAGAGGTATAACTATAGAGTGTGCTAAAGGAAGAGACTAAATCTTTAGACTTATTAGGCTTCTAAGAGATTAATTAATTAACCTTATTATCTATTATAAGAAAACTAACTAAATAACTAAGTCTATTGCTATAAGGCATTTTACTTAAACCTAATATTAAAAACAACCCTTAGCTAAGCTAGCTAACCTATATAACCTCTCTTTTACACCCCTTTTCTCTTTTCTTTCCTATTATTTACTATAACTATCTTTACTCCTTTATGCTCTATGTATATAACGCAAAGGCAAAGAATTACTCTTAGTTACCCTTTTTAGCAATTATAAACTCTTTCTCCCTCTTTTTCCTATTTTTTCCTGTTTTTCTTCCTATTTATTTTGTTTTCCTTATTTAATATGTTTATTTTATTTTACTTATCCTATTATTTTCCATGTTTATCTTGTTTATCCTATTAATCCTATTTTACTTACTTTTACCTATTTTTTAGGTTTTTACCTGTTTTATCCTATTTAACATAGGTAAACGCTACCTTATTATTATGCTACTATTTAGTTCTTTTAGTTTAATTAGGCTTCTAGGCTCTAATTAAGCTTCCTAGCTTAATCCTATTAACTACATTCCTTTTATCCTGTTTTTTTTTCTATTTCCCCTATTTTATTTCCTAGGATAGAAATAGATAGTAGTTTATTAATAAAATAAACCCCTTAAGCCTATTCCCTAATGTTAAGATACTCTAAATACCTTTAAAAATAATCCCTAAAAGACTATTTAAAGATATATTACTAAGGTAACTATAACTATACTCTTTAGTGCTTATAAAGGATTAAGAGAAACTTACCTAACTAAACCCTAAGACTACTATAAAGTATAAGCTTAATAACTATATTACTAAGTTTATTTACACTAGTAAGCATTAAGGTTAAAGAGATAAAGACCTTTAGAAAAACTTTAAAGAAGACTTTAAAGGATAGTTTAAAGAGATATTTAAGAGAGTTTAGAATAATCTTATAAGAGAACTATAAAGCTCTTTATAAGATAGTAATGTATATATTACCTAAGGTCTAGGGCTTCTAGTTACTACTATATTAGAACATATGCTTTAAGAAGAAATAATATTATTATAGCTAAAAGAAAGATTATAATTTACTAAACTACCTTAAATAAAACCCCTAGAAGTTATTACCCTAAAGACTTACCTTATTTATTCCCCTTAACCTTAATAAAAATAGTATTTACTCCCTTTATAAGAACCCTTATAATAGTCTTATTTATATTAAGACTTTAAGGCTAAATAATATCCCTATTTCTAATAACTTACTTTTCCTTATTTTCCTTTTAATAAATAAATTATAAAGAAAATTTCTAAGCTTATAAAGATATATAAGGATAGTAATTACTATAGTAAAAAGCTATATAATTTTCTTACACTAAAAATTACACTCTTTAAGAGTAAATATAACTAAATTAATCTCCCTAGGTCTTACTTCTAGAAAGCTTTTCCTATTATACTAATAGGAGATACTAAATAACACTTCCTTAATTACCTTTCTAGTAAGAACCTCTCTTATAAGGAGATAATTACTAATATTTATTAATGCTTTAAGATAGAAAGTAATTAATAGTTTTACTAATATAAATAAAGTAATACTACCCTAAAGAATATTATTACTTAGAACCTGTGAGGCCCCACTCACAACACAAGGCGCACTAGGCGCACCAGCGCACCCCGCGGGCAAGCTAGACCCTAGGGCTAGGTCCACGTGACACTAGCAAGCCGCTAGCTATAAAGCAGTGACTTGCATGTATAACACACTTAGACCTAGTAAGCTTTAGTTAATATACTAGAGCCCCTATACCTCTTATCTAGCTATTATTATTCTTATAATTCTAAAGCTTTACCCACTAGCTACCTAAGAGTAATATAGGGAGGAGAACTACCTAATTTACTAGAGTAATATTAGATAATAACTAGAACTAATTAAATAAGGGTAATACTATAGCTAAGAATACGCTATATTCTATAGAGATTACTATACTTAAGATTAGACCCTTTACCCTTAGTACTAAAGCTATAGTAGTAATAGAGTAAATTGCTTAGCTAGAATAACTTTAGAAACTATAAGATTAAGAATAAGAACTTATTAACTTACTATAGCTTAACTTAGGAGAAGAATAGGTAAAAAGGTAGTAAAAAGCTAGTACCTCCTTAAGCTATAGTAGCTAAGAGATTAAAGTCTAAAATATTACTAACCTCTAATACCCTATAAACCTATAGAAGTATAAGATATAGATTAATAACCTAAACTATGCCTTTAATAAGGTAAAGAAGAAGTACTAATATAACTACTAAAAGATTCTCTTTACACTTAACTATATATATACTAACTATAGGGTAAGATAAGATAAATACCTTAAGGAATAATAGGCTAATAGCTAAGATAACCTTAAGGATAACTAGGATAAATTCTAGACTTAAACCCTTATATTACTCTAAGACTTTATAAATTATAATGCTTAAATAGCTATATAGCTAGAAAACGCAAAGTAATATAAGGGCTAAAGCCCTATTAAATTTAGTATTTACTTAGATTTACTAGAGAAATACCTAGAAAGAGCTATAGAAAAGTCCTATACTCTTATGTTTTTTATAAAATTACTCCCTAAACTATAGGACTATATTAACTTATATACCTTTATTATAGGAAAGACTTAAGAAGAGGTTATATAACTTATATAGTAATTCTAGGAGGCTATGCTAAAGAGTAAGTAAAAGCCTAAGTATTTAGGAGATAAGGGCCTAAATAAGAACCCCTAGTATTATAGAAATAACTCTCCCTAAGGTTATAGACCTTATAAGGACTAAAGGGATAAGGACTAGGAAAAGACCTTAGCTACTTACCTAAATAATAATAAACCTAAGGATAAAAGGAGATATTATAACTATAATAGCATAGGGCATATTATATATAATTATAATAAGCTAAAGAAAGAGCCCTAAGAAAGCTAGGGAAATATCCTAAGGTAAAAGTAAATGCCCTTACCTTTACCTTAAATAATAAGGTGCTAATAAGGTGTTAATTTTATATACTAGTTACTATTTATAGGCATAAAGATATTAAAACAGTGGTAAATCTAGATAGCTACGCTAAGATTAATATTATTAGCGCTAAATTCATATAGGCTTATAAGCTTAACTAGGCTAAGGCTATAGCACCTATTATTAAGGTAGTAAGGGCCCTTATAGTCCCCTAATATAGTGTCTATAAGGTGCCTATTATAATTAAGGACTTAAGAGAAGAAAAAGAACCTTAAGCTACTATATATAGCTATAGATAAAGACCTAAGAGTAAGGGGAAGCCTTATATTAATTAGAATATATATACTTATAGAAAAGCATATATACCTTTATTTATACTTATAAGAGTAATAGTTTAAGAAAAGAAAGAAAGCCTTTTTACTTATAACTCCTTATAAGTTTATAAAAGTAATATATAATAAGACTATTATATATACTATTATAGGAGTTATAAAAGATAAGTTTATTACCCTTAAAGATAATAAGAAAGTAAAAGTATATAGAACTATTAAAGATATCCCTAAGGAATTATATAAGTTTAAAGATATATTTATATTAGATAAGGTAAGGAGTCTATTATTAAGAAAAGTAACTAACTATATAATTAACTTAACACTAGGGTAACGCCCTATATAGGCTAATTTACCCTCTCTCTTAAAGCAAGCTAAAGGAGCTTTGTAAATATATTAATAAAAACCTATAGAAAGGCTAGATAAGACCCTCTAAGAGCCCTATAGGCATACTTATCCTATTTATACTAAAGAAAGATAGGATGCTCTAACTATATGTGGATTATTAGGGACTTAATAAAGTAATATAGAAGAATTACTACGCTTTCCCTAATTTTAGAGATCCTAGACTAGTGCTAAGGGGCTTGCTTTTTCTTAAAGATTAATATTAAGGATACTTACTATTAAATTTATATTAAAGAGAGTAATAAGTAAAAGACTGCGTTTTATATATATTATAGACACTATAAATACCTTATAATACCCTTTAGGTTAACTAATACCCTAGCTACTTTTTAGAGCTATATTTATAAAGCGCTTTATAGGCTAGTTAATACTATTTATATAGTGTATTTAGATAATATCCTTATCTTTTTAAAAATATAGGAGGAGTATACTATATATATTAAGGAAGTCTTAGAATATATAAGGTTAGTAAAGCTATATATAAAACCCTTAAAATACTTATTTTACTAGGAGTTAGTGAAATTCCTAGGGTTTATCCTATTAGTTAATAGGATTTTAATAGATATATATAGGGTTACTATAATCTAGGACTAGAAGGAGCTTATAAGCTTTAAGGATATATAGTCTTTCTTAGGATTCTATAACTTTTACTAATAGTTTATTTATAAATACTCTAGGATTATAGTATTATTATATATATTAATAAAGGGTAGTTAAAATAGTATCTAGACTAGGAGGTTTATATTTAAAGTAAAGGAGTAGCTAGCGTTTAGCTAGCTAAAAGACGCTTTCTAGTAAGCACCCTTTCTTTATTATTATAACCTAAGTTAACTAGTGTGTATTAAGATAAATACTTTAGTCTTTATAATAGTAGGAATCCTATCTTAATAGGATAATAAGGGCTATTAGTATCTAGTAGCCTTTTAGTTAAGGAAGTTTATAAATACTAAGTATAACTATAGTATAGCTAATTAAGAGTTACTTACTATAGTAAAGTTATTTAAGCACTAGTAATACTATATTAAAGGCATAGTAACCCTAGTTAAGGTCCTATTAGACTACTATAACCTATAGACCTTTATAAGGTAGTAGAAATTAAATAGAAGGTAAGCTAAATAGTGTATATTCCTATGCCTCTTTTACTTTATAATTAGGTATAGACTAGGAAAAGTAACCTAGTAAATATGCTATTAAGAAAGTCTAATTATAAAGGCAAACCCCTAATAATAAGGCACTTTTACTAGAGCTTTAGAAGAAAATAGTAGCTACTAAAGAACTAGTAAAAGAAGAGATACTAATATATTAAAGAAGATATAGTAAGATGCCTTTAGGGGAGGAAAATACCCTAGTCTTTATAGAGAGGTATAGTAAGATGCCTTTAGGGGAGGAAAATGCCCTAGCCCTTATAGTAAAAGAAGAAGCTAAAGAGGCTAGAGTAGCCTAGCTTAGAGGCTAGTTAGCTACTATAAATCTAGTAAAAGATTAGCTAACTAAGGGGATTTCTAGGAGAAGGTAGCATATGTCTAAGATATTAGCGTAGTATAAGAGATATAGGGGACTATTATATTACTAAATCCTTACTAATCTAAGGTAAATAAACTATTAGCGTAATTACTATAGAAAGCATAAGATAAAGACCTAGATTTATAAAGGTAAATAGGTAAGATAGAATCCCTAGTAAAAGGGAAGAGAAAAGCTAGTCTATAGTTATATAGTGTAAGAGGCCTTCTAATATATAAAGACTAGGTAGTTATTCCCTAGGAGCCTATCTTATAATAAGAGCTTCTATAGCTACACTATAATAATTTACTAGTAAGTTACTTTAGGACTAAATACACTCTTAAGCTATTAAAGCATTACTTCTAGTAGCTAGCTATAAGTAAGTCTATATTAGACTATATTATAAGCTATAGGGTTTACTAATAGGTAGTGGCTAGAAGGCATTACCTATATAAAAGCCTTAAATCCCTACTAATACTAGGGTAACTATAGGCAGAAATCTTAATAGATTTTATTATAGGATTACCTATTATGTAAGTAAGTAAGCAAGAAACTAATATAATCCTAGTGATTATAGACTAATTTACTAAGTACTTTATCTTCTTACTAGTAACTACTATAATTAACATAGCTAAATTAGTAAAGCTTTTCTATAAAGAGATTAAGCTATAATTTAAAGCCCTAGAGGGAATTATATCTAATAGGGGATTAGTCTTTATAAGCTAGTTTTAGTCTAACCTCTATTACCTATTATATATAAAGTAAAGGCTTTCTATAGTATTTTACCCCTAAACTAATAGGTAAATAAAGAGAATAAACTAAGTACTTAAGCACTATCTCTAATGTTTTATTATAGAGAACTAGTAAATATAGCCTAAGTTACTCCTAATAGCTTAATTTACTTATAATAATATAGTAAATAGGACTATAGGTTACTCTCCTAACTACTCCCTTATAGGCTATTTACCTAAGTTTTATCTAGCTCTTAGGGATAAGATTAAGGAAGGGAAGGTACTAGAAGCCTATATATATATTATAAAGCTATATAAAGTTAGGAGTAATTAAAGTAAAACTAGGTAAAAGCTACTAAAACCTAGGTAAAGTACTATAATAAACGCTACTAGCTATTAACCCTAAAAAGAGGTAACCTAGTACTACTATTAGCAAAGAATATTAGGCTTAAAGAGGTAAAACAAAAGCTAATCCCTAGGTTTATTAAGCTATTTTAAATACTTAATGCTATAGGTAAATAAGTATACTAACTTATATTACCTAAAAAGTATAGTTAACTATATAATATATTCTATATTAGCTTATTAAAGCTATAGAATTACTATAAAGACACTAGGGATAAGGAGATGCTAATACTAGACCTTAAAGATAAAGATAATAAGTATAAAATTAAGGAGGTTAAGGACTATAGGAAGACCTATAAAGGCAATAAATACCTTATAAAATAAAAGGGTTAGCCTAGCAAATATAACTAATAAGTCCTAGCGGAAGATATAGAGAGCGCTTAGCGCGTGATTTAGGTATTTCACTAAAGCAAAGCAAATAAGAAGGGTAATAAAATATAAGTAAGTTATAGGTAAAGAGATATAATATTCCTATAAAAAGGCCTAGCCTTACTAGCTACTATTACACTCTAAACTAGAAACCTTAGATTACTTACTAAAAATAAAGGAAAATATACTTATAGAGTAAGGAGACTTAAAGGAAACCCCTTTATTATAGCCCCTATATACCTAAAAACCTGCCTACTATAAATAAGGTGCTTAGCGTTATTCTTATTTACTATAATTATCTCCTATATCACTAGGTAAAAGCAATACTTTACTACACTCTAAGGTATAAAACCTAGGTTATAAGACCTTAAATATAAAGTTATTTTTACCTTCTAGGTAATATAGAGTTTATAATAGTTTTACTATAGAAAGGTTAGTAAATAAGTAGTAAAAGGGAATAGAGCACTTACTACCCCTAGGATAGGACTTAGAAATATTATAACTAAAAGTTACTAGTAGGAAATAATATACTAATTATATAAAATTAACGTATCTTACCCTAAAATATAAGTAAGAGACTAGTAAACCTAGGAGAAAGAGATAGACTTAGTAAACCTTTATAGCCTTAGTAAAACTAAATATAATATAGTGTATTATATTAGTATAGTTAAAACCTATTATTAAATTAAGGTAAGCCTTAGCAAAACTATAGTAAGAATTTACTAAAAAGGTATAGTCCTTAGGGTTTTTAGGGTTATCCTTACTAAGGGCGTTTATAAGGGTTTATACCTAGTCTAAAAGAGCTAGAAGATCTAGGAAATCTCCTTTTATTATAGCTATAGCCTAGATAGAGGTATTAGTAATAAGGGACTAAAAGATATAGGAATAGTAATATACTTATAGTATTATAAGTGTTACTATACTTATAGCACTAGATATAGTGTTTAGAATGTTTTACTATAATAATAGCGGATAATAGTTAAGGGAATTAATAGTTAATCTAAGGTAATTTAGGCTTAGATAGGGGCTTTTCTTAAACTCTATATATCTAGTGCGTAAATAATATATATATAAACATTTCTTTAAGGGAATATAGTTAGTTTTTATAATAAAAGTAAGGTAATTAATAAGAGAAAGGTTATAATAACTTAAGGTATAATATAGTATTATAAAAATATCTATAAATATAAGAAAGAAAAGTATATAAGATAATAGTATGTTATAGGTAAATTTATACTTAAACACTACTATTATTTATTATTATTTTAATATAGTAATTACTTAGCAAATAAGTATAGGATAGCTAGCGAAAGCTATTTAGAGCCTAGCTATAAGTAGGGGGTAATTATAAGGCCTTACTTATAATATAAGGCGCACTAGGCGCACTAGCGCACCCCGCGGGCAAGCTAGACCTTAGGGCTAGGTCTACGTAACACTAGCGAGCCGCTAGCTATAAAGTAACGACTTATATGTATAACACACTTAGACCTAGCAAGCTTTAGTCAATATACTAGAGCCCCCATACCTCTTGTCTAGCTATCATTGTTCTCACAGAACCCTAAAAAAGTAAGCTTAACTATCTTAAGATCCTATTAGCTACCTTAAAAAGGTTTATAAAGGCCTATACCTATCTAATATAGTAAATATAAAGCTCTATAAGTAAATACTAAATATAATCTTTAGTATCCCTAAATACTAGATAATAAAGTATATATATACCCTAGGCTTTAAAAACCTTACTAGTAACCTCTATAAGTTAATTACTATTATAGAAAGTAATATAAGGAGTACTTAATACTACTAGTACTAAAAAGAAAACCTATTAAAGGTAATATTTATAGACTACTAATATAGTAAGTAAAATTAAAGAGACTAAGGAAAAGAAAGCTATTATAGTAACTTTAGGTAACTAAAGTAATGCTTTATTTATAATAAGAATAGCTACTAGTTATTAAACCACTTTAATACTAAGTATTAGAAGGAGAAAGAAAGGTAGTAAGCTAGTAAACACTATTACTTACCCCTTTTAATATAAAGTTCTAAGTATTCCTTACTTTATATAAAGGAAGTGCTAATGCTAATATAAAGGAAGTAAAAGACTAGAAATCTTAACTTAAGGCTTATACTTAGGCTTAAGATAATAATAATAAAGAGGCTAAGGAGAGGCTATTATTAAAGGTATACCTTAGTATTATATAATTCTTTTATTTAGGATTATAGATAATAAATAATACTAATATCCTTATAACACTTAATAATTATGCTTTTTAATATACCTTACTTAAATAAAAGCTATACCTTAAAGAAGCTTCTAATAAAGATAATTTAATTTACTATATCTTTAAAGAATACTATTTTAATAAGGTCTTTAGAGAAATTATACTAAATATAGGAGCCTTAGGTAAATTAACTATAGGTAAGGGATAGGCTAAAGCTTTATTAAGATTAATGCCTTTATTAAGATTAATGCCTTTATTAAGATTAATGCCTTTATTAAGATTAATGCCTTTATTAAAGATAATGCCTTATAAGCTAGAAGTTATTAACTTTAAAGCTAAATTAGTAATAATATATAGTGTTATCTAGGTGCTTATAGAGCTTAGCTAACTTAACTTCTATATCCTTAATACTACTATACCTTTTCTCTTCTCCCTTACTAATATAAATAAGATAAAGGTTAAGATTAATAACCTTACTAATATGCTAATTTAAGGTAATAAGACTATACTAATTATATAAAGATAAGGCTATCCCTAGTAGCTTTTAGAAGTAAGAGAAATAGCTACTTTTTACTTATTAAAAGGAGAGATTTATTAACTTTACTAAAGATTTAGTTATCCCTTAATTTAATAGCTTATAAAGATCCTCTAATAAGCTAGTTATAATATTAAATATTATATAATTAAGAAGCTAACTAAAGTCTACTATTATTATTAAATAAATAGAAAAGCCCCTAGCTAATTTAAATTTATAATTAAGAATAACTATAACTTTAATTATAAGATTATTATTAAGATTATTTAAATTAATAGCTAACTAGTCCTTTATATTATTAACTTAGTAACCTTATTCTAAGTAGCCTAATTCCTTAACTCTAAGAAGTAAAAAGCTTATAATATCTAAGATACTATTAAAGAGTGCTAGATAAATACCTATCTAGGCCCTCTAGACTAGATTATTTATAACGCTAGTAATAATTTTACTTTAGCTAAATTTAAGCACTATACTTGCCTTATATTAATTAATATTAATAAGATACTTATTAAAGCCTATAATAGTATTAGAAAGGTTAAAAGATACTATAAACCTTTACACTAGGCTTATAAGATTATTATAGATTTAATTAGTATAAAGGTTATACCTAAATAGTAACTTTAAATAGCTATTAAGGCTATTAATAACTTAGTAAGTCTAGATAGCCTTATACTTATATTACTAGTCTTTAAAGCTTACTTATAAATAATAGATAAGTTATTACTAAATATCTTTATTATTTAATAAGCTAAAGTAATTTAAAAGGTAACTAATAAGGTTTACTATTACCTAGCTAAGAGGTAGGTTTATAATGCCCTTAGCGCCTAAAATAGCCCTAATATATTACTAATATATTAGCTACTATTATAGGCTAATATATATATATAAAGAGAAAAAGGTAAATAATATAGCCCTTATAAGCTACTAGCTACTAATAAAGAGACTTATATAGTTAAGATACCTTATAGCTTAGCTAAGTTTTGCTTTATAGTAATAAAGCTATACTATAAGGACTTATAGTATAAAGAGAACTAGGAGATAAAGCCTTAAGACCTTAGGGAAGGTATACTTAGCTTAAAGCCCTCTAAAGTCTTTAATAAATAAAAGAGAGTAAGGGTAACTAAGGGAGATAAGTTACTTATAAAGGGTAAGGGGTAAAGATAAAAGAAAAAGAAAAGCCCTTAGTAAAGAGAAAGTAAGGGAGGCTAAGGAAAAGCCTTATAGTTTAATTTTACCTAGACTAAGGCATAAGAGAAGGGGTAGTAGCTATAAAGGTAATTAAAGTAAAAGATTATCTTATATTTATTAATAAAGACTAAGAAAAGGCCTTAATTAAAAAGCTTATAGCTAGAGAGATACTAAATATAGTATTCTTTATAGTAAAAGAAAAGGCTAACTAAAACCTTACTCTTTAACTTTATTAATAAGGTAAGATTATAACCCTAGGCTTACCTTTTAAGTAGTTTAACTAAGCTAAAATTAATGCTTTATAAGCTTATAATATATTTAGGTTTATAATATTTAACCCTATAAAGCATAAGGGCTATAGAATCTTTAATTCTTATATAGTTAGGAAATTAAAGGTAAAGGGACTAAATCACTATATAAGAAATTATACCTTATTATATAAGGCTATAATAATAAGGGAAAGGAAGCTATCTTAACTTAATTACTAATAATATAGTAATTAAGCTAATAGCTTATTATAGCCCTTGCTTTATTATTAAGATAAAGAGGTATTTACCTCTAGCTATAAGATATTATTTAAGCTTATATTTAATTATAAATAACCCTAAATAGGCTAATTATTATAAGAATACTAAAGTAAATAGCTTACCTCTTCCCTAAAGGTATAGTAATAGTAGTAATTAAGCCTTTATATAAAATTATAGAAGTAAGAACTTACTAGTAAGTAACTTACTTTTATTACTATAGGGATAACCTTAAGATAATAACTTTAATATATAATCTATACTTACTTATTATAGCGCTAAATAATAAGAACCTCTTTAGTATTATAAGGATGTAAATAAATAATACACTAGGGCTTAGTAATAATAAGTTCTTTAAGAAAGAAAAAAAGAGCTTTAAAAAGCTAAGTTTATAGCTAAGGAAAAGTAATAACTAATAACTATAAATCCCCTTATTTTTAATAGCTATATCCTAACTTAAAACGCTAATAACTCCCTAACCTTAACTTAAAAAGGCTAAAGTTAGAAGATTAAGGAAATTAATCTATAATCCCCTATAGTAAAGTAAGACTATATAAAGTAAAGAGCCTAAGGGAGCTATATTATAATAGTGTGCTAACTAGAAGCATTATATAACCTATTAATTACCACTTAACACTAAGAGCCCTTAGCTAATAATATCTCCTAACTTAATAAATAACTAAAATAGCAGATTAAGCACTAGTAATAAGGACTATAATACATCCCTTAACCCTTAAAGAGGTAAAGCTCTTTATGTTTATAAATAGATCTCTAGCTAATAATAAGGACCTTAGCTTATAGATTAGGTATGTAATTATAATTAGCAATAAAGTAATACAAGATAATAATACCTTTATTATAAAAGGTAATATTATTATATATAGTTTAATAAAAAGCAAGTGTGTAACCTATAGCGTACTTATATCTAAGCTATATAGTATAGTTTAAGGCGCTAATATTGCGTATATAATATTTATAACCCTTAATTAGATTATAGACTAATTAAAGATACTACGTATTCTAATAATTCTCTATACTAACTCTTTCTTATTATATAAATACCTTATAAAGCTAGGTATAATAAAGGAGAAGTAGCTAATAATTAACATTATAGCCCTCTAATAGTTATATAAGAGGTATAAGATCTATAAAGTTAGGTGAATTAATAGTAGTAATAATCTAGCTAATATAATAACAAAGGTATTGCTAAATTTAGCTCTTATAACCTTAATTAACTTAAATAAATTAATAATTTATATAAAAAGCTAGGTTAAGAGACCTATAAAGGTAAGAGAAAAGAAGGATTAACTAGACTAGATTAAAGTAACTAGGTTAATTAAAATAACTAAGGCTATATAGGCTAATTAGAGCTATAGATTCCTATAAAGGGATTTACTTATATATACTTTTATTTAATTTGATTTTTATTATGTTTTTAGGCTCCTTTAGCCATAAAGAAAAGAGAGACTACTAGTGTAGCTTCCTTTAGACCTTTAAATAATAGTTAGTCTAACTATAGCTAAAGGGTAAAGCTACTAAAGGGATACACATAATGTGATTAGTTATATTATAGGTAACCTTACACTATTTACAGTGCCCTTACACTACTGCCTTACTTTTCCCCTTTTTGCTTACCTTCTCTCCTAGCTAGATTCCTTTCCTTCTCTCTCTTCTTTTCTCTCTTAGATAATAGCTATTATTAACTTCATTAAATTCGACCCCTTCGCACTAGTGCAACGTTACTTAGTGTAACTAACACTTATAGCTATAGTAATAAATAAAACTTATAATTAGTATAAGCTCTAAGGTTATAAATATAGGGGGCTATAAGGTTAGAGCAAAGTTTATAATAAACTTTATAGCTACGTTAGCGTAAGAGTTATAATTTATAACTATAGTTAAACTTAAATTTGTTTAAGTTTTACTTATAGCATAAATTAACGCAATTCCCTCTCTATAACTATGCTTATTCTATCTCTCTTTACACACTTATGCTTTAAAGCTCTAAGGCAAACTAAACATAACTTATCCTTACTTATCTCTGATTTAATTCGCTTTACTTAAAATTAGTAAACATAATTAATACTTTCTATAAAACACACACTACACCTATTATAATTACTAGGTAGGTTATAGGTTACTACTTAACTAATTAAACCCTAACTAATTAAATTATAGTATAGCTAAAGGTAATAAAAAGACACTACCTTATCTAAAATATTAAATAATATAGTAAAAGAGAAGAAAAGTAAAGGGAAAGGAAGTAAAGATAAATCTAACCTAAAAATAATTAATAGTATTTATAATATAAGGGAAAAAATACTAAAAAGTAAAGGTAATATAAATAATAAGATTTATAAGGTAAATAAGAAGAAGATAAAAGAATAGGGTATTAGGCTGTAAAATACTAAGCAGTTTTACCTCATGCTTAGGAGGGCTTTTAGTTATTATTAACTTATCTATAGCTTAATTACCTATTTATATAATTTGCTCTTTATAATAAAGCAAAGTAAAAGTAGGTCTAAAAGTGGGTCCTCTTAATTATTATTCACTTATCTATAGCTTAGTTACTTATTTATGTAATTTGCTTTTTATAATAAAGTAAATTAAAAAGTAGGTCTAAAAGTGGGTCCTCTTAATTATTATTCACTTATCTATAGCTTAGTTACTTATTTATATAATTTACTCTTTATAATAAAGTGAATTAAAAAGTAGGCCTAAAAGTGGGCCCTTTAAATTATAGTACTAACCTAGTTATAGTCTCTTTACTTAGTTATAGTATTCATTCTTAATAACAAGATATATCTAAAAGTGGGTCTAATAGTTATATTAGGACTTACTTTTAATTAATATATTATAATTAGTATTATTATAATATTAAAAATATAAAAGAGAAAAGTATTTTATTTAATTAATATTTTAAAAACCTTAAAATACTAAATAATTAAAAAGTCTAGCTTTTTTATAGTAATTTACTTATACTTACTAATATTTATATTTTATTTATTTACTTATTATTTATTTTTAATTAAACTTTAACACTAATACTATTAAAAGTTATATAAGTATTATAAGCTCTTATAAGCTATTATAAGCTATTATAAGCTATTATAAGCTATTATAAGCTATTATAAGCTATTATAAGCTATTATAAGCTATTATAAGCTATTATAAGCTATTATAAGCTATTATAAGCTATTATAAGCTATTATAAGCTATTATAAGCTATTATAAGCTATTATAAGCTATTATAAGCTATTATAAGCTATTATAAGCTATTATAAGCTATTATAAGCTATTATATTACTATTACTATAACTAATAATATTATTACTATAATAATTACATGTAATTGTGTAGTTGTAGTTGTAATTGTTCATTTGTAATTGTAATTAATTGTAATTGTAAAATTCGTCTTGTAATTAATTATAATTGTAGTTATAGTTGTAATTAATTGTAATTATTACAACTACAACTACACAATTACATTTGTAGTTGTAATTAAATACAATCCTCTGTAGATAAGAGAATATAGTCACCTATTTTATGTTAATAAGAGTAACATACCATAGGGTTACATGCTTAGTCTAGGCTATTATTACTGTTAGTGCTACCAAGGCTATTGCAACAGAATGCACTAGTGCACAAAGGGTCTCTTTAAAGGTATAATATTAGTTAACTAAAGGAAGCTATCTAGAGGGTTATATAGCTATAAGAAAAGGGGATTGCAAGTTATGTATATGCCTTGCGTATAGGTGTAGCTAATTATAGCGCGGTGTTACTATACATGCTTCACTTTCCTTAGTAGTTAACCCGTGGTTAACCTAGTTATTATAATACTAGTAATCTTCTCTTTTTAGAAGGAAAGTGAGGTAAGAGTAAATATAAATATTAAAAAGGAAAGAAGTAAGTCTAAGATATACGTAACTTACTTATAAGCCTATTAGAAGAAAAGTAGGCCTAGATATTAAATTTAGGCTCTTATTAGTTATTAATAAAAGGGAAAAGAAAGAGAGGTTAATTCGCAAATTAGAAAGCAAGTAAGATTAAGAGCTTCTAAGAGCTTAAAAACGTAATAAAAACAAAAATAAACACAAGTAAATTTAATTAGCGAATACAAGCCTCTTATTAGCTTAGGCAATAATTAACCTGGATTTTCGTTTAGTTTATCTAGTCTCTAGCCTCTTTACCTAGCCTTTAATATAAATTATAGCTTTATTTGTGTTAATAAAGGTCTTAAGGCTCTTATTTAGAGATGCCTTTGTTATTGCGTTAGTAAGGTTATTATTTCTATTAATCTAGCAAATCTCGCAGATCTCGCGGCGCTTATATAATTACTAAAGGGCTATAATATTAATTATAAGGCGTTTCTCTTTATAGAGGCTAGCTTTATAAGGCATTTATATAACAAAAAGAGTCTATATAGATAATCATAGGGATATAATTAATCTTTAGTTAGTCTATGATTATATATAAAGTTATAGTAATTACGTAAGCTATATTAATACCTTATACTATTGCGTATAACTTAGAAGTAAGGGCGCTATAGGTTATATATTTACTCTTTATTAAGCTATATGTAATAATGTTACCTTTTAATATAAACGCGTTCTCTTATGCCTTTTTATTACTAATAATAATTATATATCCTATTTAGGAACTTAGATTTTTATTATTAGTAAGAGATCTATCTATAAACATAAATAACTTCGCGTTTTTAAGGCCTAGAGGGATATAGCGTAGACCTTACTCTTAATATTAGATTTACTAATTAAGGCGTTTGTTTAATTAAGTTATATTATTAGTAGTTACATCTTAGTGTTATGCTATAATTAAGAGGTTATAGAGGGCTTTAGGTTAATAAATAGTTCTAATGTAACTTCCTTAGGCTTATTGTTTAATATAATCTTGCTTTATGGTTAGTAACTTTAGGTTAATTTATTTAATCTTCTTGCTTTAACCTTTCTAATGTAGTTCTATTAAATTATTAGTATTTTATATAAGGATATAACTATTAAAGATAAGGGATTCTTAGCTAAGAGCTTTTGCTTTAGTTTTACTAAGAAATTCGCCTTCTTAAGTTCTCTTTCTTTAAGGTTATAAAAGTCTTAATTACTAAGGCCTAGTGTATTATTAGTTTATATACTAACTACACTAAAGAGGTTGTTTTTATTCTTAGCTGTAATTAATAAGTATAAATTATATATTAAAGTAATTATCTTAAGCTAGTCTCTATAATAATAGAAATAGGTTACCTACTAGTGGGTTCTTGCTTTAGTAATTCTATATAAAGGCTTAATAACTTCTATTATTATGCCTTTAGGAAATAAATATATAATCTATTCTAGTAGTATTACAATAATTATCCTAGTAAGTTTTGTTTTTGCTTAAATATATACCTATATAATATCTTAAATCTAAAGGATAATTCCTTATTATCTAAGTAATAGTAAGATTGCTATAATTAATCGCTAACTTAAACGTTAGATTATTAGTGACTAGGTTAGGATTACTTCCTTTCCTTTATTATTTATTCCTTAAATTATAAGCTATAACTTCTTATATAGTGTTATAGTTCCTTTACCTTTGATTTCTCTAACTATATAAGATTTAAAGAGTCTCTTACTACTATATTTTATTAGATTAAAGAGTATAAATTTAAACATATTATAGGCTTATAAGGCGTTAATTTTTGCCTAGTCTAATTACTTAAAGGGTTTGCCTAGCATTATAATCTTCCTTTCTTAATATAACTAAAGGGCTAAATTCTAATTAGCTTTTTCCTTTATTATAAGAAATACTTTACTTAGCGTTTTATTAGATATAAGTTTCTTTATTAAAGCTTTATCTTAATCTTTATTTATAAGAAACACTATTATACTAAATTTATATTTAGTGTTTTAGGCTTTATATTTCTCTTAGTTAAAATAAACTATAAGTTTCTTTTATAGTTTACTATATTTTCTCTTAGCTTATAAAACTTCCTTATTTCCTTCTAAAGCTTTAGAAGTAACTTCTTTAGTAATAGGTTTATTATTTCCTATAGCCTAGTCTTTATCTTTAGGTATTAATTCTTAGAGTTCTTTAACTTAGTATAGGTTATAGTAATATAGTTTAATTACTATTAACTAGAATCTAGTTAGTCCTTAAGGCATTTAAAGGGTATAGGTCTCTTTATTAGTAGTAAGAAGCCTATAAGGTTTATACTATTTATTTTTTTCTCTCTAAACGCGTATATCTAACTATAGCAAAAGCTAGTGTATAGGTAAGGTATCTAGGCTATTATAGGTTTATAAAGCATTATAAACTTATTACTTTGCTAGAAGTTATTAGACTTTATTAGTAGCTTTACAAATTACTTTAGCTTATTAAATAATAAATACACTTAGTAGTGACTTATTAGTTATCTATAGATATACACTAAAGATAAGAAGGGTTAGTATAAGGCTATTTAGGCCTACTAAATTATTTATAGCTTTTATAGCTATTTAAAGGTATTATTTAGGCGTGAGTTCTTAGCCTATAGAGTCTATAATAATTATATAAGCTTATCTTAATAGTCTATAGTAATACTTAACCTTTCTAATACTATTATAAGCTTTAACTAGAACCTTATTAATCTTAATTATATGTAATTATATATAATACTTAAATTCTAATAATATAAAGTTCTTTCTAGCATTATAAATAATCTAGTCTAGGGGACCTAAGTATATATTAATCTAGTATTTATGTAAAGCGTTCTAAATATTACAGGCTTTTTGCTTATTTAGATTAAGGAATTAGGCTACTTAAAACAAAGTTATAGAGTTAATAACATAAAGAACTAGTTAGCTATTAATCTAAATAATATTAATAATAATCTTATAGTTAAATTTATAATTATCTTTAACTATAAACTTAAATTTACCTAGGGCCTTTTTATTTATTTAGTAATAGTAGTAAATTTTAGTTAATTATTTAATAGCTTTGCTTTTAATATTATAACTAGCTTATTATAATATCTTTATAAGCTATTAAACTAAAGGGTAACTAAAATAATAATATAATTAACGGATTTCTATTTCTAATAGGTAAAAAGCTACTGTTTCTTTAGCTTCTAGAGTCCACTAAGGATATCCCTATTTCCTAATAATAGGAATAGTCTTATTGCCTTAGATTAATATATATATAAGGTTATTAATCTTAATATATAACCTATCTATATTATCTAAAGAGAATAAGAAGGGTATATAAGTGTTAATTACATAGAAGGGGATATTACCTAATTTAGTTAGCATATTAACTACTCCTTATGTGATTATAGATCTAGCACTAAATTAAATCTCTTTCTTTATAGTTAGTTTAATCTTTAGTAATAGCATTAATCTTAGTAAAGCTTATACTTATCTAATTCTAGCTATTAATACTCCTAAAGCTCCTATATTAGGTAAGATTTCTCTAAAGACTTTATTAAAGTAATATTTCTCTAAAATATAGGATATCTTTATTTTATTATATAGATTATACTTAAGAAAGGCATATTTAAAGGCTTAGTCTCTTAAGGTTATAATAATATTATTATTATCTAGCTATAGTCCTAATGTAAAGAATTAGGTAATACTTAGGTAGTTAAACTTTAATATAAAGGTCTCTTTAGCGTTATTATCCTTATCTTTATTATTATTAGATTTAATAAAAGCTTTAGCTAATTCCTAAGCTTCTTTAGTAAGGTTATTAGTCTCCTTAGGTCCTTAGCCTTTATAAGCTATAAGAAATACTTAGAACTTTCTCTCTATAAGTAGTGTTTAGTGCCTTTTATTCTTTTACTAGTGTTCTCTTACCTCTTAATATTCTTTATTTATATAGTTTATTAACTAATAACTAGTCTTATTATAAATATAGTATCTTCTGCTATTATAGCTTTAGTTATAATAACTATAGCCTTTACTATAACCTTATAGATTATATAGTTAGCTATAGTAATAGTCTATAAATATTGCTTCTAAATTATTAGTATTAGCAGTGCTTTAAGTAAATTAAGTAGCTAATTTATTAGCTTTAGTAATAGAGATTAATTTATAGAGGTCTCTAGTAAGTCCTTTAAAACTAGGTAAGTAATTATACTTAGCTTATTTACATTCTAGAACACTAGAAATAGCACTTAGGGTCTAATAATAAAGCTCTATATTAACTATTAATAAAGGAAAGAGTCCTCTATAAACGCGCTTTAAAGTTATAAGTAAAATCTTAAGGTAATTTAGCTTAGATTTATTAGGGTTCTAAGTAATAATATTCCTAAGCGTTATATTATTTTATTCTTAGTAATAGAACTATTAGTTACTCTTTATCTTAAAGTGTTAATAAATATTATTAACTATTTATTTATATATAAGGCCTTTATTTGCTATATAATTAAGGTAATACTATTTAGTATTACCTAAAAGTATAATTAAAAAGGCTTTATATAAATATTCCTAAGGGAGGTTAAGTCTATTATATTTACTCTAGAATAGGTTAACCTTAGGCATAAGAAAATTATATATCTTCCTACTATAATAGTTATTATCTTTATATCCTTTTATAAGCTCTAAGATCTTTCTTACTATTTAGTCTTTAGATAGGAATATTAATACTTATATAACTAGGGTTACTTATAGTTAAATAATTAGAGCTAGAGTAGTTTAAGGTATTTATAGTTAAGGTATGTTTTTTCTTAAAGGTAGTTAAGTAATAGGAGGGTTATTAATAAGTAAGATATAAATTAAAGGGTTAAGAAAAGGGAGTTATAAATAGAAGGGCTTATAATAGGGATTTTATAAATAGTAAGGTTATTAGTAAAGAGGAATTTACCTATAGCTATTTGCTTTATAATTTTATTTTTAGGCTATAGTAATATTATATCTTCTTTAAGGACTTATACTAATAATTTAATAATTTTGCTACTTTAGTTCTAAATAATATAGATATTATTTTTATAGAGGTAGTCTTATAATTCTTATACTAAAGGTTATAAAGCTTATTTAAATGTTTCTTTAGTCTAGCTATTAAGATTATTATAAAAGATCTCCTAGAGGGTAAGATCTTTATATTAGCTACTTTTATAAATATTAATTATCTAAGTAATATAGTTATTAAGCTCCTAATCTTTAGTAATTTAAGGGTCTAGTTCTCTAGAGCTCTCCTAGTTAGTTATAATAACTAAGGTATGTTTTTAGAGTTATTATAGTAAGGTAAATTTGTTAGGTTTTTAGGATTTATAGATTAAGTAAGCTACTTTCCTTTTATAGTCTATAATAATACTTATTTATTACTAGAGGGGTTTATTATATTCTATTTAGCTAGTAAGGCTAAGGGATTTTTTAACTAGTAGTAGTTAAGTTAATCTTAGGTTTAAGATATTATATATAGCTATAACTCTTAGTTAGTTAATTAGTTTTCTTATAATAGATAATAGGATTAATTCCTTTATTAGTAGCTCTTAACTTACTAATAAAAGAAGGTTAATCCCTTAGAAGCCTAATATCTAGTATCTAGAGTCTATTTTCCTTTAGCACGCTTCCTTAGTTAGCTAAAGGAAGGTCTTTTCTTATGTAATTCCTTACTATCTATAGTTTTTTAACCACTAATTAGTGTTAGTGTTACTAAGGCTATTATAATAGAATGCACTAGTGTATAAAGGGTCTCTTTAAAGGTATAATATTAGTTAACTAAAGAAAGCTATCTAGAGGGTTATATAGCTATAAGAAAAGGGGATCGTAAGTTACGTGTATGCCTTGTGTATAGGTGTAGCTAATTATAGCGCGGTGTTGCTATACGTGCTCCACTTTCCTCGGTGGTCAACCCGCGGTTAACCCAGTTGTCGCAACAATTACCCTAGATTACTAACTAAAGAATTAAACTATTCTAATTCTAGGTTTACCCTAGCTATATAATATAGGTATAAAGTTTAATATTAGGAACTTAGAACTTATAATTAGAGTTAAAGAACATAGAGATAAGGTTATATCTATTAAGGGACCTTTAGTAGCTTTATCTAGTTAATAGAAAGTAATGCTCTATCTAGCTAAGCCTATAATCCTAGAGAAATACATAGGTTAGGATAATATAAATACGTCTCCTAATAATGCTTTATTAGGATCTAAGGATAAGGATAATTTAGATAATTTAGAAAACTAAGTTACCTAGAATAACCTAGTTAAGTTATAAAACTAAATCTAATAACCTAGAATAGATATCTAAGTGAATAGCTTTATAAGCTCCTGTTTATTTACTTCTAGGTTAAACTTATAGCGTGGTTTTCTAGGCATACACCCTAGATTACCTACCTTATTTTAGTATAAAAGGAATATTAGCTTACTAGCTAGCTTAGTCTTTATGTATTCTTATTAGCAGTAACTTTACTTAGAGGAGGAAATCACTATATAGAGATAAGGGATAATAATAGTAAGATAACCTTTAATAGACAAAAGATAATTAGCCTAGGCTAATTACGCAAGAACCCCTATTATTTCTATTCCTAACTAAATAAAGAGTTTAAAGGTAAGAGATAGACTAGGAAGTCCTAATTAAGATAGTTTTATTATAGTTTAAGGGTTATAATATAACCTTAGGCCCCTTAGTTCTAAAATCTATAGTAAAAGAAGTTATACAGACTTTTTATATATATAAAGACTTAAATACTTTATTAATTACTAATATCCTTGCTATAGACCTCTATATATATATACCTTAATTAAAAGAGAATGTAAAACCTTAGGTATAATCCCCTAAGAGAAGGTGGTTAAAGCCTTAGAAGTACTAGTTAAATTAACTAGTAATAGAGGGATTAAATCCGAAATATATAAGTATATAATAGCTATAAATAGGAGGATATCTAACTAGTGTGTAGAGCCTATACTAGTGCTAAAAGATAAGTCTAACCTATAGGCTAAGTAGTAACTTACTATTAATTATTCTTATATTAAGGAAGATATACTAGGTAGCTAGTTACCTCTATTAGCTAAAGTTTATAATTAACTTTTAGATTTATAAATTAAGTCTTACTGTGTTTTTAACCTTAAGTATATATACTAGTTAATACCTATAGCTACTAAATTAAGATATATATTTACCTTTAATATTCCTAGGTTTAGTTAGTTATAACTATCTTATATACCCTAAGGTTTTTAGTTAGCTAGATTTATAATAACTAAAGTAATAAGAATTACTCTAGGTCTAATTCCGTTACCTTACCTAGAACCTTCTCTTACTACACCTTAACTACTAGGTAACCTAAGCGCGTTAGCTATATATATAGATAATATCTTTTGTAAGTATACCTTATTTAAGGAGTAATAGTCTTTTATAAAAGATTATTTACTACCTAGACTATTATAAACTTTATTAAAAGTATTTGGATGTTAATTGTTTTACTGGCTGGGTATTGCTAGTAATAATTATGTGTTATAATAAATTAGATGCATTGGCCATAACCAATGACGCAAAAAAAAAAAAAAATTTAAAAATCAATAAACTTTATTAAAACTAAGTTTTAAAAAGGTTTCTCTTAGAATAAGTTTAATTATTATAGTTAGTTAGGTTTATAAAATTAATAGAAAGATATATATTAAGCTTAATTAAGCTATAAAACTAAGGGAGTGGCTTATACCTATAACTTAGTCTAGTATTTATTCCTTCTTAGGAGCTATTAAACTATATAAATAATAGATTAAGAATTATATAAAGATTGCTTAACTACTCAATTAATTAACTAGGATATAAGCTAGTAATAGGGAGATTTAGAGGCTCTGTCTTTCTCTACATTAAGGGATAAAGCTATAACCGCTTCAAGTATATATAGGTATATATTTAACTTACTTACCTAAATATATTCTAATGCTAGTAAGTTTAGTAAAGAATGCGTAGTATTATAAGTCTAAGATAAAATCCCTTATCCTATCCTATATAACTTATTTCTATTTACTAAAATATAATAAAACTATAGTACTTATAAACAGGAGCTATATACTATTATTAAATTCTATTATAAGCATAAACACTTCTTTAAGTTAAGACTAAGGTTAATAATATTTATAGACTATAAACCACTTATAATATTTATAACTACCACTAGGCATAAGGGTATTTATGCTAGATAGGTTATAGAGCTAAGGTGTGAGGCCCCACTCATAACACCTAGTGCACTAGCGCACCCCGCGGGCAGGCTAGACCCTAGGGCTAGGTCTACATAACACTAGCAAGCTACTAGCTATAAGACAGTAACTCACATATATAACACACTTAGACCTAGTAAGCTTTAGTTAATATACTAAAGCCCCTATACCTCTTACCTAGCTACTATTATTCTTATAATTCTAAAGCTTCTCTTACTAGCTACCTAAAAGTAATATAAGGGGAAGAACTACTTAATTTACTAGAGTAATATTAAATAATAACTAGAACTAATTAAATAAGGGTAGTATTATAGCTAAGAACACACTATATTCTATAAAGGCTATACTTAAGATTAGACCCTTTACCCTTAGTACTAAAGCTATAGTAATAATAGAGTAAATTACTTAACTTAAATAACTTTAGAAACTATAGAAATAAAAGTAAAAGCTTATTAACTTACTATAACTAAACTTAGGGAAAAATAGGTAAAAAGGTAATAAAAAGCTAGTACCTTCTTAAGCTATAGTAACTAAGAGGTTAAAGTCTAAAATATTACTAACCTCTAATACCTTATAAACTTATAGAAGTATAAGATATAAATTAATAACCTAAACTATACCTTTAATAAGGTAAAGGAAAGTACTAATATAATTACTAAAAGATTCTCTTTATACTTAACTATATATATACTAACTATAAGGTAAGATAAAATAAATACCTTAAGGAATAATAAGCTAATAGCTAAGATAACCTTAAGAATAACTAAAATAAATTCTAGACTTAGACCCTTATATTACTCTAAGACTTTATAAATTATAATACTTAAATAGCTATATAGCTAGAGAATATAAAGTAATATAAGGGCTAAAGCCTTATTAAATTTAGTATTTACTTAGATTTACTAGAGAAATACCTAGAAAAAGCTATAAAAAGTCCTATACTCTTATATTCTTTATAAAATTACTCCCTAAACTATAAAACTATATTAACCTATATACCTTTATTATAGGAAAGACTTAAGAAAAGATTATATAACTTATATAGTAATTTTAGAAAGCTATACTAAAGAGTAAGTAAAAGCCTAAGTATTTAGGAAATAAAGGCTTATATAAGAACCCCTAGTACTATAGATATAACTCTTTATAAGGCTATAAACCTTATAAGAATTAAAAAATAAGAACTAAAAAAGGGTTTAGCTACTTACCTAAATAATAGTAAAGTTAGGAATAAGAGATAATATTATAACTATAATAGTATAAAGTATCTTATATTTAATTATAATAAGCTAAAAAAAAGCCCTAAGAAAGCTAGGAAACTTCCTAAGGTAAAAGTAAATACCTTTATCTTTACCTTAAATACTAAGGTACTAATAGGGTATTAATTTTATATACTAGTTACTATTTATAGGTATAAAGATATTAAAATAATAGTAAATCTAAATAGCTATACTAAAATTAATATTATTAGTACTAAATTTATAAAGAACTATAAGCTTAACTAGGCTAAGGCTATAGTACTTATTATTAAGGTAATAAAGGCCCTTATAGTCCCTTAATATAGTATTTATAAGGTACTTATTATTATTAAGGACTTAAGAGAAAAAGAAAAGAACTTTAAGCTACTATATATAGCTATAAATAAAAACCTAAGAGTAAGGGAAAGCTTTATATTAATTAAAATATATATACTTATAAAAGAATATATATACCTTTACTTATACTTATAAAAGTAATAGTTTAAGAAAAAAAAAAGCCTTTTTACTTATAACTCCTTATAAATTTATAAAGGTAATATATAATAAGACTATTATATATACTATTATAGGAGTTATAAAGAATAAGTTTATTACCTTTAAAGATAATAAGGAGGTAAAAGTATATAAAACTATTAAAGATATCCCTAAGGAATTATATAAGTTTAAAGATATATTTATATTAGATAAGGTAAGGAGTTTATTATTAAGAAAAGTAACTAACTATATAATTAACTTAATACTAAGGGTAATACCCTTATATAAGCTAATTTATTCTCTCTCTTAAAGTAAGTTAAAGAAGCTTTATAAATATATTAATAAAAACCTATAGAAAGGCTAGATAAGACTCTTTAAGAACCTTATAAGTATACCTATTCTATTTATACTAAAGAAAAATAAAATACTTTAACTATATATAAATTATTAAGGACTTAATAAGGTAATATAGAAGAATTACTATACTCTCCCTTAATTTTAAAGATCCTAAACTAGTGCTAAGGGGCTTACTTTTTCTTAAAGATTAATATTAAGAATACTTACTATTAAATTTATATTAAAGAGAGTAATAAATAAAAACTATATTTTATATATAATATAAATACTATAAATACCTTATAATACCCTTTAGGTTAACTAATACCCTAGCTACCTTTTAAAGCTATATTTATAAAGCGCTTTATAAGCTAGTTAATACTATTTATATAGTGTATTTAGATAATATCCTTATTTTTTTAAAAATATAGGAAGAGTATACTATATATATTAAGGAAGTCTTAGAGTATATAAGGTTAGTAAAGCTATATATAAAACCCTTAAAGTGTTTATTTTACTAGGAATTAGTAAAATTCCTAAGGTTTATCCTATTAGTTAATAGGATTTTAATAAATACCTATAGGGTTATTATAATCTAAAACTAGAAGGAGCTTATAAGCTTTAAGGATATATAGTTTTTCTTAGGATTTTATAACTTTTACTAATAGTTTATTTATAAATACTCTAGGATTATAATACCCTTAAATATATTAATAAAAGGTAGTTAAAATAGTATTTAAACTAGGAAGTTTATATTTAAAGTAAAGAAGTAGCTAGCTTTTAGCTAACTAAAAATACTTTCTAGTAAGTGCCTTTTCTTTATTATTATAACCTAAGTTAACTAGTATATATTAAGATAAATACTTTAGTCTTTATAATAATAAGAATCCTATTTTAATAGAATAATAAAGGCTACTAATATTTAGTAGCCTTTTAGTTAAGGAAGTTTATAAATACTAAGTATAATTATAGTATAGCTAATTAAGAGTTACTTACTATAGTAAAGTTATTTAAATACTAGTAATACTATATTAAAAGTATAGTAACCTTAGTTAAGGTCCTATTAAACTACTATAACCTATAAACCTTTATAAGGTAGTAGAAGTTAAATAGAAAGTAAGCTAGATAGTATATATTTCTTTATCCCTTTTACTTTATAATTAAGTATAAACTAGGAAAGAGTAACCTTATAAATACTTTATTAAGAAAGTCTAATTATAAAGGTAAACCCCTAATAAATAAGGTATTTTTACTAAAACTTTAAAAGAAAATAATAGTTACTAAAGAACTAGTAATAAAAGAGATACTAATATATTAAAGAAAATATAGTAAGATACCTTTAGGGGAGGAAAATACCTTAGTCTTTATAAAGAGGCTTAGTAAGATACCTTTAGGGAGGAAAATACCCTAGCCCCTATAGTAAAAGATAAAGAGGCTAAAGTAACCTAGCTAAGAGGCTAGTTAGCTACTATAAATCTAGTAAAAGATTAGCTAAATAAGGGGATTTCTAGGAGAAGGTAATATATATCTAAGATATTAGTATAGTATAAGAGATATAAGGGACTATTATATTACTAAATCCTTATTAATTTAAACTAAATAAACTATTAGTGTAATTACTATAGAAAATATAAGATAAAGACTTAGATTTATTAAGATAAAAGGTAATATAAACTCCCTAGAGAAAGGGGGGAAAAGCTAGTCTATAGTTATATAGCATAAGGGGCCTCCTAATATACTAAGACTAAGTAGTTATTCCCTAGGAGCCTATCTTATAATAGGAGCTTTTATAATTATACTATAATAATTTACTAGTAAGTTACTTTAGGACTAAGTATACTCTTAAGCTATTAAAGTATTACTTCTAGTGGCTAGCTATAAGTAAGTTTATATTAGACTATATTATAAGCTATAGGGTTTACTAATAAGTAGTAGCTAGAAAGTATTACCTATATAAAAGCCTTAAATCCTTACTAATACTAGAGTAACTATAGGTAAAAATCTTAATAGATTTTATTATAGAATTACCTATTATATAAGTAAGTAAGTAAAAACTAATATAATCCTAGTAATTATAAGCTAATTTACTAAGTACTTTATTTTCTTACTAGTAATTACTATAATTAATATAGCTAAACTAGTAAAGCTTTTCTATAAAGAAATTAAGCTATAATTTAAGGCTTTAGAGAGTATTATATCTAATAGGGGATTAGTCTTTATAAGCTAATTTTAGTTAGACCTTTACTACTTATTATATATAAAATAAAGGCTTTCTATAGTGTTTTACCCTAAACTAATAGCTAAATAAAGAGAATAAACTAAGTACTTAAGCACTACCTTTAATACTTTATTATAAAGAACTAGTAAATATAGCCTAAGCTACTCCTAATAGCTTAATTTACCTATAATAATATAGTAAATAAAACTATAAGTTACTTACTAAACTACTTTCTTATAAGCTATTTACCTAAGTTTTACTTAGCTCTTAGGATAAAACTTAGGAAAGAAAGGTACTAGAAATATATATATATATTATAAAGCTATATAAAGTTAAGGAGTAATTAAAGTAAAACTAGGTAAAAGCTACTAAAACCTAGGTAAAGTACTATAATATATATTACTAGCTATTAACCCTAAAAAGGTAACCTAGTATTACTATTAGTAAAGAATATTAAGCTTAAAGAGGTAAAATAAAAGCTAACCCCTAGGTTTATTAAGCTATTTTAAATACTTAATACTATAGGGAAATAAGTATACTAACTTATACTACCTAAAAATATAGTTAGCTATATAATATATTTTATATTAGCTTACTAAAGCTATAGAATTACTATAATAATACTAAGGAAAAGGAAATACTAATACTAAACCTTAAGAATAAAGATAAGGAGTATAAAATTAAGGAGGTTAAAGACTATAAGAAAACCTATAAAGGTAATAAATACCTAGTAAAATAAAAGGGTTAGCCTAGTAAATATAACTAGTAAGTCCTAGTAAAAATATAAAAAGCACTTAATATATAATTTAGGTATTTTACTAAAGTAAATTAAATAAGAAAGGTAATAAGATATAAGTAAGTTATAAGTAAAGAGGTATAAAGTTCCTATAAAAAGGCCTAGCTTTATTAGCTACTACTATACTTTAAAGTAAATAACTTAAATTACTTACTAAAAACAAAAGAAAACACACTTAAAGTATAAGGAAAGTTAGAGGGAACCCTTTATTATAGCCCTTATATACCTAAAAACCTAACCTTTATAAATAAGGTACTTAGTATTATTCTTATCTCTTATAATTATCTCCTATATTACTAGGTAAAAGTAATACTTTACTATACCCTAGGGTATAAAACCTAGGTTATAAGACCTTAAATATAAAGTTATTTTTACTTTCTAAGTAATAAGGAGTTTATAATAGTTTTACTATAGAAAGTTTAGTAAATAAGTAATAAAAGGGAATAAAGCACTTACTACCCTTAGGATAAGACTTAGAAATATTATAACTAAAAGTTACTAGTAAGAAATAATATACTAATTATATAAAATTAATATATCTTACCTTAAAATATAAGTAAAAACTAGTAAACCTAGGAAAAAGAGATAAACCTAGTAAACCTTTATAGCTTTAGTAAGACTAAATATAATATAGTATACTATATTAGTATAATTAAAACCTATTATTAAATTAAGGTAAGCCTTAGTAAAACTATAGTAAAAGTCCGCTAAAAGGTATAGTTCTTAGGGTTTTTAGGGTTATTATTACTAAGGGTATTTATAAGGGTTTATACCTAGTCTAAAAAAGCTAAAGATCTAGGAAATCCCTTTTATTATAGCTATAGCCTATATAAAGGTATTAGTAATAAGGGCTAAAAGATATAAGAATAGTAATATACTTATAGTATTATAAGTATTACTATACTTATAGCACTAAATATAGTATTTAGAATATTTTACTATAATAATAGTAAATAATAGTTAATCTAGGTAATTTAGGCTTAGATAGGGGCTTTTCTTAAAATCTATATACCTAGTGTGTAAATAATATATATATAAATATTTCTTTAAGGGAATATAGTTAGTCTTTATAATAAAAGTAAGGTAATTAATAAGAGAAAGGTTATAATAACTTAAGGTATAATAATATATTATAAAAATATCTATAAATATAAGTAAGAAAAGTATATAAGATAATAGTATATTATAAGTAAATTTATACTTAAATACTATCTATTATTTATTATTATTTTAATTATTAGTAGCTTAGTAAATAGCTATAGGAGAGCTAGCGAAAGCTATTTAGAAGCCTAGCTAAAAGTAAGGGGGTAATTATAAGGCCTTACTTATAACACCTAGTGCACTAGCGCACCCCGCGGGCAGGCTAGACCCTAGGGCTAGGTCTATATAACACTAGCAAGCCACTAGCTATAAGATAGTGACTCGCACGTATAATACACTTAAACCTAGCAAGCTTTAGTTAATATACTAGAGCCCCTATACCTCTTGCCTAGTTACCATTATTCTCACATAAGGTTATTAAACATAGAGATTTGTTTTGTTTAGGGAAATAAAATGCTATAGCTAATAGGTTATCCTACACTATCTTCCTGTTAAATAACTATATAGATAATTTAACTAAGTTTAGATCGTAGAATATAACCTAAAATTAGTAGGTCTAGAAAGATAAAGCTAGTAAGTATAAAGAAATATTCAATTCTCTAAAAGCTACTAAGGTTTAGGAGGAATCTAAGCTTAAGAGGTTAGGCTAGGATATAAGGTAGCTAGAAATATTACCTAGGGTTAAAGCCTTATAGGCAGAGCATGTAATGTAATGTAATGTAATGTGTAATAATTACACATTACATTCATTATAAATGTAATGTTAGGGGAAAAAAGGTGGGGAATATTAATATCTTATAATATTCTTAAGAATTTTCTCTATAATATTAATATTAGCGTTTATATAATAGGCATTTTATTTAATTTACTATTAATTATCTAAATCTTCCTAGTTTTAGATCATTAGTTATATTTTAGGGTATAGGGTATGTATAGTAAGTTTATTAGTCTTATTGGATTCTTTATATTCTTCTCTATATTATACAATATTATAATAATAATAAATCTATTTTCTAGGGATTAATATTATATTATTTAAACTAAGTATTTTCTTTACTAAAATTTACCCTATATATAATTTTAGAAATAATGTAAAATAATATATTATAAATCTAAATAATTATATTAGGAAACTATATTTGAACTTTTATATATACTTTATTTAATACAATTATTATAATTAAGGTTTAGAATAATATATATTTTTTTAGATTTAATATAACTTATTTTAAACTTGTTTAATATTTTTCTTTTCTTTTCTAAAATTTAGAATTAAAACCTTATAATATATTAGGAATCTTTAGGATAAAATTTTTAAATATATTAGTATAACTATATTGATTTTTAATTTTTTTTTGCGTCATTAGTTATAGCTAATGCATCTAATTTATTATAACATATAATTATTACTAGTAATACCTAGCTAGTAAAATAATTAATATCTAAATACTTATAGCTATAGTAATAAATAAAACCTATTAATTGATTTTTAATTTTTTTTTGCGTCATTAGTTATAGCTAATGCATCTAATTTATTATAACATATAATTATTACTAGCAATACCTAGCTAGTAAAATAATTAATATCTAAATACTTATAGCTATAGTAATAAATAAAACCTATAATTAGTATAAGCTCTAAGGTTATAAATACAAGGGCTATAAGGTTAGAGCAAAGTTTGCAATAAACTTTATAGCTACGTTAGCGTAAGAGTTATAATCTATAACCATAGTTAAACTTAAATTTATTTAAATTTATTTAAGTTTTACTTATAGTATAAATTAACGTAATTCCCCTTCCTCTATAACTATGCTTATTTTATCTCTCTTACTTATGCTTTAAAGCTCTAAGGCAAACCAAACATAACTTATCCTCACTTGTCTCTAATTCAATTCGTGCACCTATTAAAGGTAACAAAAGGACACCGCCCTATCTAAAATATTAAATAATATAGTAAAAGAGAAAAAGCAAAGGGAAGGGAAGTAAAGATAAATCTAACCTAGAGATAATTAATAGTATTTATAATATAAGGGAAAAAATACTAAAAAGTAAAGGTAATATAAATAATAAGATTTATAAGGTAAATAAGAAGAAGATAAAAGAATAGGGTATTAGGCTGTAAAATACTAAGTAGTTTTACCTCGTGCTTAGGAGGGGCATAAATAAAACCTATAATAAGTATAAGCTTAAAGGTTATAAATATAAGGGGCTATAAGGCTAGAGTAAAGTTTATAATAAAGTTTATAGCTACATTAGTGTAAGATATAGTTATAATTTATAACTATAGTTAAACTTAAATTTGTTTAAGTTTTACTTATAGTATAAATTAACGTAATTCCCCTTCCTTTGTGACTGTGTTTATTCTATCTCTCTTACTTATGCTTTAAAGCTCTAAGGCAAACTTAAACCCTCTTACTAAACATAACTTATCCTTACTTATCTTTAATTTAATTTATTATAATTACTAGGTAGGTTATAGGTTACTACTTAACTAATTAAACCCTAACTAATTAGATTATAGTATAGCTAAAGGTAATAAAAAGAATACTACTTTATCTAAAATATTAAATAATATAGTAAAAGAGAAAAAAAGTAAAGGAAAGGAAGTAAAGATAAATCTAACCTAAAGATAATTAATAGTATTTATAATATAAGGGAAAAATACTAAAAAGTAAAGGTAATATAAATAATAAGATTTATAAGGTAAATAAGAAGAAGATAAAAGAATAGAGTATTAGGCTATAAAATACTAAGCAGTTTTACCTTATGCTTAGGAGGGTTAGTATAACTATATAAATAAGTATATTACTTAAGTAATATTATTTTAAAAAGACTTTATTTATTATAAAAGCTTTTAAGTATAATACTAGTAATATAAAATTATATTTTTATTTTTAAAATAATATTTAAATAAAAAAAAATCCTAGGTTTTTTATATATTAAGTAATCTAAGGAATATATAATATAATTAGCTTAAGATACTTATATAATACTTAATATATTAAAAACTAATATTTATATATAGTAATTAATTTTTATAAATTAAAATTAATTATTTTATAATGAAATTTCTTAAAAAAATTAAAAAAGCTATATTAACTAGATTTAAAACTTTAGGTATATTATTTAGAATTTATATAGCCTATATAAAAAGTGGGTCCAAAAGTGGGTCCGGATAAGTCTGATTGGTCTAATAGGATAGTTTAGTCAATTGCGTTATTTGTGACCCATATGCTTAGCTAAGTGAAAAATTTTTAAAGAGGGGTATTCTCTCTCTTTCTCTTTTCTTTCTTTCTTTTCTCTTCTCTTTTTACTTTAGTAAATCCAAAGAAATATCTATAAAAACCTTTACATAGTTAGGCTAGTTACTTTACTACTCATTGTGCTTACCCTTGTTTTTATAATCTTTTGCTTTTTAAATAACCTATAAAAACACATAAAACATTAAAAAAATAAAAAAATAAAAATTAGAAAAAATTAGGGAAAAATCGGAAAAAGTTAGGAAAATCAGAAAAAGTCAGGAAAATTGGAAGAATTTAATCTTAAAAAAATCAGAAAATTAGAAAAATCAGCAAAAATTAGAAAAATCGGAAATTCAGAAAAAACCCACTTCACTATGGATTCCTCTTTTGCCCCTTAGATAATGATTCTGATGCTAGTATGCCTAGCCCTTCTAGGCTAGCTTAGCTTCAAAGCCTTCTCAAGGAAGTAATCTTTAAGGATTATATAAGAAAACCCTTAAAAATCAATAAGATTACGAATTTTCTTCAAAAGCATATATTTTTACCCACAATTTATTTAATTATTAGTTATCTAATATTAAATATAATAAAGAAAGGGAAATTATATGCTTTTATACGCAATCTAAATGTGCTTTTACTTTTAAAAGTAAAGCAAAAGATTCCAAGCTTCTAATAGTGTTTAACACTATCGAATTAAGCATCCGGAAATTGCTACTTCTAAATTAGAAGAAAAACAACCTAAAAAGATTATTAGTAAGTCTTTTATTCTATTTTATTCTATTAGTTATGTACTAATTATTATATTTAGTACCTAAAATTCCAGTAGTATCCACTCCTACTAATTAATCTTCTTTAACCTCTTTTTTTCAATAAAAGACCTCGAAATTATACTATTTTAGAGGAATTCTTATCTAAAGAAGCGGTTATTCTAGTTATTAAATTTATACTAGAAAATAACCTTTCTTTTGCTATAATTAATAGCAAATCCTTTAAAGATTTACTAAATTATTATTCTAGGTAAGTTATTTCTTTTCCTTTAAACTCTTTTATAGTTATTAGTTATTTAAGCTAATTTATATTATATAGGAATAATAATTTAGCTTCTTTACTAAGTTACTAAACAATAATACATAGAATAAATACTATGTATTAATTATCTAAGCAAAAATCCTTTAATAAATCTAATATTAAATTAAATATTAAGGTTTAATTTCGGTTTAACTAGATATATAGACTTCGTTTAATTCAAAGTCTTATCTAGGGGTTATTATAAGCTGGCTTAATCTAAACTTTAAGCTAGAATATAAGCTAATTAGTAAGTCTTTTAATTATTATTATTATTTCTATTATTTACTAATTATTCTGCTTATAGGATTTGAATATCTATTAAATTTATATACTAGAGCTTATATTCACTAATGCTTTAATAATCTTATTAAAGAATATTGCTTAGAGCCTAAGGATATTCTTAGGTAAGTTATTTCTTTAAAGAATTACTAATATTATTATATTTTTATTCTAATTATATATAGTTTTACTAGGGATAATGGTTCTAATAATAATACTTTTATAACTTCTTATATTAATAAGAGTTATTAATTGATTTTTAAATTTTTTTGCGTCATTGGTTATGGCCAATGCATCTAATTTATCATAACATATAATTATTACTAGCAATACCTAGCTAGTAAAATAATTAATATCTAAATACTTATAGCTATAGTAATAAATAAAACCTATAATAAGTATAAACTCTAAGGTTATAAATATAGGGGCTATAAGGCTAGAGTAAAGTTTATAATAAACTTTATAGCTACATTAGCGTAAGATATAGTTATAATTTATAACTATAGTTAAACTTAAATTTGTTTAAGTTTTACTTATAGTATAAATTAACGTAATTCCCTTCCTTTGTGACTATACTTATTTTATCTCTCTTACTTATGCTTTAAAGCTCTAAGGCAAACCAAACATAACTTATCCTTACTTATCTCTAATTTATCTCTAATTTAATTTGCTAATAGACAAACTACACCTATTATAATTACTAGGTAAGTTCTGCGTAACTAATTAACTAATTAACCCCTAACTAATTAGACTATAGTATAGCTAAGGGTAACTAAAAGCTATAGGTAATGACCACTAGGCTATAAAACCTTTAGGCTATCTAAAAGCTAATAAAAATCCTAATTAAAAGGAAATTAAGAAAACTAAAGAAAATATAAAGGAATTTAAGAAAAGTAAGAATAAGAAGGGGAATAAAAGACTAGAGAAAAAGGCTAGATATTTAGAAAAGATATTAAAAACATAGAGCTTTAATTATTTAAGTAGTTTTACCTCGTGCTTGGGAGGCTTAATAAGAGTTATAATAGTATTAGTATTAAACTATATGATATCCGATGTATAGCTTATGTTCTTAATATTATAGCTAAAGATATTATTATGAATTTCATTAAATCTATGTCTTCTAAGGAAGACTTAGAAAGTTTTAAGAATAGTGAATATCTTTATTATTCTACAGAAGAAACTTTATATATCTAAGGAAATCCTGATTTTTAACAATTTAAATCCTTAGTAAATGGTAAGTAATTAATTTACTATTATTTACTATTTCTAATATAATAATACTAATATTAATTATAGGTATAATAAGAAAGGTTAAAAGGATTGCTATTCTTATTAAGAATAACTAAGCTTTATATAAAACTTAGTTAAAATGCCTTAGAAAAGCCAAAAATAAGGTTACTTAGCTAAGAATTGTAATATTACGAAAATTCCTTTAGGTAAGTCTTTATTTCTTATTATAATTATAATTATACTTAATACTAATATATTATATTTATAGCTAATGAAATAAGGTGGAATTTAACCTATAAGATAATTAATACTTCTTTAGAGCTTAAAGAAGCTATTATTCTTCTTAATAGGGAAACTAATATTACTGCTTTAAAAGATGCTATGCTTATAACCTAAGAATAGGTAGATTTAGTAACTTTAAGTAGTATATTAGAGGTTTTTATAAGCTTACTATTATACTTTAAAGCTAGAAGTATAATACTTTAGGTCTAGTCTTACTTTATATTACTAAGATATATGAATATCTTAATAATATAAAAGAGGACTAAAAGGCTTATAATAGTTAGGTAATTACCCCTTTTACCTTTTTCTAATTATATTATACTAATTTATTAAATTAGAAACACGTTTATAATCCTTTTAGTAAGGTCTTTATAGCCTCTATAGATATTAGCCTAGAAAAGCTAGGTAATTATTTCCCATAAGATATAGGAAATAATTACCACTTTTATAAGCCTTATTTATATGCTATGTTATTAGACCCTAGGCTTAATCTTATTACTATAAAAGATAAGCTTGGATTATAACTAAGAATAATTAAAAAGTTACTAGATAACCTAGAAAAAGATTATAATTTGTAAGTATAATGTTTATTATTATTATTATTATTAATATTATTACTAACCTTACTACTAGGCTTCTTCCTACTTATAAGGAAAATCAGGCTAATTTAGGCCTAGGGCTAGGCTTAGATAATTTAGAGCCAGAAAATACCTAATTTCTAGTAGAAATTGGAGGGCCTATTTAGCCTAGAACCTTTTCTAATCCTTAACCTAAGCCTAAGTCTTCTAACCTTTATAAAGGGTTATTCTTAAATAAGAGGGATAAATCTATTTAAAAACTCAAAAGAATGAAATCCTTCCCTTACTTTTACTAACTTAGAACCTAAAGAGGATAAAGTAAGTAAATATTTCTTTCTATTATATCTTCCTATTATACTAATATTATAATAAAGGAAAATATCTTTAAATAGTAGGAAGATAACTAAAAGTCTTTCCTAATTTTAAGTATAATAGCTAGAAGATATCTAGCTATTCCTGCTACTTCTAGTGCAATAGAAAGCACCTTTAATACTAGAGGGAATATTATTACTAAGCGCTAAACTTCCTTAAAACATTCTACAATTAAGGAACTAATTCTATTAAAGAATTAGGAAAAGGAGGATAATATTGCTACTAAGCAATATTCAGAGCTATATAACTATTATAGCTCTTTTTCTAAGGATTTAGATACTATATCTTCTTTAAAGGAAAAGAGAAATTAGATAAATCCTAGGATTTATCTAGTTCTTCTTTAGAAGATATATATTCTAACTTAAATTAAGTAATCTTTAGAAGGGCTTTTTCCTAGTTTAGTCTAGTTTTCCTTAATAAAGATTTTTATACATTTATAATGTTTTCTATATTATTATTACTATTATTACTATTATTACTATTATTACTATCATTACTATTATTACTATTATTACTATCATTACTATTATTACTATTATTACTATTATTACTATTATTACTATTATTACTATTATTACTATTATTACTATTATTACTATTATTACTATTATTACTATTATTACTATTATTACTATTATTACTATTATTACTATTATTACTATTATTACTATTATTACTATTATTACTATTATTACTATTATTACTATTATTACTATTATTACTATTATTACTATTATTACTATTATTACTATTATTACTATTATTACTATTATTACTAAAATTAAAAACTAAACCTTAAAAATACTAAAATAAATCTTACTAGCTTAAAAGGCTTACTTTTACTAGTAAACTTAAGGCTTTTAAGCTATGTTTTTATAAAGAATATGTTTTAAATTTATTTAAATAAAAACATTTTCTCCTAATTGTTTTTTTTTAATTTTTTAATATATAGTAAAATTAGGGTTAAAATTAAGGGTTTAAAACTCTTTATATTATTCACTTTATATTATAAAAAGTCTTAATTATTTCTAAACTATAATTTTCTTAGTTTTCTTAGCTATATTATATATAAATTAAGTTATAAAACCTTATATATACTTAATAACCCTTTATAATACTTAGATTACCTTTTTACTATTTATTTATAATTATTTAACCTTAATATTAAAAAATCAAAAATAATTACAAATAATTACATGTAATGTAATATAATGTGTGAAGGTAAGGTGTAATGTAATGTAATGCAATGCTCTGCTTATAGGAGAAATACCTAGGAAAGCTATAGTGTTACGACAACTAGGTTAACCGCGGGTTAACTACCAAGGAAAGTGAAGCACATACAGCAACGCCACGCTGTGATTAGCTACACCTATACGCGAGGCATATATATAACTTATAATCCCCTTTTCTTATAGCTATATAACCCTCTAGATAGCTTCCTTTAGTTAACTAATATTATACCTTTAAAGAGACCCTTTATACACTAGTGTATTCTATTATAATAGCCTTAGTAGCACTAACACTAATTAGTAGTTAAAAACCATAGATAGTAAGGAATTATATAAGAAAAGACCTTCCTTTAGCTAACTAAGGAAGCGTGCTAAAGGAAAATAGACTTTAGATACTAGATATTAGGCTTCTAAGGGATTAACTTTCTTTTATTAGTAAGTTAAGAGCTACTAATAAAGGAATTAATCCTATTATCTATTATAAGAAAACTAATTAACTAACTAAGAGTTATAGCTATATATAATATCTTAAACCTAAGATTAACTTAACTACTACTAGTTAAAAATCCCTTAGCCTTACTAGCTAAATAGAATATAATAAACCCTTTAGTAATAAATAAGTATTATTATAGACTATAAAGGAAAGTAGCTTACTTAATTTATAAATCCTAAAAACCTAATAAATTTACCTTACTATAATAACTCTAAAAACATACCTTAGTTATTATAACTAACTAAAAAAGCTCTAGAGAACTAGACCCTTAGATTACTAAGGATTAGGAGCTTAATAACTACATTACTTAGATAATTAATATCTATAAAAGTAGCTAAAATAAAGATCTTACCCTCTAGGAGATCTTTTATAATAATCTTAATAGCTAGACTAAAGAAATATTTAAATAAGCTTTATAACCTTTAGTATAAGAATTATAAAACTACCTCTATAAAAATAGTATTTATATTATTTAGAACTAAAGTAATAAGATTATTAAATTATTAGTATAAGTCCTTAAAGAAAATATAATATTACTATAGCCTAAAAATAAAATTATAGAGTAAATAGCTATAGGTAAATTCCTCTTTACTAATAACCTTACTATTTATAAAATCCCTATTATAAGCCCTTTTATTTATAACTCCCTTTTCTTAACCCTTTAATCTATATCTTACTTATTAATAACTCTCCTATTACTTAACTACCTTTAAGAAAAAGCATACCTTAATTATAAATACCTTAAACTACTCTAGTGTCAGGAGCGCAGAGGTTAGAGACAGGACGTTCGTCAGAGTGGATCTTTAGAGGACCTTTAGGCCGCGTAAATAATAAAGAGGCTAGCTAGCTATAAGATAGCCACGTGCTTATAAAGCAGGGTATTTCTTAAGGACTATATATATTATTAGTGCTAGGCTAGAGATTAAAACCTTTATATACCTACCCCTAGCTAGTATCTATTAAGTAGTAACTATAAGAATCTTAGCTATTACTTTATTTATTTAACCCTAGGCTTTAAGCTATAATAAATTAATCTCTTTAAAACCCTTTTAGGGATATAAACTATTAGCTAGATTATTATATAGCTAATACTCTAAAGATCTATAAGAAATATACTAGCACCCTATAATAATAAAGCTATAGATAATTAGGAAGGTAAAGAACCCTATAATCTAGAACTATAGATAATAATAAGGTATAACAAACGCTACCTAATCCTAATCTAGGTAAAGGTATAAGTAATATAAGTAATAAAGATATAGCATTATAAAGACACTATAAGGTTATATAAGCTAAGCTATATTACCTTAAGAGAATATAAGAGATTCTATAAATAAAGGTATAAATTAAAGAGTTTAAGGCAAATCTAGGATTAGCTAGACCTTCTCTAGGACCTATAATTACCCCTTAATCTTTAACTATAATCCCACTAGTAGTTTATAGTAACTTAGTAGTAATTACATAGTAAAATAATAGCTTTATTAAGATATAGATAAAATAACCTATATATAAAGGGGATATATATAAGAACCTATAGAATTTCTTAGTAAACTTAGATATATTATTTAAATTAAACCACTATACCTTTAGGGATAATATAACTAAGGTAGTATATATAGGTAGCTACCTAGCTAATAATACAAAGTAATAATAGATATATTATATAGCTATAGATAGGTATGTAAATTACTTATTACTTACTTAAATAGGTTTTCTTAATTAGCTAAAAACTAGAATAATAGATAAGGGTATAAGACACTTAGAAGCAATAAAAACACTACTAAATCTTAGGTAAAAGTATAACTAATTATTTTAATCCTTTATATAAGCTTAGACTAAGGTAAAAGCTAAGTTACCTAAAGTAATCCTTATATAACTAAGAATTACTATCTTTCTAAATAGCTTAAATAATATTATAAGAAAGTAAATAATTAGCTAAGAGATTCTAATAACCTAAAGCTAGTTATAAGGCTAGGGTAAGAAAGCAAAGGTTATAATAAGTTTAGGCTAAAGTAATAAGAAAAGTTAAGACCCTAAAAGAAAGAGGTAATGCTCTTACTTTATATTACCTGTAAATAGGGCATAGTAATAAAGCGAAGATTAAGAGAAAAATCATCCCTAGTGTGCTATAAATATAGAAGGCCTAGGTATACTATACTAACTTACTAAGCACTAGACTATTTTACTTATAAAAGCAGTAAGTATATAACTAAGAGGTATAGTAAAAGTAGTAATAAAGCTATATCCCCTAATATAATACTAGTTTAATTAGCATACACTTAGGAATATAATCTTACTATAGAATACCCTATAGATAATAAAATAAGAATATAAGTATCTCTATAATAAGATAACTAGTAGCTAGCTATATAAGCGCTATTTAATATAGGTATATAGTTTTTAATAATCTATCCTAAATTATTATTAAAAAAGATTAGGAGAGTGTAATATAAATAAACTAAATACTAGAGAGTATAAGCTAAAAAGTAATTTTATACTAAGGAATCTTAAAAAGGTTAATAAAAGTAAAAGATAGTATAGGATTTATAAAAGTCTATTAAGTTAGCTATTATATTACTAATATAGGTAAGGGGATGATTTTAGGTATAAATTAGATTAAAGAACATTTACTTATAATTATATGTTAGGATTAAGGTTTTTAGAGATATCTAGTAATAATAGAGTGCCTTTTCTTTACTTATAGTAAGTAATAAATATGCAAAAAGAAGAAACTAGTAGTAATTACCTTACTATTAGGGGTAATAAAGATTAGGCTAAGTATTCTAGAAAATAAAGATTAGAAAGAAAAAGATAAAGACTTATTAAAAACTTAGTAATAAAAGAAGCATAACTAAATAGTAAAGTAGCTATATAGATATTAGAATATGTTTATATATAGCAAAAAGTAAAGGTATTATAATTATATAGATTTTAGAAGGTATAAGTAGTAAACAAGCTACGTTAAATTAGGGCAAGAGCGCTAAACGTCCTATACTAATAATTCTAGAAGAATACGCGAAGTTTATAGATATTTTTCTAAAGCACTAGTAGGTTAGCTTCCTAAACTAGGTAGTTACACTTATATAATTAAATTAGAAGAAGGAAAACACTACCTTAGGGGCCTATATATAATTTAGCTAAAAAGAGCTACTAGTTCTTAGGGAATACCTTGCAAGTGTGTAGCAAAAAGGGTGGATTAGAAGATTAGTTAGCCTAGCTAAAGCTCTAATTTTATTTGTTCTAAAGAAAGGAGGAAAATTAAGGCTTTATATAGATTATAGGGGCTTAAATAAGATTATAATTAAGGATAAGGCCCTTTGCCCTTATTACTAAAATCCTTAATTAATTAGTAAGTATAGTTATTTTTACAGTCCTTAATCTTAAAGATATATACTACTAGCTATATATTTACTTAGGTAATAAGTAAAAGATAGCCTTCTATTACTACTATAGCTACTTTAAATATCTTATAATGCTATTTAAACTAGTTAACGCACTAATAACTTTTTAGGAGTATATTAATAACACCCTTAAAGGACTTATTAATAAGACTTATATTATTTACCTAGATAATATACTAATATATAGCAGCGTAGTTAAGGAGTATATAAAGTATATTAAATAAATCTTACGTAAGCTTAGAGAAGTAAGCCTTTTTATTAACCTTATAAAGTGTTAATTTTTAGTTATAGAGGTTAAATTCTTAGGCTTTAAAATATTACTAAAAAGCATTATAATAAATCTAGTAAGAGTTAAAGTAATTATAACCTAGCTAGTACTATGTAATGTCCTAGATATTTAGTTATTCCTTGGTTTTACGGGATTTTACTGCTATTTTATTAAATAATATAGTAAAGTTATTATTTTATTAATAGATTACCTTAGAGGGCAGTAACTAGTAATATTTAACCTAGAGCCTTATAAGTTAGCAGCGTTTAGAGAACTTTAATAAAGATTTCAGGAAGCGCTAATTTTAGTGCATTTTAATTCACTTATATACCTTAAAGTAAAGATAGATATATCTAGACATATAATTAGGGCTATACTTATAATATTAGTGCTAGGTCACTAGCACCTAGTTACATTTATGTTAAGAAAGATAACTAATACTAAATTACGCTATTTAACACCTAATAGTAAATTATTAGCTATCTAAGAGGCTTTTCACATATAGAGACACTACCTTGCCTATTTAGCTTATATAATTAAGGTTATTATAGACTATTTAAACTATAAGTACCTAGCTATAAAGCCTAAGCTTACTAGCAGGTAGGTAACTATGCTTAATAAGCTTTGTCCTTTTAACTTTAAAATTATATATTATATAGGGAAATTAAATCCTACTAACTTACTTTTAAGAAGACTAGATTTTATAAGTAAGGTAAGGAAAGCAAAAGTAATAACTATATAGCTCCTTACCTTTTTATTTAAATTTATAAATACTAAGCAATAGGAACACTATAGTAGTGCTATAGGTTCTATAAAAATATCGCTTAGTATAACTAATAGTTAGTTATAATAACACTATAATAATACTACTAATATCTAGGGTCTTAAAAATCGTAACTTAACTGTATTTTTAAAGAACCTAATAATCTAAATACTCTTAGAAGAGGTGTTTTAGTAAGGTTATTTAATACTTTTATTAATAAGTAATAAGCTAGCTATAGTAGTACTACTAGTACCTAGTGTATATTTTATTTATTACTTAGTTATTTTAATTTTCCTATTAGACTAGCTATTTCTAATAGGAGTGAACTAGTATAGGTTATTTCTAGTAAGCAGCGAGGGCGCCCTAAGAAAGCATTACTTATCTATATCCCTATAAGACTAGAAGTATCTATTAAACTAATTACTTATAGAGATATTATAGCTAGGATCTAATCTATTTAGAGAATCTTTTCTAAGTTTATCTTTAACTTTCTAGAAAAGAGCTTAGAATTAGAACCCCTAATTTAAGTCTTATTATATAAAGCATAGTAAGGTAATAACTTTACTATAGGTTAATTAAAGTTACTTAAAAGCAGCGATTTAGCTATGTCCTAGACATAGTCCGTTAGACCCTCTAAGCTATTAATATTTAAAAATCGTGTTTTTGTCCCTCTAGGAATAAGAAAAGAAATTTTATTACTAACTTATAATAACCCTATTACTAGGTATTAGGGAGTAAGTAAAACTCTTTATTAGATTATAAACTAATATTATTAGCTAATAATAAAGAAAGATATAAAGGTATATATTAGCACTTATATAAGTTATTAGACTTTAAAACTAAGGCATTATAAACTATATAGTAAGCTAGCTACACTACTAGTGCCTAATTACCCTTTTTAAGAATTATTAATAGATTTTATTACTAGACTTTCACTAGTGAAAGATTTAAACTAGACCTATAACGCAATTCTAGTTATTATTAACTATTTTATAAAATATAGTATTTACATTCCTATTTTAACGTAACTAACTAGTAATAGGCTAGTAACTATATTCTTAGAATATGTTTTTAGAGACTATAGAGCCTTAGAAGGTATTATAATAGACTAAGGTTTTATATTTACTAGTGGTTTCTAAATAACTTTTTGTTACCTTCTTATAACTAAGTAGCTACTTAGCACTGCTTTTTATCCCTAGATAGATAGCTAAATAGAACGTTTAAACTAGGTTCTAGAACACTATTTAAGGGCTTTTACTTATACTAAACAGACTAATTAGGCAGATAACCTATTAATAGTGTAGTTTGCGTATAATATAAGTAATTACATAACGTATAGCTACACACTAGCGGAGGCATTATAAGGTTATAATCCTAGAGGTCTGTAGTAAGTAGTTATAGATATCCCTTTAGTAAATAATTAAGCTAAAAGTAAAGTCTTAGTACTAAGAAAGAAACACACTATAATTAAATAGCTTTTAAGTAACTTATAGACTTAGTATAGAAAATATTATAACTAGAAAAGAACTCTAATAAGGTTTAAAGTTAGTAACTATATTTTACTATTAATAAAGAATATTAACCTAAGATAACCTAGTAAAAAGCTAGCTATAAAGTACCTAGGTCCCTATAAGATTAAAAAGGTAATTAGGAGTTATAGATTAGTGTATTAATTAAAATTACTACCTAGGACTTAATTATATAATATATTTAATATTACTAGTCTTAAGCCTTTTAAAGGGGACCTAACTAATATAGAAAATATATTCTTACTATAAGATAATATTAAAGATAATAAATAAGAGTTTAAAGTTAAGAGAATTATTTTACACTGCTATAATAGAAAGCATTATAAATATCTAGTTAAATAAAAGGGCTATAATACTTTAGAGAATTCTTAGGTGTTAAAAAGGGATTTTATTACTAGAGAAATTATTAATAACTATAAGTAATAGTTAACTAGTAAAGTTAATATAAGATAGTTATAATTTATAGGTAATATAGTAAGATATTAGAAAATAAAAGTTAATTTACTTAAATAATTTAAATAATCTATTATATAGCTACTAAGCACCTACCCTCTATAATAAAGTTAGTTACTAGGACTGCTAGTTCCTTAGTAGTAGTAGTAGCTATAGTAACTATAGAGGTAAAGGCCCTTAGAATATCTTTATTATTAGAATCCCTCTCTTTATATATATAGACCTAAAGTTTACTAGGGAGCTTAATAGAACTAATATAAGTAAGTAAATTAGTAATATAAGGTATAAACTACTAGTAAGTTAGCTAAGCATTAGCTATATATATTATAAAAGCTTACTATTAGGATATTCTAGGCTATAAAGCATAAAGAGTTTATAATATTAATCTATATTTTAAGGTTCATAGTATTACTTAGTAGTGCTATTATAGTGCGCTTATTATATTTTACTTTATAAGTAATATTAGTAGTTATTTAAGTGTGGTAAATATGTTTACACTTATTAGAATTCTTATAAACTAAGATAGTATTTTATAGCTTTTTCTTTACTTTTATAATAGCCTAGTAGTAAGTTAGTAGTAATCTAAGGTCTAAGTAGTAAAATTATACTTACTTTATCCTAATAGTAATAGCTACCTTTAGAAGTAGCTTTAATAAGTTTAAATAGCTTATTATAAAGCTATGTAATTTAAGTTAGGCACTAGTAGTATATTAGTAATAAGTAAGTAAATTCTAGATAAGAGAGATATACTATAATATAGTTTTTATTATTTTAGAAGTAATATATATATTTTATTAAGTAGCCTATTAGATATTAGTAATAAAGAAGTAGTAAGTAAGCAAAGAAGTTATACTTAAAGATTTATTATATTTAGTAAGGAAGGTTTTCTTATTAATAATATATCCTAGGATCTTATAGGTGCTATTTTTTAGGAGGATATTTTATATTATAACTTACTAAGAATAGTATATATATAGAATTTTCTTACTTAAGGTTCTACTAGTAGTAAGTTAGTAGTAAAGATATAGTAAGAATATAATAAACTTATATTAATATTTTAGAGGTAGTCTGCTTTTAAGATAACTTCTTAGGAGATTTTAAAGGAGATTTTTAATAGTCTTACCTTCTAGAGTAAGTAAAGGTAAGGGAGTTCTAATATAAGTATTAGATATAGTAAACTAGCTATAAGTTAGCTATAATAGACTAGATAGAAAAGTTATAATAGTAAGTAAATAAACTTATAAGCTAAATAAAGGTAAAAACTAGGATAAATAAGGATAGATAATAATAATACTTAGAGACTAAAGAAGGTTAGTAACTATAGTATAATAGTAGTAAGAGAGCTACTATTTAGCTAGAGAGGGTAACTTATAAAGTTAAGAGATATTATAGGAGAAAGGTAATGTGTAAAAGGGGGAAAAATTAGTCTCTTTTATATTAACCCTAGACCCTTAAGTAATCTAACGCGCTATAGGTAAGTGATCTATAAATTATAATAATAACCATTAGCTCTGCTACTTACACGTATGCCTAACAGCTATAAACTTATAGTAATTATAATATAAGCCCTCTAGTTAGACTATTTAGAACTATAGCATTAGGTACCTTATTTATTTAAACTAATTATAAAAATTAACATAGGTTATCTATTTTTTTAGTCTAGCTATATAATAGGTAATAATATTTATTTCGCTATATTAAAGCTACATATAGGCTACTATTTAGATATTACTACTTATAATAAGGGGGTTATTTATAATTAGTAGTATTATTATTATTATTTTTTACCTATATATCTAGATATAAGGTACCTTATCTTATTTTTATTCCTTATCCTATTTTTCTTTATAAAGCTCTATTATAGTAACTATGCCCTAAGTAAGTAGCTCTTTTTATAATTAAGGTTAATTATATAGGGGGTATTATATTAGGAGCGCAAAGGTTAGAGATAGGATATTCATTAGAGCGAATCTTTAAAGGACCTTTAGGCCACGTAGATAATAAAGAGGCTAGCTAGCTATAAGATAGCTATATGCTTATAAAGCAAGGTATTTCTTAAGGACTATGCATATTATTAGTACTAGGCTAGAGATTAAAACCTTCACGCACCCGCCCCTAGCTAGTATCTATTAAGCAGCGACTGCGAGAATCTTAGCTATCACTTCGTTCATTCAACCCTAGGCTTCAAGCCGTGACATCTAGCTTTAATTATTTAACTATAAGTAACCCTAGCTATATAAGTATTAATATTCCTATCTAAAGACTAAATAGTAAGAAAGATCTTAGAGCTTATAAAAGGATATAAAGATAATAACTATTATAGTAAGAAAATATATAATTTCCTTATACCTAAGGTTAACTTATTCTAAAATAAATATAATAAACTTAACCTCTCTTAGGAATATTTATATAAAGCCCTTCCTATTATGCTTTTAAGTAATACTAAATAGTATTACCTTAATTATCTAGTAAATAAATATCTTATATATAAATAAATAGTTAATAATATCTATTAATACTTTAAAATAAAAAGTAACTAATAGTTTAATTACTAAGAATAAAATAATATAATACTTAGGAATATTATTACTTAAAACCCTAATAAATCTAAGCTAGATTACCTTAAGATTTTACTTATAACTTTAAAGCGTATTTATAAAGAACTCTTTCCCTTATTAATAGTTAATATAGAGCTTTATTATTAGACCCTAAGTGCTATTTCTAGTGTTCTAGAATATAAATAAGCTAAATATAATTACTTACCTAGTTTTAAAGAACTTACTAAAGACCTCTATAAATTAATCTCTATTACTAAAGCTAATGAATTAGCTACTTAATTTACTTAATTTACTTAAAATACTACTAATACTAATAATTTAGAAGTAATATTTATAGACTACTACTATAGCTAACTATATAATTAATAAGGTTATAGTAAAGGCTATAGTTATTATAACTAAAGCTATAATAGTAAAAGATACTATATCTATAATAAGACTAGTTATTAGTTAATAAACTATATAAATAAAGAGCATTAAAACGTAAGAGAACACTAGTAAAAGAATAAAAGGTACTAAACACTACTTATAAAGAGAAAGTTCTAAGTATTCCTTATAGCTTATAAAGGCTAAGGACCTAAGGAAACTAATAACCTTACTAAAGGAGCTTAGGAATTAGCTAAAGCTTTTATTAAATTTAATAATAATAAAGATAAGGATAATAACACTAAAGAAACCTCTATATTAAAGTTTAACTACCTAAGTATTACCTAATTCTTTATATTAGGACTATAGCTAGATAATAATAATATTATTATAACCTTAAGAGACTAAGCCTTTAAACATGCCTTTCTTAAGTATAATTTATATAATAAAATAAAGATATCCTATATTTTAGAGAAATACTACTTTAATAAAGTCTTTAGAGAAATCTTACCTAATATAAGAGCTTTAGGAGTATTAATAGCTAGAATTAAATAAGTATAAGCTTTACTAAGATTAATACTATTACTAAAGATTAAACTAACTATAAAGAAAGAGATTTAATTTAGTGCTAGATCTATAATTCTATAAGGAGTAGTTAATATACTAACTAAATTAGGTAATATCCCTTTTATATAATTAACACTTATATACCCTTTTTATTCTCTTTAAATAATATAAATAGGTTATATATTAAGATTAATAACCTTATAAATATATTAATCTAAGGTAATAAGACTATTCTTATTATTAGGAAATAGGGATATCCTTAGTAAACTCTAGAAGCTAAAGAAATAGTAGCTTTCTATTTATTAGAGACAGAAATCCGCTAATTATATTATTATTTTAGTTACCCTTTAGTTTAATAGCTTATAAAGATACTATAATAAGCTAGTTATAATATTAAAAGTAAAGCTATTAAATAATTAACTAAAATTTGCTATTATTACTAAATAAATAAAAAAGCCCTAGGTAAATTTAAGTTTATAGTTAAAGATAATTACAAATTTAACTACAAGATTATTATTAATATTATTTAGATTAATAGCTAACTAGTTCTTTATATTATTAACTTTATAACTTTATTTTAAGTAGCCTAATTCCTTAATCTAAATAAGCAAAAGCCTATAATATTTAGAACACTCTATATAAATACTAGATTAATATATACTTAGGTCCCTTAGACTAGATTATCTATAATACTAGAAAGAACTTTATATTATTAGAATTTAAGTATTATATATAATTACTATTAATTAAGATTAATAAGGTCCTAGTTAAAGCTTATAATAGTATTAGAAAGGTTAAGCATTACTATAGACTATTAAGATAAGCCTATATAATTATTATAGACTCTATAGGCTAAGATCTTATGCCTAAATAATGCCTTTAAATAGCTATAAAAGCTATAAATAATTTAGTAAGCCTAAATAGCTTTATACTAACCCTTTTTGTCTTTAGTGTATACTTATAAATAACTAATAAGTTACTACTAAGTATATTTATTATTTAATAAGCTAAAGTAATCTATAAAGCTACTAATAAAGTCTAATAACTGTTATGGACTCGAGCTATGAGCTCGGGTCAATTACGGCTCCGGGAAGTACGCGGACTATGTGTGGCTAGGTTAGGGCTGTACGTAAACTATATATAGGCTACATATAAGTTACTATAAATCTAGGCTCTATGTAACTACTAGTATAGTTCCTTTCTTTTCTATAAGAATAATATTCTTACTTTAAATACTTATATATAGTAGCTATAAAGCTAGTTTATTATATATATTATTCTTTATTATAGAAATATAGTAACTAGTAAATATACTATTATTACCTAATAGAATAAATACTAATAAGTTATTATTACTTTAGGAACTAATTTAGTAATAAGTAAGGTAAATTACTTACCTTATAAAAAGGGATAATATAGTACTTATATTACCCTAACTTAAATATAAGCCTTTACCTATAGGTCCCTTATTTAATAGTAAAAGGGTCTTATTCTTAGTATAAAGGGGTCTTATAGCCTATAAGTTACTATTAGATATAGTATTTATTAGGAATAACTAGGATTAGTAGTGTTTTATATACTAGAACTTATTACCTAAGGTTTAGGTATAGATTATACCCTTTTTAAAAAGGATATTTTATTTACTATAACTTACCTTAGTTTCTTAGATACTTAGTAAAGATATTTAATAATCCTTATTAATAGGAATTAGCTATTATAAAACTTAACTAGTTAATATAGTAATAAAATAAATAATTTAGTAATTTCTATATTTATTTTAAATAAAAGCTAGTGCTTACTAAAGGACTTAGTTAGGCTAACTTAGTAAAGTTAGCTAAGCTATATATAGCGCTAAATAAGTAAATATAAGACTATAGTGTTAAATAGAATATACCCTAGGCTAATTATATAGCTATAGTAGCCTAGTTCTAAAGTATTATACTTAATATTAAGTCTTACTAATTAGAGAAGAAACACTAGATATATAAGTAAGGTAATTATATACCTAATCTAGCTAAGAAGGTATAGGATAAGAATATACTAATAACTAATATTTAATCTATAGGCACTATAAAAGCCTAGTAAGGACCTAGAAAGTCTATAAGATAGTAGAAGTTAGGTAATAAGGGGGTAGGAAATATACTAACTAGGTTACTTAAGATATACTTAATATATACTATAATAAAGGTAAATACCTATAGTGTAGCTTCTTTAGATATTTTATATTAGTATACACCTTATACCTTACTATTTACCTATAAAAGAAGTTATTTATTAATATTTATAATATAGAGAATATAACCTTTACTAACTTAGATATTAAATCTATAAAGTAATTAGGAAAAGAGTAACCCCTTTATTAAGTTATTTAATAAGGGATAAGGAATAGAGATATAAAGAGAATTTATAGTATATAGCTATTACTAATAAGGACTTTAAAGAGATTTAATAAAATATAGATTCCTTTCCCTTTCTAGTTTTTACTTTAATTAATAAAACTACCTTTATAAATACTTAAGTTAATATAAGTTATAACTACTATACTACTATAAGTAAATACCTAGTCTAAAAGTTTAATTAAAATACCTCTCTTTACTAACTAAGAGAATAGTTTATATAGTAATTAATATAAAATAAGGGGAAAAGAGAGCTATAAGAAGTGTTTATTTATATTATATATTATTTACTTTTAGTTAGATTTAAATAGATAGGAAATGCTAATTATAGCATATATAATCCTAGGGCTAATAAAATAACTAATCCTTAGTATACTATAAATAGAAAGGAATAGAATTAACTTAGATATAATATACTAATAAGTATATATAGGATTAGCAAATAACTTATAAATATAAGCTATAGCTAATAGGATAGTTAACTAACCTATAGTATTTATTCTAGGTTTAATCTTTATAAGAATAGTATATTAAGTAAAAAGGTAAAAAGAATATATTTAGCTTTATACTATAAGTCTATATAAAATTATATCTATCTTATAAATTAATATAACACTAAAGGCTATAGAGTAAGAGCTTCTTACTTCCTTACTAGAGGTATTATAGGACTTTAAGGATTTATTTCTAGAAAGTAAGGCAAATACCTTACTACTACACTAAAGGAAGTTAGATTACTATATCTATCTAAAATAGGATATAGATAGAAATAAGCTAGATTTACTATAGGTACCTTTATATAATATACCTTAAGAATATTTACTTAAAATTTAGAAGTAAGTAATAGACTTAATAAATAAGGGTTAGATTTAGGTAAGTTTATTATTAGTAATAGCCCTAGTATTATTAGTAAAGAAACCTAGGGGTAGTTAGAGGTTTTATATAAACTATTATACCTTAAATAAGGTTATAAAATAAAACTATTACCCCTTATTACTAGTAAAGAAAATATTATACTTATTATCTAAGGTAAGGTAGTTTATAAAGCTAAATATATAATTAGCTTTTTATTATATATAAATTACTAAAGGTAAAGAATATTAGATAGTATTCTATATAAAGTTTAGATTATTTAAATAGTTAGTATATCCCTTTAGGCTTATAAGTATACTTATAACCTTTTAGAGGTATATTAATAATACCTTAAGTAATATCCTAAATAACTATATTACTATATATCTTAATAATATTTTAGTTTACTTAGGTAAATTATAAAAGAACTATATATAAAAGGTTTATAGTATACTATTTAAGCTATAATAAGCTAGTCTAAACCTAAATATTAAGAAATATATCTTTATTACTAAAGAGGTTAAGTACCTTAGGTTTATTATTTAGGTAAGGAAGGTAATTTACCTAGATAAGGAGAAGATTATAGTAATTTAGGATTAAGAGGCTCTAATAAGGGTCTAAGGTATTTATAGGTTTCTTAGTTTTACTAACTTCTATTATAACTTTATATTAGGATTCTCTAATATTATAAGCCTCTTTATTAACCTAATAAAAAGGGAGTACCTTTTTACTAGATAAATAAGTATAATAAGGCTTTTAAAGCTCTAAAGGTAGCCTTTATATTATATCCTATCCTAACCTAATAAAACCCTAAGAAGGATATATTAGTTAAAGTAAATTATTTAGGAATAGCACTAGGTAGCTACCTTTTCTAGTTTAGTAATAATAGTATCTTATATTTAGTAGCTTATTATTTAGCTTAATTATAGCTTACTTAATAGAATTATATAATATATAATAAGGAATTATTAGTAATTATCTCTTACCTTAGAGTATAGTTAGTAAAGCTATAGAGTATAAGTAAGCTATTTATAATATTAATAAACTATAAGAACCTAAAGTACTTTATAGCCTTAAAAGAGATATTAGAATAATAGGTATAATAAGTAAAAACTCTAGTACTTTTTAACTTTTATTTATAATATAGACTAAGTATATAGGTAAAGTAACTAGATATATTATTAAGATATTACCTAGATAGGCTAAAGATAGAAAAATAAAGGTATTAATTATATACTTAGTAATAAGTGCTATAAAATTTAGTTTTAAATAGGGATAACTATATATAAGCCTTAGACTTATTATAGTAGTAAATAGGGTTCTTACTAGAATATTAATATTTATAGATAAGTACCTTTAATCTCTATAGGATTAGTCTATAACTTAAGATAAATCTTATAGGTTATAGCTTAATATAGTTATAGCTAAAGCTAGGAGGTTCTTAAATACTACTAACACTAAAGAGTAAATTATAAATTATTAAATTAGTATAAAAGGAGCGTTTTAATTTTAAGGGTAAATATAGGTTTCTAAATAGGAACTATTAACTATAATACTAATTTAATATATTTATAACTTACCTTTACTAAGCTACCTAAGCTAGAATATAACTTTTAAGGTACTTTAAAGAGACTTTTATTAGAATAGTATATTATAGAATATAGCTTATTTTATATAGAATTATTACTACTATAAGGGATAGAAAAGCTAGTAGCTATAATAAGGCTTACTAAAGCTAATCTTACCCTCTAATAGATATTAGTTATAGATATTTATTAACTTTATAACTAACTTTCTAGCCTAAGACTAGGATAATCTATAGTTCTTAATAGTTATTATAAATAGACTATTTAAGTATATATAACTAGAGGTAATAATATTAATAAAAGCTAAGGTATATATAAAATAATTTAAGTATTACTAGTAGTAGTTCTATAGGTTTCCTATATAAATTATTATAAACTATAGGTTAGACTAGCTTAGTACTTTTTACACTAAGCTTTATAAAAAGTTAGTATATAATAATTACTTTCTATATCTTACTACCCTTAGATAAATAGTAGTATAAAGAGAGCTAACTAGGAAGTATAAGTAATACTATAAGTAATACTATCCTTCTCTTAGTTTAAGTAACTAGATTATTTACTAGCCTATTAGCTAGTATTAAATAATAGGGATTCTTTAGTAATAGGAGTTAGTATAAATATAGCCTTATATAGCTTTAATATACCTATAATTTAGGAGTTATTATCTATAAGGCTATTTACTACCTTAGTAAAGAGAAAGGCCTAGGCTTTCTTATAATACCTAAAGAATAGTATAAATCTAATATAAGCTATAATAGCTTTTATCTAGTAATAATAATAAGAAAATATAAATAGTAGCTATAAACTAGTAAAATATTTTTAAGTTAAGGACTATATATAATTAAGCCTTTAAAATATTAAGATAAATTACCCTTATAAGAAGCTAAATTAGGTTATAGCTAAGTATAAGGTAGTTAAGGTCCTTATACCTTTAACTATTAAACTTAATATTCTAAGGGAACTATACCTTATCTTTTATATAAATTTAGTATAGTAAGTAGTAAATAATTTATTACTAAGTTAAAACCTAGCTAATAAGTAGCCCTTACTAGAACTAGTAATAATAAATACTAATAAAGATCTCTTAGAGTAGTAAGTAAAGGATATTTTTATAGCTAAAAATACACTAAGTTAAGGATTAAATTAGAATATCTTAGTTAAATAAAAAGGATATATATAGCTAACTTAGGAGCTATTAGAAAGTATATAAGATATAGAGACACTAGACTAATTTAAGTTATAATAAGGTAATATATAAATAAATAATAGTAGTAAAGGGTATAATTTAATTTACTTATAAAATATTAGGGCGCTTATTTTCCTTCTAGTATATATATACTATAATATTATTTTTCTACTAAAAATATAAGAAAAATAAAGAAAAAATAAAAATATTTAGGAAAAGGAGGGATTATTATACTTTTTCTTATACTAGTAATACTTCTTAGTAAGGGTATAAGCTAGCTCTATAATAGTTTTAGTTAGGGTATAGGTATTAGCTAATATTTACTATATATTAGTATTACTTACTTCCTAAGTAAAGAGAGATTAGGTTAAGCTATTATTTATAGTCCTTATACTATAAAAGAATTTAATAGCTATATTATTTTATTTATAGTAAGTAAGTATAGTTTATATAAAAATAAGTTACTATACCTTAAAGGTACCTTAGGTATAAGTAATACCTATAAGGAAAGAAGCTAAAGGCTATACCTTAGTAAAATTAATTTAAGTAATAGTAAGTATATTATTAAAATATTTATAATAGTAAATAAAGGTTTTAGTAAGGATAGTATAGTATCCCTTAATAAAGCTAGATTACTTTATAGCTAGGGATTTAATAGCCTAGCTAATAGCTAAAAGGTTTTTTAAATACTTAAAAGTATAATATAGCTTAGAATTAGTACTATATAAGTATATTTCCTAAATATATAAATATTATATAACTTAGTATAGGCTATAGGCTTAATTTATACCTAGAGTATAAGTATATTCTCCTTTTATTTAGAGATTATTTATATATAAGCTATAAAGGAACTTATACTCTTTACTATTAAAAAGAGCTTTATTATTAAAGTTACCCTCTAAGATATACTTACTAAGATAAGTGCCTTTACCTAAGCTAAGAGAAGAAGAAAAAGAGAGTAAAGGTAAAGTAAAGGTAGTAATAAATAAGGTAATAATAATATTAGTTATAGTAAAGGTAAAAGGGAAGTAAAAGGAAGTTTAAGCTTAATAAGAGAAAGTAAAAGGATATATAAAAGATATTATAATAATAATAAGGATAAAAGAGTTAGGAATTATAAAGGAGAATAGAAATATTTATATTTTTAAAGATATAGGTTTAGCTTTAGTTAAAGTATATTTTATTTATATTTATAAAAGCTAGCTAGGGATAAATAAAGGTAATATATTATATAATTTTCTAATAGGTAGTAAGTAATAAGGGAGTTATTTAAGGTAAAGTTAGAATTTAGTATATAAATATTAAGATATAAAATTAAAGTAAGGGTAAGAAACTAAATAAAGTATAAAAATAGTAAGGGTAAGTATAAAAAGGGATAGGCTAGTATTATTAAAGGTAAAGTTAAGTTAAAGTAAATTTACTTATATAAAGGAAAGGTTAAGGTAAGGTAAATCTATACTAAAAATTTTATAGCTTATATAGAGAATTTATAACCCTAAGGGCTACCTTACTTACTAAGAAATACCCTTACTTATACTAAAAGGGAGGCCTATATATAGGGGACTATATTTATTATTTACTTATATTTATATAGTAAAGAGAGAAAGGAAGGGGGTAAGGGGTAAGTAAGGGAGTATATTATAGACTTAAGCTATAAGCTTAGGTTAATTATAGCTCTAGGAAGTATATAAACTATATAGCTAGGTTAGGGCTATATATAAACTATATATAAGCTATATATAAGTCACTATAAATCCAGGCTCTATGTAACTACTAGTATAGTTCCTTTCTTCTTCTATAAGAATAATATTCTCACTTTGAACGCTTATATGCAGTAGCCATAAGGCTAGTTCATTACAATAACTTCTAGTAAAGTAATAAGTTTATAATACTTTATAAACCTATAATAGCCTAAATACCTTACTTACACACTAGCTTCCGCTATAGTTAGATATATATATTTAGAGAGAAAAGAATAAATAGTATAAACCTTATAGGCTTCTTACTACTAATAGAGAGACTTATATCCTTTAAATACCTTAAGGACTAACTAAATTCTAGTTAATAGTAGTTAAACTATATTACTATAACTTATACTAAGTTAAAGAACTCTAAGAATTAATACCTAAAGATAAAGACTAGGCTATAGTAAATAATTAACTTATTACTAAAGAAGCTACTTCTAAAGCTTTAGAAGGAAATAAGGAAGTTTTATAAGCTAAGAGAAAATATAGTAAACTATAAAAGAAACTTATAGTTTATTTTAACTAAGAGAAATATAAAGCCTAAAACACTAAATATAAATTTAGTATAATAGTGTTTCTTATAAATAAAGATTAAGATAAAGCTTTAATAAAGAAACTTATATTTAATAAAACACTAAGTAAAGTATTTCTTATAGTAAAGGAAGATGTGAGAACAATGGTAGCTAGGCAAGAGGTATAGGGGCTCTAGTATATTAACTAAAGCTTGCTAGGTCTAAGTGTGTTATACATACGAGCCACTGCTTTATAGCTAGTGGCTCGCTAGTGTTATATAGGCCTAGCCCTAGGGCCTAGCCTACCCGCGGGGTACGCTAGTGTAGCGCTAGTGCACTAGGTATTATAAGTAAGGCCTTATAATTACCCCTTACTTATAGCTAGGCTTCTAAATAGCTTCTACTAGCTTTTATATAGCTATTTACTAAGTAACTAATAATTAAAATAATAATAAATAATAGATAGTGTTTAAGTATAAATTTACTTATAATACACTATTATCTTATATACTTTTCTCTCCTATATCTATAGATATTTCTATAATATATTATTATACCTTAAGTTATTATAACCTTTCTCTTATTAATTACCTTACTTTTATTATAAAGACTAACTATATTCCCTTAAAGGAATATTTATATATATATTATTTACACACTAGATATATAAAGTTTAAGAGAAGCCCCTTATCTAAGCCTAAATTACCCTAGATTAACTATTAATTCCCTTAACTATTATTTACTATTATTATAGTAAAACATTCTAAACACTATATTTAGTACTATAAGTATAGTAATACTTATAACACTATTAGTATACTACTATTCCTATATCTTTTAGTCCCTTATTACTAATACCTCTAGTATAAGCTATAGCTATAATAAAAGGAGATTTCCTAGATTTTCTAGCTCTTTTAAACTAGGTATAAATCCTTATAAATACCCTTAGTAAAGATAACCCTAAAAACCCTAAGGACTATACCTTTTAGTAGACTCTTACTATAGTTTTACTAAGGCTTACCTTAGTTTAATAATAGGTTTTAACTATACTAATATAGTATATTATATTATATTTAGTCTTACTAAGGCTATAAAGGTTTACTAGGTTTATCTCTTTCTCCTAGGTTTACTAGTCTCTTACTTATATTTTAGGGTAAGATATATTAATTTTATATAATTAGTATATTATTTCCTACTAGTAACTTTTAGTTATAATATTTCTAAGTCCTATCCTAAGGGTAATAAGTGCTTTATCCCCTTTTATTACTTATTTACTAACCTTTTTATAGTAAAACTATTATAAACTTTATACTACCTAGAAAGTAAAAATAACTTTATATTTAAGGTCTTATAACCTAGGTTTTATACCCTAGAGTATAGTAAAGCATTGCTTTTACTTAGTAATATAAGAGATAATTATAGGGGATAAAAATAACACTAAGTACCTTATTTATAGTAGTTAGGTTTTTAGGTATATAAGGGCTATAATAAAGGGGTTTCCTTTAAGTCTTCTTACTTTATAGGTATATTTTATTTTTATTTTTAGTAAGTAATCTAAGGTTTCTAGTTTAGAGTGTAATAGTAGCTAGTAAGGCTAGGCCTTTTTATAGGAATATTATATCTCTTTACTTATAACTTACTTATATTTTATTACCTTTCTTATTTACTTTACTTTAGTAAAATACTTAAATTATACACTAAGCGCTCTCTATATCTTTTACTAGGACCTATTAGTTATATTTACTAGGCTAACTCTTTTATTTTATAAGGTATTTATTACCTTTATAGGTCTTCCTATAGTCCTTAACCTCCTTAATTTTATACTTATTATCTTTATCCTTAAGGTCTAGTATTAGTATCTCCTTATCCCTAGTGTCTTTATAGTAATTCTATAGCTTTAATAAGCTAATATAGAATATATTATATAGTTAATTATACTTTTAAGTAATATAAGTTAGTATACTTATTTACCTATAGTATTAAGTATTTAAAATAGCCTAATAAACCTAGGGATTAGCTTCTATTTTATCTCTTTAAGCCTAATATTCTTTACTAATAGTAATACTAGGTTACCTCTTTTAAGGTTAATAGCTAGTGGTATTTATTATAGTACTTTACCTAGGTTTTAGTAGCTTTTACCTAGTTTTACTTTAATTACTCCCTAATTTTATATAGCTTTATAATATATATATAGGCTTCTAGTACCTCCCTTTCCTAAGTCTTACCCCTAAGAGCTAAATAAAACTTAGGTAAATAGCTTATAAGGGAGTAGTTTAGTAAGTAGCTTATAGTTCTATTTACTATATTATTATAGGCAAATTAAGCTATTAGAAGTAGCTTAGGCTATATTTACTAGTTTTCTATAATAAAGCATTAGAGGTAATGCTTAAGTACTTAGTTTATTCTCTTTATTTAGCTATTAGTTTAGGGGTAAAATACTATAAAAAGCCTTTATTTTATATATAATAAGTAGTAAAGGTTTAACTAAAATTAGCTTATAAAGACTAATCCCTTATTAGATATAATGCTCTCTAAGGCCTTAAATTATAGCTTAATTTCTTTATAGAAAAGCTTTACTAGTTTAGCTATATTAATTATAGTAATTACTAGTAAGAAGATAAAGTACTTAGTAAATTAGTTTATAATTACTAGGATTATATTAGTTTCTTACTTACTTACTTATATAATAGGTAATCCTATAATAAAATCTATTAAGATCTTTACTTATAGTTACCTTAGTATTAGTAAGGATTTAAGGCTCCTATATAAGTAATGCCTTTTAGCTACTACCTATTAGTAAACCCTATAGCTTATAATATAATCTAATATAGACTTACTTATAGCTAGCTACTAGAAGTAATACTTTAATAGCTTAAGAGTGTGCTTAGTCCTAAAGTAACTTACTAGTAAATTATTATAGTATAGCTATAAAAGCTTCTATTATAAGATAGGCTCTAGGGAATAACTACCTAGTCTTAGTATATTAGGAGGCCCCTTATACTATATAACTATAAACTAGCTTTTCCCTCCCTTTCTCTAGGGAGTTTATATTACCCTTTTATCTTTATAAATCTAAGTCTTTATCTTATACTTTCTATAGTAATTACACTAATAGTTTATTTAGTCTAGATTAGTAAGGATTTAGTAATATAATAGTCCCTATATCTCTTATACTATACTAATATCTTAGATATATATTACTTTCTCCTAGAAATCCCCTTATTTAACTAATCTTTTACTAGATTTATAGTAACTAACTAGCCTCTTAGCTAGGCTACTCTAGCCTCTTTATCTTTTACTATAAGGGCTAGGGTATTTTCCTTCCCTAAAGGTATCTTACTAAGCCTCTCTATAAAGACTAGGGTATTTTCCTTCCTTAAAGGTATTTTACTATATTTTCTTTAATATATTAGTATCTCTTTTACTACTAGTTCTTTAGTAATTACTATCTTTTTCTAAAGTTCTAGTAAAAGTACCTTATTTATTAGGGGTTTACCTTTATAATTAAACCTTCTTAATAGAGTATTTATAGGGTTACTTTTCCTTAGTTTATACTTAATTATAAAGTAAAAGAGGTAAAGGAATATATACTATTTAGCTTACCTTTTATTTAACTTTTATTACCTTATAAAGGTCTATAGGTTATAGTAGTCTAATAAGACCTTAACTAGGGTTACTATACCTTTAATATAGTATTACTAGTATTTAAATAACTTTACTATAGTAAGTAACTTTTAATTAGCTATACTATAATTATACTTAGTATTTATAAACTTCCTTAACTAAAAAGCTACTAAATACTAGTAGCCCTTATTATTTTATTAAGATAAAATTCCTACTATTATAAAGACTAAAGTATTTATCTTAATATACACTAGTTAACTTAGGTTATAATAATAGAGAAAAAGCACTTACTAAAAGGTATCTTTTAGTTAGCTAAAAGCTAGCTACTTCTTTACTTTAAATATAAACTTCCTAGTTTAAATACTATTTTAACTACCTTTTATTAATATATATAAGGGTACTATAATCCTAGAGTATTTATAAATAAACTATTAGTAAAAGTTATAAAATCCTAAGAAAGACTATATATCCTTAAAGCTTATAGGCTTTTTCTAGTTTTAGATTATAGTAACCCTATAAGTATCTATTAAAATCCTATTAACTAATAGAATAAACCCTAGGAATTTCACTAATTCCTAGTAAAATAAATACTTTAAGGGTTTTATATATAGCTTTACTAACCTTATATACTCTAAGACTTCCTTAATATATATAATATATTTTTCCTATATTTTTAAAAAAATAAAGATATTATCTAGATATACTATATAAATAGTATTAACTAGCTTATAAAGTGCTTTATAAATATAGCTTTAAAAGGTAGCTAGGGTATTAGTTAAACTAAAGAGTATTATAAGGTATTTATAGTATTTATATTATATATAAAATATAGTTTTTATTTATTACTCTTTTTAATATAAATTTAATAGTAAGTATTCTTAATATTAATCTTTAAGAAAAAGTAAGCCCCTTAGCACTAGTCTAGGATTTCTAAAATTAAGGGAGAGTGTAGTAATTCTTCTATATTACTTTATTAAGTCCCTAATAATTTATATATAGTTAAAGTGTTCTATTTTTCTTTAGTATAAATAGGATAAGTATACCTATAAGGCTCTTAGAGAGTCTTATCTAGCCTTTCTATAGGTTTTTATTAATATATTTATAGAGCTTCTTTAGCTTACTTTAAGAGAGAGAGTAAATTAGCTTATATAAAGGCATTACCCTTAGTGTTAGGTTAATTATATAGTTAGTTACTTTTCTTAATAGTAAACTCCTTACCTTATCTAATATAAATATATCTTTATACTTATATAGTTTCTTAGAGATATCTTTAATAGTTTTATATACTTTTACCTTCTTATTATCTTTAAGGGTAATAAACTTATCTTTTATACCTCTTATAATAGTATATATAATAGTCTTATTATATATTACCTTTATAAATTTATAAGGAGTTATAAGTAAAAGGCCTTTTTCTCTTTTTAAACTATTACTCTTATAAGTATAAGTAAAGGTATATATATTCTTCTATAAGTATATATATTCTAATTAATATAAGGCTTCCCCTTACTCTTAGGTCTTTATTTATAGTTATATATAGTAACTTAAGGTTCTTTTTTTCTTTTAAGTCCTTAATAATAATAGGTATTTTATAGATACTATATTAAGGGACTATAAAGGCCCTTACTACCTTAATAATAGGCACTATAGCCTTAGCCTAGTTAAGCTTATAGTTTTTATAAATTTAGTACTAATAATATTAATCTTAGTATAGCTATCTAGATTTACTACTATTTTAATATCTTTTTACCTATAAATAGTAACTAGTATATAAAATTAATACCCTATTAGTACCTTAGTATTTAAGGTAAAGGTAAGGGTATTTACTTTTACCTTAGGAAGTTTCCTTAGCTTTCTTAGGGCTTTTCTTTAGCTTATTATAATTAAATATAAGATACTTTATACTATTATAGTTATAATATTACCTCTTATCCTTAATTTTACTATTATTTAGGTAAGTAATTAGACCCTTTTCCTAGTTCTTATCCCTTTAGTCCTTATAAGGTCTATAACCTTAGGGAGAGTTATTTCTATAATACTAGGGTTTTTATTTAGGCCCTTATCTCCTAAATACTTAGGCTTTTACTTACTCTTTAGTATAGCCTCCTAAAATTACTATATAAGTTATATAACCTTTTCTTAAGTCTTTTCTATAATAAAGATATATAGATTAATATAGTCCTATAGTTTAGGGAGTAATTTTATAAAGAATATAAGGGTATAGGACTTTTCTATAGCTTTTTCTAGGTATTTCTCTAGTAAATCTAAGTAAATACTAAATTTAATAAGGCTTTAGCCCTTATATTACTTTATATTTTCTAGCTATATAGCTATTTAGGTATTATAATTTATAGAGTCTTAGAGTAATATAAGGGTCTAAGTCTAGAATTTATTCTAGTTATTCTTAAGGTTATCTTAGCTATTAGCCTATTATTCCTTAAGGTATTTATCCTATCTTACCCTATAGTTAGTATATATATAGTTAAGTGTAAAGAGAATCTTTTAGTAGTTATATTAGTACTTTTTCTTTACCTTATTAAAGGTATAGTTTAGGTTATTAATCTATATCTTATACTTCTATAAGTTTATAAGGTATTAAAGGTTAGTAATATTTTAGACTTTAACCTCTTAGCTACTATAGTTTAAGAAAGTGCTAGCTTTTTACTACCTTTTTACCTATTTTTCTCCTAAGTTAAGCTATAGTAAGTTAATAAGTTCTTATTCTTAATCTTATAGTTTTTAAAGTTATTTTAGCTAAGTAATTTACTTTATTATTACTATAGCTTTAGTACTAAGGGTAAAGGGTTTAATCTTAAGTATAGTCTTTATAAAATATAGTATATTCTTAGCTATAGTATTACCCTTATTTAATTAGTTCTAGTTATTATCTAATATTACTCTAGTAAATTAAATAGTTCTCTCCCTTATATTACTCTTAGGTAGCTAGTAAGTAAAGCTTTAGAATTATAAGAATAATAGTAGCTAGGTAAGAGGTATAAAGGCTCTAGTATATTAACTAAAGCTTACTAGGTCTAAGTGTGTTATATATGTGAGTTACTGCTTTATAGCTAGTGGCTTGCTAGTGTTATGTAAGCCTAGCCCTAGGGCCTAGCCTGCCCGCGGGGTGCGCTAGTGTAGCGCTAGTGCACTAGGTGTTGTGAGTGGGGCCTCACAGAAGAAGCTAATTAGAATTTAGCCCTTTAGTTATATTAAGAAAGGAAGATTATAACGCTAGGTAAACCCTTTAAGTAATTAGACTAGGTAGAAATTAATACCTTATAAGCCTATAATATATTTAAATTTATACTCTTTAATCTAATAAAATATAGTAGTAAGAGACTCTTTAAATCTTATATAGTTAGAGAAATTAAAGGTAAAGGAACTATAACACTATATAAGAAGTTATAGCTTATAATTTAAGGAATAAATAATAAAGGAAAGGAAGTAATCCTAACCTAGTTACTAATAATCTAATGTTTAAGTTAGTAATTAATTATAGTAATCTTACTATTACTTAGATAATAAGGAATTATCCTTTAGATTTAAGATATTATATAGGCATATATTTAAGCAAAAATAAAACTTACTAGGATAATTATTATAATACTACTAGAATAGATTACATATCTACTTCCTAAAGGCATAATAATAGAAGTTATTAAGCCTTTATATAGAATTACTAAAGCAAGAACTTACTAGTAAGTAACCTATTTTTATTATTATAAAGACTAGCTTAAGATAATCACTTTAATGTATAATCTATACTTATTAATTATAGCTAAGAATAAAAATAACCTCTTTAGTGTAGTTAGTATATAAACTAATAATACGCTAGGCCTTAGTAATTAAGACTTTTATAACCTTAAAGAAAGAGAACTTAAGAAGGCAAATTTCTTAGTAAAACTAAAGCAAAAGCTCTTAGCTAAGAATCCCTTATCTTTAATAGTTATATCCTTACGCAAAACACTAATAATTTAATAGAACTACATTAGAAAGGTTAAAGCAAGAAGATTAAGCAAATTAACCTAAAGGTAATAACTATAAAGTAAGATTATATTAAATAGTAAGCCTAAGGAAGTTATATTATAACTATCTATTAGCCTAAAGCCCTTTATAACCTCTTAATCATAGCATAACACTAGGATCTAACTACTAATAATATAACTTAATTAAACAAATACCTTAATTAGTAAATCTAATATTAAGAGCAAGGTCTATGCTATATCCTCTAGACCTTAAAAACATAAAGTTATTTATATTTATAGATAGATCTCTTACTAATAATAAAGATTTAAGTTCCTAGATAGGATATATAATTATTATTAGCAATAAAGAGGCATAAGAGAACGCATTTATATTAAAAGGTAATATTATTATATATAGCTTAATAAAGAGCAAATATATAACCTATAGTGCCCTTACCTCTAAATTATATATAATAGTATAAGGCGCTAATATAGCCTATGTAATTACTATAACTCTATATATAATCATAGACTAACTAAAGATTAATCGCATCCCTATAATTATTTATATAGACTCTTTTTATTATATAAATGCCTTATAAAGCTAGGCTTTATAAAAGAGAAATACCTTATAATTAATATTATAGCCCTTTAGTAATTATATAAGCGCTATAAGATTTATAAGATCCGCTAGATTAATAGAAATAATAACCTTACTAACATAATAATAAAGGCATCTCTAAATAAAAGCCTTAAGACCTTTATTAACATAAATAAAGCTATAATTTATATTAAAGGCTAGGTAAAGAGGCTAGAGACTAGATAAACTAGACAAAAGTCTAGGTTAACTATTGCCTAAGCTAATAAGAGGCTTATATTCGCTAATTAGATTCACTTATATTTACTTTCGTTTTTATTGCGTTTTTAAGCTTTTAAAGCTCTTAATCTTGCCCGCTTTCTAATCTATAGATTAACCTCTCTTTCTTTTCCCTTTTATTAATAACTAATAAAAGCCTAAATTTAATATCTAGGCTTACTTTTCCTCTAATAGGCTTATAAGTAAGTTATATATATCTTAGACTTACTTGTTTCCTTTTTAATGTTTATATTTACTTTTCCTTACTTTCCTTTTAAAAAGAGAAGATTACTAGTGTTATAATAACTAGGTTAACTATAGGTTAACTACTAAGGAAAGTAAAGCATATATAGTAATGCCACGCTATAATTAGCTACACCTATACGCAAGGCACACACATAACTCGCAATCCCCCTTTTCTTATAGCTATATAACCCTCTAGATAGCTTCCTTTAGTTAACTAATATTATACCTTTAAAGAGACCCTTTATGCACTAGTGCATTCTATTACAATAGCCTTAGTAGCACTAACATATAGTATATAAAGATTATAAGGTTTTTAACTACTAGGTAAAGTAATAAGAGGACTATAATTACTATATGGCTTAAAGAATAGTTACTAAAGCATAATAGTATAAACTAAAGGATAGGTGTTACGTGGCGGAATGAAGGAGGCTAATAAAAGACTAGATTCAGACATTAATAGCAGAATATAACTTACTTCTTATATTACACACTGCCCCTAATAGTAGCTTTCACAAGTGAACTTAGTATGATTTATAACCTATTAGATCCGTTAGCCCTCTAATGGATTTAACCTTATATTATGTATAACTAGCACGTAATAAGTAGTAGTAATTAGAGATTCTTTTATTATGCCTTTCTAGAAACCTAGAAACAAAACCTTATATCTAAAACTAACTATTTATAACGCTAATTTGCAAACCTTTAGGTTAGCTTTCTAGTTACTAAAAGCAAACTATAACTTATCCACTAGTTTTAGGCTTTTAATAACGTAAACCTAAGTTTTAAGTATTAAAAATAATAACTTATTAAAACTAATAAATAAGAAGATTTAATTAAACTTATAAGATATAAATTTAATAATAAAGTAGTAAAAAGACATAAATACTTAATACATTAAGATCAGAGTATTGCACTACAATGTGTAGTGTAGTGTAGTTTTTGTAGTGTAGTGTAGTTTTTGTAGTGTAATGTAGTTTTTGTAGTGTAGTGTAGTTTTTATAGTATAGTATAGTTTTTATAGTGTAGTATAGTTTTTATAGTGTAATATAGTTTTTGTAGTGTAATGTAGTTTTTGTAGTGTAATGTAGTTTTTGTAGTGTAATGTAGTTTTTATAGTGTAGTGTAGTTTTTATAGTGTAGTGTAGTTTTTGTAGTGTAGTGTAGTTTTGTAGTGTAGTGTAGTAACTACACTATAAACTACACTACACTACAAACTACACTAACTACAAGCTAAAAAAACAAAACTACACTAACTACAAACACTACAAATGTAGTGTTAGGTAAAAAAAAGTGGGACTTTTTATTAGTTATTATTATTACAAGGATTAAAAGAAGGCTAGTTATATAAAAGCTTTTATTATTACCTATTTTACCTAATTAGTTATATAATTTATAATATTATACTATTTTAAGGATTTTACTATAACTAGGGTTATATATAATATTATACCTCTTTAATAATACTATTATACTTAATACTTTATTTTACTAATATAACTTAAAGAAAAACCTTCTTATTATATTATTTACTATTATTACTAATTATTTTATATTTCTAGAAATTATTACTATTACTTTTAATTAAAAAAGAACTTAAACTCAAGTAAATAAATAAAATAAACAACTAATAAACTTAATAGGAATAGCTTATAATAGCTTATAATAGCTTATAATAGCTTATAATAGCTTATAATAGCTTATAATAGCTTATAATAGCTTATAATAGCTTATAATAGCTTATAATAGCTTATAATAGCTTATAATAGCTTATAATAGCTTATAATAGCTTATAATAGCTTATAATAGCTTATAATAGCTTATAATAGCTTATATTACTAATATTACTTATATTACTTATATTACTTATATTACTTATATTACTTATATTACTTATATTACTTATATTACTTATATTACTTATATTACTTATATTACTTATATTACTTATATTACTTATATTACTTATATTACTTATATTACTTATATTACTAATATTACTTATAATATTATTAGTGTTAAAGTTTAATTAAAAATAAATAACTAATAAATAAATAAAATATAAATACTAGTAAGTATAATTAAATTACTATAGAAAAAGCTAGACTTTTTAGTTATTTAATATTTTAAGGTTTTTAAAATATTAATAAAATAAAATTCTTTTCTCTTTTATATTTTTAATATTATAGTAAATTAGTAATACTAATTATAGTAATTATAATATATTACTAAAAAGTAAGCCTTAGTATTATATCTAAAAATAGGTTAAACTTATTATAATTAAGGTTATTAAAGTTATTATAGTTACTATAGTAATTATAGTATGTTTAATACAAGTGAGTCCTTATATTATTTTTAAAAATACATTTAACTAATTATAATTAAGGTTATTAGAGTTATTAGAGCTCTTATAATAATTATAGTATATTAAATAAAAGTGAGTCCTAGTATTTTTCTATAATTAGGTTAAACTAATAGTAATTAAGGTTATTAAAGTTATTAAAGCCTATATAATAATTATAGTATATTCTTTAAAAGTGGGTCCTTATATTATTTTAAAAGTGGGTCCTTATATTATTTTAAAAATAAGGTAAACTTATTTTTTATACCTTAATTTAGTTATATATCTTAATTAAAATAATACTATTAGTTATATATTAATACTTTATAAATATTACTATATTATATTCTCTCTTTATATATTATAGTAATAAGATATATAAAGTTACTTTATATAACTTCTTAAAGCTTTAGAAGTATTAAGCTAAAAGTAATATTTAATTAGTTTAAATATTAAATAAATAGTTTAAGCTTTTTTAAGTCTTTATTATATTACTTATAATATTTAAGTACTATATATATATTTTATTAACTTATAGTTATTTATTTAGATTTCTTAATTAACTTTATAATATAAGTTTAGGGTATTTTTAATTATATTAATAATAATAATTTTTAGAAATGTAAAATAATTAATAATAATAGTAAATAATATAATAAGAAGGTTTTTCTTAAAGTTATATTAGTAAAATAAAGTATTAAGTATAATAGTATTATTAAAAAGTTATAATATTATATATAACCTTAGTTATAGTAAAATCCTTAAAATAGTATAATATTATAAATTATATAACTAATTAGATAAAATAGGTAATAATAAAAGCTCTTATATAACTAACCTTTATTTAATCTATATAATAAGCTTAGCTAATAAAAAGGCCCACTTTTTTTCCCCACCTAACACTACATTTGTAGTGTTTGTAGTGTAGTGTAGTTAGTGTAGTTAGTAACTACACTAACTACAAGGAAAAAAACTACATTATAATAACTACAAGTAAAAAAAACTACACTACAAATACAAGATTTTCCTAAAAACTACACTAACTACACTACAAACAATACTCTGATTAAGATCCTCCTATTTATTAGAATCTAATAGATATGTAAGCTATATATCTTACTTAGAAGTAAGTAAGATCTTATATTCTAAAAGCTAAATCTAAAGGATTCCTTAATAAATCTAATAGATTAAAAGGTAGTAAGGTATTAGAAAGATAATCTAAAAGTATTACTAGCCTAGCCTATAATACTATAACCACTAAAACTAAGAAAAGTATAGGGAAGGATAAAAATAATAAAGGAAAGGGGATTAAAAACTATCCTAAAAATAACACTACTATTTAGTGTACTAAACCCCTAACTAGCTAATAGAGCTATATCTAAAAGACCTATAGCTAGGACCCTTAGGGAACCTATTAGATTTAGGGAACTTTATAACCTATAGCTAGAACCTTTAGGAACTTACTAAATTTAAGGGAACTTTACACTAAGACTAGTAAATCTAATACTATAAGGGTACTTTAGGAGGTAATAGAATAGTAATAGGCTATATAGTAAGTAATAATAGCTAAGATAGTAGTAAGAATAAACTAGCTAGTAATAAGGTTAATAACTAAAATTTAAAGCTAGTAAAGTGTAAGTGCCTTAGTAGATTTAACGCTATTAGTATAAAATACTACCTAGGGAATGTTATATTTACTAGATAACTAGGGTTAGGATAATAGTTATTCCTATGCTAATATAGGACCGTTAGCATAACTAATATAACCACAATACTAGTAACTATAATACTAGTAACCGCAATACCTATAACTATAATACTAGCAAGGATTTGTATAGTAGTAGGTAAATCCTTATTAAAAGTAGTAAGCATTATATCCCCTAACTAAGGATAGTATACTAGCCCTAGAAACTAGAGGAGGGCGGATCTAGCGCCTAATTAAGATTAATATAGTTAGCGAACGGAAAATGTAAAATAGAATGTGAATTTAATATAGAAAATCACGGATATTACGCATTTTAAGCCTTATAATAAGCTAGAAGAGATTAATAGTAACCTTATTATATATAATAGAAAGTAAACTATTTTCTATAATATTAAATTATAGGTCTAGGCGGTTAAAGATTATCTATATTATACTAATCCTAGCTAATAAGATATTATTTAGAAAAAGATCTAGATGTTATTCTAAGGAGATATAATAGTATAGTACTAATAATATCTTAATTTAGGAGAATAGAATACTATATTTAGTGAAATATTAAGAGTGTTTATAGTAGTCTAGAAGGAATTTAGTATTTAAGTCTAAGATATAATAGTATAGCTTAATAAAGTAGAATACACTAAGGAGGATATTATAAATAAAGTATCTTTTTATAAATTTATATTAAAGATTTTTTAGTATACTAGGGCAAATAGTAAGATAACTAATTATTAGCTCCTAGTGCGCTTATGCCTTAAACTCTATCTAGGACAGAGCATTGCATTACATTACATTACATTGTGTAATGTTTGTAATGTAATGTATTTAATACACATTACATTATATTACACATTATATTATATTACATTACACCCTCCTTCAAACATTACATTACATTACATGTAATTATTTGTAATTAAATGTAATTATTTTTGATTTTTAATATTAAGGTTAAATAATTAGATATAAATACTAAAAAGGTAATCTAAGTATTATAAAGGGTTATTAAGTATATATAAGGTTTTATAACTTAATTTATATATAATATACCTAAGAAAACTAATAAAACCTATTTTATAAGCTTTCTTTAAAGAAAAAAACATATAACTAAGCAAATAAGCTATATATAAGTTAGTACAAAATATAACAAGACCCACTTTTAGACCCACTTTTAACAAGACTATATAACTAAGTAAGTAAGCTAAAAATAGTATAAATTATTAGACTTACTTTTAAAGCTTATTTTTAATATATATAATATTAAAGAAAATATATTATATATATTATTAATATCTTATATATAATTCTTAAGGCTTTTATTAGTAGCTTTTCCTAGGTTTTTACTTTTCTTTTAGCTTAAAAAAACTTAAAAGCTAATATAATTATTTATAATTATAATAAAATTTTTATGTAGCTAGGAAACCTTTCATTAAATAAATTAAAATACTCTCTTTATAATAAAAACTTATATATATATATATATTATTATTAGAGTTTTAGTCTAATTATTATATAATAATAAATAGTTTCTTTAGGGTAAATATTATATTTAAAGTAAGAGAAATATACTAAAAAGAATAGTAAATCTAAAAAAAAGTTATTAAAATATAAAGACCTTTAAAATATAGAAAAAAATTAAATTATAAATTAAGACTAAAATATACTATTTTTAGCTACTATATAACTATAATTAGCTTAATAGTCTAAATAAGCTTAAACTTTAAAAATTTTTAACTAAATAATAAAATTTTAATAAAAAAAAAGGCTAATATTAATTTAATAGAGAGAAATTCATAGAGTATTATAAGATATTAATATACCCCACTTTTATTTTCCCTAACATTACATCCAAACCCCAAATATTACATTACATTCAGAGCATTGCACTACAATACAATATAATACATTACATAATACAATACATTAGAAATTTTACAATACAATACAATACATGTATTTTTGTATTGTTTTGTATTTTTTTTTTTTTAGTTTAAAGTTAAATTCCTTAATTATAAGCTATAATAAGCTATAATAAGGTATATATAGTTAATATAATAGCTTATAATAGCTTATAATAGCTTATAATAGCTTATAATAGCTTATAATACCTTATAATAGCTTATAATAGCTTATAATAACACTTATTATACTAATTCTAATTTATTAATTAAAAGTAAGTCCTAGTATTAGTTCCAAAAATAGGTTAAACTAATAGTGATTAAGGTTATTAGACCTATTATAGCTATTATAATAATTATAATATATTATTTAAAAGTGAATCCTAGTGTTAGTTCTAAAAATAAGTTAAACCAATTATAATTAGAGTTATTAAAGTTATAATAATAATTATAGTAATTATAGTATTCTATTTCCCTCCTAAGCACGAGGTAAAACTGCTTAGTATTTTACAGCCTAATACCCTATTCTTTTATCTTCTTCTTATTTGCCTTATAAATCTTATTATTTATATTACCTTTGCTTTTAGTATTTTTTCCCTTATATTATAAATACTATTAATTATCTCTAGGTTAGATTTATCTTTACTTCCTTTCCCTTTACTTTTCTTCTCTTTTACTATATTATTTAATATTTTAGATAAGGTAATGTCCTTTTGTATTTAGCTATACTATAATCTAATTAGTTAGGGTTTAATTAGTTAAGTGGTAACCTATGACCTACCTAGTGATTGTAATAGGTGCACGAATTGAATTAGAGATAAGTGAGGATGAGTTATGTTTAGAGAGAGATAGAATAAACATAGTTACAGAGGAAGGGGAATTATATTAATTTATACTATAAGTAAAACTTAAACGAATTTAAGTTTAACTATAGTTATAAATTATAACTCTTACGCTAACATAGCTATAAAGTTTATTATAAACTTTGCTCTAACCTTATAGCCCCCTGTATTTATAACCTTAGAGCTTATACTAATTATAGGTTTTATTTATTACTATAGCTATAAGTATTTAGATATTAATTATTTTACTAGCTAGGTATTGCTAGTAATAATTATGTGTTATAATAAATTAGATGCATTAGCTATAACTAATGACGCAAAAAAAAATTTAAAAATCAATAGTATTCTATTTAAAAGTGAGCCCTAGTATTAGTTTTAAAAATAGGTTAAACTAGTTATAATTAAGGATATTAGAGTCATTATAATTATTATAGTAATTATAGTATATTAAATAAAAGTGGGTCCTAATATTATTTCTAAAAATACGTTAAACTAATTGTAATTAAGGTTATTAGAGTTATTATAGTCACTATAATAATTATAATATGTTAAATAAAAGTGGGTCATTATATTATTTCTAAAAATAAGTTAAACTAATTGTAATAAAGGTTATTAGAATTATTATAGTTATTATAGTTTATTATTATACTAAACCTTTGCATAACTTTCCGCACTAACCTAAAGGTCTAGAATTGCCTCTAAAATACAAATTATACTAATATTTAAAATCCTTACCCTTACTTTTCCCCCTATAATATTATATTATAATAAAGCTAGTAGTAAGAGTGTAAATAAGACACTAATAGTAATTAACGTAGGATTAGGGGGTTAGCTTAAAGTAGCTACTACTTAAATATAAGAATAGGATAGTTTAATATCTAGAGAAGTAAAGATAACCTAATAGTAAACTAGAATTAATTTAAATATCCTAATAATATAAAATATTATAATAAGATTACTAGCCTTATCCTAAGTAATAAAGTTACCTAAGTGTAGTGTATTATAATAGCTATAGCTTACTAGGTAGTAAACCACGCTTAAGCTAAAGTAAGAATAATAAATACTAATAATAGTAATATTTATATTACTAAAGAAATACTAAAAATAGCCCTTAAGGAGGTTATTAAAGAAAAAGCTAAGTATAATAACTCCTTAACCTAGGTAAGTATTATAGCTAGCCTAGCACTAAAATAACTAAACACTAACCCTCTCTCTCTCTAAATCCCTAGAAGGTAATATAAGGAAGTACTTATAAAAGGAAACACTATATAGGAATTACTCTAGTCTAGAGGTATAGAAAATATAGTTATAGCTATAAATAAGGCTACTAGGTAAGCCTTAGTAATAGTAGCTAGAAGACTCCCTAGTAAAGATATAATTATTACTTTTAAAGGAAATGCTATATAGTATAAAGAGAACTAGAAATAGATTACTAAGGTATTTAGCCTAGAAGTAACTATTTACTAATATATACTTAGTATTATTATTAAAGGATTTCTAATAAAGTATACTTTTATTAAAAACCTAGTAACTAAGATTAGAAAAGTAAATAAAGTAAATATAATTAAGGTAACTATAAGATACCCCTAGGGTAAAGGTACCTAGTAAACTACCTTAATCCTTAGATTAGCTAAAGTTAAAGATACTAATAAGATTTACTAAGATAAAATAGTCTTTAAAGTAAAGCTATTTTAAACTAAACTATATAATAAGACCTTATAACCTAGATAATATTATAACTACTTTTAAATAAGATATATTATAAAGTTCTATAAGGTAGTACTAAGGTATAGTAAGTATAATGCTAGCTAATATAAGGATAAAGAGGTATCTTACCTTATAATAAATAGATAACTAAAGGAAAACTATATCCTTTACTTTAGCTTATACCTAGCCTAGTCTAAAGACTACCTTATACTAAAAAGAAGTAAAATATAGTAAAAGTAAGATATTTAAAATAACTATCTTATTTTATCTCTAGCTCCCTAAATAGAAGCTTAGCTTTAGCCTAAGAAAGACTTAGTATAGCTATAGAACCTATAGTTATAGTAGGAAAAAAAGAGGCTACCTTATAAATATAAAGTAAAGTGCTAAATAGCCTAGGTTTAGAAGTATTAAATAATATATAAAGTAACTTAAAGCTAGAATAAAGCTAGTATAAAATAGTAAAGACTTACTACTACCTCTCTAATTAATATAGTAATATTATAGGTTTTTTTCTAGAATATAAATAAGAAGAATAGCCTAATATATATTATACTTTACTACTAAACTAATATAAATATAATTATAATCTAAGAGTAAGAATATATAAAGCGCCTATAGCCCCTAGCACTAGGCCTTACTTAGTTTTAACTTATATACTATAATAAATATAATACTATATATATAAATAAGAAGTATAGTATAAGGTTATAGTTAGCCTAGGGAGGGACTAATTAGTTACTTATAGAGATATAAGGGGTTAATATTTACTCTCTTTACTTAGAAAGATATAGTAATAACTAGAATACCCCTATATAAGATATTAATATAAAGAAGCCTTATAGCTAAAGTGTATTTATAAGAGACTTTAACTAAAAGCACCCCTTTAAGATAAACTAGATAGGATAACTAATAAAGTAAAGGAATTACTAGACTTTATAAGCTAGTAAAGGCTTAGATTAGTAATGCCCTAAGGGAACCTACTAGATAATATAAAGATAATAAAGATAGCACTATTAACCTAGTATAAGTAACCCTAGATATCTAAGTTTACTATAATAGCACTAAAGACCTTACTAGATTTAACTATATCCTATAGCTAATTAGTATCTTTACTAACTAATAGGATAATACCCCTAGGCCCTTAGGTATATATAGAATATAATAAATAAACTATATATAAAGGTAAAGGTAGTAGTATAGTTTAGGCCTAAAAATACCTTAAACCCTTATAATAAGGAAGGGATTAATATATACACTATATAGCTTATTATAAACCTATAATAAATAGTAAATAAATAGTAAATAAGGTAGCCTTATAGAAGCCTTAGGGACTCCCTAGGCTAGAAGTATAGTAGTTAAGAATAGTAAAAAGGTAGTTACTAAAGCTAGATAAGCTAAGAGATAATAGAGATAATAAAGAATAAATATAAACTAGTAGGCCTATACTAAGGTAAATAAGGACTAAGAGTAAGTTATTAAGGTAAAGAAAAGAAATATATAAAAAGAAGCCTTATAAAAAGCTAATATATAGAAAAAGAATAAAGAAGTATAAAGATTAAAGAGGTAAGCCTAGCTTTAAAGCTAGGCCCCCTAGAGCTCCCTAGATTACTAAAGCTAGAGAGAACTAAAAATAACCTAAACCTAGCTATTATATATAATAATAAAGCTAATGTACTAGCATAAAGATTCTTCCTTAAGCCTATAGTAAACCTCTTCTATATCCTAGACCTCTCCTTCCTAGAGCTAAATAATATACTATTCCTAGATAAAGAATAATTTAAAGTAAAAGAGATTTTAAATATCTTATTAAATATAGCTAGCTAGAAGGCCTTAGGTAATAATAAACTCCTAGTAAGCCTTATTAAAGCTTATAATAAGCTAGCTAAGGAGGCTATAGCTTAACTCCTATATACTATCCTTAAAGTAAAATACTTCCTAGCCTAGTTTTAGACTATAAGAGTAATAGTAATTAGAAAACTAGGTAAAATAATAAAAGAAATAAAAAGGCTAATATATAAAGACTTATCTCTTTACTAAATATTATAGAAAAGATTATAAAAGTAGTAATTATAAGGTAACTTATAGCCTTTACTAAGGTAAAGAGACTTCTTCTAAAACTATAAATAAGTAATAGAATAAATAAGTTAATAAAGACTATAATTAGGGTCCTAGTAAAATATATAAGAGAGGCTTAGAGTAAAGGTAGTATTACCTTACTAGCTTAAATAAATATTTTAGCTATATTTAATAGAGTTAGCTATTTATACTTAATTACCTTATTAATCTAAATAGGAATCTTATACTAGCTAATAGCTATAATATATAGCTTTCTTATAGATAAAATAAGCTAGCTTAGCTTTAATAGTAAACTTTTAAGACCTTTTATAATTAAGGCTAGTACTTTATAAGGTTTATCTCTTTTACTAATTCTTTTTTTTTTTTACTTAGTAAAACTTTATATATATCTCTAAGCTATTTTAGGTATAGTAACTATTAGATTTACTAATAATATAAATATTATAGTATTTAGTAAAAATATAGTATAAACCTAAAGAAAACTTAAGGCTATATAGAAAATCTATAAGAAATAGGTAAAGAAAGTAAGTATAAAGTTTAATCTAGTAAAAACTAAACTTATATACTTTAGTAAGGCCTATAGGCCTCCCTAGGCTAGGGTTTAGCTTAAAATAAAGAAAATAATACTTATAGAATTATACTAATTTCTTAGAGTATAGGTTAATAGAAAACTTAACTAAAGTACTTATAAGAATATCCTTAAGGGTAAGTTTACCTAGTAATAGCTTATACTCTTTATATTAGTAGTATTAGCCTAAGGCTATAGTTTTAAGAATACCTAACTTCTATATATATAAGTAGTTTAACTTATTCTTACTTATAGGGTAAGTACTTATTATACCTTAACTAAGAAAGAAAAAAACCTAAGAAAAATAGTTAAGAGCTTTATAGTAAACTAATTAACTTATCTTTAGACTATAGCTAGAGTATTTAAAGCTATATTTATTACCTAGCTAGAGGTTAAGACCTATATCCCTTCTTTAGATCTTTACCTAAATAAAATAAAATAAAAGTTTAAAAAAGGATTATAAATAATAAAATTATAACTAAAATATAAGCTATAGCTAACTTAGTAAAGATAGTACTATAGTATAAAAGGAGACCTCCCTTTATTAATAATAAACTAAATATATAATTATATAAGGAGTAAAAAGATAATAGGAAAACTAGTATAATAATAAATAACTAAGATAGTATAGGTATAAGAGAGAGCTAATTAAGGATTACTTACTTACTTATAACCTAAAGAATATCTAGAAATTCTATATAGGACTAAATAAGTATATCTCTTTAATAATAGTATAATTATATATAGGAAAGATTAGCCTTAATAAGTTCCTTTTTTAAAGGTATATACCTAGGGTGGTTTTACTTATATATAGCTATAGCTAAGTAATTAAAGACTAATACTATATAATAGTTAACTATAGTAATTATAACTATAAGCGCCCTTAATTATAATAGCCTATAAATATATAGGAAGTAAGGCTAGCCCTAAATAATCCCCTAAAGGTAAGATCTATAGCTAAATAGTTCCTAGGTATAAGATAACTTTAATACTATACACTAGCGTAAGACATAGCCTTTAGCTAACTTAGCCTATAGGAGAATCTAGGCTACTCCTAATATATTAAAACTAACTAATAAGGGAAGTATTAGATTAAGTAGTGTAGCTATAGAGGTAGGCTAGATAAGCACTAGCCTACCTTTACCCTTTACTAAACTATATCCTAGTATGCTTTTTATTTTTATTTTTAATTTCTATAGAATAAGGCTAGTATAAGCTAGCGCTAAACACCTATAGCTAGTTATATTTAAAGCAGCGTAGGCTTATAGTAGGGTTAGCGCTAACCTAAACATAGATATAAGGGTTTTTCTTCCTAATTTAGGGTTTTCCTTTTAACTAAGTAGTAAGAGTACTAGGACTAGCTATATAACTTAGCTATCTAGCGTAAATAATATATATAGTTTATTATTTAAAAGTGGGTCCTAGTATTAGTTTTAAAAATAAGTTAAACTTATTTTTATAGCTTAATTTAGCTATATAGCCTAATTTATATAATACTCTTAGTTATATATTAATACTTTATAAATATATATATATTATATTCCTTCTTTATATATTATAGTAATAAGATATATAGAGTTAGTATATATAATTTCCTAAACCTTTACTATTATAAAGCTAAAAGTAATATTAAATTAGTTAAAATAGTAAATACATAGTTTATAGTATTTAAAGGTTCTTATTATATTACTAATAATACTTATTAACTAAATATTAATCTTATTAACTTCTAGTAATTTTTTAGATTTATTAATTAATTAATTAATTAATTAACTTTATTATATTAGTTTAGGGTATTTTTTAATTAAAAATTATAATAATGATTTATAGAAATAGAAAAGAATTTCTAGTAATAGTAAATAATATAATAAGAAGGTTTTTCTTAGAGTTATATTAGTAAAATAAAGTATTAAATATAATAGTATTATTAAAAAGTTATAATATTATATATTACCCTAGTTATAGTAAAATCCTTAAAATAGGTTAATATTATAAATTATATAACTAATTAGATAAAATAGCTAATAATATAAGCTTAATATTAATATTAATAAGAAAAATCTAAAGAAAAATACGTATTAATTATATATAAGGTTTCTATTTTTAGTAACAATTACATGTAATTGTGTAGTTGTAGTTATAATTATTACAACTATAACTACAATTAATTACAGCCTAGTAACAATTACAATTAATTAATTACAGGCTAGTAATAATTACATTATAATTACATGCTACCCCTAAAAACTACATTAATTACACTACATACAATTGTCTGCTTATCTATTAGCATTAATTATTTATAGTCCCTAAAAACTAATAGATCCTAAATCGTAAACTAGTATGTTTTCCTACAGCATAAATACATAAGATATAATATTAATCTTAGCCCCTTAGTTAGCTATAGCTTACCTAGGCTTTAAGTTAAACACCTATTTCTTTTAAAATCCTATATAAGCTTAAATAGTAATCCTAAATAGCTTTATACCTAAATAATGCTTATAAAGCAGCTTAGTATTATAATTATTAGATATAGGACTTTTCTAACCTTCACTAGACATAGCCTAAATAAAACCTATATTAAGTAAAAAGGCTACCTTTTTCTTTAATTACTTCTTTAGAGTTATTACTCTAGATAATAGTTTTTAAAACTATTTAAATATCTCTAGACTAATTTACTATAAATCTATTAATAAGATAAAGATTAAAATATAACTTACTAAAGCTTTCTAGTTAATAAAGCCTAAACCCTTATATCCCTAAATCTTACTTAAAGCCCTAGTATTTTATTTAATTACTTTCTTCCTTACTAATAGAGTAGCCTTAGGGGTTAGCAGACAATTGTATGTAGTGTAATTAATGTAGTTTTTAGGGGTAGCATGTAATTATAATGTAATTGTTACTAGCCTGTAATTAATTAATTGTAATTGCTAGCTACATGTAATTAATTCTAGTTATAGTTATAATAATTACAACTACAACTACACAATTACATGTAATTGTTACTAAAAATAGAAACCTTATATATAATTAATACGCATTATTCTTTAGATTTTGCTTATTATAATTAGTATTATACTTATATTATTAGATATTTTATCTAATTAGTTATAGATTTTATAATATTTTACTTTTTAAGGATTTTACTATAACTAGGGTAATATATAGTATTATAGCTTTTTAATAAACCTATTATATTTAATACTTCATTTTACTAATATAACTCTAAGAAAAACCTTCTTATTATATTATTTACTATTACTAGAAATTCTTTTCTATTTTTATAAATCATTATTATAAGTTTTAATTAAAAAAATACCCTAAACTAATATAATAAAGTTAATTAATTAATCTAAATAAATTACTAGAAGTTAATAAGATTAATATTTAGTTAATAAGTATTATTAGTAATATAATAAGAACCTTTAAATACTATACACTATGTATTTACTATTTTAACTAATTTAATATTACTTTTAGCTTTATAATAGTAAAGGTTTAGGAAATTATATATACTAACTCTATATATCTTATTACTATAATATATAAAGAAGGAATATAATATACTAATATTTATAAAGTATTAATATATAACTAAGAGTATTATATAAATTAGGCTATATAGCTAAATTAAGCTATAAAAATAAGTTTAACCTATTTTTAAAACTAATACTAGGACCCACTTTTAAATAATAAACTATAATAACTATATATATATTATTTACGCCAGATAGCTAAGTTATATAGCTAGTCCTAGTACTCCTACTACTTAGTTAAAAGGAAAACCCTAAATTAGGAAGAAAAACCCTTATATTTATATTTAGGTTAGCGCTAACCCTACTATAAGCCTGCGCTACTTTAGATATAACTAGCTATAGGTATTTAGCGCTAGCTTACGCTAGCCTTATCCTATAGAAATTAAAAAGAAAAATAAAAAGTATATAATAATAAGTATATCTAGCTTTTATTAATACTAGTTTAGCCTTATTTTATATTTACTTTATACCTCTTTACTTTATCCTATAGTATAGTAAATTCTAATTTATAGTAATAATTTACTTCTTATTTACTTTCTTACTAACTTTTCTAATACCTTACTTTTTAGCTAACTTTAACCTAGTACTAGTCTAGGTATCTTATAAAGTCTAAGTACCTAGTTTTATTTATATATAATAGGGGTAAGTAATTTAGACTTAGTATTTAGGTAGCTTTATACTTAGATTTCTTACTTACTATTTATTTAATTAATTATCTAGTGCTTTATTTTTAAGTAATATTCTAATTTATCCCCCTTTCTCTCTCTTATAAGTATAAGAGAGAGCTCTTTCCTTTATAGGGTTTTAACCTTTTTCTCTTCCTTTATTAAACTTCCTATAGGTTCTTTTTTTCTCTTTCTTAAAGCTATTTAAGGCTTTCCTAGCCTAGTGTTAGTTTAATTACTAATATTTAGTGTAGGAAATAAATAATTCTAGTAAGATAGCACTAGATCCTATAAGTACTTAACTATTAGTGCTATTCTAGCTTTAATTTACCTAGGAAACTATAAATTTAGTTTAATATCTAAGGAAATCCTTAACTAAGAAGTAATTAAAGTAAGCTAAGGTAAAGAACTTAAAAGTAAGTTATTTCTAGCCTTATTTTATACTTATTTTAGGCCTAATTTAAGGTAGTTAAGTAATTTATAATTAATTTAGTATGTTTCTTATAAGTCTTAATTAATTAATTATCTAAGGCACTAGTGCTATAATATTATTAGTAAGTTAGTTTTATTCTAGTCTAAGAGTAAGGCTAATTAGTATATAAAGAGGTAGCTTTTAATGCCTATTTTAATTATTAGGTTTAAAATAGTAAGTACTCTAAGGTAATAATAGTAATTAATCTTACTTTAAACCTAGTCTAGTGCTAATTTGCTTATAGCTAAATATTACTAGCTAGTAAAGTAAGCATTAGTGGTTAGTTAAGACTTAGGCTAATATAGTTACTAGGGGTAATATAAGTGGTTTTATACTAGTATAGTAGTAGCTCTAGTCTAGGGCTAATATCTTTTATTTAAGTCTTAGAAGACTATAAAGCCTAAGTTAAGAAGCTTTATACTAAGAATTATAGTAAGAAGAAATAAAGTGCTATAGTAATAAGCCTAGACTAGTCTAGGTCTAGGTTTACTAAAGATTATTATACTAAAATTATCTATTAGTTTTAGTAATTAAATACGTAAGCTATAGAGGTAAACTAGCTCTTACTTACTGCCTTACCTTCTAAGGGGAAGGCTAAGATTATTAAGGAGGCTATTTTACTCCTAAAGAGAAATAAGGCATTAGTTAGGATATAGTTTAGTAAAGGGGTAAAGGCAAGCTAGTGTAAGAATAATACCTATAGTTTTCTTTAGTTAAGATTAATCTAAAGACTATTCTAAATATATAGTATTCTCCTTATTATAATCCTATATTTTAGACTCTTATCTAGCTTATCTCTATAGCTATACCGCTTAATCTAACACTTCCCTTAGGTTATTCTTAGTCTTTTATTAGTTAGTTTTAACGCATTAGAGGCAGCCTAGATCCTCCTATAGCCTAAGTTAGCTAAAGGCTAGGTCTTATGCTAGTATATAGTATTAAAGTTATCTTATACCTAGGAATTATTTAGCTATAGATCTTGCCTTTAGGGGATTATTTAGGGCTAGCCTTACTTCCTATATATTTATAAGCTATTATAATTAGGGGTACCTATAGTTATAATTACTATAGTTAACTATTATATAGTATTAGTCTTTAACTACTTAGCTATAGCTATATAGAGGCAAAACTACCTTAGGAATATACCTTTAGAAAAGGAACTTATTAAAGCTAATCTTTCCTATATATAATTATACTATTATTAAAAAGATATACTTATTTAGTCCTATATAGAATTTCTAGATATCCTTTAGGTTATAGGTAAGTAAGTAATCCTTAGTTAGCTCTCTCTTATACTAATACTATCTTAGTTATTTATTATTATACTAGTTTTCCTATTATCTTTTTACTCCTTATATAATTATATATTTAGTTTATTATTAATAAAGGGAGTTTTCTTTTATACTATAGTATTATTTTTACTAAGTTAGCTATAGCTTATATCTTAGTTATAATTTTACTATTTATAATCCTTTTTTAAACTTTTATTTTATTTTATTTAGGTAAAGATCTAGAGAGAGAATATAAGTCTTAATCTTTAGCTAGGTAATAAGTATAGCTTTAAACACTTTAGCTATAGTTTAAAGGTAAGTTAATTAGTTTACTATAAAGCTCTAACTATCTCTCTTAGGTTTTTTCCTTTCTTAGTTAAGGTATAGTAAGCACTTACCCTATAGGTAAGAATAAGCTAAACTACTTATATATATAGGAGTTAGGTATCCCTAAAGCTATAGCCTTAAGCTAATACTACTAATATAAAGAGTATAAGCTATTACTAGGTAAACTTACCCTTAAGGATATTCTTATAAGCACTTTAGTTAAGTTTTTATTAACTTATACTTTAAGGAATTAGTATAATTCTATAGGTATTATTTTCTTTATTCTAAGCTAAACCTTAGCTTAGGGAGGCTTATAGGCCTTACTAAAGTATATAAGTTTAGTTTTACTAAATTAAACTTTATACTTACTTTCTTTACTTATTCCTTATAAATCTTTTATATAGCCTTAAGTTTTCTCTAGGTTTATACTATATTTTTACTAAATACTATAATATTTATATTATTAGTAAATCTAATAGTTATTATACCTAAAATAGCTTAAAGGTATATATAAAGTTTTACTAAGTAAAGAAAAAAAGAATTAGTAAGAGAGGTAAACCTTATAAGGTACTAGCCTTAATTATAAAAAGTCTTAAGAGTTTACTATTAAAGCTAAGCTAGCTTATTTTATCTATAAGAAAACTATATATTATAGCTATTAGCTAGTGTAAGATTCCTATTTAAATTAATAAGGTAATTAGGTATAAATAGCTAACTTTATTAAATATAGCTAAAATATCTATTTAAGCTAGTAAGGTAATACTACCTTTACTCTAAGCCTTTCTTATATATTTTACTAGGACCTTAATTATAGTCTTTATTAACTTATTTATTCTATTACTTATCTATAGTTCTAGGAGAAATCCCTTTACCTTAGTAAAGGCTATAAGTTACCTTATAATTATTACTTTTATAATCTTTTCTATAATATTTAGTAAAGAGATAAGTCTTTATATATTAGCCTTTCTTATTTCTTTTATTATTTTACCTAGTTTTCTAATTATTATTACTCTTATAGTCTAAAACTAAGCTAGGAAGTATTTTACTTTAAGGATAGTATTTAGGAGTTAGGCTATAGCCTCCTTAGCTAGCTTATTATAAGCTTTAATAAGGCTTACTAGGAGTTTATTATTACCTAGGGCTTTCTAGCTAGCTATATTTAATAGGATATTTAAGATTTTTTTACTTTAAATTATTTTTTATCTAGGAATAGTATATTATTTAGCTTTAGAAAGGAGAGGTCTAGGATATAAAAAGGTTTACTATAAGCTTAAGGAAAAATCTTTATACTAGTATACTAGCTTTATTATTATATATAGTAGCTAGGTTTAGGTTATTTTTAGTTCTCTCTAACTCTAGTAATCTAAGGAGCTTTAAGGAGGCCTAGCTTTAAAGCTAGGCTTACCTTTTTAATCTTTATACTTCTCTATCCTTTTCCTATATATTAGCTTTTTATAAGGCTTTTCTTTATATATTTCTTTTCTTTACCTTAATAACTTACTCTTAGTCCTTATTTACCTTAATATAAGCTTACTAGTTTATATTTATTCTTTATTATCTTTATTATCTCTTAGCTTATTTAGCTTTAGTAACTACCTCTTTTACTATTCTTAATTACTATACTTCTAGCCTAGGGAGTCCCTAAGGCTTTTATAAGGCTACTTTATTTACTATTTCTTATAGGTTTATAATAAGCTATATAGTATATATATTAATCCCTTCCTTATTATAGGAGTCTAGGGTATTTTTAGGCCTAAACTATACTATTACCTTTACCTTTATATATAGTTTATTCATTATATTTTATATATACCTAAAGGCTTAAGGGGTATTATTTTATTAGTTAGTAAAGATACTAATTAGCTATAGGATATAGTTAGATCTAATAAGGTCTTTAGTGCTATTATAGTAAACTTAAATATCTAGGGTTACTTATACTAGGTTAATAGTAATATCCTTATTATCTTTATATTATCTAGTAAGTTCCCCTTAGGGTATTACTAATTTAAGCTTTTACTAGCTTATAAAGTCTAGTAATTCCTTTACTTTATTAGTTATCTTATTTAGTTTATCCTAAAGAAAGTGTTTTTAATTAAAGTCTTCTATAAATATACTTTAGCTATAAGGCTTCTTTATATTAATATCTTATATAAGGGTATTTTAGTTATTACTATATCCTTCTAAGTAAAGAGAGTAAATATTAACCTCTTATATCTCTATAAGTAATTAATTAGTTTCTCCTTAGGCTAACTATAACCTTATACTATACTTTTTATTTATATATATAGTATTATATTTATTATAGTATATAAGCTAAAACTAGGTAAGGCCTAGTGCTAAGGGCTATAAATACTTTATATATTCTTACTCTTAGATTATAATTATATCTATATTAGTTTAGTAATAGAGTATAATATATATTAAGCTATCTTTCTTATTTATATTTTAGAAAAGAACTTATAATATTATTATATTAATTAGAGGGGTAGTAATTAGTCTTTACTATCTTACACTAGCTTTATTCTAGCTTTAGGTTATTCTATATATTATTTAATACTTCTAGCCCTAGGCTATTTAGTACTTTACTTTATATTTATAAGGTAGCCTCTCTTTTTCTTACTATAATAATAGGTTCTAAGGCTATACTAGGTCTTTCCTAGGCTAAAGCTAAACTTCTATTTAAGGAGCTAGAGGTAAAATAAAATAATTATTCTAAGTATCTTACTTTTACTATATTTTACTTCTTTTTAGTATAAGGTAATCCCTAGACTAGGCTAGGTATAAGCTAAAGTAAAGGATATAATTCTCCTTTAGTTATTTACTTATTATTAGGTAAAATACCTCTTTATTATTATATTAGCTAGTGCTATACTTACTATATCTTAGGGCTACCTTATAGAACTTTATAATATATTTTATTTAAAAGTAATTATAGTATTATCTAAGTTATAAGGTTTTATTATATAGTTTAGTTTAGAATAGCTTTACTTTAAAGACTATTTTATCTTAGTATATCTTATTAGTATTTTTAACTTTAGCTAATTTAAGGATTAAGGTAGTTTACTAAGTACCTTTACCTTAGGGGTACCTTATAGTTACCTTAATTATATTTACTTTATTTACTTTTTAATCTTAGTTACTAGGTTTTTAATAGAAGTATACTTTATTAGAAATCCTTTAATAATAATACTAAGAATATAGTAGTAAATAGTTACTTTTAGGCTAAATACCTTAGTAATTTATTTCTAGTTTTCTTTATATTATATAGTATTTCCTTTAAAGGTAATAATTATATTTTTACTAAGGAGTCTTCTAGTTACTATTACTAAGGCTTACTTAGTAGCCTTATTTATAGCTATAACTATATCTTTTATACCTCTAGACTAAAGTAATTCTTATATAGTATTTCCTTTTATAAGTACTTCTCTATATTACCTTCTAGGGATTTAAAGAGAGGGGTTAGCGCTTAGTTATTTTAGTGCTAGGCTAGCTATAATGCTTGCCTAGGTTAGGGAGTTATTATCCTTAGCTTTTTCTTTAATAGCCTCCTTAAGGGCTATTTTTGTTATGGACTCAAGCTATGAGCTTAGGTCAATTACGGCTCTGGGAAGTACGCGGACTATGTGCAGCTAGGTTAGGGCTATATGCAGACTATACATAGGCTATATATAAGTCACTATAAATCCAGGCTTTATATAACTACTAGTATAGTTCCTTTCTTCTTCTATAAGAATAATATTCTTACTTTAAACGCTTATATATAGTAGCTATAAGGCTAGTTTATTATATATATTATTCTTTATTATAGAAATATAGTAACTAGTAAATATACTATTACTACTAGATAAAATAAATACTAATAAGTTATTATTACTTTAGGAACTAATTTAGTAGTAAGTAAGGTAAATTACTTACCTTATAGAAAGGAATAATATAATACCTATACTACCCTAACCTAAATATAAGCCTTTACCTATAAGTCCCTTATTTAATAGTAAAAGGGTCTTATTCTTAGTATAAAGAGGTCTTATAGCTTATAAGTTATTATTAGATAAGGTATTTATTAAGGATAACTAAGACTAGTAGTATTTTATATACTAAAACTTATTACCTAAGGTCTAGGTATAAGTTATACCCTTTTTAAAAAGGGATATCTTATTTACTATAACTTACCCTAGTTTCTTAAATACTTAGTAAAGATATTTAATAATCCCTATTAATAGGAATTAGCTATTATAGAACTTAACTAGTTAATATAGTAATAGAATAAATAATTTAGTAATTTTTATATTTATTTTAAATAGAAACTAGTGCTTACTAGAGGACTTAGTTAGGCTAACTTAGTAAAGTTAGCTAAGCTATATATAGCGCTAAATAAGTAAATATAAGACTATAGTATTAGATAGGATATACCCTAGGCTAATTATATAGCTATAGTAGCCTAGTTCTAAAGTATTATACTTAATATTAAGTCTTACTAATTAGAGAAAAACACTAAATATATAAGTAAGGTAATTATATACCTAATCTAGCTAAGAAGGTATAGGATAAGGATATGCTAATAACTAATATTTAATCTATAGGTATAATAAGAACCTAGTAAGGACCTAGATAGTCTATAGGATAGTAGAAGTTAGGTAATAAAGGGGGTAAGAAGTGTGCTAACTAGGTTACCTAAGATATACTTAATATATACTATAATAAGGGTAAATACCTATAGTGTAGCTTCTTTAGATATTTTATATTAGTATACTCCTTATACCTTACTATTTACCTATAGAAGAAGTTATTTATTAATATTTATAATATAAAGAATATAACCTTTACTAACTTAAATATTAAATCTATAGAGTAGTTAGGAAAAGAGTAATCTCTTTATTAAGTTATTTAATAAGGGATAAGAGATAAAGATATAGAGAGGATTTATAGTATATAGTTATTACTAATAGGGACTTTAAAGAGATTTAAAATAATATAAATTCCTTTCCCTTTTTAGTTCTTACTTTAATTAATAAGACTACCTTTATAAATACTTAAGTTAATATAGGTTATAACTACTATACTACTATAAGTAAATACCTAGTCTAAAAACTTTAATTAAAATACCTCCCTTTACTAACTAAGAGGTTAGTTTATATAGTAGTTAGTATAAAATAAGGGGAAAAAGAGCTATAAGAAATATTTATTTATATTATATATTATTTACTTTTAGTTAGATTTAGATAAATAGGAAACGCTAATTATAGTATATATAATCCTAGGGCTAATAAGGTAACTAATCCTTAGTATACTATAGATAGAAAGGAATAGAATTAACTTAGATATAATACACTAATAAGTATATATAGGATTAGCAAATAACTTATAAATATAAGCTATAGCTAATAAGATAGTTAACTAACCTATAGTATTTATTCTAGGTTTAACCTTTATAGGGATAGTGTATTAGGTAAGGAGGTAAAAAGAATATATTTAGCTTTACACTATAAGTTTATATAAAATTATATTTATTCTATAAATTAATATAATACTAAGGGCTATAAAGTAAGAGCTTCTTACTTCCTTACTAGAGATATTATAGGACTTTAAGGATTTATTTCTAGAAAGTAAGGTAAATACCTTACTACTATACTAAGGAAGTTAGACTACTATATCCACTTAAAATAGGATATAAATAGGATATAAATAGGAATAAACTAGATTTACTATAAGTACCTTTATATAATATACCTTAAGAATATTTACTAGAAATCTAGAAGTAAGTAATAAACTTAATAAATAAGGGTTAGATTTAGGTAAGTTTATTATTAGTAGTAGCTCTAGTATTATTAGTAAAGAAGCCTAGGGGTAGTTAGAGGTTTTATATAGACTATTACGCCTTAAATAAGATAATAGAATAAGACTATTACCCCTTACTACTAGTAAAGGAGATATTATACTTGTTATTTAAGGCAAGGTAGTTTACAAAGCTAGACATATAATTAGCTTTTATTATATATAAATTGCTAAAGGTAAAGAACATTAGATAGCATTCTATATTGATTTTTAAATTTTTTTTTGCGTCATTAGTTATAGCCAATGCATCTAATTTATCAATAGCATTCTATATAAGGTTTAGATTATTTAAATAGTTAGTATATCCCTTTAGGCTTATAGGCGCACTTATAACCTTTTAGAGGTATATTAATAGCACGCTAAGTGGCATCCTTAGTAACTATATTACTACGTATTTAGATAATGTTCTAGTTTACTTAAGCGGATTATAAAAGGACTATATATAAAAGGTCTATAGCGTGTTATCTAGGCTATAATAAGCTAGTCTAAACCTAGATATTAAGAAGTATATCTTTACTATAAAAGAGATAAAGTACCTTAGGTTTATTATCTAGGTAAGGAAAGTAGTTTACCTAGATAAGGAGAAGATTATAGTAATTTAAGATTAGGAGGCTTTAATAAGGGTCTAAGGTATTTATAGGTTTCTTAGTTTTACTAACTTCTATTATAACTTTATACTAGGATTCTCTAATATTATAGGCCCCTTTATTAACCTAATAAAAAGGGAGTACCTTTTTACTAGATAAATAAGTATAATAAGGCTTTTAAAGCTTTAAAGGTAGCCTTTATATTATATCCTATCCTAACCTAATAAGACCCTAAGAAAGATATATTAGTTAAAGTAAATTATTTAGGAATAGCACTAAGTAGCTACCTCTCTAGTTTAGTAATAATAGTATCTTATATCTAGTAGCTTACTATTTAGCTTAATTATAGCTTACTTAATAGAATTACACTATATATAATAAGGAACTATTAGTAATTATCTCTTACCTTAGAGTATAGTTAGTAAAGCTATAGAGTATAAGTAAGCTATTTATAATATTAATAAACTATAAGAACCTAAAGTACTTTATAGCCTTAAGGAGATATTAGAATAATAAGTATAATAGGTAAAGACTTTAGTGCTATTTAACTTCTATTTATAATATAAACTAGGTATATAAGTAAAGTAACTAGATATATTATTAAGATATTACCTAGATAGGCTAGAGATAGAAAAGATAAGGGTATTAATTATATACTTAGTAATAAGTTTTATAAAATTTAGTTTTAAGTAAGGATAACTATATATAAGCCTTAGACTTATTATAGTAGTAAATAAGGTCTCTATAGAAATATTAATATTTATAGATAAGTACCTTTAATCTCTTTAGGACTAGTCTATAACTTAGGATAAATCTTATAAGTTATAGCTTAATATAGTTATAGCTAGAGCTAGGAAGTTTCTAAATACTACTAATACTAGAGAGTAAATTATAAATTATTAGATTAGCATAAAAGAGGCGCTTTAATTTTAAGGGTAAATATAGGTTCCTAAATAGGAACTATTAACTATAATACTAATTTAATATATTTATAACTTACCTTTACTAGGTTACCTAGGCTAGAATATAACTTTTAAGGCGCTTTAAAGAGACTTTTATTAGGATAGTATATTATAGGATATAGCTTATTTTATATAGAATTATTACTACTATAGGGGATAGAAAAGCTAGTAGCTATAATAGGGCTTACTAAAGCTAATCCTACCCCTAATAGATATTAGTTATAGATATTTATTAACTTTATAACTAACCTCCTAGCCTAAGATTAGGATAATCTATAGTTCTTAATAGTTATTATAGATAAACTATCTAAGTATATATAACTAGAGGTAATAATATTAATAGAGGCTAAGGTATATATAAAATAATTTAAGTATTACTAGTAGTAGTTCTATAGGTTTCCTATATAAATTATTATAAACTATAGGTTAAACTAGCTTAGTGCTTTCTAGACTAAGCTTTATAAGAAAGTTAGTATATAATAATTACTTTTTATATTACACTACCCTTAGATAAATAGTAGTATAAAGAGAGCTAACTAGGAAGTATAAGTAATACTATAGGTAATGCTATCCTTCTCTTAGTTTAAGTAACTAGATTACTTACTAGCCTATTAGCTAGTATTAAATAATAAGGATTCTTTAGTAATAGGAGTTAGTATAAATATAGCCTTATATAGCTTTAATATACTTATAATTTAGGAGTTATTACTTATAAGGCTATTTACTACCTTAGTAAAGGGAAGGGCCTAGGCTTTCTTATAATACCTAAAGAATAGTATAAATTTAATATAAGCTATAATAGCTTTTATCTAGTAGTAATAATAGGAGAATATAAATAGTAGCTATAGACTAGTAAAATATTTTTAAGTTAAGAACTATATATAGTTAAGCCTTTAAAATATTAAGATAAATTACCCTTATAAGAAGCTAAATTAAGTTATAGCTAAGTATAAGGTAGTTAAGGTCCTTATACCTTTAACTATTAAACTTAATATTCTAAGGGATTATACCTTATCTTTTATATAGATTTAGTATAGTAAGTAGTAAATAATCTATTACTAAGTTAAAACCTAGCTAATAAGTAGCCCTTACTAAAACTAGTAATAATAAATACTAATAAAGATCTCTTAGAGTAGTAAGTAAAGGATATTCTTATAGCTAAAAACATACTAGGTTAAGGATTAAATTAAAATATCTTAGTTAAATAAAAAGAATATATATAGCTAACTTAGAAGCTATTAAAAAGTATATAAGATATAGAGGTACTAGACTTATTTAAGTTATAATAAGGTAATATATAGATAAATAATAGCCTTAAAAGGGTATAATTTAATTTACCTATAAAATATTAGAGCGCTTATTTTCCTTCTAGTATATATACACTATAGTGCTATTTTTCTACTAAAAATATAAGAAAAATAAAGAAAAGATAAAAATATTTAGAAAAGAAAGGGATTACTATACTCTTTCTTATACTAATAGTGCTCCTTAGTAAGGGTATAAGCTAGATCTATAATAGTTTTAGTTAGGGTATAGGTATTAGCTAATATTTACTATATATTAGTATTACTTACTTCCTAGGTAAAAGGGATTAGGTTAGGCTATTATTTATAGTCCTTATACTATAGAAGAATTTAGTAGCTATATTATTTTATTTATAGTAAGTAAGTATAGTTTATATAAGAATAAGTTACTATACCTTAGAGGTACCTTAGGTATAAGTAATACTTATAAAGGAAAAAGCTAGAGGCTATACCTTAGTAAAATTAATTTAAGTAATAGTAAGTATATTATTAAAATATTTATAATAGTAAATAAAGGTTTTAGTAAGAATAGTATAGTATTCCTTAATAAAGCTAAATTACTTTATAGCTAGGGATTTAATAGCCTAGCTAATAGCTAAGAGGTTTTCTAAATACTTAAAAGTATAATATAGCTTAGAATTAGCACTATATAAGTATATTTCCTAAATATATAAATATTATATAACTTAGTATAAGCTATAGGCCTAATTTATACTTAAAGTATAAGTATATTTTCCTTTTATTTAGAGATTATTTATATATAAGCTATAGGAAAACTTATACTCTTTATTATTAAAAAGGGCCTTATTATTAAAGTTACCCTCTAGAATATACTTACTAAGATAAGTACCTTTACCTAGGCTAGTAAGAGAAGGAAAAAAAGGTAAAGATAAAGTAAAGGTAATAGCAAATAAGATAATAATAATATTAGTTATAATAAAGGTAAAAGGGAAGTAAAAAAAGGAGTTTAGGCTTAATAAAAGAAAGTAAAAGGATATATAAAGAGATATTATAATAATAATAAGGATAAAAGAGTTAGGAATTATAAGGAGATAGGAATATTTATATTTCTAGAGGTATAGGTTTAGCTTTAGTTAGAGTGTGTTTTATTTATATTTATAAAAGCTAGCTAGGGATAAATAGGGGTAATATATTATATAATTTTCTAATAAATAATAAGTAATAAGGGAGTTATTTAAGGTAAAGTTAGGATTTAGTATATAAATATTAAGATATAAAATTAAAGTAAGGGTAAGAAACTAAATAAGGTATAGAAATAGTAAGGGATAAGTATAAAAAAAGATAAGCTAGTATTATTAAAGGTAAAGTTAAGTTAAAGTAAATTTACTTATATAAAGGGAAAGGTTAAGGTAAGGTAAACCTATACTAAAAAATTTTATAGCTTATATAGAGGATTTATAACCCTAGGGACTACCTTACTTACTAAGAAATACCCTTACTTATACTAAAAGGGAGGCTTATATATAAGGAACTATATTTATTATTTACTTATATTTATATAGTAAAGGGGAAGAAGAGAAGTAAGAGGTAAGTAAAAGGGTATATTATAGACTTAAGCTATAAGCTTAGGTTAATTATAGCTCTAGGAAGTATATAGACTATATATAGCTAGGTTAAGGCTATATATAAACTATATATAAGCTATATATAAGTCACTATAAATCTAGGCTCTATGTAACTACTAGTATAGTTCCTTTTTTCTTCTATAAGAATAATATTCTCACTTTAAACGCTTATATGCAGTAGCCATAAGGCCAGTTCATTACAATTTTTAAGGCTTCTTTAGTAGTATAAATATTACTATTATTAGTATTTATAGTTCTTACTTTAGCTTAGGTATAGTTTACTACCTAGTAGGCTATAGCTATTATAATATACTATACCTAGGTAACTTTATTACTTAGAATAAGGCTAGTAATCTTATTATAATATTTTATATCTTTAGAATATCTAAATTAGTTTTAGTTTACTATTAGGTTATCTTTACTTCTTTAGATATTAAACTATCTTATTCTTATATTTAAGTAATAGCTACTTTATACTAACCCTCCTAATCTTATGTTAATTACTATTAGTGTTTTATTTACACTCTTACTACTAGCTTTATTATAATGTAATATTATAGGGGGTAAAGTAAAGGTAAGGAATTTAAATATTAGTGTAATTTGTATTTTAGAAGCGTTTCTAGACCTTTAGGTTAGTGCGGAAAGTTATGCAAAAGTTCTATAATAACTATAATAACTATAATAATTCTAATGACCTTAATTATAATTAGTTAAACTTATTTTTAGAAATAATATAAGGACCCACTTTTATTTAATATATTATAATTATTATAGTGACTATAATAATTCTAATAACCTTAATTATAATTAGTTTAACGTATTTTTAGAAATAATATAAGGACCCACTTTTATTTAATATATTATAATTATTATAGTGACTATAATAACTCTAATAACCTTAATTATAATTAGTTTAATGTATTTTTAGAAATAATATTAGGACCCACTTTTAAATAATAAACTATAATTACTATAATAACTATAATAACTCTAATGACCTTAATTATAACTAGTTTAACTTATTTTTAGAACTAACACTAGGATTCACTTTTAAATAAAAATTAATAATTAATTAATAACCTTAATTACTATTAGTTTAACCTATTTTTAGAACTAATACTAGGACCCACTTTTAATTAATAAATTAGAATTAGTATAATAAGTGTTATTATAAGCTATTATAAGCTATTATAAGCTATTATATTACTATTACTATAACTACTAATATTATTACTATAATAATTACATGTAATTGTGTAGTTGTAATTGTAATTGTTCATTTGTAGTTGTAATTAATTATAATTGTAAAATTCCTCTTGTAATTAATTATAATTGTAGTTGTAGTTGTAATTAATTGTAATTATTACAACTACAACTACACAATTACACTTGTAGTTGTAATTAAATACAATCCTCTGGGGTTAGGGTCTTATTCTCTAATATCTTACTAAGGGTATCCCCTTCTATTTCTTTAAAGCTAGTATAGCCTTTAAAATTAAGGTTATAACCTAAAGAGCGCCTTAAGCTATAGACTTAAGTGTTTTTATATTAGCCTTTTTAAGACTTTTTAGGAGGGGCCTTAGTAGCTTATCTTTATTAGTAATATCTTCTATATATGCCTTTATATTAGCTTACCTAGCTTTAAGCTTTTATAGGTCTATAGTAGTTATTAATTACTAGGAAGTAGTTAAGGGCCTTTTTTAAGTTAAATAAATGAGTAATTCTTTATAAGTACCTTTAATTCTAGAATAGATTTAGGCTTAATTAGAGTATACTAAACTCTAACTAAAGATTTGCTTATAACCTCTCTAATAATTCTAAATACCTTAGTATTATTACGCTTATTACTATTTAAATATACCTAAGCTAATTAAGTATAAGCTTACCTAGGGACCTAAGATTAGTTATTCTAAGGGGAAGAGTTATTAATTTTAGCTATAAAGATTCCTAATACTATAGTAAGTTACTTCTTATTATAGTATAATTTATAGTATAATACCTAGTAACACTATACTTAAAGTAAGCACCCTATAAGGTAATAGTATAGTTCTATTAATATACTAATTCCTTAACTTACTTATAGGTCTTAATTCTAAAGTATATCCTTATAAACTAGAGTTTTATGTTATTAAAGGCACTATCTATAGAGGTTAGGATAAACCTATAGTGTTATTCTAATATAGAAAAGTAAAGTTTACTCTTTAGTTTCCTTAGCTAGAATAGTTAGTACCCTATAGGTTAACTAAACCTTTATTTCCCCTATTAATATTATTTTTATTTTATATCTAAGGCTAAGTTTAAGGGTAAGTAGTTAAAGTTAGAGTCTAATTAACTTAGGGAATAGGTTAATACCTACTAAATTACTAAGGGTTAGTAAAACTATATATTCCTAAAAGTCTAAGGTAAGATATTATTAGTTAAAGTTAAGTAATTAAGGCATTAACTAGGGTAAACTACCTCCTTTATCCTCCTAAAACTTCTATAAACCCTAGGGGTAGTTTATATACCTAAGATAATACCTTATTAGTAAAGCACTTACTCTAATATTTAATAAATTCCTTTATTAAGATAATCTTTATATCTCTTATAGTTATCTTTATAAGATTTACCTTAGCCTTTAATATAGTAATAGCCTGCTTAATACGCTCTTATACCTTTCTAAGGCTATTAGTAGCTAAAATATTTTAGCTAATTACTTCCTATATTAGTAAGTTATTATATTGATTTTTAATTTTTTTGCGTCATTAGTTATAGCTAATGCATCTAATTTATTAGAACACATAATTATTACTAGCAATATTTAGCTAGTAAAATAATTAATATCTAAATACTTATAGCTATAGTAATAAATAAAACCTATAATAAGTATAAGCTCTAAGGTTATAAATACAGGGGCTATAAGGCTAGAGCAAAGTTTATAATAAACTTTATAGCTATATTAGCGTAAGATATAGTTATAATTTATAACTATAGTTAAACTTAAATTTATTTAAGTTTTACTTATAGTATAAATTAACGTAATTCCCCTTTCTCTATAACTATGCTTATTTTATCTCTCTATATCTCTTCTATCTTATAGCTTACCACTTATGCTTTAAAGCTCTAAGGCAAACCAAACATAACTTATCCTTACTTATCTCTAATTTAATTCGCTAATAGACACACTATACCTATTATAATCACTAGGTAAGTTTTGCGTAACTAATTAACTAATTAACCCCTAACTAATTAAACTATAGTATAGCTAAGGGTAACTAAAAGCTAGGGGTAATAACCACTAGGCTATAAAACCTTTAAGCTATCTAAAAAGCTAATAAAAATCCTAATTAAAAGGAAATTAAGAAAACTAAAGAAAATATAAAGGAATTTAAGAAAAGTAAGAATAAGAAGGGGAATAAAAGACTAGAGAAAAAGGCTAGATATTTAGAAAAGATGTTAAAAACATAGAGCTTTAATTATTTAAGCAGTTTTACCTCGTGCTTGGGAGGGTAAGTTATTATATAATCCTTAAATAAACTACTAGATAAAGTTATAAAAAGTATAACTCTTAATTAAGGTAAGTAAATAATCTAAAGTAATAGGCTTATCTCTTTCTCTTATATAATAAAGCATATTTAAAACTTAAGAATAGTAAGTAACTAAGGCCTTACCCTTACCCTAATAGAGTTTAATATTTATACTAGTTTTTACCTCCTTATTAATAATATTAGGAGGGTATTATTCTTATAGTAACTATTAAAGTATAGCTAAATTACTAGTAGTTACTAAGCTATTCTTAGCTCTTAAGACTATTAGCCTTAGTTATTCTAAACTATTAATAAAAGTAGTAGCTCCACTACCTAAGGCTATATTAATAGCTTAGATAAAGGTATTTGGATTAATATCTTTACCTTTATTAACAGTTTTAAAGGTCTATTATAGGCGGCTTAACCATTAACCTACAGATATGCAGAGCTTTGCACTCGTGTAGTGTAGTTTTTTTGTAGTTTTTATTTAATTTTATATCTAGCTAATTATTAAAGGTATTATTCTAAAAATCACGTAATCTTATAGAGTAAAATTCTAAGAAAAATACTATATATAAATGTGGGTCCAAAAGTGGGTCATGGTCCCACAAATTAGAAATACTATATTTGTAGTATTTTTTAGTGCTAAAATGTAGTGAAATGTAGTTTTTCTAATTTACGGCTTAAGGACCCACTTTTAGATCCACTTTTGTATATAACTACATTGTAATTTTTAAGTTAGCTATCTAAAAATCTAAGTTTTATATCTATATATATTTTCTAAGATTAAATATGAACTATTTGTTAGAAAAAAAAAACTACAAGATGTAGTGTAGTGCAAAGCTCTGCAGATATGGATCCATTAAAAGTCCTAATGTCTTAAGATAATAGCAGCTTATATAACTCTATTGTAAGCTAATAGCTTATAGTTACTTTAGTGGTAGGTTCTTCTAGTGTAGGTAAAGGTACTTTAGATATAAATAACAGTACTTTAGGTACTAATAAAGGTATTCTAGGTTTAGATAAGGCTATAAGTTATTTAAAGAAATAAACAAGCTAAAATATAGCTTTATCTTCTATTTTAGTAAGAGGGAATTAGTCTTCTCCTACTAGTATGCTTTCTAGTAATAATGACTTTGTAAATTTAGTATTATATAGGTACACCTTTGCTATTTGCGGATCCCACAGATCCTTAGATCCTTGTGACTCTAGGGTAATAGTAATAATAATAGGAATTACAGGGATTTAGTAGTTAATAGTAGGGATTAGGCAAAATGCAAGTAAGTGGACTACCCTAGTCTGACTAATAATAATAATGCAAATAAAGAAAGAACTTAACTTTAGAAATGCTTTAAGAAGCTTTGATTTACTAACCTCCTAGCGTGGTCGCTAGAATATGATAAGAACGAAGGCCCTAAACTAATTAAATTAATCTCAAAAACGAAGCTCTAATAATAATTAATCTTTTTAAAACTCTATAGCGAAAAATTTATTAAGAGGGGTTTTTGTATTAGGTGGGGCAGGTGCCTCGCACCTTCCCCCCTTCACCTGTGGTCCACCCAACAGTTACCACAGTTTCCTTACAAATAAACAATGTCAAAGTGATAAAAACCCACGAACATTAACACAAATCGAAACTCGGGAAACATGATATGCAAACCGAGTAAATTTATTCGCAGACACGAACGACAAGGAGCGTGCGCCATGGAAGCTGGGTATATAGATGACACTCCATCCCTCTCCTCCCTCATATAATCCAACCACCTGCCGTAAAGGACAAAAAGAAGCATTCCCATCATGAAATGCATAACCATCAAACAATGGCTTCGTCGCCATTCCCCTCAGTAACGCGCGCGGTGAGACCCACGGCCATCCGTCCCGTGCATGCGCCGCGTGCCAGCCGCCTGGTAAGCCGTTAGCACAAGCCAGCACAAGCCAGCACAAGCAGCCAGCACAAGCTCCGAGTTTTGTCGTGGAGGCAAACATGAAAAAAATAAAAATAAAAATCATACCTTCAGGCCAGGTCGGCGGGTCAGACTCCCCGAAGCTTCATCAACGCCCCGCTGACTTTGTCGCCAAAGCTGGCCTTGCGCTTCTGGTGGTGGACGGGCTGTCGGCGGCTGAAGAGGCCGCGGCGACGGGGAGCGGCGGTGGTGGTGGTGGTGGTGGTGGTGGTGGTGTGGGTGTGGCGGGTTCTGCGTCCGAAAGGCATGGTTTGGATGATTTTGAGTTTGTGGATGTTGTATGTAAGAGTGATTGAGTTATGTCAGAGTTGGTTGTGCGTTGATTGATCCCTTTTTGAACGGACAAGCCGCTACTATATATATATATATACAATGTGCACATTTCCAACGCTGTCAGAAACTTGGAACCCGTCCGTCCCTTTCTTGCAATCATGACGAGGGGTCCTGCGAATTGTGGCTGGTGTGCGGACTACGGACTACGGAGTGATGTCATCATGTGCGGACTGTGGCTGCGAGTGACGACGTCGGTGCAGATCCCGTGGGCGGGTTTCTTGGTTCTGGGGTTTTATGTGCATGGGAATGATGCAACATGGTGATGCAACATGAAGGGTGAGGAATGCAAGCCCAGGGAAGATCAGGTGAGGCCCAAGCTCAAATCAAGCTCTTCTACGGATTATCAATTATCAATTATCAAGCGGCTGCCCGGGACGGCGCCGAGATGACCAAGGTTGAAGAGGGACAAGAGGGACAAGAGGGATCTTATGTAAGTCGTGGGGATAAAAGGGCCGGGAGGAGGCATGCACGTTGGAGTTGACCTTTTTTGTCATTTCTGACATGAGAACCCAGTAATCCGTCGAGTTTTGGCGGTGGAAACAAAGATGGCACTTTCGTCCTGCACGTAATACGACGGAGCATGCATGTAAGATCTGCAAAGACCAGGCGGCCAACCCAAGATGAAAAGATGATTGCCAACCAATCACGCGGACCAAGATCCAATAATCATGGTGTAACCGAGCCGTACGGATTACAGAACAGAGAGATGGGTGCATCTGTCTCTCCTGGCTTGGCGGCAAGCGGTGGAAGCCACCCGCCCGTTCAAAGGAACAAATGGTATTAATAAACTGACCGAGCTTCCCAATGTCCGAGTTGGTGATGTCCTGCTCATGCCTTTTTCCCCCTCTCACAAGACCAGAACATGTTTCTCGCGCCCCTCCTCCGATGGGGATCCTTCCTCTCCATCGCCCTTGCCGTGGCCATGGCCCTCGCCCTCTCGGTCCTCTCGGCGCACCCCGAGCCCCTCGGCTTCTTCACCTCGTCGTCGCTCGGCTCCGTCGCCAACGCATCGACCTACTGCTACCGCGGGGTCCGCACCCACGACCACGACAACCCCTCGGCGCAGTGCTTCACCGTCGTCAACGGCACCTTTGCCCGCGTGTGGAGCGACGCCGCCGAGACCGAGACCGAGACCGAGACCGAGACCGAGACCGAGCTCCTCGACGGCTATGTCATCCCCGGCCTGTGGGACGGCCACGCCCACCTCATGGCCTGGGGCGAGTTCCTCCACTCGGTCGACCTCTTCGCCGCGCAGAACATGACCGAGGTCCGGAGCCGGCTCAGGGCGCACCTGAGGCGGAACCCCGGCGCGGGCACGAGGACTCCTGGCTGAGGGGCGCGGGATGGGACCAGGACCTGTACGGCGGCCGCATGCCCACGGCCGGGGACATCGACGCGGATCCGGCCCTCAAGGGAATCTTCATGATGCTGGACCGCAATGACGGCCACTGCGTCTGGGTGTCCCAGCCCGTCCTGGACATGCTCCCCGGAACATGACGGAGACGCCGGGCGGCCAGATCATCCGCGAGCCCGGCCCGGGCGTCTTCTGCGACGACGCCATGGACCCCGTCATGCAGCTGTGGCCCAAGGCCAACGACGAGACCAGGACGCGTCTCGTCAGGGATGCCATGAGGGATCTCAACAGGCTCGGCCTCGTGGGCGTCCACGACGCGAGCACCCTGCCCGCCGATGTCGCCTTGTACAACAAGCTTGCCGACGGCGAGGACTGGACCGTCCGCGTATACGCCATGCTCGAGTGCGACACGCGAAACTCGTACTGTCCCGGCAACGCCACCAGGATAGCCAGGAATGATTCTCGATTCTGGCTTCAGAGCGTCAAGCTGTTTGCTGGTATGTCTCTTCCTGGCGCCCCCCTCCTATCTGTCTTGTTCTTCCTGAATCCCCTTCCTCCCCCTTAAAAGGATGGGAAAACAAAAGACACTTTGCACATCAAATATATATGTACATCTCTAACCCGGTCAATCTCATCACAGACGGCGCCCTCGGCAGCTGGGGCTCCGCCATGCTAGAGCCCTACGCCGACAAGGCCAACTCATCCGGCACTCTCCTCATCAACTCGACCGCCATGGCCAACCTCACCAAGACCTGGGCCCAAGCCGGCTTCCAAGTCAACGTCCACGCCATCGGCGACCGCGCCAACCGCCAAGTCATCGACGCCTTCGTCGCCGCCCTGGTCCACGTCTGCCCCGAGGCCTCCCGGACAACTACGAGGCCCTCCGCATCTGCCAGGTCAAGCACCGCTTCCGCATCGAGCACGCCCAGATCGTCCACCCGGACGACCAGGCGCGCATGCACAAGATCGGCATCATCCCCTCCGTCCAGCCCACCCACCCGACCGACGACATGCGCTTCGCCCACCTCAGGCTGGGGCCCGACCGCACCGCCCAGCGCGCCTACCGCATGCGCTCCTACATCAACATCGCGCCCCTCCTCGGCAGCGATTTCCCCGTCGAGCCGCCCAACCCCTTCCACGGCATCTACGCCGCCGTCACGCGCAAGAATCCCGCCACCGGTCTCGGCCTCAACGGCTCGCCCGACGGCTGGCACGCCGAGGAGGCCCTGACCTTTGACGAAGCCATCTGGGGCTTCACCGGCGCCACCGCCTACGGTGCTTTCCTCGACGGTAGAGCCGGCTTGATCAGAGACGGTGCCTTCGCCGACTGGCTTGTCCTGGACGAACCAATCGAGGATATCCCCATCGAGGACTTCCGCACTCTCAAGGTCAGGGAGACGTGGGTCGCCGGCAAAAAGGTCTACGCGAGAGAAGAAGTAACGAAAACCCCAAAAAGTTGAAAAACAAATTGCTATACTTGTATAAAATGCTCGCCGTGTGTGGTGGCGTTGGACCGGCAAAAGCGGGAAAGAAAAGGAGGACGAGGAGGAGAGCCGAACCGGCGTTGACCTTGTGATTATAATCCGTCATGTGATACAAGTCTTGGTCCGTCATCTTTAGGAAAATTTCACTTCTTCTGCATTTGGCCCATCAGATTTTTTTGTCATTCTCCTTCATTCTTATTTCAACCATCTTCGTGGCGAGTCAAAGTAACTCCATACATGCACCATCATTTTGCTGGCAGTCAGTTGCAAGTTGTGTCTCCCAATTCGGATCTGCGGAAACTTTCCTCGCACAAATGCACAAAGACGAAGAACAGGCCTCGTCCATTCAATTTTAATCCATGGACATGTCCCGTCAACGGTGCAAAAAAAAAAAAAGAAAAAAAAAATCTCAAAACATGTGTCCTTCGAGGACAGCAACCATCATAAGACCTGGCCCGAGCTGCTTTATATACCTTCCCGTCGTAAATATATGTAGTTTGAACCGTTAGGATTAATCAATCTTTCTCCCCATGCTTCAAGCTTGACATCTCGAACTATCATTTGTCCGCTTAATCTCACCTTTCTGAAATACACTGCGTCTCAAACCACTTGGCAAACTTGACTGTGGGAATGTCTACTGCCCTCCAGAACACATCCGCCCACCAAATTACAGTCGGGATGCAAAACATGGCACCCAGCACAAAGCCAGCGTTGTACCAGTATCCCTCAACTCCTGTCAGTCCATATGCCATCTTCTCCCAGTGGTAACCGGCTGTATGCATTGCTGGGCCGTGCATAAGGTACAAAGCATATGAGATCTTGCCAAAGTATTGAACCACGGCTGAGTTGAAGAACCGCTGCCAATTGCGGGAGTGACCAACAGCAAGGACAAAAACCACCGCACCTATAGATTGCCAGTATCGGTACTGCTCTTCCGTCCACCACTCAGGGATAAGTGAAGTCAAATACACCCATCCTGGAGCCACCTCCCTCCATCGTCAGGCTGCGACATCAAATATAAGCCCAAGAGGCTGACCAGGGCCCAGAAGATCCCCTTGAGAAGGCTTTGTGGTCTAGGAGTTTGCTGCTTCTCACTTTGAGGGAGAGCGGGAGGCGAAACGTGCGCTCCACGAATATGGTCCATCTCCGCGAGCAACATGCCGCAAAAGAACAAGCATAGTTCCCATCTCGAATGACGATAAGTGAACCACATGATGCCGCCGACAGTTAAAAATCTGAGGCTGGTTCGAAGTCGGGCAGTGCCGATGATTGTGAGGAAGAGATAGAGGAGCATCGAAATTCCAGGGGAATCGTCCATAAGTGTACATCGTACGCTGGGAAGCACAATGTTAGCAAATAGCTGGCGTTTTGACGGTTTTGACTCTCACATGTAGATCCACCAAACTTATCCCAGCCAAAGACATGAACGAAATTGTACATATGAATCATCCAGTCTCTAAACTGAGCATACGAGGATTCCATGCGGCTGGGATGAGGCTCGACAACGTTCTTCATATACGTGCGATCCTCGGCGAATTCCCTCGTCCACTCGTAAGCTCCGACTCGCAAAAGGCAGACAATCATGAGTGTGGAGATGGCAGTCGGTAGATAGAGTCGTATACCTCGGCGAAAGGTCAAAGAGCTCATGGTAGTCGCAAAGTCGGAAAAGGCTCCATTGCGAATTAGTTTCAGCGGCCGATATGACAACGCATACCCCGAGATGACGAAAAAGATGCAGACGGCGGGAGGCCCCTGGTACCATAGCCTCAAGAGAGGAAGTTTCAAGAAGTGATAGTTGTCGTCCTCAGTGCCCCAGGTTTTGGCAATGGTGAAGGCTTGATAGAAGTAGTGGCAAAGAAGACGGTGAGAGCAGCGAGCCCTCTCATGCCATCCAAGTATGCCGTCGGTGGTAGTTTAGGAGGACATATTTGTTCTCGGGTATGTCTTCTTTGCAGAAAGCTCGGTATCAGAAAGACGACGCCTCGTATAAATAGCAAGCGCCAAGACGCGAAAGGTATTCGATTATAGGAAACCGTGAATGCAGAACTGTGCTTGGAATAACTTGGCAACTTGACCCTGACGTGACATGGCGATTCGGTGTCACTAATGCTGCCATCACTTTCGAATTCAGTGATAGGTCGCTCATCTAAAAGTCCCTTTTTCTCTTCGTGAGAGTGAGTTTGCACTAGTATGTCGTTTCTCGTCATTTTCCTGTAACGGGAACAGTGTCGTCCATGTATGGATCGTCATATATTGAGAGTCGAAAGTAGAAGGCAGTAAGGGAGAAGTACAAACTAAAACAAAGGACCGAAAGGAGCAAAAAGGTGAAGGGTATCGAAGGAAAGGGAGAAAGAGAAAAAGAGACAAAGAGACAAAGAGAATAAGAAAGACGAAACCGATCGTCAAGGGCCACAGGAGCGAGATCTAGGTGCGGCACTAGATTTTGACACTCTCGACCTGAGCACTTGAACACCGCAGGTTCAGTTCAAAATGCACTGAAGAAGCAGTCAGCTCGTCCACCCCAAATTTTCTTGTGACGGGAACCGTAACAAGAAGTGAGCGGGGACAGACTCGAGGAGAAATGGAAAAGGGCAGATCAACAAGGTTGACGGAAGAGCGGAGTGAGCAATGACAACGCTGCAAATCGCCCTGTTGCTACGTTTTCATCCATACAGTGTGCAGGAGGCATACTGAGAAAGAATGTCAATGTGAAAACAACTCAAGACCGTGCAGCCACTCCCCTGCCGTCACCTGTTCGCAGCTGATTACGGACGTATAAGATTACAAGACCGCATAGGCAGCTCCGCATGGAGTGCGCCTTCCTCAGACTCTCAGATGACCAGAATGACGTCTCCCCGCCCACCACGTCTGATACGGAGGACTCCGACTGGCCAACAAAGCAGACATAATAACGATAAAAGTCGTCGAAGAAGAAGGACGAGCGAGGCGGAGATTCGCAATGCACAGGCATCTTCGTGGAAGGAGCGTTATTGACACCGTGCGTAATCCCCTTTGAGTGTGCGAACACCTCAGGCGGGTCGCGGACCCATTTATTGAGGCCAATACTCCTTAGTGCCCTAGGCTAAAAAGGTAGCTAGACTTCTATTGTTGAAGGATTCTCTAGTAAAATTAAGTACCCTTTATCTGCTCTGCCCATTATTATAACTATCCTCATTAGCCTAAACCCCTATCCGTACTCCGCCTGAGATCTTCCGCACACTCAAAGGGATTTGGAGTCACTGTTTCGGCCAAGTTGCAGGTGTCAGGCAAGACGGCATCAAAACGGCTCGAACACAGGTGGCAGGAGGAGACCACAGGAAGCAGATTGACCCTTCACGTCGTACAGTACGCGGGCCTGGCTCTGTTGCTGTAACAGGCAAACGCAGAGCTCCTCGACCTTGACGTGTTTCAAATCGCGCCGCTTTGGGCTCATGTCGTCTGGCTCGCAGAGGTCGGCGACTTTCTGTCGTCCGTTTTCTATTTTTGTCCGCTTCTTCCGCGAAACATCCCGTGCCTCCCGGAGGCTCAGACATACTTGTAGCATATCTTCCAACATCACCACTATTAGCATCTTGCATCAAAGGAAAAATCTGTGGCATGTTGCTATTGCTGGTCGATATGACTTGGTTCGTTGCCAAAATGCCCTATTGATGTTGGTTCAAAGGCAAGTGTTGTGCAGCACAAAACACAGTTGTTGTTTGTCCATCCAAACACACATCAGCCACGATGCACTTGATTCACTCTGGCCTGCATAGATCGGTCGTTGACACAGCCGCTTTATCTTTAGCTGCTCCATAGAACGTCCGTCCCGCACCCTCCCTTCTACACCGGCCAGGCAATCCTCGTGGCAGAACTGATGATACAGGCACGCTTTGTGGCTGGGTGTACCCGTAGAGATCCACTCTATTTTCTGATTTTTGCCTGTGCGTTATTATTGCTCCCTCCCTCATGGACACCACTTGTGATCTTATTTTCTTTCGGCTCTCATCTGTTGCTACATCTTCTGTAATACTATGGTCGACGTGTCGTTGGTTGTAGCTCCAATTTGCACGGCACTCGCCCGATCTCTCCGCGCGCCAGTTGGCCAAAAAAAAATTAAACCATCGATCAAGATGCACACGATCTCACGATCAGATAGAGCATGTCCCCTTCTATTTGAAACAACAAAGCTTTAGGCCCGTACCAAAGAACTTTGGCATTTACGCAAGGGCCTTATTGGCTCAAACACCCTGCCGCTGCAGGCAGGCGACGACAACCCTTGACGCTCCATCCCGTCGATCTTCGTCTCTCCGCGACGTTTCAAGCCTTGAAACCCACGGGCAAATGCCTATTTTGATGACTGGCTTGTGACAACTCTCCAGAGACTACCCACATCTTCCCGAGTAAACATTTCTGTTTTTGCGGGACACAAGACGCTAAAGCTCAGCGAGCACACACTACCATCTACTTGAGCATCCATGTTGCCGTAGAGAAATATCAGGGTCCCCTTGCTTCCTGTTGCCGGACCTCAACTGCGACATGGTCCGATGTTCGAGGCCCTGGCACGCCACGCCAGACAATCCAAAATGCATGACATTTATAGAAGACCAGATGTCTATTTCCTAATGGCCCAGCACACATTTATGCTCCTTCCGAATGATCCCCCATATGCCGCGGGTGATGCTCCGATTCGGGTCGCATCGCTTTCACGATAAATCGTGTTAATATGAACAGCCCACTGTATATAAATTCTATAATCCCAATTGCATACTCCAAAAGAACGCCGTCGTAAATGCCTGAATTCGTTTTTCTTGCTCTCTTTTTCAGTTTCCCGGCTTTTCTAAGCCATCTAGTTGTCAAGCCAATCTAGGAACTGAGGTGTGAAGTAGCTGACAACAATGGTGGCACCTGCCCGCAGAATGCTTTCGGTGGCTTCGAAGGCCGCTGCTTTGAGATCAAACACGCCAGCTTTGGCAGCGGCGTGAATCATGGAGTACTCACCGCTGACTTGGTAGGCTGCGATGGGGAGATCCTTGCCCAGCTCCTTGGCGTCACTGATGATGTCGAGATACTGTCCCGCGGGCTTGACCATAATGACGTCCGCGCCTTCGTTGAGATCGCGAATTATGGCACGGCGGGCGAGCCCTCGTCCGCTAGGTGGCAGCTGGTAGCACTTGCGGTCTCCAAAGGAAGGAGAAGAGCCGGCCGCGTCGCGGAATGGGCCGTAGAGACAACCCGAGAACTTGGCAGAGTAAGACATGAGGGTCGTCTTATGGGCGATGCCCTCCTCGATAAGCTTGAGCTTGATGGAGCGGATACGTCCGTCGTTCATGTCAGAAGGGGCAACGCAGTGCGCGCCAGCCTTGGCGTAGGCAATGGCCACGTCGGAGATGCGGTCGACAGACAGTTGGTTGTTGAGGCTGCCGTCATCGCGAAGAATGCCGCAGTGTCCATGGGAGGTGTACTCGCAGAGGCAGACGTCTGTGCAGATGTACATTTGTGGGAAGCGACGTCGAATGAGGCGGATGGCCTGAATGACGGGACCTTCAGGATCGTCGGCAGCGCTACCCAAGGCGTCCTTGGTGCCGGGCTTCATGGGAACGCCGAAGAGCATGACTGAGCGAAGTCCTTTGCGGACAAGGGGTTCGAGGTAAGAAACGAGCTTGCCGAGGCCGAGCTGATACTGGCCGGGAAGAGATGCGACGAGGTTCATGTCGTCTTCGCGGTCGGTAACGAAGATGGGGTAAATGAACATTGACTTGGTCAACTGGCGCTCAGCCTGCCATGAGCGAGCCAGCGGGTGGTAGTAACCGCCGTGAAGCTGGCTGCCAATGTCGCCAGATATGCTCACGCTCGTGGCAGCAGTGCTGGTATAGGACATGGCTCGAGAAATGTGCGAAGTTCGGTCATCGATTGTTGAAACGGACGCGGGCGTGGCCGGGCGGCGAGGCGCATGGTTGCCATCGCGAAGAGTGAGGTCCTGAACGAGACTGGAGAAGGACATTTGTGAAGGTTTGAAGATGAAGAATTGTCGCTCTCTAGTAGTTGTTGGGAGAAGATAAACAAGGCGGTGGGTGCGGGCTCACACGATGTGGCGACTTGCGAACTGGGTACGGCGTAAATTTTTGCGACACCAAACGACGCAGGAGGTATCGCAGTGGCAAGCTGAGATGGGAAACAACACCGATATTCCGTTCTTCTTCTTCTCTGGCGGAGAGGAAGTTGGTGTCTCAATCAGGGTGATTGGGAACTGAAGAGTGTCTGCTTGTCAATGAGAAAAAGCGAGGAACGGGTGGCGGAATGAAAGAAGAAAAGGGAGGCGACAGAAATAGTGGTGCAAGATGCCGACCGAATGTAATACGTCCGGGACTAACCACCTGGTCAAAACTGAAGACTGACCTGACCTCGGGTCGCCGCTCCTGAACGGCTTGTCGTCTCCTATTTTTGTCAGGCTGTGGGCCAATAAGCGATGGGGAAATACTAATGCGGGGAGATGACGACCCACCTTGGTGTCGGGTGCTTGTGATTCCGGGGGCAGAGAGTAACTGTCGCACAAGCGGGTGGATGTGGATGGGAATCTCGGATGCAGATGAGCCGTGGTAAGGGCTTTGAGGCGTAATAAAGCTCTGGCGACGCACTGTTGGTTGGTGAGAAAGTCTAGTACCTTGGGTATGGAGAGTCGGGGCTGTAGACAGAATACATCATCTGCTCCATCAGGCTGCCTACCCTAGCCCGAAGACCGTCAATGTAGGAGCAGCCCCCTTCTGTGTAGAAGAAAGAGCGATGGGATACACAGACTTGCAAACCTCAAGCTCAGGGTGCGATCTAAGTCAGCGCAGTCGTTTAAAAATTAGCGTAGTTATGTAAAATTTATTATTTTTAAGCTTACTATTACATTAAAACTAAGGCTTTCCTATATTTAGTTAGTGTTTTTATAGCGTATACCCTAGGTAATTACTATACCTCTAAAGGCCTTTATTTATAATATACTAAGTTAGTAAGGCTAGTTAAATAGCTAAAAAGAGAAGCTATAGAGAAAAGTTATATTTTTACTACTAATATAGTAAAAAGAGTATACTAAATATTTTAGTATACTCTAGTTAAATTAGTATACTCTCTAGTTAAATTAGTATACTTTATATTCTTTATTATACTTTATAATATAAAAATAAAAATAAACTTTTTTTCTTTAAAGTAATTCCTATTAAATTTAGTTAAAGATAATAATAATAATAATAAACTATACTTTACTATTACTATATTAATTATTTATAATACTTTTTTATAAAAACTTACTATAAAATAATAACTATTTTTCTATAACTACTAGGTATAGATTATTTATAGCTTTAATAGCTTTTTATAAGAAAGTCCTTTATATCTTAACTAAATAGTAATTTAAAGAGATCTTTTATATATTAAAAGCTATATTTTTAACCTTTATTAGTAGCTTTAAAATAATATAAATATTAAGCTTATTAAATACTAGTTAATTAAGTAAATAATAATAGTTTTCCTATAAATTATAGTATTTAATAAGCTATAGTAAAATATAGCTTTTACTTTAAAATAAGCTAGTTATTTGTTAGTTACACTAAGGAACGTTGCACTAGTGCGAAGGGGTTAAATTTAATGAAGTTAATAATAGCTAAGGTCTAAGAGAGAAGAGAGAAGAGAAAAGAGAGAAGGAGAGAAATCTAGCTAGAAGAGAGGGTAGGCAAAAGGGGGAAAAGTAAGGTAGTAGTGTAAGGGCATTATAAATAGTATAGGGTTACCCTTAATATAGCTAATTATATTATATATATCCCTTTAGTAGCTTTACCCTTTAGCTATAGTTAAACTAACTATTATCTAAAGGTCTAAAGGAAGCTATACTAGTAGTCTTTTTTTCTTTATAGCTAAAGGAGCCTAAAAATATAATAAAAATTAAATTAAAGGAAAGTATATATAAGTAAATCCCTTTATAGGAATCTATAGCTTTAATTAGCTTATATAGCCTTAGTTATTCTAATTAACCTAGTTACTTTAATCTAGTCTAGTTAATTCTCCTTTTCTTTTGCCTTTATAGGTCTCTTAACCTAGCTTTCTATATAAATTATTAAATTATTTAAGTTAATTAAGGTTATAAGAGCTAAATTTAGTAATACCTTTATTATTATATTAGCTAGGTTATTACTACTGTTAATTTACCTAACTTTATAGATCTTATACCTCTTATATAACTATTAGAGGGCTATAATATTAATTATTAGCTACTTCTCCTTTATTATACCTAGCTTTATAAGGTATTTATATAATAAGAAAGAGTTAGTGTAAAGAATTATTAGGATTTAAGGTATCTTTAATTAGTCTATAATCTAATTAAGGGTTATAAATATTATATATATAATATTAGCGCCTTAAACCATACTATATAGCTTAAATATAAGTATACTATAGGTTATATACTTACTTTTTATTAAGCTATATATAATAATATTACCTCTTATAATAAAGGTATTATTATCTTATATTACTTTATTACTAATTATAATTATATACCTAATCTACAAGCTAAGGTCCTTATTATTAGCTAGAGATCTATCTATAAATATAAAGAGCTTTGCCTCTTTAAGGGTTAAGGGATATATTATAGTCCTTATTACTAGTGCTTAATCTATTACTTAAGGTATTTATTAAGTTATATAATATTATTAGCTAAGGGCTCTTAGTGTTAAGCAGTAATTAATAGGTTATATAAAGCTTCTAGTTAGCATATAGTTATAATATAGCTCCCTTAGGCTTATTATTCTATATAATCTTACCTTATTATTAGAGATTAAGAATTAACTTCCTTAATTTTCTAACTTTAGCCTTTCTAGGTTAAAATTAATAAATTATTAGCATTTTAGGTTAAGATATAGCTATTAAAGATAAGGGGATTCCTAGTTATTAATTATTACTTCTCTTTAGCTATAAATTTAGCCTTTTAAAGCTCTTTCTTTTCTTTTTAGAAAAATTATTATTACTTAGGCTTAATATATTATCTATTTATATTCTAATAATACTAAAGAGATTCTTATTATTTAGGGCTATAATTAATAAGTAAGGATTATAAGTTAAAGTTATTATATTAAGGTTATCTTTATAGTAATAAAAGTAAGTTACTTATTAGTAAGTTTTAGCCTTTATAATCCTATAAAGAGGCTTAATTACCTTTATTACTATACCTTCTAGAAAGAGATATATAATTTACTTAGGTAATCTTATAATAATTAGCCTATTTAGCGTTATATATAATTAAATATAGGCTTATATAATATTATAAATCTAAAGGTAAATCCTTTTACTTTAATAATAAAGTAATAGCTATAATTAACTATTAACTTACTTATTATATTATTAGTAATTATATTAAGATAGCTTCTTTACCCTTATTATTATAGCCTTATATAATAAGGTAAGACTTCTTATATAGTAATTTTATTCCCTTACCTTTAATCTCTTTAATTATATAAGAATTAAAGATCCTATAGCCTTTATACTTTACTAAGTTAAACCTTATAAATCTAAATATATTATAAACTTATAAGGTATTAATCTTAGCTTAGTTAAATTACTTAAAGGGCTTACCTAAGGCTATAATCTTTCTCTCCTAGTAAAGTTAAAAAGTAAGGTTTTAATTAGCTATTTCCTTTACTATAAGAAATACTATATTTAGTATTTCTCTAGCTATAATCTCTTTAATTAATACTTTCTCTTAGTCTTTATTAATAAATATATAGTAATCTTTTACTTTAATTACCTTTATAGCTACTACTCCTTCTTCTATACCTTAGTTTAAGTAAAATTAAACTATAAGGCTTTTCCTTAGCCTTTCTTATTTTCTTTTACTAAGGGCTTTCCTTTTCTTTTACCTTTACCCCTTACCCTTTACTAGCTTATCTCCTAGTGCTAAGTTTATAAGTAGCTTATTTCCTTTAGCTACCCTTACTTTCTCTTATTTATTAAAAACTTTAAGAAGCTTTAAGCTAAGTATCCCTTCCTTAGGGTCTTAAGGCTTTATCTCCTAGTCCCTTTTATACTATAAGTCCTTATAGTATAGCTTTACTACTATAAAGTAAAACTTAGCTAAGCTATAAGGTATTTTAACTATATAAGTCTTTTTATTAGTTATAAGTAGCTTATAAGGGCTATACTATTTACCTTTTTCTCTTTATATATATATATTAGCCTATAGTAGTAACTAGTATATTAGTAATATATTAAGGCTATTTTAAGTGCTAAGGGCATTATAAACCTACCTCTTAGCTAGATAATAGTAAACTTTATTAGTAACCTTTTAAATTACTTTAGTATATTAAATAATAAAGACACTTAGTAATAACTTATCTATTATCTATAAGTAAGCTTTAAAGACTAGTAAGGTTAGCACTAGTGTTAGGAGCGCAGAGGTTAGAGATAGGACGTTCATTAGAGTGGATCTTCGGAGGACCTTTAGGCCATGTAAATAACAAAGAGGCTAGCTAGCTATAAGATAGCTATATGCTTATAAAGCAAGGTATTTCTTAAGGACTATATATATTATTAGTGCTAGGCTAGAGATTAAAACCTTTATATACTTACCCCTAGCTAGTATTTATTAAGTAGTAACTATAAGAATCTTAGCTATTACTTTATTTATTTAACCCTAGGCTATAAGCTATAATAAATTAATCTCTTTAAAACCCTTATAAGGATATAAACTATTAGCTAGATTATTATATAGCTAATACTCTAAAGATCTATAAGAAATACACTAGCACCCTATAATAATAAAGCTATAGATAATTAGGAAGGTAAAGAACCCTATAATCTAGAACTATAGATAATAATAGGGTATAATAAATACTACCTAATCCTAATCTAGGTAAAGGTATAGGTAATATAAGTAATAAAGATATAGTATTATAGAGATACTATAAGGTTATATAAGCTAAGCTATATTACCTTAAGAGAATATAAAAGATTTTATAAATAAAGGTATAGATTAAAGAGTTTAAGGTAAATCTAGGATTAGCTAGACCTCCTTTAGGACTTATAATTACCCCTTAATCTTTAACTATAATTTTACTAGTAGTTTATAGTAACTTAGTAATAATTATATAGTAAAATAATAGCTTTATTAAGATATAGATAAAATAACCTATATATAAAGGGGATATATATAAGAACCTATAGAATTTCTTAGTAAACTTAGATATATTATTTAAATTAAATTACTATATCTTTAGGGATAATATAACTAAAGTAATATATATAAGTAGCTACCTAGCTAATAATATAAAGTAATAATAGATATATTATATAGCTATAGATAGGTATGTAAATTACTTATTACTTACTTAGATAGGTTTTCTTAATTAGCTAAAAACTAAAATAATAGATAAGGGTATAAGACACTTAGAAGTAATAAGAATATTACTAAATCTTAGGTAAAAGTATAACTAATTATTTTAATCCTTTATATAAGCTTAGACTAAGGTAAAAGCTAAGTTACTTAAAGTAATTCTTATATAACTAAGAATTACTATCTTTCTAAATAGCTTAAATAATATTATAAGGAAGTAAATAATTAGCTAAGAGATTCTAATAACCTAGAGCTAGTTATAAGGCTAGGGTAAGAAAGTAAAGGTTATAATAAGTTTAGGCTAAAGTAATAAAAAAGTTAAGACCCTAAAAGAAAGAGATAATACTCTTACTTTATATTACCTATAGATAAGGTATAGTAATAAAGTAAAAATTAAAAGAAAAATTATCCCTAGTATACTATAAATATAAAAGGCCTAGGTATACTATACTAACTTACTAAGCACTAGACTATTTTACTTATAAAAGTAGTAAGTATATAACTAAGAGGTATAGTAAGAGTAGTAATAAAGCTATATTCCCTAATATAATACTAGTTTAATTAGCATATACTTAGAAATATAATCTTACTATAGAATACCCTATAGATAATAGAATAAGAATATAAGTATCTTTATAATAAGATAACTAGTAGCTAGCTATATAAGTACTATTTAATATAGGTATATAGTTTTTAATAATCTATTTTAAATTATTATTAAAAAGGATTAGAAAAGTATAATATAAATAGACTAAATACTAGAGAGTATAAGCTAAAAAGTGATTTTATACTAAGGAATCTTAAAAAGGTTAATAAAAGTAAAAGATAGTATAGGATTTATAAAAGTCTATTAAGTTAGCTACTATATTACTAATATAGGTAAGGGATAATTTTAGGTATAGATTAGATTAAAGAATATTTACCTATAATTATATATTAGGATTAGGGTTTTTAGAGATATCTAGTAATAATAGAATACCTTTTCTTTACTTATAGTAAGTAATAAATATATAAAGAGAAAAACTAGTAGTAGTTACCTTACTATTAAGGGTAATAAAGATTAGGCTAAGTATTCTAGAAAATAAAGATTAGAAAGAAAAAGATAAAGACTTATTAAAGAACTTAGTAGTAAAAGAAGTATAACTAAATAGTAAAGTAGCTATATAGATATTAGAATACGTTTATATATAGTAAAAAGTAAAGGTATTATAATTATATAGATTTTAGAAGGTATAAGTAGTAAATAAGCTATGTTAAATTAGGGTAAGAGCGCTAAATATCTTATACTAATAATTCTAGAAGAATACGCAGAGTTTATAGATATTTTTCTAAAGCACTAGTAAGTTAGCTTCCTAAACTAAGTAATTATACTTATATAATTAAATTAGAAGAAGGGAAAACACTACCTTAGGGGCTTATATATAATTTAGCTAAAAGAAAGCTACTAGTTCTTAGGGAATACCTTATAAATATATAGTAAAAGGGTAAATTAGAAGATTAGTTAGCCTAGCTAAAGCTCTAATTTTATTTATTCTAAAGAAAGGAGGAAAATTAAGGCTTTATATAGATTATAGGGGCTTAAATAAGATTATAATTAAGGATAAGGCCCCTTTATCCCTTATTACTAAAATCCTTAATTAATTAGTAAGTATAGTTATTTTTATAGTCCTTAATCTTAAAGATATATACTACTAGCTATATATCTGCTTAGGTAATAAGTAAAAGATAGCCTTTTATTACTACTATAGCTACTTTAAATATCTTATAATACTATTTAGACTAGTTAATATATTAGTAACTTTTTAGAAGTATATTAATAACGCCCTTAAAGGACTTATTAATAAGACTTATATTATTTACCTAGATAATATACTAATATATAGTGGTGTAGTTAAGAAGTATATAGAGTATATTAAATAAATCTTATATAAGCTTAGAGAAGTAAGCCTTTTTATTAACCTTATAAAGTGTTAATTTTTAGTTATAGAGGTTAAATTCTTAGGCTTTAAAATATTACTAAAAGGCATTATAATAGATCTAGTAAGAGTTAAAGTAATTATAACCTAGCTAGTACTACGTAGTGTCCTAGATATTTAGTTATTCCTTAGTTTTATAGGATTTTACTACTATTTTATTAAATAGTATAGTAAAGTTATTATTTTATTAATAAATTACCTTAGAGGGTAGTAACTAATAATATTTAACCTAAAGCCCTATAAGTTAGTAGTATTTAAAGAACTTTAATAAAGATTTTAGAAAGCGCTAATTTTAGTGTATTTTAATTTACTTATATACCTTAGAGTGAAGATAAATATATCTAGATATATAATTAGGGCTATACTTATAATATTAGTGCTAGGTTACTAGCACCTAGTTATGTTTATATTAAGAAAGATAACTAATACTAAATTACACTATTTAATACCTAATAGTAAATTATTAGCTATCTAAGAGGCTTTTTATATATAGAGACACTACCTTACCTATTTAGCTTATATAATTAAGGTTATTATAGATTATTTAAACTATAAGTACCTAGCTATAAAGCCTAAGCTTACTAGTAAGTAAGTAACTATACTTAATAAGCTTTATCCTTTTAACTTTAAAATTATATATTATATAGGGAAATTAAATCCTACTAACTTACTTTTAAGAAAACTAGATTTTATAAGTAAAGTAAGGAAAGCAAAAGTAGTAACTATATAGCTCCTTATCTTTTTATCTAAATTTATAAATACTAAGTAATAGGAACACTATAGTAGTGCTATAAGTTCTATAAAAATATTACTTAGTGTAACTAATAGTTAGTTATAATAATACTATAATAATACTACTAATATCTAGGGTTTTAAAAATCATAACTTAACTATATTTTTAAAGAACCTAATAATCTAAATACTCTTAGAAAAGGTGTTTTAGTAAGGTTATTTAATACTTTTATTAATAAGTAATAAGCTAGCTATAGTAGTATTACTAGTACCTAGTGTATATTTTGTTTATTACTTAGTTATTTTAATTTTTCTATTAGACTAGCTATTTCTAATAGGAGTAAACTAGTATAGGTTATTTCTAGTAAGTAATAAGGGCGCCCTAAGAAAGCATTGCTTATCTATATCCTTATAAGACTAAAAGTATTTATTAAACTAATTACTTATAGAGATATTATAGCTAGGATCTAATCTATTTAAAGAACCTCTTCTAAGTTTATCTCTAACTTTCTAGAAAAGAGCTTAGAATTAAAACCCTAATTTAAGTCTTATTATATAAAGTGTAATAAGGTAATAACTTTACTATAGGTTAATTAAAGTTACTTAAAAGTGGTAATTTAGCTATATCTGTCAGGAGCGCAGAGGTTAGAGACAGGACGTTCGTTAGAGCGGATCTTCAGAGGACCTTTAGGCCGCGTGGATAATAAAGAGGCTAGCTAGCTATAAGATAGCCATGTGCTTATAGAGCGAGGTATTTCTTAAGGACTATGCATATTATTAGTACTAGGCTAGAGATTAAAACCTTTATATACCTACCCCTAGCTAGTATTTATTAAGTAGTAACTATAAGAATCTTAGCTATTACTTTATTTATTTAACCCTAGGCTATAAGCTATAATAAATTAATCTCTTTAAAACCCTTTTAAGAATATAAACTATTAGCTAGATTATTATATAGCTAACGCTCTAAAGATCTATAAGAAATACACTAGCACCTTATAATAATAAAGCTATAGATAATTAGGAAGGTAAAGAACCCCTATAATCTAGAACTATAGATAATAATAGGGTATAATAAACACTACCTAATCCTAATCTAGGTAAAGGTATAGGTAATATAAGTAATAAAGATATAGTATTATAAAGACACTATAAGGTTATATAAGCTAAGCTATATTATCTTAAGAGAATATAAGAGATTCTATAAATAGAGGTATAGATTAGAGAGTTTAAGGCAAATCTAGGATTAGCTAGACCTTCTCTAGGACTTATAATTACCCCTTAATCTTTAACTATAATCCTACTAGTAGTCTATAGTAACTTAGTAGTAATTATATAGTGAAATAATAGCCTTATTAAGATATAGATAAAATAACTTATATATAAAGGGGATATATATAAGAACCTATAGAATTTCTTAGTAAACTTAGATATATTATTTAAATTAAACCGCTATACCTTTAGGGATAATATAACTAAGGTAGTATATATAAGCAGCTACCTAGCTAATAATATAAAGTAATAATAGATACGTTATATAGCTATAGATAGGCATGTAAATTACTTATTACTTACTTAGATAGGTTTTCTTAATTAGCTAAAAACTAAAATAATAGATAAGGGTATAAGACACTTAGAAGCAATAAGAACACTACTAAATCTTAGGTAAAAGTATAACTAATTATTTTAATCCTTTATATAAGCTTAGACTAAGGTAAAAGCTAAGTTACCTAAAGCAATCCCTATATAACTAAGAATTACTATCTTTCTAAATAGCTTAAATAATGTTATAAGGAAGTAAATAATTAGCTAAGAGATTCTAATAACCTAAAGCTAGTTATAAGGCTAGGGTAAGAAAGCAGAGGTTATAATAAGTTTAGGCTAAAGTAATAAGAAAAGTTAAGACCCTAAAAGAAAGAGGTAATGCTCTTACTTTATATTACCTATAAATAAGGTATAGTAATAAAGTAAAGATTAAGAGAAAAAATTATCCCTAGTATACTATAAATATAAAAAGCCTAGGCATACTATACTAACTTACTAAGCACTAGACTATTTTACTTATAAAAGTAGTAAGTATATAACTAAGAGGTATAGTAAGAGTAGTAATAAAGCTATATCCCCTAATATAATACTAGTTTAATTAGTATATACTTAGGAATATAATCTTACTATAAAATACCCTATAGATAATAGAATAAGAATATAGGTATCTCTATAATAAGATAACTAGTAGCTAGCTATATAAGCGCTATTTAATATAAGTATATAGTTTTTAATAATCTATCCTAAATTATTATTAAAAAGAATTAAAAGAGTATAATATAAATAAACTAAATACTAGAGAGTGTAAGCTAAAAAGTAATTTTATACTAGGGAATCTTAAAAAGGTTAATAAAAGTAAAAGATAGTATAGGATTTATAAAAGTCTATTAAGTTAGCTACTATATTACTAATATAGGTAAGGGGATGATTTTAGGCATAGATTAGATTAAAGAATATTTACCTATAATTATATATTAGGATTAGGGTTTTTAGAGATATCTAGTAATAATAGAGTGCCTCTTCTTTACTTATAGTAAGTAATAAATACGTAAAGAGAAGAAACTAGTAGTGGTTACCTTACTATTAGGGGTAATAAAGATTAGGCTAAGTGTTCTAGAAAATAAAGATTAGAAAGAAGAAAATAAAGACCTATTAAAGAACTTAGTAGTAAAAGAAGCATAACTAAATAGTAAAGTAGCTATATAAATATTAGAATATATTTATATATAGTAAAAAGGTAAAGGTATTATAATTATATAAATTTTAGAAGGTATAAGTAGTAAACAAGCTACGTTAAATTAGGGCAAGAGTGCTAAACGTCCTACACTAATAATTCTAGAAGAATACGCAGAGTTTGTAGATGTTTTTCTAAAGCACTAGTAAGTTAGCTTCCTAAACTAGGCGGTCGCACTTATGTAATTAAATTAGAAGAAGGAAAACACCACCTTAGGGGCCTATATATAATTTAGCTAAAAGAGAGCTACTAGTTCTTAGGGAATACCTTAGGCTTAAATAAGATCACAATTAAGGATAAGGCCCTTTGCCCCTTATCGCCAAAATCCTCAATTAATTATTAGGCGTAGTTATTTTCACGGTCCTTAATCTTAAAGATACGTACCACTAGCTATGTATTTACTTAGGTAATGAGTGAAAGATAGCCTTCTATTACTACTATAGCCACTTTAAATATCTTATAATACTATTTAGACTAGTTAATATACTAGTGACTTTTTAGGAGTATATTAATAACACCCTTAAAGGACTTATTAATAAGACTTATATTATTTACCTAGATAATATACTAATATATAGTAGTGTAGTTAAGGAGCATATAGAGTATATTAAACAAATCTTATATAGGCTTAGAGAAGTAAGCCTTTTTATTAACCTTATAAAGTGTTAATTTTTAGTTATAGAGGTTAAATTCTTAGGCTTTAAAATATTACTAAAAGGCATTATAATAGATCTAGTAAGAGTTAAAGCAATTATAACCTAGCTAGTACTATATAGTATCCTAGATATTTAGTTATTCCTTGGTTTTACAGGATTTTACCACTATTTTATTAAATAGTATAGTAAAGTTATTATTCTATTAATAGATTACCTTAGAGGGCAGTAACTAGCAATATTTAACCTAGAGCCCTATAAGTTAGTAGCATTTAGAGAACTTTAATAAAGATTTTAGGAAGCGCTAATTTTAGTGTATTTTAATTCACTTATATACCTTAGAGTAAAGATAGATACATCTAGATATGTAATTAGGGCTATACTTATAATGTTAGTGCTAGGTCACTAGCACCTAGTTACGTTTATATTAAGAAAGATAACTAATGCTAAATTACGCTATTTAACACCTAATAGTAAATTATTAGCTATCTAAGAGGCTTTTTATATATAAAGACACTACCTTACCTATTTAGCTTATATAATTAAGGTTATTATAGACTATTTAAACTATAAGTACCTAGCTATAAAGCCTAAGCTTACTAGCAGGTAAGTAACTATACTTAATAAGCTTTATTCTTTTAACTTTAAAATTATATATTATATAGGAAATTAAATCCTACTAACTTACTTTTAAGAAAACTAGATTTTATAAGTAAGGTAAGGAAAGTAAAAGTAATAACTATATAGCTCCTTACCTTTTTATTTAAATTTATAAATACTAAGCAATAGGAACACTATAGTAGTGCCATAGGTTCTATAAAAACATCGCTTAGTATAACTAATAGTTAGTTATAATAACACTATAATAATACTACTAATATCTAAGGTCTTAAAAATTATAACTTAACTATATTTTTAAAGAACCTAATAATTTAAATACTCTTAGAAGAGGTATTTTAGTAGGGTTATTTAATACTTTTATTAATAAGTAATAAGCTAGCTATAGTAGTACTACTAGCACCTAGTATATATTTTATTTATTACTTAGTTATTTTAATTTTCCTATTAGACTAGCTATTTCTAATAGGAGTGGACTAGTATAGGTTATTTCTAGTAAGTAGTAAGGGTGCCTTAAGAAAGCGTTACTTATCTATATCCCTATAAGACTAAAAGTATCTATTAAACTAATTACTTATAGAGATATTATAGCTAGGATCTAATCTATTTAGAGAACCTCTTCTAAGTTTATCTCTAACTTTCTAGAAAAGAGCTTAGAATTAAAACCCTAATTTAAGTCTTATTATATAAAGCGTAGTAAGGCAATAACTTTACTATAGGTTAATTAAAGTTACTTAAAAGTAGTAATTTAGCTATATCCTAGACATAGTCTATTAGACCCTCTAAGCTATTAATGTTTAAAAATCATATTTTTATCCCTCTAGGAATAAGAAAAGAAATTTTATTACTAACTTATAATAACCCTACTACTAGGCATTAGGGAGTAAGTAAAACTCTTTATTAGATTATAAACTAATATTATTAGCTAATAATAAAGAAAGATATAAAGGTATATATTAGCACTTATATAAGTTATTAGACTTCAAAACCAAGGTATTATAAACTATATAGCAAGCTAGTTATGCTACTAGTGCCTAATTACCCTTTTTAAGAATTATTAATAGATTTCATTACTAGACTTCCACTAGTAAAAGATTTAAACTAGACTTATAACGTAATTCTAGTTATTATTAACTATTTCACGAAATATAGTATTTATATTCCTATTTTAACATAACTAACTAGCAACAGGCTAGTAACTATGTTCTTAGAATATGTTTTTAGAGACTATAAAGCCCTAGAAGGTATTATAATAGACTAAGGTTCCACATTTACTAGTAGTTTCTAGATAACTTTTTATTACTTTCTTATAACTAAGTGGCTACTTAGTACCACTTTTTATCCCTAGATAGATAGCTAAATAAAACATTTAAACTAGGTCCTAGAACACTATTTAAGGGCTTTTACTTATACTAAACAGACTAATTAGGCAAATAACCTATTAATAGCGTAGTTTACGTATAACATAAGCAATTACATAACGCATAGCTACACACTAGTAGAGGCGTTATAAGGTTATAATCCTAGAGGTCTATAGCAAGTAGTTACAAATATCCCTTTAGTAAATAATTAAGCTAAAAGTAAAGTCTTAGCACTAAGAGAGAAACACACTATAATTAAATAGCTTTTAAGTAACTTATAAACTTAGTATAGAAAATATTATAACTAGAAAAGAACTCTAATAAGGTTTAAAGTTAGTAACTATGTTTTACTATTAATAAAGAATATTAACCTAAGATAACCTAGTAGAAAGCTAGCTATAAAGTACCTAGGTCCCTATAAGATTAAAAAGGTAATTAGGAGTTATAGATTAGTATATTAATTAAAATTACTACCTAGGACTTAATTATATAATATATTTAATATTACTAGTCTTAAGCCTTTTAAAGGGGACCTAACTAATATAGAAGATATATCCTTACTATAAGATAATGTTAAAGATAATAAATAAGAGTTTAAAGTTAAGAGAATTATTTCACATTACTATAATAGAAGGTATTATAAATATCTAGTTAAATAGAAAGGCTATAATGCTTTAGAGAATTCTTAGGTGTTAAAAAGGGATTTTATTACTAGAGAAATTATTAATAACTATAAGTAATAGTTAACTAGCAAAGTTAATATAAGATAGTTATAATTTATAGGTAATATAGTAAGATATTAGAAAACAAAAGTTAATTTACTTAAATAATTTAAATAATCTATTATATAGCTACTAAGCACCTACCCCTTTATAATAGAGTTAGTTACTAGGACCACTAGTTCCTTAGTAATAGTAGTAGCTATAGTAACTATAAAGGTAAAGGCCCTTAGAATATCTTTATTATTAGAATCCCTCTCTCTATATATATAGACCTAAAGTTCACTAGGGAGCTTAATAAGACTAATATAAGTAAGTAAATTAGTTATATAAGGTATAAACTACTAGTAAGTTAGCTAAGCATTAGCTATATATATTATAAAAGCTTACTATTAGGATATTCTAAGCTATAAAGCGTAAAGAGTTTATAATATTAATCTATGTTTTAAGGTTTATAGTATTACTTAGTAATGCTATTATAGTGTGCTTATTATATTTTGCTTTATAAGTAGTATTAGTAGTTATTTAGGTATAGCGGATATGTTTATACTTATTAAAATTCTTATAAACTAAGATAGCATTCTATAGCTTTTTCTTTACTTTTATAATAGCCTAGTAGTAAGTTAGTAGTAATCTAGGGTTTAAGTAATAGAATTATACTTACTTTATCCTAATAGTAGTAGCTACCTTTAGAAGTAGCTTTAATAAGTTTAAATAGCCTATTATAAAGCTATATAATTTAAGTTAGGCACTAGTAGTATATTAGTAATAAGTAAGTAAATTCTAGATAAGAGAGATATACTATAATATAGTTTTTATTATTTTAGAAGCAATATATATATTTTATTAAGTAGCCTATTAGATATTAGTAATAAAGAAGTAGTAAGTAAGTAAAGAAGTTATACTTAAAGATTTATTATATTTAGTAAGGAAGGTCTTCTTATTAATAATATATCCTAGGATCTTATAGGTGCTATTTTTTAGGAGAATATTCTATATTATAACCCACTAAGAATAGTATATATATAGAATTTTCTTACTTAAGGTTCCGCTAGTAATAAGTTAGTAGTAAAGACATAGTAAGGATATAATAAACTTATATTAATATTTTAAAGGCAGTTTGCTTTTAAGATAACTTCTTAGGAGATTTTAAAGGAGATTTTTAATAGTCTTACCTTTTAAAGCAAGTAAAGGCAAGGGAGTTCTAACATAAGTATTAGACATAGTAAACTAGCTATAAGTTAGCTATAATAGACTAGATAGAAAAGTTATAATAGTAAGTAAACAAACTTATAAGCTAGATAAAGGCAAAAACTAGAATAAATAAGGACAAATAATAATAATACTTAGAGACTAAAGAAGGTTAGTAACTATAGTATAATAATAGTAAGAGAGCTACTATTTAGCTAGAGGGGGTAACTTATAAAGTTAAGAGATATTATAGGAGAAAGGCAGTGTGTAAAAGGGGGAAAATTAGTCTCTTTTATATTAACCCTAGACCCCTTAAGTAATCTAATACACTATGAGTAAGTAATCTATAAATCACAATAATAACCATTAGCTCTGCCACTCGTATATATGCCTAATAGCTACGAACTTATAGCAATCATAATATAAGCCCTCTAGTTAGACTATTTAGAACTATAGTATTAGGTACCCTATTTATTTAAACTAATTATAAAAATTAACATAGGTTATCTATTTTTTTAGTCTAGCTATATAATAGGTAATAATATTTATTTTACTACATTAAAGCTACATATAAGCTACTATTTAAATATTACTACCTATAATAAGGGGGTTATTTATAATTAGTAGTATTATTATTATTGTTTTTTTACTTATATATCTAGATATAAGGTGCCTTATCTTATTTTTATTCCTTATCCTATTTTTCTTTATAAAGCTTTATTATAGTAACTATACCCTAAGTAAGTAGCTCTTTTTATAATTAAGGTTAATTATATAAGGGGGTATTATATTAGGAGCGCAGAGGTTAGAGATAGGATGTTTATTAGAGTAGATCTTTAGAGGACCTTTAGGCTATGTAAATAATAAAGAGGCTAGCTAGCTATAAGATAGCTATATGCTTATAAAGTAAGGTATTTCTTAAGGACTATGCATATTATTAGTGCTAGGCTAGAGATTAAAACCTTCACGCACCTGCCCCTAGCTAGCATCTATTAAGCAGCAACTGCGAGAATCTTAGCCATCACTTCGTTCATTTAACCCTAGGCTACAAGCCGTGACAATATCCTAGATATAGTCTATTAGACCCTCTAAGCTATTAATGTTTAAAAATTATATTTTTATCTCTCTAGGAATAAGAAAAGAAATTTTATTACTAACTTATAATAACCTTACTACTAGGTATTAGGGAGTAAGTAAAACTCTTTATTAGATTATAAACTAATATTATTAGCTAATAATAAAGAAAGATATAAAGGTATATATTAGCACTTATATAAGTTATTAGACTTTAAAACTAAGGCATTATAAACTATATAGTAAGCTAGCTACACTACTAGTGCCTAATTGCTTTTTTTTAAGAATTATTAATAGATTTTATTACTAGACTTCTATTAGTAAAAGATTTAAACTAGACCTATAACGCAATTCTAGTTATTATTAACTATTTTACGAAATATAGTATTTATATTCCTATTTTAATATAACTAACTAGCAATAGGCTAGTAACTATGTTCTTAGAATATGTTTTTAGAGACTATAGAGCCCTAGAAGGTATTATAATAGACTAAGGTTCTATATTTACTAGTGGTTTCTAGATAACTTTTTATTACCTTCTTATAACTAAGTAGCTACTTAGTACTGCTTTTTATCCCTAGATAAATAGCTAGATAAAACGTTTAAACTAGGTCCTAGAACACTATTTAAGGGCTTTTGCTTATACTAAACAGACTAATTAGGTAGATAACTTATTAATAGCGTAGTTTATATATAATATAAGTAATTATATAATACATAGCTATACACTAGCAAAGGTATTATAAGGTTATAATCCTAGAGGTCTGTAGTAAGTAGTTATAGATATCCCTTTAGTAAATAATTAAGCTAAAAGTAAAGTCTTAGCACTAAGAGAGAAATATACTATAATTAAATAGCTTTTAAGTAACTTATAGACTTAGTATAGAAAATATTATAACTAGAAAAGAACTCTAATAAGGTTTAAAGTTAGTAACTATATTTTACTATTAATAAAGAATATTAATCTAAGATAACCTAGTAAAAAGCTAGCTATAAAGTACCTAGGTCCCTATAAGATTAAAAAGGTAATTAGGAGTTATAGATTAGTATATTAATTAAAATTACTACCTAGGACTTAATTATATAATATATTTAATATTACTAGTCTTAAGCCTTTTAAAGGGGACCTAACTAATATAAAAGATATATCTTTACTATAAGATAATATTAAAGATAATAAATAAGAGTTTAAAGTTAAGAGAATTATTTTACACTACTATAATAGAAGGTATTATAAATATCTAGTTAAATAGAAAGGCTATAATACTTTAGAGAATTCTTAGGTATTAAAAAGGGATTTTATTACTAGAGAAATTATTAATAACTATAAGTAATAGTTAACTAGTAAAGTTAATATAAGATAGTTATAATTTATAGGTAATATAGTAAGATATTAGAAAATAAAAGTTAATTTACTTAAATAATTTAAATAATTTATTATATAGCTACTAAGTACTTACCCCTTTATAATAGAGTTAGTTACTAAGACTACTAGTTCCTTAGTAATAGTAGTAGCTATAGTAACTATAGAGGTAAAGGCCCTTAGAATATCTTTATTATTAGAATCCTCTCTTTATATATATAAACCTAAAGTTTACTAAGGAGCTTAATAGAACTAATATAAGTAAGTAAATTAGTAATATAAGGTATAAACTACTAGTAAGTTAGCTAAGTATTAGCTATATATATTATAAAAGCTTACTATTAGAATATTCTAGGCTATAAAGCGTAGAGAGTTTATAATATTAATCTATATTTTAAGGTTTATAGTATTACTTAGTAGTATTATTATAGTATACTTATTATATTTTACTTTATAAGTAGTATTAGTAGTTATTTAGGTATAGTAAATATATTTATACTTATTAGAATTCTTATAAACTAAGATAGTATTTTATAGCTTTTTCTTTACTTTTATAATAGCCTAGTAGTAAGTTAGTAGTAATCTAGGGTCTAAGTAGTAGAATTATACTTACTTTATCCTAATAGTAGTAGCTACCTTTAGGAGTAGCTTTAATAAGTTTAAATAGCTTATTATAAAGCTATATAATTTAAGTTAGGTACTAGTAGTATATTAGTAATAAGTAAGTAAATTCTAGATAAGAGAGATATACTATAATATAGTTTTTATTATTTTAGAAGTAATATATATATTTTATTAAGTAGCCTATTAGATATTAGTAATAAAGAAGTAGTAAGTAAGTAAAGAAGTTATACTTAAAGATTTATTATATTTAGTAAGGAAGGTCTTCTTATTAATAATATATCCTAGGATCTTATAGGTACTATTTTTTAGGAGGATATTCTATATTATAACTTACTAAGAATAGTATATATATAGAATTTTCTTACTTAAGGTTTTACTAGTAGTAAGTTAGTAATAAAGATATAGTAAGGATATAATAAACTTATATTAATATTTTAGAGGTAGTTTACTTTTAAGATAACTTCTTAGGAGATTTTAAAGGAGATTTTTAATAGTCTTGCCTTCTAGAGTAAGTAAAGGCAAGGGAGTTTTAATATAAGTGTTAGACATAGTGAACTAGCTATAAGTTAGCTATAACAAATTAGATAGAAAAGTTATAATAGTAAGCGAACAAACTCATAAGCTAGACAAAGGTAAAAACTAGGATAAATAAGGACAGATAATAACAATGCTTGGAGACTAAAGAAGGTTGTCTATTTTTTTAGTCTGGCTACGTGACAGGCAATAACATTTGTTTCGCTATATTAAAGCTACGTGTAAGCTACTATTTAGATATTACTACCTATAATAGGGGGTTATTTATAATTAGTAGCATTATTATTATTGTTTTTTTACCTATATATCTAGATATAAGGTGCCTTATCTTATTTTTATTCCTTATCCTATTTTTCTTTATAAAGCTCTATTATAGTAACTATGCCTTAAGTAAGTAGCTCTTTTTATAATTAAGGTTAATTATATATAGGGGGTATTATATTAGGAGCGTAAAGGTTAGAGATAGGATATTTATTAGAGTGAATCTTTAGAGAACCTTTAGGCTACGTAAATAATAAAGAGGCTAGCTAGCTATAAGATAGCTATATGCTTATAGAGCAGGGTATTTCTTAAGGACTATATATATTATTAGTGCTAGGCTAGAGATTAAAACCTTTACGCACCCGCCCCTAGCTAGCATCTATTAAGCAGTGACTACGAGAATCTTAGCCATTACTTCGTTCATTTAACCCTAGGCTACAAGCCGTGATAACTAGGCTATTAAGGCTTACTAAGTTATTAACTACTTTAATAGCTATTTAGAGATATTACTCTAGTGTAATCTCTATACTAATTAAGTCTATAATAATCTTATAAGCCTAGTGTAAAGGTTTATAATATCTTTTAACCTTTCTAATACTATTATAGGCTTTAATTAGTATCTTATTAATCTTAATTAATATTAGGTAAGTATAATACTTAAATTTAGCTAAAGTAAAGTTATTACTAGTATTATAAATAATCTAATCTAAAGGTCTAAGATAGGTATTAATCTAGCACTCTCTAATAGTATCCTAGATATCTTAGGCCTTTTACTTCTTAGGGTTAAGGAATTAAGCTACTTAAAATAAGGTTACAAAGTTAATAATATAAAGGACTAATTAGCTATTAATTTATATAATATTAATAATAATCTTATAGTTAAAGTTATAGTTATCCTTAATTATAAATTTAAATTAGCTAGGGGCCTTTTTATTTATCTAATAATAGTAGTAAACCTTAGTTAGCTTCTTAATTATATAATATTTAATATTATAACTAGCTTATTAAAGGATCTTTATAAGCTATTAAATTAAGGGATAATTAAATCTTTAGTAAAGTTAATAAATCTCTCCTTCTAATAGGTAAAAAGTAGTTATTTCTCTTATTTCTAAAAGCCACTAGGGATAGCCTTATCTTTATATAATTAGTATAGTCTTATTACCTTAAATTAGTATATTAGTAAGGTTATTAATCTTAACCTTTATCTTATTTATATTAGTAAGGGAGAAAAGGAAAGGTATAGTAATATTAAGAATATAGAAGTTAAGTTAGCTAAGCTTTATAAGCACTTAAATAATACTATATATTATTACTAATCTAGCTTTAAAGTTAATAACTTCTAGCTTATAAGGTATTATCTTTAATAAAGGCATTAATCTTAATAAAGCTTTAGCTTATCCCTTACTTATAGTTAATTTACCTAAGGCTCCTATATCTAGTATAATTCCTTTAAAGACCTTATTAAAATAGTATTCTTTAGAGATATAGTAAGTTAAATTATTTTTATTAGAGGCTTCTTTAAAATATAGCTTTTATTTAAGTAAGATATATTAAAAAGCCTAATTATTAAGTATTATAAGAATATTAGTATTATTTATTATTTATAATCCTAAGTAAAAGAATTATATAATACTAAGGTATACCTTTAATAATAGCCTTTTCTTAGCCTCTTTATTATTATTATCTTAGGCTTAAGTATAGGCCTTAAGTTAAGATTTCTAGTCTTTTATTTCCTTTATATTAGTATTAGCACTTCCTTTATATAAAGTAAGGAATACTTAGAACTTTATATTAGAAAAGGGTAAGTAATAGTATTTACTAGCTTATTACCTTTCTTTTTCCTTTTAATACTTAGTATTAGAGTGGTTTAATAACTAGTAGCTATTCTTATTATAAATAAAGTATTACTTTAGTTACCTAGAGTTACTATAATAGCTTTCTCTTTCTTAGTCTTTTTAATTTTACTTACTATATTAGTAGTTTATAAATATTATCTCTAATAAGTCTTTTTCTTAGTATTAGTAGTATTAGGTACTCCTTATATTACTTTTTATAATAGTAATTAACTTATAGAGATTACTAGTAAGGTTTTTAAAGCCTAAGGTATATATATACTTTACTACCTAATATTTAGGGATATTAAAGACTATATTTAGTATTTACTTATAGAGTTCTATATTTACTATATTAGATAGGTATAGGCCTTTATAAACCTTTTTAAGGTAACTAATAGGATCTTAAGGTAGTTAAGCTTACTCTTTTTAGAGTTTTAAGTAATAATATTCTTTAGGGTAGTATTACTTTATTTATATTAGTAAAACTATTAATTACTTTCTATCTTAAAATATTAATAAATATTAGTAATTATCTCTTTATAAGAGAGGTTTTTACTAAAAAGGTAATTAAGGAAGTATTATTTAGTATCTCCTATTAGTATAATAGGAAAAGCTTTCTAGAAGTAAGACTTAAGGAGATTAATTTAGTTATATTTACTCTTAAAGAGTATAATTTTTAGTGTAAGAAAATTATATAGTTTCTTACTATAGTAATTACTATTTTTATATATCTTTATAAGCTTAGAAATCTTCTTTATAATTTATTTATTAGAAGGAAAATAAGGAAAAGTAAGTTATTAGGAATAGGGATATTATTTAGCCTTAAAGTCTTAATATAAATAAGACTATTATAAGGGTTCTTATATAAGAAGTAAGTACTATTCCTATCAAGGTTAAGGGAAATAAATAAGGTAAGTCTTTAAGGTAATAACTTCTAGGGTTTTATTTAAGGTAATTTAGTAAATTATAATCTTTCTTTTAGCTATAATAATATTATTTCTTCTTAAAGTATATATTCTAATATAGTAATAACTAAAAGCCCTAGACCTTAGGTAATATATACGCCACTATCTTATAGAGAGCTTTATAGTTCTCTTATAAGATTATTTTAAGCTCTCTTAAATATCTCTTTAAACTATTCTTTAAAGTCTTCTCTAAAGTTCTTCTAAAGGTCTTTATCTCTTTAACCTTAATACTTACTAGTATAAATAAACCTAGTAATATAGTTATTAAGCTTATACTCTATAGTAATCTTAGGGTTTAGTTAGGTAAGTTCCTTCTAATTCTTTATAAGCACTAAAGAGTATAGTTATAGTTACCTTAGTAATATATCCTTAAATAGTCTTTTAGGATTATTTCTAAAGGTATTTAAGGTATCTTAATATTAGGGGAATAGGCTTAAGGGGTTTATTTTATTAATAAACTACTATTTATTTCTATCCTAGGAATAAATAGGAAAAAATAGGAAAAATAGGATAAAAGAAATATAGTTAATAGAATTAAGCTAGGAAGCTTAATTAAAGCCTAGAAGCCTAATTAAATAGAAAGAGCTAAATAGGAGTATAATAATAAGGTAGTGTCTTCCCTATTAAATAGGATAATATAGGTAAAACCTAAAAAATAAGTAAAAGTAAGTAAAATAAGATAAATAGAATAAATAGGATAAACACAGAAAATAATAGGATAAATAGATAGGATAAATAAGTTAAATAAGGAAAATAAAATAAATAGAAAAAATAGGAAAAATAGGAAAAGAGAGAGAAAGAGTTTATAATTACTAAAAAGAGTAACTAAGGGTAATTCTTTACCTTTATATTATATATATAAAGCATAAAGGTATAAAAACTATTATAGTAAATAATATATAAAGAAAGGAAAAGAGAGGCTATAAAGAGAGTATAAAGAGAGGTTATATAGGTTAGCTAGCTAGGCTAAGGGTTATTTTTAATATTAGGTTTAAGTAAAATACCTTATAGTAATATACTTAGTTATTTAGTTAGTTTTCTTATAATAAATAATAAGGTTAATAATTAACTAAATATCCTAAAGGCCTAAGGGTTAATAAATTAATTTCTTAGAAGCCTAATAAGTCTAAAGATTTAGTCTTTTCCTTTAGTATACTCTATAGTTATACCTCTTTACCTAAATAGCCTATATATTAGCTTAAGAGGTAAGGGGCTATATTATCTATAAAAATATCTTTTCTTATAATACCTAACTTATCTATAGTTATAGTTAATTACTAATTAGTATTAGTTATACTAAGGAATATTACACTAGTGTAAAGGGATTAAATTTAATAAAGTTAATAATAGCTAAGGTCTAAGAGAAAAGAGAAAAGAAAGAAGGAGAGAAATCTAGCTAGAAGAGAGGGTAAGTAAAAGGGGAAAAGTAAGGTAGTAGTGTAAGGGCACTGCAAATAGTGTGAGGTTACCTGCGATATAGCTAATTATATTGCGTGCATCCCTTTGGTGGCTTTACCTTTTGGCTATGGTTAGACTAACTATCGTCTAAAGGTCCGAAGGAAGCCACATTATTAGTATTAAGAATATTTTATAAGCTTATTAATTTAATAAGGTATTTATATACTACCTTTATTTATTAACTAAAGCTAAATTATATTTTTATATATATTATATTAGATCTAAGTAAATATATATTCTATAATATAATAAGTGCTATTAATAGTATATATATACCTATATTTATCCTAGTAGCTAAGTAATAGTAATTTTTCTCTTAAAAGAGTAATATCTCTTAGAATATACTAGTAGCTATAAATTTTAATAATAATATCTTTATATATATATTAGTAAGCGCTAAGGGATTAATTTATAATAAACTACTACTTTAAATTACATTTACTAGGTTATTTTAAATATATAGAAAGCGTTTTTACCTTATAAATATAGGATTTTATATATAAGCTAGGTTACTTATACTCTTTATAAGTATTTACTATTATTTAAATAAGAATCCTAATAATAAAGAAAGGCTAAAAATAAAGGCTAAACTTTATAATCTTTAGTATATTATTCTTTAAGTAATAGTTAAAAACTCTTTAAGTATTATAAGTAAAAGTTTAAGATAATTTACTATAGTATTACTAAGTATAACTTTCTAAATTAAATTAAGATTATTTATACTATAATAGGCTTATTTAACTTTATTAAGTTAAGTAGTATTACACTAGAAAAGTAAGGGAGGCTTAACTTAAAGGCTTTAAATAAGAATAAACTCTAGCTTATTAAAAGGCTTATAAACTAGTAAATAGCTTTAATATAAGAGAAAGTCTAGTAGTATAGTAAAGTATTATTATAAAAAGAGGCTTTTATAGTTATTAGTAATACTAGTAAGAGAGAGGTATTAAAATCCCTAAGGATAGAAGTCTTTAATAAGGGAGGAATTAATAAGGGAGAAATTATTTAGTAAGTAGTTATAAGGTTATTAGGTAAGTAGCTATAAGGTTAGGGAGATAAAACTATAAGTAATGTAAATTTTATATAAGCAAAAATACTAGTAATCCTTATGCCTAAGCTAATTTTACTATAACTATTTAACCTCTTCTCTTTTTACCTTTATAACCTTACTTTTCCCCTCCCAAGCACGAGGTAAAACTGCTTAGTATTTTACAGCCTAATACCCTATTCTTTTATCTTCTTCTTGTTTACCTTATAAATCTTATTATTTATATTACCTTTACTTTTTAGTATTTTTTCCCTTATATTATAAATACTATTAATTATCTCTAGGTTAGATTTATCTTTACTTCCCTTCCCTTTACTTTTTTCTCTTTTACTATATTATTTAATATTTTAGATAAGGTAGTATTCTTTTTATTACCTTTAGCTATACTATAATCTAATTAGTTAGGGTTTAATTAGTTAAGTAGTAACCTATGACTTACCTAGTGATTTAGGTGCACGAATTAAATTAGAGATAAGTGAGGATGAGTTATGTTTGGTGGGAGGGTTTAAGTTTGCCTTAGAGCTTTGAAGCATAAGTGGTAAGCTGTAAGATAGAAGAGATATTATAGAGAGAGATAGAATAAGCATAGTTATAGAGGAAGGGGAATTGCGTTAATTTATACTATAAGTAAAACTTAAATGAATTTAAGTTTAACTATGGTTACAAATTATAACTATATCTTACGCTAATATAGCTATAAAGTTTATTATAAACTTTACTCTAACCTTATAGCCCCTATATTTATAACCTTAAAGCTTATACTAATTATAGGTTTTATTTATTACTATAGCTATAAGTATTTAGATATTAATCATTTTACTAGCTAGGTATTACTAGTAATAATTATGTGTTATAATAAATTAGATGCATTAGCCATAACTAATGACGCAAAAAAAAGTTAAAAATCAATAACCTTACTTTTCTAACCTTTCCTTTAACTTTATAACCTTTTCCTTTACCTTTATAAATAATAGCTAAAGTCTATAGTTATAAAAGCTACTTTATTTTTACTTCTAAGCTTATTCTAAAGCACTATATTCTTTAGATTTTCCTTTACTTAGCTTATTACTTTTAATATCTAAGTAATACTATAGCTTTTATAAAAGACTTATAGTTCTCTAATGCCTTTTTAAACTTATTATTTAATAGGTTACTTTACTAGGTAACTATAGTATATATATAAGAGTACTCTTACTTTTAAACTTAAGAAAATACTAATTTAAGTGCTATAGAAACTGCTTTTATTATTAATTAATTTATATTCTTTTTTAAATTCTCTAAACTAGTGTGTTACTTAGGTAAATTTACTAGAAGGTAATAATCCCCTCTAAAGCTTAGGGTTAACCCTCTAGAGCTTAGAGTTATAAGCTAGCTAATTTAGTTTAGTATAAGTATAGTAATAAATTATATTAGTTATACTAAGGTAAAGTGATTATCCCCTTAGTTAGATTAATAGTCTTAAGCTATTTAATACTATTATTCTTAACTATTTTAGTAATCCCTTATTAATTATTATCTTTATTTATTAGATTATTAAGATATTAGGCTATTACTATAAAGCCTATATTATTACTTACTTCTAATATAATACCCTTAGCTAGTAAGTCCTTAGAAAAACCTTATACTAAGTCTTATAAGTAATACTATTAGTAACTAAGAGTAGCTAGGTTATAATCTTTTTCTAATTAGGCTAAACTTCTTTTTAAGTAGCTTAGTATTTATATTACTTATTTTAAGTATATACTTTACCTTATTATATTAAGTACTTAAATAGCTTTTTACTTATAAAAACACTTACTAATAGTCTTATAAGCTATAATACTTTTATTTTATTAACTTTATAATTTATTTATACTAAGGGTAATAATTTTATATTATAAGGATAATCTCTTTTAAAGTTACTTAAGTTATACTATACTTTATGTTTATTGTAAACTTTGCTCTAACCTCACAGCCCCCTGTATTTGTGACCTTAGAGCTTGTACCTATTATAGGTTTTATTTATTACTGTGGCTATAAGTATTTGGATGTTAATTATTTTACTAGCTAGGTATTGCTAGCAATAATTGTATATTATAATAAATCAGATGCATTGGCTATAACTAATGACGCAAAATTTTTTAAAAATCAATAGTCTTATAAGCTATAATACTTTTATTTTATTAACTTTATAATTTATTTATACTAAGGGTAATAATTTTATATTATAAGGATAATCTCTTTTAAAGTTACTTAAGTTATACTATACTTTATGTTTATTGCAAACTTTGCTCTAACCTCACAGCCCCCGTATTTGTGACCTTAGAGCTTGTACTTATTATAGGTTTTATTTATTACTATAGCTATAAGTATTCGGATATTAATTGTTTTACTAGCTAGGTATTGCTAGCAATAATTATATGTTATAATAAATCAGATGCATTAGCTATAACCAATGACGCAAAAAATTTTAAAAATCAATACTATACTTTATACTATTTAATTTACTATTAACCTAGGCTTTATAAAGCTTCTTTAGTAAGTATATTATTTACTTATTTATTTACCTTATAGTAATACTACACTAAGAAGTAGTAAATTAACTAGGCTATAAAGCACTTTAAAACTAAGATAAGGGTATTTTAAAAAGAAAAGTATAAAGGTATAAGGAATTTTCTAATAATAATTAACTTTTTATAAGGGAAAGCCTTTATTAATAAATAAGAGAGGCTAAGGTAATGTAAAATCTCTTTACCCCCTTATATATTAATAAGGAAAGGTACTATAAATAGTATAAAGTAAGCTCTTTACCTATATTTATAGCTAATTTGTACTTACGGGGGTCTTAAGTGCGCTAGCTTTTAAACGACTGCGCCGACTTGGATCGCACCCTTAATATGAGAATTATTAAAACTAGAAATTTAGGAATAGCCCGTCCATGTAGTCCGTATGTAGCCGTCTCCATTCAGCACGTAATAATTACGCACTGTAGCCTTTTTGGACAATCCTTGCAAAGCAGGCGGAGCAAAAGAAAAATGCCTTCGTGTTGGTGTTACAGTCAAGACCATTGGATGGACAGTCGGCTTCCACGGACAAAATTGACGGCAATAAATCTTCTCCTCTCATGCTGCGCCGACAATAATCCTTCGGCCAAATCTCCTACTGCAACAGTTGCAAGGATGAGGGATGGAAAAGGCACTCTCTTGAGCTCACTTCGCACGGGCAATGGCGGATATCGTCATGTTACGCGAATGATGAAGCTCACGGCCGGATGTCGAAAATGTTCTCGTAACCTTATCTCTGTCCCCGTTCATGTCGACTTGAGAGCAAAACTACGGGATTGATATTAGCGTAGAAGAAACAGATATAGAAAGTGTGTGTCGTTTAGATCTAGACGCTTGGTATTAACGCCTCAAGTAAGTGACAACTTGTGTGATTCAAGTAGGTAGGCAACCCGGATCTTGGCCGCCTCTGCTTGAGGAGAGCTTCTAGTTGGGTGTAGCTCAGCTGCGGCGTCGTCCCAAGCGAGGAGGATACCTGGCTGGCTTGCAAGTCATCTATCTGCCTTGAAAGGACCTGACAATTTCATGTTTGCAAGAAAATGCACAATCTGTCGGAGTGTAGACTCGAAACCATCCGGAAACCACCAGTAGAGCTTGTGGTATCAATATCTATAAGACTTGGATGGTAGCTTGATTGGAGTAACTCGATTTGTACACAAATCCGTTTTCCAAGGATTCCAACCACACCCTCCGCCCCTTCTATCCCTCAACTGCCGTAAAAGTACACAGCCTAGTCCACCAATCCCATTTTTACATCTTCCACGAAAGAGATTTTCTCATCGAGGCATCAGTTGCCTTCTGCATTCCTATTTCCTTCCATCCAACAACACCGTCTATAAACCCCTAAGAACAGTGTTATCACGCTTGTCTAACCGCGTGTATCTCTGCTTCAGGACCTCCGCAACGCTGCGCCTGTCACCACTCGGCCTCTCAAACCGCTGATCCAGCGCCTTTTGCACGGGATTCAGCGCCGCCAAGTCCACATGTCCGAGGGCAGTGCCCTCGCCAGTCAAACCGACTGCGGACCTGGCCTTGCCCACAGCCTCTGTAGCCTTCTCCTTGCCCTTCTCCAGCGCCGACTTGACGGCTGCTTCTGCCTCGACGGTCTTCTCGCAGACTTGCTTCTCGGCCCTTTGGGCTTCCCTCCATGCCGCTAGTCGTGCTTGCAAGGCATTGTCCTTGACCTTGGCGGCGAAATCTTCCTCCCCTGCCTTAGCCTGTTCAAATGCCCCCTTTGCTTGGGCTTTAATCTTGCCGGCGGCGGATTCTGCGCCAGCCTTGGCCCTGTTGGCGCCCGCCTCCAGCCCGGTCTGGACCTTGGCAGCACTGTCCTGCATGGACTCACCGAACGCCGTGGACCAGAGAGACGCGATGGTGGCTTCTAATCCTTCGCGGACGTCTTCCCAGTCGGTGCGCTGCACCCATCTCACGGCGTTCTCGATCTCGTCGTTCCATCGATCCTTGACGACTTCGATGGCCTCGGCTCGCTTGGCGGCAGCGACCTCGGACCGGGTAGGCGGTAGCGGCTGGGGATGGGGTCGATGAGGCTCTGGATGGCGAGGGCTTGGGCGCGCAGTGATCGGCCTTGCTCTTCGCGGTTACGCTGGTGGGCGAGCACGGATAGATATGCGATGGAGAGGGTGAGGGTGGCGCCACCAGTCTGCGCGGAGAAGATTGGAATTAGCTTTTCATCGAGGTGGAATAGGTCATGAGTACACTGGGAAGTGGAAGACTGCGTACGAAACCGGTCACGAAACCCATGGTTGGCAGGCGATTGCGTCGTTGCTCGGATTGGAGACTCGTAGCTCGGAGTTTCGAGGGAGATAATTGGTGAGCTCCGGGAGCACGAGAATAGCACCGGAGATGGGATGGAAAATCGGCGACAATGCGGTGGAACAGAGATTTGAATAAATCAGTAGTTCATCTGCCGCAGCTCATGATGCGCAGCGAGCTTCAATTTGAGCGCAGAAGCCACGATGCAGTGAGTCAATTGGCACGTGGTGGGAGAGAAATGATTGTGCCTTTTGCCCCGAAATGCTCGGTTGACGTAGTGTCTTGAAAGTTCCCAGGTTACGCTTCGGCGCGCCGCAGTCGCCCGAGAGCCAGTTTTCTTTTTTTCTGAGCCAATCCCGTGTCTGCATCGCTCACCGCCTGCCCGAACAAGCCAGCACAACGCAGACAGCAGACCCTTTTCATGGGATTGGCAAGAGCTCATCGAACCGCTCATCGGAAGCAAGCAAGCAATTCCCGTCTGTTTGTTGCATTCGATCCTCGAATCAAAGTCTCCGAAAAAGAAAAGGAAAGCCATCATGGCCGGTGGTCTCGTCAAATACCGGCATCTCAGCCGCGACTCATCCGCCAGAAAAGCCCTCCTGCGCGGCCTCGTCACCCAGCTGGTCCAGTACGAGCACATCCAGACGACACATGCGAAAGCAAAGGAGGCCCAGCGACTGGCAGAGAAGCTGATTACGCTGGCCAAGAAGAATAATGAGCCGTGCAGAAGATCGGCTCAGGGAATTCTTTACGTATGTCACCGATCTCACAAGACGGATCGGCCATGTCCCGCAATGAAGTCTGATGGTCAGCGGGGAGGGATTCAAAAGCCAACTAATTATTACCTGTCGCAGACACCGCATATCCTCCTGCCTAAACTATTTGGCGAGCTACGAAACAGATATCTCACCCGAGAAGGCGGCTACACACGCGTCACCCGCACAGAACCCAAAAACACGTACGACCAGGCAGAAAGCTCCATCCTCGAATTCGTCGACGGCCCCAAAGATTCGCGGTTCATGATGACCGCAAAGACTATTGCGAGGGACCGTCTTCTGGGCCGGGAACCTACGGCGTTGACAATGCAAAACGCGAAGAAGGTGACGCAGTTTAGAGGACAGAAGGACCTGGACGACATGGTGGAGAGATTTGTGGCACTGCAGGCGGGAGAATCACCAGTGACGGCGGATTATACGGCGGATGAAGGGCATAGTAAAGAGGCGGCTGAGATGGCGGATCGGGAGAGCGCCAAGGTGAAGGGGCTTATGGGTGATGGTGCGCCCGAGTCGGCGAAGAAGGTGATTGACCTGAAGAGGTAGGCTGGCGAGCTAGACGGGTGGCTGCACTATGGAAGTGAAGAGGATGGCTTAGAGCAAGCGAGACGGGTCGCGCTGCCGTGTACAAAAGAATTGAAAATATACGTTGCAACTATATATCAAGATCATGACAATAAACAGCACGTCTGAATGGCCGTCTCATTTCTTTACCGCGGACTGATCAAAGCTAAGATGGAATTTCATGTGATGGAAGATGCTGCCCAATACTATGCAATGTAGTTTTTCCCTCACAATGCCAAGATATGCAATCATACAAATTCGAATGTATCACCACGTTCTTGAAGCATCTTGCCCACCCTCTTCGACCCAACGATTCTTTCCAACTTCATCACATCATATTTGGAAAACATAACCCTGGCAGTTCCCTGGCCCGGCTCAATTTTGAGATCCTGCTCGCTCTTGCCCAAGAACTCACCCGCAAGCTCCCGATAAAACATGTGATTATCCGGCAATCCGTAGAAAATCACGCGTTGCACCCCGCGGAATTGGTACCGTCGGAAATGGTGCGCTCGTTCCGTATACAAGAGCACCCGATGACGACCAGATAAGAAATGCGAGCGGGCCCGCGATGCATCCGGCACATCAGTGTATTCCGAGATGGCGCCGAAGGTGACATTGCTCATGGTCGCCGAGTTGGCAAAGTAGTTTCGGACACGCACAAAGTCCAGGTAGGATGGGATGAAGAGCAGCGTTCCTGACGCGTCTTTGGCCCTCTTGACGAGGGTGGGCACGATGGCTGAAACAAAGTATTCGAACCTGGCGTCGGGGTCCTTCTGAACCGAAGGGGACTGAAACCGGGAAAACGTCTGCTTGGCCTTGATGCCCAGCTGCTGGATCACGCCTTGGTACTCGGGCTGCAGGCGAATCTTGCCAGCCCAGTTATGGCAGTACAGTCGTTGCAGTTCCGCCAACTCGGGGGTGTTGAACGCCGACAAGACGATGGTCTGTCTAAAGTACTTGGTCCAGTCCTCGAGGTACCACGTTCGAAGACGACTGAAGTCGCAACCGTGGGCATCCTTGGGCTGCAAGTTGAGATGCTCAAATATGTACTCAACGTGTTCCCAGTTCTGCATGAGCAACGCATCGGCCTGGTCGACTATGACCATCTCGATGGAGCTCAGGAAGTCATAGTCGGGCTTCTTCTTTTCCTCCTCGGAGCCAATGGCCATGCGGAGACCGAGGGGACTGGCGAATAGAATGTCCGAGTTGTAAAATTGGGAAAAGTACTTGATGGTCTTGCGGGTGAACTTGACGCCAATGCGGAACATGTCGTCGTCATTGCCTTCGAACAGATCTTTGAAATCTTCTGGTCTGTCTTCACCAAAATTGTTCTCCTTTTCAATGTACGACTCGTCGAATCTCTTGCGATTTTCTTGTTGAGCGGGATCGCACAGGTCCCTGATGATGTTGACCATTTTGGCGCATGAGTTTCTTGTCGGTAAAAGGAAAAGGACCTTGGGACGAGTGAAGCCCTGGTCGCGTAGCTCTAACTCTGTGTCTTCTCCGTCCCTGGCTAGCTTGTAGTTGTTCTTGATGACACGGTCTCGTGTTCTAAAAATTGTCAGCAAGTTAGTTGCGAAGTTCATGATGTTGGCGAAAGAAGATGAATCACTTACTTGAAGACGTGGTTGAGCGCGTGCAGACAAGCCGCTTGTCGTAACTTGCCTGCATTCTTCACCGTTCTGTCGCAGTGGAAGATATCCCTGTATCCAAAGAGAAACGGAAGAATTGCCCTTTCGGTAGCATCCAGCTTGTTCATCTTCTTGGCTGCCATCTCCTGTAGTTTCTGCTTCAATTTCAGCCCCTCCAGCCCACAGGGTTGTGTTACTCCTGCTTTACCACTGCTGCTGCTGCTAGAGTCCCCAGTATCAACTACCATCATTGTCGCACGTAATGTCTGAATGAGAGCTCTATTTGTCGTCCAGCTCTCATCCTTGATAGCCTTAACGGCTTTGTTGACTTGTGAGTCGTCCGGATGTGCAAAATGTGTGTCAAACGGATCAGATAGGTCCTCGTCATCTTCAGAGTCAGGCTCATCCTCTTGCTCTGCATCTTCCGCTCCATCAGCTTCGTCAATTTCCTCTCGCTCCTCGCCGTCACCGCCGTCACCGCCGTCACCGCCGTCCATTTCTTCGTCTGGTGAATCAGTAGTAGCTTGTTCTGAAGACAAATTGTGTTCCAACTTTCTCCGCTTAGCTTTGTGAGCACTAGAATCGTTGAAACTTTGTAAGAGCGCCATATACGGGCGCACAGCGGGCTGTCCCTCCTCTTCTCCAGAACCGCTATCATCGACATTCTCATCTTGCTCGTCATGAGAGTCACCTTCAGATTCAGATTCGGGCTCTCTATGACAAAGTTAGCCACAGACACTACACTAGGTTCGAAACTTATTTCCGCAGAGAAAATAATAGACTTACTCGTCCTTGTCAGCTAAGCGATCACCGTCAAACCGCCGTGTTGGTCCCCATCGACTTGAGCCTCCTCGTCCTCTCCCTCTACCTCTACCTCTCCCACCTCGGCCCCTGCCTCCACGGCCGCGAAAGTTGCCTCCTCGTCCACGAGGTCCCATTCGAATTGTATTTTATATCAAACAATATGAAGAAAACCACCCATCGTCGGGGCGGGGGTGTGAATCAGCAAGGTTTGAAGAAGATACATGTGAAGGAACCGGCGGGACCCGCTAAAAAGTTGAAACTTCACCCGCAGCCTTGCATGTGCGAGCTAGAAATGATAGCCTCGCCCAGCCACACTTATGGTGGGGTTAAGAGCCGCACTCAGCCACAACTGTCTTCTTATCGTGGCTTATCAAAGCGCACACAACCCCAGGGCGGAGCCCAGCCAAACTGGTGCAAATCGAAAAATCAGCGAAATTGGCGGGCATCGCGAAAGCACCCAAAAAAAGAACGACCCAGATTGAAAGGCGTGTCCTCTTCCTCCATCCCCCTTTGCCAACCGCCGCCTACGCTCGTACGCAATACCCTACTTCTCGACCGACCGATCGCTCGACATATCGCCCAGTATGGCCGCCGCCGCTACGGAGCGCTTCATACATCTCGCGCGTCCTTTGACGCACTCAAATGCTGGCCTCCAGTCAAGCATTGCCCCGCTTACCGTCAACATCCAGCCCCAGGTACGATGCCATTTATCCCCCTCCCCCTTGGCGAGCAAACACGACATCCACCGAGGTTGTTTGATCACGAACAAATCGGAGGACATGCGCATCATCTCTGTCATCCATGACAACCCAATAGCAATTCCAAGCAACAATAGAACACATGCTGTTTTCAACCCATGACGACCCTGCTGGCTAACTGACCTCCCCCAATCTTTCAAAGGCCGTGTTTTCCGTCCTCGACCACGCCGTCCGAAGAGACACCCGTGAGAATGCCCAATCCACCCGTGTTATCGGCGCCCTCGTCGGCACCCGTTCCGAAGATGGCACCGAGGTCGAAGTCCGTTCATGCTTTGCCATCCCCACACCGAAGAGGAGGATCAAGTTGAGGTGGACGTGGAATACCAGAAGAACATGCTGGCCCTGACCCTCAAAGCTTCCCCGTGAGGTCCTCCTCGGATGGTACACCACCTCGCCCGAGCTGAACAGCTTCAGCGCCTTGATCCAAAACTTCTTCGCCAGCGCGGAAACTGGAACCGCCCCCACCCCGCCGTCCACATGACCATCTCCACGGAACCCGGCGAGGACATCCAAACGAGATGCTACATCAGCGCTCCCGTGGCCGTCAACGCCGAGCGAGCCGCGGAGAGCTGCCTGTTTATCCAGGTCCCGCACAAGATCCTATACGGCGACGCCGACCGAAGCGCCCTGGATGCCGTCGCCAGCGCGCAAAACAACGAGAACCGATCTGCCCCGCTGGTCTCTGACATCGAGAACCTCGGCCGATCAATCGAGCAGACCCTCAGCCTGCTGGACCGCGTCAGCGAATGGATCAACGGCGTCCTGGACGAGGAGGAGGAGCCCAACACCGCCCTGGGCCAGTACCTCATGAGCGCCCTATCTCTCATGCCCAAGGTCGACGCGTCTCAGATCGAACACGACTTCAACAACCATATCCAGGATGTCCTCATGGTCAGCTACCTGGCCAACACGATCCGCACTCAGATCGACCTATCCCAGCGACTGGCAGTCGCCAACCTGACCAGCAACGACAAGGACGGTGAGGGCAAAGGCGACGGCGACAGGGGCCAACGTGGGAACAAGCGCGGCGGTCGAGGCGGTGCCCGAGGCGCAGGTGGTCAGCAGCGAGAGCCTCGTGAGCCACGAGAACCAAGGGAGCCTCGGGAGCCAGCTGAGTAAATCTAAATAATTAGGCACAAAAAGATATAAACGCCCAGGAAGAGACATTTCCTATCATGAGGTATGATTGTTTTTATTACGATGCGAGGGCTTCTCAAAATGAGTAGACTTGCACTACTTTAAACAAAAACCAACCGCAACCGGAATCAAGAAATGCACAAAAAAGGAAATGAAGAGACCGCGAGACGCCAAGGGTGACCCGTTGGCTGGATAAAATCCTATTGACACGGGGGAAGAGGCAGCAATGGGGGGTTTCTGTTAAAAGCAAGGAGGAAACAAAAACTGTTTGGACCTGGGCACCGTGTTCTGTAACACATCATCTTGGCGTTGTGGGTTAGTCGAACTTCCATCGACACCTTGAGGATTTCCCGCTTTTTCCACCTTGTCTTTGAAGAACCAAAGCAAACTTATTACATCTGAAGAAATTTAAAATGAAAAATGGGAAATTTAAAATCACTATACAAATCTGTTGATCGAAAGACGAAGAAGATGCGGGCTATTAATGATGTGTGGTGTTCCATCTGGTCACAAATACGTTTACTCCATGATTAAACAAAAGAAGCGTAGAAAGAACTTTATTTCTTTTCGTCATCCTATCCGCCAATAACGCCAATAGAGGTAATGGACATATATATATATATATATGTATATATATGTGTCTCAAAAAAAACACATGCGATGAAAAGAAACCACCGCCGTTCATGCCCCGTGACGCCTTAATTTGCTGGACTTACTACCCTCGAACACCGTATGGATGCACCCTATATTCCGGTCGCTGGCTTTTGTGGTAGAGTCGTCGGGTTCCCATACGTAGGTAGGTGAGTATACATCTGGTTCGATCCGTGGGAGGTTGGAAGCGGGGTCTTCCTGGGATATGACCTGGCGGGATCTGGGGCAAATGTTGCTGGGGAGGATGTGGAGGAGGCGCATGAGTCATGGCTTGCATTCCTGGTATCGCGGACATAGCTGGCAGCTGAGGCTGTTGCAAGTGCGGTGAAGGAACATGTGGGATCGCATGGCATCCATGTACTGAGCTGCTTGACCCTTGACGTGCCATGACATATCCTCCTCCGTAGACCTGAGACTGCGGGTAGGCACCATATGCCAAATGCGGTGGTGTACCGATTTGAGGACTACCATGATGAGATCCAGGGGCAGTGAAGGGAGGTTGAGGTGGCGGCACAGCGGGCATGCCGTTCCTCCAGGCACAAAGGACTGTGTCTTGGGATTGAAGGCATGATTTCTGTTATAGCTTCCCGGAATCGGGTGTTGGCTTTTAGGATCATGAGGGTTGATATTGGCCGGCAACTGGCCATATGCATAGGGAATGCCAACGTGAGGTGGACTTGTTGACGCCGGCGCAGGTGCGCGCGTGGGGTAGGAAGGTTGGCTATACCCTGGCTGCGTCCAAGCTTGCGGTACAGCAGGGGCGTTGACTGGAGTACCATAAGTCGTCATCGGGCTCCCGTTTAATGGATAGCGTTGCTGAGGAGGTTGTGGGGATACTGCTAGATAAGAAATTTAGCACAGTTCGTGGCCGCCAAGGCTGACAGGCAGGCTGGTGCGTAGATATATGATACTTACTTGGGACATCCCGTAAGCGGGATAGTTTGAAGTAGGAGCCATGACAGGCACATTGGGGTAATTGGGAACTTGTTGCGTATAGCCAGAAGTCATCTGGGCGGGATAAGATGCTTGAGGCTGGGGACCGAATTGGCCTGGTGCTGAAGAAACATACTGCGCCTGAGACTGGGGACCCATGTCTGTTGCTGAGGACCCCAAAACGCAGTGTATTGGTTTCTGGAGTCGAAGCTGTCCGAGTCATCACGACGCTGCTTGCCAGTCTTGCCGCGTTTCGTAGTGTTGGGTCTGTTGGTAGCGGAAACTGAGCTGGTCCGAGACATGCCAGTTTCTCCATCGTTCTCTGGGTAGGCATGTTAGCTAGCGGTTCTCGAGAAAAAAATATCCTGATGAAGATGAAGTGGCTCTTACCAGGGATACTATCTTCAGAATTTCCAAATATGCGTTCGCGGGCCAATTTGTACATTTCTTCACGCTCTTCTCGTGATAGTCTAGCCGATTTGTCAGTTGTAATTTCTTGTCCTCTCATGGTATGCGGTGTGGAGCGAGGCATACTTTTGGCTCGCGGCTAGCTTATCTTTTGCTTCGCTGCCAGATTCAGATCCCGGTTTCGAAGCGCCGGCGCTCGTCACACCATCTCCGTCTTGACCACGACGCATGATTTTCCTCGGCAGAACAGCGGGGGTGGTGTGCTGCTGTCAGGGGCGATGGGTTGGGGGCCATATTGGCAAGGGAGGGCGGAACACGGCAGAAGGGCGTTCTAAAGATTCGCACCGATCCGATGTGAGGCTCGTAAGAATGAGTCATATGATAGTAGTCGGCGAGTTTATGCGTCAACATTCGGCAAAAGGAGTTGGACGGGGGAGGTCCATGTATGGTTCCCTGTGGGGTGAATTAGCAAGGTTGTAGCTCCCAAGGTACAAACATCATCGGGGACAGCGACAACAACTACCACGTACTTGGAGTCTTGTACAAAATCTATCACGTCCTTCTCCAGTCTCAATAGAAAATATCGATCTCGAGGGGTTGCCAAAGCATCGAGAAGCTTCTCATCGGGAGCTTGACGATATATGACATTCAAGACATCAGGAGACCCATCCGCACTAAGCGCTGTAGCAGTGCTGAGAGCGGGAACGCGATCCGACGAAGCGCTGGGGGTGTGAGGATACCATGTGGCGATGCAGCCATGGCTATCTGAGCAGCCCTACGGTCAGCCAAATCCCTGACAGCGCCGCCCTGGTCCTCAGAGCTACATCAGAGCTCATGCGAGATCCGGCAACGAGTGAACCGCGAATAGAAAAGGCATCGTCGTCTTCTGCGGCAGCCTTCACGCTAGCACTGTCATCAGGACGAAGCGACTCCTTCTCGTCCAGGGCAAATGTTGTTCCGGAAGTAATGCTCTTTCCATCCAAACTCGGGGTTTGGTGCCTAGTTCAGAGCTAGAGTCGCATTTCTGGGACTCGTCTGATCCGCTCTCTTTGCTCAAGTTGGATTTCTGGTGCTCCGGTATCGAGCAACGGCCATCGACGACAAGGCTAGGGACTTTTGACGCAAGACTAAGATCATTGAGAGATGAAGCTATGACAGCAACTCCGTTTGATTTGCCTGCCGCGTGTCGCCTACTGTCGAAATTGGACGACCCGTCGGCTATGACGGCCGTTGTAGAGGGAAGACCGTTGGTCTTTACGCCAGAAAGCGATGCGGGAGAAATGTCTTTCTTAACAGACGCCGCAACCTGAGAAAAACGAGTTAGAAATAGATTGGGATGCAGGGATGAACGAAATAAACGGGGTGGAGAAAACGACTTTACCTTGGCGAAGGACGGCTTGGGTATATCCGGGGACACTTGTGTAGTGGCCATGGTTGAAAAGGAGAAGAGAAGAAAAAGATCCAGAAGCTGGAATATCCAACCTGAAGGCAACGCTGATGATGATGGTTTTACCAATCGAACAAAGAATGAATCCAGACAGCGGTCGCGAAAAAAAAAGATGTGTCAAACCAGGCCTGAGTCGCAGTCTGGTCTGGTGATCAAGTCGACAAACAGGAGTGACAGGATTTATTTGGAATATCAAAAATCAGAGAGCAGCATCGATTGACACGAGAGAACAGAGGACATTCAGAGTGTTGGTGATCATCGTCGTGACGAGCTAAAACCTGGCTTCGAGCATCGAGTTGGAGATTTTGGATTGGGTATCAGTGGGTGCGCGACGAAGGCCGACTGTCGCAGCACAGTGATTGGGCGCCGTTGTCGTCGTCGGTTGTGTACGGACTGAGCTAGATAACGAAACGCTTCTTTAGTATAAAGTATTCCTAAAGAATCCGCGGTGAGATGCGGGCGCAATGGTATGCAAGCAGGCGATGCAACTTTTCGTTGGAGGAGTTTGAATGGACGGTGGGGGCAGGACTTGGGGACTTTCTTGGGGTTGGCAAAAATCGGTAATAATAAGAGAACAAGAACTTACTGCAAAGCACGCCAGTGGAGCTCCAACGAACCCAGGTCGCAATCTGCTGGGGGTCCGGATGGCGATTCGTGTCGATGGGGAAGGGTCGTGCTAACAGAACGGGTTCTGGTCTTCTGGAGCAGCGAGAGAGGAAATGAGAAGAAGAGGAAAAGAAAGGGAAAAGGGAAAAGAAAGGAGGCTAATATGGACGCCCGCAGTTCAAGGTACGAGCGACTGCGAGCACTCATGTCTGTGTGCGGAGTACATGCAGCCTAAAGTTCATTCAATGTTTGTGCCGTCAGTGCACAGTGGATGCCTGGGTCGCCCTGTCCTTAGCGCCCCCGCCGCTACACTACAGCGCCACTACAGCGCGCACACCCGCCAGACCAGATAACCAGACAACCGGACAATGGAAATGTGCTCCTGAAGTCACTTTTCGTCCCAGGTCCTTGGCGCTAGATACATGCGAATAGAACGAGAGCTAGTCTGCAGACCCAGTGTGTTCGGGCATGGTTTTCCATCGGAAATGATGGAATTGTGCCCTGGTTGCATTTGTTGCGACGTTGACGATGTTCAATCTCGTCGCGCAGCAGCAATCTGTCTGACGATCACGTGAGCCATCGCTTTGCCCGAGCTTGGTGCACAATTGCTGTGAGAGGACGATCCACCAACGTCAAGTAAGAGCAAGATTCCATCTGCATTAAACTTTTCAGAAACTAAAAAAAAAGCTTCTCTACATGCAGTTGCCCTAGACTTGCAGAATCAAGAGCCGAAGAGACAGCACATCATTTTACTTGAGCCACCCACCCTCTATTACCCATGTACGCATACAGAGGCCGAGGCGGCGGGCCATCCCGGTCAACGCCATCCAATGTACAATGTCAGAAGTGCTTGAAGCGAGATATGTGAAATCCTACGCCAACACTGTCACAAACACAAGTAACTAACTAGTGTAGCACGCCACTATTCTTATGAGTGCAAAGCTTCGTCGCAAGAGCGACCCTATGTATCTCGTCCTTCGAGATCGCAGCAGTTGCGGAATCCCAAGCTGGTACCCAAGCTGACGAGTGACACGCCAAATCCCCTTGAGAAGAAGTAGGTCATGGACCCCGAGTGCTCTTTTTACATTCCGTCTGACCTGTGCTCTCAGAAAGGGTGTAGCCGATGAGATTCTTGCCAAACAAGAAGCTGAGCGCACCAGACAGCGAGAGCTAGAGGAGCGCGACGAATCTGACCTGGCGCCTTCTCCCAAACGTCCCCGTTCTGTCTCATCTGAGTCCGTGTCTACTACTTCGACTGCTGCTTCGAGACGTTCGCGATCAGCAAGGCGGTCACCATCTCCACAACTGCAGATGCGCCGCAGACGTAGCCCCTCGTTCGATTATGTCCCGAGGGAGGCCTCGCCGCGGCGCAGCATCAGTCGCAGCCCGTCACCTGACGGACGCAGGCGTCGCTCACCATCAAGAGACAGCTTGTCACCGCGAGATGACTCCGGAGAGCGCCGTTATAGAGACCGTGAACAGCCTGGTCATGACAGCAGATCACAAAGAGGACGGCGCGGCAGCTTTTCGCGCCCGGATGAGACTGACAACAGACGACGAGTTTCCTATGGCTCACACTCTCCAGAGCCGCAAAGCAGGGGTTGAACCGTGGTGGTCGAGGAGGAAGATCGCGAAATTACAGTGGCAGGAGAGGAAATGAGGATTATAGGGCGGCGCCACGCCAGCGCAGCCTGAGCCCGTTCAGTCGCAGACTGGCGATGACACAATCGATGAACAGGGAGGCAGGTGATGGGTATCGAAAATTTGTATTTGTCTCTTTGAAGATGTTGTATGAGACATCCGGGTCTCTTATGACCAATGTGAACTCCAAATAAAGCCGTTGAAAAGAGGATCTAGAATACATCAACTGTGTTACGCCAACATGGCTTCATCTTCTTGTCTCTCCCTCCTCTCCTCCTCCTCTTCCTCCTGTTCTCTCACCCTCAGTCCTTCCACCAGGGCTATACCGTCCATAGCACCTACGCCATCCCCATCTATTCCGGCACTTTCTACCGATGTTGAGCTTGCAGCAGCCTTTGGCGCGCCACTGATCCTTTCTCGCACCAATCGAGCTATTGCATTGTCTGTTCTGACGTTCAAAATATCTAGTTTTGACTCCAAGTTCCGTTTTAGGTCCCAATTGGGTTTCTTCGGTTGCAGCTTGAGTAGATCTAGGCCTTTGTCGTCCTGGGCTTCCTCGGCCGCTTGTTGCCTAATCTTTGATTCCACCTCGGCAGCTTGTTCTTCTAGTGTTGGCTTTTCAAGGTACTCGTTCGGCGCTTGGTCGAAACCCAGCTTGGGGCCCCTTGTTTCTGGATCATAGTTGCGACCTGAGAGGTGTGATTTCTTTACTTGGACTTCCGAAGGCTCTGATGGGAGCTGTTCTGTTGTTTCTGCGGTCGAGACCTCGTCGTCGGGCTGCTTTCGTTTGAGGTTTCTGAGTGCCGCAAGACGCGATTTGCGGTCATCGGAGGCGGCGCTCAACGTATTGAAGGAGGACATGACGCGCGAGGCTGCATGTGCGTCGTGGGGAATGGAATGCACGGGAGCGATCTTCTGGTCTGCGATCAGAGCATTCGGCGGCGGGAGAAGATGTGGTGAAGACTTGGCCAGAGGCTGAATGGAGGAAAAAACAGCCGCCTGCAAAACCTTTTCGCCTGCGTTGGCGCGCTTGCGGCTAATACAGCGGGACGGGACCCTGGAGAATTCCAGCTGGAGCTTTTTCAAACATTGAAACACTGCGGACGCCTCGACCCAGACCTTCATCAGGGCTGCCCCAACATGTGCGCATCGTGATTAATCGTGATGAGCGCAAGGTCATGATATAAATGGTCGCCCAAGATGCGAGCGATTTGCCTTGGTCGAGCCGGCTGCGCACGGCTGCGCTTTGCCCATGGAACCCCAACATGCCTTCGATCCGCCACGAAAGAGTCGCAGCAAAGTCTTTTTCAACATGTCGTCGCAGACTATCGCCAGACCATCGGTCAGACCCGAACCCGTCCTCATTAGAAAATCATTCTCGAGAGGAATCTGATTTTCTGGCCAGCTTCGTCGGGAGACAAAGAGGATTGGGTCAGTCATCACGGCGGGAGACAAGACAGGACAAGTCCACGACTGCACAGCATGCCTCTCATGGCGACAAGCACACTGCCATTACCAGCTCTCATTCATCTCACTTCAGCGGCAAACAATCATCGTCTAGAAAGACCCGGCCGCGAGGTCGTTCCCAGTTGAAGTATAGCCAAGGGCTCACCCGAAAACGATCCCAGACCGACCGAGACACATGGGCGCAATGGGGCTATCTCCGACATCAAAACTCTGGAGAAGAGCTTCTCGCTGTTCGGAAAGCCTTCAACGCATGGAAGAAGAGATTCTCCAAGATCGGGAGCCAACCGAATCCCGATCGACCATGGGAGAAAGATGCCGAGTGGTTGCTGGAGCATGAAACCGTGCCAGCTATGCGCTCTGCCTGGCATGAGTTGGACATGACGACTCGGAAAGAAAAGTGGCCGCTGCTCATGCTATCAAGTATGTGCACAAGCCCCAGAGAGTGCACTCCGTCCTTGAGGCGACGATACACCCGCTGCCGCCGGGATACGCCATCAATGACGTTCTACTATTCATTGCTCGCAACCTGCGCCTCAACAAGGCGAGCACCACACGAGAACGAGTTCTAGAGGCGGAAGAAATCATGGGCTTTCTGAGTAGGATCATGACCGAAGCTTGGAAAGGCCGCATTCCATTCACACAGAGGGTGTTTGGCCTGTTTGCCAAGGCCTTGCCCGGCGACCAGGCACACGAACTATACACCCTACTCCGGAAAAACGGGTACAAACTGCATGCCAACACATTGATTCAATTCGCCAGCAAGTTGGCTGGGGATGCGGCGCACAAAGAAGCAGCCTTCGAAATCCTTCAGGGACTTTCGGATGCCGGTGCAGACCTGAACGAAGCTCGGCCGTCGAGCGTCATCACATCACTGCTTCATTGCAAAGCACCAGAAGAACGTGGGTTAGAATGCAAACACAGCTTCAATGCGAAAGATGCGCTCCAGTTCTTCATAGAACGTGGCTTTACACTCAACGCCATAGCATCAACTGCGTTCCTGGATACTCTTTGCCAATCGGGCGAGGTGGAAGAAGCCATCAGGTTGGTTTCGCTATTTGCCGAATCCGGTGTCCAACTTGACAAGAAAACATGGACGACGGTCTTCAGGGGCGCCAAGGGTACCTTGCGAATGGAGCATATCGCCAGGGCCCTCGAACTTGCCAAGATTGCCGACGTACCCATCGTAGACGTTCTCAACAACGCGCTTCACAGTGCGTTTTTGTTGTCCGAGGTGGAACGGCGCGAGAAGAGACATCCAGGGACGCCGGGGCCGGCCGTCTTCGCCCCGTTGCTACGGATCTATGCCAAAAGGTTTGATCTAGAACCACTGCAGTGGTGGCTCCCCGACTGCCTACCTCTTCTCCTGGCACAGGGTGCCGGCCCGGGACAACCAGGCCTCGTCCAAGATGAAGCCACGAGAAGACGTTGGGATTTCGAACTGACGATTATTCCCTTCACCGACCAACTCTTCTCCGCCGGCGAGGGCACTAAGCTGCGGCCGTCGTTGACCACAATCGCCATCATGCTGCGAGCCTACATCCGGAGCCTGCAAGAGCCGTACGATGTGGTCACGTACTATGAGTTTTTCAGATCAAGGCTCGAAGAACAGAGCAGAACCCCTCGCTCGCGACGGCCTCGCGGCTTGTCACGAACCAAGGAAGTCTCATCCACGACACATTCATTCTCGCCATGACGGACCACGGGGACTTTACGCGGCCGGCCCTCGAGATCTTTGGCGACATGCTCAAGGATCAATCGCGCACGCCCAACGACACGTCGTCAGCCGGAGCGTCGCACGCGGAGAGCGACGGCTTCTTCGCAGCATCTCGAATCCACCCCGCCCCAACCGTCTTGACATTCACGATTCTCCTGCGGGGGTTGATGAACGGCCGCGACCGCCTGCTGGCGGAGCAGATCCTTCAAATCATGCGAGAACACGGCGTCAGCCCGAACCTCGTCACCTGGAACACCATTGTCAGCGGGTACGCGCACATGCAGAACATTGCCAGAACGGTCGACACGCTGCAAGACATGGAGGCGACGGGGCTCAAGCCAGACATTTACACATTCAAAGGGTTCGGGAGGCTGAGGGACCAAGGCAGGGCGTTGAAGATCATGGACGGGATAATCGACGCCAATAGACAAAAGATGGCGGGAGGGGGATCGCTTGACACAACTCGATAAGCATGGAACAGGATTCTCGCAACATGGAAAGCAGACATGCTCTATTATATTCGCGGCATCCATCTCTATCGTACGCACGTGGATCCAAGTATAGGTCGGTCACACGGCCCGTCGTGGCTGGGTCTGCGTCAGGATCAAGGGGTTTTTTTTTCTCAACCTTCTTGCCATTTTATGTTGGGCCAATGGGTTTCGGGAAAGCATGAATGATTCTGCTCCGTACAGCTACTTGAATATCATTTTCATAGAAACTGGCGTGTATCAAGCTTTATGATTATTTTCTGTAATCAACTTCAACTCGTACCATTTTTTTTTTTTTTTCGTAAGCTACCATGCTCTGGGTCAAAGCACCAGCAAATCGAAAGCACTGACGACATCTCCATACATATACTATACTAAACTAGATTGAATCGTTCCCTAATTTCCTTAACTTCTGGTCAAACAACAACAAACATCCGCGGTAACAACTTTTGCTGATTCACAAGCGCACATCATGTCCAATGGCAACAGTAGCTAGATTGCCCGGGCAGAACGGCGCTACCAAACAGAAACAAAACAAAAACAGATCAGAGCTGCTGGTATTATACAAAGAGTAACATGTCGGTCGTACACATGGGTATCAAGACACGGAAATTAGTCAAGGAAAATGGCTTCACAAGTTTTGAAGGACCCGAAAACAAAAATCGGACAAAGAAAATCGAAAAAAAAAACAGAAAATCAAAGAATTACGGTCCTATGCCGCCGATGCCTCGTAGCACACGGGCTGGATTGCCAGCCACAACAGTAAAAGGTGGAACATCCTTTCTTGTCCGTTAGCCCACTGTTTTTGACTTTCAATAACAAGAAGTTTCGTGACTAACCTTGGTGACGATAGATCCAGCGCCTACAGTACTTCCTTTACCAATGGTACGACCAGGAAGAATCATGGCGCCACCACCAATCCAACAGTCTTGCTCTATGGTGATTCCACGGCCAAATTGAGGGCCTTGTCCACCTTGACGCTTCTTGGAATCAATGGGCAGCGACGTCGTGAAAATGCTGACATTAGGTCCAATTACGCAGTTGTCGCCAATCTTCACCTCGCACACGTCGTTAATCGTACAGTTACGTCCCAGAACAACATGATGACCGATGGAGATGTTGTAGCCGTAGTCACAGGTAAATGGCGTCTCCACTGCGACATGTCGGCCTACACGACCGACGCTGGTGACAGGGGAGGCTTCGCTAGGCGAAACGCGAACAACATCTCGGGGCTGTAAAATCTCCAGAAAGAGGCGAGCTCGCTCATCGGGGGACACGCCATTTGTTGGTGGTGACGTCAGATTATTGAACCTCCAGCACGCAGCGGCACACCTTTCCCTTTCTAGACACAGTTCCTTATCAAAGGGGTAAAAGTTTCGCCCGGAAAGCATCTCCTCCTTTTGTGTTCTTCGTTGAGGGTACTGAGAGTGAGTTTGGGATTGAGGCTGAGGCTGAGTGTGCGACTGTGAGTGACCCTGTGAGTGAGCCTGAGCCTGAGCCTGAGCCTGAGACTGAGATTGAGATTGAGATTGAGAATGGGCTTGGGAGTGAGATAAAGCCAGCTGAGCAGCAGCCTGCACATTGCTTGATGGGGCCGGCGGGTGAGGTGTTGGGCTGCTCGTTCGTGTCGGGCGGAGAATATTGATCTGCGGCAAGTGATTGCCTGGATGAGGCGTCTCGGGTTCATTTCCTCGATTGAGGTCATGTAGAGGGGCACTCGCTGATACTCTTTACTCATCCTTTCGCCAAAGGAAGGAGGTTGTGTATTGGCACTGATCGGGGTAGGGAAAACGTTACCAGCGGTGTATGGGATGGCCGACAATTTATTCTCGGGACTCGTAGCAGACGCGGCGCTCGTCATTGTTGATATTGTCGACGCCGTTGGTCGGTCATCATCGGTCACCACCAAGGGTCGGCCTTGTGGCGGGTCTATGCGGAGGATCTGGCCACGATAATGAGGAAGCGGCTCCCGCTTTACGGGCTGCGGCCCATATGCACCATGCTGCGGCATCCCATAGGCTCCGGGTGGAACGTAAGAGGGATCCTTGGACTCGAGCGGTACGGCAGGTGCCTTCGTATCAGGTTTGGGCCAGCCGGCACCTCTCTGTGGCGGATATCCAGCACATAAGAACCCTCCTCGAATACAGTTTATGCCTGAAAACCTTGATGAGCCGAGAGTACAAGAGTGGACGCTGAACACTAAAATGAAAGGATCAACAACTCACATTCCGGTTTTGACTCGTCACATTTTTCTTCCTCTTGCGGCACGTCAAACAACCAGTTTTTGTGCGGTTGCTGAAGTTTCGTTTCCGCTTTTTGGGATCATGGTGAAGAAGAGAGTCTTGTCGCTGCTCACTTCCATAGGGGCTGCCGTGAGCAGCTGCAGACCGATCCTCGGCATCAGGGCTCGTATTGGTATAGTCGCTATGATCCATCTGGCCTGCTGCTCTGCGCAGAGTGTCTCCTATCTGGTCCTCTGTCTGGCCACGAGGTGACGTTGCCGAGGTCTGTTGCGAATCATGGCCATTCCTTTCTGCTCGCGAATGATGCTGCGTCGGCCAGAAGCTGTCTTTATCTTGCCAATCTTCTCCATACTGCCTGCTGCTTTCCTGGTGGGGAGTTTCGTGCATCTCTCGAGATTCATTTTGTGATTCAATTGATGTCGCCTCTGGTGACTGAGCTTTCGTAGATGCAACTTCACGCCGCAGCTCAATCGAGTTGGATCGTTTGCGCTTCTGACTCGCATCTGCATTTGCGAAACGTCCTGACGAAACTGGTGGCCGATCAATGTTCTGTATCGACCAGCCATCTTTGCGGAGCGTAGAGGTCTTGGGGATCCCTGGTTGTGAGATTTGTCGCCATCGTCCGAGGTGTCTACTTTAATGCACTTCTCCGCGGGAGATTCCGTAGCTTTCGGAGAGCCTCCGTTCAAAGCTGTAAACGCAGACATTCTTGAAAAAGTGCCAAGGCCTAATCGGTGCAGAAAGTTGCCAACTTCTGATTGCGCTGAGTAGAGGTGGGTGAACGAGCCCGTTTTTCTGTGGTGCCTTGGGCGAATATTCTGAAGCTTCCAAGTAGCAACGGACAACGGACGGCGAGACACCCTTTCGTGAGACGGAGCTCTGAAGGCGCAATTCGTAAAACAAGTCGGGGATCCAGCCCACGGCTTGAGAAGTATTGGACTCTCAGCTTTCCTCGGATGACCCCTTATGCGCAATCAGGCTTTTTCTTCTTTTCCCGCTGTGCCTAGAGTCGTTGTAATGAGCCTTTGCCTTTATTTTAGACTTTCCTGGTAGACCTGCAGTCAGGAAAATCGAAAGGCAGAGGATGATACAGGCTTGGAGAATACCAATGACAAAGTTATCGCATTAGTCAGAAAAGCCTTTGAAAATTGGCGCGTTGATTGTTCAGATTCCTAGCCAGATCGGTGCATGAACAGTCCTTCCAGACTTCCAAATGATGACGAGAGCAAAGGGCGTCAAAGGTGTGGAACCTCGATTAGTTTGTCCGAGTTTCTACGGTATGAGGTGTAATCGCGTAAGACCAGGGGGTCGCAGCTGCTCGCGGGAGGGAATGGCGAGCTTTGGTCGGAAGATGATGATTCAGGTCCAAATCCCAGGAAGATCCGACACTTGGAAGGATGTCGTTCGAAGGTTGACGAAAGATAAAAGGTGGAAGGAGGAGGAAGTACATCCAGGTTGGCAATATGAGCTAGAATGGAGATGGGTACGTTTCGAGAAAAGTACTTCCAATCCCGCATTCGCACCGCACTGTGCCTCACTCTTTTCTTGAGAAGAAAAGAAGGGGGAAAAAGCAGGCAGGTGCGCACAGAATTGTACACAGGTACGACCCAAGTCCCAAGGCAAAGCGGCGTCTGGTGCGTGCGAATTGCGCAAGAAAGAAAGGCTGGGCTGGCAGTTACGGAGCACGAGCGAGCGACTTTGTCGACCGGCAGGGCGGCAGGGCGCCGAGTCGAGAGACGATCGCTAAGCCCGGAAGCCGCGCTTTTACAGTAGTTCGCTAGTCTCGAGGCGCACAAGATGGATTCGATTCGATGGGCTCGTTGGCGACCTCTGGCGACCTCTGGCGACCTCTGGCGACCTTTGGCGACCTGTTGTCCCCGTCCATCCCTTGCCATGTCGCCCTGGCCACATACATATGCAAAGCTCCAGTCTGTCTATTTCGTGGCCCCTCGACCTCCAAATTATCGGGCGGCATGGCGCTTGGTAGGACCACGACGGCCAGGGGTGGGGTGGGGTGGTGGTGCCCGCGGGACACTGGGAGGGGCCTGGGACCAGGACAGCATGAAGGCCAAAGGCCAGGAGGGCGTCTAATGTTGCTTTGCGCAGCCCGGGGGTGGGGTGGGGTGCGGGGGTGGGGGTGCCAGCTGCTGCTGCTGCCCATCTGCTGCCCATTATTGCTTCTAATATGCTGCCTGCAGGTTTGTGGCAGGAGCAATGGGCAGGCAGGCAGGCAGGCACAGACATCAGACAGACACTGAGAGGCAGACCATGGCAGCGTCAAGCAGTATTTGTTGGTCGACCTGATGGGCATACAGCTACTGCTCTGCTTGCTGTGATGCGAGTCCTTCTTCGCTCGCGTTCTTGTTCTTGTTCTCGTCCCACCCGGATCTGGCGGGCTGGTGCTGCGCCGGGACGCAACGCGTGTTGCTGCCGGGTTTACGGAGTACGTCTTCCTGATGTTTGCCCGGCTTATTAAACGAATCCATGTTCAGAGTACGAGTATGGAGTCAATGCGAGCAAACGAGGCGGCTTGTCTGTCAGACATTCCATACTCAAAAGTTAATGCAGTGAGCCGATAGCTGCAAGCAATTGGTTGATCCATTCTGCTTTCTGGCCTCTTCTCGTCAGCTCTTGCCTCCTAGCATTGCAGCATTCGTTGGCATCATCTACGGAGGAAAACACCTTCTTGGCACACTGCAACAAGTGGTACCATGCTCGAACGAAACGACCCAACAACATCACCCATGTGCTCCACCCAAGTAATCCGTACTCCGTACAAGAAAATGAATCGCACGTTAACTATTATTACATACAACGAACGAGGTGGTGCGATACGATGGCCGTGTGCCTGGCTCGGCCGAGAGCTGGGTCACTATGTATGCATTACACACGATTCAGAGAAGCCTCTCACACTTTTTGTGGTAGAGGCCTCACAGCGATGACGAGTATGCTTGGAGCCGCGAGGCAATGGGGCAAGGGCAAGCCACCACGAGGAGAGCAATACCCGTTGTCGAGGCACACACGTACAGTCTATACTCGGCATAGCACTGGAAAAGGCGCAATTGGGACTATTCTTGTGTAACCGACCCCGAGCTCTGTCTGGGTCGTCGTTGATTGTTGCCAGTTAAGCATTGCCAAACCAAATCCCTTTGACAAGTCTGGTGAGGACACCGAATGAGGAGGACACTGAGGAGGGTGAGGGAGTTGTTAGTCACAGGCCCGCAGCGGCGCTGGGCTGGGCTGGGCGTGACCGCAGCAGGCGGTGTTTGCCGCGACAAGGACCGAGGAAAGGACCCAAGCTTCCCCACTGCACACCCACTACGGATTACATATGTACACCCAGTTTTAACGGGTGATTGCACTGCGCGGCGCTACTCGTTTGCTCCGACGGGGCTAAACTAGTGCCGCTCGCCAAAATCACCTCGGCCATGCTCATCCCATCAACATCCCCGCGATCTTGCGTCGGGGTTGCTCTTGCCATCCCATCCCACCAGAAAAGGTCCCTACACACGCAGCCTGTCCCGACACGCGCCTCGATGTCGTGCACTTCGTCCCCGTCATGCTCCCTCTCCCTTGCCTGGATGCTTGAGTGCTCTCATCCAGACGCCAGACGTTGCATCTACTCGCACGACGCGGAGTCCACTTGTTGGAGATTTGTCCGCTGATGCAACCCAAAGCGGACCCGAGTCGGAGTCTCCAGGTCGAAATGGAACCTCAGCCTCAGTCCGACACGCAATTCGACCGAATTGAGGCACGAAGCCGAGTACAATCAATGTTACATGTGGCATGAAAATTCTGTCGATAGAAGCCACCCTTCTTGTACAGAGTAGCACGTCCGCATCTTTGTGCACCTTTGTGTGGCTAGGCGCCTCATCTGGAGGGAGAGCTTCGGCTATTATGTACTTGGACGAATATCTTGCAACCTATTCTATTAACGAATGCGACAATGCCATGAGGGGACGCATGCCATGCACTACCGCGATAGACGAGCGGACGACGACACTATTGGGGACTCGTGTCGGCAAATAACACATTATAGCGAGATGTCGTGCACGAACGAGTAGTCGGGATCATTTTTGGTCAATCAGACAAGATCGGTCCTGCGTAACATGGCTCTCCTAGTTGGAACTCGTCAGTAACTCGTGTCACCTCTAAAAGTGCAGCTGGTTGTCACCAGTCTTGTCTCATTCGAGTAGTAAGTAGAAAGGCAAAAAGTCTTGTCAGACACATATACATGCGCCACACAGCACTATTCGCGGAACTTGGCTCGAGGACATTGTAATTAATACAGCACGACTTCGTCTGATGGCTTTTCCTGCATAGTACTCCGTTATTACTCCGTACCTGCGTTATTAGACCATGGCATGCTGTTTGAAAAGCGCATCCATTCCGCCGTTCTCGTCGAATGAAAGCATGGTCGGCATGGTCGGCGTGCCTAGCTGTTCCAGACACGCCAGGCACAACCATGGCACTACGGACGGAGCACTGTCCAATGACAGACAAGCCGTATTACTCCGTTGTACGTCCGTACACATGTACACATAGTGGGGGCTGTTTGTTATATTACATGTATTATTAACGCCGCGTCTAAACACCGTGCATTTTTGCCGAAAGACGCCAGCTCCGTTTCTGGCCCGAATCCAGCAAGCAGCCATATCATCCACCAGTCTTACCGATCACAGTTGAGCCCTTTCATTGTCATCGAGGCAACTTATCGCTCAAACAGTCATACTCGATCATGGCTTTCTTTTCGGCTCAAGTCACTTTCATCCCTCATACTTGCAAAGGTGTCTGGATCGATACGGATGAACCCGCTTACCTCCGCCGAGCCTGCAGGAACCTTGTACTGTGAGTGAGGACCCCGAGTACTCCGTACGCTACTCCATACAAAGTGCCATACAAAGTGCCGTACAAAGTGCCGTACAAAGTGACGGGCGAGCCGGCCAGCAGCCGACAACCAACAATTTGGATACGGAGTACGGATTATGGATGACATTGTAACACAGTTTGCTTCCAGCCCTTCCAGCCCAGGCTCTGGTGCGCTTGACGCGAAGAGAGAGCCACTCACACCACCATGAACAGTGGCTTGTTAGCGCCGCAGGAGCCACCGTGATGCTACTACATGCATGTACATAAGCGGTTTGTCTGGTCTGATTGGCCCTCTTTATTCTGCAAACTCACACCCCGACAGCGTTGGACGACTGAGACGTGCTTGGTGCTCCCTCCCATTGGCAAACCTACCACGGAGCTGCCTCGCCAGGTGCGCGTGGCTGGCTCGTCTTACATGGCTAGCCGTAGAGTATCAATTTTCACGACGAAGCACACGAAGCACACGAAGCACACGAAGCACACACAAGGCGGGTCACCGTGGCTTGAGACCAAACGAGTCTGGTCCAAGTGAAATCAAAGCAGCCGTGTTGTTGTTGTTCGTACTCGGTACCTTGCACCCATCTCAACGCCGGGCAAACACGGCACAAGACAAGACAAGATGGTCAGGTCAGAGTGAGCGGGTAGACGTTGTGAACTGCTCAAACTTTTTGGCTCAAGCTACGCGCGACTTCCGTGCCTACTGTGGGACTGCGCAGAGTATTGCTTATTAGTCCGTAGGGACGGGGAAATTCCGCGTCTTGTCCATGTCTGTGCCGGCCGTTTGGAGATGGTATGTAAGCGACCGACCAACCCGGCTTGGGGCAGGCAAACCGACACAAACATTCGAGGCGACGGACTCGTTTTCTAAGCAAGCTCATCTTCAGACTTGCTGTATTAGTGCCACGAAGGTTTTCTAGCGAGCTTCTCTGGGATGCTTGTTTTTAGACTTCTTCTCTTGTGAAGAAAGGCGCGTGTTCCCGGAGTCGTCCACCTTGCGCTGGCCTGGTCGAGAGGGCGAGGAGTGTGAAAGTGTGCAGCAACAGTAATATCGCTGCGGGCGACCGTCCTGCTGGACCATCCATCAGATCACAAAGGAAGCAATAATACAGGAATACTCCGTACAGGACCACGAGTGGTGTCGAAGGCGCAATCCCCGGAGAGAAGGCGGATCCGTGATTCTCGTCGGCCAACTTGGGTGCTCGAAAAATGGGTCTGCACCCATCATCATCCTGCACCAGGGCGCTTGAGGTATGAAACAGGAAAAGGCTCTCGAGGTTCGCCGACAGCAAACAGCATCGGCAGATCCAACTTTTTACTGGAAGCGCGCATGGGGCAGGGGTGCCACGGCGGGGGCCCCACAGCCGCTGCGACGCTGCCTTCCTCGCGCATCCTTCAGCGACAGCAACCCCTGTTGCCCAGCTCCTGCCTGGCCTTGCTCTACGGAGTACATACGGATTATGCGTGGACCGCGCCTGCACACCTGAGAACTCGGCACCGCACCAGCAAGCATTTCTTGTGGACACGACCACAACAAGGAAGGCGCCTGGAGCGTGCCGTTGTCGGCCCGCTCTGAATCTCTGAACCCAAACCAGACGGCCGGTTTGCTTCGACCTGACTGCGAATTCGAAGTTCGAATCTGTTACCATGAACAAGTACGGATCCGTAGACGGGGCCTGTGCCAGAATCACCAGCACTAAAGAAGCTCGCGCCGGTGCATGCAGTCCATACCCGCGTCTGTTTGCATCTCGGCCGGTCCTGCTCAGCCGCAATGCCGACAAACAGCGAATTTCTATCTTCGACATCCCTGGTCCAACTGGATAAGTCAATACGTCCGTATATTTAGCACTACGGATTATGGCTTCTGAGATGACTTTTCCCATGCATTGGCTCACCAGCCAATCAAAACGCCTCAATGCCAGATAACCGCCGTCCCTTGGCGCTCAACCGGGGGGGCACATTATGTATTCCGATTCTGGAAGCTTTTGCATCATCTTGATCGACGTCCCTGGCTTTCGAGCAAAGCTATTGGCCTCGGATTTCGACGCGGCGGCAGGCATATCTCAAGACGTCCTCTTGCATCCGACCGAACCTGCAGCTTCCTCCGACTACTAGAATCACCCACCACGTCGGAGTGCGACCACGTAGAAGTCGGCCAATGACCTCGACAGACGTCCCAGACGTGATGTAAAGTGGCGTCACGATGGCTTCTTTCTGCTTGCGTTTTTGGAAGCGCCAAGGCTTGCCTGCCTGCTACATGCACGCCATCCTCAAAGTATTCCATTCCCTGACCTTGGCGAGGATACACTTGTTGTTCAAGAGGGGAAAGACGTGCTTTGCCGACACGAAGACTTTTACATGGAGCCGGTGGGTTGCAGAGCGTGCCCGCCAGATGTGGCATCTGGCATCTGGCATCTGGCACCCATGGAAATAATGATCCCTTGCGCCCACGCGGGTGCGGGTGCGGGTGCGGATGCGGATGCGGATGCGGATGCGGATGCGGATGCACAAGCGCTGGATCCGGTAGTCCGTACGGAGTATATATTTATAGAGACACCGTTGCTACAATTCAAAAGTGACGCTGCGTGCGCTTCCCGCAGGTATTACATGTGCCTGCCGTACGGGGTACTCCGTAGACTGACTGTACGCATCAGAACGTCTACTTGAGTAGCCGACAACCAGAGTCACCTACGAATCTTGCCTCCCATCTCAGCCAGACCAGACCAGACTCTGTACAGGCAGCACTTCATATTCACCCGCCATTCACCACTAATATTTGCTTGTTCCCGCTCCCTGCCCCCTTCCGAAAAAATCCCTAATCCATCGTCATACCGAGGCCAGTAGCCGCCGAGGCGCACGCACCACTGCCCAATGGTCATCCAAACACAAGCCCAAAGGGTATCCCATCCGCTCGTTTCATAAGCCTTCATCCCTTCTAGTTCCATCCAGCAACGTCTTAGTTCCTACTTCATCCAGACACCTGCATACGTCCAGCGCCTCGCCAACCTCCGCTCCGACCGGACGATTCAATTCATCAGCATGCCGGCCTCGAGCATTTGTTTCAGAATCGATTTACAGCGAAGACGCACCGCTCATGCCCAGATATACAACACAGCACCAATATCGTAGGACTAGGACCGTCGAGGGCCGTCGGTTCAGGTTCACATGGGAGTTGGGGTCGTGGGGAAATGCAGTCTCCGAGGGAAAAGTCCATTTGATTCTAGACTCGAGGCACGGCGCGTTGATTTTTGATTCCAAAGGTACGGTGTACGCGCCGTGTAATGGACGGACGACATCACTTCTTCTGCCTCTTGACGCTCTTATCACTGACGGTACTGAACACACTTGCGCTGCGCTTATGCGCACCGCTGCTACTTCCGGTCGGGCCGTCTTGTCCGCTTCACCCGCTTTGGTGGCATCACCTTGTTCGTGATCCTGTGCTTGTTCTCCTGTTGCTTCCGCAGATTGTGCAGAGGGGTCATCGGTCTCGTCTGCGTCGTCGGTGGTGCTCGTTGCTTTGCCGTCGGGCTGGTCTGTGGAGATGGGCGCATCCTTGTCGCCGTCTGCCTTGGCGGCCGCGTCGTCTTCAGACTTCCTTTCAGAGTCAGCGTCGGCTGGGGAGGGGTGGAGGGGTGGAGGGGGTCCGTGTAGCTTCTCCCGCTCTGCCCTCTTGGCCTCTTCGACTTTGATTTCGGCGTCAAGCTTGTCGGATACTTTGCGGGCGTCGAGGAGGCTGTTTACTGCCGCGAGGAGCTGTTCGTACTGGAGGGTCGTGGCGGCGGTTGGCATGGCGAGCTTGGCTGGGACATCTAGTTCGTTGAGGGTGTTGTGGATGCGCAGCTGTTGTTGGTTGGACTTGTGCGAGAAGAGCTTGTTGATCTTTTCGGTGCGGAACGTAGGGCCTGAGCCGAGGCGGTCATGGTGCGTCACGCCGTAGACGGCTTCTTCTTGGCTTGTGAGCTTTCTGCGCTCGGGGGCTGCTGCTTTTCTGCCTGTTGCTGCGCCTTCTTGCTGGCAGCTGTGGGAGTTGACGTCGCGGCGGTGGACTCGCGCGTGGCTGCGGTTGAAGCGGCCACGCTATCGCGTTTGCCTGATTCGGGGACTGTTGACGGGTTCTGAGCGCCTCCTTGGGCTCCTGATGCTGCTCCTCCTGTCATCGTCGTCGTTGTTGCTGCTCCTGCTGCTGCTGCTGCTGTTGATCCCGGTGCCGCGCCGCCGCCGCCAGATGGGGTATTGACACCGTCGGTGCCCATGATGGACTTTCTCTTTTGGACTTGTCGACGCTCATGAGGTTTTGTAGTAGCGTCTGCATGCCGGCTGACGACTTGAATGTGTTGATGTCTGTCTCTGATCGTGGGTAGTCCAGGCGGTTGTACAGCTCTCGCCTCTCCTCGTTGAACCGCTCACTTCGCGCCAAGATGCGCTTGATTTCGAGAAGCAGCGACTCCTCCTCGCGGGCCTCCTCCTTTGACCGTGACAGCGTGTTCATGGCGAACTCCTTGCGCAGCTTCTCCTGCTTAGGGTTGAAGTGGGCCATCAGCTCGTGCAGCGCATACTCCTGCTGCGTCATGTACTGAACTGGTTTCTGGGCCGCCATCATCTTGGCCGCCACCTCGTAGTATCTTGCCTTCAAGTCCTCCATTGACCGCGGTCGCGTAGCCGGAACAACAGCCTTGCTCTCGTCGCCGTCTGCGTCGGTCTCGCCATTCGTCGCCGACGGTGTCCACTCGTATCTATCCCAAATGATGGGCCAGCGAAGATCAAATTCGCTCGCCATCTCCATCAGGTAATCTGTTTCTTCTTTCGTCCAGTCCTCGTTCTGCAGAGACACAGAGTATTGGTCCCCGCTATACTGGGGCACTTGGACTTTGACGTTAAACTTGGCAAATGTAGAGTCCTCCAGCTCTTCGGCTTTGGGTGTTTCCACATGGCCAGGCTGCTGGCCCTCGTGTTGGAGGTTCGCGCCTCCTGTTTGTGGTGCCTGGTCCACTACCGCTGGAGCATCTTTCATGTCCTTCCGCCTCCAATGCCTCAGAACTAGGCTCTGGTCGTCGCGTCCCGAGTTTCTGAACGGCCGGAGCTCCCACCTCGCAGCGGGTTTCCGGCTCGCAAATCGTCTTTTCTTGAACTGTGTGCTTTGTGGCACAATAGCAATGGGGTTGCCGCCGCCCAGGTTGAGCACTTCGCGAGCGAGGCCCTTGACATTAGGCCGAACCGCAGACGTCTTTTGTTTCTTGGACGGTCGCGGTCCGGAGGAGTCTCCTAGGTTGAGGACATCGCGGACATCAGAGGATGTCATTTTCGGGAAAACGAGCAGTGCGCGTCACTGGATGGATTAAAAACGATTGTGTGGTGGACGTCTCTATGTTTTTTTTTTCCCTGAAAAACGTATCGGGAATGGGTTTATAAAAGGTCATCCATCCGCGTCATGGCGCAAGGGCTCGTGGGGCGTAGGAAATCTCCGAGTTGCATTCGAAGTCGATGCGCGCGTCGATATTCGATGACGCCGCTTGTCGTCGTTCCTGTTTATTTCTTCAGCAAAATCAGCCTGCGGTCGGAATCTGGCTGGAGTGGCATGCTCGGCCGCGAAAAAGAACTCTGGTCACTCGCAAAGAAGCAACGCGCACGTGACCCCAATGTGAGAGAAGGGGCCCGCAACCAGAAAGCTACATGTAGAAAGCACTTTGGCACCCCTGACACGGGAGCACCCCGTCTTTTGAACGTGGCAGCTTCTGGTTGTGACTTGTGAGCAACACGTGCATTTGATTTCTGGTGATCGCATCGCAGGGTCGAACAACGTCCCATCCATCCATCCATCTCCTTCCCATTCTCCTTCGTCTCCTTCGGCATTCCATCCCTCCAACAATCCCTCGGAGGTTCAGACCCGTCGACTACCTATAGAACACCGGGATTCTCCCCAACGTTGCAGACGGCTCCCACGGAGAAAAGAATGAGGTGTTTCCTCCCTCTCCTGTCGCTGGCCTCGGCCGCACAGGCTCTCTACTTCTTCGTCGACGGCGCCACGCCCAAGTGCTTCTTCGAGGAACTTCCCAAGGACACGCTCGTCGTAGGACACTACTCCGCCGAAGAGTACGACGACCGAGTGAATGCGTGGCAACAGCACAGTGGAATCAGCATCTTCATTTCCGTCGATGTACGTCGTATCCTCTTCTCCACAAATGCAGTCTGCTTTTTTTCCACTCGCACAACACACTTTCAACCACGGAACAAGACGCCGTTGCCAAGCATTGACAATGACTAATCCCTGTGTGACCCTCCAAAATAGGAAGTCTTCGACAACGACCACCGCATCGTCTCCCAGCGAGGCTCCTCCTCCGGCCGCTTCACCTTCACGTCCCACGAGTCGGGTGACCACAAGATATGCTTCGTGCCCTCCTCCACCAGCGGTCGCTCGTCATGGCTGTCGTCCCACGGCCCCAACGGCGGCATCAAAATGAAGTTGGACCTGGCGATTGGCGAGTCCGGCGCCATTGAGAGCAGCGACAAGGACAAGTTGCACGATATTGCTTCAAGCGTCAAGGACCTGAATGCTAGATTGAACGATATTCGAAGGGAGCAGGTTTTCCAAAGAGTACGTATATCCCAGGTTCCCTTGTTCCTCCGGAAGGGGGAACCCAGTCTCTCGCTCTCCTGACGAGTCCCTATGCTAACATTCCGCCCAGGAACGCGAAGCCGAATTCAGGGATCAATCCGAAGCTACCAATGCCCGTGTCATTCGATGGATCATCATCCAGCTCGTTGTCATCGGAGTCACCTGCGCTTGGCAACTTTCGCATCTGCGATCATTCTTCATCAAGCAAAAGCTCACGTGAAACAATTCTTTGCTCTGGAGCAAAAGGGTGGTCTAGTGACCATATTCACAACGTTCTCTGCAGATAAGACCTGGAGACGTATTGATCTAGTCAGGCATTTTATTTCTTGTGCTCGAAGGAATCGTCATGTAATATGAACGGGTGGGTTCTCGGTGAATTTTTCAAAAGGCAACAAGATCCAAAATGAGGAGAATGAAGGCTGGTGTTGGGACATCGCACGATTATGAAAACGGATCGGTAGTGTAGTCTTTCAATGAATGGTTTCATGAATTATCGTGCTTTACGATGCAGCCTGTCATTAAATGGTGCGGTTTGTCCATTCGCGCATGCACTGCACTGTATGCATCATCCATGTAGCCGGACTGCGCTATCATCTGCATTGGGTGGGAAAATATTCAGCACGTCACAAGGCCATGGACTTGGCACCAGGTACTTTGAACTCTTTATTCCATTACGATGTATACCACAAGAGAAACACCAGACCCGGCCTATATGTTCCCACCAACACGCTACACCTTGGTCTTCGCCGTGCTAGCACGCTCGCTTTGCCTGCTGGTGACGTGGCGCCACGTTCTGGCAATGCTCCGCATACAGAACAGCCACCCACGCCATTCTCTGACGCCTTCCTTGCGGTGGGATAAAATATAGCTCGATGGAGGCTCCTGCAGGCTCCTTTATTACAGAACGTCGCGTGTCTTGGCAGTAGAATGATGTTTGAAAGTGAGAGTGACGTGAGGATCGATTATCGAATATGTCTGATGTCGATGAGAGAAGACAGAGAGAAATGATATGGAAGGAGAAAACGAGGACAAAAACATGAAATTGCGCGCATCAACCCAAAATGCTACCTGTGTCGTGACCGCCTTGCGCCGTGCTTCGCTGCACACTGGAAGTGGCTTAAAGTATGGTTTCGTTGTGGAATGCTTGACGTAAAAGTATCAAGTGGAGAAAAGAAGAATGGGAAAAAAGAATAGGAAAATTTGTCCCGGCCCCAATAGCTTCTCCCAAAGGGGGCCCAAAGGGGAAAAGGGGGCCGCCTCTCAGTAGGACTGCCTCTGATATTTTTGTTTCCTTTTCTTTTTGCTATTATTGGTCGTAAGGTGAGGAGCGCGCAGTCCAGATGTGCATTCGGACGTGAGGTGCGCCGAGGTTCGGTCTGAGTACTGTCCGTGGTAAGGATGCCAATTTTGTCGGTTTCGTCTTCGTCGTCGTCTGTCGGTACAATGCATTCGTCGCCGTGGAAGCGCATTATTGGTGGTAGTCGAAAGAGGGTCTGAGATTTCCATGCTCGAGCCGTTTCCTGGATTAAAGCTGAAATAGTCCTCCGCCGTAATGCCCGACGTCGTCGTCAAATTTCTCTGCAGGTGATGGGCAGAATGTGGTGTTTTCACGCGAGGGCCATCGACGTGGACGACCTTTGGAATGCTGTCGTAGCACTAGATACAAAAGCAATCCCGAAATCCCACGGGAGGCATCTAGCCACAACAGATTGTCTTCATGAATTTTGGAACCCGCTGGGCTGGGGCTCTGCTGATCGGCTGTTAGGCTGGCCCGCTGCAACCATGGGACTCTGCTGCTGTCCTCTCTGAGGCAGGTTCTGGGCGCTGTTCTGGAATTGAGCTTGAGTCGAGCCAGCGGGGGTGCCCAAATCGCCTCGGAGACCCCCAACTCCGCTGATCCTCTGCGCCGATATGGCGCCTGGGGCGTTTGGCCGATCTCTCTTGTTGCCCATTTGCTTGATTGGTGAAGGAGGGGGTTGTGCGGCGTTTAGGCGGGCGACGGTAAGATTCTGTGCTTGCTGGTGAGAGTTGGTATTCCCAGGACGATGGCCACTGTGCAGTTCTATTTGAGAGGGGCCGGGACGAACGTTTGGGTTGTGGAGGTAGCCAGGTCCATGACTCTTCATTGAGTCCCATCCCTTTCCCGAATCCTTGTTAATCTTCATCCAATCGTACTCGCCGTCTTCGACCTCGCCCGTGTTCTTCAGCGACTGAGTGAAGAGCTCGCGGAGGTAATCGTAGTCCGGGGTATCTTCGAAGCCCAAGTTGCGGACATAGGTCAAGTATTTGGAGAATTCTTCGGGAAATCCTCGCAAAGGTCCTTGATTGCGGTGGTCTGTTTCTTCTCGCCAATCTTCTCATATTTTTGCTTGTTTGTGGCAGCCTTGAGACCTTGCCATGGAAGGCCGCCTCGAAGGAAATACATGAAAACATGGCCGAGGGCTTCCAGATCGTCACGTCGTGATTGCTCGCGTCCTAAATGGGTATTGATGCTCATGTATCGCGCGGTTCCTGACAAAGACTTGCGTTCTCTGTAGGCAATGTGGTGCCTCGTCTTGGGGTCGCGGTATTGTTTGGCCATGCCGAAGTCAACGACATGAATCACATTGGAGGCCTTGGTGCCAGGACGGCCGATCAGGAAATTGTCGGGTTTGATATCTCGATAGATGAGGTTCTTCTCGTGAATGGTTTGGACTCGGGACAGCATCTGCTTGGCAACCATGACGACCGTTTTTATGGTAAAGCGGCGTCCGCAATGGTCGAAAAGATCTTCGAGGGAAGGACCAAGCAAATCAATGACTAGTATGTTGTGAAGGCCTTCCTGGCCAAAGTAGTAGACGTTGGGAATGCCGGCTGCAGGAAGTCATCGTCAGTAAAGATGAAGAGGCTACCTTGGTCAAGAAAGGTAAGACTTACGACATCCGACAAGGATCTTGTACGTTCGGTACTCATCTCGGAGCTGGGGAGCGTCACTCTTGCGAGGTTCCTTTGGGCAATTGTCAGTAAACAGCAGAAACGACAGTATGGTGCGGCGTCATGATCACCATGTGGATTGCGTACGAATTTGATGGCCACTTGCTGGTTGTTCAACAGATTGGTGCCTTCGAAGATGACACCGAATGAACCCTCTCCGATCTTCTTTCCAACACGGTAGTGGACGCCGACGACATTGGACGACGACGAAGCCATGATGATGGGTCGAAAAGGACTGCCTTATGGCAGGTCTCGTGCGTCGGCGGACGAAAGGTGTTGTGTCGAAGAAAGTGAGTCAGCAGACAGGCGGGAAAAAAGAGGAAGGTGGAAAAAAAAACTATGTTGCGTCGTCAATCAAGGCGGTGGACGGACGGCAACAGGAGCAGCAAGGCTCCTAGGAAACGGGGAAAAGGGGTCAGTCTGGCGAAAGGCTATTCGTTGCGATGGCGAGCGTCGGAGCGGGCAAGTCAGCGACGACGGACAAGAATAACCATTTCCGAGACGCCGTGCAGAGAGAAAGTAGCTAAGGGGAAGAGTGCCGGGTTGGAATGCAAATTAAGTCTGCCTGTGATGCCGTATGCCGTTGGAGGAGGAGCGGGCAATGCAAAGGCGAAGCTTGGGTCTTGGGTCTTGGACAGACGAGGGAGACGGGTTCTGGCAAAAGTCTGGGACCAGCAAGAGACGGTCAGGGCAGCGTGGCTGGCCCAAGTGCTGGCTGGGGCTTGCTGGGGCTTGCTGGGGCTTGCTGGGGCTTGCTGGGGCTTGCTGGGGCTTGCTGGGGCTTGCTGGGGCTTGCCATCTCGGTGGTTGGTTGCATACATGTGTAATATCAAGTCAACAGCAGGGATCAATCACAATCTGTACATAATACGGAGTACATACGTACATGTACGGAGTACAACAAGCAGCCGAGTAATAATAACTGGCGGCCAAGAGTGGCCCCGGCCCAGCCGCGGAGCCACCTGGGGCTCACTTGTTCCGGGCACTGGACCGCGCTGGGCTGCACCGGCTTGCTCTGTCCAGGCAGCCTTTAGCGCCGAGCTCAACTTTACAACTTTACAGCAGAACGACCCAGGCACCGTTCTGAGTCAAGCTTGTAATCCCGCATTCAAGCAAGCGCGCGGTGCCCCATCTCGCCTGGCCAAAATCATGAATACCGTCATCCGTAGGCTTTTGAGGCCTTTGATCATGAAGAAAAGAGCAGCAGCAGAAGCCGTCTCCCAATGGTTTCATGAACCGCACGAAGCTGCCTTTGCAAGTTCGAAATCAGCCACCCGACTTGCCACTGCAACAGAGACGGAGCGCCCGTTTCCACGTCTTCCTTCAATTGCCAGCACCCGCCGATCTGCGCCCCATCGGATCAGAAAAAGCATGCCCCAGTGCTTATTACGTTACGTTCATGCTGATGATGGGAAGGTGTCCACTGTTGGGTGTTTTTGTTTTGGCCACCAATTGGCAAGCACGGGTTTTGCCGAACTCGTCAATCAACGAACGACGCGCAAAGCATTCACAACAGAATAGCCATAATCAGCTCACCCGCGCCGCAAGTATCGTTGCGATGGAGCGGTAATCTTCATATTTCCATACGGTCAACAGGTGGCACTTTCCGTTGCCAACAAAAACCACATTGGCAGTCAGTTGCCTAGTCGTCGGCTAAAAGCCTTGAGCAAACTCAAAAGGTACTGGAGGTACCGAAGGTTTAAAGGTTTACGGGTACCTGATTTCAGGCAGACGCGTCGGCAAGTCTATTTGATAGATCGCCGCCCGATGGCGCCCCCATCATCGCTCTCTCTCTCTCGGAATAAGTTTTGTGGGTATGCTGGATGCGGGATATTCAACGTACATATGATGCATCAGACACCCGACAAGATGACTGCTATCCGAAAGGGTTGCGTCGGGGTAACAACGCGCATGCGCGGTCCTTCATGTGCTTTCCTCCGTCACTACTCCGTACGGACGTAGTCTTTCTATTTCGATCCAAATGTCTACGGATTACGGACTACGAAGCACCATTTGCCGCGCTATGCCCTACTCTTGCTTGGTCCAGGCAGCCTCCCCAATTTTTCAGCATTTCCTAATAAGTGTGGTGAATCAATGAAAACGACGCAACGGCCTATCAGCTCAACTCGCTGGCATGCGCGATCAATTGGCCCATCAACCGTCGGCGTTCAACCATGATTGAGGCCATTACCTACAGCAGAATGGCCTCAAACTCCCACAGACCAAAGCACTCTTCCGAGAGGCAACCTATTCTCAATATCGAATGGACGATGTTTGGTACTCAAACTCTTGTACTCCTACTCTTATGATTTGGGTCAGTGAGCCCCTGGCCACTAGCCACTCAAGGCAGATAGTGTTGCTCCTCGACTTGGACAGGCAATGGGTCGACAGTTTACCACCCAGACGAGCCCGATGGCTCAATTAATCTGCCGACCGCGTGACAGGGCAGTTGCTTGTTGCCCGCAAATTGATACGATCCATGCTCCCATCCCCAGGCCAGTTCGTGAAATGACAGTGGAACTGAGGTTGCCGGTTCGCGATATTCCTGTTGATGTTTTCTCGACTTGCCTGGTGATTTGTGCAAAACACGATCCACGCAGCCATCCCAGAAGAGGGTAAGACCTGGCCTGTGATGATGACTCTTATACAACCATTTTCTCGGGAAACCGACGGCAAAACTTGCTATTTCAATGCGCATTGCTCCAGAAAAGCATCATTTCTCCACAGCCAGTTTTCACGTCAAGTGTGTGTGGTATATACAACTTGCTATTGCAGAATCACAAACCACCACTGCGTGTCTACGCACCCGTCATAGGCATCACACACGCTGCAGAGTGTCAAATTAGGTATGAACACCAGCTTACCAGCCTCCTCTGTTGGTCTTGTGTTGTTTGTTGTTTCGCAATCAACAAATACCGCCTGTGGGTCGAAGTGCCCTTACTCGTGCCTCATGCTATTCCTGCACTTCGCATGTGGTCCTGGTCTCTTCCTGGTCTCTTCCTGGTCCCTTCTTGATCCAATGCTAGCACGATGCGGCGACAGGCTCAGAATCAACCTTGCCATGGCGAATGGCTGAAAAGGCTGGCCAGCGCTCCTTACCCTTACTGCGTGTTTCTCGGAATAGTAGCGCGCTAGTGCTTGATGTGATGAGGGCTGGAGTTGGCCTTGCTGGCTTGCCGGAAATTGAGCCTCGCCTCGGATTCCAAGATGGACCTACCCTGCAGTTTTTGTTAACTTGGACGACATATCACAATCTGTGAATCTGGCGGTGGGGGTGGGTTCCCCGCCTGCTCTTTCCATTCCCCGCTGCTAAACCGGAATTCATGGCCAACATCGATGATGCTGTCTGGTTCACTGCAAAGACATAAATGGATAAATACCTATAGGTAGACAATAGCATCCCAGTACAGTAGCTACCGCCCCCTTACTTTGCGTGGCTACAACCAAAAACACTATAACAAATCAAACCACCAACTTCCCTGCATTCATCGTCATTTGCCAAAGCAACTCCCAAGTTGAAATTTCCCAAAGATGTCCAAGCCGGAAGATATGCCGCCGATGACGTATCGGTTCCTGGGCCGCTCAGGTCTCCAGGTTTCTTCCATTTCCCTGGGAGGATGGCTCACGTACGGCGGCCACGTTGACAGAGGTATGCTCCGGTTGATCAGAAATCTGTTGTAGATGACGAGGTCGCTGTGGACAAATGCCGTGGCTGACCGTTGCCCGCGACAGAGGGCACCTTTGCTTGCATGAAGGCCGCATATGATTGTGGCGTTAACTTCTTTGACTGCGCCGAGGCGTACTCTGCTGGGGAGTCGGAGATTGTCATGGGCGAGGCCATCAAGAAGTTTGGCTGGAAGCGAAACGATCTCGTCATCTCGACCAAGGTGGGCAAAGCAAGCAAATTCAGCGTGGTTCAATTTCATCGTTGCGCAGTCTCATGTTTTTGGTGAAGCCTTTTTTTCACTAACCGTCATACCAAAGGTCTACTTCGGCCAGGCCTTTGGCGACAACATTGTCAACAACAAGGGGCTTTCCCGAAAACACATCATTGAGGGCGTCAATGCCTCCCTCAGGCGCATGAAGCTCGAATACGTCGACATCATCTTCGCGCACCGCCCCGATCGCTATACGCCCATGGAGGAGACGGTCCGAGCCTTCAACCACATCATTGATCAGGGCAAGGCCTTCTACTGGGGCACATCGGATTGGAACGCCGACGAAATTGCCCAGGCGTGGCGATACGCCGACAAGCTGGGTCTCATTGGCCCCGTCACCGAACAGCCTGCGTACAACATGCTTCAGCGTGAACAGGTCGAAACTGAATTCGCCCATCTGTACCGCGAGAACAGCCTCGGCCTGGCGGTCTGGTCTCCCATGCGTCAGGGCATCTTGTCTGGGAAATACAAGGACGGAATCCCCGAGGACTCGCGGTTTGCGCAGACGAGCCTCGAGTTCGTCAAGGGTACTGGAAGCGCACGAGCCAGGACACGTGGAACGGCATCATCGAGCAGGTCAACAAGCTGCAGCCCATTGCGGACAAGCTCGACATGAAGCTGAGCACGCTGGCGCTGGCGTGGGTGCTGAAGAATCCCAATGTCAGCACGGCTATCACGGGAGCCAGCAAGGTGGAGCAGGTGTATGAGAATTGCAGGGCCGTGGCGGCTGTGGACAAGTTGACGCCGGAGGTAATGGATGAAATTGACGAGGTCTTGAACAATAAGCCTCCTGCTATTGCGATGAGACAATGAGGGCTGGAAGTTGACCAAAGCTGCGTTGGTTGGTGTTTGCAACATTCCCTCCCCTCAGATCAGACAGTGAGGCCACATGGAGAGAAAATGCCATTGAACATTGAGTGAATATTACGGGAGTACAATTCGTCTATGCATAGAGCCGAGTTGTTTCACAAGCCATCTTCTAGCAAAGTCCAGATTGTTACACTACTACTGCCTCTGCTGCAAATAGGCCTCATGTATTCCTATCGGCTACTCCACCCAGCTCACTCGGTGCAACCCGCCTACATGGAAGCCCGATTTGCATGTTACTCGACAGCTCCGCGAAATGAAGTTGCAAACCTGCCTCTTGCATCATCTACTCCCAGGTTCCATTTCCATACCCAAAGCTGGATGAGAAATCCATTCCAAATACGCCCGAGATTTTTTCATCAAGCCAACGCCAGAACAATCAATCCAACATCACCACCCACCATGCCTCCCGCCAACATCCAGAAATGGTTCCCGTGGACCAAATCGCCCCTCATCTGCAACGGGCCGATGCTCAACGTCGTGACGCCCAAGCTGGCCTCGGAAGTGAGCAAGGCCGGCGGCATCGGTAAGAATGGCTCACACCCATCTCATTCCATTTTGACACGACACGAACCGATTACAACATGCAAAACGCACAGTTTCACCGCCAGACTTGACGAGCCCCGCCACTGATTTTTGTCCGAGCAGGCTTCCTCGCATCCGCCTTTGACGCAGCCCCTCGTCAGCGCACCTCAGAAGACTCACCTCGGACCTGACCGAGTCGCAGGCGCTCCTCGGCAAGACGACGTCGGGCCTGATCAACGTAGGCGTCAGCTTCATCACCGGCCACGAGAGCATAGCGCACTTCAGAGAGACGGCGCTGCCCATCCTGACGCGGCTCCGGCCCGCGGCACTGTGGCTCTTCGCCCCAGACGACACGGTCAGGCCCCACGGGGCAATCATCCAGGCCGTCAAGAGCCTGGATCCCGCGCCCAGGATCTTCGTGCAGGTGGGCAACGTGGCGGCCGCGAGGGAAGCAGTCGTGGACGGCGCAGACGTGCTCGTCTGCCAGGGCATCGACGCCGGCGGCCACCAGTTCAGAAGGGGCACGGGGTAGTGAGCTTCGTGCCAGAGGTCAAGACCCTCCTGGAAGACGAGTTCGCCGAGAGGGACGTCGCCGTCCTGGGGGCGGGCGGTATTGCTGACGAGAGAGGGTCGCCGCGGCCATGGCGCTAGGTAACCGCGATATATTTCTCCCTTGTTTCTACTCGCTCGCCCTTTGATCTGCGCGGGAAGAGGCCAGGGGCAGTGTTGGCTAACTGGTGACCTAGGCGCGGATGGCGTCGTCATGGGCACAAGGGTACGTGATGTATATTTTCTACTCCTTGCCGAGAACTCGGCCATGTTTCTGCGCCCCCGGTTGCAGTTTCGCTGACTATTCTCCCGACAAAACCAGTTCACTGTCGCCTCGGAATCCTGCTATCCCGAGTTCCGAAACAGCTCGTGCTGAGCACCGTGGACGGCGGCTCATCAACCCTCAAGTAAGCGAGCTAATCTACGGAAAGAAAAAAAGAGGACAACTTCTGGATTCACTCTTTTTAAAAAAACTTACACACGTATGCGCAGATCTCCGTTCAATGACCAGATCAACAAGTCGAGTCTGTGGGGCCCCTCTACGACGGTCGAGCCATCATGAGCACTATTCATGAGCAGTTCCTGGAGGGCGCGACGGTGCAGGAGCTGCAGAGGAGCTTGAAGGAGGACTACTCTGGTGATGAGGCGGCCAAGCTTGTTAGCACGTGGGCGTAAGTTGACCCTATCGACCGACGACAAGCCTTGCCGTGATACAAGCACTGACTGACTTGTTGTTGTTGGTTGCAAACCATAGTGGAACAGGGGTGGGACTCGTCAAGTCAGTCAAGCCAGCCGGTGAGATTGTCACAGAAGTGCGTGAAGGCGCCAAAGAGAGGATTCGGAAGCTTGCAGGAAAGTTGTAAATTGCCCTCAATCCTCACGAACAAGGACAGTACGTAGTGTAGTGCACGGCAGTTTGACACAAATGCGCATCATCACCACAGACAAGCTTCTTTTCAACAATGGCACTCTGGTATTTCGTCTATGCTCCTGAAGCACGTGGTACAAAACGACATGATTACCCTCGTTGTATGTTACATGATTACGTCCAGTCCACCTTCCCAAAACACCCCCAAAGGCAAACCCATCTACAAGTTAGCCTTGGACTTGGCCTTCTTCAGGATAGGATCCAGCTTGGTAGCCTTCATGATGTCACCCTTGACCTTGAGCTTGCCAGACATGAAGAGACGCTGGGGTTGGCAGAGCCCTCGATGAGCTTGCCGAAGTCTTCTTCGGAGAGGAGCAGGGTGACTTTTTGTTATTCATCCAGTGTCAGCTCATGTGTTAAGTTAAGCTTCCATCATTGATTTATGATTTTCGCGAAATAGAGAGAATGCTCAAAACTCACCAGTGGGCTTGCCGACACCCTTGCCAACACGGCCAGTCTCCTTGAGGTCGACGTGCCAGCTCTCGCTCTCACCAGCCTTGTTCTTGAGGGTGAAGGCAAAGACGCCGTTGCCCTGCTTGATGGCGTCCTTGCGCTCGCTGTCGGAGCCCGAGAGCACGCTGTCGATGGCGTCGAAAGCGCTGGAGGAGGGGAACTTGTCTGGATTGAGAAAGTCAGCATAGTACTCAGGCCCCTGCGATACGATGCCGCTGCTTCTTTTCAACTCTTTGTGCGATTCCCTTGTGATTTAAGATTTTTCTTTTCTTCTAGCATTCTTCGGGTCGTCGCAGAGCATGTGAAGGCGGCGTCGAAGGAACGACGTCAGATGTCCACTGTGAGACGGAATGGAGATGGTACGCACCGTTGGCGAGACCCATTTTGGCGGTTGAAGTGAGGGTAGGGCAGAGGCGTTGGACAGGGATGAGAACTGTTGATTCGGAAGATGGGTTTGGAGTATTGTGAAGGGCGGGCGGATGGGGAAAGAGGATCTGAAGTACTCCGTAGTCTGGAAGGAGATGGGTTGTAGGACCGGAATCACTGGACGGCATGTGATGGTTACCTCGGCCTGAACCTCATGTGTTGCTGGGCTGGGGATGGCCCGGATGGGGCACGGGGCACAGGGCACAGGAGCGAGCTGGGGATGGGGCACAACTTACAAGATCCACAGCCTGGCGCCTCTTGTGCTGGATGGCCCTCGGTACTCCGTAGTGCGGAGTAGTCGGTATTATTAATGGTATTACGGGTATTACGATCCGTACACAGTTCCCCTCATTGCTGCCTCCAGTGCCGTAGTTAGTTGTACCCGAGCCGGACCAGATCAGGACCCAGCCAGCAATGAATGGTACGCAGTAGTTGCAAGTTGACGCAACCAATTGATAACTGTGTGGAGGACTGCTCCGGACTCTCCTGGCCATCCATCATAATATTGCCTGCTGAATTAATACTCCGTACACCGTACATAATGCACGTCCTCACTCGCACGCGACAAATCCCAGTCGGGTTCGGGTACGTACCCCCAAGCCCAGCAATCCCGTCCGCTGCGTCCTCAGCTTGTTCCCCGTGCGTCGCCACTCACTAAACCCTTGTTGGAAACTCATTCGACCTCGATTTCTTTCGTTTTTTTCGATGTCGACTCTCACGTGCGCTGTGTCGAATGCCCAGATCTATGAACCTGCCAGATTCTCAACTTTCGCTTTCTACAAGAAAGAAAAAAAGCTAGGATATGGGAGTCATAATACAGTGAAATGTGTTGGTGAATATACATCATAGATAGGTAGTCGATGCCCTTTTCCTTCGCCACGTCCTTCTCTATCGCGACCCGACTCTTCGTATATTCAACGTGCGTCTACTTCGTACAGTCAATCGCCTGCAAACCGCAATTCATCTCCCGCCATATGCGAGAGTGCATGCAAGGCTCTCTCCTGTCCTGCCTTCAGTGGACATCATAGTTCCCAGACTGGAACCCCAAAATCCCGCTGCTGGGGCCAGTGCTCCGGCCTATAACAATCAATCATGTTAGCAAAGGTTGGCAACCGACACCCAGTGGACAACCGGCCGGACTCATCAACGACCTCTTTGCACCCATGCCTCAGGATTGCCTGGCGAGAGGGGGACACAATGCGTGAACGTACCTCGTCAGCAACAACGTAGCCATTCTTCTCCTCCTCTCGGAAATATCCTCTGCGGCCGTCAACCGCAGCCAATCGCCCAGCCAGCTCCTCAAATCAGTCTCACTCTTCCCCATAACATCAATGCCTCGCTCTGCACACGCAATGCACAACTCCTCCGTCTCCAAGCCCATGGGACCACCGTCCTCAATGAGATTCTTGTCGTCGCCCTCCAGAAAAGCCATTCGTAGTCGCCCCTTGATCTGCCACATGCCCGGGGGCGTGAAGCCCAGACGATCCCACATCGTCCCTGACAAGTGCAAGCTCCTGAGGACGTGTTTTCTCGCAACGGCCCGAGTTATGCGAGGACTGAGCACCCGTGGGGAACTGCGTGTCGAGCTCATCAAAAGCCGTTCGCCGGCGCTGCTCGGCCTTTACCAGACCAGAGTACTGCTGCTTTGGTATGCGGCAGGTGAAAGGCACCACACCGTCAACATATATGACTGCCAGGGCGGTAAATTCCCCAATGACGAGGAGCATGAGCCCGAAGAGCGGGAGACGGAACATATCGTGTCGCACGCGCCAGAGGAGCACCCAATCGGCGCGGGAGAAGGTCTTGGGAACGTAGTGCGGCTTCCAGATCGAGGGCCGGTCGTCTGCGGGTGTTTTTCCGAGCTTCTCCTTTAGTAAGCGTCGATTCGCTAGCACCGCTTTCAACCCATCTTTGTAGAATCGCAGGTACCCCTTTCCGAGCTGGAAGAGGTATTGGAATGTCGAATCGGATGTGCTTCGCTGGGGACGTCGAGAAGCGGCGGTCGTGTCGAGGCTGGCGGGTTGAGGAGAGGGCTTTTCGTGACTCGGGTCTCACGATGGCTGCTGGGTGTGTTCCTGCTGCTGTGGGCTTGGCGTTGGTGCTGACTGATGAGGAACAAGGAAATTGAACAAGGGACGTGGAGTTGTAATTTCAGGGTTGAGCGGTGGACGAGGACGCAGCTTGCGCGGGAGGGTGCGCAGCGCCGCCAGGGAATTTGCGCACTCATGGCGCTTGATTTCCTTTTTAAGAGTGCGCTTTATGTGAAGTGAGGTGGAAGTTGAAATTTGGGAGACGTCAGAGGCTGGGAGCTCCGATTTGGAGTTTCACGCTGGATTTGATTGGTTCGGTGTGGGGCATCAAATGGCTGGGAACGTGTCAACGAGTCATGGTGACATGCCAAATTGCTTGAAAACACTCTGCATGCATGGTCATATATAATCAATAGTATTACTTCAGCCAATTCTATCTTGTTGTACGTACTCCGAGCTCCGTATAGTTTGTTTGTGCATTTTTCAAGCCATCTATGGGTCCAGCTCGCAGCTGTTAGTATGAGTGCCGAAAATCAAATATAGCCACCTTACTCGATTATCAATAAAAGAAAAGAAATTGAATTCCTACGAAATTAGTCAATCTCAAGCCAATATCTTCATCTTCAGTCGACCAAGCTAGTATCTCATTCGAAGTGGTGAAATTCCCCTTACCCAGGCTGTCAACATCTCCCAGACTACCTCATTTCGGTGACTAATAATGCCGAATTGCCGATTCTGGAAGCATACCCACCTTCGAGAAATCACGACATCGACCACCTTTGCTAATTTGCCACGGAACGAAAAGTCTTTTCGGCATTTCTGAAATACCCATGGTTCGAAAACCCATGGTTCATTGAGTCCAATTGATTGATTTAATTCATAACGACCGAAGCAAAGATGGTGCGGAATGATTCATGGGCTCGCAAGTGCCGTTCGCCTTTTTTTTTTTTTTTTTTTTAAATGCGGCTGACAAATGATAAGGTCCATGCGAATGCGTCCAACTTCGCCGACGGCGTCACAAAGGATGATGCGTATGAGCAGGTGCTGATGCAGGCGGAGGGTTTGTGTATAGACCAGCGTAACTGGGTGAGTAAACATCACGCGCGCTTCACACGTTGAAGAATACTGTATGTATTAATTCTGAGAGTAGGTTTGGTGAGCACAACAACTCCATGTGGCATGTGCTTGTATGAGACTCAATAATCTGACTCTGCCGTCACAGCAACTTGGCCAATGCTGCATCTCTGCTTTGGCACGCATACAAATCATTACTAGCCCCAAGCAAGGAAGTCAACTGGGCAGGTACGACTCCTTCTATCTTCGAAAACGCGGCTTGTGGATGGGGTTGTCCCAAGATACAAATCTAATCGTCACCCAAATTGACATAGGTTTTTACGTTCTTGACCCATCATCTACAAAAGCACAACTCATATTGGGTCCATTCCAAGGCAAAGTTGCTTGTCAAACCATACAGTTCGGCAAAGGCGTCTGCGGAGCTGCTGCTGCCTCGCAAGAGACGCAGTTGGTTGCGGATGTGGACAAGTTTCCGGGTCACATTGCTTGTGACGGCGACAGCAAGAGCGAAATTGTAGTGCCAATTCTGGCAGAGAAAGACGGTGAGAAGAAGGTGGTGGCTATTATTGATGTAGATTGTGCCGTTGAGAATGGATTCGACGAGCTGGACAGGAAATATCTCGAGGAGTTGGCGTCGTTGTTGGGCAAGAGCTGTGATTGGTGAAATAGGGGACTGGGCCTTTATGAACTAACGCATTGGAATAAAATTAGAACAAACATTCCATAGGGACTTTCCAACGCTGTGATGGTGTGATACTACTATGATTGTTTATCGCGGTCTTGTCTCGACCTTGTGCCAGACACGAAAATGAGATGATGTGTGCCTCATACATTCTTGGCACAGGATAATTACGCTATGAAATGAGTTCTGAAAAGTCTTGTCTCAAAGCCTCGACTGACTCTGTTTTCCACCATGCCAACACCTGAAGACCCTGGAGTCGAGCACTGAGACAGCTGTTGTGGCCGTGGCGACGGGCAAAGGCATCTATCTTGTCTCAGGGGATCTCCAAATAGGCCTGCTAGCAACCGTTGCGACGATAGTTCATGTTTACCTCTGTCTTCCACACCTCGATGAGCACGCGGCGCGCCTCATTGGCCAACGACAAGCCCAGCTCGCTTCTGTGTGCCGCGAAGGCGACGTCAGCAGCGACGCTAGCAACGCATCGAACACGCCAGCTTCGGGGCGCTGCAGCAACTTTGACGGGTCGATCGGATCTCCTTTGCAGGTGTCAAGGCCTCGGAAAAGACGTTGCCGGTGTATTGCATGGTCTTGAATCATGCTTTAGTGCCAGCTGGATTTGGGCATCGTCATTTTGGTTAGTGCTCTGCTTTGGCGATGGACGATTTACCCCTTGGCGTCGATATCTGTAGCGTTGAAGAGTAACTCCATGGAACAGAGTTATCGGTTGGCCAGGGGAGGGAGGGTTAGCAACTCTAATCTCACTTCGGCCCTGGATCTGGGATGATGGGTTGGGTGGGTGCTGGTGGAGAAGGAACGCGATTGACGCGGCGGGTGACGGAGATCGGGGCCAAGACAAGGTGGCACTTGTCTGGCGTTGAATGCATTGACATGATCGAAATCGAACTTTGAAATGCGCACAGGCCACAGGCCATTTCCAGGGCCACGAGCCACTCATGGCGGCGCTTCATCTCACCAGCCACCTTGTTTTGACGGTCGCCCCGCCCGGCCAGCCTTCCCGCGCTGGCTCGCTGCCCTCTTCTGCCTCTGTTTCTCCCTGTTCCAGGCGCTTGCAGGGGATCTGATCCACGACCCCAATCCCAGCGCAGCGCCGCATCCATTCTCCCAACCACTCGATCCACCCTGGCACTTCTCCTGGCGCAACCCAAGCTCACTCAAACAGCTAATTATATGTATGCACAGCTTCCCACGACGAATTGCATTCCAGCCGGCAAAAATACGTACACCCTCCCTTCTCTGCTTCCCTTCCTTCTTCTTCTTCTTCTTCTTCTTCTTCTTCTTCTTCATTGTTTTCTGTGTGTGTCGGGCTCATTGTCTTAGCCGTTTTCGACACGATTCGGCTTATTCTTTTCATATCTCTCATGATTTCAATGCGTTGCACGAGTGTTTAAACTTCGCCCTCGCACTCTTACGCCCCCACCGTTCCCTTGGACTGATACCATACGCCACACGTCCTTGTAAACACAAAGAAAAGTGACGACAAATCATCATCGAACTAGGCCAACCGTGTTCACGCCTCAGCTCGCCTCAGCTTACTAAACAGGTCTTTCGGCCACGCCACTAGAGCGTGCGCGAAGCTCAGTGTCAGCATTCATGACAGCCAAGTCAAAGACATTTGCCCTCAATGGTGGGCACACCGCGGGCATCTTCGCCGATATGACAGTTGATGGGCCGGTCATTGGCACCTTGGTGGCTGTGGTTGACCGGGCGAAAAACCTACCCAACAGAAAGACTATTGGAAAACAGGACCCGTATTGTGCGGCAAGATTGGGGAAGGAGGCCAAGAAGACGACGACTGACATTCGAGGAGGTCAAACGCCAAAATGGTAAGTCATCTTTGCAATTTTATCGGTACAGCAGCAAATCACCGACGACATTGAAATACGACAAATTGTTGACTAGATACAGGGACCAAGAACTTCGCTTTACGGTACACGATTCACCAGACTACTACCAACTCAAGATGTCCGTCTTTACCGACGACAAGAAGACCGACTTGATTGGAGAGGCTTGGATCGATTTGAAAGGCATAATTGTTGCTGGAGGCGGCCAAAATGATATGTGGCAGGGCCTGACGTGTCGGGGCAAATATGCTGGCGAGATCAGAGTAGAGATTACCTTCTACGACAGCAGGCCGCGGCCAGAAAGACCGGCTGCCAAGCAGAGGCAACAGGCTGCTACAGAGCCAGATGCTGGTGCTTCGTTGAGGCAGAAAACACCCGTCAAGAGGCGTCCCCTGCCGTCAGATCCTGTGACGGGCGAGGCACCCACTACTCCTCCTACTGCGGTTCCCACCCCTCAAGAGCAGCTTCGCACGCCTCGATCCCACGCTAAATCTGCATCGCACTCAGCATATATCCCAACTCAATCGCCGCTCCAGTCTGTAGAATACAGCACGCCTCCTCAGGGCGCCAGACCGCTGACGTCAAGGGATCCTTATACCCCATCACCACATTCGGCTCATCGTCACGGCCATCGCGTAAGCGAGTCACATGGAACACCTTCGCGGGCTCAAGATGAACGCTATGGCGAAAGGAATCAGGCGTCTCCTTATGACCATCAGGAACCACGCGGCTCACAATCTTCCTTTTCCGAAACTCATGAGTTGCCTGATGATAGGGAATACCGTCTCCCTTTGACCATGAGGCACCCTCCACCCCCAGCACATCGTTCAAGACAAAGCAGCGCAGGCCCTGATGCAAATCACCACTATGAACACTATGAACACTATGAAATTTCTCCGCAAAAATCGCCGATGCCGATGCCGATGCGAAAGGACGTATTAAAGAGCGAGGCTCACAGGCACTCTATAACGTCGTACCCCGGTCAGCCCCTCTTCAAGGCATACGAACCATCAATGTCGGCACCCATGCAAACTGCTTCCCGACATGATTCGCCTTCTACACAGAATTTGTCCCGTAGTCCTGGTTATAGCCCCAGCTACAGCCTTCACCACAGGTCTATGCAGCCCACGGTTGAGGATGTTCCAGACTCACCAAGCGCATCGCACAGACAAGACGGTTCGCGCGTGGCAGCATGTCAGGATGAGCTAGGCTATTACCCCAACCCCGGGACATGCTCCCAAATCGTGAGCCGCTCTTCTGGTGCGTCCGGCCAGTACCATGCTGGCCATTCTTTACTTTACGATCCTTGGGAGCACCCCGACTATGCTGCCCTCACGTCGTCAGTTTCACCATTGTCTGCTACGGACTACTCGAATACGTCGTCACAGATTTCTCACAATTCACAACCGAGCCACCACGTGCGCCCTAGCCGGCACAGTGAACCTGAGCTTTTCCGTTTTCATCAATCGCCAGGCTATGGACCGCCAGAAGTCCCTCCATCATTGTCACCAGGTTTTGATGTGGCACTCTCTCAAGAGTATTCTGAAGGCTTTACCACGATCGCCGGTATGACGAGCGGTATAGTGCTGCTCAACATACGACTCCTACGCGTGGACGACATCACAGTGAGGGACCCCCTTCCTACACCGATTCACCGTACACCTACACACAGTCTTGTGATGGACGATCTGTCGTGACGTATTCCAGCCGACCAGCTCAACAAGCGACGAGAGCCAGGAATTCCTCAAGCCCCACTCGCAACCCGCAGCACGCGATTCGCAGGAAATCCGTGAGCCCAGCGTCGCCATCAGCTGAGAACAAGAGCTTGTCTGATACTCCATTCGGTCCAGACTCATATGATGCGTTCAACACCAGCATGACTTCACTTGAAGCAGTATCTACTCTGTCAGAGAAGATGGACCCCAATGCGAAAATCATAGGGCATGATGGTCGAGAAGTTGACCTCTCTGACTATTTGCCCATGGAGACGTGGGCCCCGAGCCCGAGCCCAAGGGCAAAGCCAAGCAGGCATCACCGGAGCCTCGTGCCAGGCCATCACCTTCGGGGCGCAGCCCATGCCGCGGAGCGGTCGGAGACCTCTTCGTATCAAGGTTCGTCCGGGTTCGATGCCCGCACTGCAACAATCTTCCGCGCTGCCGAGTTACGGACAGGCAGATGACATTCGAACGCCTCCCCAGCGGTCGCAATCGTCTTCAAAAGAAGGCCCGAGGATCCGGTCATTCGGCGTCCATGTCGAGCCCATTGCTCCCGATCTCGCCGGAAAATTGTCAGGAGAGACTGATCCAGTACACTCCCACTCAGGGCCGTAACAGAGGAAGCTCTTATGACTATCCCAACGAGAACTACGCACCACACTATGGCACAGGACCACCAATTCCAGCCAAGGTGCCTCTAGCGATCATGAGTGGTGCCAATGGCGGCGTGGACTCGTCGCTTATGGAAGAGTTGCAGCGAATTGACATTGGCACTGGGCGGTCCAGACGTCGTGGAGGTTATTGAAAGGAAGAAGTATGAGTCGTTATGATTTGAGACGAGAAGTCTCGGTTTGTATACCACATTTACGGGTTTGGGGGAGGGACATGGCGTTTTTAGAGCACCCCAAGTATATAGACTGGGCACACATCAATCAGGCATGTAGGAATCGGATGAAATAGAACTAATAAACAGGATTTCAAATGAAGTCTTGACCAACCAAGTGACTGTATTGAAAAAAAAAAAAGAGGCGAGCGACACCGACGACTTTGCACATTTGATTACCACGAGCCCAACACTGTCTATTATTGTCTTTCATAATGAAATCGTGCTAGACAGGTTTATCCAGCTGGGAAAGATGGGCAGTGCTACGTTTACCTGTACTATAACAAGATGGCAACGTACGCTGACCCGAAAGCGAAAGGCAAGGAGAGGAAAATACACATGTACTCCGTACAAAGTTAGCATTGCACCTCACAATTGCTTAAGAAGCCTGCCAGCTGCTGCCAGCTGCGCGCAGCACCTCACACTTTGGAGAAGTTGATTAGGTCCCAGGATTCTGAGTGTGTACTCTGCGCTAAGCCTATTCTGGAAAGAGTGGATATGCCCTGCGGCACCTTTCCCTTCCCTTCTGCTTGTCGAAAAGGGCAGGGAAAAAAATCACAGCTCACCCAACCATTTTTCACTGAGGCTATGTGCGGGTGTTGTGCGGTGTGCAAGTTAAACCACCCATTTCAGGCCAGGCTCGCAAAAAGACGACAGAACCACATCTTCAGCACGCAAAATCGAGAAGCACAATGGCAGCGGCTCAGGTGGGACCCCTCCCACAAGTCAAGTTGCCTTCTGGCCCTTCGCCAGTCACGGCCGAGCAGCGATACTGGAAGACGTTCAAGAACCAGCTGCTCATCCCGTCGCCGACAAGCTACCCTGTAACCAACATCTCCCACAACAGCGACTCCTTCGTCGTAACGACAGGCACGCGAGTGCAAATCTACTCGAACCGCACACGGAAACTACTCAAGACCATTACGCGCTTTGGCGATGTCGCTAGGAGCGGAGACATTCGCAGAGATGGCAAGGTCATCGTAGCGGGTGACGACACGGGTCGCATGCAAGTCTTTGATGTGAACTCTAGAGCGATTCTGAAGACGTGGATGGAGCACAAGCAGCCTGTTTGGACGACAAAGTTCTCGCCCACGGAGCTGACAACGCTGCTGAGCGCCAGTGATGATCGGACGGTCCGCCTGTGGGACTTGCCCAGCAATGAGGCGACGACGACGTTTGTGGGACACGGTGACTATGTGCGGTGTGCGGACTTCATGCCGGGCACCATGTCGAACATGGTTGTGTCGGGGAGTTACGATTCCACGGTCAAGCTGTGGGATCCCAGGACAGGGAACAACTCTGCTGTCATGACTTTCAAGCACGCTACGCCAATTGAGGATGTGCTTTCGATGCCGTCGGGCACGACAGTACTCGCGGCGGCAGGAAATTCCGTGAGCGTGTTGGATCTTGTCGCCGCGAGGCCGCTACACATGATTACCAACCACCAAAAGACGGTGACGTCTCTGAGCCTAGCGTCCAACGGTCAGCGCTTGGTAACGGGGGTCTGGAAGGCCACGTCAAGGTGTTCGAGACGACGGGCTGGAACGTCGTCAACAGCGTCAAGTACCAGTCGCCCATCTTGTCGCTGCAAGTTATCTCTTGTGGCGACGGGGCCGAAGCCAGCGATCGCCACTTGGCAGTTGGTATGCAGTCCGGCGTGCTGAGCATCAAGACCCGCCTCACCGGCGCGGGGGCCAGCCGCGAGCGAGAGCGAGAGAAGGAAATGTCTGCGCTTCTCGCGGGCACAATCGGCTCACATGACGCAAAGAAGTCGAAACGAAAGCGACGAATCGAAGCCGCCAGCCGCTTGGACCTCGTGGGCGAAGGGGCTGATGTGGTTATCGCCAACGAACCTCGTGTGTCGAGGAAAAGGAACGACCCTGGCAGAAGGACCTGCGTCATGCCCGATACAGCAGTGCCCTGGATCAGGTGCTGGATCGTACATCGCTCGAGTATTCGCCCATCAATGTGCTCACGCTGCTGCTGGCGTTGCGTCACCGAAGCGCGATGCGTGATGCCCTCGAGCATAGAGACGAAGTCAGTGTTGAGCCGGTTCTTAAGTGGGTGTGCGCTCATATCTGCGACCCCCGGTACGTCAGCGTTTGCGTCGAGGTGGGAATGCATTTGCTCGACCTGTATGCCGAGTATGTGGGGGCTCTGCCGAGTTGCGCGAGGGCTTCAGGACGCTGCATCGACGGGTGAAGAGTGAGGCTGAGAATGCCCAGGTTGCGTGTCAGACGAGGGGATGCTGGAGAGCTTGGTGGTTGGTGCCATGTAAACCGGTGGATGGGTAGATGGAGGGTGAAACACCGTGTACCTTTCTTTCTTTCTTTCTTTCTTCCTTGTCAGGATTTTCGCATTGCAGAGGCGTTCCGGACGGAAAACGGTTGTATCGATTCATGGCTTGACATGGAAGGGATGTGTTTGTGACTACCATGGTGGATGGTGGATGGTGGATGGTGGGTGCGTCGTGCGCTTGCGTTGCAATGCAAGTGATTGTCCGGTCTGTTTGTATTAAGCTCAACTAAATGTCCCGGGTATTGTAAAAAGCCGAACTTCTTCCTTGTTTCCAGGTAGTTTGGGCATGATATGCTGACGGTGTTGTGAACTCTATGACATTTTGCGCGTGAATGTGTGCCTGCCTTTGAAGGGAAGTTACAATTTAGTAGGTTAACGGCGCGGTACGTTGGGTATTCGATAACAACACCATGGAGTCTGATAAATCGACCTGCTTGAAGTTGAACGACAAGTTCTGACTTTTGACCTGTTCTTCCTTGGTGCAGTGGTAATAATAAATCGCGTAGCCCCGTAACCCCGTAACCCACCAAGCTCCGACCTCCAACCTCCAACCCACCGTCAAGTCAAGTTCACGCCAACTTGCAACAAAGCAAGCTTCTCCCCACGACAAATGCAAACACCGCCACAACCACCACGATGTCTCGCCGCCCAGCAAAAGGCGACTACATAGAGACAGTGAGACCTGCTCCGCGCAAAGCCCCCCTCCTCGCGTCGCAGCTGATACTTCTTTCTTTTTCCCCAGGACACAGGCAACAAAGTCGCCCGCAAAGCCATCCTCGTCGGCACCCAAAACATCATGCTCGGCGGCAAGACCGTCATCCAGCCCGAAGTCATGATACGAGGGGACCTCGTCCGCACGGCGAATTCCTCGTCGACGACCCCTTCCTCGGCTGCCTCGACGGCCGTCGCGATAGGCCGCTACTGCTTCCTCTCGCGGGGCGTCCTGCTCCGCCCGCCGGGGCGGATGTACAAGGGCGCGTATACGTACATGCCGCTGCGGCTGGGGACCACGTGTTCGTGGGGCAGGACTCGGTGGTGCAGGCCGCGACGGTGGGGAACCACGTTCGGATAGGCAAGGACTGCATGGTGAACGAGTTTGCTATCGTGAAGGACTACGTGAGGATCCTGGATGGCACGGTTGTGCCGTCGTTCATGGTGATTCCGAGCTTCTCGGTCGTGGCGGGGAGGCCGGCTCGTGTGGTGGGGAGGTGGCCGAGGGGAGCTCGAGGAGTTTGAGTTGAGGGAGGCGTATAAGAGTGTTGGGAATAATCCTGCTGGGTGAGATGGGCATGATGGGGAGGGGAGATATGGCGTGTTGCTGTAGAGTTGTTTACGATGGGTGGAGGTTCATGCTCGGTTCGTTGCGAGAGGAGTGAGCCTGTTGAAAGAGCATTGGGTTGCTGCGAAGCGGGTTGGACGACCCCTTGATATATGATACCCACGTAGTGATATATTCTTACGAATAAGCGAGATCAGATGATGGCTGAGTACTGCCGCGTTGGCAAATTCCATCTGCAACTGTCTTTGACCCGAAGACTACGAGACCACTTCTCCAAGGCCATTTTCATGCCTCGTGGCGTTTTTCTATTGAATAAGCCTCCGAGATCCTCTTCCCAACCATCTCACCACTCCAGTACGCCCCTGTCGCCGTACCGAGAGCCACAAACGGCGCAGTGTGCTCTCCCGCAAACCAGACTCGCTGGTCTGGGAGTCCCTCCTCATCGTCTCGACATCCTCATCGCCATGTTCTAAGCCGACTTGGAAATTGCAATAACTGCCGAACCCGGCAAGCTCGTCATTGGACCACTCTGTCGTAGAGAACTCTACGGGCTGGCACTCTTGGGATGCTGCACAGTAGTTGGGCAGTCGTGAGTAGTACGGATGGAAAAAGGTCTTCAGAAACTCCGTCCTGGCTTCTTGCGTAGTCAAGCGAGCCAATGTGCTCGTGATATGTCTTGACTGCTCGCCGAATGTGTAGAAGAGAAGTGTTGGATGAGCATTTTGATCTTCTAGGCTGGCGAGTTCGACGGCTGTCTGGTGCCACTGGTGTGGGTTGGAGTCGGGCGCGTACTTTGGGGCGAGCCATTCTATGAAGCCACGGACTTTTTGGCCCTGATGGGACTTGAGCCAAAAGGCGTGTGGGAAGCTGATGTAGACCTGGTTTTGGTCAGCCTAGTGAGCGAAGAGGTGGAGTTGCTTGGTTGCTCTCACCTTCTCCAGGCATCCGTAGCCGATGGAGTTGATGGCCTGTGTTAGTCGGGGGAAGAGCAGGCACAAAGGCGGACGGGTTCCTTTTGAGCCAGCCTAGAGGTGTTGTGACGACTGCTTCATCGAATGATAGACTCTCGCCACTGACGAGCTGTATCTCTACTTTACCGCTTTTGTCTGATGGATACCGTATCTGCTTTGCTTCAGAATGAAACCTGATGTCAGCTCCGGCGAGGGCCGGGGCAGCAACGTGGCCGAGTATCTTCTGGTATGTACCGCCACAAAACAGGTTTTCTGATGACGATGATGACGATCAGTGCTTATTCCAGAGAAGAAAACGCGGTTTCGCGACATTGTTTGTCCTACCTCCTTCAATGCATTCCTCTAGCCAGAAGTATTTCAGACTTTGACGAGAAATCGGGCTGCCGACGAAGGAACCCCACATTTCAGCCAAATTCAGCACAATCTCTCGATTCCTTTCAAATTCTGCATCCGTCCCGGGAGTGACTTCCGGTATTCTTTCATGGAAAAAGTCAAGCAAGCTCTTGTTGACGTCAGTCTCGGCCCCCAAGTCGTTCGAATGCTCGAAAGCCTGCTGCACAACATCCCATACCGTGGTGCTGTACGTTTTGCCTTCATCACCAGGTAACAGGTCGCCCGCAGAGGTATAAACCCCGGTGTTATCGTCCAATCTTCCCACCGGAGTATTGGTGTTGTTGGCTAGGTCAAGAATGGGGTTATCGTCAGTGCCGTGAATCCAGTTGGGGCCGAGATCAACCAAGTGACCGTTGGCGAGCATTTGCTGATGAACCCGGCCGCCAACGCGGTCTCTAGCTTCCAAGATGGTGACGCTGAACCCATTTTGGAGGAGAATGTCTGCACAGCGGAGGCCAGACAGACCGGCACCTACGATGGCGACATGAGGGTTGGATGCGGAGGAGCATGTACGCTATAGTGAACGGCGATATAAGTGAATGATGCTCATGATGAGCCGGCGTGGTCCTCAATGAAGTGGGAAAGGAGCGCTGAAAAACCACAAGCGAATACGATTGACAGAACAGGGCGTTCAAAAAAGCATGACGGGTTCCTGCTCCGGCCTACCGTCGGCGGCATACCTTTGTGAGATTAGATTCCGTCGGCGCCATGGCTGTGCCATCTGTCAGACTTTCACGGCTGGACCAACTAGAGAGCAAGGCCAATCTGAGGTCCTGGTAGATTCTGGAGGAGTTGCGTTGGGACGAGCTAGGGCGGCAATTCAGTGAGCATCCATGAGTACCAGAGATGCTGAGATGCTGAGACAAGCTTTGTGGGCGGCCGGGATTGGTGAACTTGCGCGCCAAATAAAGAACAAAAATCAAGACACAGAGCCGAGCTGTAAAGCATCCGTACGCCTATCAAGCGACGGGCTCGATGTTTGTTGAGGCGTGGGCACATGATGGGCGTGCGGCATGGCCGGCATGGCATATGCATGGGGCTAGCATAGGCGGAGGAAGGATCTGCAATCTGCGAGGAAAAGGATGCAGCAACGAGGAAGTCAGATAATGGTCTTGATATAATCTGGTGGCCACTTGAGTCGGGGTCATCGACGCTTGCGGGCTCCAATCAAGTTGGCGGCAGGCAGATGGGTAGTATGGGTAGTGTGTAGTGTCGCAGGTGGATGGCCAAGTCAGGCCAAGTCAGGCCAAGTCAGGTGGTGTTCAGTGTTCAGTGTTCAGCGTTGAAGTCATCACGAGCCCGCATCAATGGGAGCGCGGGCCCGCTGCAGCGGTCTGCAGCAGTCTGTCGTAGCTCCTGTTGACTCACTGGGAGTGCACAAGCTCTGGTCACACTGCCCCGCTGGAGCTCCATCTTCATTACATATAATGCTCATTACGGAGTAGTCCGTAGTACGGACGTAAATGGCTACGGACTAATGCTGCATGTGCGCCGAGCTTGTTCGCGCCACGGTCGATGCCACCATCAAATTATTCGCTTTCGGCACTGCAACTTACGTCCCAACCTTGCCATTACCCGTACACGATACCGCCGATACGAAAATGCAGACTGACTCCGACTAGGACTGGCTCTGTTGCTTCCAACTTCATCCAGGCAACCGTCCTCTTCCAAACACCCTCCTTGGGCTGGACCCGCAGTATGACTTGCCTCCCCGCGTCTGGCATAGAGCTGGTCATCTCGTAACGACTGCGCTTTTCTTCTGCCGGGGAATAGACCACGACTACGTCGGCAAAGTCTACACGGGCCCAACATTTGAGATACGTCCCGGTAGCCATCGCCATGGCGTCGCTATTCCAGTCCTTCCGGGGCTCCGGCATGCCCAAGCGCCTGCTTCGATATGCCCTCTCACGCCTGGACCTGCTTGATGCCGAGGCACTCGATATGGATAATCTCGATTTGGCACTGGGAAGAAACACTGTCTTTGAATTCAGAGATGTAGGGATCAAGCTAAAAGTATGTTGGTCGTCCTTTCACAGAAGCGTTGGTTCTCACGTGCTAATGCAACTACAAATAGAAGCTCCAAAGGCTGCTCAGCCTGCCTCCCACGTTCGGTCTCGAGAAAGCCAAGGTCCTACTGCTTCGTATCACCATACCGATAGACTTCTATACCAGCCCGATAATAGTCGAAGTGGAAGGGGTCGATGTTCGCTTAAAAGTGCTGGGTGACGATGCCTCCAAGTCAGCCCAGGCATCGAGGACACAGCCACAAGATCCGACATCTTTCGTCCCTAATACGACCGACTTAGCGCAGTCATTCTTGGAACAAGAACCAATTTCTGAAAGGAGGCAGCTCGAAAACGCCTTGGCGGCGGAAACCAACGATTTAGGTGCCTCAGTGGCCGTAAGTGACGATGGGAGTGAAGATGATTCACATTTCGGCACAGGCCAGCAGCTTTCGTTACCCGGTTTCCTCACCGATTTCTTGCAAGGCATTATCGATAGAACCCAGGTCATGATCAGAAATGTTGCGTTTCAGCTGGAGCTGGAAGTGCCGACCGAGTTGAATTCGTCAAGACTGGAGCCAGTAACTTTTCAGATCACCATGGGACAGGTCGCGGCAGAGGGAATTACTTCAGGTGCCGAGACTGGCAAAGATGGCTCACCAGCAATAGTCCACCAGGAAGGCAAACGACATTTGTCTCTCTCAGATATTCGTGCTTGTCTTGTATCCGAAACCGACGCATTTGCTGGACTGACTCGTTCAACATCAACGGCCTCGCCTTCTCTCGCCTCCTCGCCAGCCATGACACGAAACCTGCCTTCCCGACAAGCCACCTTTCTCTCCCAGGGAGTTTTCACGAACAACCCATGGCGGCCCTTCAAGAGAGCTTTCGCGAGCGGCTTTCTGATGATGCCGAGTCCGATGGTTCCGACTACCCTCTTGCTGATAGCGAGGATGCATTGGCCATTCCATACGATATGTCAGATGTGGAACGTGCTCTAGAGACTGATCCCGAAAACGATCTGGACGAACCGGGACCATCAACACCCCGAGCATCAACGTACCTCGGCATCCACGACCTGACGCAGTCGTCGGCTCTTTCTCATTCCTCAGTGGCTGATACCGACCGCCTGTCGCCAATGCAGTCGGAGACTGCTAGCCGACTGCTAGTTAGAGGCATGGCTTCAGATATCCACAACATCGCAAATGCTGAACATCATCATGAAGCTACTTTTCCCGATCTGAGCCTGTCTAGCCCCCACAGTGAGAGGACTCGCACTCCAAGTTGGCAACCTGGTTCAATAGCTGCGTCTGTGGATGACTTGACTCAGTCGCACTTGTACACCCACGAAGAAGCAGAGAGCATGTACATGAGTGCCTTCTCGCAAGCTTGTGAGCCTTCAAAGTTTCTGGGCAAGAAAGAATTAGTGCAACCCGAAAAGTCCGACGAAGGTCAAGAAACTGGGAGAGCCGACAAATATCATGAGGCACTACAATCTCGAATCCTTGAAAGAACTCAAGCCGTTGATTCGTCCCCGCAAACGATGGATGAGAAGATGACCGAGGAAACTTTCCCGACAGCAGAAATGAGCCGGCCGGACGACGAGTCCTCTGTGGAGACGAAACCACGATCACCAGTGATGCCAGGAGCATGGGATGAGAGTACAGACGATAGCCCCCAGCCTACTGTTGCGGCGGCTCAAAACACCACCGAGCTAGTTCCAGGGTCTATTGATCAAGCCAAGGCCGAATCCGACACAGACAGCAGCCTGTCATCACCCGCTTTCAGCCGAGCGTCGTTACTACCATCGAAAGAGGGAAATGCCCTAGACCCCGCTGATGATCTAGGAGACGATGGCATTGCCACCCCGAAAAGCCCGCCAAAGCTCGTCAAGGAGATACTGCGGCTTGACCATGTTTCGGTGTATATCCAATCACAACAACAGCATGTGCATATTCAGGTTGACCGCCCCGAGTCACTAAGTGAGATCTCGCAGACTTTAGGCCAGTCCTCCATCTACCCACAAGCGCCAGGAGCATTTTCAATACATAGTTCTTCCTCTCCAAGACATCCGCAGCCCCCGAACAAGGACCCAAGCGACAGCACAGCTTCTGGACAATTGAAAGTGAAGCTCTCACCAATGATCATCAACTTCGACGCGTCTATCGCCTTTCTCTTGGCCATGGTTGTGGAGAGGCTGCTGAAGGCTGTGAAGAGTGACAAGCCACCTGCTGCAAACGAATCACGTTTGGCACCTCGGGACACCAAGTCGGCCCCTGGACCTCGCATTCAAGTAGCCGCCGAAGAAATAATCGTTAATTTCCTGAACAGATTAGGTGGGGTGATTCATCATTCGCCGCCTCACAGAGGTTCCTCGTCTTTTAGCAACGATCAAGAAGTTCTTCTGAACATGACACTACTTGGCCTCAAAGCTTCGTCTACGCCCTTGGCCGAAAATGCAAGGCTCCCGATGGCAGCGAGCAGAGCTGTCTTGCCGAAACGAGGTGACATGCTCACCAAAATTGAATTAGAGAAATTCCGTTTCGGTTACGCTAGGGGCGATATACTATCGTTTGACTGTGCCAGACAGATGAGCACCTCCATCAGGGACTCGTTCATTTCGACTGGCCATGATGCGGGCATCGAAATCCTTCAGTCTGGTGATACGATCAGGACAAGCATAGAAACGCTCCCGCTGGTTGTTCAGATTGACCTGCAACGTCTTGATGAGACTTTTGGCTGGTTTGGCGGCCTAAGTAGCTTTTTGAATATGAGCGCATCTATGACGTCTGGCCCTTCACCGACAACGAAGCCTGTGCATTCTGTGCCGTTGCCGAAGCCGAAAGGTGTGCGTTTTGATACCCCCATTGATCCAAAGGACAAGTCAGTGTCCTCACAGAACAAGATAGATCTGCGAATTGGAGGAGCTTTGATCGAACTTGTCGGAAAAGACTGCAGCGTGGCTGCGGAAACAAGCGCATTGAAGCTCGTGAGTCGAGATGAAGGCATCGGGATTGGATGCAGCAGACTGCGAATGTCTGGCCCATACCTCAAGAATTCACTGGCCGACCCGGCCATCACTGCAGAAGTTGGAGGGATGAGACTTGAACTCCTCATGGCACCAAAAGACACGGATCTCGAAAAGCTGCTAGAGCTCATCATTCCTTCCAAGGTGAAATTTGATCACGAGAATGATGAAGTCATGGTTGACACTCTGTTGCGCCAGAGGAGAAAGGGATCGGTCTTGCGAGCCACACTCGACGCAGTGAACGTGTCGATCAAGAACATTGCGCAGCTGTCCGCTCTTCCCGCCCTCGGCGAAGAAATAGGCAAGTTGGCAGCCGTGGCGAGATACCTTCCGGAGGATGATCGTCCCGGTTTGCTCACATTGATGCGAGTCCATAAACTGTCTGCCACCTGCGAAATTGACGAGAAAATTGGACACATCGACTGCGAGGTTCGAGAAATTGAAGTGGGCCAAATTTCTGTTCCGTCCCTGCTGGCGGTTGCTGTTCATGGCATTCATGTCCGACGGAACAGGACGGAAGAACTAGTGAGCTCGAGCCTTTTTGAGGGTGCTGTGGAAGAACCGGCCCAAGGCCCGGTTCTCATGGTCCGCATGATTGGAGACGAAATCGAGCCCATTGTCAAGATGAAGCTGCAGGATCTCAGATTTGAGTACAGGGTCGTCACTATCATGGACTTCCTCGACCTTGGCATCGACGCTACGCCCCAAGATTTCGAAGCAGGTCTTGCTGCATCAGTGGCAAACCTCGGTGACCAAGCACATAGCGCCCTTGCGCGACCTTCTCCAACCAACGCCGAGAAGTCGGCCCCAGCAAGCAGCCCAACTACCCTGAATATTGGGCTGAGGGACTGCGTCATCGGACTGAACCCATACCAGCTGCCTTCAAAGTTGGCCGTAGCCTTGACTGATGCACATGTCGAAGTCGTGCTACCTCAAAACAACCGAACAAGGGTATCTGTTGGTATCAACAAGGCATCCATTCTCTTGACAGATGACGCCAGACAGATTGTTGGCGCAGGCGGCGGCGCATCTGGAGCGCCCAGAGCGCGCTCATCGTTGTCTGTCTCTCGGCAAGTTGAAGAGATGTGTGCCCGTGGTTTTGTCGATATATGCTACATCTCATCGGCCAGCGTTGTGGCGTCCATTATTCCAGACCCAGATGGCGAGACCAGAGTCGAAGTCGAAGTACGAGACGATCTGCTGGTATTGGAGACGTGTGCCGATTCAACCCAGACGCTCATCACGCTCGCGAATGCACTCAAGCCCCCGACACCGCCGGCGAAGGAGAATAAATACAGGACCAAGGTGCTCCCGGTCCAGGACTTGCTTGCCTCCATCTCTGCCGAAGCATTTGGGCGACCAGAAGGTGAATATGATTTTGACCAAGACTTTGCTGGCGCACAAGAAATGGCTGGTAGCGGCTCCGACGACGAGTTTGGCAGTGAGAGGATGCTCCCATTGATTCCCGCTTTTACGGCTCACAATCCGGAGGAGATGAGCTATTCGATGCGACCAAAAGCATGAGCATGTCTCAAGACGCATTGATGGAGGACACAAATGAAGGGGTCTTACTGACTGGGTTCAAGCACAGCCCCCAAAGCGAGCTAGCAGAGAGCACCGGGGATTTGGTTATTCACGACAACTTTTATGACCATAATACACCAGAAGAACACACAGCCATGGTGTGGAACTCCAACACGAACTCATACGACCGAGCTCCAGTCAGCCTTGTCAAGCGGAGTCCGTTCAAGGTGTCGGTACGCGACGTTCATGTCATTTGGAACCTCTTTGACGGGTACGACTGGACAAAGACGCGTGATGTCATCACTAAAGCTGTCGAAGACGTCGAAATCAAGGCGACGGAGCGACAGGCTCGGCGATCGGGCATGCAGAGTTACGAAGAAGAAATCGAAGACGAAGAAACCATTGGAGACTTTCTATTCAACTCGATCTACATTGGAATCCCGTCCAACCGTGATCCACGGGACCTCACGCGTGCGATCAACGAAGGCCTCAACGACAATGCTACAGAAACAGAATCCGTCGCCACCACCACCATGACCATGAATACCAACCGGACTGCTCGGCGCACTCGTGCCAAGTCCAAAAAGCGGCTTCGTCTGAACCGCAGCAAACACCACAAGATCACATTCGAGCTCCAGGAGTCAATGCAGACCTGGTTCTGTTCCCACGCGAAACAGGCGAGACAGTCAGTAGCCTTGACGCCCGAGTGGAGCACTTTGACATCTTCGACCACGTACCTACGTCAACGTGGAAGAAGTTTGCAACCTATGACCAAGACCATGGGGAGCGCGAGATGGGCACCAGCATGATTCATGTCGAACTCCTCAATGTCAAGCCAATTCCTCAACTTGCGGCGTCGGAAATGGTGGTTCGAGCCACCGTGCTACCGCTCCGACTTCACGTGGACCAGGATGCGTTGGATTTCATCACTCGTTTTTTTGAGTTCAAAGACGAAAAGATACCAGTGCATGCTTCGCCAAGCGACATTCCATTTGTCCAACGAGCAGAGGTCATGGACATTCCGGTCAAGTTGGACTTCAAGCCGAAGAGAGTCGACTACGGCGGTCTTCGATCCGGCCACACGACAGAATTCATGAACTTTATTGTTCTCGAGGAGTCGCGCATGGTTCTACGCCATGTCATCATTTACGGCGTAGCGGGCTTTGACAGATTGGGCAAGACGTTGAATGACATTTGGATGCCGGATGTCCAGACGAACCAGCTGCCGGGGGTTATTGCTGGATTGGCACCGGTGCGATCATTGGTCAACATCGGTAGCGGCTTCAAAGATTTGGTCGAGATTCCCCTGCGAGAGTACCAGAAAGATGGCAGAGTCATCCGAAGCATCTCCAAGGGAGCTGTCGCGTTCGCCCGCACCACAGGCACGGAGCTAGTCAAGCTTGGTGCGAAGCTCGCCGTGGGGACACAGTATGCTCTCCAGGGAGCCGAAGACTTGCTCACCGAAGGCGGGAAACCTGAGGGCAACTGGGAAGAGGACGACTCGGACCCCGAGGACAAGAAGCAGATCTCTCTGTATGCGGATCAACCAACAGGCGTGCTGCAAGGTATCCGTGGGGATTCAGGTCGCTGACGCGAGATGTGAACTTGGCTCGAGATGCCATCATCGCAGTACCTGGTGAAGTCATGGCAACGCAGTCAGCAGCAGGTGCAGCTAAGGCGGTGTTGAACAGGGCACCAACGATTATATTCCGTCCCGCCGTTGGAGTCACCAAGGTGATCGGGCAGACGCTCATGGGAGCAACGAATGCGATAGACCAGGATAACAGGAGGCGTATAGGCGAGGTGAGTTTGGCACAGAATCACCCCCTAATACAATGCATGTGCTAATTTGAATACAGAAATACAAGCATTGAGCATACATCAAATCAAGCAAAGGAAACGTATATGAGAAACGACAGACGAACAAGTTTTCTGCGGTTCTTTTGTGCATTAGGTTGGCGTTTACTGTCATCATCATTATTTTTGGCCTGGCAGCTTAGGCTGAATGCGAAGTTTATGCAACACGATAAGACTGGCGACACGAAGAGGAAGAAGAGGCGCCATGACGAACTTGACGTTTTATCATGTATAATAACCGCGAACAAGATTGTGGAAGCATCTCATTACATTTTTAGACCCGCATATGGGCACGATCCCAGATACATGACGCAGAAGTTTTTATGTTTGGAAAAAAAAAAAAAGATTATGGCAATTTTGTTTGGCAGTAGTTTTATCTTCATCCATCTCCTTCCCTTTCCTTTCTTTTCGGCTCGGTTCTTGTCTCTTGTCATCATCACATCATCACCACATTAAACTAGGCATAATTTGCATACTAGAAATGATTGACTGACACCAAGAAGGCGCCTGGTTCCTTGCGCCGTAGGTAAGGTCAATCGTGACAATGACGGAAGCATAACCACATGATGGCATTTCATATGTCGGGAATGCCCAGCTCCTCTCCTCCCTGAGCCTCCGATTATTCGCGTCAACCCACCACGCATGCGTTTCGTCACTACTCCCCGTCCAGGCCCCCGCTCGTCCAGCTCCTGCCACGGCTTGGGACTCAGTATGAAGTGCACGTTCTTGACCCTGTCGTCCCTCCAGATGGCGCCGTGCACGGCCTCGGCCCTCATCGTCTTGAGCGCATTGTACACGTACGGCAGGGCCACCCACCGCCCCCTGTACAGGTCGGCGAGGAGGTCCTGGTCCGGGAACGCGTACCCGTCCCCGTGGGAGTCGACGCGCGCCAGGATCTCGTCGAACAGCGCGGCCGACGGGTTCACGACCAGCAGCCCGCTGTTCAGGAGGCCCAGGCCGAGCGTCGGGTCGGCGCCCTCGGTCTGCGCCCTCCCGGGTCGCCGTGCTGGGACGTGAATGCGCAGTTGGCGGGCACCCAGTCGCGGGGGTAGTGCTTCCTGCCGAGGGGTTGCAGACGCAGGCGTGCGACGCGGCGAACAGCCTGGTGGTGGCGTCCAGCTCGAGATCCATCAGCTCGTCCATGTTGGCGAGGACCACCATGTCCGAGTCGAGGTGGACGACGCGCGTGAACTGCCTGAGGCGGAACACGATGAGCTTGGTCCAGCAGTCGTTGAAGCGGGGTCCTGCTCGTAGCGCTTGCCGGAACGGGGGTCAGCAGCGGCACGGCCAGGCTGGGGATGTGGCGCGCCGAGAGGGCCTGGAGGGCTGACGGCGGCAGGGACGGCGGGTAGAGTGCTACGAGGGGGTACCTCGTCTTGACGGCGCGGAGGGAGTGCGAGAGCGTCACGAGGCCGGGGAGGTAGGAGGTGTTGGTGATGAGGGTGACCCAGACTTTTTTTTTTTTTTTTTTTTTTTTTCTGTGTGTTAGTTTGGGAGGTGGGGAGTTGGGGAGTTGGGGAGCGAGCGAGGAATTGGAACCTTTACCTTTGTCTGACTTGATGGGCGTGGACTCCGTGGACTCTGTGGAGGACGGTTCTGCCATGATGAGGTTTAGAGGGAGGAGGAGGAGGACGGAGTAGGGAGTACTGGTGCGATGTATCATCACAATAATACGTTATGGCAATGTTGGGATGACGCTGGCTTTTTCTCCATGACATCGGCGGATCGAGTTGCAGAGCGGGGCTCTCCCACGTCTTCCACACACGGCAGGGATATCGGCATATCGGGATCGGCAATCGATTGTAATAAAGAGCCGGCGGGATGGCCCGTGAATGACATTGTGCATTGCACTTCAAAGTGCATTTTACTGGCCATGGCCACACAATCTTTCGTCATAGAAACATATTGCCCTATCCTGATCCTAGTGGCACTTCAAACGCCACGTTTCATAAACCTAAACAAGAACGATATCATCAACCGTGCACAAGCCTGCTTTGCTTCTCCACATGAATGAATGGCGTGTGCTTCCAAATGGGGAAAAAGTACGAAACAGAACAAGGGAGAAAAAATACTCAAATCGCCGCCTAGTAGGCATGCCACTGCTTCCTATTCATACATGGGTATAATCCAGAATCGAAGTTTGCAAGCAGAATAAAACAGCACCTCGACGCCTCTAGACTCCTCGGAACATTCTGACGACAAGGAACCACATGGCTCCCAGGAACTTGAACGAGCTGAGAGCTGCCACGCTCCACAGAACAATCGCCATGTAAATGTTGGATCGATCTATTGCCTGCTTGGCTGGGTCGCCGCTTCCAGGCGTGATCTTCTCCAAGCCGCTAGTGGCGAGAACGATTGCCGCCAACGCGAAGTTGGTAATCATCCAAATCAGCACCACGCCCGTACGAACACCACGGTAGTAGTCCATTTGTTTCTCCTGCAGCTGGACATTTGTGGGCGGCTTTTTGACTTCCTTGAACTTGGTGCTGAACAGGGCAACATCTCGCTGGTACTGCGCGTTCAAGTCGCCGTCGTCCGGCATGTCCGTGTTGGCTTTGCCCTTTTCCGTATTGACCGATGGCAGCTTCTCCGCCTTGTCGTCACCCTTTGTACCCCAAGATACATCGTGCGTGTTGCAGAACGCGTACACGTTGAGTACATTGGTATACGTGGGTGTGAGCAGCATGTACTGAATGAACGACGTGACCATGTGCCAGGGATCAAACATGACGATGGATGCGATGAGCCAGACTCCAAAAGTCGACATGGCAGAAATGATGAGCGTGTAAAAGACGGGGTTTTGGAAGAGTTGGCCGACAGTAAAGGCGTGACCACTGTTGAGGTCCTTGATGATGGCTTTGACCGCAATGAAAACGGCAGCAAACATGAGATAACTGTGGCCACAATGTCAGTTGCCCAGAATTTCCTAGGAATTTTTTTGAGGCAAGGAGGATTGAGAGGGAGGACATGAAAGACTTACATCATGATGACGGCCCAAAACCATACCATGGCAGAGTACAATTTTCCAGAACCAGCTGGACGATTGCCCATTGAGAGGACGAAACATGACACCAGGAAGACGCCATAGAGCCAGGTGAACACCACACCGAGGATTTCGCCAGTTTTGCCCAACAGCTCCTCGGAGCCGAGACTGGAGGTGAGAATCTTAAAGACCAAGAAGAAGTTGCCGATGGCAAACCACGCAAAGATCATGTTGATGGTGTTGAAGACAAATTCGACGAAGAATGCCATTTTCCGGAAGATGGAGTGGTCAGAGCGGAAGAAATCGTGGAAATGAGCAATAGCATAGATGGCAGCAAAGAAGGATCCGTTGAGCCAACGACGACGCTGCAGTACCAGTTCCGTCACCGTATCCGGCACATCAGTTTCACCTGTAGCAGACTTGACGTATTGCAGGATCCAGTGGCAATTTCGCTTCGTGACGAGTTCGAAGCAGAGGATTCGATCCTCGGCCAGATACATGTTGGACTCAAAGAGACCAGCAGTGCTTCCGCCGTGCAGGGTTTCGCCCAAAAGTACTTCTCTAGAGGGCCCTTCCCATTTTCATCGTTTTGTAATGCAACGTATCTGTAGGCCGAGAATGCGCCCGGCAACACCGAAATAAAACCAAAGGCAGACTCAAGGGGCTTGTCCAGGATATTGCTCATCTTGTACTCAAAGTTTTGGGTTGCAACCAGCGGATTGATCAGATTTTTACCACCGGTGCCTAACATGGCTTTGATTTCACCGCAGGCACCACCGCACATGGGCTCCAGGTCAAACGCCTTCCACAAGTGATAGATGGAGTTGCTACCGGGCCGGGTACCAGCGTCAAGGAGTACACAGATGTTTGGCTTCAAGACTGGACCAAAGGCTTGGAAGAACCATCGGTGAGAATTGATCTTCTTCTGGTTCTTCTCCTTGAGGCAAAAGAGCATTTGTACGGGCTGTCGTCGGTGGACGAGCGAAACAACATCGCTTTTAAGCTGCAAGTGCGTTTGGGTCGTGTATTCGTAGATATGCGCGGTAACGTCCTTGCCGTTGACCTGCTGCTTTGCGATGCCTTCCTGATAAACGCCCATGCCAGACAAAAGAGCCTTGGTTCGTGGGTTAATCTTGGCACGCCCGTCGCTGACGACGCACACCACAATCTTCTTCCACGCATCCTTGCCCCATGTTTTGCTGTTGGGGCGATTGCACATGTACTCGATATTCTTGAACACACCAATCATGGTTCTCGCGAACAAGACATCGTCTTCGTTGTACATTGTGACCACAATGAACAGCTCCGTCTTACGGGGATTGCCGAAGAGGACCTGACGCAATTCGTAGTACTCTCTCTGAAAATCTGATGGGTCACACGTCGCGGCCGTGTATCGCATATGGGTGAATTCGTCACGTTCACCGTGCGGGACCTGCTGTAGCAAGACTGGTGGAACAGGGCAATCAAGCACCAGATTGCCGTGATAAAGCGCGACTTTTTGACCGTTTTCCATCGCCTGATTCCTCCTGCAGGAGCTTGCTGCGGTAGTTGGTCATGGTATGATTCGTCGAGGCCCTGCTGATGCTGGTTCTCTAGCATGGGTCGACGGTCGTCAACATCGTACGCGTGAGGGTCTTGAGAGTGCTGCTCGTAGTAATCTTGCTCGTACGTTTGACGATATTCGTCTTGAAGTCTACTGGGGTAGACGTGTGCATCGCCACCATATGACTGCCGTGGATGGCCTCCGTAGCCTCCAGATAAAGACAAATTATCCACAGATTGCTGCCACTTATCAGTTTGTGATGTTGTGACATTGTGATCTGCAGCAAATAGTGCATTTCTTACCGGTGGTCTAATGCTGAGATGATCGCTTGAAGCGTGGGAGCGTTGAGGTGCTGAAGTGAGTCGTTCCTGGCTCGGGCCAAAAGGATTCTGGTGATACTGTTGCATGGGATGCTCCAATGGTGAAGGGCTCCTGCCTGGGTATCGCGGGGCCCCGTATCCAGGCGGCATGTTACGCTCGTCTGCAATGGAGGTATATGATGTTAGAAAGAGAGACCGCGAAAGGGGAAAATGCCGAAGTGCAAAAGGATGCTCTTAAAAGATGATGAAGTGGCGGAAGCAAATCAATGGGCGCGAGAAGTTCTCTTTGAAGGATGGGGTTTCGTCGACGCGCAGGTCTGGAGATTTGAGATGCAGGGATCCGGAAGGGGCAAGGTGACAGTCGCAGATTAGAGCATGTCGGGAAGTGAGACGCGATTGCTCCGCAGTAATGTGAAACTCGAGCTCAGTAATAATCAACAAGTCGAACAACTCACCTCCTGGTAATCTCCCGTATGACATTGTGGGCTAGCGATTCCACGATGGAACACGGAAGATGGCGCCGGTTCGGCAGTGAAATGTGGTCTCGCAGCTGATATTTCGTCTCACGATACTCCGTATACAGAGAAGACAGCGATATGGGAGAAGTGAAGGTACAGAAGCACGATATACCGCGGATATGTGGAAGATCAAACGGCGAGTTTCGGTGGTTGGTTTCTTAGTATCGACCCGGGGTCCTCTGTCGTCACGAACCGGCTGCGTCTTGGTCCCCACAGGCAAGAAATAAGCATACAACTCGGACCCGTACGTGAATATGGCAGGCAAATCGAAGCTAGGTGGCCAAAGAATAAAGAGACAAAGGGGAAGCGCACGAGAGACGCACGAGAGACGTGCAGCAGTTTCAAGTTGCGTGAATCGTGGAGAGAAATAATCAAAATAATGGACGAGGCACTCCTCGAGTTTCAAGTGGGTTAGCGGCAGGGGCAGGGGGCTGCTCTTGCCTTGCGTTGCCATGCCGCCATCCAAAAGCTGCCCTCCGCCACGGGAATTACCCAATGATTGGTATGGCGCATGTGGCGGGGCAGCAACCCCGAGGTTGTTTGTTTTTGAGGATGCCTCACAGATACCGAAGCTGCGCCTCACCAAGGTTGATGAGGTAATACTCCGCGCTTACGGCTCCATTGTGGGTGTTGAGTGGCATCCAGGCGCCGCACTAGACATCAGCGTTGCTCCGAGTCCGTACGGACGTATTACGGAGTAGACGGCCAGTGTTGGACCGAGCAGCTAGGATCAGAAAAGAGGGTATGGATTGAGTTGCCCGACCCTGTAAGAGGGTGCGGACTACGGTTTAAATAACTAAGTACCTATACCATAGGGTGTGTAATCTGCCTATATAAAATGTACTATGCATCTACTAAAGGTCTAGAAAAGTAACTAGATAGGTAGGTCCTAGTGTCTAAGATGCCTGTATATAGTTAAACGCTTATAGCAGGATTCTAACACATCCCCTAGGAGGCCTATGTGAGAACAATGGTAGCTAGGCAAGAGGTATAGGGGCTCTGGTATATTAACTGAAGCTTGCTAGGTCTAAGTGTGTTGTGCGTGCGAGTCACTGTCTTATAGCTAGCGGCTCGCTAGTGTTACGTGGACCTAGCCCTAGGGCGTGGCCTGTTCGCGGGTACGCTAGTGTGCTTATATTATAAGTAAGGCCTTATAATTACCCCCTTACTTATAGCTAGGCTCTTAAATAGCTTTTACTAGCTTTTATATAGCTATTTACTGTCACGGCTTGTAGCCTAGGGTTAAATGAACGAAGTGATGGCTAAGATTCTCGCAGTTACTGCTTAATAAATACTAGCTAAGGGCAGGTGCGTAAAGGTTTTAATCTCTAGCCTAGCACTAATAATATGCATAGTCCTTAAGAAATACCTTGCTTTATAAGTACATAGCTATCTTATAGCTAGCTAGCCTCTTTATTATTTATATAGCCTAAAGATTCTCTAAAGATTTACTCTAATAAATATCCTATCTCTAACCTTTACACTCCTAATATAATACCCCCTATATATAATTAACCTTAATTATAAAAAAGCTACTTACTTAGGGTATAATTACTATAATAAAGCTTTATAAAGAAAAATAAGATAAGGAATAAAAATAAGATAAGGCACCTTATATCTAGATATATAGGTAAAAAATAATAATAATAATACCACTAATTATAAATAACCCCCTATTATAAGTAGTAATATCTAAATAGTAGCCTATATGTAGCTTTAATATAGTAAAATAAATATTATTACCTATTATATAGCTAGACTAAAAAAATAGATAACTTATATTAATTTTTATAATTAGTTTAAATAAATAAGGTACCTAATGCTATAGTTCTAAATAGTCTAACTAGAGGGCTTATATTATAATTACTATAAGTTTATAGCTATTAGGTATATATATAAGTAGTAAAGCTAATAGTTATTATTGTAATTTATAAATTACTTACCTATAGTGTATTAGATTACTTAAGGGGTCTAAGGTTAATATAAAAGAGACTAATTTTCCCCCTTTTATACACTGCCTTTCTCCTATAATATCTCTTAACTTTATAAGTTACCCCTTTAGCTAAATAGTAGCTCTCTTATTACTATTATACTATAGTTACTAACCTTCTTTAGTCTTTAAGTATTATTATTATTTATCCTTATTTATCCTAGTTTTTACCTTTATTTAGCTTATAAGTTTATTTACTTACTATTATAACTTTTCTATTTAGTCTATTATAGCTAACTTATAGCTAGTTTACTATATCTAATACTTATATTAAAACTCCCTTACCTTTACTTACTCTAAAAGGTAAGATTATTAAAAATCTCCTTTAAAATCTCCTAAGAAATTATCTTAAAAGTAAACTACCTCTAAAATATTAATATAAGTTTATTATATTCTTACTATATCTTTACTACTAACTTATTACTAGTAAAACCTTAAGTAAGAAAATTCTATATATATACTATTCTTAGTAAGTTATAATATAAAATATCCTCCTAAAAATAGCACTTATAAGATCCTAGGATATATTATTAATAAGAAAACCTTCCTTACTAAATATAATAAATCTTTAAGTATAACTTCTTTACTTACTTATTACTTCTTTATTACTAATATCTAATAAGTTACTTAATAAAATATATATATTACTTCTAAAATAATAAAAACTATATTATAGTATATCTCTTTTATCTAGAATTTACTTACTTATTACTAATATACTACTAGTACCTAACTTAAATTATATAGCTTTATAATAAGCTATTTAAACTTATTAAAGCTACTCCTAAAGATAGCTATTACTATTAGGATAAAGTAAGTATAATTCTATTACTTAAACCTTAAATTACTACTAACTTACTACTAGGCTATTATAAAAGTAAAGAAAAAGCTATAGAATATTATCTTAGTTTATAAGAATTTTAATAAGTATAAATATATTTACTATACCTAAATAACTACTAATACTACTTATAAAGTAAAATATAATAAGTATACTATAATAGCGCTACTAAGTAATACTATAAACCTTAAAATATAGATTAATATTATAAACTCTCTATGCTTTATAGCTTAGAATATCCTAATAGTAAGCTTTTATAATATATATAGCTAATACTTAGCTAACTTACTAGTAGTTTATACCTTATATTACTAATTTACTTACTTATATTAGTCCTATTAAGCTTCTTAGTAAACTTTAGGTTTATATATATAAAGAGAGGGATTCTAATAATAAAGATATTCTAAGGGCCTTTACCTCTATAGTTACTATAGCTATTACTATTACTAAGGAACTAGTAGTCCTAGTAATTAACTTTATTATAAAGGGTAAGTGCTTAGTAGCTATATAATAGATTATTTAAATTATTTAAGTAAATTAACTTTTATTTTCTAATATCTTACTATATTACTTATAAATTATAACTATCTTATATTAACTTTACTAGTTAACTATTACTTATAGTTATTAATAATTTCTCTAGTAATAAAATCCCTTTTTAATACCTAAGAATTCTCTAAAGTATTATAGCCCTTCTATTTAACTAGATATTTATAATACTTTCTATTATAGTAGTGTAAAATAATTCTCTTAACTTTAAACTCTTATTTATTATCTTTAATATTATCTTATAGTAAGGATATATTTTCTATATTAGTTAGGTCCCCTTTAAAAGGCTTAAGACTAGTAATATTAAATATATTATATAATTAAGTCCTAGGTAGTAATTTTAATTAATATACTAATCTATAACTCCTAATTACCTTTTTAATCTTATAAGGACCTAGGTACTTTATAGCTAGCTTTTTACTAGGTTATCTTAGGTTAATATTCTTTATTAATAGCAAAATATAGTTACTAACTTTAAACCTTATTAGAGTTCTTTTCTAGTTATAATATTTTCTATACTAAGTCTATAAGTCACTTAAAAGCTATTTAATTATAGTATATTTCTCTCTTAGTGCTAAGACTTTACTTTTAGCTTAATTATTTACTAAAGGGATATTTATAACTACTTACTATAAACCTTTAGGATTATAACCTTATAATACCTCTACTAGTATATAGCTATATATTATATAATTACTTATGTTATACATAAACTACGCTATTAATAGGTTATCTACCTAATTAGTCTATTTAGTATAAGCAAAAGCCCTTAAATAGTGTTCTAGGACCTAGTTTAAATATTCTATCTAGCTATTTATTTAGGGATAAAAAGCAATACTAAGTAGCTACTTAGTTATAAGAAGGTAATAAAAAGTTATCTAAAAACCACTAGTAAATATAAAACCTTAGTCTATTATAATACCTTCTAGGGCTTTATAGTCTCTAAAAATATATTCTAAGAATATAGTTACTAGCCTATTACTAGTTAGTTATATTAAAATAGGAATATAAATACTATATTTTATAAAATAGTTAATAATAACTAGAATTATATTATAAGTCTAGTTTAAATCTTTTATTAGTGGAAGTCTAGTAATAAAATCTATTAATAATTCTTAAAAAGGTAATTAAGCACTAGTAGCATAGCTAGCTTACTATATAGTTTATAATACCTTAGTTTTAAAGTCTAATAACTTATATAAGTGCTAATATATACCTTTATATCTTTCTTTATTATTAGCTAATAATATTAGTTTATAATCTAATAAAGAGTTTTACTTACTCCCTAATACCTAGTAGTAAGGTTATTATAAGTTAGTAATAAAATTTCTTTTCTTATTCCTAGAGGGATAAAAACATAATTTTTAAATATTAATAGCTTAGAGAGTCTAATAGACTATATTTAGGATATAGCTAAATTACTGCTTTTAAGTAACTTTAATTAACCTATAGTAAAGTTATTACCTTACTATGCTTTATATAATAAGACTTAAATTAAGGGTTTTAATTCTAAGCTCTTTTCTAGAAAGTTAGAGATAAACTTAGAAGAGGTTCTCTAAATAGATTAAATCCTAGCTATAATATCTCTATAAGTAATTAGTTTAATAAATACTTCTAGTCTTATAGGGATATAAATAAGTAACGCTTTCTTAGGGCACCCTTACTACTTACTAGAAATAACTTATACTAGTTTACTCCTATTAGAAATAGCTAGTCTAATAGGAAAATTAAAATAACTAAGTAATAAATAAAATATACACTAGGTGCTAGTAGTATTACTATAGCTAGCTTATTACTTATTAATAAAAGTATTAAATAACCCTACTAAAATACCTTTTCTAAGAGTATTTAAATTATTAGGTTCTTTAAAAATATAGTTAAGTTATAATTTTTAAAACCCTAGATATTAGTAGTATTATTATAGTGTTATTATAATTAACTATTAGTTACACTAAGCGACGTTTTTATAAAACCTATAGTATTACTATAGTGTTCCTATTGCTTAGTATTTATAAATTTAAATAAAAAGGTAAGGAGCTATATAGTTATTACTTTTACTTTCCTTGCCTTACTTATAAAATCTAGTTTTCTTAAAAGTAAGTTAGTAGGATTTAATTTCCCTATATAATATATAATTTTAAAGTTAAAAGAATAAAGCTTATTAAGTATAGTTACTTACTTACTAGTAAGCTTAGGCTTTATAGCTAGGTACTTATAGTTTAAATAGTCTATAATAACCTTAATTATATAAGCTAAATAGGTAAGGTAATGTCTCTATATATAAAAAGCCTCTTAGATAGCTAATAATTCGCTATTAGGTATTAAATAGTGTAATTTAGCATTAGTTATCTTTCTTAATATAAATATAACTAGGTGCTAGTAACCTAGTACTAATATTGTAAGTATAGCCCTAATTACATATCTAGATATATTTATCTTTACTCTAAGGTATATAAGTGAATTAAAATATACTAAAATTAGCGCTTCCTAAAATCTTTATTAAAGTTCTCTAAACACTACTAACTTATAAGGCTCTAGGTTAAATATCGCTAGTTACTGCCCTCTAAGGTAATCTATTAATAGAATAATAACTTTACTATACTATTTAATAAAATAGCAGTAAAATCCTATAAAACTAAGGAATAACTAAATATCTAGGACACTACATAGTACTAGCTAGGTTATAATTACTTTAACTCTTACTAGATCTATTATAATGCCTTTTAGTGATATTTTAAAGCCTAAGAATTTAACCTTTATAACTAAAAATTAACACTTTATAAGGTTAATAAAAAGGCTTACTTCTCTAAGCCTATATAAGATTTATTTAATATACTCTATATACTCCTTAACTACGCTACTATATATTAGTATATTATCTAGGTAAATAATATAAGTCTTATTAATAAGTCCTTTAAGGGTATTATTAATATACTCCTAAAAAGTTACTAGTGTATTAACTAGTCTAAATAGCATTATAAGATATTTAAAGTAGCTATAGTAGCAATAGAAGGCTATCTTTTACTTATTACCTAAGTAAATATATAGCTAGTAGTATATATCTTTAAGATTAAGAACTATAAAAATAACTATACTTACTAATTAATTAAGGATTTTAGTAATAAGGGTAAAGAGGCCTTATCCTTAATTATAATCTTATTTAAGCCCTTATAATCCATATAAAGCCTTAATTTTCCTCCTTTCTTTAGAATAAATAAAATTAGAGCTTTAGCTAGGCTAACTAATTTTCTAATTTACCCTTTTTACTATATACTTATAAGGTATTCCCTAAGAACTAGTAGCTCTCTTTTAGCTAAATTATATATAGGCCCCTAAGGTAGTGTTTTCCTTTCTTCTAATTTAATTATATAAGTATAACCACCTAGTTTAGGAAGCTAACTTACTAGTGCTTTAGAAAAATATCTATAAACTTTATGTATTCTTCTAGAATTATTAGTATAGGATATTTAGCGCTCTTACCCTAATTTAATATAGCTTATTTACTACTTACGCCTTCTAAAATCTATATAATTACAATACCTTTACTTTTTTACTATATATAAACGTATTCTAATATCTATATAGCTGCTTTACTATTTAGTTATACTTCTTTTATTACTAAGTTCTTTAATAAGTCTTTATTTTCTTCTTTCTAATCTTTATTTTCTAGAATACTTAGCCTAATCTTTATTACCCTTAATAGTAAGGTAATTACTACTAGTTTCTTCTCTTTATATATTTATTACTTACTATAAGTAAAGAAAAGGCATTCTATTATCACTAGATATCTCTAAAAACCCTAATTCTAATATATAATTATAGGTAAATATTCTTTAATTTAATCTATACCTAAAATTATTCCCTTACCTATATTAGTAATATAGTAGCTAACTTAATAGACTTTTATAAATCCTATACTATTTTTACTTTTATTAACCTTTTAAGATTCCCTAGTATAAAATTACTTTTTAGCTTATACTCTCTAGTATCTAGTTTATTTATATTACACTCTTCTAATCCTTTTTAATAATAATTTAGGATAAATTATTAAAAACTATATACCTATATTAAATAGCGCTTATATAGCTAGCTACTAGTTATCTTATTATAAAGATACTTATATTCTTATTCTATTATCTATAGGGTATTTTATAGTAAGATTATATTCCTAAGTATATGCTAATTAAACTAGTATTATATTAGGGGATATAGCTTTATTATTACTCTTACTATACCTCTTAGTTATATACTTACTACTTTTATAGGTAAAATAGTCTAGTGCTTAGTAAGTTAGTATAGTATACCTAGGCCTTCTATATTTATAGCATACTAAGGATAATTTTTCTCTTAATCTTTACTTTATTACTATACCTTATCTATAGGTAATATAGAGTAAGAGCATTACCTCTTTCTTTTAAGGTCTTAACTTTTCTTATTACTTTAGCTTAAACTTATTATAACCTTTACTTTCTTACCCTAGCCTTATAACTAGCTCTAGGTTATTAGAATCTCTTAGCTAATTATTTACTTCCTTATAATATTATTTAAGCTATTTAAAAGATAGTAATTCTTAGTTATATAAGGATTGCTTTAGGTAACTTAGCTTTTACCTTAGTCTAAGCTTATATAAAGGATTAAAATAATTAGTTATACTTTTACCTAAGATTTAGTAGTGTTTTTATTACTTCTAAGTATCTTATACCCTTATCTATTATTCTAGTTTTTAGCTAATTAAGAAAACCTATCTAAGTAAGTAATAAGTAATCTATATACCTATCTATAGCTATATAATATATTTATTATTACTTTATATTATTAGCTAGGTAGCTACTTATATACACTACCTTAGTTATATTATCCCTAAAGGTATAGTTATTTAATTTAAATAATATATCTAAGTTTACTAAGAAATTCTATAGGTTCTTATATATATTCCCTTTATATATAGGTTATTTTATCTATATCTTAATAAGGCTATTATTTCACTATGTAATTACTACTAAGTTACTATAAACTACTAGTAGGATTATAGTTAAAGATTAAGGGTAATTATAGGTCCTAGAGGAGTGTTAGGAGCGTAGAGGTTAGAGACAGGACGTTTGTCAGAGCGGATCTTTAGAGGACCTTTAGGCTATATAAATAATAAAGAGGCTAGCTAGCTATAAAATAGCTATATACTTATAAAGTAAGGTATTTCTTAAGGACTATATATATTATTAGTACTAGGCTAGAGATTAAAACCTTTATATACTTACCCTAGCTAGTATCTATTAAGTAATAACTATAAGAATCTTAGCTATTACTTTATTTATTTAACCCTAGGCTATAAGCTATAATAAATTAATCTCTTTAAAACCCTTTTAAGGATATAAACTATTAGCTAGATTATTATATAGCTAATACTCTAAAGATCTATAAGAAACACACTAGCACCCTATAATAATAAAGCTATAGATAATTAGGAAAGTAAAGAACCCTATAATCTAGAACTATAGATAATAATAGGGTATAATAAACGCTACCTAATCCTAATCTAGGTAAAGGTATAGGTAATATAAGTAATAAAGATATAGTATTATAAAGACACTATAAGGTTATATAAGCTAAGCTATATTACCTTAAGAGAATATAAGAGATTCTATAAATAGAGGCGTAGAGTAAAGAGTTTAAGGCAAATCTAGGATTAGCTAGACCTCCTCTAGGACCTATAATTACCCCTTAATCTTTAACTATAATCCTACTAGTAGTCTATAGTAACTTAGTAGTAATTATATAGTAAAACAATAGCCTTATTAAGATATAGATAAAATAACCTATATATAAAGGGGATATATATAAGAACCTATAGAATTTCTTAGTAAACTTAGATATATTATTTAAATTAAACCACTATACCTTTAGGGATAATATAACTAAGGTAATATATATAAGTAGCTACCTAGCTAATAATATAAAGTAATAATAGATATGTTATATAGCTATAAATAGGCATGTAAATTACTTATTACTTACTTAGATAGGTTTTTTAATTAGCTAAAAACTAGAATAATAGATAAGGGTGTAAGATACTTAGAAGTAATAAGAACACTACTAAATCTTAGGTAAAAGCATAACTAATTATTTTAATCCTTTATGTGAGCTTAGACTAAGGTAAAAGCCAAGTTACCTAAAGCAATCCCTATATAACTAAGAATTGCTGTCTTTCTGAATAGCTTGAATGACGTTATGAGGAAGCAGATGATTAGCCAAGAGATTCCGACGAACGTCCTGTCTCTGACCTCTGCGCTCCTAACAAGGAGGTCTAGCTAATCCTAGATTTGCCTTAAACTCTCTAATCTACGCCTTTATTTATAGAATCTCTTATATTCTCTTAAGGTAATATAGCTTAGCTTATATAACCTTATAGTGTCTCTATAATGCTATATCTTTATTACTTATATTACCTATACCTTTACCTAGATTAGGATTAGGTAGTGTTTATTATACCCTATTATTATTTATAGTTCTAAATTATAGGGTTCTTTACCTTCCTAATTATCTATAGCTTTATTATTATAAGGTGCTAGTATATTTCTTATAAATCTTTAAAGTATTAGCTATATAATAATCTAGCTAATAGTTTATATCCCTAAAAGGGTTTTAAAGAGATTAATTTATTATAGCTTATAGCCTAAGGTTAAATCAATAAAGTAATAGCTAAGATTCTTATAGTTACTACTTAATAAATACTAGCTAGGGGTAAGTATATAAAGGTTTTAATCTCTAGCCTAGTACTAATAATATATATAGTCCTTAAGAAATACCTTACTTTATAAGTATATAGCTATCTTATAGCTAGCTAGCCTCTTTATTATCCACGCGGCCTAAAGGTCCTCTAAAGATTCGCTCCGACAAACGTCCTGTCTCTGACCTCTGCGCTCCTGACAAATCCCTTCTAATTGTTATGAACTGGCCTTATGGCTGCTGCATATAAGCGTTCAGAGTGAGAATAGTATTCTTATAGAAGAAGAAAGGATCTCTACTAGTGGTTACACAAGTCCTAGATTTATAGCAAGTTATGTGTGGGCTGCGTACAGCCCTAACCCCACCACACACGGCCCGCGCACAACCCGCGTGCTTCCCGGAGCCGGACTTATCCCGGCCTTGACCCGAGCTTGTAGCTCGAGTCCATAACACTAATAGCAAAAGCCTTATTAGGGCTATCCCCTTTAATACATGGTTATGTACTAATGGTTATAGTCTAAAAGACCTTATAATTGCCTCTTACTAGGTCTATAACAATCCCTATAAGATTATCCTACCTTATACCTTTCTTTATAAGTAGCTAAAGCAATATAAGATTCGCAAAGAAGGTTAGTTAATACTATGCCTTTAATAACATAAGGGTCTAACTATTTATTAATTTAATCTAGGCTATGCTAACGCTGTAAGCTTTAGTGACTCTGTACCTAGCTTAGATACTTAGTTAGTTGCTATAATCTAGGTTAATAAACTAGCGTTTATTATTAAAAATATATACTAAAGTACTACTATTAAGTATTACTTATAATTGCCCCTAGGCATAAAAAGCCTCTAAAGATAGCTCTATAGCAGTAAATGTAGTATCCCCTTTAGCTTACTTTCCTTTATATTATATTCCTTAAGCCACGCGTTATAGGCCTTTTTAATATTATTAAGTTATTAATTTATTACTTCTTTTGCCTTTTTAATTAATCTTCCTTAATATTCTAATTCTTTAGTAAGTAAAGCATTTAATAGGTCTTCTAAGAGTCTTTTAACTTCTTAACCTTATACTTATTATAATAAATATAAAGTAGCTTCTTCTTGCCTTTCTTAAGATCTTCTTTAGTTTATTTATTAAGAGTTAGCTCTATTCTAAATAATTCTCCGGATTTGCTTTAAGACCTTCCTTAGGCTTTAATTAAATACCTAATCCTTATAATTATAGTATAGAAATTAAGGGTTTTACCCTTAGTCTTAGTAGTAAAGATTAGTGAATTAATTTAAGCTAAAATTAAAGGGAATTAAGCACTAATAGCATTATTAATTATCTTAATTAGTAAGTTACCTTTTATAATTAAGTAATTTGCTTAAAAACACCACTTATAGCTAATTAAAGCGTTAGTAAGCTATTTATTAATATTAACCTTTAATAGACTTCGCTTAATAGTCTTATTAAAATTAACCTTAGTATAATGCCTAATTATTCTATTTAAGGGCATTATATTCCTTATAAGCTCTCTAAGCTTCTTATAAAGTAAGATATACTATAGGATTATTTACTTATACTTATTTCTAAGTATTATAATAAACTAATTATAGTATTCTCTTATAGTCTTTAATAGACTCTAATACTAGCTATTAAACACTTAATATTATCTATTAAGAACTATACACTAAGCGCTATCTTTAGTATTATCTAGTTATTAAGGATATTTAAAGTATCTCTCTTTAGCTAAGCTATAGATATAGGTAATGTTTACTAGAGAGCTTTCTTAAGGCTACTATTAATTACTTATAACCCTAGATATTAACATTCTTAAGCGTGTTTAAGGCCCTTTAGTCTAATTATCTAGTAAAGTAATTAAAGCTATAATTATTACTTTTCTTGCTACTAGAGTCCCCTTTCCTATTAAAATTAGTGGCTTAGGTAGGTAATTAAGCGTTATTATTAAATTAGGATTAATAAAGATCTATATCCTATCTTTAATAGCTCTTACCTTTATTATCTTAAACTATAAGTCCTAATAATAGGGATCCTATAGCTTAACTACTAGCTTATAGCCTTTTATAGTGTTAGTTTCCTTAGATATCTTAATAATATCCTATATTATTATAATTTATTAAACTTTAACCTATATAGATCTTCCTTACTACTAGGGGTTACCTAATTATAATGTTAATAATTATATATAATTAAACCCTGTTCTCTTACTAGGATATACTAAATTTAACAATTAATTAATTAGAATTAACTTAATAAAGGTATTAATTAGAAAGAAGGGTCTTTATATTATAAACACTAAGTAATTGCTACTATATTAGACTAAGCAGCTAGGATTAGAAAAGAGGGTATAAATTAAGTTACCTAACCCTATAAGAGGGTGTGGACTATAGTTTAAATAACTAAGTACCTATACTATAGGGTGTGTAATCTGCCTATATAAAATGTACTATGCATCTACTAAAGGTCCGGAAAAGTAACTAGACAGGTGGGTCCTAGTGTCCAAGATGCCTGCATGCGGTTGAACGCTTGCGGCGGGATTCCAACAGCCAGCCATTGCCAAACATCTGATGACGTCGGCCCAGTTCGTTTTCGCGATAAATCGCTCACCCTTGCAAAGACGCTTATTATGCGAACGCATGATTCACGCTTGCGCTAAAACTAGCCAGTCGGCAGGTCGATCTGTTGGCGGCTTCAAGATTCGGCCAATGCCTCGGAAAATCATGTCTTTTCTTCTTTTTTTCGCAAGACCAATCATCCCCTCATTCATGGTGGATGGATGGATGAAAGGAGAAAGTGGCCAAAAATAGCACTCGCAACGGCGCCACATCATCTCAGGATTGCACAGCCACCTGTCCACGTAATAACCCGATTTGTACATTTTCAAGCAATAAGCCACGCAATAACCTGCGTCCCTGCTTCAACGTGAGCAGGAGCATCATTATCGCGAGTAAGTGCATCCCCTCGCGGCCAAGTAAACAGTCCTAGCGCGGACGTTTGCGGCGACGTTGGTACTAGAATCCGCTTCGAAGCAGAGTTTCTGTATGATTTACCACGTTTTGCCGACATCTTGTAGCTCAAAATGCAGCAGAACATCTCCCATCAGACTGCTGGCATGCCTTGGTCATCCTGCTGAAACGAACAACAGCGTGAGTGATGTAGACGACTCATATGCAGTGGAGCTGCGTTTTATAGACCGATCAAGGGCATAATAACTAATTTAAACAGAGGACATCAACAAAAACAACAAAAACAAGACGCATTTGCCGTCTCGATCCCAGCACACCTTGCGGAGAACATCTTAGCATCCATGTAGTCGCCATCTTCAACGAACTTACCTTGAAGGTGAGACCAGAGAGCCGGTAAAACCTAGTCCTTTTTCCCTGAAGAGGTATCCCGCATATTCGCTGCACCAACGAGGCCGTCGGCACGAACACTTGCACCAATTGAGCCTCTACGGATTAGACAGGTATCTGTCCAAGAACATGGCCAGGTTTGACGAGCGAGAGGCCCAGAAGGCTTCGTATTGCCGGCCGTCTCTTTCATCACTAAGAAAGGATGTCGGGCGGATTTCGCTGGTGCCCGACCAATCTGTCATCTGTTCAAAATGCCCTTCGATTCCTTGACCGCTAGTATTGTCCTTACTGAGCATGGCGATGTGGAAGAAGGATATCAATCCGGACGCCTTGTACATGAATCTACCTAGGAGCTCTGGACTTCCAAGAGTAGAGTGGAAATTCAAAATTGGCAGAAGTGCTAAAGCAGAACAGATGAGAACGTATGTGGATATTGTCTCTCGTGACGTTCACAAGCGAGAATGAACCCTCTCATTACAACCTAATCACATTGATCAGACGACGAAAATCTCACATTCACAACCTCACACAAGCGCAAGAGTCATGACGACATGGTTACTTCCCTTTAGTCCTATAAAAAGCAAACTATAAGAGATGCCGGCCAACCTAGTAACCACATCTCGATGTCTCGATGTCCAGATCCAGCAGCCGTCTCCCCATCCAATACCCAAACAAGCGTCTTCGTCCCATACCATCATCAGCACTTTCTCCCACATTCAAGACGCAAAGACATCACTTACAGCAAGAGAGAACAACTGCCGAATAGCCGTCTTGACCCGCTCATTTATAGCATTGTCCATCGATGCAGAAGCGAGCGCTCTCCGCGCAGCAAGACTTGCTGCAGCACTTGCTCGTATGGCAGCAGAACCATCCAGCGACGCATAATCGGGGAAATCGTCGGGACAATCACGTGCTTTGGCATCACCGCTAGCAGGGAGCTTGATGCCGTCTTCGTTGGCGATCTGGAGAGAGGGCAGTTCGGCGAGTGCCATGCTGAGGAGGGAGAAGCCGAGCTGGAACTTCATTTTGGGAGGTGTGATATTGAGTGTGTCAGTATCACAGAATACCGAGTAGCTAGCAGGTCGGGGGAAAACGAGTGGACTAAAGAATAGGTATTGTTTATCTATTCTAGTCTACTAAAGGAAAGAAAGAAGGTATCAAGGGAATCGCGCCTCGTGCGCGATTTATACAAAAGGGGGCTATAGGAGCTACGTGATAAGAGGCCACGCTAACTGCGATCACAGTTAATTATATACACTTTCGTAGGTTAACCAATTAACCAAGCCAACCTCAAGGCCAACGTCACATCTCACATGGAAAAGAGCCCAGCGCGGCTCCCGTTCAAGCAGACATCTGGATTGCAGCAGACGTGACCTATGCCCCCGAACATGCGGCCTGGCTGCGAGAATGTGACAAGTCACTGCTTTCTGATGAGGGAGTATCCTGGCTTATGGTGTCTGTTCGACCCAATGGAGAGATTTCCGGTATCAGCGACAGGGTTGAGGTGGCCTTTGGAGACGAGAAGATATGCAGCAGGCCAGATGGGGAGAAGCTGAGTATTTCATCAGTGCAGATGAAGTCGGCTACAAACTAATCCGTATTCGAAATCATTTGGGCTATACTGTTCCTTTTTGCATGCGAATGAAGCGTTTACTAGTTTCTGAAGTAGTGTTTCTGAGCATAGACAGAGGCAGGAGTAGACAGAGTAGACACACACAACTCGACAAAAGAGTGCCACCCGCCCGCCACCGCCACTCTACTACATAGGCTAGTGTCATGTCAATTGTCAATTGTGCCTTCCTTCCTTATTACCGCCCGCGCCGGCGTCTTATCGCTGTCTGTCTGGCGTCTGCCCACCTCCACCGAATGGAATCGCGGGGACCATCGGCTCCGGTCTTGGCTCAACGGCACCTGTAAGATGTCGCTATCCAGGCGCCCGGTGGAGATATTGCAAAGAGGCACGAGACCAGCTCCCCAATGCCCCCAACAATGCCCCAAAATGCCCCAAAATGCCCCCAATGCCTAGCCCAACTCTGATGGGTCAATGCTCACATCGCATGGCAACGCGAGCTCTTCGATTCTCGAACTTGAGCATCATTTTCATGTTCCTCGAAATGGCTCCTCGGTATCTTTCATCGTTCTTTAGAGCTTTAGCTAATCTTTTCCCCTTCCACATCCTGCCTTTCCTCTGGGCCTCCAGTTGTCGCTTGTCGCCGGCAGACGGATACACAGCCACTGTCGTCAGTGGTCACCACACTGCTTCGACTTTCCATTGAGCAGGCAGCATCAAGGCTTTCAGTGGATAACGCGTCACTGCAGCTTCATGAAATAAATCATGGCTCGCTTCATTGATCTAGAGGAAGACGGCGGCGACGGTTCTAGTCATCCGCCCGAAGATCTGGTTCGACAAGCCTTGCAGGCAGAGCTACAACCGCAGAATAAATGTCCTGGCCTGCCATTTGCTCCCCCTTCGAGTCTACTTCTAATACATCCAGTTCCATCGGTAGAGCATTCCAGTGTTATCCGTACGTCTGATTGACTTCTACACTTTTGTCTTCAAAGATCCATCGCTGTCTTGTTTGCTATTGATGGCATCATCATGTCAATTGCTGACGAGGTCGCCCACTGCTTGCAGCATCATTGCATCGATTGTGTCTTCCATCGATTCAAACACTTTAGACGCCCTTTCTCGCTCGTGCCGTTCCGTTCATAACGGCCTGATCCAATATCGTAGCGTCCTCTTGACTTTGACGCTGCATTGCAGTAACGAAGATATTCCCGTCAACACGGAAGAATTACTGCGCTATCGTGCCCGAGCCAGCAACTGGCATTACATGGAAGATGCCAGGAGCTACAATGGCAAGTCGGGCAGCTGTGCCCGTGACATGGTCGATGAGTGTCGAAAATGTGGCCAAGTCATTTGTCGAGTACGTCTTCATCTTGGTGTATTACGAGCAGCTCGCAAACAATTCTCAACTCAGGCTTATCACATCGATGCTAACGACAAGATGCACAGAACTGTGCCATCAAGCCACCCGCGCCGGTAGCGCTACGCGAGAGACATCGTAGACTTTGTAGAACATGCGTCAAAGCGCCCATTGCGGCACTTGCGATTCCGCGACTCGATCCAGATCTGTCCTTCACATCGGATTCTGTGCAGCAGTCGCTTTGTAAATGCGAATCATCGGGAGTTTGGCTCTGTCAGCCATGTGGCAGAAGCATTCGGGGAGCTGACACTGAATATCAAAGGTTTGTGAATCATCGCTATCCACTCTTTGTCCCAAAAGCAAGGACTGAACTGAGTCCTGACATTACTCGAATGTAGCATCTGGCGCTGGCGCACCCAATATGGGGAAGTCCTCGGCGGGCTGGGGACCGGAATCGGCGACGGAGACCGAGGTGTCATCTGCGGTCGCGAAGCAGCCTGTCTTGCTGCCAGAGACCGTGAGCACGAAGTAGACTGCGACGCCCAAGACGCGCGTGATAGCGGCACAGCACCATGGATGAATGAAGGGCCCGTCTGGATGACAACTTCAACTCCATCACCCCCTGCCCTCGCTGCGTCCGCGAGTCCAGCCGGGTCACCTTTCGGCCCGGCCACGCCCATAGGAGCACCCATAGGAGCACTCATTGAAGAAGAGCGCCATGACCGAACCCCTTCTCCCCAGCTCGGCCCTGGCTACGAGCGACACGAGATTGAGGGAATCGGCGGACGAGTCAAGCGTAAGCTCGTCCGAATGGTGCGCTTGGGCGCGTGTGTTCCGGAGTGGGATGACGAAAGGGGCTACGGGAGTTGCGCCCTGGCATCAGAGGTAAAGGGCTGCGCCCGAAGCTGGTGCGGCTGGTGTTGCCGAGTGATCCCTGGCAAGAAGGATCTACTTGATGACGAAGGCGTGTCCTTTCGCGGTTGCGGAAACCGCCAGTGCGCCTTGTAATGTATTTATGATGGTGTCATATGTTTTAGCGTTTTGTCTCCCCAGGGGGAATGACTGTCTTTTCTGAATGGGTTGGAAACGTGTCCTCCGGCGTGGGATTTTACTACTTCATCGCCTAAATAAAAACGACAATGACGATTTCAGCGCATCCTCGCGAGTCCGGGAGATGGAAATCCCCGCCGGTAACCGATATATTGCGCGAGACATGAACATCTGCCCCAGCGTAATAATAATATTTCGTACATGAGATGCCGGGGGTCTCCCACCCATATTGTGAAAACATCTCCCCCTCCCCCAAAAATTCATATCCTACAAAACCACCTCCCTCCCCTCACCCATGATGTGTAGAAAAGGAACAAAGTTGAGATTGTACGGGCTTGGTCCCCATGGAGACCTCTCTCCACAACCCCATCACATCATGATTACAACTCCCTCGGTAAACCATCTCCGCTCTCCTCTTTCGGTCCTCCCTCGCCTGCAGCTTCTTGGGGCCCCACCGGGCCATCTTCCTCTCCAGCTTCCCTTGCAACCACTCATGGTGTTCCTGCGACGCCGGCGCCACAATCTTGACGAAGACCTCTGAGCACTCAAACTTGGCAGCTAGTTTCCCGACACTCCACCTGATGGGGTCTTCAGACCTCAGCCTCCGGATCTCCTCTACGTCTTCTTCCTTGAGGTGATAGCGCGCCGTGCGGCGCTTATATCTCATCTGCGGGGGCAAGTCGGCGTCGGCGTCGGCGTCGGCGTCGGCGATGCCCTCGCCGTTCAGGGGCCGGCGCCCCGGGTTTACTACGCATTCGCAGCAGCGCCAGTCGCCGGGGTCGCCTCGCGGCAGGAAGATGAAGGGCGTGTGGGCGGGCGACGCTTCCGACGAGGGGGTTGTAGATGATGGTGTCGGCGGCGGGGAAGGGCGCCGTCCGGCTGGGGAGGAAGGAGTCGTGGGGGCGATTTTGAGAGCCCGCTTCGTTCGGGCCGTGGTTTTGTGGCCGCGCTTGGGGGACGAGCATCGCGCGAAGGCGGGCCGTGGTGGTGAGCAGCTGGGCTACAGGGCGGGCGAGGGATCGAAGATCCATGGTCTGTCTTGTCTGGTGGCGTGTTATGACGAGCGTTGTTTTGAGGACCGCCGAAATCCCTTTGATGGGAGAATGGATGGGTTTGGCTGGCCCACGGCAATTCTTGCTGAGGGCGATGAATGCTGTTGGAAAATGAAAGTTCTTGGTGCTGAAAAATTCGGATTATGTAAGACATGCTTTCCTTTGTCGTGAAGGGGGATCCACTTGCCTCTTGTGGTTACTTGTACTTTGTTGTGTAGAACTCAACTTTCCAAGGTTCAATAGATGACCGAGGTGGAGGGATGATCAGAAGATCTAGTTGGTGATTGTTGAAGAGCTTCTGTCAGGCAGTACCCCTGTTCACTCTGGGTCTCCGTTCTTGTGCGACTTGTGGTTGTTTGCGAAAGAAGTCGCTCACAGCACCACACCACCCGGCCTACGTGTACGTGTACGTTGCATCACTTCTTCCCCGGCGGCCTCCAACACGCGTGCAACTGATTGTAAACGGTTGTGTATTTATTTTCAAATGATCAACATCGATACCATGATGAGACGAGCTTTTCCATCTCATCCTCATCCTAATTATGATCTGTGTAGTGCATACCCGTGATAAACAATCATGTCCACGCTCCAGCCAAATCTCACCCCGTCAATTCAATCTCATCACATAATTCGTCTTTGGGCTCCCATACCCCCAGAATCCCGCGACCCGAGCACGGCAAAGGAGTCATGTAGTCCTCCGGCGGATGCGAAATCCCACAAAAGTGACACCTTCGCCCGAGCCGCTCATCCTCCGTCTTCTTCATCAGCGGCGCGAGAATGTCGGTCCCGAACGCGGGACACTCCCTCAACACCTCGTCACACAAGGACTTGCACGCCTCAGACACCATGGCCGTGCCAAACTTTTGCAGCGCAGCCTTGATGGCCGCTCGGCGAAGCTCTCGGCCATGCTGCAGCTCGTCCGTTGTCCTCGTGTAGATCTCTCGCACGGACTGGAGAAAGGACTCTACATCCGTGCCGTGGTGGTATAGCGAGTTTCGGTAGAAGGACTTGGCGCAGTTTTTGAGGTCGTTGATCAGGTACTTGTCTCCCATGGCAAACATGACGGCGTGTAACACGGGGTCATCTGTGCCCCATTTGTCGTTGGGCTTGGGCGGCTTGGGCACGGTGTAGGTGCCCGTGTAGAGGAAGTCGATCATGCACTGGACTTGGATCAGGAGAAGTCCTTGACGTGGTACGTTCCCTCGGACTCCTGGGATATTCAGTCATCAAGCTGGCAGGGGTTTGCAACGTTGGTGATAAGGGGAGCTGATACCTTGAATGGGCCTGTGCAAGCTGCCATGAAGACTTTGGATTGCGAACAAATGACGGATTTGTGGACTGGAATCTTTGTCCCTTCGCATTCCAATTCGTAGTCGATAAAGGTCCCTTCCTTTCGCGCCCTGGGCATGTGAGCAATTATAACACTGTGGGTTGGGGGAGCAGCAGATTACCTCACCAAGGCTCTATGGAGCCCTGATTGCTGGAAGACGTCCATGTCCTTTTCTGGCATGAGAGGCGATGCGTGTGTAGGATGAGTAACTGGGTTTCGGTGCTCCTGAGTATCAGGTTGAACGGTTACTTCAGTGGAAAAGAGACAAATTATATAGATGGACAGATAAGGCCTTCACGCGGCCCGACGAGTGATGCTCAACTGTTTCGTCGCATTCAAGCGAAGTTTGCTGTTCATCGGGCAGTCTTCTCACCACTTGGCAGACATGGGATGGGGTTTCATCCCATCTTGGGTGGAAGCATGCAGGACTGCTGATTGAGCCACATCTGAGGTAAGTGAATGGATTATGTACATCGAATAGAAGGAGACGGGATTGCATTCGCTTACTTGATGATGATATCCTTCACACCTGTCGTGCTTGGTCACAAGAACACCTGCAAGTTTCGATGAACCTATCATTTGCTATCGAGCAGCAACCTCATCCAACGTAAACGAAATCTTAGACAGACCAGGGTATTCAACTCGCAGATACAAATACATGTCTGCACTCAATGTCGGTTGGGCCGATCCCTGGCTACAAGCCAATTATGTACTGTGCAACCATTAAACAATTTCTCGGTGAATAGTTTTGCTCATCACCAATTTTCATCATCAGCAGTGGAATGGGCCGACGACCCATCAAATTCATTGTACATGAGTACAGCCTTTTTGGCATACCTAGGTACCGAACAGTTCTTGCCAAGGGACAAAAATCCCTTCCAACAGCTCGCTAGCGAATTCGGGACAATCAGCAATGAGAGGATCATGGAGCGGTTTTAATCTCGGCGAAAGCAGTCGTGCCCTAAATTTGCCCACTGTACTGTCTATTGACCATGGCAAACATGGTGACATGTAGCAAGAGATCTAAGAGGTGGCGGGGTTTGCCTTCATCTTCCGGGTGCTCATCTACATTCTAGTATTCCAAGTGGATAAAGTCGATCATCACACGACTTCGTAGTCTGTAAAGGCGTTGCTTTTCAACATTCTGAGTCACCAAACAGTCAGCCACTAGAAATCAGGACTCAGGAGAGGTGGCAAATAACTTGGAAGATGCGCGCAAACCTCACAAGATCCTCATGCAATTTTCCACTGTGATAGAGCTCCTTTTCGAGGTCCAGCGCGGGGTTAATACCTTAAAACGCTGTGGTTTCGGGTCAAAGAGGTGGCTCACTTCATCCTGCCGAGGAACCCAGCCAACAGCCAGACTGAGTGAAGGAGAAAGAGAGATGAGAGCGCATCGCGCCTTTCTAAGAAGTCGGCTTTTATCTGGTAGGCGGCACCCTGTCAACAGCTGCCGACACCTGGTGTGAAATGAGCCAGCGAACGGCGGTCTCAATTCAGCCACGATAGGAGCTCTGTCCAGGTTCTTTCAACGAATATCAAACATTCTCTCTCGAGTCGAGCCTAATGCTAGATGGGAGTGTACACGGGCCCAGGTTGTTCGCGAACTTCGATGGTGCGCACAGTTCTTTACACTAGCAGAGAGAACAAATGAATTGGTCAGAAATACCAGTTATCAACTTCGACGACCTTGGAGAATCTACCTAAGCTTTGTGTTCCCTGGTTCCAAAACCTATACCGCAATGCTGATGAACCGTTCTGAAGGAGTCCACGTCTTCCGCAATGCGTCCAGCCAAAGAAAAAGCCTAGTAGGCTGGAACATGAACGTGAACTGATTGGCAAGTCGAACAAGATATCCTGCCCCTGTCAATACATATGCCAACTATGTCGCCAACCATGTCGCCTAAGCAATTATCGCAGTCTTTGCAAAATCCTACGATTGTTCTATCTCCCAGGACTGAATCCACAAAGCCCACAGCAAACTCGGGATATTTCTTCATGAATTCCTGAAGTTGTGGTGTGGTCCTTTCATCTTGTACCTGATGCAGCGCCAAGAATATTCATCAAGAATAGTACGGACAGACAGCCCGCCCTCCTGAGTGGCTGCATAGATACGTATCAAGGAAGATACTACTTGGGTCATACTCGCCTTGGGCCAAGGTTGTGTTATATTGACTGCGAGCGTCGACTCTGAGGCCCCCAATTTGGTATTTGTCCCCAATCGCGAACATGGCTTCATGGAAAGGCAGAGAGTCTTTGGGACCATCGGGTGTGCCACAAAGTTCATCCTTCCACGGGACGTTGTATGATCCCTCGTATAGGTATTCAATCATTCCCTCGACGGCACAAAGTGGGAAGTCATCGATCGCGTAGGTTCCATTAGATTCCTATCATCATTTAGTGACCCATGAGCGAGTCAGACGTCAAACCAAGAACTCACCACAAATGGTCCTGTAATTGCAGCTTTGAACACAGATGACTGCGCACAGAGAAAGACTCTATGGACAGGAATCTGAGTACCTTTGCAGACTATAGTATAGTCAGTGAAGAGGCTTTCCTTCCTAGTCCTATTCAGTTGTGTAAGAAGATATTTTCGGGGAGGATAAAATTTGTGATCAAATAAGAATTACTTCGTCAAGTGTGGGCCTAATACGCCGAGAAGATCCATGTTTCTTGCGCGAATAGGCGGAAAGTTGGCCGAGAAATCAGCGACTTGGGTGCTCTCAAGTCCAAGGTCAAAGAATGACTTAAAGTCCAATATGCAGGCTTGAGAAGATGAGCAGATTACGTGAGGTCTTGTAGCATCTGATGTTGACGTTTGCTCGCAAGAAAGAGGGTGTGTGGGCGAGAGAGAAAGTGCCACAAGCCCTCGTTTTTCACTTTCCGTTCACCCTTTCATGCTGGCAGTCAACCACCCACCTTACTCACGCTCCAGACGATGACGCATCAGTCGCGTTCGTTGCAAAACTTCCATTCGTGAACAGCCTCATATTGTACATATTGGCGTCACCTGCCGCTCACACATCGAATATATCCCCGATGCCCACGCCGCCCCCTACGGATATCCACAATATCCAGCCTCCATCCCTCCCAGTGTTTCAATCCTCGCTTGATTTCCTTGATTCGTTCTAACCGTAGCTTCGACTCTTCTTCTTGCGCCTTGCGGAATGCATCCTCATCAAAGTCGAAGTCCCCATCCTCCAGCAGCTCATGGTCGCCGCCACCGCCGGCAAGCGCATTAAGGCCACTGGTCAAGAACTCACCAAAGCCGCTGGCAGAATGCTTTCTCTGAAATGGATGGGACGTGGATCCCCAGAGAGGTCCACGTCGTGAAACCCTGGGTTGGAAGCTTCCATTTCGCGACGCTTTTCAATCCATGCTCCGCTTCGCAGTTCGTGAACTTCGTGCTCGAGGCTGCGGATCTTCTTCTCCAGACGCAGCCTGTCTTCGTTTTCCAGCTCGTCTACTCCTCGTCGTCTAAACCACCGCCGCCTTCCATGGACTTGCGGCTGCGGAGTTTCACGTTCTCGCTTTCCAGCTTCTCGACCCTAGCCCGTAGGTCCTGGGCCTCTTTCTCCGCCTGCTCCTTTTCCCTTCTCAAAGTTTGGGACCGGGTGTCCTGCTCCTTGTGGATTGTCGTTAGTGTGGCTGCCTTTTTCTCGAGGGCATCGACCTTGATCTCCAGGTCAGATTTGGCATTGGCTGCCTCCTGAAGGTCATGCTCCAGCGTCTTGACCTTGGTCTCGGCACTTGATCGCTCGCTACCTTCGTGGACAGCTTTGTCGGTTATTCTTTCGAGGTTGCGCTTTACGTCCTGCAGCTCGCGTTGGGCTTTTCCGGCGGCAGCCTCGGCGCGAGCAAGCTTTTCTTCCAGAGCAGTCACCTGCTCCTTTTCCGTCTCGGCCCCTGTTTCTTGTCGCTGGACGCGCGCCTTCAGGGTAGAAATTTCTATTTCCATGGACTCAATCGTTGACGTCTTGGCATCCAGGTCGGCTTGAAGATCGGATGGTGGCGTAGCAACGGATATTGACGGTCGATGGCCATGACCTGAGCCTCGTGATACTTGTTGCTGCAACTGTATGTTTTGTCTTTGTAAAGAGGCAATTTCAGATCTCTGCCGTATCTATCAGTTTTCATATCGAGTCACCATTGTAAAGTATACGGTGTATCCTACCAGCTTCTCAACCTCATCACTGGCTGGGCTCTTGGATGACGCATCGCCATCTGCTTCACGTAACACAGAGAGCTCGTCCTCGGCCTTTCTCCACCTCTTCTCCGCATCTGACGACTCCCTTGAAAGCTTCTTGTTCTCCTTTTCCAGCTCCTCGATGCGAGAAGCTTGCTTCCTGTAGATGTCAGGCGCCGTGTCGCCATCGGGGCTGAACGGACCTGGCGACGAGGGTCCGGCGGTTCCAGCGCGGAATGATGTGGATCGCAATTTGGATTGTTGTGCTAGAGATGGTGTCTCTGAAGGTGATCCATGCTCCGCCTTTTCGTCATCGACAGCTTTCTCGTCGTCTGCGGCAGTATCTTCAGTCTTCTCTGTCTTATCTTCCGTTGCGACGGATTCTGATGCGCCGGCTTGCGCTTGCTCTTCTACATTGGGCGATGTACTCTCAGTGTTGTTATCCTCGCCCTTCTTAGTAGCCGTGGTCTTCATGCCTTTCTTCTTCTTCATTTGCTCGACCTGTGACATTCCAGTTAGCTTGACGCGGACGTAGTAGAACGGCGCAAGCAGCAACGTACGCGCTTTCTGGCGGCGGCAATCCTTTCTTGGCGCGCCTTCTCCTCTGCGTCCGCCATCTCGAAGTCCAATTGTTTTTATTTGATAGAATTACTGCGCGGATTGTGGATAGGCTTGTTGATGTCGTTTGAGTGTTCTTGAATGTGGAGGACGTGTCCCGCAGCTCTGCCTGGTCTGGATAGGTGGCCAGAGCTTGGTGCACTGTGTGAGCCACCGTCAACAACGGTGGGGGAGGGGGACAGACAAGATGACAAAAATTATTTTGTTGGGACAGATTTTACTAGTCCCTGCTCATCGGAAAGAATCCAGTTGATGCAGCTTCTGGGTACATATTGTCTCGTACATATTGCAGCCATCCAGATGGATTGAGCAGTGGACTGGATAACCTGGGTCGCTCCTTCCCGCATTCAGATCATTCTCATGGACAACGAGTCACGCCTTGCCATCAGCTTTCCGGCAACATCCCCGCCCTGCCTGAAGATGCTGCTCATTTACTCCGTACATCCCGCGCTTTCCAAGATTTGTTCTTATCAGACCAATGGACCACTAAGCTATGAACTGGACAGGAGGCGCGCGCTCTCGAGCCAGGAGGAATGGAATCAAAGATGACCTTGCTCGACAGAAAGAGCATTTTGCCAAGGCGCGGATGCGTCGCGACGCTGCAAATGGGACCCCGGAGGACAACGAGGCGACTTCATCAAGGAAGCCGTCAGCTCGCCAAGTCTCTTCCTCCAAGAGACACGAACAAAGTAGTGGCACAACAACTGTTCCGGTCATGAGCGGTGGAAATGGCCGACAGACCCCTGTCACATCGATTACGAATGATATCGTGAGGTCTCCCGTCCAAAACGCCAGGACGCCGCCGATCTCGCGCATTTCAGAGAACGGAATTGATGCGACTAGCATTGCGACCAAGAAACGACGTCTTCTCGACCAGCCCGACTGGACGGGAGTGGCCGTGCAGAAGCCACTGCTTATCAACTACCCGAAGCCGTCCAAAAGCTCCAAGAAAGCCATACGTCTCGCAACCTACGCAACTTTCCCAACAAAGGCGTGACTATAGCTAATTCGAGTTCTCGACCGGACAACATCATAGTTCAAGTGGGAGCCAGGACTTTCGATAGAGTCAGAATGCCAACTCCCTCAGAAATTACAAGAGCTCTCGGGACCATGTTTCCACAGGTTCTTCCTGTACCGCACGAAAACGAATCCCGAGCAAACTGTTGTCATCTGATAGGCATGGAGCTCAGAAAGCGCCTAAACATTTCGCAGATGCAATTTCCACAACCAAGTCGTCCAGCCTCGGCAACCACTCCAGCTGCTCTTCGAGTTTGCAGCACATGCTTTGGTCAGATCAATCATCTAGTACGAACAGCTCGCTGCCACGGGTTGGCACCTCTCCCCGGACGATATTCCATCCGCAGCCTTTGCGAGGCGCACGATCAGGGCTGCTCAGATTCAGGTCTCTCAGTCCTGAGCAGCCGTGGAGTGTGCTGGGCCAGAGAGGCAGCCAAACTTCAAGAGATGAAACTGATGATAGGACCACACACCCGAGCGTCCAACCAACCAATTGCGACGGGCGTCTATCATATATGAGTTGTGAGCAGTCCAGTCCTCCAAAGTATAGGAAGAGTCATCGTTGCGGCGACTCAAGATCTGAGATTGGCTGCTCACCACGAATCCTCAAGACCGTCCTTCTCGTATTACATACCATCAGCGAAAATCTCCCGAATTGACTTCTACATTACTTGAGGATACACCTTCAGAATGCTCACGTTTACCCTTCGTTGAGCAGAGGGCACATGACGAGCAGACCGTGGCGGCTACTTGCGGCTCAATATCAAGGCGACCGTCATCTACCACCGGCAGAACGGACGAAGATACCTTGTCGCCCCTCTCGCAAGAGCTGCCCTCGGAGATCGACCCACAAGAGCTGCTGGACTTTCTGCACGAATTCGAAGAGGAAAGACGATGTTCAAAGAGAAATCAGATCAAACCAAGTCCACATCCAACAGAGACCCATTGTGATAACTCATCTTACTCGAGGCCGTCAGATGGAGTAGAAAGACAACGTGGCCAGCATCAAGTCCGCCAATCCGCCCAAAATTCCACTGCCAGCGACATCGCTCAGCCCCCATCCAGTCGAAATCATGCAAGTCAACGCACCACGTCACCAGACGACTTGCACAACCTTCTCTCGGCAGACGACTCCATTCCCAGTCTTCTCGTCAAACCGCCAGACTCGGTGCCGGCCCCATCCAAATCCGAGTCTCGGTATCGTCCGCCCGAACTCTTCATTGGCCGATTCGTATCCGACTCGCAAAACCACACGCGGAGATTAAAGACGCGCAGGAAAAGTGACCGTCTGGATATACGAGCACTGCCCAACTACGACGACGATTCCATCGATGAAGGCACATGATGTAAGAAGCGGATGTCTAATAGCTAGATGCAATCGAACCTTGTCACTCCCCATCAACCCATGTAATCTGTGAACGTTATTACTGCGTGAAGGCCAATGCCGGTTGAAGCCCAGCTAGATCTGAAGCACAGCCCCTTCCTTGCCCCTCATCCCTCACCCTCTCACCGTAGCACCGCCACCACAGGCAGTCAGTCTGGTGGCGGATGCAGGTAGAAATGGAAGCCTGGTGCTGAGAGGTGTCATGGTTGAAAGTGCTGATTGCTGTGTCAGAGACAAGTACTATGCTCGCTGTACTGAAATTCGTGATTCTTAAACGTGTCGTGTCAATTGTAGTGGTGTTCATTACTAATCATGCAAGTTGTACAGCTGGTGTCTAGAAGTGGTGTTTACCATCGTGCGAAATTGAGGTATTTTCATCTATATTTATACCATGACCTCTCCCATGTAAGCGGTGTTACCAATCATGTGAATAGTAGTGTGTAAATACGGAGTAGAGAATGCCCAGTATGTCTAGTGCTGGCCCCACGGCTGCGAAGCACTCATCATAGTTTTGTATCCTATTATTTCAAGTCATAGGCAGCACCAGGCTAGCCTCTCACAGCGATACACGTGGTATCTAAGTGAAAATTCATCCTTTTCGAGTCCCAATGGTCGATTCGACTGTCCCGCAGCCTCGCCACGCAAGATGCACTGGGGATCAACGACAGAGTTCCGCTCTCACCCGATCCGGCCTGGGTCTCAGCTCCGACGACGGGCGTCCTTCCTCTTCGGCTGACACGTACTCTTGCAGTTGGGGCAGCCATAGCCGTTCCGGTCAATGTAGATCCTCTTCAGGCACTTGGAGCACCTCCACCAGGTCGACGAGACGCGTCTGTCTTCGAGCAGCTCTTCGTTGACGCTGCCCCCTCGCTTCTCGATGTCCTCTTTGTGGAACTCCCGCAGGTGGTCTCTGAAATGGTCTAGTCTGTAGAATGGGTCTTTTCTGCGAGAACAACGAGGATAGTCGCAGTTGAATGATACCTTCTCGGCGTCAGACGCATGGCGGTGTTTGTAGTGTCTGTCCAAGTCTGCTCTTCGCTTAAACGGCTTAGCGTTGCAGCCTGGGTAGAGACAGCAGACGGGGTAGTCGCGCCCGGTATCGGTTCTAAATGCATTAGTTGACTTCTGTTGAGGACGAGGAGATGAGGAGGGGGACATGTACGAAGATGACTTTGTTACTCGGTCCTCGGATGAAGCTCCCGGCGAGGGTGTATCCGTGTCCATGTCCAGATTCGGACAGGGGCTGAACAATGCTGTTGCAGGACCCAATTGAGCGTAGTTGGGACTGGGAAAGCTTGATGGCGAGGGGGACTCTGGAAAAGGTGCAGGCTGTTCGTCGCGGGCGATGCCGGCATGGGTGAATCGTAGAAGCTTCCATTCTCAGAATGGCATGCTTGTGATGACGAGTCTGCGTAGTCATACGCCTGTGTTGATTGGGAGGATGCCTCGCTCAGTGCCACGAATGGTGAGCTCGAGTCGCAGTACCGCCCGAAGGCGTACCTCATATTTTGTATATTCAACTCCCGGTTGTCCATGGCCCGCGATCTCGGTGGATCGTCGTCGACAGTGGTTAAATAGTCTCACACTCTGGTTCTGCAGGATGAATCCGGTCATGGGGCGCTCATTCGAGGATACAATGTAAAAGATGTCTTGGCTCTTCTAGGCCATGAAACGCTCTTGGCAGAAGGAACGACGACAAGGGAGATCAGATAGGCTCGGAGTCGTTTTTATACGTGCCACGAGTTGTCTAATCAATGGCACAGCAGAAAGAAGACAGTTGCAAGTATGGACTGAAATTGAAGTTGGGGTAATTTCAGACTTCTTGTCAAAAAGGGGGATGGATTCGAGGTGGTAGGGCTGACCTGACACGACAACTCGAGTTGGTTTAAAGTAGAGTGAACGAGGGCCGGGGCTCAAGAAACTACACGCCGACCGGAAATGGACAAAGAGAGATAGGAAGATACGCAAAGCAAAAGTAATAACGACGGGGTCTTCCAGGATGTGGCAAGCAGGTCTCAATTAGGGGACATGTAATCTCTGTAGCATTTATAATAATGGAGACGGGCATGTTGTGATGGACGAGGTGACCTCTTTAAGGCTGTGACCCGGCCGAATGAGAAGAAGTGGAGGGGAACAAAAGCCTCTACGATGGCATAAAGTCAAGCGGTAACCGGGCTTATGGGGTCCCATATGAGTCAAAGAGATAATAGCTACTGCAGAACAGAGCCACGTACGAGCAAGACGACAAACATACCTGACACGCCATCCCCGCCCACACACACGCGCATGGGAGGGGAAACGAAGCAAATACGCTGCAAGAGCTGCAAAGACCCAACTGGCAGACTTGTAGGCTGCCGCGTGAAGGTGTGCACTGTGCAGTGTGGTGAGAGAAGAGTGGAATTGGAAGACAAAGACATGCAGATGACTAGAGAGACATGCAGATTTCCAGGAAGCCCGGTTGGTGTGGTTGCACTGCGGAATAAAAAGGCGACGGCCAACCAAGCAAATTAGCCTCATGGGTGGTGTCAAGCCATCGTCATCTTAGGGCTGACGAACCAAAGGGCCGCGATAGTCTATGTGCAGTGTACATCCGTATGCATTCGTATGGGGAGCCGCTTGGAATCCGCTTTTCTCGACAGAAGCAACTCATTGGCGGGAGAAGCAAGGTGACGCGTTTCCCGCTTTCAGGAAGCCAATATAGGGTGTTGCCGATGCGGAGATGGACATGGGAATGTCGGGAGCCAAGGCGCGGATCCGTATGGTACATACTCCGTACAGTTTTTGGTATGATGGTCAATGGCGAGACATGATGGCTGCTCTGGTGGACAACAAAGGGTTCAACGACCTCTTCATCGGACACTTGTAGAAGTTGTAGTTGTTGTAGCTGAGCCTCGCTCCGTCGTCGTTCTGGCCACCATGTCAGTCTGGGTGCTGGTGCTGATTCTGGGCATTTGCGGCGCTGCTGCGATTCTGGGCATTTCGCAGTCGACACCCCAAAGTAGTAAGTCTGGTGAGGCTCGATTCTCTTGTTGGGTCTGGTTCTGGTTCTGGTATGACTCTCCCGTCCGTCGTCTCCTTGTCGTGCAGGTTGCAGGTGCGAGTTCAGGCCAGCAGCTGTGTGAGCGTGAGAATAGACGAGGACGTGCGAGGACGTGTGGGGCCTCCTCCAGTCGCCCACTTACATATTATGTATTCATCTCAGTGAGTCAGTGAGTCTGACGAGGCGCCTGCCAGGTGCGCACAACGGCAATAGATCATGGATCCGTCCAACGAAAAGCGCTTAGTAATCACCAGGCTCCCTGGCGTCGTATGACAACCCCGTCAAATTACGGGAGCAATTCGATCGTTGACCGGTCATCGAAATCGTCCACAGTACAGACGCTTACCCGGTAATAGATTCTGCATTCCGAGACATTTCCCCAAAAGGACCTTCTCCTTGCCTCACGTCATCGCAACTCTCTTCTCGTGAAAGTACGGAATTGAAAAGGAAAGGGAAAAGAGACGAATACGATGCAAACACAGCAGGAGGTAAGCCGCAGGAGGGGTCAAGCATCGTGCCCGATTCCATCTTCGTGCCGTGGCGCTTCAGTCAATATACACAAGACTCTTCAGGCCCACAGAGACAACAACACGTCGTTCAGAAGTTGTCAGCCGGAACGAACAGAGTCCTCCCGTGTGTGTTCCTGGGCCTGAACTTCCTGCATCGTACCTAGTTCGCCGTTTCGTAGCTCAAGTGTTTGGTTTGCGTGTGGTTGTGTAGGCAGCCGAGTCTTGACAGCGCTCTGCGTACATCACTTTCGACATTGTGCAACGGGCTGGAATGGCATCACATCACATTGCCATCTCACTACCAGCACATCAACGAAACGCATTTCTTTGACCAAGCTCAAGTTTGGCTCCATTCAACTGAGTTGTTTACAGGAGGAAAGAAAAAGTACTAATAAACCCTTTAAAAACCCGGCGTAGCATAATACTACAGCAGACGTGTCTCTAGAACACCGAGTCGAGAGGAGGCAGGATCAAAAAGTAAATAGTAACATGAGCAACATACACATACTAGCGCCATCAAGGACCCCTTGCCACACCACGACGCTATACCTCGTCCTCGAGGAACTTGTAAGCAAACTTGAAGTCTGCTTTTCTTCGGTTCATCCTACATCGCAGTCAGTATTGTGGTATTGTGTTGTGCCGTGAAATTAATCCGCACTGTGTCCTGTCCCCGTTTTTGGGTCGGGAGGGGGATGGGAAAACGTACCATGTGCTTTCGTAGTCAAAGAATCGATACGTTCCTTGCTCAAACTCCTCGGTGATGTTCTTGGGCTCTTCGTGTCGTTGGAACCACGTTTGATATTGCTTGTGGAACCGCCAGCTTTGGTCTTTCAGTGCCTTGGCAGCATGGTATTGCTGAGATGTGCCCTGGCGGTAGTAGAAGATGTAGAATAGAGTATCGGTGTCTATTCTTGAGAACACGCGAGGGTCGTCAAAGAGAGGTAGCTGCTCGCGGGGGAAGCCTGACCCTGTTTGCGGCACCGGGTTGGCTGGTCGGTACGTTCTGGGGCTTCAATATCCGCCGTCTCTGGCAGCGACATTTGGCCGGCGTTCATCATTCGTAACGTGGATTGGGAAAGTGGATGCGCTTGCCGTTTTCTTGACATCTCATACGACTCGACAAGATCTTGCAGCGATGAAGGCAGGTGGTAAATGGACTCCTCCTCTGATTCCTCCTCTATCGGCTTTATGCCATTGGTGACACCATTTGTCTGACCTAAAAGACGAGGTGGTCAGCAGTGAGAAAAGAGGACGTAATTCCCATCGGGGGTGGCGAGGGCGCGTTTGGTGTGGGACCTTACCTGCTGGACTTTCTGCAGATTCGGCAGCGGTAGCAGCAGCCGGCTGCTTTCCTGCTACTTTTGATTTTTTCGATTGCCGCGTGGTAATGGGGATGTCGAATTCGGTTGGCGGTGTCGCTCTCGATTCCGTCTGTGACACGGGTTGGGCAGCGGTAGCCGCAGGAGAGTTGGTCGCGCTCGCCCTTGGATGCACTGGAGGTAAAGGCGATATGCCCACTGTTGAACCTGGTGGCGGCGGGAGTGGTGAAATGCCCACGTTGCCCTTGTCGCTTGCGGCAGCGGCAGCAGCGGCAGAAGCATACTTCAACCCTTCACCGGCAGGTCTCGCTGGTGCTGCAGCAGGCTTCATTCCCGTTCCACCTGGAGCACCGTTACCTATCGCAGATAAAGGTGTATGTAAAGTTGCCAGTGCGGGTAACGGTGACTTTGTTTGGGAGGATGTTCTTCGACCTGACGGGTCGGTTTCCTTCGGGACCTTCTTGGATGCTTTGGTCACCGATTCGGGTTCGGGTGTCATGTCCTCTTGCACGGATTGCGCATCTTGTGATGAGCCCTTCTCGTTGTCCTGAATCATGCCAAACACACCCTCGTCCTCTTCCAGGTCGAGCTCCTCGTACATGTCTTCGTCCTCCATGTAGTCCTCCGTCATGCCGTCCGAGACGTAGTATCGAATGTTCTCTTCCAATTCATTTACTTGCTCCGTCTCGACACCGCCATTTTCGAGAGATCTTCGTATGAGCTCAAGTTTCCCTTGATGCCATTTGTGTCGCTCTATTATACGCTCGATCTCAGCCATGCGTTCTGCTTTCGCCGTTTGGCTCTTGCCCTTCTTCATCGTCGCTTGTATCGATTCGCTTTCGGCCTCGAGTGCTTCGATCTGCTGCTCCAGCTCGTCGACCATGCTACTTAAGAACTCGCCAGCTTCGACCTTGGCCTGCTCTTTGGGATCTAATCTAGCGGCTGCTGATAGACCTTCTTTGGAGTAAGCCTTGGTTTTCATAGCTTTCTCGACTGCTTTGAATTTCTCCATTTGCTAGATAGTGAACATGGGCCAGTCAGTTTTTGTGACCTTTGGTAACAGAAGGGTATTGGCGGCTAGAATAATAGCTGGGCGAAATCGATTCATATCGTTTTCGTTCGGTTTCTTTGTTTTGGTGTGAGCACCTACCGTTTCGATTAGTTTGCGATGATCTAATAAAGGAGCCTTGTCCTTGATGTCATTGCTGGCAGCCCATGTTTTGATCTGATCGCGCAAGCGCTGGAGCTTCTTGATTTCGCGCTTGAGATTGTCCTCGAGCTTCTCCTTTTGTGCCGGATTGCTGGATTGCTCAATCTTCTCGTAGATGGCTTCGAATTCAGCTACCCCTTCGGCCACCTTTTGAAGCACTTGTCGACTTCTTGTTGCAATTTTCTCGCCGCCATGGTTCAAGTCAAGGAGAGCTGCCGAGATTCTCTCTCCGTGCTCCTGATTTCGTCCGTAACAGCTGTACAGCCTCAAGAATGACTCGAGCGTCGAGTGGCAGGTTTTTCTTCGCACCAGTCGCAAAAGAGGTGATTGGGGATTCGGGAAGGGCAGCTCGGTCGCGCACGTTGTGTTGATGAGAGAAAGCACCTCGAGAGCAATAATTGGGCGCAGTGAGAAGCTGTGGCAGGGGTTGCAAGTCAATGCAGGATGTGGATGGTGTCGCCTGCTCCAACAAGTCTGGGATGTGAGGTTGATCTCAATCGACGTGACAGATTGGGAGATGGCCAGGATAAGTCACCCAAAGGTGGCTAGCTAGCAGCTCCACTGTCTGTACCTGTGGAGGCAACACCATTAGGTGAGGCATGCTTGACTTCTACAAAAGGCATTCTAAAATATCGGGTGGTAAGTATTATTTCTAGTGGCTCTTCATTATAAAGCCATAATCATGCCAATTGTGTGTTTCTCTATTCTTCATAAACTCGAAGTGGTGGTTTTCTTGCGACTCAAATATTGTCTGCCTTATCTCACGGTACAAGTTGATGGAACAGAACTTGCTAGGCAAATACACGATAGACCAGGGGATCTCACATGACATGGGGACAGACCAACGCGTTCGGCCAGTCAGCCAATCCGTCGACAATGAGCAGAAGTCATTGGGCGCCGGCAACGGCCAAAATCAATCCACATCAACCTGACAAGTCTGCAATTCCCATAAAAATTCAGGTCCTGAGGCCGTAGGTACGTTTCCTGGACTTGCCTTTGAGAAATCTTCGAGGATACTTGGTCTTTCATTCTGCCGCAGATCCAGATGATGGCATTTGGCTTACCAAAATGAAAGGTGAGTGTAGCTTGTATGACCACCGGCATGCTCGGTGCCTAGACGTCGACTCCTCTCTGATAATGTTATCTGTTTCTCTCTATTCTGTAGCCATCATTCAGAGGGTGCTCTCGGCATCCGTGACCGTTGACAAGGAAGTCATTTCGTCTATTGGGCGAGGAGTACTTGTCTTTGCTGCCGTAGCACCAGGCGACTCGGAGAAGGAGGCTCAGAAAATAGCCAACAAAGTCATAAAAATGAAGCTATGGGATGACGAGAACGGCGGTAGGGTATGTACGCATGCTTTACTCATTCTTCATCTCAAGTTGTTTGCATTATCCTGCTGGGCACTGCTGATTATTGCGCAGTGGAAGAAGAGCGTAATGGACATCAATGGGGAAGTGCTCTGCGGTATGCTCATCATCGAAGCTGGGACCTGGCGACATATTTTCTGACGACCTTGTGACATAGTCTCACAGTTCACCCTTCTTGCACAAACCAAAAGGGAACCAAGCCAGACTTTCATGGCGCAGCGTCCCCAGACGAAGCCAGCCGGCTGTACCGATATTTTGTCGACAGAGTAAAGGAAGGCTATCAAGCGGAACGAGTGAAGGACGGAGGTTTCAGGCCATGATGGAGGTGGCTTTGGTGAATGATGGACCGGTAAGCTGATACGTGCCTGTGTCTCGGATGCTGGCTGGCAGTGGTTGACAAACGGCAGGTTACTCTTGAACTGCAGGCAGGGAATCCGAGCGGCGGCTCAAGCGAAGCGGCAAGCTGAGTGGAGAAGATCAAACGGCAAGCATGAAAACATCCATCGCGTTCATGCTCACGGGCAAGCCCTATTATAGTAGACCAGGACTATGCATTGGCAGCGCATGGAAATGAGCATGTGTACTCCATAATGAGCATACACATATCTCGGCATGGCGACGTTCGTTTCTGGATGTGATACGCGGCGAGATGAGTGCGTACAATGCTCGGTACCGTAATCCGTACACGAGCTCTTTCATAACTCACAACAAGCAAGACCAATGGTTGATGCACATGGCCAGTCGTGCGTGCAAGCTCATCAATGCCGTGGGTGGTCACTGGTGGGTGTGTCACGCATTCTTCTCACTGATCAGGATCAGGGAGCTAGAAACTTCCACCACTCGAAGCGACGAACCCCACCATCGCACATCAGCACCCGCATCCGTTATCCGTTATTATCCTCACCTCGTGCCTCTCTGCCTCTCTGCCTCTCTGCTTGCCGGCGTCAGCTCGCATCCATTGTCTTTGTCGCCAATCCGTGCCAGACGCCTCATCCCTCGGTCGTACGCGAAACAAGCGCATTCATTCAGCAGAACCCGTAAGTCCAACTCTTCAACTCTCCTCAATGTCATCTTTGAGGACCTGCATTGCCTGGTTTAGACACCCTTGGTCGATTGTGTCACTCGTCACTCGTCGCTCATCACCCCCCTTCCTCTTGCCTCTTTTCACAGCTGCACCTCACGATCCCGAGAGGCCCATCCTTGTACTTTGATTGCTAAGTCTTTGCAACTGGTCTCACTAACCAGGATACCCCGTATGGCCCCAAACGCAGGCCCCTCCCTTCCATTGCGACGTTTTCGTACAAACTGTGCTGACTGACATGTCTCTTTTTGACCCTCCAGCTTATCTGCGCTGTCCCACAGCTGTGCTCGGTTTCTTCTTCTTCTTTCTAATTCTTTTTGAAAAGGAATAAAAACTAAGAGCAAGATCTATACCAACACAAAACGTTGCGTTTCTTCTCTCGGCCTTTCTTCCAAGATACCATAGACCATTGAAATTGTTTCATATCCTGCCACGCTTTTTTGATCTATTCCACTTTGACCTTTTTCCGAGACACCACCAAACCACACAAGAAGTCACAATGGCAACTGAGACTCCAAACCGACCTCGTGTCTTCTTCGACATCTCCATTGGCGGCAAGCCAGCTGGCCGCATCACCATGGAGCTTTACTCCGACCTGGTGCCCAAGACGGTTGAGAACTTCCGTTGCCTCTGCACTGGCGAGAAGGGAGTCGGCAAGTCTGGCAAGCCTCTTCACTACAAGGGCTCTGTCTTCCACCGCGTAATTAAGCAGTTTATGATTCAGGGTGGTGACTTCACCGCTGGCGACGGCACTGGCGGCGAGTCTATCTACGGTAGCAAGTTCGAAGACGAGGCCTTTCCCCTGAAGCACGAGAAGCCGTTCTTGCTGTCCATGGCCAACGCAGGACCCAGTTAGTCGAGGATGTTCTCCTTTGCAATCAAAATATTGCCGTTACTAACACAATGCCACCTAAAAACAGACACCAACGGCTCTCAATTCTTCATCACCACAGTTCCCACCCCCATCTGGATGACAAGCACGTCGTGTTTGGCGAAGTCCTCAACGGCAAGTCCATTGTCCGTCAGATTGAGAACCTCAAAACCGAAGCGGGCGACAAGCCCGCGAAGGAAGCCCTCATCGCCAACTGTGGTCAACTCACGGGTCAAGAGGCCCTCCAAGCCGATGTCAATGCGCCCGACGAGATGGGCGACCCGCACCAGGACTACCCCGAAGACGTCTCAGGCGAGCTGGACGCCAAGACCATTCTCAAAATCGCCACAGACTGCAAGGACTTTGGCAACAAGGCCTTCAAAGAAGGTCGACTAGACGTCGGTGTTGGAAAGTACGAAAAGGGCCTCCGGTACCTCAACGAAGATCCCGACCTCGACAACGAACCCGCCTCGACGAAGCAGTCCCTTGATGCTCTGCGCTTCTCTCTCAACAATAACGCCGCCCTTCTGAGCATCAAGCTCGAGGCCTGGGACGACGTCATCCGCTACGCCACCTCTGCGTTGGCCGTCCCCGGCTCCTCCGACGCCGATAGAGCAAAGGCCCTCTACCGCAGGGGTGTAGCCCATTCCCGCGGCACCAAAGATGAGGATAGCGCCCTGGCGGACCTCGAGGCCGCGCACAAGCTGGCCCCCAACGATGGACTCGTCAGCAGTACGCTCAGCAGTGTCAAGGCCCAGGTGACGGCCAAGGTGGCCAAGGAGAAGGCCGCCTTCAAGAAGTTCTTTTCTTGAGCGATTTTTTCTTACAACAATATAAAACACAACAAAACAAGCCAAGTCTTAGTTCATATGTAGATGGATGTAATTCTGATAGATTGGCCGGGGTGCGGATCATGAACCTTGCCATGACAACCTTGTTCCAAACGTTCCATCTCACTCTATTATCGTGTGGTGCTGAAAACCGAAGAGGATTCTTGTTTCGATGAGCATAAGCTATGTTAGTGAATGCCATTCCATTCGTGAAGTTAAGCCAAATTTGCTTTATTCAGTCATGAATCCGTACGTTTACGTGAGTGCCATGACTAGTTTCCCCATGGTCAAGTGATAAGAACAAGGTGTGTTGATGCCCTCTTCCGGCATCTAGTTATGGAGATGCAAGTGGCGCCCCAGGGGACATGACATGATGAATTCCGCATATCAACATATTTGAACGTACATCGAGAGTAATAAGTGATGGTGTGCATCTTGAAAAAACCTGCGAGGTTAGTGCGCATGGGGTCCAGATTGGGACGAACGGATCACGGGACGGAATTCTTCGAACATTCGATATCCACGAACTCTTTGTTGTTCACGGGCACATTCACCCTTACCTTACATTGGCACTGTATGTACACCGAGAATGGCCACATGTTGAGAAAAAAAAAGGTGCATATTTCGTCCACCCGTCCATTCAATGTATACCATGCTCTTTCTCTCCACCCTTTTGGTATAGAAATACTATGAAATGAAGAACGAGAAAAGAACTACCCCAAAGAACGCTAGCCGCCTGCTGTGTTTCCAGAATAAAAAGGATCCGCTTCACCATGACTTCTAGGCACCGATGCCGATGAAACAGAAAAAGACGTCATATCGAAAATAAAAAGGGGTTTCCCTCAAGACCGAAAAAAAGAAAAAAAAAGAAAAAAAAAGGATGCAAACAGCCGGCCCAAAGGCCATCTATCTATGTCCCTTTGCGTCGGGGCTTTCGGCTCGCCCACCTATCCTCATGATGCCATTCAAGATGGTTCGGCCGACCTTTCCGTTTTTACTCTTGGTGCTTCGTTCCATGCCACTTTCTTGGCGTAGACCGCTGGCTCTTCTTGTTTCTAGCCCGTCTCTTCCCCGGCGCCATTCTTTGCTGCGCCGGCGAGATAATGTTGTTTCGCCGTCGCTGCCAGAACTACCAGGTGGCCGATCACCATCGTTGGCTATCGCGGGAAAAGAGTATGGCACGCTGAGGGACTCGATGAGGGTGGCTTGCTCGAGAGATTCGGCGAGTTGATCCGCGACACCCCTTGAAGCGGCTTTGGCGGCTCGCGTTCGTTCCACCTGGGCTAGGCAGGCATCGGCTCGTTTTTGTAGCCCCACACACAGCTCGTTGAAGATGAGCAGTTCGCGGTCCGCTTGGCCCCTTCGGACATCCTCGGGCCCTGCATCTACCCAGAGCCTGACCAGGCTGGCCAAACTTCTGGCATGGTCAATCAAATAGGGCAAGCTGGGGAACCCTTCCTTGGCTGTTGGGCCCAAGCGGCCTAGCATGGTGATGGGCGTACTGTAGGCAGCCGGAGCGGTCCTCAAGCCACCGCGTTCGGCCGGGATCCCGCACACCTGGTCGATGTAGTCTCGGAAGACGGGTCGCTGTGTGGTGAGAAATCGATTCATGGGCTCCATCCACTCTTCGCGCTTGCCGAACGTGGACATGTTGGACATCTTTGTAGCACTTTGGCAATCAATGTCAACGTTCGTTGCGCGCGTGGGCGAGGGTGGTCGCGCAAGAGGCCAAAGAGCTTAGGTGACAGGATGGCGGGACAGATGAAGCGTAGGAAGAGAAACCCAGAAACGGCAGTATAGGTGACAGTTCGGAGAAAGTCACCATAGCGATCCTCTGCCACCGCTCGAATGTACTTGAGGATATGTCTCAAGTCGCCTGGCAACGAGAGCGCCGACTCGGCGATGCAGCGCCAGACTTGGGTGGTGAAGTGGATCAAACGGTGCCAACGCTGGTCCATGTCGGCGCTGCCGGCGTGAGGGAGTCTGCTCGTGTCGACTTCGCAGTCTGGGTTCAGCTCGTTGATCTCGGTGATCTTGTCTTGAAGAACCTCTTCTAGATATTCCATCCCCAAGCGGCGCATGTGGAATTCCAAAGATTGTGTCAACAACGTGTTGCCTCGAAAGAGGAGATTGGCTTCACCAGCAAGAGACTTGCCCATGTCTCTTACGAGTAGCTCGCGATCACTAGCAGACTCGATTGACTCGCTGGACTTGAGGCGACTGCTGAAGCGGAACTTCTTGATGGACGTTTGGCTACCAAAGCCGTCGATTTCATCCTCCACCAGGGCCATCAACCAGTCACCAGCCTTGCCAGACGCCTGGAAGATGTTGAGAAAGATCTCGGAGAGGCGGCGGAGCTGACCGGGTAGGGACGCCGAGATCATGGTGGTGAGACCCGAGGGGAACCGGTGTAGAGTCTCAGAGAGCGGCTCATACTCCTTGGACAGCAGTGCTATTTGCTCCGCGTGCGAGATCTTGATGAGCATTGACCCGATTGTCAGTTGTCTGTCATCCAAGATCTGTAGCCAATCTTCGTGGTCCTTCCCTCGCTGGAGCTTATCCACGGCGATGTGAACTGTGCCATACAAATGCTCTTGCGTTGCTCCGAGCCGTCCGCCAGCACCGGCGTCAGGCGCAGCTCCAGCGACATCAGGCGTACCATCTGTACGCTTCAACACGACAGAAACCTCCTGCACTGTGTGTGGTAGATCGGCAAATTCGCAGTCTTCCTCCAGTAAGGGTTCTTGGTTGCCTGCTTCGTCATTGTTCTGGCCCGCACTTCCCCATCAAGAATAACTTCGGCCACATAATTGCCAATCAGGGGATCCTGCTGCTCGGCCCGGGAGAGTTTTTCATGTGGTAGCACGTCTAGTCCCGAGGGACGCGCTCTAACTTTTGCTTCCGTTACTCGCACACCAATAGTCTTTTCTATTCGAAATGTTTCTCCATCGTTTATCTCTTCCTCCAAGTCGGCCACCTCCTGGATCGAGTCTCGGTCGTTGAAGTCTAGTTTATACAGCTCCGGCAAAGCAAAGGCTCGCAGTAGAACAAACCACACTTCAAACTGTACCCGATTGTCCAGTGCAAGGTAGACGGGACGGAAGATTGAAAGCCGTGTGGCTGTGCTGGCGTATATGGGAAAGATGGCAAGACAGAAGTCTTCATCCAAGACAGTGTGGTCCAACTGCTGGATGGCACACCGCGACAACTGCGACAGGTGAATTACGCACAGGCAGGAGTTGTCGTTCTCCACCAGAAGTTTCAACTCGCCATTGTCCTGGAGAATGCTGGAAATTCGCCTCCACGATGCGCCAGGTGATGACGAGTCTCGTGTGGACGACCGTTGAACCAAGTCGTTGGCGGAACCAGTGGGCCCTTTGTCCCAAAGCATGACATTGCCGACCTTGATGATGGATGCAGCTTTGGATCCGTCAGCAGATGCACCTGGTTCGTTGATGCCCGGCCCGACAATGCTGGCAGGGTTGGTGGCCCCTCCAGCACCGTCTTGAGCCTTGACAGCTGGGGGTCTTGTCTGTTGCCAACACAAGAAGGCTGCCAGCCACAGGTTCCATTCTTCATGGGCCAGCGGTCGGAGGTACATTTCCATCGTCGGGCCATTTGCAACGAGCTCGAGGCATTCCCTGCCGTCATCGGGGTGTTTGACGGGGAGAACGATACAGCCGCGCAAGTCGGATATGAGCGTCGCGAAGAACGGTCCATCCTGACCCGAGTTGAACATGAGGCAGCCCTTCTCGTCGTCGATGTAGGCAACACCGCTGTGCCAAGTCTTGGCACCAGCGTCTGACTGATACTCGATATCACCGCGCATTCGGCCTCCGAGTGTCTTCATCAACATGATCAATTTCGTGGGCTCCGGAGTATCTATGGGCAAGGGGAAAGAATCGACGCAAGGGGACGGCGCTGGTACGGGAGAGGAGGGGCGAGACGCTTGTCGCTTCAAAAGACGTTTGCTGGTCTTCCTCTCCTTGTCCTTGTCCTTGGACCTGGAAGGTGTAGGCGGTGTGTAAGGCTCTTGAAATCGGCTGTTGGCGGTCGATGAGTAACTGTTTGCTTCTATTGTCGGCACCGGCGATCTTTGCTCGTCGAGTAGCGCTTGGGACGTAGAGGAGCTGATACTGCAAACTCTGTGTCTCTGATCAACCACTACAGGTGCAGTTCGTTGTACCGACACGGCCGCGTCCAGCGTCCTTGTTCGAGGTCGAACACCACCAGCACCAGGGCTTCTGTGCTGCTGCATTTGAGCCGCCGGCTGAGACAGGGCCTGAGGCGAAACAGGAGCCCCGGGCGTTGTAGCCGTCGTTGACGTTGTTGCTGTCACTGCCGAGCGACGTATTTCTCCGCCACACTCGTCGAAATCCGCGTTGAAGACTACGCCTTGTCGTCTACTTGTACTTGCTGCCATGCCAATCGTCGAGCCTTGAAGCTGGTGGTCACGGAGCAATGACGTTGGCGCAGCGGCTGGGGTTCTCGTTGAAACGTCGCCAGCAAAAGCACTGGCGCCTGGACTCCTCACATCAGATGCATCATCAGGCGTAACAGAACGCAAAGGACCGGCCGAATCGGTGGGGTTTGGTCTGAATGCAGACCGCGGAGTCGATGCTGCTATAATGGCCGCTGCAGAGAGAGGATGGTCGGAGCCATCACGCGGTGTTTTCGTCGGCGGCGAGGAGGTGGAACGGTAGGGTGAGAGGGGCTTTGCAGCTGTTCCCTCGCCCGTGGTTGTCGGTTGGCTGCAGAGTCACTAATGACCCCAGTAGATGTCGGTATTTGGGGCTTCATGTCTGATGGTGGCATGACTATGCCATTTCCTGCTTTGAATCAACGTTTTAGAAATACATTGAGAGCTTAATGCGCTCGAGAGCCGCGAGGGCCAGGACGTTCCCCGTTGAAGTCAGAGTCAGATGCTGCGGACTGCCGACTACTGACAGATTGTGTGTTTGCTTTGAAGGGGCGATCAGTTTGCACAATTCTTTGAGCGCGGATGGCACCATCGGCAAGGAGTTGATCCCAGCGTTCTGTATGGGCAAAATCAAAGGCGATATGCTGAAGATGGTCTGGCCAGCGTCTTGGCGGAAGTGACTCGCGGGGGGAGTCGACAGCGTCCGGGACAATGAGCTTGTTTCTGGAAGCTCAAGGTGTTCGAGAGCAGTGCTATGCAAATCTACCGCTTGATAGTAGCATGCGTAGCTTGACTGCGATATGTCGCGGGTATCTGAAGCTGTGATGGAGGGGGTCAAAGAGAGAGATTGGCGAGCTATCCGGAAATGTGGATAGGTGGATGGATTGATCTGATCTGACAGCGACAAGGCCGGCAATCGGGCAATGGGGCCAAAGGTAAGAAGAAAGAATCGGAAAGAATCAGTCCGCCGATGAGACAAACAACCGACACTAGTTGGCTAGAAGAGAAACGTGGAATGCTTTTCCCGGGACTGTCCAGGGCTAGCAAAGGTAGCTATGTACTACGTAGAGTCCCAAGCGTCTCGAAAGAAGCTCGTGCCTGCAATGGGCACAGACGAGTCAAATCGGGCGGAGTAAGACTGATGTGTCAGCTGCAGACTCGCAGGGTCGGCACGGCTGAATGTGAAGAGGTTCAACGGCCGGGATCTTCGGCAGCGGGAACAGCAAGATGTCTGGGGATGGGTGTCGGTGTCGGTGTCGGTGACGGTGACGGTGACGGTGAAGGTGACGGTGACGGTAGTTGAATTGCGAACGAAAGTGAGAAGGGTGGGGGCAGTCGGGCACTTGGCAATTAGCATTATTAGTACGTCCGTACGGACCGTATTAGGTGGTGCTGCAGATCGGGCTCGCGGTCTGCATATCCAGATAGGGACGACAGCCCTGCCCATCTGCTATGACGGGACAGGGCCGGGCAGCAAGAAGGCAAGAAGGCAAGAAGGATCAGACAAGATGACAAGAAGGACCAGGCATGCATGGTGCGCGGGATCAGCGGGGTCCGGCCTCTGTCTGGCAATGCGGTCTATGTAGTCCGTACTGTCCGTAATAATAATACAGTGGGTGTACAGCACCGCCAGTTGAGAGAAACAGGCGGCCAATATTGTACATAACAGAACGGGCGGGCGGAAGCAAGCCTGAGGCAGCTTGTTGGGAAGGCGGCTGGACCCTGGTCAATAAATAAAATAAAATAAAATAAAATAAAATAAAATAAAATAAAATAAAATAAAATAAAATAAAATAAAATAAAATAAAATAAAATAAAATAAAATAAAATGGTCTGGTCTAATCCGTACGGATCCGTACTCACCCTCGTCCCTGTGGCACAAGGTGGCGCAGCCGTCTCAGAGTTTCTCACCTCATCTCATCTCCTCTTGTGATACACCAATGGGGCGGTATGCGTCACGCTTACCAACCGTGAATGGAGGTCTGACTTCTGTGACGCTTTCTGTCCATCCTTGCCCATGGAAGGAAGCCTTCGATTTTTTCCTCGTATCGGGGGTCCACGATAAAAGAGGTTGGGGGCACACGTCGAAATGGAAGCATTCTAGACTTGCCGTCGCGTGCTATCCGCACCTCATCTGCCCTTCTCGTCTCCGCGGCGCGGAGTTGACTGCCGGCCCCCGAGAACCGGGTATTGCGAACCAATTTGCCGGGCTCGCATCGATCCCTGATGCTTGTTCCGCATGCTGCCGGCCGGCTTTGGAAACCAACAACGTCCAGGGAGACTTGTCGAGAAGGAGAGGAGAAACGTGAGCGTGTTATGTACATATGTAGTGTGACCACCTGATGGGGAAATGTCCATGCTTTCCTGACACCACTTGAGGTCGCTCTTGATTCACTTCTTCTGGTCTATCCTGGCCCGACGGCTGGGAAAAGCTCGCTATTCCCTGTCTAAGAATCCCCTCCCCAATCCTGCACAGTCGCCGAACTCCTGGGTGGAGGAGATATATGCAATGTTCCTTGACTCCTTACCAGCTACCTAGGTAGTGTAGCTGCCTAGCTGGCTGTTCTGCCTCTGTCTGATCCTGGATGTGGTCCAGTTCCAGTTCTCATCATCTCCCTGCTCCTACTCGTGATTGCAACTATTCTCGGTTGTCGCTTACGCAAATCGGCTCGCCTGGTGGTTGAATCATCATGTCTGACGACAGGGTGGGGGAAATCAGTCAGGGCCAATTGAATTACAGGATCTTGCCGAGAATCTAAATGTCACTTCATGTCAGACATATGCGACACAGGTCATTGGACAAGGGGCATGATTTTCTCTTCATCAATTTTTAAATAAAATTGCCGATTGCCATGGCGGAAGACCCCATCGAGTTCGCATCGCCGCTCGCGTAGCTTTGTTGGGATTCCCGAAGCAAATTTTGAGAACAAAAGCCGCAGGACTGATCTGATAGCTCTCCTTGTGGGCTTCCTTCAACCGCAGGTACGAGGCACCCAGTTCGCCGACGGCAGGTACAAGGCACCCAATTCGCCGACTGAGAAAAACGCCTTCTTCTGTGCTTTGTCACACTCACACTCTTCTCTTACGTCTCGTTGGTTGAATAATTCTCCGAATCACGCAGGCAGTAAGCTCTGAACGTCAAGTGGGGTGTGTTGATATCCCCAGTCATTATTATTGATGGCAACAGCCCTTGCTAGCTTTGGCTATTGGTGTCTGATTTGTCCAAGGCGTAGGGGAAAGGGGTTCTCGCCATGTTGATGAGGCGCGCCGAGAAGCAAGTTGGCTGTCATCTGTTATTGCGTAACAAGGTCTACCTCTGAGTTGCTGTAATTGTTCTTGTGTATTAGTACTCCGTACTGTGGTCAAACAAGACGAAGGGGACCCATGAACCATGAACCATGAACCATGAACCCTTTCGGGGAACAGGACAGAAATGGTGTCCTCATGTCATGTCATGCGTGAACCAGGCCCGAGTCAGATTTCCCGAATGCAGCGGGTCCAGCCGACTGAGCACTGTCAACAACACACATATGCTCATCCCGCCACAATAACGAAACTAAAGTACATACATAGAAAGAACGGGTAGGGTTGGTTCGGCTCGCGTCAGACACCGACCGATGAGACGGAGCTGACGCCTGGACCCCAACCCGTGCAGGGATTGAAGTTTTGAATCAAATGACCGATACGAGAAACCTGGATGATGAAGATGAACCGAATTATCCGCAAACGGCAACGGCATTCCGAGCTCCCTTCGCAACGTACCATCGAGCAGCAAAATAGTAGCTCATCATTGCAGCTATACCTACCTATACGTGGTGGACGGAATGGCGTGCCTATTCAGGTAGGTATCCCGTCTTTGCCCATGGATCGCAATTACCGCGTCTTGCAAATCTCGACGCCGGCACTGAACCCGAACACCTGATCCTGGTCCGCTATATGATATATGATATATGATAATAACAAGCCGCTGTTCAGCCCCCCCGGCTGTTCTGGCAAGCCGGTAGGGTTCGCTACTTGATCTTGCTAATTGTATGTTGCTCATGGGTTTGAGTGGTGAGTGGTGCACTAGTTTATGATATTCTTGGGTGGGCTTTTCAACCATTCGCAACAGAACATGTTGGGGAGAATGCACAGGTCCTGGCTGGTTGGTATGCTTGTCTATGTGAATGTGGAAGTGAGTATCCCGCTTGGCAGGCACGTTTGCTTGATCAGTGCAACTAACTGTCATTTTTTGACCTTTTTTAATTCCATCAACGGGCATTATACCCCGGCTAACTTGGTCATGCAAATGACATTCCACATCTCAAGCTCGCGTTACGAGCGCGTCTCCGCGACCATGTCAAACATGCTCTGTCTCGTTATCGATTGATACTGAATCGCATACGACATCGTCATGATTCCTACTCCACGACCACTCTCCTCCGGGAGGACCCTCTGTTTAACACTATAAGCTCAAGAAACGGGCAAAGCAGGGCAAAGCAAAACAGCACGAATCCCGTAAGTGTTCAACAAGTCTCCCCTTCGTATTGACTTCCTATTCACAAAAGCTGATGCGTCCTTGTTTCCGAAGGCCTTCAACATCAACAAAACAGATAAAAATTTGTGCAAAGTGCCTAACATTTGTAACTTGCTTCGACGCCAACAGAACTAAAAAGGTTTCTTCCAACTCCCGATTGCCCAAACATGTCGCAGAGTTGCCCACGCGTACCGCATGCATGCCCCTGATAGATGAAATAAAAAGCGAGTAAAGAGTTATTTGAGAAGAAAGAATGCATATATCCCTTAGTCCCCGGGTAGTAGACGTGATGTGGGAAAATAAAAAGACGAAAGACATGCACATAAGCAAATGTTTGATTTCGTTTTTGGGTGGTGTCCATGTCAGTTCTAGCGAGAGCAAGGCCCGTCTGTTGGGCTTGTAGGGGTGCTTCTGAAGCTGCTCAAATCGGTACTGCCGGTTCGTCTTAGAGCTTGTCGCATCGTCTCAATGTTGAGGTCACCTCCTGGAGCCGCCAGATTCTGCCCAGACTTAGGGCTGCCGATCGGCATTCGCAGCGGGCTCATTTCAACACCTTTCATGCTACCAGGGTTGCTCGTTGGTGGGCTCGTCCCCTGTCCCGGGCTTGACACTGGAGACCGAATCGGTGATGGAGATCGGTTCATGGCAGCCGAGGGAAGCGAGGTAAGTCCGGCCATGTGGATGCTATCCCTAGAGCCTACTGTGCCAATCTGGGTGCTATGCTCGGACTGGACCACATCTGCAAATGAAATGAACGATAACCGCCGTACATCAGCGGATTCGAGAGAGCCGTAGTTGGATGCGGTATCAGGGGATGTCCCACGCGATCGGCAAACGAAGCCAGTTCGGCGGCCCATTCAGAGGCCATCTGGTCAAATGGTGACGTGGCACCGCCCGAGGCTCCTGTGACAGTAACCGAAGCAGGCTGGTGCGACGTGTGTGTGACGATTTCCACAGCATCGGGATCGAGCTTCTCGTTAGTAATGGCCTCCGAGGCATCGTCAAGCACGGGAGGGATGTAATTCTCGGTTTGGATGTGCGTGGGGATCGCTGGAGAGCTTGGCTTCAGCACAGTACTGTCTTGTACATCTCTCTCGAAAATTTGGGAACCGCCGGGCGATGAGACTCTTGGCGAGTTGGAGAGAGCCCTAGTCGGCGAGGAAGGATACACAGACACAGCATGCTCGCCAGTGGGTGCTCGCGTGGGTGACTTGGTCGTTCTCGAAGTTGTTGTGGATGCGTGAGACGCTTGTGATGCATCGGGCGGCGTGGTATCATTGGCATCAGTCTGCGACCTCAATTTGCTATCCTCCTTTTTCTTGCCGAAACCAAAAGAGACCGCTTCTTGCCCTTGCTGCTCTTCTGGCTGCTGTCCATGGTGGAATGGAATGCGTTGTCCCCGACAGCTCTCGGAGCAGTATCGTCAACGCTGTTGGCGACGTCACTACCCCCGGTACACGCTCTCCTCTTTAGATTTGGAGATTCAGCAAGGCTCATAGCAGACCTGCCAGCCAGTCGACACAGACGAAGCGGAAATAAGAAAAGATGCCGATGAGGGCAAAGCAGAGGTTGTGAGTAATGTGGAAGGTGCAGTAGCAGACCGGCCCCCTTGGGAGTTTTTTTTTCTTCCCTTTGGTAGTTGGAGCTGGGAGCTGGCAGGGGATGACGACAGTGCCGAGAGCTGGTCAACGCGTTGCACAAAGGCTGTCTTCGTATTTTTGGTCTCGGACGCAAGGCAGTGCTGGTGCAAAAATGGATGGATGCCAAGGGGCGCCGACAAGCGAGATTCAAGCTCGTCTCGCCATAAAAAGCCCCGTTCCTAGATAAGATGAGAAGCGAGGACGAAAGACTGGCGTGGTTTGACTTGCTCAGGTTGGATCAAAGCCCAGAGTCGAGGTGGACAGGAAAAGGAAGTAGTGCAGAAACAAGGCAGGGTGGGGCTTGGGCTGCTGGAAATTGGAGACAGGAGGAGACTGGAGTTGGCAGCCAACGACCCCTAATTCCAGACGTCCTCAAGGCCTGGGGCTGGAATGGCGAACGGCGGCCGCAGGGGCAAGGCCAGGTGGCAGACGGCATTGGCGGGCCCTGCTCCACTGGCAGCTGGCGGCCGGTTCGCAGCTGGTTCTGTAGTCTGAAACTCGATACTGGCATAAGGACACGACTACTCCGTAGGTGCTGCCACACTCGAATCAAACTTCGAGCCCCTCTCTACTCTTTTTTTCACTCGTCTTTGCATCCACACAAGCACCTCGACACACCTCGACCCCCACGTTGCCGGTCCAGAACATGACACCGCACCTGTGCGACTGTGACCCATTCCCTGATGAATCGCCTCTGGTTCTCGTGCTGCCATGTCATGATTTCACACAAAGAGGGGACCGAAACCTTGGACCTGGGATTGCAGTTTGCCCAGCAGTGTCCTTGGTATCAACGAGTGCGACGCGACTCGTGGGTGTAGATTGCCTTACTTCATGGGCACCTAAAAGAATTCCAGTGACTGACTATTTTGGTCAGAAGCCAGATAAATAAAGATCAAAGTCGAGACTGTGCTCCATTCATCAGCGGCAATCCCGGCTTTCTCAACATGTTGCTTGTGTCCCCTGTCCCAACTTGTGCCTCGCAGGTATGTGACGCCATCCTCCACTCACCTGCATCTACTACGGAGTACGGAGTACATATGAAAGCCATTTCTCTGGAGTGGCCGGCCCAACAGCATAATTCGACCAGTCTTGCATCACACACATCCCGACGCAAGGACGGAGCGGGGCGGGTGAGGTGCACCAACTGCTATGCTAGATGGTCGCTAGCAAGACGAATTCTAAAGTATGAAATGGACGAACCGCATGTCTAAACTGGCCCCGACCTCATGCAGATCAACCCTGGCCTTGAACGTGGTGAGAAAATATTTCAGCTGCTACCAACTGATGTTGGTTCGAATAAAGAATTGGGATTGAGGAAATGGTGGGCGTGTCTGCCAAGCCTGCAGGCGTCCGCAAAGATGCAAAGCTTCGACCTCAGCGTGCACAGTGAACCATCAGCCAGAGTCATGTCGCGGCAGATCTTCTGGTCTCTGCAGCCATCGTGATGCTTGGGATTACCCCTCCCTTATTATTGCGAGCGCAATCCACACTTCTGCATGCGAAACCCATGCTGATTTTCTTTGACGAGGTTTCTCAGGAGCAGGGGTGCGGTCTGTACGATGATATCACACGCCCAGCTGGATTTTCTCTGACTAGCCAGAGACTGACTAGCCACCAAATCTTGTGGTTTACATGCATGTACACATACATATGACATGACGACTTGTATTGAACGGGATGCAACAGCAAGGGGACCGGACCGACTTCTATTTTGGCTGACCGGGTTAATTAATATTTAACTTCTGTTACCATGGCGGTTCCACTACTATTGAAAGGGTGTATTAGATGAGAACGTATTCTAATGGCGTGGTATAAGTTATTTTATGCATGTACTGTCATCTCACGTCCACAGACAATATTGACCGAGGGAGCCAAAAAGCAATTGCTTGAGCGAAAATTGTCACGGTCCAAAACGCGGACCGCATGCATGGTTTTATACGTCTTTTTATATCTTGCGATCCATTTGTTCTCACGTCCATAGCAAACGGCTGGAGTACGAAGACTTCCTCAACACACTGAGGTTAATCTCGATGGATGACATTACGGGACTCACTCACATGCTAGATTCCGCCCCACCTCAAAGTACGTATGTAATTACACTCAACCCGTTCATCAGTCACATCATTGCTCTCAGCCCATTCGTTCGCCCCTTTTGAATGAAACAGTTCGACAAAGGGAAAGACAAATGTCCCAAAAATTCCATCATCACCGGCGCAGCACGCGGAATCGGCCGCGGCCTCATCCGCCACCTCTTATTCTCCCAACACATCTTCCTCATCGACTACGACGACAACGAGCTGCAGCACGCGGCGGGCCTTTGTTACAATCCCACACCCGCGGTGAGCACTTTGACACCGCACTGTGCAATCTACGAAGTGCATCTGAGATTCGAGACGCCGCGTACACAGGCGGCATATGTGGGTTATCGCTGGAGCAAATGACGCTCGAAGAGTGGAATAAAAGCGTTGAGGCGGATCTCACGGGACCGATGCTCATGACACAGGCTTGTCTGGGAATGCTGAGCGCCGCGAGGGGAAGTGTGATCAACATGTCGAGTACATACGATGGCGGGGATGAGTGAGCCAGGCATGCGGTGTCTTGCTGGAGGCGAGGGGCCGACGGGGAGTGAGATCATGCTCGCGGCAATCTTTACTGCAAACGCACCGACTGTGGCGCCAGGGTAGCCTGGTGGCAAGAAAAGGAGGGAGTGAACTGGCGTCGACGACACGAGGCTTCGAACTTCCCTACACGGGCTTCGCGGTCTAACAACAGCCATGTCGTCTTGGTGTCTGCCCTTTTGCAAGTACTGGCAGGGTGGCCGGCCGTGGAGGAGGAGCTGCGGATGGTGTCGAGAATCTGCTCGTCTGTTTCGATGTGCTCGCCCGGCCAGGCTTCCCCGATCCGAACGGGCTGGGGCGCAGCAGACACGATCACCTCCCTGCGGGCTTCGATGAGAATCTTCTTCTCGCGAGCCTTGTCTGTAACACACACTCCTGTGGCTCTGTCCTTCTCAAAGAACAAACGAGTCTTCAAGTCTGTTTGTTTATTCCATTCAACAAGATTCAGCACATGTCTATCATCGTCCACCAAGTCGGCCCATTGGTCGTGGAAACTTGCAGGCGTGACATTGCGCTGCTGGGGAGACCTGGGATAATACAGGCTGGCCAGAGCGGGAATTGTCTGAAGGCTCGGTACAACGGGTTCCCGGTACTTGCCGGCTTCGATCAAAGCCACGCTGTATGTAACCTGTTTCTGACAAGCGATAGCCCATGGCAGTGCCTGCTGTGCCCGCGCCCACGACAATCCAATCTAGTCAAATTGCAAAGGGCCGCGACCGCGTGGCCTTGGATTTTTCCTACACGACTTGAACTGACGCCATCGCCTTTGAAAATGGACGTGATGTATCTATTTCATGTCTGAAAGCTCGAGCGGACTTGGAGCCCTCCGAGTAAGGGGTCGCGCCGGGGACCGCAGGTACGAGTGCTGCGAAGAGGATGATTATATTGATGTTTGGCAGCATTTCTATTGCCCTGCTTCTCATTTCACTCGCTGCTTCTTGTTCCTTGTGCGGTAGATGGGAAAGGGGCATCACCCTATTTCTAGCCAAGTCCCGTTAGCATGTCTTTCTATCTGTCGGATCATGATTAGAATTCCAGACGACACGCTGCTATGTCTTGGGGCGCCGCATTCAATGGCTGTGGGTCCATGGAGGTATGTACATAGCTGATGAAGAGTTCAGGCGGTTGTTAGTACTCCGCACAGCGGCTATTTTGGACTGCGAAGCATTTGTGATGCGGTTGCACTCTAGTGCTGGTCTTGCTTTCGCGGGGATTTTTCGACCACGGGTGGATTCGTCCGAGTGTCCTTGGTCAGCTTTAGCACGGGAACGAGACGGCCAGTAAGAACCACCGATTAATTTTACATTTTCGTTCCGTTGCAATTGCAAATGTAAATAAATGGCAACTTTGTTTTGCGATATCGGGGCTGGGTGGAGAGATGCAGGGGAACCCTCATCTTGATCTGGTGGAACCTGTCCACGAGAGAGCTCTCATTGAGGCGCTCCACATCGGAGACATGACTTTCATGAAGAAACTAAAGAAAGCCTCGGTGTGACATGAGGTTGAAAGCAGACATTGTCGAGAAGGCGTCGAAAGCGTTTTCCAAAGCATAATGAACGCTACCCTGTAGCTTTGGTGGAAATCAAGTAATTATGACGACCTGATCCACAAGGGTCCGTCCTTGCCGCCACGACGAAGATTTGATCCGGCCCATTGTTTTTCAGTCCAGAGCTCTCGCAACTTGCAAGCCCATGTCCGCTGTCGACTTTCGGAGGCAAGCCAAGGATGCTCGAATGCCCCGGTTACCGAGCCCACACTTCGGTCTGGCTGCGGCGCCGAGACCGCCGCCCGAGGACACGACCTTGAACCTTTGTGTCCAAAACCAACGCGATCCCCTTATCCAGGTCGACTCGCAAACCTTGGCTCGGCTCGTCTTCAGTTGCGACACAAGCACTGCTGTCCGCATGTACGTCATCCAGGAACAGGAACGGGCTGGCAGCCTGCCCAAATAGCCGTTGTCTCATCTCTTCTTGCTTCCCCGTCCTGTCCGCTGACGAGCTTTGCTCTTTCCCCATACCCATTGCCAGATCTGCGCGCCTTCTGCAGTCTGTCGCACCTTCCCGCCTTGCAGTACGGAGACGGAGTAGGCCTCGGCATAATTAACGTCTCACCCGACAAAGGACAAATCCAATCCGCACAGCCGCCATCGCAGCCGCCATCGCAGCCGCTTCCCCCGGCGGGCGCCCACCAAGGAAGGCCCTGCTCCCAGGTCCCATCCCGAAACCCGACGAAAGCCCCGCGTTGCGCCGTCCCATTGTCGTGTCGTACAACGTGATTCGATAGAGCTCGCCTCCGTCTTTTTCGTTTGGCCCGGAATTCTCGCCCTTGGAATCTTCCAAAAAACTTCACCATGAACTCTGCCGCGAGACTTTTCTCATCCTCACTCCCCATCCGCCGTCTTCCCATCGCCTCTGTCCGCACCTCTACATCTCGATTTGTCCCGTCTTTTGGCGCCATCCGGACTTTCTCAGTCTCAGCTCACAACATGGCTTCCGCACGAAAGATCAGGGTCAAGAACCCTGTCGTAGAACTCGACGGTGATGAGATGACCCGAATCATCTGGCAGACCATCAAGGATAAATTCATCTACCCATACCTCGATATTGATCTCAAGTACTATGATCTTGGCCTCGAATACCGTGATGAGACCAATGACCAAGTCACCATTGACGCTGCGGAGGCTATCAAGAAGTACTCTGTTGGTGTCAAGTGTGCGACCATCACTCCCGATGAGGCCCGTGTTGAGGAATTCAAACTGAAGCAGAGTAAGTCTGATCCTGAGATCCTTCCCGGTCAAGGCACCGCATCTATCACAATTTTTTTTTTTCGGATTTTGAAAGGGCAGGTTTCTGACACGATACCTCTCCAGTGTGGCTCTCCCCAATGGCACCATCCGAAATGCCCTGGGCGGCACCGTGTTCCGTGAGCCTATTGTCATTCCTCGCATCCCGCGACTGGTTCCTGGTTGGGAGAAACCCATCATCATTGGACGTCATGCATTTGGTGACCAGTACCGTGCCAAGGATCTCGTTGCCCCTGGACCCGGCAAGCTGTCCATGGTCTACACCCCCGAGGGTGGTGAACCCCAGGAGATTGAGGTTTTCCAGTTCAAGAATGGTGGAGGCGTTGCCCAGACTCAGTACAACACTGATGAGTCTATCACGGGCTTCGCTCACGCTTCTTTCAAGCTAGCTTTGGACAAGACCCTTCCCTTGTACATGAGCACTAAGAATACCATCCTGAAGAAGTACGACGGTCGTTTCAAGGACATATTCCAGGAGATTTACGACACACAGTATAAGAAGGACTTTGAAGCCAAGAACATCTGGTACGAGCACCGTCTGATTGACGACATGGTTGCCCAGATGATCAAAAGCAAGGGTGGTTACATCATGGCCTTGAAGAGTAAGTCTTGCCACCTGTTCTCTCTCTCTCTAAGAAGAGGAAAGAAGAAAAAGGTAAACTCACTTGGGGACGAACCAAATGCTGACTTTCGGCCCCTTCAGACTACGATGGTGATGTCCAGTCCGACATTGTCGCTCAAGGCTTCGGTTCCCTCGGTCTCATGACTTCTGTTCTCATCACCCCCGATGGCAAGACCTTTGAGTCCGAGGCTGCTCACGGCACGGTCACGCGTCACTACCGTGAGCATCAAAGGGCAACGAGACCTCGACCAACCCCATTGCCTCCATCTTCGCCTGGACCCGCGGCCTCATTCAGCGCGGCAAGCTTGACAAGACTGCCGAGCTTATTGCATTTGCCGAGAGCCTCGAGCAGGCTTGTATCGACACGGTTGACAAGGACGGTGTCATGACGAAGGATTTGGCCCTGGCCTGCGGCAAGAACGAGCGCTCTGACTACGTCACCACCAACGAGTACCTCAACGCTGTCGAGCGCCGCATGAAGAACATTCTGAAGGTGAAGTTGTAGAAAGAAAAGTTGGCACACGAAGAACCAAAGTAGCGAAAACAAACAAAGCAAGGAAGGCAGTAAAGGGCGGAGGGGCGGGGGAAGCACAATATAGTGAGAGCACATAGGTAGACCTGGGCATTGAAAACAAGGAGTAGGATATGATGTCGGCCGCGTCTGATGAAGCATGTAGATTTGTTGTATAGCAATCATGACCGGAACCCACCAAGCAAGGACCAAATTTTTTGCGAATGCGTCCATGATTTCGTATCAAAATTGATGACTTGTTATACAATGATGAAAAAAAAAAAAAAAACCCCAATCAAGCTCCCCACGACGAAACCGTACATTTCAGGAATTTTTTAACACCAAAAAGCCATGCTTCAACGATTTCTCCTGTCCAACTCTTCTGTCAGCTCGCCCTTTCATTATATTGTTCTTTACAATTGACCGTCTTCGTGAGTGAAATATCCTCTTCCCGACTCCCGAATTGTGCCTGAAAACGCCGTCCCTAAGCCCCATCCAACACCCATCAAGCCAAACATCTGCTCCCTCCCTTCCCCGGATCATGACTACAAATCTTTCCTCACAGGGGTACTAGTCATCTCTCTTGGGAGTGTGCATCTCCTTCTTGCTCTTCCTCACGGCCGGGGAATCGATGTCGCTCTTTCTCTTCTTCTTGACAGGTCTACCGGTTGATCCGCCCGGTCTGTACCCGGGGTCATCGTCCCTCTTGCGTTTTCCTCCTCGGCCAAGGGGCGTTCCGAAGTCAGGGTCCTCGTCCATACTGGCGTCCCAGTCTGTGCGGTCGCGCTCAGCGGCTCGGGAGGCCATGCTGGCGCGTTTGCCGCGGCCGCGACTGCCGCCACGATCACCGCGAGAACCACGTGTTTTTTTGCCGCCGGTGTGGCCGGCTGCGTGGCCGTCGTCATCTCCGTCGTGGGCTTCGCCGTCCTGGAGAAAGATCTTGGGCGCGTGCTTGCGCAGCCAGTTGGTTACGCTGGTGGGATTCTTGAGATGCGGGTGCGTGAGGGGCTGGGAAGCAGGGTGGGCGCGAGGCGCGAGCGTGGGGATGTGCGTCTCGGGGTCGATGAAGCTGTCTATGTCGTGGATGTAGTTGTCTACGTCGTCGGCACAGAGGAAGCTGCCTGGGTAGGGTTCGCCCTCGGGAGCCGATAGGTCGGCTACGTAGGAGGACTTGGAGTCCTTGGCTGTGCTGTAGGGCGAGTGGGGATGTCCTCGAGGAGTTGGTCGAGATGCTTCATCGCAAGGTGCTTGTCGAGCGGGGGTACGTATTTCGACGACGCGGGCTTGAGGGAGACGTCTATTCGTTTGTCGAGGGGATCTGTGGCGAGTCGTTGATGTCGAGGAGGAGATCTAGGAGGCGGCTGGGGGTCGCGTTGGTCAGCTTTCATTCTGAGAACGGAACGGTTTTGGGGGTCGATGGGACATTGGGATTTGAGATTGATGCGAGGGCTTGGTGCGAGGGACGTACTCGTTCTCTACGGCCAGTCGTTTCACCGTCGCCGAGGCCTTGTCCTCCTTCTTGTGCAATTCTTCTCCTTCCTGCATCTTTTGATCAAACACGATGCGCATCTTGCGGTACTTCTTCTTCCATGATTTGTAGCCGCTTTTGCGATGGTCTGCCGCTTCCTCGGCTTTGATGGGCGATCCGTCCATGACTTTTGTGCAGGTCGGCGACGATGGCCAGATTTTGGCTATTTCGATCCTGGCGCAATTCAATGACCAGATGGGAAGGAAAATGAATAAATAATTAGAGGGAGATTGGGATCCGTTGCAATCGCTAGACGGCGAGTCCCGTCTTGGGCGAATGCCAGCCTCGACGCGGTGTTTGTAGCTTAGCCGTGTTTCGATCGACCCCTTGACTTTGAGAGAACGAATTGGACCTGACACTTTCTTGATGCGGGTGGGAGCTCGGTTGCGGAACGTGGTGGTTCGTTGGTGTGGGTGAATTGCGACAGGGAGGGAAATGAAATGCAGCGGACTGGACGGATGACGATGAAAGGAATTCGGGGCTGTTTTCGGGGCGTTGATGATGATGACGGGATGTCGTGAAGGGAGACGAGACAGGACTGGAGTTTACAGTCTAGGTTTTCGGAGCTGGTGGTGCGTGTCCCAAGCAAGTCCCGACAGCCTCGAATGCGCGGCGCATCGTGGCCCCTTGTTGGTTGGTCGACGCCCCATCATGAGTGAGCTGTTGTGGGCTTGCTGCTTCAAAGCGCACGCCGCCGTTTGTGCGGCCATTGCGCGTGTTGTTACACCTTTTCTTTTCTTCTCTTGTTGTTGTTGTTCTTGAATGAAAATGTGTCGTGTAATTCTGTCGACTCTTGCGAATAACGATAATAATGATGATGAGATGATGATTTTGCACTGGTAAAAATTATCATCCGTTCAATTTGTTCGTTGGCCGCAAAGTTGGCCACTTTTCATTCCACGTTGTATCTTCTTATGCTCCAGGTCACGGACATGGACTCCCATTTTGCTTCGAGCTAGCTATTTTCTACCAGCTGCTTGGTTTTATGAAGCAACTTCGTTGCCTAGCCTCTCCAGTTCTTCCTTTACAAACTCTCCAGCATTGACCAGCTCCGTGCTGCCATATACGATTCTCCTTCGGCCGCGGTCCTTGCTAGTCCGCTCCACCCACTCTTGCAGGTTGCCGTACTCCTCCATGCTCCCACCTCCCACGGTGAACACAACTGCTTCTGTGAATCCTTGACGTCGCTGACCGAAAGTTGCTGACTGTCCTGTGCCTTGCGAACCAGGCATGCCGCCCGGCGCGTTGGCTCCAGCCCCCGATCGGAGTGCGCTCGGCGGAGGCATGGTTCCGCGAGCATTTGAAGATCGCGGGTCGAAGTACAGATAGTTTTCCGTCTTGGCAATGGCAGATGACGATGCTGCGGATGGGTCCATGATGGATTCCACAATCTTGGTTACGGTAAGATCTCGGTCTGCCGGCAGGAAGTTCTTGACGCCAGAGATTAGAGATTCAAAGTTGGATGACAGTCCAGAAGGTACACCAGTCTCTTTCAGCCGGTCCGTTAGGCGGGTCGAAATGGACGAGAAACGACCGAATAGGTCAGATGATGAGGCTTGTTGGCCGGTATTGTTGTTTATGGTAGTAAGCTGTGTCATTTTGGTCGTGGCACGAACCCTATTTTTGTGGCAGTATGGTCAGTCAAGGATAATCATGTTTGATATACGTGTTATAATGAGTAGCACAATGCAAAACTCACTGTCGAACGTAGGGTAAGGATGAGACATTCGCCCCAGCGGCCTCAAGAGCTTTGGCGAATCCCTCAAAATCTGCCCGGCCGACCTCTTGCTCGGTACTGAGGAACCAGATGATGAATAATCGAAGCTTGTCCAGAGGCTCTTTGCCCTTGTTGTCGTCCTTGATGATTTCCATGACTTGTGCCTTGGTTTGCTTCATCACATTTTCTTCTAGCTGGAAGTAATTGTCAAGCTGTCGATCCTTGATGCCCGATAACAAGGCCGCCAAAATATTCATGTGCATGTCCAGAGTGCCCTTGCGCTCTCGCATCTCAGGTAGCAATGTTATCGCAGCCTTGAGATGCTGAGCACTTGCGCTCGTATCATTCTGTAAATCTTCCAAGTCAGAAACTCCAGTCTGTTTAGTAATAGCTGCAGTATCTTCCTTGTATTTTGTTAATTCGGCGTCAATGTCCTCGGCCACTTGGGGAAAGGGACTCCAGCATTCTTAGCCCAGAAGAAGTCGTTAGCGCTCAGATCGTACGACTTCTTGGTGCTTCCCTTGGCCGGGTTATTTTCTTCAACCGGTGTTTCGATGGTGATTCGGTTCAATTTCATGTTGAGTACATCGTGAACGAGGGATTGGTATGTCCAAGAATGCGACATCATTGGTATTAAGTCGACGTTGCGATCGAGCAGCACCAAGACGGGCCGAGAGCTCGGCGTATTCATGTTAGACGGCCGCGAGCTGGAGAAGAGGTTGTCTTTCGAGTTGAGTATGTGGTCTCGAAGTTTTCGATCTAAGCGAGCTGCGACCATTTCTGCAGCAGCCCCTTTGGGACAGCGGATGATGGGAATCGCTCCTGGCGCGGAGGTCAGTAGTTGAAAATAGCCGCGATTGCTCGGTAAAGCGTACCCATAGTGACGACGACACTGAAGAGACCGCTGACTATTCGGTCCACTACAGCCTCGAGCTCCTCATCGCTTGTTTTAGCGCTATTCAGAGCCCAGTATGTATGTGCTTGTTGCAAGCCCAGGCTGAACAGATCCGGCTCTGCAACGATAAAGTTGAGATATTGGTCAAACAGCTGCGCAATCTTTTCAGAGGTACCAGCAGTGGCTGTTTGTGTTGCAAAGTCTTCCAACAAAACTCGTGGGAGAGAATGCAAGAAATTAACATAGGCTGGCGAGTACAGGCCCTTCTGAAGATCGTTTGTAATGGCTCGCAGATTTTGCACGTTCGGTTCGAGCAGGTATATAACGGGGACATCGGGAATAGGGTTTCGGGGGTTCCAATGTGCCTTTTCAACAAACCCTCTGTTAGTGGCTTCCCATACTGTCAGCATGGATGTTAGGGAGACGTACATGTGCATGGTGATGCCCATTGACCGAAGGTCACTAACACGCAGAACGCTGCTTATGACGTCTCGTCCCAGATCATCAAACACCAGCACCTTCCAGATCGGATTGCCGTCGGCATCAAGTATGGGAGAAACAGGCGCAAGAAGCCCGTTGGCATTAGCATCGTCGGATTCACTAGCTTCAGGAACTTCATTTAGGTTGAGGATCTTCTTGAGCGAAGCTGACGAGAACAGTCAGAAAGTCAGAATAATTATGAGAGAGTTCAGATGGTTGAATATACCTATTTGTCGATCTCGTAAAGAATTGCCTTTGGTAGCCATTATTGCGAGCTGTGTGGTGTGAGCTGAATGGTGGTGGGGTGTTGAACGCAGCGAGGTTAGCTGTCCCAGTTGCCGAGCAAATTGACGCGGCCAATACAGTCGATCTGTAGCATTAATCGCAGCAATCTTCTTGCCGACCTGGTGGTTTAGTAGCTTCGGGACGCGTCTGAAGTGGCTGTATCAAGTCTCGGGCAAGAACATCGTCACATCAATATGCGCTTAACCTACTCGCCAAGGAGCTCCTTAGTATTACTTGACACTGACGACAGCAGTGGCCACAGTGTAATGGGTCTGGGCGCTTGGTTTGCGGGAACGGAGCGACTCAAATTCCGGGGCACCCTTTTGGCCAGTCTGGCGTCTGGGGCTCTGCTGGTCCGAGGTGATGCACGCCTTGGTGCCTGAACTATCTGGTCACAACAAAGGCAAACCCAGCCTGGCTACGACGTTCACCACACTTTTCAACCAGCATCGACTGACCTCCATCAAACATCTTGCCTCTTGCCATCTGCTGAGAATCGCGTTGCATCAGATTTTATCGGCAAGCTGTGGCGTCATCTGGATCTGCTACTAGTTCTTTCAACTCTCCAACCCAATTTCGACAGTTCGCCGTAATAACATCGCCATCTATTCGATCGCTAGGCTGTTGCATGATCGCTGGACCTCTCCGTAAAGCGCGTTCATTGCACCCGTAAACAGCGCAACAGAGAGGCGCATCATGCACAGCTCGGTTTCGTGACCGAAAATCGAAAGATTAAAAATCACTGTGGGTATGCTTAATCTTGACACCTAACAACCTCCCTTTCCCGCACAGAATATCATGTCTTGGTGGCGAGTTCTTCCCAAGCCAAAACTCTTCCCCTGAGCCTGTCGCCAGTATGAATGGAAGCAACGTCACCGACAATTCTGTATGATTCGGCTATTTTACATTAATGAGATGCCATGGTCTTTTTAATATGGCCCCTTTGAAGTCGCGATAGAATCGGACACGCCTAATCTCTCAGACCAGTTTAGAGAGAGGTCAAATGATGGAGATGACGGTCGGTCCCTGCAGAAGCAGCGCATCAGCCGTGGTGGCAATTTGAGAGGCACAAATTACCATGACATAGAACAAACATCACGTGTCCTTTGCCACACCTCACCGATTGGGTTGTCACTCAGGATAATGCGATTGTAAAGAAGAAGAAAAGAGAAAGAAATGGCATCTCAACACGGACATAAACAAGCCCTTGCGTGTTTAGCATCCAGGCCGGATGGTTGCACAGTTGTTGTCGAGAGTCTCCAGTTGATGGGACTTCTGATGTCACCTCACTGGTACCAACGCAGCTATGCAAGTCGAATAGCCGGGACAGCCTTTGACCTATTCGGAGCCTTTATGAATATGGCTCTTCTCTTCTTCTTCTTCCTCCTCCTCTTCTTTGGCCGTCACTCCTTTGCAGTCCAGAGCTGCTCACCCTTCGCCGCCATCTTCCCGTCCTCGTCGGTGTTGCAGATGGTGATCGTCACTCGACTTGGGTCGTGCATCAATCAACGAGATGATGGAGGACGATTGACGACAATTGGGGACTGGATGCCTGCCAATCCCCCTTACATTTCTTTCTCTTTTTCTATCATTCCCTCTTCTTGCTCATACGAGACCGTTATCAATGTTTTCAGGCTCAAAATTTCACCAACCTCTTCCAAAGAAAGCCACGACTAACCATTCCTTCTCTCTGCGCAGATTGTTCCGAGATCAACCCAATCCCTGCGCATCGTCTGTTTCTCGACTAGCGTCTGAAGTGGGACTAGCAACACCTACAGCCGACATTCAGCCGCTAACACAAGTTACTCACCGCGTTGGTTCCTTTGGTAAGTACTTCCCCCTCGCCCGCCCTTGTTCGGTGGCATGACCTCCATCCACCTACGGAGTACATAGGCGTCCCTTCCGCGCAGCAACCAATTAGCCCCACTTTGATTGCACGGTGCTGTCGCAGGCCGCTCTGTGTTGCTGCCATCGCCACAAACGCGCATTTCCCACCTCTCACTCTTCCTTGCCCTCATTGCCGTTGTTCGAATTTGTGGCCACACTCATCGCGCGCTCACCCGGGTTGGTGATGTTCGCTGACATGATTTGCTAGCTATAGACTCCTCACTCGTTGCTGTCGTCCATGAATAGTGCATGTTTGGGCAAAGACTAAACCATCACTTGAAATGCAGTCCTGGTCCGACGCGGGCCAGAACGGCACGGGCGGACCGGAATCATGGCAAGGAGGCTTCGCCTATGGAAGTCAGGATAACCAATTCGATCCTAATCAGGCCTGGTCGCAGCCTGTAAGCGCCCAGGCTGGCTCGTTTTCACATATGGCCAGTCACCAAGATGGTCACTCGTCAAACTTCTTCAACCCATCTCACCAGGACGACGCTTTCTTGGCAGGTGGCCTACACCATTCACGAGGCGGCGGATCTAACTTTCATGGTGCTCATGATCCCATGGGATTGAATCCGCAGTTCTCCCAAACTGGTCAAGATGTAATCGATCCCGCCTTTAGTGATATGCACTCTGATATCTACGGGCAACAGCCCAAGGGAAATTTAAGTATGAATCAAAGCCATTCAAATCGACAACATGGACCGGCTGAGAACTACGCACAACACGAATTCCATTTTTCTGGCCAGAATGAACCTCCATTCAACCCAACGGTAGCCCAGTACAACCCAACCCGACTTCTGCCTCGGTCTGGGGCCCAACACAGTCAGCCAGTCCAGCATTTTGATGGCCTACCGAGCGGCTTCCAGCAAGAACAGCATTTCTCTCGACAACCTCAGCAATCACCCCCGGCTCAGCAGCAGCGACCCTTCTCCCACGAGCAAGAATTTGTCCAGAACATAAACAACCAGCCGGGTCATTTTGGGCAAGATCCCAACGTACATTTGGCCTTCCAACAACAACGGCAACAGCTACATTCGCCTCACCCCCTGCGCATCAACAGGCTCATCCTCACGGCCAGCAAGCCTTGAACACTGCAAAGTACGCCCAGAAACCCGGTGTTTTTCCTCAAACAGGCCATCAAACTCAACATCATAATTTTGATCCGTCCTTGACGCACGCTACGTCCCAAGCTCCTCTAGATGCTCAAACCTCAGCATCTGCCTCAGCAGAATCCCCAGCACAGAAGAAACGGAAGCGGTCCGCCAAAGCCGTGTCCGAACCCCCAGCGGTCGAGAGTCCAGTAGCACTTATTACCGATTTCCCCGCCGATCCGTTCACCAAGAAGTCTGAGGATGTAGACACTCTGCCCGTTCCTGTGCCGTCTGCGGAAGAGGCAAGGTCAATTGCCGATTTTGGGAAACGCAACAAATCAGCCCAGGCAAAATACCCATCAATCAAAGGACTTCCCCATTTGGTTTATGAGGGCACCGTCAAGCTTCCAGGTAAGGTGCATGTCAACCCTTTCACCAGGTGTGTCAATCTAACCATGTCTTGTTCTCCAGCTCCCAAAAGCTATGACAAGCTGGCCCCCTTGGTTGCTATTCCCCTCGTAGTGGGCAGCCGATTATCCCTGAGCAGAGTTGCTCGTTGCCATGTGAGGTCCAGGGTCGTTTCACTAGCAAGTACCGTCCCTCTGTCGAAAAGAGTGGCCTTGATGAGAGGCGAGCAGAGGCCAAAACCTTGCTGGATGAGTACGATCAGTCTATGAAGACCTTGGGCAAGCGACAGCCAAAGTATACTGAATACCCCCGTAAGTAATGGCTGGCCATGTTGCTTGTTGCCGCTGGATTTCTAATGCGCCGCAGATGCCCTGAAGGAACAACTCAAATCAGACGAAGCTTCCAAAAACAAGGCTGAGAAGACAGCCAAAAATCGCTCGAAGGCGATCGAAATAAACCCGTGAGTGCTTCTGCTACACATGATATCATTTGATCGCCTGGATTGACAAATCATCAAGATTCGCTCTGCCACCCGTCCGACAGATCCGGTAGAAGCAGCTGCATGGGATGCCATTAGATTTGTTCACCTCGATCAGGCCTCTCAGCGAACAACCTCGCTCATAGCTGGGCGTGTGCAGCAAGCTGGCGACTTCTTCATCAAACTTCGAACAGACATGAATCGCAGCAAACTTGACCTCGATCAGGCCGTCAAGGATAAACAGCCCGAAGATGTCCTTGCTAGGAAGAAGGCGGAAGCCGAGCAGAAGAAGGAGGCTCTTTATAGAGCACTGGATGCCACTGTCGAACACGCCGATGATGCGGTGCTGGATAACCTTGGCGGGCACCAAAAGTTGATTCTTAGCTTGGTCAACTCGCTCATTTCCTCGATCAAATCGGGTGACTTTTCTGGAAAGCTCCCTAAAATCGTGCTCGAGCTGTTCACGCATTTCCGAATGACGAAGAAAATCGTTGAGACGACCAACTTTGATACCGTCCGGAAAAGATTCGAGGACAAGGGTGACGATGAGGTCAAAGACCTCATTCGAGAAATCACGGCCAAGATCAAGAAGTATCAGAAGGCCAATGAACCTGAAACAGCGACAGGCTACACCGGAACGTCAGCGTCAAGTCGGGCCAAGGCTGGAGGCAAGCAGGCACCATCATCATCGGACAGTGGTATCTCGACGAAACGGGGTCGAGACGATGATCCTGATACACGGACTGTGAAGAAGATTGTTGTTGAAGCGGGTGGAAGTTCGCTGAGCAAGAAGCTAGCTCAGCCCAAGATTACTTCATCGCAATCCACGATCAAGACAGCCCCCACAGCGAAACCAGCGACGTCATCTGTCCTGCCCGGAAAGTCACGACCTTTGGCCAAGACTGTGGCAAAGGCCGAATCCCTTGTAGCCGATAGTTCTTCTCACACCTATGCCGACGACAAGGGCAAATTTGAGCCCAAAAACCAAATTTGTCAGTCAAGCCGTCAGAGGCCAGGGCCGTTCCAGCAAAGCCGACGTCAAGCTCGACGTCGTCGAGCAGCGCGCTTTCTGGCATTGCATCATTGCTGGATGCCATCAATTCCAAGAAGCCAGAGGCAGTTTCTGCGATATCAAAAGACTCCAAGGTTTTGACAGTTCCGAGACGTCAGAGCAGAGAGCCAAGCGCCTGCGCAGAGAAGCAAAGAGGAAGCTCCGCGTGAGTTGGAAGCCTGATGAAGAGCTTGTGCAGGTCAAAATATTCCAGAAAGACGACGGAGAGGACGAGGGTCGCGATGTCAACATGATTCGTGACGCCGCAGATGACCGATCCGAAGGAATGGTTTTGAAGCAGCGTGCCGACGCGGACGATGATGAAGACGACGATGATATTCCTTATCAGCCATGGGTTAGCCCCAGTGCCACGAACTTCTCACATCTGCCATCCCATGTCCGGAATAAAAGCTTTGTCACTCGAGGTGGCAGTGTCACCTTTTCCACTGTAGAGCAAAAGTTGATCGCCGAGCGTGAGCAGCGGGAGCTCATGGCCATCTACACCGACGTTAACGACATTCCGCCGACTCCCAAATCGCCTCCTCCAGAGCAGGCAGCTGGGCAGGCATCCAACTCCAAGGCTGGATATGTTCCAACGGATGATGCCAAGTTTGAGGAATTACAGCTGCGGTGGAGGGACGAGCAGAACATGGGCGCGGACCGGGCGTTGTCGTTGGCTCTGGGCAGGATCGAGGCGAAGAATAATCCGTCGACCAAGCTCGACACAATTTTCGGCCGACTGAAAGCAATACCTAACAATTCCAATTCATACCAGGCCGCAGCCGCATCATACCCATCGCACCCACTCAACCAGTTCGCGCACCACAGCTTCCCGTTTGCTGTGGGCCCGTCTGGCGAAGAGGCAGTTTTTGCCTGTCTTCAATCTGACAAGATCAGAACTTGGCGTGATCCGAACACCATTCATGTGGACCTCGCTCGTCCTCATCATTATGGCGACAAGAACCTGCAAATGATCGGCAATCACATTGAAACCGTGGCCAAAAGTCTGGCCAGCAAAACGTATCCTGCCACTGCCCCTCCAGAATGGTCGGCACACGACCAGGAGCGGGTGCGCGAATGGTGGCTTGGATATAACAAGGAGGCGGCTACAAAGCAACGAAAGTTGGATGAAGACCGCGCCCGTGCCGAGGCGGAGACGAATGCTTTGAGGATGGTGGCGGCTGCTGCTGGCGGCCAGTCCGCGGGTCAGGGTCAGCCGCAAGACTGGAGTGCCTATTATCAACATCAACAAGCTTACGCGCCATACATGGCCCTTCTCCAGCAAATGACGGGTGGTGGTCAGGCACCGCAGCCACCATCTGCTGAAGCCCCCAGGTCAACCAGCCCAGATTCCTGATGCCCAGCTTCAGTCCATCCTGGCTGCCATCAACCAGCCACAGCAACAGCAAAACTTCCAGGGCACAAGCGTGAACCCCTGAGCAATTTGAACCCTACCGACCCTTCGTATCAGCGACTGTTGCTGCTGACACAGATGACACAAGGCCAACAAAGTCAACCTGCACCGCCACCTGCACCGCCCCCTATCTCGCAGTCTCTCGATCGAGACTGGGATCGTGGAGATTACAGAGACAGAGACGGAAAGGATGGCCGCAAGAAAAAGGCCACTTTGCCACCCCATAAACCGGCCAACAAGGCGTTGATCGGAACCAAAGCGTGCACATTTTGGCAGCAAGGCAAATGTGCGCGAGGTGACAAGTGTACTTTTAGGCACGACTGACACCAGCACGACAGGAGTGTCACATTGTAAAAACAAAGGAAACAGAGCCCTAGCATATGGCGTTTTGGCGAGGGGAATACTTTGCGGTTTGCATTCTTCAGGGGGACAGGAAGCAAGCATATGTTTTGGTGGGATGCAATCAAAAAAAAAAAAGAAAAAAAGTCGAGGCGTTTACACTATCATCGGCTCTTGCATGTATGATATGCTTGAGGCACTTAGATTCAACTCTTTTTATGTTCTGATACTAACCCATTCCCTTCGTGGCCTGCATGTAAAGTGAAACTCTTTGGCAGATGCTCCATGTATGATGGCCGATTGCGCTGCTTCTCATGAGCAGTCTCTTCACTCGTTCCCGTCCTCATCCCCTAATTTAATTTTGCATCATTCCCCGTCTTCATCTCCGTGTCCACCGCACCAGGTCTCGCCACAAGTCCCCTCAGACTCAAGTCATACACCACGTCCTCCACTCTCTTGACATCGTACTTGACCGCATCGGCGCGCTTCCTCAAGATGTCATTCTTGAGGTTGAGCAGCTGAAACCCGGCGAAGATGTCCTTAATAAACGCGCTGATGGTCATGGGCAGCTCAAAGTCGCCGAGGGTTACGGCATTGGTGGCCAGGCGGGCTAGTTCGGGGTGAGGTCGGTGAGGGAGAGGAGGTACTCTTCTATGGTGAAGTGGAAGGCGTCGCGGTCTTTGAGATTTGTGGGGACTGGGGGGTTAGTTCTGGTGGTATTATTTGCAAAAGTAGTAGTATCTCGGATAGAGGGTAGAAAGTGAGGGAGAATTAAAGAAGGAAGGGCCGAAACAGGGAAACCAGATAAAGAGGGTTTTTTTTTTTCGTTTCCTTGGTGGGCACATTATACCACATCATACCTGAGAAGATGGCCCCGACCTCCTCCAGAGTCAGCAATCGACCCAATTCACCGGGTTTAGAGTCGGAGCCAAAACCCCCAACCACGCGCAGTAGAGGGCCGTCCCAATGGCATTTTGAACACACCGCGCCCACTTGGTGTTGTATCTAGAATGGAAGCTTAGCTCGTCTGCCATGGAATTTTCCTTCTTCCCCGTCTTGGCGTCTTGGAAGACGTGAGAAAGGCGGCGTCACTGACTTGTAGTAAGGGTGCTTGGAAGCAACTTGGTTCAATTCCTTCACAATGACGACTTGTTCCTTGACGACATTTTCAACCTGTTCTACCAAGGCGGGGTCTGGTTTTTTTTTTTAGGAAAAAAAAATTTAGCCAGGAAGGAGAGGGGGAAGAAACGGGGTAGGACGCACAGCGAGCGCGAGGCGTAGAGTGAACTCGTGATAGGAGTCCTTGTGCTGAGGCGACGTTTCGTTCGAGCCTTTGCACGATTTGGGTGAGGGCGTCGCGGACCTGGGATTCTTCTTCGATTTTTGATTCGAGGTAGCTGAAGATGGAGGGGTCGAGGAGGGTGGATTGGGCGGACATTGTTGGGTGGTGATGGGTGGTGATTTAGGTGGTGACGAGTTTTTAGCTGAGGTGAGGTTGATTGAAGCTGGAGCTTTACGGAGTAGTGGGGCGCGGATTAGAGTAACACCAGAATTCTTATTCACATCTACGAGGTGTTGGATCTACTACGAACAGCAGAGTGCAACTCCGAAGAACAAAAGCGCTCTACATCGCCTTGAGTTTTACATCGTTTATTTGAGAACATCAGGTCGCGTCACGGCTACGCACGGAGCACATACATACATACATACCCCGTACGACAATTCATTCGGCATCTTCTTCACAGCCAGATCAAAAATCCGACGGCAATGAAAACACAGGGACAGCGAAAACCTTCGCATCACCTGGAAACAGTGCAAGACCAGGGACACAGTGGCACCAGACTCGTGTGTAAACACAGAGGAGATCCAGGCCGGAGACCAAAAATAAGAATAATCAAGAAAATGCCCCGTGTGGGGGCGTTTCAGAGATTAAACTGAAAAGAACAGATACTACACTTGATCTAAGCCATACGGCAAAGAGAGCTGGAGAGGAAAGGGGAAGAGGAAATAGTGAAAGATGGCAAGAGGCAAAGTCGTCGTCTTATACTCGGGCTTGGGAAAGGCGGTGAGAGGCTCGAAGGAGGCTGGCAGATGTAGGCAGCTGGTGGTGGAGCTGCTGCCTGCCAGATGACGCAAATGAATCTGACATCCACATTTGCCCTTGTTTTCCATCCTTGCCACTCTTCATGTCTTGGTGCTCTCTGGAAAAGCCCGAGATGATAACTCGGGAGTATCAAGACGTTCGACTCATTGTTTATCACCGACGCTGATATTCGATTCTCCATTAGAGCCCGCCCGAGCATCATCCTTTTCGTTGCAAGAAATTGAATCCATCTAGGTATAGGCATACCTGCAAATGCTGAGTAGACGTCGAAAGCCCTTTGGAAGTAGAAACAAATTTACGGATCCGTACGGACTACGTATCTCCTTACATGTAAGCGTGTTCCACCTTGGGGTGCCCCCGACCACAAGGTCAGTGACCGCGCAAGTACGCGAAAGTTGTGGTGTAGTAATTTGTATAGGAACATCACTACTCCGTACTCCGTAATACATTTATTGTTAGCCTGCTTATATACAAGTTAAGGTACCTCTAGTCCACTTTTATTTACTTGGATACAGACCCTGGTTGACGTGACTCCATAAGGGGACCACGCTTAAAGAGATGGCTCTGAAGTCTTGTTTTGACCCAGCGAACCGTTGTCTGATTGCAAATAGAGGTTCCTGATAGAAAATGCAATGGCCCGCGACTTCAAGAACAAAGCATGCCTGGATAAAACAAGTAATAAAATTCCCGCGCGACTGGAGTTCTGTTGAACAAGCAGACACAGGATGAGACACAGGATGACAACCAGCTGCACGGATTCAAAGTCCTTACTTTCTATCGCTCTGCAAGTGACCATGGGACTACCAGTTTTCTGCGGCACCTCAGCTTGTCATTGACATCAACACGCTTATATAAGAATGAAACAGATTGCGCGAAATGTTGAATGTGTTCTCTATTTAAAAAAAAAAAAATGGTACAGTATAGTCCGGTTCTAGCTTATCTATGACGAAATGTAACATTCACGTGCCATCTTTCAACATTCGAATCGATGACACGTTTATAGAAAAGAATACGTCTCCAAAATAACATGCCTAGTAGTGCAATGCGGCGCAATTGTGTCAGGCCAAGTAAGCTATTACGCCTCTCGGCACAGGACACCCAAGGAGGCCGCGGGGATGCTGCAGCACATGGCCTTGCCGCCAGAGCAGGAGCTCTTGAACTCCTCGACACTATTGGCAGATTGAGCTGGTGAAATTATACGTTAGCACACATGTTATGGTTCCAAGAACAAGTTGAGGGGCATCATTGTGGACGCACGAGTCTTGCAGTCGAGATCCGCAACGTTGAGGACGTTGGTAGCGCAGCACTGGGGAACGCTGTAGAGCAGGTCGGAGCAGACGTCGCCGCGGACTTCGAGGGTAGGGGCGGCAACGGCGAAGCCGGCCATGGCAATGATGGTGATGATGAAGGCGTGCATTTTGAGTGTGGGTGGACGTGTGGTAGTAGAGCAAACGGAGAGTAAATTAAGAGCGGTGTAGTGTGGGAATGAATGAATCGACTGATTGTTTGTCTGATGATGATGGTGATGATGATGAGAGGTCCTTCGCCTTCGAATTGAGCAGGTTGGCGAGCCCTTTTATACACGAGTTCTATCTCTCCTCAGGGATGCGATTTTGCTCAAGGGCTACTGACTCCAAGGGCTTGTGGCGCTTCATTTCGGTCTGCGAGGGCGAAGCTGTCTTGCACTAATCAGACAGCGCTTGTATTCGGTGAACTTGCTTGTTCGTGAGAGATCAGTGTACTCCGTAGAGGCGGAGAGATCACGCAAGACATGGGAGGAAACAGTGTATTGTCTACTAATAATGGGAAGGGAGGGCGAGGATCACTGTGTGGATCTGAGACATGGCGATACCCGACTAAAGTCGACCATCTGAGTACACCAAAGGGCGCCTAAGATTGTGTTCTCCAGGGCAGACCAAGGGGAAAAAGCAAAGTGTACGGATCGCAGGCAGGTGAAAGCGAGTTCGAGTTGGCCACTTGAGAAGGGCGTTGCCTGAATATTCCTGCCATGGACGAGAAGGGCAGGACAATCATGCTCAGCCCCCGTTCGACCCCGAGTTCCAGACTGACATTTCAGGTGCAAAGAGATGAATGACCTCATGGTCCGCCCACCGATTTTGCAGACCACCCAGCGCCTCAAGTTTGCCTCTCCTAGCCAAGGGGTGCGTACGGGTGCATGTGCGTGAGACTGCTGCTACCCGTGAGCTGACATTGCGCTGGTTGCTGCGTCTGGTCCGAGTTCTGCGACATGCACTGCCTTGAGAATAACGGATTGAATGCTGCACCCGGCCGGAAAGTTGGCTGAAGCATAAAATCAAAGGCCAGCTTCAGCTGTTGGTAGGTCGGCCCCAAAGAATGGGCGACGATCCAAGGCGACGATCCAAGGCGACGATCCAAGGCGACGATCCAAGGCGGCGGGAAAAGATGAGTGAAGATAGATGATCGAGGCCAGTTCATGTCTCCTTGAGTAGCTTGGACTGCTTCTTCCCGCCCGCGTCCGTCTCGTAACTTGTAGTCATTCACTGTTGGTCGTGTTTTCCTCTAATTTCTCGGCTGTGCCCTCCTCATCTTCCATGAGCATGCATGCATTGACCTTGATTTTCTTTCTCCATGCACGACAATTCTTCACCCTCGGTACACTTGGTTCTTGGCACGATGATCGGATAGCGACCTTGGTATTGTTCTTTACGCGTACAATCGCACCCGCAAGAGTGTATTGCTTTGTCAAACGCTGGCCCGCAGGAATTGATCGAGTAGCTGACATTCTTCAATTGGACCGCTGCAGATAGCCTCATTCCCCGAGACCTAGCTGGAATCGACTTGTATCTATATAATGCACGGAGGGGATGCGTTGAACCGACCCAGCCAGAATCTGCACCGTGTCTCATCCTCCCTCCCATTTGCAAAGAAAGCATCAGCACATCATCGATGATGAAGTCTACCATCGGATTGCTTTGCCTTTTGGGGAGCCGAATTACCACCTTGGCGGCGGCTACGCAACGTATCGTGGTCGAAAACTTGGGCCACACGCCCCTTGGATGGACCAGTTTGGGACCAGCAGGCGCCAACCGAGTCATTCGGCTCTCCATTGCGTTGGAATCGTATGGCCAGGATCAAATGGAAGAGACTTTGTACCAGATCTCGGATCCAACCCACACACGCTACGGCCAGCATCTGTCGCGCAGCGAAGCCTCGGCTTTGATTCGTCCTCGACAAGAGACGGTCGAGCTTGTACGACGCTGGCTATCGTCAGAGAATATCCCAGAACACAAAGTGCGCGACAGAGGTCATTTTATGGACGCTACCGTGACTGTTCAAGATGCCGAGAGACTATTAGCTGCAAACTACAGTCTGTTTGAACGAGACGGCCGCAATGTTGTCGGGACTCTCGCTTATTCCGTGCCTGCTGATGTTCGACCTCACATTACAGCAATCCAGCCCACTACATTCTTCGACATGTCCAACTTCTCCAACATGGCGCAGCGAGATCATTTTCAAGCGGAGGGTGATGAGGCTTACAGCGCGGGCGGCAACGCCACGGATGCTCAGGCAGAGTCAACCAAGAATGACATTTGCGCCGTCCTGAACACCCCTGCGTGTTTGCGCAAACTTTATAAGATGAAGAGCAGTGACTCCACCGAACCAGATCCCCGGTCTCTGCTAGGCGTGGCCGGCTTCAGCAAGGTGAGTTTGCTACTTGGTGTAACCGAAGCGCGCGCCCAGTTGGGGGCTTTCGACTAACTAGCTGTACCAAGCAAGCGGCGCAATACGACCAGTTGAACAAGTATATCGCGAAATATGCGTCGTACGCAAAGGGAGCCAGTTTCACAGTTGAGCTCATCAACAACGGTACCAATCCGCAGGGCCCGAAGTACCCCGGTGCTGAGGCCAATATGGACATGCAGATTGCAGTTGCCATGGCATACAAGGTTCCTGTGCGATTCTATTCCACCGGAGGAGAAGACCACGACTTCAACCCTGATTTGGAGTGAGTCTTGTGCATGTAGTCGGTGATAGTGATGAATTTTGTCTGACCGCCTTGTATCATATACTAGCATTTCTGATCGCCAAAACGAGTACGTTGAGCCGTGGATGCAGTTTGCTAGCCATATGCTCGAGCTGCCCGACCAAAGCTTGCCCCAAGTCATGTCCATCTCATACGGCGTGAATGAACAAGCAGTCCCAAAGCCGTACGCCAAGAAGATATGCCAGCTGTTTGGTCAACTTGCCAGTCGTGGAATGTCCGTCATCGCCTCATCTGGTGACACGGGTCCGGGAGTGTCATGTCTGTCCAATGATGGCACCAATGCCACCAAATTTCTGCCTGCTTTCCCAGCGACCTGTCCGTACGTCACTGCGGTAGGCGCCACAGAAGGAAAAGCCCCGAAAGAGCTTCCAACTTTTCTTCTGGGGGTTTTCAGACTACTGGGGCCGTCCAAAATGGCAAAACACGGCCGTAAACAGATACCTGGATCTTCATGGAGACAAATGGGGCGAATACTACAACCACCAAGGAAGAGGGTTCCCGGATGTAGCCGCGCAAGGGACCCAATATCCCATATTCAACCACGACAAAATTGAGAGTGGCGGAGGCACCAGGTAAGATCATCACTTGATGACAAGCTGTCCAAAGACTAATGCATACCGCCATGTTTAGTGCCTCGGCGCCACTATTTGCGTCCATGATTGCCCTCATCAATGATGACCGCTTGAAGAGGGGGAAACCAGCACTGGGATTCTTGAACCCTTGGCTATACCATGCGGCCGGGAGCGCCTTCACCGAGTAGGACCACCATGACTCTACATCTTGTGCGACGAAAGAGTTGCTAACAGAGACGTTGCAGTATCAAGGAAGGCAGATCCGAAGGATGCAAGGGCCACAGCTACAGTGGTGCACCTGCCCTCGTGTTCCCGGAGCCGGATGGCACGCGGTGGAAGGATGGGATCCAGCAACAGGATTGGGCACGCCAAAGTTTGAGCAGCTACGCAGATTGGCCATGTGTTAGTGAGAGAATATGGCATCGTGTGGGACATGTCTGTTCAGGAACCTTGATCAACTCAGACGGGTTGATATTTACCTGTAGACACAACCGGCAGTCGCAATATCGAACATCGCAGCACCCGACAACGTCAACTTGGTCGCAGCAGCATCTTGTCGGCCGCATCGAAAGCCGATGGCTTCAACAGAATCACTTTGGACCCAGCCCTGCTGCTGAAATTAAAGTTGTCGCCTTTGACGGGCAATGCCACAGTGTATACACACCAGGTGACCATGCCCCCTCTAAAGACCTAACTATGATGACAAGATGAAGTCGTCTGGGTAGGGAGGGGACAGGGCAGACGTGAAGCAGCTTTCTTCTCTGACGTGGTAACGTTGCAGCGTCGGAACGGCTGATTTTGTTCAAGGGGACGAGGATGCGGGAGGTCGAGAAAGAGCATTGGCGGAAAGCGCAGGACTGCCATGAGCTGTGAGATAAATTCCTTCTTTAACGCCCTTTCCTTTTTCTCTCTTCGTCCATTGTGATATTGAGTACTGCCCTGCAGTTTATTTGTTCATTTCTCACCTCGAAAGTGCGTCAGGAGGGCAGAAATGTGTATCGATCAAGATTGTTCTGCCCAGCCCTAAACTTTCTTTTCCACTGCATTAACTTTCGTCCAACACAAATCTTACAATGTGTAGACCCAAAGCCCACACAGCGTGGCAAGACAGGATTTCCGTCAATAAAAAACTTTTTTTCTTTTTTTCTTTTTAATCATTGTGTTTCTGCAATTTGCGTCAAGCTTTGCGTTAACGACAAGAGTTCTGTGCCGTCATATTAATCATTTTGGAGAGCACTCTTTCTTTCCCCAACTTCTCCTTCACCAACACGTCGTCTCCTCACGCATTCGCCGCGTGACGGCACATTCGCATGATGGTGTCACCAGTTCTGACCCTTGTCCTCGTGATCAGTCAAACTCCCGGCGCAGGGGCCCAAAACCTTTCGATCGAACCGCGAGCCTCGTCCGTCGCGCGACCATCACCAACCAACTTTGACCACTCCTACCTCTTGTCGGATTATTCCAACATAAACACGCTGTACACCAGGGACGACACGCTTCTCACGGCGCACAATACCGCACAGCCCACGCATTCACACACCACACACGTCGCAGATGCCCTGGAGACGGACGTTCCCAGGTTGTCTGGAGCTCGAGGCCGAGACTCGAATCCGCGGGGGTTACGCGCGATACTGGGTCAAGATCAAGGAAGACGGCGAGCGGATGTGCGAAACGCGAACAATGTGCGAGCGCCTGAAGAAAGGGGCTCCTCCAAGTGCAAGGACAACATGGAGCGCTGCAAAGGCGGCAACAAGCTTAGCTGGAAGGGCAATGAGCCTTGGTACTATTACAGTGAGAAGTATAATCGCGTCATTTACCCATGGATAAAGGGCAAGCCTAGCAGGACTCGTAAGTGTCGAGGCTTGTGGGGTGAGTAATCCATCTCTCCCCTTTTTAAAAAAATGCATCATTGTGGGAGACGACATATCTGACGTTCTTTGGAGCAGATGGCGAAGACGGTTGTATTGGATTTGCGTATAAGATGGGTCATTGTGACGAGCACTAGATGGGGGCCCTTCCTTGGATGGGAAATTTGACGGATCGGGATACTCTGCCATCTCTGGTGATTTGTCATCATCATTGCTGTTTCAAGGGTGGTGGTGCTGGCCAATGTCACGCAATTCTCAACTCGACTTCTGGTCTGGAAGGATCCTCCGCTCTTGAATTTTCGCCAAGTATTGTCTAGACCCAGAGCTAGGTGTTGCAGAGTGCAGAAGTCGAGTTTGGGAAATTGCAGATATAGAATAGCCCGGCGTGCCCAGTCCCCCAGTCCCCCTGCCAAAGGGACTGGCTGTAGTAATAAATACATGGTGCTGCTTCCAGTCTCTTTTCATGGTTGTTTTCGAGTATTATGCCGTCCCCGTTTCTCCGACGCAAGGGCGTGGAAGCTTGATTGGTGAAGGAGAGGAAGAGAAATGCTGGAGCTGGAGCTGGCTCGGCAATCGAGGACCCGGCGACTCGATCACTGCCGAACATTGTCGATAACATCGAATGTCAGCACTGAAGTGAGCAAGGCCAATGCTATTAATACATACTATTTTCCCCATGGTCAGGCCCAGGTGCTCGAATGCGTGCAATCTGCCCGTGACTTTTCTCAGCAATCAAGTAACGTTCGGGGAGGATGCGGGACTCTGCAATCTTTGGGTCAGCCGGGTCAGCCGTGGAATGATGGCTTTCATCACGCAAATGTGGATGAAGATGGATCAGGCAGGAAAAACCCGCAATGCCAGACCGACCGCAATGCCAGACCGACCGCAATGGCCAGACATCTACGGAGAGAGAGAAGGTGGGGTTTTGATGCCACGGACGAGTCTTGGCGGTATTACCTCGACTCATCTTGTCCAGATCATCCACATGCATGTACATAGGCATTCATTGCATCTAATCAAGACAACGCCGATGCTGGTTTGCCGCAGGGGGTTGGCATCGAACAAGCTTCCAACGGCAACCCAATCAGACCTTCGCTTCACTCCAGATGAAGAACAACGTCGTGTGTACCCCTGGCTTCCCTGCCATCTTCCTCTTCCTTGTGTTGAACTTTTAGTAGTCCCATTTTTCCTTTTTTTTTCATTTTTTTTTTTTTCAAGCGATCCGGCGAGGACAATCCCTGTTGCAAGTCATCGGAAACCCGGGCTTCAAGGCGCGGCTCGATCCATGAAACTAGAGCGGCTACCTACATACATTCCCGCCACCTAGCCCCCACGACTTGCACTTGCGAATAGCCTCATGGTTTTTTTTTTTCAGTACCGCCTCATTTTCTCAGACAGGTTCTTGTCTCAACGTTGCGTAGAAATCCTCGCCGGGGCAAAAGCCATTCTCACCTTGGCCGCTGACGGGAGACTGTTGGACAAGGGGATTCAGGCACAATGATGACGAAGGCCCAGACAAAGGGCGCTCCATTTTTCCTAACCAGAGAAATTCCTCTACGATGAGAAGTAGGTACCGGGAATTTTCCTGATGAAAAGGGCCCTTTTTTGTGCCAAGAACAGTGTGGGCCCGCGACTTCGCTTGACTGAGCCTTTTCTCGCACTTTTGAACGGGGGTTTTTATATATAACATCAGGCCAAACGGCCCCAGCTCTTTTTTTTTTTTTTTTGGGTTCGCACCGGCAAGTTCGCTCGAGTTCGTCCAGAAATCCACATTGCTTCCATATCACAGAACGGGATCTCATCTCCGGCGCCAATGAAGTTCACCACTCCTTCACCCTCCTCGCCGCCATCTCCGGCGCCCACTCGCTAGTCGTCGAGCGAGACGCCAGCGACGTGACAAAGGTCATTGACGACATCTCCGGCGGTGTGAGCAGCCTCGACCAGGCAGCCCGGTCTTGGAACGGCAGTAGAATCGAGCCAGTCTTGGCTCACGTCGAGAACCTGATCAGTCTGATCATCGACGGCCAGGCCGTAGTGGACAGTGCCGGCCCGATTGGACTTTTCGACGCCGGGCCTGTTCTTTTGGCCGCTTGGAACCTCGACAAAAAGATCAGTCACAGCTTCAACACGTTCCGGGGCAGCGTCGGCCATGTCAGGAAGGCAAAGGCCTGCGACCTTGTCCACGAGAAGCTCGCCACCGTCAGCACCCGTGGCAAGAGATTGATCGATGCTATTCTCAGCAAGGTCTCGTATGATTGGGCCAAAGACCGGGCTCGGCCTTATACTGACAACATCAGGAAGATGCTGCATGAGGCACAGGGCCTTTTCGCACAGACTAATTGCGTCAACGAATGAGATGCCGGTGCCATGATGATGATATAATCATCATGGGTACCGACACGGGATACCAAAAATTTTGCTGCTAGGGAACAACCGTGTAGATTAACATGCTAAACATGCTCCATGTGTCACTTTTCCTTTGTGCAGGAAGCGGAAACGGTCCAGGTTGCTCGAACTACTGTCCTGCGTGTCTGTTAAAGAAAAAGTCATGTTCGTCATTAGTGTAAGTTTGCCAAAATCGAGTTTGCGCTCACAACGGATAATCTTGCCGTGCATCTTGGCACAAACGAAATACGTTCCTAACACAACAGTAGTAGGAAAAACAATATAACTTCATCAAAATAATTCGTATTTAACGTCGAAAATTTCAGTGAGCGGTCAGTCCCGTCTGTAAAAAGAGACATGTAGTACCACATCACCATGTATATACACAAGAACAAAGTTTCCCAAGAGTCAATGTCGACGTAGCGACTGACAGATCAGCCCTGAAAGGAACTCCTAATCAAAATCCATGGATATGTACTTGTAGACGCGAGGTGACATGTATGAAAACAAGCGGGGAATATATAAAGAAAATGGCAAGGAAAAAAATGTGTCACGTCTTATCTCAGCGCCAGTAATGAGAACAGGCCGCCCATGACGGGCCGGGCTGTGAATTGAGACCGCCGGGGTATCCTCCGGTATTGACATCGTAGAGATCTGTGAGCGCACGCCACGTTGGTGTCTCGTTGATCCATCGCGCAATCTTGGATATGAACATGCGCTTGGTGTTGGGCTTGGCGACGGCGGCGGCAAAGAGCTCCCAGTCGGCTTTGGTCCAGACGTTGCGAGTGTCGAGGATGACGCCGTACTTCTTTTGAGTCTTGAAGTAAAAGTCGCTTTGCATGTCGTAGATCTCCTGGGGATGAAATCGAGGCCAAGGACCTTGTCGGGGTAGATGTTGTAGAGCAGACCGTAGGTATCCTTGCTGTCGTACTGGAGCATGGCGTGCCCAGCTTCCTTGTTGACACCGTGCTTGGTCCAGAAGGAGAGGTAGTCTTTGGCGTACTGCGCGTACTTGGCACTCTCGCTGCCGTGGCCGGCTTTGGTGGCGACTTGGGACATGGCCTGGAGAGCGATGATGCCCTTGATGGCGAGATTGGTTTGGTTGCTGCAGGGACAGGAGATGGTTAGCTTCTCAAGACTGTGTTTCGACGTATGTGATGGATGGAAGGATGGAAGCAACGTACGCAAGGTGGCCGGCAAAGTCATCGGTAGACAGCTGCTGAGCAGGGATTTTGGCGTCGTCGATCATGTACTGAGCCCACTTGACGAGCAAGTCCCAGTTATCGGCCAGGTACTTGTCGTCGTGCTTTCGCTGAGAGTAAGCGAGCATCATGATGATCATGTTGCCGCATTCTTCCAGAGGCATGGCCTCATCATCACCCTTGGGATAACCGTTGGCACGGGGAATCGACCCAGGTCGTGCTGTGCGTAGTTGTTGGGGTAGTGGTATCGATCGTTGATCAAGAGAGGCTCCAGCAAGTACTTGAGAAGGTTGGGATTCAGGTAGAGCAAGATAGGGAAGGCGGGGAAAATGACGTCGACGGTCTGGATATCACTGTTGGAGGAGATTTCCTTGAGGAAGATCAACGGGTTGTCAGCAGTGCCCGAGTATGCCAAGCCTCCAAATGTTTGTCTGACAACGAGCGTGGTGATGGTGGCGTAGTCTTGTCCGCCAGCGGTGACAGAGTCCCTCTGGATGCGAAGGTCTAGGCGATTGGAGGCATGTCCAGCATCATCGTAATCCTTGTAGAAAAAGGTGACGAGATCCTTCTCAGAGAAGTATGAAGTCCAAAGTGAGGGAACGGCCTGGGCCTGGGCAGCTTGCCCGGTGTATTGAATGGAATTCTTCTGCGCCACTCCGATTGTGAACAACGTCGAGACAGCACTGCCTTTGACGTTGCCGAGATCGCGCGCGAAAGCGAAAACAGGCCTAGAAGAAGATTAGAGATTTGGTCTCAAGTCAATCGGTTGGTTGACCCGCGTGCCCAACTCACCATCTGTCTCTAACAGCGCGGAACTGAGAGTCAACCTGGTTGTCTAAGCTGCCCTTGTTGAAGAACTGTCCACGAACATCCGTGTCGGCACCGATCTTGTAGGTTACGCCCTTCTGGTCAGCCGTGGACCAGTACCACTTGCCCCATGCAGCGTTATCGCCGTCTTCTTGGAATTCGCTCTCCTTCTCCTTGTAGAACTTGTGACTGCGGATGCCAGAAGCAGAAGATGTCTCCCAGTTAATGGGGGCATTGGTATCGCCGGAAGCCCATTCTGTCACGGGTTAGCCGTGTAATCGCGGTTGGTGGGGTCAGGTGTACCAAGTTACCAACCTCCGGAGACATCAGCGTAGATCTGAACACTGTGCGATGCGCCGTCAAGAGACTTGACAGCGACGTTCATGTATGAGAATGGAATCGACTGGCGTCGCAAATCCTCGGGATAGACGGGTGACAAGAACTCGATACTCATGGATACTTTTCCGGCGACGGACATGTTGAAGTTGGATCGCGTAGACGTGTAGTCCATGCTCACTTGGTCAACGTTTGGCGCGCCGGGGCACCACCCATCCAGTTGTATGACTTGCCGTCGACCTTGATGAAGCCTTGCCATCCTTGGACTCCAGTACTGTCAGGACACAGGCATTAGCTTTTCTTCTTGACGCCAGGAAGGGGTAGAGGCCTCGTGAAAACACTCACGTCCAGAATCGGGGCCATTGACCGGGCAAAATGGCATGAGGTCCATTCTCCTGCCCATTGAGCCAAACATTAAGATACGGCGACCGCACAGCCAGAGGTACAGATGGAGGTCTAGCAGGCGAAAAGGTCGAATCAGCCTCTGCTTGTGACCCAAGCAGGGCAAGAACAGCCGCCGATGCGTACTTGGCGAACTTCATAGCGCCGGGTAATCGTGATAGGGTTTGTTGAATACCGGGGAGTTGATTGACGTCCAAGCTGTCTCAACCACGGCCTCATGGAGGTCCTCCCCATGGTATTTATAAGAGGCACGAACATATGACGCGAGTTCAACAATGTGGAACTTTCTTAAATGGAAAAAGAGAATACTACCGTGATCCAGAAACTTATGAATCACGGACCAGGGAGAGAAGGGGAGGGGGTGTGCGGTAGTGCGACTAAAGGCGTGTGCACCACGATGTTCTTTAAAACGTTGGGAGGCAGATGCTGGTGCACAGAGAGATGAATGTGGGCTCAAGGGCTGGATTTGTTCCACGAAAAAAACGTGACAGATGCATGTCGGCCAGGAGGAAGCCGCCTGATGAGGAGATGGCACTGTGTGCAGGAGCTCGACGTTCAATGGGTCAAAATGTACGGATGTACGGATCCGTACGTGGTCCGTATTAGGATGAAGACGCTGCTGCAGGAGAAGCACAAGTGATGCCGTCATGTAATTCCCAGACGGAGCAGACGGAGCCCAGGGGAAGACAACTGGGGCGGTTGACCAACTCGGCTTGATTCGATTGGCGAGCTTGATTCCAAGGTTGTGCGTACGGACGTGGGCGCGTGTTCCATTGGAACCCATTGGATGGGGTTCGCCCGGAAAGGCTCTCAAACTTCAAACACGGGAGCATCGCGAACGGTTGGAAAAGGAAAATGCACTGTACACATGTACACATGCACTTATGCACTTGTATTGTACGTTGCAGGGTCCGGGCAAGGGCATGGATGCCGCGCTACCACCGCTAAAACCACCGCTACCACCGCTACCGGCTGCACGGGGTGAGAAACTTGGGGTTGTGGGTGGGGAGGGCGACCCAAACCGGCTTCATCAACGAGGGATCCGAACGAGGGCGCAAGGAGGGGCGTGCGGCTGTGGCGTCATGGGTGGACGGGGCATCGAGCATTTGGCATTTGGGCGCGTGACGTCTGCAGTCGCCGCCGTTGGTGTCTATTCGTGTCATGGGATTCGAGGTGGTGCCGCCGGGTGGGGAGATCTGTTGGGGTCGAGCGCGGATGGTGACGAAGGGAAGGCGAGGCAGAGAATACATTGAGATGGATGAGTTGATGAGTTGAGATGGACATGGACGTGGACATGGACGTGGACATGGACGTGGACCCAGCCCGGACCGAATTTCGCCCGCAGCCAACCAGCGTCTACGGATCCGTAGTGATAGCGGCTATTTGGGTACATGTACTGTGTTGCGAGCCTGGCTGTTTATTGGCCCAAGGGCTTTGGATAAATAAGTTAGCTATGCTCCGTACGGATCCGTATTAGACAAGAGATTGCTCTGTCTGGAAGTGATGCATAATTAGCTCAATTACCCTAGTCTTACACCTGTTTATGTATAGACCAACAGGGATTTGACTGTATGCACATAATTGATGAAAGAGGGAGGCCGCATTGTCTGCCGACCTGACCGCCCGCATGTCGCATTGTCGCGCACGCTCCACCAAATGTTGCTGTCTGTTTCGTCTCCACAAATGACGGCCGAGTACGGATCCGTATGTATGTATGTATGTACGGAGCACTCCGTGATGGGTGGATCCTCTTACCAGACGTTTGGGCCTCAAGATGACAACTGATCAGAGTCTGCAGCTAACCACAACTGTCAAGTCATGTGAGCTCCTTGGATCTTGGCTTGCACACTGAACGTCGCAGCGGGTACGTACCTACGTATTAGGCTAAGTGCCTCCAGGAGGGAGGGCGTCCAGGGAGACGAACAGAGCCCAAGCCAAGCCAAGCCAAGCCAAGCCAAAGCCACGTTGCATCAAAGTTGCATCGTTGTCACGGCCTGTCGGGTCTGTCGGGTCTGCTCGTCCGTAATCTGTAATGTCTGTCTGGTACCTTGCACGCCGCAGAGGTCAAAAAGTCCAACGGAAAGAGGCTGAAACGGCAGGAACCACCTAATAAACGCCTTCAGGCACAGATTATCATCTCAAACAAACCAAACCAGACGTTCCCACGACATTTCCCACGACATTTCCCTCGACATTTCCCTCGACATGAAAGGGATGCCAGATTTGGTGTTTCTTATTTTTCCTTCTTCTTCTTTTCGCTACCAACCAACTGCCCTCGCATAGGGATCGACATGTCGGCAGCGATCTGATGACTCCCAAACCCGTGTGGACCAACCGCAACGCAAAATGGCGGATCCATCCACCAGGCTGCTGGTTCGTGCAGCGAGGCCGAGGCCATCCCAGGCCATCCCAGGCCATCCCAGGCCATCCCGTTAATATCATGCGCCGATCACATCCGCCAGTTGACCAGCGCATTCTCAAGGGCTCAGGGCTGAGATTCACCGTCTCTGAGGTCTTGGCGCTTGCCATTTCGGCACCTCCCCTCCTTGTTCCGCATACATATGCTGTATGTACACAAACAGGTGGCATATCTCATCCACCTGCACTTGCCCAACGTGCGGCAGGGGAGGAAGGGGGCGTGTGATGGATGCTCCATGACATGTCTAATGGCTGTAGGTCTTTGTTCATCTTGACATCCGGGTAGACAGAAGTGCAATTTGCGGATCCGAAATTACTACGGATTAGCAACAAACAAATTGAAGAAAAAAACAACAATGGCCAGAGGTTGCCCGCCTACTCCGTGATACAAGCCGTGGCCGTATTTAGCAATACCTGGCTCGTTTAGGCAGTGTAAGCTGGATTGTTTCCTATCCTGGTTACGAATGTGGAAGACGCATCGTCCAAACACGATGATGGAGAGAAGCCGACCTCCTGTTAGTACCGCAAGTCGGATCTCAGCGCTCAACCAAAAAGCCGCCTTGTCAGTTCAAATGCCTCTGTCCTGACTGTCCCGAGCCGATGAATGATGCCACTCGGCAATTGGCACCGTCGCTCCAGATGTCGCGAGATTGCGCTTCATGCGCCCGACAAACCTGGGCACAAGTCGTGCACAACCGCCTTCTTCGGGTCAGAGGCATGACCCGCGTCAAATGATTAATGTGCTTACATGCTTACACAAGCCATCTTCTTCACCTGCCGCGTGTTGATACCAAAACTACAATCCATCGCACATCAATGTTGAAAGAAATCGGGCTGTGGACTCGCACGTCAGCCTTTTTTTTTTTTTGTTTTTCCCACCTTGATCCATCTGTCAACCTCGTCGTCGAGCTGAGATCTGGCGCAGCGGCCCTGTCGTCGCAGGGAGGCTGGAACCTCATAAGACACCATCCACCCGCCCTTTCCATCTGAACCACGAATGCGCGTCCCTGAACTGACGCAGTTTCCCTGACAAAGAACACAATGACTTTGCTAAAACCAGGAGGCGCAGCGTATATAATACATGGGTTATGGTCCGTGGATGAATCGTGAACTGTTGATGCTGTTGAAAACGCCCACAACTCCTGTTCAACGCCGCACCAAAAAAGTCGCAATCACCATTCAAAATGAAGACATTCTCTCTCTTGGCTCTCTCTGTTGGCGCAATGGCCTCAAGTGTCTGTCCGCCGTCGCTGCTCAGCGCCAATGCAGTGTGCTGCTCGGACAATGTTCTCAGTCTCCTGGGGCTCGATTGCACACCTCGTACGTCTTGTCCTGGCTGTTCCGTTCCGGTGGGAGGAGCGGAAAGGTCTTTACTAATGCACATTATAGCCGACCGAACACCTATGGATGGAGCAGATCTAGGAAGAATCTGCGGCGCCCAAGGCAAGCAGGCTACCTGCTGCGGCGTTGCCGTCGCCGGGCAGGGCGTGATTTGTTTACCTGCACTCGGGGCGTAGGGCTGAAACCGGCGTTTATGGTCGTGTATAAAATCATTGCAACGTGTATATATATGTATACATATATTCGGCGGGAACATTTTGTGTTTGTACATTCATCAGTCAGTACCGTTCGGGGACGAGGGCTGTGTAAGATATTCGCTTGTCCCTGTTGGCTTGCCGTTCAAGCCAGCAGCACTCTCTATCGAGGAAAAATTCATCCAACCATGTCGACATGGCATGTTTTCCATGCCTCCGCGAGCACGTTTGAACTTGTTACATGTAATACACGAGAGCACTAGATATCGTCACGCACAGCCCGCCACGGGTGGTCGCCCCGTCTCCGTCACACTCAACTCCCGTCACATGCAATAACAACACCAGTACAATCTAGACAATGACGCCGACAGGTTTCCACCATTGTCGTGCACCACGAGCCCAAGCCCGGCCATTCTCTCTGGAAATGAGGAGAAAACCCCATCTAATCCCCCATGACGTGCAGCCCGAATCACTGTCTGTTCTGTCCCAACGTCACTCTCGCGCAAATGTAGGTGCTCCCGTGCCGCCCATCACTTGACAAGGGCGTGCGCCAAGTACGCCGCGCAGGGCTGAGGAACGAACAAATGGACGCCTCCCCTTCAGCGCTCGTCATGTGGCCTTTTCCATCGATCGTGATGATGACTTATTACCCGGGGAAGGGGACAAGCCGTGTCACGTGTGCAGCCGAGGTCGGGGATAATTGACTTAGTTCGATGCGAGAAGATGGCCGGAGCTTGGGGATCGATCCCTGCTCCCGTACAACAGTGGAGTCAAATGCCACGTTTGGATGATTAACCTTTTTCTCTCTTCTTTATATTTTTCTAATTAGGCGTGGGGCATCTGAAACAAGCACGCTGTTTAACGTCGGCGTGGTCGACATCATCCTGCACGCCGCGTCGTTCGCGACATCTCGCCATCTCTTTCATCAGAATGAAGAGTAAGTTCATTAATCATATTATTGATAGTGCAGTGTAGTAGAAAAATATAGTACACATTCTAGAAGAAAAAAAAAGGGTAAATTTCGCCGAGGAGCAAGGCTATGTGGACATGAATCCGTTCGTAATCTCATTTCGGTATGCTCGCAGATTAATTGACATTGATCCCAAGCGATCCCTGTCCATCTTCCTCTTTTCAACTCCAGAGCCGCTCCATACCTTTCAAGTCTTGCCATCTCCCACAAAAAGACTTCCGCTCCCCCTAGACGATAAACAGTCTGGACATTGGGCCCAACCGTTGCGTCAACGCCCATGCATTTGCAGTTGTAGTGACGGTCCGGCTTGAGCGTTTGGCACAATAAGGCATCTTGGGTAGTTTCCAAGCGCGATGCAGCGTCTGCAGATTATGACTTGATGATCTGCCTTCACCTGCATCGACCTGCAACGCCGACGATTGCATTGTATTCGTTTCGTGGGTCATCTGCTGACCCGAACTGATGCGAAACGTTCGTCGGTGTAGTAGCTTGCGGCCGGAGTTGCTGCAAGTCATCCTGATTCTCCAGCGGAATGGAGAGGAGCGAAAGGCTTCATAGCAACGCAACCGTGGTGTTGGCATTGGCATTGGACAGATCCGCCTCCCTACACGGATGACTATGAGCAACGCCTGCGATGCATCGAATTGTACATTTACATCAAGACGACCTGGCATGTCTTGGTGAGCCATCGATGCAAACATGATGTAATTGATTGAAAAGGGCCCTCTCCTCAGACAGGAGAGTCTCTCCCGGCAATTGGCTCGCCATTTTCGCACAGAGCCGTCTGGCTTTGTGCCCGGGCTGCACTTTGCACGGAGGTTTTCTGATCGCGGAGATCGAGAAGGGTCGGAAGCGTGTGACCAGAGCAAAGCGGTGATGGTCTCGTCTTTGGTTTGGAGATTTGAATAGGTTGACTGCCACGGAGACGGTCCGAGTCAAACGTGCGAGGCGCGATGCGAATCAGGATGAGACGCATTGTCGGCAGCGATGTGCATATGAAGCCCGAGGTTATCTCAAGCGTCGACCACCAGACAATATCCCACTGGTCCCAGGTCGGATTGGTAGTATTCGTGTACGTCTCGACTGATCTCAGGCGCAGAATGGATATAACGGTAACACTGGTTGGTGGTTCGCAATGGTGAGTGAGGGCACGAACGAAACGAGGCGAGACGGGTGAAGGAGAGGAGAGCTTTGCATGAGACTTACGTTGCGCCGGTCAAGAACATCAAAGCAATACCAATCTTCTTCTTCATATGCAACTTCAGTTTGCGCACCTGGATGAGAGGCATGGCGAAGAGCCACAAATCCGAAGCCACGCTGATTGCCGAGTGTGCCCACCCGGCGGCATTTATGTTTATGCATTTCCCCTGGGCCGGGGTCTCACATCCAAGTCATACCTCTCCCACTGATACTTGATTGGGTTACAGCTAAAGAAGATGATCGCGAAAACAAAGACCGCCGCTGTGGCCACGTGGAAATAAAGGGTGGCCCAGAGGAAAATGCGCACGGTCCTGCCCGGGAAGATGTTGAGGTAGAAGAAGCACAGGCTCAGCTTGATCTGTGCCATGAGAACAAGATACAGAACGGAAACAATACAGAAGAAGATGCCGAATATCCTTATATCCTCGTTAGACACCCCCACAGGTCGACGCCGAGTCCGTGCCTGTTGAGGCCGACGACGACGACGACGGCGATGATGGTGCCCGTCGGGAGGGCACTCAAGATGGTCCAGTCATCGTTGTCCAGCCGCTGCTTGGAGCTCCAGAATTGTTTGAATAGGACGCGAGCAATGATACAGAAGCCCGTAATGGATCCGAGGATGTAGACGATGGTGTTGAGCTTCGGTCCGTGGTCTCTGACGGGAAACTGGCACGCGACTCCTGCCAATTTGCGGGCATCTATCGAGATTGAATATTAGCGACTTGTTGGCTGATCCGAGTTCATTGGGGGGGTTCAAGTTCGCGCATACAGTAGCCTTCTGGCACGGCACAGCTGAGTCGCAGGCAGTAGTCCAGCGCGCGCTGTGCCTCTGCTCCGCAGATACAAGCTAGGTCCGAGAGCGAACAGGATTCCTTGAGGCAAGTTTGCTGTGCAATTTGCGGTCAGATCTTGTCTCTTATACGGACTGTCAATCTAGCTCTTGTGTCATAAACTCACGGCGCAAGAAGGCAGCGTCGCCAGCTCTTGGAGTCCGGTCCCCATTGTAGCCAAATAGTGCAGGTTTCAAGACAATGGAGTAGGAGAATTGTTGATCGATCCGACTTCAAGGCGTCCACACCCAATTTGGTTCTTACAAGGAAAACTAATGCTGTATTTCGCCCCCAAGACCAGTGGCATCGAATTTGTTCGGAACCCTGCTTCGCGGCCCCAATGGCGGATGCAGACAGCCTTGGTATGACAGACAATGGATGTCAAGTGTCGAGTGTGTAGGATGCCTTGAGACTGATGCAGAAGGACGTGGAACGAAGCCCAAAATTTTTCCCGAGGAGCTAGCTGCAAGACGGCCTCTCTCCACAGTGCGTTGGCTCTGATGACAAAGTGAAGAGGCAGCGATGTGATTGTGTGAGCACCCGCAAAATCGGGGCTTCGAGTCGATTCGGGTGAGCTATAAATTACGTGCCTCCTTTTTCTTCTTCCCCTCGGGGAAAAGTTGCGGACGAGCGAGAGATATATATCGTCTCTGGAACCAGACATACCTCTCCGTCTTACGCAGTTTTCGGCAGGTCGCACCCTTCTTCACAATGTTACTAGCGGCAAGCCACCAGTACAGCGGTTTGATCTTCGCCCCTGGCCCGGTAATCTGTTATTTGTCAATGGAGGTGAAGCGTATCATCAATGTCTTAGCCCCGATTGACACTATGTATGTACATTGTAAATACAACAGCAGCAGCACCTACATGGTGCCTGCCCAACCAGGATCCTGCGGGGAAAGGCGCGGCACATGTCAGATGAAAGGAACCAGGCCATGTTGGGGAACGTCGGGAACTGGGTTGCGAAAGAAATTTGAAGAGTCGACTTTCCGCGGACCCGGATGCCTGCGGTTACATCGGGGCAGACTCTGGCCTTGCGGGCCGTGTTTCTCCTTTTCCCAACAAGCCGCTTGGAGTTTGCTTGACAGAAAACGGGAGTCTACGGACGTACGGAGTAGACCCACTAATATATCTATGCATTAATTAGTAAGCCACTTTGACGGGGAAGAGGGAAGGCGCGCCGGCTGGCTGTTGCGCATGGGCCAGCCGTAGCCAGCTGCAGCCTGCCTGCACTGTTGCACTGTTGCATCCAGGGGTCGATTCTCATAGTCGTCCATGTCGTGGCTCCGAGGCAAACCTCGTGGAGAGGACTCAGAGGGGCATGCTCATTACCGGGCACTCGGCAGTTACTCGTAGAAAACGCCATGCTCTGCCACAATGGCAGGCCAACGTCGGACTAGCAGCAGATTCTAGCCCCAAGCAGCACAGCTGACAGCCACAGAATAGGCTGGTTGTCAAAGTCTTGGTTGCCGTTTCACCCCCTCATCAACTAGCAAACCAACCCTGGGCAGGGCCGCCCCTAATAACTCCAGTCCTGCTGAACCATCGTATCCGCCTCGCCCCGCGGACGGACGGGCGAGAGGACTAGTCGCTGTGAAATGAAAGACGGGCAGATCTGAGCAATGGCAGAGTTTGTTCTTTGGCTTATCGCACACGGAGCATATGTTTACGATGCGCGACCAAAGCTCCGTAAGCAACGTTGAAGTTGCAGCTTCCCCGGATCGTAGCTCATTCGAATAGAAACTCTCTCAATGCTTCATTCACCACCTGGCCTCCGGAGCGCCATGCTGCACCGCCTCCGGAGCGCCATGTTCCATTCCGCCTTGACGGACAGGATGCAAACATGAAGTACCATTGCCAATTACGGTCTGGGCTTCCGATCAAGACTCACTCCTCAGGTAAATCTCGCGGAGAGCAATTGCTCAACATGAGGTGGGTCCTGAAACCTGAGTCAGTCTTGACCATGATTTGCTTCCAAGGCAGTCGACGACCTCACCAACCGTTGTCTCACACGCGACTGCAAGCCGTGTTTTAGACAACATGGATCTGCATCAACATCTGTGAGCGCAGATCACCTAATATAGTACGTCCTATTGGTGACCATATACGGACTAATTCGAGCGCACTAAGCACGAGACGAAAAGCCATGCGGGCGGGACTTGACAACTGCTGAATTGTGATTAATCACTTTGGTACTTCGGCAATTGGGTTCGTCTCCACGTACCTGAGTTGTACGTAAGCATCCAGCAGCAAGTACATTTCACAGACATTTTACCCGAGAAGATACCTGATTCAGAATCTCAACAAGAACAAGGATCTTTATTAGTCAGGCGCTCGGCGGACTATTGATGAGGACTTCATCAGGATCTCTGTCTCAACCATTGTAAACTCCTGTGCTATTCCTCTTCAGGCCTAGTTGCCACTGCATGATCTCTTCGCAGTCAGCATGAAGCATGACACGTCGTATTTTGGTGTATGAGAGGAAGGCGAACTCATCAGCCGCGGATGAAGGATGGCCTGTCTCCGGACTCTTCTTGGCGCTAAGTTCTCGCATTTTTGAGGGGAGAACGCGTCAGTAGTCTGCGAACTCCGTAGACGCCAACGATCAAGCCACTCGGTCTAGGTCTTTTACCACGACCTCCGAAGATCATAATTGTAATTGCCAATCGAACAAGTCACCGGGCCACCTTGCAGTGCAGAATGGTCAGCTCCGCCGCGCCGCTTCGTTCAAGCCGGTGCCTTTTTTTCCCCCTCAAGTTGGATTTATCCATAAACAATAAGTATTGTATAATATGAGACTTCTCAAGAGCGCTCATCCTCGGCCTCCATCAAATTCGACGGCAACAACGCCGTCGTTATGACACACCCCAAAGACATCCCCCGCCAGATATAGCACGGCGTTGACGTCCCCGTTTCCATCGGGCCCAGTCGTCTTGCCATACAGATGCTGGGCGATAAGAGGACTTACTATGCCGAACAATCTACCCCAGAAACTCGCCACTCCGCATGCTGTACCTCTGACTGGCGCGGGGAAAGCTTCAGGTGTCCATCCGTAGAGCACCGCATTGAACATGGACTGGAAGAAATACTCCAGCGCAAAGAGACCCTCCCGCTTGGGGATTGAATCGGCCTTGGAGAGAAGGATGATGGACATTCCCATGAGTCCCGATGAAAGAATCATTGTCCATTTGCGTCCAATGGCGGGTACGCGACCTACAAAGGCTCCTAACAGAACACCAATGATTCCTGGAGCATATGTGTAGATGTACGCAGCGTATGTAAACTTCAGACTTGCGGATGCGGCACCGTTCTTCAGGGCAAGAATTCGGGGAGGTAAAAGCCTAATCAATGGTCAAACGTAAGCACCAAACGCAGTCAGGACGAGTAAATGATGCTAACGTACCAGCCACAGTGAAACCTGAAAAGTCCAGGATGTATGTAAGCCAAACCAATATGATTAGGCGCGTCATCCGGAGACCTCCAAAAGCATCTTGTATCTCTTCAAACATCGGCGGAACTTGAAAGATTTCTTGTCCAGCGACAACATTCCTTTCCGTCCCGGGATGAGAGAGTCAGAAGAAGCAGCATCTTCGATACCAGAATCGGAACCCTGTCCGAGCGACTGAAGATGCTCAACAGTCAGGCGACATTGCTGTTTGTTTACCTCAGCCATGTGCTGCATGACCTCTATGGCCTGGGCATCTTGACCCTTGTATAACAGATATTTGGGAGTTTCTCGAAAAGTGAAAATGGCAAATCGGAGGAAGAAGACGACAAACGACAAGGCGCCCAGCGTATACAGGAGGTAGCGCCAGCCCATGTTGTCCGATCGTTGGCAGCAGGCGCTATCGGGTAGGCTCGTACGGCATGAAGGCAGAGGCTTCGTCTGGGAGAAATTTGGGGAGCACGAATATACCGGGATGAAGGCAAATGCTATTGCACTGCAAACGACAACCCCGAGGGGCTGGAATATGGATAGACAGGTGAGCAAGAAACGGCGGTTCTGCGGATGCAAAAGTCAGGAGGTCGGAAACTCGGTTCCAGAGGTACGGCAACGTACGTACCTGCGGGATATATTCCAGGAGAATCGCGCTGTCGACGGGGATATTTCCCCGACGCCGAACCCGACGAAGGCGGTGATGACCAGCAGCGTCGTGTAATTATTGGCAAACCCAAGACAGAGGCCAAACGTGCTGGTGAAGAGGCAGGTCAGGTTGAACGCCCAGCGACGACCTGTCAAGACACATATGGGTCGTTAGTCAATTCGCACTTTGGCAGGGTATCCGTGATGGACTTGGCGACCAACCGACAATGTCCGACATGAGCCCCCAGAATATGGCACCCGCCGTCAGGCCAGCGTTGAAGCTCGTCGAGATTTTTCCCGATTGACTGTCACCGAATCCCATCTCCTGCTGGACGGGGCTCAGAACCAGGCCAAAGGCTTGAGCCCAGAGCAGGTCGAGGAAGTATCCGAAGCCGCACAGGATCCAGATGTACCATTGATATCGGCCCATACCCTGGCGATCAATTTCCCGGTTGATCAGATGGCATTTCTTCTCATAAAGCGTCAAGCCATCGAGACTCGATGCATCGAAGCTCGGCCGAGCACATTCTGGCGGGGTTGACAAGGGTGACAAGGGTGACAAGGGTGACGAGGGTGAGGATGGGCGAACTTCGAAAAGCTCCGTGTGCCTTGCCATGTTTTCCAGCAGACGTCGACGTCTTGTGCCTGTTCAGATGAGACAGCAACGTCAGCCTTGAATATTTGGCGTCGAAACGACGTGGCTGAGGTGAGACCGAAATGGAGGAAGGGAGGGGGAAGGAAGCCACAACAGCGACGACGAAACGTGATCTAGCCTGTAGTATGTACGGAGCCCTGGGCCTAATGCGTAGCATTGAAACAGGTCTGCTAGACACATGGCATTGCATCTTTTCGATTTTCGATTTTCGATTTTCGATGATGAATCATGATGCTGACACGACTGCCGATTTTGCACAATCTCCTGCACGCCATTGGCTCGCGCCCGCTTGCGGCGTTTTCAGGGTCATGGGGCCGCTAGCAGACAAGGCTGCCGCATGCACACGCGTTCAGAATGCATTCAGAATGCATTCAGAATTCACAATGGGAATCTGCGCAGTGTCCGCCGCGCGACGTTGAGACAACGGGTGCGGAAAAGAGGTAATTCTCGGTTACTCCGAAAGCCATGCCCTCTGAGGTCTAGAGACAATCCCGGAATTTGGGTTGTGATTCGATCCTGCCGGTCGCTTGCCGGGGTCTGCTGCCAAAGGGACGTCTTCGCGCTTGATTTCAATCACAGCGCAGAATGACTTGCTTGTCTGACTAGCTGCTGTTCTAAATTTACATCGCCAAGAACCGCGAGCTTCGCACTTCTCTCAGACTAACAAGATTCATCCCAAGCCCCGCCCCCGCTGGCCAACAGTGAAACCAGACGTTCATGGTCAAGTGCAAAGCATCATTGTTAATACTCCATGCCCCTTTTCCTTTCCAATCGTCTGTCCAACTCACTCACTCATCCATGGCCGCTAGTGAAGGAGACCACCTGTGACTTATTAGTGGCTAACATCAATCATCATCGACTTGCGTCCAGAACCGTCATCCTTCACGGTCTTCCTGTACCCCTGCACCAATACCACGAGCACCGACGGCATTCACAAACTTTTCCTGGTCAATGTCCTCGCCATTCTCTCGAAAGCCTTCCGCAATAAACTTCTGTTCAAGTTTTGCCACGGTTTCCTAGTCAACATCTAAGAGCTTTGTCCAGCCAATACCTGCATAATCTACAAGCTCACGAACGCGCTCTAGGGAGGGGCGAGAGACTCCTAGTAAATCAAGAAATCCGTGGTTTAGTCAAATTAACGTTCCTAGGCGGTTAATAGCATCGCGCGTGGCATCACGGCTGAAGTTAGTGGATGAGATAAGCTCTTACGCCGAATCGGCGAGTTAGCCGATTGCATTCAGGACCAGCTCTATTGTCATAGGGGAATGGTCTTTTAGCCTTTATACTTTTACTACTTATGCGGCCGTGGGGCGCGGTTATTGGGTATTGATAACAAGTAGTCGCAGCTTCGGAAAGTGAACGAGAGGGTAACAGATAGTGGTCTAGGCGTGTTTTTTTGCGGAAGAGCACGGCTTTGCCTCCAGTAGAGACCGTACGGAGTATTGTCCACCCCGCTAGGATCTCTATGGATGCATAACTCCCCACGAATGCCCAGGCTGGTCGGGATAAGGTAGGTCCTGCTATTAGGGGTGCGTATCTGAAGGAGTAGCGCTGTGCTCAGGCAAACGCAAACGCTAGAACTACTACCCAGACCGGCACCAATTGGGATTGTAGATCGAAGAGTGTAAGCGAATTCCGGGCTGTTGAGGTGGAGAATGGCTTAGGTAATAGTTAACTATAATTATATAGGGCTTAGCTAGAGAACAGTCTTACGAAATATAACTATAATTATTTACCTAATTATTAGTATTACTATATAGTAATAAGACTAGGACCTAATATTATATTCTTTTACTTAACTAAGTTACTATAATACTTAAATATCTAATACCTAAGCTTTTCTAATATAAAACTTATAAGAGATTACTAAGTTAAATAGCTAAATAATTATAATTAAACTAGAAAAGAAAGGAGCTAGGAAACTTATTAAAGTATAACTATAGCTAGAAATAATAGGAAAATTAATAATAGGAGATAGCTAAGGTTATTACTATATTTAAGAAAATCCTTTAGCTAAGGTTAGAAAATATTACTATTAGATAATATAAGAATATTAAGGACTATAGGACTTAATATAATAGATATAGAACTATAAGGCTATATAAAACTTATAAAGAACTATTAAGAAAAGTTCCTAGAATACTTAAAATAAAATAGTAAATTACTATTTAAAATAAAGATAAAGATAAGGATTAATTAGTATAAGAAGTAAAATTATAATAAGGAAAGGGAAAATCCTATTATAGGAGATATATAGGCTAGATACTTAAATAAAGAATAATAATAAAAGAATAAGAAAAGAATTATTACTAAAATACTATAGCTTTAGGATAGTATAATACTAGTAAACTTAATTATAAATAAATTATAACCTTAGTTAATTTTTAGTTATTATAAACTTATATATTAAATAAGGACTAAACACTAGTAAATAAGGTATTTAAACTTAGGGAATTAAAGAGCACTATAGACTTTACTTAAACCTAAGAATTAGATTATAGAAATTAATATTTATATACTTAGTAAAATATACACTATAACTCTTAGATAAAATAGAGAATAAATAGCACTAGATATTAAATATAACCTTAAGAATTTTTCTAACCTTAGAATTTAACTTAAACTATAGAACTTAGTTATAAGAATAGGTATTTTATATACTTAGTGAAATTAGGGAATTTTCCTTTATTAATAAAACTAGTATATTTTATAATAGATAGAATATAATATAGACCTTAAACTTAATATCTTAAGAGGTTTAAGAGATACTTTATAAACTAGGAAAACTATTTATAGAATTTATTACTAGACTTACTAAAGTAAACTAACTATTATAGTAGCTATATAAAGAAGTAGTAATATTTATATAGTATTATAGTGCTAGATACCCTAAGGAAAACCTAAATATAGTATAAACTAAAGTTTATACTTTATATTTTAAGGACTTAGCTAAGGTATCTCTTAACTTTAAAAACCTTAGTTTACTAGGAGAAACTTACTACTATAATTAAAGGTATAGTATATAAACTACTAACTTACTTTTACTTTACTTTTAGACTTACCTTTTTACTAATCTAAACTTTTAATTAAATAACACTATATAAGAGGTATATAATATATTATATTTATAATAAGAGAACACTAGAATTAGGAAGGTTTAGACTTAGAGAGAAAGGAGTTATTAAGGATAGAAATAAAAGGTTTTATTTTAGGGATTAGAAGACTTTAGTTTTCTTTTCTTCTTCTCTTCTCCTAGCTAGGTAAACACTAAGTAATAATTTATATATAATAATTTAAGTTTAGCCTTAAATTCTTTTTATTTTCTTAAAAACTTTATTATAATAAAGTTTATAAGTCCTTTTATAATTCCTAGATAAAATACCTATTTAATCTCTATTAAGAGGTTAGATATTATATTAATATATTTACCTATAGTTAATATTAATCTATCCTAAAGATATATTAAACTCCTATTCCCCTAGAATAACACTTCTTATTATACTTCTTATCTATATAGAAACTAATATTTATTAAGTTAAATACTAGAACTTAGGAAGAAGTAGTCCTTAGCTTAGACTTAGAATAGAATAATAACTTAGAATAATATAATAAAACCTTATTAGAATTTATCCTAGTTTAGATTATCTATTAGAATAGCTTAGTTTACTAGATAAAATTATATTACTTTTCCTATTACTATTAATCTAAGTAACTAAACCTATTAATATTAGGGAAACTAAATAGGTATTTAAAATAACTAGTTCTTTCTTTCCTATAAATCCTAATATAAGAGAGAGAATTACTTTCTCTAGTTTACTAAAAGATAGGCTAGTAAATAAATATTTAAAATACTATAAAATAATAGCTATAATAGCATAAGTTCTAAAAGAATATATTAATACCTTTACTTTTACCTTTATCTAAGGCCTATAAGGGAAAGTAGCTATTTAGTATAAAGACTTAGAGTATAAAGACTAAACCTAGGAAAAAATAGCTATAAAGTTCCTAACTAAGTTTAAAAATCTAAACCTATTTATTAAAATTTCTATATAGTAAGAGGTATTTAGTTTTATATAAGAACTAAGTAAGATATTAAATACTTATATTTAGTAAGCTAAATATTTAGCCTTTAAGATAAAATCTAATATATAATAAGTTCTCTTTATAAACTTTATTACTTATATAGTAAATAATAAAGTAAATAATAAAGTAAATACTTAACTATAAGAAAGAGTATTAGATTATTTATTTACTTTAAGTAAATAAATAAATAGTATAGCTTTAAAGGATTTAATAATATCTAACTTAAAACTTATCCTATATAATTACTACTTATTTACTTCTAAAAAGATAATATAACTATCTAAAAATAAAGTTTTAATAGTAAGTATAAGTTCTCTTTAGAAATAAATAGAAAAATAATAGAAAAGAGAGAAATATACTTCTAACTAAATAGTAAAATTAGTAAGATAACTAAAAGTATTCTAAGCTTAAGCTATTAGAAATATATAATAAATAGCTAGATAGTATAATTAATTTAAATATAATTTAAATAATAAAACCTAATCTCCTAGAAAATCTATAGGGAATAATATTAATAACTTTCCTTAAGATAAACCTTAAAGAGACCTAGACTTTTTCTAGTGTTTTTATATAGTAAATAGGGATATATAAGTTATAATTATATAAAGAAAAATAAGTGCTTATTTAAAGACTTTAAGAGATACTAAGACTAGTAGGCTTATAAAGGGCTATAAATAAAGAGAGATTATTAAAGGGAATTAAATAACTTAAACTAATTAAACTATATTAATACTATAAATATAAATTAACTAATCTTACCCTAAGGATATATCCTAAATTTAAAACTTTAATTATTTATAGTATTACTCCTAAACTATAAATTCCTAAGCTATATTTAGGAAAAAAATAAGATAAGTTAGGTAAATACTATTATATTACTAAAGGGAAAAGAGAAAGTAAATAAACTAGTAATAACTTAAGGACTAGCTAAGAGAATTATTAAATTAAACACTAAGCCTAAGAATACTTTAGGTAAACTACTATAGTAATAAATTAAGGAAATTCTTAAATTAAATAAAACTCTCTAAAAAGGAATAATCCTAGTCTAAGTATATATTAATTACTCTAAGAAATATCTTTTAAGGAGTTCTAAAGACTACTCCTTATATTATATCTATATTTAAAGAAAACTATAGAAAATCCCTAGGAACTTACTATTCTTACTATACTAAGAGAGGTTAAAATAAGTAATATAACTTTAAACCTATAACCTTATTAAAGATTAGCCCTAGAGAATATCTAAGCTACTAAGGAATATAAAGTCTTATTATTTAACCTAGGGAAATATTTAAGTAAAACTATAGTCTTTATTAGTGTTTTATAGCTTCTTTAAATAGCCCTAATTATCTAATAATAACTAAGCTACTTAATATAATATTATTAAAAGATAAAAAGTAATATAGTAAAGTCTATAGTTTCTTATCTTATAGAACTATATAAAGAAGTAATATATTTAGATATACTAGTTTATAAGTCTTTAGGTTTAACTAATACTATAATTATATAGAATAATATTACTTAACTAAATAGTAAGGTCTTAATAACCTTAGGATATATTATATCCTATATTAAAGGTATCTAATATAACTTAGCTTTACTTAATAGTAACTTAAGTATAAAATTAGTAAGTAAAAGCTACCTAAAGAGATATAGACTCCCTTTAGTTTAACTATAAGAAAGAAAATCTATTTAAATAGTAAATAATATAAATTAGCAAATTACTTACTATACTTACCTTTAGATTATAGTAAGTAAAATCCTAGTATTATTAAAATACTATATTATACTAGCTTAGAATTAGGATATTTTATTAGGAAAGGTTTAGCTATAAAGAGTAAATACTATTAAATATTATAGATAAAAGAAAATTATAATTACTAGTATAAAAGAGAAAACTTAAACTTTACTAATATATTCTTACTTAGACTTATTTTAGAGATCTAATATATAAGCTTAGTTACTATAGAGAATATAACTAGATAAGATCCTAGAGTTTATAGAGAATAATTAGGAAATCCTAGAGAAAGTTAAATAAATCCTAAAGGGATTAAATAGCTAGATTATTAAAGGAGTTAGAAACTAAGATTTAAAAACTAAGTATTATAAATAATAAAGCTAGTAATTATTTATGTATTTCTAATTTACTATAGCTAGATAAGATTAAAATAATAAGCTTTAAGAAAATACTAGTAAAGAATACTTAGAGAATAAGACTAAAATAAAGAGTATATTAGGAAAATAAGAAAACTAAGGGGATATTAATAAGAAGAATAATATTATTATAAATAAAATTAGGCTAGAGATATATAGTTTATATAGTTTATATAGTTTAGACTTAGATAATATAGTAAAAATAACTAATATATAAGTTCTTACTTATAAACCTAAATTAAAGTTTACTACTATAATTATCTAAAAACCATTGTAAAACATTAATATAAATAGAATAACTATTAAGCTAAACCCTAAGATAGAAATTAAATTATTTACCTCTTACTATATAAGCATTAATTAATTAAAACCTATATTAAACTATTAGATAATTACTTAAAGCTAGATTAAACACTATAAGATAATATAGGAAAGTAAATTAACTATAAATATAAGCTATAACTATTTAAGATAAAATCCTAGAGTAGCATAAAGTAGTAAGGAATTAGGATTAACCTAGGAAGACTTAATAAGAGATAATTTAAAAGACTTAAATAAAGAGAGAATAAAAAAGGGAAACATATAAAAATTAATATAAGTAAAGAATAGGATTAAAATAAAGAAAATAATCTTAACCTATTTAATATTTTAAATAAGGGATATAGTACTATAATATACTAGGAAAAACTTAAGATAAATAACTCTAAATATAATAAGGTCCTAATTTATATAGGAAAATTAAAAATTAAGGGTACCCCTTACTAAGTAAGAATTACTATATAAATATTAAAAATTAGGTCTTAGTCTAAGAAACTAGGGATAAGATATATAATACATTAGACTTAGATAGCTTAAGAGAATAAGATCTAGAGATAAACACACTAGGATATAATAGTAACTTAATTTATATAGGGAAATTAGAAATTAAGGCTTACCCCTTAGAAAATAAAAATCACTATATAAATATATAAATCTAAGGTTTACCTAAAGAAACTAAGGATAGGAGATAATATTTATAAGGTATATAAGACTTAGTAAAAAGAGATAATATTACTTATAAGAGTTAGTTATAAGAAAGGGATAGTATTTATAAGTATATACCTTTAGATATACCTAATAGCTAATTTATATAGGAAATTAGAAATCTAAGACCTCCCCTTAAAAGTAAGAAATCACTATATAAATACTTAAATTAAAGAATTAGCTAGTAAAACTAAAGCTAGTAGGAACTATAGTATAGACTTAGTGCTATATTTAAACTATATAAGTTATATATAAGTTTATAGCGTAAATATAAGGAAAGTTACCTAGGATAGTATAAGTCTAACTAAATTAGGGATTTATATAGGAAATTAGAAATTAAGGGGTACCCCTTAAGATTCTAAAATTTATATATAAACTAACTGTTATTAGGCTTACTATCTAAAACTATTATTTCTTAGTTTAATTAGTCTAATATCTAACTTAAAGACTATATAAGGACTGTAAAATAATAGATAATAATTATAAGATTATACTATATATATAGAGATTATTTTATTAAGAAACTTAAGGATATTTATATAACTAACCTTTTATAATATTATATCCCCTTAGTTTTAAATACGTAACCTAGGAAAAGAAAGTAATATTATTACTTAGGAATATATTATAAGTTTTTAAAGAAGGTATTCCTAGCTATAAAGAAAGCAAGTATTATTTACTATAGAGAATTAAAATAGGTAGCTCTAACTATATTTACCCTAAAGCTACTAAGTTTTTAAGTAGTTTATAATTACTATAATATAAATAGTAAGATAGTTAAATTAGCTTATCCTTACTATAATTTAGAGGCTAATTTAGATTCTATTTATTATAGAAAGTTAACTATAGTCTCTTAGGTAAATACTTTAAATAGATTTTAGGTAATTAGGATTTACTTACTTAATAAACCTAAGATAGCTTTCTTAAGGCTAAACAAAATATACTACTATAATAACATAGCCTAAGGATTAACTAGATTACTAAGAATATATGCTAGATTTAGAGATATAACCTTTAGTTATTTATTCTTTAAAGATAAAATAAAGAGTGAATTAATATTAGGATATATAGAAGATATTAAGATATTATTTTCTATTTATATAAATAACTATTACCTAGGTTTTAAGATATAGGAGGATTATTTTAACTTCTTATAAATATACTACTTCCTAAGGATTACTTAGGTACTAATTAAACTAAGTAAATATAAAATAATTCTCTTTATATTAAAGGTTAACTATATTAGGTATTCTATAGAGAATAGGAAAATCTATCTAGCGTAAAAATATTATAAAATATTTACTAGCCTAGTAAAATACTTTAAATAGTGGCCGCTAAAAACCTAGAATAAAATCTTAGTTTTAATTTATTTAACACTCTTTTTAAGAAAGTTTATCCCTAGTAAATTAGATTTAGTATTAACTATTAAGAAAGTCTTTTTCTAAGAGGTTTAAAAAGTTATAAAATCTAGGAAGCTATTAGTCTAGAGGGTAAAAGTTCTAAGGAAAAGCTTAAATAAACACTAGAAGCTTAAAATACCTTACTTTAAATTTACTATAGTATTTAGGTAAATATTACTTTTAGGGCCTAGCTAGGGACTTAGTTTTATTTAGTAATAAATACTTTAAATATAAGTACTAGAGGAGTTTTATTCTAGCTAAAGAATATAAAACCTAGTATAAGCACTATAGACTTAAATTTTATAAAGGTTTAGATTATTATATAAATATTATATAGATTAAGGAATATAGAAAGATACTATATAATACTAAAGAAAGAAATATTAGCTATTATTATTAGACTAAAAGAGATATAATAGCTAGTTAATAATTTACCTTATTTATTAAAGGTATACATAGATTATAAGGGGATTATTAACTTAATAGTAAACCTCTTTAAGGTTTATAGGAAGGTTACTTAATAGGTAAATATTTTATAAAAGTTAAATATAAAATATATACACTACCCTAATATAATAAAAATCATAAAGATTACTAATAGAATATTATAATTACTAGAGAAACTTAAATCTAACCTATATAAAGTAAAGAGAAAAATAGGCGTTAATATATTACTAGCTATAAAGATTAACTAGTAATAATTTTAATAAATATAATAATTATACTAGAAGGAGAAAAATTAGATAATAAAACTTTAGAGATAATAAGAACTAAGCTTTAGGAATAGTTAAACTCTAAATAGTATAAGGAGATTCTAACTTTAATTATTTATAGTTACTACACTATCCTAACTAAATAATAAAAACTAGTCTAATATTAAGCTTTAAAATATTAAATTATAGACTAAAAACTTTATTACTTAGAACTTAATAAATCCTTAGTAAAATATATAATCTCTAAGGAGGTTTTACTAAAACTTTAATAAGCTTATAACACTATAGGGTATTTTAGTCTAACTATTATGATATAAAAGCTTTATAGGATATATTTCTAGCTAGATAAAGTAAAGGATATTAAGTCTTATTGATTTTTAAAAATTTTTGCGTCATTAGTTATGGCTAATGCATCTAATTTATTATAACACATAATTATTACTAGCAATACCTAGCTAGTAAAACAATTAATATCTAAATACTTATAGCTATAGTAATAAATAAAACCTATAATTAGTATAAGCTCTAAGGTTATAAATATAAGGGGCTATAAGGTTAAAGCAAAGTTTATAATAAACTTTATAGCTATATTAGCGTAAGAGTTATAATTTATAACTATAGTTAAACTTAAATTTATTTAAGTTTTACTTATAGTATAAATTAATATAATTCCCCTTCCTTTATAACTATGCTTATTCTATCTCTTTATATCTCTTTTATCTTATAGCTTACTACTTATGCTTTAAAGCTCTAAGGTAAACTAAATATAACTTATCCTTACTTATCTCTAATTTAATTTGCTTTACTTAAAATTAGTAAATGTAATTAATACTTTCTGCAAGACACGCACTGCACCCATTACAATCACCAGGTAGGTCATGGGTTACCACTTGACCAATTGAACCCTAACTAATCAGATCATAGTATATTAAGTCTTATTATTAATCCTATCTTATCTATTAGTAAACTAGGATAAGGTTACTAAGATTAGCTCTAAAAACCATTATAGTATTAGAACTATAGTTATTAGTTATAATAGATTATCTTAGGCCTATTACTCCTAAGGCTTAAAATAAAGACTTATATATACTAATTACTATAGATTATATAATAAGGTTTATATTAGGTTAATCCTATAATAAAGCTACTAGAGATTTAGTTACTTAAATATAGGATAAAAACTAGAGCTTTATTTTTAGTTAGCTAAGAGAAATTTACTATAATAATAGATCTTACTTTAAGAATCTAAACTTTAAATTAACTATAGGAAAATATAGTATAATAGTTACTTTTAAACCTATCTCTTACTTATCTTTTACTAGACTTACTAAGTAAAATATCTAACTAGTAAAATAATAATTAATAAAGTAAGTAATAAAAAAGATAGAGTATTACTTAATTTATAAAACTAGGTAATTCTAAGTATTATAGTTATTCTAAATAATTAGTTTATATTAAGTATAGGGATAACTCTAGCTATATTAATATTAGGATTTAACTTATTTACTAAATATATAGGAGTTAGTAATAATCTAGAGAAAATAAACTTATTAGGATTTAAAAATAATCCTATTTTAGTCTAAGAGATAAACTTATAGTACTTTAATCTAAAAGAGAAAAGAAAGAAATTAGTTTAAACTTAAAAAGTAAATAATAAGAAGAAATTCTCTAAGCTATTATAATAGTTTAAAGAGAGTAATATAGTATAAGAGAAAATTAATAAGGAAAATAAGCTAAAGAGAAAGTTTTATAAGACTTAGGGAAAGCTTTTAATAGTAAAGAGAAAGTTATTATTAGTATTATATAAGATTAAACCTTTAGGAGAAAGGCTAATTTAAAAGATTTATATTAATAATCTAAAGGTATATATTTTATACTAGGAAAGATTATAATCTCTAAGACTAAATATATAGGATATAGCTAATTAGGATTTAAGGAAGAAAATATAGAATTATTAGGGAATAGAGAATAATAATTAAGAGAGAGAATAGCTTATAGTATTTTAGAAAAATCTTATTATTCTTAGTATTATAGTTAATACTATCTTAAATTAGGCTAGCCTATTAAGGTAAAGAATAGCTTAGGTAATAGTTAACTATAATTATATAGGGCTTAGCTAGAGAATAGTCTTGCGGAATATAACTATGATTATCCGCCTAATTATTAGTACTACTACAGGGCCTTGCAGCAAAGGGCATATCAGCATTTCATTAAGCAGGGTCAAGCCACAAGAGCAGCTTTTGTAGCAAAAAGCTCTTGCTCGCTTGTTTCGGTACGTAGTCATCCACTCCATTTTCTAGACATTTCTCATGGAGCCGGAGCTTTCCTCGTAGAGTCTCCTCTAGCCAATAGTTTCGGTCCTGGCAACGCGAAGTCGACCCATCGTGGAATGCTAGCTTTCCGCTCGGCCTAGAACCTAGAACCATGTCATATGAAACATCGTAGACACTTTTGCAATGCATCCTCCCTCTTGGGCAGTTCTGCGGACACCATATTCTTTATTTGAGGAGGCTGCAACGGCTTGACGCGTGAATACCAACCAAGTCTTCGCTCGCCCGGTATCCGAATACTGCTCGGTACGTTAAGTCCAGTTGGCTGGTGAAGGGAGACGGTGTTGTAGGGACACAGCAGAGCTGGTTTCGCGGTTGACACCACGATGGGGGCAGTGCGATGATTCGACGGGGCGGCACGGCATGTTGTTCCGGCCGGCAGGGATGCGCAGCGGGATCAGGTGAACCTGATTTGATTGGTTCAGCACAAGCGGCCTGGTCTCAAAGAATCTCGATTCAGTGACGTTGCCCTCCCACTCCACGCTACCATCACCCTCCGAAGAACAGAACTCGACCCCAAATACCTCGGCAAACTCGTCAGAGCAAGGCTCCAAGCGTTCTCAAGTTCTCAACAAAGTCAGGCAGCTTCTTCGCGGCAGCATCGACCATGTGCGTCAAGTTGTACTTCTAGAACCGGCAGACGACGGCAGAACCACCCGCTGTGCAACGATTTCCCTTTCCTAGCAGGCAAGATCCGCACGAAAGGGAGCAGCGTCGGCCAGCAGCCGCGGGCGTAGCCACAGCAATCATGCCGATGACCAAGATGATAAGAGTAGATAGAAACTTGCATGGTGGGAGAAGTGAAAGGTATCGAAGAAGTATGCGTTGCTTCTAATTGCAGGTCGGCCTATTTACTCCGCAGTTGTCAACGACTTTTCCACACTTTCGCGTCGACACCACGATCCATATATTGGCTTTGTGATGACCATCACTCTATATATCACACTAGAAAACCAGCATCTTGACGAGCTGCATTAGAGAAGGTGCCCGCGACGGTGAATCACGCAGGCTGTTATGGGTTCTGGGGGCACTCTTCCGCTCCATGGTGCACAAGCTTGAAGATCGGATTCTCTTCATTCACATGTTCTTCAGCAGGAAAATTGTGCAAGTCTCACGCAAGCAGTTGATTAAAGGGCCGTGTTCGCGGCAGGAACTGGAGGCCATGCAGTATGCTGCCTCATATACCTCAGTGCCTTTACCCCAAGTTCATCGAACCCATCATTTGCGCCTGGGCTTGTTCATCGCCATGGACTTCATTCACGGGCAATCTCTGGAGAATTTCTGGCCACGACTCTCTGATACGGAGAAGGGAAAAGCTTTTCACCGCATATACGACCACTGGCACCCTGTTTCAGATGTGGTGCCATAACGCAGGACTCTTTAAGCAGCCAGATTCTCACGCTTGCTCCATGACCACAAGCCCAAGTTCGATTATTCACCCCATTCTGCTGCCTACAAGTCGACTTCGTGTTCCATACCCTCGCCGCCTCTTCTAACTGTCTCTTGCGTATCTTGCAATTGCCGCTTCCCTTCTTCCGTCGTGGTGTCAATTACATCAATGTCGACGTTCAAGCATCCGGCCTGTTTTGTAGATGATTGCGTAAGACACAGGTGACAAGGTTAGTCCGGGTAATGGAAGGGAACACTCACATCTCCAAGTAGGCTCACCAACCTCTCAGCCTCATCTATTTTCATCTTTCCCAGAGCTCGGTTCAGAGTATCCAGTGATCCATCTTCTAGTGCCTCTTTGACCTCAGGGGGAATCTTTCTAACGCCTGTATTTGAATCTGCTCAACAGCCCCGCTTGCCTCCGCGTCGTGTTGCTTCGCGGCTAGCTCTTGTTTCCATTGAAATCTCTCCGTAACGTCTTTTTGAGGAGCTTCTGGGCCTCGCGTCCATCAGGAGTTTGCAGTTTCCTTTGTTCTCTTTCTGCGTGGATCTGGCTCTGCTTTGCCTTTATGAATGATCTTTTTGTCCACATTGGGATGAAGTTCATTGTCGGAGTTCGTCGCTAAGCTCCAGCTTGTCCTGCCGTCCGTGCAACGTTGGCATTCGATTGCACCGTGGCGGCCGGTGAAACAAACCCATTTACTGTAGTCTACCATCTCGGCCACTTCCTCTGGATCACTTAGTGAGAAACGGACGATAACGACTTGCATCTTCCGTCCGCCTACTAGGTGAACTTAACTAGACTTAACTTAACTAAACTAGACTTAACTAGACTTAACTTAACTAGACTAGACTTAACTAGACTTAACTAGACTTAACTAGACTTAACTAGACTTAACTAGACTTAACTAGACTTAACTAGACTTAACTAGACTTAACTAGACTTAACTAGACTTAACTAGACTTAACTTAGATAAACAAACCCATGCCTCGCAGGCTCTAGGCACATGACTAGACTATGACTAATGAAGTCTTGCAAAGAGGAGGAAAGGCAGAAGAACAGACTTGCCAAATCCACAGTCCGCCCATGCCACTCTTCACCCAGGAGGGTGCCATTAATTTTGAGAACGTCTGGTCGATTGGGCACACGACGGGTTGCTCCCGACAGCTGCACACGCTGCTTCAACAGGACCTCGTTTTCTCAATCGACTCCCAATTCTGAACGGCCTTGCAAAACGTGAGGGTGGCCGCGCACACGCAGCAAGCAACAGGGCAGCCGGCTTAGCCCCTCGGAGAATAAAGCCAGTTCCACTAGTTGTTGGTCTCGGCGGCGCCGACTAGAAGTTGCCGGAATTTCCAACGGACGCGGGGCCTGGCGCCGGGGAAAGTGGGCGGAACGGTCCGCGGGGCGCGGGCGCGCGAGCTCCGCCGCACCGTAATGAAAGGAACAACTTGGCAGATTGAACAAGTCGATATGTAGATTCCGACCGAGTTATGGAGTACACGGCCATGCAACCGACGCTCGCATCATGTCCCAGTCGGACGGTGACATGTTTGCGCGCCGCTCGCATCTTCGCCCTTAACAAATGCCGTGTACGACTATTACGCAGACGCCTGCTGCAAAGCACAACCTGTGGGTTCGGCCTCGAAACTCTGAGTTGGAGAATGCCTGGGTGAGCATTCATTCCTGTCTCGCACGTGACGCAATAAGTCACCTAGCGCCAATAAGAGGCGTAGGTACTCTGGAGATGAAATGGGCCATCTTTACCCAGTACACGCTCATCATTCACCTCTACTCTACTCTGCTCTGCTCTCCTTTCGTCAGAAGAAAGAGACCAATTTCACCACGAAGAAGATAGGATCGTGTGCCGTCACCATCACAGGTAGGTACACAACCAACTGCAGCAGCGACCCGGCCACAAGTCTCAAGTCTCATTTTAAAGCGGCGATTCATCTCTAAACATATAGTGACGATAATTTAAAAAAAAAAAAATACGCATCCCTACCCAGGGCCATGCTAGTCAATCGTACAAGGACCACCGGTCCGGTCCGGTCCGGTCTACCCCTCCTTCTCTCTAGAAAAACCCAAATCCCATACCGTAAAATGAAAAGATGCCGGGATCAAAACACAAAAAGAAAAAGCTCCCTGGCGCCAACCTATCTGGCTTTCAGTTCCACTCGCTTCCACTCAAGTGACTGAAAGACGTGGCACGAAATAATCGAGAAAAAGGAGGCTTGGGAAAGGAAAGCTCATCCCTGCTTCTCGTGGTATCAAACGCCAGTACACGCTGAGGCATCTTCATAAATAGCCGGGTGGGCCGGGAATAGGAAGGAAAACAATAAAATCGAGTTGAGCGAGGGCAGAAGACAATCCCCGCGTTGCGAGGGCATACCATGCTTCTCGTTTGGTAACTATAGTTCGTGCCAGAGAACACCTTCCTTTGCGACGAACTGCGTTTGTGAATGCCACCCTTTGGTCCGTGTGTCTATCTGTCTCATCTCCTTCATGTCCTGGAACGCCTAGCCGTGCTGCAAAATAAATACGAGAGAAGCAAAAAGTTTTTGTTGTGCGCTGAGAGAAGGGTGTTTCTCGAGAAAATCTCCTTTCTGCTCACAAGGTGAGGTGGGTTTCGCCTAGTGATATCAAAGAAATTGGTAGAGCGGGGGCTGAATCTATCCGTTGCGTTTCTTCATTGGAGAGGGGGTTGTGTGTGGGTTTGTTGTGTCGTAAACGTTCATCGTGTATTACTTCTTCAGGGTTTGTTTCTTTTTCTTTTTTTCTCTCTTCTTTTTGGCCGTCTTCTTTTCTCTTGGTTGCGACCGTCACTGCAGCCGTTGCAGTTGAAAGCTGTCGTCCCGAGTTGGTGGCATGCACTGTGATTCCTAAATCATCTGTGCAGTCGGCGCACCCAAGGTGTGTTGTCCAAGGCCGTGTCGGAGGGCATCTTGGAGCTCGGCGATCTGCGCCATCATCGCCAGTGAATGCTGCGACTGCTGATCGATTTCCGTCCTGAGCTTGTCATTTTCCTCGCGAACTCGTTTGATCTCGTCCCGGAGTTCGGTAAAGTCGTCGCCTTGTCCGCTTGATGGGCGTTTGCGCTTCATGCCCGACTTGTCGCTTTCGTTGTCATCGGGAGAGGCAACCGGGTCAGCGGGTGGTGTAGCTCCATCACCATGAGTATGCACTCTGCGCAGATGCTCATTCAGGTTTTCCTGTCTTGAGAAGCCTTTTCCGGTATGTCGTTTGCAGTTCGGGTGCGGGCAGTTGACCGTATTCTTGGGTCCGCCATGCTTCCCATGCACTTCGCGCTCGTGTCGTAGCAGACCGCCTGAGTACGTGAACCCCGGCAAGTTTTCGCATCCGGCTGCTGGACACCGGTACGGCCGCTCGTGTTTGTCCATGTGCTTGCTTGAGTCATCGTTAGTCCTTTGCTTTCTTCCCCAAGTCATACGAATGCGACATTCGACCTACTTCCATTCGCACTTTCGCGAGAAGGCGCGCACATCCTCCTTGCAGTCATCCAGCGGGCAGTGAAACTTGCCATCTGCCTGCTTCGCAACGTCGCGATCGGGCTTGGGGATAGGTTTCACTCGCGACGGAGGCGATCCAATACCGGGTGAAGGTTCTTTGCTCTCAGACATGGGGTCGGGTATTGACGGCGCATGCAGGGAAACTGCAATCGGTGACGGGAACGTAGCTCCCAGATCCAGCCGCGTGGCATCCTGCGCGCCACCTTCATCGTTGCCCAAGATTCCCGGTCATCTCCCAGGAGAGATGCATCGGCCGTGTAGTGACTTAGATGCTCGGCGACCTCGGAGTCCGTGTACCTCTGGTCCGCGCCATGGTCGCCATGGTCGCCATGGTCGTGCTCGTCCCCCAAGGCAGGGTAGGTGCCCTCATGTATGAAGGACCTGGGCTCATAGGCAACGCTCATGACGGCGGCTCCTCGATATGCGGCGGGCGATGTCGCTCTGGGAGGCGCGACGACACCGCGTGTGGCAAGGGAGGCGGCAGAAGTCGACCGCGTGGGCCGTGAAGCAGAGGCGCCGGTCGCGCAAGGCGTCGGGGAGTGCTGCCGGTGCTGTCGTCAGCGCAAGGGCGAGCGGGCGGTCTTGTCGCGGTGGTCGTCGTCGCGGTGGGCGTCGTCGCGGTGGGCGTCGTCGCCGGAGGCTGGTACGAGGGTGGTGGTTTGCTGGCCTGAAAAATATGGTGTGAAGAAGGTGTCAAGCCGTCAACATCCGCCTCAGCGGAAATCCAGAGTTCAGCCAGCTTGGGAATTTGTCAGGTGTGAGATCACGTGAGGAAGTGGGTCTGTCGACTGCGTTGTCCTCGCGGATGTGGCTTAATAAGCAAGTGTTGAGGATAGCTATGTACAGCTATTACATATGTTGATGTTGATGCCCCTCCTCGAGGCAGCTCCTCGAGATAGTTTTTGGGAGGACTGCCCAAGCTATTTTATCACCGTCAGATCCGTTAGGCAACCAAGCCACCGGGATGACTCCAATGTCCAGCAAGTCTCCCCTCCCTCCATCTCCATTCACGCACTTCCGCACCACCCGCGAGGAAATCATCAACGACCTCTGACTCATTCATTGGTCAGCCCAGCCAAGGCTGAAGTCGTTCCATTACGTGCCAGGGGAGGGTGGGATGGGGGCCGGCGAGGCTGCGTGTCCTCACCTCGCAATTGTGGCATCCGTTCATCTTCCCAGTCGCCTGCCTGCTCCATTCCCGCCTATTACAAGGACATGAGCATGACTGTGGATTCTCACCGTGAGCCGTCATTAGGGCCCAAAGGTATCCATCACGTTGTAAGGCAACGGGCGTTGGCTCCATGGGGTCCAAAAAAACCGACGGAACACTCCGCACTCAGCCGGCTGGTGAATCTGGTCCGAAACTTGATGGACATACGGACGTACATATGTACCGGTGCCACCTGCTGCGGCAATTATCAGGACAGATACAACGTCCCGAAGTCATCCACGGCGGTTCTCGCTCCTCCTTTTGTTCGACCAGACTCCGCACCCCGTCGTCATCCCAGTCTCAGTGCCCGTCAGGCGATCATGCCGCGCACAAAAAGGCAGCAACGCATCTTTGCCAATCAAACACGATGTGGCACAATAGTAGCCTTGAGATGCATCCCTACCCGCATCATGCAGCTCAAGACACCTTCCATGCTGCAAGACATGAAGTGGCGTGACTGCGATGGTCCGACACGACATGCACCAAGCAAGCTGTAAGTTGGCCAATGGCCTAAGTCGCCGTGTCCATCTTTCATCCACAACTTTGGCAACACTTGTCTTTATTCTTCATAACTTGGCATTACTCTTCTGTGTCATTTATGAAATAGTATCACTTGTACGGACGTACGTGCCCAATCTCCCATTATATAAATCCAAAAACACTACACAGACACAGCACCCAATCGAGCAAACGTATTACAGAAAAACGCCCACGAGGTCCTCAACGATAGCGCACCAGCATTGTCGTCGAAACAAAAGACACTCGGTCCAAACACGCCGTCCCAGCGATGGCGTAGAAGCACTGTCGCCGTCGAGATCCGCAATGAGCTTCAACCTCGTCAGACAGCGGGCGTAAACGCTGATGGGGTATCGTTGAAAAGTTGAAAATGAGAAAGCAGTGCAGCAACATAGAAAAGCAGCATCATATGGTTACTTTCAAGGCAAGGATGAAAAAGAAAACATGATGAGAACCCCAGACGGTACTGATAACGTGTGAGCATCGTCAAAGTGTACTGTCCGGCATCGCCTATTTTCAGAGCAAAAATATACAAAGAGCACCATGGCCAGAAGAGAAAAAGATGTGATGGAAGAGAGCAAGATTGTGAGACATGCTGGGATGCCTTTTGAAAGTAGCAGGAGAGAGGCAGGCTGTTGAAGACGTGGCTCGCGCTCCAAGAGGAAGGACATTGTACTCAAGTGCGACGAGACGTCGTCCACGCAGGCAACTTGCCGAATCCCCGCTGCTGCGTCTCCGCCTCGCGGCCCCGTCTTCAAACTCGCCAGATGAGTCGTGGTAGAGCTTCGCGCTGGGCGGGTTGCCGAACACGCGGAGCAAAATCACCATGACGAATGCGCTGAGGATGCTCAAGCAGAGTATGCCAACCATGGCGAGGTTGCTCTTGCGGAACTGGCGCGGTCCCTTGTTGGCATCTTCCGGCCAGCCCGTGTAGAGGGCGTACGTGGTGGTGATGCTGCCCAGGTTGCCGAGGCCGGACACCAGAGCTGTGGCAGCAGCGACGCCGACCTCGCCATGGCGGCGCTGGAAGATCTCGGAGGTCCACGCCATGCAGATTGGCACGGTAGGCCCGAGGCCGAAGCCGACCATGAGGAGGCCGCCGTAGCGGGCCCAGCCGTTATCGAGAGCGAAAGTGGTGGTGAGCAGCCCGGCAATCTGGATACACACTGCCCCGGCGAAGAAGAGGGCGCGCACGCGGTGGAATCGGTCGGAGAGGGGCGTCACGATGACAATGGCGATGAGATCCATGATCCAGATGGGGGCGAATAGCAAGCTCACTGTTACGGCACTTGCCTTTGGCTGAATCGCCGCGATGATGACTGATCCGTAGAGCTGCGTCCCGATGCCCACGCCCACCACGCCAAAGTACATGAGCGTCAGCGGCCACAGTCGCCAATCCAACAGCACAGGTCCCAGGTCCTTCATCGTCCAAGGTCGGGAATGGTAGACGCGTCGGAGATCATGGTAATGAACGACTGCGTCTTGCCCGGCAAGAGCCTCGGGCGTCTTGGGCATCCAACCCAGCCACCAGGGCGGCCGTCGTCTCGCCTGTCCGGGCGCCAACGGTCTGTCGGGCAGCCACCACAGCAGCGCGATGCCGAGCACAATGCCCACCAGGCCGTAGACGAGGAACATCCAGCGGAAGCCCTCCAGGCCGCCCGCGCCGTCGATGAGCTGGAAGCCCGCAGAGACCAGGCCAACCGCGGCCGCAGAAACCTGCGAGGCGGTAAAGTACATGCCGATGCGCTTGCCCGTCCGGGACGGCGGGTAGAACAAGGTGAGGTAGAAGGCCATGCCGGGCCACATGCCTGCAACGACCATGCCCAGCAAGAAGCGCAGCAGCTTCAGACTCCACGGGCTCTGGACGGCGGCGAAGCACGCGCCCACGAGGCCGGTGGCCAAGACGATGCGGGCCATCCACGCTCGTGGGCCAAGTCTGCTCATGGCCAGGTTGGACGGCAGGTCAAAGATGACGTAGGAGACGTAGAACAGGGCCAGGGCAGCTGATGTATCCTTGGCCGTAAGGTGCAAGACGGTCATCAGGTCGTGCTTCTGCGAGGTGTTCATTGTCTGCGCAATGCCAATGCTGGAGCGGATGGCAGAGCACAGGAAGTAGAGCAGCCAAAAGGAGGAATGATTCTCCAATCGAGTTTTCTGGCAATCATTTGCGTCAGGTCAGTCAGTCCCCATGTCTCCCCATCATTTGGATTGGATAGATAGCTCCAGATTTTTTTTTTTTTTTTTTGGTCCGTGACACACCTGTACACTCTTTCCACCGTCTCAACATCGTAGTCACGATGCTGCAAGTCGCCTTGTTGCTCCTCCTGGCCGCCACCCAGATGCTGTGAATCCACGCCGTCTTCTTCACCGGCCCCGTCGCCATCGGCTGCCTTCCAGGGACCACGACTCGACGGTTCTGCCTCGGCGCTCATGATGCTTACTGCCGCAGAGCCGACCGATGCAGGATTTCACGCGCGGGCCAGCTTGTTGGGCGCTGAGAAACTAAAACTGGTTCTTGTTGCTGGATGGCGCTGGAGTTCGGGAGAAAAGGTTTCAAGCCGATATGCAGACAAGTCCAGACAAGTCTCGATCCGGCGAAGGTGGGTCTTGCGCCAAAAGCGACAGACAGTAAAGCCGGGATGCGACAGTACAAGACGAATGCAACTCGTCAATTAGGTGGATTTTTATTTTTATTCTTCATCAACTACAATGTAGTCCTGCTCGAAAGAAGAAGAAAAACAACTCATGCTCGCTCACCTCCTCCTACACGAGCTGAACATAACTCGCCGGTACGCTGCCCGTTGCACCCGCCTTTTCCACCTCGACCCATCCGTCTCCGGCATCCTCCCTCACCAACACAAACCGCTCGCCTTCCACCATGGAATGTTCATCCGGACTCTGCGCCGCATACTCGTACATGGCTTCCACGTATTTGAGCTTCTTGGCTCCGCGACGTGGTGCCACAGCCGGTCCTTTCTTCTTCCCTCCCGCTGCTGTCGATGGTGCCGCAGACGATGTCGTCGAATTCGAGTAGGTAGATTCCGGGCGTGCGGGGGCGGCTGGAGGCGCAGACGCCATGAATTCAATGTACGATGCCGGGACTATGCCTTCCCTGTAGCCTGCGCGTACCTTGGCCCAGCCGGTGCCATCTGAGTGGGTGCATGGTTAGTAGAATGAATGGACAAGGGTTTTTTTAAAAAAAAAAAGGTGGCGACGTCTTTTGGATTTGTTGGCGTCACACACACACACACACACACACGTACCGTCAGGTTCTAGCAACACGACCTCTCTGCCTTCAGAAACTGATAGTTCTCCATCTCCGCTGGCATCAAACGAGTACATCATCTTGCCTTTCTTCTCGTCCTTGTCGCCGCTGCCGTTGACACCACCTCCGGCCGGCTCACTGATGTATGCCGTCGGCGGCAGGGCGGCCATTCTCTTGCGTGTTGTCGTCGCGACGCCACTCGTGCTTGGGGAGATGCTAGGTCTGCCCGCGGTTGCTGCCGTGGACGAGTCGCCGGCATCCGGCTCTGCGGGTGTTCCCCGGCCAGATGCTGATCTCCTGGCTGAATGGGAGCTCAATGAGGTCATGGTATTGGTCCTCGATAGATCGGGTAGCTCCGCCACGTATGCTGGCGCTGTGTTAGGATCTCGCACAACAAGACGATTGGCGGCCTCCTGCCGCTCAGCTTTGAGCTTCTTTCGTTCGTCCTTGTTCTGCTCGCCCGGACAATCGGCCGGCACCTTCATCTCACACTTGCTGTGACACGTGTAACCGCAGTCCCTGCAATCAAATCCCTTGGCGCTCAAACCCCAGATGCGTTCGCCACACAAGTCACAATTGGTGGGTATCTTGAACGTCTGGCCCTTGAAGTTGTGGTTTTTGGCTCCGAGTGTGACATCGCCGACGACGGCTGTAATGGTGCCGGTTTCGATTTCTGCCGTCAACCGCTGCCGGTCCACCGAGTGCAAGTCTTCCTGCATGGCGAACAACGAGCGCACCACTTCCAATTCGTCCTTTTCTCCGTTCCCTCCCGTACACGCTGTTTCAGTTTCTTGGCCGAGTCAACGTCCCGCCTCTTCTTGTCCACTTCTCGTCTCAGCTCGCCGAGTTGAGACTTGGACTTGCTCAAGACGTTGCGCAGGTAGATCTTTGCCGTCTCATCCACCACCATGGTGGCGTCGTCATGCCACACGGGGCTTGGTTCGAACTCCTTATCCGGCGGTTCTTGGAATGTCCCCATGTTGTGTCGCATGTACATGAGGGAGTCAAGATGCGGCAGGTTGCGTGCGATTTCCTGGCCCAAGTGATGCATCATATCGTGACTATCTTTCAGCATGGCGCTTTCGAGCTTGCCCGCGACCTCCCAGAGCCCGTTCAACTTGATGGTCCGAAATTCGCCCAGGTCCTGCAAGCTGTCCATGGCCTCTGGCACATACTCGTGGTAGTACTTCTCCTTTTGTTTGTTGGTGACGTTGATGGCAATGAGGTAGCTGTTCTTGGCATTGTTCATTTCGTATATTTGCTGCTGGTAGGCGCTCTGAGCCTTGGCCTTGTCGTAATGTGACTCGGATTTTTGCGCCTGGTTTCGACTTCCTGGCAAACGGCATCGTACTTGGCCTTGACTTTCCGCAACTCTCCATACGACGAGTCGCGCTCCGCGGCGAGCTTGTCGGCGTATTCAACATGTCTCTTGCGAAGTTCCTCAAAACGTGCGCCGTAGTATTTCAGAGGGTCGGCGACTTGGGAAATGAGCAAGCTGCCGTATTTGTCATGTTCCGCAGCGCGGGATTCGAGCGTGGTCAGTTGGGTAGACCATGTGGTGAGCGAGGCACTTGTCAACTCCATGTCAGCTCAACTCTCCGGATAGACAACGGGCGGGTGTTCTTCGTGTCGCGCGCGAAGGGATACCTTTCCAGCGAGCCAGGTGTCATGCTGGGAGTGTCGCCGACACTTAGCTGCGAACTCTTCTTGTTCTTCTTCTCAAAGTATTTCTTGGCCAGAGCGCTCAGCTTGGCACTGTATTCCTTCTCAATGAGGGAACGTTCGCGATAGAACTGTTGGATGTCCTCGAGCCAAGCGATGCCATGGCCAACCCAGACGCTCGCTGGTTTGAACCCGTCCTATACGAAGGAGCGTTAGCCCAACCCGTTATTGGCGAAGCAGTTGTGCGGCAGCTTGATGAACAGCTGATTCCGATGCCGATTCCGAAAGCTTCCAGGGTCAAACATGCCTTCAGCTCGGCGCCAAAGGTGGGCAGTCCGTCCACCTCAGCCATGACGGAACAGTCTGTGTTGCAAGCATGTACTGATCGGTCGGCGTCTGCATTCAGGGCACAGGAGGAGACTCGTGTGCGGCGCGGGTCGAGTTGGGCCAGGCTGGCCGGAGCGGAAGGGGGTGAATTGTGAATTATGAGTTGTGAGTTGTGAATTTGTTGAAGAGAAGCCGGACGATGGCACGACGATGGCAGCCCAGCCGCCCAGTGGCACGACATCAGAACTGGATAATGGAGACTTTTGTGGAGGCGCAGCAGGCCAATTGAGCCCGAAGAGCACAGTACGTCACTCACTGTTGGCGCCTGTCAAATGCATGTTCTAGGGCGCTTCTACCGAGTACCGAGTGTGTAGTCCGTAGTCCGTACAGAGTCATTGCACCGGCACAGAATACGACTGAGCCCCTTTTGAAAAGAAAACAAAACAATGATGCATGGAAGAAAGATGAAGACGAATTAATCCAGTTCTGCTCTTGCTCCACGCACCGCCCTAACAAGGGCCGCCTTGTCCAATCCCCTCCCACATGTGACATCCCCAACCTGCGTCAATCCCATCATGGCTCTGCGTCTCACTCGCTTTTCCAAACCCACGCACGCATCACCCTTCGGATCCCCACCTCGCTATCCATGCGCACCATGGCGTCCGCCCCGAGAGTTCGTGAATTCCTCGTCATTGTCCCGGACAAGCCTGGCGTCAAGGACAAGCGTCTTGAAGTGAGACCGTATGTTCCACCCCTCATCCACAAAGGCACAGCCGCAGCCCGTACATGGATGGCTCTCATGACCCGTGTGGACAGGACTCATTTGAAAAACATGACTCCCCGTATCGAGTCGGGGATTGGAAAATGGGCGGTGCGTCCCGTCCCGTAGTCATTCATGAATATACACCGGTCGACTACGGCTGACGTACCGTTGCAGGCGCTCTTCTGAATAGTGTACCCGCGGGGACGATCCCGCTTCCTTTGACTTCATGGGCAGCACGCTTGTATGCCGGGCCGAAACGAAGGAGCAGGTTCTTGAGCAGTTGAAGAAGGACGTGTACGTTACATCTGGGGTGTGGGATTTCGAAAAGGTATGGAATCCTTTATTCGTCATCTTCTTCACACAGACACAGACACAGACACACATGTACAGGAGAAGAAGCAACGATAGACTAACTCTGGTAGATTCAAATTTATCCCTTTCTGTGTGCATTCAGAAATCCATGAATAGACGACCAAAGTCCGTCCACTAAAGTATTGGTATCAAACAAGCCTGGCCTGCCGTTCTTGAAGAATGTGATTCATGTCGCCCGTGTTTTGCTTGTCCCACGATCAGCACAGCTGATATCGTAGCCTGCTTGAAAAGCCAGGCTTCTCAAAATAAATGCCTCCGTGAACACTCACTCCCTCATCTTGAGGAACAAGAACTGAAGATAGGATTGGAATCCGAAGAAGAACAAGAGACACAAATGGCATCCCGAATACCTAGTAGCCTACTACCGCAAGCCCATCCCATGACTGGTGATCATGCTTCCATCGTCACCTTATCAACGACACAATGCTTCAGTTATTAGTGCTGACGCCTTCTTCAGCTGCGACTCGTAACTCGTAATTCAGGTCAAAGCACTCTGCGAGAAGCTCGCTGACGCTTCCCTGGCCTTCAGGTATGTCGCCATTAACAACAAATTTGCCATCTACCCGCATGCTGTCGAGTGAGTTGAGCTGCATCTGGTTAGATTACGATTCGGGTGACGTGTTTGGAGGAAACTTCCCACCTTCATGCTATACGGGTACAGCTCTCGAACAGAGGCCACACCTCCGTTCTTCTTTACTTCCACGAGGCATCGCTTGAGCGTCTGCAATTGATTGTAGATTGGCAGCAGGGCTTCGGATACCGGCTCCGAGGAGAGCATAAAAGAGTAAATATAAGCATAGCTTCGTCGAATCAGATAAAGCATCGTTCGCTGTGTCCACAGATCGGCCGGCCGTCCCTTTTCATCTACAAAGTTGCCGTTTACTCTGCTCTCGTCAATCTTGTCCAGTTGTCGCTGAAAGTCGTACAAGTCGGTCTCGCGCAAAGACCAAGCCTGGGTCAAAGACAGTTTTTCCAGGTCGTTCCGAATGTTGACTAGAACATCGTACGTAGGTCGCCATTGCTCATGAACTTTTCCCCTTCTATACCACAAAAGAAAAGTCAATTGTTGATGAAATGAAAAGAAATGTTGGGGAGTCTTGCGAGTTTTGACACGTACCTCTCCAATACCAGATCGGACCACTTGACGCATCTTTCGTAAAGCTCGCGCATCTCGGCCTCTCCAGGAGGTATGGTACCATCAGCGCATACGAATTTGCCGTCTTTCCGCTTTTCACCAACCTCCAGCAGTTGGTTTCTTAGTTTTTGAACCTCATTTGTCGAAAACTATTCATCATGGTGTCAGATCAACAAAGCTTGATATCGAGCGCTGAATAAAGCTGGTTCGGATTACCTTGGACTTTGTGTTGGCTAACGAAATCTGCCGCAGAATGGAAATGAGCTTCTCATGGGTTGCCAAAAGCGGGCCACCGATACCTTCGAGCTGTTTGCGCAAGTTGTCTAACATGCTCTGGCACAATGCCACCCTCTTGGAAAGAAGAGTAAGCAGATAAGGCGAATGTTTTGCCTGCGACAACTCCGTCTTTTGCGCCTGGCTAATGGCGCTCGACGTTTCCTCTAGAGTAGACTTGATACTCTCCAAGTCCTTGGCTGAGTAGATGGCCGCCTCAGTCAGATGGTCCAGCAATCGCTTGATGGTGGACGTGAGCGAGTATGCGGCCGGGGCCTCGTTATTTCGTCCGATGGTGAGGTAGAATAGCGAAAGCAGCTGGAAGCAGCTTTCCAAGACTTTGTCCACTGTTGGGTGATCAAGATTATTGGTTAGCCATAGTCTGCGAAACGCTGAAATGCGGGGAGCAGTTGCGCATACGTCTGTTTTCCTCGTGTTTGCCGGCATCTGCTCGAACGTCGTTGAGCTCTTTGACCTGCTCGATGGTCTGGTCGTACAGTGGTATCACATCTTGACTGCGAATATACGTCGTGCGATCTTGTTTCAACAACAGCAACTGATCTCGAATGAGGCTGAGGCGAGCGAGAATGGCCTGCTCCCGGGCGTCCTGCGGTGCCGGTATCGCTGGTGTATCCATCGTTTGAATCGGTTGTCACACGCGATCGCGATGCGAGAGGAGAGGACGTCTGCTGGAGGGGTAACTTGGCTTGCGAGAGTAGGAAAATGACACCGTGTCGGGTCGTGAGGGTGAATCAGCGTTGGTCGTTGGTTGTTACAATACAAGTTGCTGCGTCATAATGTGAGCTTACAGGAGTTCCAAGGAGAAAGTGTATGAAACCTGAGCACGACCAACTCAACAACCCGTAGAGACTGGGGCAAAATTGGCGCCTGCGCGGGAGCTTGGAAATGGAGGGGAAGACAATGGAAGAAGGTGGTGAGAGGCTGATGTAAGAAAATACGCGTTTCATCAGTACATACTCCGTACAACAAAGTTCACAATTGCTCCGAGGATGCAAGTAATTTCTGTTCCTGACCCCGTCGACTGCAGAATGCAGCGTCAAGTATGTACTCCGTAAATTGCCCGTCTTCGAACCTTACCACACTGCAACGCAACAAGTGGAACCTATGATGTGTTGGTCGGCGGCCCCAGCGAATCAGCGCATGAATCAACCCAAGCCGGCGGGGACAAGTCGAGTGGGCTGGTGGGGTCGTGTTTGGCCTCGAACTGCGCTTTGCTTCCAGTTTGGGCCGCCTATACATACGAACAAGTCGATTGGTCTGCTAAAAAAATGCCCCGCCGGCCCGCAGATGGTTTGGACTTTGAACAACGAAACGCAGATGTGACGAGACCGACCCGTGCGGCCATCGAAAATGATGCATGATGGAAGATAGAGATTAAGATGGCGGGTTACCAAGTGCGTCTGGACATCATGTTTTTGTGACATCTTGGTGGGTTCCCATAAAAAAAAATCCAACCGTCCTTAGACAAGACAGTCTTAGCAAGAAAGACAAGACTGGCGAAACACTTTTACCGGATCTTGGCCAGACACCGCAAGTCATCGTGCAACGAGCAATGAATAGTCCAAACAGGCCAAACTAGCCTGTTCCTCGCAAGGAATGAATGCAGATCTCATCTCATAATAGTCGGGCAGAGCTTCTATACGGCTCGTCATGAGCAAGACGCTACCTAGCAGAGTTTTCAACTAACATGACGGAGATCACCAATTAGATAACAAACTTAGCCAAGGCATCAATGTACATATATAGATTGACGCAGCCTTGCAGACCAAGGCTCGTCATTGCTCAATTAAGAATTCACTACGGAGTGCTCCGTAGCGAATCTTCGAATTTTCTGATTGGCTGCGCTTACCAACCAATCATCAGCTCGCCACGTCAGAAGGCCCCACGAGGCTTAGGTCTTGAAGCCCTCCAGACGAAATTCCGACCCAGGGCATTTTCCTTGTGGTGCAGCCCGTTCTGGTGTTAACTGCACTACACCCACCACGAACCTCGCCGCAGACTTGTCGTTCACCCAACTTCATCACGACAAAATCTACACACAATGTCTACCGCTGAGCTCGCTTCGTCCTACGCGGCTTTGATCCTCGCCGACGATGGCGTTGAGATCACCGTAAGTCTCCCAGAAACCATCCGCGTTCTGCGACCGACAACGGAAAAAAATGCACGCATGCCAGCTTTTGTGCGATTTCAGGCCGGCGCGATGAGGGGTGACGAAAGTTCCGGAAAACAAATCTTCTCTGATGGCGTTGAACTCGGGAGCTGATCCTCTTCTCGCGCCGCTGAATATACACAAACTGGCGCATGGGTGGCTCAGGAAGGATCAAGAGCCATGTACTGATTCGTGTGACAGGCCGACAAGCTCCAGTCCCTGATCAAGGCTGCCGGCGTCCAGGATGTCGAGCCCATCTGGACTTCTATCTTCGCCAAGGTACGACGACGAGAACCCCTCCCGATCCAAGATGACCAGAAAGTCGAGACCGACTCGCGAAATTGAATTGTTGGCTGACGAGACATACCAGGCTCTGGAGGGCAAGGACGTCAAGGACCTGCTCGTGAACGTTGGCTCCGGCGGTGGTGCCGCTGCCCCGCTGCTGCTGGTGCTGCTGCCGCCGGTGCTGACGCCGCTCCCGCTGAAGAGGAGAAGAAGGAAGAGGGTACGTTTTATCTCGCCTCGCAAGTCAAGAATTTCCAATTCCTGTCGATATCCCCGCGGAACATACTCCCCCTTCTCCCCGGGCTGTGTCATGCTATGAACGCCGCAACTAACAACCCAACAGAGAAGGAGGAGTCGGACGAGGATATGGGTTTCGGTCTGTTCGACTAAATGGAGTATCACAACGACTGTTTTCTCGCTTCTTCGTTCTTCAACTGCATGGCTTCGGGGTTCACAAATCGATCGATCATACAGGATGGACATGGGGCGCACATTTTAATATCCCTGCGGCCTGGACAGAGCTAGCTTCGTTCATATACGAGTAATATGACCTGAATGCACTCAACAACAAGAATATGAGAATATGCATGCGCCAAAAAAAAGGTTGAGAAATTGGAGTTCAACCGCGGTGGGTATGCAATTACAAAAAAACTCGGTATGACGGGTTTGGTCAAATACAGGCTTTCGGGAACGAATGACTTGCTGTCTGAAAAGTGTTCTTTCCATTGTCCCTTGTTGTGACATTTGTGTGACCGTGCAAACATCGCAGTTGTATTTTCCTGTTTGGACCTATTGGACTAGTTGTCCTCCAGTCTCACAGCCACAAATTGTTATGCCTCGTTCAACGCCGATTTTCTCTCTTGTAGAGCCCAGATGTCTCTCAATTCATGTCACAAACGCCACTTCATGCTCAAGACCGACCCACGCCCAGTCATCTATTTTACGATCAACACTGCCGACGGCACCAAGCCTGCCTCTTTCAACGTTTTGGACATGTCCATGTCCCCCTCAAACACATGCCTAGGGAACGTAGTAGAGAAACTCGACACCATCAGCCCCGTTTCCTGCTGCACCTGCTGTGCCACCTCAAACAAGGTCGTCTCCGCAGCGAAGGTCTTGATTAGGTTGCCATTTGGCGTCTGCAGTCGCAGTTTAGCCTGGCTGTGATCAGCTTTGGGCCTCGCCGGTGCAGCCGCAGCCGCGGGCGCAGGAGCAGATGCTCCCGCGTCATGTTCTGGCGCTCTGCCTTCTCTGGCAGCTTTGGCTTCCTCAGCTTTGCGACGTCGTTCAGCCTTGTCGGCTTCAATCTTGGCTTTGATACGTTTCTTTGCCTCGACGTCGTCCTGCTTCTCCTGGCGCTTGCGTGCGGCCTCTTTGATCTGTTCTTTGCGGGCGAGCTCTTCTTTGGCTTCTTGGCTTTCTTTGGTGGACTTTTGTCGAATTTGCTGGAATCCTAGTAAGTATGATCCCGTATCCATCGATAGCTCCTCTGGAAATGAGCTTCAGAGGCAAGTGACCTACCTCGTTTCGTCTGGCGTTTTCCTTATCTTGCACCGACTGAACGTCGCGCTTGGCCTTGAGACGCTCGCGCAGCTCCTCAAGCCTAGCCTTCTTCTCTTCCTCCGTCAGAGCGGCAATCTCGTCTGTTGACTCGGAAAAGTCGGTGTGGTCTCTGTTGGCAGGTGCGTCAGCTTGAATATTTCGCGTTTCCTTGTGCTCTGTTTGTCATACTCATTGAGGGGGTACCCTACGTCTTGGTGGCATGAAAGGTGGCCAAATCATGGTTGCGAAACCTCTTGCCACATTCGTTACAAACAAGTGAGCGAGCGTTGCCGGTCTCGAGCTCTGCAATTTTGGCCTTGGTTTCGGCGTCTTCTTCGTCGTCATCTTGCGATTTACTTGCCTCTGAGAACTGGATCTCCTCAAGGGTCCTGTCCTGGTTGTCTTCTAGCCATTGTAGAGCACCCTGGACTGTTTTTATGGCAGTTAGATATCAAGTCGTCATGACTATGGTTCATGATTGGGCTGTGAACTCTGAACGTACGACCGCCACTCTTCTTGACGGCAATTTGGGCGCGGACTTTATCAAAGCCCATCTCTGTGAGGGCTTCCAAGTCTGACGGCATTTTCGTGTCTAAGCTGTGACAGGTTCTATAATGTTCAAGAAGGCGACGTGGGCGTGTTTGCGGTGGTGAGTTGGAGTGGTGAAGCTGGGCTGCTGCGGCAAGTGAAGTGCTGTGTGGTGGGGTAAAAGCACAGTGGTCCACGGAGTGTGACGTGACGTGGGGTGGGAGAGCAAGTCGTGGTTTTTGAGATGATTGCAGAGTTTTTCCTTTCTTTCGATATGAGCAGGTCAAGTTCTAGACACCAAACTTGTTGGCCAAGTACACTTTGACTGCCAAGTTCGCGGATGGACTGATCAATGGCACGTCATACCGCAGCTGCCTCCAAGATTTCTGGTGTCTCCGGGTAGCCTGGTGCGGTCTAAGGCTTCGCAAGAGCCGAGACGTGAAGATGGCCCGGGCGCCCTTTTGCAAAGTTGATGCGGCCGAGATGGACTGGGATGGCCAGCTGAGGAATTCAAGGTCTGTCTACAGCAGCTCACAGTGGCCAATGTTGCAGAGTTGAGCGCCCAACTTGGCCATTCATGTCCTGACTCCTGCGTCAAGTGTCAAGTCTGGTCCCTGTTGGGCACCCTGAGTCGGCACTGAGCAGCAGCACTGAGCAGCGCCAGACGCAGATTCAATGTTCTTGTTTTGCCCGAGGCTGGTCCCCATGCACAAGCACAAGCGCAAGCACAAGCACAAGCACAAGCACAAGCACAAGCACCAGTCAACAAGGCAAGACGGGCAAGGACTGGCCAGGCCTCCTTCCTTCTGCCTCCCGCCGCGAAACATTAGACACCTCGAATTCTATCACTTTCACTCATCACTCATCGTAAGACAGACGTGTTCGCAGCTTGTACGCTTCCGCCATTTTTTTGGTTCCTCGGTAAGTCAGAATTTCCTCCTGCGCGCCTTGTCCCGATATTACGCCCAACGTCACCTACGGGTGCAGCGTCCCGGCTCTCCACTCCCGACCCAGATCGTGTCCTCAACCTCAACCGCGCCCGACGACTGACACTTTTGCCTGGCCAGCATCCTCGGCGACAACGACCAGCATTCATCTATCTCGTCCAGAGCCCATCAGCATTCCGGCCGCTACTGAATTTTTCGATTGCATTCTCACAAGCACTCGCCCACAATGTCGGTCGATATCCTGCCTCTCGAGCTGAGCTTTACTCGTGCGTGCTTACTATGATGCCATGGCATGGTGCCCATCCGCTTCGGCTACACCGCAAATACCGGTCCTCACATTTCATAGGCCCATTCACCAGCGAAGTTTCACGAACTCTTACGATTCGAAATACAAGCAGTGCGCCGCTCGCCTTCAAGGTATGCACACTTCACTGCGTGGCGCACTCCGCCCTTCTGATGACGCGCCGCCGCCGCCGCCTCGCCCGTGATCAAAGCTGACGCTGTTGCCAGGTGAAAACCACCGCGCCGAAACAGTACTGCGTCCGCCCCAATGCCGGTCGCATTGAGCCCGGATACTCCTTTGATGTCACAGGTTGGTACTCATTCAACGACCCCTACGCCGCAGTGCAACTAACACTCTGTGTAAGTTCTTCTCCAGGCTATGAAGCAGGACCCTCCCCGGACGCCAAATGCCGCGACAAGTTCCTCGTCCAGTGCGCTCCCATTAGGCCCGACCAAGACTTTGCCAGCATCGCCTCTGTTTTGGAGTCGGTCGATAAGTCCCTGCTCACCGAGCGCAAGATTCGCGTGCACTGGCTCTCTCCCGATGGAGAGGCTACTCAAGAGGCCGGTGCTCCGACAACATCCCTGTCTACTACACCCAGCAAGGCCTCTGCTGTAAATGGAGTGCGTGTTCCTCTCCTGCCTTGATAGTAACGTTACGATGTCCCACAAATTTACTAATCGCGAACACCTTACCCGCCAGGCCAACGAAACCCCGATGCTCCTCGAACATTCTCTTCACCCAGCGCCGGCCACGCGAACTCGACGCCCTCATCTGCTCCGCCGCCATACGCATCTGATGATGGCGCCGAGGAAGACTACGCCAATGCCAATGCCAATGCCAAGTCTGCCGTGTCTCAAGCCGCTGCCGCTGTCACCGAAACCGCCCAATTGACGTACGAGGAGCTCAAGACAAAACTTGGTCAGGCCGAGGCCCAGCTGTTGAACCTAAAGGATGGCGGCCTACGCCAGCGCAATGTCAAGGCCGCTTCCAGCGACGAGAAGAAGCCCGCGGGACAGACCACTCAGGCAATTAAGCAACGGCCCGATGGTGTGCCCGTGCAAATCGTAGCATTGCTGTGCCTGCTAAGCTTCTTGCTCGCCTACTTTTTCTTCTAAGATTCTAGAAAGACAAGACGCCATCTAGGGCAGCGTAAAAGCTATAAAAAAACGTGCTCCAATATGCAAGATTTTCTGAGAAAGCAACCAGGCAAGATGTTCCCACCCAGAAGGTCTTCCAACGACGATACACTATGCGCCCATAGGAATCACTGCGAGAATTTGTGGGGTGTAGAGACGGGCAGAGGGAGGTTTGTTGTGTCCAGGGGACAAACCGTGGAGGGCGTCGCAAGCACAAGGGTATTTTCGAGTAGCTAGCTGCCTTTGGCGTCCTGTACTGTACTTGCACAAGCTACGTGTTTCATGACTGCGTTTTTACAATGGAACTTCACTTTGTCGTCCACTCCTTTTCAGGTCGGTAGTCCGTACTATCTTGGTGATATATCTTGGGGTCACACTGGGCCATTACCAGCTTAGATGTCCTACCCCGAGCTGATGTCGTCTTTCGTCCGCATAAATACAGTCTCCTTGCTTGGAGCTAGAGTAGAGCTGGCACTTGCAGCGAAGAACACCCCATGACTCTGACTATGCAACCTCGTCTTATTCCACAAACAAGATCGTACCACCGTTTACTGAAAGTCGATGGTGGCTCGCTCGAAGCTCTTTCAGGCTATAATCGAGACCCGGCACTGCTGCATTTCAGACACGTTATACAGCGCCTTGGTAATACTCTCGATGTCAAGTAATAGAATCACTGACTTAATCCGGTCTGAGAAATATTCACCAACGTTGAACTCTGCAATCACGATAGTCTTTCTTCGAGAGATGGCGTATCAGCGGGAGCTTGAGAAGAGATTCATTAAGCATACAGTGGACATATAACTCAGCTTATGCGGTACTAATGCAGAAAAGTGTTATATCCCATGATGCCTTGTAAAAAGCAAAATTACTATCATCAACTGTGCACGAATTTGTGATTGGTCTGAAGGGAGAATGCGCTGCTGACAATGATGGGGAAAAGTGCTGACTTTACGCCTGGACCTCCGACTCCTTCCAGTTCACGGCGCCGCCGACCAAGCGACCGCCTTCTTTGCGCTTGACGCGGCAGTTTAGTCCCACGTTCTCATCCAGGATGAATCGCCAGATAGCGCTTACCCAGCTCTCATGGCGGGGCAGCGGCTCGTAGAACTCCTTGGCCATCTCGTACACGGCGGGAAGCCTGGTCCAAGGAATGGCGGGGAAATCATGGTGTTCGTTGTGCAGTCCCACGTTGTACGTGAACCAGTTCAAGGGGCCGTAGTAGGAGAACGTCTCGGGCACAGGGACCATGTTATTGGGGTCCTTTTGCGTGGGTGTGACGGTTTCGTAGACGTAGTGCTCGGCGATGAAGTGGCCTGCCAGGGGATGAAGACTGCCTGCAAGAAAGGACGAGAGCAGCAGGTACAGGAGGCCGTTCCACGAGACAAAATGCAGGATGGCGGCGTCGAAGGCGAATTGGACGGCGAGGTTGACAAGGTGCACCCATGTGAAGGGGATGCGGTAGACAGCCATCGGACGCAGGGCGTAGAAGAAGATTTGAAACGTGCAGAAGAAGGATTTCCCGAGGATAGAGTCTAGAAAGAAGGCTTCAAAGGCCGTGGGGAGATCGGTATCGAGGCCATCTACGCCTAGGGATTTGTGGTGCGTGAGGTGGTATGGCTGGGAGCAAGGAACGAACGTTAGCTCAGGGAACAGTACTGCGGCTTGTCGCCCACAAGAGACACGACAGAGGCATTTGAATGGCGAGGAACATACTCGAAATGCAGCACTATAAGGGACCGCAATGGGCAAGTTGGCGACAATGGCAAACAGTCGGTTCGCCAAAGTGCTCTTGAACGCCAGGTTGTGGGAGATTTCGTGGATGGCCAGAAACAAGTTCTGGTTGGCAGTGGCGCCGAAGACGTAGGCTACGGCCCAGAACTTGAACGACCAGAACGGTGTTGACCGGAGCAGATAGGCGAGAACGACTTGGAGGGTAACGACGCCGGCGACGACATATTTGGTCAATGGCTCAGGACCACAGAGCTTGGTAATCTGTTACGTCGTTTATTAGAAAGAAGTCTCTATATATGTCGACAATTTGGGAGAGAGCCTTACCTCCGGATGGGCCTTGATGATAGCCATGCGTCGAGTTCTGTGCGGCTCTTCGGTGTATGTCCAGAAGAAATCATGCTTCGGGTTGGTGATGTCCTGCTTGTTGGGTGCTGACACCGACTTCTCGTTCTTAGACGCCTTGGTGACGGTCGCGGAACCGTTGGATGTCATCGTGATTCGATTGTGTTGATGGGAAATCTATCTCGCTGTACACTCATGCATTTGTTGCCGGGCTGGCTGAAGCAGAGCGGAAGGACGACGAAGTGGCAGCAAGGGCCGTGACAAGACTTGTAGATCGGTGATAGAGGGAATCGGTAGAGACAAGTCGAGTTCCAATTTCCAGGTCAACGCAACAAATTTGTCGTAGTCGAAGGTCAGCAAATATGATTAGCAGGTCTTTAGGATCAAGGAAAGGAACGGGGTTCAGATGGCGTGGTGGTTTTATCCAAGGTGGTGTCCTCCCTCTCCTCTCACCCCAAAAAAATAAAGCTACGGAGTACTCGTCAGAATTTTGATAGAGTGGTGGTGCTGGCCATCGAGGGGATTTGTGGGCCAGATGGTGTTGCACGAAAAAGAGGGGCAGCCGACTGGCCACTAATTTGTGCGTACATAGTCCCCTACATACAGTAACATGACATAAGTTTGCGACCACCCTTTAGGGCAAAATGTAGTGGATTCTAAATTTACTATATTTTATATATTAATAATAAGGACTTATAAGTATAAATAAAATATTTAATAAATATATATATTTATATTTAATCTTAATATATCTATTAAGAATAAAAATAATTTTAATACTAATTATTTACTATTTTTATTATATTTATAAACTATTAAATTAAAAAGCTTAAAAAGTAAGTAATATATAATTTTAAAACCTTAACTACTAATAAGGAAAATATACTATAAATTAGGTCTCTATAAAAGATTATAATTAAAGAGTAGTTTTATATTATAAATAAAAAAGAACTTTATTGTTATGGACTCGAGCTATGAGCTTGGGTCAAGTACGGCTCAGGAAGTACGCGGACTATGTGCGGCTAGGTTAGGGCTATACACAGACCGCGCATAGGCCACACATAAGTTACTATAAATCTAGACTCTATGTAACTACTAGTATAGTTTCTTTCTTCTTCTATAAGAATAATATTCTTACTTTAAACACTTATATATAGTAGCTATAAGGCTAGTTTATTATATATATTATTCTTTATTATAGAAATATAATAACTAGTAGATATACTATTATTACTAAATAAAATAAATACTAATAAGTTATTATTACTTTAGGAACTAATTTAGTAGTAAGTAAGGTAAATTACTTACCTTATAGAAAGGGATAATATAGCACCTATATTACCCTAACCTAAATATAAGCCTTTGCCTATAGGTCCCTTATTTAATAGCAAAAGGTCTTATTCTTAGCATAAAGGGGTCTTATAGCTTATAAGTTACTATTAAATAAGGCATTTATTAGGGATAACTAGGACTAGTAGTATTTTATATACTAGAACTTATTACCTAAGGTTTAGGCATAGGTTATACCCTTTTTAAAAAGAATATCTTATTTACTATAACTGTTAGTTACACCAAGGAACGTTACACTAGTGCGAAGGGGTCAAATTCAATGAAGTTAATGATAGCTATAGGTCTAAGAGAGAAGAGAAGAGAGAGAAGGAGAGGAATCTAGCTAGAGAGAAGGTAAGCAAAAAGGGGAAAAGTAAGGTAGCAGTGTAAGGGCACTATAAATAGTGTGGGGTTACCTATAATATAACTAATTATATTATATATATCCCTTTAGTAGCTTTACCCTTTAGCTATAGTTAGACTAACTATTATCTAAAGGTCTAAAGGAAGTTACACTAGTAGTCTCTCTTTTCTTTATAGCTAAAGGAGCCTAAAAACATAATAAAAATTAAATTAAAGAAAAGTGTATATAAGTAAATCCCTTTATAGGAATCTATAGCTTTAATTAGCCTATATAGCTATAGTTACTTTAATTAACCTAGTTACTTTAATCTAGTCTAGTTAATTCTCCCTTTACCTAACCTTATAGGTCTCTTAACCTAGCCTTCTATATAAATTATTAATTTATTTAAATTAATTAAGGTTAAAAGGAATAAATTTAGTAATGCCTTTATTATTATATTAGCTAGGTTATTACTACTATTAATTTACCTAACTTTATAAATCTTATACCTCTTATATAACTATTAGAGAGCTATAATATTAATTATTAGCTACTTCTCCTTTATTATACCTAGCTTTATAAGGCATTTATATAATAAGAAAGAGTTAGTATAAAGAATTATTAGAATATAAGGTATCTTTAATTAGTCTATAATCTAATTAAGGGTTATAGATATTATATATATAATATTAGCGCCTTAAACTATACTATATAGCTTAGATATAAGTGCGCTATAGGTTATATAATTGCTTTTATTAAGCTATATATAATAATATTACCTCTTATAATAAAGGTATTATTATCTTGCATTGCTTTATTACTAATTATAATTACATACTTAATTTATAAGCTAAGGTTCTTATTATTAGTAAGGGACCTATCTATAAATATAAAGAGCTTTGCTTTTTTAAGGGTTAAGGGGATATATTATAGTTCTTACTACTAATTCTTAATTTACTACTTAAGGTATTTATTAAGTTATATAATATTATTAGCTAAGGGCTCTTAGTATTAAGCAGTAATTAATAGGTTATATAAAGCTTCTAGTTAGCATATAGTTATAATATAGCTCCCTTAGGCTTATTATTCTATATAATCTTACCTTACTATTAGAGATTAAGGATTAACTTCCTTAATCTTCTAACTTTAGCCCTTTTAGGTTAAAATTAATAAATTATTAGCGTTTTAGGTTAAGATATAACTATTAAAGATAAGGGGATTCCTAGTTATTAATTATTACTTCTCTTTAGCTATAAATTTAGCCTTTTAGAGCTCTTTCTTTTCTTTTTAAAAGAAGTTATTATTACTTAGGCCTAATATATTATTTATTTACATTCTAATAATACTAAAGAGATTCTTATTATTTAGGGCTATAATTAATAAGTAAGGATTATAAGTTAAAGTTATTATATTAAGGTTATCTCTATAGTAATAAAAGTATATTACTTACTAGTAAGTTCTAGCCTCTATAATCCTATAAAGAGGCTTAATTACCTTTATTACTATACTTTCTAGAAAGAGATATAAAATTTACTTAGGTAATCTTATAATAATTAGCCTATTTAGCATTATATATAATTAAACATAGGCTTATATAATATTATAAATCTAAAGGTAAATCCTTTTACCTTAATAATAAAGCAATAGCTATAATTAACTATTAACTTACTTATTATATTATTAGTAATTATATTAAGATAGCTTCTTTGCCCTTATTATTATAGCCTTATATAATAAGGTAAGACTTCTTATATAGTAATTCTATTCCCTTGCCTTTAATCTCTCTAACTATATAAGAATTAAAGACCTTATAGTCTCTATGCTTTACTAGGTTAAACCTTATAAATCTAAATATATTATAAGCTTATAAGGTATTAATCTTAGCTTAGTTAGATTGCTTAAAGGGCTTACTTAAGGTTATAATCTTTCTCTCCTAGTAAAGTTAAAGAGTAAGGTTTTAATTAGCCTTTTCCTTTACTATAAGGAATACTATATTTAGTATTTCTCTAGCTATAATCTCTTTAATTAATACTTTCTCTTAGTCTTTATTAATAAATATAAGGTAATCTTTTACTTTAATTACCTCTATAGCTATTACTCCTTCTCCTATACCTTAGTCTAAGTAAAATTAAACTATAAGGCTCTTTCTTAGCCTCCTTATTTTCTCTTTACTAAGGGCTTTTCTTTTCTTTTACCTTTACTTCCTTACCCTTTACTAGCTTATTTTCTAATACTAGGTTTATAAGTAGCTTATTTTCTTTAGTTATTCTTACTCTCTCTTATTTATTAAAAACTTTAGGAGGCTTTAGGCTAAGTATACCTTCCCTAGGGTCTTAAGGCTTTATCTCCTAGTCCTTTCTATACTATAAGTCCTTATAGTATAGCTTTATTACTATAAAGTAAAACTTAGCTAAGCTATAAGGTATCTTAACTATATAGGTCTCTTTATTAGTAATAAGTAGCTTATAAGGGCTATACTATTTACCTTTTTCTCTTTATATATATATATTAGCCTATAATAATAACTAGTATATTAGTAATATATTAGGGCTATTCTAAGCGCTAAGGGCATTATAAACCTACCTTTTAGCTAGGTAATAGTAGACTTTATTAGTAGCCTTTTAAATTACTTTAGTATATTAAATAATAGAGATACTTAGTAATAACTTATTTATTATTTATAAGTAAGCTTTAAAGACTAGTAAGGTTAGCACTAAGCTATTAAGGCTTACTAAGTTATTAACTACTTTAATAGCTATTTAAAGATATTACTTTAGCGTAATCTTTATGCTAATTAAGTCTATAATAATCTTATAAGCCTAGTGTAAAGGTTTATAATATCTTTTAACTTTTCTAATGCTATTATAGGCTTTAATTAGTATCTTATTAATCTTAATTAATATTAGGTAAGTATAATACTTAAATTTAGCTAAAGTAAAGTTATTACTAGTATTATAAATAATCTAATCTAGAGGTCTAAGATAGGTATTAATCTAGCACTCTCTAATAGTATCCTAGATATCTTAGGCCTTTTACTTCTTAGGGTTAAGGAATTAGGCTACTTAGAATAAGGTTACTAAGTTAATAATATAAAGGACTAGTTAGCTATTAATTTATATAATATTAATAATAATCTTATAGTTAAAGTTATAATTATCCTTAATTATAAATTTAAATTAGCTAGGGGCTTTTCTATTTATTTAATAGTAGTAGTAAACCTTAGTTAGCTTCTTAATTATATAATATTTAATATTATAACTAGCTTATTAGAGGATCTTTATAAGCTATTAGATTAAGGGATAACTAAATCTTTAGTAAAGTTAATAGATCTCTCCTTCTAATAAGTAAAAAGTAGCTATTTCTCTTACTTCTAAAAGCCACTAGGGATAGCCCTATCTTTATATAATTAGTATAGTCTTATTACCTTAAATTAGTATATTAGTAAGGTTATTAATCTTAACCTTTATCTTATTTATATTAGTAAGGGAGAAAAGAAAAGGTATAGTAGTATTAAGGATATAAAAGTTAAGTTAGCTAAGCTCTATAGGCACTTAGATAATACTATATATTATTACTAATCTAGCTTTAAAGTTAATAACTTCTAGCTTATAGGGTATTATCTTTAATAAAGGTATTAATCTTAATAAAGCTTTAGCCTATCCCTTACCTATAGTTAATTTACCTAAGGCTTTTATATCTAGTATAATTCCTTTAAAGACCTTATTAAAATAGTGTTCTTTAGAGATATAGTAAGTTAAATTATCCTTATTAGAGGCTTCTTTAAGATATAGTTTTTATTTAAGTAAGGTATATTAAAAGCCTAATTATTAAGTGTTATAAGGACTTTAGTATTATTTATTATTTATAATCCTAAGTAAAAGAATTATATAATACTAAGGTATACCTTTAATAATAGCCTCTCCTTAGCCTCTTTATTATTATTATCTTAGGCCTAAGTATAAGCCTTAAGTTAAAATTCCTAGTCTTTTACTTCCTTTATATTAGCATTAACACTTCCTTTATATAAAGTAAGGAATACTTAAAACTTTATATTAGAAAGGGGTAAGTAATAGTGTTTACTAGCTTATTACCTTTCTTTCTCTTTCTAATACTTAGTGTTAAAGTGGTTTAATAACTAGTAGCTATTCTTATTATAGATAAAGCATTGCTTTAGTTACTTAGAGTTACTATAATAGCTTTCTCTTCCTTAGTCTTTTTAATTTCGCTTACTATATTAGTAGTCTATAAATATTACCTCTAATAAGTCTTTTTCTTAGTGCTAGTAGTATTAGGTACTCCTTATATTACTTTTTATAATAGTAATTAACTTATAGAGGTTACTAGTAAGGTTTTTAAAGCCTAAGGTATATATATACTTTATTACCTAGCATTTAGAGATACTAGAGACTATATTTAGTATTTACTTATAAAGCTTTATATTTACTATATTAGATGCATTAGCCATAACCAATGACGCAAAATTTTTTTAAAAATCAATAAACCTTTTTAAGGTAGCTAATAGGATTTTAAGATAGTTAAGCTTACTTTTTTAGGGTTCTAAGTAATAATGTTCTTTAGGGTAGTATTACTCTATTTATATTAGTAAAACTATTAATTACTTTCTATCTTAAAATATTAATAGATATTAGTAATTATCTCTTTATAAGAGAGGTTTTTACTAGAAAGGTAATTAAGGAAGTATTATTTAGTATCTCCTATTAGTATAATAGGAAAAGCTTTCTAGAAGTAAGACCTAGGGAGATTAATTTAGTTATATTTACTCTTAAAGAGTGTAATTTTTAGTGTAAGGAAATTATATAGCTTCCTACTATAGTAATTACTATCCTTATATATCTTTATAAGCTTAGAAATCTTCTTTATAATTTATTTATTAGAAGGAAGATAAGGAAGAGTAAGTTATTAGGAATAAGGATATTATTTAGCCTTAAAGTCTTAATATAACTAAGACTATTATAGGGGTTCTTATAAAGGGAGTAAATACTATTCCTATTAAAGTTAAGGGGAATAAACAAGGTAAGTCTTTAGGGTAATAACTTCTAGGGGTTTTATTTAAGGTAGTTTAGTAGATTATAACCTTTCTTTTAGCTATAATAATATTATTTTTCTTAAAGCGTGTGTTCTAATATAGTAGTAACTAGAAGCCCTAGACCTTAGGTAATATATACGCTACTATCTTATAAAGAGCTTTGTAGTTCTCTTATAAGATTATTCTAGGCTCTCTTAAATATCTCTTTAAACTATCCTTTAAAGTCTTCTCTAAAGTTTTCCTAAAGGTTTTTATCTCTTTAACCTTAATACTTACTAGTATAAATAAACCTAGTAATATAGTTATTAAGCTTATACTTTATAGTAGTCTTAGGGTTTAGTTAGGTAAGTTTCTTCTAATCCTTTATAAGCGCTAAAGAGTATAGTTATAGTTACCTTAGTAATATATCCTTAAATAGTCTTTTAGGGATTATTTCTAAAGGTATTTAGGGTATCTTAATATTAGGGGAATAGGCTTAAGGGGTTTGTTTTATTAATAGACCACTATTTGTTTCTATCCTAGGAAATAAATAGGAAAAATAGAAAAAATAGAAAAAATAGGATAAAAGGAATATAGTTAATAGGATTAAGCTAGGAAGCTTAATTAGAGCCTAGAAGCCTAATTAAACTAAAAGAACCAAACGGTAGCATAATAATAGGGTAGCGTCTACCTACGTTAAATAGGATAAAGCGTGTAAAAACCTAAAAATAGGTAAAAGTAAGTAAAATAGGATAAATAAAATAAACAGGATAAACATAGAAAACAATAGGATAAATAGAATAGAATAAATAGGTTAAATAAGAAAAGCAAAACAAATAGGAAAAACAGGAAAAATAGGAAAAGGGGGAGAAAGAGTTTGTAATTACTAAAAAGAGTAACTAGGGGTAATTCTTTGCCTTTACGTAATGTACACTAAACATAGAGGTATAAAAACTATTACAGTGGATAATATATAAAGAAAAGGGAAGAGGGGCTATAAAGAGGGTGTAAAGAGAGGTTATATAGGTTAGCTAGCTAGGCTAAGGGTTGTTTTTAATATTAGGTTTAAGTAAAATGCCTTATAGCAATAGACTTAGTTATTTAGTTAGTTTTCTTATAATAGATAATAAGGTTAATAATTAACTAAATATCCTAAAGGCCTAAGGGTTAATAAATTAATCTCTTAGAAGCCTAATAAGTCTAAAGATTTAGTCTTTTCCTTTAGCACACTCTATAGTTATACCTCTTTACCTAAATAGCTTATATATTAGCTTAAGAGGTAAGGGGCTATGTTATCTATAGAAATATCTCTTCTTATAATACCTAACTTATTTATAGTTATAGTTAACTACTAATTAGTATTAGTTATACTAAGGAATATTACACTAGTGTAAAGGGGTTAAATTTAATAAAGTTAATAATAGCTATAAGTCTAAGAGAGAAGAGAAAAGAGAGAAAGAGAGGAATTTAGCTAGAGAGAAGGTAAGTAAAAAGGGGAAAAGTAAGGTAGTAGTGTAAGGGCACTGCGAATAGTGCGGGGTTGCCTACAATGTAACTAATTGCATCGCGTGCATCCCTTTAGTGGCTCCACCCTTTGGCCACGGTTAGACTAACTATTGTCCAAAGGTCTGAAGGAAGCCACAATAACCTACCCTAGTTCCTTAGATACTTAGTAAAGATATTTAATAATCCTTATTAATAGGAATTAGCTATTATAAAACTTAACTAGTTAATATAGTAATAAAATAAATAATTTAGTAATTTCTATATTTATTTTAAATAAAAGCTAGTGCTAACTAGAGGACTTAGTTAGGCTAACTTAGTAAAGTTAGCTAAGCTATATATAGCGCTAAATAAGTAAATATAAGACTATAGTATTAGATAGGATATACCCTAGGCTAATTATATAGCTATAGTGGCTTAGTTTTAAAGTATTACACTTAATATTAAGTCCTACTAATTAGAGAAGAAACACTAGATATATAAGTAAGGTAATTATATACCTAATCTAGCTAAGAAAGTATAGGATAAGGATATGCTAATAACTAATATCTAATCTATAGGTATAATAGGAGCCTAGTAAGAACCTAGAAAGTCTATAGGATAGTAAAAGTTAGGTAATAAAGGGGTAGGAAATATACTAACTAGGTTACTTAAGATATACTTAACACGCGTTATAATAAGGGTAAATACTTATAGTGTAGCTTCTCTAGATATTTTATATTAGTATACTCCTTATACCTTACTATTTACCTATAAAAGAAGTTATTTATTAATATTTATAATATAAAGAATATAACCTTTACTAACTTAGATATTAAATCTATCAAGTAGTTAGAAAAGAGTAACCCCTTTATTAAGTTATTTAATAAGGGATAAGAGATAAAGATATAAAAAGAATTTATAGCATATAGTTATTACTAATAGGGACTTTAAAGAGATTTAAAATAATATAGATTCCTTCCCTTTTTAGTTTTTACTTTAATTAATAAGACTACCTTTATAAATACTTAAGTTAATATAGGTTATAACTACTATGCTACTATAAGTAAATACTTAGTCTAAAAACTTTAATTAAAACGCCTCCCTTTACTAACTAAGAGGTTAGTTAATATAGTAATTAGTGTAAAATAAGGGGGAAAAAGAGCTATAAGAAGTGTTTATTTATATTACATATTATTTGCTTTTAGTTAGATTTAAATAGATAGGAAACGCTAATTATAGCATATATAATCCTAGGGCTAATAAGGTAACTAATCCTTAGTATACTATAAATAGAAAGAAATAAAATTAACTTAGATATAATACGCTAATAAGTATATATAGGATTAGTAAATAACTTATAAATATAAGCTATAGCTAATAGGATAGTTAACTAACCTATAGTATTTATTCTAGGTTTAACCTTTATAAGGATAGTGTGTTAGGTAAAGAGGTAGAAAGAATATATTTAGCTTTACGCTATAAGTCTACGTAAAATTATGTTTATCTTATAAATTAATATAACACTAAGGGCTATAAAGTAAGAGCTTCTTACTTCCTTACTAGAGGTATTATAAGACTTTAAGGATTTATTTCTAGAAAGTAAGGCAAATACCTTACTATTATACTAAGGGAAATTAGACTACTATATTCGCTTAAAATAGGATATAGATAGGAATAAACTAGATTTACTATAGGTGCCTTTATATAATATACCTTAAGAATATTTACTTAAAATCTAGAAGTAAGTAATAGACTTAATAAATAAGGGTTAGATTTAGGTAAGTTTATTATTAGTAGTAGCTCTAGTATTATTAGTAAAAAGCCTAGGGGTAGTTAGAGGTTTTATATAGACTATTATACCTTAAATAAGATTATAAAATAAGACTATTACCCCTTACTATTAGTAAAGGAGATATTATACTTATTATCTAAGGTAAGGTAGTTTATAAAGCTAAATATATAATTAGCTTTTTATTATATATAAATTACTAAAGGTAAAGAATATTAGATAGTATTCTATATAAGGTTTAGATTATTTAAATAGTTAGTATATCCCTTTAGGCTTATAGGTATACTTATAACCTTTTAGAGGTATATTAATAGCGCCCTAAGTAATATCCTTAGTAACTATATTACTATATATCTTAATAATATTCTAGTTTACTTAAGTAAATCACAAAAGGACTATATATAAAAGGTCTATAGCGTATTATTTAGGCTATAATAGGCTAGTCTAAACCTAGATATTAAGAAGTATGTCTTTACTACTAAAGAGGTTAAGTACCTTAGGTTTATTATCTAGGTAAGAAAGGTAATTTACCTAGATAAGGAGAAGATTATAGTAATTTAGGATTAGGAGGCTCTAATAAGGGTCTAAGGTATTTATAGGTTTCTTAGTTTTACTAACTTCTATTATAACTTTATACTAGGATTCTCTAATATTATAGGCCCCTTATTAACCTAATAAAAAGGGAGCACCTTTTCACTAGATAAATAAGTGTAATAAGGCTTTTAAAGCTCTAAAGGTAGCCTTTATATTATATCCTATTTTAACCTAATAGGACCCTAAGAAGGATATATTAGTTAAAGCAAATTATTTAGGAATAGCACTAGGTAGCTGCCTCTCCTAGTTTAGTAATAATAATATCTTATATTTAGTAGCTTACTATTTAGCTTAATTATAGCTTACTTAATATCCTTAAAAACCTTTGCATATTTTTCCGCACTGCTCTAAAGGTCTAGAATTACCTCTAAAATATAAACTAAGTTAATATTTAAAATCCTTACCCTTATTTACCCCTTCCTATAATATTATATTATAATAGAGCTAGAGGTAGGTAGGAGAAGGAGGTGCTAATAGTAATTAACATAGGAGAAAGGGGCTAGTATAAAGCTACTACTACCTTAACGCTAGTATAGGATAGTTTAATATCTAGAGAAATAATAATAACCTTATAATAGATTAGATCTAATTTAAATATCTAGAAGATATAAAATACTATAAAGAAATTACTAGCCTTATCCCTAGTAATAAAGTTACCTAAGTGTAGTATATTACTAAGGCTATAGCCTACTAGGTAGTAAACCACGCCTAAGCTAAAGTAAAAGTAGTAAGTAATAATAGAAATATTTATATAATAAAGGAAGCCCTTAAAAATACCCTTAAGAAGGTAATAAAGAAGGAAACTAAGAGTAATAGCACCCTAACCTAGGCAAGTATTATAGCTAGGCTTATATAGAAATAACTAAATACTACACCCCCTTTAAATCCCTAGTAAATAGTATAGAGAAGTCCTTATTAAAGGTAATACTATCTAGGAATTACTTTAGTCTAGAAGCGCTAAAGATATAGTAATAGTAGTTAATAAAGCTACTAGTTATATAATAGTAATAGTAGCTAAAAGACTCCCTAGTAGTAATATAATTATTATATTTAAAGGAAACACTACCTAATATAAAGAAAACTAAAAATAGATATCTTATGCATTTAGACTAAAGGTAGTTCTTTACTACTATATACTTAGTGTTATTATTAAAGGATTCCTTATAAAGTATATATCTATTAAAAACCTAGTAGCTAAGATTAGTAAGGTAAATAAAGTAAATATAATTAAGGTAACTATAAGGTACCCCTAAGGTAAGGAAGCCCTAAGAACTACCCTAATCCTTAGTTTAGCTAAAGTTAAAGAAGCTAATAAGATTTATAGTAATAAAATAGTCTTTAAAGTAAAGCTTTTCTAAACTAAACTATATAATAAGACCCTTTAACTAAAATAATACTATAACTACTTCTAAATAGGTTATATTATAAAGTTCTATAAGGTAACCCTAAGGTATAGTAAGTATAGCACTAGCTAGTATAAGGAAGGTAAGTTATCTTACCTTATAATAGATAGCTAACTATAGGAAAAGTATATTCTTTACTTTAGACTATACCTAGCCTAGTCTAGGGACTACCTTATCCTAAAGGAAAAATAAAATATAGTAAAAGTAAGCTACCTTAAATAGCTATCTTGCTTTATTACTTAATCCCTAACTAGAGGCCTAACCCTAACCTAGGAGAGATCTATTATAGCTATAGAACTAACTAGCATAGTAGGAAGAAAAAGAGGCTACCTAACGCTTATAGAATAGAGCGCTAAACAGCCTAGGGCTAGAAGTATAAGAAGATACGCGGAGCTAGTTAGAACTAGCTTAGAACTAGCATAGAACAGAAGAGACCCTCCCCTGATCAACGCAGTAATGCTACGGGTCCTTTTCTGGAACAGGGGCCGGGACAGGTACGCGCCAGGGCCGGAATCGCACCGGTAAGGGGCTAGGAACTCTCCTTATTATAAATTTTCTTTTCTTCTTTTCTTTTACGAGATAAGGCTAGCGTAAGCTAGTAATAAACACCTACGACTAGCCACACACTAAGCGGCACAGGCCTGGATTAGGGCTAGTGCTAACACTATAACAGATGTAAAGGGTTTTTCTTCCCTTCTAAAGGGTTTTCCTCTTGATTAACCAATTAGAGTACTAGTACTAGCCTACATAGAGCTAGCTAGCGTACAAAAATAAATAAGTATAGCTTACTTAATAGAATTACACTATATATAATAAGGAATTATTAGTAATTATCTCCTACCTTAGAGTATAGTTAGTAGAGCTATAAAGCATAAGTAAACTATTTATAATATTAATAAACTATAAGAACCTAGAGTACTTTATAGCCCTAAGGGAGATATTAAAATAATAAGTATAATAGGCAAAGACTCTAGCGCTATTTAACTTCTATTTATAATATAAACTAGGCATATAGGCGAAGTAACTAAATATATTATTAAGATATTACCTAGATAGGCTAGAGATAAAAAGATAAAGGCATTAATTATATACTTAGTAATAAGTCCTATAAAATTTAGTTTTAAGTAGGGATAACTATATATAAGCCTTAGACTTATTATAGTAGTAAATAAGGTCCCTATAGGAATATTAATATTTATAAATAAGTACCTTTAATCTCTTTAGGACTAGTCTATAACTTAGGATAAATCTTATAAGTTAAAGCTTAATATAGTTATAGCTAGAGCTAGGAAGTTTTTAAATACTACTAATACTAAAGAGCAAATCGCAGATTATTAGATTAGCGTAAAAGGGCGCTTTAATTTTAAGGGTAAATATAGGTTCCTAAATAAGAACTATTAACTATAATACTAATTTAATATATTTATAACTTACCTTTACTAGGTTACCTAGGCTAGAATATAACTTTTAAGGCACTTTAAAGAGACTTTTATTAGAATAGTATATTATAGGATATAGCTTATTTTATATAGAATTATTACTACTATAAGGGATAGAAGAGCTAGTAGCTATAATAAGGCTTACTAAAGCTAATCCTACCCCTTAATAGATATTAGTTATAGATATTTATTAAATTTATAACTAACCTCCTAGCCTAAGATTAGGATAATCTATAGTTCTTAATAGTTATTATAAATAAACTATCTAAGTATATATAACTAGAGGTAATAATATTAATAGAGGCTAAGGCATATATAAAATAATTTAAGCATTACTAGTAGTAGTTCTATAGGTTTCTTATATAAATTATTATAAACTATAGGTTAGACTAGCTTAGTACTTTCTAGACTAAGCTCTATAAGAAAGTTAGTATATAATAATTACTTTCTATATTATACTACTCTTAGATAAATAGTAATATAAAGAGGGCTAACTAGGAAGTATAAGTAATACTATAAGTAATACTATCCTTCTTTTAGTTTAAGTAGCTAGATTATTTACTAGCCTATTAGCTAGTATTAAATAATAGGGATTTATTAGTAATAGGAGTTAGTGTAAATATAGCCTTATATAGCTTTAATATACCTATAATTTAGGAGTTATTACCTATAAGGCTATTTACTACCTTAGTAAAGGGAAAGGCCTAAGCTTTCTTATAATACCTAAAGAATAGTATAAATCTAATATAAGCTATAATAGCTTTTATCTAGTAGTAATAATAGGAGGATATAAATAGTAACTATAGACTAGTAAAATATTTTTAAGTTAGGGACTATATATAGCTAAGCCTTTAAAATATTAAGATAAATTACCCTTATAAGAAGCTAAATTAAGTTATAGCTAAATATAAGGTAGTTAAGGTCCCTATGCCTTTAACTATTAAACTAGATATTCTAAGGGGACTATATCCTATCTTTTATATAAATTTAGTTTAGTAAGTAATAAATAACCTATTACTAAGTTAAAAACTAGCTAATAAGAGACTACTACTAGAATTAGTAATAATAAATACTAATAAAGATCTCTTAGAGTAGTAAGTAAAGGATATTCTTATAGCTAAAAACGCCTTAGGTTAAGGATTAAATTAAAATATCTTAGTTAAATAAAAAGAATATATATAGCTAACTTAAGAGCTATTAGAAAGCTTATAAGATATAGAGACACTTAACTAATTTAAGTTATAATAGGGTAATATATAGGTAAATAATAGCCTTAAAAGGGTATAATTTAATTTAGCTATAAAATATTAAGGCGCTTATTTTCCTCTAGTATATATATACTATAGTGCTATTTCTTTACTAAAAATAAATATAAAATAAAATAAAAATAAAAATATTTAGGAAAGGAAAGGATTATTATACTTTTCCTTATACTAGTAGCGCTTCTTAGTAAAGGTATAAGCTAGCTTTATAATAGTTTTAGTTAGGGTATAAGTATTAGCTAATATTTACTATATATTAGTATTACTTACTTCCTAGGTAAAGAGAGATTAGGTTAGGCTATTATTTATAGTCCTTATACTATAGAAGAATTTAGTAGCTATATTATTTTATTTATAGTAAGTAAGTATAGTTTATATAAGGATAAGTTACTATACCTTAGAGGTACCTTAAGTATAAGTAATACTTATAAGGAAAAAGCTAAAGGCTAAGCCTTAGTAAAATTAATTTAAGTAATAGTAAGTATACTATTAAAATATTTATAATAGTAAATAAAGGTCTTAGTAAGGATAGTATAGTATCCCTTAATAAAGCTAGCTTACTTTATAGCTAGGGATTTAATAGCTTAACTAATAGCTAAAAGGTTTTCTAAGTACTTAAAAGTATAATATAGCTTAGAATTAGCACTATATAAGTATATTTCCTAAATATATAAATATTATATAACCTAGTATAAGCTATAGGCTTAGTTTATACCTAGAGTATAAGTATACTTTCCTTTAGTTTAGAGATTATTAATATATAAGCTATAGGAAAACTTATACTCTTTACTATTAAAGAGAGCCTTATTATTAAAGTTACCCTTTAAGATATACTTACTAAGATAAGTGCCTTTACTTAAGCTAGAAAGTAAAGGAGAAAGGGGTAAAGGTAAGGTAAAGCTAGTAATAAGGGAAGTAATAATAATATTAGTTATAGTAAAGGTAAAAAGGAAGTAAAAAGAGAAATAAATAATTATTTAGGCTTAATAAGAGAGAATAAAAAGAATATATAAAGGGATATTATAATAATAATAAGGATAAAAGAGTTAGGAATTATAAGAGAGAATAGGAATATTTATATTTCTAGAGGTATAGGTCTAGCTTTAGTTAGAGTGTGTCTTATTTATATTTATAGAAACTAGCTAGGGATAGATAAGGGTAATATATTATATAATTATCTAATAGGTAATTAGTAATAAGGAGTTATTTAAGGTAAAGTTAGGATTTAGTGTATAAATATTAAGATATAAAATTAAAGTAAAGGTAAGAATCTAAATAAGGCATAGAAATAGCTAGTAATAAGTATAAAAAGGGATAGGTTAGTATTATTAAAGGTAAGGTTAAGGGGAGCGAATTTACTTATATAATAGAAAGGGTTAGGGTAAGGTAAACTTACACTAAAAATTTTTATAGCCTATATAAAGGATTTATAGCCTTAGGGGCTGCCTTACTTAATAAGATATACCCTTACTTACACTAAAAGGGAGGCCTATATATAAGGGGACTATATTTATTATTTACTTATATTTATATAGTAAAGGAGAGAAAGAGGGGCTTATATATAGGAGGGGACTATACTTATTATTAGCTTTATTCTATAAGGGAGGGGGAGTAAGGGGTAAGTAAGGGGGTATATTATAGACTTAAGCTATAAGCTTAGGTTAAGTATAGCTCTAGGAAGTATATAAACTATATATAGCTAGGTTAGGGCTATACATAAACCACGCATAGGCCACACATAAGTCACTATAAATCCAGACTCTATGTAACTACTAGTATAGTTTCTTTCTTCTTTTATAAGAATAATATTCTCACTTTAAACGCTTATATGCAGTAGCTATAAGGCCAGTTTATTACATTTATAACTATTTTAGTTATTTAAATAGTAAATTTTAAAAGTATAGTAAATAGCTAGTTTTTACTATACTATATTAAAAATAGTAAGTTTTAAGTATTTTTAAAAGTCTTTATTTATTTTAAATAAATAGCTATAAACTTAATTTCTTAAAATACTTATAAGTAAAGTACTTATTCTTAATTTATACTCTAAGAATAATCTTATTTATAAGTAAGTCCTAATTTATAAGCTTTTTAAATTATAGTGTAAATTTTATAGTGCTATTAACACTGTTTTCCTTATAAGCCCTACCTAAACTAGCCTTTTTCGCACTAGAGGGGGTGGTGTAGTAGTACCAATAATTGGGCGGATAATGATGGTTGTATTCCGCAAGACTGTTCTCTAGCTAAGCCCTATATAATTATGGTTAACTATTACCTAAGCTATTCTCCACCTTAATAGGCTAGCCTAATTTAAGATAGTGTTAACTATAACACTAAGAATAATAAGATTCTTCTAAAATACTATAAGCTATTCTCCCTCTTAATTATTATTCTCTATTCCCTAATAATTCTATGTCTCCTTCCCTAGATCCTAATTAGCTATATCCTATGTGTTTAGTCTTAGAGGTTATAATCTTTCCTAGCGTAGGATATATACCTTTAGATTATTAATATAAATCTTTTAAATTAGCTCTCCTCCTAAAGGTTTAATCTTATATAATACTAATAATAACTTTCTCTTTACTATTAAAAGCTTTCCCTAGGTCTTATAAAACTTCCCTTTAGCTTATTTTCCTTATTAATTTTCTCCTACACTATATTACCCTCTTTACACTATTATAGTAGCTTAGAGAATTCCTCCTTATTATCTATTTTTAAGTTTAAACTAATTCCCTTCTCTTCTCTCTTAAATTAGAGTGCTATAAGTTTATCTCTTAGACTAGAATAGAATTATTCCTAAATCCTAATAAGTCTATCTCCTCTAGATTATTGCTAACTCCTATGTGTTTAGTAAATAAGTTAAATCCTAATATTAATATAGCTAGAGTTATCCCTATGCTTAATATAAACTAATTATTTAGAATAACTATAATACTTAGAATTGCCTAGTTCTATAAATTAAGTAATACTCTATCTCTTTTTATTACTTACTTTATTAATTATTATTTCACTAGTTAAATATTTTGCTTAGTAAGTCTAGTAAAAGATAGGTAAGAGATAAGTCTAAAAGTAACTATTATACTATGTTTTCCTATAGTTAATTTAAAGTTTAGATTCTTAAAGTAAGATCTATTATTATAGTAAATTTCTCTTAGCTAACTAAAAATAGAGCTCTAGTTTTTATCCTATATCTAAGTAACTAAATCTCTAGTAGCTTTGTTATAGGATTAACCTAATGCGAACCTTGTTATATAATCCACGGTAATTAGTATATATAAGTCTCTATTTCAAGCCTTAGGAGTAATAGGCCTAAGATAATCTATTATAACTAATGACTATAGTTCTAATACTATAATGGTTTTTAGAGCTAATCTTAGTAACCTTATCCTAGTTTACTAATAGATAAGACAGGATTAATAATAAGACTTAATATCCTTTGCTCTATTTAGCTAGAAATACATCCTATAAAGCTTTTGTATTATAATAGTTAGACTAAAATGCCCTATAGTGTTATAAGCTTATTAAAGTTTTAGCGAAACCTCCTTAGAGATTATATATTTTACTAAGGATTTATTAAGTTCTAAGTAATAAAGTTTTTAGTCTATAATTTAATATTTTAAAGCTTAATATTAGACTAGTTTTTATTATTTAGTTAGAATAGTGTAGTAACTATGAATAATTAAAGTTAGAATCTCCTTATACTATTTAGAGTTTAACTATTCCTAAAGCTTAGTTCTTATTATCTCTAAAGTTTTATTATCTAATTTTTCTCCTTCTAGTATAATTATTATATTTATTAAAATTATTACTAGTTAATCTTTTATAGCTAGTAATATATTAATGCCTATTCTTCTCTTTACTTTATATAGGTTAGATCTAAGTTCCTCTAGTAGTTATAATATCCTATTAGCTATCTTTATGATTTTTATTATATTAAGGTAGTGTATATATTCTATATTTAACTCTTATAGAATATTTACCTATTAAGTAACCTTCCTATAAACCTTAGAGAGGTTTACTATTAAGTTAATAATCCCCTTATAATCTATGTATACCTTTAATAAATAAGGTAAACCATTAACTAGCTATTATATCTCTTTTAGTCTAATAATAATAGCTAATATTTCTTTCTCTAGCATTATATAGTGTCTTTCTATGTCCCCTAATCTATATAATATCTATATAATAACCTAAACCTTTATAAAATTTAAGTCTATAGCGCTTATACTAGGTTCTATATTCTCTAGCTAGAATAAAACTCCTCTAGTACCTATATCTAAAGTATCTATTACTAAATAAAACTAAGTCCTTAGCTAGGCCCTAAAAGTAGCATTTATCTAAATACTATAGTAAATCTAGAGTAAAGTATTTTAAGCTTCTAGTGTTTATTTAGGCTTCTCTCTTAGAACTTCTACCCTCTAGACTAATAGCTTCCTAGATTTTATAACCTTCTAAACCTCTTAGAAAAAGACTTTCTTAATAGTTAATACTAAATCTAATTTACTAGGGATAAACTTTCTTAAAAAGGGCGTTAGATAAATTAAAACTAAGATTTTATTCTAGGTTTTTAGTGGCCACTGTTTAAAGTGTTTTACTAGGCTAGTAAACCTTTATAATGTTTTCGCGCTAGATAGATCTTCCTATTCTCTATAGAATACCTAATATAGTTAACCTTTAACGTAAAGAGAATTATTTTACGTCCACTTAGTCTAATTAGTGCCTAAGTAATCCTTAGGAAGTAACGTGTCTATAAGAAGTTAAAATAATTCTCCTATATCTTAGAACCTAGGTAATAGTTATTTATATAAATAGAAAATAATGTCTTAATGTCTTCTATATATCCTAATATTAATTTACTCTTTATTCTATCTTTAAAGAATAAATAACTAAAGGTTATATCTCTAAATCTAGTGTATGTTCCTAGTAATCTAGTTAATCCTTAGGCTATGTTATTATAGTAGTACATTCTGTTTAGCCCTAAGAAAGCTATCTTAGGTTTATTAGGCAGGTAAATCCTAATTACCTAAAATCTATTTAAAGCATTTACCTAAGAGACTATAGTTAACCTTCTATAATAAATAGAATCTAAATTAGCCTCTAAATTATAGTAAGGGTAAGCTAATTTAACTATCTTACTATTTATATTATAGTAATTATAAACTACTTAAAAACTTAGTAGCTTTAGGGCAAATATAGTTAGGGCTACTTATTCTAATTCTCCCTAGTAAATAATACTTACTTTCTCTATAGCTAGGAATACTTTCTTTAAAAACTTATAATATATCCCTAAGTAATAATATTACTTTCTCTTCCTAGGTTACGTGTCTAGAACTAGGGGATATAATGTTATAAAAGGTTAGTTATACAAATATCCTTAAGTTTCTTAATAAAATAATCTCTATATATATAGCATAGCCTTATAATTATTATCTATTGTTTTACAGTCCCTACATAGTCTTTAAGTTAGATATTAGACTAATTAAACTAAGAAATAATAGTTTTAGACAGTAAGTCTAATAATAGCTAATTTATATATAAATTTTAGAATCTTAAGGGTACCCCTTAATTTCTAATTTCCTTATATAAATCCCTAATTTCACTAGACTTACACTATCCTATATAGCTTTCTTCCTATTTACATTATAAACTAGTATATAACCTATATAATTTAAATATAACACTAAGTCTATACTATAGTCCCTACTATCTCTGGTTTCTCTAGCTAATTCTTTAATTTAAGTATTTATATTATAATTTCTTATTTTTAAGGGGGAGGCCTTAGATTTCTTATTTCCTATATAAATTAGCTATTAGTTATATCTAAAGGTATACACTTAAGAATACTATCCCTTTCTTATAACTAACTCCTATGGATAATACTATCCCTTTTTTACTAAGTCTTATAAACCTAGCAAATACTATCTCCTATTCTTAGTTTCTCTAGGTAAACCTTAGATTAGTATATTTATATAGTGCTTTTCCTTTTCTAAGGGGTAAACCTTAATTTCTAATTTTCCTATATAAATTAGGTTACTATTATATCCTAATGTGTTTACCTCTAGATTTTATTCTCTTAAAATATCTAAGTCTAACGCATTATATATCCTATCCCTAGCTTCTTAGACTAAGACCTAATTTTTAATATTTATATAGTAATTCTTACTTAGTAAGGGGTACCCTTAATTTTTAATTTTCCTATATAAATTAAGACCTTATTATATCTAGAGTTATTTATCTTAAGTTCTTCCTAGTATATTATAGCACTATACTTACTATTTAGAATATTAAATAGGTTAAGATTATCTTCTCTATCCTAATCCTATTCTTCCTCTATATCTTTTCTTATATATTTCCTATATCTTCCTTTTTTATCCCCTCCTTATCTAAGTCTTCTAAATTATCTTCTATTAAGTTATCCTAGGGTAATCCTAATTCCTCACTACTTTATATATTCCCTAGATCTTACCTAGAATAATTATAGTTTATTCTTAGGGTTAATTCCCTTTACTATAATGCCTTATAGTATTTAATTTAACTCTAAGTAATTATCTAGTAAGTTAATATAGGTTTTAGTTAATTAACACTAATATAGTAAGAGTTAAATAATTTTATTTCTATCTTAGGGTTTAACTTAATAGTTATCCTATCTATAATAATATTCTATAGCGGTTTCTAAATAACTATAGTAGTAAACTTTAATTTAGGTTTATAAGTAAGAACTTGCTTATTAGTTATTTTCGCTATATTATCTAGGTCTAAACTATATAAACTATATATCTCTAGCCTAATTTTATTTATAATAATATTATTCTTCCTATTAATATCCCCCTTAGTCTTCCTATCTTCCTAATATACTCTTTATTCTAGCTTTATTCTCTAAGTATTCTCCACTAGTGTTTCCTTAAAGCTTATTATTCTAATCTTATCTAGCTATAGTAAATTAGGAATATGTAAATAATTACTAGCTTTATTATTTATAACACTTAGTTTTTTAACTCTTAGTTCCTAACTTCCTTAATAATCTAGCTATTTATTCCCCTTAGGATTTGTTTAACCTCCTCTAGGATTTCCTAATTATCTTCTATAAACTCTAGGATCTTATCTAGTTATATCCTCTATAGTAGCTAAGCTTATATATTAGATCTCTAAAATAAGTCTAGGTAAGGATATATTAGTAAAGTTTAAGTTTCCCTTTTATACTAGTAATTATAATCTTCTCTTATCTATAATATTTAATAGTATTTACTCTTTATAGCTAAACCTTTCCTAATAAAACATCCTAATCCTAAGCTAGCATAACGTAGTATTTTAATAATACTAGGATTTTACTTACTATAATCTAGAGGTAAGTATAGTAAGTAATCTACTAATTTATATTATTTACTATCTAAATAGATTTTCTTTCTTATAGTTAAACTAAGGGAGTCTATATCTCTTTAGGTAGCTCTCACTTACTAATTCTACGCTTAAGCTACTATTAAGCAAAGCTAAGTTATATTAGACGCCTTTAATATAGGATATAATATATCCTAAGGTTATTAGGACCTTACTATCTAGTTAAGTAACATTATTCTATGTAATCACTATATTAGTTAAACCTAAAGATTTATAAACTAGTATATCTAGGTATACTACTTCTTTATATAGTTCTATAAGATAAAAACCATAGACTTTACTATATTACTTTTTATCTTTTAATAATATTATATTAAGTAGCTTAGTTATTATTAGATAATTAGGGCTATCTAAAGAAGCTATAAAACGCTAATAAAGACTATAGTTTTACTTAAATGTTTCCCTAGGTTAAATAGTAGGACTTTATATTCCTTAGTAGCTTAGATATTCTCTAAGGCTAATCTTTAATAAGGTTATAGGTTTAAAGTTATATTACCTATTTTAACCTCTCTTAGTGTAGTAGGAATAGTAAGTTCCTAGGGATTTTCTATAGTTTTCTCTAGATATAAATATAACATAGGAAGTAGTCTTTAGAACTCCTTAGAAGATATTTCTTAGAGTAATTAATATATACTTAGACTAGGATTATTCCCTTCCTAGAGAGTTTTATTTAATTTAAGAATTTCCTTAATCTATTACTATAGTAGTTTGCCTAAAGTATTCTTAGGCTTAGTGTTTAATTTAATAATTCTCTTAGCTAGTCCTTAAGTTATTACTAGTTTATTTACCTTCTTTTTCCCTTTAGTAATATAGTAGCGTTTACTTAACCTATCTTATTCTCCTCCTAAATATAGCTTAGGATTTATAGTTTAGAGTAATACTATAAATAATTAAAGTTCTAAATTTAGGATATATCCTTAGGGTAGGATTAGTTAATCTATATTTATAGCACTAATATAGTTTAATTAGTTTAAGTTATCTAATTCCCTTTAATAATCTCTCTTTATTTATAGCCTTTTATAAGCTTACTAGTCTTAGTATCTCTTAAAGTCTTTAGATAAGCACCTATCTTTCTTTATATAATTATAACCTATATATCCTTATTTACTATATAAGAAACACTAGAAAAGTCTAGGTCTCTCTAGGGTCTATTCTAAGGGAAGTTATTAATATTATTCCCTATAGATCTTCTAGGAGATTAGGATCTATTATTTAAATTATATTTTAATTAATTATACTATCTAGCTATCTATTATATATTTCTAATAGCTTAAGCTTAGAATGCTTCTAGTTATCTTACTAATTTTACTATTTAGTTAGAAGTATATTTCTCTCTTTTCTATTATTTCTCTATCTATTTCTAGAGAGAACCTATACTTACTATTAAAACTTTATCTTTAAATAGTTATATTATCTTTTTAGAAGTAAATAAACAGTAGTTATATAAGATAAGTTTTAAGTTAGATATTATTAAATCCTTTAAAGCTATACTATCTATTTATTTACTTAAAGTAAACAAATAATCTAATACTCTTTCTTATAGTTAAGCGTTTACTTTACTATTTACTATATAGGTAATAAAGTTTATAAAGAGAACTTATTATATATTAGATTTTATCTTAGAGGCTAGATATTTAGCTTACTAGATATAAGTATTTAATGTCTTACCTAGTTCTTATATAAAACTAAATACCTCTTACTATATAGAAATTTTAATAAATAAGTCTAGATTTTTAAACTTAGTTAAGAACTTTATAGCTATTCTTTCCTAGGTTTAGTCTTTATACTCTAAGTCTTTATACTCTAAGTCTTTATACTAAATAGCTACTTTCCCTTATAGGCCCTAGATAAAGGTAAAATAAGTAAAGGTATTAATATATTCTTTTAGAACTTATACTATTATAGCTATTATTTTATAGTGTTTTAAATATTTATTTACTAGCCTATCTTTTAGTAAACTAAAGAAAGTAATTCCCTCCTATACTAGGATTTATAGAAAAGAAAGGACTAGTTATTTTAAATGCTTATTTAGTTTCCCTAATATTAATAGGTTTAGTTACTTAGATTAATAGTGATAGGAAAAGTGGTATAATTTTATCTAGTAAACTAAGCTATTCTAATAGATAATCTAGACTAGGGATAAATTCTAATAAGGTTCTATTATATTATTCTAAGTTATTATTTTATTTTAAGTCTAAGCTAAGGACTAATTCTTCCTAAGTTCTAGTATTTAACTTAACTAATACTAGTTCCTATATAAATAAGAAGTGTAATAGGAAGTGTTATTCTAGGGGAATAGGAGTTTAATATGTCTTTAGGATAGATTAGGGTTAACTATAGGTAAATACATTAATATAATATTTAATCTCTTAATAGAGATTAGATAGGTGTTTTATCTAAGGACTTATAAAAGGACTTATAAACTTTATTATAATAAAGTTTTTAAGAAAATAGAAAAGAATTTAAGGCTAAACTTAAATTATTATATATAATTTATTACTTAGTGTTTACCTCCCTAGAGAAAAGAAAAAGAAAAGAAAACCCTAAAGTCTCCTAATCCCTAAAATAAAACCTTTTACTCCTATCCTTAATAACTCCTTCCTCTCTAAGTCTAAACCTTCCTAATTCTAGTATTCTCCTATTATAGGTATAGTGTGTTATATACCTCTTATATAGTATTATTTAATTAAAAGTTTAGATTAGTAAAAAGTAAGTCTAAAAGTAAAGTAAAAGTAAGTTAGTAGTTTATATACTATACCTTTAATTATAGTAGTAAGTTTCTCCTAGTAAACTAAGGTTTCTAAAGTTAAGAGGTGCCTTAGCTAAGTCCTTAAAATATAAAGTATAGACTTTAGTTTACACTATATCTAGGTTTTCCCTTAGGGTATCTAGCACTATAATACTATATAAATATTACTACTTCTTTATATAGCTACTATAATAGTTAGTTTACTTTAGTAAGTCTAGTAATAAATTCTATAAATAGTTTTCTTAGTTTATAAAGTATCTCTTAAACCTCTTAAGATATTAAGTTTAAGGTCTATATTATATCCTATTTATTATAAAATATACTAGTTTTATTAATAAAGGGGAATTCCTAATTTCACTAAGTATATAAAATACCTATTCCTATAACTAAGTTCTATAGTTTAAGTTAAATTCTAAGGTTAGAAAAATTCTTAAGGTTATATCTAATATCTAGTGTTATTTATTCTCTATTCTATCTAAGAGTTATAGTATATATTTTACTAAATATATAAATATTAATTTCTATAATCTAATTCTTAGGTTTAAGTAAGGTCTATAGCGCTCTTTAATTCCCTAAGTTTAAATACCCTATTTACTAGTATTTAGTCCTTATTTAACATATAGGTTTATAATAACTAAAAATTAACTAAGGTTATAATCTATCTATAATTAGGTTTACTAGTATTATACTATCCTAAAGCTATAGTGTTTTAGTAATAATTCTTTTCTTATCCTTCTATTATTATCCCTTATTTAAGTGTCTAGCCTATATATCTCCTATAATAGGATTTTCCCTTCCTTATTATAATTTTACTCCTTATACTAATTAATCCCTATCTTTATCTTTATCCTAAGTAATAATTTACTATTCTATTCTAGGTATTCTAAGAACTCTTCTTAATAGTTCTTTATAAGTTTTACATAGCCTTATAGTTCTATATTTATTATATTAAGTCCTATAGTCCTTAATATTCTTATATTATCTAATAGTAGTGTTTTCTAACCTTAGCTAGAGGATCTTCTTAAATATAGTAATAACTATAGCTATCTCCTATTATTAATCTTCCTATTATTTCTAGCTATAGTTATACTTTAATAAGTTTTCTAGCTCCCTTCTCTTTTAGTCTAATTATAATTATTTAGCTATTTAACTTAGTAATCTCTTATAAGTTCTATATTAGAAAAGCTTAGGTATTAGATATTTAAGTATTATAGTAACTTAGTTAAGTAAAAGAATATAATAATAAGGTCCTAGTCTTATTACTATATAGTAGTACTAATAATTAGGCGGATAATAATGGTTATATTCCGTAAGACTATTCTCTAGCTAAGCCCTATATAATTATAGTTAACTATTACCTAAGCCATTCTCCACCTCAACAGTGGTCGCAAACTTTTGTCCTGTCACTGTATGCCTTACGACAGATGGGGAACACATTGTGGCGCACGTCGGCGGGGGCGAACCGTTCTGCTGTGCCTGATTCTAGTGGCTCCCGCAGCTGATGAGTGAAGGGCTTTCAGGGGCACAACGGAACCACTGCCACCCGGCATGAGGTGCATCTGTCATCCATGTCTTTAACCTGCCAGTGCCGGACAGGTGCTGCGCAGATGGCTGCCAGATCCTGAAGTCGTCGAACCAGACGGATCTGAAATTAGACAATCAATCATCTGGACATGAACACCTCGGTACGGCTTTCATCTCTACTGGGTACCTACCAAGTGTCACGATAATATCTACGGTAACATCATCACAGATGACACAGCTGCGGCGGAATACACTCGTCACAGGCACATGAGTGGGCGAGTGGGCGAGTGGGCGCCGTGGTGAAAATCAACGCGATGCTCTAGCACCACCGGACCAAATGCCATCGTGTCTTTCTCCTCAATCAACCGGAGGCAACGCTTTCCAACCATCTCCACACGAAAGATACCCAAACGAAAAACAAGCTCCAAACTGACTCTATGCGTCGACCGTGTCAAAGGATTCCTCGGCTGTGGTCACGCCAAGACGCCGCCAATGTTAGCCAAGCGAGCTGAACACCAGCCATGCCTGTGCAGCCCAAGCAGGACTATTCCCACACAAAATATGCGCCTTGTATGTACTCTTCTGTATGCCTGTACTTTTTGCCCGCATCCGTCATCTCATGGCTCAGAGTCCGTTGCTCTTGCATGAAAACACGCCGCCGACTTCGCCAGCATTGAACGAGTCAATGATCCCCTGAACACTGGCATAAGTTCCTGCAGTAAGAAAGAAGAGCCCTGTAATGATGATGACTATGTTGAGGATGATAGACAACCAGTCGCCTATTTGGTTTCGCACGCGCCCGACTTTCTTGTCTGCAGTGCGCATCCGGAAATACGCTACACCCCAAAAGATGAAGCCGAACCAACTGTCGAAAAGGGAGCTCATGACCGAAAGGACTAAGAAAGAAGAGAGAGAAAATGATTAGCATCAGAGGATGAATTGAAGAGACTCAAGCCAGTCACTTACGAGAAGAAAAGAATGGAATGACCTGGGAGATGATGAAGGCGAGTACCCACGTGGTGAGCAGGATAGCAGCCCACGAACCCCAACCGATAGCAGTGTGCTCGCTCATATGTTTGGAACCCTTGAATAGACGGAAAAACACGAAACGAGCCGTCACTGATGCGTACAGACAGCCGAGGAAGATGATTGTCGGAATCATGAACGAAAAAGACACCTTCTTATACAAGTCGTCGAGAGACCCAAATGCCGGAGCCTTGACATATTGGTTGCCGCTGTATGCATAGATGACGGCGCCAACGACACTAAAGACAATGATTTCGGCAATCGTGCAAGCCCAGAGTGACTTGGGAAATTCGCTGCGATGATTATCAGTAATCTGGCGACAAGCGGGACGGATTTTATGTGAGCATACCGTGGATCGCGCATTTCAGCAATGAAACTAGGGAGGGTAATTTGGCCGATAAAGGTATAGCTAATGTTGAGGAACGCCGCCATTCCCTGCACAAAAGTCGTGCTATGAACGGGGATCGCTGTGACAATCGGCTCACCCTTTTCTGGGCTGTAGCCCGCAGGCTTGCCCTGAACACCAGCAAACGAAGTAGCAAGAATGACTGAAATCAAGGTGAAGAATGCAGACGCAGTTCCGAGCTTGGACATCATGCTGAATGTCCGGGGAAGTGACGCAAACCAGCAAAGGACAACAATAACGACGGAGAACTCGACTGTACGGCAACCCCAATAAAGGTCTTCTCAGTCATGGTATTGAGATACTCAGCACCGACCAGAACATGGAGCGCCTGGATAAAGGTGTTGTTGAGAACAAACATGACGGCGGTTCCCCACCAAGCCCACGTCTTCCCCAGAAAAGCGTTTGTCCAAGGTCGCAAACATCGCGAATCTCAGGATGTCGGAGACAAAACTCCCAAAGCACGAGACTAGTGTAGAGAACGATGGCGGCAACAATCACGGTCAGGATGAGGCCAGGCACGAGCCCCAGGAAGCTATATGACCAAGGAAAGCTCATGATGGCCAGACAAATGTACTCGCTGAACAGCAATGCGGCTGTCTTCTGCCATGAGCAAGTGCGATACTGGATGGAGGCGCCATCCTCAGAGGCAAGCTGTCGGTTCAAAATGGCTTCGCTCGAGTCTTCGCTGTCCGACGTTTCGTTCTTGAGGTGATCGGGGACTGCACATATACGCGGTCCCACCGTGACGCTCTTCCCGCCGAAAATAGAGGCGAATCTGGCGGAACGACCTTGGCCGAAGTCCACGTCCCGGGGACCGGACGCGGAGCCCGACGGAGAGCCAGAACGGACCTTTTCCGACATGATGATGATGCGATGCCTGGTAGATGGAGTAAGAGACGGAAAATGAGTGTGACAAGTGCCGATGTTGAAAAGGAAAGAGCAGGAGAGCTGGGAATTGGGAATTGGGGTCGAGGCAGGCGTTAACGCGACGACAGGCAAGTCAATTGCAAAGGTGAGATGGGGGCTGACGGCTGAAGACCGTCCGGATGCATCCGTGACGTTTTGGTGCGTGCGGGCGACAAAAGGTTCCAGTGACAACGCCTGCGGTCTGGTGGAATACGAATGTCAAAGGGAGAAACATATGAAACATATCGGGTGTTGGGCGCCAAAAAGAACAAAGAATAACGAGATAGAACGAATATATCAACTGTCAGCAGCCGATTGCGACTTGACTTGCCAGTATTACAGTCGATACGCCATGAACGGAACGGAACGGACAGGACAAACCAAACCAATTGTTGACTTTGATTAGATCGCGCCCGCCCTTCCCCACCAGCGATGGTCACCTTTGCTGGCCAACGCCAACGCCAACGCCAACCTACTTAGGCTCTAACTCGTGCACCAGGCGGCCAGCATGATCTACGTCCCCGTTGCTTGCCATTCCGTGGCCGCCCCGGTCGTCATGGCATGGCCTTGCGGGCGACGGTGCGGGTGCAACAGACGACATGCGAACCATCAATGGGATCCTGCTTTACTTTACAATCAGCGATTGCAATGTGGCCGTGAGAATTGTCGAATGGCGGTGTTCCACTATGACGTGGGCGCGCCGCCACATTGAACAAGTCCATGCAGGCTCATCGCCGGGGGCTTTGAACCTTGCGCCATCCCCATCCCCCTGGAACCAACACTGAATACACTGAATAAATGAGGGTCTTTCCCTACGAGATGTCCCTGAAAAGATACCTGGGTGCAAGGCGCAAAACACCACGCGCATCACGCCATCAAGTCTTGTGTACTTGTGTACTCCGTAGTGCCCACTCCTACCGAGTACACCCACTTGTACTGCACAGGAGAAGATGCACTTGGGCCCAGCGCTGATTTGTTTCCCCGTTAAGCTTAATTGCCGCCTGCCTGGAACATTGGAACCATGGAAGCGCCTGGGAACAACTTGTAATGGGTTAGCGATCCATGATACCAGACGTATAAAATTGATGGTGTTTCGAATTGAGCTGGCACATACTAGATCCTACGTGAACAGAACTTGCAGACAAGCACTATCGGAACGTTTGATCTGGACGATTCCCGCAACTTCAGCACGAATGCTCTTGCTATAGAGCGTCGCCAGGTAAGATGCCTTTTATTGCGGCGGCGGGAATCACCACGCCGACGAACGCACTCCCTGAAGCATGATGGGCATGTGGTAACATGCCTTGATGACCAGTCCGAGTCACGTTCACATCCTTTTGCTCTGCTACCCGCGCCTGACTTCAGCATAGTTTGTGCTAATATGAGCAAACCATATTCCATGCCGTGGCCATAGTCTCGCAGGGATTTGCCAAACAGTCTGTCCAAATCACAGTCGGTCGTGGCCCTCTCAAAGTTCAAACTGTTCAAACTATTCGAGGACGGAGCACCACATGCATAACTGTAGTATGGTTCGTGCTTACCCATATATGCGAATAGAATCATCAAATCCATCCCCAGACAGCAATAACCCAACTGCCTACGGATTACTCCTATGCTCATTCTCGACCTTCCTCAAGTGCACCCCTCTCCAGTATCAAACCTCTTCTCCATCTCGACAAAGCACATACCAGGCGGCAGCTCCGAGCCCTCGAAACTCTCCTCGGAAACGGCGACGTCTCCCCGTCCGGCTGTACCCCCTGCGCAGATACCACTCTATCAAGGCCTCGCGCGTGGAGAGCGCATTCAACGAGAACATGTTTACGGCCCAGACTTCTCGGCAATACTCCTCGGCATACTCGAGGACTCGTCCTCCGACGCCGCTGCGCTGGTAGGCATCGGCAACGGCTATCATGGAGAGACGACCGCAAGAGTTTCCACGTCTGGAGACTTCGATGGAGGCGGCTAGGGTGTCGTGGTCGGTAAAGGCCAGGAGGGTAGCGACGTCGGGGTTTGCGATGCGGGCTTTTACATGGTCCATATCCAGACGGAATGAGGAGGCGAGATCTGTGTTGCCGGTCCAGTTGGGACGGGGGTCAGCGGTGCGGAAGGCGGATTCGACAAGGTGGTGGATGGAGGGGGCGTCGGAGGGGTGGCGGTGCGGAAGCGTAGAGTAGGGGTTGTTGGCATTGTGGTGGTGGTGGTGGTTTGATGATGTTGTTGGTTTTCAAGTGAACTGATGCTGGTGCTTCATGGACAGAAGCAGAGTAGAAAGGGTTTGTTGGCAGGGCAGGCGATGCTATAAGTGCCGTCTAGCTAGGCAGGCAATGTCAGACCTGTTGGCTGGAGATTGATTGCATGTGGTGGGAATAGGAGGGCGTCGTCAACCTGGCAATGCCACGATCTAGCCTGGTGCGCCTTTGGACGGCGCGTAAGCACTTAAATTACGCCCATCCTGCTAGCAATCAAACAGTGAGGCGGATGGAAAGATGATCTCACGCAGTCGTTTGAAGGGCGTGCGGTTGTTGTGCCTCTGGTAAATCTGAATCATGTGTCGGCTGGTGTTGAATGCGTGACTGCGTCCAGCCTCACCGACCATCCCAGGATGGACGAGCGGCGGAGATGATATCAGACCGACCAGACCAGAAGCAGGAGCGGTCTGGTCTTGCCGTCTGTGGTCTGCAGCGGTCTGCAGCGGTCTGCGGTGTAGACAGTCTATGTAATTAATTAATAGTCCAGCCCACGCGACCGAGATTTTGCTCTTAATAATCGTCCTTTGTGACAGCCCGGCTCTCAAGCCGCGTTTGCATCGCCACAGGCGTTCACATCCAGTATCTTACACGGACCCACCCAGTCTGTCCAACCACAAGCGCGTCCTGACTGGCTTCCAACCAGACACCATCGGTCACCAAAAAAAAAAAAAAAAGCCACACGCGTGCATTCGACCGAACAGCGACTCATCTTGTAAGGGCAGCCTACGAGCAGGTGACGTCGATCCAGCGAGCGTCCATCTATCCCGTCGCCTTGTTCCTGCGTTCACCTCTGCATTGAATTTGCACAAGCTCGTGACAGACAGCTCTGGTGGTCACGCAAGCTTGTTTTCATCCCCCTTTCACGAGCCGGCGTCGACGAACGAACGAGACTGCACGTCTGCAACGACTTTCAAGTTTTCCAGCCTACACCGCCCACACAAAAAGTGTCTTGAACCCGAACCAACGCCTATCCTAGAAAAAAACCCCGAATAAAAATAAAATAAACCTCCCATCGACGACTGGCACGGCATCTCGCCCGCCGCGCCCAGCCGTTCCGATGTGGTGGCTATTCAGCATTCTTTTCAGCACCATCTTCCTTTTCACCATTATTCTGTCGATACCCGTTGCTTTCGATGTCGGCGGTCGCGATAGTGGGCTGGTGTACAGCCTGTCCCTGTTCATCTACTACCTCGTGTACTCGGCAGTACGCATCGTGACTCCGACCAGGTCCCGCATCGGTTCGGGCGTTGCCAACATCCTCCGCTTGTCGCAGTGGATCATAATTCCTTCGCTGCTCATCTGGGCTCTGGGACAGTTTGCCGTCGATGCGGGAAGCACGAACTGGGTGGAAAGGACGGTCGGGGCATCTTCCAGTCCAAGAGCAGGAGCTGGACTGAGTGGCTGTTTGGCAGAGACGGTGTGCTCGAGACAGTCATGCTGGGCAGCTGGGACAATACTCTGCGATATGCTGGACCTGTTTTCCAGCTACTCGAGGGGTTCTGCACGCTTCTAGTCATCCAGGCCGCCGGCCAAATGACGCGCTGGCTCGTGAATAGAGGTCGGAGCGACACATGGGTGGTCAGTGGCCTCTTCAAATTCTTCTTTTTCTTTTTCTTTTTCGCGGACCAGCATATATCAGACTAACAGGTTTCGTCATCAGATCATCCTCCTCGCATTCTCCGGCTCAATCATCGCAAGCGCAGTCTACTTCCTCTGGAGAGTCGCCCAGTTTCCGCAAATCAGCAACCTCGATGCCACTTTGATTGGCGTCGCAATGACCACTGTCACCTTTCTCTGCGCATACGGCATCGGCAGCGGCCGCGGGAACCCCATCGAGAGCTCGCTCCTGTTTGCCTACGTCGTTCTCTGCGTCTACCAAATCTTCACCGACTACCTCCTCCGGAGTCAGTGAAGAGGCGTCGGCGCAGCCCGAGATTCCGCCTCTGCCCCCAATCATCATGGCGTCGTACTCGACTCTTTTGCATGTGCTGGGATCACTGCCCTCGGCGATGCACTCGTCTCTGGCCTTTCTCTACGCCGCGTTTCAGACAATAACACCTTCCGTCATCATATCCCTGGCATACCGACTCTTTGTCTTCTACTCGGCCACGCGCATCATTCCCTCGGTGCGAGACCTGGGTGCTCGCGCGCTCATGGACGACCCCAGCTTTGAAGAGTCGGAAACGGCAAACAAGCTACTGGGCTTCCTGAGCTGGTTCTCGCCGTCGATTCTAGTGTCTGTCTACACCAGCTTGTTGCTGCAGCACTTTTCAACCAACGACGGCCCCGACGGATGGACCCTCCGTGCCGGCGACGTCGGTGGCAGCACATGGAGATGGATCAATGTCGGGTTGACCATTGTTCTATATGGTGTGGAGCTCTGCCTGGGCACGGAAGAGCCCGACCACTGGAAGGTCGACTAGGCTCTCGAGTCGTCGGGGTTTGAACAGACATGGGAATGAGGCAAGGGGCACGCACGGCAAGTGGAGATGCCAAAGTGAGGGAGAGGAGAGGCCAAGATTACAGGCGGTATACGGAGAACACGGGAATGGCTGGGGGAAATGGCAGCTTCTGACCGCAGTGGCGTTACGGTAGTGAGGGACTTTTTTTACTTGTTGTTGTCGTTGTCTGGAGCATGGCGGTACTCTCACGATTTTAGTCTTCTCTTTGTCAAAAACTGCATACATTTTTTTTTGTGAATGGGGCAATGGTTTTGGTGCGCGGGGACAACAACGCAGCGTTGAGGGCGAAGTGAAGCCATGATGGAGTACCTAGATACCTAGGTAACAACTCGATAACTCGAGGGATGTCAAAAGACGTGTCTAGATGAGGTCATGGTTCGCTCTCGACTCGATGCAAGCGTTATGCACCACGTTTGGTTCCACCGTACATTTGTCTGGCTTCTATGAGACGAGTTGCGAAAACTAAGCCGTTCAAGGCAGTCCCATCCCCACGGCCGGTCTCCTCGAGGAACTTGGCCCCGGACACGCATGCCTTTTCTGCCTTTCGTGTGCCGATTTTCTCGTACCGTTTGATAAATCCCTTGCTCTCTCTTCTCCTCCTTTCTTCATGAATGAGTCTCCGTACTTGTTCCTCTGTGACGCCGTGTTGGAAATCGGCAATTGGCGAGCCAGAATGGCACTTGGATGGACCGCCGGTGTAGATGGCGTGGCAGCAGACGATGATGAGGTACCTGAGTTGATGCTAGCGAGCTCATGGTTAAGTAGACGAGGTGTAAGAGGTTTGACCAGCGCGAGAGGAGGGTTGAAATGGGTTGAAATGGGCATTACGTGATTGGTGCGGAGACTTGGCTGGTTCCGTGGCAGACGCGGTTTAAGCTGCTGGTCATAATGAAGAAGATGATATTGCATCATAGCTGGCCCTTTCTATATCATGCTAATCAGAGGTTTGTATGCTTGTTTTCCCCTCTTGCACAAGGCAAGGGTAATGTATAGTACGGAGTGTTCCCACCCACCTGATGTTACCTCCTGTGCTCCAACGCCACCACCGCTCGTCTCATCCCTCTTGCGAGTCTGTCCTTGAGCGCCGTCTTGTCCAACTCCCGCGCCCATGGTCTTTTGCATCTGGCCGTCCAGAACGGCCCACACGACTTTGTGGCTCATGCTGTCGCGTAGCATGTTTCGATTCGCCCGTCACTTTCTTGTTGTCGTCCGTTTCATCGTCAGGCAGGAGCGCTGTGATTCTTTTCTTGGTCTTCTGGCGTGCCGAAAATCTCCTCGTGGCTCATGTATTTCTTGTCGCCGTCCACGGTATGCCCGCGTATTTTGAACATGGCCCTGTTGTAAGCTTGTAAATGCTCTTGGCGCCTGGTTTCGAGACCTTGCAAGGTTTGGGAGAGTGCAGCGTCGTCACCTCCCCGAAGGTCGTTTTTACGCTGCGGATCGCTTGCTGGTACCCGTCAGCCTGTTTTTGGTGATGAGCAGCTGTTTGCTGAAGCTTGCGGATTCTTTCAGGTACTGGTGGCGATGTCGGCCTGCCCCCGGAAGATGGGGCTGTTCGCGGGGAGAGATGCCAATGTCTTCGGGCTTGCTTGAACTCCCTAGCCTCTTCGGATGTCAGTGGTCTTTCTCGGGACAGCTGGACGTAGCGCCAGAGTTGAGACCGACCTGGCCGCCTCGTCTTGATCTTCCTGCTCGGTTCCACCCCTTGCATCTTGTAAAACTCTCGTACCATGTACAGACTTCCCGTGACGACTACTGGCCCTTCTCCAGCGCGACTGCACGCCCATTGCACGCCCGCGCCGATGCTGGCGTCGCCATCGTAAACTCGTGATTCATCTGAAATGACCTGGGCGGCCACAGAACGACCAAGATCGGCCGGAGCCGGTGGCGGATCGCTAGGACCCTGAGTGTATTCGACAAAGGCAAGGTTATCTTGTGGGCGAATCAACGTCTCAATCATGCTGGAAAAGGGCTTCGACTTGCTCGACGAAAGTCCCATCACCCAAGTAACTGGCTCATCCCTTTACGACAGGTGCCGTCGACATATTTTGCCAACGCCTCCACCCCGAGCATATTATGTGCCCCATCCACGAGAAGCGATTTCTCTCGGAGGCCACTGGTCAGTCGTGACACTCTGACATGCTCCATCCTCCCAGGCAACTGCGGTTTCATTGATAGTAGTTTATTCACGTCAACCCGCAGGTTTGGGAATAATTTTCGGAAAGCCAGAGTTGCGCAAAGTAGGTTTTGCTGCTCATAGTCTTGTAAGTCGAACCTTTTCCGGTCGAGATCCTCGATCAGAGGCAGCGCTTTGGAAGAAAGATTGATCTGCGTCCCAACCGATTGCGCATGTTCCCGGAGCACATTCATCACGGACGAGGGATTCGAATGATCGACAATACAAGGCACTCCTGACCGCATGATACCCGCCTTGACTTTGGCAATTTCCTCGATGGTATTGCCGAGATATTCTTGATGATCGAGGTCAATCTTGGATATGACGGTGACAGCCTTTGTTTCATGGCATTGGTCGCGTCCGTAGCGCCACCCATGCCCACCTCGACGATGCCGTATTGCACGTTCATCTTGTTGAAAACCCGAAAAGCGGCTGCAGTCTCGAGTTCAAACGGCGTCAGGTCTCCGGGATTCTCTCCAGAGGCAAAGGTCCAGCCCGAGGCGACTCGTTTGTAGGCCTCTTCTACATGTTTGAGCTCCATCTCATACATGCGCTTATTCACATACAGGCCATTGATTGTGATGCTATTGTGACGCTCTGGCAAGGCGGGTGAGATGTATGTGCCGTGACTTATACCAGAGAGCTTGAACATGCCAGCAAGCAGAGCACATATTGAGCCCTTGCCGTTTGTGCCTCCAACATGAACGCCGATCCATCTCTGGTCATCAGGCACAACACGGCTGATGCGCTCTAGCCCAAGCTTGATGTTGCGATGTGCCGTGGCAGCTTGTTTCTGCGCGGGCATGACGGTTCTGATGCGGGCCAGAGCCCGTTGGATGTCTTTGGCAGCCGGCATGATGGGCGAGGAGTAAAAGGGTCACGACAAGATGAAAAAGCCCCTCGGTCAAGTTGGCACGCGGGCGGCCGTCGGGCTATGGAGAATGAGGTGAGCACCGCATGAATGGCAGCAAAGGCTTGACAGATATTGAGTCGCTTAGTGATGGACAAGGCAGTGTGCTGATGAACAGCTGCTGATAGCGATAATGCAGGTCTAAATAAAGTTGTGTGGTTCAAAGAAGTGATGATGGATTAACCAAGCAAGCAAGCACAGCCACAGAAACTACTCGTAATACGCCTTGCTTCTTTCTACCTTTGTACTCCGTATCAGCCACAGGCCTTTGAATGGGATAGGGGTCCCGCATGTGCGCCACAGCCAGCCAGCCCGGCCCGGTTTGGTTCCATCAGGAAACTATTAACAGTATGTACTCTGTACTGCGCGAAGACTACTGCGCGAAGACGTCACCTTACTTGCGTTAGCCGCTTGATCCTTCTTTCCTCCAGATCTAAAAATGACGCCGCAATGCTCCGTAGCGTACCGATTTTTTTTTTTAGCGCCAAGAGCCTGCATCTGGTGGTCCATTGTCTTGTCTTATTGCCTGCAGCTGCAGCGACCTGATGAGACGTGTCAGAGACGGCGGCGGGTGGGGTGGGTAAAGTGGTGAGCAAAGATGGAAGGCAGAAAGCGTTGCTTGGTGTATCCAAGCGTGTACAACTGTACATGCAGCGTGTACGGATCCGTACAGCGTGCCTCCCGGCTCTCCCATCCCAAACTCTTGCGATCCAATCTCCGCCTCTGCCAACGCCTCTGCCAACGCCTCTGTCAACGCCTCTGTCAACGCCTCTGTCAAACCCTCTTCCTCATCGTCTCCATCACGCCCTGCGCGTCTATCACGAGTCTGCTCTGTTCTCTTGGTACTCGTCGGCTCTGCGTTTCATTCCGTTGATCCTTGTTGAATCTTGTCTTTAGTTTTTCTTCTCCTTGGCTCTTTTTCTCTCCCGGCCATAGTCTGTTTTGTCTTGGTCGCATTGAATTTTCTGCAACCGCGACACAGGTCATCTCCATCGTGAATAGCCGCCATCCAACTATCACGCCCGTCAGCCACTGCCCACCAGCGCATATTGCATCGCGACTCGTTCATTCAACTGCATCCTCCCAGGTGTTCCATTGCTGTACTCCAAGACACCATGGGCCTTCCGTAAGTTCTCTTTCTTCTTGTACGACTTGTTGCCTAAATGGCCTCAAATCGCAGGCAGCTGTATTGCGGCGATACATCGCGCTCACGGAATACATCATTGCCAACCCCACGACATTGTTTCTCTTGCTGTGTTCTGCATCGTTTGGACGCCCTTTTGCGCATTAGCACGCTTTCATGTAATTCCTGTCCCCACATAAGAAACGTAGAGTCAATGTCCAGTGTCGCGTTTGTACCCGCGAGAGCAATAGTCTATTCCATCCCCAGATCACGCACCAGCCGTCGATCCTCGACGTTACTGACAGGTCTCCATGCTTCAGACTATTCGTTGAGCCAGCTAAGCCTGTCTCGTCAAACAAGAATTTCGCCAAGGACGGTACAATTTACCCTTCACACCACCCCGAACTGCGAATCCCCGCCAGTCGATCAGAGATTCGCGACCGTCGTAATGGCATCAGACGCGCTGGCGTGCGCATCCATGGGCTAATGCAACGAACCGCACGAAACTCACGCGATCGTTCTCTTCCTTGGGTCGAATCTCCCGAGAGCAGGACCGAGCTGATACTTCAGCGACAGACCGTCGATCTGGAATGTTTCGCGAAGCCTTACGGGAGATGACAGGAAGTGACCATCGTCGCAGAGAACGACTCGAAGAACGCATGAGCTCTCTCTTCGGCGCCAACTGGCGAGACTCTCCTCCTCCTCCTCCTCCGCCTCCGCCTCCGCCTCCTGGAGCGGGAGAACCCGAAAACATGACGGAGGGCGTTGATCTAGGATGGTGGTCGGTTGAGCCTCCGCTGCCTCCGCCTCGAGCTGGACGTTCGGAACGCGTAAGTGAAACAAAGCCATTCGACATTTTTGGGGAGGAATCGTGGAAATTGTGCTAACGGACGAATAGCAACAAACGGCAGCTTCTGAGTACGCCGCGGGGCGACATTCACCCGATTATGAATCTTCAACGACACTCCCTCGTTGTTCGGAAGACCAGTGACCAGAGTGGAAACAACGTTGCCACGCGTCGTACCTCTGGCCCCGCGAGATCGTCCGAGTCCTCGTCTGGGAAATATGGCTAGAAATCAGCCTCGCCTGGTGCGCAGCCTCTCTGCCCGGCAACAGATGCCCGCACAGCGTGCTACAAGAGGCGTCGATGGTCTTGGTGACAGAGACAGAAGCTTGAGTCCCGAGGTGTGGGATACGCTCCTGTCAACGTTAACACCAGATCCTCAACCGCCGAGTGCCGGTTCTTCATTCGCCTCGGTGGCGGCGTCGCAGACGGCTGGCCCATCGTCTGGCACTGGCACACCGACCACTGCGCCCGGCATTGTCGATGAAGTACAGGTGGAAACCGTGTGCGAGTCTGGGTGCGAATGTTCGGACAACGAAATGGACACGGCTGACTACGAGCATCCCGACTATCTCCGAATTCGTCGGCGCCGACAGGAAGTAAGAGACGGACAGGTCAGGGACCTCATCACCAGTCGTGTTCCCGACTACAACCTCGACGGCATGTCAGAGCCATACCTCGGCAACATGGGCAGCATGGATGCGGAGCCTTTCTCCATGGTCGCTGTACCCTCTTCGCAAAGGACGAGAAACCCAGGCGAGGGCCGTACAACCAGACGAATCAACACACCGAATGGATCCCTCACAATCTACGAATCCACCATGAGGCTACCCCCTCGGCTGATTCCTCTCAGCAGTCAGCTTCCCGCTCTACTCAGCATCCGACCTGGGATGAACCACTACCTTCTCGACAAGGCGTCTCCGCCCAAGAAGCAGGGCGCATTGCCGTTGATGGACCACAGCAAAGCCAAGAGACAGTCACGTCAGCCGGTCCTCTCCCGCAGAAGACGACTGGACTGGTATGCAACGCATCGTGCGCAGCCTCGCGCGGAGAGAAGACATTCCTGACGGATGGTGGGCTGAGGCGGGCCTCAGCCGTATCCTCCAGCAAGGAGCCAACAGTTTGAACCAAAATGGCAGTCGAAGCAATGACATGTTTTGATTGTTAAAAACAAAATAGGGGCTGTCAGATGCTCATGCTCCAATAAAATCATCAGTGGGAGGATTTCTTTCTTTTCTTGCGCCTATTCGCCCAAGACGGAGCATTGGGAACTGTGTAATGCATGTGGAGGACGGCGATGCGGTGCTAGGTGTATTTATACAGTCGCCTCATGTGAACAGCAGCGAGGGCCAGATCTTGATGGGTATATTTGACGTTCTTGGTTTCCCAGGCGCATTGAAAAGTAAAATTAGCGCGCGTATGCATGAATGGCCAACGGCAGCTTGGTTTTGCAGTCGACGATTTGGCATGATGTGAATGTGGAATGCGGCCAGCAGCAATGGAGCCACTTGACATTGATAAATAATGCAATGTCCTTGTCCCCGACAGATACTTCTTCAGAGGTAATTTTCCAACTCCCGGATTGTCAGGATTGCGCGGAGTACAAAAACGGGATCGAATCTGGGGACCCTCGTGGATGTTCGGCTCCACCCACTGACATGTCTTGCCTGCATGTGGAATCAGGACCACAGACCACACATGCAACACTGTCGTCATGGCACAAGGGCACAAGGGCACAAGGGCACGAGGGCACGAGGGCACGAGGGCACGAGGACGGTTACTTGTCGATCATAAGCTCTGGAGAAGTAAACATTGCACATATAATTTTCACCCTTGTCTTGTTTCTGGGCCTCTTAAAGCTGTCATGTCATGTCCTGCCATTGAAGAAGCACCAAATTTTTATGTTGACTCTCAGGGGCCCCCATGACTCAACAACCATCTTGACACTGATTCGCGCTGGGCAAGCTGTGGGCTCAACTTCCATTGTCGCAGGGCGGGCAGTGTTGCTTTTGAGGCTAGCAGGTCCCGAGGTTAACTACAGTGACAGTGCAACAGGCTTTGACTGCCCCCTCGCAGCTGCCTCAAGTCAACCCTGGCCGCAAGCCACCGCCTGTAACTGCCCGTCGAGGCCGCACCACACCAGCCAAACACGCTGGCAGCTGGTTGCTTCAATGTTCCTCCACCTCCTGCTCCCTCCGTAATAATAACCGCCGTCCCATTCCATCCTATCTCTATCCCGACGCATCGCCGTTCTCTTGGACCGGGCCTCATCTCTCGTCCGGCGACCTTGCTCCCTTTCACCACTCTCGCCCTGAACCTTCTCTTAATTTCGTACCCAGGTCATTCTGGTATGGTGCGTGACCTCCCTCACTCCCCCATGTCGCGATGCACTTGGGAATGGCTCGCACTCGCCCCTCTCTACCAGACTTTGTTGGTGGAGTTCCGACTAAATTATACGCAGTAGTTTTCCTGAACTTCGAAGGAAAAGAGGAGCCAATTCAGCCTTGCTAGCCTGCCTGCCTTCCTTCCTTCCTCCCTTCCGTCCCTCACGACCTCGAGTGCTACCTCTCAGCGATAGTCTTCTGCACGGAGCCTTGTGCTGCTAGGCCGTTTGTTTGGATTCTTGGCGGTTGTCGAGAGAGCTTGAAGCTTGCTTTTGTATCAACTGTATGCAAGGCTCTGTTTCTCCATTCCAGATCAGACTGCGGTCACATTTTGCTCATTCCGTTGCTGGGAACTCGAAACAATCAGGTGGCTCATGAGCTTGGGATGCAACCATCTTCGGCTTTCGACTTCACTACCGCCGTCACCGTCGAACGTCGATTTGCACCAGAGCTCTCTCAACGACCAAAATAAACACCAGGCGCTACGGCGCGGGAGATATCCGCCGGCGGCACGCACTGAGCAGTGAACTTACCACCACTCAGAGTTATGCCGCCCGAGCGGCAGCACCACGTCAACAATGGCCGGCCAGGCGGTCATGCGGCCGTAGTGGCCTCACGAGAGCGATCTGCCATGCCCGGCACGCCTTCCCGCAAAGAGAAGCAGCGAGATACCTCGGCCGTGCAAGATCCCGGACTGAAAGACTACGTATGTCAAGACTGGCATCTGCCAAGGAAGTGTTTCACTAGATTGGGGAGAATCAAAAGATGGAAGTGACTGACAAACCGTCTAGCGATTGGGGGCATGCATTGGCAAAGGAGCGTTTGGTTCCGTCTACAAGGCATTCAACTGGAGTACTGGCGAGGCAGTTGCCGTGAAACAGATCAAACTCGTGAATTTACCCAAGAGCGAGTTGCGAATGATTGAGGTGCGTTGGTGGAATTGCAGCTTGTTGCCGCGATTGAGGAGAACGCTGACAATATCAAACAGAGTGAAATCGACTTGCTCAAGAACTTATTGGTAGGTTTTGAAAGAAGAAGGTGTCTCCCACATGCCCAAGTACCTAACCAAGAACAGCACGACAACATTGTCAAGTACATTGGCTTTGTCAAATCAGTGGATTGCCTCAACATAATTTTGGAGTACGTGGTACTCAATCCTTGTCCCTCTGATTCACAGACTCACACTGTCCAGATACTGTGAGAATGGCTCATTGCACTCAATTGTAAAGGCATACGGCAAATTTCCAGAAAACCTCGTTGGTGTCTACATGATTCAAGTCCTTCAAGGCCTACAGTACCTTCACGACCAAGGCGTAATCCATCGAGATATCAAAGGCGCCAACATATTGACTACAAAAGATGGTACCGTAAAACTGGCAGATTTTGGTGTGTCAACCAGTACGCTAGCTGGGGGTCAAGATAAGGAAGCTCAAGTTGTTGGCACTCCGTACTGGATGGCCCCGGAAATCATCCAGTTGTCTGGTGCCAGCTCGGCCTCGGATATCTGGAGTGTTGGCTGTACTGTGATCGAATTGCTGCAAGGGAGACCACCCTATCACAACCTGGCAGCTATGCCAGCCCTTTTCGCCATTGTCAACGACGATCACCCTCCCCTGCCTGAGGGAATCTCACCTGTGAGTTGTTCCACCGTCGGCCCCATCCCGTGACCGACCAGTGTATTGACTTGACTGCAGGCCGCAAGAGATTTTCTCATGCAGTGTTTCCAGAAGGACCCCAACTTGCGTGTCTCGGCTCGTAAGCTGCTGAGGCATGCTTGGATTGTCGGTTGCCGTCGGGCAGAGGCGCCAGTGTCCAAAGCACCCGACAATTTTAATCAGGCTGTCGAAGAGGTCAAACAGTGGAACAAGGCATTGAACTCGTCAGAACCGGCCCTCCGCTCTTCAACGGGATCCGACATCACGGCATCTTCTTCTCGATTCGTTGGTGGCACGCCCACCAAGGGTCCGTTTGGTCTGGCCAAGCCGAGACTTGGGGTTGAGGCCTTCAAGACGGTGGAGCTTCCTGGTACGCTAGTACAACCTCCTTTTATGTCGTTTACATGTCGCGATGTCCGACTCATTATTGGCAGATAACGACAACTGGGACGACGATTTCGTTACAGCCGCCCTCTCACCAGGCGCACTACACCTTCCGCACTTGAAGCCTCAGGACAATTTCGGGGCTTGTTATCCAGCGACAAGCTCAAGGCGTTCGCATCAACCAACGATCTGACCATAGATACGGACAACTACGATGGCGACTTCGAAGGGGAGCTGCTCACAATCAAGGGACCAGCGCAGCAAAGGGACGAGACCCGGGAGCAAACGCTTCGGCCGGTTCCCCGAAAAGCAGCAACGAGCGGAGATGTCAGATCTCACCAGCGAACGAGATCAAACGCTGCGAAGGGCATCACTGCAGCGATCGCCCAGTCTGGACTCCTGTCTGCGTCAAAGGATCGTTCAAACAAGTTCGAGTTGCCCGTCCGCCCAGATGTAGTCTATCGGGAACAAAGTGTTGAAGACTATTCGGACTTGTTCATTGACAATGATAGTGCCTTCAACCGAGTGAATCAGGCTGTCGGAAGGGTGAGAAAAGAATCCATGGCCTAACATTTCTGCTATTTGAAACTAAGACAGTACCAGGGTTCCCGTGCTACTGATGCGCCGCAGCTATTCCATCCGTCCGATTTGACCAGTCTTCCTCGATCCATGCAAGCTCCGGACGGAAGCGTAAGGAAGCGACCACCATCGAGACCTTCGGTACTACCCGATCGCCCGATGCGTCGCACTCGTTCTTCCATTGAGATTCAAAAGTTTGCTGAAGATGATGACGAGGACTTTTCAGATGTTTTCGGCACCAATGGATCCCTGGTCGAAAAGGAAGAAAGTGAGCGTGGTTCTGAGGATGGAGGCCTTATGCTTCTGTCTAAAATGTCGAGTAATTCATGGCTTGCAGACGATGAAGAAGAGTATGATCCATTTGCTTCTATGGACCCTGGTTGGGATGAAATGGACCTCGAAGCGAACATTGCAAGAGATAGACATGCTCGTCTCGCTGAGAAGGTCGAAGACCTTGTCAGTTCGTTGAAGACCACCGAGGGCGACGCTGTATTGTCAGAATTGTCAGAGGACTTGGTGAGTTGCTCAGAAGAAAAAAAAAGACGGCCGTGGACTCGTGGCTAATGCTTCTCTCTGCATCTTCTTCTAGCTTGGATTATTGTGGGAAAACAAGGAGGTCAAGAATCTCATCATCAGCGCACATGGCCTGCTGCCCATTCTCGAGATTCTGGAACCTTGCACGGTAAAGAGCAGGCAGTTTATGATTCTACAGCTGCTCAAGGTTGTCAACGCGGTAAGTTGTCGACCAGGTTAGATTGTTTTGCTGAGCCCAGTAACTGAACAAGACGCAGATTATTCTGGACGACGTCGAAATTCAGGAAAACCTGTGTTTCGTGGGCGGTATCCCCATCATCACAAAATTCGCCGCACGCCAGTACTCTAACGAGATCAGGATCGAAGCTGCTGCCTTTGTGCGACAAATGTATCAGACATCTACGCTGACACTCCAAATGTTTGTGTCTGCTGGTGGTCTTAACGTCTTGGTGGAGTTCTTGGATGAGGACTATGACAGTGCTCGTGACTTGGTACTGATTGGCGTGAATGGCATATGGAACGTCTTTGAACTCCAAGGACCAACGCCGAAAAATGACTTTTGCCGAATCTTCTCCAGAAGCAAAATCTTGTATCCCCTCGCCCTGGTTTTGCATCGGGTCTTGGATGAGGAAGGAGAGGATGAATTGGGTGAGCTCATAGAGGGGCGCATCGTCAACATCTTTTACCTCTTTAGCCAGGCAGAAAACTACGTCAAGGAGGTAGTGGCTGACCGACAGGTCTTGAAGAGCGTGCTGAAAGATCTGCGGCGCATGACACCACTTCACCAAGTCACCATGCTCAAGTTCATCAAGAACCTCTCGATGCTGTCTACGACGATTGAGTCGCTTCACTCAGCTGATGCCATTGAATTTCTCATCGATTTGCTCAGCTACGGCATGAAAAGGGCACAGAAGCATTTCCGCGAGATCTGCAACCAAGTTTTGAATACGTTATTCAACCTATGTCGACTGAGTAAGGAGCGTCAGGAAGACGCAGCCGTGGGAGGCATTATTCCGCTGTTGCTGAGAATTATGCAGACCGATCGTCCGCCCAAGGAGTTCGCCCTGCCCATCCTGTGTGACATGGCACACTCGGGGTCAAAGGGCGACGATATCTATGGCAGAACAAAGGTCTCGACTTTTACGTATCGCTGTTGACCGATCAGTACTGGCAGGTCACGGCCCTTGACGCCATCTTGGTCTGGTTCCAGGAAGAGACGGCCAATGTGGAAAACCACTTGACCGACAGCAATTTCACCCGCGCCATTGTGAGCTGCTTCAGCACAAACAGGCTCAACGCTTTTGATTCGAATCTTCTGGAGCCTCTTTTAAAGCTCCTCCGGCTGAGCCCTTCTATTGCAGCGTCGCTCGCCAAGCCCGAAATGTTTGCAGGCATCGCACAGCGTCTTGGGCACAAGAAACCTGTCGTCAGGCTTAATCTCCTCAGACTCGTTCGCATCATCATGGATGCCTGCGAGCCTGGACTTGGCGGCGGTGACGGCTCACGAACACTCAACAGCAGACAAGTCCGGTCACTCATGGACACGATTCAAACCCTCGCTGAGACGGATTCTGCCGTCCTTGTCCGCAACTTGGCCGCCGAATTGGTCAAATCCCACATCAGCAGCAACTCAGGCATGGTTCTGCGCCACGACAGCAGTCTATCCTCGGCCTCCTCCCAAGTCAATCCAGCGTCATCCTCGCGACGAGGAACTCGTCGCAACACAAGCTGCACGCCCCCAGCCTGCAGGCGTCCATGTCCGTGCCACAAACACCAACCCACCGCGGTCGTGCCAGTCTCGCCGGTAACAACGGCGCCTTCGTCGAAGTAGCTGCCTCGCCGCGCCGTACCGCAGCCGCAGCCGCCTCCACCCTCGAGCGTGACGCCATCTACTACCGCCCCCGTAGCAGAGACAGCACTTCTTCGGGCATCTTGGGAGCGGCTTCGACCCATCTCCCCGCCGAGTCAGCGGCGACTCAACCTCGTCGATAAGCAGTGGTGCCTCCACCGCAGGGGGATCATCATCTACAGGCGCACCCCTCCCAACTAAGAGTCGGCTTCCCCGTACGTCTCTGGCTGCCAGTCGTCCTTCCGGGACGCCCTTTTCCGTTCTGCGAGGCGATCCCGCCCCACCTATGGTTGTCCGCAGCGATGGGAGTACGAGTAACAAGGAGAGCAGCGGGGCTACAAGCATCTCCCACGGCAGCGGCCTCGTTGGCCTGACGAGGCATACTACTTCGTCGAGGGATGGTATGGCTGTGACGAATGCGTCCGGGGCCAAGAGACGGCCCAGAGCACCAAGTGAATTCAAATGGTCATCATGACGGGTGAAGACGGGCCATGTACGATGTGAAAAGATTGTCATGTCAAGTCAAGGACTGCGAAGGCTCTAATAATAAAAAGAGCAAGAAGTAATGGGGAAAATGGCATGCGATTAGCGTAGCCAATGAATGAATGCGCGCTACTTTGATGTATATATGATTGGTGCAAACTGGAAAGAGGGGGAGAACCGGCGCATGTACAACGTACACAGGTCAAGTCAAAGATGAATGCGGTGTTGAATGTGTTTTTTTTTTTGCTTTTGCGTCTTGGAACATGAACGTTTTGGCTCTCAAGGAACAGGACGGCACATCACGGGTCCTTGGCATCAGGACTTCTACAGCATGGGTAGGGTGGTTTCAAGGCACAGCGTGTAACAACACATCAGGCAAGGTACGGATTACAGTTAGGTGAAGCAGTTGCAAGCAGTTGCTTGAGCAGAGCGAGGCACGAACCACCGCAAAGTGAAAAACATACGGAAATGAAGGAAGTGAGTAGATTGCCATCAAAACTTTCTTGTGGCTGACACTATTACTATAACTATCACGACGCATATCCCCATTGGGTTCCTCCGTCTGGAATCCCATTCGGCTCCTGGCCGTACCTTTGCATCCGGCAGCCTCTTCTCCGCGCGTTGATGTGCGGCTTGTCCAGATCCTCAAAAGCAGGATATTCCGACAGAAAAATGATGCAAATATGAGGATGCACAATGAATGTAAAAAGAAAAAGGTGATGGTGGTATCTGACATTTGAGAACCAATCACTCACATTTCTCAATTCATGACTCTCCCAGGAGACCAAAAGTTCAAATGAGATTGTTAAAGTCGAGTGCAGCTATTGCAGCACCTTGGAAGGAAGAAAGAAGCCCACATGTTCCTAAGCCCCCGTGTCTCTTTCTCCATGGTCTCTTTGGTGTCGTGGTATAATCAATTTTCCGTCTCCACTTCTTCTTGATCAAGAAAAATAAATTATGAGAAAGGTGAAAAACGTCCGAGTGATACTGAAGGGCAAGCCCCTGCTATGTCGTGACGGTAACAAAGTCGCTTTTAATGATTGACTGTGAATTGAAGTAAGAATGGTTATTTCCTGCCGGTTCATGGCGAAGACCGTGTCGACGCGATCTTCCCTAACCGTGCACTAGGCCGTTCAAGCGGCAGGAATCGAGCGTAAAACGTATGAAGTCGTTTTTGACGGAGTCGAAGCAGAATGAAGATGAAACCAAGTTTGCAAGAATGAGAAAATAAACGCCAGGTCCGCAAGTCCGAAAGCAGTCGTTATCAGAGGCACGAGTGCGTAAAGTCGTAAGAATGACAGAGGGAAGAAGGGTAAGGAAATATCCTCGTCTTGAAAGACAGCTTGTCCGCCAACCATTTTACGCCGGCTTCAAGCACCTGGCGTAGCTCTTCGCTTTTCGACGCTAGTGAGCACCAGTCTTGGGGCTTTGCGTTGCGTACCGACCGCCTCCTGGGCCTTGGTGGCTCGCAGAGCACTCTTCTTGAAGACATTGGCAAAAGAACTACTTTCAGCCTCGCCGAGAGGCACCGGGCTGTTGCTGCCAATACTCTCGACACTTCCGCGAGCCTTTGAGCGCGAGCTGGGTCGGTCTGAGCCAATAGCTCCCCAACTACCACTAGCTGAGGTTCGTGAGCTGTTGCACTCCTCTTCGCCAATCAAGCTGCCAGATCCGCTTCGTCCAGAGTCCGAATCATCGTCGAAGATGGGCGAGTAAGATCCTTCCGCCGTCTCCGACACGGGGCTCATGCTGCCCGTCGAGCTGCTAGTTCCCTTGCGGCGCTCCAAGCCAGCCCGAACAAGATTGTCAACAGCTGATCGGCGGGTGCGAGCGGCAAAATTCTTGCTGCCCTCGTGTTTGGCGGTTGGCTTGGATTTCAGTTCATCCAATGAAGGAGGTCCGCGTGGTTGTCGAACAGGATGCTCACCAGCTCGGGCCTGGCCAGGACCATAACCTCCAGTCAGGGGGTCAAAGGGAACGAAGCCGTCTTGGGACCTGCAGACTTGAGTGCGTCACCAGCAGTAGCATCAACAGCGACCAAAGCACTATTGACAGGCGCAAGTGACGAGGCCTTCTTATGGCCACGACGGAAAGCATTGGCAGATGGGGAGGCAGGGGCGTTACCTCCGCAGGCGTATCAAAGCGCTTGGAGGGGGAGCACTGGTGGTACGGAGATTGGTAGCTCTCTGGAGGTGGAGAAACCTGCACTCGCGGAGTTTCTTGCTGAGCCTGGTGGAATTGTTGCTGGGCTTGCTGCTGCTGCTGAGGGAACCCGTTGTTGTTGAGCGCGGGCGACAAAGGCTGCTGCTCGGCGTATGGCGAGCTAACCTGAGCTGCATTGGCAGATGAAGTGTCAACGTAGTATTGCCCAGTGACAGGACTGTAGTAGACCTGCTGACCCTGCGTCATAGCTGCCTGAACTCCAAGCTGCTGCTGCATGTTGCGTAGTTGCTGTTGCTGCTCGTACAAAGCCATCTGTTGTTGTGTGAGCTGGGTGTTGTTGAGGTTGAGTTGCTGGAACTGCTGGGCAGCTGCCTGTACATGCCTAAGTTGCTGCTGCAACCTCTGTTGTTGTTGTGCCAGATACATATTGGTGGCCAGGAGCTGAGCGTAGAGGTTGGGATCCATATGCTCCTGCACCTGCTCGTCCAGGGGATCTCTGGAGGAGCAAGAACTTGGTCAACAGTATATTGCGCACCGCCAATCATATTCTGATATGGGCTCTGCTGCTGGACGCCGTACTGGGGTAGGGCAGTCTTGGGAGCAGTGTGGTAGGCGTTATCCTGGCCATAACCATGGAGGCTGGCAGCCATGCTGCGTCGCGCAGAATGCTGCGGCGTGATGCTGGATGTAGGAGATGTAGGGCCAAAGGAAGTGGCAGTTGCCGACTTTGGAGCCGTTCGTAGACCGGCAAGAAGATGAGAACGGCTTGTACGAGGAGTTGGGGCACCGCCATCCTGGGTAGCATTTCCCTGCTTGATGGCGTCAAAGGACAGAGGCTTGATGTTTTGGCTACCTCGCCGAGAAGCCAGGCCACCGGAGGGCGCGGAAAAGCCATGGGCTGGATTGAAAGAGTTGGAAGACATCTGAGCGAGACCGCCTGCGTCCATTGCTCAGAAAAACACACAAGGAACGTGGAAGTCGGACGTGCGGAGAGTTGTGGTCAACGCTGAATGAGATCTTCCGAGATCTAGAGTCGAATGAGAACAATGAAAAACGCGAGGTATGGCGCAAAATGCCCAGTCAAGATACAAAGGTTTGAGATGTCGCAAATAGAGTCACTAGTGAACTTGGTGGCTCTATTTCCTTCGGACGAATTCGGAGATCGATGTTGACTCGCAGTCGGGAGGACAATGATAATCAATCGTCAGCAGTGTGAGTGCCGTAATTGCAAAGAAGTGGGGAAAAAAACAAGACGAGAATAAAAGATCCAAGAAGAGTGGACAGATGTCGACGTTGAGAGTGACGAACAAGTTTCGCTTTGAGTCGAGTTCCAAGGCCGCCGTCCAAGAGCGACAGGAAGGTGGAGCAAAAATTAAAGAGAGGAATAAAAGTCTAATTAATGACCAGTGAAACAAAACAGAAAAAGAGAACAAGTCAGAGCACGAAGGGAAAGCGTGAGCCAAAACCAACGGCGGTATTTACGCTTTGTTCCTGCTCACCGAAATCCTTGACGCAGCTTTGCCTGGAGAAGCCGCAGGAGCCACACTAGACACGAAACGTGAACGTGAGTCAACGGGACAATACGAGAGACAATCTGAAGCCTGAAAAGCAGATAGAGTGCAGCGAGTTTTGCAGTGCGTGCCCTGGCTATCTGAAAAGGCAAAGATGATTTTCCTGTGCGGCTTTGCTTCGGTAAAATGTATCGAATATCGGTCCGGATGCAAAAGTGTCAATGGTATTTGCTCGAGAATTTGATTATGAGTGCGGCCGCAAATGCTGTTAAGACGATAACGACGAGGTACAGTGCGTCCCGAGTCGAGGGGCGCTGTGTTCGAAGATGGTTGTATAAGATTGTGACGAGGAAGGAGCCGCCGAAAATAGAATACAGATGATAATCGACGAAGGAACGAACCAGCGAGAGAAAAGCGTCTTTCTGGCGAAGATGGGATGATGTCGACGATGGCGGATGCCGCCTTCCAAATGAACGGATATGTGCACTTCACAAGCAAAGTATCCCCGACTTTTCACCTTTTTTTGTGTTTCTTCCAATTCTTTTCTCTTGGCTCTTCACAAGCAAGATAGATGACGTGGAACTCGCACTTCTGCTGCTGCGATTATATTCGATGACCGAGGTCGATTGTGGGCGAAGTGGCGATGCAAATGAATCACGAGGCGAGCGGAACCCAACAGCAGGTGGATGAGAGAAAATCAAGTGCGGCGACAAACTCGGAAATGAGGCCTGAAAGACGACGAACGTAAAGAGGAAGGGGAGGCGGGTAAGAGGAGGGAGGGAGGAGGAGGAGAGAGACGAGGTTGATGAGGTACAGAGAGAGGGTTGAAAGGGGACAGAGGATTAGAAAAGGAAGAAAAACGGTTGACGATGGGGGCTATGGGAGTGGGAGTGGGAGCGGGTGTGTGCGTGCGTGCGTGTGTGTGTGTGACAGAGCGGACACTGCACGAGTCGGCAGCCGGGCCAGGCTAGGCAAGGCTGCGGAGTGGTGGTGATGGCTGGCGGTGACAGCCACCAGACGGACCAACTTCAGAAAGGACTTGAAGCGCTTGGCTGAGGCTCTCGAGGCCAAGTTCTCGTGTGTTCGGGTAAAGTGGGTACCAGGGTCCTGCGTGGCTGGCCTGGCACCAGTCAAGTCAGCCCAAAGTGGCCAGACCAGACATGCAATTCTCTCATTATTAGTCCGTAGTCCGTAGTCTACTCCGTACGCCCCAATTTAAAAAAACAAAACACGCAAATCGCTACACAATGGCTGGCATGAGAGCATGAAGTTGGCACTGCTGGTACTGCTGGCACTTGAACAAGTGGGTGTCCCAGGGAATACCGAGGTGAATGCTCAAAGCGTAAGCTAATACGGATTACATTGTGCCCTTTGCACTGCGAGGCCTGTATTACGGGTGGTCCTTCGACCAGCATCACTTGGCTGGATCGCCTGGGTCTGGTAGCAAAGTCGTGCACCTGGCACTGACGACTTGGTTGACTGACTGACTCAACGTGAGCTGCAGGGGGCTGGAGAGCCACTTGTTCTGAGCCAAGCCAGCGTATCAGAACGCTGCACGCGCCTCAGAGTCCGCGGCCTAGCCCACAAGGGCCCAATCAGCTTCCCATCACCATCACGCTGGCGGATGCCCTGATGAGAAACTCGATGGCCGCCAATCAGCAGCTGGCTAAGGAGCGTAGTGGCGTTGCTTTTCATAATAACTTGGAGGATGTGCATGTACATGTATACATACTCCGTACGGATCCGTACGGAGTAGGGGATGAAAGGAAAGCCTTGTCCTGATTGGGTTGCCAGGCCGCTGATCGTGTGACCACCAGAGCCTTCATAGCCTTCATTCTTTCGCCCAGACACGGGACAACGCGGCGGTTGGCAACTACAAAATCCATCCTGTCCTGTATGCCATTCCCGTTCACTGACATTATTGAAGACGATTCCAGTCCTCACAATCCGCGCGCGAGACAAGTTATCGAACCGACATCCCGTTCGGTCAAACTGTCCCAACTAGTAGATGAGACTGTCCCAGCCACCAAAACATGCTCTTTTCAGCGGGGATGCGGAGCCTTGGCAGGCAAAAAAAAAAAAAAAAAAAAAAGTGCTTGCTGTGCGGCGCTTATTATCAATAATTGTGGTCTTGTGGTCGAAGCTGCATTGCATCGCGTTGGCATGCTCATCCAGGCACGAGGCTTCGGACTCTGCGCGCTCTTGTGTGAATCGGCATTGTGCTCAACGTGATTGACGCTCATATGATGCACCTGTTATATGCTTCTAGCACCGTTGTGCTCATCTCATCATATTCTCGAGCGCGCGTCTCGACCCTGGTCGCATGGGGGTTTGGTTCATGTAGCCTGTAAATATGTACGCTACGCGTCTGACAATCCCCATGCTGAATGTGGGAAATCGAGATGTAATTGACTGACAGGAAGGAGCATTTCCTCAGCGGCTGGGTGTGTGGGCTTCTTTTTTTTTTTCCTTCTTTCCCAGCCCTTATTAATACGCTTTTTAGGGTGGAACCGGCGGCTGTCAAGAACGGAGCGTGATTTTCACGTCTGCCTACCTATCTAGGTAGGTGCTGTGCTTCAGTGCTTTATAATAACGGACACATTACCATAATAATAATAATCCGTACGTGTCAGCTGGTAGTCTTTCACCGCCTTTCCTCGTTCTTGATAGAGTCGTGACTTCACCAACGAGGAGTGAGAAAGTGCCCGTCTCTCTCGCTCCTTTCCAAAATAATAATAATTACCCCAGACGGACCAAACTGCACCTAGCACTGCAGCCTCCATCCAGTCAGGTTTCAAGATTTATCGCCATAACTTCTTGACATGCTTGCGTCGTATTCTGCCAATTGGCCTTCTCCTACGTCCGTACGTTGTCCTGGTTCGGCTAACCCTGCTAATAGTGTGCTCCTCGGCTGCTTGGGACTGCCAGACCCTTGAGAGTCTTGCTTCCTTGCAGATAACACCAGCAATCGGCAGTCTCAAATCAGGACCGGCTCGTCCACCCCGGCCAAAGCGAAAGCCAAAGCCAGACCAGCTAGAAGGGAATCGGGCGACGTTTCATTCTGCTCCACAAAGCTTCCAGCCATCAAGCTTTCGCTCACCACCACATGCATATACCTCTGTGCTTGTAACGGTGCCGTCGACGAGTCTCGTCATGAGTCGCTTCGACAAATTCTCCCTGATTTGCGCGGCAGGGGCTGGGGAGGCTTGAAACACCACAGACAGTGACGCCTCCATCTGGGGCCATTGCGGAGCACTCATGCACCTTTCATTTCCTTTCTGCCCGATCCAGCTCTCTGTGGGGTTCCCTGGTCGTGGGGGTTGCTTACTCCTGCTCATCGTCTCTGCTCCGAAAATCAATGAGTATTAATTATGTAAAGTGACTGTGCTACGGATTACTACTTTAGTCGATATCGTTCTTTCGCGTGAATGAGCCGCTTTCCCTTCTAGTCGCTTTCCGATGTGCGCACGCACAGTGTCCCTTTCTGCATTTGCAGCATCGGCGGCAGCCTTGCCATGCTCATCCACCCTCACCCTCGGCAGAAGTGAGCGGTGTCCTGGCACGGCACGGCGCTTAGCAGACAGCATTCCTGACCAATCAATATCAGTGTCTTGGACTACATACATAATGGCGGGCAGGCATCTACCTGGCTTGTCCAGCCGAGAATAGCACAGCAGAGAGAGGCATTGGGTGACATTGTGCGGCCAAGAAATGCGGGGAGACGGAATGCTGTGCGATGATGGATGGCAGAGCATGTCGTGTCGTGTTTGGAGAAGCTCTTCTTTGTCTTCACCGTCAGAGCAAACATGCGGAATTATTAACAGACTGCGCCATGCGGTCTGTGACGGGGAACCTGCAGGAAAGACATGTGGACTTGAGTAACTCGTGAATCGTGATGGAGCAAACAAACATGGTCAATTGTATATTATATACCCGAGACTTGGTCGAAAACATATCCCTGCACTGGTGTCATTATAATTGCGCACGCGGGGCACGAATCTACAAGTGACATGCATTTTCATCAAGCCCTGCTAAGAAATCTACTGCTATCGCAAAGAGTGTCTAGATGCGCTACTAAATGAACAGTATTGGTGACGAGTCCATGCCGCTGTGTGATGGCCGTCGACATGGACAATTCGGGGGCTGCATTGTACGAAATGCCACGTTCCTATAGGGTATCTCAGTTCCGACGTTCGTTCCGGATCCTACCCCCTACCCTATAGCGAATCCCGTTCTATAGAAGAAGACAGACAGTACGCGGTAAGAAACTACGCCGACACAAACATCAATAGAACATGCTACATGGACAAGGTCAGGCCACCGTCTCAAGAACAAGAGAAACAGCAGACACCACGACAAGTAAGTGCGTATCAAACTCCCGGGCACGCAGGTCGCGTCGATGAAATGAGCCGGCGAATCAATGCAGGAAACAAGCTCAGAACGGGCTCTATAAATAAAATTGGCACAACGCATCGTGGCGCAGCATCGCGGACATGCATCGTTTCTTCATTTCAGATGACGCATCGCGACAAGGCTCTTGTACAAGTTGCCTCGCATCGCATCGCATCGCATCGCATCGCGTTTGCCTGAGAATAAGTGCATGCAAGCAGAACCCCCCCGGTGGGCCGGTGGGTGTCCTCCCCACGCCATCCCTGCCCGCCAACAACCTGGAGAGCTCGCCCGCCCAGCCACGACGGGGCCGAGCTTGCCGGATATCAAGTGAGGAGAGACCGAGGCAAAAGAAGTCGTGGCTTGAACGGACGGGGCTGAGCCCGAGGACCTACAGTGATGTGACATAAGTTTGCGACCACCCTTTAGGGCAAAATTTAGTGGATTCTAAATCTACTACATTTTACATATTAATAATAAGCACTTATAAGTATAAATAAAATTAATAGTAAATAGAATTATTTCCTTATAATAGTAATATAATTATTAGTAATTAAAAATAATACTAATACTAATAATTTACTATTTTTATTATTTTTATAAACTATTATAAAATAAAAGCTTAAAAAGTAAGTTATTACTAATCTTTAAAACCTTTGCATATTTTTCCGCACCGCTCTAAAGGTCTAGAATTACCTTTAAAATATAAACTAAGCTAATATTTAAAATCCTTACCCTTATTTACCCCTTCCTATAATATTATATTATAATAAAGCTAGAGGTAAGTAAAAGAAAGAAATACTAATAGTAATTAATATAGGAGAAAGGGAGCTAGTATAAAGCTACTACTACCCTAATGCTAGTATAGGATAGTTTAATATCTAGAGAAATAATAATAACTTAATAATAGATTAAATCTAATTTAAATATCTAGAAAATATAAAATACTATAAAGAAATTACTAGCCTTATCCCTAGTAATAAAGTTACTTAAGTATAGTATATTACTAAGGCTATAGCTTACTAAGTAGTAAACTATACCTAAGCTAAAGTAAAAGTAATAAGTAATAATAGAAATATTTATATAATAAAGAAAGCCCTTAAAGATACCCTTAAGAAAGTAATAAAGAAGAAAACTAAGAGTAATAGTACTTTAACCTAGGTAAGTATTATAGCTAGGCTTATATAGAAATAACTAAATACTATATCTCTTTTCTTTTAAATCCCTAGTAAATAGTATAAAGAAGTCCTTATTAAAGGTAATACTATCTAAGAATTACTTTAGTTTAAAAGTATTAAAGATATAGTAATAATAGTTAATAAAGCTACTAGTTATATAATAGTAATAGTAGCTAGAAAACTCTCTAGTAATAATATAATTATTATATTTAAAGGAAATACTATTTAATATAAAGAAAACTAAAAATAAATATTTTATATATTTAAACTAAAGGTAATCCTTTATTATTATATACTTAGTATTATTATTAAAGGATTCCTTATAAAGTATATATTTATTAAAAACCTAGTAGCTAAGATTAGTAAGGTAAATAAAGTAAATATAATTAAGGTAACTATAAGGCACCCCTAAGGTAAGGGAGTCTTAAGAATTACCTTAATCCTTAGTCTAGCTAAAGTTAAAGAAGCTAATAAGATTTATAGTAATAAAATAGTTTTTAAAGTAAAGCTTTTCTAAACTAAACTATATAATAAGACCCTTTAACTAAGATAATACTATAATTACTTTTAAATAAGTTATATTATAAAGTTTTATAAGGTAGCCTTAAGGTATAGTAAGTATAGCACTAGCTAGTATAAGGAAAGTAAGTTATCTTACCTTATAATAAATAGCTAACTATAGGAAAAGTATATCCTTTACTTTAGACTATACTTAGCTTAATTTAGGGATTACTTTATTTTAAAGGAAAAATAAAATATAGTAAAAGTAAGTTACCTTAAATAGCTATTTTACTTTATTACTTAATCCCTAACTAAAGGCCTAACCTTAACCTAAGAGAAATCTATTATAGCTATAAAACTAACTAGTATAGTAAGAAGAAAAAGAGGCTACTTAATACTTATAAAATAAAGCACTAAATAGCTTAAGGCTAGAAGTATAAGAAAATATATAAAGCTAGTTAAAACTAGCTTAGAACTAGTATAAAATAGAAAAGACTTTTCTCCCCTTAATTAATATAGTAATACTATAGGTTCTTTTCTAGAATATAAATAAGAAAGATAGCCTTATATATATTATACTATATTACTAAACTAATATAAATATAATTATAATTTAAGAGTAAGAATATATAAAATAACTATAGCTACTAGCCCTAGGCCTTACCTAATTCTAACTAGTATACTATAATAAGTATAACACTATTTATATAAATAAGAAGTATAATATAGGATTATAAATAGCCTAAGGAGAAACTAATTAGTCCTTAATAGAAATATAAGAAATAAATATTTACTTCTTATACTTAAAGAACTATAGTAATAAATAAAATACCTTAATTTACACTATTAATATAAAAAGCCCTAAGGCTAGTGTATATTTATAGGTAATTTTAACTAAAAATACCCCTATAGGATTAATATAATAAAATAAGTAATAAAGTAAAAGAACTACTAGAATTTAAAAACTAATAAAGGCTTAGATTAGTTATACCTTAAGAAAAACCTATAAAGTAAAGGGTAAGGAATAAAGATAGTACTATAGATTTAGTATAAGTAATACTAGATATCTAAGTCTATTATAATAGTATAGTAAGGCTTATAGAATTTAACTATACCCTATAGCTAATTAGTATCTTTACTAAGTATTAAAAATAAGCCCCCTTATCCTTAGATATACTTAAGCTATAATAAATAAGGAATATATAAAAGCAAAGGTAATAGTTTAACTCTAGGAGAAAAATACTCTAAAACCTTATAATAAAGAAAGGATTAATAAATATACTATATAGCTTATTATAAACCTATAATAAATAGTAAAGAAAGTAGCCTTATAAAAGCCCTAAGGCCTCCTTAGCCTAGAGAGATAGTAGTTAAGGAAAGCTAAGGAGTTAGTTACTAAAGCTAAGTAAGCTAAAAGATAGTAAAAATACTAAAGAACTAATACTAACTAGGAGGCTTATAATAAGATAAAGAAGGATTAGGAATATATTATTAAAAAGAAAAAGTAAAATATATAAAGAAAAGCCCTAAGAAATACTAATACTTAGTTTAAGGATAAAGAAGTATAAAGGCTAGAGAGGTAAGCTTAACTTTAAAGCTAGGCTTCCTAGAACTTCCTAGACTCCTAAAGCTTAAGAAAACTAAAAATAATACTAACCTAGCTATTATATATATAGATAAAGCTAATATACTAGTGTAAAGATTTTTCCCTAAACCTATAGTAAACCTCTTTTATATTCTAAATCTCTCCTTCCTAGAATTAGATAATATACTATTTCTAGACTATAAATAATTTATACTAGAGAATATTAAAACTATCCTATTAAATATAGCTAACTAGAAGGCCCTAAGGGATAATAAACTCCTTATAAGCCTTATTAAGGCCTATAAAGAGCTAGCTAAAGATACTATAACTAGGTTACTAAATATAGTCCTTAAAGTAAAATACTTCCTAGCTTATTTCTAATTTACTAGGGTAATAGTAATAAGAAAGCCTAATAAAATAACTAAGGAAATAAGAAAAGCTAATACTTAAAGACCTATATTATTACTTAATATAATAAGAAAGATTATAAAAGTAATAATAGTAAAGTAACTTATAGCCTTTACTAAGGTAAAAGGCCTTCTCCTTAAACTATAAATAGGAAATAAAATAAATAATTTAATAAAAACTATAATATAAGCCCTAGTAAAATATATAAAAGAGGCCTAGGAGAGGGGTAAACTTACCTTACTTATATAAATAAATATCTTAGTAGTATTTAATAAAGTTAGCTACTTATACCTTATTACCTTACTTATTAAGATAGGTATCTTACACTAGCTAATAGTAGTAATATATAGCTTTCTTATAGATAAAATAAGCTAGCTTAGCTTTAATAAGGGATTATTTAAACTATTTAATATTAAAGCTAGTACCTTATAAGGCTTATCTCTCTTACTTATTCTTTTTTTCTTTATTTAGTAAAGCTATATAAGTACCTTTAGGCTATCTTAAGTATAGTAACTATAGGATTTACTAATAATATAAATATAGTAGTATTTAGAAAGAATATAGCCTAGACCTAGAAAAGGCTTAAGGTAGTATAAAAAGTCTATAAAGAATAAGTAAAGAAAGTAAAAGTAAAGTTTAACTTAGTAAAGATAAAGCTTATATACTTTAGTAAGTCTTACTAGCCCTCTTAAACTAAAGTTTAGCTTAAAATAAAGAAAGTAATACCTATAGAATTATATAAATTCCTAGGAGTTTAGGTTAATAGGAAGCTTAACTAAAGTACCTATAAAAATATCCTTAAAGGTAAGCTAGCCTAGTAATAGCTTATACTTACTAAGTTATTAGTATTAGCTTAAGGCTATAGCTTTAGGGATACCTAGCTTTTATATATATAAGTAATTTAACTTATTCTTACTTATAAAGTAAGTATATACTATATACTAATTAAGAAAAGAGAAAAGCTAAGAGGAATTATTAAGAGCTTTATAATAGATTAATTAGCTTACCTATAGGTTATTACTAGTATATTTAAAGCTATACCTATAGCCTAACTAAAAGCTAAGACCTTTATCCCCCTTAACCTTTACCTAAATAGTATAAAATAGAGATTTAAGGCTAGAACTATTAAGAGTAATATAGTAAAAAAATCTAGATTATAACTATATTAGTAATAACTATACTTTACTATAGGAGGCCTTAAGGAAAATATAATCTTATTAATAGTAAGCTAGATATAGACTTATATAAGGAATAAAAGTAATAATAAAAGAACTAGTATAATAAAGAGTAACTAAACTAAGACTAATATACTAGAGAGCCTATAGAGAATTACTTACTTACCTATAACCTAAAGAAAATATAAAAGTTTTATATAGAACTAGATAAGTATATTTCCTTAATAATAGTTTAACTATATATAAGAAAGATAGGCTTTAATAAGTTTTTATTTTAGAGATATATTCCTAAGGTAACTTTACCCTTATATAGCTATAGCTAAGTAAAGAAAACTAGTATTATATAATAGTTAACTATAGTAACTATAACTATATATAACTATAATAACACTAGCTTAGAGATATATAGGAAGTAAGGCTAGCCTTAGATAATCCCCTAAAGGCTAGGTAAATAGCTAAATAGTTTATTAGTATAAGGTAACTATAATATTATATACTAGTGTAAGACTTAGTATTTAGCTAGTATAACTAAGACTTAGCTTTAGGCTATAACTAATATATATAAAGAGATAAGTAAAATATAGATAAACTAAGGGTAAATTAAATAAAGTAAGCATATAAGTAAGCTAGCCTTAGGGCTATTATATATATTTATAGCTAGGATAAAAATCTCTAGAATAAACTTTAGATTAAAAATAACTAACTCCTAGTATTATAAACTAACTAGCTTACCCTTACCCTTTCTCTAACCTAAAACCTAGCTATTACCTTACTTCTCCTTTAGGATAGGAACTATATCTTCTATGATTTTACTACGCTTTACTATAGGTAAGTTAGTGGCTAGGAGCTAGTTTGTTTCTACTATGCAGGCGTCTAGATGCTATAGGAGGCTTAGGGTAGGCATATAGTAAGCTAAGACCTGCACTAGAAGGGGGCTAGAGACTCTTATTATAGCATTTTCTTTCTTTCCTTTTATTATTATAGGATAAGGCTAGCGTAAGCTAGTAATAAACACCTATAACTAGCTACGTATAAAGTAGCGCAGGCCTAAGACAGGGCTAATGCTAACCTAATTATAAATATAAGAGGGTTTTTCTTCTTACTTAAGGGTTTTCCTTCTTAACGGAGCAGCAGGAGTACTAGCAATAGCTATATAGATAGCTAACTAAGGTAAATAATATAATATATATATACTAATCTTTAAAGCTTAACTACTAATAGGATAAAACCCTATAACTAAGATTTAAATATATATACTAAAAATAGAGTTAATTTCTTTAGTTAATTAAAAATGAACTTTATAACTATTTTATTTATTTAAAAATAATTTTTTAAAGTATAGTAAATAGCTAGTTTTTACTTTACTATATTAAAAATAGTAAGTTTTAGGTATTTTTAAAAATCTTTACTTATTTTAAATAAATAGCTATAAACTTAATTTCTTAAAATACCTATAACTAAGGTAATTATCCTTAAGTTATACTTGTGGCTTCCTTCGGACCTTTGGACGATAGTTAGTCTGACCGTGGCCAAAGGGTGGAGCCACTAAAGGGATGCACGCAATATAATTAGCTATATTATAGGTAACCCTACACTATTTACAGTGCCTTTATACTACTACCTTACTTTTCCCCTTTTACTTACCTTCTCTCCTAGCTAGATATTAGGAGCGCAGAGGTCAGAGACAGGACGTTCGTTAGAGCGGATCTTTAGAGGACCTTTAGGCCGCGTAGATAATAAAGAGGCTAGCTAGCTATAAGATAGCTATATACTTATAAAGCAAGGTATTTCTTAAGGACTATACATATTATTAGTACTAGGCTAGAGATTAAAACCTTTATATACTTACCCCTAGCTAGTATTTATTAAGTAATAACTATAAGAATCTTAGCTATTACTTTATTTATTTAACCCTAGGCTATAAGCTATAATAAATTAATCTCTTTAAAACCCTTTTAAGGATATAAACTATTAGCTAGATTATTATATAGCTAATACTCTAAAGATTTATAAGAAATATATTAGTACCTTATAATAATAAAGCTATAGATAATTAGAAAGGTAAAGAACCCCTATAATCTAAAACTATAGATAATAATAAGGTATAATAAACACTACCTAATCCTAATCTAGGTAAAGGTATAGGTAATATAAGTAATAAAGATATAGTATTATAAAGATACTATAAGGTTATATAAGCTAAGCTATATTACCTTAAGAGAATATAAGAGATTCTATAAATAAAGATATAAATTAAAGAGTTTAAGGTAAATCTAGGATTAGCTAGACTTTCTCTAGGACTTATAATTACCCCTTAATCTTTAATTATAATCTTACTAGTAGTCTATAGTAACTTAGTAGTAATTATATAGTAAAATAATAGCCTTATTAAGATATAGATAAAATAACCTATATATAAAGGGAATATATATAAAAACCTATAGAATTTCTTAGTAAACTTAAATATATTATTTAAATTAAATTACTATACCTTTAGGGATAATATAACTAAGGTAATATATATAAGTAATTACTTAGCTAATAATATAAAGTAATAATAAATATATTATATAGCTATAAATAAGTATATAAATTACTTATTACTTACTTAGATAGGTTTTCTTAATTAGCTAAAAACTAGAATAATAGATAAGGGTATAAGATACTTAGAAGTAATAAAAACACTACTAAATCTTAGGTAAAAGCATAACTAATTATTTTAATCCTTTATATAAGCTTAGACTAAGGTAAAAGCTAAGTTACCTAAAGTAATCCCTATATAACTAAGAATTACTATCTTTTAAATAGCTTAAATAATATTATAAGGAAGTAAATAATTAGCTAAGAGATTCTAATAACCTAGAGCTAGTTATAAGGCTAAGGTAAGAAAGTAAAGGTTATAATAAGTTTAAGCTAAAGTAATAAGAAAAGTTAAGACCTTAAAAGAAAGAGATAATACTCTTACTTTATATTACCTATAAATAAGGTATAGTAATAAAGTAAAGATTAAGAGAAAAATTATCTTTAGTATACTATAAATATAAAAGGCCTAGGTATACTATACTAACTTACTAAGCACTAGACTATTTTACTTATAAAAGTAGTAAGTATATAACTAAGAGGTATAGTAAGAGTAGTAATAAAGCTATATCCCTTAATATAATACTAGTTTAATTAGTATATACTTAGGAATATAATCTTACTATAAAATACCCTATAGATAATAAAATAAGAATATAGGTATCTTTATAATAAGATAACTAGTAGCTAGCTATATAAGCGCTATTTAATATAAGTATATAGTTTTTAATAATCTATTTTAAATTATTATTAAAAAGGATTAGAAAAGTATAATATAAATAAACTAAATACTAGAAAGTATAAGCTAAAAAGTAATTTTATACTAAGGAATCTTAAAAGGTTAATAAAAGTAAAAGATAGTATAGGATTTATAAAAGTCTATTAAGTTAGCTACTATATTACTAATATAAGTAAGGGAATAATTTTAGGTATAAATTAGATTAAAGAATATTTACCTATAATTATATATTAGAATTAGGGTTTTTAGAGATATTTAGTAATAATAAAATACCTTTTCTTTACTTATAGTAAGTAATAAATATATAAAAAGAAAAACTAGTAATAGTTACCTTACTATTAGGGGTAATAAATATTAGGCTAAGTATTCTAGAAAATAAAGATTAGAAAGAAAAAGATAAAGACTTATTAAAGAACTTAGTAGTAAAAGAAGTATAACTAAATAGTAAAGTAGCTATATAGATATTAGAATATATTTATATATAGTAAAAAGTAAAGGTATTATAATTATATAAATTTTAGAAAGTATAAGTAGTAAATAAGCTATATTAAATTAAGGTAAGAGCGCTAAATATCCTATACTAATAATTCTAGAAGAATATATAAAGTTTATAGATATTTTTCTAAAGCACTAGTAAGTTAGCTTCCTAAACTAGGTGGTTATACTTATATAATTAAATTAGAAGAAAGGAAAATATTACCTTAGGGGCTTATATATAATTTAGCTAAAAGAGAGCTACTAGTTCTTAGGGAATACCTTATAAGTATATAGTAAAAGGGTAAATTAGAAGATTAGTTAGCCTAGCTAAAGCTCTAATTTTATTTATTCTAAAGAAAGGAGGAAAATTAAGGCTTTATATAGATTATAGGGGCTTAAATAAGATTATAATTAAGAATAAGGCCTCTTTACCCTTTATTACTAAAATCCTTAATTAATTAGTAAGTGTAGTTATTTTTATAGTTCTTAATCTTAAAGATATATACTACTAGCTATATATTTACTTAGGTAATAAGTAAAAGATAGCCTTCTATTATTACTATAGCTACTTTAAATATCTTATAATACTATTTAGACTAGTTAATACACTAGTAATTTTTAGGAGTATATTAATAACACCCTTAAAGGACTTATTAATAAGACTTATATTATTTACCTAGATAATATGCTAATATATAGTAGCGTAGTTAAGGAGTATATAGAGCATATTAAATAAATCTTATATAAGCTTAGAGAAGTAAGCCTTTTTATTAACCTTATAAAGTATTAATTTTTAGTTATAAAGGTTAAATTCTTAGGCTTTAAAATATCACTAAAAGGTATTATAATAGATCTAGTAAGAGTTAAAGTAATTATAACCTAGCTAGTACTATATAATATCCTAGATATTTAGTTATTCCTTAGTTTTATAGGATTTTACTACTATTTTATTAAATAGTATAGTAAAGTTATTATTCTATTAATAGATTACCTTAGAGGGTAGTAACTAGTAATATTTAACCTAAAGCCTTATAAGTTAGTAATATTTAAAGAACTTTAATAAAGATTTTAGGAAGCGCTAATTTTAGTGTATTTTAATTTACTTATATACCTTAGAGTAAAGATAAATATATCTAGATATATAATTAGGGCTATACTTATAATATTAGTGCTAGGTTACTAGCACCTAGTTATATTTATATTAAGAAAGATAACTAATACTAAATTACGCTATTTAATACCTAATAGTAAATTATTAGCTATCTAAGAGGCTTTTTATATATAAAGACACTACCTTACCTATTTAGCTTATATAATTAAGGTTATTATAGACTATTTAAACTATAAGTACCTAGCTATAAAGCCTAAGCTTACTAGTAAGTAAGTAACTATACTTAATAAGCTTTATCCTTTTAACTTTAAAATTATATATTATATAGGGAAATTAAATCCTACTAACTTACTTTTAAGAAAACTAGATTTTATAAGTAAGGTAAGAAAAGTAAAAGTAGTAACTATATAGCTCCTTACCTTTTTATTTAAATTTATAGATATTAAGTAATAGGAACACTATAGTAATACTATAGGTTCTATAAAAATATTACTTAGTGTAACTAATAGTTAGTTATAATAACACTATAATAATACTACTAATATCTAAGGTTTTAAAAATTATAACTTAACTATATTTTTAAAGAACCTAATAATCTAAATACTCTTAGAAAAGGTGTTTTAGTAAGGTTATTTAATACTTTTATTAATAAGTAATAAGCTAGCTATAGTAATACTACTAGTACCTAGTATATATTTTATTTATTACTTAGTTATTTTAATTTTCCTATTAGACTAGCTATTTCTAATAGGAGTAAACTAGTATAGGTTATTTCTAGTAAGTAGTAAGGGTACCCTAAGAAAGTATTACTTATTTATATCCCTATAAGACTAGAAGTATTTATTAAACTAATTACTTATAGAGATATTATAGCTAGGATTTAATCTATTTAAAGAACCTTTTCTAAGTTTATCTTTAACTTTCTAGAAAAAGCTTAGAATTAAAACCCTAATTTAAGTCTTATTATATAAAGTATAGTAAGGTAATAACTTTACTATAGGTTAATTAAAGTTACTTAAAAGTAGTAATTTAGCTATATCCTAGATATAGTTTATTAGACTCTCTAAGCTATTAATATTTAAAAATTATATTTTTATCTCTCTAGGAATAAGAAAAGAAATTTTATTACTAACTTATAATAACCTTATTACTAGGTATTAGGGAGTAAGTAAAACTCTTTATTAGATTATAAACTAATATTATTAGCTAATAATAAAGAAAGATATAAAGGTATATATTAGTACTTATATAAGTTATTAGACTTTAAAACTAAGGTATTATAAACTATATAGTAAGCTAGCTATACTACTAGTGCTTAATTACCTTTTTAAGAATTATTAATAGATTTTATTACTAGACTTTTACTAGTAAAAGATTTAAACTAGACTTATAATATAATTTTAGTTATTATTAACTATTTTATAAAATATAGTATTTATATTCCTATTTTAATATAACTAACTAGTAATAGGCTAGTAACTATATTCTTAGAATATATTTTTAGAGACTATAAAGCCTTAGAAAGTATTATAATAAACTAAGGTTTTATATTTACTAGTGGTTTCTAGATAACTTTTTATTACCTTCTTATAACTAAGTAGCTACTTAGCACCGCTTTTTATCCCTAAATAGATAGCTAAATAAAACGTTTAAACTAGGTCCTAGAACACTATTTAAGGGCTTTTACTTATACTAAATAGACTAATTAGGTAAATAACCTATTAATAGTGTAGTTTATATATAATATAAGTAATTATATAACATATAGCTACACACTAGTAAAGGCATTATAAGGTTATAATCCTAGAGGTCTATAGTAAGTAATTATAGATATCTCTTTAGTAAATAATTAAGCTAAAAGTAAAGTCTTAGCACTAAAAGAGAAATATACTATAATTAAATAGCTTTTAAGTAACTTATAGACTTAGTATAGAAAATATTATAACTAGAAAAGAACTCTAATAAGGTTTAAAGTTAGTAACTATATTTTACTATTAATAAAGAATATTAACCTAAGATAACCTAGTAAAAAGCTAGCTATAAAGTACCTAGGTCCCTATAAGATTAAAAAGGTAATTAGGAGTTATAGATTAGTATATTAATTAAAATTACTACCTAGGACTTAATTATATAATATATTTAATATTACTAGTCTTAAGCCTTTTAAAGGGGACCTAACTAATATAGAAGATATATCCTTACTATAAGATAATATTAAAGATAATAAATAAGAGTTTAAAGTTAAGAGAATTATTTTATATTACTATAATAGAAAGTATTATAAATATCTAGTTAAATAGAAAGGCTATAATACTTTAGAGAATTCTTAGGTATTAAAAAGGGATTTTATTACTAGAGAAATTATTAATAACTATAAGTAATAGTTAACTAGTAAAGTTAATATAAAATAGTTATAATTTATAGGTAATATAGTAAGATATTAGAAAATAAAAGTTAATTTACTTAAATAATTTAAATAATCTATTATATAGCTACTAAGTACTTACCCTTTATAATAGAGTTAGTTACTAGGACTACTAGTTCCTTAGTAATAGTAGTAGCTATAGTAACTATAGAGGTAAAGGCCCTTAGAATATCTTTATTATTAGAATCCCTCTCTTTATATATATAAACCTAAAGTTTACTAAGGAGCTTAATAAAACTAATATAAGTAAGTAAATTAGTAATATAAGGTATAAACTACTAGTAAGTTAGCTAAGTATTAGCTATATATATTATAAAAGCTTACTATTAGGATATTCTAGGCTATAAAGCATAAAGAGTTTATAATATTAATCTATATTTTAAGGTTTATAGTATTACTTAGTAATACTATTATAGTATACTTATTATATTTTACTTTATAAGTAGTATTAGTAGTTATTTAGGTATAGTAAATATATTTATACTTATTAGAATTCTTATAAACTAAGATAGTATTCTATAGCTTTTTCTTTACTTTTATAATAGCCTAGTAGTAAGTTAGTAGTAATTTAGGGTTTAAGTAGTAAAATTATACTTACTTTATCCTAATAATAGTAATTACCTTTAAAAGTAGCTTTAATAAGTTTAAATAGCCTATTATAAAGCTATATAATTTAAGTTAGGCACTAGTAGTATATTAGTAATAAGTAAGTAAATTCTAGATAAGAGAGATATACTATAATATAGTTTTTATTATTTTAGAAGTAATATATATATTTTATTAAGTAGCCTATTAAATATTAGTAATAAAGAAGTAATAAGTAAGTAAAGAAGTTATACTTAAAGATTTATTATATTTAGTAAGGAAGGTTTTCTTATTAATAATATATCCTAGGATCTTATAGGTATTATTTTTAGGAGAATATTTTATATTATAACTTACTAAGAATAGTATATATATAGAATTTTCTTACTTAAGGTTTTACTAGTAGTAAGTTAGTAATAAAGATATAGTAAGAATATAATAAACTTATATTAATATTTTAGAGGTAGTTTACTTTTAAGATAACTTCTTAGGAGATTTTAAAGGAGATTTTTAATAGTCTTACCTTTTAAAGTAAGTAAAGGTAAGGGAGTTTTAATATAAGTATTAGATATAGTAAACTAGCTATAAGTTAGCTATAATAGACTAGATAGAAAAGTTATAATAGTAAGTAAATAAACTTATAAGCTAGATAAAGGTAAAAACTAGGATAAATAAGGATAAATAATAATAATACTTAGAGACTAAAGAAAGTTAGTAACTATAGTATAATAGTAATAAGAGAGCTACTATTTAGCTAGAGGGGGTAACTTATAAAGTTAAGAGATATTATAGGAGAAAGGTAGTATATAGAAAGGGGAAAAATTAGTCTCTTTTATATTAACCCTAGACCCCTTAAGTAATCTAATGTATTATAGGTAAGTAATCTATAAATTATAATAATAACTATTAGCTTTACTACTTATATATATACCTAATAGCTATAAACTTATAGTAATTATAATATAAGCCCTTTAGTTAGACTATTTAGAACTATAGTATTAGGTACCTTATTTATTTAAACTAATTATAAAAATTAATATAGGTTATCTATTTTTTTAGTCTAGCTATATAATAGGTAATAATATTTATTTTACTATATTAAAGCTATATATAAGCTACTATTTAGATATTACTACTTATAATAAGGGGGTTATTTATAATTAGTAGTATTATTATTATTATTTTTTTACCTATATATCTAGATATAAGGTACCTTATCTTATTTTTATTCCTTATCCTATTTTTCTTTATAAAGCTTTATTATAGTAACTATACCCTAAGTAAGTAGCTCTTTTTATAATTAAGGTTAATTATATATAGGGGGTATTATATTAGAGCGTAAAGGTTAGAGATAGGATATTTATTAGAGTAAATCTTTAGAGAACCTTTAGGCTATATAAATAATAAAGAGACTAGCTAGCTATAAGATAGCTATATGCTTATAAAGTAAGGTATTTCTTAAGGACTATATATATTATTAGTGCTAGGCTAGAGATTAAAACCTTTACATACCTGCCCCTAGCTAGCATCTATTGAGTAGTGACTGCGAGAATCTTAGCCATCACTTCGTTCATTTAACCCTAGGCTACAAGCCGTGACACTAGATTTCTCTCTTTCTCTCTTTTTCTCTTTTCCTTAAATAATAGCTATTATTAACTTTATTAAATTTAACCCTTTTACACTAGTATAACGTTCCTTAGTATAACTAACACTAATTAGTAGTTAACTATAACTATAAATAAGTTAAGTATTATAAGAAAAGACATTTCTATAGATAATATAGCCCCTTACCTCTTAAGCTAATATATAGGCTATTTAGGTAAAGAGGTATAATTATAAAGTGTGCTAAAGGAAGAGACTAGATCTTTAGACTTATTAGGCTTTTAAGAGATTAATTTATTAACCCTTAGGCCTTTAGGATATTATTACTAATTAATTAACCTTATTATTTATTATAAGAAAACTAATTAAATAACTAAGTCTATCGCTATAAGGCATTTTACTTAAACCTAATATTAAAAATAACCCTTAGCCTAGCTAGCTAACCTATATAACCTCTCTTCTCCTTTCTTTATATATTATTTACTATAATAGTTTTTATACCTTTATGTTTAGTATATATTATATAAAGGCAAAGAATTACCCCTAGTTACCCTTTTTAGTAATTACAAACTCTTTCTCTCTCTTTTCCTATTTTTCCTATTTGTTTTGCTTTTCTTATTTAACCTATTTATCCTATCTATTTATCTTATTATTTTTTATGTTTATTTTGTTTATCCTATTAATCCTATTTTACTTGCTTTTACCTGTTTTTTTAGGTTTTACCTATTTTATCCTATTTAATAAGGGAAGACACTACCTTATTATTATACCCCTATTTAGCTCTTTCTATTTAATTAGGCTTCTAGGCTCTAATTAAGCTTCCTAGCTTAATCTTATTAACTATATTCCTTTTATCCTATTTTATCCTATTTTCCCTATTTATTTCCTAGGATAAAAATAGATAGTAGTCTATTAATAAAATAAACCCCTTCAGCCTATTCCCTTAATATTAAGATACCCTAAATACCTTTAGAAATAATCCCTAAAAGACTATTTAAGGATATATTACTAAGGTAACTATAACTATACTCTTTAGTGCTTATAAAGAATTAGGAGAAACTTACCTAACTAAACCCTAAGACTACTATAGAGTATAAGCTTAATAACTATATTACTAGGTTTATTTATACTAGTAAGTATTAAGGTTAAAGAGATAAAAACCTTTAGAAAAACTTTAAAGAAAACTTTAAAGGATAGTTTAAAGAGATATTTAAGAGAGCTTAAAATAATCTTATAAGAGAACTATAAAACTCTTTATAAGATAGTAATATATATATTACCTAAGGTCTAGGGCTTTTAGTTATTACTATATTAAAACATATGCTTTAAGAAGAAATAATATTATTATAGCTAAAAGAAAGGTTATAATTTACTAAACTACCTTAAATAAAACCCCTAGAAGTTACTACCCTAAAGATTTACCTTATTTATTCCCTTAACCTTAATAAGAATAGTATTTACTCCCTTTATAAGAACCCTTATAATAGTCTTATTTATATTAAGACTTTAAGGCTAAATAATATCCCTATTCCTAATAACTTACTTTTCCTTATTTTCTTTTTAATAAATAAATTATAAAGAAAATTTCTAAGCTTATAAAGATATATAAGGATAGTAATAACTATAGTAAGAAGCTATATAATTTCCTTATACTAAAAATTACACTCTTTAAGAGTAAATATAACTAAATTAATCTCCTTAAGTCTTACTTAAAAAGCTTTTCCTATTATACTAATAGAAAACACTAAATAACACTTTCTTAATTACCTTTCTAGTAAGAACCTCTCTTATAAGGAGATAATTACTAATATTTATTAACACTTTAAGATAGAAAGTAATTAATAGTTTTACTAATATAAATAAAGTAATATTACCTTAAAGAATATTATTACTTAAAACCCTAAAAAGAGTAAGCTTAACTATCTTAAAATCCTATTAGCTACCTTAAAAAGGTTTATAAAGGCTTATACTTATCTAATATAGTAAATATAAAGCTTTATAAGTAAATACTAAATATAGTCTTTAGTATCCTTAAATACTAGGTAGTAAAGTATATATATATCTTAGGCTTTAAAAACCTTACTAGTAACCTTTATAAGTTAATTACTATTATAGAAAGTAATATAAGGAGTACTTGCCCTCCCGAGCACGAGGTAAAACTGCTTAGTATTTTACAGCCTAATACCCTATTCTTTTATCTTCTTCTTATTTGCCTTATAAATCTTATTATTTATATTACCTTTGCTTTTTAGTATTTTTTCCTTATATTATAAATACTATTAATTATCTCTAGGTTAGATTTATCTTTGCTTCCCTTCCCTTTACTTTTTTTCTCTTTTACTATATTATTTAATATTTTAGATAAGGTAGTGTCTTTTTATTACCTTTAGCTATACTATAATCTAATTAGTTAGGGTTTAATTATTTAAGTAGTAACCTATAACTTACCTAGTGATTATAATAGGTGCACAAATTAAATTAGAGATAAGTAAGGATAAGTTATGTTTAGTAGGAGGGTTTAAGTTTGCCTTAGAGCTTTGAAGCATAAGTAAGAGAGATAGAATAAGCACAGTCGTAAAGGAAGGGGAATTACGTTAATTTATACTATAAGTAAAACTTAAACGAATTTCAGTTTAACTACGGTTGCAAATTATAACTATATCTTACGCTAATATAGCTATAAAGTTTATTATAAACTTTGCTTTAACCTTATAGCCCCTGTATTTATAACCTTAAAGCTTATACTAATTATAGGTTTTATTTATTACTATAGCTATAAGTATTTAGATGTTAATTGTTTTACTAGCTAGGTATTGCTAGTAATAATTATATATTATGATAAATTAGATGCATTGGCTATAACTAATGACGCAAAATCTTTTTAAAAATCAATATAAGGAGTACTTAATACTACTAGTACTAAGAAAAAGACTTATTAGAGGTAATATTTATAAACTACTAATATAGTAAGTAAAATTAAAAAGACTAAGGGAGAGAAAGCTATTATAGTAACTCTAAGTAACTAAAGTAATACTTTATTTATAATAAGAATAGCTACTAGTTATTAAACTACTTTAATACTAAGTATTAGAAAGAGAAAGAAAGGTAGTAAGCTAGTAAATACTATTACTTACCCTTTTCTAATATAAAGTTCTAAGTATTCCCACTTTATATAAAGGAAGTACTAATACTAATATAAAGAAAGTAAAAGACTAGGAATCTTAACTTAAGGCTTATACTTAAGCCTAAGATAATAATAATAAAAAGGCTAAGGAAAGGCTATTATTAAAGGTATACCTTAGTATTATATAATTCTTTTACTTAGGATTATAAATAATAGATAATGCTAATATCCTTATAATACTTAATAATTAGGCTTTTTAATATACCTTACTTAAATAAAAGCTATATCTTAAAGAAGCCTTTAATAAGGATAATTTAACTTACTATATCTTTAAAGAACGCTATTTTAATAAGGTCTTTAGAGGAATTATACTAAATATAAAAGCCTTAAGTAAATTAACTATAGGTAAGGGATAAGCTAAAGCTTTATTAAGATTAATACCTTTATTAAAGATAATGCCTTATAAGCTAGAAGTTATTAACTTTAAAGCTAGATTAGTAATAATATATAGTGTTATTTAAGTACTTATAAAGCTTAGCTAACTTAACTTTTATATCCTTAATATTACTATACCTTTTCTCTTCTCCTTTACTAATATAAATAAGATAAAGGTTAAGATTAATAACCTTACTAATATACTAATTTAAGGTAATAAGACTATACTAATTATATAAAGATAAGGCTATCCCTAGTAGCTTTTAAAAGTAAAAGAAATAGCTACTTTTTACCTATTAAAAGAGAGATTTATTAACTTTACTAAAGATTTAGTTATCCCTTAATTTAATAGCTTATAAAGATCCTTTAATAAGCTAGTTATAATATTAAATATTATATAATTAAGAAGCTAACTAAGGTTTATTACTATTATTAAATAAATAGAAAGGCCTCTAGCTAATTTAAATTTATAATTAAGGATAACTATAACTTTAACTATAAGATTATTATTAATATTATATAAATTAATAGCTAACTAGTCCTTTATATTATTAACTTAGTAACCTTATTTTAAGTAGCCTAATTCCTTAACCTTAAGAAGTAAAAAGCTTATAATATTTAGGATACTATTAGAGAGTGCTAGATAAATACTTATCTAAGCCCTCTAGACTAGATTATTTATAATACTAGTAATAACTTTACTTTAGCTAAATTTAAGTATTTTACTTACCTTATATTAATTAATATTAATAAGATACTTATTAAAGCTTATAATAGTATTAGAAAGGTTAAAAATACTATAAACCTTTATACTAAGCTTATAAGATTATTATAGATTTAATTAGTATAAAGGTTATACCTAAATAATAACTTTAAATAGCTATTAAGGCTATTAATAACTTAGTAAGTCTAAATAGCCTTATACTTATATTACTAGTCTTTAAAGCTTACTTATAAATAATAGATAAGTTATTACTAAGTATTTTTATTATTTAATAAGCTAAAGTAATTTAGAAAGTAACTAATAAGGTTTACTATTACCTAGCTAAGAGGTAAGTTTATAATACCCTTAGTGCTTAGAATAGCCTTAATATATTACTAATATATTAGCTACTATTATAAGCTAATATATATATATAAAGAAAAAAAGGTAAATAGTATAGCCCTTATAAGCTATTAGTTACTAATAAAGAGACTTATATAGTTAAAATACCTTATAGCCTAGCTAAGTTTTACTTTATAGTAATAAAGCTATACTATAAGGACTTATAGTATAAAGAGAACTAGGAGATAAAGCCTTAAGACCTTAGGGAAGGTATACTTAGCCTAAAGCCCCTTAAAGTCTTTAATAAATAAAAAGAGTAAGAATAGCTAAGGAAAATAAGCTACTTATAAAGGATAAGGGAGTAAAAGTAAAAAAGAAAAAAAGCCCTTAGTAAAGAGAAAGTAAAGGAGGCTAAGGAAAAGCCTTATAGTTTAATTTTACCTAGACTAAGGCATAGGAAAAGAAATAGTAACTATAAAGGTAATTAAAGTAAAAGATTACCTTATATTTATTAATAAAGACTAAGAGAAAGCCTTAATTAAAAAGCTTATAGCTAGAGAGATACTAAATATAATATTCCTTATAGTAAAAGAAAAGCTAACTAAAACCTTACTTTTTAACTTTATTAATAAAGTAAGATTATAATCCTAGGCTTACCTTTTAAGTAGTTTAACTAAGCTAAAATTAATGCTTTATAAGCCTATAATATATTTAGGTTTATAATATTTAACCCTATAAAGTATAGAGGCTATAGAATCTTTAATTCTTATATAGTTAGGAAATTAAAGGTAAAGGGACTAAATCACTATATAAGAAATTATACCTTATTATATAAGGCTATAATAATAAGGGAAAGGAAGCTATCTTAACTTAATTACTAATAATATAGTAATTAAGCTAATAGCTTATTATAGCCCTTACTTTATTATTAAGATAAAGAGATATTTACCTCTAGTTATAAGATATTATATAAGCCTATATTTAATTATAAATAACCCTAAATAAGCTAATTATTATAAGGATACTAAAGTAAATAGCTTACCTATTCCTTAAAGAAATAGTAATAAAAGTAATTAAGCCTTTATATAGAATTATAAAGGTAAGAACTTACTAGTAAGTAACTTACTTTTATTACTATAGGGATAACCTTAAGATAATAACTTTAATATATAATCTATACTTACTTATTATAGCGCTAAATAATAAGAACCTCTTTAGTATTATAGGGATATAAATAAATAATACACTAAGGCTTAGTAATAATAAGTTCTTTAAGAAAGAAAAAAAGAAGCTTTAAAGGGCTAAGTTTATAGCTAAGAAAAAGTAATAACTAATAACTATAAATCCCTTTATTTTTAATAGCTATATCCTAACTTAAAATGCTAATAATTTACTAACCTTAACTTAAAAAGGCTAAAGTTAAAAGATTAAGGAAGTTAATTTATAATTCCCTATAGTAAAGCAAGACTATATAAAGTAAAGAGCTTAAGGGAGCTATATTATAATAGTATACTAACTAGAAGCATTATATAACCTATTAATTACTATTTCACACTAAGAGCCCTTAGCTAATAATATCTCCTAACTTAATAAATAACTAAAATAGTAAATTAAGCACTAGTAGTAAGGACTATAATATATCCCCTTAACCCTTAAAGAGGCAAAGCTTTTTATATTTATAAATAAATCTCTAGCTAATAATAAGGACCTTAGCTTATAGATTAGGTATATAATTATAATTAGTAATAAAGTAATGTAAGATAATAATACCTTTATTATAAGAGGTAATATTATTATATATAGCTTAATAAAAAGTAAGTATATAACCTATAGCACACTTATATCTAAGCTATATAGTATAGTTTAAGGCACTAATATTATATATATAATATCTATAACCCTTAATTAAATTATAGACTAATTAAAGATACTATATATTCTAATAATTCTCTATACTAACTCTTTCTTATTATATAAATACCTTATAAAGCTAAGTATAATAAAGGAGAAGTAGCTAATAATTAATATTATAGCCTTCTAATAGTTATATAAGAGGTATAAGATCTATAAAGTTAGGTAAATTAATAGTAGTAATAACCTAGCTAATATAATAATAAAGGTATTACTAAATTTAGCTCTTATAACCTTAATTAACTTAAATAAATTAATAATTTATATAGAAAGCTAGGTTAAGAGACTTATAAAGGTAAGAGAAAAGAAGAATTAACTAGACTAGATTAAAGTAACTAGGTTAATTAGAATAACTAAGGCTATATAAGCTAATTAAAGCTATAGATTCCTATAAAGAAATTTACTTATATATACTTTCTTTTAATTTAATTTTTATTATATTTTTAGGCTTCTTTAGCTATAAAGAAAAAGAGACTACTAGTGTAGCTTCCTTTAGACCTTTAGATAATAGTTAGTTTAACTATAGCTAAAGGGTAAAGCTACTAAAGGGATATATATAATATAATTAGCTATATTATAGGTAACCCTATACTATTTATAGTGCCCTTACACTACTGCCTTACTTTTCCCCTTTTTACTTATCTTCTCTCCTAGCTAGATTTCTCTCCTTCTCTCTCTTTTCTCTTCTCCCTTAGATAATAGCTATTATTAACTTTATTAAATTTGACCCCTTCACACTAGTGCAACGTTCCTTGGTGTAACTAACAATACTCTTAGAATAGTTTATTTTATAAATAAGTCTTAATTAGTTAGCTTTTTAAACTATAGTATAAATTTTATAGTGCTATTAATATTATTTTCCTATAAGCCCTACCTAATTTAGCCTTTTTCGCACTGGAGGGGTGGTCGCAAACTTTTGGCCTGTCACTGTACATATAGAGGGTGTAGGCCCAGGGGGTGACAGAAAGGCAATCACGACAGGCACATTTTGGTCGTCAGAGATGATCTGCCTGGATGTATTTCCCGGATTAGCCCGGTTTGCGCCTCACTTTATACGCCGTGACTTTGCATTGAATGGATGGCAGGGCCGTGAAATTGTCCGTCATCTTGGCATGCTCACTGCGAATCGCCCAAGTTGATAAGAGTGTTGTCGGGCAAGGTCATCATCATTGTGTCTACTAGAGAAGAAGGCAAAAAAAAAAAACCGTTTCAATGTACAACATACACCTCAACTGAAGTTGCCACTTCTCGCCGTATACGCATCTTGACGCATTTCTTCTGGTGTCACCGTTGCTCCGTAAAAGCCGCCACCTCCGTCCTGGCCGCCTGAGGCGGCGCATGCCAGACAGACACCGCCACCGTAAACACGGGTGTGACGGGTCCATCCAGCACCCTCATTGTTCAAAGCTGAGATGATTTCTCCTTGACATCCATCTCTCGCTTGTGCGCTTGGCCATGACCGAATAAGTCAGTTGCATTAGGGGCGGCGGTGGCAAAAGCGGGCTTGTTGGCGGATACGAGCTGGGGAAGAAAGGAGTTGCTGCGGAATCCACGTCAGCTTCGAAGGACTGCTGAAGAGTGGAAACTCCAACGGGTAACACTTTGTGATAAGACCGCCGTCTCGGCGTAGTCGGCGAAGCGTTCGAGTCCAGCTGTGAGATGGCCGAAGCGGTGGAACTCGTGTAATCTGGATTTGGCTGGTGTATAAAACTGACAATGGCATGAGGCTGACCTGATGAGAATGTGAAGACGGCGGAGCTCAACCCGGGCGGTGTTAGTGGTGGCGCAGGCGGCATGCGCGAGATGAATCGTCCATCAATGTCCTCGGCGCCGGAGTTCCATGTCTCGTCAATGGATAGCTTGGTCTTGCCAGCAGAGCCATAGACGTCTCTTGATGTTGCGTCTCTGTTCTTCCCCATGCTGCTGAATGTCCTGCCGCTCTGGACCTTCCCGTTAAATGACCACGCGGGAGGAGTGTAAACTTGTTGTAAGGCGGCTGGGAGCTGGCTATTGGAGCTGGCTGGTTTCGGCTTTTTCGAAATCAAGGCGTGTATCCTCTGGAATAATGAACGAACAATGATGATGACTGCAAAGAGGGCAAGACCACTTCGGACCCTGTCCAAGGTGGGTTGTTGCACTTTCAAGTAGTCGGCCATGGTTAGAGAAGCACTGGCAGCAGGGAATCCGCGATTGGCTCCTGGAGTCGCCGGCAATGGTTGGAGAGAGCGGTTTCTAGGATGACCGACGCAGCGCCAGCTAGGACACCAAGTCAGGTCAGACGGGGGTATAAGCCGATGAGATAAAACGGCGGCTTTGGGGCCCTGCAGGACGCAAGTCGATGTTGCACCGGTCGTTAAAATCCCTACCACGGGAGACGATTGGATGGATGTCCTTGTGCATCCAACTGCAATGCCCAACTCGTGTTGGCAATCGATGGAGATGGTCCTTTGGCGGTTATGATGTGCTGCGTAATCGCTTTGGTCGTCGATGATTCGAGCACGAGTGTGTACGGAGTATGTCGTTGTCCTCTCGACTTTCCGAGCTACCGATGCCCGAGAAATCCAATCTACTGCTTCGGAGACGCGGGTGAGGGTCGCAGCCATGTGAACTCATTGACTGGCCATTATCACCGAGGCGCAAGCCCTGGGGCGCAGAACCTTTATGCCATCTTGCAATCCACAAGACTGGCTTCGGAACCCACTTGGGAATGACATGGCTGCGGTATGTGCGCTGATATGTGCGTTGATACGTGCGTCGAAGTGTGCGTCGAAGTGTGCGTCGAAGTGTGCGTCGAAGCCAGCCGTGTATGGCTCTCAGTTCAGCTCTGGACGTCAACGCCGGTTCTAGCACCAGCTTAGTGATGGGCGGTGATGGGTGCACGCCCCTTGCTTTGTCCAGTGCGTTTTGAAAGTTTTGAAACGCAAGAAAAGTCAAAACCCAATGCGTTCAGGGGTGGCAGCCTTGCTGTGTCCTTCACGGCCTGTGGCGTACATCATGTTCAGAGGAGAGGATGCGCAAGCCCCTCGGTCTTCAGCATCGGGGAGAAGCTTTGTTATCATGGGCTTTGTTCAGGGCGTTTGCTGCATCGCCCAGATGATGGGATGGCTCACGACAACTCGGAGATCTAGATTTCGGTGTCTTGTCTCGGATATGCGCGGAAGCATGCAGGTTGCAGGTGCAGGCGCAGGTGCAGGCGCAGGTGCAGGCGCAGGTGCAGGCTGAGTGGAGCTGCCGCTCCCGCCCGGTAGCGAATCACATGTACCTTGACCAGCTGAGGGTCAATAAAAGGGGGAAGGGTGCGTTGTCCTCGACCCAGGGCAGCTGAGCCTGGTGGCAAATCTTGTTGGCCTCTGCCGCTCTGCGTCTCCAACACAGGGATTGTCGATTTATTATTTTATTATCAGCTGCCACAAGTTTCCCTTCGGCCGTCCTGTACGGAGTAATCGGCTACTACGGATTACTCCGTACCTTTTCCCCTTCTACCCCGACCATTTGACCCATCACCAATAAGGCAAGTCGCCGCTCACCTGACTACACGGCCATGCACGCTCCCTGGTGGTGGAGCATCACGCCAACTGGGACGAATGAATGTCCACCTCGCTGATTTCTCGGTCCTGGTAGTATCAATGTTGACTTTTCTTCTACGTCTTCTTCCTCAACTGCCCGTTGGTAACAATGTCATGGCCCCCAACGCCGCTTTGCAGATGGGGAATAAAAGACTGCCCAAACACGCCCGCCGCCAAATATAATTTCTCCGGCCCTTCACCAGCTGGGCATAGCTGTTCAGACTCCACGCCTAACGCCAACGTTGCTCGTGATACACACTGCCGACTTGACCATGTAATGTTCCGCCCGTCTTTACCCCTCTTCTTAGTCAGACGCCGACGGCAAAGTCCATGGGCTCACCGGCCGATGGTGCCGCTCCGTCCATGTCAATCACATCCTTCTCTTCCTCCATCATGTCAATAAGGTTGTCAAGATTCGAGTCGAGACTCTCGCCATCCTTGGGATCCAGACATCTTTTTAACAGTTTCCTGTACTTCTCAATCTTGTCCCCTACGCCAACCATGCTCAAAGCATCGACATATTCCGTCTCGGCTTGGCGCTGTTCGGCCAGCATTTGACTTAATTGGCGGGCAAGAGCTAGTCTCTCCTCGTAAGAACCATTCTGGCTGCTGTCGCCATTGGCGCGATTCATTTCGTTTTCCACCGACTGGTGAATGTGTAATCGATTTTGATGCGTAATGAGTGATAGTACCTGGTGTTTAGCCAAGTTGGCCTCGCTCATAATTTTGCCAGCCACGTCGTCTGGCTCCAGTTGTGCTTCGAGCTCGGCGATTTGTTGGCGAGCTGTGTTCAGTTCCACTTGTGTGTTTGCCAATATTCTTCGCGCCTCAGCCTCGGCAACGTCTTTCTCATGCCACTCCTCATCGTAATTTTTGGCCAAATCTTGAAATTTCTCCATGATAAGGGGGATATTCGTGACTGTACTGCTGTTGCAGCGGCTGACAGAAAAGCCGCCGCCGGCTTCTTCTGTTCCGCGAAAGCGTCTCGAAATGATGCATGTCTCTGCGAATCTGGCGCAAATGGTGATGAGGACCGTTGCGGTCCGCGCTCTTTCTTCGTGGCATTCAATTCTATAATGAGGTCCTCAGCTCTCACTCCTTCATTGTTGGGGATGTCTGTTGACGCATTGCGCCCGAGCAGTGCTCGAATACATTTGCGAGCATTTCTCTGCGCAGCCAAGTGCAGAGCAGTGTTGCCTTCATTGTCTTGTACGTCCAGCATCTGTTGGAACGTAGATGGGTCGACCTTTTCTTGCAGCTTGTTCAGTATGTAGTCCAGGTAGTACCGCGAACAAGAAGGGCTGAACACTCGGCCATTCTTCATCACGGCAGCATGATGGATGACGGTGCAACCAGCATTGTCCCTGGCGTTCACAGTATCAAACAGCTCCTTGAGCACCGTAGGAAACGAGTGCTTCTCATAGCAGTTTGTGAAGTTCACGGAACGCATAAAAGGAGTTTCACCACGAATATTCTTCACGGCTATATTGGCATTGAACCGTTTGAGTTGCTTGATGACGTCGACATCGCCCATGGCAGATGCCCAATGAAGGGCAGTATGATTTTCGGCATCAATGAGCCAGTCCGGCTGAAAGTTTGGCGGCGGATCGGGTTTGACGGCAGGCTGCTCATTTCTAGAGAGCAAAAAGTAGTCGAGTAACTCATCGCCATACACGGCATGCTGCTGCTCGGTGAGGTCTTGCATAAGATCTTCTCTCTTTCGTTTTCTATGCCCTGTGGACATATAAGACATGTCGAAATGGTCATCATTGGCCATGTATGAAGCAGATGCTACTGTCAGATTATCGGAGGTGTCGTCTTCGCCCATTATGCTATCTTCCTTGTTCACTTCTTCTTGCCGGGCCACTACTGCGCCTGTGATCTGCATAAGTACCATGTGTACGCATGACAGCATCCCAGGGTGTACTTCAACTTACCAGCACCCCATTTGGGAGGAGGCGGAGGCGGAGGTTTAGCTTTGGAGGCCTTTGGCTTTGTGGCATGTCGCGGAGCCGGTGGAGGACTTTCGTTTCCGGGCACAAACTCGAAAATCGGTTGTAGTCGGTCGTAAACGCTGTGACGCTGGGCGAGCGCTTCGCCCGATTCAAGAGGTATCCAGGTACCTGAATCCCATTTAATAGCATATTCAGAGAGAGAATTGTCATGACAAGCAGCCACCTACCTTGATATTTGCCATAGCCTCCCTGGATCTTCTCGTGAACGTCCTTTTGTACGTCACGCTCTAGAATTCTCGTACGCGCGGGCTTGTCAAAGCCTGCAGCTTTAAGGATATGAGTCGCATTGATCCAGTTGTCGTGCCTTCTTCGCATTACATGTTCCTTCAACTCGCCTCCGAATTGAAACTCGTAGACCGGGATCTACCAAAAATGGGTCAGTAAGGTTGCATTTAGTGCCAAAGAAGAATTGTGCAAGGGAAATTCTCTCTGGACATGTATGCAAACAGGAGAATATGGCATCCTGAGTCTTCGCCTGTGGCAACAAAGAACGATGGCGAAGGGCAAAGAACCAAACAGCAATCGGTTCTAGTCGCGACAGCTGCACACATATTCAAAATAGAGAAAGAGTAATCTTACACCGCTGTAAGTAGCACTATATACGCCTGGGCCGGAGGCAACGGCGGTGACAGCACCAGCCTTGACCATTTTGAAAATCAATGAGGTCCGTCAGCCTTTTTAAAGTGCCATACGACGGTTGATCTGTCAAGTGCTGGAAGCGGAGATAATGGGAATGAACTGGGTTTTCGGAGGATAGCTTTGTTGAGAAAAAAAGAAACCTAGTTGCAGCAAGACGAGAAGCAGAAGTTGTTGTGTCAAAGAGTTGGTAGTAGTCCGAACAAACGCTGCGATTTGGCATCAATGCAGATGTGGCAAGGGTTCGACGATGTACCTTGAAGTGTTGGCACGTCGACGACGCGGTCCGCGAAGGAGAGACGCGAAGGCACGCCGAAGCACTTAAGTGGTTCCTGCCTCAGGCGCTAAAAGAGAGCTGCCCCCAAACGGCTCACGTGATGCGGCTGAGAGCTGTGTTCGTGCCACAAGTGGCGGTACTTTTTGCGGGACTGGGGCAGGAGCCCCACCATTGTCACCCTTGACTAAATTGGTCAGAGAGCTTGTTGTCATTGATCACGAAAACGTACCAGACCCCCGGCATTGCCTTGCCCTGCACCTGACGACGAGCGACGACATTTGACGATCTTTTCTGTTCGGCTCACGGATTGCACATGCCCATTTTCATCGATTTGAGTTCATGCACTAACCTACCTCCCGCGACGTTGGAGTTGCCGCTTGGTCCCGCCACCAGACCGGTCAGGGGCGTGGATAGGTCCTCAAGACATATCGACCAAGCCCCTTTCAGAAAAGGCAGCAACGCATCTAGATGGTCATCTAGAGCCAAATCAGTAGTACGGGAGGTATAAAATGACGGAAATACTGCACAATGCGCCGATCGTCCTGGACAATGGCTCGGGAACGATTCGCGCCGGTTTCGCTGGTGATGACCTGCCCAAGTGCTTCTTTCCCTCATGGGTAGGTAGACCAAAGCATCTCAGAGTTCTGGCCGGCGCGTTGGAGGGCGATGTATTCATTGGGCAAAAGGCCGCTACAGAGCTGAGGGGTTTACTCAAGATAAAGTACCCTCTGGAACATGGCATTGTGACAGATTGGGACGACATGGAGAGAATATGGGAGTACGTGTATGGAGAAGGACTGAAAACGTTGAGCGAGGAGGTATGTCTCATTGCGACAAAGATGGGGTTTCTCTAGTCTAGCAACCGTACTGACGAGCTACGCAGCATCCCGTTCTCCTGACAGAGCCACCTTTGAATCCTCGAAGCAATCGCGATACAGCTGCGCAGATTCTTTTCGAAACGTTCAACGTCCCGGCTCTGCACACATCTATCCAAGCTGTTCTTTCATTATACGCCAGTGGCCGTACCACTGGTATTGTTCTGGATGCTGGAGACGGAGTGTCGCATGCGGTCCCAGTCTATGAGGGCTTTGCTATGCCCAGCAGCATCCGACGAATTGACGTGGCAGGACGTGATGTCACAGAGCACCTGCAGACGCTACTACGGAAAAGCGGCTACGTGTTTCATACGAGTGCAGAGAAGGAGGTTGTAAGGTTGATCAAAGAGAGTGTGTCATATGTAGCTCCGGATCCACGAAAAGAAGAGAGGGATTGGATTGGCGTCAAACCAAACGAGAGCAAGTCTGCGGAATATGTGTTACCAGACGGCCACAAGCTCAAGGTAAATTCCCATCTTTACTCTTGCCTCTTTCTTTTTTTGACCCAACGCATCAAGTGTCTGACAAGCAACAGATTGGCCCCGAACGATTCAGAGCGCCCGAAATTCTATTCGACCCCGAAATCATTGGTCTCGAGTACCCCGGCGTACATCAAATTGTAGTCGATGCCATTAATAGGACAGACCTGGATCTGCGAAAATCGCTTTACGGCAACATTGTTCTCTCTGGCGGCAGCACATTGACCAAAGGCTTTCCAGACCGACTCTTGACAGAGCTCCAAAGACTCGCGGTGAAGGACATGAGGATCAAGATGTTTGCACCCCCGAGCGCAAATACTCGACATGGATCGGTGGAAGTATTCTGGCCGGGCTAAGCACATTCCGCAAGGTGAGTTGGCACTGTCCAGCGCGTTCTCGGTGTAGCCATGCTAACATGTCTGTAGATGTGGGTGAGCATTGATGATTGGCATGAGAACCCGGACATTATTCACACCAAGTTCACGTGAGAGTGGCCAGGGTAGACTCATCATTTCAGCAAGGAATACAGCAAGCAAGTGGGATGTAGATACTGTCTCGTTTCGTCTTTGTTGCATCAGTTGAAAACGGGGAGGCACGTTTGTTCGTACACCAACAGATTATGCGAACTAGACTCGTGCAGCAACCGAGGAGATAGGGAGATGAGAGGTAGCAGGGCGGGATAGGAAGTGAGCAGTAGCAGGCCAAAGTTTTTTTTTGTCTTTTTTGAAAGCCTCATGATAGATACCCTTGTGTTTGTCGGCAACGGGCGTGTGTCAGATACGATAGATGAGTGGAGATGTCAAATGTCCACTTGGCTAGATGTTGAAAAAAAAAAAAAAAAGAAGAGAAAAAGGTTTCATCCAGCGTGCGCCAATGCCATGCCTGCCTCGATGGGAATATCGCATGTGAAGTGATGACCTTGATTGAAGCAAGTCTCCAAACTTGACCTGTCAAACTCTTGAGGATACGATGATGCTAATTTCTCACAGGTTTAGTTTACCTTCAAGTTCAAATTTGGAAGCGATGGAATAGATGCAAGGTAATTTATGACTCGGGAACCATGAAGTTGATCCCATCCCATCTCGTCTCACAGTAAAGTAAAAGGTCATGTCGTCTCATAGTAAAGTAAAAGGTCATCTCGTCTCATTATAGTAGATTTCCATCGTGTCAATATTTTCAGACATGATACATGGCACTTTGTAGAAAAACAGGGAGGATATAAAAAGTTACTCTGCCCCCACGAAACGCCGGCTGATATAATTAAATAAAAACAAATGGACAATGATATCTTTTTTTTTGACATGTGTGAAAAGCAAACTTTTTCGGGAGATTGGTCCAGGATAACATAACGCCTAGTCTCGTGCCGAGGAGCGCTGACGCGGTTCCACAACCTGACAGTCGAGCTCACGCTGCTCTCGAGGCTGCCTGCGCTGGAGGAAGAGGAAGAGGCGTCGCTGCCCCTGCGGCGGTAGACGTTGCCGGCGCCGCCTCGGCCGCAGTACCCTACCGAGGCGTTGTCCCGGGCGGCGGCGTGGCGGACGGCATCGTCGAGGGAGCGCGTGACGGAGGGGAGCTCGGAGACGGCGTGGGCGTTGCCGGCGCCGCCGATGCCGCTGAAGAAGCGGCGCGAGGATGAGGACGAGGCCTTGCTGGCCTTGCTGGCCGAGGTGGTGACGGGGTGCTGGCGGTGCTGGCGGGCTTGGACCCGGAGGAGGCGCGGAAGGTGTTGCCTGCGCCGCCGCGGCCGCAGCGGATGTAGGAGGTTGTGGAGGGGAGGGCTCGGTGACGAGGTAGTTGGACATGCTATCAAATGGAAAAAAAAAAAAAAAAAAAAAAAAAGGTAGATGCAGATGTCGAGTTGGGCTGTTTGCTCGGTTCTCGAGATATATGTAAGGCGTTTGTGAGTGGCAAGTCGTCGAGGCGAAGAGCATGGGTTTTATTTTTTTCCCCAATGCCGCGGTATTTTGGCGCCAAGTCAAAAAGATTCTACACATGTAGAGCTCCGGTGAATGAGGATGGCGGTGATGGCAGTCGGCGTCTCTTCTACCGACTTATAAGAGCCTCCTCTTGCATTTAAAAACATACCATCGTGGCAACGAAGGAGCCCGTGGCCCTGGCTGGCCCACTCTCAAACGGGCAAAATGCAAGGCAAGAGGAGAGGGAGGGGGGAGGGAGGTCAGCAGACCAGCGGAAGGGGAAGAGTTTTTTTTTCAATAAAAAAATATCGCACATTGCACAGGTAGCCACTAAAACGCTTGGCGGGCTTCCCCACGTTTCCTAGACTCTGGCTCGCCTTTGATCACGCATCACCCGGGGGCAGGCAATTTCCATTACCCCATCGAAACGGCTGGACAGATGCGCTACATGTATTAGACGGAGTCGAGCGATGGGGTGGTGTGCGCCACGCTGCGGGTGAAGGGAAAAGTTTCTTCTCAGATGACCCCTTCTCCTTTAGCCAACAACATGATGCAATGGATGGGTCAATGCGACCCCAGACAGAATCTACTTGCCTTCCGAGCAGAGGAAGCTTGCAGAGTTTTTCTTGACCCCTGTCGGTGGCGAGTCGCTTGTGGTCGGCGCCTGCCGGTGCAGAAACACTGTAGATGGGAAAGGGTAAATCGATCCAGCGACTACATTGTACAAACGCCCCATGAACCTGGCTTGGATCACGATGGAATTGGGCGAAGCTTGCTTGAACGAATTTGTATTAGGAAAATGGTAAACATTTGTCGCCAACGCCTCTCTTCCATCCCTACCTGTCAACAAACATGACTCCCGTGTGTACACACATCTCAGACATCTCCCGCATCGCTGTTATACAATAAAAGTCTGTAAATGATAGTTCTTCATTGCCAACCCAGCCCGATCCCTATCCCGACCCCCAACGCCGTAAAATCACATGTTCGGCCCCCAAACTCCTGTATAAACGCGGACCCTGGCGTCGGTTTAATCATCCCAAAATCAACAGACTGCAACGTCGCATCTTGAACTCTCGTTGGTGGATGGTATATATCGCCGGGACATGACAAAAATAAAGAAGAAGAAAACAAGGAGAAAGAAATTGGGTTCTCCGTCTCGTTTAGCAGCTTTAAGCTCCGACACTCATCCATCCAAAGATACCGCACGCTGACCCGAGAACCAGCATAGTCAAGATGCCTGCTCCAGCTCTGTCGGCCGTCGTGATGGGCTTCATTATCTTCTGAGCATTATCGCCATTGCCACCGGCGTTGGGGTTGCCCTTGGATATACCACCGGTATTCTCCGTCAACGGAGGCTTGGCATCAGGAATCAGGAGAGACACGACGGCAGACAGAGCAGACATCTCTTGACCGGCCCCGTCTTGCCATCGTACACTCCGCTGGCCCATTTGAAGCCACATTGGCGACCATGCGTACCGCCAGTGCATTGCTTGATGGCGGCCTGAGCTGACGTCTTAAGAACGGGTCGAATCGTATCTATTGTGTATGGGGCAAGTTGAGTGATGGTCGAGTACCATCGGTGAAGGAAGCCCTTGAAGGTGAGCATGTCTGTGGTGCAGGTGCCAGCATTCTCGCATGATATCTCGACGGCGATGCCCTTGGGGAGGAACGTCTCCATGGCGTGCTTGACCAGCCCGTCCAAACGATCTTTCCAAGTTGAGTTTCCATTTGTCTATACATTTTGGTCAGTGGCCGTCCCGGATCTTTGTATATGTACATACACACAGGCACAGGTGTGCACACAGTGCATGTGTTTTGGGTTCTTCGAGATGCGTGTACTTACGACATTGTACATGAAAGCCACGCCTTCCGCAAACACAGCGTTGTTGTAAGAGAATTCAGCCTTGTTGATAACCTTGCAATCGTTGCCAACCTTGGCACCATCGTAGATGGCGTAGCTCTTGTTGTCGATGAAACCAATCTTCCACATCCAGTCCCATGTTCTATCTGCCCAGTCAGAATACGTGGTATTGCCGGTGTAGCGGAACAGACGGGCTCCCATGTTGAAGAAGCAGCCGTTGGCGATGCTATTCTTGTAGTCGTATCCGTTGTTCGCAAAGGGAATCTGCCATCGCAAGCCACCACCGCAGGTCGAGTCATGGCGGTCGGGACTAGCCTGCGTGTTGAAAACGGCCTGGGCGAGCTCAAGCCACTGCGGCTTGTCGGTTGGTGGATTCGGGAAGCCATTCTCGGCGGCCGTCATGGCAGCCATGCCCCAGAAGCCTTGGTCGTCGTTGCCTAGCGACGCGGTGACGTTTCGAGGCATGTAGTCTTTGTTCTCGCCGACCTGAAACAGCATCGCCTGCATGACTTCGTTGTTGTATGTTGAATCGCCGGTCCAATACCAATAATCAATCAAAGTCCCCACATCGCACCGCCTTCCCACCAGTAGTAGTCTCCGTGAGGTGGTGGTCCAGGCAGAATACCGGGTGTTTGCCCAGTCAGATTGCCCTTGTAGTATTGAAGCATATCCCATGCCAAGGTGCTTGCGCTTTGTTTAATGGCGGCTACGGAGAGGAGACGTCAGTATGCGAGGAGCAGTGTTTGAGTCCCCTGGCCTTCTACCCCAGCTCAGATCGAAATAACAGTTTGGAGTGGCTTACCGGTGTCCGCAATGGAAAACGGAGACGTCTGAGCCTGTACCAATGTCGCCACGGACAGCAATGACGCAGCCGCCGCGTGAGGGGAAAGCTTAGACCTCATGATGTGAGGGACACGCCGTAAAAGATGCGTGGTGGTGTTGCTGCTGCTGCTGAGACGTATTAAGATGGCGAGGCGAGATCGAAAAGGTTGTGGTCAGCTACGGATGACGTTGATTGACGTTTGCGTGGTAGGTCAAGTTGCGCTCCAGGAACGAATGTGCCACAACGAATTTGGGTGCGAACTGCCTGGCACCTCACCGTAAGATATGTTTCAGGTGAAGTGATGTTGTTCTGGCCTGCGTCATGCAGCAAAGGCGAGCACCACCAGTGTTGATGGCTGCGGAATCTCGCGTCAAAAATATCGAGGTCGCCTTGGCAGTGGACGACGGAAAGAAGCACGATGGGGTTGACGAAAGGAACTGAGTACTCCGTACACGCATTCGTACACGCATTATTACACGGATTGCACGGATTACATACTATTGACGGGGCCGGAATGACAAGCCCATTGGGGCACGAGGAGCCCGAGACGTGGGACACAGGCGAACAATGTATGAGGACATTGGTACAGGGACTTGGGTCGGACTAGCTAAAATCCACTGCTTCGTAATGGACAGCCACCAGCCACCAGCCACCAGCCACCCCACTCACCCATCCGAGCCATCCGCGCCATCCAGAGAGTCGCCGGTTCATTCCTCGTTACCATTATTATTCTTTGGCTGCGAGACAAGGCGCGTAGATTGTCGCACCGAAGTCTGTGTCGGGATCAGACATCCATTTGCCACTGCATATTACTGGAAGCTGTCCGGACGCCATCGCCGTCGTTCGCCGCTCTTCCTTGGGCTCGCGTGCAAGAGCCCTGTGTTGTTGGACATGAAGATGCTGGAGGATACCAGAACTAAGAGCTTCTGCAGAGTGTAACCCGTAATAACAATGCATGATTTTCGGATGATTTCAGATGATTTCACACCTTGGACAGGCGGATCCTTTTCTGTTATGAACAAATACATATGCCTTTACTCCGTACTATCATCAGTTAGGGCGCCAAACACGCCAACTCGCGACGGGCCGACCTTGTTCCGGCATCCCCATCACCGGCCAATGACTAGTGTGTCAAGTCTGACAGGGGCCAATTGCGTGAGCTTATGTCAAAGCTGTCCTTTAAGGTCCCTACGGGTCTTGAATTTATGTGGCATTGACCTAAAAACAGAATCGAATATAACCTGCACAACACGAGCGAGCTCTGCTAATTCGGTTCGGCGGCTGTAACGATCCGAATGGAATAAAGTAGCCGGGATTTCGACAATAAGCCCACCGTAATTTTTAATCCCCCTACCGAAGACGCCAACGGTGTCGCCTGCTGGCAGAGGCACCATGGACAGTCTCGAGAAGCGTGGCCTCGACGAGGACAACTTTGGCGCAAAGGGCAGCGTTGTCAGCGCATTCGATGCATTCCGTATGTTCAGCATCGCATAGATGACCAGGTCATTGTTACTGACTCGACAATGTCGCCACAGCCAAATCGAAACCACAATACGTGACCAGAACCGAGGGTGGAGGGAAATGGACTGTGGCCATGGCCGTCGTGTCTCTCTTCTTGCTCTGGGCCGAGCTGGGACGTTGGTGGCGCGGATCCGAGTCGCACACGTTTGAAGTGGAGAGGGAAATATCGCATTCAATGCAAATCAACCTGGATGTCGTGATACTCATGAAATGCGGCGACCTGCACGTCAACGTTCAGGATGCCGCCGGTGATCTCATCATGGCCGGCACCAGATTGAACAAAGACGAGACAAGCTGGGCGCAGTGGGTCAATCAAAAGGGCGTGCATAAGCTGGGCAGGGACGGCGAGGGCCGAGTTGTCACGGGTGCCGGGTGGCAGAACCTCGACGAGGAGGGTTTCGGCGAAGAGCACGTCCATGACATTGTGGCCCTGGGCAAGAAACGAGCCAAATGGGCCAGAACACCCCGAGTCCGCGGACCACCTGACAGCTGCCGAATCTATGGAAGCTTGGAATTGAACAAGGTCCAGGGCGACTTTCACATTACGGCCAGAGGCCATGGGTACCAGGGCCTCGGCCACCATTTGGACCACGGGAGTAAGTCGCTGAAATAAAAAGTGCTGCATCATGTCTGGCACAGAACCACTGACGTTGACGGGAAAAAAAAAAAAAAACAGGCTTCAACTTCTCACACATCATCAACGAGTTATCCTTTGGTGCCTACTACCCTCCCTCGTCAACCCACTCGATCGCACTGTCAACACCGCCCAGCATCACTTCCACAAGTTCCAATACTACGTCTCCGTGGTGCCCACGCGATACACGGTCGGTTCCAGCTCCATCGCCACCAACCAGTATGCCGTGACTGAACAGAGCAAGGCCGTGTCGGAGTACATGGTGCCAGGCATCTTTGTCAAATACGACATTGAGCCCATTGTGCTGTCTGTCAATGAGAATCGCGACGGCTTCTTCAAATTTGCTTTCAAGCTCATCAATGTGCTGTCAGGTGTGCTCGTTGCTGGGCACTGGGGCTTCACATTGAGCGAGTGGTTCCGCGAGGTGATTGGCAAGAGAAGGCGGCAGAGCGGTGGCGAGGGGTTTCTAGGAACGAAGCATGGGTATGATGCGTAGAGAGTAAAAGGGGAAGGACATGGAAAGGAGCCTTATACATAGACGGGTGCGTTTTGTATTGGAGAGGTGATGGCGTTTATAGGCATACTTGGAATTGTTTCAGCGTACGTTTATCAGTTGCGGGTGCTACGTGATGGGGCGTGGAATCTTGTATGTATTCACTTTCACTGATCCTATCAATTTTGATTCGAAAGGCAGAAAATGACCGTTGCGGTGATGCTCCGACCTTATCTGGAAACACAATTGTTCCCGCTCGTGTGCACTTGCTATGCGTGACATCGTGTCACGTGATAGTGCGCGCATTGTTGGTTCCGACGCTTCCGCGCCCTCGTAAAAGATTTTTATAATACTCCGTGAGGCCAAACCCACGGTCGCTCGTTTATCGAGCCTCTGCAGCTGGAGAGGATGAAGCGGCGCGTCGGTGGCAACGATGACGATGATGGAGCCGTCCTTTGCGTCCTCGTCCTTGGCCTCGTCGTATTTCTCCTCCTCCTTCTTCTCCCGTGTCGGACGCGAGGAATTTCGCCCTACTGGCACAGCCGCACATGTGCAGGTTGTTGCATGCGGCCCGAGTTGGCTTGGACGAGAGCAGCCACCGTGTAGGACTTTCCTCTTCTTCGTCTGGGCCGGGGCACGATGCGGCTGCTGGTGCCGGTGCCGCCCTTGAAGGAAGAGCCCTGGCACATCATGCCTGTGCCTCCGCCGACGTTGCCCTCCGGGAGCGAAGCTGTTGGTGATGACGATGGGAGAGTGCAGCAGCTGGTCTCCGTTGATCCAGTGCGATCGATCCCGTCATCTTCCGGAACCGTTGAACGAGAAGATGAGGGACTGTATCTTCTGGTTGCTGTTTTGAGAGTCTTCAATCCCGGCTAGCAGGATCATTCTGATCAATTGAACCAGATCATCTGAATGATCCGATATCGTCAATTGATCCTGTTGGAATTATTTGATCAGGCTGACCTGGATCAGGGAAGGGAAGGTCGTGACGGTCGTGACGGTCATGATCAATTGGTCTGATGAAATCGATGATTTTTGACAATATCGGATTAATCAGATGACCTGATTCAAATGTTCAGAATAAACTTGCTAGCCGGGATTGAAGGGAAAGGCTGTAAAATTTGCTGTTGAATAAATTGGTCATAAGGGATGTAGTAGAGCTTTGGGAAGGGTTTGGGTTATCTGCATCGCGGAAAAGGTTGAGAGGGTCTGCTTATGGGTGCTGCTGCTGCAACGTCGAGGATCATACTGACTTTGACTCTGCACATCTTTTCACACATAACGCGGCAATTACAGAAGGTGAGACTCCGACTCGCAGATTACTCAATGCATTCATCTAGAATGGTAATCAGGAATTTGGGTCTCGCATCGGTTGAGCCCGCCACTACTTGGCTTCCTTCTTGGCCTTTTCAACAATATCCTCTCCCTTTTCTGACTGCTTCTCCAAGACTCGTTTGATTTCCTCGACAGTTTCCTTGAAGAGCTTCTCGCCCTCGTCCCTGTGCTTGTCCGCAACCTCGCCGATCTGCTGTAGCTTTTGCAGCACATCGCCACCCTGAGGAACCATGTTCAAGTACTTGTTAAGACCAAGACTGCTGCTAGCGCTTGAGGCCTTGTCCTTTCCCTTCTCTACTGTGTCTTGGATGTACTTTGACAGGTCGTCCACATCACCAGATCGGACCTTGTTAAACAGCTCGGTGAAGTTGGATTGCTTCAGCGCGTCGGCGTTCTTCTCAATCAGTTCCTTGACCTTGGGATTCTTGTCCAAATACGGCTTGGCGGCCTCCAGACCCTTCTTCCATGCCTCGTCGCCGACATCACTAAACTGTTGAACCTTTTCTTCAATCAACTTGCGGGCTTTGTCAAGGTTGCCGGCGGAGAAACCCCCGCGAGAATGTCCTTGACTTGGCCCCATGTCTCATCGACCTGCTTCTTCACCTCGGGGCCGTAGTTCTTACCCATTGACTGGAGCTTCTCGATGCTTGGGCCAAACCTCTCCTTGGCCTCGGGATGGTTGTCGATGATGTCGGAAATAGCCTCGCTACCGAGGCTTGCAATTTTCTTGGATACATCTGCCAGAACGTCGTAAGCCTTGGAGGCCGTCTCCAAGCTGAGGCCAGATTTGGAAACGTCCTTGATCTGTTTGTAGGCATCATTGACAATCTTGTCAGCTTCCTCCTTGTGGCTGCTGCGGACGGCCTCCAAGTCCTTGAAGGCAGCGTCGACGAAGCCTCTGCCACCGGGCACCCAGACAGCGTAGGAGTAGGCAAACTGCTTGATCGAGTCGACGGCTTGATCGGCGCTGGGCGTGCTGTCCTGCAGCTTCTTGGCAGCGGCATCGTACGTTCTGCTGGCCTCAATGGCAGCTTTGTTGATCTTGGATGCTGTGCGTCCAGCCGGGGTGAAGGAGTAGACTCCATACGCCACAGCGGTTCCCACTACACCTCCAAGCACGCCGGTCGCGAAATGCGAGGTGCTCGAGCCTCCTGCGCCTGATGTCGAGGTGGACTGATGGCGGCATGACTGTTGGCGAGGAACACGGCGGGTAACGGAACGCGGCGCAGCGCGGCAAGCCACCAAGCGGCTACCGAATTGTCTTGACGAATACATGGCAGTGAGGGTCACGACTCGGGGATGAGGAGACGAGGAGATGAGAAAATGAGGAAATGAGACAATGAGTTATTGGAGCTATGAGGAGGATAGTCTTCCAGCTTCCAGGAGGCCAGGAGGAGCTCAATTGATCGTGACAGCGATGGCGAATACGGCCAGTTGAGGCGGGGTGTGATGACTGATGGTGCTGGTTAGATAGAATTATACGAAGACGTGATGTTGAAAGCTTGCGATGGGAAAAGGTCATATAACAGTCGCACAGCAGCCAACGCTAATTCCCATTTCGATTCCAAGGAGGCTGGCAAAAGCATGGCTTGACGCGAAATGATGACGACGGCATTCTCTGGTGCAGCTGCATGCAGAGCTCGGGGTGATGCTCCGCCAAGTGACGTCAGCGGGGAATGCGTTTCCCATTTTCGTCCCGTTTGTCTTGAATAGAAAGCAAACAATCAATCAATCAATGCAGGCCGTTGCACCTGGCTGCTGCATCTGAAGTGGTATGTACGGATTATGTTCCTGCAGACCAGAATCAGAGGCACTGGAAGCGACCTGAGGAACGAATACGCAGCCTTGAAAAATTGAGGCATTGACAGTGTGTGTTCTTGTTTCTGGCACTTTCTGACTTGGTAAATTTAAAAATTAGATGCAGAGGATCTGGCAAAAACGGGAATGGTTACGACATTGATGACCTGTACGCGCCACAAGGCTCAATTTGTGGATGCTGTTGGCAAAGAGGCGGCAAGTTATGATCTCGGCGGATTAGTCCGTACAAAATCACAGATTTGCCGCGGACCACAAGGGAAAGTGCGAAGCAGTCGAAGTCGATCCAGACGCCAGGGTGCACTTGCCTCCAGAACAACCCATTCCAGTCTTGATTTCCACCCCGCACTAAAAAGTAGTCGTCTCTACTCCGTACGGATCCGTAATCCGTAGTCCGTGATATTTCGCTGCAGATGAGCGCTTGGCTGTCGCGTCAGGTTCTTTTGTGGCGCGCGACAACCCCAAGGGTCTGCTGCTCTTTGAGCCCTTGTTTTCCGGAGCGCATATGGCCCAGCTTCCTCCACTCCTACTACTCGACTTTGTCAGCGCCCATTGTCGAGTACGGATACATCGACGGAGCAGAGCATCTCGACGACTACCGACTGGGCGGCTATCATCCAATCCACATCGACGATCGGCTTGACAAGCGATATCGAATAGTGCACAAGCTCGGCCACGGCGCCTTCTCCACTGCCTGGCTTGCCATCGATGAGAAGACGTCAAAATATGTCGCCATCAAAGTCGGCACTGCGGACGCGGATTGCACCGAGGCCGACATTCTCTCTCAGCTCACAGGGAACGCTGCAAGCTACATCGGCTCGGAAGACAAGCCGTCGCTGATTCCCGTCATTGTCCGTCGCTTCCATCTCAGAGGGCCCAATGGCACTCACCCGTGTCTCGTAACCCTTCCGGCACGGTGCAGCTTACGGGAAGCAAAGGAGGCATCGGGCAGCTCCTTATTCCAGCTTGATGTTGCCAGATCTCTCGCCGCGCAACTGGTCATGGCCGTATCCCTCGTCCACTCACAGGGTTATGCCCATGGAGGTGAGCATCCCTTCGCCCCAAACGCCCAACGACTCAGCTGACACTGTGCTCTAGATCTTCATCTCGGCAATCTTCTTTACAGCTGCCCGCATCCCTCAACAGCTTATCGATACAGCAACTGTACGCACAGTACGGGAGCCAGAGAGAGAGCCAGTAGTCCGTCTCGACACCCAGGCAGCATCAACGGAACCCGGGGTTCCTTCCTACGCAGTGCCTTCGGTGTGGCTGGGCATACAAAGTCATGAGATATCCCTAGGCGAGGCAAAGCTCATGCTGAGCGACTTTGGAGTCGCCTTCCGCCCAGACGACAAGTCTCGATTTGAGTCATACACACCCCTTGTTCTCCGCCCACCCGAGGCATTCTTTGAGCCAGCAACGCCCCTCACATTTGCCTCGGACACTTGGAGCCTGGGTTGTGTCATCTTTGAGCTTCTCGCCCATAGGTCCCTCATCGATGGGTTCCTCGCACCGCAGGATGAGATCACGGCGCAGCAAGTGGAACTGCAGGGTCTCATGCCACCCGAGTAGTGGGGCAAATGGGAGAAGCGACCAAAGTGGTATGATGAAGCGGGCAAGCCCCTGAGCAATGCGTCTGACATTTGGACATGGGAACGACGGTTCGAGCAGTGGGTGCAAGACCCGCGGCGGTCCAGGGACATGGAAACGATTGGTGAGGACGAAAGGGATGCGCTGTTCCAGTTGCTGGGGCGGATGCTTGCATGGAGGCCACGCGAGCGACCGGATGTAAAGGAGGTGCTGGAGGCGGATTGGATGACGAGGTGGGCTTTGCCAGCGTACCGGAAGGCTTGGAAATGACCGAGAGTGCAAGAAAGGTGTGTAAGCACTGAGCCTTGTTTCCATGACTTGATCCTCGATTGTACATATGTAAATGGTCTTGACTGGGAGGCTCGGGATTTCTAATACACCGTGGACCTTGGTAAATGTATGTATTGCACGGAGTACGTCCGTAATATAGCATATGCTAATAGGGTTTCTCATCGCCCACCTAATTCGGGTATTAAAGGCTTCCACCCTGGACATGAGCGATTCTCTGCTGGACCCTGGATTTACCGCGTGCCCGGGAGGCTGGACGGGAGGAACGACAAAGATGCATGGGGGCACGGGGCATGAGCTGGTGAAGGCGGCAAATTGCGAAATGTAACGTGGAGTTGGACCAATGATACACCTGCCGGATTCAAGACGGCGCTCTGCGATGAGTTCTAGTCAGGGACTCGTACGACTGCAGGCCTCATGCGGATATGTCGTGAGACACGGTGATGCTGGGCCGTCGGAAGAGTTGTCTTTGTGTGAGATTGGTAAGCATCTGACGAAGAACTTGATTGAGATTGAGAAGTATGGTAATATCATCAACAAGACCTAAAGCGGAGTTCTCGGGGCGTGTCACAAGTCCGCGCGTGAACCTTGCAGAACAAATCATTTTGAAAATACAAGACAAGACAGCACGGTGACGTGACTCCGGATGTACATACATCTAGCATCATACAACAACTGGTGGGCGTCCCACTCACCTGGTTCCGCGAATGGCAAGGACGTAAAAAGCTCATGATACTCGGTGGTTTCGGAGTCACGGACTCTGTAGCACTCCGTCTCTGTCGGCGTTCATCGGAGCACGGTTCTTGCCCAGCTTCCTATTTGGTCGTCGAAGGATGCTTGGCTGCCTAGACAACCAACCTGCAGAGATCATCTAGCTCACGTGATCTACACTGAAATAATAAAGTCGTCATGTATTTGGTTCAGAATTTGTACAATTTTATTATCTTCTTCTCTCCTTTGAAATTCCATTCGAAATAGGCCCAGCCCAAAATACAGCCGTCACTAAATCACAGGCCTAGTTTGCGGTACTTTATGATTGGATGGCCGAAATCGAGGAATGCAACCGTATCTTGCGCTGCTTCAACATCAAGGCTCTCCGCCAGCTCATTTCAACCCGTCATGGCTGTCCATAAACGCCTTGCCGCCTTCCACCCTCGGTTATCCCAGTGAAACTCACTCAAAGCAACTACTACCTCGGGGCAAAGCCAAAGAATCTTGACGCTACAATGATATCGAGTGTCCTCGAGCAGAACTTCCATCTTCTCTGGGAATACCAGGCTTCGGAAGGCAAATGACGGCAGTGGGTGCGAGGTTCTAATTGCCTCGTTTGAATCTGGAGACGATGTCCAGTTTCCGTCTCCCCAATGGCCAGGGGCATGTGAGACTTATCAGGGAGATCATTCTTTTGACCTGGAGCGAGTGTTGTGCGAATAGCAACAGAATCGGCAACTCCCACAGCAATATGTCGAGTCTCCTTGTCCGGATGGGTCGGCCCGAGGAAGCTGAGGAGACAACTTGCCAAGTGTCCGTCCCTTCGGGGCCTTGGAACTCCATCAAAAGTTGCCTGGCGACGGAGTCTGAAGACATGTGGTTCTCAGTACGATCATCGGTAGCCTCTTTGCTACTGAAGGAGGGCCACACGAGCTCAGCGATGCAAGTGCTTTGCTGCTTGCTCAGAAGCGGAATTATCCAAGCTGTTGTCTCTGGATGTTGTGGTAAATACGGCAGTACATGAACTGGGCTTGGTCATCATTCGCTTTAGAAGTCACAAGGCCGCCCGCGAGGCATTATCGCTGTCATCCGACGCAACCCCGCAGACGCGGAAGCATATGCACAGCGGAGTCGGGAATACGCAAGACGCACTGGGCATCCGTCCATCGTATCAGACTTTGGCAACGATCTGGACGTGGCCGCCCTGTATTATGCAGATTCGCTCATCGGCCTCACTCCACGGATGCTACGGGATATGGACCGGGGAGCCAAGGTGGTTTTGGAGAAAACCCTTGATAATGACAGGGCCTGAGGAGCACCCCGGTGTGCTCCATAGATGCATATATGTATATTTGCCTCGACGATATATGTCTCCTGAACCAGGGCTGGGCCTGAAAACTGCCGATCGCCCGCGCATTTTGATACCAGATGCAGGCCATCTACGGACTAGTCCCCATGCCCTCTCACTTGGACATGCTGGTCCTTGTCTCGGGGTCGTCCCGAAGCAGGACTTGTGATCGAGGCGGTTATTATTTGCAGTCCGATGGCACGTAATCCGTACTCTTACATACACGTACACGTACACGTACTGTGGGATGAAACGCTCTTCTCGAGGCGGTGCTCATCGATTTACAAGACAAGTCGTTGAATGGTGCCCCGATGCCCGATCCCGAACCGCAACCCGTCAATGTGACAAATGCCGGTGCAGGCGCGCTTTTAAAAACAAAAGGTGGGGACGCCGACGGCCGATGGCTTCGTCCGGATATCGAGCCGAGATTCCGTTTAAATCAGTTCATGTATCTGTGGACCCTTGCAGGCCGTCGACAAATCAAGAGCGTGCAGAGATAAATAACTCAAAAAAACCGGGTCGGGTCGGGTCGGGTCGTCTCACTCCTCGGCAAGTGCATGGGGTCGGGCCAGGCCGCCTTTTCATGCATGTCATGTTCCACATCCACATCCACATCCACGTCCACGTCCACGTCCACCGCTACTCCGCCGGGATAGTATGTAACTGTGTGTACGGATTAGTCCGCACTCCGTACGGAGTTGTATGCACATGGTGACAACTGACATGGGCTGCCCGGAAGGTCGCGCGGCGTAATCCGTAGTAGTTAGTATAAAGCCGAAACATCTCGACCTTCGAGTTTGCAATCCAGACGAAGCCTGCCCTTGAGCTCGTCGGCTCTCGGCACTTCCATCTTGGGGTCACCGCACTTTGAGCGTAATATTGGACGATGCCCGGACGGTGCTCGGGACAGGCTTGGCTTGCTCTTGCAGCCTTTGGCTAGGAACAACATGCTGAGAAGACGACAGTCCCGACCACAACACTGGAGCCGCATCAACGTCTCGAGTCGCTCGCTCGCAAATGTTCCGTCCGAGCACTGCTTCCCAACTGTCCAGGAATACAACATGGCATCATCGCCTCTCGCGCACCAGGACGTGAAATACGACTTCATGTCACCGTTGACCTCGAGCAGCAAAATCGACTTGACGCTGCCCTTCGAGGACGAGTTCCAGAACCGCCTTGATATACGGGACGACCATACGCCCGATAACGGCACGTCCCATCCTGAGCACCTCGCCGAATCCCACGAGCACGCACAATCAATGGCCGAGAAGAACAACGACAACGATGCGCCGGGACAGACGACGTCCGGCTCCTCCAACGCGGAAACAAGGTCGCCAGCCGGCGACGAGAACCGTGAGGGCGCAACAACTTCTTCCGCCGCGCCCTCGGAGTCCGTCTGCAGGAGCTACGCCCTCGACGAATACCACCAGGGCCTCCTCCAGGTCGCCGGGACCGACAAGCGGCTTTTCAACCCATCATTCCGCCGCCACAACTCGGCCAAGGAAAGGCAGTGCGGTGCTGGCCCCCAGCCGAGGATGCACAGAAAGTCGGCGTCCCAGAGTCCTCCCGCGCAGAGCAGACCCAGGCCTCGGCCCAGCAACCTCGTGATCCCGAACAACAGACGTATTCCCGCCTCGGCATTCAACAGCGAGAGTTTCTGGACCGATGGAGACGAGACCGCCACCCCTCGCGTGACTCTGACGAGATATGATCTCCGGGCGGACGAGCAGGATATTTACGGCTGGAAGGGTGACACGACTGGCAAGCGGAATGCCATATATATGTTGGTCCGGGGATAGGGGAGGCTTTTGGACATAAGACGCAAGTTTGGTTTCTCTGGACCCGAGGGAGGGAGTTGTGTGTGATGAAATGGAGAAAATGCACAGGTGCTCCTCGCTTGTCTTTGGAGTAATGCTATATATACCTTTCTGCTTCACTTGCCGCAATCACTCACATGAAAATCTATTCACTGCCCGAATTGAAAAAAAAAAACTCTCCATGTTTTTTTTTACCGTGTATTCAATCCGTCATCACCTAGCATCTGCTTTTGCCTAACTCCGTAGTGTAATGAAATTTCGCAATCTCGAGGCCCGAGACTGCCCTTCAACCCTCCTGTTGGCCTGGTCCATCACCCACAAGCCACCTTTGTTGAAAGCCTCTTATGTGGGGGTTTTGAATGTATCTTGTTGGTGGTGGCGTGGTCACGCCTGATCTTTTGAAAGCGTCTCGTGCCTCGACCCGAGTCCGGACTGCTCGGAACGTCCCTTGCAGAGCGAGTCAGTTTACGCAAAGACTATATAAAGTAGACTTCTCGAGTCCTTGGGGTTGACAATATACATGCCTGCCTGTACTGCGTGGCATTAGATATGTCCGAGCTCCGCAACCTTTGTGTTACCGGGTGATGCAATTATGAAGTGCGAGTGGTGAATTTGTTGAAGATGACCTAATATCCGGGGCTTGCATATGGAGCTCGAGGGCCTGGACTTATCTGATGTTTTATATGAACAAGGATGCTAGCCGGACTGTCGTATGCTGCGAGCGCCTGTTCTGTTGGAAGAAGGTTGCCTGTTTTTTTTTTTTTTACAGTTCTTGCCAAGTTTTGGTTCAACATCCTTGACCTATACTACTTCGGATCCCTTCAAGTTGCCAAAGGGAACTTAACAACATTTGTCGTGCCTTGACTCCGAGTTGATCCCTTCTGTTCCATATTGATGCGCTTCAAGCACACAAGACAGGGTTGGGTATCCAACATTCATCGAGCAAGTAAAGACTCCTAATGACTTGGCATATACGGCAGGCATCATCGAACGACATGTTGCATAACTACGTCGAAAAGGGCACCACATTTTTGTTGCAGCCAGGATCAAATATCAAGTTCTTTACCGTCAAGGAGTTTGCCACTGGAGGTATCCCCGTCTCCCATCTCCGGTGGACATGATGTGATGGCGTAATCCATGTTGGCAAAAGGTGCGAAAATATACCATGAGAACAGACATGCTGTATCGCTGGGTAGCCCGCGGAGTAAATGGCGAGATGAAATACTCCATTATATACAATCGTGATTCATGAAATCGTTGCCAACACGCTATCTCTGTTTGGGCATCTTCTTCTCCTCCATGGCCTCCATATCCTTCTTCTTGTGGAAGTGCGGCGCCAACTCAGCCAACCACTTTGGTTCAATGGGCATCACACCTCGCATGTATTCCTTGGTCGTCTGGACCAGCTCGAAGTAGATAACCATCTTCTCGGGCGGATCCACCGACATGAGAACACTGCTCGGATGGACCCACACCGTCGTGTTATTCTTGACGGTCCGATAGCTATCGCCGCTCTTTTGGAGACGCGCTGCGTTGGGGAAGAACCCAGCTGTCATGGCTCGCTTGATGGGCCGCAAGTTGGCCGCGCCGCAGGTGGAGGGCGAGACCTCGACTCGCTCACAAAGCTTGGACAGCTGATCGCGGACGTCCCGAGCACGGGTCAGGGATCGCTGCTGGAGGAAATTCTCTCGCGCCCACACGGGAGAAAAGTCGCTGTCTACCCATTGGTTCCAGACGTTGAGAAGCGTTGCGTGATCGCCGCCGTCTTTGACCGTGAATCGATTTCTTGCACTGTCGGCATGGATCTTCTTGTCCTTTGGTCGGAAAAAGAGGGCCGAGGCTTCTCCGAGCATGGAAACAATGGAGAGGACCTCTTCGACGCAGCCTTCCTTGTCGGCAGCCAGCACGGCCTTGGCTAACATGGGATTTGTCGGGAACTCTGCCATCTGACGGCCCATCTTGGTCAGCTCGCCCTTGTGGTTGAGCCCCTGGAGGGCGAACAACTGGTTCAGGGCGCCTATGAGTGCCTCGGTGGGCGGCGGGTCCATGAACTCAAAGTCGAGCAGCTCGTTGATTCCAAGTGATTTCAGCTGCAACACCACGCCGTTGAGATTTGTGCGCTGGATTTCCGGCGTGGTAGACTCGTCCATTTCGTTCATGTAGGCAAACTTGGTGTATAATCTGAAACACTTGCCTGGCCCGACTCGCCCAGCTCGGCCACTGCGCTGGTTGGCAGAGGCGCGAGAGCAGGGGACCACAACCAGGTTGGACATGCCGGTGGCGGGATTGTAGATGTTTTCTTTGACATAGCCCGGGTCAATCACGTAGACAATTCCATCAATCGTCAAACTCGTCTCGGCAATATTGGTGGCCAGCACTACTTTGCGGGCCCCATCCGGGGTTGGCTCGAAGATCTTGGCCTGGAGGTCAGAAGGCAAGTTGGCGTAAATGGGACACACCACCAGCTCCTTGACGCGGCTGCCGAGCTTCCTTGCCGTCTCAGTGATTTCCAGCTCCGCAGCTTCGATTTCGTCCTGGCCCGTTAGGAAGATGAGTATATCGCCCTTTGGTTGCGTCGTGTGGATTTGGAAGACGGTCGTTATGGCGGCTGCCAGGTAATTGGCTTCGGGGCAGGCGTGTAGTATATGTCGACTGGATATCGTCGGCCGGGGATGTTGAAAATGGGGGCGTCGTCGAAATACTGCGCGAACTTGTTGGCATTCATGGTAGCAGACGAGATGAGGAGTTTCAGGTCCCTCCTCTCCTGGCCAGGTCCTTGATGAGTGCAAGCAAGATGTCCGTGTGCACCGTCCTTTCGTGTGCCTCGTCGATCATGAGCGCCGAATAGCCAGCCAGGTCTGGCTCCGTCATGAACTCTCGCAGCAACATGCCGTCCGTCATGTACTTGAGGATTGTTTTGTCGCTTGTGCAGTCTTCGAATCGAATGGAATACCCAACCTCGTTTCCCACCTTGACCCCGACTTCATCTGCCACACGCGCGGCCACGCTCATGGCCGCAACTCGTCGGGGCTGCGTGCATCCAACCTTCAATCCGTTCTTGGTATACCCGGCTTCGTGGAGGTATTGGGGCAATTGAGTCGTTTTGCCGCTTCCAGTTTCTCCCACAATGACCAGGATCTGGTATTGTTCCAAGGCCTCTAGGAACGAATCGCGGTATTGGTATATGGGCAGGCTCTTGCGCGTCTCTTGGATCGACAGGGCCTTCTTCTCGGCAGCGTCAATCTGTGCGTCCAGAAACACTTGCTCTTTCGTCCTGCCTCCTTCGCCTGCCAACCGTGAATCCAGGTTCCATTGGATGTACTGCGCATCATCCATGACATAACTGTAATCTTCATTCTCAATCTCGGCCCGTTGAATCTGAGCCTTTGCTTTCGCCGTCTGTTCCAGCTCCCACTCCTCATGCTCCGTGACAAATTTCTCTTGCCCGAACTCGTCCCTTTCGACATATCTCTTGTAAAGAGCCTCCTCCTTCTTTTTCCTGTCTAATTTGCCCTTTTCCGTGATGTAGTCCTCGGGCATTGAATACCCGTCGCGATAGTCATCAATCTTCAGTCGCTCCTCGGCAAGTCGCAGGATCTCCCTGTTCTTGGCAAACTCGGCCTTTTCCTTTTCCGATAGTCGGGCGCCGCTGCGCAGTTCTGCAGTCTCCTCCGCCACCTGCTTTCGCAGCAAGACCAGTCGTTCGGTTTCTCGCTTTTTCAGGTATTCCTGACGTGATCTCTCGCGCAGATCTGGCAACGCAGCGTCCCTGGCCGCGGCATCCTCTGCCAATCTCCGCCTCGACGAATCACCATCTCGCTGGTTCTTCTTCGACCTTCCGTCGTCCTTTTCCTTCAACCGCTTTGCGAAAGCCTCTCGTTCTTCAATGTCCTTTCGTCTCGCGAGCTCCTCTTTCGCCCTGTCGGACAGATGTCCGTCCTCGCTTGGACCGTCATCATGATCAAGTTTCATACGCTTGCTCGCGGATGCTTCGAATTCCGCTTCTTTGTCGGGCATTGGCGCATCGGGGTTGTCGGGTGGTGGTTCCTCGTCAGCCCACCGGTCATCGACGTCAGCCTCGGCATCGCGTCGACGGTAACGTCTGGAACTTTGGTTATGAGACGATGGTGCTGGAGAACGTGTTGGACTCCGATCGCGGCGCGACGACCTGGAGTGTCGAGAGGATGATTTGTTGTCGTCTCCATCGCGACGCCGATGCTTGTGCTTCTTTTCCTTGACTACCCTTTGCGGACCAACTTCATCATCTTCCATAGGCACAAAGGCATACCGCTTGGAGCTCATGATGAAGGCTCCAGTAGGCTACGTAGACGCAAGAATGCTAATTGGTAAAGCTGCCTGCAGGGGCTGGCTGCGTCACAGAATTCTTGTTTGCGGCTCTCTGGCTCTGGGCTTTTGGCTTCAAGAAATTCAGACCCCCGGCCCCGGCCCCGGCCCTGGCAGGGATGGGTGGGGCTAGTGTCGCACCTTTTTGCTGTCTTATCCAGGGCAAGCTTGTTAACACGTTGGTATAATCGTCGACAAATCGCAGGCCAACCTTTTTTTTTTTTTTTTTGCAAACGAGAGGGCGAGCCATTGCCTCTTCTTCTCAAACACACCTCACCGCAACCGGGCGCTTGCACTTTCAGCGCACCAAGGGAATAGTCACTCATTTTTCCAAATCAATACTGGCTACTCTTTTTTTTTTTTTTTTTTTTTTTTTTAAATTCCCTTGACTGGGGCCGACCTCAGCCATGTTTCTTCACAGCGTCACCTGCTTCTTCCTCCTGGTCCTGGTCCAACTCGCGCTTTGCGCCGAAGACTATTACAAGGTATTTGGTGACGCCTCTTCCCCTCCCCGTGAACTTATTACTTGCGGACCAAATGACTGATTCGCCGTCGGAAAAAGGTTCTCGGTGTCACCTCGCAAGCGACAGACAAGCAACTCAAATCAGCCTATCGCCAGTTGTCCAAGAAGTTCCATCCAGACAAGAACCCGTATGTGTGTCATTGTTCGTTCTAATGTACTTGATTCGTGCAAAAGAGGGGCTTGCTAACCGGGCAGACAAAAAGGGGCGATGAAACAGCACACGAAAAGTTTGTACAAGTGTCCGAGGCCTACGATGTACTTAGCGACGCCGAAACCCGTGAAATCTACGATCATTATGGCCATGACGGCGTAAAGCAACACAAGAACGGCGGGGGCGGCGGCGGCGGCGGCGGCGGCGGCGGCCATGATCCCTTTGATCTCTTTAGCCGATTCTTCGGCGGCCACGGCCACTTTGGCAGATCGTCCGGGAGCCTCGCGGCCACAATGTCGAAGTCAAGGTGGGCATCTCGCTTCGCGACTTCTACAATGGCGCCACGAGCGAGTTCCAGTGGAACCGACAACACATCTGCGAACACTGCGAGGGAACCGGCAGCACTGACGGACAAGTTGAAACCTGCTCGACATGTGGCGGACATGGCATTCGCATCGTCAAGCAGCAGCTCGCCCCCGGCATGTTCCAGCAGATGCAGATGCGATGCGATGCCTGTGGCGGGCGCGGCAAGAGCATCAAGCACAAGTGCCCGGTATGTCGGGGCGAAAGAGTCGAGCGGAAGTCGACGACGGTGAGCCTGAAGATCGAGCGGGGTGCCGGGCGCGATTCGAGAATTGTTTACGAGAACGAGGCCGACGAAAGTCCCGACTGGGTTGCCGGAGATCTCGTCGTCACACTGACGGAGAAGCCCTCCCCGAAGACAACCCGGACAAGGTCGACGGCGTCTACTTCCGGCGCAAGGGCGACGATCTGTACTGGACCGAAGTGCTGTCCCTCCGGGAGGCATGGATGGGAGACTGGAGCCGCAACTTGACCCATCTCGACTCCCATGTCGTGCGTCTGGGCCGACCTCGCGGTCACGTCGTCCAGAGCGGCCAGGTGGAGACGGTTCCGGGCGAGGGCATGCCCAAGTGGCACGAGGACGGCGGTAGCGTGTATCACAAGCATGAGTTTGGAAACCTGTACGTCACCTACGAAGTCGTCTTGCCAGACCAGATGGACAAGAAGATGGAGACGGACTTTTGGGATCTGTGGGAGAAGTGGAGGGCAAAGAAGGGTGTGGATTTGCAAAAGGACAGTGGACGGCCGGATGCAGCAGCATCAGCATCAGCACCCGTGCGAGATGAGTTATGATGATGAAAAGAGAGCGAAGACGAAGACGAAGATGATGAATGTTGATTGATGTAACGCGGGCCGCTGTCGAGAGATTGTAAATACGGGCAACAGCAATATTAGAGCGTTGATATCACATGGACGGGTAACATGTACACAAGCATGAGCACAAAGTGTGGAATGCAACTTTTGTCATGACGTGTGTGGCCTGTGCGTGCATGCAATCCATGATTTGCCCAGCCAAACCCAGTTATCCCGAGTGAGCACCATGTATGTAGTCCGTAGGAAAAGAAAGAAAGAAAAAAACCGAATCCTTCCGCTAAATTATGCCTCTAAGCGCAGTGAGGCCGTAGTCTATGTACGCGCTCTAACACAGGAATTTATACACCCTTTTCCATCTCGGCCACGCCGCCCTCTCCTCCACCTCCTGCAGATGCAGAACATGAACATTGTATACCCTCCGGCCCGTGTCGACGTCCACTTTCCTCGCGCGTATGTACCGCGTGCTGTACACCATCTTGTGCCCGACGTAGCAGATAATGACGGCAGCCACGCCCATTAGCTTCAGCGCGGCGTTCTTGAGCACGTCCGCGCTCGACGTCCTCGCGTAGTGGATCGGGAAAACGGCCACCCAGATCTGAGCCATGATGGTGAGGACGTTCAGGACGAGGCCCAGGAGGGAGCCCTTGACACCGAGCGTCGACCGGTAGGGAGGTCGCCTTCGCTCCGCCCGTGGAGCTTCCAGGCGCGGCGGAACTGGATGTGGCAGGCGCAGATGGTGCCCCATGTGAAGATGCCCGAGAGGCCGCCTATGGCGGTTAGCCAGTCGACTATGCGGTCGCGCTGCGACAGCTCGGCGAGGTAGCCTAGGAGGCCGACGGAGGCGGCCACGGCAATGGCGACGAGGGGCCGGCCCCTGCGGTCGACGTAGGCTAGGAAGCCGGGGGCGAGACGGAGGGTGGCCAGTGCGGCGAGGGTTCGGGAGGATCCGAAGACGGCCGAGTTACCTACCGAGAGGACGGCGATGAGGATGACTGCGTTGATGAGGGAGGGGAACACCTGTAGGCCTGCTTCTTGGAAGGCGATGACGAGGGCGAGGCGTTGGCGTCGTTCTTGACGGCTCCGTCGCCGCCGCCGTCGCCGTCTCCGTCTCCGCCGTACGCGAGCCGTTTGTCGTTGTAGGGGACGAGGATGCCGATGAGGAGCACCACGCTCAGGTAGAAGAGGAGATTCTCCAAAACACCTGCTTGATGGCCATGGGCATGGACTTGCGCGGGTTCGCCGTCTCGGCCGCCGCCAGACCCATGAGCTCGGTGCCGCTGAATGCAAAGGCCGCGCTGAGAAGGACGCTGCAGAAGCCTTTGAAGCCGTTTGTGAAGGCGCCTGGGTCGCGCCAGTACTCGAAGCCAATGTATCCTCGTTCAGGAGTTCCAGCACAGTTCAGAATGATGCCGAATAAGCTGGTTACGGGGGAGGGGTTGGCAAAATAACGTCAATATTCAAGTTTTTTTTTAAAGCCATCTTGGATGAGGGTGAACAGCAGGGAGGGAAGGAAAATGCTTTTTCTCTTTTCTTCGGCAGGGGGTTCTCGGGTCCACTACTTACATGAAGCCAATGATGGCTGTGATTTTGATCACGGCAAACACGTACTCTGCTTCGCCGTACGTCTTGATGCCAAGCATGTTGATGGTGACGATGAGGGCTATGAAGAGTGTGACGAATATGGCGCGGGGAGGGACTTGTTCCAGAAGCCGACGACTTCTGAGGCTGCGATGACTTCGACGGGGAGGGATATGAGCCATTGCAGGGCGTAGCTATACTTGGTTAGAGATGGATTCTCGTCGAGATGAGAAGAAGAGAAAGAATATATATGTATATATGTATATATATATATATATTGAAACGTACTTCCAGCCAAGTGCGAAACCCCACGAAGGGTCCAAGAACCGTGTCGCCCAAGAGGAGAAGGAGCCGGCAATGGGGAAAACCACAGCCAATTCGCCCAAAGCATGACATGTGCAATACATGTTGATTCCGACGACGGTGAAGGCAAGGAGCATCGAGGCAGGCCCCCGTCGCCAGAGCCTGGCCCGTCATGATGAACAAGCCGGTTCCTATCGAGCCGCTAATCGCAATCATCTGCAGATGACGCCCCTTCAGCTTCCTCGCCAGCGCAGAGTGCATGATGTCCGAGCCTATGAACTGGCGATTCTCTTCGTCGATGCTCCTGTAGCCCAGGCTGTTCACGGGCGTCAGGGCGTTATCCGGGAAAAAGGATCGCCCTTGTTGCGCTTGAAGTCCTCCAGCAGCAGCCTCATGGTCCGCAGCTGGTGGTGGCCGCGGGATGCAGATCGTCCATGGCCGCCGTCGTCTGCCTGGCACAGCTCAATTGCGTCGTCGGGCAAGCTCGAGTTCATGCCGAATGTCATCCTGCCGATCCTGCCGCCTCTTGGCTGGACGCTTGCCGCGCCTCATGAGGATACTGGGAGACGGGTTATGTTATGTTATGGTGAGGGAGAGAGAGAGAGAGAGAGATAGAGAGGGAGACGAATGGGATGAATGGATGAATGGATGAAAGTGCGGTGGGTGGGAGACGCGGGCTGCTTTGGGGAGTCGGGGTGGTGGAATGGGCGCGCAGGATAAAGAAAGAGTCGAGGACGTCAGGACTACAGCACCCAAGACAATCTTCTGCACAGGTCTCTTCCAGGACGTCTGTCTCGTCGATGCTGATGAAACAAGTTGTCGATGATGCAAACCAGACGGGGTCTCGTCGCTCGCTTATCGGGAGACCCCCACCAGTGAGTGCCACCAGTGAGTGCCACCAGTTGCCACCAGTTGCCACCACCGACTGAGTCCATCCAGCAACAGCCCCTCGCGCAACCGCGTTTCACCTTGGAACTGCGTTGTCTCATCTGGAGGAAGCGCGAGCCCAAGCCGTGTCACCACAAAACATGCATGCACCCTCCCACTCCCCATCCATCCTCTCCTTTTAATGCTTCTCTCCCCGGCCCTCGCTTCTGGTCTCCCTCTCGCAACACAGGCACCGCCACGCCAGAGGGAACGAAGACGGTGTTTGAGTGTGCCCGAGTGTATGAGAACAGACGTTGAGAGAGCATGTTGCGAAAAATTGTATTTATTTACCAGACGATCCATCAAAGATGAACAGAAACTAGTTGAAACGTACCCCTTGGACCGCAAAATCAGCCATCGTTACTTCCTTCGTACGTCGTTTGTAAACATGGTTGGTCCTCGTCATCTTCGTGTCCCACGTCTCCTCCTCCTCCTATCATTATACTCTTCGTCGTCATCTTCGTGAAACCCTTGCCCATCATGTTTTTGGTGAGTGCTTCTTCCTTGGCCTTCGGTCCCCGAAAGAAGGCCTGACCCCAGTACGTCTCCTAGCACGCCCATCCAACTCTTCTGGCCATCCAGTGCGCTGGTCAAGCTCCTCACAAGCCGCTCTACGGCCTCGCCATCCGTCCCGCCAACTTGCCATGCTCCCTGGATGTCCCATCCCCGGGGCGCTGACGTTCCCGACGGAAAGTGCCTTGTCTTGTGGTCCACCTGTCCTGGCTTGTGGCCCCTTGGTCAAGTGGCCTTCCCTGGTGGTCGAAACGATCTGGCAGGTCTTCGATGTCGTCGGAGGCATTCGAGGCTGAGTCATCCCGAGATGGTCTGTTCCGGTGGACCAAGGGACGAGAGGACGTCGGGTCGGATGACCGACGATGACGTAGATCGGGGCGCAGTAATTCTCTGGCGTGACTGCGGTTGTCATCGTCCTCGTTGTTCCGCGGGTCCGCCTCATCACCAAGCCGGGATGTCTCCCTTGCGAAGCCTCGGCTTGTTCCCTGCGATGCCTTTCCATCGTCTGAGAACTCTTTGGCGAGAGTGGGATGAATAATACCGACTTGGAAGCCGTCGGTGGGTCGGTATTGGTACGAGAACGATGCGGCCACTTTACACCATCTAAAAGAAAAACGAAAGAAAAAGAGAGAGAGAGAAAAGTCAGCTTTTCTTGTTCTGCTTGCCGTTGTAGACGCAGTGCCGCTCCTCGCTGCCAAGGTACCATGGACGCACCATTTCCTTCATCTTTTACGGGGCTTTCTTGACTTCGGATTTGTTCACTCACATGGTCTGGTGGTCGATATCCACCAGTCGGTGGCGGGCCTGCTGGGGCGGAGGTGGTCCCGAGTGCGGACCACGAGGCGGATACTCGGATCTGAAACCTGGCTCGGATGGCGGCGGAGGACCAGCTGGTGGAGGCGGCGGCGGCGGCGGCGGATATCCTGTGTAGTCTTGCGGTACGTAGGGTTGGTACCCGGCATTGTTCGCAGGAGCACCGCCGTAAGAGTCGGGATAAGGAGTATAATCGGCTCCGCTGGCCATGGGAGGACCTCCGGGAGTGGGAGGATAGGGAGGATAGTAGGCACCGCCAGAAGCAGTGGGGGAATGCGGTCGCCGGCCCGAATCATCAAAAAGTAGTCTCTCCTTGAGTCTCCATCGTGACCTCCATCGTGGCCTATAAGCAGCGAAAAGGTGGGAGAGAGGTTAGTTCACCGGGTGTTCGGGAAAAGGCTACTTGGTCGCCAAGGTGTCGGTCATGGTGGGTTTCAACATACGTCTTCCATCGTCATCTCTGTCCCTGGACCTCTTGTCCCTCCTGTCTTGGTCCGTTTTATCATGTCTGGCCTTGAATTCCTTGATACCAATCGCGGCAGCACCGGCAGCTGCCATGTCTCTGAGCCTGCTCTTGCTTCGCTTTCTTTCGTGCTGATCGTCCGAGCCAGAAGCCGAGACGGACCGATCCCGTCTCCTTCGCCTGCGTCGTTCGCGTCGCCTCTCTTCCGCTTCTGAATCGGCGACGTCTTCAGGAGCCACGTTTCTCCGCGACTCTCTGTATAAAGGATCGGTTCCGTACTCAACTAAGCCTAGCTCAGGATCAGCGCCGGACGGCGAATAAGGGATCGTGTAATCGACCTCGACCTGCTCCGGTGCCTACTCCCACTCAGGCTCCTGCCTCTGCCTCTGCCTCTGCCTCTGTCTCTGTCTCTGCCTCGGCTTCTCGAGTCACGACGGCAGTCATCATCATCGCCGCTCTCGCTTAGATCGCGCGTGCCTTCCTTCTTCTCCTGGTGGTTCTTCCATAGCTTGTTAGCAACACCGGCGGCGGCGGCAACCCCTCCGATCTCGGCTACGCGACGTATTCGAGACTTGCTTCTGGAGCGACTACTGCCTCGGGACTTGGATCTGGACTTGTCGCGGAAGTGTTTGACGATGCCAGCCGTCGCAGCTGTTCCTAGGACGGCTTTGGCCGCCGTTGACAAGCTGCGTCGCCGGCTCTTGCTGCGTGTCGTCACGCGAGAGGAACGAGATACAGACCTTGAGAAGTCGTCACCCGAGTGATGGCCTCTGGTACGGCTTCGCCCACGATGAGCCTCCTCCCTGTCAATCTTGTTCGTCTGGAAGTACCTGGCGGCACCTGCAGCCGCCAATGCTACAGCTCCGAAGGCAAGCCCCTTCTTGATCAGATGGTGAGGGTCGGGTGACCCTTCGCGACTGTCATGCCCAAACCTGTCTCCATAGGCACTATGGGCACGGCGAGCCACTTCCGTGCCTAGAGCTCCGAGGGCAGCACCAGCCAGAACTTTGCGGCCACGGTTTTCAGGCAAGTCACCGTAGGAATCGCGGCGGCTGCTGAGCAGTGCGGAAATTCCGGCGCCGGCAAGAGCGCCCTCGGCGAGGTGTCGCTTGTGATGAGGGCTCTCGCTGCGCTCCCTCCGAACTGTGCGACGATAATAAAATTCATCATCGTCGCTGTAGTAGTCGTCATCTCTTCGAGGTCGGCGCTCGTGGCGAGTCATGGCATACTCCCGTTCTCGGTCGCCCCGATAGGGACCAACCTCTCTGCGTTCACGGCGATAATAATAGTCGTCTTCGTAAGGGTCCCGTTCTCTACGGACCATTTCGCGGTTCAACATTTCTCTATCGCGCACAACCACACCGCCTGGTGGTTGGCGGGGCAGGATGATGGGTGCTGGCGGAGCATCCTGTACGAAAATCCTTTGTGGCTCGGTTGATTGTTGACGGATGACGACTGGTGCGGGAGGAGGGGATTGGGGAACATAATACTCTGTTTCCTTGCGATATCGTTCAACGTCGTGGCCGTGGGTGCCGTCGAAGCGCTCCTCGACCCTCTTTTCCACCCTCACATCCTCGACAGGAGGAGGCCCGTGGTGGGAGCGCTTATCCCATTCCCTGTCCGTCGTCTCCTTGCTCTCGTACACAGTGATGCGGGATCTGTCTGCGTCCCTACGTGCATCGCGTTCGTCTTTCTCGTACAAGGCAGGTCGTGATCGGTCTCCGTCGAACGGCTCAAAGTTGGAGCGCGGTCGATCGGCAGTTGGCGAAAGAGGACGCTGCGCATCGAGCACGTCGCCAGAGTTTCGTCCAGAGTATCTGGAGCGGCGATCATCGTCGAGATCAACTCTTTCGATCCGTTCAAACCGCTCATTGTTTCTACCAGGCGCAACCTTGTATCTAGTCACTGTGGTTCGTCGGTAGCGATCGTCGTCAGAATCGCTGTCCCGGTAGTATCTGGACATGGCGTGCAGCAGTGGAGGGACGCGGACCGACCCGACCCGTTTGTGCGAGGCGCTTTGGGTAAGGTTTAAGAGGGCAGTTATGTTGATGCTAACGGAGGGAGATCAAATCACACAAGAATACATGTAGAATGAGTGCGAGTGCGGAGTAGGCGATGTTTCGAGCTGCTTCGAGCTGCTTCGAGCGACAGATAGATCACACCAGCATACATAGGGAGGGAGGGGTGGGCAGGGTGATCACTGATCATTGATGATGACGAAACAGAAACAGAAACAGAAACAGAAACAGGGCTGTCGGGCTGCAAGGAGGGGCGACATGGTGCATGTGAGCAGACCCAGCCACTGGGGGCCGACACTTGGGAACAGACAGATCAGATGACAGGTTTAGTCTGGTGGTGTTGCGAGCGTCTGACGGAAGTTAATTGACAAGGAAAACCTGCCGTGCGCTGTCTCTTGCATTCAAGAGCGTGTACATATGATCACGTCATTAACATACACATCGTGAAACATGTATCTACTCAGTAGACCAACTGTGCACAATCTCGAGCGTGCCATCCTGTGAAGTTACATCCATCTATTCTTAACATAGGAGAAAGAAATTTAATAAAAAATTAATCAAGACATACACCCGTTGGGTGGACAACAAAAAGAATACACACTCAAAATAAGATTCAGTCGACAGAGACAGGGTTCGAACCTGCGCACGCGAACGTAATTGATAGCTGATGAGAGGCCTCATTCAAGTCAATCCCCTTGGACCACTCGGGCACTCTGCCTATCAGACTGATACTTGCTGGATTTTAACCGGATTGGAGTACTTTATGATCTTTCACACATGTGATGGGTGCTTGCTGACGCACTTCTCACATGCAACTAGCAAGACTCAAACCCAAAACCCATTTGAGCTACCTCTGCGTTATCATGAAGCACGCCACCTGACTGTCCACTCAGGCCCTGTTGGCCATTTCCAAATATGCCGAACGCGTGCCGGTGCTTTCGAGCCGCATGGCCACGTGATTTCCAACGGTCCAAGCATCAGAAACGAAGTGCTAGGCGGTATTAGGCGAAGAGTCAGTCTTCAAGGGCGAAGCACTACATGAATCTTTTTTAAAAAAATAAGTCTTGGTCCTGTAAGCAAGCGACGCATATGGCTCAATCGTACGTCATGTGCATATGTCCTCATTATAACCTGCCCAGAGCAAGCCCGCTAGATAAGGTATTCGTCAATACAAAATGCCTGCTGAATTTTGGCGTTCGCCCCAGGTGATCAACTTTACAAAAAAAAAAAAAAAACCTGCTTTGGCGGACAGAAGAAGAAAAGGAAACAAAACGCTAATAAGAATATCCAAGATTCACAGATCCAAAATAAACACTAATCGTTAAAGCTTTTATCATTCCACTCTCCCAAGCGCAATCCTGTGTCGCTTATATGCCATGAAGAGTTCCCCGTTTAGGATCCCTTTAAAAATATGCAAAATGTAGTCCGTAATCCGTAGTCCGTTCCGTACTATGTGTAAAATGCCTTTTTCTGGGGTTTTCTGGGAGGTGGCTCAAGCTGGAGAGGGAGACTCCCAGTCTGAACCCTCTGAGCTCTCTGAGCTCTCCAGCTTCTTGGCCTCGACCCATGGTCTGACGGGGTTGCCCATCCAGCGGGTGCCGGCGGGCAGGTTCTCGCCGCGCATGACCAGCGAGGACGGGGCAATGGTGGTGCCTGCTCCGATGGTGGTGGCTGGGAGGGCGATGGAGCGCGGGCCGAGGGTGGCGCCGGCCTCGAGGACGACCTTGTCGAGGCGCATGATTCTGTCGTGGAACAGGTGCGTCTGCAGAACGGCACGGCGGTTCACGCTGGCGCCGTCTCCAATCTCACAGAGCTCAGCCTCGGGAAGGTGGTGGCTGTCCAACCAGACTCCGTGTCCGATCTTGGCGCCGAGAGTGCGCATCCACCAGACGAGGAGAGGGGTGCCGTAGAAGCTGCCAATCATCCACGGGACGGCGAGGGACTGGATGAAGGTGTCGGCGAGCTCGTTGCGCCAGACGAATGAGCTCCACAGGGGACGATGCATTCCGGCCGTGATGCGCGGGGTGAGAATCCATTTGACGGCCGTGGTGAGGAACAGGGCGAAGAAGCCAGCAGAGAACATCATGGCGGGGCCGGCGAGGATGGCTTGCCAGTAGCCAAACGTGATCAGAATCCACAGGTAGCCCGTGGCGATGCCCGTGGCCAACATGCCGCCGATCAGCAGAGGCGTCAGTCTGCAAAGCTCAATCAACCCCTGAAGATGACGAGTCGGGTGGGAGGCTTGAAAGTGAGCGAGTCATCGACCTGGATGTCCTGCTTTCGGGGCAGCGAGATGGCCGGGCGACCGAGCCACGATGAGCCAGCCTCCATGTCGTGGGGGCGGTGCCGAGCACACCGACCAAAGATCGCTCGGGAACGTGAACGCCGGGGTCGACGATGCCAGAGTTTCCGACAAACGCCTTCTCACCGACAGATGATGGGCCAACGCGGATGAAGCCGCGGCAGAGCTCAAAGGGCGACAGCACGACGTCGTCGGCAAGGAAAGCGCCGTCCTCGACGGTCAGGAGCGAAGGGATCGCAATGATGGTGGAAGCCTCGACATATTTGCCGATGCGAGCACCAAACAAGCGCAGCCAAGTCGGCGTAAGCAGGCTCGCGAAGACGGGGAACATGGTGGTGCGAAGTTGCGACATGGTGCCGTGCGTGATCCACGCTGCCCAGGCGGCGGTGCTGTGCCATGAATAGGAGCCAGGACGGAGGAAGATGCTGGCCAGGCGGACGAACATGACACTCAGCGCGACGTACAGGAAGATGCCGAGAACGATACCAGGAGCAGAAAACTTGATGATGGTGATGACCAGATTGTGGAAGTCGCTGTAGTCGCGAACCAAGATGGGCGTCAGGGCCAATGTAGGGGCGGCAGGAATGATTGGCAAGAAGTCGAGAATGAGAAGCGTGAGGGTGTATCGAAGTCCGGAGAAGAAGCTTCGCTCGTTCATGTATGCCTTCTCGTCCGCAGAGGGGGTGACATCGGGGCCAGCAACCGTACCCTCGACCACGGTACCGCCCTCGACGGTGGCGTAGGGTTCAATGACTGTGCCAGGCATCAGAGTCGATCGATGACCGACGACTGCACCCGCGCCAACTGTGATGAATCCAATGTGCAAGAAATCACCGTCGAGCCACCAACCTGCGGTATCAACTTCAGGCTCGACAGAGCAACCGTCGCCGAAGCTGGCGAGACCCGTGGTTGGAGGGAGGCCATGGAACTGGACGTCTTTGCCAACATGGCAGCCCAGGAGCCGTGCGTAGCGACGAACCCATTGCGTTCCGGCAATGGCACCGATGTTTCCCATGGCAGCAAACCGCTCAGCACCCCAAAGACGAAGATGGGTACCGCCACCACGTCTGTACGTGCCAGGCTTGATTCCCCACGTGAGTAGACGTGAGCCCAGCGCTGTGGTGATCAAGCGGCCAGGAAAGGTCATGAAGACGGCCCAAATGACGGCAATCAGCCACCAAGGAAGAGGGTTCACGCCTGCCCAGGAGTCTGGGCCCAGGCGCAGGGCGAAGAACTTCTTCATGGCGGAGACGCCGGCAAGCCATCGCCCAGAGTTGAAGGTGATCTCGCAGATGAGGATGCAGGCCTGAACGAACATGACCCAGCGTGCGGTTGGCCTGACCATGCGATCCTCCTGCTTGGTGCCGGCCAGGTCGTCCACGCGCGCAGCCATGGCTGATAGGATGGGGTACTCGTAGATGTCGGCGACGGACATGGTGGGAGCGCGCTGCCTCAATTGCGACACGAGCTGAGCGGCAGCCAAGCTGGTGCCGCCGATGTCGAAGAAGTCGGAATCAGGAGAAGCGGGAACGCCAATGACTCGGCGCCATTGCTCGGCGAGCCAAGCGGTGGTACCGTGAATGGGCTGGGCATCAACGTGCGAGGAGGCTGGTGGTGGCCAGGGCAAGGCCTTTCGGTCGACTTTGCCGGAGGTGCGAACCGGAATATCGTCGACTGTGACGATCATGGGAACCAGGGTGGCAGGCAGCAGACGGCGAAGTACGCCACGATCATTGGCCTGCGGAGCGCTTGTGCGAACGACGTAGCCAACGAGGACCTGATTTCCAGTCTCACTGCGGCGGATAGCGGTGGCACCGGCGCTGACACCGGGTAGGGTCATGAGCGCAGCATCAATCTCGCCGAGTTCGATGCGGCGACCACCCAGTTTGATCTGTTCATCGTTGCGACCTACAAAGAAGAGGCCCTCCTTCTCGGCGCGAACCAGGTCGCCACTTCGGTAGGCGCGCTCACCGCCGAAGCAGGCTGCTGGCGCGAACTTGACCGCGTCCTTCTCAGGGTCAAGGTATCGCGCCATGCCAACACCGCCGATGACCAGCTCCCCTCCTCGCCCCATTTGACCGTGTTGCCCTCGGCATCCACGACGGCGAGCTTCCATCCGGCGAGAGGAAGGCCGATGGCCACCGGCTGTCCGGCGACGAGCGGGGCGGCGCAAGCAACGACGGTGGCCTCGGTGGGGCCATAAGTGTTCCACACGGAGTCGACGGTGTTGGCAAGCCGGGTTGCCAATTCGGGAGGGCAGGCCTCTCCGCCGAGAATCAGCAGCCGGAGGCCCTGGAGAGCCTCCGCCGGCCACATTGCGGCCAGTGTGGGCACCGTCGACACTACCGAGATCGACTGTGCGGTGAGGAAGGCGCCCAGGTCGGCACCGGCTTTGACAAGCGAACGGGGAGCAGGGACCAGGCATGCGCCATATCTCCATGCGAGCCACATTTCCTCACACGATGCGTCAAAAGCGACGGAGAGTCCGGCAAGAACACGGTCCCCGGGGCGAGCGGCTTGTTGGGCAAGAAGATTTTGGATTCGGCATCGACGAAGGCGGCGGCGCTGCGGTGAGTGACGGCGACTCCTTGGGTTTGCCCGTGGAACCGGAGGTGAAGATGATCCAGGCATCATCCTCCAAGCCCGGTTTCCTTGGCTCGCCTCCGATGGGAGGGTTGAAATTGGTCAGGGTGGCGTTGTCTGTGAAGACGGCCGTGACATTGGCTTCTCCCCAGACCAGCTGAGCACGCTCATCAGGGTCATCCACATCAACTGGGACGTAGGAGGCACCGGCAGTGATGACGGCGAGAATGCTCACATAGAGCTCCAGTGAGCCCGAGGTGACTCGAACTCCAATTCGGTCGCCAGCGCCCACACCGGCAGCTCTGAGCTGTTTGACGCGCTCCGCGATTTGAGCAGCGAGCTCCAAGTACGTCAACCGATCTGTGCCATTGTCAATGGCAAGTGCCTTGGGGTGGGCAGCTGTGGTCGTCTCAAGAATGTCCACGAGAGTGCGGGAGCACCACAGTCGTCGACTGGGTACAGAGCCAGGTCGTCCTTTGAGTGGGGTTGACTCATTGTTGCTGTGTGTGCTGTGAGAGACTACGACATCTAGGCGCGTTCCGCGGATGCTATCGGCAGCCTGCTCAACAGTAGTGAGTTGAGCCGTTGCTGATACGAGGCGAGTGAAGGTGTACGGTAAGTGGGTTTGTTAAGACAAGCCAGCAATGCTGGGTAGACTGTGTTCCAGGTCAGATGCTTCAGCAATAGTGGACACAAGAGTGGACAAGACTTTTCTTGTTGTTGGACCGGGGATGTGGAGATATTTAAAGTTGCTCAAAAGCAATGAATAGAGAGAGAGAGAGAGAGAGAGAGATGGAAGTACCAAATGCAAGACAGTTGCTCCACGTGGCAAAAACGGCTTGGGAAGGAAATGTTTTTGCGAGCTGTGGTGGTGCCAATGGAGCCTTACCAACACGAGATAAAAGTCGAGGGTGTCTCAAGCCACTATATATTTGTTCGAGCCCTGTCGTTGAAGTTCGAAAAGCTGACATGAGGATCCAAGGTAAGGGACAAGAATGGAACGGTTTAATGGGGCCCAGAATCGTGGTACTTTGTCATCGGACGACATCCGTCATCTGCTGATTCTGACAGGCAGTTCTTCCGTCAGCATGATGGTATTCCATCAATGAATGTCATGCTGACAGAAAGAGTCTGGAAGCCAGGTTGAATACCAATAACAGTCATCCAAGGAAAAGGACTTCGGGCTTTTACGGACCAGGGTAATAACTCCAATTCCGTCCAAAGGGTCACATCGCCGGACACCCCCTGCCCCCTACATAAGCAACTACTATTGCGAATCTTCTTCATGTATGACGATGAAAGGGGACAGGCCCAGCTAGTGCTGTCGGCTCACCCGTGGGCTGCAGGAGGAAGCCCCCAAAAAGCAAATGAAAGTAAACATCCAGCCAGAGCATAAAATTGGCGAGCGTGGAGAGAGGAGAGACCGCGCGCTAAGTGTGTGTGTCGTGGTGTGGCGTTTGTTCCTGGACAGTTTTTACGTTTATTCGCGCCATGGCTTTTTCCATCCCGAGAAGCATTTGGTACACGGGGAGTCGATTCATCTCGATACGTCGTTTCCAGTACCGAACTACCCACTTTCAGCTGAGTCTATGAGGATGTTGTTTCCACTCACGACAACGAACGGCGACCACTAACTGTGCTTACTACGTGTTCTAGACACGATCCGGAGTGCTCCCTAGTCCGCCCAGTATGGCCGTACACCGGTGAAATAAGCTTCCCACACTGTACACACACACTCGACTAGCAGCGGCAGTGGTACTAAGCCCGGCAAAGCAGATCCGCGCACCCATTGATCTTCATGAGCTAAAATAGAAGCCAATGAGCGCACTGAACTTGCGATTGACCTTTTTCTTTTTCCTCTCTCACTTACTTGAGTAAACCCGGTGGAAATTGTGGACAGAGGCTGTTTTATTACATGACGTAGCAAGTTTGCCCTGGAAAGAGTTGTCGGCATTGCGAGCCGTGGCCTGCGGTGAGTTGCTACGAAGAGCTTCACCGCGTTACTGAGAATTCCAAGAAGCTGCAAGTACAGGCAGCTGCCGCGCGATCCTAGTGGCCTCGTAGAGCTCGTAGAGCAGAAGCTGAGAAATATGCTCCAAGCTAAAGCCCCGGCCTGCAGGTTTGTGGCAGGATCCAGTCGATGACAAGTGGTGGTGCCGGCAAGGATTGCGACACGATGGGTATGAGGGAGGGCAAAATTTGCTCGAAAAGAAAATCGAGCCGTCGTTCATTTCATCGTCACCTTGGTGAGCATCAGGTGAGCATCAGGGGTTCTCACGCTTGCAGGCAGAGGAGGGTGTGCACCCATAACCCGGTCGATTCTCCATGTCAGGCCGAAAAGGGTGAAAATAGGGGACAGCCGATCTGAACGGAAGGGAAATGAGATCAAGACGAAGGTGCAAGGGTCACGCCAGTGCTGACGCGCGTGAAGAGAAGTGGTGGTTTGGGAACTGAGAAAAGGAACAAAGGGAGAAAAGCGCGAGAGCTTTGGAGTGACAGCCTGGCCTTGGCCTACATTAGGCCTAGTCAGATTCCCAGTACCGGGAGACCCGCGAGAACCAGACCAGACACAAATTTAGCATCATTGGATTGGGGCTGACAAGGTCTCAGGGCATTCGCCCCATCTCGTGTCTGGGACGGGGCCAATGGGTGTGGCGGCGGAGCCGCACATGGGGACCTGCGAATTCGGGTCCGAGAAGGTGGAGTTGATGATTGGTGGATAGTCTGAGCGGCACTGCACCACCCATCAGGGAGACGAGGTGCGCAGAGATAATTTGGCATCCACTTGGGCGGATAGTTGGCGGTACTCCGTACAGTGGCTCTAAAAACTTGGATGGCCGCTTCATGGGGAGTGAAGAAAAAAGGAAAAACAAGAATGACAAGCAAGACAAAGGAGGAGAAAGTAATGCTGCGTGCCTCCCACCTGCCTGCCACCTGCCTGCCACCTGCCTGCCACCTTGCCTGGGGAACAGGCACAACCGGCAAGAGCGGGCGGGCGCACTCACCACACTTTGACACACGCGCAAGACTCATTGGCTGCGAGTCGGAGTCCGCTCACACACAAGTCGGATGCCGGAAAAATGGTACGCAAATGCTGCTCATCACTGATTCCTTCAACTGCCGCAACCCACAATTGACCCTCTCGTCAAGTACGGACGTACATACTCCGTACATACATATGTATGTACACACCGAGGTACGTGGGTCTGGATGCCTGTTTGCACCGAACCCCGGGTCCTTTGTCGTATCCACATCCACCAGGCAGGCAAACGTGTCATCAATTGCTTGCATTGTTGGTTTCGGATCTGGCTCGTCCAGAGCTTAGTTGCCATGCCCTATTCCCTATTCGCAACACTCACCGACAACCACTGATTCCAACATTTTCCCAGTGTAGGCTGAGGGCGATGTGAGGTGGTGATGTGGTGATGCGGTGCAACACGATGCGATGCATTGTGCGGGTTTTCATAGTCTGTCTCCACACGTCACTGGCTGGCGCTCACCTTTGTCCGTAATGAGACGGATTGGTCCACAGATGTCTCCCCTTTGAGCCTTCCCTTCGGCTTCAACGTATCTTCCTTCTATTTTGCGCCCTAAAAAAATGTAGTCCGTGTTTTCGTTGTAATTGCCAATTCGGGCGTGTTTTGCCATCGCATGCAGGGTTCGCGCACACTTCATTACCTCTTTGACGGAGTATGCTTTGCACATGCCCATCTCCTCGTTCCTCCGCTTCGGTACCCTCGCCTCGCGTGTTGGTTGATATTATGTATGTACGTCGTAGTCGTACTCCACGGGTGCTAGGTTCCTCTTTCATCCCGCATTCCATGCGTACATCCAAGTCCCATCGCTCTCGACCGACTTGTTGCCGTTGCCACGCTGTGCGGTTGCAATTTCAATAAGACGGGCATCCAAACGGGTACACTGGGTACACTGCAGGGAGGTGGGTGGGGGTGGGAGTGGGAGGCAGGGAAAAGGAGAAGAAGGAGAAGAAAACATTCATGTACATACGTACGTCCGTAACCCGAGCCTGATTAGGCCGTGCACGCATTTCAGCTCGAGCTCCAGCCAGCCGTTCGCCGACGGCACAAGGAAAAAATGCTTGCAACTTTCTTGTCCTGGACCACCACGGCTTCTTATTGGCCGCTATCTGGACGGCTCCTTTCCCCGCCCGACAAGGCATTGTGCGGCATTGTGCCTTGGCACGTGATCCACCATGATTTTAATCTCACGATCACACCCCTGACCAGCAAAGCGGACATGACGTGTACATACGGATTATGTAGTAGCATCCAGACGATCCATACGCGAACCTGTAATTTTCCCGTGTGCCTGTCAGCCTAGCTACTTGCTACTTGCTGGCTTGTTTATGCATGCATCAAGGTACGTTTATTGGCCCCTTACCACCGAATCTGGTTCCCAGCTGCGGCACGGGGCGGCTCGATACGGCGGCGCAGGCCCGTTGGTTGGTTTTTCCGCCCCGTCCCATTCTCGTATTATCTGTATCTGCATTTAGATTCAACTGGTCAATGCCGATGCTGATGAGAGAGGACAGGCCAGCAGGGGAGGACAGTAGTTAGTAGTGGACCAGATGTTGGGCATACATGCTACGGAGTACATTTTCATCAGCTCGCAAAATAGCTCGTGAAATCACACGCCACGACAGAGCACTTCCTTGCATTCACAGACACCGAGGACCAGGTTGGTAAGTCTTGACGCCAGCAAATTATTACGTGAGTCAACGTTACCGTCGCGCTTTCTGGCGGCGTATTTCAAGGAGAACTCGCGACCAGGCCACCCGTTTCATATTGGCAATAGCAACATCCCAAGCTCAGCTTTGTTGTCGATTTACACTCGGCTTTCGCCATGGATGTATCCACAGCCACTTTCGCCCGTCGCCCTCGAGCCTTGGTCTATCGAGGCCCAGCTGGCGATGGCGACCTGTCAAAAGCAGTAGCGCAGCTGCTCGAGTCGTCCCCCAGAACTTTGAGGTGCAATATGCAGGTCCGAAGGAGACCGTCGATATTACAAGAGAGAGCTTGAGCTCCGTGGACCTTTATGCCCAGCCCGGTGGCCCTGGTACGTTTTGCCAACCCAAGCCCCTCAGTATCCCTACAAGGCGAGACCTTGTTCCACCACATCTATGATATGCATGTTGATCAATCGTTTTCTGCTCATGTGAGGGTGTTGTATGAAGAAAGAAAAATTGTCGGGATCCTTGTTTCTCGTTAGCTTTGCGCTTGGTGTCTTGCTCGTTTCCTGCTGTCCTGGCAAGGTTCGGGACGAAACTTGGCCGCTTTTCCTCGTTTGTGTCTTTAGCAGCCCTTGAAACGAGATGCGCGCTGCGCTATCAATAGTTTTGTGGCTTTATTTTATCCGTTGAGTAGGCGTATTACTAACATGGCGTTCTTGCGTAGACTTGGAGTATGCTTGGGCCCAGACCAAGTCTTACGCCCCTGCTATTCGAGAATTTGTTTCTCGTGGTGGCCGTTACCTCGGATTCTGTCTAGGAGCGTACCTGGCCGGTCACTCACCGGGGTTCGGACTTCTTCCACGTGGCGCCGACACAGACTCTGAATGCGACCAAAAGGGAGCCCAAGTGAAGCACGACAAAGACACCATCATTCAGGTTGACTGGAATTTTTCGACGGGGCCCAATGCAGGCCAGATCCTACAGGATCAATGGGTGTTTTTCCAAGAAGGAGCCGTGATGAAGGGCTTCACCGACAGCGACGAGTCGATTGTTCTCGCTCGTTATTCCAAGAGCGGCCGAGTGGCCTCGTCCTTGAACAAGTTTGGTGAGGGCTGGGTCGGTCTCATAGGCCCTCACCCCGAGGCTACCGAGGACTGGTGTAAGTACCTTGTCTTCTGCCGGACAGGCAACCCTGGATCTATCATGCAGTAACAATGCAATGCTAACTAAAGAGTGAATGCATGCAGTCAGCTCCTACAGCATCAATAGCCCGCACGGACTAAGATTCGAGATCGGGTACGACCTCATCGAGGCCACCATGACAGGCGGCCAAAACGTAAACAAGTGTCACTGTGACAACTGGCCTGCCAGTACGCATCAGAACAAGAAATCGCGAAACGCATTGGGTAAGCTCTTTGGAAAGCACTAGTTAACGAGCAGTCACCCATTGTTCTTTGTCCTGCGGTCATTGAGAGTTGAGGATATTTCCCAGAGTATTTCAAACCACACACTAGCTCTCACCGCAGGTATTTGACATTGAGACTTGGCATGATGGAAACCTCGGGACGACTGCGCTCTCTAGCAATTCATCATGGCAGGTGCTTGCGAGATTCTATGTCATTGTTTTCAATCGAGCAGAACTCACTTTCTGGTGAACGAAATAGCTTGCTTCACAGCCCACTATATTCTCATCCTATGAGAGACTGTTTTACATACCCCAGATGTTTCTGCCGAGTGAAACACACCCTTCCATGTTTTTTAAACCTTTTGTGTCTTGCGTTACCATCTAGATTCGGCACCTCATGTCTCAACCCAGGCCTGCCACAGTTACTCAAAACGGCGCCATCCGGTCTTTCTCGGACAGGAATACTCGGTAGTTGATGGGTTTCACTTTGGCACGCGTCACATGGCCTTTCTACCGAATAAGAGGAAAAATCCCATCTGAGCAATAGTATAACCATGGTCGGCCACCGAGATTGTCGCGTGGCCTGAGCTCGACATGTTCCGGAAGCAAAGTCAGGGGGATCTGGTGAACCCCCATGTTCCCATCACCTAGGTAGTGAGTGGTACGCGACTTCAGTTGAAATGAAAAAAGAACAGACAGAGAGAAAAAAACCCAACTTTTCGGTTTCTCCTCCAGACTTCTAGATGTAGTTGGTAAGGGGGCGGGATACCCGCTTCCGTCTGACATACATCCGGGCGGGCTCTTCTGTCGCAGACTCCTCTGTGCTTATTGCCGTGGACCCTTGTTCCTATTACATATGTAGCCTGTTAGATTCACGGTTTTTGGCCGTCGGAAGGAATGATAACCAACACCCCGGGACTTTTTGCGCGCGCAGGAACACATTTCCGTAACCATGTGCTCGGTGTAACATTCTGGACTCGCACTCCTCCGTTTGGCACGATAGTAGCACGTGCTCCTTTCTCGGGACCGTGTTCATCGGCGGGTTCACCATCTGTCGGACATACTTGGCTGTGAAATAGCTTGGTCTGTATAGTATAGTCTTGAAGTTTGGCGCCCCCTCCTCACTTTTTCGCAGCCGTCTCCTGCAGACTACGGAATACAGAGACAGAGGCTGTTTTTGTACATGGTCCGGGTGACAGACAGCTGAGCCAGCTGAGCTGGAAAGGTGGATTCACATTACTCCGTAGTCCGTACTGTAGAGAAATAGAGAAAACTAAACATCTTACGACTGGGGTCTTTAACCCCCGTGGCCCTGCGTTGCATCGTGCGGAGCCCTCACCTGTTGTCCAAAGTATTATCTTGTCTACGGAGTACTCCGTACGGAGTACAGTAGGCTGAATAATACGGATCCGTACACAAGGATCGGGTCAGACTTGCATGCCCCGTCTGATCTAACGCGGCTACTAATGACAGGGGCCGTAGAATTCGGAAACACCCCCTCCCCTTTCTTGGGCCGGTTGCAGATGCCCAGGTAGACAGACTAGGGCAGGGGAAGGCCGATTGGAGCGGGCTTTCGAAAAGACGCCATACCATCACGATATTCCTCATTGGGAGCAAAAGAAGGAAAAAGGCACCACCCGGGGTTCTCGTGGTGCGAATCTGACAAAGGTTGTGGAGTTCTGGACTGGGTTTCGGTCCTATTTTGGGAACAGCAGTAAGCTTACATCTGATTTTTTTTTTTCTTGAGTCGACGATCCAAGTCAACTGGTCAACCTTGTTGTCGCAGGAGGGGGTCAAGTTTTCTCATGGGCCTCAGCGTAGCTTTTTTGCCTCCCGAGAAAGCCATATTGGTCGGGTCCAGATACATGTATGTACGACCCTGATTCGGCATCGGTCAGGGGACTTGGAGTCACACCGTCACTTTCTTTGCTGCCGAGTTCACGGTGGCAAGCTTGGCCCCCAATCGGAGAGCTGCTTGTTCGTTCATGATCAAGTCCGTCCCGGGATCACGCGGCCTGGCCTGAGATGTCCGGACGTGAATACAGGAAGATGCAGACCTGTGTACGGGGTGCGACCTTGTTTGTGGTGGGTGGGTGGGTGAACAAGAACGCGGCGGTTTCAAGTTGGAGAGGGCAAAATGGTTCCCGAGGACGATGTCTTTCCGTGGTCCAGAGTCTTGCAGAAATGAGAATATATGACATTTATGGACTTTGAGAATTCGAATTCGTCCCGAGTCTACGGAGTACAGGATTAGGTTTAGTCTGACCTAAATAGGCTAAGAATACGGACTCCTGCCTTTATGATTCGGGTTTTTCTCCCACCGTGCCAAGAAAAAAACATGGTTGATGGAGAGAGAACGAACAAAAACGAATGATTTGCTGTTAAGGTAGGGCACTAACCCAACAGCAATTTGGTTCCGCCCGGGCTCGAACCGGGGACCTTCTCGGTGTTAACGAGAAATCATAACCAACTAGACCACGGAACCAGTTGTACTCGTAGTGATTGTTGACGTCTTGATGATTAATTCAGATTATATTAGTTACCCATTCAAGTTCATTCAAGACTGCCATAAATTGACGATGAGAAAGAATTGAAACAGTGATTTTCCTGTACCCTGTACCTTTCTTGTATTCGCACTCCTGCAATGTGAAGTACTCATCAAGTAAACCGGGCTTGTCAGCAAGGGAGGCTTTTTCTCTGCAGAACCAACCTCCTTTCCATCTGAATCAGTGCTTCTCAGCTTTGCCTAACTCTCACAGAAGTAGTCCGTAGGGTCGTCGGTATATGCCGAAAAGAATGCAATGGCATGTAATTGTGTAGTTGGAGCTGTAATGATTACAATCACAATCACAATGAATTACATACAATTGTCAAAGAGAATTGAGTGTGGTATTTGTTCATCCATGTGCCCAAGAGTCAAGAGTGTCACTTCTTCCAACATAACTCCATGCATCCCAATCGGCAACTCCACATAAATGCAAGCATCGCACAAAATATAAAAAACGCCTTGTCCCATGTCTACCCACACATTCCTCTGATAACCCCAGATCAGATGCGAAAAAAAAAAAAAGTAATAATAACAAGTTTAGTGCTCAGGCGGCGGCCATTTCAATCTTCTTGCCCTTGACGGAATTCCACGGAACGAGAGCTGCGCCGACGATGGACAGAGCCGCCATGGCAGCGGACACGTAAAACGTGTTGGTGACGGCACCGTTGTACGCCGCGAGGACAGCAGGCAGGTGTTCCTTGGCAATCAGCGTCTGGACCTCGGTGGCACCCACCGTCACCACCCTCAAGGGGTCCAGGCCGGCAACGTTGGCGTCGGCAATGTTGGACACGAGCTTGTTCTGGAAGACGTTCTGGGCGACGCAGATGAAGAGCGCGCCGCCGAGGGTCTGGGAGAAGATGATGATGGCGGTGCCAATGGCCACGTCGGAGCCGTCGAGGAGGCCTGGACGGCCACCATGGTCTGCTGCATTCCCAGACCGACGCCGATGCCAAAGATGATCTGGTAGCCGATCCAGTGGGCGGGGCCGGTATCGACGGTGAATGTCGACAGCAGACCGGCGCCGACGGACATGAGCACGGTGGACAGCATCATGAAAGGCGCGTAGTATCCGAGGGTGGTGACGAGTCCGCCGGAGACGAGGGAGAAGAGGACGAGGACAGAATCATGGGCAGGTTCTTGATGCCGGACTGGATGGCAGAGGTGCCCTGCACGGCCTGGAACCAGATGGGAAGCTGCATTGCATGGCGGATTGGTTAGTTTCACCGAATGCATCTCTCTCTCTCTCTAGGGGGAACAAAAACAATAAAAGGGTCTGTCTGAAGCAAGACGGGGAAAAAAAACACATACGTAGTATACCATGACGAAGAAGGCGGCCCCAAGCAAGCGCCAAAGACGGCGCAAGTCCACACCGTCCTGTCGAGGAAGATCCTGGGGGAACAGTGGCCTTCTCCTTGAGCCAAGCCTGCACGGCGAGGAAGCCGATGATGAGAAGCGCAAAGACGACGAACAAGGCGATGATGCGGCCGTCCCTCCAGGGATACCTGGTGCCTCCCCACTGCAGAGCCAGCAGCAGAGAGACGACGCCGGGGATGAACAGCAAGGTACCCAGCAAGTCGAAGGACCGCATCTGCTCCACCAGGGTCGCCGGCTTCATCTTCTTCTTGTCGGCCACCCTGGGCTTGGGCAGTTTCAGGAACGCCATGATGAAGAGCACCGTCACGGCCCCGAAGGGGAGGTTGATGTAGAAGCACCACCTCCAGGTGAGATGATCGGTGAAGGCGCCGCCCATCAGAGGACCGGCGACGGACGCGATGCCGTACATGGCGCCGATGACGCCCATGTACATGGGACGTTGACGCAGCGGAACACTCCGGTTGATGATGAGCAGCGCGCCGAGAAGACGCCCGCGGCACCGAGACCAGCAACGGCCCGGCCGAGGATCAGGCCAACCGAGTTGGGGTGGCGCCGCAGACGAGGGATCCGAGCTCGAAGAGGAAGATGGCGGATAGATACACCCATTTCACCGAGTAGAATGTGTACAATCTGCCGAATATGAGCTGCACCGCGCATGTGGTGAGCAGGTAGGCGGAGCCGTACCACCCAACATCCTCGAGGGCCTTGAACTGATCTGTGATTCGGGAATGGCGGTCGCGATGATGGTGTTGTCCTTGAGAGACATGTGTTATTCATTGAAGCGTTGCCTTGTTCTTGATTGCCCCAAGTTCGAACTTACCAGTGCCATGCAAAAGACGGACAGGCAGAGTGCCATGGTGATGAGTCCCAACCTCCACGAAGCAGGATACTCCTCCTGGTCCTCTTCCCCGTCTGTCACGGACCCGACCTCTGTGCCTTTCTTCTCGGATAGATCCGTCATGTGATCAGCCTGCGGGATCGCGCCCCCTCGTGTCCAGCGTGCCCGGAGCACACGGAGGTGAAGTCGGTGGTGGAGCTCGCCGAGACGACCATCTTGGCGGATTGATCGGAGATGGGAGATTCCGGGCAAGTCGCACTCGGAGAAATGTGTAGAGTTGTGGGATGGTACCGTTAGGCCGACATGCATTCGTTTGTTTGCTCTCGGCTCTCTCTTTGTTCAAGTTAAAGGTAGGTAGCCTAGATTCACCCCTTGTGCGGACTAGTTGGCGTGCTTTTTGCTCGACGAGGCTGCTCGTTAGATGAAGATGGAAAACAAAGAGCAAATCGGAATCGGAATCGGAATCGGAATATTGGCCATCGGGTGCGAGAACAGCAGAAAGAAGCCGGCGCCCCTCGCAGACATTAAGTACTCCTCCGTCACCAACAAATTAATTACAATGTCTGGTTTTTTTTTTTTTTTCCCTGCTCCTGTCTGGCCAACCGGACGAAACCCGTCGCAAATTGGACGAGCGCAAAAGACAAGGCGCTGCTATTAATTAATTGCCTGTTGCGGACTCGCGGCCCTTCTGAGGGGTCCAAGGTTTTATTGTTTTATTATTATTATTTTTATTGTTTCTTATTGCTGACGGGCTTGGAAGGGCTGAAAGTCCGGTGACTCACTTCTTGTTATAGCGGCAATGGCATTGGCATGCTTACTCCGCCGGAATCTCGTCTGTCATGTCGGGCTTATTGCGAGTGAGTCAGCGATTTGGGTTTGAAATCCACGTGTTTGCCGTGGGTTGGGAAAGGAAAAAAGGGGTTGCGGGATGCGGCTTTTGTTCGTTTTGTTTTGTTTCTCTCTCTTTTTCTCCTTGGAGCACTCGCTGGGACCCCCTTGTGTGTGGGCCACAGCCCGTGCGGAATATTCGGAGGAATGAATTCCTTGACTTGTAATCCGAACGGAGTACGAGTTCTGCCGAGTCCGAATGGCAAAGCTGAGCCGACAGGAAGGACAAGGAAGCTGACGGGAGCTGACAGGCAGGAGGAGTCACAGGACGGACTACATGGGCCCCTGAATTATTCTACAAATCTACGGATACATGACAGGGGAATGAAGCGAATCAGGTGCTAGCAGGGAAATGAAGGGGTAATGTAGGATGAGTATGGAGTACGGATCCGTATGTAGGTCCCTTGATTTCTTAATGCTTACGGACTATAATAGGAAATACATATTATAGCTTTTAGTAGCGCTTCATCCCCTCAGGGGTTATTCTCTGCGTGTAACTCTCCAACAGTGGCTAGTCGGCGCAGGAACCTTGGCGCCAGGGCATATAGATCTTGTGAAATAATCCAGGGGCAATCCGTAGAGTGCAGTCGTACGCGTGAAACAACACGCACTCGTAATCCGTACTCGTACTCGTATGCAACGCGCTCGTCCTTGACGTGGCGGCACCGAAAAGCCCTTGCTCAGCCAGTCAGCCGACGGATATTACTCACGTCAACGTCGGTATCGCCCGGAATCGGTGGACGACGGAAAAGGCATGCATGCTCAGATCAGGGTTCGCGGTCTCACGAAGGAAACAGAATTGAACAAGTACAGTCCTGACGTCAATTGTTATTCATTCGCATCTTCCATCATGGGCATTGCTATTTACGACACAATCTGTGGCCCCTTTTCAGCTATATATAAAAGAGGTGCGTACTCCGTATACCCGCCCCCTTTAAAACGTGACATCACCCTATGGAATGATGCAAAGAGTGAGATGTGAGATTATTGACTATCTAGGAAATCTATTAGGAAGGGAAGGAAGCTCTATAAGCTTCCAGATCTATCAACCAAGAAAAAAAGAGCCCGATCGATGAAAGGATCAATATTACGGGAGGCTGCAGCAACAATGGAAATGAAAAGTGATGCCCGAGATGTGAGGTTGCCATGTCCAACATACCTTGTTTCTTGAAAATGTGATATCCCCGGTAAATTCAAGTCAGGTACTCGGCCGGGATTGTTGGCCAAGCATCTGTACCATCCAATATGACCATGACCATACCGCCCATCATGTGGTTGGCGATGTGACAGTGAATCAACCAGGCGCCGGGATTCGTCACCTGATACCGCACCACAACCCAGCCGACGTCCTGTCCGGTGGCCGGTGAGAGCACCGTGTCTTTCCTGGGAGGGTTCACCAAGTTGAAGCTCTCGGGCACCTCCTTGATTGCGTCCTCGACCGACTTCCAGCGGAACGGTCCCGTGCCCGTGGCAATCCGGGACATCTTCACCCCGTGCTTGTGTATGGAATGAGTCGGCATGCCGCGGACGGACGCGAAAAGCACCAGGTCGACCCACGCACCATAGTTGGTCTCGATGGTGACGTTGTCGTGTTTTGCAATGGTGGCAGCTGGGTCGAACAGAGCCGGAGGTGTCTCTTGTTCCAACGTCCCTGGGTCCAAGCTCGTGGTGTTCAAGGCCCAGGTGTACGTGTTGCCAATAAATCTCATGTTCAGAATGTGCGTCGCGTCGGCCTTTTGCGCGATCGGCTGCGGCGGAAACGGATAAGCAACCGTCTGGTTGAAGAAGGACACATCGTTTGACAATGGGTTGCCGAGGATGTCGATCCATTGCCGGGGGCTTTCGTCGTCTCCCGCAGTCGCTCCGGGGACTTTGAGAATCGCGTGCCCGATGAGGGTTTGCGGCCCGCCCGCGGAATGGCATCGGATCTTGAATCGCCCGGCTCGCTCTACCTTGACGAGCACCGAGTATCGGTCCCCGTTGTCTACTGACAGGGCTTGGACCTTCTGAGGCTCAATGTACGCCCCGTCCATGGAATACACCCACATGTCGTGACCGTCGATGGCGACCATGCCGTTGATGAAGTTGATTCCGCCTACGATGTCGATGGCGACCCACGAATTCGTCGATGGCTTTGGCGCCTTGACGACCTCCGTCGAGCCTTTGGTCTCTTTGCATCCTTCGAAGATGCCCGCGGGCATGGCGCTCGCTTTGTAATCCTTGGCATCGCCCCCAAGAGCTGCCATGACGGCGGCAGGAATGCAACTTTGTTCAGCGATTCGTCAGCGGAAAAGAAAAAAAAAAGAGAGAGAGAGAGAGAGAGAGAGAGAGAGAGAGAGAGAGAGAGAGAGAGAGAGAGAGAGAGAGAGAGAGAGATCATCTTCAGCATTCGCACACGCGCACAAGTTCAGGCTTACCCCTTGTCGGTCAGCTTCGCGCCCGGGACCAAAGCTAGCCCTGCCTTCTGCAAAGGATTCAGATGGGACATAAGCTCTTCTTCGGGCAGACAATTCACGCGTCCCTTGCCGTTGAAGAGAATGGAGTCATAGCAAATTATTTCCACGCCAGCCCTGGGCGTGATATCCCGCTTCTGCCCCGATGTTATGTGCATGAAATCATACAATATGAGCGGGTGGACATGTCTCTCCGCACGCTCCATGGCTCGGACAGAGGCAGCATCGTCCGAGATGAGGTGAAACGGCTTCGGGTCGCGTCGCCGGGGTGTATCACGATTGCGCCGTACAGGCCATCTTCGATCTGGCCCTGGTTATGCGAGTGATACCAGTAGCTCCCGTACTGCAGTACTTGGAACCGGTAGGTGAAGCTACACCCAGGAGCAATGGGGCGCTGGGTGACGCCCGGCACACCGTCAGACCAAGGTGTGCCTATCATCTCAATCCCTTTTTCGACCATGACGTTAGTTTTGGCTTCTTGTACACATGACGATGGAGCATGAAGGAGGCAAAGAACATAACATGCTAGTTGGTCCCGACTCCCGACTTCCCAACTTCCGAGCACCTACCATGATAGTGCAATGAAGTGTTGAACGGCGACTTGTTATGCACATTCACCACAACCCAATCATCTTCCTCAACCTTGATCACCGGCCCCGGAGACTTGCCGTTCACCAAGAACATGTCTCTACTAAATCCATCAGGCGCATGTTTCTCCCAAGTGACGGTGAAATCGAACACTCTGGTCTTGGTCCTGTTCCCCGAAGGAGCCGGACGGCGCTGCCCAAGCTCCCGCGAAAAGAGCAAGAACTACGCACAGCAGCGACAGCATTATGTGTAATAGTTTTGGCGTAGTATAAACGTCAGCATACGATGCTCATTGCGTATCAAAGCAAAAAAAAATTAAATGATTAAAACATTAAAAAAAAAAATAAGGGGGACGACAATGGCACCCTTTTTAAGACAAAAACAAACCCGGCTTCATCCTGCGGCCACGGTGTTGTTCATCGCGCGCAACACGCTTCAACCATGCAATTCGTCATCCGTACTATAGATAGTACCGGCAAGGCATGCCCCTTTCCTTTTCCTTCGTCTCCACCTCATTGTTGGTTAACGCCCGTAAGCCAGCACATGATCGTCTGCCGGTGATTCCATTGCATAAGTCAGGGGTCAAGCCAATCAGCCGTGCGTGAGCCTGGATACAAGGCAGGATTGGGAGATGAATTCACATGGAAAAAAATGCACCGTCTGGTCGCGGCTCAATACCCCGTATATTTTCTTTATAACTCTCGACATATAGGTGGCCTATGCGTCATTAAATGCAGCTCATGGCACTACGGAGTATTGGGGAGGGATTTAAAAATATCTTACTTGGTAATACGGGCGAGCTGAGCACTCCGTCAAAACGTAAAAACCGTAAGAAGCAACATGCGATGCCCATCTTTGTCAAGGATGACCAATTACTTTACGAGATACAAGCGGGGTACGTACCGGGAATTCCGAGCGGGGTTCAATACTTGTATAACCTCACTACTCCGTACTCCGTACTTTCCTTCTCAAAAGCGTTTGCGCACCTCTTCCAACTATGTGCCATGTACGGAGTACTTCTGCATGACCTGGATGCATCAGCTCGTGTTTCGCATCCGGTCGATGGCGGGGCATTTCTCGGAGACGATATCCGAGATCCGGGAGTACGGGAATGGGTCGATCCAAATTCGGTCGAATCGATCACGGGGGTAGTCGGGCGCTTTCTCTGCGCCCAATATCTCGGCAAGGTCGGCAAGCATCTTGTGTTCCCAGCTATTTCATTGTTGAATCAAAGTCAGAAGAACCCACATTGACGATGCGAGATGGCGTGTCCTGCAGTCATCATGCCCAGAGAATGACTCATGAGACTTCTCTCACAACACCAAGACCGAGGGGGGCCAGAAGCTCTCTCATGTGACAATGTAAAAATACATGGCGCTTACCAGATGAGGATGTTACCAGGCCCCTTGTACTTATTGACAACCTTCTTGACGCACTGGGCATCGTCGCGGTCGCACGACGTATCGACTGTCAGCCCGAGATCTTCGGCTACCGGCTCAACCGTATCATACGGTCGCTTTCTCTTGCCGTCTTTTGTTTGCGGGAGAAAAAAACCCCCCACGTCTTAGCATTTTGAGATTTTGGCAGTTTTTCAAGTCTCTCATCTTACTTGGCTTGTACGCCTGAGCCATGACATGGCCGACGTTGTAGTTGGAGCCGCGTCCAAAGACACTTCGCAGGCATTGCGCGCGCTGTTTGCCCTGCGCACTCAGGCCCGTCTGGTTGCGGTCGTCGGGTTTCTCGCCGTGGCGGATGAAGAAGACGACGGGCTCGGCCGCAACGAGGCCGGCCACCCACAAGGCAGCAAAATACGCAAACTTCATCGTATGTTGGAGTCTTGTCAATTCAAGACGCAGATGCAGATGCTGATGCTGATGCGGATGCTGATGCGGATGCTGATGCGGATGCTGATGCGGATGCAGGACAAAAGTTGCTTCGCTCCTGCTTCGCTCCTGCGCTCGTGGCATATCCATCTATACATACATTTCGGAGTCCGTCCGTCACTTGTGCAAACTGATTCCTTTGTTGGAAGCTTACTTGCGCATCCAAGAAGCTGATTGAACCCGTTGTCTCAGTTACGCACGCCACTTGCGGCTGGTCAGCCAGCTTGTAATCCTTTGGGGGTTAATCTTCAAGCCTTCGGGGTAATCCGAAAGGAGATCATCTACTAGTATCGTAGATCCGTGGCAGCAGGTCCACCTGCGCCACCAGTCGTGTCGATCATCTTTGTCTGACGTCTTCTCAGAGGCGCGCCTTCACCTTTGGACCGCTGTGGGGGCACAGAACTAACTAATTCGGAAGTCTACCGAATCATCATCTGTCACGACTTCACCGGAGGTTGTCCGTAGCAGCGTGGGTGCAGGTCGTGGCCGGGCCCTCGCGCTGGTGGTGGAGGGCAAGGGGACTTCCATTGTGCTAGACACGACTGTGTCTGGTTGTCTGTGCTGACTTACCAACGTGGGCGTCTTTATGATTACCATGACGCTTTAGCCAATCAGCCAGGCGATCGAGGAATGGTAGGGAATGATGGCAAATCTTGCCACAAAGTCGCGGGGCTTCTCTCCCACCCGTTTGTGTCGCTTGTGCTTTTTCTTGTCCGACAAGGGAAAGCTCTCCCTGATGACCAGGTTGTACCAGAACGTCCCATCTTGCATGGACTCTCGCATTGAGCGAGAAAGTGCACGGTCAGCGTGAACACCGCCTGCCTCTTCCTCCAACGGTTCAAGAAATAAATCAACTTGATCCTCATTGAACGAAACAATTGTCGTCCTTGCACTCGAATGGTTCGGTTCCTATTAGCCAAGATGGTGGAGAGCAGAGGAAAGATTGAGGGGCGACATGGCAGAATTCCCAGTCAAGCACGGCTACTTATTCGATAGGATTCGTCCACAAGCATGTTTCCGAACCGGAAATCATGGCAAAATAACTTGTGCTGGAGATTGTTGCTCTTTGTTGTTGCTCTCTGTGCTGAAATGATTTGCGAGAGATCCCAGCATACAAATCGACTCGTGGTCATCTTGGACCTCTTGGGGGCCATTGAGAAGATGGGACAAGCTCTGATCTGCTAGAGCAAGGGCGTTCATTGTGTATCCAGGGATTGGTAAACGCATCATCCAGTCGTCGTCGCCTTCATCGAATCGGATTCTGAAGCAGTATTCGAAGGCTCTCTGCACGGCTGTCCTTGTCGATGTTGAGACGCAATCGCTTCGATGCGGGATCGAGGGGCTTCCAGGTGATCATAAGATGCAACAAGCGTTAGCCATTCCTGCGCGACATGGTCGTTTGCAGCGAGTATATGCGGATTCATACATGAATATAGGGAGCGACGGAAAGATACGGGGACACACTCCGTATAACTAGATAGATTTACTCCGACTGGGATTTGCCCCGTTTCCAATCTGCTAGCCGCCGCCACTTCCAGAAGTAGTCGATGATGATGGCTCAGGCATTATTTGGGACTTTGGCAACGAGCTTGGGCAGTCTTATACCGTCATTTCTGGGGTGGACTCCCATCTCGAACTTGGTCACCTGTTCCCAAGTTCCCCTCCTCATGCAATGCAATATTGCACCCCATATCCCAAGGCACCTTGCGCAAGTTTGACATCACTCACCCTATGCACCCTGTGTCGATATCCCAGAAACTGATCATTTGCTCAAAGTCGTCGAATTGGTCTATTCCCTTCCCTCCACGTACAATATGTACAAGCTCGGATCCTAGCCCTAAGCACCCCATCGTTCCACTGCCGAATCGAATCGCCTAGTTGGTTCGCTCGCCACCCTTGGACTCCCTCAGCTCGTCCATCTTGGCCACTCTCTTCTTGAACTCGACGTACTGGCACTTTTCGTAGCCGTGTCTCTCGTCCTGTCCCATCATCAGTCACAGAGTCCTTGCTGCCGTAAAAGATATGCCCCCGTCTGCCAACGGCGACCCCAGCGTTGCCGCGCGTTCGAAGCTGTCAGACTTACCGAGCACTTCCACGGGGCATACCACGTCTCTTTTCGGCACTTGTTGAGCGGAATCAGTAGGTGTGCGCAGCTGTCTCTGTAGGCGAGTGGGAGGCGGGCATCGCGCATCTCCTCTCGGGTCGCGACTGCGCAAAGAGTTGGGTCAGTGGCTGTACGGACGGTTGTTGAGAGTGGTGTCTCGGCATACCCCGTGTCTCTGCAGCGGCGTCGGAGCCCATCTCGTCGTGGAATCAATCGGCTTAATGCGAAGATGTCGTGGTTGGCATGCGGGTGCGTGCTGGTCCGGGGGTTGATGTTTCCTCTGGGTCGGGCTGGGTGTTGAGTTGTGGGCCTGATATCTTAGGCGCGAAAGCTTTGCAGGCTACTTGCAATTGTAAAATCTTTGCCTACGGAGCAGAGTAATCCCATCACCTCTGACCTCTGACAGTCTCTTGGGCAGCATTTTCACGATTTTGCCTGACCTGACAGCAGATACTCAAGTCTGGTAGGCAACGAACGAGCCAGCATCGGCCACAATGTCCAACTGCTCGCGTGAAACTCGCAGCGTCAAGACTGATTCCCGGAAGCCGTTCATTTCCAAGGCCATCCTGAGATTCCTCGCATCCACTGGTCCCAGCAGTGAAGCCCGACTCGATTGGTCGCGACGTGCCCTTGCCAACCCTCCGCCCTTTTCATCTGTCTGCAACCTGCAACCGTGATTCTTGAATCTCCGTGCATCTGTGGCTCTCTCATTGATCAGTCAGGGGTCCCCAACCGCGACGGAAGACGCGCTCAGCGCGTGGTTTCGTCGTAGTTGCCGGCCTGTGGCTCCTTCAGCGCGTCTAGTTCCTGTGCCGTCCTGTAATCTGGTTGGCTGTGCTTTTCGTCGTCCCATGTCTGATGCTAGCTTAGGTCGGGCCCCAAAGGGCGTATATAACTTATACTTCCTCTTCTGAGATTGGTATATTCATCTTTTTTTCCCCGTCTGTTTACTCCAGACTCTGTACTTTAGTCCCGCTTATCAACTTGAACTCACCGTCATTTCTGCCACCCGTCGATCTTCTCTCTCGTTTCGAAGTCGACGGCTCGCATCGCGTACCGTAACTTTGACGTGGACCTTTGTCCAACTGCCTGTCACTCCAGCCTTCTCGGGAGCGCGTCTTGAAGATATTCATTTATCCCTTCTGTTCTCCTTTTGTTCTCCGTACCAACTACGATTCATACAAACACTATTTCTTTTACATATTTTATAATCTTGTTACGTTTTCAACACGCCCGCCATCATCATGGCCGCCTCCCAAGACATCATCGCCTGGCTGGTCCCAACGTCACGAAACACACCCGCCGACAAAGCAACCCGCCTCTCGGCCAACACGCCCCTCACAGTCTCTACCTCGTCATCAGCATATCTCGCATCCCGTCTGCCAACGCTCCCTGGCACCCCTCAAGCCGCCATCCAACTCGCCTTTACACATCGGGCCCGCCGCCCAGGCAGTTTCACGCTGGGGTCCGATCCCAACCACTGCGACGTGCTTCTCCCCGGCCTCCTCGGCATTTCCAAGCAGCACTGCGCAATCGGCTTCGACGCACAGTCGCGATTGGTCCTGGACGACTTCTCCCAGTCCGGCACGCAAGTGTGGTACGACTGGGCATGCAACGGCGATCAACGAGATTACTCGTGGGTTCTGAGCAGCGGCGCGGCTGCCGATGGGTTCCCGACCGCGGTGCAGCGAATCGCTCTGGACATCCAGGGCGTGCGGTTCCTGGTCATTGTGAATGACCACTCTGCCGACTGGGAGGGCTACAGGCGGAGAGTTGATGCGTTTTGCGAGCAGGCGCCGCGGGAATCGGACTGCCTGACCGCTCCGTGGGATGCAGATGCCGCGTGGTACGTCGAGCAGCCGATGATTCAACATGTTTTCGTCAAGGGTCAGGCAGGAGAGCCTTCGGGCGATGTGTACCTGTGGGATACGTCTCGACCATGGGAACCCATGGTTAAAGCTTCGGCATGATTTCTTGGCGGTCTGTCATCGACTCTCTCGAGTATCTTTGGGTATTGCGCTCCAGATTGTACTACAAGGTCCATTTCTACGTGGCGGCTGCCATTTTTGGTGAAAGGAGGGACAACGGTGTCATTAAGTTGATGATAATTTTTTTCTTTAGTGCTGGCGGCCATCTTTCTTTTATGCATCGTCAAGGTACATGTTTTCAAGCAAGGAGTTGGTGCGGGTGCATTGGCAGACGCAGGTTAGAGTAATTTCTTCTCTTTTGAACTTGGTTTGGTTTTATAGAGACACATCGCAACGGGATGAACCGAAAGAACGCTTTTCTCGGATTGCCACATAACTCCGTTCCCTGTTCTACCTGGACCCAAACATGTCTTGATCTCTCTCCTCGCGTACCTTCATGTTATTAAAACCCCGCCATCAGTCGTCAAACTTGGTAGCATTGGATTCCTCGGCTGGGGCGGCACCCCTGGTTCTCCTGCTGGTTCTCGCTCTCCTCCGGCGCAAATCGTGTCATGCTGAATTCGGGTGCTCGTCGTCTCTGCATCTTTCGCCCGCCCCTCTTCTCACGCCTCACTTGGGCAAGGCGTGCCTCCTCCTGTATCAGTTTCTTCTCGCTGCCCTTATCGAGCATGGTGCCTTCCAGACTAAGGTAGCTGGTCTCGCCGCTGGTGCCAGCGTCAAAGTTGCGGATTCTAAAGCGGATCTTGCCCTTGATCCGGGTTCCGCTACCGTCGACCCAGAATCCGGTGCTGTGGATCTGGCGTACCACACCGTGGTCGTCTGCAGTCATGACCGAGGCCGTTTCTTCGAAGCCGGTTGCCTCTGCGGACTCGTTCGACACCCATCTCCAAGGCGGCGGGAGACGACTCGCCTCGATGGAGGCATTGAACTTTCCAAAGCACACGACACCGATGTGGCCCTCTGTTTGCAGATTGACGCTGCCTTCCATCCATGCTCCTCGGCTGGGTACGAAGAGCTCCACATCTGCGGTGATCCAGCCGAAGCCGACGGCGTATTCGCCCTTTGATAGCAAAGTCGTTGGTGACTCGTCGTCGGCTGCTGCCCCGTCGCGACTTGGTTCGGGGCCCAGAGAGACGTTCTTGTAGTCAAGAAGGACACCTCGCAGCGAAGGCACGTATTTGTTCAGAAGGTGTTGTAAGTGCTGGTATTGGGCACTGGTCACCGGTTGAGCCCAGCCGTTGGGATATATGGGCTCGTACAGCGATACTGTTTGCTTGAAGAAGGGGAACTGTGGGTTGGCAGGGATTTCAGGCGGCTGGTAGATCCCAGACCATGTCGCATTCGATGGTTCATCAACATCCATCGCATCTACGTCGTGTGCTGCGGGTTGGGCCGGTGTCTCTTCTGCCTCAACATCATCGTCTGTGACCTCAGCGTGCTTCTTTTGCTTTTCCTTCTTCTTTTTCTTCTTCTTCTCCTTCTCCTTCTCCTTCTCCATCTTATCGGACTTTGAAGCTCCGCTATTCAAGTCTGCCATGTCGCCAACCTGCGTTGATTCTTGTTCTTCCTTGTGCTTCTTTCTCTTCTTCTTCTCGCTCGTTGATGCGGTCGCCGCATCTACTTCGTCCGCAGCATCGCCTTCGCCTTTATATTTCGATGTCTTATCCTTGCCTCTGTTTTCTTCTCCTTCTTTGTGTCCTGGCTGCTGGCCAAGTCTCCATTAGACGCAGTTGCATTGGCCGAGATGCTCTTGGATTTCTTGTGCTTTCGTTCGCCGTCAGTAGCAGCGTCCTCTTCTCTAGCGCGCTTCTTTTCCGACTTTGAAGATTTATCCTTCTTACGCTTCTTTTCGTGTTTGGGGATCGCCGGCTCGGGCGACGCGGCTGCAGGCATTTTGGTCGCTGTTTTGTTGAGGCTTGCCGAGTTTGCTTGCTATGGCGTGGATGGCTTCTGCGAGGTGGCTAAGTGGAGTTTCATATAAATTTTTCCTGGCCAAAATCCCTTATCGATTATCGCGCCTGCCCGGAGTGTCGGCCAGCTGCGGCCTCAACTCGAGGGTTGGCTTCACGTAAGGGTGCTTAACTGTTTCAAATTATTGTACGGAGTACTGATTGGGTTTTATCCCTCCGTCTACATTGATTGGTACACGTCCGTCCTCTTTCGTGGGGCTGCATGAGCCTGCGTAAGTCGTCAGACCGTGGAATGTGTTGGCATTGCCGTACTCTTTCTCAGCTAGTGGCCAACTGAATACCTGGGTTGGCACGTATCTTGTCATGTTTGACATGTCTTTCAACCCTGCCCAATAACAACAAGCTAACTTGGACAGTTCCCAGCAAAAACAACAGACACGAAAGCCCATAGCCCAGTAGTTAACGACAAGAAACAACAAGTACGTAAGTAGCGCTGCGCTTAGGAGACGCGGATTCTTCTTCTTCTTCTTCTTCGTCTGAGCGTTACCCTACAGCTCATTTGCGGCCAAGAAGTAAGTGTCCGCCCACCAAGGCCCCCACTTCAAACATAAGAAGTATCATATAATAGTTGTCGTTCATCATTTTCATCCCAGATCGTCAAAACGATTCATTCTTCCGCCCCAGATGCCCACTTCTGTTGGTGCCAGCCCTATTGATCCCGCAGAAGGCTGAAAAGAAAAGTTCAAGACAATGCCTTGGGTGTGCAAGTACCCGACTAAACCCATGGCGGGCCAAGACACGAATCATGCGTTGCCATTCAATCACGAAGATAGACATGGTTTGGACGCGGCGTGTTGGTGACATTATCCACGCAAAGATGGTGGAGGACGACGTTTTCTCAGTCATGGAGGAGTGGCTTACGGATCTCATGTGAGTTTGGAAGATGTGCCCCTGCCCCTGGTTGCTGTCTGCCGCAGAAACATCCCTTTACCTGTTCGTGTCTCGGCCTGAACAAGTACCTCCATGTCTGCTTAAGGTGATGATGACCTGGTAGAACTGCAGATTACGTGTAGAGTTGTAGATAGTTGTATGCGACACATAGCTGAAGAATGACGACCCTGGATAAGACATGGCTTGCTTGTCATGTGCGACCCGTCTGTCATGTGGCAGGTCGGTCAGCACATGAGATGGATTTTTACATGCAGGGACCAACTGTCTGCGTCTCCACAATTCGCCGAGGTTTCGATAGCTTCCACGGCAAAGTAACCCTGACTAATGAGAATTGAGCCGAACCGGCTAATAAAGCGTTTCGTAGGGAGTCCCGTCATCACATCATCAACCAACATTCACTCGCACACGCACATACATGCACATGTTTTCGTTCAGTCGACATTCCCGGTGCAGTTCAACAGCCGCACTATCATTGTGTCTTTTCACTTCCGGGCTCGAGGTCGGCCTTCCAATGCGATAGTAGATTTCCTCTCTGCCAGCAGCACCAACCAGCCAGCGCATCGACGGCATTACACGCGACCGACATGCCGTCCAACACTCACGCCGAGCTCGGCGAGACGAGCCAGCTCCCGTCCTTTACTCTCCACGCTCGACGCCGGCCGATAGCTCAGCCAAAAGCGATCGAGACCTTCACCAACATGTAGACGGGTTTGCCCTCTCGCAGGACAGTGCCGATCCGACACATCCTCCTCCCCGTCGCTGCTCTCCCCCGCCTTCACCCCGCCGCAGACTCCGGGCACTCACACTCCAACAGCCGCCGGACCACGCGGTGTGCCAGTCGATAGCTCAGATCCCAACGGAGGATGTGGAAACAAGAAGCCAAAGCTGCTACCGACGCTTCCGGAAGTGCAATGCATTGTGCGCGCACGAATCCCCACCGTCAACGGGACCGAAATGTTCCTCCATCTCTACACTAACAACGTGGACAACAAGGAACATCTGGCCATTGTCTTTGGCAACCACATCCGGAGCCAGAGCCTCGATGCCCCCGCCAAGGAGAGACGGAAATGGACCGCATGATCCGCGGCGCCTACACTGGTAGACTATACCCTGGCCGAACTACCAGCGGCGCCAACGCCGCCAACGCCGAGTCGCCCACCGCAGCATCCGAGCATTCTTCTTCTTCTCAGCCGCCGCTGGTCGAATCCACTCCGAGTGCTACACTGGAGAAACCGCATGGTCTGCCCGTTGTGATTGCGGAGAGCAGCTCGACGTGGCGGCTCATCTGATGGGCCTGCCTGGCAATACCTCTGGCGGCATCATCATCTACCTGCGCCAAGAGGGGCGAGGCATAGGGCTGGGCGAGAAGCTAAAGGCGTACAATCTACAGGACCTGGGTTCGGACACGGTAGAGGCCAATCTTCTGCTGCGTCATCCTGCCGATGCTAGAAGCTACGGCTTGGCCACCGCCATGCTGCTGGATCTAGGACAGCACGATGTGAGATTGCTAACGAACAATCCCGACAAGATCAGAGCAGTCGAGGGCCCCAACAGGGAGGTCGTTGTGAGGAGAGAGTAGCCATGGTACCGCTGAGTTGGAAGGGCGAGGGGGCACCAAGAGTCCGGAGGCGCAAGGGTATCTCAAGACCAAGGTAAGCTGGGGATGGCTCTGGTTCAGCATGGTTTTGCTAACTATTCGACTTTTAGATCGAGAAGATGGGCCATATGCTGGAAATGCCGAGATCATAGGGTGATGGAGTGCGGAAGGCCAAAGCGCAGACGGTGTTTATCTGGAGCATGAAAGGGGGTCTCCATGCACATATTTTGGGAGTTGGAAGGCGTTGCGTGGCATTTTATCGTGGAATACTAGCGATTGCACAGGGCCTGTTGCATATATGGGTGGGATACTCAGAATATGAACGTAGTTATGCCCAAAAGAAAAATTATCGGAGTTGGCAACTAGCAATGGCCTTTATATTCCAGATTTTATGGTCTGGTTCATGAATTATTAGTAAAGGAGGGACCTAGGCCCTGCTCACGCTAGAATGGTGGGCCCACTTTAACTTTTCAAATCGCCCAAACGTGCCTGAGCTTTTTCGTCAACTTTCCGTATTACCAGGAATCCACCTTCAACCTTCTACCTCAGTGTTTGTGCATTCTCGCTTTACGTCTCCTACGTCTCGTTCACGACCGTAGACAAGCTCATGCCACTGCACCTTTTCTTCCAACCGTTCGTCATGTCTCGATAGCCATGGCTACCCAAGAAATCAGATTGCGCCTCGCTGTCCGTCGGCATGGCGTCCCAGAGGTGATGCTTGTTTGGCCATGCAAACGCTCTGCAGATATGACCATCGCCAAGCTCCTCGCCTCAGTCAATGAGGTGGTGCCGCTGGAAAGTAGCCAGTGGGGACTGGAAGACTACGCGGTCGAACTCGTGGGTGTTGATGGGGCCACCTACGAGTGCCTGCATTTCCAACTAGTTGCGCAGACACTCAAGGATGAGGACCAATTAATGTATGTTGTTTTCACGAGTTCCATCACGCTGAATGAACAACAATCGAGCTAACCCAATCGTGGTAGAATACGGTCGCTCTCGACAGACGACGTGAGACGGCGACGACTCAGCGGGCGACACCAGATCTCGACCGATGGCAAGCATCTTGTTGATGGAGTGGCATTTGGCCGGCCATGGCTGCGTGCTCCTCGCGACCGACCGGCTTTAGAGCTGCCTCCTCGGAAGAGAGCCCGAATCGAAGCACATGAAATGGACATGGCGGAGCCGCAGCAGTTGCTAATGCTAGAGGCTCCACCGGAGCACGACGACGAGGATGATGATGATGATGATGATGATGATGACGATGATGACGAATGGATCCAAGACGAGTGTGGGAACTCTGGAAAGCACGCATGGGGACCAGAAGGCGATGGTTCCACCATATCTGAGTCTAGCAGCAGTGACCAAGAGGATCTCGAATGCTCAAGGGAGGAATTGGTCGACGAGGTCAGGGCTTTACGCGAGGCTGAACATGATGCTGCAGAGGATCAGCCAGATAAGAATGAGTGCTCGGTGGAGCATCTTGCTGCAATACGCACAGCATATCCGCTCTTGTCATTCGCCACAATTGAGAAGGAACTGTTGAAGCAGAAACAAAACCTGAGGAAGACATACGAGGCCCTGCAGCAATCGACAACTCCTAGTCTCACTTTTGACGATATGATGGATCACATGGTGACGGGAATCTTGGATCAAAGCGATTCATCCCCGTGCAAGAAGAACCCGTGGACATCTTCAACCGACAACCGCCATCACAAAAGCCGCTCATCGAGGAGTTAGTAAGCGAAGAGGAGTTGGGCTCGTCAGTTCAAACTCGAGCAGCTCGGATGATACATCATCAGAGGACGAGTCCAATTCTGACGGCGATTCCAAACACGACGACGACGACGACGAAGATAATAGTGACGAAGACGGGTCAAGCTTCCACGGAGCCAGTGTCTCGTCCTCGGGGGTAGTTCGGATGACAGCAGTGACGACTCTAGCGACGACAGCTCAAGTGACTCGAGTGATGAATCAGACTCGGAGCCAGTCAAAGCTCCAGACACTAGTCAGGTTCAACAAGAAAGTGCACCACTCCAGGGCCTCAGTCGCACGCAAAAGCGTAACGCACGACGGAGGAAACAGAAGGCTTCAAGTCGGCAGATGATGACCACACCAAGCTCGGTGGACGCAGAGCTACTTGCGCGGAAGGAGGCTCTTCTGGGGGCGTTGCAGGCGGATGTCACCAACGTCGAGAGTCAATCATCGGTGGTAGACGCTGAAGCCAAAGCCAACACGCCCATCAACGATCACAAGGCGGGGACATGTACGCCTGCGGAGACTTCCGCTCAACGACGAACTCGAGTGGACATGGGTGCCGGGAGACGAATGCTGTTTGGAGCTTTGGGACTCAAAAACCCCAAATCAAAGGCAGACGAAGAGCGCATCAAGCTGGGGCTCATGAAAGACGTTAAGCCACTTAGCAATGCCAGGATTACTGAAGTCATGGACGGCGATGCCAAGCAAGCTACTGATGGGGGTGCCGGCGCGGACGAATGGAAGTCAAAGATCACGTATCGGGCCGTCGAATGTTGTCACGAGGGCATGGTTCTGTCGGAACCTCCTTTCCCCTTTGTTCAGCGTTGGGATCCTCAACAGCAATACGGATCGATGCGGAAAAGGAAGAGGAAGTCTGAGGAGTTCGACGCTGATTACTACGGTCCAAGCCCATCCAGTGGAAGCAAGTCAACCACGCGAGACCCGTTCAAAGGTGAAGCCGAGGGCACAGCAGCACAGGCAGACGGCGACCTTGTCGAAACTGTTGGCAATGGGATCAATGGGCATGCAGAGGCCGAAGAGGCAGATTTGCCCGAGCTTCCAGAGGATCCAAGTACCTTGCCAGCCCTGGAAAAAGGTGCGGCCAAGAAGGGAATGGTCATCACATGGAAACAATGCACCATGTCAAAGGCAACGCAATGGCAGCCCGTCATCACATCTGTGACGGGAGAGGTCCTCTCTGACAGCGCCGAGTCCAGCATGGAAGTACGTCTCGCTTTCAGAGATCGCGAGTTCACGGAGAAGTTGTACGATGAAAAAGACGGGCCAGCGAATTTACGACAAGTTCGAGACGCCCGACTTCGAGGACGAAGACGAGGAAGAAGACGACGGACTCAGGACCGTGGCGTGGGAGGAGATGACGGATCCAAAGATTCTAGCAGCTACGTCGCCGTGGGTCGCGACGAAGGAAACAGAGGCATGAATTTCTCGGACTTTGTTGACAGCCTGGCCTGGGAGGGAAAAAGCATTGGCACTTGTACTGCCCCTAGATGTATTCATTATCACGGCGTTCAGGATTCGATACCACGATAGCATGTATAGTAAATCTGTAGCGATGAACAACTTCTGTCATGAGCAGACCAATGGGCGGGCCATTTGCCAACAAGCATGAAGCAAACATGCAACTGTCCCGTACTGATTGTCCCATTTGCCAGGGAAGCTACCACGGCACAAAAACACAGGGCCACAGTGATGAACAAGCCGTGTAATAAAGAGGGCGACAGAAGACTGGCTGCCCGTCATTCAGTTCACTTCACTTCAGTTGCGAGACGTGGGCGTAGAAGCATTGGTCACGAGAGCAGCTCTTTGATACTGCCTGGCAAGGTCTGCGGGGCGGACGAGTGGGTGGTCAAGATGCGTTATGCATGGCATGGTAGATCAGAGTCTGATCGGATCCATCGGCTCGCTGGCCGGGAACGTGGTCATGGGGCACGAGATGGATGGATGGATGGGGGTGATGGCATCACTTGGAATTTTGTTTGGCCGGATGGCAAAGTTTTGGCGGATGTCTGACCCATTTCAAGATTGATTGGCTTGTTTGCTGTCCTTGCCTGCAATCCTGCCGGCCGGGTATTTTTTTGTGCTGCGGAACTTTGCTTTCCATCCTTCTTTCATGGGATATGATGATATCCCGGGTCTTGACATTGTCTTCTTTCCAACCTTTTTTTTTTTTATTCCCCCGTATCTTCTCCCTCGCACAAGGCTCTCGCACAAGGCTCTTCGCACAAGGCTCTCGCACAAGGCTCTCGCACAAGGAAGATAATCTGCTTCGTTCTTCGGATAAACTTTTTTTCCCCACGCCGGCCATGGCCCCGCGACTGATGCCCTACACGGAGTCCTGGAATCGCCTGGTCTCACTGCTCCTCGGAATCCTCGTCCTCCTCTCATGGACACGATTTACTGTACGCGCGCAGACGAGCCAAGACCAGCCCCGGGCTCGCTCTCAGGAACCGCTGACGGCCCCGCCGGCAAGCCTGGGGTATTACGAGCAGGCGAGGGTCCGGGATACGCGCGACACGAGGGCGGGCGACGAGCGTTGCGGATGGCGCGTGCCGGCTGTGAAGGCGCAGGGGGTGAGGAGGACTCGGGGACCGTCTGGATCGTCGTGGTTTGTCTGGCGGGGGTGTTTGCGCTGGGATTGATGTGATTGCGGGGGCTTCGATGACGACGGTTTTTATAACACCAGGATGATGCTCTTATTTTGGGTACACGTCTATTTTGGGGGATTTGTCACGGACGGTGAAAAGGAATGTGGTGGACCGGATAATATGGGATGCGCTCGGGGCAAGTTTGGCGCTGGGAATTGGGTTCGTTGTGGAAATGAGTTGTAAGTTGATACCCGCCGCTGGTCGGCGGCACGCTCTCGTTCAAAGTAGCGATGGAATATACTATAACCCCTTTGATGACGCGAGAAACAACACTGTGCACGTGGTACACAAACGTGCCATGGGGGTGAACGATCCCGAGAGGTGCAAGGCAGGCTGTCGATGCGTGTAACATTTGATTTTTATCTTCTCATTCATCTTGGTCCGAAACCCAAACACCTTTGATTTCATGCTAGTGTAATAAGCTAGACCATGGAAGCCGTGCCCGTGTCCCAGAGGTTCATAGACATAAGACAAAAAAATAATTCTTCCTCATGTGCCGAAGAAATGCAAAAGTGCCCCGCCGACCATTGTCGATGACGACTTGTCGACGGGATAACTCAATATCACAGCTCCGCCATACCCAACCCCCAATTTTACAACCATGAGCGATGCGCTTATTTCTCCTTCTTCGCCTTGGCGCCCTTGACCTTTGCCGTGCCGCGCAGGGTCTTTTGTCGGTTCTTGCGCTGCTTGCCTGTTGGGAAGTGTTAGTGGAACCGCGTACAGGAAAAAAAAACCCCCAAAAAAGCCCGTGGCCACCACCTCCGGTAGGTAATGGTAATGAGAGAATGATTATCGCGGGGAGACATGGAACGTACGTTGCTGTCTGCTGGCACGTTCGGCCTTGGTGGCCATGCCAACACGGACCAGACGATAGATGGGCTCGAACTTCTTCATGGCCTCGGGGAGTCGTAGATTAGGGCGAAGCCGGTGGTCTTGCCGCCACCGAATTGGGTTCGCAGGCCGAAGACCTGGACCTGGTCCTTCTGGGCCTTGTACATGCCACCGAGCTTCTCGCGGAGCTCCTCCTTGGAGATGTTGGCACGGCTGGGGTGCAGGATATCGCTAAAGAAAGACATGTTAGTTTTGATGCCCTCGGTTAATATGGTTTCGGGCTGCCATCCTCGAGTTCGAAGAAAAGAAGGTCGGTATCATGAACGGCCTTGGGAAGATTGGTAAAGCAAGATTTCGTCCATGTTGTCGTGGGAGACGTTTTTGGGTTTTTTTTTTGAAGGGCTGAAGTGAGTACACCCCATCCACGATTGTCCATGTTGAATGTCGTTGAATGCCCGTTCCATCTTTGGTCCAATCGTCGAACCAAAGAGCCCATGTCGTTCGGATGAATGGAAAATCATCTACTTTCCTTGTTGCGTCGTCGACTAATCGATTCAAAGTAGGCGGGCCACAGCCATCGGACGTCATGATACGTTTGTCGACATCTTCTTCTCCAAAACATCGTGAATGCGGCGCCGGGGACGTTGAGGGGAGGGCAGTAACTCACACGACCATCTGCTTGCGGCCCAGCAGAGGGTTGCGGATGAACTTGCGAGTGCGCAGAGTAACGGGGCTGTCGTTGTCCGCCATGGTTGCGGTGTTGTGATGTTGTCTCTGTGGTGGTGACGGAGACGAGACTGGGCGGGTTGGCGTGATGCTTCAAATCCGTGGTGGACAGAGAGGGCTGACGGCGCGAAATCTGAACGTAGGGGCGAAAATTCCGACCCGTCCGTGTCGCTTAATTGGGTCCAACCCTAAGGTTTGTGTGCGATTCCTTTTTTGCGTGACTTATCCCGCCGGCTTCTTGTGTGCAAAAGTCACGTGCGATAGAAGGACTGTGGCGGCGAATCTTCGGAAAGGGCATTTCCCTTTTGGGGAGTCATGATAAGACTCCACAGGTAAAATAGTAAAGCTGAAAAAAAGTGTCACTGCCGGCCGAAGAAAAAAAAAAACACCACGTCATGTCTTCCATTCTCTGTGTATTGCGGGTTGCCGTCGGGTCACAATCATGGATCTCTCATGCCAACAGCAAGTGGATCGATTCTGCCACCAGTATTTTCAGCTGGAAACACACCTCGACTATCCCGATGCCAATTGTTTACAACTGGCACAGGTCCAAGATGAAATCTACAGTCGCATGTTCAGCAGGGACAAGGCAGAAGTTAGAGTTGGACCGCCTGACAGATATCGTGTAAAGACCCTCAAGGATCTGGTGCATCGCATTGAGTCTGCTATAAACGATTGGGATAAACATGTATGTCTGTTTGCGATGCACATCTGCTTCATGTCGTAAAGTCGGTCGTTCTGACCATCTCCGTAGGCCGTCTCTGATGATATCATGTCCACACTCTCCACACTCATGGCCGCCCCATTGCCATCGGAGGCAATGTCAGCGCGGACAAAATGTCTTGTAACATATCACATTTCCTTGCTGGACGTTTCATCGTCCTCCTCCGTGATTCATGAAGGGCCGCCGCGCCTCTGTGCCCAAGCATCACGCTTCTGGAAAACAGGAGTCTTATTGCCGCAGGCGGTACTACTGGCCTGCGAACTTGGGAAGCTGCATTGCACATGGGACAATACCTCTGCCAAAACCCATCTCTCGTGGCTGGAAAACACGTGTTGGAGCTCGGTGCAGGCACTGGATATCTCTCTATCTTGTGTGCCAAGCATTTACAAGCTGCCCACGCCATAGCTTCTGATGGATCAGACGACGTCATCAACAATCTTCCAGATAATCTGTACCTCAACGATCTGCAAGAAGCGCCCGGCGTCACTCCCATGAACATCAAATGGGGACATGCTCTGGTTGGAACTGAGGATAAGGAATGGAACGCGGGCAAGCCGGTCGACGTTGTTCTTGGCGCCGACATCACTTATGACGGACGAGTGATTCCTGCTTTGATCGCAACGCTCCTCGACCTCTTCAACCTGTATCCGAGTGTGCAGGTATACATATCCGCGACAGAACGTAACGCCGACACCTACCGAGCGTTTCTTGACGCAAGTAGACAAAGCAACTTGTTGGTGGAATCTCTCCAACACGAAGTTCCACGACGCAGCCAGCAAAATGGTCCGTTCTACAATGATGAGGTAGCTATCCAGTTGTGCCGCGTATCCAAAATATGACATGTCCGGCGTGTCATACATATGATAGCCAGCACGGACTGATTGAAACCGCCATCGACCGATTTAACAAGTTTGTTAAATGCTATTACCATGACGTCTGTGGTGTCAAGGGGATTTTGCTGTGGCGCCGATCATTCACTTGGCACGAACGAATGAAGCGACCCTGCAGGCGTCAACGCCCAAAGTGCGAGCCACCAGTTGAGAAAACGATGGCATCAAGTACATATCATCAGGGACCTGTTCAGGTAAGTACAGACACGGACACGGATGGTGCATATTTGTCGCTTTTACGTGGTAGACGGCAGCAATGAGGAAGACCGACCCATTGACCAACTATCAGCAGTCAGGGAGCATAGCGGTCGACAGGACAAGACTGACGGCACTGTGAGGCCAACCCGGAATCGGAGTCGAGAAGCTTGGAAGTACGGAAGCATTTTCCTTGTTAATTCTGCCCACAACGATGCCAGCCGGCAAGTCTCCTTGAATCGGTTACATGGAATCAGACGTGGTCAAAACTTGATCCGGTTGCTAGTCATGAGCAGCATCGTGGTCGACCTTGACGAATGTGCCGATTTTGAGATTAGGAACAGGGTATCCGGGCGTGGGGAAAGAATTGATCTCTTGCGGACAAGAGTCTCCGCCTGGATGGCACAACCGTACCGAGTACCGAGTAGTTAGTCAACATGACACCTGCTGGTGTGTGCATACACAGTCTTCAGGGGGCATAAGCTCCCAGTGCTAGCTTTTGTTGAGCTTGGTTCATATCAGGTACGGAGAAACATGCCCGCCCCAGCCAGATGTAGATCAGATCTACAACCCCAGCTAGCGATGGCCGTCCTGCCCTGGAAAGCTGCGTTCCAAACAAGCTTTTTGTGTTTCACCTCTTCATTCCAAGGTGTCGATCGACTCTCGCAAACACTTGCACCGTAGATAGGACTGCGAATCACATTAAACACATTTCTTCCACTGTTGCTCAACGTACCACGGGCTAACAGTTGAAATACGGGCCAAATCTCACCCGACTTGCCATTCGATGTCCGTTTCGTTCCCAACAAGCCTGAGCCAGCGACCCGTCACTTGGATTGCGCTAAAAATGGGCGAGCGACCCGTTTCGACGAAGACATGTGCGTCTCCATCGTATTCGATTATTAGCTGCAGACAGTTTGCGGAGGAGGCGGCCGCTGCATGGATGGACCTCAAAGAGCGGTCGGTGGATGGAGCCACTTTGCGACTTTGCGGGTTGATCGGGGTGGCATGCTGGCGCCAGCTGTTTGGGGTATACGGTTTGGCACGCTCCAGATGAATGCCAACCCAAAATTAAAGTTGGCTTGGCCGGTTGCAGACTGTGCAATTGACGATGGTCTGCCGATGGTCTGCCAAAACCGCGATACACAAGATAAAGGTTATTTTAATAATATTTCCTCGCCTACTTGCAAGGCCCAGTGCCGTATGCCATTTGCCTATTTGCAAATGTATCACGTGCAAGAGCAAATGCCATGGCTCAAGTCAGCCCGTTTCAATTCTTCTCTTTCCCTGGTCGAAGCAGCTCTGCTTCCCTGTTCCAGCCCCAGTTCTTTCTCCTGATCATGGCATCGTGGCGTGGGTGGCTATGGCGTGGGTGGCTGTCAGAAGAGCATTTCCAAGCGTCATGCTGTCGCCACCAAACAAGTAAAACTTTATTTGCGTATGGAGTCGGATTAAAGTCTGGTGATATTGTACGTCGACGTTCTCGGTACAGAAGAGCAAGTAGAGTACGGCCCATTACGGACTGTTCGCCTCTGCCCGCAAGCCCAAGGGCCAACGCAAGCCCAACGCAAGCCCAATTCCAACTGCCCCTACTCCGTATGTACAGTGTGTACTCTGTACTCCGTACGTCCGTACTCTGCACTCCGTATTACAACTGAAAGACAACCGTCCTCATTACGGCAAGCTTCAGCCCATGTCCCGCCCTTCCGAACAACACCTTGAACTGTCGTCCTAGCTTCTTTCCTTTTTCTACCATTTCATCCCCGCTCCTCTCGTCCCTTCTCGACATTCCATGAGTGAACTTGACTCACAATTTCATCAAAGAAAGCATTGGCTTTTCCAAAGCTTCTTCTATTTTCCCATCAACCCCCATCGACTTGATCACCACGGCAGCGAAACACAGTTGACTTCCTTAGCACACTTCACGCTACGAGTACATGGACCTGCCCAAATCGCCTTCTCTTACTTCTACGACGCGGAAGAATATCCTCATTGCCAACAGCCTATCTTGCGAAACTTGCAGGAACACGGCAATTCGACCTTGTCACCTGATGACCTAGTGGACCACTTCGTCGGCTTGTTAATACTAATAATATTAACCTCTACTACCAATCGTGGAGCTGCCTTTTCGCCCGAGGCCGCTCTGGTTGGCAACGGCTCAACCCAAGTGTGGGTTGCTGCAGCCGCAGCTGCATGTTGCATCGTCACAACGAAGGCCCGCCCATCGCGGCAGTTACTGCCCAACACCGCCAGTTCCATTTATCGGACTTGTAACTCCGTAGTAGGAGGTGACATCCATCGATATAATACAGCACTCCCATCACCTAGGAAGTTCCCTCGTTTTACCTGACTCAACTTGCCTGTGGTTCCATTACCATCATTCACAACGCCAACAGACATCATGACTTCCAACAAGTCTCACACATACAGCTCTGCTCTGCGAAAATACATGATCCTGCAGGAGCAACATGAAGTATTATCCAGTCATCTCGAACAGATTCGACATAGAAAGTCGTCCGTGACAAGTGCGTCCACTCGCTCGTCGAGTGCCTCGTCAACGTCCTCGTCGTCCCCGCGACGGCATGCACGTTCTGGCGATCGCAAAAGTGGCCGTGCTCGAGCTCGCTGTAGCGGATGGGATGCTGTCACCGCTGACCCTTTGGACACAATCTTGGACGAAGAAACGCTCCATGAAATATCCACTGAAGAGAATCGTTTATTTGATGTCAACGAGAGCATCAAAAGGGGACTCACAGAGCTGCTCAATTGCGACGTCGTTCGAGGCAACAACTCCATGCGCATGTGGGCACAAACACGCTTGATGGAGACTGAGAAGGAGCTTCGTTCTGGACGCCGGAGACGAAGCTCACCATGCTACGATTGAGCTTACATCGCGGTCATGTATCACAAGCTTTGTTTCCACACCGGTGTTGGAGTTTTGTTGTTCTAGATCCTCATCATGAATCATTCTCACGAGGGGGAATCCTGCTCTCGTCTCGGGAAACGGGCACGCATGGCGTCATTGGGGTACTAGGCTTGGGGATTTTTGGACTAAAAAGCGCTGTGGAGGATTGCAGATCGGAACCTATAATGCTCGGGCATTAAAAAAACCCATGACGGCGCTCTCATTATTACACGGCGCTCTCATTATTACACGGCGTTTTCGTTTCTGCCACATCTGTACACCACGACCGTGGAGCAGATGCTTCGAGCACATAAACTACGTGAACCTGGCATATTTAAAAATTGAATCATTCCCTAAATTGTGTTGGATCCCTTGTGACATGCCAGTGACATAATCAACCATGCCGATTACGGGTGCCAGAACTGGCCGTTCCACTCTGGCTTGGAGAAGCAGTTTTGATTTACTGTCTTATTATTATGCGGAGTAATCAGTCGCTTGAATAGGGCCCAGACGAGTTATCCGAAATCACAAGCTAGATGCGATGAGCTTCATTCCACATGATTGTGTGAACGGTGCCTATACATGGACACGCCGTCGCGACTTCTGCTTTTGGTGCCCTTTCCCCGTCGGAGCAAGAGATGAGCATTCAGATGTCCCTTCAAAATGATGTTCCTCTCCAGCTCGCCACTTGGCTTTGGACTACTCCTCTTCACGTGAACGTGAGTTTGCAAGTCTTGCTATAGTATCGGTTAAATGCCGGCACAACGTGTGGCGTCGCGTGGCTCAGCCTGCAGCTTTTCGAGGTTGACATATTAGAGAGCTGTCTAACTTGGATTTGGTGCGTCTTTTGCCTTCATCTTCTCATTTGTGTTCTTAGACGAATTTCTCGATGAGGTGGATCGCGTGGCAGCTACGGCAAGTTCGAGTGCCTTCCCACCCCCAATCAAGCCAAACTGCGTCGCCATGTCTGTTCTACTCGAAACCAGCCTGGGTGACATAGTCATCGACCTGCTGGTTGAGCACGCGCCCAAGCTCTGCGAAAAGTAGGTTCCTCACATGTCAATAAGCAAAGCAAAAGCTGACACGAGCGTTAGCTTTATCAAGCTTTGCAAGATCAAATACTACAACTTTTCTCCGATTCATTCTGTTCAAAAGAACTTTTCCTTTCAGACCGGTGATCCTCTCGGACCGCTCTCCAAACAGTCCGATGGTGGCTCCTCGATATGGGGCCACATCTCCGGCGAACCTTTGAAACGATCATTCCCAGCCTTCTTTCACCCGAAACTGAAGCATCTCGAGCGTGGCACAGTTAGCATGGCAACGGTGCCCTTGCCATCCGATCCAGATACTCGAATGGCCGCGTCCCAATTTATCATAACTCTTGGCGAGGATACCGATTTTTGGACGGCAAGGCAGCTATATTTGGAAAAGTTGTTGAAGGATTTGATGCTCTGGAGAAGATCAACGAAGCCATCCTTGACGATAAGGGCTATCCCTTGATCGATATACGGATAAAGCACACTGTCATTTTGGACGATCCTTACCCAGACCCTTCTGGTTTGAGGGAGCCAAGCTCAAGCCCGCCACCGACTTCGGAGCAGCTGAAAACAGTTCGAATAGCTGATGAGGCAGCCCTACATGAGGATGACGGCGTTGACGAGGCCGAGTTGGAACGTCGGAGACGCCAGACTGAGGCCAATGCGCAGGCTCTGACTCTGGAAATGATGGGAGATTTGCCATTCGCCGAGGTAAAACCACCCGAGAATGTGCTGTTTGTTTGCAAGCTGAATCCAGTGACCGGAGACGATGACCTGGAGCTTATTTTTGGACGATTCGGCAAAATACTTAGTTGTGAGGTGATCCGGGACCAGAAAACTGGCGACAGCCTACAATATGCATTTATCGAATACGAAGACAAGGCATCCTGTGAGGCGGCATATTTCAAAATGCAAGGGGTCCTCATTGATGACAGGAGAATTCATGTCGACTTCTCACAGTCGGTCAGTAAATTGAGTGATGTCTGGAGAAAGGATACCAATAGCAAGCGAAAGACGAATGCCTCTCGTGGAGGTTGGGGTGGCGTTCGTGAGCTGGAGAAGAGGAGACAGTATAGAGGCGAAGAAGACAGGCAAGCGAAAAGCAACTACGGATTGGTTTACGGCGAGGAAGAAATGAGAGGCCGTCACGCCAGAAGTGGAGTTGAAGGCCGACCAGATCGTGACCGGCCTCCGAGGAAGACAGTCAGGGTCGTGGAGCCGCGGATCGAAGTCGTAGTCCACGCAAACGACGGCATCGAGGCGGTGACGACAATCGTTTCAGAAGGGAAGAGGGTCGCCGTGAGCCCAGAAGACATGGCGATTACGCTGATGGGGATAGACACCGAGATCGACACCGGGCCGGAGACCACTATCGTGACAACTCGTATCGCGGCCGAAGATGATTGGCATCTGCAGAGTGGAAGACACTTTCCTATTCTTAAATGGCCATTTTCGACTCGCCCTGGGATCACGGGATGCTTTATTATCGCAATACTTTTTGCTGACTGCCGCCTCATTCCTGGTTAACAAGCATGATGGCTCTTACACCCCGGTACTTTCGAGCCTTGATCTCGCCATCCATCTAGGTCTTTGTCTCAGAACAGGACAGTGTTGCTTTTCCTCGACTTGAGTCGGCGACCCTTGTTTCTGAGTCGCTACCACTGTCGCACAATATGAAATTAGCTTTTCGGCTTGCAATGTGCCCACACGCGAGAGACAGGAAAGCCAAGCACATGAAGCCCTAAGTCTAAGGTATCATGTTGAGCAAATACTCTTTGACCGACAAAGTGGTCCAGCTCGGTAAATCTGGCAATTGGAAGGGCCAAAGATTGCCCGATACTCCAACAGAAAGACTCGCGCTTGAGTCGCTTTCCACTTCCGATGATTTACTTCCCGGCGCAGTGCGCCGAACGATGCATATATAGGAGCTAAATATAAACATTTGCATCTTCAAGTTGCAAAATTGGATTCATGACATCACCTGTCTACACGGTACCGAGTGGCAGCTCTGCCGTACCACGACATTGACATCCAAACAAGTACTTTGACGGTTTGCCCACGGCAAGTGGCGTCCCCTCATGTGAGGTCGAGGAGGCTTGACACGGCGGTGAAGAAGCTTTGGCGAGACTCCAGTGATTGTACTGAGACAAACGTGCTCGGTAGTCACTCAATCATGAAACTCACAGCACTGTGCATCAGCCTTATGTTGCGCCTGACGCTACGACGCCTGCTCATTCAGCTGTGACCTTTGAATGTACTTGGAGAAAGTTCTGGAACGTCGGTCGAGCATGCCGCTACGCTGTATGCCTTCAGCAGAACCAACGGGCGTTGCCCGATGATCCAAGACCCCAGGCTGTGGCTGCTTGTCACGCTTCTGAATCCGGATACTACTAGCGACTTTGACAAGCATCGGGAGAAGCTTTTCGCATGGCAGACCTGGTCTTGTGTAACGAGGGCTTGAGGTGCAAAGTTTGACGACAGGAGAGGGGCCTACACGATGTTGATGCAGGACCAGTCGGCAATTACATGTGTAGCCTATGAGCACACCGTCGTATCCATGCACACATGCAGAAGATGGATGGTTAACAAGGTGTGTCGGAATTCAGTTAACCGAGACCAGAATGGCGGTGACTTTGTTCTCACCTGAAGCGCTGTGCTCGATGCATTTTGATTAACTAATGCGTATAGTCGAGGGCAATAGTAGACTCCATTCTTCGCTCTTGCCCGCTAAGTGGCTGAAGGGAGACAGACAAGCTCACTGCCCATCTTTCCGATGCTATGAAGTCTTACTCCGAGATCCGAGTGGTGCCCTCAAGCGGCCAGGAACAGTACGGCTTTATTCAGGTTCGTTCAGGTTCACACACGTTGCTCGTCATTCACCGGGATCCAAACGGACTACTCCGCTGCCTGCCAGAATACCCACGCATGTGGCGTTGTGCCCCCTGGAGTCTTGTGCGAGGATCATATCGGCCCTGCTTCATCACCCATAGCTCTACATCGCTTGATGACGCTTGCAATCCCATTTGTGCTCTAAAAAGTTGGGCCTCTCAATGAGAATGAGCAAGCAAAACATGTGCGAAGAGCACCTATCACGGGAACTCGCCGTGTCTGTCTACCAGGCGTGGAGGCCTTGAAGCATGGGCAAGGTAGTAAGAAGGGTATTCCCTGACTTGCTCTTCATGTACCGAGTGTTAATCAAAAATCGCTTTTTACAGTGTTTGCTTGAAAAGACCCGCGCTGTTTCTGAAACCCGGCTAGCTTCCCGCGTCTCGCGTCCCGCAAGATATTTTTGCATGCGCTGCATTGTGCATTGGTCCAATGTCCGGGTTGCATCCAGCCACATTCAGACGTCTGATCGCCCCGGGCGCTGAAACAAGGCTACCGTATCGATATGCTGGGGTTCAGTTCAATCGATGACTCTGTGTGCCCATGTTCTTCTGTGCAGGAGCATGGTCTACACGTGTTCAACTGGCGGCGGCGATGTGGTAGCAGCCCATGTGGTTCAGGGTACTGAAGACGAGAACAAACGAAATCAAGACATGGCCTTTTTCCATCTTGACCGCACAACAAGCGGATATTTACCAACGATGAGGCACGGGGTCGCCGATGTCTTTACTTTCAAATCCCAGGCTTACCAAATCCACATTACACTCTACCTATCGCCTTTTGCCTAAGCCACCTGTTACACTGAAAAGTAGAATATGTTGAACAACAAAGAGCTTCTAGGTTACTTATTGCCGAGAACAGGAAGGAGCGCGGGCATATTTCAAGGCGTCGACATGTAAAAAAAGAAAAAGAAAAAGAGAGAGAGAGAAAAGTAAAGGGGGGCGATATGAAAGCTGTGGGCAAGATGACGTGGTGTAGCCAGAAAGGCGACCAGCGTTTCTCAGCGGGCCCTCATCATCATCATCTATCGCCAGCGGAGCGGAGAACGGTTGACAGACAACGACACCGCTATGAGGCGGGCGTGACTTTCGTTACCGGAGCCCGACTGAGTCCTCACGGCAACCAACCCATCTTGGTCGTGGAGACCCCGACGATCGAGGCATTGTCGAGTGCCCTACCACCCAGTGCAGACTTCAACCCAACTTGGTCACAACATGCCCTGAAGAAATACATGATATGAGCTGTACAACCTTTTTTTCTTGGGTGATATCGGCAAAGCATAATAGGGATACCCGCGGAAACCATTTGATGCACAATATACATGACAGAGTAGACAGCAAGTGTCTCGCAAGCAGGGGAGAGCTCGGTCTTGCTAGCCTGATCGAGTACTACCATGACGTTCAAAAACCAAGCGACGGCAAAAAAGAGCAACGCTGCGTGAAAGTCTAGCAAGTTTCTACTGGAGCGAGAGCAAACAGAGATGATCCGCTGAATCGGAATCTTTCTCTTGCTGACACAGCTTGTGTTGCCTCAGAGCCCCGTCAAGAGCAATATGAGACTAGGTTCCTCTGCAATGAGGATTGGCTTGCTCTGTAGGTATGACATTTCCGATCTGTTGAGCCTTGGGCTAGATCTTGCCCACGCCTTGCTCACAGAATCCGTGCATTTGGCGTTTGGTTCTCTACCGGCCGAGTGGGAATGTACCGGACCACCTTGCAGTATGCTCCATAAGACAGAGACCCCTTGCTGCATGCAACCGTTGGGCTGGTAATGAAGAAACCAGACAAAAGTAAAGGGAAGAGATTGTCCCCACCCGGAGACACCGCGGCGAACAGACCATGTACTATCGCGCTGCAGACTACGCGAGCTCGATACAGACGGGCAGGGGACCGTGGGTTAGGGGATGCGCCATACTGTCATGGCTCATGGCAGCCAGCTAGTGACATCGGGATATGGGCGAGTTGATGTCTGCTGTGTTTCGTTAAAGGGCCGGTCCGTGGTTATCCAGCATTGTCGCAAACATAACATGGGCATGACCAGGGCTGGAAAGGAGTTGTGCAATCGTGTGGAAATCCATTCGATGTATTGGGCATGATCCATCGGTCACAAACAACCTCTCATCAGACTCAGTGTGTTTTCAGGACCTGTCAAGTGTCGTACGGCCGACGTATAACAGCATGCCATAGTTGCAGCACCCCAAGCTACCTGGACACTCCTTTTCCCATTTCTCAAGCAATACTTCGGCTATTTTTTCTTCTCCATGACTGCCAGAGGACGGCGTGGGTGACCCTGTTTCGTCCAGATAATTTAAAGACTCCAGCTTCCCGGTTGATCCCGGTGCATTTTCTCAGTTCTCCCAGTCCTTGTGGCCTGCCAATAGCCATCGATCCCACCGTCGTTCACAGCACAGTCGTCACATTGGCATACAAACAGAAGCTCCTTTTTCGTTTCTGTGTATCCATCAGACCATTCGCGGGCCGGAAACTTCGTTGGCTGCGACGAACACTTTGTATGTGTTACATGAACGTAGCAGGGTGGTCGACATAGAGACGAATCATCGACGAACTCTCCAGCCTTGCTACAAACGCGGACTTGCCGACCGTGTACGGTTTCATTGTGTCAGAGCTCTGACTCGAGGCTGCGTCTGCCTCAACAGATCATGGTCAGCTCCTACAAACTCTCCAACGAGGTCAGGGGATATAATTTGCCTCCTGTTCAGCAAAGGTCTCCCTACATTGACCAAAGCATCAAACTCTGCGGCTTCTCGCAAGACACTCGAGGCACCAACACCATGTCAGACATTGAAAGAATGGACGATGCAGGATCCCAGCGGAAGCGCATTGCTGTGGCTGTGAGTAATGAAACCAGCCAACTTGACTTACACAACGGGGATAAAGAGGATATAGTAGGCTGACCCGTGAGTCAACAGTGCGGGCGCTGTCGCCAGAGAAAGATACGATGCAGCGGCGACAACGGCATGGGCGAGGCTTGCACAAACTGCAAGAATGCCGGAGCTGATCCGTGCCAGTTCCTGAGAGTATGTGATGCCGTCTCAGTGGCGAAACCTGAACACGAAACTGACATGACATGACACGATAGGTCTCATCACAAGAAGTTCAAGGGGTTCGGCCGACCAACTACAACTACAATGCAGCCCTGTCACGAAAACTAGCAAATCGTCACTCTGCAACTTCTCCGACGCTGTCGAGTTCTTCACCTTATGCCCAAACCATAATGGCGACGATGGGACATGACGACGCAGCGGATCAACATCAGATGTCTTACGGATGTGTGCAGAAACATTACGACCAGGTTCATGGATGGGCCCAGGGGTATGGTGGCGACCACTGTGTGGACTACGCATCGTCCCAATCTACCCTGCCGATGAATGAGCAGCATCTATACATGATGGGTTCCTACCGTTCGGGGCATCCGATGGTGGTGAGGAGCAACAACGTTGTCTACGTGGACGCGGACGCTCCATATGGCTACGGCAATGGAGGCACTGCCGCCAGTCTAGATACTCGATCAACCACTGTACCGGACCCATCACACTCTTTCCAACATGGCATGTCCTGCTACCCAAACCCTTCTGTGGACCACTCGGGGCGAATAATGCCAATTTCATCGGACAGATCCCGGTCTGGCTCCTCACATGCAGGGGATTGACTGATCGCCGAGCCTCGCATTTGCCACCTGGGGTAGACGGTGGGAACATGGTGGATGTGAGTGTGAATGGAAACTATCATGGCTATGACAGCGGTACTTGTAACAGTAGCTCAATGGATCGCAACGGCGGCATCTACACTACCACACCACCGGACGAGCTACTTGCACATGGCGGCTCGTTGCGAAGTTCAATTCCAGACTACGCCTACCGCTACACAGATACCACGTCGGAGCGTGGCGACCCAACAGGCGAAAGCATGATGCCCATGGAAGAAGCTCAGTACTTTTCTCAAAGCCGCGGCTGCTATGTCGGCGGAAACGGCTTGGGAGCGGCAAACAATGGCGCCAGTGACGGCCGGGGCACGTCTCTGGCCGGACTGCATGGATGAACAGGGACTTTTAATAGGAAGAGGATCCAAGATGGTACGGGAGAGATGGTATTCTTGGATCCTTCAAGTGTGTTCTGCATTGATTACCATTTACACTTTTCTGTCTTGGGATTGAGTGTTGGGAGGCATCGTTCATTCGGTCGGATTGAACCCAGTTGGAGGCAACTGAGGACAGAAATGCCTAGAGAGCCGCGTGCACACGGCAAGCGGGGATGTGTGTTTTTCTTCGACCATGAGAGCACCTCGCCTGGCACTTGGGATCACGCCGCAAAGGGTCGAATCCTTGCCGGCACGTCGTCAACCTGGCCGGCTCAGGGGTGGGGGTGAGGTGAGTCTTGATTTGCCCGAAATTGGTAATCTGGAGTAACTGACAGTGGAAGGAAGCAGTTGTTCCTGAGTTCTCGCGCTGCGAGCAATATGACCAAGACGCTGGTCGTCACGAGGAGCTGAACGGGAGACGGCAGCATAGGCAAGCAAGCTACTCGGAGCCAGCGGCCGGGCATGGACACGATGCAGCACTGGGCTGCGAGATGCATCTGGTATTGGTGGCATTAGATGAGGGGAGGATCAGACAAGTCACAGGAGAAGCCTCGAGGGATGCAGTATTGACAATATAGATGTCTAGATTTCGAAGTCACTCGGCCCTCTAGGGAAAGCCGTACGTAGACAACTCTCAAGGCGCTGTGCGGATTTCACAAACAACTTGTTGCTGCGTGGTGACGGTTGGCGGGGTAAGTGCCCAGCAAGGTACAAGGCAGTACAAGGCGGTACGAGGCGGTACGAGGCGGTACGAGGCGGTACGAGGCGGTACAAGGCGTACAAGGCCAGATGTCACCGTCACCCCACTTGCTTGCTTCTTCGTGTTTTCTAGTTTCCAGTTTCTAGTCTGCTTGTCCGGGAGTAACCTGGCTTCTTCCATATCATTTATCAATTCCGGACTTTTCGTGTCTTCCTTTCTTCTCTACCACACTGCTGTTTTGTTCTTGGCACCGAGCACATTGTCTCTTTGATGAAGCGTAGTACGTACCCTCCTCCCTCATCATCATCGCCCCGGGCCAGTCTACCACAGTCACCATGCAAGCCCCCTCTTCCGCCTCCAATGCGGCGTGAATTCGTACGAATGGGGAAAAAGGGAGACAGCTCTGCGGCAGCGAGGTTTGCGGCAGCTACCCCTAGGGAAGGACTGAGCATTGAGGCGGAGAAACCGTATGCCGAGGTATGTGCGCCAGGCCCGTGTTTGCTTGCTTGTACAAAAACCAAAAAAGAAAAAAAAAGAAAAAAAAGTGTCAAATCTGCTGACGATTTGTTGCCATGTGCTGCTAGCTCTGGATGGGCACACACCCGTCAAATCCTTCCAAAGACGTCAAAACCGGCCGGACCCTTCTCGATCTCTGTTCGGAAAACCAGGCCCTACTCTCACCCTCGGTATCGTCCAAGTACGGCGCCAGGCTCCCTTTCTCTTCAAAGTCCTGTCCATCAACAAGGCACTTTCGATCCAGGCGCACCCCAACAAGAAACTGGCCGAGCAGCTGCACGCGCGAGATGCCAAGAACTACCCCGATGATAACCACAAGCCGGAAATGGCAATTGCCATTACGCCGTTTGAGGGACTCTGTGGGTTTCGACCACTGGCGGAGATCAGTCACTTTCTCGACCACATTCCTTCGCTGAGAGGGCTGGTCGGCGAAGAAGTAGCCAAGGAATTCATCGACACGGTGAGGAAGCGGGATGGAGATGACGAGGCCAACAAGAGGGCGCTGAAGAAGGCGTTTGGGGCGCTGATGTCGTCTCCGGCGGAGGACGTGAGCAAGTCGCTTCCCAAATTGGTCGAGCAGGCGAAAGCGGAGGGCGCGCAGTTCGCTGCCGGAGGAGTTGCCTCCACTTCAGGGGAAATTCTTTCGGAGCTCATGACGCGCCTACACGGCCAGTTCGGGGAGGACATTGGCATCTTTGTCCTCTTCTTCCTGAACTTTGTGTCGCTGCAGCCCGGGAGGCCTTGTTCCTCGTGGCGGACGACATCCACGCCTACGTTTCCGGTGACATTGTCGAGTGCATGGCTGCTTCCGACAATGTCGTCCGCGCGGGACTCACGCCAAAGTTCAAGGATGTGCCTACCCTTGTGGACATGCTCACGTACAACTACGCGCCCATTGACGAGCAAAAGATGCGCCCCACGGACTATCCGTACGCGACGCTCAACCGCACGGCGTACAGCTCCGGCTCTGCAGTGGTGTTGTACGACCCGCCCATTGACGAGTTCAGCGTGGTGAGAAGTGTGCTCAAGGGCCCAGGGGCCAAGGCCACGTTTGAGCCGGTGGAGGGACCGAGCATCGTCTTGTGCACGAACGGAAAGGGCAAGATTAGCGTGGGCCCGACGGTGATGGATGTCGAGGAGGGATACGTCTTCTTTGCGGGATCCAGGGCCAAGGTGGTTTTGGAGGCCGAGGGGGCGGACGAGGATGAGTTTGTCACGTTCAAGGCTTTCTGCGAGGTGGAAGGGAGGGAGTAGTAAGGAGAAGGCTGTGATGGTGATGGTGATGGTGACGCGTGCATCGAGGGTGAAGCGAGGGGATTTGAGCTACAGAGTACATAACTTGACCCGAAACATGATTTAATACATGAATGCACTGACGAAGGTCCTCCGTATTACATGTAGACGCAAGATGGTGGGTGCCCCGCGCGTGCTCCGGCGGGCGAATAATAATAAGGTTACCAGACATGCATCTGCACTTGCACTGCACCACTTGCACTCGCATTTTCTGACACGCTCCCTCGTGCGCCTCTTTTCCACTTCTTGGGCCTTGTAGTAGTACCAATAATTAGGCGGATAATAATGGTTGTATTCCGCAAGACTGTTCTCTAGCTAAGCCCTATATAATTATAGTTAACTATTACCTAAGCTATTCTCTACCTTAATAGGCTAGCCTAATTTAAGATAGTATTAACTATAATACTAAGAATAATAAGATTCTTCTAAAACACTATAAGCTATTCTCCCTCTTAATTATTATTCTCTATTCCCTAATAATTCTATATCTCCTTCCCTAGATCCTAATTAGCTATATCCTATATATTTAGTCTTAGAGGTTATAATCTTTCCTAGTGTAAGATATATACCTTTAGATTATTAATATAAATCTTTTAAATTAGCCCTCCTCCTAAAGGTTTAATCTTATATAATACTAATAATAACTTTCTCTTTACTATTAAAAGCTTTCCCTAGGTCTTATAGAACTTCCCCTTTAGCTTATTCTCCTTATTAATTTTCTCTTATACTATATTACCCTCTTTATACTATTATAGTAGCTTAGAGAATTCCTCCTTATTATTCACTTTTTAAGTTTAAACTAATTCCCTTCTTTTCTCCCTTAGATTAAAGTGCTATAAGTTTATCTCTTAGACTAGAATAGGATTATTTTTAAATCCTAATAAGTCTATCTCCTCTAGATTATTACTAACTCCTATATGTTTAGTAAATAAGTTAAATCCTAATATTAATATAGCTAGAGTTATCCCTATACTTAATATAAACTAATTATTTAGAATAACTATAATACTTAGAATTACCTAGTTTTATAAATTAAGTAATACTCTATCTTTTTACTACTTACTTTATTAATTATTATTTTACTAGTTAGATATTTTGCTTAGTAAGTCTAGTAAAAGATAGGTAAGAGATAAGTCTAAAAGTAACTATTATACTATGTTTTCCTATGGTTAATTTAAAGTTTAGATTCTTAAAGTAAGATCTATTATTATAGTAAATTTCTCTTAGCTAACTAAAAATAAAGCTCTAGTTTTTATCCTATATCTAAGTAACTAAATCTCTAGTAGCTTTATTATAGGATTAACCTAATATAAACCTTATTATATAATCTATAGTAATTAGTATATATAAGTCTCTATTTTAAGCCTTAGGAGTAATAGGCCTAAGATAATCTATTATAACTAATAACTATAGTTCTAATACTATAATGGTTTTTAGAGCTAATCTTAGTAACCTTATCCTAGTTTACTAATAGATAAGATAGGATTAATAATAAGACTTAATATCCTTCGCTCTATCTAGCTAGAAATACATCCTATAAAGCTTTTATATTATAATAGTTAGACTAAAATACCCTATAGTATTATAAGCTTGTTAAAGTTTTAGCAAAACCTCCTTAGAGATTATATATTTTACTAAGGATTTATTAAGTTTTAAGTAATAAAGTTTTTAGTCTATAATTTAATATTTTAGAGCTTAATATTAGACTAGTTTTTGTTATTTAGTTAGGATAGTATAGTAACTATAAATAATTAAAGTTAGAATCTCCCTATATTATTTAGAGTTTAACTATTCCTAAAGCTTAGTTCTTATTATCTCTAAAGTTTTATTATCTAATTTTTCTCCTTCTAGTATAATTATTATATTTATTAAAATCATTACTAGTTAATCTTTTATAGCTAGTAACATATTAACACTTATTCTTCTCTTTACTTTATATAGGTTAGATCTAAGTTCCTCTAGTAGTTATAATATCCTATTAGCTATCTTTATAATTTTTATTATATTAGGGCAGTATATATATTCCACATTTAACTCTTATAGAATATTTACCTATTAAGCGACCTTCCTATAAACCTTAGAGAGGTTTGCTATTAAGTTAATAATCCCCTTATAATCTATATATACCTTTAATAGATAAGGTAAACTATTAACTAGCTATTGCGTCTCTTTTAGTTTAATAATAATAGCTAATATTTCTTTCTCTAGCATTATATAGTGTCTTTCTATATCCCCTAATCTATATAATATCTATATAATAACCTAAACCTTTATAAAATTTAAGTTTATAGCGCTTATACTAGGTTTTATATTCTCTAGCTAGAATAAAACTCCTCTAGTACCTATATCTAAAGTATTTATTACTAAATAAAACTAAGTCCCTAGCTAGGCCTAAAAGTAGTATTTACCTAAATACTATAGTAAATCTAAAGTAAGGTATTTTAAGCTTCTAGTGTTTATTTAGGCTTCTCCCTTAGAACTTTTACCCTCTAGACTAATAGCTTCCTAGATTTTATAACCTTCTAAACCTCTTAGAAGAAGACTTTCTTAATAGTTAATACTAAATCTAATTTACTAGGGATAAACTTTCTTAAAAGGGCATTAGATAAATTAAAACTAAGATTTTGTTCTAGGTTTTTAGTAGCCGCTATTTAAAGTGTTTTACTAGGCTAGCAAACCTTTTATAATGTTTTTACGCTAGATAGATTTTCCTATCCTCTATAGAATACCTAATATAGTTAACCTTTAACATAAAGAGAATTATTTTATATTTACTTAGTTTAATTAGTGCCTAAGCAATCCTTAGGAAGTAGTGTGTCTATAAGAAGTTAAAATAATCCTCTTATGTCTTAGAACCTAGGTAATAGTTATTTATATAAATAGAAAATAATGTCTTAATGTCTTCTATATATCCTAATATTAATTTACTCTTTATTCTATCTTTAAAGAATAAATAACTAAAGGTTATATCTCTAAATCTAGTGTATATTCCTAGTGATCTAGTTAATCCTTAGGCTATATTATTATAGTAGTATATTCTATTTAGCCCTAAGAAAGCTATCTTAGGTTTATTAGGCAGGTAAATCCTAATTACCTAAAATCTATTTAAAGTATTTGCCTAAGAGACTATAGTTAACCTTCTATAATAAATAGAATCTAAATTAGCCTTTAAATTATAGTAAGGGTAAGCTAATTTAACTATCTTACTATTTATATTATAGTAATTATAAACCACTTAAAAACTTAGTAGCTTTAGGGTAAATATAGTTAAGGCTACTTATTCTAATTCTCCCTAGTAAATAATACTTACTTTCTCTATAGCTAGGAATACCTTCTTTAAAAACTCGTAATATATCCTAAGTAATAATATTACTTCCTCTTCCTAGGTTACGTGTCTAGAACTAGGGGATATAATATTATAAAAGGTTAGTTATATAAATATCCTTAAGTTTCTTAATAAAACAATCTTTATATATATAGTATAGCCTTATAATTATTATCTATTATTTTATAGTCCCTGCATAGTCTCTAAGTTAGATATTAAACTAATTAAACTAAGAAATAATAGTTTTAGATAGTAAGTCTAATAATAGCTAATTTATATGTAAATTTTAGAATCTTAAGGGGTACCCCTTAATTTCTAATTTCCTTATATAAATCCCTAATTTCACTAGACTTACACTATCCTATATAGCTTTCTTCCTATCTATATTATAAACTAGCGCATAACCTACCTAATTTAAATATAACACTAAGTCTATACTATAGTCCCTGCTATCTCTGGTTTCTCTAGCTAATTCTTTAATTTAAGTATTTATATAGTAATTTCTTATTTTTAAGGGGAGGCCTTAGATTTCTTATTTCCTATATAAATTAGCTATTAGTTATATCTAAAGGTATATACTTAAGAATACTATCCCTTTCTTATAACTAACTCCTATAGATAATACTATCCCTTTTTACTAAGTCTTATAAACCTAGTAAATACTATTTCCTATTCTTAGTTTCTCTAGGTAAACCTTAGATTAGTGTATTTATATAGTGCTTTTCCTTTTCTAAGGGGTAAACCTTAATTTCTAATTTTCCTATATAAATTAGGTTACTATTATGTCCTAATATATTCACCTCTAGATCTTATTCTCTTAAAATATCTAAGTCTAACGCATTATATATCCTATCCTAGCTTCTTAAACTAAGACTTAATTTTTAATATTTATATAGTAATTCTTACTTAGTAAGGGGTACCCTTAATTTTTAATTTTCCTATATAAATTAAGACCTTATTATATCTAGAGTTATTTATCTTAAGTTTCTCCTAGTATATTATAGCACTATACCTACTATTTAGAATATTAAATAAGTTAAGATTATTTTCTTTATCCTAATCCTATTCTTCCTCTATATCTTTTCTTATATATTTCCTATATCTTCCTTTTTTATCCCCTTCTTATCTAAGTCTTTTAAATTATCTCCTATTAAGTTATCCTAGGGTAATTCTAATTCCTTACCACTCTATATATTCTCTAGATCTTACCTAGAATAATTATAGTTTATTCTTAGGGTTAATTCCTTTACTATAATGCCTTATAGCGTTTAATCTAACTTTAAGTAATTATTTAGTAGGTTAATATAGGTTTTAGTTAATTAACGCTAATATAGTAAGAGTTAAATAATTTTATTTCTATCTTAGGGTTTAACTTAATAGTTATCCTATCTATAATAATATTCTATAGTGGTTTCTAAATAACTATAGTAATAGACTTTAATTTAGGTTTATAAGTAAGAACTTACTTATTAGTTATTTTCGCTATATTATCTAGGTCTAAACTATATAAACTATATGTCTCTAGCCTAATTTTATTTATAATAATATTATTCTTCCTATTAATATCCCCTTAGTTTTCCTATCTTCCTAATATACTCTTTATTCTAGCTTTATTCTCTAAGTATTCTCTACTAGTGTTTCCTTAAAGCTTATTATTCTAATCTTATCTAGCTATAGTAAATTAGGAATATATAAATAATTACTAGCTTTATTATTTATAATACTTAGTTTTTAACTTTTAGTTCCTAACTTCCTTAATAATCTAGCTATTTATTTCTCTTAGGATTTATTTAACCTTCTCTAGGATTTCCTAATTATCTTTTATAAACTCTAGGATCTTATCTAGTTATATTCTCTATAGTAGCTAAGCTTATATATTAGATCTCTAAAATAAGTCTAGGTAAGGATATATTAGTAAAGTTTAAGTTTTCTCTTTTATACTAGTAATTATAATCTTCTTTTATCTATAATATTTAATAGTATTTACTCTTTATAGCTAAACCTTTCCTAATAAAATATTCTAATTCTAAGCTAGTATAACATAGCATTTTAATAATACTAGGATTCCACTTACTATAATCTAGAGGTAAGTATAGTAAGTAATTTGCTAATTTATATTATTTACTATTTAAATAGATTTTCTTTCTTATAGTTAAACTAAGGGAGTCTATATCTCTTTAGGTAGCTCTTACTTACTAATTCTATGCTTAAGCTACTATTAAGTAAAGCTAAGTTATATTAGATACCTTTAATATAGGATATAATATATCCTAAGGTTATTAGGACCTTACTATCTAGTTAAGTAATATTATTTTATATAATTACTATATTAGTTAAACCTAAAGATTTATAAACTAGTATATCTAGGTATATTACTTCTTTATATAGTTCTATAAGATAAGAAACTATAGACTTTACTATATTACTTTTTATCTTTTAATAATATTATATTAAGTAGCTTAGTTATTATTAGATAATTAAGGCTATCTAAAGAAGCTATAAAACACTAATAAAGACTATAGTTTCACTTAAATATTTCCCTAGGTTAAATAGTAAGACTTTATATTCCTTAGTAACTTAGATATTCTCTAGGGCTAATCTTTAATAGGGTTATAGGTTTAAAGTTATATTACTTATTTTAACCTCTCTTAGTATAGTAAGAATAGTAGGTTCCTAGGGATCTTCCTTAGTCTTCTTTAAATATAGATATAATATAGGAAGTAGTCTTTAGAACTCCTTAGAAGATATTTCTTAGAGTAGTTAATGTGTACTTAGACTAGGATTATTCCCTTCCTAGAGAGTTTTATCTAATTTAAGAATTTCCTTAATCTATTACTATAGTAGTTTACCTAAAGTATTCTTAGGCTTAGTATTTAATTTAATAATTCTCTTAGCTAGTTCTTAAGTTATTACTAGTTTATTTACCTTCTCTTTTCCCTTTAGTAGTGTAGTAGTATTTACCTAACTTATCTTATTCTCCTCCTAGATATAGCTTAGGGATTTATAGTTTAGGAGTAATACTATAAATAATTAAAGTTCTAAATTTAGGATATATCCTTAGGGTAGGATTAGTTAATCTATATTTATAGTACTAATATAGTTTAATTAGTTTAAGTTATCTAATTCCCTTTAATAATCTCTCTTTATTTATAACCCTTTATAAGCCTACTAGTCTTAGTATCTCTTAAAGTCTTTAAATAAGCACTTATCTTTCTTTATATAATTATAACCTATATATCCCTATTTACTACATAAGAAACACTAGAAAAAGTCTAGGTCTCTCTAAGGTCTATCCTAAGGGAAGTTATTAATATTATTCCCTATAAATCTTCTAGGAGATTAAGATCTATTATTTAAATTATATTTTAATTAATTATACTATCTAGCTATCTATTATATATTTCTAATAGCTTAAGCTTAAAATACTTCTAGTTATCTTACTAATTTTACTATTTAGTTAGAAGTATATTTCTCTCTTTTTATTATTCCTCTATCTTTTTCTAGAGAGAACCTATACTTACTATTAAAACTTTATCTTTAGATAGTTATATTATCTTTTTAGAAGTAAATAAATAATAGTTATATAGGATAAGTTTTAAGTTAGATATTATTAAATCCTTTAAAGCTATACTATCTATCTATTTACTTAAAGTAAATAGATAATTTAATACTCTTTCTTATAGTTAAGCGTTTACTTTACTATTTACTATATAGGTAATAAAGTTTATAAAGAGAACTTATTATATATTAGATTTTATCTTAAAGGCTAGATATTTAGCTTACTAGATATAAGCATTTAATATCTTACCTAGTTCTTATATAAAACTAAATACCTCTTACTATATAGAAATTTTAATAAATAAGTCTAGATTTTTAAACTTAGTTAGTGTTACGTGCTGGTTATACACGATAGGGAGTCAAATCCGTCAGAGGGGCTAACGGATCTAACAAGTCGTAATTTATACTAAGTTTACTTATGAAAGCTACTATTAGGGGTAGTGTATAATGTAAGAAGTAAGTTAAATTCTACTATTAATATCTAAACCTAGTCTTTTATTAGCCTCCTTTATTCCGCTATATAATAAGTGCTAGGCGCGCCTTAAAAGACAACTATCCTAGTTATAGGTAGCTAAAACATAACTAGATTTATCCTCTATCTAGCTAAGCAAATTAAAAATCATCTAATTACTTAGGTTATATAAAGAAAAACGCATTTAGCGTGTCCACTACTACATTTGCGGTTACTATTACGTAAAATTACTTAATTTTATGATTCCTTCTAGTAATATATATCCTTAATTATGCTAATAGAATCATTATGTTAAATAATGATTCCTCTATATTCTTTTCTCTAGTAAGTTATTAAATCCTACTATCTAACTACCCTTTCTAATGTTATTCTAGTCTAATTCTAAATTCCTACCTTATTACCTAATAAAATTTAATTCCTTTTTTAAAGTCTAAATTTATCCCCTTAGTCTAGTAATCTAGCAAATTTGTCTTCCTCCTTAGTCTATGGTTTTGTTACCTTAATAACTAGCACTTATGTTATTAGTAACGCTATTTGTCTCTTAGTTCTTACTATTTTTATCTATTTTCCTAATAATACTAGTGTATTTAGCATAGCTTATTAAGAAACTATCTAAGCTACCTTTGTATTTAGACTAGACTTTCTAGGTAACTTAGGCCTCTTACTTAGCGTTACTAGTAAGTCTATTTTATCTTATAGATACTTTTTGCCTATTTTTAGTGTTCCCTAGCGTGATTTGCCTTATTACTTACTAGTTTTACCTAAGCCTAGTGTTACTAGGACTAGAGTTATAGGAACTAGTGTTACCTATAGCTATGCCTATAGCTCTAGGGATTTTACTACTAGAATTAGCCTTACTAGGGCTAATCTTATTTTCTTTATATTCTCTTTTAGTCCTTTTTAATCTTTTATAAGACTTTTAATAGTTACTGCTTAGGCTTATACCTCCTTTAGTACCCCTATTATAGTAGTTACTAAATCTATAATCTTCTTCTTATATTTATCCTTTCTAATTATATCCTATTTTAATATATTAAGTTACTTATTAAATTTAATTAATATCCTGCCTAACTTAAGGTTTGTGAGTCTCTCTTTTTAGGCTTTTAATATCTTAGATATTTATATAAATTTAGCCCTAAAACTTTTTAACTTCTTTTCTATTACCTTTACTAGATTATAAATGTCTTTTATTAAATCTTAAATAACTACATTTATATTAGCTAACTTACTTTTAATTTCTTTAAAATCCTTTTATACCTTATTAATTTAGTCTATAAGATTATTAATTTTGCTCTTCTTATACTATTTACTTCTCTCCTTATTTTATTAGAATTCTAATAATCTTTTTATTAGCTCTTTCTCTATACTAATATAAAGTAAATCTACCTACCTAATGCTAGCTAAAGCACTTGTAATTATAGCATTAACCACGCTAAATTTATTTACAAAATAAAGAGCTAATAAATTAGCTTATAGTAGTAGGGATATTATGCTATTATATATAGCTATCTATTAGCTACGCTTAACTATTACCCTATTATAGAAGGCTACTACTACTGTTTTTACCTAGTTTTTGCCCTTCTTATTATGCTATATTCCGTTAGATTAACTATAATCTAATGTGTAAGCCTTCTAGCATGCTTTGCTACTATTTGTTTTACGCTTAATATAGCCTTTTATTCTTTAAAAATAGCGAAAATCTAGATAATTATATTTTACTATAATATAAAATACATATCCCCTAAGTTTACTTCTAAACTATCTAATACTATTATAGTACCCTTTAGGGCGAATTTATATACGTAAGCCTATATTATATACTAAATATCCTATATAGCTTTCTTATAACCTTATATAGTGTGTCTAAACCTACTAAAATCAATCCCTTTAATGCCCTTTTCTTTATATTTAGCGTTAAATTCTTCCTATATCCTCTAACGTGCCGCTGCTTTAATCTTAGGCATTAGCTTAAGAGCTTTTATCCTAGAGCTAGGCTATCTAAATCTAATAAACAAAGGTTTAAAGTTAAGTTTCTCTATTTATATATATACCTATAATAGCCTAATAAGGTATTCTATAGGTATTTTACTAACTTCTCTATCTATTTCTTTATTAAATTTACTCTTTAGACTACTATTATTAACCTTAGTATTTATAAATTTAGTCCCTTTATTACTTTCTAGTTTAAGTTCTAGTTTAGGAATTTACCCCTTACTTAGGTTAAATTAACCTTTACTATACTATTATCTTCTTTATCTATTAGGTTAACGAATCTATTGTCTTTTTAACTTATTTACTTCTCTTTTAATTATTTTCTTTTCTTAATTCTTTTATGGTTATCCTTAATTAAATCTTTTATTACCTAGTTATATACTTGCTTCTCTGTAAATATATCTAGCGATATGCTTATAATGTTATTATTATTATTATCCCTAGGTTAATCCTTAGTTTTAACTACTTTTTAGATAACCTTAGTAACTTTATTAACGTTTTTATTACGTGTTTTTACTAATTATGATAGTGTGTCTAAATTGTCTTATTGCATTCTTAATTCGCCTAGGTACTGCTATTATTATAACTATATAATTTGCTATATAGGGTATGTGTACTCCTATAACTAATTCTATTTATTAATTAGTTATAAATGTTATTTAAAAAGCTTTCTTTTTATTAAATAGCTTACTATCCTTAGTAAAGATAACTAATAGTTTATATCTTAGTTATATTTAGCTATTTAAGCGTTAGTATTAGCATGCGCTTACCTTACTTAGGTGGTTATAATTTTGTGTACTATTGAATTTCTTTATATTAATACTAGGATTTAAATACATAGGTATGCTACTAGTATTTGTTTAAATAGTGTTCTTTTATTAAAATTAACCTTATTATTAAATATAACAAGCTTAGGTCTTACGCTTACGTATCTATATAGGTTAGCAATGGTTATATATAGGTTATATTTAATCTCTAGAGTAAAGAATTCGAATTTTATATAGTATTCCTTATAATTATTATACTTTTATATTTCCTATAGCTAATGTAGTTCTGTGTTTTATAGCTTCTAGAAATCTTTATTACTTATACTATTATTAAGGAAATAGTAGCTATAAAGCAAAAATATAATTAAAATAAAATTAACAGCGTGTCTGCTAAATATAACTACACTAGGCTTATAGTAGTATTAGGGATAATATAAGGTTTAAGTAAAAGTAAGTCCCTTTTAGTTAGCGTAAAACGCGATATATGTAAGGGTCTTATAGCTTTATACTAGCTTACTAAATCTACTAGTCTTTTATAATCTCTCTTACTTTATAGTTACTGTTCTATAGGCGAATTAAGGCCCTTTTTATATATTCTTTTATCTAATTAATTAGATTCTTCTTAAGGTATTCTTTTACTATCTTAAACATATTAATTTGCATTTCGCTTTTTATTATCTATTAGTTATCTTTAGCTATATATCCCTTCTATCTAATAAGAAATTTCACTCTTATAGCTTTAGTTTATTTAAAAATCTTAACCTAATACCTATAGATTCTTTTAATCTCCTAGTAATTTGCTTCCTCTAGATTATTAAATATAATTAGTAGTAAAGCTAGTTCTTCCCTATTAAACAGATCCTTTCCTTATACTAGCTTCTATATTTACACTGCTAATACTACTAGGTAAACTTATAAGTCTAGGGAAAATCTAATTAATATGCTAATAGATTTACTTTTTCTAGTACCTTATATAGCCTTACCCTCTATAGTAACTATTTTTCTTAGGTTTACTAGGTAGCTTATATCCCTTATATAATCGCAGATATACTATATCTCCTTTATTAATATTAACTAGTTTATAGTAATTATTATACTAAATCTTAGCGAGTGTGGCTGCTATTATAATTACTAATTAGGCCTTATGCTAGTAAAGTTTTTGTAATACTACTATATTATTTACGCTAGCTCTAGTGTTAGTTATGTTATTTAAAGAGAGGAGATTAATAATGCTTAATAGATAGAAACTATATAATAGCTTATTAGGGGCTTACCTATACTTACTACTATAGTATTATTTAATTAATACTATAGTGCTAGAGTAGTAATATTCACGCTATATCTAAGTCTATTACTATATAGTATTATATTATAATTATAACTATTTAGTTTTTCCTTTCCACTATTCTATCTATCTAAGGGTAATATGCTATACCTATTAGGAGTTTAACTCCTATATGCCTAAATATCTCCTTTTATATATTAGATATAAACTTTAGGTCTCTATTACTAATGATTTATCTTAGTAGTCCTTAGTTTATAATATATAAAGTATAAAGGAGTAATTTCACCTAGATTTCTACTATATATATAGTGTGTCCTAGTATTAGAAGGGTCCTTTTACTAAATAGGTAATTTACTAGACATAAAGAATTATATATTACATATCCTTCTATTTACTATATTGTGTTTATAGCTAATACTTCTAGCATATCTATAATAAAATCAAGTAAAATTATGTGAAAAGGCGTAGGCTTTAGCTATAAAGGTTATAGCTCTCTAGTGGTTTTGAATAATTAATTACATTTTCCTAACATATAGTATAATAGGCTATATAATTATAAATCTGCTAGCTTATACGTAGGAAACACACTAATTAAAGCTTTACTACTATCCTAGCAATACTAAAGTGTTACTACTTATTATAAACTAATTATAGTATGGATTTAACCTTTGCTATTAGAATATAAAGACAGAAAAATCTATCCTTACTGTGATAATATAGTAAACTATCCTCATGTAAATCCTATCTATATAAAGGAATTTTTAGTCTAATTCTAGCGTTCTTTGCTGCTTGCCTTTCTTAGTAAGCTCTTATAGCTATAATAATTTAGCTAAACTTTTAATTAGACTAATATCCTTAGATAATTCTAGCCTTAAGGTTATTATCTATTATTGTAGTTATGATGTATTCCTTAGTGGTGAAAAACGCGCTTATATCTAATTTATTATACTAGCTTTTCTGCGCCGCTTCTCTATAGGTAACCTCCACTAGTAGTTTAGAGAGCGTATCTAGCATAATATTTAGCACTCCTAGTATATGCGTTACCTTTAGATTAAATTATAACAGATAATTTGTAACTTTAGCTAATTTTAGGTTAGCCTTATCTAGATCTATTGTTAATAGTAAGGTGTGTTTAATAATACCCTTTGCTAGTAAATAGTTAGTTAAAATATTAACTATAGCGCTATTAGATTAGACTATCTTCTAAAGCTTCCTAATGCTCTAAGTAATTATAGCTACTTTTGCTTTAGTTAAACCGTATTGTTTCTTAACGCTTAATATCGCCCTTAAGAGGAATAGAATTAGCTATATTTAGTTATTCTTAATATCCTTCCTAGGAATACTTTAACTATCCTATTTCTCTTATAATTAGAAGGCATATAAACTAAAACCTTCCTTATAGGCATTAATTTTAAGGAAAAGTAGTCTCTTTAGATTATAATACTATAAGGTTTATTTCTTACTTAAGAATGCCTTAATATCTTTAAAAGCCCTTTTCTTCTCCTTAGTTAGTAAAAACATCTTTTATTATGTCTTTCTCTTCTATACTAGCTTTAAGATACTAGTAATTTTTTTATTCCCTTTATGAAATTCCTTTAATAGCGCTGTTTTTGTGCCTATAAGGGTTAAATTTGTATATTAAACCATAGGATTCTATTATAGAGGAATCTAGCTATTCTAATAAAGGTTTTAAGACTAGACAGATCGCTTAGAAAAATCATCTTCTGAAAAGCTTTTAACTAGTTATTAGTGTTAATAATTCTATTGCTATTAATAACAAAACTAAGTAGCTAGATAGTAGGATAACTAATAAATAACTTCTTTATAGTAATTATTATCCTGTTTTCTTTAAGGATTTTAAGTATAATATTAAGGTAGTCTAAATGCTCTTCTAAGCTATTAGAAAACACAATAATATTGTCAATATACACTTAAATAAAATACTTATACTTCCGAAATAGCTAGTCTATAAACCATTAGGTAAAAGCAGGAGAATTTTTAAATCCTATTAACGCTACATTTAACGCTTTAAGGCCTTGATTTAATATAACTACTATGCGGGCTTAATAGTCCCTTTTAACTAGTAGTTAGTAAAAAAATCCTATTCTATTAAAAAGCAAAAAAACCTTCTTACTATAAGTGTTATCTATAATGTTACTTTAGTCTAGTAATAGGTATATATCTAGTATAGCTACGTTATTAAGTAGTCTTATATTAATTATAACTCTCCTTTCCTTTCCTAACTAGTTTCTTACTAGACTATAAAAGCTAGATATGCTATAGCTACTAGCTTATCTAGATATAATATTTTTCCTTTTAGGTAGAGTTTATTATATACTTTGTTAAGTTTGTTTACGTCCTATTCTCCTAATCTATAAGGCCTAATTAGCCTTATTTAGTGTTGCTATCCTTTAATAAGGTTAATTCTTATTTTCTAGTCCTCTGTTATAGGTATAATACCTCTATTATAATAAATATTATATTTATTGCTAAGCTAAACGAATTTGCTTACTGCTTTATAGTTAATATTAGCGATCCATACTCTAAATTTATTAGTAATATACGAAATCTCCTCTAGGCATAAAATCCTATATAATGGCACTCCTACGTTAACCTTTGTTAGGTTAAGCTTATTCTTTTCCTTATTGGATTCGTTGCTATCCTTATCTAAGTCTTTCTTTTTCTTTATAATATTTTTGCTAAAATACGCATAATACGCTAAAGGATTGTTAACTAGATAGTTAGCATTTACTTCGCTAGCTACTATCAGCTATGTAACCTTCTTATGCTTGTGGATTGTGATGGTTTTGTCGGTCGGGTTGTAGGCAATCATCTATCCTTGGCTAGATTTATTGTTTCCTAATTCTCCTATGCTGCTTTCCAAGTAACCAGTACCCTTGCAGATGCTTTTAGTAGAATTAACACTGTATATGCAGTAACCACCCTCCGGTGGGGAACCTTATTAGCTAGTTAAAAATTTCTACTTATACTATTATGCTATAAACTAATCTAAAAACCACCTTAGGGCGCATAAAATCAATTTTCGCTCTGTATTTATAAAGGAAATTCGTTCTAAGCAATAGCTTAGGTCCTAGGTTTAGCATTATATTCACTATAATTATAAAATATCCGGCGATTTTAGTTCTATAAGCTATCCTAGAATATAGAAATTAAATATGGCTTTTTAGTAATAAAAAGGAAGACTAAACTCCGGATATAGGCTTAGGTTCTTACGTTTCCTATTTTATATTTAACCTATTCTATTATAGCCATGCCTTATTCGCTAAAATTAACAATGTTCCTATGTTAAGGCAGATTTAATAACTCTTACCCTTATTATTAAATTTAAGAGAAATCTTTAAATATATATTTACCTATTTTCTATTATACTTAACTTCTTATAGTCTTACTATAGCCTTAATTACTTATCCTAGAATAAGTTAGCTTAACTTAGCTAGATTTATCCTTAGGATAGTTCTATTTGCCTCCTTTCTAATACTTTTTATAAAATAAGTTTTAATAAAATTAGATTCCTATACTTAGGCATTTATATAGTTATCCTCTATAACTACTCCTTCTTTAGTTAGGTAGTATTTACACTCCTAAAGATAAGTTTTATACTATTATATATTAGAGTTATTATTAAATACTATTATATATATATATTCTTTTTCCTTAGTGGATGGTTTCTTCTAATACTAAAATTACCTAGGCTACTATAGCTAGCCTATTCTCTCTAGTAGTCCTAAGTCTTAGGGTTATTATTTATTATATTAGGTTTAGGGGTTATCTTACTAATTCTAGCTAAATTCTAAACGCTTTTCTCTCTTTTCCTAAGATTTATTTCACTATAGCCTCTAGATTTATCCTTTAATTAGTTAGTTTCGCTAGTATAGCCTTAGTTAGAAAAATCCTAGAGATCTTTAAGCGTTCTAATTATCCTATTTATAGCGCTAATTTCCTAGTTAAAATCGTATGTTTAATAGTCTATTTTAATTAGCTTACGCTTAGTCCTTATTCTCTTCTAAATTACTACTAGATATCTTAGTATTAAAATAGACCTTAAGCTTTCCTTTACCCTTTCTAGCTATAGGATAATCTTTACTATATAAATAATTATATAGGTTATGCCTTTTATTATTTACTATAGTAATATAGGCTAATCTTATATCTATTGTAGTTAGAACTAGGTATATTTAGTGTAATCCTAGATAGAGTTTAAGATATAAATACACTAGGAGCTAATAATTAGTTATCTTACTATTTGCCTTAGTATACTAAAAAATCTTTAATATGAATTTATAAAAGATACTTTATTTATAATATTCTCCTTAGTGTATTTTACTTTATTAAGCTATACTATTATATCTTAGACTTAAATGCTAAATTCCTTTTAGACTACTGTAAATACTCTTAATATTTCGCTAAATATAGTATTCTATTCTCCTAAATTAAGATATTATTAGTACTATACTATTATATCTCCTTAGAATAATGTCTAGATCTTTTTCTAAATAATATCTTATTAGCTAGGATTAGTATAATATAAATAATCTTTAACTGCCTAGACCTATAATTTAATGTTATAGAAAATAGTTTACTTCCTATTATACGTAATAAGGTTGCTATTAATCTCTTCTAGCTTATTATAGGGCTTAAAATGCCTAATATCTGTGATTTTCTATGTTAAATCCGCATTCCGTTTTGCGTTTTCTATTCACTAACTATATTAATCTTAATTAGGCGCTAGATCCGCCCTCCTCTGGTTTTTAGGGCTAGTATACTATCCTTAGTTAGGGGATATAATACTTACTACTCTAATAAGAATTCGCTTACTACTACATGAATTCTTACTAGTATTATAGTTATAAGTATTGTAGTTATAGGTATTATAGTTATATTAGTTATGCTAATAGTCTTATATTAGTATAGGAATAACTATTATCCTAACCCTAGTTATCTAGTAGATATAATATTCCTTAGGCAGTATTTCGCACTAATAGTGTTAAATTTACTAAGGCACTTACACTCTACTAGCTTCTAATTTTAGTTATTAACCTTATTACTAGCTAGTCTATTCCTACCACTATCTTAGCTATTATTACTTACTACGCGGCCTGTTACTATTCTATTACCTCCTAAAGCACCCTTATAGTATTAGATTTACTAGTCTTAGTGTAAAGTTTCCTAGGTCTAGTAAGTTCCCTAAGGGTTCTAGCTATAGGTTATAAAGTTCCCTAAATCTAATAGGTTCCCTAAGGGTTCTAGCTATAAGTCTTCTAGATATAGCTCTATTAGCTAGTTAGGGGTTTAGCATATTAAATAGTAGTGTTATTTTTAGGATAGTTTATAATCCCCTTTCCTTTATTATTTTTATCTTTCCCTATACTTTTCTTAGTTTTAGTGGTTATAGTACTATAAGCTAAGCTAGTAATACCTTTAGATTATCTCTCTAATACCTCGCTACCTTTTAATCTATTAGACCTATTAAGAAATCCTTTAGATTTAGCTTTTAAAATATAAGATTTAACTTAATTTTAAGTAAGGTATATAGCTTACATATCTATTAGATTCTAATAAATAGGAGGATCTTAATATATTAGGTATTTATGTCTTTTTGCTACTTTATTATTAAATTTATATCTTATAAGTTTAATTAAATTTTCTTGTTTATTGGTTTTAATAAGTTATTATTTTTAATACTTAAAACTTAGGTTTATATTATTAAAAGCCTAAAACTAGTAGATAAGTTATAGTTTGCTTTTAGTAACTAGAAAGCTAACCTAAAGGTCTATAAATTAATGTTATAAACAGTTAGTTTTAGATATAAGGTTTTGTTTCTAGGTTTCTAAAAGGGTATAATAAAAGAATCTCTAATTACTACCACTTATTACGTGCTAGTTATACATAATAGGGAGTCAAATCTGTTAGAGAGGCTAATAGATCTAACAGGTTGTAATTCGTACTAAGTTCACTTGTGAAAGCTACTATTAGGGGTAGTGTATAATATAAGAAGTAAGTTAAATTCTGCTATCAATGTCTGAACCTGGTCTTTTATTAGCCTCCTTCATTCCGCCACGTAACAGTTAGGAACTTTATAGCTATTCTTTCCTAGGTTTAGTCTTTATACTCTAAGTCTTTATACTAAATAGCTGCTTTCCTTATAAGCCCTAGATAAAGGTAAAATAAGTAAAGGTATTAATATATTCTTTTAGAACTTATGCTATTATAGCTATTATTTTATAGTGTTTTAAATATTTATTTACTAGCCTATCTTTTAGTAAACTAGAGAAAGTAATTCCCCTCTTACACTAGGATTTATAGAAAAGAAAGGACTAGTTATTTTAAATACCTATCTAGTTTCCCTAATATTAATAGGTTTAGTTACTTAGATTAATAGTAATAGGAAAAGTAATATAATTTTATCTAGTAAACTAAGCTATTCTAATAGATAATCTAGACTAAGGATAAATTCTAATAAGGTTCTATTATATTATTCTAAGTTATTATTCTATTTTAAGTCTAAGCTAAGGACTAATTCTTCCTAAGTTCTAGTATTTAACTTAACTAATACTAGTTCCTATATAAATAAGAAGTGTAATAGGAAGTGTTATTCTAGGGGAATAGGAGTTTAATATGTCTTTAGGATAGATTAGGGTTAACTATAGGTAAATATGTTAATATAATATCTAACCTCTTAATAGAGATTAAATAGGTATTTTATCTAGGGACTTATAAAAGGACTTATAAACTTTATTATAATAAAGTTTTTAAGAAAATAAAAAAGAATTTAAGGCTAAACTTAAATTATTATATATAATTTATTACTTAGTATTTACCTCCTATAAGAAGAGAAGAAGAAAAGAAAACCCTAAAGTCTCCTAATCCCTAAAATAAAACCTTTTTACTTCTATCCTTAATAACTCCTTTCTCTCTAAGTCTAAACCTTCCTAATTCTAGCGTTCTCCTATTATAGGCATAGTGTATTATATACCTCTTATATAGTATTATTTAATTAAAAGTTTAGATTAGTAAAAAGTAAGTTTAAAAGTAAAGTAAAAGTAAGTTAGTAGTCTATATACTATACCTTTAATTATAGTGGTAAGTTCCTCCTAGTAAACTAAGGTTTCTAAAGTTAAAAGGCACCTTAGCTAAGTCCTTAAAACATAAAGTATAGACTTTAGTTTACATTATATCTAGGTTTTCCCTTAGGGTATTTAGCACTATAATACTATATAAATATTACTACTTCTTTATATAGCTACTATAATAGTTAGTTTACTCTAGTAAGTCTAGTAATAAATTCTATAAATAGTTTTCCTAGTTTATAAAGTATCTCTTAAACCTCTTAAGATATTAAGTTTAAGGTCTATATTATATCCTATCTATTATAAAATATACTAGTTTTATTAATAAAAGGGAATTCCCTAATTTTACTAAGTATATAAAATACCTATTCCTATAACTAAGTTCTATAGTTTAAGTTAAATTCTAAGGTTAGAAAAATTCTTAAGGTTATATCTAATATCTAGTGTTATTTATTCTCTATTTTATCTAAGAGTTATAGCGTATATTTTACTAAGTATATAAATATTAATTTCTATAATCTAATTCTTAGGTTTAAGCAAGGTCTATAGTGCTCTTTAATTCCCTAAGTTTAAATGCCCTATTCACTAGTGTCTAGTCCCTATTTAATGCGTAGGTTTATAATAACTAAAAATTAACTAAGGTTATAATCTATCTATAATTAGGTTTACTAGTATTATACTATCCTAAAGCTATAGTGTTTTAGTAATAATTCTTTTCTTATTCTCCTATTATTATCCCTTATTTAAGTATCTAGCCTATATATCTCCTATAATAGGATTTTCCCTTTCCTTATTATAATTTTACTCCTTATACTAATTAATCCTTATCTTTATCTCTATCCTAAGTAGTAATTTACTATCCTATTCTAGGTATCCTAAGAACTCTTCTTAATAGTTCTTTATAAGTTTTATATAGCCTTATAGTTTTATATCTATTATATTAAGTCCTATAGTCCTTAATATTCTTATATTATCTAATAGTAGTATTTTCTAACCTTAGCTAGAGGATCTTCTTAAATATAGTAATAACTATAGCTATCTCTTATTATTAATCTTCCTATTATTTCTAGCTATAGTTATACTTTAATAAGTTTCCTAGCTCCCTTCTCTTCTAGTTTAATTATAATTATTTAGCTATTTAACTTAGTAATCTCTTATAAGTTCTATATTAGAAGAGCTTAGGTATTAGATATTTAAGTATTATAGTAACTTAGTTAAGTAAAAGAATATAATAATAATATCCTAGTCTTATTACTATATAGTAGTACTAATAATTAGGCGGATAATAATAGTTATATTCTATAAGACTATTCTCTAGCTAAGCCCTATATAATTATGGTTAACTATTACCTAAGCCATTCTCCACCTCAACAGCCTCTGGTCGCCTCTGGTCGCCTCTGGTCGCCTCTGGTCGCCTCTTGTCGCCTCTGGTCGCCTCTGGTCGCCTCTGGTCTTTCCGGTCTCTCTTCCCTTTCCTTTCCTTCCTTTCCTTCCTTTCCCCCTTTGCTCCTTCCCTCTTCTTTCATATCTCGGCGGGTTCGCTCGACAACGCGCCTGCCTCGCCCCGTCCCACTTTCCAACTTCCAATTCCACTCACTGTCCACTCTGTTCGACAGCCCAGTGCGATAACCCTGTCTCGTCGTGCCTTGGCGTGGGTCGCTTCTACCAGGGAACTGAGCGGCCCTCCAACAATTCGCTCTTGTCCTGGGTCGACTGGACGAACCGAGCAGCTGCGATCGAGCATCTACAAGTCCGCAGAGCGGCAGAGCGTCGCAGAGCGTCGCAGAGCGTCGCAGAGCGTCGCAGAAGCGGATTTATTTACCTTTCCCATCGGAGAGGAACAACGTATGTTGCATCTTTCTCTTTGCTTTACTTGCTTGTGCGGCTTTTTGTCTTCTTTGCCACATTGTGTGCCTCGCAGTCAGTCAGTTCCTGCACTTTTCATCTTTTTTTTTTTTTTTTTCAAAGTGCATCGCTTTTAGGTTTTGTTTGCTATTACTTGTCCTCTTGCTTCTGATACAGGACATTTTGTGTGTTTTGCCTGGCATCATTTCATCATTTGTAAAGCACATTGTGTGTGTGGCGTCGTTGGGAGCTCCACAGTCCAAGCTTCAGCCCGCCTGGCATTTGCTTAGCAGCTCGGCTCTAGGCCATCTCCTGGTGCAGCAGCAGGAGCAGCACAACCAACAAAGAGCTCGCTTGTGGTGTGCAGTTTGGTGCGCAGTTTGGAGGGGGTTTTTGTGTGACTTTGGCGTGCCATTGTCTTGTTGAATAATTTTGTTGCTTTCAGCTTGCCTGTACTTGTACATTCGGGGTGTGCGCTGCCCGGCAGAGAAAAGGGAACAGAAGAAGCGCTCGCTCATCACTTCACACAACTGGCACCCCCGCACCCTCCGGGCCTCGCCGGGAACTTTGGTCATGGCTGACAGAAGGAGGCAGCGTCGCAGCGAACTCGACAACCTCAAGGAAAACCTCGGCCCCTTCTTCCAACGATCCTCGCCTGGCACGGGCTCTGTCGAATCAGCCGGCAATCAGAAACACGACCACCGTCGTTCCAACAGCGGCGGCGCAGGCGGCGGCACCACGGGCAGCCCCGGTAGCGCCAGCATGTCGCAGCGCAATCGCAGCGGACGCGGCTCCAACAGGAGCAACGGAAACAATTCTCACGGCGAGGAGGCGCAGATTTGGGATTCTTGCAAGAACCAGATGGCCGAGATCGTGTCGGGCATCAATGCGGAGAATGACAACCTCGCCGAGCTCGTCGACATGGACAAGAAGGTCGGTGCCATGGACGCCGAAAAGATCCCCAACGATTCTCTCAAGAAGATGGAGCAGCTGTGTCGCAACGGCGTCAAGCACTCGGAAGCCAACATCAGCAGCATCAAGGCCGTCATGGAACAACTGAAGATAATGAGGGCTGTCATTGTTGCCAAGGAGCAGGCTGAAGGTGGCTCTTCCGCACCCACGGGTAAGCGGAGTGCGCGAGACGGCGCGGCCAACGCGGCCAACGCGGTGTCATTGTACGACTTTGACGGGGCAGGCGATTCACCCGTGCCCAGCCCAATCGGCAGTTCCTCGAGGAAATACGGTGACCGATCGAGCAACCGCGATGGGGATAGCATCCCACCAAAGGCTGAGAGCGTTGAACCGCAGGGCTCAACTGGCACAGCGGCTGGTAGTTCCACGTCTGCGTCTGCGTCGGCATCTGCGCCAGCGCCGGCATCAGCACCAACATCGGGAACGGCGGCAGTAGCAGCAGCAACGGCGGCCGCCGCAGCCGCAGCCGCCGCCGTCACAGTTGCTTCCAATAGCAACAAGTCCAAGGTTGTTTTTTCAAAAGGAGATCCGGTGGCTTTCAAGCCCAAGGCTGGCGGAGAAGGTGTATCGGATTGGATACTCGGCGAGGTTCTTCAAGTCCTCGGGAAGGCAAGAGTCGGCGATACAAGGTGCTGGACATTGAGCCCGACGATCAAAGCAAGCAAAGGAATATCGAACCAGCGCCAGCAGCATGATTCCGATTACCCCGGAAAGCCAGGCGAGTACCCTCAAAGACTGGGAAGCCGGACAAGTGGTCTTGGCCCTGTATCCCAACACGACGACGTTTTATAAGGCCGAAGTCCATAGCATGGACAGCCAAGGCCGCGTGGACCTGAAGTTTGAGGGGAGAATGATTCCACAACATTACAGCAGGTAGAGAGACGGTTTGTCATTGAATACCGGGCATAAGTCGGGGATCTTTTCTATGCTGGTCACGTCGGACGTCGGGGTTGGTTTCGTCCCACGGCAGACGGAACCCAGACGGAACCTGTTCAAGGTACGGGGTGGCTGGCGTCTTGGAATATTCTGTGGTTTGCTGCAGCTCGGTGTTACTTTGGGATCCATTTGTCGCGGTGAGGTGTGGCACTGTTGGGGTGGAGGGGTCTTTTTCTTTGGTCCATGGCGTTGCTGGCGCATTGTTATCGGTTGATATCCAGGCAGCGCAACAATTGAAAAGAGTTTGGCACTCGGGTGCATATTAATATGAGACGATGGTTTTCTTCCCACGTGTTGTAATCCGTACAGACGTCTGCATAAAGCAAATGAATCGAGTGGAAACGCCCATTTGCCAATCGTGCCACGCCTCCTCGGCTTGCCCCTTGTCTCCGTGATCTCCGGCCCACTGCCCACTGACTGCCCACTGACTGCCCACTGACTGCCCACTGACTGCCCACTGACTGCCCACTGCCCGCTCACTGCCCACTGCCCACTGCCACACACATTGTGAGTCCGTCGATTTTCCAGGGTCCCGACTCTCCATCCCTCATCCTCACTCAGCCCGTCTTTCAATCCAGCCACCGACCGCAGACGCTCCTTTTGTTCAACTCGATCGGATTTCTCACCAGCCTCGCCTCTCCTGGAATCCATCCCATCGCGTCCCATCCTCATCACATCCGATCTTGTCGCGCGCCGCGTCTTCGTCTCCGAACCACCCCCCTCCTCTCCTCCTCCCCTCCTCCCTCCCCACGGATCGAAGAAACGCCCCTCGATCCTTCCTGAACCACCACGGCCACGATCACGAACACGATCACGACCACGACCACGACACCGACACCGACACCGACACCGACGTACCTACGCCCAGAGTCGGTTTCCCCACCTCCTCCACCTCCAGCACCTCCACCTACAGCAAACATGGGCGCCCAGTTCTCCAAGGTGTTGAGCAAGTATTTCGGATCCAAGGAGATGCGTCTCCTCATGCTCGGGCTCGACGCCGCGGGCAAGACGACGATTCTGTACAAGCTCAAGCTCGGGCAGGACGTGACGACGATTCCCACGGTGGGATTCAACGTCGAGACGGTCACGTACAAGAAAGTCAAGTTTAACGTGTGGGACGTCGGTGGCCAGGACAAGATCCGTCCTCTTTGGAGACACTACTTTAGCGGTGAGGTTTTTTTTTTTTTTCGCAAATTGCCTCGCCGCAGTTTGTTGTGCGATTTTTCAGCAGGAAGAAGGAAAGAAAGTGATGGTGTTGCTGAAACGCGGCCACCCCGTAGGCACACAGGGTCTCATCTTCGTAATCGACTCGTCGGACCGCGCGCGCATGGACGAAGCCAGGCAGGAGCTCCACCGGATCATCAACGATCGCGAAATGAAGGATAGTCTGCTGCTGGTTTTTGCGAACAAGCAGGATCTCAAAGAGGGTATGTATGATCTATCCCCTTGGGCCCCTTGGGGCGAGAATTATATGGGGGTTTTTTTCCTCTCTTCCCTTCCTTTTCTTTCCTTCCTCTCTGACAAAATGCATTGTAGCTATGAAACCACAGGAGGTCACGGATGCACTGCAGCTGTCCAAGCTGAAAGACAAGGTCTGGTACGTGGTGCCCAGCTGCGCGACTACAGGCGAGGGCCTCCTCGAGGGTCTGCACTGGCTGTCCGACAATGTCAAGGCTCCTCCTGCGCCGGTCAAGAGGTAGGCAAAGTATTTGGGAGGGGGAGGGGGTTTTCCTTTTTTTTTTTCAGTTCACGACCGACCGGCAGCCTTTTTCTGCTGTATCGAATGGGCAACCTCGCCCGTCTGACCCGTCTTGTCACGGGCCTGGATTGGATCCCAGATGCCTCTTTTTCTCTTTCTGCTGCAACGACGTAACTACTCTTTTTGCGCTTCATCGTCTTTCGAATTCGTGGTTCGCGGGTAGCGGGTAGCGGAGCAACCGACTTGCGTTGGCCGCCGCCTCTCCTTTCTTTCTCAAATTGTACGAATACCCGGCGTGTGCGTGTGCGTGTGCGAGGACGGGTTGCGAAAGCCATGATGGCCTGCGCCTGATAATGGATAGTGCGGGCAGTGGGAGTATCTAATGGGGAGTAAATAAAGGAATGAAACTCGAGTGTTTTTGAAGCATGCGCGGAATCAAGTCGAGGAAGAATGAAGCACTAGAACGGAAAAATCCGGGTTTCAACCACTGTGCCAAGGCCAACAATGGATATACGAATGCTCTACAGACTACAGACTATAGACTACAAATTGCAGACGCCAATGCTTACGCTCATGCTCGTGCTCATGCTAATCAATTCCGTAAGACAACGCTAATGTACCCGACCCATGTGCCTACCGGCCCGTACGCCGAAACCCAAAAAAATGGATGAAATAGAAAAGGCATGAGTCATTTCCTGTGCGTGGTTTGATGAATTGAACTGATATCCCAACATGGGTAGAAGGTCTACTCCTTGACACGCTTGTTGGGTCGCAGGATGGAATCATCAGGGAGGCCACTGCGCTTCGTCCCCGGCAGGCTGCTCGTGCGGATGTCGTTGTCATCCTGGCTGACTCTGCGATGCGGATAGTCTACCTTGAGACCTTCAAAGGCATTGGTGTTGACGCGGTCGCCCGTGGTGAAGAAGGTGGATTGGAGGGCCTGCGCGGCCGTGAGCCGCTTTTCGGGGTCGTACTCTAGCAGGCCCGCGAGGAGCTTGAAGCCCTCTTGGCCGAGGGAGGTTGGCGACGGGCCGGGCCCGGCCGTCCAGGCATTGGATATGGTCGCGTTGTACCATTTCTCGAGGTTCGAGGTGCTGCTGGTGGTGGATGAAGAGTGGTGGGATGGGTGCTGGTGCTGGTGCTGGTGAGACGAGTAGTGATGTTGGGCGTGCGGCGGCGCTTGCAACGTGTTCAGATTGTTGTACTCGGGCATGGAGGAGAGGAGAGGCCACTTGCTACGCGTTGGCAGTCCGACAATGTCGACAATCTTCTGCATCTGATTTCTCTGGAACGGGACCGTCTTCTTGCTGTCCATCTTGGCCTCCTCCCCTTGAAGATGGGCCGCAGGGAGAGCAGTTCGGCGAAGATGCAGCCCACGGCCCAGAGATCGATGGCGGGCGTGTAGTGGTAGGAGCCTAGTATGAGCTCCGGCGCGCGATACCAGATGGTGACGACGACCTTGTCGCCGCTGAACAGCGAGTGGAGCGGCTTGTCGAATCGCCTGGCCAGGCCGAGATCGCCAATCTTGACCTCGCCGCCGGACGTGACCATGATGTTGGCGGGCTTCAGGTCACGGTGCAGGACCCAGTGGGTGTGGAGGTACTGACATCCGTTGAGGAGCTGGAACATGATGCTTTTGATGGTGGCTGGCGGGATGGGATGCCGCGGTTGCTGCGTGTGGTGGTGGATGATCTGCAGCAGGTCGTGCTCGGCATACTCGAACACCATGAAGATGCACTTGTCTTCCAGGATTGTTTCCACCAGCCGAATGACGTTGTGGTGGCTGAGCTCGCTGCACAGACTCATCTCTCGCACGGCGCTTTGCGAGATGCCCGTGTAGCTGATCTGTTCCCCTTCCTTATCCGGCTTGAATTTCTTGATGGCTACTTCTTGGCCGCCGACGGCGTGGCTGGAGCCTCCTGATGATGATGATGATGTTGTCGTCGTTGTTGTCGTTGTTGTCCTCACGGCAACCACGTTCACGCGACTGACTGCTTTGTACACGCGGCCGTAGGTGCCGCTGCTGATGAAGCCCACGATCCTGTATCGGTCCATGACCCGATTCCGGGGCACAAAGGCACCGGGCCGCTCGTGAGTATCTGCATAGCGACGGTGAGTTGGTGATGCGAACTGAAGTCCCGACGAGGATGACGATGATGAGGAATGATGATATTGCGCCCCGTGCGGAGTCGTAGAGGCATAGTGCGAGAATTGACAGAGGACGGGCTCCGAACCGAGTATAAGAAATGAGAAAGCATGAAAAGTTATGGAAGTGAGTGAGTTGCCACCGAGTGTTTCAAGGTGGGCGCAGCCGCGCAGGAGGAGGTGAGTGGAGGAAGACGGAGACTATTTTCCCCGATCCCTGGCATACATATTGTAGAGAAATTTGAAAGGGACAAGGACGAGAACATGGCAAAAAAAAAAAAAAGAGAGAGACATCAACGTACTGGCACCCGCAGCAAATGCATCCTGCACGCTGCGGTTGAGCGTCTGCCCTCTGCTGATAGCATTGGAGCCCGGCCCCGACGGGGATTCGTCAGGCTCATGGCCCGAACACCTGAGGAGTCAAGGAGCCGAGGAGCCAAGGTGTCAAGGTGTCAAGGACCAAGGTGGGTGAATGCAATCGACGACAATACGATGCCGGGTGCAGTGACGACAGGACGCCGTGTGAAGGGCACGTTTCCGATCCGAGACAACGAGATGGTTCGCGACGAGGTGCTCCGGTGTGACGACACTGACGACTTCACTGACGACTCACTGACGACTCACTGACGACTCACTGACGACTCACTGACGACTCACTGACGACTCACTGACGACTCACTGACGAGACGCACTTGCCAATCAACAAGGGTGTGATGCACGAAGCTGTGCGAGTCATATATGTGGATTTATTATCATCATTATATAGGGCGGCTAATAAAAGTTAGTGCCCGCGTAATAAACTTTGCGTGTGGACCACGCAAAGCGCTCAGTCTATGCCTAGAAATAGCAGGATTTATTGCTCTTCCTCTCTTTGCTGGGTGCGCGCCGGGTGGAATGACTAAGCCGCTGTTGATGCAACCCCAAGGTTTGTAAAGTGCTGGCTGCTGCTCATGACACTTGGCACTCATTGATTCTTCATTTCATCATTGTACATCACATGGACATGCCAAACATGGCAACTGGCTGTACATGTCTTTGTTGTCGTGACGAGCGCCTGTGACTCGTGAGCACTTTGACTGGTTGGTTCAATGGTTTATTGCGCTACGTAAAGAGCCTCTTCATGAAAAAAAACCCCCAGAACCTTGTCTCACCCCCATAATGGCATTCCATCACGTTTTGAATTCCATTTTCTTTTTCCTTTCTTCATCGGGGACCCAGCTTCTCCAGCACACGAGTGCCTTGTTCATCCCACTCCGCCTTCGTCACCCACATGCTCTCCTTGTCTGCCATGATATTGGCCAGGACCGCACCGCCAAGGAACACCATATGTCGTCTTCTTGGAGGATCTTCTATTCGCACCTTAAACTTGCCCAACCTCTCTGGATTGCCCTGCAGAGCCCGAGTGAGCCACAACTGCTTCAATTCCTTTTCTAGTCGCGACGGCAGACCGGGGTACATGCTGCTGCCCCCGACAAGACGATGGCCTTGAAGAGCGATGAGCGTATATCAACATCGGCCGACTGGATCGTGTTGAAGAGGAATTCCCAAGGCCAGGGGATTCGCTGTCGACGAGGTGAGGCTGGAAGAGGCATTCCGCCGCCTCGAACCGCTCGCTGCCCACCCGGATCACACGACCGTCTGGCAGAGTGTAGTTCTCCACGAGCACCGTGGTATCCTCGCTCAGTCGCTTGTCCAGCTCCAGGTCGTACGAGACATAGCACAGCTTTTCCTTGATCTGGCGTACTGTTTCAAAGTCGGCCGTTCGGTTGAGCGCGTATCCGCGGCGGAGGAGCAGCTTGATCAGGTTGCGCGTCACGTCACGACCAGCCACATCCAACCGTTTGGTGAGGTGGTTCAGCACAACCGACTCATACACTGGCACGATATGCGTGACGCCATCTCCAGAGTCGACGACAACGCCGGAACTTAGACCTGCGTGACGAAAATCCGTCTCGTTAGTGACCACGCTGCGCAAGTCAATTGCCCCCTCTCCAACGCCGCTTACCTTGCGCGTACAGGGCCAAAACGGCCTGAATGGCGACGTAAACACCCCAAACCCATATCGGTCAAACATGACCTCGCACATTTGCTCTCTATTTTTCAGCGGATTCATCGGCGGCTCCGTCAGCAGAATCTTCTGCCCATTCGTGTCGACCTTGAGCTTTTCGTAAAACGTATAATCCCACAGGTGCTGCATGTCATCCCACCTCTTCACGATTCCATTCTCCATCGGATAGCTGATCTGGAGCATGGTACGAGCGGCCGCCGCCTCGTCACCGCACATGATGTCCTTGACGACGACATTGTCGTCGGTTCGCTCTTCTGATCGCAGGATGGGTCGCCCGACAATCGAAGGGAACTGGTGCTCGGGAAAGTTTTGCGCAGCGTAGCCAACCTTGAGGAAGCCGGTACCGCCGTCGAGCACTTGGTGCGGAGTAGGGCGTGTTAGCTGTATCCTGTGTGGGTGGGGAGTTGTGATGTGATGCTCCTCCGCAAATAGATGGTGTTCCTGGCCATGCAAACAAGCCAGTGGTTGGTCATGATATTGACATACCAATGGGTGGAGCGTTGGCCATCTTTGTGATAGCTCAACCAGCGAGTTGGGGTTGTAAACGAAGCCAGGGGAGCGTTGTGAGTTTGTGGGCAGCGTCCAAAAAGCTTGGAGTCGAGTTGCCTGGATGAGGGTTGAGGGTACGTCGTCAGCGACCCATGGATGGATAGTGGGGTTAATATTAGGCCATTAACCTCGAAACAAGGCGGGATTTTTGTCGTCAGAGGTTGCCTCAGCCCGTCCCTTGGCGGGATGTTGGTCTATCACGTGATGCCCCGCGGTGCGTTGTACGTTCTCCTGCATAAACACTTGCGAGAGAGATTCAACCGTCACATCCACGCCCCATCGCAGCCAGCCAGCCGTGCGGAAAATAGGCCACACAGTCACCAAGCCAACGGCTCTCACAATGCGTATATTGCTTCTCAACCCAAACTCCTCTACGGCAATGACCAATGGCATGCTCCTCGCGGCCCGGTCTACGCCCGTGTCCGCCGTATGATCACCGCAAAGCTGTTTGTGGCCAGAAAGAGAGAGTGGAAGAAGCAATTTACTGACCCCCACCGAGTCAAGTCCCTGGACATCGTTCCCATGACCGCTACCTCGGCACCCGCAAGCATCAACGATGATCAAGATATTCGAGACAGCACGCAAGACATTCTTGCTTCCCTAGCACACAATCCCGATGCGTTCAGCGGATATGATGCCATGTTGATCGCTTGTTTCAGCGTCCATGCGCTTGTGCCTCATTTATCTGGCCGTTTCGACATTCCTGTCACGGGCATCTTCGAAGCAAGCATACTTGGCGCAATGTCTTTGCTCAAACCCCTGGAACAATGGGGTATCGTGACTACGGGCAAGTTCTGGGAGAAGCATCTCTGTGAAGGAGTCTACGATTATCTCGGGGTCAAGGGTAGCCCCGACAACACTAAATTTGCTGGTGTCTTCTCGTCGGGGTTGACAGCTGGGGACTTTCATACGGTGTCGCTTGCAGAGGTCAAGGAAAAGCTGACTTCGGCTGCCCGTCGACTCCTCAAGTCTGGGAACGTCACCTGCGTGGTCATGGGATGCGGCGGTATGGCTGGCCTGGAGGACACTATTCGCGCCACCGCGGTCGACTTACACGGTGCCTCGAAAGCGAAGAGCTTGTACATCATAGACGGCGTCAAGGCGGGTATTCTACAACTTCACCAAAACATCCACGGCGGACAAATTTTCAAATAAAGCGCTAGGAGTGCATATTCCAACAAGAATACAAGTGCAAATGCTCCACACCTATAGAAAAAAAAAGACCGCTAGAGAACCCCAAATACATTAATCCAATCGTCGTGCTCGACCCCAAACCTCATCAGCATCACGCTTGCCTTTCGTCTCCGGCACCTTGACAAGAACAAAGACGCCGCCAGTGAAAGCAAGCGCAGCAAACAGAAAGTATACCCACCCGGCTTTGCCAAGAGCATTGTTCAAGGCAGTGTTGACGAGTGGGAAAAATTGAGCAACAACGAATGTTGCTACATAATTAGCAGCCAGACACCAGCTCTGAGTGGCGCCAACAGCTTCCTGTCCAACAAGCTCTGAAGCCATGATGAAGGGTACTGGTCCCAAGCCAACGGCGAAAAAGGCAACGAAGAAGAGGACTGCAACGGCCGAAATCACCTTGGCCCCAAATGCGATAGAAAGCGCCAATGCGAGGGAGCTTGAGCCTTGTCCGAAAATTGAAATGAGCAGGCACGCCTTGCGACCTAAACGGTCAGGCAGAGGAGCACATGCAATAGTCATGACCAGGTTGACCCCGGAGATGATGATGGTAAGAAGTGCAGAGGGTATTGGAAGCAGGTCGGCGAGTAGCGACACCGAGTACATGATGATTGAGTTGATGCCGCAGAATTGCTGGGTCACCATGATTCCCACCACTGCAATGATGGCAGGCCGAGTCGTTGCATCCTGGACAACTTCCATAAAGCCCATGTGGCGACCTCTTCCGGAACTCGTTGGCAAAGGGGCGCAGCTTCATCAGTCTGATTCAGAAGACCCTCTTCTTCTGCATTCCTCGATGATGTAGCTCCATCGCCGCCCCAATGAGACGTTTCCTCGTGGATATCATACCCGCTTCCTCTGATGCGTTGCAGTGTTCTTTTGCTTTGATTGGATCTCCGTTTGCTACCAGCCAAGCCGGGCTTTCGGGGACAAAGCATAAAGCAATGTTGTGGGCAGCGGCGATGCAGATGCCGACGCTGAAAATCAATCGCCAGGCCTCACCATGACTTAGAAAATAGCCTAGAGTCTGAGTGAGAAGGATACCAATGTTGATGGATACTTGGGTCATGGCTCCAAAGAATCCTCGCTCGGCAGGCGGAGATATCTCGCTGATATAAAGAGGCACAATGACAGTAGAAGCCCCGGCTCCTACTCCAGACATTAGGCGTCCAATGGACATGGCAGCCACGCTACTGGATAGGGCCTCTGTCGTGGCGCCAATTCCATACAGTACAGAGGTAAATGTCATGACAAACAAGCGACCTCTTTTGGATGCCAGTGGACCAGCTGCAAGGGCACCCATCAGACCACCAACTGTGAACATGGAGGAGATGGTAGCAAATGCGGCTTCCGACATGGGGATACATTTCTGGAGGAATCCCTTTTGGCTATCGTCCCCGATGCTGTTCGATTTGCCCATGGTTTTGCTCGCCCAGCCAGCAGCCCGAACAACAGCCGAGATGGATTTCTTATGACAAGTAATGACATCTTGAGGTGCATTGAGCTCGGCCTTTACCATAATCAGCGATCTGATCCATGTTTATGGGGCAGCACAACGACCATGTTGCTTGAAGGACAAGCAAGCTCGTCGCCAGCGTGAGAGGTGTTGTCCACAAGCGGCTGTGGCCGTGGGGCAATCGTTGCGGAGTTGTCGCAACTTACCAGATGGTACCCAAACTGCAGTGAGCCTAGAGTAGAGACGAGTATGAGGAGAACAAGATACGGTGTGATGTCGCGTAAAAGCTGTCTAATGGTTCGTGAAGCCATGTTGAAATTGTGTTGTTGCACGGTTGTTTGTGGACGGCAAGTTGCGACGACAGAGAGGTTAAAGAGGTTACAGAGGTGGCCCAACCGGAACGTCGGCAGGTCATGCCTGCCCATGTTTTGTCGTATGAGCGTCGCCCGCCGGGTGCCTACCCGATACTTTAATCGGTCGCTTTGCCGGCAGCAATCTGCAACGTTGGATTTTGAGAGATGGATTTCTTTTCATCTTGAGGCAATAGGCGCATAGAACGCATCAACCACTGTGAAAGTGTTAGACGCGACGAGACCTTGTGTTGACGAAGCTCGCATCACAAGTTCATGGTATATTATGGCGAGACGTGTGAGGAGTCGGATTGGTAAGCAAAAGGCCAGGACCCCACTGTATAATATGTATAATCCATCTCCGAGATCGGTCAGCGGGTAAAATGCCAGCCACCGTTTCGACCAAGCCTACGGACTACTCCGTACGGACGTACATATGGATTACTCACAGCGGGTTCCTAATCAGGCAAGCATCAATAGCGTGTTGGCACTTGCTTCACGATTACTCGGTACTCCGTTGTGCCTCTACGGATCCGTATTATTTGTGGAGATTGACCGATAATTTTTTTCACATTCCCGTCTTTACCGTTTTTCCCGTGTCTTGCTTCCGATTCGGCGCCGGACTCGGGCCAAGGCATTGAGTTTTCAACATGTGTTTTTGTCAGACTACACGATAGTCTTTGTTCGTGTTTCTTCGCTCTATCAAAGAGAGCACAAGAAGCCCCGCGCAGTCCAAGGAAACCGCTCGGTTCGTTCAGTTCAGCTGGCCGAAAGATCGAACAGGCAAACCCAACTTGGCCAACACGGGGACCCCAAAATTGAAGCAGATCTTTACACCGAAGAGGAAAGCCTCCGTTTTGCACAATGTCCATCGCCGCACATGAAGAGGCCGCCCAATCCTTGGACTCGAAAATGCCCCGAGACCAGCCAAGTCAAGGCGAAAGTGCACCACAAGACCTCATTGCCCGAATATCCACCATCGACAGAGCCTACGCAGTCAGTCCACCAGATGGCGGCATTCAAGCATGGTCTCAAGTCCTGGCCGGTCACTTGATTGTCTTCAATACGTGGGGTTACATGATCAGTTTTGGAATCTTTCAACCTCGCTATGTGGAATCGCTAGGAATGGAATCTTCGGCGATTGCCTGGATTGGCAGCGTCCAGATCTGTCTCATCTTCCTCGTCGGCACTTTCTCTGGCAGAGCTTTTGACGCTGGCTACTATAAAATCGCCCTCGTCGTTGGATCGATCCTTCAGCTCGTTGGGATACTCGCAACCAGCGTGGGCCATACGTACTGGCAGATTTTTCTCGCTCAGGGCATATGCCAAGGTCTGGGTTGCGGCATCGTCTTCGCCCCCACGGTCGCCAACATCTCGACTTACTTCTCGAAAAGGAGAAGCATGGCCGTCTCGGCAAGCGCGTGTGGAGGCGCCACGGGCGGCATGGTGTTTCCACTAATGGCACAGCAGCTACTACCCAAAATTGGACTTGCCTGGACTGTGAGGGCAATGGGACTCGTTATTCTGGTCTCCTCCGTCATGGTGTGTCTCTTGGCAAAACCTAGATTGCCACCCAGGAAGTCAGGTCCTATTGTGGAAATGGCAGCATTCAGAGAAATCACATATCTATTGTTTGCGATTAGCATGTTTTTCACACTATGGGCTGCCTACTTTGCCTACTACTTCGTAAGTTGCATCACCATTTTTTTACCAACGATGAGCATGACAGGTCATGAAAGTGCGTTAACCTCGCCCAACAGGCGCGAGCATATGCTCTGGACATACTCGGCGGCACGCAGTCCACTTCATTCACCATGCTCCTCGTCATCAACGCCGTGGGCTGTCCAGGCCGCCTCGTCCCCGCCTTCCTTGCAGATCGCTTCTTCGGAGCGGTCAATACCCTTATCCCCATCATCTTCTGCGCGGCGATTTGCATGTTTGGTTGGATTGGTGTCCGCTCGATAGCTTCCGACTATGTCTGGTTGTGCATCTACGGGGTTTTCGGTGCTGCCATCCAGGGCATGTTCCCTTCGACTCTGGCCGGGCTCACCAAGGATTTGAGCAAAGCAGGGACGAGAATCGGCATGATCTTCACAGTCGTAAGTGTTGCGGCACTGACGGGTCCGCCCCTGGCTGGGAAACTGATAGAGGTATGCGGCGGCAAGTATCTGGGCGTGCAGATATGGGCTGGTGCGTGTCTGGTGCTGGGCGGGCTGTTATTGATTGCAGCTAGGCAGGCGAGTGTGCTGCAGGAATCCAAAGACGTGTAGATCAAGGCATGTGACGGAGGTCATCCTGTCTCTTGACATTTCAAAGTTTTGACATGAATACGTGTGCAGGCTCATTGTAGTCAATGGAGCTGGAAGGGCATATCATGCCTTGTCAGCGAACCCAACTGAGTCAGGCAGGTGCCGTCCCAGCTTTGAATCGTCCGTGGATTGCTATTGTCTGCTTTTGTGGCGAGTAACTTTTTGGCTTGTAGGGGCAATTGTGGCGTTGATTGGAGTGAAGGTGTTGGTTCCACTAGATACTAGGACGGAGAACGGAGAGGGAGAGCAGATAATAGTATGCAATTGCAATTGCTTTCATTCTGGTCTACCTAGGAAAGGGAAGGATAAAGCTAGCTAGAAAGGAAGGGCGCAGGAAGAGGGGTTGCGGGCGGCCACGTGACATCACGCTTGTTCCAATTTCCAACAGAAGGATTTCTCGCGCTCACGCCCTCGGCCACGCTTTCTCGAGAGAAGGCTGATGACAGAAAGGCAAAGGCATGTTTAGCGCCGTGGCGGCCTCTATTGTTGGGGTGGCACGTGCAGCGCAGTCCGCCGCATCAGAGCGTCTAAAAACAACGTTACTTGGTGACCCCACACCAGAAACTCCCTTGCTCCTTCCCCGGGTGCCCGGATGCCCTCCACACACGTCTGCACACGCATGGACCAGATGTGGGACCAGATGTGAGACCCCATTGGGAATCAGCATTCAGCCACGCCGGGTAAAAAGCACATCGGGTTGATCGGCTTCCCCTTGAACCAGAAACACACACACACACACAAACAACACGCACACACACACACACACACACACACACACACACCGCTGCCTCCCAAGGCGTCGGCTTCCTTGAGCAGCAAACATTCTGTCGTTGTTAGTCTACTACCCAGCTTGCCAGCCATCCAGCTCGCCAGACCGTTACGAGACTTGCTGACGCCGGCTCTGGAGCTCTGGAGAAGAGATGCCAGCCAGCCCTTTCCAGCCTCTTCCAGCCCCTTCCAGCCCTTTCCGACCCAGACATGGCTCACATGAGCACGGGCAAGCCCGAAGAGGGTTGGTTCAATCTGACTAGCGTCGCTGCGGAACAAAAGCGATGGGATGGGTGACCTGCCGCAATAGGCAAGGGATCAGAGACGCATCGGCTTGGCGTATGCCGGTATGCGCACCTATCACGACCCTGGGACCCTGGGCACGCGAAAAGGGACGAGGCAACTTGTTGCTTCACGTGTCGTGCGCACAAACCATCTGGTCTGGGGGTCTGGGGGTCTGGGGATTGTCATACTATTATGTACGGAGTACGGAGTACACGCAGAGATATCCGCCGTAGATGCGCCGGTGAGACACATGCTATAATTACCCCGGGCTCGCTCTCTGATTGCAGCACTTGGCCTGGCCTCATGCTTCCATCACGCCAATCCAACAAGGCGAAGGCACCGATCGATCCGAGAAAATGTCATCAGGCGTGACAGAACCCAAGGCTGAGCTGCGCGACGGCGCTCATGTCGATGTCCAGCACGCCGAGGTCTTGAAGAATGAGCATCTCTTGAATGACGCCTTCGAGGGCGAGAACCGAGAACACGAGCAGGGCGTATGGGAGGCTTTCAAGAGCCAACCTTGGGCATGCTTCTGGGCTTTCACCATGTGTTTTACCATTGTGAGTACAGCTTGCGCTGAAAGGGACAGTCCCTTAAACCTTTATACTGGCATGACAAGCGGAAGGAGAACAAAAACCCTAACACAGAAGCAGGTGATGGAATCTTTCGACATGTTCCTGAATGGCAACTTTGTCGCACAATACGCGTTCCAGCAAAATTATGGCGTTCCATCCCCAGGCTCAGTCTCAGGGTTTGCCATTGAGACAAAATGGCAGAGCGCCCTCTTCCAGGCTGGACAATGCGGCGCGTTCGTTGGTGTCTTCCTCGCTGGCCCTGTCACCGATCGCCTCGGATATCGCTGGACCACGATCTTGGCCCTGATTCTCATGAATGCCACCATTTTCGTATCCTTCTTTGTGAGTTTGAGAAACTGGACACTTCGGGCGTCCTTTGAGCTTCCTGTTAACACCGCATTCATTCGTACAGGCCAATTCACTTGCCCTTCTCGTTGTCGGCCAAGCGTTGGAGGGTGTCCCATGGGGTTCTTTATCGCCAACGCCCCAGCGTATGCCAGTGAGATTGTTCCTCTTGCTCTTCGAGGTGCCTGCACGGCGTCTCTGCAGATGAGTTGGTCTATTGGCGGCATCATCGTGGCTGGCGCTACACTTGCCTACAATTCTCGCAAAGATGAGTGGGCCTGGAGAGGCCCTCTGGCTTTACAATGGATTTTCCCCGTAAGTCAACGATAGATACCCAGACTTGATGCACATGACATCGTGACCTAACTCTGTCCCTCAGACACCACTCCTAGTTCTCATTTTTTCGCGCCCGAGTCCCCTTGGTGGCTCATCCGTCGCGGCCGCAAAGCCGAAGCCCTTCGCTCGATTGAGCGACTTGGTGGTAAATCCAAGGCACAGGCTCAACAATCGCTTGCCATGATTGAGAGAACTGTCGAGATTGAGGCTTCAGTGGGCGGTTCCCTAGTCTTCTCGACCTCTTCAAGGGAACTGATCTTAGAAGAACAGCCATTACCTGCCTGATGTACGCATCGCAGAATTTTGCCGGCAACCTGATCGCCAACCAGGCCACCTTTTTCTTTGAGCGTTAGTCACCCTCGTTTTCCAAAAAAAGAAAAAAAGACAAGAAAGAGAAAAGAAAAGAAAAAAACCACATGATTTCATTGCTAATTCTGCAATTCAGAAGCTGGGATCGCTCCTGACCGTGCGTTTGATCTGAACCTTATCAACTCATGTCTTCAGCTTGTTGCCAACGGAGGCTCATGGTTTCTTACCGCTTGGTTCGGTCGTCGAACCATCTACCTGTGGGGCACCATCGTCAACATCACTCTGCTCTTTATTCTCGGCATATGTGCCTCCATCCCACAGACCTCGACTACAAACTACGCCCAGGCTGTTCTAGGTATCCTCATCTCATTCGTTTACGCGGGTGCTCTCAGGCCCATCTCGTACACGATAATTTCGGAAACGTCTTCGGTTCGCCTGCGTGCTTTGAGCACTGCCATTGGACGGGCTGCCTACTACGTTGCCGAGATCCCAATGATTTACCTCGCCTCCCAGCTGCTCAATCCCACGGGATGGAATCTTGCAGGCAAATGCGGTTATGTTTGGGGTGGAACTGCGTGTGTCTGCTGGGTCTCGGCCTACTTTTTCCTCCCTGAGCTTAAGCACCGTACCTACCGTGAGAGTGACATCTTGTTCAACCGTCGTGTTCCTGCAAGGCAGTTCAAGAAGACTGTTATTGATGTCAAGGATAATGAGTAAGGTGATAGAGGCATTGCATGGGAACTAGTTTATGGAGCTTTTCAAGTGCTGTACCCGAGAAGAAGAGACAAATCTTTCACAGAATTCTCATGATGGCGTATCAAGTGATTCTGTAGGTCATCAGTCCGATGTATCGAGTGGATGGAAGAAACCTAACTTCAACATTGCCTCAGTTTTTAACGTCTCAAGCCACACACAGCTCACCCTAGCGTCCACATAGCGATCCCATGCGCAAGTTAAAAAGTGAGATTAGTGCTACCTATTTTCCTAGACGTAAGGATATCGATATCTTGTCCACCAGAGCCTGAGCTAAACATGACAACTAGTCTTGTCCAGGTGTGGTGAGTGTACTGCGCATCCTCGCCCCTGCTTCTGCACGACCTGATCAACACGCCTTTCAAGATGCTGCCCAGCTGCAAACTTGGCCTCATCCATGGACGGGGCAAAGGGGGGTAAGCTTCCTCGAAGAGATAATACCTCGTCTCCTCCAATGGGTCGGTTCGCAGTTCCAGGCAGAACGCGCCAGGAGAATTTAAGAGGGCGTTGGTCACGTTTGCAGACCCCATGGGAAAGTATTTTTCTTACCATGACCGACTGCCGAAGCGATGGAGGGAGCACCGACGCCAAGCATGAATTTCTCAAGGAGGTAATCAAGATGCGCGGCACCCCGTCTGGAGACTCACCCGCCCAGAAAGAAGGATGAGACTAATATTTTCGACCCACGCGGTCCCTCGACGCCTGGCCTATATTAATATGTCGTGGCCTTATAGGAGGGGCCGGCCATTTGTGTGGAGGCAGGGATGGTTGGGTAATACGGATTAGGCTGAGGATGTTTCATGCCCTTCGTGTTGGCCACCTGGCGAGGTTTTCTCCAAGGGCGAACCCGAGAGAAGAGGAACGACGGAACTTGTTGAGAGACCAGCAGGCTGCATTCTCAGGACATCGCAACCTTGTCCAATGCCTGGCGATGCGAGAGACTCCCACGACGATTTTAGGCGCGGGTGCTCCAAAATTGGTGGCTGAATCTGAACAGGGGGTTTTTTCTTTCTTCCTTCTTCTTCTTCTTCTAAAAAGACTCAAAGTTCCTCGACGCCCATGTAGCTGGCTTGTTGCAAACCCACACCTCTTGTCTGTTTACGAACAAGAATTTGCCAACTCATCCATGAGATCCAACAGCAAGAATTGAAAATGTTTGCCCCCTGGTGCTCCGTCTGCTACTCCTCTGGAGAGTGACGTCTGCTGTGCTCGGCGATACGGTAGACAGACAGGCTACTCGGGACCACGAGGTCACTCATCAACTGATTTACAACCCTCCGTCGGATTATCCCCCAGGGACGCTATATGGACGAACCGTCCAGCTTCACGATGGGACTCTGCTTGCTACATGGTTGGCATGAACCTCTTGCTCTCTCTCTCTCTCTGTCTCTCTCCTACTTACACGAGGTGCCCGCGACTTGCAGCTGATGTACTTTTCTGCAGGGAGAACCACAACCTCGAGCTGCCCACGGCCTACTTCCCCATCTATCGCAGCATAGACAAGGGCTCGACCTGGGAGCCATACGCAAATGTGACGGACCAAGTGAACGGATGGGGTCTGCGCTACCAACCTTTTCTCTACGTCCTGCCGCGGCGGATCGGCTCGTTCCACAAGGGGACCGTCTTCCTCGCCGGCACCAGCTCGCCGTGGAATCACGCCGCAACAAAGATTGACCTGTACGCCTCGCGAGACGGCGGCCGCACGTGGTCGTTCGCGTCCAACATCGCCCGCGGGGGCCGCGCGTACCCGGTCAACGGCGAGACGCCCGTCTGGGAACCGTTCCTGATGGTGCACGGGACGGAGCTCATCTGCTACTACTCTGACCAGCGGGACCCGGCGTACGGCCAGAAGCTCGTCCACCAGAGGTCCCGCGACGGACTCGGCTGGGGCCCCGTCGTCGTCGACGTGACGGGCAGGGAGGACGCGGGGAGCGTCCGGGCATGGCGACGGTCGCGGCCCTGCCCGGCGGGAAATGGATCATGACGTTCGAGTACGGCGGCGGGCCCAACCCTCATCCTGAGCCCGCGAGGGGCGACGGGTGGTGGTTCCCAGTCTACTACCGCGTCGCCGACTCTCCCCTCGGGTTCGCGTCGGCCCCGGACCAGCTCCTCGACGTGCACAGGACGGTGCCCACCTCGTCGCCCTACGTGGCGTGGTCTCGGTCCGGCGGCCCCAACGGCACCATCGTCGTGACGGCCAAGAGCACCGGCGGCATCTACGTCAACACGCGCTTGGGGACGCCGCGTCGTGGGAGTTCCGCCCGACTCCGCAGCCGGCGGCGTACTCTCGACAGGTCATGGTTATGGATGACCCGGACTGGCTTCACATCATCAGCGCCGGGTACCTCGACGCGAATAACCGCGTCACGAACAGCGTTGTGAAGCTGCCGAGTTTGCCATCATGGCCTGTTGGACATGGCAGGGGAAATGAGCGAAGGACATGTTGGCAGGGAAAGGGGTGAAAAGGTACCTTTATCACTCATAACCTGTGTAAAAACAGATGTATTCTTGTAAAGCGCTATATACCTTGTATATTTTCCTCATAGCTCTCTCATATTAGCATGACTTTATAGCTAATTATAGCTGTTGGAGAGGATCGAAAAACTAGGGCATGTGCATGAATTCGTAGGTTCGTAAAATTATTCAGGGGGCATTTCACAATGTAATTCAGCCGGCATGGCGGCCCGTACGGACCTTCTTCATATCCACGTGGCTGACTTCTTCATATCCACGTGGCTGATTGAGCCCATTATGTTATTTATCCACTGCTATGCGGATACGGAGTACCAAGTTCGCTGATGCCGGCCCTGGCTGGTGAGAATTACAGACGCTGCGAACAGACATGATTCACGTTTCCCTGGCATTCTTGTGCATTGCTTCGGTGGACGGTAGATGGATGCGAAGAGCTTCTTCCATCGACGTGGAATTGTGTTTTGAGTGACCGAACTGGGATGCGCATCCTTTGAATCCCCTGATGATGGTAATTAGCCATGGTCCGTTATCGGACAGAATTTCTTGATCCCCACTTGCCCCGTCAACCTCCGACTCCGACATCGCCGCAAGGCGTACAAGCCGCCCCGCCGATGCTATGAAGCCACCAAAACAAGTCTCCAGCATCCCTCAGATATTAATCGTCCTCCCCCCATATCACCACCAGGTCCTGCAAATCTCACGTCACGTTCCAATCAACATGGCCACCGCCACAAACGGCACAGACACAGCCCGCGCTCCTCACGTTCCGCCCGCCGGCGTGTGGTGTCCCGCCGTGACCTGCTTCACCCAGGACGACGAGCTCGATCTCGCCGCGCAGTCGCTGTACTTTTCGCATCTCGCCAGGTCCGGCCTCACGGGGCTGGTGGTCATGGGCACCAACTCGGAAGCCATGCTGCTCACGCGGGGAGAGCGACGGCGGCTCGTGTCGGCGGCCCGAGCGGCCGCGGGACCGGGCTTCCCCATCATGGCCGGGGTCGGCGCCCACTCCACCAGGCAGACGCTCGAGCTGGCAGAGGACGCGGCCGCGGCGGGAGCAGACTACCTCCTCGTCCTGCCCCCGGCCTACTTCGGGAGGGCCACGACCATGGCGACCGTCCGGCGCTTCTTCGCCGAGGTCTCGGCCAGGGCCACGCTGCCCGTCGTCATCTACAACTTCCCGGGCGTCTGCAACGGCGTGGACATTGACTCGGACACCATCACGGCCATGGTGCAGGACAGCAAGCGGTCGAGCGCGAGCGGCGTCTCCAACATTGTCGGCGTCAAGCTGACGTGCGGTTCCGTCGGCAAAATCACGCGTCTCGCGGCGCAGCATCGACCGGGGACTTTGCCACGTTCGGCGGCCAGTCTGATTTCCTGGTCGGCGGGCTCGCGGCAGGGAGCGCGGGGTGCATTGCCGCCTTTGCCAACGTCTTTCCGAGATTGACGGCCGAGATTTACAGACTCTGGGTGGCGGGCCGGCTGGATGAGGCGATGCGCCTGCAGAGGGTGGCGGCCCTGGCCGAGAGCCCGTGCAAGAGCGGGATAGCGTCGACGAAATACGCCGCTGCGTATTATTCCGCCAAGCCTGCGGGCATCGAGGACCCTGAGCCCAGGTTCCGGCCGAGACATCCGTATGAGGAGCCTGGCGAGGCGGCGAAAAAGGCTGTCCGAGACGTCATGGCGGAGGCAAGTGTGATTGAGCAGGAGCTACAGCGGGCTTGGGCTTGATTTGCCTTGGTTTTGGAAAAAAAAAAAAAAAAAAAAAGGTGCGTAAATAGTGGGCTAGATATGCTAAAGTAAAAAGACTTGCAAACAAGGATGCTGTAGCATCTTGATGATCCAAGTAACGACAACTCATCAGGCTAACAACCCCAGTAGTCCTCCCAATCTGAACGACGCAGAACAAGTCAAAGTGAGCGGCGACGGGGACTACACGGCAGCCTTTTCAGGGTGGCCAGCAGGAAGAACATGCTCGACGGTCTCGTCAGTGCCTTGGAGATCTTGTTCAACCTCGACGTGATCCCGAATCTTGAAGAAGATGGCAGGCATGGCGACTACGAGAGAAGCACCAAGCAAGGCCCAATTGCTGATGAACTCGCTCATGAAGGAAACCTTTCGCCCATCCAGGCTGGCCATGATGGCGGCACCGACGGATTGTATACCCTTGTAGAAACCGACGTAGTTGGCCAACCGTCGGCCAGAGTTGGACAGAGCGCCCATGTACCAGTAGATGCACGCCTGCCAGACGGCGTCGTAGAAGCCGTAGAAGATGTAGAGGAACATGGGGCCGACATATCCGGGGCGGTCCAGTCGGTCGGTTTGTAGTCAGGATTCAGCGCCTCGTTCACCGACTCACGGGTATAGCCCTTCTGATAGGCATAGCCCCCGCCCCAGATGGCGAAAGTGAAGGCAACGAGTACCACCCAGGTCACTTTGGCTCGGACAGATCGGCGAACGCCCTGGATGTCAACCATGACGCCCGTGATCCATGCGGCCATGATCTGGGCGAGGTAGTAGAGGAGACTGTTCAAGGCTTTGGTTCTCGTGGTGAACCTCGCGCCATTCACCGCGTTCTGCTGGTACACGTAGAACCAATTCGACGAAAAGAACATTGGGAAGAGGAGGATGATGAAGGGCTCGAATCGCAGGGTTTCCCACAGGCCGAGGAGCTCGCTTTGCCAGCTGGGATTCTTCTTGAGGATGACGCGACTGCCGTCTTTTCGAACAATGTCGCCGGCGTTGCAGAGAAACAGGGCCAAGACGGCGCCGCAGAACATGAGAACGATGAAGCCGATATAGGTGCCGTCAGAGACTGTGGCGTTGGTTTCGACGTGGATGTTCTCGCCGAGGGGAATCTAATACACAGCTGCTCAGCTCACATCGAGTTGCGGAACCCCCGCTGAAGGAAAAGGGTTTCTCACCAAGCTACCGATGACGGCCCCCATGTTGAAGATGCCCCAGAACCAGGCAAAGTAGTGGCCCTTTTCGTGTTCAGGGGATACGAGATCATGATGGTACCCTGCGCGGTCCAGAGCAAGGCGGCGCAAAGACCGAGCCAGACACCGGCAAATATATTGAAAGCGGGGACATTGGCATGAACCGAGGCAAGTAAGCTGGCGGCGTAGATGCAATAGCCAATTCCTCCGAAAGCGAGGGTATACTTGACACCGAGCTTATTGATAAAAGTACCGCCGAAGAAGCCGAAGACGGCAAAAGTACTATAAAGAGCCGTGTTCTGCTCATGAGGGGGAAAAGGGAGTCAGCAGTGAGCACGGCAAGAGGAGAGACGGGATGGTCGGACAGAACCAAGGGTCTGGCTTTGTCGAGAAGAAGTTGAGACTTGCCATGTTGTCGGCCAGAGTAGCGTCGGTTTGCCACCTCCCCAGACCACCAAGAGCGTTGAACATGCCCGGGCACAAGAAGCACACAAACGACACCATGATGAGCTGGGTAGGAGGGGAGGCGTACCAGGGAATTCGAATGCCAAACAGCCTGCGCTCCCTGTACTTCCATCCTGCTGCAGGAACATGGGCGTCGGCATTGTCTGTGTCGACAGGCTTCCTCTCTGTAGACATTGTGGCCAGCTTCAGATTGGGTCACTGCCCTCAGGGCGTGGGGTCAGGGAGTCAGGGGTGTTTGGCTGGAGCCGTGCTGTCGAGAAGAGTAGGCCAAAGGCTTGAAAGTCGCCGCAGATTGGGATGGGGAAGTACATGTACGTCGGTAGGATCGCTCCCATTGTCAATTCGAGATGCCATCTGGCACGTGAGCTGACAAGCTGATGTCCTCGACAACGTTACCCTCAGCCATGTATTACGGACTCGTCGATAACAAACGAAACTGTGGGGCCAGCTATCGGCCGGGGCGGTGGGGTGGCGGTGGGGTGACAGGCAAGTCGATTGGCTACTCCGCACCCCACCTGCTCCCCTGGCTGCATCACGTGCGAGCGCGGTGCGGGGCAGTCAGCCACTCAATCGTAAGCGCTATTAGCAAATCTTCAAGTGTTGATTGTATTGATTGTGATTGTGATTGTCAGCAACAACTCTCGAGTCTCGGGCGTTTCGGGTGTAACCTGGAGTGCAACCAACCAACCATGCACATCCCCAACAAGGGCGTCAATCCATGTCAACTTGCAGCATTTCCGAACCCGCGCATTCTGGCCAGTTGGCAACGCATGGATAGCGGACCTGCGTGGTTCGCCCGGAGCTCCGGTCAAAATGAATCCACGTGAGAATCTTTGCAGCTATAAAGATGAAGCAAGCACCAGAGAGCAGGCGTGGCGACCTGGCGACCTGGCGACCCGGCGACCTGGCGACCTGGCTGTGAGCGTCAACAGCAGAAATGGGCAGACGTCAAGCCAATCCATTGCACAACCCGCGGCATTATGCGACGGCGCAGCCGCGATCGGGACCGCCCGTGAGCGCCGCCGCTGCAGAACGAGCTCTTCCGAGCTATGACTACGGTAAGTAGTGAATAAAGCACCACACACAGGCAGACTGAACCCCGACTGATTCCCGTGACGTCGCCAAGTCATCATCGGTGCTGGTGCGGCCGGATCCGTCCTCGCGAATCAGCTGTCCGAAGATGAGGACGTGTCTGTCCTCGTGCTCGAGGCCGGAGGCGACAACACCAAGGTGCTCGAGACCAAGGTCCCCTCATGTTCGCCAAGCTCTTCCACAGCGAGCACGACTGGGACTACTACACCGTGGAGCAGGGCGCCGTCGCGTCACGGCGGCTGTACTGGCCACGCGGGCGCATCCTCGGCGGAAGCTCGTCCATGAATGCCATGATGTACCATCACTGCTCGGCTTCCGACTTTGACGAGTGGGTTTCAGAGCACGGGTGCGAGGGCTGGGGCTACGCCGACCTCGCGCCGCATCTCCGGGCCATGGAAAAGCACACGCCCACAACGGCAGGCCGGGGAAGTGATGGATTGTGGCACACGGGCTATAATTCCTGGCTGTCCCCGATCATCGAGGACGGCTTCCTCCCGGCCTGCGACGACGTCGGCATCCCCCAACAGCGACATCAACACACGAAGCGGCTCGCTCGGCGCCGCGCGGTTCCAGACCTTCATCGACAGCAAGGGACAGCGCTCATCCTCGCGACCGCCTTCCTGCCACCCGAGGTGCTGCGACGCCCCAACCTGTACGTGGCCTGCGGCGCACAAGTGACCAAGATCCTGTTTGACCGACTGGCGAGCAAGCCCGCCGCCATCGGAGTCGAGTTCCAGGCCTCGCGGCACGGCGAGCGCTTCCAGGTGCACGCCAGGAGGGAAGTCATCCTCTCCGCCGGGACCATCAACACGCCCCAGACTCTCATGCTGAGCGGCATCGGGCCGGAAGAGCAGCTGAAAAACACGGCATCGGCCTCGTGCATGCCAACCCTCACGTCGGCGAGCACCTGAAGGACCATCTGTGCGGCAGCGCGATTCCGTGCAAGGCAAAGCCCGGGGCAACTCTCGACTACCTCTCCAGCGATGTGAGGGCCATTCCCGCACTGGCGCGATGGTTCCTGTTCGGAACCGGCCCCTTGACCAGCAACGTCGCTGAGGCTGCGGCTTTTGTGAGAATGTCCGAGCACGAGTTCCCCGGCTCCGGGGCATCCCCAAGGATTACACGTCTGGCAAAGATGCTCCGGACGTGGAGATCATCGGCGCACCCTTGCCTTCATCCACCACGGCGAGGAGAAACCGCTCGACGGTGCCAGCATCTTTAGCCTGGCACAAGTTGGCCTTCGACCGCAAAGCAGCGGGACAATTACTCTCAAGAGCTCCGACGCATTCGACCACCGTGAGTTGAAGACAAGCAAAAAAAAAAAAAAAAAAAAAAAGAAGCCCACGTCTCCATGCCAAAACTTGCTAACACACCGCGTCCTGTAGCCAACATTGACCCCAGGTACCTCACAGACGAGGAGGACAACGACAAAAAGGTGCTGATGGCGGGAACGCGCCTCGGTCTCAGAATCATGCGGAGCCCAGCCCTCCAGAAGTATCTGGATCCCGTCCCCGCAAACGACGACCCGTCGTCGTACTGGTGGCCCTATTCCTGCAGCGACATTGACGCAATCACCGATGAGCAGCTGAGGCGGTTCCTCCTCGAGAAGGCCTTTACCTTGTACCACCCGGTTGGGACGGCTCGGATGGGCCCATCGCCGTCCAGCAGCGTTGTTGATGTCGATTGTCGCGTGCACGGGGTGGATGGTCTCCGGGTCGTGGACGCCAGCATCTTCCCGGAGCAGATCAGCGGGCACCCGAGTGCTCCTATTGCGGCGATTGCGCACCGGGCGAGTCAGATGATAAGAAATGACCGCCTCGGCGCCTGACGCGGATGGAGATGAGTATTGAACATGTTTAGAAGGGGGCTCATGCTTTTGATGTTGAGGATATGATATGGGACGAGTATGTATGTCTGGGGGGTTGTCTACTGCGAGATTTTCCTACGGGTTCATGAAGGTCAATAATGGGTCGATGCCGGCAGTTCCCGATGGGTCCTCCTGTCAAGAGAAATGGGTTTCTCGTCGCCTAAATCTCAGCATTAATTCGCTATTCGGTCACGGAGAAAGTGAAAGTGGTCGTTTTGACAGGAGAAGACGGAGAAAACGAAAAGAAAGAAAAAGCAGCCGCCGCCAGGAATAAGGATATAGCCTTAGTACCGGCGCTCCACTTTATTTTGGCCTTTTCATTTTAGTAAATGTAAATGTTAGAACTCGGATTCTATGCCGTGAATCGCCTGCTAATGGGCCGAACAACGTTTTTCGTAGGGATATAATTACAAACACGACGCCAAGTTGACGACTCCCGACCCACGCTAATAAGAACCGAAAAGGGGGGAAAGAAGGAAGAAAGAAAAGGATTCGCACAGAAACCTGACTCTGATGACAAATTCATCTCCTACTCAATTCTACGTACTCTTTTCCGTGCCGCTGCTTCACCCTGTATTCGCAAAAGATGGGAGATGGAGGCCAAGAAAGTGGCTGGACGCAACGAAGCCGGACGATGCTTGGTTCACCATTTTATGGCAAAGGTGCGGCACGCAGCTCCTGCCCGGGCTTGTTCGTTCACTCCAACAATGACCAACAGTATCGAAATAGTGTACGACGCAACCGAGTATTTGCGAGACCACCCCGGCGGCGCCGATAGAAGCAAGCCGGGACCCGATGCAACCGAGGCATTCGACAACGCCGGCCACTCGGAAGATGCGCCGGGGTTTATCATGGAATCCTACTTGGTAAAGGGACGCCGAAAGGCTACCAGCCAAAGAAGCCCAGAACCAAGGCCGAGTAGTTACCCCAGTCGTCGTCAGCCAAGCAGGGCCGTCCGCTGTTCCAAACTCGCCAGCATGGGTGTGTTTGGCGCTGCCCACCGAGAGCACGGTTCTCGGGCTGCCCGTCAGCCAGCCAGCACGTTTTGCCATCAGGGCCGACGTTCGACGGGCAGGCCGTAAGGGAACTGACTGGACTCGCTGGCGCGCAGATATCCCGGCAACCTCGACGTCTACTACGTGCTGCACCACCCCCGCCCGAGAATTGGCCCCATGGAAAGGGTCGTGTCACGGAGGATGCGCCCGAGGCCGACACGAGGATACTGCTGTGCGGTTCCGTCGTCGTTGGTCGACTTGGGATTCGAGCAGCCGGGGGCGGCGGCAAAGATGATGGACCAGGTCTTTATTATCTAGTAGTCGTCTGTGCCATTGTTCGTTCATTGTTCATTTTTTTCTTTTCTAGTAGTTGTCTGTGCCCGTAGTTTATCTTTTTTGCCACTTCAATTCCCGAGTCTTGACCAACTACTGTGTTTCATGGACTGGGAACTTGAGGTCACGAAAAGCAGGGGCTAGCCTCCCACAGGACCGGGAGATAAACCGGGAAGTTGGGGGCTCGGACCGAGAGACCAGCCCCTCGGCATCCCCACTTCTTCCCATTTTTACATACTTGATGACGCCCGCTGGCCGACCGCGGGGTTGTTTCTATTCGGCATGCCCGGTCCTTCCTTCCCCGGCCCGGTTCTTGGCTATTTAACATTGGCCAACATCCGCGGACGGATGCAATTCAAGAAGCACAATTCAAAACGACTTGTCCATGACTTCTTTCGCCTTGCCTCCTCCGAAGGGAGAACCGTGGCAGTCCTCGGGGCCGGCGTGCTCGGTCGACGGATAGCATGCGGATGGGCAGCGGGCGGGCATGACGTTGTCGTTCGCGATCCCAACCCCGAGCAGAGGATGGCCGCGCTGCACTACTGCCAGGCGAACATGGCGCAGTTCTCGCACTTCTCGCAGTCGACGAAGCGAGGCGCCGTCTCCGCCGAGGACGACCTGGCGGCAGCCGTGGGCAAGGCGTGGCTCGTCATCGAGGCCGTTCCGGAACAGCTCGCTCTCAAGACGGAGACGCTGGCGCGGCTGGAGACGCTGGCGCCCGCCGACGCGCTTCTCTGCACCAACTCGTCGTCGTTCAAGTCGAGAGAGATGCTCGGCGACCTGAGGCCCGAGACGAAGCGGAGGGTCCTCAACATGCACTACTACATGCCTCCTGGCAACCGCGTCGTTGAACTCATGACGGACGGGTTCACGCACGACGTCATTTTCCCGCACCTGGTGGAGAAGCTCCGCGGCATCAGCTTCCACCCGTTCGTGGCTCGCAAGGAGTCGACGGGTCTCATCTTCAACCGGCTCTGGGCAGCCATCAAGAGGGAGGTCTTGACCATCTTGGCCGAAGGTGTCTCGACGCCAGAGGAGATTGACGCGCTGTGGAAGGAGATGTGGCTCGGCAACCACGCGGGTCCGGTGGCCATGATGGATTCCGTCGGGCTCGACACCGTCTCGCTCATCGAGCAGCATTACATTGCGGAACGTGGCCTCCCCGACACGCCAGTCAGGTTCCTGCAGGAATATCTCGACCAGGGCAGACTCGGCGCCAAGTCGAGCAAGGGCGGCCTTCTCCCCGCCCGGCTTCACCACCAGCAAGACGGGCGACGGGCCGCTACTGTACTTCCTCGACAGTGGGCTGGCGGCGGCGGCGGCGAGCAACAAGCCCCAAGAAGCGTTGCGCGCGGGACGCATCCTGATCGGCTCGCCCGACCAGAGGGAGCTGAAGACGCTGGTGACGGGCCAGGTCACCCCCGACGGGATAGACATCTCTCCCGACACGGGCAAGATGTTCTGGACGAGCATGGGGACCCCCTCCGAGAACGACGGCGCCGTCTTCAGCGCGAGCCTCGCGGGTGGCGAACAACAACTGGCCGAGATTGTGCCACGGGGCCGCGTCCACACGCCGAAGCAAATCGCCGTCGACCACCGGAACTCGAAGCTCTACTTCTCGGACAGGGAGGGACTGCGCGTCATGCGCTGCAACCTCGACGGCTCGGCTCTGGAGACGCTCGTCGTCACCGGCGACTGGCGGAGGGGATCCGACGTGGCCGACCAGACCAACTGGTGCGTCGGCATCGCCGTCTCGCCCACGACCGGCAAGTTCTACTGGACGCAGAAGGGGCCCCAAGGGCGGCAAGGGCCGCATCTTCCGCGCCAACATGGACTTCTTGCCGGGCGAGGACGCCGCGAGCCGCAGCGACGTGGACCTGCTGCTCCAGAACTTGCCCGAGCCCATCGACCTGGACATTGACCTGGTCGACGAGACCCTGTACTGGACCGACAGGGGCGAGCTCCCGCTCGGGAACAGCATCAACCGGGCCAAGCTCTCTGCGCTCAAACCGTCCCAGGGAAACAACAGCACGAGCCTGCCGGGCAAGGACTACGAGCTCATTGTCAGAAACCTCCACGAGGCCATCGGCATCAGGATAGACCAGAAGAACCGTCATGTGTATGCGACGGATCTCGGGGTGCCGTCTATCGGTTTGACATGGACGGGGAACAGACGGCGGCTGTACGAGGAGGCAGGTGCTTTAACAGGAATAGCTCTGTCTCATGTGTGATTGATTGATTAATGCTCGCTCAGTGGATATGAATGAGTAGATGTATTTTTTTCTCCTAGTACACTGGCTGGTTGTTTTGGAATAGACAGTATTTCTCCTACTACAACTAGTGTTTCTGTGTGTTCGATTTCTCGCGGGCCCCGTCATCGGACCTGTTCGGAAAGAAGCGAGTCGGGCAAAAAGATGGCCGAGGTTCCCCAGTATGAAGTAAAAAAACACATGTCAAGCTTGCTGGATGGTCTCGCTCACACGTCGAGATGGACCAACACGAAAGCCACGATGCCGGGCGTCATCTGCACGGCCCAGATCTTGCGCGAGGCCGTAGCGCCGCCGTACAGCCCAGCCACGACGACAAGCAGACAGAAGAATGTTCGAATCTGTCTGGCGAATTCGGCCACTGGATGGACGAGTCCCCATGCCAGCCCGGCGGCGAGGAAGCCGTTGTAGAGGCCTTGGTTTGCGGCCAGCGTCCTTGTCTGTTCCGCAAACTCGGCGGTGAGGCGGAATGCTTTGCGACCTCTTGGCGTCGTCCACAGGAACATTTCCAATACCATGATGTACAGGTGGAGGAGGGCAAGGACAGCGGTGGCCGCGGAGAGAGGAAGGCCATCTCGAAGGCCAGGGGGTTTGTGTTGGAGAACGTACGAAGTAAAAGGGGGAAAGTACGGATTATTAATAGAGGGAGAGAAGAGAACAAGGTCGTATCCGGGGAGGGGCTTTTGCAGAAGTGAAGATTGATAAATGTAAGGGGTATGTAACCTCGCAAGCGACCGTCCCGTGGGCGGGCGGGTCGCGTTTCCGCCCTTCGGCTGAATTCTATGACTTGCATGACATGACAAGGGCCAGCCAGCCAGGTCCAACACAGCATTGTGCTCCGTATGTAGTACTCCGTAGTACTCCGTAGTAAGTACCCGCGGGCGACAGCCGAATGTAAGAATGCAAGCGGGTGGCACAGTCACATTCGGCCACAACCATTGTTGCTCATCTTGCCCGGTCGCCCAAAGGCATCTTGATCAATCTCGCGCGGTTTTGCTACATGTGAATTAAATCGTCGTGCATCTTGCCATTTGTCTACCCTAAGCAAACGCCGAACTTCGCAAGTGCTAACCCGACCGGGATGGCCACCACTTGGCAGCCAGGTCTTTGGCACCACCAACAAAAGATCTGGACACCGCGCACGTCACGCGGACGGTATTGGCGACAGCTCCTCCAACACGATACACAGCGGCGCTGACGAGAGCCCCGCCCGGAACCGTCACGCATTTCGCAACAGATCCAACGGCCCATGACAAGTCAGAAGCTGCCTCCTTGACGGCCCATTGCAAGGGGAAGGATTTCCGGGCCGGTGGTGGTCGTACTTCGAGTCGGGAGCCCGGGAAATGGCCCGGGCCCCTCTTCTTCCCCTGAATGTCCTGCATCGTGAGCTTGTGATCTTCGTGACCTCTGACCTTGATGCTCTCCTTGGTGAGCTTGGCTCGTAAACCCGCTCGTTCTTCCTCAGGCATGCCCTTCCACCACTTCTGGACCACTTCGAACATGTACTTTTGTATGTCTGTTTTCTTCCTGGGAAAAGCGGGGTGGTGTAGTATGGTCAAAATTTGGCGAATGGTATCATCCGAGCTCACGTTCGGATCGTCCCAGCATTTCACGACTTGCTGCGTGGTCCAATTTGTCGTGACGGTTGCAACGAGACCTGCCGGTGGGTTCAAGACGTTGCTGAAATGGTCTTTTGACAGATCCGAGTGACTGGGGTCTGACGCCGTTGAGTCGTCCTCGTATACTGCTGCCGAATGGGACTGCGCGGCTTCTTCGTCAACCCTGACCTTGGCGGCTCTGAGCGCATTCCGCAGTTCCTTGACCGAGGACTCGATGATGAGGCCCAGGAATTGGAACACGACGCGATTTGTTGTCGCTCCGAGCTGTGTTCCCGTGGCGCCTGCCTCTTCAAGATGACTTGTGTGCGCCTCTTCCGTCAGCCACTTCTTTATTCTGTCATGAATGAAGAACACGGGCTCGACTGCCTGCCAGAGGATGTTGGCATCCACTCCGTCGACAGAATCTGCTGCATCGGCATCGGCATCGGCATCCGGTTCAGGCGTGGAAGGTGCGCTGTCCTGGGCCTTTTGGAATATCATGTTGACAGTCTCAAGCTGCTCGAGAAGAGCAGAGTTCTCGGAGGAGAATCTTTGGACAGCGGCAACGGCGGCCTTGATGGCCTGGAACAGCTGGTCAAACGCCACAGACCCATAACCGAGCTTGCTCTCCAGTTCCCCAGCGTCCCCTTTGACTGCAGGATGGCCATGTCATCAGCCTCACCTAGCAGGCTGTGGAAGATGTCCAGCATGCCAAACGTGCCCGTGACCAGCGGTGGTACTTGGCGTCTCCGTTTAAAGCGGGAGGGGACTCTGACTCTGCATTTGTCACCGACGTACGGGAAAATGTCCCGTTCTCCCATCTTCAGCAAACAGAGCTCGATGAAGTTGCTGTGCGCGGAAAAGTCCTCCAACGTGTGGAGAGCAGCTCCCAGGTGGATGAATGATTCCTTTGCGCGCCGTGGTCGCCGGCACGGCCTTTTCTTCCCAGCTCGATGCAGCGCTCCAGCTGACGCCGAACGTAGTCGGCCGAAGTGTCCCAGCCGTGTCCTGAATTCGCAACGTAGTTCTTCATGCCAGACTTGGGGTCGAATTCGAGTTCCCTGGGGTCTACAGGGCCTCGCAACCGCTCGTCCACATCCTTGGCGTTCCCGTCGTACCCGCGGGGGTTGTCGATGTGTTCCACGTGGGTATAGCATCCCAGACGCTCCCTTGTGACCTCGAATTCGTCTGTCGCGAAGCCAAACTCCAGCATGGCCAGGACGGAGACGATGGCTCTGAGAACAGGCTCGGGGATGTTTTCCAGACATGTCGTATCCACCACCTGGGAGAAGTCGCGGAGCCAGTTGCCAAAGTAGATCTGCCTCCGCTGAAGTCGGGTGAAGCTCTGCTGCGTTATGAAGCTGATGGGCAGGAACCGCAGAACCTCGGCGATGTCGCCATGTCTCCACACAAATTCTTTGAACTCACTATCGGCAGGCACTGCACCTGCGCCGAACGCGGAGGCGGTGCCGGCAGCAGCCAGAACAAGGAGCAGTATGCACAAGAAATGGGCTGAGCCTGCCATGATGAACAGGCACGTGGATGATTTTGCGTCGCGACTGAGCTGGCACAGGCTGGGGCCCGCGTTGAATCCATTTCCAGAAACCAGCTGTGACCAGGTGTCAGCGTCAGGTCGGCGTCTGGTCAGCGTCTGGTCTCTGCCTTGTCTCTGCCTGTCTTACACTTTTAGCACGGGTGGCCCCACTTGGTCAAAGTCACAAACGTCAAGTGTCTTTTTTTCTTTTTTTTTTTTGGTTCGATTTAGTGAGCATCATCGGAAATTGCCGCCTTGTTTTTTTTTCCCGAATTCCGCGTGAAAATCCGTCATGAACATACGCTTGACACCTGGCTGGAGCAGCTGGTGGTTTCCAACAATCAAAGGTATCGCATGACTTTCTATGTGCCTGCATGTGAATTGTATCCGCTACGTGTGCGCCGCAAGTCTACAATACTAGGGCTTTGAAACCGACCATCGCAATGAATTAGCCCGCATGTCTTGCGGTCGTGACTCTAGAAAGTCATGTGAAGAATCTGCCGCCATTTCGGATACGACGCAATCCTGGCTCGATAGGCATTGATCTCATCCCAATCAACTTCTCGACGTCCGGTATCAACATCGATCTGATGCGTTCGAATCCATCCTCGCGCTTCCACGCGTATCCGACAATCCAGAAAAAGAGAATCACAGGAGCCGCGAGATATTGTTGGAAAAAGCTCTTGGCCGTGGCCATTCCTTCCTTACCGGGGGCGCCACGATAGCAGAGTAGAACTACGGAGCGATTAGCAGATGCAAACAATCAACCACTGAGAAGCAAAAAAGAAAAGAAAAGAAAAGAAAAGAAAAGAAAACATCAGCACGGCAGAGCATGGCGAGGCTTACCTGAGCCATAAGAACGATGATACAGAGGAAGAGACCCAGGTAGGACCCGTAGATACCACCAGCAGCTTGGAAGGGAATCTCGTCCAGCGTGTGCCCTTGGTAAGCCCATGCCTTGCGGAACCTGATGTGCGCTAGGCAAACGGAGCCCCAGGTAAATAGGGTAGCGAGACCAGAAATTGCCTGCAGCCACGTGAAAACGGTAGGGCCGTCGCTGCTGAGACTGACAAAGGCAATGAAGCCAAAGAGGATAACAGAGATGACTGAGAACAAGGGCCGGCCTGACTTGTCGATATAGGTAAACAACTTGGGGGCATAGCCTTGTTGAGCAAGACCTGTGAGAGTCCGTGAGCCTCCGTAGACACCGGATACACCGATCGATAGGACCGAGACGAGGATAGTCAGGTTCATGAAATGATCGAATCCACGGAGCCCTGCGTACTTCCCAACAAGCACAAAGGGTGACGCCTTAGGGTCATTAAACGATCCCGCGGTCAGGAGAGCTGGATCCCGATCATCGATTAAAAGACCAACGAAGAAAAGGCCGAGGATATAGAAAAGCGTAATTCGCCAGAAGACCTGTTTGATCGCAGTTGGCATGGCCTTTGCCGGATTTTTAGACTCTGCTGCCGCAAGGCCAACGAGCTCGGTGCCGGAAAAGGAGAAAGCTGCAGTAACAAACACCGAGCAGAAGCCTTTGAATCCATTCTTAAAGGCACCCGGATCATGCCAATATCGCGCCCCCAGTAGGAGCTGTAGCGGCCATCCTTCGGTCCGCCACCACATACTAGGACGAGGGCGATGATCATGAAAACCACAATAGCGATGAGCTTGAACGTCGACGCCCAGAACTCTTCCTCGGCGTAGCCAAGGGCTCCAAAGACGTTGATGATGATGATGATGACGAGGAACACAGCAATCCAAACGCCAACGGATATGTCGGGGTTCCAGTACTGGATTGTGATGCCGCACACGGTCAGCTCAAGTGGTAACACCGAGACCCACAGCAGGACGTAATTCCAACCCATGGCGAAACCCCAAGAGGGGTCAACAAATCGAGCCGAAAGGGTGTAGAAGCCGCCAGATACAGGAAATAGAATGGCGAGTTCTCCGAGAGCATGCACTGCAAGTAGATGTCAGCAGCGGGCCAACGGAAGATGATTGTGTGAAACTACTGACCAACATTGAACATCATGATTCCAATGATGAAGAAATCGATAAACAACCAGCCAGGTCCCTATATGACAGCAAATTAGCCATGCAAAATCCCCGTCTTGTTAGCATACCAAACGCAGTGGAATGTTGCTCACCCCGTTCGCCAGAGCACCACCAGATCCCACGAAGAACCCGGCGCCGATCGAGCCACCGATAGCAATCATGTTCAGATGTCGGGCCTCCATGGGACGCTCTAGCTCAACGAGGCCCTTGCCGTAATGCGCCTTCTTGAACGACTCGATGGTCAAGCCATTTCGGGTGAAGAAGTCGGGATGTCTTTCACACAAAACCGCATCTTTGGTCACGACCTGGCTGATGCCTTCGATAGGAGGAGTATAGGCATGCCCTTTTCCCTCATGGGCCAAGGGCCCATTACCTAGCTCTTCCGCCATTGTTTGTACCTTTGTGCTTGTCGTCGTGACGAAGCGCAATAGCTGGTACAAGTCTTGAGATGCGAGCCGCAAGGACGACCTTTCGTCAGGGTGTGACGAGTTGTTGCAAGGAGACAAGGGCGGAAGCCTGGCGCAAGAACGCTGCGGAAAGTACAATTCTCCCTGAGAAGACTTCTGACGAAAATCTGAGGCAGCCACGGCAGCCTCGCCGTTTATATTAAACGATCAGCAGCTTGTGATACGCCCTGTTACAGTACGGGGGCGGTGCTGAATCGCACATCGCACCCGAGGAGACTGGGATCATCCCAGCCTGTACCAAGGACACCTTGGGATTGGCCGAGCTTGCAATGGTAACAGAAGGCCCTGCAAAGGTACCATCGCAAGGGCCGGTCAGACCAGCCAACACCACCGCGAGGGGCCAACCGCAATCACCACCTTTCCTTCCGCCCGCATTTCAAGGCTCCCGTTCCCTGCCCTGCCGGCAAGGAAGATTGAGCTTCACGAACAAGTTGGCTGGCTGGATGTGGCGCTGTCCGGTCGGCAAATACATACGTTGTACAATTTTCTTCCACATCTTGGAGGGTGGGTCTCACTGCAGCTTATGCCGGGGTTCTTCAGTCGGTGCCAGCATTGTGAATATTAAGCCATTAGTGTGATGCGGAGAAATGACTTGTGGGGAAAGATCGACAAGCTGAACGAGGGGTGCCAACATTCGATAAGCATATCTTTAAGGGCGTGACTATCAAGCAAGCGCTTCTGCGTAATTAGCACCCTCAAATGTGGCTAAGGTGGCTGCGACCAGAGTATTGCACTACAATGTGTAGTGTAGTGTAGTTTTTGTAGTGTAGTGTAGTAACTACACTATAAACTACATTACACTATAAACTACACTAACTATAAGCTAAAAACTACACTATATTACACTATAAATTTATTTTCCTAAACTACACTAACTACAAACACTATAAATATAGTGTTAGGTAAAAAAAGTGGGACTTTTTATTAGTTATTATTATTATAAGGATTAAAAGAAAGCTAGTTATATAAAAGCTTTTATTATTACCTATTTTACCTAATTAGTTATATAATTTATAAAATTATACTATTTTAAGGATTTTACTATAACTAAGGTTATATATAATATTATACCTTTTTAATAATACTATTATACTTAATACTTTATTTTACTAATATAACTTTAATTAAAACCTTCTAATTATTGTTAGGAGCGCAGAGGTTAGAGATAGGACGCTTATAGTAATAGGGCTTTAGAGGAACTCTAGGCTATCTAGATAACTAAGAGGCTAGCTAGCTATAAAGACACTATAAAGGTATATATTAGGTAAATTAAGGTAAATCCCTTAGTAATTAAACCTCCTTCTAGACTTATAAATACCCTATATAAGGAGATAAACTTTATACCTTTATTAGCCCCTTTAGTAGTAGCTTATAACTTAGCTACGCTATTATATTAGTATAGTTTTATTAAACCCTAGATAAAAATACTTATATATAAAGGGAATATATATAAAAACCTATAGAATTTCTTAGTAAACTTAAATATACTATTTAAATTAAATTACTATACCTTTAGGGATAATATAACTAAGGTAGTATATACTAGTAGCTACCTAGTAAATAATATAAAGTAATAATAAATATACTATATAATAGTAAATAAGCATATAAATTACTTATTATATACTTAGGAAGAATTTATTAATTAGCTAAAGACTAGAATAATAAATAAGAATATAAGGTACTTAAAAGCAATAAGAATACTACTAAACTTAAGGTAAAGAAATAACTAATTATTTTAATTCTTTATAAGAAATTAAACTAAGGTAAAAGCTAAGCTACTTAAACTAATTCCTATTTACCTAAGAATTACTATCTTTTTAAATAGCTTAAATAATGCTATAAGAAAGTAAATAATTAGCTAGGAGTTTCTAACCTTATAGAGTTACTTATTGATTTTTAATTTTTTTTTTTTTGCGTCATTGGTTATAGCTAATGCATCTAATTTATTATAACACATAATTATTACTAGCAATACCTAGCTAGTAAAATAATTAATATCTAAATACTTATAGCTATAGTAATAAATAAAACCTATAATAGGTATAAGCTTAAAGGTTATAAATATAGGGGGCTATAAGGCTAGAGCAAAGTTTGTAATAAACTTTATAGCTATATTAGCGTAAGATATAGTTATAATTTATAACTATAGTTAAACTTAAATTCGTTTAAGTTTTACTTATAGCATAAATTAACATAATTCCCCTTCCTTTATAACTATGTTTATTTTATCTCTCTATATCTCTTCTATCTTATAGCTTACCACTTGTGCTTTAAAGCTCTAAGGCAAACTAAACATAACTTATCCTTACTTATCTTTAATTTAATTCGAACCTAACAGACGCACTACACCTATTATAATCACTAGGTAGGTCATAGGTTACCACTTAACTAATTAAACCCTAACTAATTAGATTATAGTATAGCTAAAGGTAATAAAAAGAATACTACCTTATCTAAAATATTAAATAATATAGTAAAAGAGAAAAAAAGTAAAGGGAAGGGAAGTAAAGATAAATCTAACCTAAAGATAATTAATAGTATTTATAATATAAGGAAAAAATGCTAAAAAGCAAAGGTAATATAAATAATAAGATTTATAAGGTAGATAAGAAGAAGATAAAAGAATAGGGTATTAGGCTGTAAAATACTAAGTAGTTTTACCTTGTGCTTAGGAGGGATAGAGTTACTTATAAGGCTAGGGTAAGAAAGTAAAGGTTATAATAAATTTAGGCTAAAGTAATAAAAAGGTAATAAAAAAGTTAAGACTATAAAAGGAAAAGGTAATACTTTACCTTACTTATAAATAGCTTATAGTAATAAAGTAAAGATTAAGTAAGAAGACTATTACTAGTGTGCTTTAAATATAGGAAGCCTAGATACTTTACACTAAATTATTAGTTAGTAAACTATTTTATCTATAAGAGTAGTAAGTATACTATAGATAAATATAAGAATAGTAATAATAAAGTTACTAATCCTAATATAATACTAGTTATAATAGTATAAACTTAAGATAATACTCTTAGCGTAAAGTACCTTAAAGATAATAAAATAAGAATATAAGTATCTCTATAGTAAGATAATTACTAGGTAATAGTAAATACACTATTTAATATAGGTATATAGTATTTAATTACTTACCCTAAATTATTATTAAAGTAAGATTAAAAGAATATAATAAAAATAAACTAAATACTTAAGAGTGTAAGCTTAACTAATATTTTATATTAAGGGATTTTATAAAAGTTAATTAAGGTAATAAATAGTATAGGATATATAAAGGTTTACTAAGTTAGCTACTATATCTTTAATATAGAAGAAGGGATAATACTAGCTATAGATTAAACTAAAGAGTATATACCTATAATTATAAGTTAGAAATAAAAACTTTAGAGATACCTAATAACTAAAGAGTATCTCTTACTTACTTATAAAAAGCAGTAAGTATATAAGGTAGTAAAGAAATTAGTAATTATATTATTATTAGGAGTAATAAAGATTATATAAAGTAACCTAAAAATAAGAAGTAAAAAGAAAAAGATAAGGACTTATTAAAGAACTTACTAATAAAAAGAACTTAATAAATAATAAGGTAATAGTAATAGTACTAAAATATATATATATATAAAGTAAGAAGTATTATATTATAACTATATAAGCTCTAGGAAATATAAGTAATAAAGAAGCTATAATAAGCTAGAATATAAGCACTAAAGGCCTTAAACTAATAATTCTAGATAAATATATAGAATTTAAAGATATATTTTCTAAAGAGCTTATAAGTAAGCTTTTTAAACTAGGAGATTATAGTTATATAATTAAATTAAAGGAAAGGAAAATACTACCTTAGGGACTTATATATAATTTAGCTAAGAAAGAGCTAGAAGTCCTTAGAGAATACCTTATAAGTGTATAGCTTAAAGGGTAAATATTAGGAGCGCAGAGGTTAGAGACAGGACGTTTGTCAGAGCGGATCTTCGGAGGACCTTTAGGCCGCGTAGATAATAAAGAGGCTAGCTAGCTATAAGATAGCCACATGCTTATAGAGCGGGGTATTTCTTAAGGACTATATATATTATTAGTACTAGGCTAGAGATTAAAACCTTTACACACTTACCCCTAGCTAGTATCTATTAAGTAGTAACTATAAGAATCTTAGCTATTACTTTATTTATTTAACCCTAGGCTATAAGCTATAATAAATTAATCTCTTTAAAACCCTTTTAAGGATATAAACTATTAGCTAGATTATTATATAGCTAATACTTTAAAGATCTATAAGAAATACACTAGTACCTTATAATAATAAAGCTATAAATAATTAGGAAGGTAAAGAACCCTATAATCTAGAACTATAGATAATAATAGGGTATAATAAATACTACCTAATCCTAATCTAGGTAAAGGTATAAGTAATATAAGTAATAAAGATATAGTATTATAAAGATACTATAAGGTTATATAAGCTAAGCTATATTACCTTAAGAGAATATAAGAGATTTTATAAATAAAGGTATAGATTAAAGAGTTTAAGGTAAATCTAGGATTAGCTAGACCTCCTTTAGGACTTATAATTACCTCTTAATCTTTAACTATAATTTTACTAGTAGTCTATAGTAACTTAGTAGTAATTATATAGTAAAATAATAGCTTTATTAAGATATAAATAAAATAACCTATATATAAAGGGAATATATATAAAAACCTATAGAATTTCTTAGTAAACTTAGATATATTATTTAAATTAAATTACTATACCTTTAGGGATAATATAACTAAGGTAATATATATAGGTAGCTACCTAGCTAATAATATAAAGTAATAATAAATATATTATATAGCTATAGATAAGTATATAAATTACTTATTACTTACTTAGATAGGTTTTCTTAATTAGCTAAAAACTAGAATAATAGATAAAGGTATAAGACACTTAGAAGTAATAAGAACACTACTAAATCTTAGGTAAAAGTATAACTAATTATTTTAATCCTTTATATAAGCTTAGACTAAGGTAAAAGCTAAGTTACCTAAAGTAATCCCTATATAACTAAGAATTACTATCTTTCTAAATAGCTTAAATAATATTATAAGGAAGTAAATAATTAGCTAAGAGATTTTAATAACCTAAAGCTAGTTATAAGGCTAGGGTAAGAAAGTAAAGGTTATAATAAGCTTAAGCTAAAGTAATAAGAAAAGTTAAGACCCTAAAAAAGAGGTAACACTCTTACTTTATATTACCTATAGATAAGGTATAGTAATAAAGTAAAAATTAAAAGAAAAAAATTATTCTTAGTATACTATAAATATAGAAGGCCTAGGTATGCTATACTAACTTACTAAGCACTAGACTATTTTACTTATAAAAGTAGTAAGTATATAACTAAGAGGTATAGTAAGAGTAATAATAAAGCTATATCCCCTAATATAATACTAGTTTAATTAGTATATACTTAGGAATATAATCTTACTATAGAATACCCTATAGATAATAAAATAAGAATATAGGTATCTTTATAATAAGATAACTAGTAGCTAGCTATATAAGCACTATTTAATATAAGTATATAGTTTTTAATAATTTATTCTAAATTATTATTAAAAAGGATTAGAAGAGTATAATATAAATAAACTAAATACTAGAAAGTATAAGCTAAAAAGTAATTTTATATTAAGGAATCTTAAAAGGTTAATAAAAATAAAAGATAATATAGGATTTATAAAAGTCTATTAAGTTAGCTACTATATTACTAATATAAGTAAGGGATAATTTTAGGTATAGATTAGATTAAAGAATATTTACCTATAATTATATATTAGGATTAGGGTTTTTAGAGATATCTAGTAATAATAAAATGCCTTTTCTTTACTTATAGTAAGTAATAAATATATAGAGAGAAAAACTAGTAGTAGTTACCTTACTATTAGGGGTAATAAAGATTAGGCTAAGTATTCTAGAAAATAAAGATTAAAAAGAAGAAAATAAAGACTTATTAAAGAACTTAGTAGTAAAAGAAGTATAACTAAATAGTAAAGTAGCTATATAAATATTAGAATATATTTATATATAGTAAAAAAGTAAAGGTATTATAATTATATAGATTTTAGAAAGTATAAGTAGTAAATAAGCTATGTTAAATTAGGGTAAGAGCGCTAAATATCCTATACTAATAATTCTAGAAGAATACGCGGAGTTTATAGATATTTTTCTAAAGCGCTAGTAAGTTAGCTTCCTAAACTAAGTAGTTACACTTATATAATTAAATTAAAAGAAAGGAAAACACTACCTTAGGGGCCTATATATAATTTAGCTAAAAGAGAGCTACTAGTTCTTAGGGAATACCTTATAAGTATATAGTAAAAAGGGTAGATTAAAAGATTAGTTAGCCTAGCTAGAGCTTTAATTTTATTTATTCTAAAAAAGGAGGAAAATTAAGGCTTTATATGGATTATAAGGGCTTAAATAAGATTATAATTAAGAATAAAGCCCCTTTACCCCTTATTACTAAAATCCTTAATTAATTAGTAAGTATAGTTATTTTTATAGTCCTTAATCTTAAAGATATATACTACTAGCTATATATTTACTTAGGTAATAAGTAAAAGATAGCCTTTTATTACTACTATAGCTACTTTAAATATCTTATAATACTATTTAAACTAGTTAATATACTAGTAACTTTTTAGGAGTATATTAATAATGCCCTTAAAGGACTTATTAATAAGACTTATATTATTTACCTAGATAATACGCTAATATATAGTAGCGTAGTTAAGGAGTATATAGAGTATATTAAATAAATCTTATATAGGCTTAAAGAAGTAAGCCTTTTTATTAACCTTATAAAGTATTAATTTTTAGTTATAGAGGTTAAATTCTTAGGCTTTAAAATATTACTAAAAGGCATTATAATAGATCTAGTAAGAGTTAAAGTAATTATAACCTAGCTAGTACTATATAGTGTCCTAGATATTTAGTTATTCCTTAGTTTTATAGGATTTTACTATTATTTTATTAAATAATATAGTAAAGTTATTATTCTATTAATAGATTACCTTAAAGGGTAGTAACTAGTAATATTTAACCTAGAGCCCTATAAGTTAGTAGTGTTTAGAGAACTTTAATAAAGATTTTAGGAAGCGCTAATTTTAGTGTATTTTAATTCACTTATATACCTTAGAGTAAAGATAGATATATCTAGATATATAATTAGGGCTATACTTATAATATTAGTGCTAGGTTACTAGCACCTAGTTACGTTTATATTAAGAAAGATAACTAATACTAAATTACGCTATTTAATACCTAATAGTGAATTATTAGCTATCTAAGAGGCTTTTATATATAGAGACATTACCTTGCCTATTTAGCTTATATAATTAAGGTTATTATAGACTATTTAAACTATAAGTACCTAGCTATAAAGCCTAAGCTTACTAGTAAGTAAGTAACTATACTTAATAAGCTTTATCCTTTTAACTTTAAAATCATATATTATATAGGGAAATTAAATCCTATTAACTTACTTTTAAGAAGACTAGATTTTATAAGTAAGGTAAGGAAAGTAAAAGTAGTAACTATATAGCTCCTTACCTTTTTATCTAAATTTATAAATACTAAGTAATAGGAACACTATAGTAGTGCTATAGGTTCTATAAAAACATTACTTAGTGTAACTAATAGTTAGTTATAATAATACTATAATAATACTACTAATATCTAGGGTCTTAAAAATTATAACTTAATTATATTTTTAAAGAACCTAATAATCTAAATACTCTTAGAAAAGGTATTTTAGTAGGGTTATTTAATACTTTTATTAATAAGTAATAAGCTAGCTATAGTAATACTACTAGTACCTAGTGTATATTTTATTTATTACTTAGTTATTTTAATTTTCCTATTAAACTAGCTATTTCTAATAGGAGTGGACTAGTATAGGTTATTTCTAGTAAGTAGTAAGGGTGCCCTAAGAAAGCATTGCTTATCTATATCCTTATAAGACTAGAAGTATTTATTAAACTAATTACTTATAGAGATATTATAGCTAGGATCTAATTTATTTAGAGAACCTCTTTTAAGTTTATCTCTAACTTTCTAGAAAAGAGCTTAGAATTAAAACCCTAATTTAAGTCTTATTATATAAAGCATAGTAAGGTAATAACTTTACTATAGGTTAATTAAAGTTACTTAAAAGCAGTAATTTAGCTATATCCTAGATATAGTCTATTAGACTCTCTAAGCTATTAATATTTAAAAATCATGTTTTTATCTCTCTAGGAATAAGAAAAGAAATTTTATTACTAACTTATAATAACCTTACTACTAGGTATTAGGGAGTAAGTAAAACTCTTTATTAGATTATAAACTAATATTATTAGCTAATAATAAAGAAAGATATAAAGGTATATATTAGCACTTATATAAGTTATTAGACTTTAAAACCAAGGCATTATAAACTATATAGTAAGCTAGCTACACTACTAGTGCTTAATTACCCTTTTAAGAATTATTAATAGATTTTATTACTAGACTTCTACTAGTAAAAGATTTAAACTAGACCTATAATGTAATTCTAGTTATTATTAACTATTTCATAAAATATAGTATTTATATTCCTATTTTAATATAACTAACTAGTAATAGGCTAGTAACTATGTTCTTAGAATATGTTTTTAGAGACTATAAAGCCCTAGAAGGTATTATAATAAACTAAGGTTCTATATTTACTAGTGGTTTCTAGATAACTTTTTATTACCTTCTTATAACTAAGTAGCTACTTAGCACTACTTTTTATCCCTAGATAGATAGCTAAATAAAATATTTAAACTAGGTCCTAGAACACTATTTAAGGGCTTTTACTTATACTAAATAGACTAATTAGGTAAATAACCTATTAATAGCGTAGTTTGCGTATAATATAAGTAATTATATAACGCATAGCTACACACTAGCGGAGGCATTATAAGGTTATAATCCTAGAGGTCTATAGTAAGTAATTATAGATATCCCTTTAGTAAATAATTAAGCTAAAAGTAAAGTCTTAGCACTAAGAGAGAAACACACTATAATTAAATAGCTTTTAAGTAACTTATAGACTTAGTATAGAAAATATTATAACTAGAAAAGAACTCTAATAAGGTTTAAAGTTAGTAACTATATTTTACTATTAATAAAAACATTAACCTAAGATAACTTAGTAAAAAGCTAGCTATAAAGTACCTAAGTCCCTATAAGATTAAAAAGGTAATTAGGAGTTATAGATTAATATATTAATTAAAATTACTACCTAGGACTTAATTATATAATATATTTAATATTACTAGTCTTAAGCCTTTTAAAGGGGACTTAACTAATATAAAAGATATATCCTTACTATAAGATAATATTAAAGATAATAAATAAGAGTTTAAAGTTAAGAGAATTATTTTACACTACTATAATAAAAGGCATTATAAATATCTAGTTAAATAGAAAGGCTATAATACTTTAGAGAATTCTTAGGTATTAAAAGGGATTTTATTACTAGAGAAATTATTAATAACTATAAGTAATAGTTAACTAGTAAAGTTAATATAAGATAATTATAATTTATAGGTAATATAGTAAGATATTAGAAAATAAAAGTTAATTTACTTAAATAATTTAAATAATCTATTATATAGCTACTAAGTACTTACCCTTTATAATAGAGTTAGTTACTAGGACTACTAGTTCCTTAGTAGTAGTAATAGCTATAGTAACTATAGAGGTAAAGGCTCTTAGAATATCTTTATTATTAGAATCCTCTCTCTATATATATAGACCTAAAGTTTACTAAGGAGCTTAATAGGACTAATATAAGTAAGTAAATTAGTAATATAAGGTATAAACTACTAGTAAGTTAGCTAAGTATTAGCTATATATATTATAAAAGCTTACTATTAGGATATTCTAGGCTATAAAGTGTAAAGAGTTTATAATATTAATCTATATTTTAAGGTTTATAGTATTACTTAGTAGCACTATTATAGTATGCTTATTATATTTTACTTTATAAGTAGTATTAGTAGTTATTTAGGTATAGTAAATATATTTATACTTATTAGAATTCTTATAAACTAAGATAGTATTCTATAGCTTTTTCTTTGCTTTTATAATAGCCTAGTAGTAAGTTAGTAATAATCTAGGGTTTAAGTAATAAAATTATACTTACTTTATCCTAATAGTAGTAGTTACCTTTAGGAGTAGCTTTAATAAGTTTAAATAGCTTATTATAAAGCTATATAATTTAAGTTAAGCACTAGTAGTGTATTAGTAATAAGTAAGTAAATTCTAAATAAGAGAGATATACTATAATATAGTTTTTATTATTTTAGAAGTAATATATATATTTTATTAAGTAGCCTATTAGATATTAGTAATAAAAAAGCAGTAAGTAAGTAAAGAAGTTATACTTAAAGATTTATTATATTTAGTAAGGAAGGTTTTCTTATTAATAATATATCCTAGGATCTTATAGGTACTATTTTTTAGGAGGATATTTTATATTATAACTTACTAAGAATAGTATATATATAGAATTTTTTTACTTAAGGTTTTACTAGTAGTAAGTTAGTAATAAAGATATAGTAAGGATATAATAAACTTATATTAATATTTTAGAGGTAGTTTACTTTTAAGGTAACTTCTTAGGAGATTTTAAAGGAGATTTTTAATAGTCTTACCTTCTAAAGTAAGTAAAAGTAAGGGAGTTCTAATATAAGTATTAGATATAGTAAACTAGCTATAAGTTAGCTATAATAGACTAGATAGAAAAGTTATAATAGTAAGTAAATAAACTTATAAGCTAGATAAAGGCAAAAACTAGGATAAATAAGGATAAATAATAATAATACTTAGAGACTAAAGAAAGTTAGTAACTATAGTGTAATAGTAGTAAGAGAGCTACTATTTAGCTAGAGGGGTAACTTATAAAGTTAAGAGATATTATAGGAGAAAGGTAGTGTGTAAAAGAGGGAAAAATTAGTCTCTTTTATATTAACCCTAGACCCCTTAAGTAATCTAACGCGCTATAGGTAAGTGATTTATAAATTATAATAATAACTATTAGCTCTGCTACTTACATGTATGCCTAATAGCTATGAACTTATAGTAATTATAATATAAGCCCTTTAGTTAGACTATTTAAAACTATAGCATTAAGTACCTTATTTATTTAAACTAATTATAAAAATTAATATAAGTTATCTATTTTTTTAGTCTAGCTATATAATAGGTAATAATATTTATTTTGCTATATTAAAGCTATATATAGGCTACTATTTAGATATTACTACTTATAATAAGGGGGTTATTTATAATTAGTAGTATTATTATTATTATTTTTTACTTATATATCTAGATATAAGGTACCTTATCTTATTTTTATTCCTTATCCTATTTTTCTTTATAAAGCTTTATTATAGTAATTACGCCCTAAGTAAGTAGCTCTTTTTATAATTAAGGTTAATTATATAAGGGGGTATTATATTAGGAGTGTAAAGGTTAGAGATAGGATATTTATTAGAGCAAATCTTTAGAGGACCTTTAGGCTATATAAATAATAAAGAGGCTAGCTAGCTATAAGATAGCTATATACTTATAAAGCGAGGTATTTCTTAAGGACTATACATATTATTAGTGCTAGGCTAGAGATTAAAACCTTCACGCACCCGCCCCTAGCTAGTATCTATTAAGCAGCGACTACGAGAATCTTAGCCATCACTTCGTTCATTTAACCCTAGGCCACAAGCCGTGACAGTAAATTAGGAGATTAGTTAGCCTAGCTAAGGCCCTAATTTTATTTATACTAAAGAAAGAAGGAAAATTAAGGCTTTATATAGATTATAAGGGCCTTAATAGGATTACTATTAAAGATAAGGCCTTTTTACTACTTATTACTAAAATCCTTAATTAATTAGTAAGTATAGTTATTTTTATAGTACTTAATCTTAAAGATATATACTACTAGTTATATATTTACTTTAGTAATAAGTAGAAAATAGCCTTTTATTATTAATATAGCTACTTTAAATATCTTATAATACTATTTAAGTTAGTTAACATACTAGTAACTTTTTAAGAGTATATTAATAATACCCTTAAAGGACTTATAGATATATTTTATATTATTTACCTAGATAATATAATAATATATAGTAGTAAGGTTAAGGTATACCTAGAATATATTAAATAAGTCCTAAGTAAGCTTAGAGATATAAGCCTTTTTATTAACCTAAAGAAGTATTAATTTTTAGTTATAAAGGCTAAGTTCTTAGGTTTTAGGATATTAGAAAAAGGTATTTTAATAGACTTAAAGAGAGTTAAGGTAATTATAATATAGCTAATACCTAGTAGTGTCCTAGATATTTAATTATTTCTTAGATTTACTAGATTTTACTACTATTTTATTAAATAGTATAGTAAAGTTATTATTCTATTAATAAATTAGCTTAAGGGAATATAACTAGTAACTTTTAAGCTAAAACCCTATAAGTTAGCTATATTTAGAGAACTCTAATAAATATTTTAGGAAGTGCTAATTTTAGTGTATTTTAACTTACTTATATATCTTAAAGTAAAGATAAATATATCTAGATATATAATTAAGGCTATACTTATAATATTAGTGCTAGGTTACTAGCACCTAGTTATATTTATATTAAGGAAAATAACTAATATAAAATTACATTACTTAACTCCTAATAGTGAATTATTAGCTATCTAAGAGGCTTTTTAGACTTAGAGATACTATCTTACCTATTTAGCTTATATAATTAAAGTTATTATAGATTATTTAAACTATAAGTACTTAGCTATAAAGCCTAAGCTTTCTAGTAAGTAAGTAACTACACTAGATAAGCTTTATCCCTTTAACTTTAAGATTATATATTATATAAGGAAATTAAATCTTACTAATTCTTTATTAAGGAGACTAGATTTTATTAATAAGGTAAGAAAAGTAAAGGTAATAACCTTATAGCTTCCTACCTTTTTATTTAAGTTTATAAATACTAAGTAATAAGGACACTATAGTAGTATTACTAGTATAGTAAGTCCTATAAAAATATTACTTAATATAGTAATTAGTTAGTAATAAAGACACTATAATAGTATTACTAATATCTAGGGTTTAAAAAAGTTATAACTTAATTATATTCTTAAGGAGCCTAATAATCTAAATACTCTTAGAAAAGGTATATTAGTAAGGATATTTAATACTTTTATTAGTAAGTAGTGTAATAGCTATAGTAGTAGCAATAGCCCTTAGTATATAAGTCTATTACTTAGCTATATTTTAAATAAGCCTAATAACCTAGACACTCTTAATTAAGGTATATTAGTAAGGATATCTAATGTTTTTATTAGTAAGTAGTGTAGTAGCTATAGTAATACTACTAGCACTTAGTATATAATAAGTCTATTACTTAGCTATATTTTTCTCCTATAAGACTAGCTATTTCTAAAAGGGGTAAACTAGCTTAGGTTATTACTAGTAAGTAGTATAAGTGCCTCTTAGAGATATTGCTTAACTATTTACTTATAAGACTAGAGATATCTTATAAACTAATTACTTATAAAGATATTATAGTAAAGGTCTAAGCTATTTAGAGAACCTTTTCTAAGTTTAACTCTAGCACTTAGGATAAAAGCTTAGAATTAGAAGAACTAATCTAAGTCTTATTATATAAAGCATAGTAAAGTAATAACTTTACTATAGGTTAAATAAAGTTACTTAAAAGTAGTAATTTAGTAATATTATAAATATAGTCTATAGGACTCTTTAAGCTATTAATATTTAAGAATTATGTTTTTATTCTATAAGGAATAAGAAAAGAAATTTTACTACTAACCTATAATAACCTTACTACTAGGCATTAAGGAGTAAGTAAGACTCTTTATTAAATTATAAACTAGTATTATTAGCTAATAATAAAGAAAGATATAAAGGTATATATTAGCACTTATTTAAGCTATTAGACTTTAAAACTAAGGTATTATAAGCTATATAGTAAACTAGCTATATTACTAGTGCTTAATTACCTTTTTAAGAATTATTAATAGATTTTATTACTAGATTACTACTAGTAAAAGACTTAAATTAGACTTATAATATAATTTTAGTTATTATTAACTATTTCTTAAAATATAGTATTTATATCCTTATTTTAATATAACTAACTAGTAATAGTCTAGTAACTATATTCTTAGAATATATTTTTAGAGACTAGAAAGCTCTAGAAAGTATTATAATAGACTAAGGTTTTATATTTACTAGTGGTTTCTAGATAACTTTTTATTACTTTCTTATAACTAAGTGACTACTAAGCACTGCTTTTTATCCCTAAATAAATAGATAAATAAAGTATTTAAACTAGGTTTTAAAATATTATGTAAGAGCCTTTACTTATACTAAATAAACTAATTAGGCTAATAATTTATTAATAGTGTAATTTATATATAATATAAGTAACTATATAACTTATAGCTATACCCTAGTAAAGGTATTATAAGGTTATAATCCTAGAGGCTTATAGTAAGTAGTTATAGATATCCCTTAGTAAATAATTAAGTAAAAAGTAAAGTATTAGTACTAAGAGATAAATATACTATAATTAAATAGCTTCTAAGTAATTTATAAACTTAGTATAAGAAATACTATAACTAAAAGAGAACTATAATAAAGTTTAAGGTTAGTAACTATATTTTACTATTAATAAAGAATATTAATTTAAGATAACTTAGTAAGAAGCTTACTATAAAGTACTTAGGCCCCTATAAGATTAAAAAGGTAATTAGGAGTTATAGATTAGTATATTAATTAAAGTTACTACCTAAGACTTATTTATATAATATATTTAATATTACTAGCCTTAAACCTTTTAAAGGGGATTTAACTAATATAAAAGATATATCCTTATTATAAGATAATATTAAAGATAATAAGTAAGAGTTTAAAGCTAAGAGAATTATTTTATATTACTATAATAAAAGATATTATAAATATCTAGTTAAATAGAAAGGCTATAATACTTTAGAGAATTTATAGGTATTAAAAAGAGATTTTATTATAAGAGATATTATTAATAACTATAAGCAATAGCTAAGTAACTAAGTTACTAAGAGGTAATTATATTTTATAAATAATATATAGTAAGATCTTAAAATAAAGTTAAATAATTTACCTAGTAGTAACCTAGTACTTATTACTTTATAACTATATTAAATACTTATTTCTTAGTAATATTATTAGCACTTAATATAATTATAAGTGCTAAGGCCTTTAAGGCCTCTTTATTATTAAAGTCTCCTTACTATAAATAAAAACTTAAAGCTCTTTAAGGAGCTTAAAGAGGCTAATATAATTAAGGAGATTAGTAATATAAAGACTAAACTACTAGTAAGTTAGTAAAGTATTAGCTATATATATTTAAGAAACTTACTATAGAAATATTTTTAGCTATATAATATAGGTAGTTTATAATATTAATTTATACCTTAAGGTTAGTAATATTAAATAGCTATAATATAAAGATATATTTATTATTCTTTACCTCTTAAGTAATATTAGTAGTAAGATAAGCCTAGTAAATATAACTATACTTATTAGTATTTTTATAAGTAAGTAAGGTATTATATAGTCTTTACTTAGCTTATATAAAAGACTAGTAATAAGTTAGTAGCTATTAAGTGTAAATAGTAAAGTTATACTTACTTTATTAAGGTAGTAGTAACTACCTTTTAGTATAGCCTTAATAAGGTTAAAGAGCTTTTATAAAGCTTTATAATTTTAGTAAGGCACTAGTAATATATTAGTAGCTTATAAGTAAATTTAAAGAGGAAATAAATATACTTTAATATAGTCTTTATTATTATAAAAGTAATAAGTATATTTTATAGAATTACCTATTAGATATTAGTAATAGTAAGTAATAAGTAAGTAGTAAAGTTATACTAATAAAGTTACTATACTTTATAGGAAAAGGCTTTTAGTTAATAAAATATTAAGGAATTTTATATATACTATTTTTAAGTAATATATTTTATATAGTTACTTACTAAGTATAATATATATATAGAATTTTTAACCTTATACCTCTAGTAGTAAGTTAGTAGTAAAGACTTAATAAGGATATAGTAAACTTATATAAAGATCTTTAAAGCTACTTATTTATAAGGAAATTTCTTAGAGATTTTTTAGGAGTTTTATTAGATAATAGATTCTCTAGAGTAGTTAGAGGAAGAGGAGTTATAATATAAGGCTTAGATATAGTTAACTAGCTATAAGTTAGCTATAATAAACTAAAGTAAAACTATAAAAAAAGGGAAAAGACTAATATTTTAAATAAAGATAAATAATAGTAAATAAGGATAATAATATAATACTAAAAGAAGTTAGTAATTACTATATAATAGTAAGGATAAAGCTACTATTAAGCTAGTAAAGGTAACTTATAAAGTTTATAAATATTATAAGAGAAAGAAAGTGTAAGAAAAGGGGAAAAATAAGTCTTTTTATATTAACCTTAGACCCTTAAGTAATCTAATACACTATATATAGCTAATCTATAAATTATAATAATTCTTATTAGCACTACCACTTATATATATGCTTACTAGCTATAAACTTATGGTAATTATAATATAAGCTCTCTAAATAGACTATTTATATCTATAGTATTTAGTACCCTATTTATTTAAACTAATTATAAAATTTAATATAGGTTATCTATTTTTTTAGGCTAGCTATATAATAGGTAATGTTATAAACTGGCCTTATGGCTGCTACATATAAGCGTTTAGAGTGAGAATAGTATTCTTACAGAAGAAGAAAGGATCTCTACTAGTAATTACATAAGTCTTGGATTTATAGCAAGTTATATATAAGCTATGTATAGCCCTAACCCTATTATATATAGCTTATATATAACCTATGTGCTTCCTAAAGCTAGACTTATCCTAGCCTTAACCTAAGCTTATAGCTTAAGTTTATAATATACTCCCTTACTTACCCCCTTTTATTCTATTATTAAAAGTAAGTAATAAATAAGTATAGCCCCTTTATATATAAGCCTCTTATTATAGTATAGGTAAAGCTAACCTAGGTTATATAAGGTAATATATAGGTCTAAGATATACTAGGTAAGTTATAAAAATTTTTATTATAGACCTACCTTACTTTAACCTTTTATATTATATAGGTAAGTTAGCCCTAGTTTAACCTTACCCCTAAAAACCACTAGCCTACCCCTTTTTATACTTACTATTAGCTATTTTTATACCTTACCTAGCCTCTTACTATTACTAGTCTCTTATCTTTTACCTATTACTTACTAAATTTTAACTTTACCTTAAGTAACTCCCTTATTACTAATTACCTATTAAATAATTATATAATATATTACCCTTATTTATTCTTAGCTTACCTTTATAAATATAAATAAGACACACTCTAACTAGAGCTAGACTTATATATCCTAAAATATAAAGATCCCTATCCTCTCCCTAAGATTCCTACCCTTTTATTATTATTATTATTATAATATTTCTTTACTTATCCTTTTATCTCCCTTTACTAAGCCTAATTAACTATCTATTTCCTTTTACTTCCTTATTACCTTTACTATAACTAATATTATTATTTCTTCCTTAGTTACTATTACTATTACCTTACCTTTACTCTCTTTACCCCCTTCTCCTAGCTTAAGTAAGGGTACTTACCTTAGTAAGTATATCTTAGAAAGAGACTCTAATAATAAGGCTTTATCTAATAATAATAAGTATAAGTTTCTATATAGCTTATATATAAATAACCTCTAAACTAAAGAAAAGTATATATATACCCTAGGTATAAACTAGGTATATACCCCTTACTAAGTTAGGTAATATTTATATATTTAGGAAATATACTTATATAGCACTAACCCTAAGCTTTATTATACTTTTAAGTACTTAGAAACCCTTTTAGCTACTAGATAAGCTATTAAAACCCTAGCTATAAAGTAAACTACTTTTACTAAGGGATATTATACTATTCTTATAAAAACCTTTAACTACTATTAAAAATATTTTAATAGTATACTTACTATAGCCTAAATTAATCCTACTAAAGCCTAGCCTTTAGCCTTCTCTCTTATAGGTATAGCCTATGCCTAAAGTGCCTTTAAAGCATAGTAACTTATCCTTATATAAACTACTTTTACTTACTATAGTTAAAATAACCTAGTAGCTAAATTCTTCTATAGTATAAGAACTATAAATAATAGCCTAACCTAGTCTCTCTTTACCTAGGAAGTAAGTAATACTAATATATAGTAAATATTTACTAATACCTATGCCCTAACTAAAACTATTATAAAGCTAGCCTAGACCCTTACTAAAGAGCATTACTAGCATAAGGAAAAGCATTATAATCCCTCTCTTTTCTAATTTCTTTTATTATAGTGGAAATTTAGTGTTATAGTATATATATACTAGAAGGAGAATAGGTATATTAATGTTTTAGAGTTAAATTAAAATATACCCTTTTAGGGCTATTATTTATCTATATATTGCCTTAATGTAATTTAAATTAATCTAGTGCTTCTATATCTTATATATTTTCTAATAGTTCCTAAGTTAGCTATATATATCCTTTTTACTTAACTAAGATATTCTTATTTAATCCTTAACCTAGGTATTTTTAGCTATAAGAATATCTTTTACTTACTACTTTAAGAGGTTATTATTAGTATTTATTATTATAAGTTCTAGTAGTAGCTGCTTATTAGCTAGTTTTTAACTTAGTAATAGGTTATTTACTACTTACTATACTAAATCTATATAAAAGATAGGATATAGTTCCTTAGAATATCTAGTTTAACTATTAAGGGTATAAGTACCTTAAGTACCTTATATTTAGCTATAACCTAATCTAGCTTCTTATATAAGTAATTTATCTTAATATTTTATAGGTTTAGCTATATATAGTCCCTAACTTAAAACTATTTTACTAGCCTATAGTTACTATTAGTATTCTCTTACTACTATTACTATATAAAAGCTATAGTAGCTTATATTAGGTCTATACTATTCTTTAAGTGTTATAAAAGGCCTAAGCCCTACCCTTTACTAAGGTTATAAATAGCTATGTAAATAGTAACTCCTAAATTATCTTTATATTAAAGCTATATAAGGCTATATTTACGCTTATTTCTATTACTAATAAGTCCCTATTATTTAATACTAGCTAGTAAGTAAGTAAATAATCTAGCTATTTAAACTAAGAGAAGGATAATATTACTTATAAGACTACCTATACCTCTTAGTTTACCCTTTCTATACTACTATCTATCTATAGGTAATATAATATAAATAGTAACTACTAAGTGCTAACCTTTTATAAAGTATAATCTAAAAGGTACTTAGCTAATCTAAGCTATAATTTATAATTATTTATATAAGGAACCTATAGAACCACCACTAATAATGCTTAAATTATTCTATATAAGCCTTAGCCTCTATTAATATTATAGCCTCTAGCTATACGTATTTAAAGAGCCTATCTATAATAACTATTAGAAACCATAGGTTACCCTAGTCTTTAGCTAGAAGGTTTATTATAAAGTTAATAGATATTTATAACTAGTACCTATCTAGTAGTAAAATTAGCTTTAATAAACCTTAATATAGCTACTAGCTTTTCTACCCCCTATAATAGTGGTAATTATATATAAAGTAAGCTATATCCTATAATATACTATCCTAATAAAAGTCTCTTTATAGCGCCTTAAATATTATATTATATCCTAGATAGCCTAGTAAGGGTAAGTTATAAGTTTATTAGATTAATATTATAGTTAATAGTTCCTAATTTAGGACTTATATCTAGCCCTAGAATTAAAGCGTGCCTTTAGTACTAATCTAGTAGTTTACTATTTATTCTTTTATATTAGTAGTATTTAGAAACTTCTAAGCTCCTCTATAACTACACTAAAATAAAGCTTATAGGACTTATCCTAGGCTAGGATTAGTCCTATAAGAACTAGAGATATTTATCTATAAATAATAACTTCCTAACTAGAAGCTATAATAATAAGGTTAGGCTAGTCTCTAAGGCTAATGTTTCTAACACTATAATAGGTCTTATACTTATATATAGCTACCCCTATTTAAAACTAAATAGTATAAGGCTTATTACTAAATATATAATTACTACCCTTATCCTCCCTATCTATAACTCCTTATAGTAATACCTTAATAACATATTAGGTTAGTTTGCCTATATACTTAGTCTATAGCGTAAATAAAAGTTAAAAAGCGCTAGAGTCTTTACCTATTATACCTAATATTCTAATATCTCCCTTAGTGCTATAAAGTACTCTAGGTTCTTATAGTCTATTAATATTATAAATAGCTTACTAATACTATATAGCTTTACTAACTATACCTTAAGGTAAGAGATAATTATAAGTAGCTCTTTATTATATATAGTATAGTTCTATTAGGCTACCTATAATCTAGTAGAATAGTAAGCTACTAGATATAAGATACTATTACTACTAAACTAGGAGAGATACCTCCCTAGTGCTATCCCTAAATAGTTTACCTTAACTATTATATCCCTATTAGGGTCCTATTAGGCTAGGATAGGATATAATATAAACACTACTTTTAATATCTTAAAAGCCTTATTATACTTATCTATCTAGAGAAATAAGGCCCTTTCTTTATTAAGTTAATAAGAGAGCTTACTATATTAGAGAATTATAGTATAAAGTTATAATAAAAGTTAGCAAAGCTAAGAAACCTATAAATACTATAAACCCTTATAGGGGCCTCCTAGTCCTAGATTACTATAATCTTTTCCTTATCTAGGTAAATAGCCTTCCTTACTTAGATAATAAACCTAAGGTACTTAACTTCTTTTATAGTAAAGATATATTTCCTTATATCTAGGTTAAGGCTAGCTTACTATAGCCTTAATAGCACCCCTTAAACCTTTTATATATAGTCCTTTTATAACTTACCTAAGTAAACTAAGATATTATTAAGGTAAGTAGTAATATAATTACTAAGAATACCTATTAGTATACTATTAATATATCTCTAAAAGGTTATAGGGGCGCTTACTAACCTAAATAAGCATACTAGCTATTTAAATAAGCTAAACCTTATATAAAAGGCTATCTAGTATTCCTTGCCTTTAGTAATCTATATCTAATAAAACACTAATTATATATCTAGCTTTATAAACTACCTTACCTTTAATAATAACTATAGTATCTCTTTTATTAGTAATAAAGGGTATTAGTCCTATTTTATAATCTTATTAAAGGCGTAGTAGTCTATATAAAATCTCTATTTACCCCTAGTTTCCTTACTAGTAATACTAGTGCTATAGCTAAAGATAAGCTTGCTTAAATCTAGCCTTTATCTATTAAGTCTATAACCTACTTCTAGATTTCTAGTAAATACTCCTAAGGTATATTATATAAGGGCGCCTATAGAAAATCTAGCTTATTTCCACCTATATCTTACCTAAGCTAAATATAGTAATCTAACTTTCCTAGTGTAGTAGTAAAATATTTACCTTACTTTTAAGGAATAAATCCTTAAAGTCCTATAATACCTTTAGTAAGGATATAAGAAAATCTTACTCTATAGCCTTTAGTGTGGTATTAATTTATAGGATAGTTATAATTTCCTATAAGCTTATAGCGTAAAGCTAAATATATTTCTTCTGCCTCTTTACCTTATATACTATCCCTATAAAGGTAAATCCTAAGATAAATACTATAGGATAATCTACCTTCCTATTAGCTATAGCTTATATTTATAAGTTATTTACTAAATATATACATAAATAATAGCGCTATATCTAAGTTAATTTTATTCTATGCTATCTATAGTATACCTAGAATAAGTTACCTTATTAACCCTAGGATTATATATGCTATAATTAGCATTTCCTATCTATCTAAATCTACCCTAAAGTAAATAATATATAATATAAATAATTACTTCTTATAACTCTCTTTTCCCCTTATTTTACACTAATTACTATATAAACTAACCTCTTAGTTAGAAGAGAGAGGCGTTCTAAACAAAGCTTTTAGACTAGGTATTTACTTATAGTAGTATAGTAGTTATAACCTATATTAACTTAAGTATCTATAAAGGTAGTCTTATTAACTAAAATAAAAACTAAAAAAGGAGAAGAATTTATATTATCCTAAATCTCCTTAAAGTCCTTAGTAGTACTAACTATATACTATAAAGCCTCTTTATACCTTCTTTTCTTATCCCTAATTAAATAACTTAATAAAAGGGTTACTCTTTTCCTAATTATTCTATAGACTTTATATCTAAATTAGTAAGGGCTATATTCTCTATATTATAAATATTAATAGATAATTTCTTTTATAGGTAAATAGCAAGGTATAAGAAGTATATAAAGGTAAAATACTTAGAGAAACCACATTATAAGTATTTACCCTTATTATAGTATACGTTAAGCACATCCTAAGTGACCTAATTAGCGTGTTTTCTACCCCCTTATTACCTAACCTATAGTATCCTATAAACTTTCTAAATCCTTACTAGGTCCCTATTATAGCTATAGATTAAATATCTATTATTAGCATATCCTTATCCTATACCTTAGTCTTATTTAGGTTAGGTACCTAATTACCTTATTTCTATCCTTAATATTTCTTTTCTAATTAGTAAGACTTAATATCTAATATAATACTTTAAAAGTAAGCTACCACTGCTATATAATTAGTATAGGGTATATCCTACCTAACACTATAATCCCTTATTTACTTATTTAGCGCTATATATAGTTTTAATAACTTTACTAAGTTTACCTAACTAAGTCCCCTAGCTAGCGCTAACTTTTATTTAAAATAAATATAGAAGTTACTAAATTACTTATTTTATTACTAAAGTAACTAATTAAGCTTAGTAATAGCTATTTCCTATTAGTAAGGGTTATTAAATATCTCCCTAAGTATCTAAGAAGCTAATCTAAGTTATAGTTAATAAAATAACCTTTCTTAAAGAAAGGGGTAACTTATGCCTAAACCCTAGGTAATAGGTTCTAGTAAATAAAGCACTACTAGTCTTAATTATCCCTAATAAAAGCCCTATCTATTAGTAACTTATAAGCTATAAGGCCCTTTTAGGTAGTAAATAGGACTCTTTTACTATTAAAAGGGAGGCCTATAAGTAAAGGCTTTGCTTTAGCTAAGTTAATAAGGCTACTATATTTTACCTATTAGTAAGGTAAGTAATTTATCTTACTTACTAGTTAATTAGGTCTTATAGTGCTACTAGATTATTAGTATCTATTCTATCTAGTAGTAGTAGTATATCTACTAGCTATTATATTCCTATAGTAAAGAATATTATATATTATAAACTAGCCTTATAGCTACTATATATAAGCATTTAAAGTAAGAATAGTATTCTTATAGAAGAAGAAAGGATCTTTACTAGTGGTTATATAAGTCCTAGATTTATAGTAAGTTATATATAGGCTACGTATAGCCCTAACCCCACCACACATAGCCTACGCACAACCCGCGTGCTTCCTAGAGCCGGACTTATCCTAGCCTTAACCTAAGCTTGTAGCTCGAGTCCATAACAGGTAATAATATTTAATTTACTACATTAAAGCTATAAATAAGCTACTATCTAAATATTAATACCTAAGATAAGGGGGATACTTATAACTAGTGTTATTATTATTATTATTTCTTTACCTATATATTTAAATATAAGGTACTATATTTTATTTTTTTCTTTATAAGCTTTTCTATAGTAAATATACCCTAAGTAAGTAGCTTATTTTATAATTAAGGATAATTATATATAGGGGGTATTATATTAGGAGTATAAAGGTTAGAGATAGGACACTTATAGTAATAGGGCTTTAGAGGAACTTTAGGCTATTTAAATAACTAAGAGGCTAGCTAGCTATAAGATAGCTATGTGTTTATAGGGCAGGGTATTTAGTAAAGACTACTTATATTATATATAGTAGGTTAGAGCTTAAAACCTTTACGTACCTACCCTAGCTAGTATCTTTCTAGTAGTAACTACGAATCTTAGCCTTCACTTCGTTTATTGAACCCTACGACCTTCTAGTCGTGACAATTATATTATTTACTATTACTATTAATTATTTTATATTTCTATAAATTTTTACTATTACTTTTAAAAAAATTAAACTAAAGTAATTAAATAAAATAAACTACTACTAAACTTAATAGGAATAGCTTATTATAGCTTATAATAGCTTATAATAGCTTATAATAGCTTATAATAGCTTATATTACTAATATTACTAATATTACTTATAATATTATTAGTGTTAAAGTTTAATTAAAAATAAATAACTAATAAATAAATAAAATATAAATACTAGTAAGTATAAGTAAATTACTATAGAAAAAGCTAGACTTTTTAGTTATTTAATATTTTAAGGTTTTTAAAATATTAATAAAATAAAATTCTTTTCTCTTTTATATTTTTTAATATTATAGTAAATTAGTAATACTAATTATAGTAATTATAGTATATTATTTAAAAGTGGGTCTTAGTAATATTTTTAAAAATAGGTTAAACTAATTATAATTAAGGTTATTAAAGTTATTAAAGCTCTTATAATAATTATAATATATTAGATAAAAGTGGGTCCTAGTATTATTTCTATAATTAGGTTAAACTAATAGTAATTAAGGTTATTAGAGTTATTAAAGCTCTTTTAATAATTATAGTATATTAAATAAAAGTGGGTCTTAGTAATATTTCTAAAAATAGGTTAAACTAATTATAATTAAGGTTATTGATTTTTTTATTTTTTTTGCGTCATTAGTTGTAGCCAATGCATCTAATTTATTATAACACACAATTATTACTAGCAATACCTAGCTAGTAAAATAATTAATATCTAAATACTTATAGCTATAGTAATAAATAAAACCTATAATAAGTATAAGCCTTTTAGATGTTAATTGTTTTACTAGCTAGGTATTGCCAGTAATAATTGTGTGTTATAATAAATTAGATGCATTAGCCACAACCAATAACGCAAAAAAAAAATTAAAAATCAATAAGTATAAGCTTAAAGGTTATAAATATAGGGGCTATAAGGCTAGAGCAAAGTTTGCAATAAACTTTATAGCTACATTAGCGTAAGATATAGTTATAATTCGTGACTGTAGTTAAACTTAAATTCATTTAAGTTTTACTTATAGTATAAATTAACGCAATTCCCTTCCTCTATAACTATATTTGTTTTATCTCTTTTACTTATGCTTTAAAGCTCTAAGGCAAACTAAACATAACTTATTCTCACTTATCTCTAATTTAATTTAAATTACTAGGTAGGTTATAGGTTATTACTTAACTAATTAAACCCTAACTAATTAGATTATAGTATAGCTAAAGGTAATAAAAAAACACTACCCTATCTAAAATATTAAATAATATAGTAAAAGAAAAGAAAAGTAAAGGGAAGGGAAGTAAAGATAAATCTAACCTAGAGATAATTAATAGTATTTATAATATAAGGGAAAAATACTAAAAAGTAAAGGCAATATAAATAATAAGATTTATAAGGTAAATAAGAAGAAGATAAAAGAATAGGGTATTAGGCTATAAAATACTAAGCAGTTTTACCTCGTGCTTAGGAGGATAATTAAGGTTATTAGAGTTATTAAAGCTCTTATAATAATTATAGTATATTAATTAAAAGTGGGTCCTAGTATTATTTCTAAAAATAAGTTAAACTAATTATAATTAAGGTTATTGATTTTTAAAATTTTTTTGCGTCATTGGTTATGGCCAATGCATCTAATTTATCATATAATTAAGGTTATTAGAGTTATTAAAGCTCTTATAATAATTATAGTATATTAATTAAAAGTGGGTCCTAGTATTATTTCTAAAAATAAGTTAAACTAATTATAATTAAGGTTATTAGAGTTATTAAAGCTCTTATAATAATTATAGTATATTATTTAAAAGTGGGTCCTAGTATTATTTCTATAATTAGGTTAAACTAATAGTAATTAAGGTTATTAGAGTTATTAGAGCTTTTATAATAATTATAGTATAGTATTTAAAAGTAAGTCTTAGTAATATTTTAAAAATAAAGTAAACTTATTTTTATAGCTTAATATAGTTATATAGCTTAATTAAAATAATACTATTAGTTATATATTAATAGTTTTTAAATATTACTATATTTCATTCTTTCTTTATATATTATAGTAATAAGATATATAAAGTTACTATATATAACTTCTTAAAGCTTTAGAATTATTGTTAGTGCTACTAAGGGAATGTTATAACGTAATGCACTAGTGCACAAAGGGTCTCTTTAAAGGTATATAATTAGTTAACTAAAGGAAGCTATCTAAAGGGTTATGTAGCCATAAGAAAAGGGGATTGCAAGTCACGTGTGTGCCTCGCGTACGGATATAGCTAATTATAGCGTGGCGTTACTGCACGTGCTTTACTTTCCTTAATAGTTAACCTATTATTAACCTAGTTATTATAATACTAGTAACTTTCTCTTTTAGAAGGAAAGTAAGGAAAAAGTAAATATAAGTATTAAGAGAGGAAAGAAGTAAGTCTAAGATATGCATAACCTAATTATAAGCCTATTAAAGGAAAAATAAGCCTAGATATTAAATCTAGGGCTCTTATTAGTTATTAATAAAAGGGAAAAGAAGGAAAGGTTAATTTACGGATTAAAAAGGGCCTAGGATTAAGAGCTTTAAAAGCTTAAAAACGTAATAAAAACGAAAGTAAACACAAGTAAACCTAATTAGTAAATATAAGCCTCTTATTAGCTTAGGCGATTATTAACCTAGACTTTTTATCTAGTTTATCTAGTCTCTAGCCTCTTTACCTAGCCTTTAATATAAATTATAGCTTTATTTGTGTTAATAAAGGTCTTAAGGCTCTTATTTAGAGATGCCTTTATTATTATATTAGCAAGGTTATTATTTCCATTAATCTAGCAAATCTCGTAGATCTCGCGGCGCTTATATAATTACTAAAGGGCTATAATATTAATTATAAGGCATTTCTCTTTTATAAAGCCTAGCTTTATAAGGCACTTATATAATAAAAAGAGTCTATATAGATAATTATAGGGATATAATTAATCTTTAGTTAGTCTGTGATTATATATAGAGTTATAGTAATTACATAGGCTATATTAGCACCTTATACTATTACGTATAATTCAGAGGTAAGGGCACTATAGGTTACATATTTGCTCTTTATTAAGCTATATATAATAATATTGCCTTTTAATGTAAATGCATTCTCTTATACCTCTTTATTACTAATAATAATTATGTATTTTATCTAGGAACTTAAATCTTTATTATTAGCAAAAGATTTATTTATAAACACAAATAACTTTGCGTTTTTAAGGTCTAGAGGGATGTAGTGTAAACCTTACTCTTAATATTAGATTTGCTAATTAAGGCGTTTATTTAATTAAGTTATATTATTAGTAATTAGATCCTAGTGTTATACTATAATTAGAAGGTTATAGAGGGCTTTAGGTTAATAAATAGTTATAATATAACTTCCTTAGGCTTACTATTTAATGTAATCTTACTTTATAGTTATTACCTTTAGGTTAATTTACTTAATCTTCTTACTTTAACCTTTCTAATGTAGTTTTATTAAATTATTAGTATTTTACATAAGGATATAGCTATTAAAGATAAGGGGATTCTTAGCTAATAGCTTTTACTTTAGTTTTACTAAGAAATTCGCCTTCTTAAGTTCTCTTTCTTTAAGGTTATAAAAGTCTTAGTTACTAAGGCCTAGCGTATTATTAGTTTACATGCTAACTACTCTAAAGAGATTATTTTTATTCTTAGCTATAATTAATAAGTATAGATTATAGGTTAATATAATTATCCTAAGCTAGTCTCTATAATAATAGAAATAGGTTACTTACTAGTAAGTTCCTGCTTTAGTAATTCTATATAAGGGCTTAATAACTTCTATTATTATACCTTTAGGAAACAGATATATAATTTACTCTAGTAGCATTGTAATAATCATCCTAGCGAGTTCTGTTTTTAATTAAATATACACTTATATAATATCTTAAATCTAAAGGATAATTCCTTATTATTTAAGCAATAGTAAGATTACTATATATATATATTATTTACACTAGGTAGCTTTCTATATAGCTAAGATTACTATAATTAATTGCTAACTTAAACGTTAGATTATTAGTAACTAGGTTAGGATTACTTCCTTTCCTTTATTATTTATTCCTTAAATTACAAGCTATAATTTCTTATATAGTATTATAGTTCCTTTACCTTTAATTTCTCTAACTATATAAGATTTAAAGAGTCTCTTATTACTATATTTTATTAAATTAAAGAGTATAAATCTAAATATATTATAGGCTTATAAGGCGTTAATTTCTACCTAGTTTAATTACTTAAAGGGTTTACCTAGTATTATAATCTTCCTTTTAATATAACTAAAGGGCTAAATTCTAATTAGCTTTTTCCTTTACTATAAGAAATACTTTACTTAGCGTTTTATTAGATATAAGTTTTTTATTAAAGCTTTATTTTAATCTTTATTTATAAGAAACACTATTATACTAAATTTATATTTAATATTTTAGGCTTTATATTTCTCTTAGTTAAAATAAACTATAAGTTTCTTTTATAGTTTACTATATTTTCTCTTAGCTTATAAAACTTCCTTATTTCCTTCTAAAGCTTTAAAAGTAACTTCTTTAGTAATAAGTTTATTATTTCCTATAGCCTAGTCTTTATCTTTAAGTGTTAATTCTTAGAGTTTTTTAACTTAGTATAGGTTATAGTAATATAGTTTAATTACTATTAACTAGAATCTAGTTAGTCCTTAAGGTATTTAAAGGGTATAAGTCTCTTTATTAGTAGTAAGAAACCTATAAGGTTTATACTATTTATTCTTTTCTCTTTAAACGTGTATATTTAACTATAGTAAAAGCTAGTATATAAGTAAGGTATCTAGGCTATTATAGGTTTATAAAGCATTATAAACTTATTACTTTACTAGAAGTTATTAGACTTTATTAGTAGCTTTATAGATTACTTTAGCTTATTAAATAATAGATATACTTAGTAGTAACTTATTAGTTATTTATAAGTATACACTAAAGATAAAAAGGGTTAGTATAAGGCTATTTAAGCTTACTAAATTATTTATAGCTTTTATAGCTATTTAAAGGTATTATTTAGGCATAAGTTCTTAGCCTATAGAGTCTATAATAATTATATAGGCTTATCTTAATAGTCTATAGTTATTATAGACTTAAGCTATAAGCTTAGGTTAAGTATAGCTCTAGGAAGTACATAGACTATATGTGGCTAGGTTAGGGCTATACGTAAACCGCGCATAGGCCACATATAAGTTACTATAAATCTAGGCTTTATATAACTACTAGTATAGTTCTTTCCTTCTTCTATAAGAATAATATTCTTACTTTAAATGCTTATATATAGTAGCTATAAGGCTAGTTTATTATATATATTATTCTTTATTATAGAAATATAATAACTAGTAAATATACTATTACTACTAGATAAAATAGCTACTAATAAGTTATTATTACTTTAGGAACTAATTTAGTAATAAGTAAGGTAAATTACTTACCTTATAAAAAGGGATAATATAGTACTTACACTACCCTAACCTAAATATAAGCCTTTACCTATAGGTTCTTTATTTAATAGTAAAAAGGTCTTATTCTTAGTATAAAGAGGTTTTATAGCCTATAAGTTACTATTAAATAAGGTATTTATTAAGGATAACTAGGACTAGTAGTATTTTATATACTAGAACTTATTACCTAAGGTTTAGGTATAAGTTATACCCTTTTTAAAAAAGAATATCTTATTTACTATAACTTACCTTAGTTCCTTAAATACTTAGTAAAGATATTTAATAATCCTTATTAATAGGAATTAGCTATTATAAAACTTAACTAGTTAATATAGGAATAAAATAAATAATTTAGTAATTTTTATATTTATTTTAAATAGAAGCTAGTGCTTATTAGAGAACTTAGTTAAGCTAACTTAGTAAAGTTAGCTAAGCTATATATAGCGCTAAATAAGTAAATATAAGACTATAGTGTTAAATAGGATACACCCTAGGCTAATTATATAGCTATAGTAGCCTAGTTTTAAAGTATTATACTTAATATTAAGTCTTACTAATTAGAGAAGAAATACTAGATATATAAGTAAGGTAATTATATACCTAATCTAGCTAAGAAAGTATAGGATAAGGATATACTAATAACTAATATTTAATTTATAGGTATAATAGGAGCCTAGTAAGGACTTAGAAAGTCTATAGGATAGTAAAAGTTAGGTAATAAAGGGGTAGGAAATATACTAACTAGGTTACCTAAGATATACTTAATATACGCTATAATAAGGGTAAATACCTATAGTATAGCTTCTCTAGATATTTTATATTAGTATACTTCTTATACCTTACTATTTACCTATAGAAGAAGTTATTTATTAATATTTATAATATAAAGAATATAACCTTTACTAACTTAAATATTAAATCTATAAAGTAATTAGGAAAAAGTAACCCCTTTAGTAAGTTATTTAATAGAGGATAAGGGATAGAGATATAGAGAGGCTTTATAGTATATAGTTATTACTAATAAGGACTTTAAAGAGATTTAAAATAATATAGATTTCTTTCCCTTTTTAGTTCTTACTTTAATTAATAAAACTACCTTTATAAATACTTAAGTTAATATAGGTTATAACTACTATATTACTATAAGTAAATACCTAGTTTATAAACTTTAATTAAAATGCCTCTTTTACTAACTAAGAGGTTAGTTTATATAGTAGTTAGTGTAAAGTAAAGGGAAAAGAGAGCTATAAGAAGTGTTTATTTATATTATATATTATTTGCTTTTAGTTAGATTTAGATAGATAGGAAATGCTAATTATAGTATATATAATCCTAGGGCTAATAAGGTAACTAATCCTTAGTATACTATAAATAAAAAGGAATAGAATTAACTTAGATATAATATACTAATAAGTATATATAGGATTAGTAAATAACTTATAAATATAGGCTATAGCTAATAAGATAGTTAACTAACTTATAGTATTTATTCTAGGTTTAACCTTTATAAGGATAGTATATTAGGTAAAGAGATAAAAAGAATATATTTAGCTTTATACTATAAGTTTATATAAAATTATATTTATCCTATAAATTAATATAATACTAAGGGCTATAAAGTAAGAGCTTCTTACTTCCTTACTAAAGGTATTATAAGACTTTAAGGATTTATTTCTAAAAAGTAAGGTAAATACCTTACTACTATACTAAGGGAAGTTAGACTACTATATTTACTTAAAATAGGATATAAATAGGAATAAACTAGATTTACTATAGGTACCTTTATATAATATACCTTATAAATATTTACTTAAAATCTAGAAATAAGTAATAAACTTAATAAATAAGGGTTAGATTTAAGTAAGTTTATTATTAGTAATAGCTTTAGTATTATTAGTAAAGAAGCCTAGGGGTAGTTAGAGGTTTTATATAGACTATTATGCCTTAAATAAGATTATAAAATAAGACTATTACCTCTTATTACTAGTAAAGGAAATATTATACTTATTATCTAAGGTAAGATAGTTTATAAAGCTAGATATATAATTAGCTTTTTATTATATATAAATTACTAAAGGTAAAGAATATTAGATAGTATTTTATATAAGGTTTAAATTATTTAAATAGTTAGTATATCCCTTTAGGCTTATAAGTATACTTATAACCTTTTAGAGGTATATTAATAGTGCCTTAAGTAATATCCTTAGTAACTATATTACTATATATCTTAATAATATTCTAGTTTACTTAAGTAAATTATAAAAGGACTATATATAAAAGGTTTATAATATGCTATCTAAGCTATAATAAGCTAGTTAAAACCTAGATATTAAGAAATATATCTTTACTACTAAAGAGGTTAAGTACCTTAGGTTTATTATCTAGGTAAGGAAGGTAATTTACCTAAATAAGGAGAAAATTATAGTAATTTAGGATTAGGAGGCTTTAATAAAGGTCTAAGGTATTATAAGTTCCTTAGTTTTACTAACTTCTATTATAACTTTATACTAGGATTCTTTAATATTATAAGCCCTCTTATTAACTTAATAAAAAGGGAGTATCTTTTTACTAGATAAATAAGTATAATAAGGCTTTTAAAGCTTTAAAAGTAGCCTTTATATTATATTTTATTCTAACCTAATAAAACCCTAAGAAAAATATATTAGTTAAAGTAAATTATTTAAGAATAGCACTAAGTAACTACCTCTCCTAGTTTAGTAATAATAGTATCTTATATCTAGTAGCTTACTATTTAGCTTAATTATAGCTTACTTAATAAAATTATACTATATATAATAAGAAACTATTAGTAATTATCTTTTACTTTAGAGTATAGTTAGTAAAGCTATAGAGTGTAAGTAAGCTATTTATAATATTAATAAACTATAAGAACCTAGAGTACTTTATAGCCCTAAGAGAGATATTAAAATAATAGGTATAATAGGTAAAGACTTTAGTGCTTTTTAACTTCTATTTATAATATAAACTAAGTATATAAGTAAAGTAACTAGATATATTATTAAGATATTACCTAGATAGGCTAGAGATAGAAAAGATAAAGGTATTAATTATATACTTAATAATAAGTCCTATAAAATTTAGTTTTAAATAGGGATAACTATATATAAGCCTTAGACTTATTATAGTAATAAATAAGGTCCTTATAGGAATATTAATATTTATAGATAAGTACCTTTAATCTCTATAGGATTAGTCTATAACTTAGGATAAATCTTATAAGTTATAGCTTAATATAGTTATAGCTAAAGCTAGGAAGTTTCTAGATATTACTAACACTAGAGAGTAAATTATAAATTATTAAATTAGCGTAAAAGGAGCGCTTTAATTTTAAGGGTAAATATAGGTTTTTAAATAGGAACTATTAACTATAATACTAATTTAATATATTTATAACTTACTCTTACTAGGTTACTTAGGCTAGAATATAACTTTTAAGGCGCTTTAAAAGACTTTTATTAGAATAGTATATTATAAAATATAGCTTATTTTATATAGAATTATTACTACTATAAGGGATAGAAAAGCTAGTAGCTATAATAAAGCTTACTAAAGCTAATCCTACCCCTAATAGATATTAGTTATAGATATCTATTAACTTTATAACTAACCTTTTAGCCTAAGATTAAGATAATTTATAGTTCTTAATAGTTATTATAAATAGACTATCTAAGTATATATAACTAGAGGTAATAATATTAATAGAGGCTAAGGTATATATAAAATAATTTAAGTATTACTAGTAGTAATTCTATAGGTTTCTTATATAAATTATTATAAACTATAGGTTAAACTAGCTTAGTACTTTCTAGACTAAGCTTTATAAGAAAGTTAGTATATAATAATTACTTTTTATATTATATTACTCTTAGATAAATAGTAATATAAAGAGAGTTAACTAGAAAGTATAAGTAATACTATAGGTAATACTATCCTTCTCTTAGTTTAAGTAACTAGATTATTTACTAGCTTATTAGCTAGTATTAAATAATAGGATTTATTAGTAATAGGAGTTAGTGTAAATATAGCCTTATATAGCTTTAATATACCTATAATTTAGGAGTTATTACTTATAAGGCTATTTACTACCTTAGTAAAGGGAAAGGCCTAGGCTTTTTTATAATACCTAAAGAATAGTATAGATTTAATATAAGCTATAATAGCTTTTATCTAGTAGTAATAATAGGAGAATATAAATAGTAGCTATAAACTAGTAAAATATTTCTAAGTTAAGAACTATATATAGTTAAGCCTTTAAAATATTAAAATAAATTACCCTTATAAGAAGTTAAATTAGGTTATAGCTAAGTATAAAGTAATTAAGGTTTTTATATCTTTAACTATTAAACTAAATATTCTAAAGGAACTATATCCTATCTTTTATATAAATTTAGTTTAGTAAGTAATAAATAACCTATTACTAAGTTAGAAACTAGCTAATAAAAGGCTATTACTAGAATTAGTAATAATAAATACTAATAAAGATCTCTTAAAGTAATAAGTAAAGGATATTCTTATAGCTAAAAATACCTTAGGTTAAGGATTAAATTAAAATATCTTAGTTAAATAAAAAGGATATATATAGCTAACTTAAAAGCTATTAAAAAGCTTATAAGATATAGAGGTACTTAACTAATTTAAGTTATAATAAGGTAATATATAAATAAATAATAGCCTTAAAAGGGTATAATTTAATTTAGCTATAAAATATTAAGGCACTTATTTTCCTCTAGTATATATATATTATAGTACTATTTCTTTACTAAAACTAAATAATAAATAAAAGAAAGATAAAAATATTTAAAAAAGGGGATTATTATACTTTTTCTTATACTAGTAGTACTCCTTAGTAAGGTTATAAGCTAGCTTTATAATAGTTTTAGTTAGGGCATAGGTATTAGCTAATATTTACTATATATTAGTATTACTTACTTCCTAGGTAAAGAGAGATTAAGTTAGGCTATTATTTATAGTCTTTATACTATAGAAGAATTTAGTAACTATATTATTTTATTTATAGTAAGTAAGTGTAATTTATATAAGAATAAGTTACTATACCTTAAAAGTACCTTAGGTATAAGTAATACTTATAAGGAAAGAAGCTAAGGGCTAGGCCTTAGTAAAATTAATTTAAGTAATAGTAAGTATACTATTAAAATATTTATAATAGTAAATAAAGGTTTTAGTAAGGATAGTATAGTATCCCTTAATAAAGCTAAATTACTTTATAGCTAGGATTTAATAGCTTAACTAATAGCTAAAAGGTTTTTAAGTGCTTAAAAGTATAATATAGCTTAAAATTAGCGCTATATAAGTATATTTCCTAAATATATAAATATTATATAACTTAGTATAAGCTATAAGCCTAATTTATACTTAGAGTATAAGTATATTTTTCTTTTATTTAGAGATTATTTATATATAAGCTATAAGGAAACTTATACTTTTATTATTAAAGAAAGCCTTATTATTAAAGTCTCCCTTTAAGATATACTTACTAAGATAAGTACCCTTACTTAAGCTAGGAGAAAGAGAAAAAGAAAGTAAAGGTAAAGTAAAGGTAATAATAAATAAAGTAATAATAATATTAGTTATAGTAAAGGTAAAAGGAAGTAAAAAGAAGTTTAAGCTTAATAAAAAAGGTAAAAAGGATATATAAAGAGATATTATAATAATAATAAGGATAAAAGAGTTAGGAATTATAAAGAGGGATAAGAATATTTATATTTCTAGAGGTATAAGTCTAGCTTTAGTTAAAGTATATTTTATTTACCTTTATAAAAGCTAGCTAGGGATAAATAAAGGTAATATATTATATAATTTTCTAATAAATAGTAAGTAATAAGGGAGTTATTTAAGGTAAAGTTAGGATTTAGTATATAGTTATTAAGATATAAAATTAAAGTAAAGGTAAGAAACTAAATAAGGTATAGAAATAGTAAGGGGTAAGTATAAAAAGGGATAAGCTAGTATTATTAAAGGTAAAGTTAGGTTAAAGTAAATTTACTTATATAAAGGGAAAGGTTAAGGTAAGGTAAACCTATACTAAAAAATTTTATAGCTTATATAAAGAATCTATAGCCTTAGAGGCTACCTTACTTAATAAGATATACCCTTACTTATACTAAAAGAGAGGCTTATATATAAGGGATTATACTTATTATTTACTTATATTTATATAGTAAAGGGAAGGAGAAAGGAAGTAAGAGGTAAGTAAGAGAGTATATTATAGACTTAAGCTATAAGCTTAAGTTAAGTATAGCTCTAGGAAGTATATAAACTATATATAGCTAGGTTAGGGCTATATATAGACTATATATAGGCTATATATAAGTTACTATAAATCTAGGCTTTATATAACTATTAGTATAGTTCTTTCCTTCTTCTATAAGAATAATATTCTCACTTTAAACGCTTATATGCAGTAGCCATAAGGCTAGTTTATCACAATAGTAACGCTTAACCTTTCTAATGCTATTATAAGCTTTAATTAGGACCTTATTAATCTTAACTAATAGCAATTATGCGTAATGCTTAAATTCTAATAATGTAAAGTTCTTTCTAGCATTATAAATAATCTAGTCTAGGGACCTAAGTATATATTAATCTAGCATTTACGCAAAGCGTTTTAAATATTATAGGCTTTTTACTTGTTTAGATTAAGGAATTAAGCTACTTAAAATAAAGTTATAGAGTTAATAGCATAAAGAACTAGTTAGCTATTAATCTAAATAATATTAATAATAATCTTATAGTTAAATTTGTAATTATCTTTAACTATAAACTTGAATTTGCCTAGGGCCTTTTTATTTATTTAGTAATAGTAGCAAATTTTAGTTAATTATTTAATAGCTTTACTTTTAATATTATAACTAGCTTATTATAGTATCTTTATAAGCTATTAAACTAAAGGGTAACTAAAATAATAATATAATTAATAGATTTCTATTTCTAATAGGTAAAAAGCTATTATTTCTTTAGCTTCTAGAGTTTACTAAGAATATCCCTATTTCCTAATAATAGGAATAGTCTTATTACCTTAGATTAATATATTTACAAGGTTATTAATCTTAATATATAACCTATCTATATTATCTAAAGAGAATAAGAAAGGTATATAAGTATTAATTACATAGAAGGGGATATTGCCTAATTTAGTTAGCACGTTAACTACTCCTTATATAGTTATAAATCTAGCACTAAATTAAATCTCTTTCTCTATAGTTAGTTTAATCTTTAATAATAGTATTAATCTTAGTAAAGCTTATACTTATTTAATTCTAGCTATTAATACTTCTAAAGCTCTTATATTAGGTAAGATTTCTCTAAAGACTTTATTAGAGTAATGTTTCTCTAAAATATAGGATATCTTTATTTTATTATATAGATTATACTTAAGAAAGGTATGTTTAAAGGCTTAGTCTCTTAAGGTTATAATAATAATATTATTATTTAGCTATAGTCCTAATATAAAGAATTAGGTAATACTTAAGTAGTTAAACTTTAATATAGAGGTCTCTTTAGTGTTATTATCCTTATCTTTATTATTATTAGATTTATTAAAAGCTTTAGCTAATTCCTAAGCTCCTTTAGTAAGGTTATTAGTCTCCTTAGGTTCTTAGCCTTTATAAGCTATAAGGAATGCTTAGAACTTTCTCTTTATAGGTAGTATTTAATACCTTTTATTCTTTTACTAGTATTCTCTTACCTCTTAATACTCTTTATTTATATAGTTTATTAACTAATAACTAGTCTTATTATAAATATAGTATTTTTACTATTATAGCCTTAGTTATAATAATTATAGCCTTTACTATAACCTTATAAATTATATAGTTAGCTATAGTAGTAGTCTATAAATATTACTTCTAAATTATTAGTATTAGTAATACTTTAAGTAAATTAAGTAGCTAATTTATTAGCTTTAGTAATAGAGATTAATTTATAAAGGTCTTTAGTAAGTCCTTTAAAACTAGGTAAGTAATTATACTTAGCTTATTTGTATTTTAAAACACTAGAAATAGCACTTAGGGTTTAATAATAAAGCTTTATATTAACTATTAATAAGGAAAAAGTCTTTTATAAACACGCTTTAGAGTTATAAGTAAAATCTTAAGGTAATCTAGCTTAGATTTATTAGGGTTTTAAGCAATAATATTCCTAAGCATTATATTATTTTATTCTTAGTAATAAAACTATTAGTTACTTTCTATTTTAAAGCGTTAATAGATATTATTAACTATTTATTTATATATAAGATATTTATTTACTAGATAATTAAGGTAATACTATTTAGTATTACCTAAAAGTATAATTAGAAAAGCTTTATATAAGTATTCCTAAGGGAGGTTAAGTTTATTATATTTATTCTAGAATAAGTTAACCTTAGGCATAAGGAAATTATATATCTTCTTACTATAATAGTTATTATCTTTATATTCTTTTATAAGCTCTAAGATCTTTCTTACTATTTAGTCTTTAGATAGGAATATTAATACTTATATAGCTAGGGTTACTTATAGTTAAATAATAGAAGCTAGAGTAGTTTAAGGTATTTATAGTTAAGGTATGCTTTTTCTTAAAGGTAGTTAAGTAATAGGAGGGTTATTAATAAGTAAGATATAAATTAAAGGGTTAAGAAAAGAGGAGTTATAAATAAAAAGGCTTATAATAGGGATTTTATAGATAATAAGGTTATTAGTAAAGAGAAATTTACCTATAGCTATTTACTTTATAATTTTATTTTTAGGCTATAGTAATATTATATTTTCTTTAAGGACTTATACTAATAATTTAATAATTTTACTACTTTAGTTTTAAATAATATAAACACTGTTTTTATAGAGGTAGTCTTATAATTCTTATACTAAAGGTTGTAAAGCTTATTTAAATATTTCTTTAGTCTAGCTATTAAGATTATTATAAAAGATCTCCTAGAGGGTAAGATCTCTATATTAGCTACTTTTATAGATATTAATTATCTAAGTAATATAGTTATTAAGCTCCTAATCCTTAGTAATCTAAGGGTCTAGCTCTCTAAAGCTCTCCTAGTTAGTTATAATAACTAAGGTATGTTTTTAGAGTTATTATAGTAAGGTAAATTTATTAGGTTTTTTAGGATTTATAGATTAAGTAAGCTACTTTCCTTTATAGTCTATAATAACACTTATTTATTACTAGAGGGTTTATTATATTATATTTAGCTAGCTAGGCTAAGGGATTTTTAACTAGTAGTAGTTAAGTTAATCTTAGGTTTAAGATGTTATATATAGCTATAACTCTTAGTTAGTTAATTAGTTTTCTTATAATAAATAATAGGATTAATTTATTTATTAGTAGCTCTTAACTTACTAATAGAAGAAGGTTAATCCCTTAGAAGCCTAATATTTAGTATTTAGAGTTTATCTTCCTTTAGTATGCTTCCTTAGTTAGCTAAAGGAAGGTTTTTTCTTATATAATTCCTTACTATCTATAGTTTTTAACTACTAATTAGTGTTAGTGTTACTAAGGGAATATTATAATGTAATATACTAGTGTATAAAGGGTCTCTTTAAAGGTATATAATTAGTTAACTAAAGGAAGCTATCTAGAGGGTTATGTAGCTATAAGAAAAGGGGATTGCAAGTTACATGTGTGCCTCGCGTATAAATGTAGCTAATCACAGCGCGGCGTTGCTGCACGTGCTCCACTTTCCTCAATGGTTAACCCGTTGTTAACCCGGTTATCGCAACAATTATAAAGCTAAAAGTAATATTTAATTAGTTTAAATATTAAATAAATAGTTTAAGTGTTTTTAAGTTCTTATTATATTAATTATAATATTTAAGTACTAAGTATATATTTTATTAACTTCTAGCTATTTATTTAGATTTCTTAATTAATTTTATTATATTAGTTTAGGGTATTTTTATTTAAAATAATGATAATAATTTATAAAAATATAAAATAATTAGTAATAATAGTAAATAATATATATATATTATTTACACTAGGTAGCTTTCTATATAGCTATTGCTAGTACTCTAGCTATTAAGTTAAGAAGGAAAACCCTTAAGTAAGAAGAAAAACCCCTTATATCTTTAATTAGGTTAGCGCTAGCCCTATTACAGGCCTACGCTACATAGTGCGTGGCTATTTATAGGTGTTTATTACTAGCTTACGCTAGCCTTATCCTATAAGAGTAAAAAGGAAAAAGAAAAGAATACTATAATAGGAGTCCTTAGTCCCCTCTAGTGCGGATCTAGTCTTACTATATACTTACCCTAAGCCTCCTTATTTTATTTTATAGTATAGTAAATTTAGGTTTATTATAGCACTTTGCTTTTTATTTACTTTTATACTAATACTTTTAATGCCTTACTTTTTAGCTATTTCTAACTTACCTCTAGCCTATAGGTATTATAAAGCCTAAGCACTTAGTTTTATTTATATACTATAAGGGAAGGGTAGTCTTAGCTTAGGCTTACCTAAGGCTTAGGTCTAAATTACTCTTAGGTTATTTATTTAGTAAACTTTATTATACTTTATTTTCTAGTTTATAGCTATAATTTACTCCCCTTTCCTTTAGTAAGTATAAGAGAGTTTCTCTCCCTAGGAATTTAAACTTTTTCTCTTTCTTTATTAAACTTCTTATAGGTTTTTTTCCTTTTAAAAGCTATTTAAGGCTAATTTAAGCTAGTTTTAGGTTAGATACTAATATTATTACTATAGGGTAATATATAAAATAACTCTAATACTAGATCCTATAAGTACACTAAATTCTATATATTTCTAGCTTTAATTTACCTAGGAAAATATTACTTTAAAGCGCTTTCTAGGGAAGTCCCTTACTATAAAGTAATTAAAGTAAGCTATAAGTAAGGGTATTAGTATAAGTTCTTTGCCCTTATTTTAAGGCTATTTTATAGCTAATCTAGTGTAGCTAGGTAATTTTAAGGGGATTTAGTGAGTGTCCTATAAGACTTATTTAGTTAGGACTCTAGGGTATTAGTGTTATATTATTATTAGTATAGTTTATATTAGTTTAAATTTAACCTAGGAGTAAGGCTAATAGGCATAAGTAAGGCTATTAATAAATACGTGTTTTAATTACTAGATTTAAAATAGTATATATACTAAGGTAGTATATGCCTCTAGTCTAAGTCTCCTCTATTACTAATCTATTACTAGGTAAAGTTAGCTAGTCTTTAAACTAAGTATTAGTAGTTAACTAAAACTTAGGTAGCTATAGTAACTAAGAGTAGTGTAAGTGCTATAGTGTTAGGGTAGTTCTAAGCCTAAGCTAAGTCTAATAATTTTCTAAGTCCTAGCTAACTATTATAATTAAGTTAAGAAACTTTATATAAGAAATTAGTATAAGAAGAAAAGAAGCGCTTTTACTATAGGTCTTAACTAAGCTAGAGCTAGGTCTAAGGACTAATATAATAAGGTGATTTTTAGTTATAGTGCTTAGACACTTATATAATAGAAATAAACTAGCTCCTAGCTACTACCTTACCTTCTAATAAGCATAGTAAAATTATAGAGAATATAACTCCTATCCCTAAGGAGAAGTAAGGTAGTAGCTAGGTTTTAGTTTAGAGAAGGGGTAGGGGTAGGCTAGTTAGTTTATAATACTAGGAGTTAGTTATTTTTAATCTAAAGTCTATTCTAGAGAAGTATCCTAGCTATGTATGTGCGTAGTAGCACCGTAGCTAGCCCGCCCGCGAGCCTACGTAGTCTAGTCCGTCTCTAGCCTCGCTTCCCGTGCGTCACTAGGCTAGCGATGTTGTGGTCGCATGTGGTTGTAGTTGCAATAGTTAACTATTATATAATACTAGTCTTCTTCTGCTTAGCCATAGCTATATAGAGGCAAAATCACCCTAGGAATGTGTCTCTAGAATAGAAATTTATTAAGGCCTATCTTTCCTATACATAGTTAAACTACTATTAAGGAGATATATTTATCTAGTCTTATATAGAACTTCTATATTTCCTTTAGGTTATAGGTAAGCAAGTAGTTCTCTATAAGCTCTCTAATATATTAGCTTTAGCTTAGTTACTCTTTATTATACTAGTTTACTTATTATTACTTTTAATCTTTATATAAGTCTATGTCTAGCTTATTATTAATAGGGTTATGTTTTCTTTAAGGCCTCCTATAGTAAAGTATAGTTACTACTAAGGTAGCTATAGTCTAAATCTTCTTTGCTATTTTACTCTTAATAGTTCTAGCCTTAAATTCCTATTTTATCCTATTTAAATAGAGGTTAAGGGAGGGATAGTAGTCTTAGCTTTTAATTAAACTATAGGTATAGCCTTAAACGCACTAGTAATAATCTATAAGTAAGCTAATTAATCTATTATAAAGCTTCTAATAATTTCTCTTAGCTTTCCTTCCTTCTTAGTTAGTATATAGTATATGCTTACTCTATAAGTAAAAATAAGCTAAACTACCTATATATATAGGAGTTAGGCATTCCTAAAGCTATAGCCCTAAGTAAATGCTAATAACTTAGTAAGAGTAAGCTATTACTAGGCTAGCTTACCTTTAAGAATGTTTTTATATATACTTTAGTTAAGTTTTCTATTAACCTAAACCCTTAGGAATTTATAAGAATCTATAGGTATTACTTTCTTTATTTTAAGCTAGACTTTAGTCTATAAAGGCTAGTAAGACTTACTAAAGTATATAAGTTTTATCTTTACTAGGTTAAATTTTACTCTTACTTTCTTTACTTATTTTTTATAAACCTTTTATATAGCTTTAAGCCTCTTTTAAGTTTAAGTAGTATTCTTTTAAATATAGCTATATTTATATTATTAGTAAATCCTATAGCTACTATACTTAGGATAGCCTAAAGGCACTTATATAGCTTTATAAAGTAAAGAAGGAAAAAGATTAGTAAGAGAGGTAAACCTTATAAAGTACTAGCTTTAATCTTAAATAGTCTAAATAGTCTCTTATTAAAGCTAAGCTAGCTTATTTTATTTATAAGAAAGCTATATATTATAGCTATTAGCTAGTGTAAGATACTTATTTTAATAAGTAAGGTAAAAGGTATAAGTAACTAACTCTATTAAATACTAATAAAATATTTATTTATATAAGTAAGGTAAGTTTACCTCTCTCCTAGGCCTTTTTATATATTTTACTAAGGCCTTAATTATAGTTTTTATTAATTTATTTATCTTATTTCCTATTTATAGTTTAGGAGAAGGCCTTTTACCTTAGTAAAGGCTATAAGCTACTTTATAATTACTACTTTTATAACCTTTCTTACTATATTAAGTAATAATATAAGTCTCTAAGCATTAGCTTTTCTTATCTCCTTAGTTATTTTACTAGGCTTCCTAATTACTATTACCTTAGTAAATTAGAATTAGGCTAGGAAGTATCTTACTTTAAGGACTATATTTAGTAGCCTAGTTATAGCGTCCTTAGCTAGGCCTCTATAAGCCTTAATAAGGCTTACAGGGAGCTTATTATTACCTAGGGCCTTTTAGTTAGCTATGTTTAATAGGATAGTTTTAATATCTTCTAGTATAAATTATTTATAGTTTAGAAATAGTATATTATCTAGTTTTAGGAAGGAGAGGTCTAGGATATAGGAGAGATTTACTATAGGTTTAGGGAAAAACCTTTATGCTAGTATATTAGCTTTATTTATATATATAGTAACTAGGCTAATATTATTTTTAGTTCTCTTAAGCTTTAGAAGTCTAGGAAGTTCTAGGGGGCTTAGCTCTAAAGGTAAGCTTACCTCTTTAGCCTTTATATTTCTTTATTCTTAGACTAGGTATTAGTATTTCTTAAGGCTTCTCTCTAAGTGTTTTACTTTTTCTCTTTAATAATATATTCCTAGTCCTTATTTATCTTACTATAGGCTTCCTAGTTAGTATTAGTTCTCTAGTACCTTTACTATCTCTTAGCTTACTTAGCTTTAGTAACTAATTCCTTAGCTTTTCTTAACTACTATCCCTTTAGGCTAGGAAGGCCCTAGGGCTTTTATAGGGTTACTTTCTTTGCTATCTATTATAGGTTTATAATAAGCTATATAGTGTACTTATTAATCCTATCTTTATTATAAGGGTTTAGGGTGTTTTTACTTAGAGTTATATTACTACCTTTACTTATATAAGTTTCTTATCTATTATACCCTAGGAATATTTAAGGATAGAGGGGCTTGTTTATAGTGCTTAGTAAAGATATTAATTAGCTATAAGGTATAGTTAGATTTTATAAGCCTTACTACACTATTATAATAAACTTAGATATCTAGTGTTACTTACGCTAGGTTTATAGTGCTATCTTTATCTTTACCCTTTACCTTATAGGTTTACCTTAGGGTATTACTAAGCTAAGCCTTTACTAGCTTATAAATTTAAGTAGTTTTTACTTTATTACTTATTTTATTATATTAATCCTATAGGGGGTATTTTTAGTTAAAATTACCTATAAATACACACTAGTTATAGGACTTTTTTATATTAATTATATAAATAAGGGTATTTTACTTATTACTATAGTTCTTTAAGTAAAAGAAGTAAATATTTACTTTTTATATTTCTATAAGGGACTAATTAGTTCCTCCCTAGGCTATTTATAATCCTATATTATATTTCTTATTTATATAGATAGTATTATACTTATTATAGTATACTAGTTAAAATTAGGTAAGGCCTAGAGCTAAAGGCTATAGTTACTTTATATATTCTTACTCTTAGATTATAATTATATTTATATTAGTCTAGTAATATAGTATAATATATATAAGGCTATTTTTCTTATTTATATTCTAGAAAAGGACTTATAGTATTATTATATTAATTAGGGGGATCTCTTTTATTTTATACTAGCTTTAATCTAAGTCTAACTAGCTTTACGTATTTTCTTATACTCCTAGCCCTAGGCTATTTAGTGCTTTGTTTTATAAGAGTTAGTTAGCCTCTTTTTCTTCTTACTATACTAGTAAGTTTAATAGCTATAATAGATCTCTCCTAGGTTAAGGCTAGGCCCCTAGTTAGGGATTAAGTAGTAAAGTAAAAAGGTTATTTAAGGTAGCTTACCTTTACTATATTTTATTTTTCCTTTAGGATAAAGTAGTCCTTAGACTAGGCTAGGTATAGTTTAGTGTAAAGAATATACTTCTCCTATAGTTAGTTATTTATTATAAGGCAAGATATCTTGCCTTCCTTATATTAGCTAGCGCTATACTTACTATACCTTAGGGCTACCTTATAGAACTTTATAATATAACTTATTTAGAAGTAGTTATAGTATTATCTTAGTTAGAGAGTCTTATTATATAGTTTAGTTTAGAATAGCTTTGCTTTAAAGACTATTTTATTACTATAAATCTTATTAGTTTCTTTAACTTTAGCTAGGCTAAGGATTAGGGTAATTCTTAGGGCTTCCTTACCTTAGGGGTACCTTATAGTTACTTTAATTATATTTACTTTATTAGCTTTTTTAATCTTAGTTACTAGGTTTTTAATAAATATATACTTTATAAGGAATCCTTTAATAATAATACTAAGTATATAGTAATAAAGGGTTACCTTTAGTTTAAACATATTAGAGATTTATTTTTAGTTTTCTTTATATTAGGTAGCGTTTCCTTTAAAAGTAATAATTATATTACTACTAGGAGTCTCTTAGCTACTATTACTATTATATAACTAGTAGCTTTATTAACTACTATTACTATATCTTTAGTGCTTTTAAACTAGAGTAGCTCCTAAATAAAGTTACCTTTAATAAGGACTTCTTTATACTATTTACTAAGGATTTAGAGGGGGTATAGTATTTAGTTATTTCTATATAAGGCTAGCTATAATACTTACCTAGGTTAAAGTATTATTACTCTTAGTTTTCTTCTTTATTACCTTATTAAGGGTATCTTTAAGGGCTTCTTTTATTATATAAATATTACTATTATTACTTACTACTTTTATTTTAGCTTAGGCATAGTTTACTACCTAGTAAGCTATAGCCTTAGTAATATACTACACTTAGGTAACTTTATTACTAGGGATAAGGCTAGTAATTTCTTTATAGTATTTTATATTTTCTAGGTATTTAAATTAGATCTAATTTGTTATTAGGTTATTATTACTTCTCTAGATATTAAACTATCCTATGCTAGTATTAGGGTAGTAGTAGCTTTATACTAGCCCTCTTTCTCCTATATTAATTACTATTAGTATTTTCTCCTTTAACTTACCTCTAGCTTTATTATAATATAATATTATAGGAAGGGGTAAATAAGGGTAAGGAATTTAAATATTAACTTAGTTTGTATTTTAGAGGTAATTCCAGACCTTTAGAGTGGTGCGGAAAAATATGCAAAGGTTAGTAAATAATATAATAAGAAGGTTTTTCTTTAAGTTATATTAGTAAAATAAAGTATTAAGTAAAATAGTATTATTAAAAAGGTATAATATTATATATAGCCTTAGTTATAATAAAATCCTTAAAATAGTATAATATTATAAATTATATAACTAATTAGGTAAAATAGGTAATAATAAAAGCTTCTATATAACTAACCTTTATTTAATCCTTATAATAACCTTAGATAATCAGTAATAATTATGTGTTATGATAAATTAGATGCATTGGCCATAACCAATGACGCAAAAAAATTTTAAAAATCAATAACCTTATGTAAAGCTATTTAGACTATACTAATTATAGCAAGTGCTATTAAAGGCAGTGGTTATAGGGCATTGCAAGCCTTATAACCCTTATTAGCCTCTCTTACCTAGGTATGTTTAAAAGCAGATAGCTTATATAAGGTACTTGTAATAGGATTCCTCTTCTCTAACCTAAGAGCCCCCTTAGGCCTACCTTTTCCTTATATTAGTATAGAATTAAATAGTCTTACCTAGGAATTATTATTATTATTACTAGAATTACTATTAAGGCTTAAACTATTATAATATTAGTGCTAATGCTTATTAACCTCATAGAGCTAAATTAGCTTATTATCCTTAGTATATTACTAAAGAAGATACTAGTAAAGCACACTATATAATATAATAAGCTTATAAGGATAACAAGGGAATGTGAGGGCTTTTTAGGGTCTTTATCTAGGGCTATTTCCTTATTTATTATAAGCTATAATGTAATAAAGGAGACCTTATTATAGATAATGCTATAGATAGGTTTCTATAATAGATTTAATATCTTATAATATTTATTATTTATAAACTATTATATCTTTGTATGTTAATTAACCTAGTATATTTATAGGCACTAGAAAACAGAGGTTAAATTACCTATGCTACTTATTAGAATTCTCTTTATAATAGCGTTTAATAACTTAATAATAGAGGTAACTATATAGCTAAAGTGGCAATGTTAATTAATAAAGCATTTTATAATCTTTTCCTTCTATAGATTAATCTAGGTTCTTATAATATAATTAATAGCAAGCTCTAGGAACCTACTAGGCTACTAGAAGCGCTTTAATTTATGCTTAAAATTAGCCTCTAATTTACATAATATAAGGGCTTTCTAAGCCTTTAAAAAAGCTATAAATTTAGGTGCTTATATAGCTTACTAAGCCTCTTTATTATATATAGCCTTTAGGAAAAACGCTTATACTTAGCTAGTATATTTATATTAATATACTACTAATATAAAATATATAGCATACTATTAAAATATAGGTTCCTTTTAGTGCATTAATTAGAGCTATTTCGCGGTCTATAATAATAATGCAAGGCTTCTAGATATAATAGTCTTTTTAAAGCTTTATAATAATATTAATAACCTAGTAATAGTTATCTTTAGTCTTACTACTTAGGAAATAAGCTATAAATTAGAAGGTTTTCTTTAATAGTATAATACTATAAGCATTAAGTAATAGAAGGTTAAAGTAATTTATTTTATATATATAATTAAGGAAAAGGATATCTAGGTATTTCTTTAAGAGTTTAAGCCTAAAGAAAGGTATAATAAAAGCCTTATAATATAACTATTATAACTTCTTTTATCTTAATAAAAAAAAGCATTACTATTATAGAGTTAGTTATAAAACCACTTAACTTCTAACTAGCCTAATAGCTTAGCTATTTAATGCCTTTAGATAGCGTTATAAATATTATAATAATTAATACCTTATATATTATTAATATTATTATATTAAAGCTTCCTAAGGATTATAGTAAGTGTTTACCTACTATTATAAGTATTAATAATCTCTTTCTTATATTTATAAATAACTTTATACTAAGACTATATAAATATAGTAGTGTTTATTAGCTTATAGTTATAAGCTTACTTTCTTATTAGCTACTTAATTATATAAATACCCTTATATACTAATATTATTAATTTATATAGGTAGCTTATTATTTATAAGCTTATGTTTTTATAAGACTTAGTAGCGTAAGCCTTAGGATTATACTATAAGGTATACTTCTAGCCTTTATAGTATTAAAAAGAATTTACGTAAGATTACTAGTATTTAGCTTTTTCTATATATTATAAGGTTATACCCTTAAGGTAGTAAACTATATTAATAGCCTCCTAGGTAGCTTTAAGGCTATTAAATTAATAATTATAAAGTAACTTTATAATTATAAGAGATATATAACTTTAGCTAGTGTAAATAGCTTTAAAATTATAATTATAATAATAATACTTAGCAATATATATAGAGGGAGGGATTTACTATAGAAAATATTAGGTCTAACTACTAGGTTTACTATTAAAATTTGCTATAAGCCTAGTATTAGTTACTAGCAGCCACTAGCCACATTTAAGGGTGCTAATTACGCAGAAGCGCTTGCTTAATAGTCACGCCTATCTTTAAACACATAGGGACGAACATACATGGGCGTGGGACGGGACGGACTTCTTTCTCGTCCCCAGTCTTTAGCACACATCAAGTCACTGCGGTTCAAACTTACTCCAGATCAAGCCGAGAGCGGTCGGTTCAGTTTCGTCTAGGCGACTTGGCGATCGAGCCACGACGGGAAAATGTGGCTTGGCAATTATTGGCAGGTGCTGAAGGCGGTCATCATCGCCACAGCCACAATCCGGGACAATAGGCAGCCGCTCGCTCATAGTCCCCAAGTTGGTTGGCGTATCAGATGCAAAATGCTTCATATTGTTTTGTCGATGGAAATTGGAAGTCAAGACCATACAGCATATGAGCTGAAAGGGTGTTTCTTTTCTTTTTGGTCGCAGAGGGCCTCATGACCGAAATGCAGGGTCCATCCATGACCACCTGAAGCCTAGCTCATCTAATGAAGATGTGTGGGCAAGTCTCATTGCCCGGCCAAAGTGTTCTAGTCAAAGTTGCACACCTGCTCAATCATTAGCATGATTCTCATTCAACGAGCGAGAACTCGACTTCCTCACCATGTCATTCCACGGAACTCCCCGTAGCTGGAGGCGCTTTTGCCAAGAAGCCGAAACCCCAACTTTTGATAGTAAGGAATGAGCCTGTCATATGTCAGGATAGATATCCTTTCTGTCGATGGCGTCTCTCGCATCTTCTCCATGTATTGCCTCATGAGGATCTTGCCCAGGCCAAGCTTCTGGTGGGAAGGAAAGACGGCCAGGGAGTGCAGGGCCACGGTCTTGCCGCCCGGTTGATGCCCGACCCTGACGCCATCAGCGCGGGCATGCGCCTCCCCATCTGGTGGTGGTGGTGGTGGTGGTGGTGGTGGAAATGCCATGTCCTCATCCGTCACCACCGGGGAAGCTGATCTGGTCGAGATTACGTGAGCGACCAGCAGCGCGTTCTGGGTCGGTGCATCCTCCGTTGCCGTCAGCACAGACGACGACAGTGTCGCCGGGTCGGGCAGCGCAATCACCACACGCGCCCGTGCCCTCGAGGAACAGGCCATGACAGAGCTCGGGGCAGGTCGAAAGCCTGTACCGGATCTGCCCCATCTGTCAGCGAGCAGAGCAACACGCAGCGCAGACACGGAGACACGGAGACAAAAGGGGTCAGGTCAGGCCTCACCAGACCTTTTCACGGGTGGCGGCCTCGGCCGGCGGGAAGGCGGCCGATTCCACAGCCACGCACGACTCGAGATCCGCGACAGACAAAGGGCGGATGTAAGCTGACATGGCGACGTTGGGTCATCAGGCAAACAAGTGAACGCGCGGCGAAATTAATTGCTCCTGAAGCATCTTGTCGGGGGCGTAGTAGCGGAACCGGCGGGGATTTGTAGATGAAATTTGGCGTTGGTGATTGGCCGCCCGCGAGTCAGCAGCCCCGCAGGCACTAGTCCGTAATCCATACTAGAACAAGGGCGTGGATAACAGGCAACCCTCTTCTAGTTATTTAGCAACCCTGTCGTGGCTGGGAGGTGGCTAAGACGCCCGATACCAGCTACCCATAGTAATCTACATACTAAGTCTGTACTAAGTGTCCAGACCGTCCCGCAGGCTCGCATATATATTAATAACCTCTTTTGAAGCTGTTCGTGATGTCTGAATTACGGCAGGGGCTGTTGAGGGCGGCGGTTGAAGGGCAAGCTCTAGCAGCAGGGATTAAAGAGAGACTCTATAATAATATAATATCGTGTGTTTTTAACTGTCAAAGATAGCTTCAATTTAGCTTCAATTTGGCTTCAATTTACGAATTCTACGGTATTATGTATGTGCGCTGTGCGGGCGCTGGGCGCTACGTTTGACTAGTACGTGGCCGCCCGCGAAAATCACGTGGTCGGCCGGTAACGGGGCAACTGGCCTACCAGCCACAACAGGGTTGCTAAATAACTAGAAGAGGGTTGCCTGTTATCCACGCCCTAGAACAAATAGGCAAATATAGAACATGTTCGGGTGAAGTCTGCGAACACCCAAAGATTCGTGGTATCGTTGAAGTAGGGCCGCATCAGCCGGAAGAAGGGAAAGGAAAAGGAATCGACGACTTTGTCATGGTGCCCAACATGACTGCCATGCCATGTACATTATTTTACTCGAACTGTATATGTAGTACATGTGTCTTACTAGCGTCAATGCCCCTGCACCATCCCTAACAGCTCTACTGACTACAGCCGCCGAGAGCTGATAGTAGCCGCCCCGCGTTGGGTAAAATCATATAGGGGTTACACTTAGACTGCAGCTAGCTTACATTCCACGCAACCCAGCTTTATCAAGTGATGCGTATCACCAGAGCCGACATCTGGCTAAGGGCTATGCCTCGACAACCTGGATACCCTGACATGACACTAGCAATGGTTGAATGAGGCGGACTAAGCTCTTAAGTGTGGAGGGTGCCCACTCCGCTGCATTGCGCGTAGGTGTACCCTTTCGACATTATGCACTGGAAGTTAGCAAGACATGGCGCATCAGGCTATAGAGTGGTTAGTTATCCGTAAAGTATATAAGAACATAGTATAGTAAGTAGTGTTAACTACTAAGCTCCATAGTTGAGCTATTTGAGATACTATACTTACTTGCCATATGCCTGCTTCGCAGAAATCTATGCCCTGCTTGTTATTAGGAGAAGGATTGCATCTTGTTACTCCTTCGGGCGTGCACTTCCGAGAATCCTTTGGCAATGCGAGGGCAACGCCTACGAGAGCGGCCACGGTCACTGTAAACTTCATATTACAGTGTTTGTATAAGAAAAGTCTTAGGTAAGACTAAGGTAAGAAACAAAGGGTGTTATGCAGAGAATAATAATTTAAAGGAAACTCCGGAGAGGAATGTGAAGGAATTTATATATACTTGATTCCATGGCCCACGAAGCCCTTTATTTAGCCGCCACTTCGGTCAAATGGCCGCCGAGAGCTAATAATAGCCGCCCCGCGTGGGTAAAATCATTTAGGGGAGGGTGTCACACTTAGACTATAGCTAGCTTAAATACATTTCCCGTAAATAACATGGATACCATTAGCAATCGTCAAATCAGGCGGACCAAGCTCTTAACGGTGATTGTGCACCCCATCGCATCCGGTTCCGGAACCAAAAGGAATGCACGCGAGGCTCGGGTCACATCTGAAACCAGGCTACAAAGTGGTTAGTCCTCCGTAAAGTATATAATAATATAGTGTAGTACGGATTAGTGTTAACTACTGAGCTCTATAATTTAGCCGTTTGAGATACTGTACTCACCTTCCAGTGGCCTGTTCCATCACATAACATTCTTAACTGCTTATCATCAGGAATGCATTTTTCCGCTCCAGGCGTGCACTCCCGAGACGTCCCCGGCAACGCGAGGGTAACGCCTGCAAGAGCAGCCACGGTGACTATAATAAACTTCATAGAGGGTGTGTATAAGAAGGCTTAGGCAAGAGTAAGGCAAGAAACAAAGGGGTGTTATGCAGAGAATAATAAACCAAAGGAAACTCCGGAGAGGAATGTCAAGGGAATTTATACTTGATTCCATAGCCCATGAAGCCCTTTATTTAGCCACCACTTCGGTCAAATAGAATACATGACAGGGGGATGGAGCAAATCAGATGTTAGCAGGGAAACAAGGGCGACAAGGCCCAGGATTAAAAGGCACCTTTTATTACTAACAGCCTGTAATCCGTACATGTGCAGAAACGGATGTATTCTTTTGTGGTGCTATATACCCTGTGCATTTTCTTTGTAGCTAATTGCGGCTGTTAAGAGAGAAACGGAAAACTGGCTGCCCTGCGTGGGTGAAATCATTTAGGGGTAAGACTGTTGTAAGAACAAAGCTAGAAGGTGTGCTAGAATTCCTCAATAGACCAAAAAGATCCGTCAATGCTAGCCACTGCTGACATTGCACCTTACAATTACTTAAGACCTGTCGCCGCGCATGCCCTATGATAGGCCACGTCGTTGCGTGCACACCGCGCCTTACACGCATAGCCCCTTACAACCGTAGCTAGCTATGTTTCACGTAACCTAGCTTTATCAAGCGACGCGCAATCCGTATTATCAGAGCTGACATCTGGCTAAGAAGGGGTATTGGTAACTTTATTACTAATGCTACCTGCTTTTTAGTTAAATCTCAGCCAATCGCGCCTCAAGATTCGCGATCCCACTATGCCTATTTGGGGTGGCCCGTTGCTACGTGAGGTGGCCCGCACGTTAGCCGCCGTGGCCTGGCTTAGGGGCGTGTGCTTCGCATGTGACCTGGACATGCCCATCATCATAGCTTGTGCACACTGCGTCCTCACGACAAGGCACATCGCCCTACAGAGCGGTCAGTCCTCCGTAAAGTATATAATAATATGGTGTAGTAGTGTCAACTGCCAAGTTCCATGATTCAGCCGTTTAAGATGCCGTACTTACCTTCCAACTTGTGCCTGCGTCGCAGACTTGTACACCACGTGGGTTTTTGGGATCGCATCTTCGCGTTCCAGCCTTGCACACCTGACCCTTCGTCGGCGACGCGATGGCAACGCCTGCAAGAGCAGCCACGGTGATTGCAACAAACTTCATATTCGAAAAAAAGTATGTGTACGAGAAGACTTTGGTAAGACTAAGGTTGTGTACGCGAAGGTCTTTGGTAAGACCAAGGTAAGAAACTAAGGGCCTCGCAGAGAACAATAATAAGGTGAATGAAACTCCGGAGAGGAATTGTTATGTGAATTCATCTATTTATACTTGATTCCAAAGCCCTTTATTTAGCCGCCACTTTGGCTAAATATGGAACAAATCCCTCCGTACAGGGGCACCGGGCGCCTCGGAGTGAGGGTTGCGAGCGACAGTTCCGGTCACATTAACCATGCAAAGAACCTCGGAACGTTCCAGAGCTCTGTCACGCATTCCTTGTCGCGGGCGCATCTGCGCTCCCAAGCCAGAAAAGAAAAAAATACATATGTGCCATGGAACAACAACCCCGCCGTGAACTTGGTCAAAGGCGATGGGAAGCGATTTCGAAACTGCATCGTGTCTTGATCTTGAAGAGGAGCCCTCCTGTTTTGGATTGGGTCCGAGATGGAGCGGATCGGGACTTGACGAGTTGTTGTCGGTGTACGGTCCCGCAATTGGGACAGGTTTTTTTTTTTTTCCACATGCGTCAACCCTGATCTTACCATGATGACCATCAGAGCCTTCCGATTCGAAAGCCCAGCTACGCGAATGCTCCAACCACGGACATGCCAATTGCTACAAACCGTCATCAGGTCAGTATGTAACGCGGGCGTTTCTGCGGTGGCTGACTCGCCGACTCGCTGATGCTTCTGGACGGGGACTCTCTTACCTCCGAGAAGTACCCAGGTGAAGGCCGCCATCTTGTCCTTTTACTGAGCAAGCGGCTCGCTTCCTCGGACAAGAAGTCTTCTGCTAGCAAGTCGACCAGTGCTGCGTATATCAGAAGCCCGGACGAGCTGCATTTGCGAGTTAGCTTGCCCGCCCGAAAAAAAAAAAGGGGGTTTTTTGGGGGAAGGGGCAGCATGTCACTTACATGGCGTTGAAGATGCCGACAATGATCAAGCCGAACGCGCTGTTAGGATCATAGGTATTCCTGGTCAACAGGCCTATCGCCTGGCCGATGGGTGCCGTGGTCCCAAACGCAAAGACCAGCAACCACGGCTTCGCGCTCCCCTTTGGATACGGCACGGCGGCGATTCGGGATCCCAGCCCGAGACCCTCGAACATCTGGTGGAACAATATCGCGATCAAGAGTATGACGAAGCCGTCAATCGTAATGGACACGGTCATGCCCACGAAGACGGAGTGGAAGAGGATGCCCCCTCCAAGAGGGTGATGTGGGTTGACATTTTCCGGTACACCCCTGCATCAACAGCGGCTTCCTCATCTTGCTGCGCATACTCTTGTACTTCAATGGTGGGCTGGGTTTTTGCCTCCTCTTTGATGGATTTTCCGTCTTCTTCTTTCTGGGCGAGCATAGCCACGAGCTCAGCGTGTTGGCGGAGGGATTGCTCGTAGAAGGCCCCGAACCAACTGGGTATTGTTGACAGGCTTTCCGGGCCTTCGTCCTTTTCGTCCGTGGCGCGGATGGTCCGACTGTCGTCCGACTCTTCGTCGCACGGCTTCTCGGGAGGCTCGCTCACGGGCAAGGTTACGTTGGAGTATGAGCCCTGGTCACTCATGGCGCGCGGAGGGCGAGCTGTGTATGCTGGAGCAGCAGCAGCAGCAGCAGCAGCAGCAGCGTGAGGGTGGGAAGCGTGGTCCTGAATCATTCCCGTCGGCCCCCGTGGGAGTGCCCTCCGATTTTGGCGTTGAGCCACATCTCGATGACGAACAGAACGAACAACGAGCCCATCATTATCACCCCGGGCAAAGGTGGGTAGTCCTTGGTGAACAAGTCCGGCAGACACGGGTCCCCTAAACTGTTAAAGGCAGTCGGCAGAAGCTGCATTGGTTTCAGCAAAGCGTCAGCCAGCCAGGCGTCAGCGGAGGCCTTCACTCACATGTACAAACGCTGTGGCGATCAGAACACCCGTGCCGAAATGCTTGCAAGCGAAGAAGACCTTTGGCGGAACATTGAGCCATCTAATCTTCTTTGCAGCCACCGGGAAGCCAGCGCCTACAAAACCTGGTGAGCAACGAAGGCAACAAATGAGTACGGAGATGGAGGCACAAATGGTCTGACCTAGACTTGATGCAAGTAGTACAAGGACTAGAGAGAGTTGGCTCGTTAGATTCATGTCATCCCATCTGAGGAGATGCGAGAAAAAAAAAAACCACGAGATACGCACAAAGGCCGAGCACGTGAAGAAGCAGGTCATACTCCTTGGGCTCTCCATCACCTGGGCCGCCACATTGAGGCTTCGCTTCAGCCATACTGAGAATGAGGACTCCTGTCGTGGTTGAGAACTTGAGAGAGAGAGAGAGGTGATTGAGGCCGGGGACGACTGGCCGTCAACTCGGACATGGGACGAATGCAATTAGGGAACAAGGGAGATGGAAATGAGGAAGGAAAGCATTAGTTGGAGAAGAGTAGCCTGCTACCGGATGGCCCAGCCACCAATTCTCAATCTTGATAAGTAAGTAAGTCCAAGTGAAGGACCGTCGTGAGCAGCCGCGCCAGGAGAAGGTTATATTATAGAGCAAAGGTCTAAAATCTCCATCCGAGGAAGATGACAAACAACTTGTTGTCCCAGTACAAGGTTAAACACGGATCACACACTTGCGGTTTGGCCGGGGATGGTGTCAAAGTGTACGGCCGGGCGGTGGGGATTCTTACCCTTTGACACGACCGTGCCCGCGGGAACCAAGGCAGCGTCAGAGCGGGAGCGTGACAGGGTCGATGTGGTGAAACAAGACGGGTCGCTTACAGGAGAGGACTCGGAGGAGACTACAAGAAGACGCAATCGAGCTTGTTCCTTCCCCTTGTTTCTGCGGTTTCCCTGGCCAAGTACGGAGTAGATCACGCCACGGAGTTCCCGACATCTGACTTCTTCATCTTCCATCCTTCTTTGATGCTCACGCCAGCTTGAACCAGGTTCGCGTTTGATACAAACTCAGTCCTTACAAGTGTTCTCGAGATAGAGAAGGCAATCAGCATTTTTGTCGTGCCATCTTCAATAAAAAGCGACTTTTTTTCCCCGGGGCTCCATTGACGTGCAAAGAAAGGCGTTCAACAACGAGTCTAGCCAACTCTGAGCGCCCCACGTCTCAGTACATAGTATGGACGACAATTCCGTTGCCGAATAGGAGGCGAGGCTAACGGATTCGCTTGCCCCGGAACTGCGTAGCGTCAGGGCTCCATCTGGATTCAGATACCGTCCCATGAAACCCCGGCTTCAAGGGGCAACCCCTTCCTGCCGCTGATCCAGCTTTTTCGTGTAATTAAAATATCACGTACATTAGTCTGATGCGCAACATACTTACCTGCAGGTATATGCAGTTTCCGCGGGCATGTAATTTTCTCCGCGAGAAAAGAAAAGAAAATTGTCAAAGCACACCGCAACGGGTGCACAATGATGAAGATGTAAATTCCCAAAGAAAAAGAAAAAAGATCCAACGTGAAGTGTTGCCACGTGTCAAAGTCAGTCCACTCACATGCTTTTTGAGCACAAATAGACGTCATTGTGAGCAGTTGATGTGGGAAAGTAGGGGAAAAAAAAAAAAGCGTATGGCATTATTCCCGTTGTTCTTGTCACTACATACGGGATGAGGGGTAGCGTCAAGACGCCACAGATCTCATGACCGTCTTGTAGGCTCCGCGCCACGAAAGCTTCATAGGGCGTTCAATCCAAAAGACTGTGATCGTCCACGCATTCCATTCCATAAAAATCCAGAAACATGACGGCCATCGTCGCGTTTTCAGCCACTCGGATCCCTCTCGCTTGGTAGCATACATGGTGGACAGTGACCATGAAACATGACATCATCGGCAAGTCCCTGCCTCTGATGCATCTTCGCGTTCACCTATGCTTGGATCAGACAATATGCGCTGACAGCGAAAACACCCATGACCACCACGCGCGGAATTCGACCACCGATCGATTGCGTGGCCTCCGAGGCGCAGGCCTGGTTGCCGTAGTTCATTCTGATGGTTCCCGCGACAGCCGGCGAGTGTGGCAGTGGTTGAAGAGGAAGAGCAAGTGGAACTGTAAAACAGGACAGACAGCATCTGAAGACGGTGCTGTAGGACGTCGGTACGCATCGATTCGTCGAGGAACAGCATTTCGAGACGGCACTGTTCCCATAGCAGTAGGTGGCCGTCCAAGGAACGCAGGCCGTCGCCGCAGACTTTTTCCGAAGAAAGACAGTTCGTCGTGCCGGACGAACTATTGCAGGATCCGGACCGGAACCGGAGCCGGAGCCGGAACCCGAGTCGCCTCCGGACGAGGAGCCACCCGTCACCGCCACTGCCACTACCACCTCCCTTGCCCCCTTTGGGACTCCGAGCCGTCATCTCGGAACGGACTTGGGGATATTGGCGGCCGACCATTGTTGCTGGAATGCATGTCAGAATGCAAATGGGCCAGTAGGTAGATACATCTGTTTTTCAACGTACGCCCTTATACTCTAGACCAACCCGTCTTCGCCAGGAGTCCAGGACTTCACAGGGTTCTCCTTCGTGAATGAACTATTTGGGACTACATCTGCAGCCCTGTCAGCCCTACCGCACAAAACGGCTCAATTTTTGACACTCTCAATGTCTGGCTGGCCCAGCACTCCCGCGAGAGACGCCACGTGGCTCTTTTTCTGGCAACAGATTGACGTCTTCAAGCAACTTACTGCTCCAGGAGCCGCAGCCGCAGCCGCAGCCGCAGCACGTCCAAGAGTTGAGCAACGACTCGACGTGATATCCTCCAAGATGACGGGCCAAAGATGGCGCGTCTCTGTAGTCTTTGTATAGAACCGCACAACTTCTCCATCATCTGTCTTGCCGACGCAAAGTCGGACAGCATCAAGTCTGCCAGCAAGATATCCCATTGGAAGCCTGCGTGCTCGAAACCGGATGACACCGGATGCTCGTGGGTGATAATGCCCGATGTGTCCTTTTTCGCATCCCGGGGCCAACAACGCGGGAGCGACACTGTTCACACAACAACTCTTCCCAGACCGTTGACTAGCGCTGCGACCTTTTTTTGTGGTTCGAGAAAGGACATGAGTTGATGAGGGGCCAACTTTCTCCGCAGACGTCATGTCGGTGACCGGACGCGGTAAACATCATGTCCCAACAACGAACCCATTGAAGCTGGCTCTCTCACGAAGTCACACACAGCTTCCGGGTCCGACGCGTCGCCAGGCAACGGGCAGAACGAACACCCATCTAGATGCGCCACATCTTTCATCATGGGTTGAACAATAAGCTTGTTTCCGGGCGATCTATTGGCTCGAGCGGCCGAGGCTGACAAACCAGGGCTTCTCGATGAGGAGAATATTGTCTTGGCCTGCATGCTTCGGCAACCTTGATAGCACAGGGCGGTATGGTGGGAGAGAACCTTGATGGGCTTGTTCACGGACTTGGCAAGTTGGAACAGTGAGGGAATCAGCACTTTTTCTCGTCCAACGTCCGTGACTCGGCGTCCACATCCAGGCCAGTTCTGAATTCTAGGCAGCAGGACTTTTCCCATGTTTTCCCAACAGGGGAAAGAGAGAGAGAATTGTCTTGGCGCAGTTGGCTGCACGGGGGTATAAAACCCAGACCATTGCACGTAACGGCTGGTGACGAGCGTGTTCGCAACTCAAGCACCCTCCCTCGCTCAAGTACAAGGAGACACTCTTGGCCAACTCGAGCAACATGAAGTATCACTCGACTCTCAGCGTCGCCGCGCTGCTATCCTCTGCCTGGGCCTCTCCGGTCGACGTGCGGGCAACAACAACACCATCGCTCGACATCGCGGCTCCTACCGAGTCGGCCACCAACGCGGCTCACGAATGGGCAGCGGGAGGAGGTTGCCTACCCGATTCACGAATCGTGCAACAGCTCTCTCAGGGCGCAACTGCAGCAGGGCCTCGACGAGACGGTGCAGCTCGCGCAGCATGCCCGCGACCATCTTCTGCGATGGGGCCACGAGTCCAAGTTCGCGCAAAAGTACTTCAACGGGACGACGGCCCACGCCATTGGCTTGTATGATCGCGTTATCGCGGCGGACAAGTCTGCCATGTTGTTCCGCTGCGACGATCCGGACCGGAACTGCGCAACGCAAGAGGGTGAGTGATGGGGTCGGTCCTCTTGACAATCACAAGCTGACGAGGTTTTTGCTTTCTTTGTCGCGCGCAGGTTGGGCCGGTCACTGGAGAGGTTCCAATGCCACGACCGAGACCGTCATTTGCCCGCTGTCGTTCGAGACTCGACGACCTCTTTCTGCCGTCTGCAACCTCGGATACACCGTGGCTGGTTCCAAGCCCAACATCCATTGGGCCGTCGATCTCCTGCACAGGATCCTTCACGTCTCGACCATCAGCGAGGACGCGTGGATCACTACGCCCACGGCGGCTTCCCCGGCGTTTTGGAACTTGCCAAGGAGGACCCTGCCAAGAGCGCGCTCGACAGCGACACCCTGCAATACTTTGCCATCGATGTGTGGGCGTATGACATTGCCGCACCCGGCGTTGGCTGCACCGGGAAGCCATCAAGCACGGCCAACCACAAGGAGAGCGCATCTGCGTCTGCGTCTGCGTCTGCTTCTGCGTCGAGCGCGGCCGAATCGGCTCCAAGCAGCACCAGGAGCTCGTCACCGGTGAGCATCGAGCAATCTGATGCCGACAAGTCGGGACGGCCGTAATGAGTATCGATTTGCTAACCGAGACATTATTAGTGCCACACCCACGACGATGGCTTCGTGCACTGTACTTGAGTGCGCGCCGGGCGACTTTGTGCCTGAGGCAGACTGGCTGACGCTTATGAAGCTTCTTTTTCGAAGACGACGGCATGGGACGGGTACTCGGTACAGATTATGAATACGATGCAGCATATGACTTGAATAAGCCCAGGGCAGTTTGGATCATAGAAAAATAGACTACATACAATTCCATCAAGGGTCAACAGTGCAGTTGTATGTAATCCGTAGGGAGTCAGCGTACCGAGTACGTGGCTTGGTGAATCAGTCCATCTTCGCGGGGTAAGACGGGAACTACTCCATAAATGACTAGCAGATGATGCCTACATACATGAGATGTTGCTTGACATTATAATTCCACGGGCCGGGTTAAAACTAGGGGAGGAGGGGAGGAGGGGGCATCATGACCGGCAGAATTGTGCGTCGTGCTTGTTTTCCTGCCAATGACGGCTAAGGACTTGACTCAGACTCACCCCGTCCCGTCTCCCGTCCGTCCCCCTGCCCTCTCAGATGTTCGTTTCGTCGCGACGTCGACGCATGGTGGCGGCAGGGTGGGCTGGGGAGAACAAGGGACGCGCCAGGGTCAGACATGGAATTCCCCGACACTTCCGACGACGCTGTTCATCCTTCATCACAGTATATCAAGTCGTCCGCGGCACTAACTCATCGCAGTGGAAGGTGAACGTGAAAGAGTCGCCATGACATCCAAGTACTCGGACGTACCACCACACGACCATGTTGGCAGCCTAATGTGTACTCTCCGTCTGCCTAATGTGTGCTCTCCGTCTAGTCGACGTCCCTCGCTCGCCAAGTCGCCAGCAACCGGCCGTGGCTTTGGTGGCGCATTGTGATCCCGCCGCCGCCACGGAAGCTCTAATATAGCCTCTTTCTTGTCAGCTCGGTTCGTCTGGTGGCCTGAGCTTGTCATCCAAACGAAGAGCCCCCAACAAGGTTTCGTTTGTTCTCCGTGCTGTGCTGTGCAGCGGAACCTGCAACCACTAGATACAGAGTAGAGTAGACGACAAAGACTGGACACCTCCGCCAGGAAGCTAGGGTACTGGACTGTCCCGTACTGCACAGTAGCAAACCGGTCGTTTTAGGGAACATGGGAATAAGTACGGAGGAGTACTACTACTCACTCCCTCTGGCCTTGTCCTGAACGCCCAGCCGAGTGCGCCTGGCCGTGTATCGTCGAGATTATCTGACAGCTAGCTGCCCCCTCAGTCTGAAATTTTGCGATAATAGAAGAAAGAAAGAAAAATGCCCGTCCTTCCCGCAATGGAGCCAGCCCGGTCTGGAGTTTCCGTTCCCCAGATGGACATGGATGCCACTCCCCGTTCGTCTAATGTTGGCGAACAGCAGCTTGTGTGAGAATATATGAATCCACGAGGCTCCCCCTCCGCTCGCTTCACCTCGGCGACTCGTGCGACCCTGCATCATCTTAACATCTTTTCAACACGGGGAGAAAAATTGGAATAAAAGGCTGACTTGGACTTCTCCTCTTCGTTTCATCCAGCAGGAGACGATCGAATACGCACCACTTCGGAGCATTCTCGAGCAGTCAAGAGCAGATGCGGCGATTCAGAGCAAGAAAGAGCGATGCCAGCGTGGCCGCCGTTGCCGTGGAGGGCTCATACGACGACGACAACGACTATCTGGCAATCGATGCATTTGCGAAAGCGACCGCTGTTCAATCCATGACAAGTCTTGGTGTTGATGAGGTTCAGAGGACGATGCCGAGGCGACCTGCATCCGAGGGAGCCCAATCGCGCCGTTCCACAAGACGCACCTCTTCCAACGCATCGTCCTCGTATTATCCTGCCTACAGCTTGTACCCTGCCCCGACGAAGCCGCTGCCTCCGCTGCCACGCAAGGCGAACGGGTCGTCGACATCCATTGGACGTCCGCCATCGGAACAGTCCATGGGAAGCAGCGGGCGCTCCTCCCACTACTCAGATCGCTCGGGAACTCTGGCGGCAAGAAATGCTGACACAGGCGGTTCCTCATTTTCTCCCAAGTCTCCAGCGTTGACACATTTCACAGGCGTGTCCGATTGTCGACACAGCGACCTGTCGTCTCAGCTGTCTTCGTTAGAGGTGAGCTTCAAGAGTCTTGTCCTATCCGACGACAAGCGCATGAACAATAGCGTGCACTATCTCGATGTATCATGCTCGTCTTCGACGCTGGCAAGTAAACACGGCAACAGCCATGTCAAGGTGTGGAACCTGGAGGACGGCGCCATGCAAAACATGATCAAGTTCTCATCGTACACCGAGGCCCGCTCTCGTGGCCGCGACTACCTGATACGCAGCCATGCCATCTTGTCGGAAACCTCCAAGTTGATAGCCATTGCCACGAAATTCGGAAGTTCCGTCGAGATATGGGACTGGGAGAAGAGGAGGAGTCTTCAGACTCTTGACGGGGCGGATCGATGGGCAGCGGGAAAGATGGACGTGTATGATCATGGCTGGGGCGCTTCGCAACATATCGAGGAGAGGCCGGGATGATTGATCTCTACGCAGCCACTCGGGAGAAGAAGCCATTCGTGCTCGTGAGAACCATCAACCTTGCCGAGGCAAACCTGCCCTTCGTCCCGCAGTACCCAGAGCTAGCCCTCTCAGCAACGAGCCCTCTGCTGATAGCGGCCGCGGGCCCTCGACCGCCGCGTCACGGCTATCCGCCGCCCGAAAAGGAGACGTTGCTAGTGGCATGGGAAACGCTCGACAATGGCATCGTCGGCAACAAGCCGTATCGGGTCGCTCGACCTTGGCAGCATCAGGAGCTGGACACCGCCATACCCTCCGACCTGAGCACGTATGGCAGCAGCGTGGTGTCCATCTGGATTCCAGCCAGTTTCCGTGTCGTGCCTATCCCGGCGGGTCGAGGCGGCGACGGCTACAACCTCACACCGGTGAAAGTATCGTCTCGATTCGTCCTGGTCTGGGATCTCGCGGCAAACTCCACTCGAACATTCAGCATACCGAATTGCACATCCTGCATATCGCCCGACTGTCGGTACGTGGCGTATTGCTACGTCAGCGGAGCAGGTGCGCGAGGAACTTTGGCCGTCATCGACGTCATGTCTTCTCTAGAGGTGTGGTGCTGGCCAGATAGGAACGCCACGGCAATGAATAGTGGTCCGAGGCCAGGCTTCGATCAATTTGAAGACCTCGCCAAAGTAACAGAGCTGTGCTTCGCTGCGGATAGCAAGTCCCTGGTCATAGGAGATGGTGACGGGCGGATGGGCGTCTACGACATCCGGTCAAAAAGGGCTGAACAGGCAGGGTCCACACAATGTGGCCGTGGCATTTTATTGAGAGAAGAACGTCTTGGATTCCCAATGTCAGCCAGCCACGAAGGTTTAAATTTAGGATAGATGGCGGAGTTTGAGGCGCAAAATCTTGGTTGGCGAAGCCTTTGCTATGCTTTGAATGAGAAAGTTCTTGGTCCAAGGATAAAAACATTCGCTCCAACTTTTTGATTTTCAAGACCCTTGGCGGACGTGAACGAAAGTGATGATGTTGGAACGCTGCTACGCTCAAAATACAAGGTGCCGGCTACTCGGATCATAAGTGCGCTGTCGATGGATACAACCCCTCCATTGGATGCGAAAGAAGAAGTAAAGAAATGCGTGGTGAGGGTACATGATGACTCCTGGTGAATGCTTCGTATCATGAACATATGTACGGTCGTGGGTCGTGGGTCGTGGGTCGTGGGTCGTGGGTCGTGGGCACTACTTTGTTTCGGTGGTTCGGAGGGCTCATGAGTCAGTGCTCTCCTGCCAGGCAATTGCGGCGTGGCACTCTGCGCAAACGAGAAAATGGCCGTCGTCGCAAGTGTAACATTCGTGAAAAATGGCGCCGGGAGCAGTGCGTGGTGCAGACTTGGACCCAAGGTGCATACGCAGGAAATTCGACGGCGACGGCAACGAGATGCACAAGCTGGAGCAATCTCTCACCGCCTCGAAGGCTCCACTCGGGTAGACCCGAGATTTACACTGGAACCCCAACAAACGCGGCGTCACGTCCTCCAGAAATGGACACCCTAAACTCGAAAATAAACACACTTTTGCCGTGAACCTGCACTTTTGTTGTAGAGCAACCTAGCCAGCCCATGCACTCTTCGAAGCACGGAGCACTTGCCGACATGGAGGTTCTCGATTCTCGAAGCATAAGTGGACGATGGAAAGACTCTGAGTAACTTTCTGCGCAGATTGTGAGGGGGACCACTACTCCAACCATGGCGACCGGTCTGGCATCTTAAAAGGCGATGCGGTACGACGTGGACGTGTTTGATGCGTGTCGCCCAGATGGGTGTCATTGATGATCCATTCATTGGACGACAAAGCTATGGCAATGGCGCAGCACGGCATCAAAGACAAACAAGGTAACAGTCAGCCTCACTTGATTCCCATTTGCCGTCCGAAGTGGAGAGCCAACTTGCTCCAGACTGCGTTCGTGTTTCTCATCTTTCATCATCAACTTCTGCTAAATCACTCTTCTCCTCTGCGATCCAACTCCTCCAACGTCCTCCCACTCTGCATCCAGAACGGACACGACACGGCGCGGCTCGCAATTGACGACTATACACCAGTGGACTATACACCAGTGCTCGAACGCTTGGCGATGCAATGGTTTCAATCCCATTCTCGCGGATTCTGTCTGCAGATTTTGCCCCGCCGCATGGTCTAGTGTGGATTGTCGTCATCTTCGTGATTGTACTTGCACCCGCCTATCTCTTCTGGTCAAACGGGACGTCAGGTACCCAGGGCTACTTGAGTAGTCAAGTTACAGCCGCCTTGGAACCCGTGGATAGCAGATCGAGAGACGAGCAGCCCAGCACCGCAGAAACTAAGGTCACATTTCCAGGAGATGGAAACAACAGCGTTTTAGAGGCAACTTTGAGTCAAGAGAAGGGAGGAAACCACACCGGGATGATCCGAAACCAGCGGCCAATGCTTCAAAGATAGCCCTGGCTCGCACGGACTACACGGTGGGCTGGATTTGCGCCCTACATCCAGAGTTTACTGCTGCACATGTGTTTCTCGACGAAGAGCATGAACCGCCAGGCAGTGTGCCTGATGGCGACGATAATATCTATACCTGTGGCAGAGTCGGCGGACACAACATTGTCATTACTGTTTTACCTAATGGAGAGACCGGAATAGGCTCTGCAGCAAGCGTCGCTAAGGACCTGTCTCATAGCTTTCCCAATATCCGCATTGGTCTCATGGTTGGTGTTGGCGGAGGGGCACCAAGCAAAAAGCATGACATACGCCTTGGCGATGTTGTGGTTAGTGCTTCCATTAATAACGAGTGTGGTGGTGTGTTCCAGTACGACTATGGTAAGATGGTACAAGGTGAACCTTTCCACACAACTGGCTTTCTCGACCAGCCACCAAAGCTCCTGCGAAGTGCGGTGAATGGGCTCAAGACCAAGTACGAGATATACGGTCATTCCATTGAAAAGACCATCAGCGCTATTCTTGAGGACAAGCCAAGGCTGCGGCAGACGTACGGGCGACCGCTTGCGAGTACCGATAGGCTATACCGAGCCGACATACCACATCCAAACAAAGAAGCCAGTTGCGCAACGTGTTGCGGTAATGATCCCTCACATTTAGTCCCGCGACCTGAACGGACTATGGATGAAGACAACCCGGCTATCCATTACGGCTTGATTGCCTCGGCCAACTGTGTTCAAAAGGACGCTTTTTCCGAGATAAGCTTAGTGCAGAGAAGGGTGTGCTGTGTTTCGAAATGGAAGCAGCTGGGCTGATGAACCAATTCCCATGTTTAGTGATTCGCGGTATTTGCGACTACTCAGACTCGCACAAGAACAAGGGCTGGCAGGGCTATGCGGCGATGGCTGCAGCTGCATATGCGAAAGATCTCCTAGGCCGGATCTCTCAGAAACGTGTCAAAGCCGAGCCTACAATTGGCGATATTATGTCTAGTAAATAGAATTTCAAGGTTTTGCAATCATGCTATATCAATACATGCTGACTACATGTATAGAACTCAGCGACACTGCAACAGAGCAATTGAGTGTTACAAAACAGTGCCTACAAGTCCTGAAAGACACCGCTAAGGCAGGGCTGTCGGAAAAATTAAAAATGTGTCACCAGTTGTTTCTCCTCACAAGTGACGGCAGTGACACCACATACGAGTGGTATAAAGACCGAGTAGACAAAAGAGTCGACGGTACATGCCTGTGGTTTCTCAAGCACAAGCATTTCCAGACGTGGTTAGAGCAAGACTCCGGCCCTTTGCTAGTCTCGGCCGATCCTGGTTGTGGAAAGTCGGTGCTGGCTAAATACCTGATCGACGACTACCTGCCGCGACAATCGGCAACTATCTGCTATTTTTCTTCAAAGACCAAGACCAGAACACCATCCAACAGGTACTTTGCGCCCTGCTTCACCAGCTTTTCACTCACAAACACTCCCTACTTCGCCATGCTACGGTACAATTCGACAAATATGGGCCAAGGTTGATCAACTCTATACCATCGCTCTGGACTATTCTTGGAAATGCCATAAAAGATCCCCAGGCTGGACCTATCATTTTGGTCTTAGACGCCCTAGACGAATGTGCCGAACCAGATTTTAAAAATCTGGTGCGGCACGTGAAGAGTCTACTTAGCAGCGACCAGATAGGCCATGGCAAGCTAAAGTGTCTCCTGACATGCCGTCCGTATAAGCAGATCGTGTCAAAGTTTCGCGACCGCAGCCTGTTGGCGGCTTTTGCCAATAACCATATACCAGGCGAGGAAGAATCGGAAACCATCAGCCAGGAGGTGAATTGTGTCATTATGCATCGTGTTGACCATCTGTCGGCCGACATTTCACGCGACATCAAGGACCGGCTCGCGCAAAAGCTAAGGGAGACCACCCACCGCACTTACCTCTGGATTAGTCTTGTGTTTGATGATTTGGAGAAGGAAGATTTTGTAATGACACCATCAGGAGTCGAATCCGCTATTGCAACGCTTCCGAGGAATATTAACGAGGCATACGAGCGAATTCTGAGCAAGTCCAAGGATGACCCAATGGTTCGAAAGGCGTTGAGTGCTATCTTGGTAGCGAACCGACCTCTAACACTCTCGGAAATGAATGTGGCGATGAACATAGACGACAAATCACAGTGCATTTGGGATGTAGAATTGGAGAATGAAGGTGATTTCAAGTCGCGTCTTAGATCCTGGTGTGGATTGTTCATCTCAACCCATCATGGCAAGCTCTATCTCCTTCATCAAACAGCGCGAGAGTTCCTGTTGGCAAATTCGACATCGCCCGTCCATGCCCCGTCTGAACGACGCTGGCATCAGTCCTTCACTCCTAAGGGTGCACACATCGTTCTTGCAAAAATTTGCGTGCTTTATTTCAACATGTTAAACTCTGGTTTCAGGCTTCCCGACGACGAGAATACGAATAGGAAAAAGCAGCTCATCGTTGACGTTGTCGCCTTCCTAGAATACGCGGCGAGGAACTGGGCCATTCACTTCCGGCAGGCTGATATCGTGGATGGCAGCGAAATCGTGCCATTGGCGTTAACAATCTGTGACCCGGACTCAAGGATCCATGCGGTCTGGGTCAAAGCCTACTGGAAGCACGTAGGCGTGGCGCCTGAGAGTATGACGAGGCTCATGGTGTCTTCATATCTTGGGCTTGAGGCCGTTGTCAGGCTGGTGCTCGCAGAGGGCGCGAACCTCGAGGCCAGAGATACCAGGTATGGCCGTACTCCTCTCTCATGGGCTGCTTGTGAAGGACATGCGAGCATCGTCAGTCTGCTTCTGGAGAGAGGTGCAGTGATTAATGCAACGGATGGGCATGGTCGAACGCCTCTGTCGCTGGCAGCCGAAAATGGGCGCGAGGCTGTCGTCCAACTGCTACTCGAGAAGGAGCGAGTTGGCAAAAATTCACGGCCGAGCGCTGCATTTGATGGCGGCCGTTCTCCTTGTCGTACGCTGCTCAAGAGGGCCATGAGCAGGTGGTAAACATGCCTCTCTCGCGGGAAGACGTCGCAGTTGACTGCGAGGACAGCAAAGGCAAGACGCCGCTATTGTATGCTGTTGCTGCTGCCAACAACCGCATTGCTCATGCGCTTATTAGCCGCGGCGCCAATGTCTCAAGAACTGACTATGAGCATAAGGGTATGCTCCATCATGCAATAAACAATGTTGACTCTGACGTTGATAAAGTGAAACTTCTCATAAAGCTTGGTGCCCCTACGACATTGGTGGACGCCGACAACATGACGCCATTGCATTATACTGTTAGATTCGCCAGAACCGACATTGCAAAGCTCCTATTGGGATACGTGCCCGTTGATATCGCAGTACGTAGGGGATACGGAGTCGGGATGGCAATCACATGCGGAATCCAGACACCACAGAGTCAACTCTTCCTTCTGAACCTAGGCACGGTCTCACCCCACTGCATTATGCTGCATTGGTCGGGCAAGATGAGATGGTTTCTTTTTCCTACAGCACAAGGCCAATGTAAATGCGCTTTCCAACTACGGGGAGACTCCTCTGCACCTAACTCTTGCAACCGACTTGAAAGGGACCAAGGACCAGGATTGTTGGTCTACTGATGACGGGAAGGTCGAGGTAATCTCCGACATCATCGACGTGACAGATGAGGAGGAGTATGACGAGGCGCAGCGTGATGTACTGGCTCGGAGGACAGCGGTCCTTGACACGCTACTTGATGACCCCAAGGCAGACGTTAACATCAGAGATGACGACGAAGAAACAGCATTGCATAAAGTTCGATATGGAAAACTCGGGTCAAGTCAGTTCGTCGAGAGGCTGCTCCAGAAGAACGCCGTGTCTACAAGCCGGTATCACGATAAAAGACGCCTCTGCATCTCGCATGTGCGGCGCGAGATGTGCAGTCGGCTTCCTTATTGGCGCCGCGCTCACAGCTCGCACTCTCTGACACAAAGGGGCAAAATGCTCTTCATCTCTCCTGCGCCAGTGCATGCGTCGAAACGATGACGGAAGTCATCCGTGCATGTGAAGCACGAGGTGTTGATCTATCATCTACAAGGGATTCTTCACGGAGAAATGCACTACACCGCTATGCAAAATCCTTCGACGTAAATATACAAGGAATACAGCGATTGGTGGACTACGGGGTCGATACCAGCGAGACTGATGTGACGGGAGACTATCCGATCTCAGTCTACCTGGGCAGACCCCTAGGAAGCGTTGAATGGGGATTTGTCGACTATTGCTCGCGGGTGTAGACCCGAAACATGTCGATAATCGTGGCCTGACATTTGCTCATCTCTATGCAGTACGCGGATACGTGACAGTCTCAATATTGAAGTGCCTTGACGAAACCGGGGTGCCAATGTCTGTAGTGGACGGGCAGGGCAGGCACCTTCTGCATCACTTGGCGCTTCATGGGTCGCTCACCAGAGAGGTTTTGGAGTTCGTTCTCTCGAATACAGACATCGATTTGGAAGCACGGGACGATCATGGGCAAACGGCATTACGATACGCGGAAGAAAGAGTGAAGTTGTCAACGCCAGGTTCATCAATTTCCCGTGACACGGCGGTGGTATCCCTGCAAGCCCTGGCAGAGCTAGTCTCATCTTGACATCAATTCTATAGCATGACTTTGCAGATGCATCTTATGCTCGCAGACTTGACACATTGGCCATTCATTGTCTCGCAATCATAACAGGTGTCTCTACGGTGTGTCACGATTCCAGCTACATAGGTTACAACTATTCCTCAAACTTGTACATGCGACCATACCTATCAGAAAATTCGGGATCCCGCCGAGAACCTGTGTTCTGTACCCCGACTCCCATTTTCTGCAGCCTCTGCATCGCGTTTGTCATCGCGTTTTATCGTCGGCTTCGTTTACAGACCTAGATTCACTTATCTTCTAATAAACTTTCTATTATTTAGGTCTCTATTAAGAGCTTTAAAGCTTATATGTAGCTTCCTTTTTCCCTCTATTAGATTTTAAATTTCTAGATAGTAAATTTATTATTTTCTTCTCTTCTAATCACTCTTTGATATCCCTGCATCCTTTCACACTTCCAACACCCCTAACAGTTCCCACTCGGTACAAAAGTTCAACTTCCGAACGGAAATAAGTCATTACTAAATTACGCATGAATGGAGATTTACACAAACTCCTGCGCTGGCTAAACTTGAGAATACATGCCATGAAAACGGTTATGTCATCACATTTAGATAGTTTGTTCCCAACGTGATCCGAACACAGTCGAATTATGATCCGGCGACACGAAGCACGAGAGGAAATCATCTCTGTCCGAAGGAAGCCAGACTCTGGCACAAGGCGACCGAGTACGCCTAGCTGCCCAAGATCCTAGAGTCACCAAGCTCATTCCTTCTTCTTCGAACAATTGCAACAAGAATAGCAGGCGCCACAATCCTTATGTACCATTTTCACAGCCTGCTTGCAACTGCAACACGTCATCTTTGCATCCTTGTTAGCTTCATAGCCAGTCTAGGAAAGCCGCCCTGGGAAATGTGCTTATGCTAACCTTTTCGTTCAAGATGGAAGGCGAGGGAGGTTGACTTTGACAAGGATCACAGTAAAGCTTAAATAGAAGGTGTTTGCAAAGGCTGCTGTCCAGCAGTGATATCTTGCTGATGTAGCTTGAACTGGAATTGCTGAAGAAGACAAGGCATTGTGGAAAGGGTATTCAGAGAGCCTCAAGTACTTTTGAGCTCTCCGTCTTAAGATAAAGCTGCATTGCTGATCTTTTCAAGATGGGGCGCGCAGCGAGTGCACCTGCGAGCACACAGTTGGTATTGACTATAGAGTGATACAGGCAGTGGCTTGATGCCAACAGACAGTGCATAGCTAACTCAGCGCTGCATGCATAACTATTGCACCTTGTTCGCCAACCGAAGGACTTCCTGAGCAGCTGAACAACAAACTTGGACTCGCATGATATCATTATGTGACAGCCTTGTGCGGGGTTTCGCATTCCAAACACACCATCTCAAAAATAGACACTGAATTACTATCTGTGCATAGACTTGATAAAGCTGGGCTTATGCTAGAGCAGAGATAAGAGCACATCGTTAGAGGCTACAGAAGTCCCAGATCCTTCCTAACGTACAAATAAGTATCCTTGAATTTAGCCATCATCTCGTCGTCTCCAGGGGCCACTGGGAAATTGAGTTTGTGGTATTGATCCCACATACTCGCTGTCCGAGGAGACTCCGCGTCGGCCCATGGCTTCCTGCACCCATGTTGAGCTAATAGCTGTTGTCTAGACTTGGAATAAGACTTACTCAGAATCATTGAAGGTACTAAACCCGGTGCTTACAACCAGAAGAGGGCGCGCAAGATCTGCGATGATCTGCTTTAGGGGTGCCTCGACACCCACCGAGAAGACGACAGCATCGTCATTGATCTCTGCAAAGCCTCCAGCGCCGAATCGTCCAATAATCGAGAAGCCGCTGCTTTGTAGGATATCCCTCGTCGATTCCGTGTAATCAGGGTCCTGCGCAAGCAGTTCCACCTTGTTCGTGCCGGTGCGGCATATATCAGCTATTGTCAAGCCAATTGAGTGTTGAATCATGGCATCTTGGACAAAGCTGGCTTCAGGTTGCTCAGTAGAAGACAGCTGCCTGCTGAACCACTCTGGGGGCTTTCGACACATATCGCCCAGACCAAAGCATATAACCTTGTCCACCTGGATGCCATGAAGGATCTTAGCAAGTTGGCAATTGAGCAATTGACAACTTCCACTGCGCTCCCAGGACGACTTGTTCGCTTCAAAGATGAACTTTGGTTCCTTGACAATCCCTCGAAACTCTCGCGCGGACATGTTGATCCAATCAACTAGGTACGAGCAAAGATAAGTCTCAGGAGGTCCATCGGGCTGTGCTTTAACAAGCCGCCAGTACTCTTGATACATAATACGTGGCTTCCTTGGTGTAATATTAGCCAAGTTCGTTGAGCGTTGTAGTTGCTTACCATATCGAAGACGCCTCGCCAAACAAGGGGTTCTCGATTTCGATGGCGGTGCCATCAATGTTACGGACAATGAACACCTGACGATGCTCTGATTCTGCGAGTTGTGCCTCGATATCGCGAAGAAGGTCTCTGGTCCATAACTTTACTCCGTCATTGTAAAGCCTGGATGCGCGGTGGCTGCTTCTACGCCAGTTTGAACAACCGTATCGCAGAGCTGACGGTGATTCTTCGTTTGACAATACCATTGCAGGAGGCGAATCTTTTGTGTTGGTATTTATTTGCTTCGTTCACCGACTGTTTGACAGCAAGTTTTACGTCTACTTAATGTTCGGAACCGAGTAGCACTCTGTTAAGGAATATTCACAGCCTCACATCGTAGCCTCAGATATCAGGCATCACTCTTATTATCCCCTCTTTGTTTGTTAATGTATTACGCCTGTTATTACGGTTTATTATAGGCTTTATTTAAAGACCTAGATTTATTACTTATAGATTTAAAGCTTATAAGCTTCCTGTTACGTGCTAGTTATACACGATAGGAGTCAAATCCATTAGAGGGGCTAACGAATCTAATAGGTTGTAATTTATGCTAAGTTTACTTATAAAAGCTACTATTAGGGGTAGTGTATAATATAAGAAGTAAGTTAAATTTTACTATTAATATCTAAACCTAGTCTTTTATTAGCTTTCTTTATTTTACTATATAATAAGTACTAGGTATGCCTTAAAAGATAACTATCTTAGTTATAAGTAGCTAAAATATAACTAGATTTATTTTTTATTTAGCTAAGTAAATTAAAAAATTATCTAATTACTTAGGTTATATAAAAGAAAAATATATTTAGTGTATTTACTACTATATTTATAGTTACTATTATATAAAATTACTTAATTTTATAATTCCTTCTAGTAATATATATCCTTAATTATACTAATAAAATTATTATATTAAATAATAATTTCTTTATATTCTTTTCTTTAGTAAGTTATTAAATCTTACTATTTAACTATTTTTTCTAATATTATTCTAGTCTAATTCTAGATTCTTATCTTATTACCTAATAAAATTTAATTTCTTTTTTAAAGTTTAAATTTATTCCCTTAGTCTAGTAATTTAGTAAATTTATCTTTCTTCTTAGTTTATAGTTTTATTACCTTAATAACTAGTACTTATATTATTAGTAATACTATTTATCTCTTAGTTCTTACTATCTTTATTTATTTTCCTAATAATACTAGTATATTTAGTATAGCTTATTAAGAAACTATTTAAGCTATTTTTATATTTAAACTAGACTTTCTAAGTAACTTAAGCCTTTTACTTAGTATTACTAGTAAGTTTATTTTATTTTATAAATACTTTTTACTTATTTTTAGTATTCCCTAGTGTAATTTACCTTATTACTTACTAGTTTTACCTAAGCCTAGTATTACTAAGACTAGAGTTATAGAAACTAGTATTACTTATAGCTATACTTATAGCTCTAGGGATTTTACTACTAGAATTAGCCTTACTAAGGCTAATCTTATTTTCTTTATTTTCTTTATTTTCTTTATTTTCTTTATATTCTTTTTAGTTTTTTTAATCTTTTATAAGACTTTTAATAGTTATTACTTAGGCTTATATTTCCTTTAGTACCCTTATTATAGTAATTACTAAATTTATAATCTTTTTCTTATATTTATCCTTTCTAATTATATCTTATTTTAATATATTAAGTTACTTATTAAATTTAATTAATATCTTACCTAACTTAAGGTTTATAAGTCTCTTTTTTAGGCTTTTAATATCTTAGATATTTATATAAATTTAGCCCTAAAACTTTTTAACTTCTTTTTATTACCTTTACTAAATTATAAATATCTTTTATTAAATCTTAAATAACTATATTTATATTAGCTAACTTACTTTTAATTTCTTTAAAATCCTTTTATACCTTATTAATTTAGTTTATAAGATTATTAATTTTGCTTTTCTTATACTATTTACTTCTTTTCTTATTTTATTAGAATTCTAATAATCTTTTTATTAGCTCTTTCTTTATACTAATATAAAGTAAATTTACTTACCTAATACTAGCTAAAGTACTTATAATTATAGTATTAACTATATTAAATTTATCTATAAAATAAAAAGCTAATAAATTAGCTTATAGTAGTAAGAATATTATATTATTATATATAGCTATTTATTAGCTATACTTAACTATTACCTTATTATAAAAGGTTACTACTACTATTTTTACTTAGTTTTTTACCTTTCTTATTATACTATATTCTATTAGATTAACTATAATCTAATATATAGGCCTTTTAATATACTTTACTACTATTTATTTTATATTTAATATAGCCTTTTATTCTTTAAAAATAGTAAAAATCTAAATAATTATATTTTACTATAATATAAAATATATATCCCTTAAGTTTACTTCTAAACTATTTAATACTATTATAGTACTCTTTAAGGTAAATTTATATATATAAGCTTATATTATATACTAAATATCCTATATAGCTTTCTTATAACCCTATATAATATATTTAAACTTACTAAAATTAATTCCTTTAATACCCTTTTCTTTATATTTAGTATTAAATTCTTCCTATATTCTCTAATATACTATTACTTTAATCTTAGGTATTAGCTTAAAAGCTTTTATCCTAAAGCTAGGCTATTTAAATCTAATAAATAAAGGTTTAAAGTTAAGTTTCTTTATTTATATATATACTTATAATAGCTTAATAAGGTATTTTATAAGTATTTTACTAACTTCTTTATTTATTTCTTTATTAAATTTACTTTTTAAATTACTATTATTAACCTTAGTATTTATAAATTTAGTCCCTTTATTACTTTCTAGTTTAAATTCTAGTTTAAGGAATTTACCCCTTACTTAGGTTAAATTAACCTTTACTACACTATTATTTTCTTTATTTATTAGGTTAATAAATCTATTATCTTTCTAACTTATTTACTTCTTTTCTAATTATTTTCTTTTCTTAATTCTTTTATAGTTATCCTTAATTAAATCTTTTATTACCTAGTTATATACTTACTTCTCTATAAATATATTTAATAATATACTTATAATATTATTATTATTATTATCCCTAGGTTAATCCTTAGTTTTAACTACTTTTTAAATAACCTTAGTAACTTTATTAATATTTTTATTATATATTTTTACTAATTATAATAGTGTATTTAAATTATCTTATTATATTCTTAATTTACCTAAGTACTACTATTATTATAACTATATAATTTATTATATAAGATATATATACTCCTATAACTAATTTTATTTATTAATTAGTTATAAATATTATTTAAAAGCTTTCTTTTTATTAAATAGCTTACTATCCCTAGTAAAGATAACTAATAGTTTATATCTTAGTTATATTTAGCTATTTAAGCGTTAGTATTAGTATATACTTACCTTACTTAAGTAGTTATAATTTTATATACTATTAAATTTCTTTATATTAAAACTAGGATTTAAATATATAAGTATACTACTAGTATTTATTTAAATAGTATTCTTTTATTAAAATTAACCTTATTATTAAATATAATAAGGTTAAGTCTTATGCTTATATATCTATATAGGTTAGTAATAGTTATATATAAGTTATATTTAATCTCTAGAGTAAAGAATTTAAATTTTATATAGTATTTCTTATAATTATTATACTTTTATATTTCCTATAGCTAATATAGTTCTATATTTTATAGCTTCTAGAAATCTTTATTACTTATATTATTATTAAGGGAAATAGTAATTATAAAGTAAAAATATAATTAAAATAAAATTAATAATATATTTACTAAATATAACTACACTAGGCTTATAGTAGTATTAGGGATAATATAAGGTTTAAGTAAAAGTAAGTCCCTTTTAGTTAGTATAAAATGTAATATATATAAGGGGTCTTATAGCTTTATATTAGCTTACTAAATTTACTAGTTTTCTATAATCTCTCTTACTTTATAGTTACTATTTTATAGGTAAATTAAGGCCCTTTTTATATATTCTTTTATCTAATTAATTAGATTTTTCTTAAGGTATTCTTTTACTATCTTAAATATATTAATTTGCATTTTACTTTCTATTATCTATTAGTTATCTTTCTCACGGCCTTTGCCAAGGCGGAAGGCCTCCTCCCAAACTACAAATAGGAAATAGGATAAATAGGTTAACAAAGACTGCAATACAAGCCCTAGTAAAATATGTAAAAGAGGCCTAGGAGAGAGGCAGACTTGCCTTACTTATATAAATAGATATCTTAGTAGTGTTTAACAGAGTTAGTTACTTATACCTTATTACCTTACTTATTAAGATAGGTATCTTACACTAGCTAATAGTAGTAATATATAGCTTCCTTATAAATAAAATAAGCTAGCTTAGCTTTAATAAGGGACTATTTAGACTATTTAATATTAAGGCTAGTACTTTATAAGGCTTATCTCTCTTACTTATTCTTTTTCTTTTCTATTTAGTAAAGCTATATAAGTACCTCTAGGCTATCCTAGGTATAGTAACTATAGGATTTACTAATAATATAAATATAGTAATATTTAAAAAGAATATAGCTTAGACTTAAAAGAGGCTTAAGGTAGTATAAAAGGTCTATAAAAATAAGTAAAGAAAGTAAAAGTAAAGTTTAACCTAGTAAAAATAAAGCTTATATACTTTAGTAAGTCTTACTAGCCCCTTAGACTAGAGTCTAGCTTAGAATAGAGAAGGTAATACCTATAGAATTATATAGATTTCTAGGAGTCTAGGTTAATAGGAAGCTTAACTAAAGTGCCTATAAAAATATCCTTAAAGGTAAGCTAGCTTAGTAATAGCTTATACTTACTAAGTTATTAGTATTAGCTTAGGGCTATAGCTTTAGGGATACCTAGCTCTTATATATATAAGTAGTCTAACTTATTCTTACTTATAAAGTAAGTATATATTATATACTAACTAAGAAAGGAGAAAAGCTAAGAGAAATTATTAAAAGCTTTATAATAAATTAATTAGCTTACCTATAGGTTATTACTAGCGTGTTTAAGGCTATACCTATAGCTTAACTAAAAGCTAAGACCTTTATCCCCCTTAACCTTTACTTAAATAGTATAAAATAAAGATTTAAGGCTAGAACTATTAAGAGTAATATAGTAAAAAGATCTAGACTATAACTATATTAGTAATAACTATACTCCGCGTAAAACTCGAACGAATTTGAGTTTGACTGCGGTCGCGAATTATGACTCTTGCGCTAACGTAGCTATAAAGTTTATTGCAAACTTTGCTCTAACCTCATAGCCCCTGTATTTATAACCTTAGAGCTTATACTAATTATAGGTTTTATTTATTACTATAGCTATAAGTATTTAGATATTAATTATTTTACTAGCTAGGTATTACTAGTAATAATTATATGTTATAATAAATTAGATGTATTAGCTATAACTAATGACGCAAAAAAATTTTAAAAATCAATAACTATACTCCGCTATAGGAGGCCTTAAGGGAGATATAATCCTATTAATAGTAAGCTAAATATAAACCTATATAAGGAATAGAAGAAATAATAGGAGGACTAGTATAATAAAGAGTAACTAAACTAGGACTAACGCACTAGAAAGCTTATAAAGAACTACTTACTTACCTATAACCTAAAGGAAATATAAAAGTTTTATATAGGACTAGATAAGTATATCTCCTTAATAATAGTCTAACTATATATAGGAAAGATAAGCCTTAATAAGTTTTTATTCTAGAGATATATTCCTAGGATAACTTTACCCTTATATAGCTATAGCTAAGTAAAAGAAAACTAGTATTATATAATAGTTAACTATAGTAACTATAACTATATATAACTATAATAACACTAGCTTAGAGATATATAGGAAGTAAGGCTAGCCCTAGATAATCCCCTAAAGGCTAAGTAAATAGCTAGATAGTTTATTAGTATAAGGTAACTATAATATTATATACTAGCGTAAGACTTAGTATTTAGCTAGCGTAGCTAAGACTTAGCTTTAGGCTATAACTAATATATATAAAGAGATAAGTAAAATATAAATAAACTAGGGGTAAATTAAATAAAGTAAGTATATAAGTAAGCTAGCCCTAGGGCTATTATATATATTTATAGCTAGGATAAAAATCTCTAGAATAGACCTTAGATTAAAAATAACTAACTCCTAGTATTATAAACTAACTAGCTTACCCTTACCTCTTCTCTAATTTAAAACTTAGCTATTACCTTACTTTTCCTTTAGGATAGGAACTATATTTTCTATAATTTTATTATACTTTACTATAGGTAAGTTAGTAGCTAGGAGCTAGTTTATTTTTACTATATAGGTATTTAAATACTATAGCTAAAAATAACTTTATTATAATAATCCCTAAACCTAGTTTTAGCTTAGTTAAGCCCTATAGTAAAGGTATTCTTTTTTTTATATTAATTTCTTATATAAAGTTTCTTAACTTAGTTATAATAGTTAGCTAGGACCTAGGAAAATTTTTTATTAAACCTAGCTTAGGCCTAAAACTACCCTAATGCTATAGCACTTATACTTCCCTTAGCTACTATAATTACTTAAGTCTTAACTAATTACTAATACTTAGTTTAAAGACTAGCTAAATTTACTTAGTAATAGATTAGCACTAGAGAAAACCTAGACTAAAGGCATATATTACCTTAGTATATATACTATTTTAAATCTAATAATTAAAATATATATTTATAAATAGCCTTATTTATACCTATTAGCCTTACTCCTAGGTTAAACCTAAACTAGTATAAACCTTATTAATAATAATATAATACTAATACCCTAGAGTTCTAACTAAATAAGTCTTATAGGATATACACTAAATCCCCTTAGAATTACCTAACTATAAAGGATTAGCTATAAAATAGCCCTAGAATAAAGGTAAAAGACTTATATTAATACCCTTATCCTTAGCTTATACTAATTACTTTATAGTAAAAGACTTCCCTAGGAAGTACTTTAAAGTAATATTTTCCTAGGTAAATTAAAGCTAGAAATATATAGAAATTAGTATACTTATAGGATTTAGTATTAGTATTATTATATATATTATCCTATAGTAAGAATATTAGTATTTAACTTAAAACTAGCTTAAAATAGCCTTAAATAGCTTTAAAAAGAAAAAGAACTTATAGGAAGTTTAATAAAAAAGAGAAAAAGGTCTAAATCCCCTAGGAAAAGAAACTCTCTTATATTTACTAAAAGGAGGGGGAGTAAGTTATAACTATAGATTAAAAATAAAGTATATTAAAAACTACTAAATAAATAATCTAAGAGTAATTTAAATCTAGGCTTACCTAAGGCCTAGGCTAAGATTACTTTTCCTTATAGTACTTAAATAAAACTAAGTACTTAGGCTTTATAATAACTATAGGCTAAAGATAGGTTAGAAATAGCTAAAAAGTAAGGCACTAAATATATTAGTATAAAAGTAAATAAAAAGTAAAGTATTATAATAAACTTAAATTTACTATACTATAGAATAAAGTAAGGAGGCTTAGGGTAAGTATATAGTAAGCTTAGATTTACACTAGAAAGGGGCTAGAGACTCTTATTATAGTATTTTCTTTCTTTTCTTTTATTATTATAAGATAAGGCTAGTGTAAGCTAGTAATAAATACTTATAACTAGCTATATATAAAGTAATATAGGCCTAAGATAAGGCTAATGCTAACCTAATTATAAATATAAGAGGGTTTTTCTTCTTACTTAAGGGTTTTCCTTCTTAATAAAGCAGTAGGAGTACTAGCAATAGCTATATAGATAGCTAACTAGGGTAAATAAATATAATATTAGTTATCTTTAGCTATATATTCCTTTTATCTAATAAGAAATTTCACTCTTATAGCTTTAGTTTATTTAAAAATCTTAACCTAATACTTATAGATTCTTTTAATCTCCTAGTAATTCACTTCCTTTAGATTATTAAATATAATTAGTAATAAAGCTAGTTTTTCTTATTAAATAAATCCTTTCCTTATACTAGCTTTTATATTTATATTACTAATACTACTAGGTAAATTTATAAGTCTAGGGAAAATCTAATTAATATACTAATAAATTTACTTTTTCTAGTACCTTATATAGCCTTATCCTTTATAGTAACTATTTTTTCTTAGGTTTACTAGGTAGCTTATATCCCTTATATAATTATAAATATACTATATTTCCTTTATTAATATTAACTAGTTTATAGTAATTATTATACTAAATCTTAGTAAGTATAGCTACTATTATAATTACTAATTAGGCCTTATACTAGTAAAGTTTTTATAATACTACTATATTATTTACACTAGCTTTAGTATTAGTTATATTATTTAAAGAGAGAAAATTAATAATACTTAATAAATAAAAACTATATAATAGCTTATTAAAGGCTTACTTTATACTTACTACTATAGTATTATTTAATTAATACTATAGTGCTAGGAGTAGTAATATTTACGCTATATCTAGGTCTATTACTATATAGTATTATATTATAATTATAACTATTTAGTTTTTCCTTTTTACTATTCTATTTATCTAAGGGTAATATGCTATACTTATTAGGAGTTTAACTCTTATATACTTAAATATCTTCTTTTATATATTAGATATAAACTTTAGGTCTTTATTACTAATAATTTATCTTAGTAATCCCTAGTTTATAATATATAAAGTATAAAGAAGTAATTTTACCTAGATTTCTACTATATATATAATATATCCTAGTATTAGAAAAGTCCTTTTACTAAATAGGTAATTTACTAGATATAAAGAATTATATATTATATATCCTTCTATTTACTATATTATATTTATAGCTAATACTTCTAGTATATTTATAATAAAATTAAGTAAAATTATATAAAAAGGCATAGGCTTTAGCTATAAAGGTTATAGCTCTCCTAGTAGTTTTAAATAATTAATTATATTTTCCTAATATATAATATAATAGGCTATATAATTATAAATTTACTAGCTTATACATAGGAAATACACTAATTAAAGCTTTATTACTATCCTAGTAATACTAAAGTGTTATTACTTATTATAAACTAATTATAATATAGATTTAACCTTTACTATTAGAATATAGAGATAGAAAAATCTATCTTTACTATAATAATATAGTAAACTATCCTTATATAAATCCTATTTATATAAAGGAATTTTTAGTCTAATCCTAGTGTTTTTACTACTTACTTTTCTTAGTAAGCTTTTATAGCTATAATAATTTAGCTAAACTTTTAATTAGACTAATATCCTTAGATAATTCTAGCCTTAAGGTTATTATCTATTATTATAGTTATAATATATTCCTTAGTAGTAAAAATATACTTATATTTAATTTATTATACTAGCTTTTCTATATTACTTCTCTATAAATAACCTTTACTAGTAGTCTAAAGAGTGTATTTAGTATAATATTTAGCACTCCTAGTATATATATTACCTTTAGATTAAATTATAATAGATAATTTATAACTTTAGCTAATTTTAGGTTAGCTTTATCTAGATTTATTATTAATAGTAAGGTATATTTAATAATACCCTTTACTAGTAAATAGTTAGTTAAAATATTAACTATAGTGCTATTAAATTAAACTATCTTCTAAAGCTTCCTAATACTCTAAGTAATTATAGCTACTTTTACTTTAGTTAAACTATATTATTTCTTAATACTTAATATTACCCTTAAGAGAAATAGGATTAGCTATATTTAGTTATTTTTAATATCCTTCCTAGGAATACTTTAACTATTTTATTTCTCTTATAATTAAAAGGTATATAAACTAAAACCTTCCTTATAGGTATTAATTTTAAGGAAAAGTAATCTCTTTAGATTATAATACTATAAGGTTTATTTCTTACTTAAGAATACCTTAATATCTTTAAAAGCCTTTTTTTTTCTTAGTTAGTAAAAATATTTTTATTATATCTTTCTCTTTTATACTAGCTTTAAGATACTAGTGATTTTTTTATTCCCTTTATAAAATTCCTTTAATAGCACTATTTTTATACCTATAAGGGTTAAATTTATATATTAAACTATAGGATTTTATTATAAAGGAATCTAGCTATTTTAATAAAGGTTTTAAGACTAGATAAATTACTTAGAAAAATTATCTTTTAAAAAGCTTTTAACTAGTTATTAGTATTAATAATTCTATTACTATTAATAATAAAACTAAGTAGCTAGATAGTAAAATAACTAATAAATAACTTCTTTATAGTAATTATTATCCTGTTTTCTTTAAGGATTTTAAGTATAATATTAAGGTAGTCTAAATGCTTTTCTAAGCTATTAGAAAATATAATAATATTATTAATATATACTTAAATAAAATGCTTATACTTCTAAAATAGCTAGTCTATAAACTATTAGGTAAAAGTAAGAGAATTTTTAAATCCTATTAATATTATATTTAATGCTTTAAGGCCTTAATTTAATATAACTACTATATAGGCTTAATAGTCCTTTTTAACTAATAGTTAGTAAAAAATCCTATTTTATTAAAAAGTAAAAACCTTCTTATTATAAGTATTATTTATTAAGTATTTGGATGTTAATTGTTTTACTGGCTGGGTATTGCCAGCAATAATTGTATGTTATAATAAATCAGATGCATTGGCTATAACCAATGACGCAAAAATTTTTAAAAATCAATAAGTATTATTTATAATATTACTTTAGTTTAGTAAAGGGTATATATTTAGTATAGTTATATTATTAAGTAATCTTATATTAATTATAACTTTTCCTTTCCTTTTCTAACTAGTTTCTTACTAGACTATAAAAGCTAAATATACTATAGCTACTAGCTTATTTAAATATAATATTTTTCCTTTTAGGTAAAGTTTATTATATACTTTATTAAGTTTATTTATATCCTATTCTCCTAATCTATAAGGCCTAATTAGCCTTATTTAGTATTACTATTCTTTAATAAGGTTAATTCTTATTTTCTAGTTCTTTATTATAAGTATAATACCTTTATTATAATAAATATTATATTTATTACTAAGCTAAATAAATTTACTTACTACTTTATAGTTAATATTAGTAATTTATACTCTAAATTTATTAGTAATATATAGAATTTTCTTTAGGTATAAAATCCTATATAATAGCACTCCTATATTAACCTTTATTAGGTTAAGCTTATCCTTTTCTTTATTAGATTTATTACTATCCTTATTTAAGTCTTTCTTTTTTTTATAATATTTTTACTAAAATATATATAATATACTAAAGGATTATTAACTAGATAGTTAGTATTTACTTTACTAGCTACTATTAGCTATATAACTTTCTTATACTTATAAATTATAATAGTTTTATTAGTTAGGTTATAGGTAATTATTTATTCTTAGCTAGATTTACTAAATAAAGTATTAGGGAAATATTCTAAATATAACTATATATAGTATATACTTATTTCCTAATTCTCTTATATTACTTTTTAAGTAACTAGTACCCTTATAAATACTTTTAGTAAAATTAACACTATATATATAGTAATTACTCTTTAGTAAGAAACCTTATTAGCTAGTTAAAAATTTTTACTTATACTATTATACTATAAACTAATTTAAAAACTACCTTAAGGTATATAAAATTAATTTTTACTTTATATTTATAAAGGAAATTTATTTTAAGTAATAGCTTAAGTTTTAGGTTTAGTATTATATTTACTATAATTATAAAATATCTAGTAATTTTAGTTTTATAAGCTATCCCTAAAATATAGAAATTAAATATAGCTTTTTAGTAATAAAAAGGAAAACTAAACTTTAAATATAGGCTTAAGTTCTTATATTTCTTATTTTATATTTAACTTATTTTATTATAGCTATATCTTATTTACTAAAATTAATAATATTCCTATATTAAGGTAAATTTAATAACTCTTACCCTTATTATTAAATTTAAGAGAAATCTTTAGATATATATTTACTTATTTTTATTATACTTAACTTCTTATAGTTTTACTATAGCCTTAATTACTTATCCTAGAATAAGTTAGCTTAACTTAGCTAGATTTATCCTTAGAATAGTTTTATTTACTTTCTTTCTAGTACTTTCTATAAAATAAGTTTTAATAAAATTAAATTCTTATACTTAAGTATTTATATAGTTATTCTTTATAACCTCTTTTTCTTTAGTTAAGTAATATTTATACTTCTAAAGATAAGTTTTATACTATTATATATTAAAGTTATTATTAAATACTATTATATATATATATTCTTTTCCTTAGTAAGTAATTTCTTTTAATACTAAAATTACTTAAGTTACTATAGCTAGCTTATTCTCTTTAGTAATCCTAAGTCTTAAAGTTATTATTTATTATATTAGGTTTAGGGGTTATCTTACTAATTCTAGCTAAATTTTAAATACTTTTCTCTCTTTTCCTAAGATTTATTTTACTATAGCCTCTAGATTTATCCTTTAATTAGTTAGTTTTACTAGTATAGCTTTAGTTAGAAAAATCCTAGAGATCTTTAGGTATTTTAATTATCTTATTTATAGCGCTAATTTCCTAGTTAAAATTATATATTTAATAGTCTATTTTAATTAGCTTATACTTAGTCCTTATTCTCTTCTAAATTATTACTAAATATCTTAGTATTAAAATAAACCTTAAGCTTTCCTTTACCCTTTCTAGCTATAGAATAACCTTTACTATATAAATAATTATATAGGTTATACCTTTATTATTTACTATAGTAATATAAGCTAATCTTATATTTATTATAGTTAAAACTAGGTATATTTAGTATAATTCTAGATAAAGTTTAAGATATAAATATACTAGAGCTAATAATTAGTTATCTTACTATTTACCTTAGTATACTAAAAATCTTTAATATAAATTTATAAAAAGATACTTTATTTATAATATTCTCCTTAGTATATTTTACTTTATTAAGCTATACTATTATATCTCCTTAGAATAATATCTAGATCTTTTTCTAAATAATATCTTATTAGCTAGGATTAGTATAATATAAATAATCTTTAACTACCTAGACTTATAATTTAATATTATAAAAATAGTTTACTTCCTATTATATATAATAAGGTTATTATTAATCTCTTCTAGCTTATTATAAGGCTTAAAATACCTAATATCTATGATTTTCTATATTAAATTTGCATTCTATTTTATATTTTCTATTTACTAACTATATTAATCTTAATTAAGCGCTAGATTTACTTTTCTTTAGTTTCTAAGGCTAGTATATTATCCTTAGTTAGGGGATATAATACTTATTACTTTTAATAAGGATTTACTTACTACTATATAAATCCTTACTAGTATTATAGTTATATTAGTTATACTAATAGTCTTATATTAGTATAGGAATAACTATTATCCTAACCCTAGTTATTTAGTAAATATAATATTCCCTAGGTAATATTTTACACTAATAGTATTAAATTTACTAAGGCACTTATACTTTACTAGCTTTTAATTTTAGTTATTAACCTTATTACTAGCTAGTTTATTTTTACTATTATCTTAGCTATTATTACTTACTATATAGCTTATTACTATTTTATTACCTCCTAAAGTATTCTTATAGTATTAGATTTATTAGTCTTAGTATAAAGTTCCCTAGGTCTAGTAAGTTTCTTAAGGGTTTTAGCTATAGGTTATAAAGTTCCCTTAAATCTAATAGGTTTCCTAAGGGTTTTAGCTATAGGTTTTCTAAATATAGCTTTATTAGCTAGTTAGGGGTTTAGTATACTAAATAGTAATATTATTTTTAGAATAGTTTATAATCCCTTTTTTTTTTTTTTTTTTTTTTCCTATACTTTTCTTAGTTTTAGTAATTATAGTACTATAAGCTAAGCTAGTAATACCTTTAGATTATCTCTCTAATACCTTACTACCTTTTAATTTATTAGACTTATTAAGAAATCCTTTAGATTTAGCTTTTAAAATATAAGATTTAACTTAATTTTAAGTAAGGTATATAGCTTATATATCTATTAGATTCTAATAAATAAGAGAATCTTAATATATTAAGTATTTATATCTTTTTACTACTTTATTATTAAATTTATATCTTATAAGTTTAATTAAATTTTCTTATTTATTAGTTTTAATAAGTTATTATTTTTAATACTTAAAACTTAGGTTTATATTATTAAAAGCCTAAAACTAGTAAATAAGTTATAGTTTACTTTTAGTAACTAGAAAGATAACCTAAAGGTTTATAAATTAATATTATAAATAGTTAGTTTTAGATATAAGGTTTTATTTCTAGGTTTCTAAAAGGGTATAATAAAAGAATCTCTAATTACTATTACTTATTATATACTAGTTATATATAATAGGGAGTTAAATCTATTAGAGGGGCTAATAAATCTAATAGGTTATAATTTATACTAAGTTTACTTATAAAAGCTACTATTAGGGGTAGTGTATAATGTAAGAAGTAAGTTAAATTTTACTATTGATGTCTAAACCTAGTCTTTTATTAGCCTCCTTTATTCCGCCACGTAACACTTCCCTTTTTCCTCTATTAGATTTTAAATTCCTAGATAGTAATTCTATATTATTATCTTCTCTTCTAATTACTCTTTACCTCTGTCTTTATCTCTCTATAGGTTATAAGCCTAGCGCTTATAACTATGCCCTTCTTTCCTTTTTTATTTTTCCTTTTATCTAACTATTATAGTCTTATATATAATTATATATCTTTTCCTAATATCTTATTAAAGTAAATTACTTAACTTATAAGGGAAAATAAAGACTCTTTTCCCTTACCTAAAACACTAATAATAATATTATAAGGTTAAGATTAAATTAATTATAATTTAGCTTATATATATATAAAAGCTATAAAAATTTTATATAACTAGGAATTAAATACATAACCTTTATTATATTTTTCCTAACTTATAATTATAATAACCTTTCTCTAAGTTATAAACTTATATATTACTTAATATATTATAAATTTTATAATATATATAAAAAGTTAACCCTTTTAGGTAAATCTTAGTAAATAGTAAGCTAGGATAAAATATTCCTTATAGAATTACCTTAAGCACCTAAAACTAATAATCTAGATTTATTACTATTTAAGTAATAATTTATATTATAAGTATAGTAATATATAGTAAAGTAAGTAAAGTAAGTATAATAAATTATTACCCTTTAACTAAGCTAAGGTAAAATATTTAGAAGTATTAAAAATGCCTTTTAGGCTACTTATACTCTTAACTTTATATCTTTATATATTAGTAGCTATATAGTAATTTAACTATTAGAGAGCTATTACTATAATGTCACGGCTTGTAGCCTAGGGTTGAATGAACGAAGTAATAGCTAAGATTCTCGTAGTCGCTGCTTAATAGATGCTAGCTAGGGGCAGGTGCGTAAAGGTTTTAATCTCTAGCCTAGCACTAACAATATGCATAGTCCTTAAGAAATACCTCGCTTTATAAGTATATAGCTATCTTATAGCTAGCTAGCCTCTTTATTATTTATATAGCCTAAAGGTCCTCTAAAGATTCGCTTTAATAAATATCCTATCTCTAACCTTTACGCTCCTAATATAATACCCCCTTATATATAATTAACCTTAATTATAAAAAGAGTTACTTACTTAAGGTATAGTTACTATAATAAAGCTTTATAAAGAAAAATAGGATAAGAAATAAAAATAAAATAAGGCACCTTATATTTAGATATATAAGTAAAAATAATAATAATAATACTACTAATTATAAATAACCCCCTATTATAGGTAGTAATATCTAAATAGTAGCTTATATATAGCTTTAATATAGCAAAATAAATATTATTACCTATTATATAGCTAGACTAAAAAAATAGATAACCTATATTAATTTTTATAATTAGTTTAAATAAATAGGGTACCTAATACTATGGTTCTAAATAGTCTAACTAGAGGGCTTATGTTATAATTACTATAAGTTCGTAGCTATTAGGCATACATGCAAGTGGTAGAGCTAATGGTTATTATTGTGATTTATAGATTACTTACCTATAGCGTGTTAGATCACTTAAGGGGTCTAGGGTTAATATAAAAGAGACTAATTTTTCCCCTTTTACACACTGCCTTTCTCCTATAATATCTCTTAACTTTATAAGTTACCCTCTCTAGCTAAATAGTAGCTCTCTTGCTACTATTGCACTATAGTTACTAACCTTCTTTAGTCTCTAAGCATTATTATTATCTATCCTTATTTATCCTAGTTTTTTTTTTTTTTTTACCTTTATCTAGCTTATAAGTTTATTCGCTTACTATTATAACTTTTCTATCTAGTCTATTATAGCTAACTTATAGCTAGTCCACTATATCTAACACTTATATTAGAACTCCCTTACCTTTGCTTACTTTAGAAGGTAAAACTATTAAAAAATCTCCTTTAAAATCTCCTAAGAAGTTATCTTAAAAGCAAACTACCTCTAAAATATTAATATAAGTTTATTATATCCTTACTATATCTCTACTACTAACTTACTACTAGCGGAACCTTAAGTAAGAAAATTCTATATATATACTATTCTTAGTAAGTTATAATATAGAATATTCTCCTAAAAAATAGTACCTATAAGATCCTAGGATATATTATTAATAAGAAGACCTTCCTTACTAAATATAATAAATCTTTAAGTATAACTTCTTTACTTACTTATTACTTCTTTATTACTAATATCTAATAAGCTACTTAATAAAATATATATATTACTTCTAAAATAATAAAAACTATATTATAGTATATCTCTTTTATCTAGAATTTACTTACTTATTACTAATATACTACTAGTGCTTAACTTAAATTATATAGCTTTATAATAAGCTATTTAAACTTATTAAAGCTACTTCTAAAGGTAGCTACTACTATTAGGATAAAGTAAGTATAATTCTATTACTTAGACCCTAGATTACTACTAACTTACTACTAGGCTATTATAAAAGTAAAGAAAAAGCTATAGAATACTATCTTAGTTTATAAGAATTCTAATAAGTATAGATATATTTACTATACTTAAATAATTACTAATACTACTTATAAAGTAAAATATAATAAATATACTATAATAGTATTACTAAGTAATACTATAAACCTTAAAATATAGATTAATATTATAAACTCTTTACGCTTTATAGCCTAGAATATTCTAATAGTAAGCTTTTATAATATATATAGCTAATACTTAGCTAACTTACTAGTAGTTTATACCTTATATTACTAATTTACTTACTTATATTAGTCCTATTAAGCTTCCTAGTAAACTTTAGGTCTATATATATAAAGAGAGAGATTTTAATAATAAAGATATTCTAAGGGCCTTTACCTCTATAGTTACTATAGCTACTACTACTACTAAGAAACTAGTAGTCCTAGTAACTAACTCTATTATAAAGAGGTAAGTGCTTAGTAGCTATATAATAGATTATTTAAATTATTTAAGTAAATTAACTTTTATTTTCTAATATCTTACTATATTACCTATAAATTATAACTATCTTATATTAACTTTACTAGTTAACTATTACTTATAGTTATTAATAATTTCTCTAGTAATAAAATCCCTTTTTAATACCTAAGAATTCTCTAAAGTATTATAGCCCTTCTATTTAACTAGATATTTATAATACCTTCTATTATAGTGATATAAAATAATTCTCTTAACTTTAAACTCTTATTTATTATCTTTAATATTATCTTATAGTAAGAATATATCTTTTATATTAGTTAGGTCCCCTTTAAAAAGCTTAAGACTAGTAATATTAAATATATTATATAATTAAGTCCTAGGTAGTAATTTTAATTAATACACTAATTTATAACTCCTAATTACCTTTTTAATCTTATAGGGACCTAGGTCCTTTATAGCTAGCTTTTTACTAGGTTATCTTAGGTTAATATTCTTTATTAATAGTAAAATATAGTTACTAACTTTAAACCTTATTAGAGTTCTTTTCTAGTTATAATATTTTCTATACTAAGTTTATAAGTTACTTAAAAGCTATTTAATTATAGTGTGTTTCTCTCTTAGTACTAAGACTTTACTTTTAGCTTAATTATTTACTAAAGGGATATCTATAACTACTTACTATAGACCTCTAGGATTATAACCTTATAACGCCTCCGCTAGTGTGTAGCTATGCGTTATATAATTACTTATATTATACGCAAACTACGCTATTAATAGGTTATCTACCTAATTAGTCTATTTAGTATAAGTAAAAGCCCTTAAATAGTGTTCTAGGACCTAGTTTAAATATTTTATCTAGCTATCTATCTAGGGATAAAAAGCAGTACTAAGTAGCCACTTAGTTATAAGAAGGTAATAAAAAGTTATCTAGAAACTACTAGTAAATATAGAATCTTAGTCTATTATAATACCTTCTAAGGCTCTATAGTCTCTAAAAACATATTCTAAGAATATAGTTACTAGCCTATTGCTAGTTAGTTATATTAAAATAGGAATATAAATACTATATTTTATGAAATAGTTAATAATAACTAGAATTATATTATAGGTCTAGTTTAAATCTTTTACTAGTAGAAGTCTAGTAATAAAATCTATTAATAATTCTTAAAAAGGTAATTAGGCACTAGTAATGTAGCTAGCTTACTATATAGTTTATAATACCTTAGTTTTAAAGTCTAATAACTTATATAAGTGCTAATATATACCTTTATATCTTTCTTTATTATTAGCTAATAATATTAGTTTATAATCTAATAAAGAGTTTTACTTACTCCCTAATGCCTAGTAGTAAGGTTATTATAAGTTAATAATAAAATTTCTTTTCTTATTCCTAGAGAGATAAAAATATAATTTTTAAATATTAATAGCTTAGAGAGTCTAATAGACTATATCTAGGATATAGCTAAATCACTACTTTTAAGTAACTTTAATTAACCTATAGTAAAGTTATTACCTTACTATGCTTTATATAATAAGACTTAAATTAGGGTTTTAATTCTAAGCTCTTTTCTAGAAAGTTAGAGATAAACTTAGAAGAGGTTCTCTAAATAAATTAAATCCTAGCTATAATATCTCTATAAGTAATTAGTTTAATAAATACTTCTAGTCTTATAGGGATATAGATAAGCAACGCTTTCTTAGGGCACCCTTACTACTTACTAGAAATAACCTATACTAGTCCACTCCTATTAGAAATAGCTAGTCTAATAGGAAAATTAAAATAACTAAGTAATAAATAAAATATACACTAGGTGCTAGTAGTACTACTATAGCTAGCTTATTACTTATTAATAAAAGTATTAAATAACCCTACTAAAATACCTCTTCTAAGAGTGTCTAGATTATTAGGTTCTTTAAAAATATAGTTAAGTTATAATTTTTAAGACCCTAGATATTAGTAGTATTATTATAGCGTTATTATAACTAACCATTAGTTACACTAAGTAATGTTTTTATAGAACTTATAGCACTACTATAGTATTCCTATTACTTAGTATTTATAAATTTAAATAAAAAGGTAAGGAGCTATATAGTTATTACTTTTACTTTCCTTACCTTACTTATAAAATCTAGTTTTCTTAAAAGTAAGTTAGTAAGATTTAATTTCCTATATAATATATAATTTTAAAGTTAAAAGGATAAAGCTTATTAAGTATAGTTACCTACCTACTAGTAAGCTTAGGCTTTATAGCTAGGTACTTATAGTTTAAATAGTCTATAATAACCTTAATTATATAAGCTAAATAGGCAAGGTAATGTCTCTATATACGAAAAGCCTCTTAGATAGCTAATAATTCGCTATTAGGTGTTAAATAGCGTAATTTAACATTAGTTATCTTTCTTAACATAAACGTAACTAGGTGCTAGTAACCTAGCACTAATATTATAAGTATAGCCCTAATTATATATCTAGATATATCTATCTTCACTCTAAGGTATATAAGTGAATTAAAATGCACTAAAATTAGCGCTTCCTAAAATCTTTATTAAAGTTCTCTAAATACTACTAACTTATAGGGCTCTAGGTTAAATATTACTAGTTACTACCCTCTAAGGTAATCTATTAATAGAATAATAACTTTACTATACTATTTAATAAAATAGCAGTAAAATCCTATAAAACCAAGGAATAACTAAATATCTAGGACACTATATAGTACTAGCTAGGTTATAATTACTTTAACTCTTACTAGATCTATTATAATGCCTTTTAGTAATATTTTAAAGCCTAAGAATTTAACCTTTATAACCAAAAATTAACACTTTATAAGGTTAATAAAAAGGCTTGCTTCTCTAAGCTTATATAAGATTTGTTTAATATACTCTATATGCTCCTTAACTACGCCACTATATATTAGCATATTATCTAGGTAAATAATATAAGTTTTATTAATAAGTCCTTTAAGGGCATTATTAATATACTCCTAAAAAGTTACTAGTGTATTAACTAGTTTAAATAGTATTATAAGATATTTAAAGTGACTATAGTAGCAATAGAAGGCTATCTTTTACTTATTACCTAAGTAAATATATAGCTAATAGTACGTATCTTTAAGATTAAGGACTATAAAAATAACTACGCTTACTAATTAATTAAGGATTTTAGTAATAAGGGGTAAAGGGCCTTATCCTTAATTATAATCTTATTTAAACCCCTATAATCTATATAAAGCCTTAATTTTCCTCCTTTCTTTAGAATAAATAAAATTAGAGCTCTAGCTAAGCTAACTAATCTTCTAATTTACCTTTTTACTATGCACTTATAAGGTATTCCCTAAGAACTAGTAGCTCTCTTTTAGCTAAATTATATATAGGCCCCTAAGGTAGTGTTTTCCTTTCTTCTAATTTAATTATATAAGTATAACCGCCTAGTTTAGGAAGCTAACCTACTAGTGCTTTAGAAAAACATCTATAAACTCCACGTATTCTTCTAGAATTATTAGTATAAGACATTTAGCGCTCTTACCCTAATTTAATATAGCTTATTTACTGCTTATACCTTCTAAAATCTATATAATTATAATACCTTTACTTTTTTACTATATATAAATATATTCTAATATCTATATAGCTACTTTACTATTTAGTTATGCTTCTTTTACTACTAAGTTCTTTAATAGGTCTTTATTTTCTTCTTTCTAATCTTTATTTTCTAAAATACTTAGCCTAATTTTTATTACCCCTAATAGTAAGGTAACTACTACTAGTTTCTTCTTTTTATATATTTATTACTTACTATAAGTAAAGAAAAGATATTCTATTATTACTAGATATCTCTAAAAACCCTAATCCTAATATATAATTATAGGTAAATATTCTTTAATTTAATCTATACCTAAAATTATCCCCTTACCTATATTAGTAATATAGTAGCTAACTTAATAGACTTTTATAAATCCTATACTATCTTTTATTTTTATTAACCTTTTAAGATTCCCTAGTATAAAATTACTTTTTAGCTTACACTCTCTAGTATTTAGTTTATTTATATTACACTTTCCTAATCCTTTTTAATAATAATTTAAAATAGATTATTAAAAACTATATACCTATATTAAATAGCGCTTATATAGCTAGCTACTAGTTATCTTATTATAGAGATACTTATATTCTTATTTTATTATCTATAGGGTATTCTATAGTAAGATTATATTCCTAAGTGTATGCTAATTAAACTAGTATTATATTAGAGAATATAGCTTTATTACTACTCTTACTATACCTCTTAGTTATATACTTACTACTTTTATAAGTAAAATAGTCTAGTACTTAGTAAGTTAGTATAGTATGCCTAGGCCTTCTATATTTATAGTATACTAAGGATAATTTTTCTCTTAATCTTCGCTTTATTACTATACCCTATCTATAAGTAATATAAAGTAAGAGTATTATCTCTTTCTTTTAGGGTCTTAACTTTTCTTATTACTTTAGCCTAAACTTATTATAACCTTTACTTTCTTACCCTAGCCTTATAACTAGCTCTAGGTTATTAGAATCTCTTAGCTAATTATTTACTTCCTTATAATATTATTTAAGCTATTTAGAAAGATAGTAATTCTTAGTTATATAGGGATTACTTTAGGTAACTTAGCTTTTACCTTAGTCTAAGCTTATATAAAGGATTAAAATAATTAGTTATACTTTTACCTAAGATTTAGTAGTGTTTTTATTACTTCTAAGTATCTTATACCCTTATTTATTATTCTAGTTTTTAGCTAATTAAGAAAACCTATCTAAGTAAGTAATAAGTAATTTATATACCTATCTATAGCTATATAATATATCTATTATTACTTTATATTATTAGCTAAGTAGTTACTTATATACACTACCTTAGTTATATTATCCCTAAAGGTATAGTGGTTTAATTTAAATAATATATCTAAGTTTACTAAGAAATTCTATAGGTTCTTATACATATCCCCTTTATATATAGGTTATTTTATCTATATTTTAATAAGGCTATTATTTCACTATATAATTACTACTAAGTTACTATAGACTACTAGTAAGATTATAGTTAAAGATTAAGGGGTAATTATAAGTCCTAGAGGAGGTCTAGCTAATCCTAGATTTACCTTAAACTCTCTAATTTACGCCTCTATTTATAGAATCTCTTATATTCTCTAAAGGCAATATAGCTTAGCTTATATAACCTTATAGTGTCTTTATAATACTATATCTTTATTATTTATATTACTTATACCTTTACCTAGATTAAGATTAGGTAGTATTTATTATACCCTATTATTATCTATAGTTCTAGATTATAGGGTTTTTACTTTCCTAATTATTTATAGCTTTATTATTATAAGGTACTAGTGTGTTTCTTATAGATCTTTAGAGTATTAGCTATATAATAATCTAGCTAATGGTTTATATCCCTAAAAGGGTTTTAAAGAGATTAATTTATTATAGCTTATAGCCTAGGGTTAAATAAATAAAGTAATAGCTAAGATTCTTATAGTTACTACTTAATAAATACTAGCTAGGGGTAAGTATATAAAGGTTTTAATCTCTAGCCTAGCACTAATAATATGCATAGTCCTTAAGAAATACCTCGCTCTATAAGCATATAGCTATCTTATAGCTAGCTAGCCTCTTTATTATCTACGCGGCCTAAAGGTCCTCTGAAGATCCGCTCCGACAAACGTCCTGTCTCTGACCTCTGCGCTCCTGACATATAACTCCTATTAGACTAAATTAATAATAATTAGTTTTAAGTATATATAGTAATAGGAGTATATAAATTTAAGTATATAACCTTACCTTTCCTTTCTTTTTATTATAGCTAATAATACTAGTGCCTCTAGTACTATCCTAGTTACTTAACTAAATTTAACTAAACTTAATAATATTACTAAGGTATAGTACACTAAAATAGTAATTATTATACCTCTTAAGGGAGTAAAGAACTTTAAGGAATAGGAAATCTTAATCTAAATATAAGTTTATATTATATAACTTATAATATATTTAACTAGTTAGACTCCTTAGTCTTAAGAGACTAATAAGTACTATACTATTCTCTTTTCTATTATTTAGTAAAGCCTCTCTTTATAAGTCTAAAAGAACTTAACTTATATAGGATAGACTAATATAATACTAGTTACTAAAATAATATAACTAATTAAAAGTAATTATAGCTTTAAAGCTAATTTAGCTATTATTAAACTACTATAATAGTTCTCTTAGTTAAAGAGAGTTAATTTTACTATAATAAGAGCTTAGCTAGACTATTACTAAAACCTTTAGAACTAAATCTATAAGATTAAGAAGATCCCTAATATTATCTAGGTCTTATAGATAATTAAAGCTATTAAAGGTTTAATACCTAATATTTATAACGCTTAAAAGATTAAGGGATTCTTTAAATTAAAGCTTATAAAAGAAGGTATACTTACTTACTTAATATATAAAGCTAATAAACCTTAGAAAGACTAAAAGGTTAACTTTAGCACTTAATAAAAGAATACTAAAGATAATGCTAATACTAATGCTAATATGAAAGGTAAAGGCAAGGCTTTAATAAAGAAAAATAACACCACTAAGACTATAAAGCTAGATTATAGTTATTTAATCTCTCTAGGGTAACTAATTTATTTAAAGGATAAATACTAGAAGCTTTATCTAAAGAAAAGGCTTAAATTAATAAAGAAAAAGGTAATTTAACTATAACTACCACTACTACTACTTCTCCTAATATTATTACTATAGGAAGTAATCTCTCTCTTATAGTAATTAACTAGGACTATTCCTTTTAAATACTTATAAATCGCCTTATAAAGGAGGACTATATTCTTAACACTAGATATAATACTTATATATTTAATATAACTAAATAGTTTATATATTTAAACACTAATATAAATGCTAAACTAATAATAGTAAGTAATAAAGAATAACTTAAGGTTAGGGGCATTAGTAATATTAAGATCCCTATTAGCAAAGGCTATCTAGAACTTCCTAATGCTTAATATGCACTAAAGGCTAAAGTTAATATAATTTCACTAGGTTTTCTTAAGTAAGGAGAAGTTATTATAGATAGCTTTAAGGATTAATTAATCTTATAATCTATAGGCATAGTTATTAGTACCTACGATTAGAAATCTAACGTTACCTCTCTTATTCTCAGAGTATTGTTTGTAGTGTAGTTAGTGTAGTTTTTAGGAAAAATTTGTATTTATAGTGTAGTTTTTTTCCCTTATAGTTAGTGTAGTGTAGTTTTTTTTTTATAGTTAGTGTAGTTACTAACTACACTAACTACACTACACTATAAAAACTACAAATATATTATTAGGGATAAAAAAGTAAGCCTTTTTATTATCTAAGGTTATTATAAGGATTAAAAGAAGGTTAGTTAATTAGAAAGTTTTATTATTAGCTATTTTATCTAATTAGTTATTTAATTTATAATATTATATTATTTTAATGATTTTAATATAACTAGGGTTTTATATAATATTATAACCTTTTAATAATACTATTATACTTAATATATTATTTTACTAATATAACTTTAATAAAAACCTTCTTAGTATATTATTTACTATTACTACTAATTATTTTCTATTTCTATAATTTATTATTCTTATTCTTATTAAAAATACCCTAAACTAATATAATAAAATTATTTAATAAATCTAAATAAATAACTAGAAGTTAATAAAGTATATACTTAGTACTTAAATATTATAAGTAATATAATAAGAACTTTAAAAAAGCTTAAACTATTTATTTACTATTTAAACTAATTTAATATTACTTTTAGCTTTATAATTCTAAAGCTTTAAGAAGTTATATATAGTAATTCTATATATCTTATTACTATAATATATAAAGAGAGAATATGGTATAGTAATATTTATAAAGTATTATTATATATTTAATAGTATTATTCTAATTAAGCTATATAATAAAATTAAGCTATAAAAATAAGTTTACTTTATTTTTAAAATAACTATAGGACTCACTTTTATTTAATATACTATAAATATTGTAAGAGCTTTAATAACTATATTAACCTTAATTACTATTAGTTAAACCTATTTTTAGAAATGATACTAGGACCCACTTTTTTAATATACTATAATTATTATAATAACTTTAATAGCTCTAATAACCTTAATTACTATTAGTTTAATCTATCTATAGTAATAATACTAGGACCCACTTTTATATAATATACTATACTTATTATAAGAACTAAATAACTCTAATAACCTAACTTATAATTAGTTTAACCTATTTTTAAATATATTATTATTATTATTATTTTGTACGCTAGCTAGCTCTATGTAAGCTAGTACTAGTACTCTAATTGGTTAATTAAGAGGAAAACCCTTTAAAAGGGAAGAAAAACCCCTTATATCTATTATAGTGTTAGCACTAGCCCTAATCTAAGCCTATACTACTTAGTGTATAGCTAGTTATAGGTATTTATTACTAGCTTATACTAGCCTTATCTTATAAAAGAAAAGAAAAAAAGAAAATTTATAATAAGGAGAGTTCCTAGCCCCTTACTAGTATAATTCTAGCCTTAGTATATACTTATCCTAGCTCTCTTTACCTTACCTTATAGTATAGTAAATTTAAGTTTATAATAGTATTTTACTCTTTATTTACTTTTTTACTAATACTTTTATTACCTTATTTTTGCTATTACTGTTATGGACTCGAGCTATGAGCTCGGGTCAATTACGGCTCCGGGAAGTACGCGGACTGTGTGCGGCTAGGTTAGGGCTATACGCAGACCATACATAGGCTACACACAAGTCGCTATAAATCCAGGCTCTGTGTAACTACTAGTATAGTTCCTTTCTTCTTTTATAAGAATAATATTCTTACTTTAAACACTTATATATAGTAGCTATAAGGCTAGTTTATTATATATATTATTCTTTATTATAGAAACATAGTAACTAGTAAATATACTATTACTACTAGATAGAATAAATACTAATAAGTTATTATTACTTTAGGAACTAATTTAGCAGTAAGTAAGGTAAATTACCTACCTTATAGAAAGGGATAATATAATACCTACACTACCCTAACCTAAACGCAAGCCTTTACTTATAGGTCCCCTATTTAATAGCAAAAGGGTCTTATTCTTAGCATAAAGGGGTTTTATAGCTTATAAATTACTATTAAATAAGGTATTTATTAGGGATAACTAGGACTAGTAATGTTTTATATACTAGAACTTATTGCCTAAGGTTTAGGTATAAGTTATACCTTTTTTAAAAAGGGATATCTTATTTACTATAACTTACCCTAGTTTCTTAGATACTTAGTGAAGATATTTAATAATCCTTATTAATAGGAATTAGCTATTATAAAACTTAACTAGTTAATATAGTAATAAAATAAATAATTTAGTAATTTCTATATTTGTTTTAAATAGAAACTAGCGCTTACTAGAGGACTTAGTTAAGCTAACTTAGTGAAGTTAGCTAAGCTATATATAGCGCTAAATAAGTAAATATAAGACTATAGTGTTAGATAGGACATACCCTAGGCTAATTATATAGCTATAGTAGCCTAGTTTTAAAGCATTACGCTTAATATTAAGTCTTACTAATTAAAGGAGAAATACTAGACATATAAGTAAGGCAATTACCTACCTAATCTAGCTAAGAAGGTATAAGATAAGGACACGCTAATAACTAATATTTAATCTATAAGTATAATAGAAACCTAGTAAGGACCTAGAAAGTCTATAGGATAGTAGAGGTTAGGTAATAAGGGGGTAGGAAATATACTAACTAGGTTACCTAAGATATACTTAACGCGCTATGATAAGGGCAAATGCCTATAGTGTGGCTTCTCTAGATATTTTATATTAGTATACTCCTTATACCTTACTATTTACCTATAAAAGAAGTTATCTATTAATATTTATAATATAGAGAATATAACCTTTACTAACTTAGATATTAAATCCGTAGAGTAATTAGGAAAAAGTAACCCCTTTATTAAGTTATTTAATAGGGATAGGGGATAGAGATATAGAGAGGATTTATAGTATATAGTTATTACTAATAGGGACTTTAAAGAGATTTAAAATAATATAAATTCCTTCTCTCTTTTAGTTCTTGCTTTAATTAATAAGACTACCTTTATAAATGCTTAAGTTAATATAGGTTATAACTACTACACTACTATAAGTAAATACCTAGTCTAAAAACTTTAATTAAAACGCCTCCCTTTACTAACTAAGAGGTTAGTTTATATAGTAGTTAGTATAAAATAAGGGGAAAAAAAGAGTTATAAGAAGCGTTTATTTATATTATATATTATTTACTTTTGGTTAGATTTAGATAGATAGGAAACGCTAATTATAGCATATATAATCCTAGGGCTAATAAGATAACTAATACTTAGTACACTATAAATAGAAAGGAATAGAATTAACTTAGATATAACACGCTAATAAGTATATATAGGATTAGCAAATAACTTACAAATACAAGCTATAGCTAACAGGATAATTAACTAACCTATGGTATCTATTCTAGGTTTAACCTTCGTAGGGATAGTGTGTTAGGCAAAGAGGTAGAAAGAATATATTTAGCTTTATGCTATAAGTCTGTGTAAAATTATATCTATCCTATAAATTAATATAACACTAAGGGCTATAGAGTAGGAGCTTCTTGCTTCCTTACTAAAGGCATTATAGGACTTTAAGGATTTATTTCTAGAAAGTAAGGCAAATGCCTTACCACTACACTAGGGGAAGTTAGACTACTATATTCGCTTAAAATAGGATATAGATAGGAATAAACTAGATTTACTATAGGCACCTTTATATAATATACCTTAAGAATATTTACTAGAAATCTAAAAGTAAGTAATAGACTTAATAGATAAGGGTTAGATTTAGGCAAGTTTATTATTAGTAGTAGCTCTAGTGTTATTAGTAAAAAGCCTAGGGGTAGTTAGAGGTTCTATGTAAACTATTACGCCTTAAATAAGATTATAGAATAAGACTATTACCCCTTACTACTAGTAAAGGAGATATTACGCTTATTATCTAAGGTAAGGTAGTTTATAAAGCTAGATATATAATTAGCTTTTTATTACATATAAATTACTAAAGGCAAAGAATATTAGATAGTATTCTATATAAGGTTTAGATTATTTAAATAGTTAGTATATCCCTTTAGGCTTGTAGGCATACTTATAACCTTTTAGAGGTATATTAATGGCACACTAAGTAGTATCCTTAGTGACTATATTACTATATATCTTAATAATGTTCTAGTTTACTTAAGTAAATTACAAAAGGACTATATATAAAAGGTCTATAGCATATTATCTAGGCTATAATAAGCTAGTCTAAACCTAGATATTAAGAAGTATATCTTTACTATAAAAGAGGTAAAGTACCTTAGGTTTATTATCTAGGTAAGGAAGGTAATTTGCCTAGATAAGGAGAAGATTATAGCGATTTAGGATTAGGAGGCTTTAATAAGGGTCTAAGGCATTTATAGGTTTCTTAGTTTTACTAACTTCTATTATAACTTTATACTAGGATTCTCTAATATTATAGGCCCTCTTATTAACCTAACAAAAAGGAGCACCCTTTTACTAAATAAATAAGTATAATAAGGCTTTTAAAACTCTAAAGGTAGCCTTTATATTATATCCTATCCTAACCTAATAGGACCCTAAGAAGAACACATTAGTTAAAGCAAATTATTTAGGAATAGCACTAGGTAACTACCTCTCCTAGTTTAGTAATAATAGCATCTTATATCTAGTAGCCTACTATTTAGCTTATTTATAGCTTACTTAACGGAATTATACTATATATAATAAGAAACTATTAGTAATTATCTCCTACCTTAAAGCGTAGTTAGTAAAGCTATAGAGCGTAAGTAAACTATTTATAATATTAATAAACTATAAGAACCTAAAGTACTTTATAGCCCTAAGGGAGATATTAGAATAATAGGCATAATAGGTAAAGACTCTAGCGCTATTTAACTTCTATTTATAATATAGACTAGGCACGCAGGCGGAGTAACTAGACGCGTTATTAAGATATTACCTAGATAGGCTAGAGATAGAAAAGATAAGGGCATTAATTATATACTTAGTAATAAGTCCTATAAAATTTAGTTTTAAGTAAGGATAACCACATATAGGCCTTAGACCTATTATAGTGGTAGATAGGGTCCCTATAGGAATATTAATGTTTATAGATAAGCACCTTTAATCTCTTTAGGACTAGTCTATAACTTAGGATAAATCTTATAAGTTATAGCTTAATATAGTTATAGCTAGAGCTAGGAAGTTTCTAGATACTACTAACACTAGAGAGTAAATTGTGGTTTATTAGATTAGCGTAAAGGGGCGCTTTAATTTTAAGGGTAAACATAGGTTTCTAAATAGGAACTATTAACTATAACACTAATTTAATGTGTTTATAACTTACCCTTACTAGGTTACCTAGGCTAAAATATAACTTTTAAGGCACTTTAAAGAGACTTTTATTAGGATAGTATGTTATAGGATATAGCTTATTTTATATAGAATTATTACTGCTATAAGGGATAGAAAAGCTAGTAGCTATAATAGGGCTTACTAAAGCTAATCTTACCCCTAATAGATATTAGTCATAGATATCTATTAACTTTATAACTAACCTCCTAGCTTAAGATTAGGATAATCCACGGTTCTTAATAGTTATTATAAATAGACTATTTAAGTATATGTAACTAGAGGCAATAACATTAATAGAGGCTAAGGCGTGTGCGGAATAATTTAAGCATTACTAGTGGTAGTTTTATAGGTTTCCTATATAAATTATTATAGACTATAGGTTAGACTAGCTTAGTACTTTCTAAACTAAGCTTTATAAGAAAGTTAGTATATAATAATTACTTTCTATATTACACTACCCTTAGATAGATAGTAGTATAGAGAGGGCTAACTAGGAAGTGTAAGTAGTGCTATAGGTAATACTATCCTTCTCTTAGTTTAAGTAGCTAGATTACTTACTAGCCTATTAGCTAGCATTAAATAATAGGGATTCTTTAGTAATAGGAGTTAGCGCAAATATAGCCCTATATAGCTTTAATATGCCTATAATTTAGGAGTTATTACCTATAAGGCTATTCACTACCTTAGTAAAGGGAAGGGCCTAGGCCTTCTTATAATACCTAAAGAATAGTATAAATCTAATATAAGCTATAATAGCTTTTATCTAGTAATAATAATAGGAGGATATAAATAGTAGCTATAAACTAGTAAAACATTTCTAAGTTAGGGACTATATATAGTTAAGCCTTTAAAATATTAAGATAAATTACCCTTATAAGAAGCTAGATTAAGTTATAGCTAAGTATAAGGTAGTTAAGGTCCCTATACCTTTAACTATTAAACTTAATATTCTAAGGGGACTACACCCTATCTTTTATATAGATTTAGTATAGTAAGTAGCAAATAATCTATTACTAAGTTAAAACCTAGCTAATAAGCAGCCCTTACTAGAACTAGTAATAATAGACACTAATAAAGATCTCTTAGAGTAGTAAGTAAAGAATATTCTTATAGCTAAAAACACGCTAGGTTAAGGATTAAATTAAAATATCTTAGTTAAATAAAAAGGATATATATAGCTAACTTAGGAGCTATTAGAAAGCATATAGGATATAGAGGCACTAGACTAATTTAAGTTATAATAGGGCGATATATAGATAAATAATAGTCTTAAAAGGGTATAATTTAATTTACCTATAAAACATTAAGGCGCTTATTTTCCTTCTAGTATATATACACTATAGTGCTATTTTTCCACTAAAAATATAAGAAAAATAAAGGAAAGATAAAAATATTTAGAAAAGGGGGACTACTACGCTTCTCCTTACGCTAGTAATGCTCCTTAGTAAGGGTATAAGCTAGCTTTATAATAGTTTTAGTTAGGGCATAGGTGTTAGCTAATATTTACTATATATTAGCATTACTTACTTCCTAGGTAAAGAGGGATTAGGTTAGGCTATTATTTATAGTCCTTATACTATAGAAGAATTTAGTGGCTATATTATTTTATTTATAGTAAGTAAGTATAGTTTATATAAGGATAAGTTACTATGCCTTAGAGGCACCTTAGATATAGGTAACACCTATAGGGAAAGAAGCTAGGGGCTATACCTTAGTAAGATTAATTTAAGTAGTAGTAAGTATACTATTAAAACATTTATAATAGTAAATAAAGGTTTTAGTAAGGATAGTATAGTATCCTTTAATAGAGCTAGACTGCTTTATAGCTAGGGATTTAATAGCCTAGCTAATAGCTAAAAGGTTTTCTAAATGCTTAAAAGCATAATATAGCTTAGGATTAGCGCTATATAAGTGCGTTTCCTAAACGCATAAACATTATATAACCTAGCATAGGCTATAAGCCTAATTTACGCCTAGAGCGTAAGTGTATTCTCCTTTTATTTAGAGATTATTTATATATAGGCTATAGGGGAACTTATACTCTTTGCTATTAGAGAGGGCTTTATTATTAGAGTTACCCTCTAAGATATACTTACTAAGATAGGTGCCCTTACCTAAGCTAGGAGAAGGAGAAGGAGGGGTAAAGGTAAGGTAAAGGTAATAGTAAATAAGGTAATAATAATATTAGTTATAGTAAAGGTAAAAGGAAGTAAAAAGGGAGTTTAGGCTTAATAAGAGAAAGTAAAAGAATATATAAAGAGATATTATAATAATAATAAGGATAAAAAGTTAGGAATTATAGGGGGATAGGAATATTTATATTTCTAGAGGTATAGGTCTAGCCCTAGTTAAAGTGTGTCTTATTTATATTTATAAAAGCTAGCTAGGGATAAATAAGGGTAATATATTATATAGTTTTCTAATAGGTAGTAGGTAATAAGGGAGTTATTTAAGGTAAAGTTAGGATTTAGCATATAAATATTAAGATATAAAATTAAAGTAAGGGTAAGAAACTAAATAAGGCATAAAAATAGCGGGGGTAGGTATAAAAAGGGATAGGCTAGTATTATTAGAGGTAAAGTTAGGTTAAAGTAAATCCGCTTATGTAAAGGGAAAGGTTAAGGTAAGGTAAACCTATGCTAAAAATTTTTATAGCCTATATAGAGGATTTATAACCCTAGGGGCTACCTTACTTACTAAGAAATGCCCTTACTTACACTAAAAGGGGGCTTATATATAGGAGAACTATATTTATTATTTACTTATATTTATATAGTAAAGGGGGAAGGAGGGGAGTAAGAGGTAAGTAAGGGGGTATATTATAGACTTAAGCTATAAGCTTAGGTTAATTATAGCTCTAGGAAGTACATAGACTATATATAGCTAGGTTAGGGCTATACGCAGACCATGCATAGGCCACACATAAGTTACTATAAATCCGGGCTCTGTGTAACTACTAGTATAGTTCCTTTCTTCTTCTGTAAGAATAATATTCTCACTTTAAACGCTTATATGCAGTAGCCATAAGGCCAGTTCATTACAATTACTAACTTATTACTAGCTTAGAAGTCTTATAAAGGCTAAGCACCTAGTATTATTTATATACTATAAGGGGAGAGTAAACTTAGGTTAGGCCTAGTATATTCCTAGACTTATATTATTCCTAGGTTTATTAATATTATACTTTATTTTTTAAACTATAGCTTTAATTTATCCCCCTCTTTCTAGTAAGTATAAGAGAGTGTCTTTCCCTTTATAGGGTTTTAACCTTTTTCTTTTTCTTTATTAAACTTCCTATAAGTTCTTTCCCTTTTAAAGCTATTTAAAGCTATTCTAGGCTAGGTTTAGCTTAATTACTAATATTTATAGTAAAATAAAAATAATACTAGTATAATAGCACTAGATTTTATAAGTACTTTAATTTTAGTATATTTTTAGCTTTAATTTATTTAGAAAACTATAAATTTAAAGTAATATCTAAGGAAATCCCTAATAGTAAAATAATTAGAGTAATATCTTATAAAAGGTATAAAGGTAAGTCTTCCTTATCTTTATTTTATACTAATTCTAGAGCTAACCTAGGGTAGTTAGGCAAGGCATAAGGGACTTAGTATATATTATATAAGTCTTAGTTAGTTAATTATCTAGGCTACTAGTGCTATAATATTATTAGTATATACTATTCTAGTTTAATTTAAGCCTAGGGGTAAGTCTAATAAGTTTAAATAGGAGTATTAACTAATGCTTACTTTAATTATTAGGTTTAAAACTATAGCTATAAAAAGGTAATAAGTGCCTTTATTCTAACTTTATTCTAGTGCTAATTTAGCTATAGGTAACTTTAACTAGTTATTAGACTAAGCACTAGTAGCTAGTTAAGATCTAGGTAGTAATAGTTAGTAAGGGTAATATAAGTACTACTAGAATAAGTTAGTGCTAAGTTTAGTCTAGGTCTAATAGCTATTTATTCTAGGTCCTAGATAACTATTATAACTAAGTTAAAAAGCTTTATACTAGAAATTAAAGTAAGAAAAATAGAGTGTAATAATAGTAAGCCTAAATTAGGCTAGTTTTAGTCTTACTAAGGACTAGTATAATAAGGTAGTTTTCTAGCTATAGTGCCTAGATACTTATATAGTAAAATAAAACTAGCTTTTAGTTACTACACTCCTTACTAAAAACTATACTAAAATAATAGAAAAGGTAATCTTTATCCTAGAGAAAGAGTAAGGTAATAGCTAGGTTTTAGATTAAAGAAAGGGTAAAAATAGGCTAGTTAGTTTATAATACTAGGAGTTAGTTATTTTCAATCTAAAGTTTATTCTAGAGAAGTTATCTTAGCTATATATATATATAATTACCTTAGGACTAGTTTACTTATATACTTACTTAGTTTAGTTTATTCCCTTTTATTTATATTATACTTATCTCTTTATATATATTAGTTATAGCCTAGAGCTAAGTCTTAGCTATGCTAGCTAAATACTAAGTCTTATGCTAGTATATAATATTATAGTTACCTTATACTAATAAACTATCTAGCTATTTATCTAGCCTTTAGGGGATTATCTAGGGCTAGCCTTACTTCCTATATATTATTAGGCTAGCTTTATAATAGTTATATATAGTTATAGTTACTATAGTTAATTATTATATAATACTAGTTTTCTTCTATTTAGCTATAGCTATATAGAGGTAAAGTTACCTTAGGAATATATCTTTAAAATAAGAACTTATTAAGGCTTATCTTTCCTATATATAGCTAGACTACTATTAAGAAAATATATTTATTTAGTCTTATATAAAACTTTTATATTTTCTTTAGGTTATAAGTAAGTAGTTAATTCTCTATAGGTTCTTTAGTATATTAGCCTTAGTTTAGTTACTTTTTATTATACTAGTTCTCCTATTATTACTTTTATTCTTTATATAGGTTTATATTTAGCTTACTATTAATAGAATTATATTTTCTTTAAGGCCTCTTATAGTAAAGTATAGTTATTACTAAAGTAACTATAGTTTAGATTTTCTTTACTATTTTACTTTTAATTATTTTAGCCTTAAATTTCTATTTTATTTTATTTAAGTAAAGGTTAAGGGGAGGGATAGAGGTCTTAGCTTCTAATTAAACTATAGGTATAGCCTTAAACACACTAGTAATAATCTATAAGTATACTAATTAGTTTATTTTAAAGCTCCTAATAATTTCTCTTAGCTTTTCTTCTTTCTTAGTTAGTAAGTAATATATACTTACTTTATAGGTAAGAATAAGCTAGACTACTTATATATATATAAGTTAGGTATCTTTAAAGCTATAGCCCTAAGTAAATACTAATAACTTAGTAAGAGTAAGCTACTACTAGGCTAGCTTACCCTTAAGGATATTTTTATATATACTTTAGGTAAGTTTTCTATTAACCTAGACCCCTAGGAATCTATAAGATTTTATAAGTATTACCTCCTTTATTTTAAGCTAGACCTTAGTCTAAGGGAGCTAGTAAAACTTACTAAAGTATATAAGCTTTATCTTTAATAAGTTAAATTTTACTTTTACTTTCTTTACTTATTCTTTATAAACCTTTATATTACCTTAAGCCTTTTCTAGGTCTAAGCTATATTCTTTCTAAATATTACTATATTTATATTATTAGTAAATCCTATAGTTACTATACTTAGAATAGTCTAGAGTTACTTATATAGCTTTACTAAGTAAAGAAAAAAATAAGTAAGAAAAGTAAACCTTATAAAGTACTAGCCTTAATCTTAAATAGCCTAGATAGTTTTTTATTAAAGCTAAGCTAACTTATTTTATTTATAAGAAAGCTATATATTATAGCTATTAGCTAGTATAAAATACTTATCTTAATAAGTAAGGTAATAAGGTAAGGGTAATTAACTTTATTAAACACTACTAAGATATTTATTTATATAAGTAAGGTAAGTTTACCTCTTTCTTAGGCCTCTTTTATATATTTTACTAGGGCTTTTATTATAGTCTTTATTAACCTATTTATTTTATTTCCTATTTATAGTTTAAGGAGAAGGCCTTTTACCTTAGTAAAGGCTATAAGTTACTTTACTATTATTACTTTTATAACCTTTCTTACTATATTAAGTAGTAATATAAGTCTTTAAGTATTAGCTTTTCTTATTTCCTTAGTTATTTTACTAGGCTTTCTTATTATTACTACCCTAGTAAATTAGAATTAAGCTAGGAAGTATCTTACTTTAAGAACTATATTTAGTAGCCTAGTTATAGTATCTCTAGCTAGCTTCCTATAGGCCTTAATAAGGCTTATAAGGAGTTTATTATCCCTTAAGGCCTTTTAGTTAGCTATATTTAATAGGATAGTTTTAATATTTTCTAGTATAAATTATTTATAGTCTAGAAATAGTATATTATTTAATTCTAAGAAGGAGAGGTTTAGGATATAGGAGAGGTTTACTATAGGTTTAGGGAAGAATCTTTATGCTAGTATATTAGCTTTATTTATATATATAGTAGCTAAGTTAGTGTTATTTTTAATTCTCTTAAGCTTTAGAAGTCTAGGAAGTTCTAGGGAGGCTTAGCTTTAAAGGTAAGCTTACCTCTCTAGCTTTTATACTTCTTTATTCTTAAACTAGGTATTAGTATTCCTTAGGGCTTCTCTTTATATATTTTACTTCTCTTTCTTAATAATATATTTCTAATCCTTCTTTATCTTATTATAAGCCTCCTAGTTAGTATTAGTTCTCTAGTATTTTCACTACCTCTTAGCTTACTTAGCTTTAGTAACTAATTCCTTAGCTTTTTTAACTACTACCTCTCTAGGCTAGGAGGCCCTAGGGCTTTTATAGGGTTACTTTCTTTACTATTTATTATAGGTTTATAATAAGCTATATAGTATATTTATTAATCCTTTCTTTATTATAAGGTTTTAGGGTATTTTTCTCTTAGAGTTAGACTATTACCTTTACTTTTATATATTTCTTATTTATTATAGCCTAGGTATATCTAAGGATAGGGGGCTTATTCTTAATGCTTAGTAAAGATATTAATTAGCTTTAGGGTATAGTTAGATTTTATAAGCCTTACTACACTATTATAATAGACTTAGATATCTAGTGTTACTTACACTAAATCTATAGTGCTATCTCTATCCCTTACCCTTTGCCTTATAGGTTTTCCTTAAGGTATAACTAATCTAAGCCTTTACTAGTTTATAAATTCTAGTAGTTCTTTTACTCTATTACTTATTTTATTATATTAATCCTATAGGGGGTATTTTTAGTTAAAATTACTTATAAATACACACTAGCCTTAAGGCTTTTTTATATTAATAGTGTAAATTAGGTATTTTATTTATTACTATAGTTCTTTAAGTATAGGAAGTAAATATTTATTCCCTATATTTCTATTAGGGACTAATTAGTTCCCTCCTAGGCTATTTATAATCCTATATTATATTTCTTATTTATATAAATAGTATTATACTTATTATAGTATACTAGTTAGAATTAGATAAGGCCTAAGGCTAGTAGCTATAGTTATTTTATATATTCTTACTCTTAAATTATAATTATATTTATATTAGTTTAGTAATATAGTATAATATATATAAGGCTATTTTTCTTATTTATATTTTAGAAAAGGACTTATAGTATTACTATATTAATTAAGGGGGAGGGTTTTTTTATTTTATACTAGTTTTAAGCTAGTTTTAACTAGCTTTATATATTTTCTTATACTTCTAGCCCTAGGCTATTTAGCGCTTTATTCTATAAGCATTAAGTAACCTCTTTTTCTTCTTACTATATTAGTTAGTTCTATAGCTATAATAAATCTCTCTTAGGTTAAGGTTAGGCCTCTAGTTAAGGATTAAGTAGTAAAGTAAGATAGTTATTTAAGGTAGCTTACTTTTACTATATTTTATTTTTCTTTAGGATAAGGTAATCCCTAGACTAGGCTAGGTATAGTTTAAAGTAAAAATATACTTTTCCTATAGTTAGCTATTTATTATAAGGTAAGATAACTTACTTTCCTTATACTAGCTAGTACTATACTTACTATACCTTAGGGCTATCTTATAAAACTTTATAATATAACCTATTTAGAAGTAATTATAGTATTATCTTAGTTAAAGGGTTTTATTATATAGTTTAGTTTAGAAAAGCTTTACTTTAAAGACTATTTTATTACTATAGATTTTATTAGCTTCTTTAACTTTAGCTAGACTAAGGATTAAGGTAGTTCTTAGGGCTCCCTTTACCTTAAGGGTACCTTATAGTTACCTTAATTATATTTACTTTATTTACTTTACTAATCTTAGCTACTAGGTTTTTAATAAATATATACTTTATAAGGAATCCTTTAATAATAATACTAAGTATATAGTAATAAAGGACTACCTTTAGTCTAAATATATAGGATATTTATTTTTAGTTTTCTTTATATTAGGTAGTGTTTCCTTTAAATATAATAATTATATTACTACTAAGGAGTTTTCTAGTTACTATTACTATTATATAACTAGTAGCTTTATTAACTACTATTACTATATCTTTAGCGCTTTTAAACTAAAGTAATTCTTAAATAGTATTACCTTTAATAAGGACTTCTCTATACTATTTACTAGGATTTAAAAAAGAGGGTATAGTGTTTAGTTATTTCTATATAAGCCTAGCTATAATACTTACTTAGGTTAGGGTATTATTACTCTTAGTTTTCTCCTTTATTACTTTCTTAAGAGTATCTTTAAGGGCTTTCTTTATTATATAAATATTTCTATTATTACTTATTACTTTTACTTTAGCTTAAGTAGAGTTTACTACTTAGTAAGCTATAGCCTTAGTAATATACTATACTTAAGTAACTTTATTACTAGGATAAGGCTAGTAATTTCTTTATAGTATTTTATATCTTCTAGATATTTAAATTAGATTTAATTTATTATTAGGTTATTATTATTTCTCTAGATATTAAACTATCCTATACTAGTGTTAAGGTAGTAGTAGCTTTATACTAGCCCTCTTTCTCCTATATTAATTACTATTAATACCTCCTTCTCTTACTTACCTTTAGCTTTATTATAATATAGTATTATAAAAAGGGGTAAATAAGGGTAAGGATTTTAAATATTAACTTAGTTTATATTTTAGAGGTAATTCTAGACCTTTAGAGCGGTGCGGAAAATATGCAAAGGTATTAAAAGCTTTATTTTTAAATATAATACTAGAGCTTACTTTTTAATAATATATTATAATTACTATAATTAGTATTACTAATTTACTATAATATTAAAAATATTAAAAGAGAAAAGAATTTTATTTTATTAATATTTTAAAAACCTTAAAATATTAAATAACTAAAAAGTCTAGCTTTTTATATAGTAATTTACTTATACTTACTAATATTTATATTTTATTTATTTATTGATTTTTAAAAAAATTTTGCGTCATTAGTTATAGCCAATGTATCTAATTTAATATAACACATAATTATTACTAGTAATACCTAGCTAGTAAAATAATTAATATCTAAATACTTATAGCTATAGTAATAAATAAAACCTATAATTAGTATAAGCTCTAAGGTTATAAATACAGGGGGCTATATGTTAGAGCAAAGTTTGCAATAAACTTTGTAAATATAGTTATAATTCGTGACCGCAGTTAAACTTAAATTCGTTTAAGTTTTACTCATAGCATAAATTAACGTAATTCCCCTTCCTTTGCAACTATGCTTGTTCTATCTCTCTCCAAACATAACTTATTCTCACTTATCTTTAATTTAATTCAAATCACTAGGTAGGTTATAGGTTACCACTTAACTAATTAACTAATTAAACCCTAACTAATTAGATTATAGTATAGCTAAAGGTAATAAAAAGAATATTACCTTATCTAAAATATTAAATAATATAGTAAAAAGAAAAAAAGTAAAGGGAAGGGAAGTAAAAATAAATCTAACCTAAAGATAATTAATAGTATTTATAATATAAGGGAAAAATACTAAAAAGTAAAGGTAATATAAATAATAAGATTTATAAGGTAAATAAGAAGAAAATAAAAGAATAGGGTATTAGGCTGTAAAATACTAAGCAGTTTTACCTTGTGCTCGGGAGGGATAAAGTTTATTATAAACTTTACTTTAGCCTTATAGCCCCTTATATTTATAACCTTTAAGCTTATACTTATTATAGGTTTTATTTATTACTATAGCTATAAGTATTTAGATATTAATTATTTTACTAGCTAGGTATTACTAGTAATAATTATGTGTTATAATAAATTAGATGCATTAGCCATAACTAATAACGCAAAAAAAAAAAAAATTAAAAATCAATAAATATAGTTTATAAAACCCTTTAAGCTATTAATATTTAAGAATTATATTTTTATTCTATAAGAAATAAAAAGAAATTTTATTACTAACTTATAATAACCTTATTACTAGGTATTAAGAAGTAAGTAAAACTCTTTATTAAATTATAAACTAGTATTACTAGCTAATGATAAAGAAAGATATAAAAGTATATATTATTACTTATTTAAGTTATTAGACTTTAAAACTAAGGTATTATAAGCTATATAGTAAGCTAGCTATATTACTAGTGCTTAATTACTCTTTTTAAGAATTATGTTAGTGCTACCAAGGGGATGTTATAACGTAATGCACTAGTGCACAAAGGGTCTCTTTAAAGGTATATAATTAGTTAACTAAAGGAAGCTATCTAGAGAGTTATATTACTATAAGAAAAGGGGATTACAAGTTACGTGTGTGCCTTGCGTATAGAAGTAGCTAATTATAGTGTGATGTTACTATATATGCTTTATTTTCCTTAATAGTTAACCTATTATTAACCTAGTTATTATAATACTAGTAACTTTTCTCTTTTTAAAAGGAAAGTAAGGAAAAAGTAAATATAAATATTAAGAAAGGAAAGAAGTAAGTCTAAGATATATATAACTTACTTATAAGCTTAGTAAAGGAAAAGTAAGCCTAGATATTAAATTTAGGCTCTTATTAGTTATTAATAAAGGGAAAAGAAAGGGAGGTTAATCCGCGAATTAGAAAGCGGGCAAGATTAAGAGCTTCTAAGAGCTTAAAAACGTAATAAAAACAAAAGTAAATCTAAGTAAATCTAATTAGTAAATACAAGCCTCTTATTAGCTTAGGTGATTATTAACCTAGACTTTTGTTTAGTTTATTTAGTCTCTAGCCTCTTTACCTAGCCTTTAATATAGATTATAGCTTTATTTATATTAATAAAGGTCTTAAGGCTCTTATTTAGGGATGCCTTTATTATTACATTAGTAAGGTTATTATTACTGTTAAGGTAGTGTTCTTTTATTACCTTTAGCTATACTATAATCTAATTAGTTAAGGTTTAATTAGTTAAGTAGTAACCTATAACTTACCTAGTAATTGTAATAAATTAAATTAGAGATAAGTGAGGATAAGTTATGTTTAGTTTGCCTTGGAGCTTTAAAGCATAAGTAAGAGTAATAAAATAAGTATAGTTATAAAGGAAGGGGGAATCGCGTTAATTTATACTATAAGTAAAACTTAAACGAATTTAAGTTTAACTATAGTTACAAATTATAACTCTTACGCTAATATAGCTATAAAGTTTATTATAAACTTTACTTTAACCTTATAGCCCCTATATTTATAACCTTAGAGCTTATACTAATTATAGGTTTTATTTATTACTATAGCTATAAGTATTTAGATATTAATTATTTTACTAGCTAGGTATTGCTAGTAATAATTATGTGTTATAATAAATTAGATGCATTAGCTATAACTAATGACACAAAAAGAAATTTTAAAAATCAATATTTATAGATATTTTTATAATATATTATTATATCTTAAGTTATTTTAACCTTTCTCTTATTAATTACCTTACTTTTATTATAAAGACTAACTATATTCCCTTAAAGAAATGTTTATATATATATTATTTATATACTAAGTATATAAACTTTAAGAAAAGCCCCTTATCTAAGCTTAAATTACCCTAGATTAACTATTAATTCCTTAACTATTATTTACTATTATTATAGTAAAATATTTTAAATACTATATTTAGTGCTATAAGTATAGTAATACTTATAACACTATAAGTATACTACTATTCCTATATCTTTTAGCCTCTTATTACTAATATCTTTATATAAGCTATAGCTATAATAAAAGGGATTTCCTTAATTTTCTAGCTCTTTTAGACTAGGTATAAACCCTTATAAATACCCTTAGTAATAATAACCCTAAAAACCCTAAGGACTATACCTTTTAGTAAACTTTTACTATAGTTTTACTAAGGCTTACCTTAATTTAATAATAGGTTTTAATTATACTAATATAGTATACTATATTATATTTAGTCTTACTAAGGTTATAAAGGTTTACTAGGTTTATCTTTTTCTCCTAAGTTTACTAGTTTTTTACTTATATTTTAGGGTAAGATATATTAATTTTATATAATTAGTATATTATTTCTTACTAGTAACTTTTAGTTATAATATTTCTAAGTCTTATTCTAGGGGTAGTAAGTGCTTTATTCTCTTTTATTACTTATTTACTAACCTTTTTATAGTAAAACTATTATAAACTCCTTATTACTTAAAAAGTAAAAATAACTTTATATTTAAGGTCTTATAACTAAGGTTTTATACCCTAGGGTATAGTAAAGCATTGCTTTTACTTAGTAATATAGGAGATAATTATAAGGGATAAGAATAACACTAAGTACCTTATTTATAAAGGTTAGGTTTTTAGGTATATAAGGGCTATAATAAAGGGTTCCCTTAAATTTTCTTATACTTTAGGTATATTTTCTTTTATTTTTAGTAAGTAATTTAAGTTATTTACTTTAAAGTATAGTAATAGCTAATAAAGCTAGGCCTTTTTATAAGAACTTTATATCTCTTTACCTATAACTTACTTATATCTTACTACTTTTTTATTTAATTTACTTTAGTAAAATACCTAAATTATATATTAAGTGCCTTCTATATTTTTTACTAGGACTTACTAGTTATATTTACTAGGCTAACTCTTTTATTTTACTAGGTATTTATTACCTTTATAGGTTTTCTTATAGTTCTTAACCTCTTTAATTTTATACTTCTTATTTTTATTCTTAAGGTCTAGTATTAATATTTCCTTTTCCTTAGTATTATTATAGTAATTCTATAGCTTTAGTAAGCTAATATAAAATATATTATATAACTAACTATATTTTTTAGGTAATATAAGTTAGTATACTTATTTCCCTATAGTATTAAGTATTTAAAATAGCCTAATAAACCTAGGGGTTAGCTTTTATTTTACCTCTTTAAGCCTAATATTCTTTACTAATAGTAATACTAAGTTACTTTTTTAGGGTTAATAGCTAGTAGTATTTATTATAGTACTTTACTTAGGTTTTAGTAGCTTTTACTTAGTTTTACTTTAATTACTCCTTAACTTTATATAGCTTTATAATATATATATATACTTCTAGTATTTTTTTTCTAAGTCTTACCTTTAAGAGCTAAATAAAACTTAAGTAAATAGCTTATAAAGGAGTAGTTTAGTAAGTAACTTATAGTCTTATTTACTATATTATTATAGGTAAATTAAGCTATTAGAAGTAGCTTAGGCTATATTTACTAGTTCTTTATAATAAAGTATTAAAGATAATATTTAAGTACTTAGTTTATTCTCTTTATTTAGCTATTAGTTTAAGGGTAAAATACTATAAAAGCCTTTATTTTATATATAATAGGTAGTAAAGGTCTAACTAAAATTAGCTTATAAAAACTAATCCCTTATTAGATATAATACCCTCTAAGGCCTTAAATTATAGCTTAATTTCTTTATAGAAAAGCTTTACTAGTTTAGCTATATTAATTATAGTAATTACTAGTAAGAAAATAAAGTACTTAGTAAATTAGTTTATAATTACTAGGATTATATTAGTTTCTTACTTACTTACTTATATAATAGGTAATTTTATAATAAAATCTATTAAAATCTTTACTTATAATTACCCTAGTATTAGTAAGGATTTAAGGCTTTTATATAAGTAATACTTTCTAGCTACTACTTATTAGTAAACCTTATAGCTTATAATATAATCTAATATAAACTTACTTATAGCTAGTTACTAGAAGTAATACTTTAATAGCTTAAGAGTATACTTAGTCCTAAAGTAACTTACTAGTAAATTATTATAGTATAGCTATAAAAGCTCTTATTATAAGATAAGCTGCTAGGAAATAATTACCTAGTCTTAGTATATTAAAAGGCCTCTTATACTATATAACTATAAACTAGCTTTTTCTTTCCTTTTCTTTAGGAGTTTATATTACCTTTTTATCTTTATAAATCTAAGTCTTTATCTTATACTTTCTATAGTAATTATACTAATAGTTTATTTAGTCTAGATTAGTAAGGATTTAGTAATATAATAGTCCCTTATATCTCTTATATTATACTAATATCTTAGATATATATTACTTTCTCCTAGAAATCCCCTTTATTTAGCTAATCTTTACTAAATTTATAGTAACTAACTAGCCTCTTAGCTAGGCTACTCTAGTCTCTTTATCTTTTACTATAAGGGCTAGGGTATTTTCCTTCCTTAAAGATATTTTACTAAGCCTCTTTATAAAGACTAAGGTATTTTCCTTTCTTAAAGGTATCTTACTATATTTTCTTTAATATATTAGTATCTCTTTTATTACTAGTTCTTTAGTAATTACTATTTTCTTTTAAAGTTTTAGTAAAAGTGCCTTATTTATTAGAGGTTTACCTTTATAATTAAACTTTCTTAATAAAGTATTTATAAGGTTATTTTTCCTTAGTTTATACTTAATTATAAAGTAAAAGAGATAAAAAATATATACTATTTAGCTTACCTTTTATTTAACTTTTATTACCTTATAAAGGTTTATAAGTTATAATAGTTTAATAAGACCTTAACTAAGGTTACTATACCTTTAATATAGTATTACTAGTATTTAAATAACTTTATAATAATAAGTAACTTTTAATTAGCTATACTATAATTATACTTAGTGTTTATAAACTTCCTTAACTAAAAGGCTACTAAATACTAGTAGCCTTTATTATCCTATTAAGATAGGATTTTTACTATTATAAAGATTAAAGTATTTATCTTAATACACACTAGTTAACTTAAGTTATAATAATAAAGGAAAGGTACTTACTAAAAGGTATCTTTTAGTTAGCTAAAAGCTAGTTATTTCTTTACTTTAAATATAAACTTCCTAGTTTAAATACTATTTTAACTACCTTTATTAATATATATAAGTGTCACGGCTTGTAGCCTAGGGTTGAATGAACGAAGTGATGGCTAAGATTCTCGCAGTCACTGCTCAATAGATGCTAGCTAGGGGCAGGTACGTAAAGGTTTTAATCTCTAGCCTAGCACTAATAATATGCATAGTCCTTAAGAAATACCCTGCTCTATAAGCACGTAGCTATCTTATAGCTAGCTAGCCTCTTTATTATCTACGTAGCCTAAAGGTCCTCTAAAGATTCGCTCTAATAAATATCCTATCTCTAACCTCTACGCTCCTAATATAATACCCCCTATATATAATTAACCTTAATTATAAAAAGAGCTGCTTACTTAGGGCGTAGTTATTATAATAAAGCTTTATAAAGAAAAATAAGATAAGGAATAAAAATAAGATAAGGCACCTTATATCTAGATATATAAGTAAAAATAATAATAATAATACTACTAATTATAAATAACCCCCTTATTATAGGTAGTGATATTTAAATAGCAGCCTATACGTAGCTTTAATGTAGCGAAATAAATATTATTGCCTATTATATAGCTAGACTAAAAAAATAGATAACCTATATTAATTTTTATAATTAGTTTAAATAAATAAGGTACCTAATGCTATGGTTTTAAATAGTCTAACTAGAGGGCTTATATTATAATTACTATAAGTTCGTAGCTATTAGGCATACGTATAAGTAGCAGAGCTAATAGTTATTATTATAATTTATAAATCACTTACCTATAGCGCGTTAGATCACTTAAGGGGTCTAGGGTTAATATAAAAAAGACTAATTTTTCCCTTCTATACACTGCCTTTCTCCTATAATATCTCTTAACTTTATAAGTTACCCTCTAGCTAAATAGTAACTCTCTTACTACTATTATACTATAGTTACTAACCTTCTTTAGTCTTTAAGCATTATTATTATCTATCCTTATTTATCCTAGTTTTTTTACCTTTATCTAGCTTATAAGTTTATTTGCTTACTATTATAACTTTTCTATCTAGTTTATTATAGCTAACTTATAGCTAGTTTACTATATCTAATACTTATATTAAAACTCCCTTACCTTTACTTACTCTAAAAGGTAAGACTATTAAAAATCTCCTTTAAAATCTCCTAAGAAGTTATCTTAAAAGCAAACTACCTCTAAAATATTAATATAAGTTTATTATATCCTTACTGCTTCTTTACTACTAACTTACTGCTAGTAAAACCTTAAGCAAGAAAATTCTATATATATGCTATTCTTAGTAGGTTATAATGTAAAATATCCTCCTAAAAATAGTACTTATAAGATCCTAGGATATATTATTAATAAGAAAACCTTCCTTACTAAATATAATAAATCTTTAAGTATAACTTCTCTGCTTACTTACTACTTCTTTATTACTAATATCTAATAGGCTACTTAATAAAATATATATATTACTTCTAAAACAATAAAAACTATATTATAATATATCTCTCTTATCTAGGATTTACTTACTTATTACTAACACACTACTAGTGCCTAACTTAAATTACATAGCTTTATAATAGGCTATTTAAACTTATTAAAGCTACTCCTAAAGGTAGCTATTACTATTAGGATAAAGTAAGTATAATTTTACTACTTAGACCCTAGATTACTACTAACTTACTACTAGGCTATTATAAAAGCAAAGAAAAAGCTATAGAATACTATCTTAGTTTATAAGAATTCTAATAAGCGTAAATATATCTGCCACGCCTAAATAACTACTAATACTACTTATAAAGCAAAATATAATAAGCATACTATAATAACGCTACTAAGTAATACTATAAACCTTAAAACATAGATTAATATTATAAACTCTCTGCGCTTTATAGCCTAGAATATCCTAATAGTAAGCTTTTATAATATATATAGCTAATGCTTAGCTAACTTACTAGTAGTTTATACCTTATACTACTAATTTACTTACTTATATTAGTCCTATTAAGCTCCCTAGTAAACTTTAGGTCTATATATATAGAGAGAGGGATTCTAATAATAAAGATATTCTAAGGGCCTTTACCTCTATAGTTACTATAGCTACTACTACCACTAAGGAACTAGTAGTCCTAGTAACTAACTCTATTATAAAGGGTAAGTACTTAGTAGCTATATAATAGATTATTTAAATTATTTAAGTAAATTAACTTTTATTTTCTAATATCTTACTATATTACCTATAAATTATAACTATCTTATATTAACTTTACTAGTTAACTATTACTTATAGTTATTAATGATTTCTCTAGTAATAAAATCCCTTTTAATACCTAAGAATTCTCTAAAGTATTATAGCCCTTCTATTTAACTAGATATTTATAATACCTTCTATTATAGTAGTGTGAAATAATTCTCTTAACTTTAAACTCTTATTTATTATCTTTAATATTATCTTATAGTAAGGACATATCTTCTATATTAGTTAGGTCCCCTTTAAAAGGCTTAAGACTAGTAATATTAAATATATTATATAATTAAGTCCTAGGTAGTAATTTTAATTAATACACTAATCTATAACTCCTAATTACCTTTTTAATCTTATAGGGACCTAGGTACTTTATAGCTAGCTTTCTACTAGGTTATCTTAGGTTAATATTCTTTATTAATAGCAAAACATAGTTACTAACTTTAAACCTTATTAGAGTTCTTTTCTAGTTATAATATTTTCTATACTAAGTCTATAAGTCGCTTAAAAGCTATTTAATTATAGTATGTTTCTCTCTTAGTACTAAGACTTTACTTTTAGCTTAATTATTTACTAAAGGGATATCTATAACTACTTGCTGCAGACCTCTAGGATTATAACCTTATAATGCCTCTACTAGTGTGTAGCTATATGTTATGTAATTACTTATATTATATATAAACTACGCTATTAATAGGTTATTTACCTAATTAGTCTATTTAGCATAAGTAAAAGCCCTTAAATAGTGTTCTAGGACCTAGTTTAAACGTTCTATCTAGCTATTTATCTAGGGATAAAAAGCGGTGCTAAGTAACTACTTAGTTATAAGAAGGTAACAAAAGTTATCTAGAAACCACTAGTAAATGTAGAACCTTAGTCTATTATAATACCTTCTAGGGCTCTATAGTCTCTAAAAACATATTCTAAGAACATAGTTACTAGCTTATTACTAGTTAATTGCGTTAAAATAGGAATATAAATACTATATTTTATGAAATAGTTAATAATAACTAGAATTACATTATAAGTCTAGTTTAAATCTTTCACTAGTAGAAGTCTAGTAATAAAATCTATTAATAATTCTTAAAAGGGCAATTAGGCACTAGTAGCATAGCTAGCTTACTATATAGTTTATAATGCCTTAGTTTTAAAGTCTAATAACTTATATAAGTGCTAATATATACCTTTATATCTTTCTTTATTATTAGCTAATAATATTAGTTTATAATCTAATAAAGAGTTTTACTTACTCCCTAATGCCTAGTAGTAAGGTTATTATAAGTTAGTAATAAAATTTCTTTTCTTATTCCTAAAGGGATAAAAACATAATTTTTAAATATTAATAGCTTAGAGGGTCTAATAGACTATATCTAGGATATAGCTAAATTACTACTTTTAAGTAACTTTAATTAACCTATAGTAAAGTTATTACCTTGCTACGCTTTATATAATAAGACTTAAATTAGGGTTCTAATTCTAAGCTCTTTTCTAGAAAGTTAGAGATAAACTTAGAAGAGGTTCTCTAAATAGATTAGATCCTAGCTATAATATCTCTATAAGTGATTAGTTTAATAGATGCTTCTAGTCTTATAGGGATATAGATAAGTAATGCTTTCTTAGGGCACCCTTACCGCTTACTAGAAATAACCTATACTAGTCCACTCCTATTAGAAATAGCTAGTCTAATAGGAAAATTAAAATAACTAAGTAATAAATAAAATATACGCTAGGTGCTAGTAGTACTACTATAGCTAGCTTATTACTTATTAATAAAAGTATTAAATAACCCTACTAAAACACCTTTTCTAAGAGTATTTAGATTATTAAGTTCTTTAAAAATACAGTTAAGTTATAATTTTTAAGACCCTAAATATTAGTAATATTATTATAGTGTTATTATAACTAACTATTAGTTACACTAAGCGATGTTTTTATAGAACCTATGGCATTACTATAGTATTCCTATTGCTTAGTATTTACAAATTTAGATAAAAAGGTAAGGAGCTATATAGTTACTACTTTTACTTTCCTTACCTTACTTATAAAATCTAGTCTTCTTAAAAGTAAGTTAGTAGGATTTAATTTCCTATATAATACATAATTTTAAAGTTAAAAGGATAAAGCTTATTAAGTATAGTTACCTACCTACTAGTAAGCTTAGGCTTTATAGCTAGGTACTTATAGTTTAAATAGTCTATAATAACCTTAATTATATAAGCTAAATAGGTAAGGTAATGTCTCTATATACAAAAGCCTCTTAGATAGCTAATAATTCGCTATTAGGTATTAAATAGCGTAATTTAGCATTAGTTATCTTTCTTAATATAAACGCAACTAGGTGCTAGTAACCTAGCACTAACATTGTGAGTATAGCCCTAATTATATGTCTAGATATATCTATCTTTACTCTAAGGTATATAAGTGAATTAAAATACACTAAAATTAGCGCTTCCTAAAATCTTTATTAAAGTTCTCTAAACACTACTAACTTACAAGGCTTTAGGTTAAATATCGCTAGTTACTGCCCTTTAAGGTAATCTATTAATAGAATAATAACTTTACTATACTATTTAATAAAATAGTAGTAAAATCCTATAAAACTAAGGAATAACTAAATATCTAGGACACTACGTAGTACTAGCTAGGTTATAATTACTTTAACTCTTACTAGATCTATTATAATGCCTTTTAGTGATATTTTAAAGCCTAAGAATTTAACCTTTATAACTAAAAATTAACACTTTATAAGGTTAATAAAAAGGCTTGCTTCTCTAAGCTTATGTAAGATTTATTTAATATGCTTTATATGCTTCTTAACTACACTACTATATATTAGCGTATTATCTAGGTAAATAATATAAGTCTTGTTAATAAGTCCTTTAAGGGTATTATTAATATACTCCTAAAAAGTCACTAGTATGTTAACTAGTCTAAATAGCATTATAAGATATTTAAAGTGGCTATAGTAGTAATAGAAGGCTATCTTTTACTTATTACCTAAGCGGATATATAGCTAGTAGTATGTATCTTTAAGATTAAGGACTATAAAAATAACTACGCTTACTAATTAATTAAGGATTTTAGTAATAAGGGGCAAAGGGCCTTATCCTTAATTATAATCTTATTTAAGCCTCTATAATCTATATAAAGCCTTAATTTTCCTCCTTTCTTTAGAATAAACAAAATTAAAGCTCTAGCTAGGCTAACTAATCTTCTAATTCACCCTTTTACTGCGCATTTATAAGGTATTCCCTAAGAACTAGTAGCTCTTTTTAGCTAAATTATATATAGGCCCCTAAGGTAGTGTTTTCCTTCTTCTAATTTAATTACATAAGTGTAACCGCCTAGTTTAGGAAGCTAACCTACTAGCGCTTTAGAAAAATATCTATAAACTCTGCGTATTCTTCTAGAATTATTAGTGTAGGATATTTAGCGCTCTTGCCCTAATTTAACATAGCTTATTTGCTACTTATACCTTCTAAAATCTATATAATTACAATACCTTTACTTTTTTACTATATATAAACGTATTCTAATATCTATATAGTTACTTTACTATTTAGTTATGCTTCTTTTACTACTAAGTTTTTAATAAGTCTTTATCTTTTCTTTCTAATCTTTATTTTCTAGAATACTTAGCCTAATCTTTATTACCCCTAATAGTAAGGTAACTATTACTAGTTTCTTCTCTTTATATATTTATTGCTTACTATAAGTAAAGAAGAGGCATTTTATTATTACTAAATATCTCTAAAAACCCTAATCCTAATATATAATTATAGGTAAATATTCTTTAATCTAATCTATGCCTAAAATCATCCCCTTACCTATATTAGTAATATAGTAGCTAACTTAATAGACTTTTGCAAATCCTATACTATCTTTTACTTTTATTAACCTTTTTAAGATTCCCTAGTATAAAATCACTTTTTAGCTTATACTCTCTAGTATTTAGTTTATTTATATTACACTCTTCTAATCCTTTTTAATAATAATTTAGGATAGATTATTAAAAACTATATACTTATATTAAATAGCGCTTATATAGCTAGCCACTAGTTATCTTATTATAGAGATACCTACATTCTTATTTTATTATCTATAGGGTATTCTATAGTAAGATTACATTCCTAAGTGCATGCTAATTAAACTAGTATTATATTAAGGGATATAGCTTTATTATTACTCTTACTATACCTCTTAGTTATATACCTACTGCTTTTATAGGTAAAATAGTCTAGTGCTTAGTAAGTTAGTATAGTATACCTAGGCCTTCTATATTTATAGCATACTAAGGATGATTTTTCTCTTAATCTTTGCTTTATTACTACGCCTTATCTATAGGTAATATAAAGTAAGAGCGTTACCTCTTTCTTTTAAGGTCTTAACTTTTCTTATTACTTTAGCCTAAGCTTATTATAACCTCTGCTTTCTTACCTTAGCCTTATAACTAGCTCTAGGTTATTAAAATCTCTTAGCTAATTATTTACTTCCTTATAATATTATTTAAGCTATTTAGAAAAATAGCAATTCTTAGTTATATAGGGATTGCTTTAGGTAACTTAGCTTTTACCTTAGTCTAAGCTTATATAAAGGATTAAAATAATTAGTTATACTTTTACCTAAGATTTAGTAGTGTTCTTATTGCTTCTAAGTGTCTTATACCCTTGTCTATTATTCTAGTTTTTAGCTAATTAAGAAAACCTATCTAAGTGAGTAATAAGTAATTTATATGCCTATCTATAGCTGCATAACATATCTATTGTTACTTTACATTATTAGCTAGGCAGCTACTTATATACGCTACCTTAGTTATATTATCTCTAAAGGTATAGCGGTTTAATTTAAATAATATATCTAAGTTTACTAAGAAATTTTATAGGTTCTTATATATATCCCCTTTATATATAGGTTATTTTATCTATATCTTAATAAGGCTATTGTTTTACTATGTAATTACTACTAAGTTACTATAGACTACTAGTAGGATTATAGTTAAAGATTAAGAGGTAATTATAGGTCCTAGAGGAGGTCTAGCTAATCCTAGATTTACCTTAAACTCTCTAATTTACACCTCTATTTATAGAATCTCTTGTGTTCTCTTAAGGTAATATAGCTTAGCTTATATAACCTTATAGCATCTCTATAATACTATATCTTTATTACTTATATTACCTATACCTTTACCTAGATTAGGATTAGGTAGTGTTTATTATACCTTATTATTATCTATAGTTCTAAATTATAGGGTTCTTTGCTTTCCTAATTATCTATAGCTTTATTATTATAGGGTGCTAGTGTATTTCTTATAAATCTTTAGAGTATTAGCTATATAATAATCTAGCTAATAGTTTATATTCTTAAAAGGGTTTTAAAGAGATTAATTTATTATAGCTTATAGCCTAGGGTTAAATAAATAAAGTAATAGCTAAGATTCTTATAGTTACTACTTAATAAATACTAGCTAGGGGCAGGTGTGTAAAGGTTTTAATCTCTAGCCTAGCACTAATAATATACATAGTCCTTAAGAAATACCCTGCTTTACAAGCACATAGCTATCTTGTAGCTAGCTAGCCTCTTTATTATCCACGTGGCCTAAAGGTCCTCCGAAGATCCGCTCTGACGAACGTCCTGTCTCTGACCTCTGCGCTCCTAACAATAAGGGTATTATAATCCTAGAGTATTTATAAATAAACTATTAGTAAAAGTTATAAAATCCTAAGAAAAACTATATATCCTTAAAGCTTATAAGCTCTTTCTAGTCCTAGATTATAGTAACCCTATAGGTATTTATTAAAATCCTATTAACTAATAAAATAAACCCTAAGAATTTTACTAATTCTTAGTAAAATAAATACTTTAAGGGTTTTATATATAGCTTTACTAACCTTATATACTCTAAGACTTCTTTAATATATATAGTATACTTTTCTTATATTTTTAAAAAATAAGGATATTATTTAAATATACTATATAAATAGTATTAACTAGCCTATAAAGCACTTTATAAATATAGCTTTAAAAGGTAACTAAGGTATTAGTTAACCTAAAGGGTATTATAAAGTATTTATAGTGTTTATATTATATATAAAATATAGTTTTTTATTTATTACTCTCTTTAATATAAATTTAATAGTAAGTATCCTTAATATTAATCTTTAAGAAGAAGCAAGCCCCTTAGCACTAGTCTAGGATCTCTAAAATTAGGGGAGAGCATAGTAATTCTTCTATATTACCTTATTAAGTCCCTAGTAATCTATATATAGTTAGAGTATTATAAGGCCCCACTCATAACACAAGGTGCACTAGCGCACCCCGCGGGCAAGCTAGACCTTAGGGCTAGGTCTACGTAACACTAGCAAGCTACTAGCTATAAGTTAGTAACTTATATATATAATATACTTAAACCTAGTAAGCTTTAGTTAATATACTAAAGCCCCTATACCTTTACCTAGCTATTATTATTCTTATAATTCTAAAGCTTTACTTACTAGTTACTTAAGAGTAATATAAGGAGAAAAACTACTTAATTTACTAAAGTAATATTAGATAATAACTAAAACTAATTAAATAAAGGTAGTACTATAGCTAAGAATATACTATATTTTATAGAGATTATACTTAAGATTAAACCCTTTACCCTTAGTACTAAAGCTATAGTAATAATAAAGTAAATTACTTAGCTAAAATAACTTTAAAAACTATAAGAGTAAGAATAAGAACTTATTAACTTACTATAGCTTAACTTAGGAAAAAATAAGTAAAAAGGTAATAAAAAGCTAGTACCTCCTTAAGCTATAGTAACTAAGAGATTAAAGTCTAAAATATTACTAACCTCTAATACCCTATAAACCTATAAAAGTATAAGATATAAATTAATAACCTAAACTATACCTTTAATAAAGTAAAGAAAAAGTACTAATATAATTACTAAAAGATTCTCTTTATAATTAACTATATATACACTAACTATAAGGTAAGATAAGATAAATACCTTAAGGAATAATAGGCTAATAGCTAGGATAACCTTAAAAATAACTAGAATAAATTTTAGACTTAAACCCTTATATTACTTTAAGACTCTATAAACTATAATACTTAAATAGCTATATAGCTAAAGAATATAAAGTAATATAAGGGCTAAAGCCTTATTAAATTTAGTATTTACTTAGATTTACTAGAGAAATACCTAGAAAAAGCTATAGAAAAGTCCTATACTTTTATATTCTTTATAAAATTACTCCCTAAACTATAGAACTATATTAACTTATATACCTTTATTATAGAAAAGACCTAAGAAAAGATTATATAACTTATATAGTAATTTTAGGAGGCTATACTAAAGAGTAAGTAAAAGCCTAAGCACTTAGGAGATAAAGGCCTATATAAGAACCCCTAGCACTATAAATATAACTCTCTATAAGGCTATAAACCTTATAAGGACTAGGAAAAGAGTTTAGTTACTTACCTAAATAATAGTAAAGTTAGGGATAAGAGGTAATATTATAACTATAATAATATAAAGTATCTTATATTTAATTATAATAAGCTAAAGAAAGAGCCTGTTACGTGGCGGAATGAAGGAGGCTAATAAAAGACTAGGTTTAGATATTAATAGTAAAATTTAACTTACTTCTTATATTATACATTACCCCTAATAGTAGCTTTTATAAGTGAACTTAGCATGAATTATAACCTATTAAATCTATTAGCCTCTCTAATAGATTTAACTCTCTATTATATATAACTAGTATATAATAAGTAGTAGTAATTAGAGATTCTTTTATTATGCCCTTCTAGAAACCTAGAAATAAAACCTTATATCTAAAACTAACTATTTATAATATTAATTTATAGACCTTTAGGTTAGCTTTTTAGTTACTAAAAGTAAACTATAACTTATTTACTAGTTTTAGGCTTTTAATAATATAAACCTAAGTTTTAAGTATTAAAAATAATAACTTATTAAAACTAATAAATAAGAAAATTTAATTAAACTTATAAGATATAAATTTAATAATAAAGTAATAAAAAGATATAAATACTTAATATATTAAAATCCTCCTATTTATTAAAATCTAATAAATATATAAGCTATATACCTTACTTAAAATTAAGTTAAATCTTATATTTTAAAAGCTAAATCTAAAGGATTTCTTAATAAGTCTAATAAATTAAAAGGTAGTAAGGTATTAGAGAGATAATCTAAAGGTATTACTAGCCTAGCTTATAGTCTTATAATTACTAAAACTAAGAAAAGTATAGGGAAAAATAAAAATAATAAAGAAAAGGGGATTATAAACTATCCTAAAAATAACACTACTATTTAGTATACTAAGCCCCTAACTAGCTAATAAAGCTATATTTAGAAGACTTATAGCTAGAACCCTTAAGAAACTTATTAAATTTAAAGGAACTTTATAACCTATAGCTAAAACCCTTAGGGAACTTACTAGACCTAAGGGAACTTTATACTAAGACTAGTAAATCTAATACTATAAGGGTGCTTTAAGAGATAATAGAATAGTAATAAGCTATATAGTAAGTAATAATAGCTAAGATAATAGTAAGAATAAACTAGCTAGTAATAAGGTTAATAACTAAAATTAAAAGCTAGTAAAGTATAAGTACCTTAGTAAATTTAATACTATTAGTATAAAATACTACCTAGGGAATATTATATTTACTAGATAACTAGGGTTAGGATAATAGTTATTTCTATACTAATATAAGACTATTAGAATAACTAATATAACTATAATACTAGTAACTATAATACCTATAACTATAATACTAGTAAGGATTTATATAGTAATAAGTAAATCCTTATTAAAAGTAGTAAGTATTATATCCCCTAACTAAGGATAGTATACTAGCCCTAGAAACTAAAGAAAGGTAAATCTAGTGCCTAATTAAGATTAATATAGTTAGTAAATAGAAAACATAAAATAAAATATAGATTTAATATAGAAAATTATAGATATTAGGCATTTTAAGCCCTATAATAAGCTAGAAGAGATTAATAGTAACCTTATTATATATAATAGGAAGTAAACTATTTTCTATAATATTAAATTATAGGTCTAAGTAGTTAAAGATTATTTATATTATACTAATTCTAGCTAATAAGATATTATTTAGAAAAAGATTTAGATATTATTCTAAGGAAATATAATAGTATAATACTAATAATATCTTAATTTAGGAGAATAAAATACTATATTTAGTGAAATATTAAGAGTATTTATAGTAATTTAAAAGGAATTTAGTATTTAAGTCTAAGATATAATAGTATAGCTTAATAAAGTAAAATACACTAAGAAGAATATTATAAATAAAGTATCTTTTTATAAATTTATATTAAAGATTTTTTAGTATACTAGGGTAAATAGTAAGATAACTAATTATTAGCTTTTAGTGTATTTATATCTTAAACTTTATCTAGGATTATACTAAATATACCTAGTTCTAATAATAATAGATATAAGATTAGCTTATATTACTATAGTAAATAATAAAAGGTATAACCTATATAATTATTTATATAGTAAAGGTTATCCTATAGCTAGAAAGAGTAAAGAAAAGCTTAAGGTTTATTTTAATACTAAGATATTTAGTAGTAATTTAAAAGAAAATAAGGACTAAGTATAAGCTAATTAAAATAAACTATTAAATATATAATTTTAACTAGGAAATTAGTGCTATAAATAGAATAATTAGAATACTTAAAGATCTCTAGGATTTTTCTAACTAAGGCTATACTAGTAAACCTAACTAATTAAAGGATAAATCTAAAGGCTATAGTAAAATAAATCTTAGAAAAAAAGAAAAGTATTTAGAATTTAGCTAGAATTAGTAAGATAACCCCTAAACCTAATATAATAAATAATAACCCTAAGACTTAGGACTACTAAAGAGAATAAGCTAGCTATAGTAACCTAGGTAATTTTAGTATTAGAAAAAATTACTTACTAAGAAAAAGAATATATATATATAATAGTATTTAATAATAACTCTAATATATAATAGTATAAAACTTATTTTTAGAAGTATAAATATTACCTAACTAAAGAAAGAGTAATTATAAAGAATAACTATATAAATACTTAAGTATAGGAATTTAATTTTATTAAAACTTATTTTATAGAAAATACTAGAAAGAAAGTAAATAAAACTATCCTAAGAATAAATCTAGCTAAGTTAAGCTAACTTATTCTAGGATAAGTAATTAAGGCTATAGTAAAACTATAAGAAGTTAAGTATAATAAAAATAAGTAAATATATATTTAAAGATTTCTCTTAAATTTAATAATAAGAGTAAGAGTTATTAAATTTACCTTAATATAGGAATATTATTAATTTTAGTAAATAAGGTATAGCTATAATAAAATAAGTTAAATATAAAATAAGAAATATAGAAACTTAAGCCTATATTTAGAGTTTAGTTTTCCTTTTTATTACTAAAAAGCTATATTTAATTTCTATATTTTAGGGATAGCTTATAAAACTAAAATCACTAGATATTTTATAATTATAGTAAATATAATACTAAACCTAAAACTTAAGCTATTACTTAAAATAAATTTTCTTTATAAATATAAAGTAAAAATTAATTTTATATACCTTAAGGTAATTTTTAAATTAGTTTATAGTATAATAATATAAGTAAAAAATTTTTAACTAGCTAATAAGGTTCCTTACTAAAGGGTAATTACTATATATATAGTGTTAATTTTACTAAAAGTATTTATAAGGGTACTAGTTACTTAAAAAGTAATATAAAAGAATTAGAAAATAAGTATATACTATATATAGTTATATTTAGAATATTTCCTAATACTTTATTTAGTAAATCTAGTTAAGGATAGATAATTACCTATAACCTAACTAATAAAACTATTATAATCTATAAGTATAAGAAAGTTATATAGCTAATAGTAACTAGTAAAGTAAATACTAACTATCTAGTTAATAATCCTTTAGTGTATTATATATATTTTAGTAAAAATATTATAGAAAAAAAGAAAAACTTAGATAAAAATAGTAATAAATCTAATAAGGAAAAAAATAAGCTTAACTTAATAAAGGTTAATATAGAAGTGCTATTATATAGGATTTTATACCTAAAGAAAAGTTAATATATTACTAATAAATTTAAAGTATAGATTACTAATATTAACTATAAAGTAGTAAGTAAATTTATTTAGCTTAGTAAAAATATAATATTTATTATAATAAAGGTATTATACTTATAATAAAGAACTAGAAAATAAGAATTAACCTTATTAAAGGATAGTAACACTAAATAAGGCTAATTAAGCCTTATAGATTAGGAGAATAGAATATAAATAAACTTAATAAAGTATATAATAAACTTTACTTAAAAGGAAAAATATTATATTTAAATAAGCTAGTAACTATAGTATATCTAGCTTTTATAGTCTAGTAAGAAACTAGTTAGAAAAGGAAAGGGAGAGTTATAATTAATATAAGACTACTTAATAATATAGCTATGCTAGATATATACCTATTACTAGACTAAAGTAATATTATAAATAATACTTATAGTAAGAAGGTTTTTTTACTTTTTAATAAAATAGGATTTTTTACTAACTACTAGTTAGGAGGGATTATTAAGCCTATATAGTAGTTATATTAAATTAAGGCCTTAAAGCATTAAATGTAGTGTTAATAGGATTTAAAAATTCTCCTGCTTTTGCCTAATAGTTTATTGATTTTTAAAAAATTTTTGCGTCATTAGTTATAGCCAATGCATCTAATTTATTATAACACATAATTATTACTAGCAATACCTAGCTAGTAAAACAATTAACATCCAAATACGCCTAATAGTTTATAAACTAGCTATTTTAGAAGCATAAGTATTTTATTTAAGTATATATTAACAATATTATTATATTTTCTAATAGCTTAGAAGAGTATTTAAACTACCTTAATATTATACTTAAAATCCTTAAAGAAAACAGGATAATAATTACTATAAAGAAGTTATTTATTAGTTATCTTACTATCTAGCTACTTAGTTTTATTATTAATAGTAATAGAATTATTAATACTAATAACTAGTTAAAAGCTTTTTAAAAGATAATTTTTCTAAGTAATCTATCTAGTCTTAAAACCTTTATTAAAATAGCTAGATTCCTTTATAATAGAATCCTATAGTTTAATATATAAATTTAACCCTTATAGGTATAAAAATAGCGCTATTAAAGGAATTTTATAAAGGGAATAAAAAAATTACTAGTATCTTAAAGCTAATATAAAAAGAAAGATATAATAAAAGATATTTTTACTAACTAAGGAGAAGAAAAGGGCTTTTAAAGATATTAAGGTATTCTTAAGTAAGAAATAAACCTTATAATATTATAATCTAAAGAAACTACTTTTCCTTAAAATTAATACCTATAAGGAAGGTTTTAGTTTATATACCTTTTAATTATAAGAGAAATAAGATAGTTAAAGTATTCCTAGGAAGGATATTAAGAATAACTAAATATACCTAATCCTATTTCTCTTAAGGGTAATATTAAGTATTAAGAAATAATATAGTTTAACTAAAGCAAAAGTAACTATAATTACTTAGAGTATTAGGAAGCTTTAGAAAATAGTCTAATCTAATAGCACTATAGTTAATATTTTAACTAACTATTTACTAGTAAAGGGTATTATTAAATATACCTTACTATTAATAATAAATCTAAATAAGGCTAACCTAAAATTAGCTAAAGTTATAAATTATCTATTATAATTTAATCTAAAGGTAATATATATACTAGAGTACTAAATATTATACTAAATATACTCTTTAAACTACTAGTAAAGGTTACTTATAAAGAAGTAATATAAAAAAGCTAGTATAATAAATTAAATATAAGTATATTTTTACTACTAAGGAATATATTATAACTATAATAATAGATAATAACCTTAAGGCTAGAATTATCTAAGGATATTAGTCTAATTAAAAGTTTAGCTAAATTATTATAGCTATAAAAGCTTACTAAGAAAGGTAAGTAATAAAGAATACTAGGATTAGACTAAAAATTCCTTTATATAAATAGGATTTATATAAGAATAGTTTACTATATTATTATAGTAAGGATAGATTTTTCTATCTTTATATTCTAATAGTAAAGGTTAAATCTATACTATAATTAGTTTATAATAAGTTATAATACTTTAGTATTACTAGGATAGTAATAGAGCTTTAATTAGTATATTTCCTATATATAAGCTAGTAAATTTATAATTATATAGCCTATTATACTATATATTAGGAAAATATAATTAATTATTTAAAACTACTAGAAAGCTATAACCTTTATAGCTAAAGCTTATGCCTTTTTATATAATTTTACTTAATTTTATTATAGATATACTAGAAGTATTAGCTATAAATATAATATAGTAAATAAAAGGATATATAATATATAATTCTTTATATCTAGTAAATTACCTATTTAGTAAAAGGACCTTTCTAATACTAGGATATACTATATATATAGCGGAAATCTAGGTAAAATTACTCCTTTATACTCTATATATTATAGACTAAGGACTACTAAGATAAATTATTAGTAATAAAGACCTAAAGTTTATATCTAATATATAGAAGGAGATATTTAAGTATATAGGAGTTAAACTCCTAATAAGTATAGTATATTACCCTTAAATAAATAAAATAGTAAAAGGAAAAACTAAATAGTTATAATTATAATATAATACTATATAGTAATAAACCTAAATATAGTATAAATATTACTACTCCTAGTACTATAGTATTAATTAAATAATACTATAGTAGTAAGTATAAGGTAAGCCTTTAATAAGCTATTATATAGTTTTTATTTATTAAGTATTATTAATTTTCTCTCTTTAAATAATATAACTAACACTAAAGCTAGTATAAATAATATAGTAATATTATAAAAACTTTACTAGTATAAGGCTTAATTAGTAATTATAATAGTAGCTATACTTACTAAGATTTAGTATAATAATTACTATAAACTAGTTAATATTAATAAAGGAGATATAGTATATTTATAATTATATAAGGAATATAAGCTACTTAGTAAACCTAAGAAAAATAGTTATTATAAAGAGTAAGGCTATATAAGGTACTAGAAAAAGTAAATCTATTAGTATATTAATTAGATTTTCCCCTAGACTTATAAGTTTACCTAGTAGTATTAGTAATATAAATATAAAAGCTAGTATAAGAAAAGGATTTATTTAATAAGGAAAAACTAGCTTTACTACTAATTATATTTAATAATTTAAAGGAAGTAAATTACTAGGAGATTAAAAGAATTTATAGGTATTAGGTTAAGATTTTTAAATAAACTAAAGCTATAAAAGTAAAATTTCTTATTAAATAGAAGGGATATATAGCTAAAGATAACTAATAGATAATAGAAAGTGAAATATAAATTAATATATTTAAGATAGTAAAAGAATACCTTAAGAAAAATCTAATTAATTAAATAAAAAATATATAAAAAGGGCCTTAATTTACCTATAAAATAGTAACTATAAAGTAAGAGAGATTATAGAAGACTAGTAGATTTAGTAAGCTAGTATAAAGCTATAAGACCTCTTATATATATTATATTTTATACTAACTAAAAGGGACTTACTTTTACTTAAACCTTATATTATCCCTAATACTACTATAAGCCTAGTATAGTTATATTTAGTAAATATATTATTAATTTTATTTTAATTATATTTTTGCTTTATAGCTACTATTTCCTTAATAATAGTATAAGTAATAAAGATTTCTAGAAGCTATAAAATATAAAACTATATTAGCTATAGGAAATATAAAAGTATAATAATTATAAGGAATACTATATAAAATTTAAATTCTTTACTTTAGAGATTAAATATAACCTATATATAACTATTACTAACCTATATAAATATATAAGCATAAGACCTAAGCTTATTATATTTAATAATAAGGTTAATTTTAATAAAAGAACACTATTTAAATAAATACTAGTAGTATACTTATATATTTAAATCCTAGTATTAATATAAAGAAATTTAATAGTATATAAAATTATAACTACTTAAGTAAGGTAAGTATATACTAATACTAATACTTAGATAGCTAAATATAACTAAGATATAAACTATTAGTTATCTTTACTAAGGATAGTAAGCTATATAATAAAAAGAAAGCTTTTAAATAATATTTATAACTAATTAATAAATAAAATTAGTTATAGGAGTATATATACCTTATATAATAAATTATATAGTTATAATAATAGTAGTACCTAGGTAAATTAAGAATATAATAAGATAATTTAAATATACTATTATAATTAGTAAAAATATATAATAAAAATATTAATAAAGTTACTAAGGTTATTTAAAAAGTAGTTAAAACTAAGGATTAACCTAGGGATAATAATAATAATAATATTATAAGCATATTACTAAATATATTTCTAAAGAAGTAAGTATATAACTAGGTAATAAAAGATTTAATTAAGGATAACTATAAAAGAATTAAGAAAAGAAAATAATTAGAAAAGAAGTAAATAAGTTAAAAAGATAATAAATTTATTAACCTAATAGATAAAGAAAATAATAGTATAGTAAAGGTTAATTTAACCTAAGTAAAGGGTAAATTCCTAAACTAGAATTTAAACTAGAAAGTAATAAAGGGACTAAATTTATAAATACTAAGGTTAATAATAGTAATCTAAAGAGTAAATTTAATAAAGAAATAAATAAAGAAGTTAGTAAAATACCTATAGAATACCTTATTAAGCTATTATAAGTATATATATAAATAAAGAAACTTAACTTTAAACCTTTATTTATTAGATTTAAATAGCCTAGCTTTAGAATAAAAGTTTTTAAGCTAATACCTAAGATTAAAGTAATAGTATATTAAAGAATATTAGAAGAATTTAATACTAAATATAAAGAAAAGGGTATTAAAGGGATTAATTTTAGTAAGTTTAAATATACTATATAAGGTTATAAGAAAGCTATATAGGATATTTAGTATATAATATAGGCTTATATATATAAATTTACCTTAAAGGGTACTATAATAGTATTAGATAGTTTAGAAGTAAACTTAGGGAATATATATTTTATATTATAATAAAATATAATTATCTAGATTTTTACTATTTTTAAAGAATAAAAAGCTATATTAAGTATAAAATAAATAGTAATAAAGTATACTAAAAGGCCTATATATTAAATTATAGTTAATCTAATAAAATATAGTATAATAAGAAAGGTAAAAACTAGGTAAAAATAGTAGTAATAGCCTTTTATAATAAGGTAATAGTTAAGTATAGCTAATAGATAGCTATATATAATAGTATAATATTCTTACTATTATAAGCTAATTTATTAGCTCTTTATTTTATAGATAAATTTAGTATAGTTAATACTATAATTATAAGTGCTTTAGCTAGTATTAGGTAAGTAAATTTACTTTATATTAGTATAGAGAAAGAGCTAATAAAAAGATTATTAGAATTCTAATAAAATAAGGAGAGAAGTAAATAATATAAGAAAAGTAAAATTAATAATCTTATAAACTAAATTAGTAAGGTATAAAAGGATTTTAAAGAAATTAAAAGTAAGTTAGCTAATATAAATATAGTTATTTAAGATTTAATAAAAGATATTTATAATCTAGTAAAGGTAATAAAAAGAAGTTAAAAAGTTTTAGGGCTAAATTTATATAAATATCTAAGATATTAAAAGCCTAAAAGAGAGACTTATAAACCTTAAGTTAAGTAAGATATTAATTAAATTTAATAAGTAACTTAATATATTAAAATAAGATATAATTAAAAAGGATAAATATAAGAAAAAGATTATAGATTTAGTAACTACTATAATAGGGGTACTAAAGAAGGTATAAGCCTAAGTAATAACTATTAAAATTCTTATAAAAGATTAAAAAAACTAAAAGAGAATATAAAGAAAATAAGATTAGCCTTAGTAAGGCTAATTTTAGTAGTAAAATCCCTAGAGCTATAAGTATAGCTATAAGTAATACTAGTTTCTATAACTCTAGTCTTAGTAATACTAGGCTTAGGTAAAACTAGTAAGTAATAAGGTAAATTATACTAGGGAATACTAAAAATAAGTAAAAAGTATTTATAAGATAAAATAGACTTACTAGTAATACTAAGTAAGAGGCCTAAGTTACCTAGAAAGTCTAGTTTAAATATAAAGATAGCTTAAATAGTTTCTTAATAAGCTATACTAAATATATTAGTATTATTAGGAAAATAGATAAAGATAGTAAGAACTAAGAGATAAATAGCATTACTAATAATATAAGTACTAGTTATTAAGGTAATAAAACTATAGACTAAGAAGGAAAATAAATTTACTAAATTACTAGACTAAGGGAATAAATTTAGACTTTAAAAAAGGAATTAAATTTTATTAGGTAATAAGGTAAGAATCTAGAATTAGACTAGAATAATATTAGAAAGGGTAGTTAAATAGTAGGATTTAATAACTTACTAAAGAAAAGGATATAAAGGAATTATTATTTAATATAATAATTCTATTAGTATAATTAAGGATATATATTACTAGAAGGAATTATAAAATTAAGTAATTTTATATAATAGTAATTATAAATATAGTAGTAAATACACTAAATATGCTTTTCTTTTATATAACCTAAGTAATTAAATAATTTTTAATTTACTTAGCTAAATAAAGGATAAATCTAGTTATATTTTAGTTACCTATAACTAGGATAGTTATCTTTTAAGGTATACCTAGCACTTATTATATAGTGAAATAAAGGAGGCTAATAAAAGACTAGGTTTAGATATTAATAGTAAAATTTAACTTACTTTTTATATTATACACTACCCCTAATAGTAGCTTTTATAAGTAAACTTAGCATAAATTACGACCTGTTAGATCCGTTAGCCCTCTAATGGATTTGACTCCTATCGTGTATAACTAGCACGTAACAGAGCCTTAAGAAAGCTAGGAAACTTCCTAAGGTAAAAGTAAATACCCTTATCTTTACCTTAAATACTAAGGTACTAATAGGGTATTAATTTTATATACTAGTTATTATTTATAGGTAAAAAGATATTAAAATAGTAGTAAATTTAAATAGCTATACTAAGATTAATATTATTAGTACTAAATTTATAAAGAATTATAAGCTTAATTAGGCTAAGGCTATAGTACTTATTATTAAGGTAATAAGGGCCCTTATAGTCCCTTAATATAGTATTTATAAAGTACTTATTATTATTAAGAACTTAAAAGAAAAAGAAAAAGACTTTAAGCTACTATATATAGCTATAAATAAAGACCTAAGAGTAAGAGAAAGCCTTATATTAATTAGAATATATATACTTATAAAAGAATATATATACTTTTACTTATACTTATAAAAGTAATAGTTTAAGAAAAGAAAAAAAGCCTTTTTACTTATAATTCCTTATAAATTTATAAAGGTAATATATAATAAAACTATTATATATACTATTATAAAAGTTATAGAAAATAAGTTTATTACCCTTAAAGATAATAAAGAGGTAAAAGTATATAAAACTATTAAAAATATCCCTAAGGAACTATATAAGTTTAAAGATATATTTATATTAAATAAGGTAAGGAGTTTATTATTAAGAAAAGTAACTAACTATATAATTAACCTAATACTAAGGGTAATACCCTTATATAAGCTAATTTACTTTCTCTCTTAAAGTAAGCTAAAGAAGCTTTATAAGTATATTAATAAAAACCTATAAAAAGGCTAGATAAAACCCTCTAAGAGCCTTATAAGTATACCTATCTTATTTATACTAAAGAAAGATAAAACACTCTAATTATATATAGATTACTAAGGACTTAATAAAGTAATATAAAAGAATTACTATACTTTCCCTTTAATTTTAGAGATTTTAAACTAGTACTAAGGGGCTTACTTTTTCTTAAAGATTAATATTAAGAATACTTACTATTAAATTTATATTAAAGAGAGTAATAAGTAAAAGACTATATTTTATATATAATATAAATACTATAAATACCTTATAATACCCTTTAAGTTAACTAATACCTTAGCTACCTTTTAAAGCTATATTTATAAAGCACTTTATAAGCTAGTTAATACTATTTATATAGTATATTTAAATAATATCCTTATTTTCTTAAAAATATAGGAGAAGTATACTATATATATTAAGGAAGTTTTAGAGTATATAAGATTAGTAAAGCTATATATAAAACCCTTAAAGTATTTATTTTACTAGGAATTAGTAAAATTCCTAGGGTTTATTTTATTAGTTAATAGGATTTTAATAAATACTTATAAGGTTACTATAATCTAGGACTAGAAAAAGCCTATAAGCTTTAAGGATATATAGTTTTTCTTAGGATTTTATAACTTTTACTAATAGTTTATTTATAAATACTCTAGGATTATAATACCCTTATATATATTAATAAAAGGTAGTTAAAATAGTATTTAAACTAGGAAGTTTATATTTAAAGTAAAGAAATAGCTAGCTTTTAGCTAACTAAAAGATACCTTTTAGTAAGTACCTTTTCTTTATTATTATAACCTAAGTTAACTAGTATATATTAAGATAAATACTTTAGTCTTTATAATAGTAAAAATCCTATCTTAATAGAATAATAAAGGCTATTAGTATTTAGTAGCCTTTTAGTTAAGAAAGTTTATAAATACTAAGTATAATTATAATATAGCTAATTAAAAGTTACTTACTATAGTAAAGTTATTTAAATACTAGTAATACTATATTAAAGGTATAGTAACCTTAGTTAAGGTCTTATTAAACTACTATAATTTATAGACCTTTATAAGGTAATAAAAGTTAAATAAAAGGTAAGTTAAATAGTATATATTCTTTTATCTCTTTTACTTTATAATTAAGTATAAACTAGGGAAAAGTAACCTTATAAATACTTTATTAAGAAAGTTTAATTATAAAGGTAAACCCTTAATAAATAAAGTACTTTTACTAAAACTTTAAAAGAAAATAATAGCTACTAAAAACTAGTAATAAAAAAATACTAATATATTAAAGAAAATATAGTAAGATACCTTTAGGGAAGGAAAATACCCTAGCCTTTATAGTAAAAGATAAAGAGGCTAGAGTAACCTAGCTAAGAGGCTAATTAGCTACTATAAATTTAGTAAAAGATTAGTTAAATAAGGGGATTTTTAGGAAAAGTAATATATATCTAAGATATTATTATAATATAAGAGATATAAGGGACTATTATATTACTAAATTCTTACTAATTTAAACTAAATAAACTATTAGTGTAATTACTATAGAAAGTATAAGATAAAGACCTAGATTTATAAAGATAAAAAAATAATATAAACTCCTAAAGAAAAGGAAAGAAAAAGCTAGTCTATAGTTATATAGTATAAGAGGCCTTCTAATATACTAAGACTAGGTAATTATTCCCTAGGAGCCTATCTTATAATAAAAGCTTTTATAGCTATACTCTAATAATTTACTAGTAAGTTACTTTAAAACTAAGTATACTCTTAAGCTATTAAAGTATTACTTCTAGTAGCTAGCTATAAGTAAGTTTATATTAGACTATATTATAAGCTATAGGGTTTACTAATAAGTAATAGCTAAAAGGTATTACCTATATAAGAGCCTTAAATCCTTACTAATACTAAGGTAACTATAGGTAAAGATCTTAATAGATTTTATTATAAGATTACTTATTATATAAGTAAGTAAGTAAGAAACTAATATAATCCTAGTAATTATAAACTAATTTACTAAGTACTTTATCTTCCTATTAGTAATTACTATAATTAATATAGCTAAATTAGTAAAGCTTTTCTATAAAGAAATTAAGCTATAATTTAAGACCTTAGAGGGTATTATATTTAATAAGGGATTAGTTTTTATAAGCTAATTTTAGTTAAACCTTTACTACTTATTATATATAAAATAAAGGCTTTTTATAGTGTTTTACCCTTAAACTAATAGCTAAATAAAAGAATAAACTTAATACTTAAGCATTATTTTTAATACTTTATTATAAAGAACTAGTAAATATAGCTTAAGCTACTCCTAATAGCTTAATTTACTTATAATAATATAGTAAATAAGACTATAAGTTACTTTTTAAATTACTTTTTTATAAGCTATTTACTTAAGTTTTACCTAACTCTTAGGGATAAGATTAAGAAAGAGAAGGTACTAAAAGCCTATATATATATTATAAAACTATATAAAGTTAAAGAGTAACTAAAGTAAAACTAAGTAAAAGCTACTAAAACCTAGGTAAAGTACTATAATAAATACTACTAGTTATTAACCTTAAAAAGAGGTAACTTAGTATTACTATTAGTAAAGAATATTAGGCTTAAAGAGGTAAAATAAAAGCTAACCCCTAGGTTTATTAAACTATTTTAAATACTTAATACTATTAGGAAATAAGTATACTAACTTATATTACTTAAAAGTATAGTTAACTATATAATATATTTTATATTAGCTTATTAAAGCTATAGAATTACTATAAAAACACTAAGGATAAGGAAATACTAATACTAAACCTTAAGAATAAAGATAATAAGTATAAAATTAAGGAGATTAAGGACTATAGGAAGACTTATAAAGGTAATAAATACCTTATAAAATAAAAGGGTTAGCCTAGTAAATATAACTAATAGGTTCTAGTAAAAGATATAAAAGGCACTTAATATATAATTTAGGTATTTTACTAAACTAAATTAAGTAAAAAGGTAGTGAAATATAAGTAAACTATAGGTAATTAAACCTAAAATACCTATAGAAAGGGACTAATATAACTAGCTACTATAGGGTATTTATATTAAAAATAGTAATATAGAAATAAAGTACTAGTAAAAGGATATAAAGTTACTATAAAAAGGCCTAACCTTATTAGTTACTATAAAAACTTTTACTTAAAGGCCTAGGTTATATTACTAAATAATAAAAGAAAAGGTACTTAAAGTATAGGTAAAATAATAGAAAAACCCTTTATTATAGCCCTTATATAAAAGATAACCTCCTTACTATTAAAGCTATACTTTACCTTATTCTTATTACTATAAACCACTTTCTCTATAGTAAAGTAAAAGTAATAAATTACTATAACCTAGGCTATATAGCCTAGGTTAAAGGGCTAGAGCTAAAGAACTATTCTTATTTCCTAGATAGCTATAGTATCCTTAGGGTTCTTCTATAAAAAGTTAGTAAAAGTCTAGTAAAAGTATAATAAAAAGCTATATATAAACTAAAAAAAAAAGAAAAGAAGCTATAGTAACTATAGTAACTTATAGTTACTACTAGAAAACTAAATAGTTTTAGTATAAAATAAAGGTAGCTTATATAAAGAAGTTAGTAAGAAATAAGTAAAAAGAAAGGATTTAATATACTTAGTATGCCTTTATAGCACTAGTTAGCCTAAAGGTAATATAATATATAGTATTTATATAGTTAAATCCTATAACTAAGTTTAAAATATATATAGTAAAGCTATAGTAAGTTATATCTAAAAATATAGGGATACCCTCCTTATTCTTAGTAATAATAGTAGTATTTATAAGGGCTTAAACCTATTTATAAATAACTAAAAGGTCCTAGAAATTACTAGCTAAAGTTAGTATAGCTTAGTATAAAAAAGTTAGTAATTTAAGGCTATAGAAAAATAAAATACTAAGTAACTTATTATCTTATATATATCCCTATATTTATTATACTAAATATAATACTTTAACTATTTACCTTTAGCTACTATACTAACTAAAGAATAAAGGAAGCTATATATAATTACTAGTAAAATAATTTTAATTAAGAGGTGCTTCTTAAAGTTAAGGTACCTAGTTTAAAGATAATATATATATAAATAAATATAGAAGTAAATTATATTTTATTCTATAGTAAAATAATAAGGATTAGTAATTAAAGAGTTAAGGTAAATAAAGTATAATAAAGTTTAATTAAAGTAAACTATATTTACTAGATAAAAAAGTATATAATAAAATAAGGAGTTATAGGAAATTTATACTTAAATATTACTATTATTTATTATTATTTTAATATAGTAATTACTTAGTAAATAGCTATAGGATAGCTAGTAAAAGCTATTTAAAAGCCTAGCTATAAGTAAGGGGGTAATTATAAGGCCTTACTTATAATATAAGGTACACTAGCGTACCCTATAGGTAAGCTAGACCCTAGGGCTAGGTTTATATAATACTAGTAAGCCACTAGCTATAAGTTAGTAACTTACACGTATAATATACTTAGACCTAGTAAGCTTTAGTTAATATACTAGAGCCCTATACCTCTTGCCTAGCTATCATTGTTCTCATAAGTATCCTATCCTTCTTTAGTATAAATAGGATAGGCATGCCTATAGGGCTCTTAGAGGGTCTTATCTAGCCTTTCTATAAGTTTTTATTAATATATTTATAAAGCTCCTTTAACTTACTTTAAGAGAGAGAATAAATTAGCTTATATAAGGGCATTACCCTAGTATTAGGTTAATTATATAGTTAGTTACTTTTCTTAATAGTAAACTCCTTATCTTATTTAATATAAATATATCTTTAAACTTATATAGTTTCTTAGGGATATTTTTAATAGTTTTATATACTTTTACTTTCTTATTATTTTTAAGGGTAATAAACTTATTTTCTATAACTTTTATAATAGTATATATAATAGTCTTATTATATATTACTTTTATAAACTTATAAGAAATTAAAAGTAAAAAAGCTTTTTTTCTTTTCTTAAACTATTATTTTTATAAGTATAAATAAAGGTATATATACTCTTTTATAAGTATATATACTCTAATTAATATAAGGCTTTCCCTTACTCTTAGGTCTTTATTTATAGCTATATATAATAGCTTAAGGTTTTTCTTTTTCTTTTAAGTTCTTAATAATAATAAGTATCTTATAAATACTATATTAAGGGATTATAAGGGCCTTTATTACCTTAATAATAAGTATTATAGCCTTAGCTTAATTAAGCTTATAGTTCTTTATAAATTTAGCGCTAATAATATTAATCTTAGTATAGCTATTTAGATTTACTACTATTTTAATATCTTTTTACTTATAAATAATAACTAGTATATAAAATTAATACCTTATTAGTACCTTAGTATTTAAGGTAAAGGTAAGGGTATTTACTTTTACCTTAGGAAGTTTTCTTAGCTTTCTTAAGGCTTTTCTTTAGCTTATTATAATTAAATATAAAGTACTTTATACTATTATAGTTATAATATTATCTCTTATCCTTAACTTTACTATTATTTAAGTAAGTAACTAAACCCTTTTTTAGTCTTTATTTCTTTATTTCTTTAATTCTTATAAGGTTTATAGCCTTATAAAGAGTTATATTTATAATACTAGGGGTTTTTATATAGGCCTTTATTTCCTAAATACTTAGGCTTTTACTTACTCTTTAGTATAGCTTTTTAAAATTACTATATAAGTTATATAATCTTTTTTAAGTCTTTTTATAATAAAGGTATATAAGTTAATATAGTTTTATAGTTTAGGGAGTAATTTTATAAAGAATATAAAAGTATAGGACTTTTTATAGCTTTTCTAGGTATTTCTCTAGTAAATCTAAGTAAATACTAAATTTAATAAGGCTTTAGCCCTTATATTACTTTATATTCTTTAGCTATATAGTTATTTAAGTATTATAATTTATAAAGTCTTAAAGTAATATAAGGGTCTAAGTCTAAAATTTATTCTAGTTATCCTTAAGGTTATCTTAGCTATTAGCCTATTATTCCTTAAGGTATTTATTTTATTTTACCTTATAGTTAGTATATATATAGTTAAGTATAAAGAGAATCTTTTAGTAATTATATTAGTACTTTTCTTAACCTTATTAAAGATATAGTTTAGGTTATTAATTTATATCTTATATTTCTATAAGTTTATAAGGTATTAAAGGTTAGTAATATTTTAGACTTTAATCTCTTAGCTATTATAGCTTAAGGAAGTACTAGCTTTTTATTACTTTTTACTTATTCTTCCCTTAAGTTTAGTTATAGTAAGTTAATAAGCTTTTACTTTTATTTCTATAGTTTTTAAAGTTATTTAAGTTAAGTAATTTACTTTATTATTACTATAGCTTTAGTACTAAGGGTAAAGGGTCTAATCTTAAGTATAGTTTTTATAGAATATAGTGTATTTTTAGCTATAATATTACCCTTATTTAATTAGTTTTAGTTATTATTTAATATTACTCTAGTAAATTAAGTAATTCTCCCCTTATATTACTCTTAGGTAATTAGTAAAAGAAGCTTTAAAATTATAAGAATAATAATAGCTAGGTAAAGGTATAAGGGCTTTAGTATATTAACTAAAGCTTACTAGGTCTAAGTGTGTTATATATATAAGTTACTATCTTATAGCTAGTAGCTTACTAGTGTTATATAAACCTAGCCCTAGGGCGTGGCCTGTCCGCGGGGTGCGCTAGTGTGCCTGTGTTATAAGTGGGGCCTCACAATAGCCCTAGTTATAGTAAAATCCTTAAAATAGTATAATATTATAAATTATATAACTAATTAGGTAAAATAGGTAATAATAAAAGCTTCTATATAACTAGCTTTCTTTTAATCCTAATAATAATAATAACTAATAAAAAGTCCCACTTTTTTTCTACCTAACACTACATTTATAGTGTTTATAGTTAGTGTAGTTTAGGAAAAAAAATTTGTAGTGTAGTTAGTGTAGTTTTTTTAGCTTATAGTTAGTGTAGTTTGTAGTGTAGTGTAGTTTGTAGTGTAGTAACTATACTACACTATAAATACTACACTACACTACACATTGTAGTGCAATACTCTGCTTATTCTTTAAGAAGAGGAACCTAATTTAACTTCGCGGCCTTGTTAAGCAAGAGCGTCACTAAATAAGTTAAGTTTAGTCTTCTATATAAGAGACTTAGTTATATAGGGAAAGAGTAAATTATACTTACCTATAAAGAAGTAGGAATTATAATTAATCCTATCTCTTTAATTAACTTCTAGTGCTTTACTTACCTTCTATTAAAGGCCCCTTAGATAATTTATTAAGAGGACTTAAATAATATAATTACCTTCCTTTCTTATATATTCTAGGATTTTATTAAATATAAGCCTAAAGGCTTTAGGGAAAGAAGTATACTTTATATATAATTAATGCTTATATATGCTTTTATTAGGTAATTCTAACTATTAATAAGTCTAGCGTAGTTAAAGTAATTTAGGCTTAGAAAACTACTATTAAGAATATAAGTAATGAATTTACTATTAAATACTTTTATATAGATAATATAACTAAATTCCTTAGAGATAAGTTTAAAGCCTTCTATTAGAAAGAGAGAATTATCTTTTAAACTAGTGCTTTATATATCCTTACTTATTAAGGTATTATTAAATATACTAGTTAAACCCTTATAGAGATAGTATAATCCTTAATAATTAGAGTAAAACTACCTAAACTCCTCTAGCCTTATATAATAAAATATATAGCTAAAATTACTAATCTATTACCTATATATAGTAATAAGAATAATTAGTTACCTTAATAAGTATTATTTAATATCTTAGGCCTTAAAAATAATGCCTTAATCTATTATCTATAAATATAAGGATATATTATATATATATATATTCCTAATAAACATTATATTTAATTATAGAAAATAGCACTATAAGCTAAGAAAGGAAGACTTATAGGTATAAATAGCCTAAATATTACCTTTATAAGGTTTAGATCCCTAAAGATTAGAGAATTATATATATAAGGGATATTTACTTTAATAAGATAGATATACCTATACTTACTAAGTTTAAGGCTAATAAGACTATTTATATTATAAATCTTATTAACCCTTCCTTTACTAAAGAAAGTTATTATATTATTAATATTTTACCTATAGAGAAACCTTATTAATAGCCTTATATTAATACTAAATAAAAGAAAGTCTATTTTATAGATACTTCCTTAGTTACCTTAGAAATAAATAAGAATTACTACTCTTTTAAGGAGAAAGATAATTCTCCTATTATAACTAAGCCTTTAGTATTCTATAGCTTTCTCCTAACTCCCTCTAAAAGTCCTTCTTAAAAGGATCTTATAAGCTATTAATAATAAAGAATTAATAAAGAGGACTTAGTCTTACTAAGGTATTAGCCTAAAGCCTTCCTAGATAAAGAAGCTAAAGATAATAATAATGCTATTATTTAATAATAACTTAAGCCTAAACCTAAACCCTAAGATAATCCCTTTAATTTAATATATACTAAGATTATTATAAGATTATAACCTTAGGTAAGAAAAAGCTCTCCTAGCCCTTATTAATTAAACCTTATAATTTATTATTATAATAATAACCTATATAATAATAAAGTAAAGGAAATTACTACCTTATATACCTTTTAATAATTAAAGTAACTAATATAGCTAATATAAAGATTAATATCCTATTTAACTAGTTTAAAGCTAAAGCTATAAATAACTATTATACCTTCTAAAGACTTACTAAGAAAAAGGAACTCCTTAAAATCTATAAAAGAATTACTAGAAACTAGTATTTACTCTTAAAGATATAAAAATCTTTAATAGTTAGTAAGTATATATAGTAAAGTATTTAATTAATTAAGATCCTATCTAAAAGTAAGATAGGTTATAAGGGAGATTAAAACCTAGAGATCTTTAACTATAAGGACCTTTAAATAATAATTATATACTTAGTTTCTTTATATATATTTTATATACTTATTATAGTCTTTAACTATAACTAGTAGTAATATAATTTTATAAATACCTTCCTTAATACTAAAGTATAAGGGATATTTATATTATATAACCTTATAGTTACTTTAATAGTATAACTAAGGTTTATAAGCTTAATAGAGCCCTTTATAGCTTACTTATTTTTCTCTCTAGTAGCTAGATAATATTACTAAGGAACTTAAAAAGTAAGGCTTTTATTAACTATTAAGTAAACTCTATATTTTTAATATAATAATATTATACTTTTTATATATAAATAATATAATTATTATAGGAAAGACCCTTATAATTATTATAGATATTATTAAGGAATTATAAAAATACTATAAATTAAAGCACTTAGGTAATATTAAACTATTCCTTAGCATTAAATTTATCTATAATTACACTAACTAAATAATCTTTCTTTACTAAAAGCTTTATATATAAAGTATTATAAAGAAATTTAATATTAAGAACCTTAATATAATAAATATTCCCTAGCTTCTAAAGACTATAATTTTAGCTAATTAAAAAGAGCTTAATATAGCTTATAATCTCTCTAACTAGGTAAAACATATAGGAAGCTTTAACTAGCTTTTAGTATTTATATAACCTAATATTATATTTATAGTAAACTAACTTTATAGTGTAAATTCTATACTAAAGTAAGTATATATAAATCTTTAGAAATATCTTTAGTAATACCTTATAGAAGTAAATAATTTAGGAATTATTCTTAGTAAATTAGGACTTTTAAACCCTAAGTTAGTGCTTTAAGTAAAGGGATTTAGTAATACCTTACTTACTAATAATCTAAATACTAGATATTTAACTATAGGGTATATTATAACCCTTACTAAAGGATATATCCTTTAGTAATTAAAGAAATAAACTCTTATAGCTTTTAGTTTTATAGAAGTAAAATTTATTAACCTTATACTAATTAGTCTCTTAATACTCTAAGTTACTAACCTTCTTAATAACTTTAGGATTAAGTAATTATAACTATTATTACTATTTATAAATAGCTAGAATATAAAAGCTAATATACTTAATAAGAAGTATAAGGGATATACTTATTATATTAATTTATAATATAAATAGATTATATAAAAAGCTTATTAAAGGGAATTTTATCTCTAGTAAATTAGCACTAAATAAATAATTACTAATAAATTTATAAAAGGTTTAGAGCGTATTAAATATAGGGATTTTATTTATTTTCTTTATATAATAAAGGCTAAGGACTTTATAAAAGAGAAGTTTTAGAGGACTTATAAATAGCCTTATTTTCTTTTCTTTTCCTTTTTCCTTATATTATTAGCTAGATATACTACTAAGGGTAGTGTTAAGGAATATTTATAGCCTTATATTATAGCCTTAGATATTAGGTATTACTCTTATTATCCCCTCTTTATTTATTAATATATTACGCTTATTATTATAGTTTATTATAGGCTTTATTTAAAGACTTAGATTTATTACTTATAGATTTAAAGCTTATAAGCTTCCCTTTTCCCTCTATTAGATTCTAAATTCCTAGATAGTAATTTAACATTATTATCTTCTCTTCTAATCACTCTTTGCCTCCGTCTTCATCCCTCCACACACTCTATGGCCAGGCACGGAAAAACATACTTCCTGACCCAGAACGATAATAGCCTCGATTCGTCGCTTGCAAACAAAGCACCGTGTTCGCGCTGTATCTTGATAATCGTAAGCGCCCAGGAGGTGAGGTGTATGGAATTTATTGGCTTCAAGACGCGGTGGCAAGGGGCTCATCAATATTCACAACTTTAAGCCGCGGTGGAATTACACGCCGTGGCCGCGGCGGGCAACGTAACACCTAGCTAGCCTACGGACTACATAAATATTAATACCTTTAAAAATATCGCACATATAAAAGGTGTGTGGACCGTTAATCCGAATTAGGACTAACGCGGTATGCGCATTTAGTGACCCCTAAATCCTTCCGTTTTAGGACCAAGGGGAATGCGCATTCAAAAAGGAGGGATGCGCATTTGTAGAGATCCCATATCGCCCATATCGCAGCTATATTAGTAGGGTGCGCACTCCATTCATCTAGCCTAGCTGCGTGACAGTTTGTAAACATACGGAGTGCACTCGGTAGCTTGTCGAACAGGTTTCCGCCTCCTAGATTCCAATGGCATTGTTTGGTGTCGCGCAGCCTCGCATCGACAAGGAGCGCGACCGATTCATCGAGGCGGTAGGCAAACGCGAAAACGAGATCCGGCAACTGGCCACCTCGCATCACCCAAATGCCCTGCCATGCACCTTGTTTCGCCTGCCAGGATCCAGCCACCTCATGGCCCGCGGGAGTTTCAATATCTGCTTCTTTGTACAATTCAGCACTGGCGAAAGATGGGTCGTTCGAATCCCCTTGCGACCGTGCCTGGCCATCTCCCCACGGAATAAACTGGAGAGCGAGATTGCTACTATGTCGTCAGCTCCCCCTCCCTCCATTCCCTCCTACATCCCTTGTATGCTTTGTTGGCGTACTGACTGGTGCTAGGCTGATTGCCGAAAGGACATCGATTCCTGTTCCCAAGATCATTGCGTATTCTTTAACCGAAACATGCGATCCTTTGTCGACATATATCATTATGGAATACGTCGGCGGGGGACTCTATCTTTGGAAAGGCTGAAGAATGCAACGGCTACACAAAGAGACAACTTATACAGGTCTCTAGCCAACGTCTATTTACAACTCAGACGGCTGGAATTCCCCGCCATTGGAAGGCTCGCTCAATGTACGGAAGGAGTTGGAGTTTGCCGAAGAGCCCTGACCATCGACGTGAATGGTCTCCAAATCGAGGGCTAAACCCGTTTGCCACGCAAGCGTCGTACCATGCAAAGGCAGATTCGCTACTTTCAGCAAATGACTACATCGCCATGAGGTTGCAAATCAGCTGGAACGCCTTTTGAAAAGTCGGGATAACATTACCATAGGCATGGGTGCTAATGTTCTTTATCACTTACATCTGTTCTGTAAACATGTCGAAGAGTGGAAAGATGCAGAGCTTGATCAGGGACCTTTTGTCTTGGCCCATGGTGACCTAGGACCGCAGAATCTCATAGTTGACGACAACTTGGAAATAACAGCCGTCATTGATTGGGAATGGAGCCGAGTAATTCCCGTTCAACTTCTCAGTCCGCCACTATGGCTCACCTGTCGAAATAATCTCTACATCACGATGCCCAATTCGTACAGGCATTATCTGAGGGAGGCGTTATTGCCATTTCTTGACGCCGTAAAGACACAAGAGCTAAGCACATTCGGTGAAACCCGACTCTTTGGGGAGTGGGCCTCCAGAACGGATAATGGCGAGCCCCTCGTGGCTAATGCCTTGGAGAACTGGACTGATATCGACTGGTTTGCCTACCTGCATTTGAGTAAAAGGGACGAATCAACATTGGAACAAAATGTCAGATCCTTCATAGAAGCCGATCCGATCCGAGGCTTCATCACTCGAATGAAAGAAGACGATGCTGTTGCCTATATGGAGGAGATGCAGCAGAGTGGAGATGACAAGACGGGATACCTTCTTCCCAGATGTTGTGCTACAATTTCAGGGCTGGCTGGCTGGCTGTCTTTGAAGCACATGGGATTTTGGACCAGACCATCATTACCGGGCATTGCAGGGGCAAGTATTGTTTTATTGGGCGGACTGCTGTTGGCGAGAAGACGACTGCAAGTTATCCCCAACCTTGTAGCAAGTTTATCTCTTCCTGTATCCCGCTTTGTCTCTGGTTCAGCTCCTTGATCTTATCCTTCAAGGCGTCGACCTCATCCTGGAGGTCAAGACTTGATATATATACCTCTCGCTTAGCTTTGACCGCATTTGACGAAGACTTCATTTGTTCGGCAACGCCTTCCTCCATTTGGCGCAATATAAAGTCCATCTCCTGTTGCACTTGTTCAATTTTAGCTTGCAACATCTGCAGTTGCCTCTTTTTGTCTTCCAATTCCTGAATGCGAGCGTGGCTTATTTTGTTCGACATGATGACTTTTCTGATGTAAAAGAACTGTTAGAACCCTGATTAAGAGGGTTTGACAGGCAAGTGAGCCACATACTTGTTGACACGGTCAGGAGTTGATGGGCTACAAGATATTGAGAACCGTCAGGCCAAAAACATAATGCGCACCCTGAGAAGAACCACGGCTGTGCGTCTTTTTATATTCAACACGCGATAACGAACACGAAGTCGTGCGGGGTAAGCAGAATGGCTAATGCACGTTGGTCGTGTCGTTCAGGACTGCCAACACTCAGCGCTCCGGGGCTGGTTACTGATCGTCGGAAGCGAACAGGTAGTATCAGGAAGCTCCTCGCGCGTGAGACTTTCTATTAGCCCATGATTTTCAACGGCTCAAGAAGGCCACTTTGAAGTCGACGGCCCGTCCGTGGTCTGTTGGTCTGTGCCACTTGGTGGTAAGTTTCCTCAAGCTAGAATGCACTAATGTTCTCCCGTCAAGATTTGCATCTACGCCATTTCACGGGACATCTGCGGGCGGGGGCGGGCCGCAACAGTTCCAGTCGTTTCCCCGCGGGAATTCTCCTCGTCCTGCAGAAGAACTTGAGAAACATTTCATTTCAGAGACAAGGTGAGGCAGGGTTCCGGCATCCTGGCCGGGCAGGACTCACAGATTGGGAGATGCCGATGAATGGCTTCCGGTGGCTTCCCCGGTTCCGTTCCGTGCCACGTGGCCAAAAGAGCGGAGATGGTCCACCAATGGGACGGACTCGGTCTTCCGCCATCGGATCCGCTTCGCCTCCGCATTGAGAGGGCGCCATCCCTTTTCCCCGGGACCATTTTCAACGACGGCAATGATAGACGAGCAGTTCAGTTCAGTTGATGACACAGGGTGCCACGCCAATCTAATGACGCCTCTTTCGTCAAACGCCATCGTCATAGTTGGGTAAGTCTCTGACTTGTTTTTCACCTTCAACGCTGAACATGTACTCTTGGTCAGCGCCGGTATAATCGGTCTTGACGTCGCCCTCGTTCTTGCCAAGAGAGGGTTCGGACGGCACATCACGGTTGTGGCGGAACATCTCCCCGGTGACACGTCGCCTGCGTACACGTCTCCATGGTAAGACGCTTGGCTTCGCTCCCTTTTCCATCTTCTTTCCCCTTGCTGTTGAGTTGTGCTGAGGCTCAACTGCTATCATCTTGCTGCAGGGCTGGGTGTAATTTCTCGGGCATATCCGGCAGCGACAAAAATGCCCTTCGATGGGACAAGATGGGCTATGCTCATCTCACAGATCTAGCGACACATGCTGAGAAGGACTCATTTGTTTCTCGAACGGAATCCGTGGAGTATTGGGATGCAGACGCTCCGCAGGATAAGATCAAAGCCATCGCAGAGTACCTGGAAGACGTAAGCCGTCCGTCAAAGACCATTCGCTCTCTTCCCCATCGCAAGCACCTCTGCCAAGCACCTCTGACCAGGAGCAGTTCAGAGTCATACCGCAGGAAGAGCTACCCAGGGGAGTTGAATACGGCATCTCCTGCACGACGATTACCATCAACGCCCCCAAGCACCTCGTGTATCTTCACAACTTGCTGAAAGACCAGTATGGGGTTCATTTCATTCGCCGACAGGTTCCAAGCATCCACGCTGCACGGCTCTCGTCACAGACCAAGGTGGTCTTCAATTGCACGGGCAACGCAGCTAGAACGTTGGCAGGAGTAGAAGATGGCAAATGCTATCCTACGCGAGGGCAAGTCGTTCTTGCGAGAGCCCCGAGGTGACGAAATGTGATGCGTCATGGCCGCGATGAGGAGACTTACGTTATTCCACGGCCCCAATCGAACGGCAACGTCATACTGGGAGGCTATATGCAGAAAGGAAACAGGTAATGTCGAATCCGCTCCATTACACGTTCATGCACACGGGACAAGCAAGCTTCAAAAGTGTTGACCGCAACTGTACCCGTGAGCACGTGAGCAGCGACCCTTCGACATACGGCCACGAGACGGATTCGATAATGAGTCGGACGCGGGCGCTGTGCCCCAGCGAGCTTCGAGACGGCCCCTGCGAAATCCTGGCCGTCTTCTCGGGCGCGAGACCTTCACGGGAAGGCGGCGCACGAGTCGAGCGAGACGGGCTGCCGACCTGGGGCCCGGATTGCGCGCTTGTTCACAATTACGGTGCCGGTGGTACGGGATTCCAGGCTGGCTACGGCATGGCACTGGATGCAGTGTCGACGGTGGATGATGTTCTGGCCGCGGTGGGCAAAGACGGCGAACCGATGCAAGATGCACAAAATGTGCAAAATGTAGTCTAGTGAGGTCTAGTCCTTTACCCCACCACATACTATGCATATGCATGCACTTGTGTCTGTCTTGAGTCCTCTCCCTCTCCCCTCTTCCCTCTTCTTCCCTCTCCCGATAACATCACCGGGCCTCGAAACCGCAGCACTCGTCACCATGTCACCGTCCAGCTCCGCCCCAGCTCCGCCCCAGCTCCGCCCCCAGCCGCAGACCGGATCTGTTCAGGTTCCCCTCCAGAAGGAGCGTCGTCCACAGCACCCAAGGCATCGTCGCATGCACACAGCCGCTTGCCGCGAAATGTGGCCTCCAAGTGTTGCGGGCTGGAGGCAACGCAGCTGTAGGTCGATTGAATTGAACCATGCCAGACTTTTTTTTTCCAACGAGGAATGCGCTGACATGACATTGGAGTAGGATGCCGCCGTGGCAGTCGGTATGTCAGCCATGTCATTGTCCGACGTCCACCATGCTGCCATGGGCTAATGAAATGAATCGTTCAGCTGCCGGCCTCAACATGACAGAGCCGTGTTCCACAGGAATCGGGGGCGACATGTTCATGCTGTTCTGGGACGCCTCCGACAAGCAGGTGAAGGCCATGAACGGCTCCGGCCGCGCAGGACACAGATGCACGCTTGGCGCCGTTCGCAGGGGCCTCGGCGTCCCGGACGAGAAGAGCAACGCGAGAATCCCGCTGACGAGCGCCCACTCCGTCACTGTGCCGGGTGCAGCAGCAGGGTGGGTTGATGCCGTGGAGAGGTTTGGCAGCGGCAGAGTCGACCTGCGGCGTATTCTCGCCCCTGCCATCGAGCTTGGCGAGGAGGCTTCCCCGTGTCCGAGGTAGCTGCCCATGCGGTATGTTTTTCGTCCCAAGCATCTCACCACACCGCGGGCTCTCTCGTGTTTCGTCATGGATGGAACAACATGTCGAGAGGAAGAATTGACACGGGATTGACACTTGAAACAACCTGACGCACGCAGTGGGGTGTCTCCGAGGCCCGTATCCGAGCAGCATCTCCCAATTTCGCCGAAATGCTAAAGACCGACCCCGGCGCAGAGGGGGCGTTCGGGCACCTCGTGTCGGCGAAATCATGAAGAATCCCACGCTGGCCAGGACGTTCCGGACTCTGGCCGAAGAGGGCAAGAAGGGGTTTTACACAGGGCGGGTCGCCGAGGAGCTCGTCAGCGTCGTGCAGTCTCTCGGAGGTCTGTTGGAGCTGGAGGACCTGAAACACCACCTGGATGTGGGCAGCGAGCCGGTCGAGCCCATCTCGCTCGAGTTCCAAGGCCAACAAGGCACCTGTCGGTCCCGGTCCCGGTCCCGGTCCCGGTCCCGAGGGCGGCGTAAGGCTGTGGGAGCACCCTCCCAACGGCCAGGGAATCATCGCGCTGATGGCCCTTGGCATCATCCAGGAGCTCGAGAAGCAAGGCAAGATCCCGACATTCCAGCCCCAAGACTTCAACTCGGCGCCGTATCTGCATGCCATCATCGAGGCGCTGAGGCTGGCCTTCGCAGACGGCAGTTGGTTCGTGGCGGATCCCAGCGTCACCAAGGTCCCCGCCCAGGGCCTCATTTCAGAAAGCTATCTTGCCGAGCGGGCGAGGCTCTTTGATCCTGCCAAAGCCGCCCAGCTGCATGAGCATGAGCATGGTGATCCTCCCTCTGCATCCCCGGCCCTGTCCAGCAGTGACACGGTGTACTTTACCGTGTCGGACGCACAAGGCAACGCCGCATCCTTCATCAACTCAAACTACGCCGGGTTCGGGACGAGCATCATTCCCAGGGGCTGCGGCTTCACGCTGCAAAACAGGGGGCAAACTTTTCTCTGAGCGAAGAGCATCCGAACAGGATCGAGCCAAGGAAGAGACCGTACCACACCATCATCCCCGGCATGGTGACGAACCTGGGTGATGGCTCTCTGCACTCTTCGTTCGGTGTCATGGGAGGATTCATGCAGCCCCAGGGCCATGTTCAAGTTCTTCTCGGCCAACTCGTCGGCCGGTTGGATCCCCAGCAGGCCCTGGACGCCCCCAGAGTTTGCATCGGCAGCGGGATACCCGAAAGCGGCGAGGCCGCTGACTGGACCGTAAACGTCGAAGACGGCATGCCCCAGGAAACCATCCAGGGGCTGAAGAAGCTGGGACACAGAGTCAACGTGGTAAGCGGCGCAGCACGCGGATTATTCGGCAGAGGCCAGGTAATCAGACGCGTTATCGATCCCGTCGAGAAAATGCCCGTCTGGTCGGCGGGGAGTGATATGAGAGCAGATGGTGCCGCGTACCCGTTGTAATTGTAACTTGTAACGCCCATATGGCACCCGCAGATAAATTGCATGTGCAATGAACACGTCAAGAATGAATAATCACCTATCAATCTCTCTTTTTTTTTTTCCTCGCTCCTGCGGTATTCATATTATCCGCAGTTTCCTGCACTCCCGCGTTATCGTACATGTTGCCCCCCCAGGCTCCCATCACATGGTTAAAAAAAAAAAAACATACCGCCTCCCTCAACTCCGTAATCTACGCATCGCCCTCCATGACAACGACGTTCCTGTCTTCAAAGAACTTGGCCAGCTCTCCGTTCGTGTGCATCGTCCGCAGGATATCGCACCCGCCCACGAACTCCTTGTCCACGTACAGCTGAGGAATCGTCGGCCAATCGGAATACTCCTTGATGCCCTCGCGCAGCTCCGAGTCCTCGAGGACGTTGAACGCCGCGAACTTGGCCGGGTTGACGCCCTGCATGCCGAGGATCTTGATGACGGTGGCCGAGAATCCGCACTGGGGCATCTCGGGCGTCCCCTTCATGAAGAGCACGACCGGCGCGGAGGCGACGGCCCTGTCGATGGCCGACCGGGTCTCGTTGGAGATGAGGCGGATCGGAAAGGGCGAGAGCGGGGCGACGACGACGACGGGAGCTCGCAGTCGGGACGGGGAGACGACTGGTGCGCGAACACCTGCTGCTGCTGGTCGGGCAGCGTGCCGGAGAGTCTGGCAGGGGATGTTTTTGTCAGCTCGGCGCCGGGTAGGGAGAGCTACAATTGGGTGGCACGTACGGGGCTATGCTTCTGGTGAACATGGCTGCTTTCTTGGGGTGGTGAGGACGCGAAGAAGGTGGTCGACTTGGTGGGCGAAGAGACAGGATCCGTGATGTAATGAGAGAGAGGAAGGGTTACTTGGGCTGACCAATCATTAGTGTCGCAAACCGAATACAGCTGGCCCACTGATAAATGGAGGGTTCAGCATGGCTTAGAATTCATCCTGCCACGCCCCACTTCTTTTGGTTATCGCGTGCCTCTGACCATGATTGATTATTTATTACAAGTTACAACAACTGCAGACTCCAGAGCAGTCATGCAATGGATCACTTTGGCCGCGGGGAAACTCTAAGGTCTTTCCATTTATTTTCTTCTTTTAAAGTTTTCTTCCCCAAGAATATCACGTGGGCCTTGCCATCGTCAAAAACATCAAATCCCAGCCCGTCGGCTTGCTTCGCCCGCTTTCCCCTTCCCCATCTCATCGTGTTCGCTGCATTCAACGAACCCCGTCCTACACCTCGCTCATATAATGCTGCACGCATCACGGAGCGGCCCTGACGCGCAAGCCGATCTGCAGACCTCGGCAGCCGGCAATGTGTCGCTGGCGCGCGACGACGGCAAAAAGCACCTGCTCCTCGCGGTGAGCGGCTCCGTGGCCACCATCAAGATTGCCAACATCATCGGCGGGCTGGCCTACCACTGCAACCTCTCGATTCGCCTCGTGCTCACCGCGTCGGCCGAGCACTTCCTGGGGGCCAGGCCGAGGAGCAGCCCACCCTGGCCGAAGTCCGTCGCCTTCCCAACGTGGACGGCATCTACACCGATGCCGCCGAGTGGACTCGCCCATGGATCCGCGGCGCCCCATCCTGCACATTGAGCTGCGCAGGTGGGCGCATCTCCTCATGATCGTGCCTCTCAGCGCGAACACCATGGCCAAGATGGTGGCTGGCGTGTGCGACAACCTGCTGCTGTGCGTGGTCAGGGCGTGGGACCACGACGGGTCCATCGACGGCGCGAGGAAGAAGATTGTCGTCGCTCCTGCCATGAACACGGCCATGTGGAGGCACCCGCTGACGGCCAAGCACATCAAAACTCTGGAGGAGGACTGGGGTGGCCATGATGGATGGGTCGAGGTTCTACGGCCGGTTTCAAAAGAGCTTGCGTGTAATGATGTCGGCGAGGGCGCCATGGTCGAGTGGCAGGAGATTGTGAGCGTGGCGGAAGAGAAGCTGAGAGAGGCTCGTGCCGGAGAAGACGGCACAGTTTAGATGATTCACCATTTTGTGTGGGAGATTCCCTTTCCCCCAAGTTGTCGCTGTTCGTACTCGCTGCAGTGGCAAGCTGTCTGGCAGCTGTCTGGCGATTTTGTCACCTGGCCCCGGCAGCTGTACATACGTACTTGCCTTGGCCCCCATCCATCAATCTTGCCCACCCGGGGTTGTGGTCGTCTTGATAGACGTCCAGAAAGTCTACGCTGGACAACAATGTGTCGAGCCAATGCCAGCCATCATGCCGTCTCCTTCGAACCACCATCTCCCCGAGGCTTCGTCCTCCACGGCCGCTGAAAAGGCAATCTCGAGTCTGCGTGCCCGACTTCGCAGCGAGGAAATGGTGCCTTGCCAAGAATCCGCCCACGCGACAAACGACCAACAGAACCACGTACACGCAAAACTTGAAGCCAGATTCTCCAAGATTTTCGAAGCCCAAGCTGATCAGCTCGATTCGAGCACCGATACGACATCGGCCAATCTCTCCGGTAGATCTGAGCCCCCAACCCCCAACCCCCTCCCTCGGGAAACCCTAAACTAAATTTTTGGTAATTCCCAACTCTTCCTCCAGCAACATTTGCTCTCTACGGCCAAGAAATCTACAACACTTCTCTCAAAGCCGTCGAGTCAGCCTATGAAACCACCTCGGCCAGCATTTCGAACTTCCACACCCAAGCCGCGAGCGCATCGACCCACACGAGGCATCTGTACGACAACATTTCGTATCCTCTATCCGCAACACTTTGCCATTCCACGAGTTTCCCCAGTGCAAGCATAGGGAGACATGTCCGTGCTCTGAACAAGAAACTTTCTGCCGCCGAGACGGAATTGAGTAGATTGAACGAAGAATGGAAGAGGTGCGCGGAAGAGGAGGCCATGATCTTGGCCGAGCGCGTGGTCGGCGCCGACAGTGGGGCGAAGAAGAAGATGGACGAGCTGGTCGAGAGCATAGAGGATATCGTAAGAACAAGAGGGGATGAGATCGACGAGCTGGATCAGGTATGTTGAGCTTGAAGAACTTGCGCGCGAAGCGTCACTGACTAGAGAAGGAATATCGAGACTTGTTGTGGGCCGAGTCGAATCGTATGATGCAGGCTATGATGGCGGATTGAAACAGACCAAGATTGGACGGCAGGGGTTGCAAAGCTGCGTTGATTGTATTGTTATATAAATTGTTCGCTAGAACTAAGTGATTGATGCGAACTGGCCTTCACCATAGTTTCCAAATCAAGTACCCATGGAGATCCCTCTGTTCTACGGTTAGACGTGAGGGAAAAAAACGAAATATTTCCAAGTAGTTTCTGTAATATTGCATCGATCGCAATTCCTTCCCTCCATGCTATGCAAGACTGTTTCTTCCAGTCTACCACAGATATCATCTATTTCGCCCTGAACTCCGGTTTCATGATGTGGTGATGAGAAGCCGCTCAACGTTGATCCTGAAGACTTTATAATTGTGTCAAAGCCGGATAACCATTATAAATATGAAAGAAAAAAATATCCTCTTTTGCGCACCAGGATGGGAAAGCAAGCATGCAAGTGGTGAATCGCTTCACACTTTTTCTTTTCCTGTATACAGTGTTGAGGGGAAGAGATGAGCATGCGGCATCTCGGCTGGGCATTATGCAAAGAAGTCGCAGCCAAATTTACTGCTCCTTCTCGGGAATGATGACACCCCACTCGTGCTGCTCGCGGCCATACATGATGTCGCCGATCCAAGTCTTGACCTTGGTCGTGATTTCGCCGGCTTTGCCCTCGGGGCCCATGGGGATATTGATGTCCTTGCCGCGGTGGTGGATTTGCGAAACAGGGCAGACAAAGTACTTCAGACCATGTTAGCATCGAGTCTCTTTCCAAGGGAGCTTTTTTTTTTTCTTTTTTTTTTTTTTTTGACAAGGGAACAAACTCTGCTCAAAGGTGGACAGATCACACATGATGCAACTTACAGCAGTGCCAGCTGCAAAGGACTCGAGAACGCGGCCTTCAGCATCAGCCTCGACCAGCTCATCGATGGTGTACCTGCGCTCCGTGACCTCGATCTCGCCGGCCAGTCTCTGGCGCACAACATCCAGGCAGCTGCGGCGGGTGACACCATCCAAGATCAGCTTGTCATCCAGAGGCGCAGTGATGAGCTCCTTCTTGCCATCCTTGCGCTTCCAGATGATGAAGAAGTTGGAAGCACCGGCCTCGGTACACTCGCCCTGCTGGCCATACAGCCAGAGAATCTGGTGGAATCCGCGGCGACGAGCATCTTGCGTGGCCATGAGGGAAGGGCCATAATTGGCTCCAACCTTGGCATAGCCGAATCCACCAACCCAGGCACGAACCATGTCCTCGGGAGAAGTGTGCAGTCTCATGCCACCGGGCGGAGAGTCCATGCGAGGCATGAAAGTGACAATGATGTAAAGCATGGCCTCCTTGGGAGCCTGAACACCCAGCTGGGACTGGGTACCGATAAGCGTAGGTCGGATGTAGAGGAAGTTGCCAGACTGGTCCTTGGGTAGCCAGCGGGGACCGTCGACCGAGAGAAGAGACATGATGAGCTTCTCCAGCTCCGGAGGGTCGAAGAGAGGAAGGGAGATTCGGCTGGCAGACATGAGCATACGGGCGCAGTTGCGATCGGGGCGGAACACTCGCAGCTTGCCGTCGTATCCGCGGAAGACCTTGAGGCCCTCGAAACACTCGGTGGCGTAGTGCAGGCAAGAAGCGGTGGGCATGAGGAACAGAGGGCCGTAAGGCTTCAGCTCAGGTACTCCCCATCCGGTCGAAGACTTCCAGGTTGCGGTGATCATGTGGTCAGTGGCAACAGTCTCGTCGCCAGAGTTGGCGACGGCCTCGTCGGGGACAGTGCGAGGCTTCTCGGTCAATGTGTAGGTAAGCTTGGAGGCATCGAGAGGAGCAGGCGTGGTATTGCCATTGGAAACGTGAGGAGCGGCGGCTTCTTTTCGTTGGATGGCCGAGGCAGTCAGGTTGACATCCTGGTGAGGGACAGCAGAGGGGGCCATGTCGTCGATCTGGGGGGTTTTGAGGGTTGGCACTTTTGATGGACGAGAGATGGGAGTGTGGTGGTTTAAGTGTATTTTCGTTATGGTGGACCTCCGGATATGGCGATCTGGAATGTGTCAGCACGAAAACGCCAAATTACCCCTTTGGGCACAATTACGGTCTTGGCAGGCCTCTCAATCGGCTGGAATGCTTACCAGAGTCTCAATGCTATGGTGTGATGAGGGGAGGAGAAGGAGAAGGAGGAAATAAGTGCGAGTCAAAAGATGGGGGGGCCGAGAGGGCAGAAGGAAGAAGTCAAGGGATCCGTCACCTATTATTAGTAGTATGTATCATTGCCAGCCTCAATGTCATCAGCGGCGACGTTGAAAGCAGTTTTCTTCTTTTGTTCTTTTTCTTTCCCTCTTGCAGCCTTGTAGTCGTCTTCTCTGCTACGTAATGGGCCAGACTGTAGACTGCCCTTGTCTGCCCCTCCATTTCCACATCGTTGGCAGCTGCCAGGTGTAGACAGGTGCCCCGGCCGCGCGTGCTCGGCAACTTGAACCCACCCGTACACCCGTTTGTCGAGACGCTCGCTTAATCGAGAGAAAAAAAAAAAGGTGACCAGGTGACTCGAGTAAATACCCAATGGCAGGTCGAGGCGTGGAGCTGATCAGTGACTCATGAGTCCACACCTCCGACGCCTGCCGCTCCTGAGTCCTGGACTCCTGGATGCGTTTCTCTTCCGCGCCGTCGACTCGGCTCAACGACGAGGTTCCGCGACAAATGTTGCAAAAAAATAGCGAGCGCGAGGAAATTCAGTGTATTCAAAACTTCACATCTCCTGGTCTGACGCTTAAAGCCATCATCTACCGAGTACACCAGAGCTTCAATTGAGCATCCTCTCCGTGACCATGGCACCATGGCACCATGGCACCGCGGTTGTCTGAGCCGGTCCGGTCCGACGTTAAAGGCAGGGGCGGAACGTCACCCGTGAAAGACTTATCTGTAAACCGGGAATCGCGACGCCGTGCCGTTCCTCCAACACATCACCCTTCCTTCTTGGCCACAGGGAAAGACAATCGTTACTTGTCGGTGTGACTGTACTGTGTGGTCCGCCGCGGATAGCCGCCAACGAACTGTCCACGACTTGTCCACGACAATGCGGCGCGGTGGGTCCGTTCATAACAAAAGCCAACAACAAGCTGTGACATAGAGGCCGATGTGCCCGTTACTATTGGATGTTTAGTTAATGAAAACCACAAACTGGAACATGGTGACCATGGATCGCCACCACGCTACTACTTATGTAAACAGAGTCTTTCGACATTGCTTTCCTAGAAACTACCACAGGGTGGTCGTCCCGTTTATCCATTCATACGACTACTCCGGATTATTTGTATCCATCGCCAGATTTCGCCCTTCGATATGGCAATGAAACCAACCTCTTTATCGAGCTGCGCTAGTTTTATGTCAAGAGTCTCACCAAATCTAAACAAGGGCGGCCTGTCCCTCTGAGTGCAACAAAACACTTCTTGTGCAAATGCATGTCTTGCGGTATAGGGTATAGAGTGTGCTAGTAGCACCTGATACTTATAGTATGACCTCATGACGTGCTCGCAGCCGCATCATTTCGTACAGCCTCCCTGTCGCGCTGTTCCGCCTCCAAGATTTCTCGCTGTCGTGCTGCGGCCTCTACCTCAGCCTTGACCCCCTTGGCGCGCTGTCGGGCTTCGTATCTGTCTCTGCTCCTCAAGATGCGCTGCACGATTTCGCCAGCATTTACTTCGGCAAACGCGTGCTTGCCGATCTCACGGTAGATGCCCATTTCCTGGGTGCAGAATATGGGTCATATGTGAGTGGCATGAAAGCGGTTGGTCCGTGGTAAATAGCATCGGGAACGCCCCACGGCAACGATTGCAGGTAAGACTTGGTCGGTGTGAATGGAGCGCCAAACACCACAGCATTGATGTACTACGAGGTTAGAGAATAACGGCGTCAGCTCGAATGTTGTGGCTTTTGAAGTAGGCTTCAATCTGCATGCATCGCGGATATCATGTGGGTGGACCAGAGGGAACGAATGGAATGACGCACCTTGCACTGCAGGACGCATAGTCCACGCTCGTAAATGTTCATGATCGGATAGTTGACACCTTTCCACTGGTTGATGACTTCGTCGTCATGCACTCCGACAACAACATAAGCTGGCTGGTAGTCTTTGCCGCACTCGTTGGCGCGTTTGCTCTTGGCTTCTTCTGAGAACCAGCCTGAGTTGCGAGCCAGCTCATTCTCTTCGACAACGACTTTTCGGAGAAATTCGATATGGCCACTGCAGAACAAGTCGTATCCTCCGTCAACATACACGATTCGTTGCCCTGGCTTGGGACCACCTGCAGTAAGCAGGTTCTCAAAGTTCCCCGTAGTCTCTTCTGTGTGCTCTGCTTTTGCCTGAGTTGAAGCGTTCCAGAACCATACATCAGCGCCAGGAGCCTTTGCAGTCTCGTCGGTGGCATATAATCGCAAACGCTCCAACATAGCCTCCCCTGCGCCTTGCGCTCTTCTGGGCTACCATATCCCTCTTTTCCAGCCAGCATTTTCTGCAGAGAGAAGATAAAGTGTGTCTTGGTGCACAAAAGCATGCGACCGACAAGATCGGTGGTTGAGATGCCAGGTGAGCGCTTAACTACCTTGAATCGACCAGCTTGCTTGACGAATCGGTAACAGTCATTTCCATCGACATCCGATGTTATATCGTCACCATGGACAACGTATTTACAACCGTAATGTGATATGAAGTCGAGGTCGGTAACATATGGTGCATGGCCAATGGATTTTGTCACCCATCGGCAGGCATCAGAAGCAGCCAATCTGACGAGAGTCAGCAAATAGCACTCTATGAGAGACAGAGATGAGAGAGAAGAAGGGACCGCCCTGACCGCTCGTCCAAGTTCATGACGGTTGGGCCCTTGTTGGCCAAGATGTCTTCATCAGAGTGAACTCCAACATAGAGTTCATCACCTAGCTGACGAGCCTGGACCATGGCTCCGGCGTGTCCTGGAAGACGAAATAAGCCCCCAAAAGCAGCATGCAAATCATTTTCGACATACCATGATGAAAGAAGTCCCAACATCCATCAACCCAAATGCGGCCATCGAGGAGTTCAGGAGCAGGGTCTCCTGGAGCAGCCCTCTCTCGACGCAGAAGTCATTGTGGGGGGTTGTAACTTGTGTGCGAAAGACAAGGCTGGTACCAGTAGGTAGCAGGTAGCAGGTAGCAGGTAGCAGGTAGCAGGTAGCAGGTAGTAGGTAGTAGGTACTAGGTTCTAGGTACTGTCGGAAGACAACACGGTTGACAAGAATTACTGAGCGTGTCGCAAGATTTCGTGACGGGGAAAGTTGGAATGAGTGTCGGGATACAATGGGAAAATCACATGTGAGGCTACGGTTACCTGTTTGTCGCGGGCGGAAAATTGGTGGTACTCAAACGCTAAAACGCCGGTCGCTGGTTGGCCCAGGAAGATGAACTGGAAGGTGAAGTGGGTTGTTGCTTCCATGCTCAAAGGGAAAGAAAAAACCTCACACTCACTCATTTGGCGTGCGCTGCGTAGCGTGCGAGCCGGCGATGGCGACATCAGCCATCAAGGCCGACAGACTGGCGCTATCTATTACTGTGCGGCGTTTTCGATCCTAAACACCGGGGACCGAGTTTTCCACGTCTTGAATCGTGGCCATCAACGTCAGAGAAGCGCTGCAAACGTCACAATGAAGGCCTCCTCACTCCAGGCGTTGCTTGGCCTTGCACCACCAGTCATGGGTCATTGGAACCAGGCGGAGGATAAGGCGATCCAGTACACATCCGTGGGAGGCTACTTTCTTCAAGATGACCCGAATACGAATCCAAGTGGCTTTAATTATGTATGTCAGCCCAGTTGATCCGCAGCGGCACATCTCAAATGTCGACATGTCCATGAAACGGTCACAATGTCCGCTCCAAACCCCCAAAAAAAAACCACAAACTAACATTGTATTGCAGGCTGAACACAACTTCGGGCTGATGGAGCGAAAATACCCCACTGATGCCACATTTGATCCTCAAAATGTCAAGTCCCAATGGGAACGATTGAATAGATGGGTTTACCATCTAAACAATAACTGCCAAAGGAGCGAAGATGTCCGGTACAAGGTGCTGTTCTTCGGGCGTCATGGCCAAGGCTATCACAACGTGGCAGAGACCTTCTACGGCACCCCCGCTTGGAATGTAAGTTGGCCCCTTTCCTAATAGTTTGTCACTGACGAAGGAAGAAAACACGACGTTTGTCCAAGGAAATCTCGCTGACTCGAGCGGCCACCGTTGCTTTCGCATGCAGTGCTACTGGGCTGAATTGGAAGGCAATGGCACGATTACATGGGCTGATGCGCTCTTAACACCGGCTGGGTTCAGAGAGTCCGAAAAGGCCAAAGCTTTCTACGAGACGCTGTACGAGCAACAGAACATGCCTCACTTTGAGAGCTATTACAGTTCTCCGCTCAAGCGATGCATTCAGACAGCCAACTCGACCTTTGCATCTTTGAAGATGCCACCTGAACACCCATTTGTGCCTACTATCAAGGAACTGTTCCGCGAGGACATCAGTATACACACGTGCGATCGCCGCTCCACCAAGTCTGAACTCGAGAAATTTATGCCTGGGTGGAAATTTGAGCTGGGCTTCACCGAAAAGGACGGGCTGTGGGAGGGCGACAAGGGCGAGACACAAGAGCACCAGATTGCCCGCAGCAAGACGGTACTTGACGACGTTTTCACCAATGATGAATCAACTTGGATCAGCGTGACGAGCCATTCTGGAGAAATCGGCGCTCTTCTCAAGGCATTGAATCACCGCCCCTTCAGTTTATCAACTGGTCAAATCGTGCCTGTCCTTGTCAAAGCCGAGTTGCTCCGGCCAGTGCCTACTACCGCAATCACCGGATTTACTCCAGAGGCAACGTGCAAGCAGCCACCGGTGACAAGTCTACCTGATGAAGGATGTGTGTGCTCTACTACAGGCTCTATTCCATCTCCGACACTTGGAGGGCGGGACCTGAGAACAAGGAATTCATTGTGAATTCATTTTGAGTAGGGAGTATTTGGGCCACGATATGCGATAATGTCACGGATGAGTCAGTTACGCTTCAATGGGGAGGAAGGAGATGGTTGCGTATAATCATCAATGACGGATCTCGAAACTGGCAATATCAAGCTTTGCATGTACTTCAAGCCTTGAATCAAGGATCTCAGCTGCCATGTAGATGTAATGGCTGCGCGTAATAGATTAGGACAGGAGCAAGGAAGAAGATGCAGAAACGCTCCGCCTAGCAAGTAAAAAGCGCCTGCAGGGCCGAGAACGCCAATAGCACGGCACGCGCACAGCCCCAGGTGCCTCGGAGTGGCATCCAGCGGACCAGCGCTAGGCGACCAGCCGCCGCCACCTGCGACAGCATCGACCTCCAGACCCCCTTCGATCCCCATCTCGATTTGTTGCCATCATCACCGCCCCGTGACTTTTCATTGGCAAGACTCGACAAGGCGAGGTTCGCGACGGCAGCGACGACCGGCGACGATCAGCGACGACGGGCCTGCCGCCGCCAACGGTCGAATCCCAGAAACCCTCCCATCGTCCGTCCCCTCGAATTCACCAGGAGGAGCCTTTCAAAGCAACGTCAACCGCCCAGTCATGCAGCGCTCAACGCCAGTCTCGTCGACGACGCCGACCTTGCCCTCGTTTTCCCTGGCACCTTGACCAACCCAGGATCCCCATCGAGACCGACGACTCGAGACGGCAGCGTCAGTGTCGACCCTCTCCATCCTCCACCACACTCTCCTCCCCGATCCCCACGTCCTCAGCCGCGCCCACAACCAAGGGACCGCGCAAGTCATCCTTTTCCCGAAAGGCCTCGCTCTCCGGAAGCACACGGCGGCGAGGCTCCTCTGTCAGCTCAGCAGCCGTATCCAACGCCATCGTCACCGATGCAACCGCCCCGCCCGCCCTTCCCGACTACGCGCTTCCTGCAGCGGCCAAGGTGCAAAGTCGCGACAGGCGTGAGTTCGGTAGTGGTGTAGATGACACAATCCGCAGTCCCGTCAGTCCAACGTCTGGGACCGGCTTCTGGGCGGCAGCATGATGAGCAGGACGACAACAGCCACTGGGCACACTGGGCAGTACATGCCGCCGCCAGCTGCCGTGAATGTCACGACTCTGTTGAACGGGGCGTCGGCGGGGATGTGGCAGCAGAGCGAAGCGAGCATGATTCATCAGCAAATCACCGAGGTAGCCACAAAGAGGATGTCAACACTGGATTATCTGAGGAAAGCGTACGTTTTTGTGGGTTTTTTTGTGTCTTCTTGTGTGAAAGGGGACAGTTCACTTGGTCGGACATTTTTCCAAGTCTTTTTTTTTCTGGATACACAGACACATGCTAACTCTCTTTTGTTTTTACTACAAAAGACACGAAGGTCGAGTATACTGGTTTAATACATATCTCTTCGAACGACCGGATCTTTCGCGGCTGCCATGCTTTGATCCTCGAAAACTCGCACGCAAGGCTACCAATTACCTCCTCCTCGGTCTCTCCATCCCGACCATCAACGACTTGTACTCGTCCACGCCCATTGAATTCCTCCGCTGCCTCAACTCGCTCCTTTCCGAATTCGACTCTTTCCAACAAATACATGGCGACTCCTCGGCAGCCCTCGCGCGTGCTCGTCTACCGACCATGTTCCGTCGACCGGGAGGCAAGTCTCGTCGAACAACATCTGCAGCAGACATGCATCTCGACGACTCGCATGCTTTCCCTCCACCGGGAGGTGCTGGCGCCGCAAATAGTGCTCCATCCGTCATGAACTTTGCCGCTTCCGAGTCGGAACTGCTTCCCGGCGAAGAATACACTTACTTGCTCACGCCCGCACTTCCATTCGAGCCCGACTTCTTTGAGACGTTTGCGGCGCTATGCGATGTCTTGATCGATTGCTATTCACGATTTCTGGCACTGGTTCCCACGCCGCGAGAGTGCTCGGCGCCGGTAGCCGAGCTCTTCACGAAGGCGGATTCAAAGCTGCGCAAGATTATTGTGCAAGGTGTGGTCAAAGAATTCGAAGACCATAGCAGAGGGCACGTGAAGACGGAAGTTGCCAGTATCGGCAAGGTGGTACTTGGTGGTCTCATGTAGAGGAGGGGCCTTTTAATATTGCCGAGAAAAACTTGGGTCTGCCAGGTTATGTTGGCTTCCGATTTCGCTAATGAATGAGAAAGACGTGAAAGCCTGCTGGCGCACGGGGGGGCTGGGTTGACTGATTAAGCGGCTGGACACGCGGACGTCAACAATCACATAAAACATACCGGGCAGGATTGTCTCAGTATGAATCTGGCGGGCATTGGGATAGCATGGTCCCCGATTTCCACGTTATTTATACACTTGTTCTACATTACATGATGATATACATCCACACACACACACACACGGGTACCGTTTCATTTATTCCTCTTTAGTTGAGCCTCCTCTTCTGCAATCACACCCTCGATCTCCTTGCCCACGAGCCAGTCCCGCGCGGCGTCCATGACACGATCAATGTATCCCCCGTCCAACACATCTGGCAAGTTGTGCACGTCCAGCCCGGCCCTATGATCTGTACACCGGTCCTGGTTATAATTGTACGTGCGAATCTTGTCTCCCCTCGTGATCTGCGTCTGTGACAGAACGCTGTTTCTCAACCTGGCGGCGTCTTGTTCGCGCTGCTCGGCCCGCTGACTTGCTATCCTCGATCGCAACAGCTTCCACGCATCTTCCCTGTTGCGCTGCTGCGATCGATGGTCCTGCATCGAGACGGTTGTTCCCGTGGGGATATGCGTCATTCGTATGGCCGACTCCGTCTTGTTCACGTGCTGTCCGCCAGCGCCGCGAGCGCGCATCGTTTCAATCCTGACCTCCTGGGGTTCACGTAGAAGTCGCTCTCCACGTCGTCGCTCACGTCGTCGTCGGAGGCAGCGCTTTGCGGGAACGAGGGCAGCACCCACACGGCCACCGCACTCGTGTGAACTCTCCCTTGCTTTCCGTGCTGGGAATCCTCTGCACGCGATGCATGCCGGCTTCGCTTCGGAAGATGTCGTAGGCCCCTGGGTCTTGGACCTCGAGGATCGCTTCCTGGAGGGCTCTCCCCGCGGACGAGGACTGGTCGCCCGCGGCCTCGGCCATTTCGTACTTGAGTACGCTGGCCCTGTACCCTCGTCTCACGCACAGGGACCTGTACATCTTGAACAGCGAGTCGGCGAAGTACCGACCCTCGAGACCGCCGGGGCCCGGCCGGAACTCGATCATGCACGGCATGTCGGCGAACGGGTGGCGGGGCGTCAGGCTGGCGGAGAGGTTTCTCTCGAGGGCCTCGACCCTGCCTCGCTCGATGACGAGCTCGTCGCGCGCGATGGAGGCCAGGTCGGGGTCTTGGCCCGGGTCGTCTGCCATGGACTGGAGCTCGGACATGGAGGACAGGGATTCGTGCCATGCCGCGAGGGCGGCGGCGACACGGTGCAGCTCGCCTGCGCGCTTTGCCTTGAGGGGATCAAACGTCGTGGCCAGGGACTTTTGGAGGGCATCGTGTTCGGCGGAGAGGGATTTTGCGCGCCGGACGAGGGACGGCGCGAGACTGGGAGCTGTTGTTGTTTCTGCTGGGGTGGATTGCATTGTCGGTCATTCCGGACCCCATCTCGCTGGTGTTGGAGTTGGTGTTGGTGGGGATGATCAAGCAGACGTACGTACCATTGGATGCGAGGCGCACGAATTGAGAAGACGCTTTGCGCTGGAGTGCGCGGGTGCAGTTTCGGCACGCCCATGGCGCAGAGAACATGCTGATGCCGTGATGCGAGAGCGGTCGGCGTGATGGGAATTGGGAAAACTGTTTTTCTTGTGCATCTACAGACTACCAGAAGGGGGTGGGTACGGTGGGGCGGCAGCGGCAGCGGGTGTGTCTGTTTTTGGCCTGGTTGTTTCTCTTGAGTCGTTAGAACATAACAACGTCAGTCCTACTAATAATGTACGAGCTCTTCTGAACCGGATCGCCAACAGCCTTATATTCCGCTAGCTCACTCTTGGACAGCGAATGGCAACACCAGCTGTGAAATAGACTTGGCAGTATCAACAGAAACCGCCATGGCACGAAGGATAAAATGCTTATTGGCGATGGATGACTTTATTGTGGTCACGTTATCAGCTTCATCGCAGTATAAGCGCTGTTTTATTTCCTATATGTTCAGAAAATCTGCGGTGCCAGTACGAAGTACCGGTACCTTGCCATGACCGTTGATTCCAAATTTATACATCAGAAGAAGAATTACCAAAAAAACAAAGAATATCCGGAAATGCAAAGCGATTTGGCGATTGATGAGCTCAATCCACCAAGATTTCAGTTTGACTGGCCAGAGTGGCGCTGATGTAATACAACTAGGATCTCAGAAGAGCATTTTTGGTTGGGCAAGCCTTCTTCGTGGTGGTAACCGTGACAGGGGCCTTCTTGGTGCAGCAGTGGCTGCTGTCAATCTCGGTGACGGTGACGGTTGGCGCAGCAGGGCAAGTATCAGTGTTGGTGCCAGGAGGAGTGGTGATTGTTGGGGCAGGAGGAGTGGTGGTTGTCGGGGCAGGAGGAGTGGTAGCTGGAGGAGCCTCGGTGGGAGCAGCAGAAGTAGGGGCCGCCGAAGAGGGGGCCGTCCCAGTATTCTTGCAGTTGGCAGGGCTGAAGGTATCCTCGGCCTCCTGGAGATCCTTGAGAAGACCAGCAACAATGCCCTGGGCGATGCCCTGGGCAGCCTCGGGGACCTTGGAGACGACAGAGTTGATCAGGGCCTTGGAGGCGGTGTTGACGCCGCTGGCCTGGGTGAAGGTGGCCTCGCAGAGCCCCTTGGCAGCAATGGCATCTTTCTTGCTCTTGAGACTGGCCAAGAGTGCATCGCCCTTTGACTGGAGATCTTTGGCAGGCTCCTGAAGGCCAAGTGCCTCGGCCAACGACAAAGAGCTGCTGGGGTCAACCTTGGCCTTTCCATCCTTCAACGTCTGGATCAACTTGTTTGATGAGGAGAGAAGACTGTTTGGGTCGCCAGAGAATCCCTTGACCGAGTTGTCCAGACCAACGATGTCTGTGCCGGCAGCTGTCATGACAGCCTTGATGGTGGCGAGATCACGCTCATAGAGAGCGGCACCAAAGGCGGTAGAGGCCAATGTCGTTAGAATGAGGAACTTCATCTTGGGAGTTTTATCTTGATGGGAGCAGAGGATTGAATTGGCTGCTGGTGTCTTCTTGCTGGAGATGAGAGAGGAGGAAAGGAAAGATAAGAGGCGATGATCCAAGCGTTCGTTTTTCTCTCAATTGCTGTCGGACCGTGACTGTCATTTTATAAAGGAAACCCCGTTACCCAACGGGTCTGGTCTTGGGAAACTCACATGCCTCTCTTTCCATGTGTTAAATTTTGCGTCTGATCTGAGGCTGAAGGCTTGGCGACGCTAAAGCACGGTCCTTGAGGACGAGGTTCCTTGACCCCACGGCACCATGAATCCATTGTCCCGGCAGTTAATTAACTCCAGGTTGTGGCGTCCGCTATTTGTTTCGCATTGACTTGTAGGCTGGCCAATCCGACCCCGAGGCCAAGGTGCTGTGATCTCAACAAGGATCGATAATGGATCGTGGTCTTTGACGCTTACAAACGATCGTGTCTTGCCTCGGGCCAGATGGGACTTTCCATCTCGTGAACCTTTGTGAAGAACTATTTTAATCGTACCCGCCCCCACACCCCTAGACCGACCAACCAGGCATGACACCGGAAATTGTACAACGGACGGTGGAGTTGCCTTGTAATTACCCGCACAACGCACGTTCCCCGTTTCCCCACAAGGTCCGTTCCCCATGATTTATTGCCTTCTTGGCGACTACCCCACAGCCACATAAACGAAACTATTTTTCTTACATGTAGAACTCCTCGGTACACAATCTTCGCGCTAACTCCAACGCTTCCCTATAGTTTTATTTCTACGAATCGGATCCAATCCTCAGAAGCCATCAACTCCTCGAATGATAACTTTTCGTCATGGTTCCTCATGTAGGTGAGGTTTGCGATTGGACCAATTCAAGAAAGGGGGCTGAACTTGCTGAAAAATTCCTCCGCAGAAAATGCACTACACAATGCCAACCCTAGCCTCTCTCGGAGGCAACCAGGAGAAGAACAAAATTGCCTCCTGGACGAGCATTATGGGGTATATGATGAGTTCATGCTCTCAGTACAAAGCACAATTGAGAAGCATCGCGGATGTTTGGCTTGGATTATTTATTGGCAGGGATGGTGGACATGTCCGCGCAATAAACCTGGGCTTATCGCCCAAACCCGGTGGGTGTCTCATCTGCCCTCTCCCGTCCGTCCATGACGGAGAGAGGAAGCCCTCAACAAAACCTTTCGAATCTTGGCGAACCAGAGGGGAGGAGGCATCCGGGGATGGCCCAATCACTAGAACGCACATCCAGGACCATACCTTGCTTGGACCAACCTCGGAAACAGCAAAATGGCAGTAAAATGCAAGCAAGTAATCCGTATGACCCTATCTCACATATGCTCCAATGTAACCACACTCAACAAGGCCTCGGATCCACGTGAAGGTCACACAACGGCCTCATGATACATTCCTCCGGAACCGAGGAGCACCTCCGATAGGTCCGACACTTGTGCGGGGCAACACCAGATCGTCCGGACCATCGGAGGCCAGACAGCCGGAATCAATGTCCCGGCCAGAGATCCGACAAGATCTACTAGTTTCGATCGGAGTTGGAGGGCAGTATCTGTTATTTTGATATTTCGGCAACGCGTTTCGGCGGTATCAAGCGAGATTCTGAGCACTAAACTAAGGCAAGGCTTCAACCACCACTGTCCCAAAGCTTGCAAAGTCGCCACACTCGTATGCTATTAACCCAGACCAAAAAAAAGTTTGCATCCTTTGAGGATCGTAGGCCTGTAACTATACGTGAGCCACAAGCAAGCAGCATTAGCGACCGGCGGTCTTCCACGCGTTACCTATTCAATTAAACCATCCACTATGCTACCAAAAGCAACCATCTCTAGCCTGAAAATATGCCAAGAAAGAGTGCATGGTGTTGATCGATATGCATCCATCCCCTTCATGTTGACGAAAAGCTATCACTTCGCAAAGCCGCACGCCGATTCGGACTGCCAATCGATACCCTCCGCCGCCCTACGAGTGGCGTTTCCTATCAACCTTTTACAGTACGCACGCGAACGATGTTTACGACTGCTCAACCCGTTTATCCTTGTCCAATAGTTCACGTCCACTCTAGAGCTTGTCTCACGTTGTCCGTTTGTGGACCACGCGATGGAGTAACAAGAGGCCGTCTGCGCTCGCCTGGCTCTACTACATTCGTACGTACCTGTGACCTATTTCATCGTCGTGCGTGTGACTTCCCCCTGCAAGTCCTTGCGCCGTTCATTTCTGTTGGTTTCATTCTCCCATGCTATACTAGTATTAAATTGAGTAGTTTACTCTTTATTATGTGCTTACCGCTAGATGGAAATACCACAAATCCCTCGCTTGCTTATTCAGCATCAATAGTATTAATAGTATCTTCAACTATGGGTATCCGAACTATCCCGTTAGCACCGCCGCGTATCGAACAGTAGCCACTATTTTTGCCTCTTGGGTCTGTCCATTAGAAATCATTGTCAGCCCTGCCGGCAACAGAAGCTTATCCGCCGGCTTTCATATTGAATCGACGTGCCCAGCGGAAGCTTGTAACCTGGATCTGATCGTTTCCAACAACCGCAATTCTTGATCGCAGAATCCACCCGCAATCCAGGCAAATAAATTCCACCGCCACATGGCAAACTTGGTCGATCCTGTGGGAATGAAGTTATACATGCCAGCATACTCGAAGTACTTAGGGTAAAATGCTGCACAATGCCAATCGATAATCCATAACTGCACGTCAGGGTCGAGTATGATGTTGCGAGGCGCCAAGTCATGATGTGTAAAGACAAATGAACGACTGTATGAGAACACTGGCCTCGGGCAGGTCGCATGCTCCTGACGGATAGTGGTGAATTGGCCCAGAAATCCAAAGAAACATTGACCTGGTAGAAAGTTGCTCTCGGTGGTAGGCCGAAAGAGTCTTCGAGAAAATATGATGCGCATTTGCCTGTTGCTAGTGATCCGGATGCGTCTGAAACAGCCGACCTTAGGCGGTGAATGACACCACGGAGTTGAAGGGCAAGTCGAAGGCTTTTTCATCCAACCAAGGCCCGGCCACGCCATGCCAAATGTTGTCCCAGGAATCCGGTCCATAAAGCAGTAAAATTCATCATCAGCCTGGACAATTCGGTGAATGTGTGGGACGCGGATACCAAGCTGAGATGCGAATTTCAGGGCGCTTGCAGCATCTTCGAGCTTCATCCCTGCATAGCCCTTGGCCAAATACTTGGCAGATAATGGTATGATGTTCGAAAAGTTGGAGAGGCTGGGAAGAGAAGTGATTTTTGGATAAGTTCTGTATCCGTATAGCTAAAGAGCCCCGTGTCGTCAATGTTTGAGTTCATTTTGAGAGTAATGTTAAGTGAGAGTAATATTAAGTGAAAGAGTGTGAATCTCAAAGTTCACGCACTTCTAGTCAATCACTACCAGACAACCCTTCAGGCCCACGTGCTTGACATCACGGATCTAGGACCATACCTATTAGTACATAGACCGCATTCGTTAGTGCTCTCTTCTTCTGGAAAATGCAAATAATGGAAATAAGAGATGTAGATAATAAATAAAGAGTAGACGTGGGATCCTCACAGTTTTTTGTTAGATGGCCAGGTGATTTCATCACTCAAATCGTGTCATAGTCACTAACAACTGTGCCATTTATATCTTGGCGGAACTTGGAATACCGGGTTCAAAGGTGCGTAACGTGATCCCATTGCCCACGGTCAGTAGCTTATCAAGGAACAAAATCACACACGAAGGATCCATAACGAGTCCTCTGGAAATTTTTAAGAAGCGACCAGTCGAAATTTCCATCATAATGAGATCGTCGTCCAATCTCTTTCCGAGAAACGAGTCAGCCAGTCTCGGATGCCTCGTGGAACCCTCAATCTCAACTAGACCCTCATTCTTCCACTCAATGGCAAGTCCTGTCAAGGACTCCCAGCTGGAGCTCGGAACAACATACTTCATGAAGCTAGTATCGCCCTCAAATTGAGACAGTATGGTATACTGGACATTCTCCAGGGCAAACTGACGGAAGCTTGCTCCCGGGCTGGGCCTGACAGCCAGAACATCCTGCAAGCGTGAGGCAAAGGCGACTTCCTGGGACGCAGCCGACTTTTCTTCCTCTGCAGAACCCTCTCCTAATTCGTAGATTCTTCTGTGGGTGGTGACAAAGGGGTATTCTCTTGACGCAGCAGAACCCTGTCCTAATTCGTAGATTCTTCTGTGGGCGGCGACATAGGCGTATCCTCTTGCACCGCTGGGATCGGCACCAAGCCACGTGGGGGCATCGAGCCAAGTAAAGTCGCCTTTGCTGCCGCGAGAATCTTTCCAGAAGACGTCAAATACCATTGCGGCGGTTCAGAACCCAACATGACGACGGTTTCTCCATGGCTCCATCTCTGCACCAAAATCGCGAGTTCTGCACTTAGATATGTCCGGTTCTGCTGCCAGACTTTGTCGACGCCGTAGAGCCTCGCACTTCTCTCGCTTGCAAGAATCAGGACAACTCCATCTTTGGTGGTGTACCGTAATCCGCCCTCTGTCAAAGCTACTGTCTTGAATGGGTGCTCTACGAGCACGCCACGACCATCTGGCACGGCTTCAGCTTTGACAAATGGAGCATTAGGACAAAATACTATCTCGAGTTCCTTGCCCCGTACAGTAGGCTGAGCGTAAACGTGGCCGCTGTCTTCCGACTCAATGTGCCACAGCCAAGCCTTGGATCCCCCTTCTGTCAGTCCTGCCATGTGCCGCGGTTTTCCACGTAGAGAGGGTCCTGCAACGACAAATCGGTCACTGCAGAGCCAAGCTTGAACGGGGAGCCTTCGGCATCGCGAAGGCCAACTATGGAGACAATTGCTGCGGCGTGGTCTTTGGCGAGCTTTGGTAGTGCAGTCCACCAGGGGCCGCCATCTACGTCCTTTTCGCAGTGCTCGAGCCACTGATGATTTACGGCTTCCAGAGCGAATGTACAGTGCCTTGTCAAGCGGAGTATGAAACCCATTTCCGTAATGGAAAACAAGTCATTATTGACACAGAAGAAGTTTGAGATTGTTCCGAGCTCGGGGAAATTGTGACAGGCCTTGGTTCTTCTGCCTGTTTGCCGTTTCCTCGTTGGACGACGAGCTTGTGTTGATTGTATGAGAAGAAGCAAAACAGTTCACCACTGCCATCTGTCGAAGCGATGGTTCCGACAAGCAGGTAATTAAGGTGAATGTGAGGATGAGTTTTGATAACAGTTCGGTCGGACATTCGTATCCAGAATCGCTGGTGAAAGTTTCGATCTTTGGCTTGCGGTCCCAGTACAAAAACCATATGAGGATCTATCGCCGCATAGATATCGGCTCCAGCTAGGGATTCGAATGGCTTGAGCTCGAGCATAAGCTCGCTCGGCCCAGTGTAGTAGTCTTCCAGTAGAAGTGTAGCCTCGCCTGTCCACTTGTCTTCTTCATGGAGCTTGGCAAGCAAGGCAGGGCCCCAACCATGCCAACGAGGTTCATGCTATCGGCGGTGAGGATATAATTGAGAGTTCCGAAAAACTTCTCGCCCAACTGGTGGCGGAAAAGAGCGTGAATCTGATTGTCCACTGGATAAACAATTAGTGACAGAGGTACAGGTACGCTACTTGTATGAAATAATTCCACCTACCATCTACCCAGACGCGTTGAACGGTTCTTTTAGAAAACGGGCATAGGGCATGGTACTTTGCTTCACAGACTCCGGTGGAAACGTCCACACGCCAGATGGCACTATGCTCTGTATTGTAGAAGAAGACTTTTCCTCCAGCAGTCAGGGCACCAACCTGCGCACTGTTGGTCAATTCTTCAGGCGCATCGATGGTGTAGAGAAGACGTTTGCTCGTCGGTTCGTAAAGGCGCGACCAACAGACTGGCCAGCGGGCGTTGTATACTTGTCCACGACGATGAGCTCGGTGCCAAGCAGGTGCTTGTCGCTCAAATCGTTGAGATGCTCTGTGAGTTTCTGGCTTCCTCCCTGGTACTTGTCACCATCTTCCTTTATGGGGAAAGTGGTTTTATTAGGAAAGTCAACTTGTAGGATCTCGCCGTTGGGTTTGCAGATGAGCATGGAACTAAAAAGGTGTCTGCCAGGTTCACCCGGAAACCTGAGATTGAGACGGCCCAGGCCTCAACCACGATGTTCTCCCCGTCCAACTTTCCGCAGTCCAAAACCCAACATGTGCTGCTCCTGCCCGAAGACAACGTCATGGCCACGCCAGGATTGAGCCCGATGGTGTAATTGGCTCCTGCGCCATATATGGTGTATTCGAGGACATTGTGTAGGCTCTCATCCAGCTCTGCGACTTGAACTCGCACTGACCGACGGTCGAGCCTGACCGCAATGGGTGTTTTCACAAACTCGTGTGTGATTTTGTGAATGATGTATTCACTAGGAAAGATGTAAAAGTCATAGTCGAATCGCTCGTCTTCTTCGAGTCTCCGGATCACATCGAAGCCGTAGTCTTGTCGGGTTGTACAGAACGGAAGGATTTGCCAATCGTAGCTGATGTATGATTTGGGCGTGGCGGGGAGGATGATTGTGGTGTAGTCTCTAGTATTCGCAAGTTTTCCGCTGGCCGGGGCTCCAATGCCTTCTCGCACATTAATAGCCTGGGACTTGTCGTGGATCATTCTGGGCATGTCGGCGACCCAGAAGAAGTAGTTGATTCTGCCCGATCCTGTGGATCCGTGCCAGGTGCGATAGATGTATTGGCTGTCGAATCTGACGTTACCGGCCGCGTTGACTTCGCTGATGACAGCACCAAACAGAGGAACAAGAATCTTATCCTTCTCATCGTACTTGAATCCTCCAGCTTTGTAGGCCTCGTCGGCGTCACCGAAATAGCGACCCACAGCCTCTGCTTTTGCAGCAATTTTTGCAAAGGCGGATGACAGAGCGCCAACGCCAATTGCCAGTCCTCCGAGAATAACACTGACACCTCCCACGAAGGCGACGACGGTAGTGGCTTCCATGAGTCCGGCACCAACGGTACCAACACTTGTTAGGAACGTGACCGAATCAAAGCCAACTGTGTGCCAAAGACGGCTCTCTGTGCATCATTGTCCGTGTGGGCAAGCTCGTAGGCGTCGAGGATAACGTTGGCACCGCCAAGGAGCACGCCGAAGCCTTCTGAGGCATTACCAAGACCTTTGACGAGAGTTGACAGCGACGATTTGGCCACTTGCCCCGTCTCAAGCAAATCCTTGACGAGATTGAATATCTTTCCCACGTCACCCAAAGTCTGGTGACCAATCTGGGTGAGGTTGAGATAGCTGTGTATCTTGAGCGCGTCTGTGAGCTCGGCGTTGGTCTTGCTCTCTTCAGTCGTTTTGCCGGCAAAGTGCTCTATCAGTGTTCTCACAATAAACATTGCATTCAAGCCATCAATGGCTTCGGCGTGCGCCAGGTTTTCCTTCCGCATAAACGACCCTGACTCGAACTCGTGTGTTTTGCTTAGAGTCTCGAGGTGCTCATCAAGACGCGCCTTGAAATCTTTGATGGCGGGACTTTCCGTACTAATCCACTTGGTCTCATTCTTGTTCTTAAGATTGATGAATTGCACCTCATAGGATCCTTCCTCACCGCCCTCCTTCATCGTTTCAAGGATGGGCATCCAGTGCTCACCCATACCAGTGCTTTCTTCCAGCCTGGCTGTGGCATCGCGCCAAGCTGCCTCCCCCAAGCCCAAGATTTCCAAAAGCTCGGTTTGGGCGCTAAAGTTGTGGGAAGACGTCAACTGCGCAGGATCCTGTATGAAAGTCGCCGTATTATGCTCGGAGGCTATGGTCTCGAGCAGGGTCTCAGGCTGAACCAGGTCGGCGACGGTCAAGTTGTGGTCAAATCCGATGCGAGACACCCTGTCCGCATCAATATGGAAAAAATCGAAACTAGGTGTCTGACCCTGGGCTTCGTAGACTTTGGCGAATCCCGACTCTTCGAAAAACTTGGTGGTGGCTTCAAGTAGCGCTTCCCTGACTTGAACGTGGCAATGGCGAAGTTCGGATCATAGAAATGCCACGAGGTTGAATTGCCATTCTTTGTAAGGCCCAGCAACATTGAATGTACTTCTGTGTGCATTGCTAATATGGTGGTTTCGGTGCTTTTCTCGAGCATGCCGACGGCCTCCTCGAGCGTCATATTGCCGATGGGTCTTGAAGCCTCTGCTGCTTGGTAGCTGGTGTGAAGATCTTCCAAACATCGCTTGAGCAACTCCGCATTCTTCATGTCGGATTCATTGTTAGGGAGAGGCCGACCAGCTTGGCGCAGAGTTGGTCAATGGCGAATTCCGACGATGCCAGTGCCACTGACATGGCGTAGACCAGAGGATAGCAACGGCCGCCGCCATGCTCATCGGGAATTGCATGGAGAAGAATGTCTTGTGGCATAGGTTTCGTATAACCCCCATATCTTGAAACATAGCAATGACGTCGTTGGTTTTCTGCCAGACAGACTCATTGAACAACTCCTCTCTGGCCAGTTCAATGCGACGAAGCAACGCTCCTTGTTCGGTTTGCGTCAAGCTTGTCGACGATCGGTCGAACAACTGTACCATTTCGGATAGTGTCATGTCATGCTCGTATCCCGAAATCTCGACTGATCCATATGTATTGTATCCCCTTGAAAACTCGTTATCGCCCGCTAAAAGCTCCCCGAACCTTTGTTCGGAGAGACGTTGGCCGGCTGTGTCTCCTAGCGTTGTTTGTCGACGCTCGCCTTCTCTCACGACTGCTGCAAAACCCCTTTCTCCCTTTGCTTCAGCCAGAGGAATGTATAGTCATACTGCATAGAGGACATCATGATCCGTCTAAGGTATTTATATGCATACCTCCTAGAAGTATCCATGGCCAGCTCAAGAGACATATCGCTCACAAACAGCTCGTCGCTGAGTGACACCAAGTCCTGTGCATTGAGTTTATCATTGAATTTAGCATGATCAGTGTTGCTATCCTTCTTATTTTTGATGATGTTAACAAGATCTTTTCTAAGTTCTTGTGAAAAACGAACGGCTTCATTGTCAAGACTGATGTGGTTTTCTTCGAACGGTTGAAATTTACCATTCTCGCCATAAAAGGGACCGTTAGAAAGCTTCGCGTGAGCGTCCAGCAAGTACTCCAGGCACTTTTCGCGACTCTCTTCAAAACGCGATTGAACTAGCTCCCGGTTATACGATTGTGGCACCATCTCAATCAAGGGCTCTTGCCCTACTATGAATGGGCCATCTCTCGGCAGCGGATCGTACAGGACAACACGTCCATTTTGAAGTAGGGTTTGCCTCTGTAAACACAGAGACCAGCGACCTTCGCGATAGTGCATGAATGCGCAGGCATACCCAGTACTAGCATCGCGATGTTGATAGTCTGTGTAGTCAACTGCCATGACGACGTCGTTGTACAACAACGAGCTATCCTGTCGAGAGTCGTGATAGACACGGTACTGGTTGTCGTTGAGGTTCGTTACTATGACGGAGCAACCCGAGAGAGAGCCTGTGAAGAGCAAGTTATGTTCCGGGTTTATCTTGGGGATATCGATTTGGGCGGGCGTCCAAGATAACTGCGCGCCTCCGTTGTATCCCAAGTGATACGCCGAGACGGTGTTGTCGTCAGCGTTGGGTCCATGGTACCTGATTTCGAACGCTGGTTGATCTAGATTTCCGACGCTCTCAAATCTGAAATGTCCTTCGTCTCCGATATAAACTTTTGGAACTCGTCCAGTAAAGTTGTCGGAGCTGATGACGGCATAGCCTTTTTCGCCCTTCGTGATAAAACCAAGGGATCTTTCCAAAATTCGACAATGGACGTTTCGTCAGCGCTGCAAAGATACATGTAAGTCCGATCATGGACAGAACGAATTAGAAAAGAATAAAAAAAAAAGAGGGAAGCTCTTACTTATGAGCCATGATGGATTATATCAACGGGAAGATGAGCAATAATTGCGAGATATCCCCAAGTCTGAGCAGCCAAATGTAGAGGCTTGAGAGCGAAACTAGAACTTTTACTCGAGGTGAGCCAGCAGCAGCGCGCCTTAGCATGATATAGGACAAAGAAGAATACAAAGCAATTTGACACAATTTTTCCAATATAATACCACTTGTCCAATATAATACCATTTTTCCAATATGATACCATTTTTCCAATATAATACCATACAATACATGTCAATCGTATGTTCATTGTCACACTGGCTAGGTATCGCGAGCAATCCCCCAATCAGTTCCCAAATCCAATGCATTAGCCATAACTAATAAGCAAGTGAAATTATTAACATCCAATCCAATACAATCCAATATCAATACAAGAAAATCCTAAAAATACAAACAATGCTCTGCCAGGGGGCTAGCTAGGTAGAAGCAAGACACAATACCGGATAGTTCGGAAGCAAAGGATTAGGCCGGATAGCTCGGAAGCAAAGGACTAGGCCAACCTCGAGGTTTGCGCGCATCTTGGCTGCCCTCTGATAGGCCGTGGCACGCGGGTCTTCATTCTGCGCGCGGTCAATCGCACCAGACCGTGGCTTTTTACCTGCAGAGAAGCGCTACATACATGTAGGTCCGTTGGAGACGAGGTGCGGTAGGCAGCAGGAGGCTGCATGCCTCTACGATACTATTACTAACTAGTCGTGGTTATTATTATAATAACTATATTATTAGCGTTAGGGGCGTGGAGGTTGCGGAGCACGGTCCTTCGTGCATACACATGGGCTACTCCCTGTAATGGCCCCTCAGCGGCTCGGGCCGCTCTCTACAGTCCGAAGCCTCGGCCTCGGAGAGCGTTGGACCGGGTTCGCGGCCGGCCGCCCCGCCGTGGGATCCCGAACCGTCGCCGCGGCGAAGTGAAAACGCGAAGAATCGGAGGGCCACGAGAAGAAACCTTTGCAATTTCGCTTTTTTGTTCTGACTGACCCCTCACTTCGTCTTGTTGGACTGGCGATGCGTGTATGGCAGTCTTGGACTCTGGAGGAGCCTGCTCGTGTGCGTGCGGGTGTCTGGTGGAACACGTTAGTGGGCACACAGTAAACCTCGGCTCTAACAAAGTTCGTCTCGTGTCCAGGATGGAGTATCTAAATCCTAATCAGGTAATCCGTAGGCAGTGAAAAATCACTGTATATACTAAGCATATGCTAAAGGCCACAGTGTATTAGTGCGAATTCACACAATCAGTCAATCAGTCAATTAGTCGGACATTCGGACAGTCGGACAGTCGGACATTCGGACGATTAGTCGATTCGATCATTTGATCAGTTGATCAGTCAATCAGTTAATCGGTCGGTTAGTCAATCGGTTAGTCAGTCGGTCGGTCGATCAGTCGGTCGGTCGGTTAGTTAGTCGGTCAGTTGGTTTCGGCCTATAGGTAGTATACCCTATAATATACTGATATAATCCGGCATATGCCCTATATAATTCATACAGTACGTTAATAGTATATGCTACGTTAGCTCGCACCAACAAGAGGTTGGACTGCGTGGGGTGTGATTAAGCGGGACGGCGCGGGGCATGACCTGGGGTGAGATCCGGACCTTGGCCCTTTTCTTTGCGACCAGCCTAGCTAGGTCACCGTCTGGCCATCTTACCGACATCTATTTGCTGCCTCCGTGCATCGTTCTTCTCCGAGAAGCCAAGAACCGTTTGAAAAACAAAAATTGAACAAGATGTATGCTTGGCAACATAGAAACTCATCTAATCACAATCTCCCCGAGAAACGTAAACAGCTCTTCCCTTCCGGGATGTGGGTAGCGTCGACGGCGGCAACGTCTTTGTGGCCTAGACCATAAACATCTGGATCAGCTCGTTCGCCCTCACGAGCTTGTCTCTCCCCCTGCTGCGCGTGCTCCGTAGCTTTCTTGACCCTGTGTATACTGTTCTCGTCGATGTTGGATGCTACTTCAAGGACATGATGGACGGATTGAAGATTTCGCCCCGTACACAGCCGCGGGTTGTACACTTGTGCACCAATCATCACATCGGCGAGGCTCACGAGCATCGCCAAGCTCCTCTTCAGCCTGGCGCAAAGGATATTGTTAGAGGACCTCAACTTCTTCATGCATATCCTTGTTGACTATGATGTGCATGTCATCAGGGCTCGATCTGGAGCGCCGCTAGCAGGAGGCATACGGCCAAACACGGGCAGGCCATCGACTATACGTCCTTGATGGCATTATCCATCATGCACAGGATCGGATCAGACCCATGAACCTCGAAAGATTTGCTACGACTGCGAAGTGGTGTAGGCCATGGTTATTCCGATCGCCCACACCATCAAGAAGAGCAACGCCAGGGCCTCGGCCGCGAACGAGAACGGGCACTGGTCCGAGAGCTAAGCTGAGACCATCACCATAGACGACGACGAGTACGAGGCGCCGATACAGTGCCTGAACATAACCATGTCCCTTGGCAATTCAATCGTCACCCAATTGAAGCTGTTCTCGGAGACCGCGCACGTGGGGGCGAGGATTCAGCAACGGCGGACGGGATCACGATCAACTCGGTAAAGCTGCACGAGCTTCTAGGCATGTACGAAATTTGGACCTTCACCCACACCATCTGGCTCAACCTCCCGACTTCCGCTAGAGAGCGAACCCGCCTACGTCGTCCAGCTGATCGCAGCCGACGATTACGACGGAACAGGCTTTTCATTGTTTCTGGTCGAAAACAGAGTGCCGACCATGCAAGACCGCCGAGTTCTTGAAATGGATGCATTGAATAACTCGAATGCTCGAATGCCTTGTCGGAGTGGAAGGTCGGGACATTTGTTGCATAATTGTTCCCCTATGATCGCCAATGCGACTCATGGACTAGTTCAATGAGGAGTGTCCGTCGATAATCTTTCTACGACTCTAATGATGCCAGAGCAAACTCTCTTGAAACATTCATATTCCTACAATACAGAGTGACACAATCTCGCCTGCAGAGAAGGACGGTGATACGATGTTGGACGAGCTCGACCGACGGCCATCATTCGAAGCCCCGGCACCCGCTGGCTTCAAGCTTTACAGGACGATGGCAAACATCTTTGCGCTACAGGGTTGGCGACGTGACTGGATTCTCTCGTGGTACGTCGGGCTAGAGGGCAGATGTTGAGGCTGCGCCTCGAGTGGCAAACTGGATCAATTCTCGTGACGCTCAGCGCAGCCGACTGGGGACCGATGACGGAGAGTATCGCATATTGACATGATGATGCCGGTCGCGCGTCCACTGCCCATGGGTGAATACCGCCGGAAATCTCTCGTGCCAAGCGATATGTGTCGTCATTTTTTTGTCGACTTAGTGAAAGGGACTGGAGCAACTCAAAAGCACTGTGGATCTTGGAGACGTCCGAAAACAGTTTGGCCAACTCGGGGGCAACACCGAGAGCAAGTGGTTCATCGTTCTGGACGTCGCCTTTCGGGGTCTATCTTTTTGAGGCGTCGCTCCGCGAATCAACATTTCAACGGGGACAGCATCGCAGGGCGACAGGAAGGACAAGAATGGAGGCGGTTCGCAGTGTTGCAGGCGGCTCCAAGGGCACCGAGGTAATCTAGATTGATGGCGACTGCGGCGTTGGCGGAATCGTGGCTGGATCGTCCATCATGTCTATGAAGGCGGGCGAGATGAACGTGGAATTAAGGTAAAATGAGTCGCTCCCATACGTGTACAACAACAGCTTTTGGCTGTCGCGCTGTGAGTAAGGCGGTGATACATTGATGAGTGATGATCCAAGCTTTCACGTACCCTCACCCCCGATGGCCGGCTTTTGGTGGCTGCTCCTAGAATTTTACATTGCTGCTGCGCCATCGCAATTAAGAGGGCCGGCCACCAAGTAAGGCTCGCAGCATGACAATATGGCTTTGATCGATGTGAGCGACGATGGGTGGCGCGGGCCCGGCATCGTCCCCGGTGCTTTCGTCCCGATAATACTCCGTAGGCCCCGAAGCGAAAAGAAAAGTCCATGCTACTCGGATCCGGTCAGAAGAAGAAATTGTGGAAGCGAACCAATGAACGACTTACAACCACTACGCCCTGCCCTCGTCGTCTTGTGCAAGCGAGCAAAATCTGAAACAGCCAATCCCCATCCCCAGGGGCATCGGGGGCTGCCACCCACTCGACCAATCGCGTGGGCTCCTGTGACCCCGTCAACAATAAACCCTACATTTTAGACGAGTAAGTCAATTAATTGCATTATTCTTTTCATTTCTGGACATCCATCTTGAATGACTCTTTGTACATGCATCTAGTCAGTTGGCCAATCGTGGCCATGGACTGACTAGTTGAACTGGTGTTGTATTATCTCATCGTGGTACGTAGGTAACCTTTGTACGCGAAACTGCAGACAATATTCCCAGTAAAGCCAGCGTTCTATTGCGATGCACCGCATCTAAACGATGATCGAGCCATCGAAATCTATATATATCTATACAAGAAGTAGAAATGTGCTACAGCAAGCTCTGCACATGATATGCGGTGAAGAAGACCCCTGCCGCCCAGACTCGTACAATGAATGCCTGTAAGCCAAGCAGCCATTTAAAATCCCAGCCCATAGGCCCTCTGGACAACGCAGTAGGGCGAATTGTTGGCATAGTTGAGCTGGCAGGTCTGATCAGGGGCACAGTCGGCGACGCGCTAGTAGCCATGTTAGTAATAATAACCGTGGAGTCGACGACACATTAACTTACCACCCAGCTTTGGGAAACGCCGCAGACTTGCCAGCCTCGCGAGTCAGAAGTGCACGAATAGGCACCAGGGGTACAGGTGCCGTCGCCCTCGGCAGGCGTGTCGGGAGTTTTGGTGGGAGCAGCAACGGGATCAGGCTGGGACGTCTGGGAAACAACAGAGGTTGGGGTAGAAGGCTTGGTCGGGCCGTTGTTGACGGGGGCAGCTTGGTGGGCGCGGGATCGGTGGGCGCGGAAGACGATGAGGGTGCCTTGTCTTTAGGGGAGAAGACGGCTTCTTGTTTTCGTTTTCGTCGTTGTTGTTGCCGGGCTTGGGCACGGGGGCGGGCGATGAGCCATCAGAAGTTGATCCGGTACAGCTACCAGTGGGAGGAGCAGTCTTCTTGGACTCCATGTCGACATCCGGGCCAGGGTTAGGGAACATCAGGTCGGTACCTTCGGTGGTGCCACAGCCCTTGCCGACATTGGCAACAAACATGTCGGGACGGCTCTGAAACGACTGGGTGCTACCGCGCTTCTTTTGCCACCACCCGTGATGTTGATGACGGCGCAGTTCATGTACATTTCGCGGTTTCCGACCTTGTTGAACCAGGTCCAGGCGAAGATGGCCTCGCCAGCGGGGGTATCGGAAGGCACCGTGAACTGATCCTTGGACTCGCCCGAGGTCGGGCAATTTCCGATCCACGAGTGAATAACCTTCCACGACTTGCCGTTGTCGAACGACAGAGAGGCCTGGCAACTTCCTCCGCTATGGCTGGCGCCGCCGACGACGGTCAAGCTCTGAGGCTGGCCAGGAGCCCAGTCGGCGACGGGCTTGGCCTGGGGCGACCCGAGAACTCTCAAGTGGCCCCTGCATGGGAAGTTGGCGCCGCTCGGGGCCAGCGGCGCCGTCATGTCGTAGTCGGTATTGGTAGTGAACTTGTTAAACTTGGATCGCAGAGGCGGAGGGTCCTTCATCTCCATGTGGGCTGCGGCAAAGCCAGCCGCGGACAGGATAGCGAGAGCAGTGTTGGTGGTGGAAAACTTCATCTTGGAAAAAGTTATCAGGATTTCTCAAACGATCAACGTGAGATATATGAACAGAGAAGTGAAACTTCGGTTTAGGAAAAAGACTGTAAGTTTGAGCTTGTCAATGAATGAAAGAAGAATAAGACGAGACAAAAAAACACGAGAAAAAGAATGAAATGGTGATGGTGGGTGAAGGCGGAGGGATTGCGCTCAGATGGGATGACTTGCTGGCTACTTTATATTCCTTCTTGAACCGGCCCCCTCTTTATCCCCTCTTAGACTGGCCATTGTTGTTTTTCTCTGTACATAGCGCGTCCTCGGACTGCAGATCGAACCTTGGCGCGGAATTTCGGACAATATCATCCTTGATCGGACGGAAAATTCTCGACTGGAGACGCAGTCGACCGACATGGATAATGTGACGGACATGGAGAAGGTGGTGGAGCACGGCCCCTTAATCGCCTGATCAAGATGGCAAACTGGGTCAGTCGTTTGCCGATGTGGTAAAAGCGCATAGGAGTCGAGGTGTCGTGTGGTTCCCGGACCTTGATGCAGATGGAGTTGTCTCAAGGATTTATTACTAAGTTACCAAACTTCGGCAGGCGCCAAGCCCTCCCTCCTCTTTCGCCATTGGATGGCTCCCGCGGCGGGCTCAGTTGGCGCCGTTTGACAAGTCGCATAGTAGCGCGAACCTGAAACCCCAGTCTTGTTTAAGCATCCCGTCTAATGCTCCGTATGCCTTCGTATGCGGAAAATTAACGACAAGGAGAAGAAGAAATGGCGAATAGGGCAACATAGTATTTGCTGCGGGCATTGCCGACGTAAGGCCGCAGCTGACTGATCAGTCGACACGAAACACGCCTTGGACCCTGGCCCATTTCAAGAGAAAACTTCTAGTTTTAGCTTGACTCTCATCACAGTGTGAAGTTCCGACGGGCGAGCGCGATTCGACACTGTGGTCTAAACCTCCCGGCCACGCTACTACACGCGGGGCAGGCTCAAAAAGTTCGTCTTTTCAATCTCGAGTTATCGTGCAGGTCGCTGAACTACATCACCACACCAAACAAAATCTCACTCGAACCCTCCATCCATCATCACACTCATACTCCTCATACGGCTGCTCCCCGACATGAGTAATATTACCCGGCGTCTTCTGGGGCCACGATGAACACTGTCGTCGCGGTCATCGTCTCTTAAGCCCATCGCTCTCAAGCCCATCGCTCATGGTAAAGCTTGCTTAGTTGTCAATGGTGCAACGATAGGCTATTCAAGATCCAAGTAGACCAGCAGCAAGTGCTTGTTTGCCATGGTTACTAAAGTCATTGTGGTTCTCTAGACGCCCTGACAAGCGACAGGCGCCTTTCAATTCCATGGATGTTTTGACTGCTTTCGTACAAGATGTCTCTCTCTTCGATTCATCAACGGTAGCAAGTTTGTGGCTGCTGCCGTCGTATTCATCTCATGATATTAGGAAAGGATTGACAGAATCTTCGATAAACCCTGCATGTCGCCCTCTAATGTCCCAGCCTTGTCCTCATCGACCCATCCCAAAGTATAACTTCCGCCAAAGTCAATGATCCACGCATTGTCGTCCATGTCGATCAATATGTTGTCGGCCTTTGCATCACCCCAGATTATGCTTCGGTCGTGAAGTCTCTCCAACGTTTCGCGGATCTGGGCCGACCAACGTCTTCTCAGCTCAGCTGAGCTCTGATCTGCTCTCGCTCTGGATAATACACCTTTGCTGTTGATCCAGGTAAACAGCATGCCCACCAATCCCTTTCCATCTCGAACAACACCATGTAAGCGGCAAATATATGCTTTGGGTGGTGGTGGTAGCTGTGCCTGAGCAATCCTCTTGTGGGCCTCAAGTTCCCTCCTCGCGTGCCCTGGTCCAAATGAGGTGTTAAACCTCTTGAAAAAGCATTCCACGCCGTCACCATCCTTACCACCAGCCAGCACTCGTCGCGGGGGTTGATCAGAATATGCTCTGGGTCATCGTAGCATATGTAGACTTCGTGTGGATGATAGGATCGGGTCCAGCTATCTAGATCGTCCAGGAGGTCATTTCCCATGCGAACCGTAGGACTACCCCAGCCATGGTCCTGAGTGGCTAGCTCATGTGCTTCCAACACCTCATCATGAGCACTGAGCGAACAGACGAAGTGCGGGGAAAAGATACTGGGCTAAATTGGGCAGGCTGCTGTCCTCGGCCTCGATCGATGTTTTCGGCGCCAGGCGCGCAATCAGAGGCTGGAAAGGCTGCGAAAGCCAGTCACACGCATCTTCGAGATAAAAGTCGTCTTCCTCCTCTTCTCCCGAGCGCAGCAGGTTGAGGCATTTGAAGTATTGCTCTTTTACCATGGGGGATCGGTGGAAATCAGACGGCGATATTCGGCAATAAAATGCACGCCCGTTGTCAGTTCGGATGACGAGGGTGCAGTCATCTTCGGTTTCGTGTGTCTCCCAAAGGGCGACGTCGTATTTTGGTATTTTATCCATGAAGTATGGTGTGTTTAGAAAGGGAAGCACGGACCGTAGTGAATAATGGTTTGCGTAGTGCTCCAGTTCTTCGATTGCGACGATTGGCTCTGACAGCTTCAGGACAAGTCTTCGGCGGCGGCCGGCTCATCTCCCCGCGCTGATGACCACATATGATACTTATTGGGATGAGGACGAAACTGAGCGTGAAAGACAGTGATTCGAGATGCATCAGCCCAAATATGAATAAGGTTCCGGCTGCTCGCAGACTGTGCGCGCAGGTGTCAACGGGTTTACGCCTAACTTGTAAGAAAACGGAATTCTCTTCGAATTGGTTGGCTCTGCACACATCTCCAATGAGGAGCTCTCAGCCAATCGCTGTTTAAGTGGTCAATCGGGCAGGGCTTATGCAAGTGAAGTCGTAATACCAGATGAAACGGCAGAATTTTCCAATCCAGAGGCAAACACTTCGGCTTCAAGGGCCTCCATGGTTGATCCCAACCACGGATTACTTGAGCAGGTGGCAGATCGTCGGGGAAAAATACCGGTCGACAAACTACATGTACACAAGTTCTCTGTGCCATGTGGCTGATGCCAGTATGGCTGAACTACAGGGTCCCCGATACGAAGTTTCACCGACCCACCCCTTGTTATCGCTATCGGCAACTTATCCAGGAAAAAAAAAAGTTTGGCGGGGCGACAGATTTGGCAAGCCATACATACGTTTTCTTGTGCGAAACGCGCCCATTCATCTTCCTGTTTCCCAAATACCTCCCAAATCATACATCATGGGCGCTGGAAGACGCATGAACAGAAAGCAGGGTGCTCCCGAGCCCCTATCGGAAGAACACTTTGCCAGACTCAAGCGCAAGGCCGGTCTGCCGGTCGACGCACCCACAGAGACATCCGACAACAAGCGAAGGAGAACAGGGAAGAAGAATGCACAGCCCAAGGGCAACAAGGCCAATGGGGGTCTGCGTTACCGAAAAATACGGCCAAGGCGAAAGGGATCAACGGCGCTGCTGCTCCCAAAAAGACCGGGGTGAAAAAGGCCAAGCCCGTGTTGGAGGACGAGGGCGAGGGCGAGGGCGAAGACGAGTTCAACGCATCAGACTTAAGCATGGTCAAGCTATCCGATTTGGAAGAAGGCGAGGCGGGGACGAGACTAGGCGACGACTTTCTGGGCTCAGAGTCGGATTCGTCCGTATTCGACTCTGATGCGGAAGACGATGTTGAGAAGCCCATCTTTTCGGAAGACGAGGACGAGTCGGACGCGGAGGAGAAGCTGACGGCGGCGAACATTGAGGGTCTGTCGCGAAAGCTGGATCTGCAAAGGGCAGAGGAGGAAGCGGCCAACGCGGCCGAGCTGGCAGAGAGCGCCATGCAGACCAACATTGATGGAGACAAGCCTCACATTGTAGACGACGACGATGAAGACGACGAGCTCTCGGGCAAGACGAATGCTCTTCTCGCGCCGGATCTGCAGCTGCTGCGTACCAGAATCACCGAGAACATCCGCGTGCTCGACGACTTTGCCAATCTCGCCGAGGAAGGGCGGTCGCGGTCAGAACACACGTCGCAGCTCATCAAGGACGTGTGCGCCTACTACGGCTACTCCGAGTACCTGGCCGAGAAGCTGTACAACCTGTTCACGCCCCGCGAGGCGTTTGCCTTTTCGAAGCCAACGAGTCGGCGCGGCCCGTCGTGATCCGGACAAACACGCTTCGCACGCACCGTCGCGACCTCGCCCAGGCCCTCATCAACCGCGGCGTCACGCTCGAGCCCGTCGGCAAGTGGTCCAAGGTCGGTCTGCAGGTGTTCGAGAGCAGCGTCCCCCTCGGCGCCACCCCGAGTACCTCGCGGGCCACTACATTCTCCAGGCGGCGTCCTCTTCCTCCCCTGCATGGCCCTCGACCCGCAAGAGAACGAGCGCGTGCTCGACATGGCCGCCGCCCCGGTGGCAAGACGACGTACATGGCCGCCATGATGAAGAACACGGGGGTGGTGATTGCCAACGATCCCAACAGGTCCCGCGCAAAGGGTCTCATCGGCAACATCCACCGCCTCGGCGCCCGCAACGTCATCGTCTCCAACTACGACGCCCGCGAGTTCCCCAAGCCCATGGGCGGCTTCGACCGCGTCCTCCTCGACGCCCCCTGCTCCGGAACCGGCGTCATCGCCAAGGACCCCAGCGTCAAGACCAACAAGACGGAGAAGGACTTCATGCAGCTGCCCCATGTCCAGAAGCAGCTGCTCCTCGCGGCCATTGACTCAGTCAACCACTCCTCCAAGTCGGGCGGCTACGTCGTCTACTCGACCTGCTCCGTGACGATTGAGGAAAACGAGCAGGTCGTGCAGTATGCCCTCTCGCGCAGGCCCAACGTCAGGCTCGTCGAGACGGGCCTGGCCTTTGGAAAGGAAGGATTCACGAGCTTCATGGGCAAGAAGTTTGATCCCAGTCTTCGCCTGACGAGGCGATACTACCCGCACACGTACAACGTCGACGGCTTCTACGTCGCCAAGTTCAAGAAGATTGGGCCGTCGCCCCCACCAAGGGCTCCGCCGCCCGAGACAAGGGCGGCGTGTCCGACAGCGTTGTCCCCGTGGACAGGACGCCCATTTCCATCATCGAGGACGAGGCCGCCGACAAGGACGTCGACTTTGGCGGCTGGGACGAGGACGAGGACGAGGCGTACATGGAGAAGGGGAGAAGGAATGCCATGCGCAGAAGGGGCCTCGATCCAAGGAGTACCTCGACCAAGACCAAGGGGAGCAAGTTGAGAGAGTGAAAAAAAAAAAACGTATAAATTGTTGGTCGCGGTCAGGAGCCAGCCCCAGCCACACGGTTCTTTATGTATTGCAGGAGTTCAAAACAAGAATATTGGTATTAATGTCCACTTACGCCGAGAAATAATGACGCCTCCCCCTTTTAACCTTCCCATACCGCCAGTGCTAAAGTAATGTATTTCATCAAAAATCATGTCCGTCATCTCAAGTCGTGAAAAGTAACAAATATAAAACCCATCCGTAGCCAAACTCCCCTCCCACCCCACTTTTTTTCATACATGTCTATTGCCCATAAAAATCGAACACGGGCCCGTCATCACACGGCCAGCTCGTGGAACTGGGAAACGAGATCCCGGATGGTCCACCTCCACATGTCTCGATCTCTTAGACCGCGACCAACCCACTTCTCACACTTCTTTCTCCACCGATCTTCCTCTTCCCGTTGTCTTCGAACGAATTCGGGACCAACGTCGAACTCTTCTCCCACGAGCCAGTCATCTTTGATGTCGGAGACGCGGCCGCCACCACCACCCTCTCCGCCACGACGCTCCTCTTCTCCCACATTGTCATCGAGATCGGGAATGTCCTTGAAGACGTCACCCTCGTCGTCGAGAGCATCAAAGCCGTCCATTGTGTCGCTGGTGGCCTCCGACTTGGCCTTGCCCTGGGGACCCAGCTTCAACCAGCACATGTTTTGGGGGTCAAAAACCATCCCGCTGACGACTTGGACACCCTTGGTGGCGCTGATGTTGGTGATGAGAGCAGGTCGAGGGGTAGACATGTCCTTGTCACGAGCCTGGTGGTAGGGGTTCGTGGCCGTCGTGGCGGCAGCAACAGCAGCAGTGGGTGTGGAGACTGTGGCATCAAAAACATGAAGTGCGTTTTCGTTGCCTTCCCATCGAAAGGTGTCGGCGTTGTAATACATGCCATTGACCACCTTGGAGTCCTTGCCCGCGTTGAGGTTGGAGATGAGGTGCGGCTTGAGCTGCTGCGGCCTCTTTGTCTTTTTCTTGGAGCGTATCGTCGCCTGGGGCAGGCTGGGCGGCGGTGGGTGTGGATGGCTCAAGTTGGGTGTCTTGGGTCCGAGAAGAGGAGCGTGAGCTTCACGCTGGGCGGTAATGGTGGATAATGGGCCGTGACTGGGTGCGCGGTGGGCTCGCGATGTCTCGCGCGCGATGCGGCTGGCAGTGGTATCGCGGGCAAAGCGTGGCGTGTGTGCCGTCGTCGTCGTCGCCGTCGTCGTCCTGACTGGAGAGAAAGTTGTAAGGGGTGCCGGCGTGGCGGTTCGGTCGGGCAGGATATTTTGGTAGAGCCTGTTTCGGATCGTGGCTTTGGCGGTCCCACCGGTTAGAGGCTGCTTGAGAAACCGCGTCTCTGATTCTCGCGAGGTGGGAAGATCGTCGAACCCATCAAGTTCGTGGCCGTCGCCAAAATGCTTCTTGTTCTTGGGCTTGCTGAGGCGCTCCCACGTGTCCGCGGCGACCCTATATCGATGCGGGCTGGGAGATCGCACGCCCGACCTCGAAAAGGCCCGGGAAATAGGTCGGAGGTCAATGGCGTTGTCCGAGTCGTGACGGCGGAACTGACGGAAAGACTTGGAGGCAACGTGCTGCGATTTTCCTTGGGAGGCGCCGGCAGGTAAGAAGGGCTGGGGTTTCCGCGTCAACGAGGCAGGGCTGTCGGTAAGACCCGAGCGCTGGTGTCGCTCCACAGGTGTCTTGGGTCGCAAGCTAGACTGCGGACGGCCCGTTGTCTCGCCCCTCGACGGTGGACGATGGGACGACACGGGCTTGGAATGAGAGTTGTTGAGAGCGCGCACCGCGGGCAGAGAACGCTTCTGTTTGAGGAGCTGAGAACTCGTGGACGAAGATTCGCCCTTGAGCGAAGAAAAGGATGATCTGGAGCCCACTTCGCGACCGCGCGGCGTGGATAGAGGAAAATGTCGACCGGGAGAGGTGGTTGTTGGCGTGGGCAGACTGGCGACGGACGACTGATGTGAGTGACCTAGGCGAGACTGCGAACGACGACTGCTGCGCCAGGGAGCTCCCGAAGCGCCGCCAGTGCTTTCATATACCGGTTCCAGCGATGTAGAATGCGCGCGTTCATGGCTCAAGCGTGGAATTCTGGTCTGAGAGGAGGAAGAGGACGCGGACCCGGCGCCCGTCGTCGTTTGTTTGTTTGTAAAGGTCAGAGAAACGGCAGTCTTGGGCCGTGCGGGACTGGCCGGTTGGCTCTCCTTGACCTTGATGTTGCGGTGCAATGTCATTCTGCCCGGGCCAAAGACGTTGCCGTCTCCAATGTCCAGGTCGTCAAAGAAGTCCTCGCGATCTGCTTCTGCCTGTGAGGGCTTCTTGGACGGTGCTGTTGGTGCTGGTGTCGCCGTTTTTGGTGACGGCGGCGACTCTTCGGGGATTCGTTCGGGAGAAAAGCTCTTCTTGCGCTGCTGGAGACGCTCTATGAAGTTGAAAGGCCCAGGCGGCAGAATAAGTCCGTCAAAGGTCTCATCTTCGCTCTCGGCGGTGATGGAGCTGGAGATGCTGGGGCTGAGGGCAGACGCTGAAGAGCTTCGTGCCGAGCGCCCGTCTCGTCGAGTTCCGCCGTAGCGGGTGCCCAGACTGCCCTCGCCCCAGTCCGGATCGTCGAGGTTGGATGAGCATGATGACGGAGTCTTGGGTATGTCCCTCTTAGTGGACAACCGTAGTCTGCCATCAGAAGGCAGTTCAAGATCTAGTTCAAAGTCGTCTTCGGGCTCCTTGGCCTTTTCGGACTTTTGCGGGGTAGGTGGTGTGATGAAAGAGACGGGTCGCGGTGGTATTCTTCCCTTGGAGACTTTGATGGTGGCAGATCCGTCGCCGAAGAAGTCATCATCGTCCTCCGTGTCCTTGAATTTGTCTAGATTGAGGGCGGAAGATAGGGCACTAGCATTGGATTGCGCGGCTTGCCCGCATTGCGGCGGCTGGGCTGATGAGCTGCCGCTCACTTGGCGAAGAGTCTCGGGAAATTCCACATCCGTCTTGGGCTTGACGCTCAACGCCTGCGAGGCATCTGGAAGTTCAAGATCAGTTTCCCAGTCTTCCTGAATAATCCTTTTCAATTTGCGTCCTCCCAGCCGTTTGATCGTGCCCCCATCAAAGCTGAGGATGGAATGTTCTTGGGCAATGGGATCCCCGCATGCTCTGCGGCGGCAATGGCATCCAAGGTGGAAGATTCATCGTCTCCAGGCAAATTGAGGTGCTTTTCTTCTCCAGCCACGGATTCCAGCTCTGATCGAAAGGATACATGCGACGAAGTTGAGTCACGTCGCCGAGAGGGTGGTCTTGACAAGGCATGCGAGTTGGCAGGCCCAGTGTTGGTGGTGGTGAAGGAGCTTCGAAATGAAAGCTCGTCGCCTTCTACGAGAAAGTCCTCGTCATCGTCCCAATTTTCGATTTCATTCTCCACGGGCTGCCGTAGCTTCAATCGTAGAGGCTCCATACCTGGCAGTCGCGCAGGCAGGGACGTGACGGCAATAGTGTGTCCGATGTCGAATTTTATTTTCTTCTTCTTCCTCGTCTCTGGGATAATTTGACAAGAATTTGGTTGATTTTCAGTGGGTGTGCGATTGCGACCAGGGTTCGGTATCACTGGGGCCGACTCATAATCGTCACCTGCACAGCGTTGATTTTGGTGAATCGTTCCGAAAATCTCAGGCGCCACACAGCCAATTTTATTCCTTTGTTGTCGTCGTGAATGTTGGGTTGAGGCTGTTTTGTCGATTTCCTGTGAACAGAGTGGAGATCGGTTCGGGGTGATGGCAAGGTCTGTCGAAAAATGCGGCAACGGCGATGGCTCCTGATTGCGCGACAGCTGTCGAAATCACCTTGCGATGAGGGAAAAAGAAACCTGAAATAAGTGTGTCGTTGGCTCGTTGATGTGGGCGTGACGTTGAGAAGCGACTTGGCGATGCGGTCAGCCGGTGCGGTGCGATCGATGATTGAGGAGGCGGGTGCAGCTTGCGAGCTGCTGGGAATGGGAATGGGGGAAGGCTGGAGGGGGCCACGGGGCTCAAGCAGCTCACTGGCATTTTCCAGTATTCAGGGGTGGCTGGCGTCTTCCCGGGGTCCCGAGCGAGCGTGTGGAGGCACTCAAGCACTGACGGTGGCCCTCCAGCGTGGCCCTCCAGCCGCCAGCCGCCCTCCAAACCATTCTTCAGCGCCAGATAAGCTCTCACTCTCAATTGACCCAAGCTTCTCCGAAAGAAGACTAGCGTCGACGCTGCCTCAACTGACTGTGTGGTTCATCGCACCATGTCACATGTGCAGCTGGCAACGTATCGCAAACAGCGCAATATCATGCACGTCGAGATTCCGAACGACATTGATTGCAAACTGATGTGATGATACATTTCCATGTTCCTCTTCTCTACGGAATACTCCGTGGGAGGCGCCCCATCGTTGTTGCGAGAGAGTGTCAATCTTGGTGCATCCATTCTCAATAGAACAAAACAAACTGGTCAGGGACAAGGTGGCATCAATTGGCAAGCATGCACGTGCCGCACGTGCTCTCTAACAAGGAAGCGGAAACAGGCCGCTGTCAAAGGACAGACACAACGGGCAACTGGAAAATCGAATGCGCAGTTACGGAGTACGGAGTAGCGACTAGGCTTCAGTTCTTTCTTACATGCGACGCGTTCTACGGAGTATTGTAGCAGGTTATTAGAAGGGTTCTTCTTGTATAAGACATTACGGCCTGTCGCAAAGACCCAAACCGGCTTTCGCTAAAAGCGGCACCATACTTCAAGCCTTGACTGAACCTGATTGGAGACGCAAAGTCGTGTTGCGGCCAAAATCAACAACGTGCGCGTCGGGTTCGCGCCAGAGGCCGCACAACTTGGTAATTAACAGCATATGCCCAGCAAACATGTTCTGCTAGGCGTCAATGTCGATGTGATTGATCCGACGTGATGAGCATTGTGCATCTTTTTCACAACATGGTTTCTGGCGTTTCTGGCCGACCAAAGGGCCCCCAGCGACCTGCAGAACGTACGGAGTACATACGGAGTACTCCGTACCATTGACAAGTGGTCCCACATGAGCTTGCATGCATCCAATGAAAGCCCTGCTTGGCTTGGCTTGGCTTTGTGCTTGCAGCAAGTTCACGTTGACAGGCATCTAACGTGGCATTCGTCCAAGTTGTTCGAATGGATCCTTCGTCCGCTCGAATAGCACAGTCTCGTTCCGGGATCATGGCGCCGAGAGTGCTCAAATTTGTGCGAACCGACGAAGAATCCTCCTCTGTTCTCGTCCATGTCTCATCCAAAGGTTCAAAGGCTCTCGACCTCAAGTTAGTAGGGACCGAGGATCAGCTCCTTATGCCTGCTCGTGTGAGTTGCATTCTTTCGCTCATGCTGCCTCTGTCTAACAAGCGCAGTGAGGCATGACCGTGTCTCTTCTCTTCGCATCAAGAACTGTCCCGTTTCCGAAACGGAATGGCAGAATATCCTCATCTCCATATTCCAACAAGAACTCCACTCCGATATACGAGCAACCGCCACAGTGCAGAGTGAATCATTGATAGTTCTCACTGTACGGAAACAAGTTCAAGGAATTACCGTAAGCCAAAGTTCATCTCCACCAATTCTTTCCTTCAGAGAGACCTGACATGTGATAGCAACGCCTCGGTGCTATCTCATTAAACTATGAAGTGAATGAGACAATCGAGTTGTTTGACTGGTGCGCCATCTCTGTAGATGCTTTGACGCAGATTCAAGAATCTGCCACCGAGTCTGCGGGCAAGTTCAGTAGCATGCAAGCATCGGTAGACGACCTCAAGTCTCAGCTGGACGAGCTGATTCAAGCCAAACAAGAGGACGAGGTCGCACTTCTGCAAAAGTTTAGGGATTTATTGAATGAGAAAAAGGTCAAAATCCGGCAACAACAAAAGATTATTATGGAATTATCAGTCAATGGGAGGGGGACGTCTGAAGAGTCAAAGTCAAAAGATGAGCAGCCTGGATCGAAACCATCAGGGACGAGGGCAACAAAAAGAAAGGCAAAGGCCGCCGACCTCGAGGAGCCTGCGGAGGAGTTAAACGTGGCAGTCAAGTCAGAGTCGGAGGATTCGGATGGTGGTCACACAACTGAGGCGACTGCCTCTGTGGCCAGTGATGATGATGATGATGATGACGACGACGACGATGACGACGACGACGACGACGACGATGCTATGGATGAGCCGCAGGGAAGCTGTCAGGGCGCACATGAATCGAAACCGCCTCAGAAGCAAGCAGTGGCTCATCCTCCTCCTCCTCCAAGGAGTTTGCCGTTCCAGCGGAAGAAGCCTGTAGCCACTGCAAATGATACTGACTCCGATGACGAGTTGTAGCAGAGGCTTCAGATGTTCAGGAGGAAAGTTCTGTCTCATTCTATATCTTATCCATTCTACAGGAATTGGTTCAACGTTTGTCATTGGCGTCAAACCTTTAACTGAAAAATGCCCTGAAATGCTTCTTATTACCTGCTTCTGCAATGCGAGCAACCTCTTCATTTGTAAGCGAAAAGAGAGGCAAATTGGCCAGGTAGCCCTCCAATCGATCTCTTTTTGAGCTTGTAGTCACGGCCACCAACCCTTGATCTATAACCCAGCGTAGGCCAATCTCGGATTCCGAGACGCCATACTTGCTGGCCAGCTCGGACCAGATCGGATCGACCGGGCCGCCCTTGACCTTTGTGATTGGGACCAGTGGCCCGTAGCACGCTACCGCTATATTGTGTTTCTTGTGAAAGGCAACGAGATCTCCATGTTGGAGATAGGGGTGGAACTCAATTTGGTTAATGGCGGGAGGGATCTTGGCCGTCTTGAGAATCGCTTCGAGGTGTTCTTGGACAAAATTGGAGACCCCGATTGACTTGGCCCGTCCTGAAGCCTTGATGGCCTCCAAGTCCGCCCATCTCTTCTGCAGGTCCTCGTCGGAAGTGGCAAACCACGGCGTATGGATGAGGTATAGGTCGACATAATCCAACCCAAGTTTCTTGAGAGATATTTCAAATGCCTCCTCGGTCGGCTGCTCCTTTTCGCCAAGAATTTTGGTAGTGACGAAGAGTTGGTCTCTGGGGATTCCAGATTCTTTGATTGCAGCGCCAAGTTCTTCCTCGTTACCGTATACTAGCGGCGTGCGTCAGCGAGGCATTGCGTCAGCAGTTGACGTATTTCGACGCTCGTACCTTCGGCTCCGTCAAGGTGACGATAGCCAACTTCAATAGCTTGCTTTGTCGCATCCACAATGCGCTGGTCGAATGAAGCGTCTGACTTGTAATTTGCTGTTCCGAGGCCATACGCAAGCTGGCTCGTTAGTTGGCAGCCAGTCTAATGACGTACGCGAGACACACATACTACTGGAATCTCGTTGCCGTCATTGAGTTTCAAAGTCGGCGGAAAGTTTCCTTTGAAGTTGAAACGACAGGTGTCATTTTGAGAGACGTGGCTTTGGCTTTTACTACAAAGTATCGACGTATCGACGTGCTGGTTGATGATGAAGAAGGTAGATCTTGAGTTGGCTTTGACGGAAGCAAGCAAGTTGACAACTTGTCCCCGCCGAGGTGCATTGGAGGATGCCCGCAACGGGAAGGTGTTGCACTAGAAAAAGAGGCGCAGCCAACTGGCCACTAATTTCTATGTGTGTTATCCCCTACACCCACTGTATATGCCTTACGACAGAAGGCGCCATCGCCGGGATTCGGAAGTGAGAGCATTGATTGCGAATACGGAGTACGATCCAACCGAGTTCCAATACCCATTCTTACTAATTATCACCGGTCTGATCCACGAGTTGAAAAGATGACACATGACTTGTACGAGCCAACGCGTGCAGAATAATTGATTGGTGGCTGTGATTGACATTCCAGCATAGGGTAAGCACAAGCTGCGAATAGCTAATTCACATCTACTGACCGTTTCTACTGATTACTTGCCCAAAAAAAAAAAAGCCTAGTTATTTTGCAGCTAATAACAGACGCTGGAGAATTCTCTTGTACGTGATGTACGTGATTCTTCTGTCGCTGCATCTCTTTGAAAGCTGGCGCGCGTTGGAGGAGAAGATCCGGCAGTCCGTGATAAAGTGGGGTTCGAATTCGGATGATTCTGTCAATTTGACGTCAACCGTTGTCGCCACTGATCGTCGTGCCGGAATCAGAAACAGTCCCCAAACTCCGAATGAAACCCTTAGAAAGAGTTCTTCTATAGTCAGCCACGGCCAGTGAATGCAAGTCGCCTTTGATGCTTTCCCGTGCAGGTCTCCCGCGAGCCATATTGCGACTTCAAACTCCAGTCATCATGGCGGCCAAGCACACCGCAGCCGCATCTGGCGCGCCGTATCCTGGCGCAACGCTTCAAGACCTGCCAAAATCATGGCACTTTACTGAATCACTCCCTGCAGACTCGGAGTATCCGACGCCAGCCGCTTCGCACAAGACACCTCGTGATCAAATCCGGCCGCGACAAGTGCGCGACGCCGCATTTACCTGGGTGCGACCAGAGGAGCAAAAGGACCCGGAGCTTCTCGCAGTCAGTCTAGCAGCGCTTCGTGACCTCGGCATCAAAGCAGGCGAAGAAGAGACGGACGATTTTCGCCAGCTCGTCGCGGGAAACAAATTATATGGCTGGGATGAAGACAAGCTGGAAGGAGGGTACCCTTGGGCTCAATGCTATGGAGGGTTCCAGTTTGGTCAATGGGCTGGCCAACTCGGCGATGGTCGCGCAATATCGCTCTTCGAAACCAAGAATCCCGCGACGGGAAAACAGTACGAGCTGCAGCTCAAGGGGCTGGCCTCACCCCGTACTCCCGATTCGCCGACGGCAAGGCAGTCTTGAGGTCCAGCATCCGAGAGTTTGTGGTATCCGAGGCCCTCAACGCCCTCGGTATTCCAACCACTCGAGCGCTATCCCTTACCCTTCTGCCTCATTCCAAAGTCGCACGTGAGACCATGGAACCAGGAGCCATAGTGCTACGATTTGCAGAATCATGGATCAGGCTGGGCAACTTTGACATACTCCGCGCTCGGCAAGATCGTGATCTGATTCGGAAACTGGCCACGTACGTTGCTGAGGATGTCTTTGGCGGGTGGGAGACCCTGCCCGCGAGATTGGAGAACCCCGAAAAGGTTTCTGAGTCGCCGCCACCGGGGCACGGAGTTGGGGAAAAGGACCTTCAGGGACCAGCTGAGACGGCAGAAAATCGTTTCACGAGGCTCTACAGGGAGATAGCTCGTCGCAGTGCTAAATGCGTCGCAGCATGGCAAGCGTACGGGTTCATGAATGGCGTTTTGGTAAGGACCCCTCCCCCTCCGACAACCTTTCTCGACCATTTCCAAAGCCTAACGACACAATTAGAATACGGATAATACGTCAGTGTACGGCCTCTCCGTAGATTTTGGCCCGTTTGCCTTCATGGACAATTTTGACCCATCATATACACCAAACCATGATGATCATATGCTGCGATATAGCTACAGAAACCAACCAACCATCATTTGGTGGAACCTCGTTCGCTTTGGCGAGGCGGTAGGGAGTTGATGGGCGCTGGTGGCCTTGTTGACGATGCCACTTTCATCTCGGAGGGGGTCAAGGAAGACCAGCAGGAAGAAATCATCTCGCGAGCAGAGAAACTCATCATTCAGACGGGCGATGAGTTCAAGGAGACGTTCCTGACCGAGTACAAGAGGTTGATGGCGGCAAGATTTGGCTTGCGCCGACTCAAAAGACGGATTTTGATGAGCTGTTTAGCTCAGCACTTGACATATTGGAAACATACGAGCTCGACTTTAACCACTTCTTCCGGCGACTTGGCCATATTCAACTATCAGATATCACCTCACATGAAGTCCGAAAGGAGAAAGCGGCCGTCTTCTTCCACAATGACGGCGTTGTTGGAGAAGATGAAGCCCGGGAACGGCTGGCCAAGTGGCTGGAAAAGTGGCAAGCACGTGTTGTAGAAGATTGGAAGGACGAGGGCGAGCAGGTCAGTGACACTAGAGATCAAGAGAGAATCCAGGCCATGAAGCAAGTCAATCCGAACTTTGTACCCAGAGGCTGGGTATTGGATGAATTGATTCGACGGGTCGAAAAGGAAGGCGAGCGTGATGTGCTGGATCGCATCATGCACATGACTTTAAATCCCTTTGAAGATGAATGGAGTGGCAAGTCATTTGATGGCAGAGAATACAAGGGTGATGCCGAAGAAGAGCAAAGATGGGTTGGCGATGTTCCGCGAGTGGGTAGGGCGATGCAATGTAGCTGCAGCTCATAAAGCTACATTGCCATGAGGCAGCACGTGTAAACAAATCATTCGCTACTTTACGATACCAAGACACTGCGCGCAAATGAATTATTCCCTGGCGGAGAAAAAAATGTCACGACCGGCGGTAAGAGGCAACGCTCAACGAGATGTTTGAAATCTCTCCCATGCTTCCATAAACGGCGTAATGCAAAAATTTATCTTGAGCACAAGATAGAGGAAGACTCGACTGAAAGCAACGCGTCCACAGATGCAAACGCGAAGCTCAAGCTCACCTACAATAAAGTGTGCCCGTGTACAATTAATTGGAAAAAAAAAAAGAAAGGGAGGGCCTGGCAGCTTGGCAAAAATTCTTGTGAGAGATGTAGTGCGCTGCAGAAAACGGGTGGGTGGCCTCAGGCAGAAAGGGTGCGGTCGACCAGCCAATCAGTGCGAATGTAAATTAATCGATGTCTGTTGGACCATTCGTTGCTAATGCTTCCGCCGGGCCAGTTCTCTCTTCCTGGTGGACGTCAACGGAATGAGTCTTTATCTCGCCGCCGCCCGCCTTGTATCGCTCATTCCCCTCCCTACTTCCGTCAAGGCGACACGATGCTCCGACAGTCTCTGGCACGTTCGGCTTGGCGGACAAGCAGGCGGACCGCCAACGCCTCGCGGGCTTTTGCGACAACTCCTAGACGTCAAGCAGAGGTCGAATTGACAGTTGGTGCGTAGCTTTTGCCCCGGAGCCATTGAGGGTTGGATCCGTGCTAACATGGTGCCAGATGGAAAAAGGTCTCGATTGAAGGTGCGACATGACGATCGGATGAGTGGACTTTTGCCTTGGCCCCCTCAAATTATATCTGACCGTGTTGTTTTGCAGCTGGCTCTGCCCTGATTCAAGCTTGCGAGAAAGCAGGCGTTACCATTCCAAGGCAAGCTGATGACGAGTGAGAGGAAGCTTTTGGACAAAACTAACTCATTTCATCATAGATATTGCTACCACGAGTACGATTTCCTGCCCCTACGACGAGCCGAGCATCCGCAAATTGAGGCCTAACAAGTGACATAGAAAATTAATGATTGCCGGAAACTGCCGAATGTGCCTGGTCGAGGTGGAAAAGGCTCCCAAGCCCGTTGCCTCTTGTGCCTGGCCAGTGCAGCCCGGCATGGTTGTCAAGACCAACTCAGCCATCACACACAAGGCCCGTGAAGGTGTAATGGAATTCCTGTTGGCCAACCACCCCTCGACTGTCCCATTTGTGACCAGGGAGGTGAATGCGATCTCCAGGATCAGTCCATGCGATACGGAGCCGACCGTGGCCGATTTCATGAGATAGGCGGCAAGCGTGCCGTCGAGGACAAGAATATCGGACCCTTGATCAAGACGTCAATGAACCGTTGCATCCACTGCACTCGATGTGTACGATTTGCCAACGATGTTGCCGGTGCCCCTGAGCTCGGCTCCACCGGCCGCGGTAACGACCTCCAGATTGGCACCTACCTAGAGCAGGTCCTGGACTCTGAAATGTCTGGGAATGTCATTGATCTTTGCCCCGTCGGGGCCTTGACGTCGAAGCCGTATGCGTTCCGAGCCCGTCCTTGGGAACTGAAGCATACCGAGTCCATTGATGTTCTCGATGGTCTTGGCTCCAACATCCGTGTCGACTCCCGTGGTCTCGAAGTGATGCGCGTCTTGCCCCGCCTCAACGATGACGTGAATGAGGAATGGATCAACGACAAGACCCGATTCGCCTGTGACGGTCTCAAAACGCAGCGACTGACTATGCCCTTGGTCCGTCGCGAAGGAAAATTCGAACCTGCTGACTGGCAAGAGGCGCTTACTGAGGTTGCCAAGGCCTGGGAATCCAAGAAGCCCCAGGGCAATGAGTTCAAGGTCATCTCTGGTGCCTTGACCGACGTTGAGTCCCTGGTTGTCGCCAAGGACATGGCCAACAAGCTTGGATCTGATAACCTCGCTCTGGATACACCCACCGGCAGCCAACCCATTGCCCACGGTGTCGATGTCCGATCCAGCTTCCTGTTCAACTCCCGCATCTGGGGCATCGAGGAGGCCGACTGCATCTTGATTGTTGGCAGTAATCCCCGACACGAGGCTGCCGTCCTCAACGCCCGTATCCGCAAGCAGTGGCTCCGATCCGACCTCGAGATTGGTGTTGTTGGCGAGACATGGGATTCCACATTCGAGTTTGAGCACCTTGGAGCCGACCACGCTGCCCTGAAAAAGGCCCTCGCTGGTCCCTTTGGCAAGAGGCTCCAGGCCGCCAAGAGGCCCATGATAATCGTGGGATCTGGTGTGACCGACCACGTCGATGCCAAGGCCTTCTATGAGACCGTCGGTGCCTTTGTCGAGAAGAACGCCGCCACCTTCATGACTCCCGAGTGGGATGGCTACAATGTTCTTCAACGAGATGCCTCAAGGGCCGGTGCCTTTGAGGTTGGCTTCACCACACCTTCCGCTGAAGTTGCCCAGACTAAGCCTAAGTTTGTGTGGTTGCTAGGTGCCGACGAGTTTAGCGAGGCCGATATCCCCAAGGATGCCTTTGTCGTCTACCAGGGCCACCACGGTGACCGCGGCGCTCAGATTGCCGACGTTATCCTGCCTGGTGCTGCGTACACGGAGAAGGCTGGTACCTACATCAACACCGAGGGCCGCGTGCAGACCACCCGTGCCGCCACCTCTCTGCCCGGTGCTTCCCGCACTGACTGGAAGATCCTCCGCGCCGCTAGTGAATTCCTCGGCGTATCTCTGCCATACGACAACCTCACTGCTGTTCGCGACCGCATGGTTGAGATTTCTCCTGCCCTGGCGGCCTACGACGTGGTTGAGCCCGTCGCTCTGCGACAGCTGAGCAAGGTTCAATTGGTGGATCATAACAAGGGATCAAAGGCTACCGGGGAGCCATTGAAGAAGGTCATTGACAATTTTTATTTCACAGATGTCATCTCTAGAAGGTATATTCTCCATTGACCCCCTCTCGCGCGCTGCACATCCACGACTTGCAACTAACAAATTTGAACTAGTTCACCAACCATGGCACGTTGCTCAGTAGCCAAGGCTACCGGCGACCCCAGAACGAACCTGATGGCCCCTGGAATGGAGGAGGACAGGCCCATGGGCCAGGTTGCCTACGGATCGTAAACATACTATTGACGGCGGCTGTACCAAGATGAAAAGAAGTCTCTTTCGTTATTAATTTTTCCTACGCGGGAGAAGCGTGTCGTTTGTACATATATGATGTCAGGGAAGGGGGAGGGGGTCCAAGACAGAAGAGGACTGGAGGATCGTAGTCGCATCGTAGTCGCAGAGGTAAATAGTTTTTGCCGTAAAAATTGTGTACAGGCCCTCCTGGTGAATATGTCGGGTCATCAGATCGAATCAACTTCCGCTCTCGTCCATCATCGTGTTATCCGTCTCCGCAGGCAAACGCACATCGATATCCATTTCGACCGTCGTGCCCCCTTCCCCCTCTCCCTCTCCCTCGCCTTCTCCTTCTCCAACGCCTCCGCATACCCAGCCTTGACCAGCCCAACATGCCTCTCATACCCGCTCATCTCAATCATGGTCCTCGACACCGTCGCCATCATCCCAATCTCCCTCGCCTCCTCCGGACCAAAAGCAGGCCATGTGTCGAAGTCAGGCACGGCGGGCAATTCCCATCCCGCGGCGGACCCCTCGGCGCCTCCATATTCGCAATCATGGACCTCCTGTCATCGGGGTGCAGACCCTTTCGCTCCGGCGAATCCGCCTGCTCACTCGCCGGTGCCGGTGCGTCGCGGGCGATCCGTATGCACTCGCGCCTCGTCAGGGCCAGGATATTGGCCTTGACGGCAGAGGCGTGCGCGTCGAGGGTGGCGAGGCTGGCGGCGAGGTGGGCCTCGCGGGTGGTGGGCGCTTCGAAGGTCTTGACGAAGAAGTCGGGGGCGGGGACGTACATTGCTGGGGTGACGGATGTGAGGACGGGGATGTCGGAGGGTGGGCGCTGGCTGGCTCGAGGCGGGGTCGGCGGTCTGGGGATCATCGTGGCTGATGAATGGTTGTTGACATTGTGTGTTTGGGGTGGACTTGGTGCCGAGGGCGATGGCTTGGGAGTTTTGGTCGTGGAAGGGGGTTGGTTGTTGTTGTTGTTGCAAGGGGAGAGTTCGATGGGATGGATGTTGACGAGTGGGTGGAGAAAACAGATCGTGGTTGGCAAGTCAGTCGTGTCGCCGGCGCTTATTACGGACGTAAATAAGGACGGGTCCACAGGGCTTGTGGCAGCCTTGTGAAAACACGGGTTGTATCTCATGAGAGTAAATTATATAATACATTGAATCTCGCATGCTTGCATTGGTCTATCTGGCACTTGTATGCTGGCATGGACCTGCTCCTGTCTGTTTTCAGCACAAGGGAGGAAGTCCATGTTCGTCCTCAAGCTCATTTTGAACATGAGCGCTTGGGTCTGGAAGAAGCTGTTTCTGATTGGAAACCAATGTGATGTCTTAGCGAGTGATGGGCGCCAGTTCCTCTGTCAGCAGTTCTTCTGCTCTGGGCCTTGACGATAATAAGACTCGCCCGCCTCGAAGCGAGTTCCCGCGCGGCCCCAGAAAACTTGATTGTAACACGTCTTGTTTACTCCGCTTCATCTGTCGTTGTGAAGTACTCAGTGGCTCAATCACCTTGTTGGCAGGACCTTTTGTACATATTCTCTGATAAGCTTCAACGTAGATCGGACCAAATCCTCGAGTCGACGATCCTTGCGTTTCCGCATCCATATCAGGACAATGGCAAGCAGGATGCAGTCGACGACCAAGTGCTTCAACATCACCCATAGTATCCAGCCAAACCACGCATGGAAGCTTCGGTCCCTCTTCGACCGCCATTCCCTGCCCGTCGTGATCTGCTCCCGCAACGCAGCAACCTCTGCCGACAGTTTGGTCACGGCTCGCTCGACCTTCTTTGCCACCTCGACGACTTCTGTTCCCTACTTTCTTCAACCTCATCATCGACGTCCACCAACTTTTGTGATCGTAATTCGGCCTCGTCCTGTTCGCTCATGGGGCTCAAAATCTTCATCGGGCCCTCGGATCCGCTCAGGGGCTGCTGGAATTGGCGGCGTGCCTTGTTTGAGGACGCGGTCGCTTTGGGGATGAGTCGGTCGAGCTCGGCGTGTTGTGCTTGATCTGATTCCACACGAATTCTAGCTCCGTCACGAGTTCGATAGCATCACTGAAGGGTGATTATTAGCAGGGCTGTTTTTGGTTGGATCGAGGGGTGGTTTGTCTTGGCGCCAACGTACGTTGTGTTGGCATATCGATACATGGTCTCGATGAGGGCCTCGACATATCTCCGTTTCGCCTCTGTCCGACTCAGGCCTTTTTGCGCATTCCACGCATCCCACTTGTCTCGTTCTCTTTGAAGTTCTTCTGCTGTGAGAAAGGGGCCTGCTGTGGGTTGCTCCATGACGCCATCGACATCCCCCTCCATTGCTTGCTTATAGAGGCCATAGAGACGCAGTCGGTCAGAGGGCGGCGGCCGCGACGCACCCGTCTTGGGAATCTTCTTGACCGTGTTGAGCGCATGGACGAATACGCGGTCTGTTGAATAAATGCACGACGTCAACAAAGGACAATATCGAATGGGGAGACCTCTTACGCACCCACAGAGTCGGCCATGCCGGAAAACTGGTGTAGTGTCTGCCGCACCTGATCGTATCTTTGGCTTGCTTCTCGTTCCCCAGACGATTCTGCGCTGTGACGCGCTTGGCTCCGGACACGGCGGGTCAAGGGTCTGGCGTTATTGTCGACGTCTGGCGTGGGTACCTAGACGGCCCACGATACCGATTCTTCCCGCGGAAAGCAGCTGTTGCGAAAATCGCGAATCCCGAGCGCGGAGGAGAAGGAAGCCAAGTTTTGTCAGTGACGAAAGCCAGACGATACGGATGATGCAGATGATACGGATGGTAGTCGATGGATGTCTCTATTTCAACGTAACGGACCGAGGCCCCCTGGGCTGCTACTATCAAAACAGGTTGGCACAAGCATAAAATGGCAGGTGCTGTCCCCCGAAACGCTGCTAACTAACCGAGGCAAAACGGATGCTCCCTATTTAGCCCACCCCGCAGAGCACCACAGGTCCACAGAGCACCGCAGGGTAAGCCGTGGGTAAGTCGTGGGTAAGTCATGGGTATTAAGTTGTGTGAGAATGCCAGGCCACAGCGACAAGTGTAGGAAGCGGTAATACTTGGTTCTTCTTAGCAACAAAAGCAACGGTGATCAATGGAATCAACAGAGACACACAAGTATTTACACTTTTCTCGCGTACATGTACACATTGTTGAATTTGGCTATATTCATCCATACACCACTGTATGCTCTCATCCATTGGCCTTTTGGGCCTCTTCTTTCTTCATCTTGTATAACTTTATCAGCTTCTTGTTTTCCAAAGCCTTTGTCGCAGCCTTTTGGCCTGCCTCCCTCTTCCCCAGAGCTGTGCCCCAGCCGAGCAACTTATCCTTCTCCCCACCCATCGAGGTAGACGCCGACTGTAAACAAAGGCAAGCCAGAGTGCTTATCTTTGGAGGGTCCCGGCCTATCCTCGTACCGCAATTGAATCCCTCTTGCCCCGATATCTGCCCGTAACTTATCCTTAGCACTGAGTTGGAGCGTCTGCACATCTCCCTCCCTGGTCGTCTCCTTCTCATTCTGCAGGATTTGCGTTTCAATGGTCCTGCCGAACAAGGTTTTGAGCCATGATGTTGTGTTTTCCATGCCATTTTCAGGGTCGGACATGATGGCGGCGGCTACGTATGCTTCAAACATGTCGGCATGGATTTTGATCATGTCCTTGTCGTTTGATTTACCCTGGCCGCGGAATTTGTGAACATCTGGCGGCAGTTGTGCTTTAGCGTCCAGACCATATTCACGAAAATATTTCGACAGATTTTTGTTGCAGATCAAAAGTTCTCGAAGCTGTGAGCACTTCCCTGATGGAGAGGAGTGAAATGTCTGAAAAATAAGACTCGAGGCTATCAGCTCCAAGTAAGCGTCTCCTAGCCATTCAAGGCGTTCGTAGCTGGGACCCGGGGTACTTAGCCCAGGATGACGGAATACAGTCTGCTCAAGTCCTGCATCAAAGATTTCTGGCAACGGCGGAAGGGTCGCAGTGATTTCTGATGCCCTCCAAGGCTTTACTGCAGGCGGCATGGTGGGAACGGGAAAATGAAGGCTGCAGGGTTTGCGTTGAGATTCGTCATGCTCAACGTTTGGCTGGATAACCCGCCTTTTGAACCACGATCCCCTTCACCGTCTAGAACAGGCGCTTCTCGTTTCGACATGTTTTGCTTCACCAGTGTTGACAGTCATGTCAATGCCAACGGGCCCAAGCTGACGCAAATCCAACCAAGAACCGCCAAATTTGGGATCGCGCTTGGGGTGCACTCTCCTGTAGACAATGGAAAAGTGCTGGCGAAGTAAACGAATGGATATATTCGTGCAAGGTATGTATCTTCAAAGATGTCTGATGAATTTGGACGGTTGTTCAAACTTTTATGGGCTGGTAATTACTGGAGTTTGCCTACAGCTGCGAGCTGATGGCTCCACCTTTGAAAGTTCTGTGGCCAATCAAAGAAGAGACCACGCCCCTTGCACTTATTTCACTTCCATCAACGTCAGTTCATCTGCCAGTGAAGGAGAAAAAAAGGTTGGATTCAAATGACAACCTCGACAACCATGCCAAGATGAGTGTTCCTCGAGCGCGACTGTTGGATTTGATGAAGGTGTGCTGAAGCGAGCCCGGATTCCCAATTTCATGCTGACCATTTTGCAGGCACAATGCCAAGTCTTTGCCACGACATTCAATCCCAAAGGTGTGCGCATGGGCAACAAGGTCCTGCGTCAACGATTAAAAGGCCCGGCCCTCGCAGCTTACTATCCGAGAAAGATGGCGACCATTAAAGATGTGAAGCGAGAGTTTGGTCCGGTTCTTGCGACATGGGACGAGGGTGAAGAAGACCGATTCGAGTACATTGAGGAGTACGTTGACCTTGGATATTGGTCGACGCTGGGTATCGCGAGATGGCTAACCTAATCGCACACAGGTTGAAACAACGTGGCAAGAGCGCGCCAAAGAAGAAGAATGGACCTCCTGGTATGTATTATTTTTAGGACAACTCATGTTGCAATGTGTGCTAACGCATGACAGCTGAAAAACCTGGAAGGAAGCGATAAGCGGTAGCTGAGGGCAAGATTTGGTGTGGGGATGAATGATCGATGGTGATATGACGTTATTCCGATAGGCAGGAAATAATCGCGAAGAACAACAACGCTCGAGTGGGTGTCACGGAGAGAGAGCTGCCACGGCAGGAATCCAAGATTCTCCACGGGTGGTGGCCATGTCGGAGAAATATTGATTCGAGAGGCGGAATGTGTATATATGTTGTACGAATTTTACCATATAATCATGCTTTTGTAGAATGCATAGATATGTTTCCGTGTCTCAGGCAACCTCCATCTGCTACCTCCTCTCAGATCAATGGGCTATTAGAGTCGCAGACACAAATGTTCCAGGAAAGTGACGGAACAACGGACTAATACATCACGCAGGGCATAAAGTTGCATCGTGAAAGGAAGACTCCACCAACATAAGGAGCTTGAAACACGACATTTTCGACTCTCGAGAGCATGTTGAAGGATGATGCACTGTTTGGCCTGTGGCTGGTACAAGTGACGCGCTTGATCCATCCCCTTCCACCTTCCACCTGCCACCGCCTTTGCCAGGTGTATGCGGCTGCTCAGGGCTTTCCCGAGCTTGGGCACGATGGGATTTATTCATTCTCCGGCCTCGGCATCTCTCGTGTCCCATCGTCTTTCCCATCTCCATATCCCCAACTCTCTCGTCAGAGGAGATGCTCGCTTGACACTCGATGCCTGCCATTTATTGCCCTGCCATTTTCGTCTAATCTGGTCCACGGAGATGACCTCAGGCAATTCAGCACTTGCCGGCACCTGCCATTTTTCTCCTTCAGTCGTTCTTTCGTCAGCTCCATCCAGCCAAGATCTACTGCAGCCATCTTCTTTCACAGCCATCTCTCCTTTTCTTCTGCTTCGTCCGCTTCTTTTGTTCTTCCATCTCTTCTAATTTCTCTGCGCCCACTGTCTTGGTTTTTCCCACGTCACCTCTGTCTGCGATCTAACAGGTCTGTTTTTTTGAGTGAAATCTTCATAATCTTATTGGCTGTGCCTCGCGTGAAGAGCACAGTGGTTGTTATTTATTTCCTTTTCAATACATCTCAGCAGCTTTGGTCTGCACCATCCCCAGATTGAACTCACAATGACCACCCCGGATTTCAGAGGCTCCCTTCTCAACGAACTGGTGTCATCCCTGGAAGCTGTTTTCAGGAAGACTCTTCACAGGCTGGCAGTGACCGGCCGTCACCTGTCAATCAAGGTAATGTAGGTGAAAAATTCATTCCCGTCTTCACACGGGCTCATCGATCCTTTCTTCTGGGGCCTGTCTTGTTTCAACACCCACTTCATCAGGATTTACAATCTTCTGCTAGGAAACAGGGTCACCTTATCAGGGACAACAAAGTGTTCACGTGTTGGCATCATCAAAGCTTGTCAATCAGGGCTGCCCAAAGGTTACTTCTACAAAATCATGGTGAATATTCTTGATCTGACACAGTTGATAAGCAGGAAATCGCGGATGGTCACAACACAAATGAGAGCTACCCGATGGATAAGCTTTTGGCAAGACTGTCAGAACAAAAGGCAGTTCTCAACCAGCAGAACGAAGCCCTCAGGTCTGGAGACGATAATATAACCATGTGTCAGAGGCTGCCAGGCCACACATCCTCCAGTAACTCGCTGCCCATTACGCCAGCCTCAGAGGGCTTCTCGTCTACAGCGCCCAGCACTCGTCCAGCTAGTGCCACCTTGGATGACGCTCGTCCTGAAACTGACGAGGTTCTTCGATTGAAGCTCCAGCTTGCACAAGCCCAAAACAAAATTTCCAAACTCGACCAGGAACTGTCCACTCGCACCTTCAAAGAGGGCGAGTCGGACATGCATCCAATTCACATGACTCGAAACATGGGCACAGCATCTCGGGAAAGTACTTGGTCCATTGTGGATGATGACCAGTCGGACATGAGCGACAATCTATCTACGACTGCTTTTGGCCGGGCCAAGGGCATCTGGGGCAATCCAAAGGGGCCAAACTTTGCCAACAATGGGCCTCTAGGGACAACCAGTAATGAGCCCCAACCAGGATCCTGGCTGGGGAATCGAGCTTTAATACGGGATTTCCTGAGGCACCTGTCTCTTATCAGCTAATGGAGGGGTACCGTGGAGATCGCTTGAGCCCAGACTCGGATCTCGTGATGCGTCAATCCGCCAGCCGTCGAGCGCATCGGTACGATCACCGAATCAGCAACTCACACCATCTTGCCAACATGGGGTACAACCCCATCGGCGGAGGGCCGATGGCCCAATACGAGGCAATGGGAGGAGGAGGAGGAGGAGGAGCCATGCCATCAGGGCCTTTGGCCCCGCCTCCTGGGCTAGGTGCTCTGGGCATAGGAGGTTATCCCGGCTATCAGCAACAGCCTGTCGGCACGCCACTGTCTCCTCACGCGTCTGAATTCACGTCCAAAACCGGCTGGAAGAATGAAGTGAGTCACTGTGGCAAAAAAAAAGATCTGCTCACTAACATCAAAGTTAGGGACTTGCTGCCGAGGGCCCGACATATTTGCCCCCTACTGAGCCTCTAAACTATCGCCGTCTGCTCGACCGTAATGTGACTTGCAATTGGAAATACATCGTCGACAAGATTGTGTGCAACAATGATCAACAAGCCTCCATATTCCTACAACAGAAATTAAAAGTCGGCACGCCTGATCAGAAATATGACATTGTCGAGGCTATTGTGGCACAGGCATATCCACTGATGGTGAACAGGTTTGGCAATTTTCTCGTCCAGCGGTGCTTTGAGCATGGAACGCCAGAGCAGGTTGTCAAGATTGCTCAGGCCATCCGCGGCAACACACTCAATCTATCCATGGACCCCTTTGGATGCCACGTGGTGCAAAAGGCATTTGACTCAGTGCCGGAAGAGTACAAGGCCGTCATGGTGCATGAGCTTCTCCGCCGCATTCCCGAAACAGTTATACATCGATATGCTTGCCATGTATGGCAGAAGCTTTTGAGCTTCGATGGACCGAATCTCCGCCTCAAATTATGAAATACGTCAATGAAGCTTTGCGAGGCATGTGGCATGAAGTAGCTTTGGGCGAAACGGGCAGCTTGGTGGTCCAGAATATTTTTGAGAATTGTTTGGAGGAGGACAAGGTAAGCTGTTCGATTTGACAAAGGCGGGCTGGCTCCATTTCTGATCTCTTTTCCCCATTAGCGCCCTTGTATCGAAGAAGTTCTCGCCAATATTGATATCGTCGCTCATGGTCAGTTTGGCAATTGGTGCATTCAGCACATTTGCGAACATGGGGCACCCCAGACCGTGGCAGGGCCGTTGATCACGTCATTCGCTATGCAGCCGAATACAGTACCGACCAGTTTGCGTCAAAAGTGGTGGAAAAGTGTTTGAAAATTGGCGGCGGTGAGTTCTTGGGACGCTATCTAGACCGAGTTTGCGAGGGCCGCTTGGATCGGACACGAATTCCCTTGATCGACATTGCGAGTGACCAGTATGGCAACTATCTTGTGCAGTGGATTCTGAACAATGCCACATCCCAGCACCGAGAGGTAGTGGCAGCACATATCCGCAAGCACATGGTGTCTCTCCGCGGATCCAAGTTTGGGTCCCGAGTTGGCATGCTTTGCACCAACCACGCCGTCACCACTCGACCTGGTCCTGGTGTCGGCCCTGGCATGGGTGGCGGTAGGACGGGACCTGGTCCACGATTTGGAGGAGCATATCGTTAGGAGGGGAAAGGAGTACAGGGAGATACTGAGCCTCTGTTTTTATTCAGATCTTGAAGTCATTATCGCCTTTGCATAATATAGGAATTTTGCTTTGAATTGCATGCTGCTATGTTCTTGAATGTGATTGGAGGGGCGACGAATGCCAAGGACAGTTTTAATTCACGCCGTTGAACAGCCTGGGCATCTTCGCACGAATTAAATGAAGAAAGGAAGACGCCTCCCCGATGTGCACTGCTCGTGATGCGAAGAAAAAGGAGGAATTCAGGATGCTACAGTCTCACGCAGGTTCCGTAGGGTTTGTATCGAGAGGAGGGAATTCGGTGTCGAGAGCCTTGGGGAGACTCAGATCTGGAGCCTGCTGAATGGTTTCCTTTTCCCAAGGCTTCTTTGGAGCTGCCCGCGCCCCTACAGGTCTCACTGACTGAAGAAAAAATGTATGTTAGGCGAGACTCCCAAGGTGGTACGATGAGGAGGGTTTGGTGCAGGAACATACGGGGTCTCTAGCAATGGTATTGGGGATCTGCCGTATGCCTGGAATTTCCTTGCCTTCCTGTAGCAACTTCAACATGTCAGCGAATCCCATCGGGTAGCTGGGTTGGCCGTCAGGAGAGCCCGCAGCAGCGGCTTTCCGATCAACGTAAAGATCTGCTTTTGGAGCCGCTTGCTGCCAGGGGAGCAGAGGTTCGGTCTGGGATGCCAGATACTCTTCTGGCAAGACTTGCGCCGGCGAGTGATTTGGATTCTCGGCCAGCCAGGCTGTGTATCTGGCAAAATCTATTTGCACGCCTACCCGCTGGGCATAGTAGAAGATGCGGGCGTGGACAGCCATGTCGGCGGGTGAGCCATTGGAGGAATTGGGGGCCGAGGATGGCGGAGAGGCCGGACTGAGACACTTAGTGTCAGACGAATGAGACCGATTACTGCTTGACCTTGCTTTGTTGATTTTTATAAGTTTTCAGAAGTGAGGCTCATACCAGGAACATCTTATCTTTTGTCCAGGGGTATGCGTCAAAGGCTTGGAATATGGAGTCATCGTCTTGGAGGGAGCGGATGCGCGAGGGTCCGGAGAGGCAAGGCGTTGGTTGGGCCATTGGGGCGCGATTTGGCGAGGATTCTGGACGTGGTTTGGGTTTGAGTTTGAGTCTGTTAGAGGTTGATGTGAGTGAGTCGTGAGTGAGTGCACAACGACTTTGATGAGTTGGGTCAATATGGACCGTGTTGCCCGATGGCGGATACAGCGTCTATGACGAATAATATGCGCGCACAACCGTATCAGGGGAGCTGAAGATACACGTCGCTAAACGCAATAAATTATATAAGAAGCATATAATTTTTACTATAACTACTTTCTCTATAAAAGAAAAGCTTTTATCCTTCTATTTATATAATAAAAGATAGCTTTAATTTAATTCTTTTCTTTACCTTTATTATCTTACTAGGGGATATCTTTTTAAGTTATATACTCTATATATATTAGTTATAAGCCTAGGAGGTATAAGCCTATAACTTCTAATTTATCCCCTATATATAAGATATATATATACACTATACCTTACTTACTATCTAAGCTTATAATAAAAGTAATAACCTTACTTTACCTAAGTCTTAAGACTAATATTAAGTTAGTCTTATTTAATAAGTAAAAAGAATAGTATAAAGTATTAAAGTAAGTAGCCTAAAGCTAAGAGATCTAGGAGAGAGTTAATCCTTAGCTCCTAGAGCTTAACTCTAACTACCTAGAAAAGCCTTTTACTATTATACTAAAGGTATATAAAGCTCTTATTATTTAAAATTAGGAAATAAAGCTTTAAAGCTTACTTTTTAGGAAGCTTTATTCTTTTTATTTTATTAGTTTATATTTAAGTATTAAGTATATAAAGTAACTAAATTATAAGAAAGAAATATTAGAACTTAGATTACTAGTACTATTAATCCTAATACTTATACTATAGTAATTAATAAGATAAAAGAGAGTAATTCTAATAATAAAAAGCTTACTCTTTATTAAATCTTTATTAAACTTAAGAAAAGGTTCTCTCTTAGCTAAGTTATTATTAAATTAAAGGTCTTAGTAAAGTATATAGCTTACCTTAATAAAGCTAAATATATAAATATTTAATTTAAGTATTAGATTAAATAGTAAGGGAAGTTATATTAGAAAGCCTTAATATATAAGATTAATAAGGTCTAGAGACCTAATATAATCTATGATTTTATTACTATAATTAGAGCGTATTTTAATCCTAAATAGGTAAAAATAAAGATTATATAGCTTATATAAATATTTAACTCTTTTCCTAAAGATATAACTCTTTAAGGAATTACCTTTAAGTACACTAGGTACTATAGGGTAATATAAGCTATAAGCTTTACCCCTAGAAAAGAAAGCTATATAACTATACTTAGGAAACGCTTTAACTAAGGTAATAAATAATAAGGCTAAAAGAATAATAACCTTAAGAAGTACCTTTACTATATAAGTAAAGCACTAACTACTTACTTTTAGTCCCCTTAAGCTTACTATACCTTATACTATATAATAACTAGTAATAAAGCTTAAGGATTTAAGCCTTCTATAAAAGTTAACTATAATAAGGTTAAGAAATACTATAAAAGCACTAAATAAAAGAACCTATATACTAAGGTTATAAAGGATAGGTAAATAGTAAAAGGTATTAAAGATTATAAAGGAGAAAAACTACCTAATACTATTACTATAGTAATTATTAACCTAAAGATTCTTAAGAGCATAGCTTTAGCTTAAAGAAACTATATTATACTAGAGAATATAAAGTATATACTCTTAAAGAGCACTCTCTTTAATAACTATAATACTCTTTATATTATAAATAATATAAGTTACTTTAAACTAAGTACCTTTAAAGAAATATTTAATAATTACCTTAAGGCTAGAATAACCTCCTTTTAGATTACTAGAAGAGATACTTATATAATTAAGAATATTTTTAATAGGCTAAATAGAGATCTTATAGAGAACCTTACTTTATATAATATTATACTTATTAGAGGTTTTTATATAAATATTATATTAGAGAGCTTTCTTTAGAAAAAGGGTATTTAGTATTATAAAGTAAACTACTCCTTATATATTAGACCCTTTTATAAGAGCTTATTATTAGCTAAACTTTAGAGAAAGTATAATATTATATTCCTTTAATATAAGCCTCTTTCTTCTTATAAAAGTCTTATATAAGTAGTAAATTTAGCTATACTACTAGTAATATTCTTAATAATTAATTTAAAAGCATACTATAATATATAATACTTATAGTATAGTTACCTAAGTAAGAACCTATACCTTATTTAAGTAAACCCTTGTCAGGAGCGCAGAGGTCAGAGACAGGACGTTCGTCGGAGCGGATCTTCGGAGGGCCTTCGGGCCGCGTGGATAACAAAGAGGCTAGCTAGCTACAAGATAGCCACGTGCTTATAGAGCAGGGTATTTCTTAAGGACTATACATATTATTAGTGCTAGGCTAGAGATTAAAACCTTTACGCACCTGCCCCTAGCTAGCATCTATTAAGCAGTAACTGCGAAAATCTTAGCTATTACTTTATTTATTTAGCCCTAGGCTATAAGCTATAATAAATTAATCTCTTTAAAACCCTTTTAGGGATATAAACTATTAGCTAGATTATTATATAGCTAACGCTCTAAAGATCTATAAGAAACATACTAGCACCTTATAATAATAAAGCTATAGATAATTAAGGAGGTAAAGAACCCTATAATCTAGAACTATAGATAATAATAGGGTATAATAAACACTACCTAATCCTAATCTAGGTAAAGGTATAGGTAATATAAGTAATAAAGATATAGTATTATAGAGACACTATAAGGTTATATAAGCTAAGCTATATTGCCTTAAGAGAACACAAGAGATTCTATAAATAGAGGTATAAATTAGAGAGTTTAAGGCAAATCTAGGATTAGCTAGACCTCCTCTAGGACTTATAATTACCCCTTAATCTTTAACTATAATCCTACTAGTAGTCTATAGTGACTTAGTAGTAATTATATAGTAAAATAATAGCCTTATTAAAATATAGATAAAATAACCTATATATAAAGGGGATATGTATAAGAACCTATAGAATTTCTTAGTAAACTTAGATATATTATTTAAATTAAACTACTATACCTTTAAGGATAATATAACTAAGGTAGTGTATATAGGTAGCTGCCTAGCTAATAATGCGAAGTAATAATAGATATATTATATAGCTATAGATAGGCATATAGATTACTTATTACTTACTTAGATAGGTTTTCTTAATTAGCTAAAAACCAGAATAATAGATAAGGGTGCAAGATACTTAGAAGCAATAAGAACACTACTAAATCTTAGGTAAAAGCATAACTAATTATTTTAATCCTTTATATAAGCTTAGACTAAGGTAGAAGCTAAGTTACCTAAAGTAATCCCTATATAACTAAGAATTACTATCTTTCTAAATAGCTTAAATAATATTATAAGGAAGCAAATAATTAGCTAAGAGATTTTAATAACCTAGAGCTAGTTATAAGGCTAGGGTAAGAAAGCAAAGGTTATAATAAGCTTAGGCTAAAGTAATAAGAAAAGTTAAGACCCTAAAAGAAAGAGGTAACGCTCTTACTTTATATTACCTATAGATAGGGCATAGTAATAAAGCAAAGATTAAGAGAAAAAATTATCCCTAGTGTGCTATAAATATAGAAAGCCTAGGCATACTATACTAACTTGCTAAGCACTAGACTATTTTACCTATAAAAGTAGTAAGTATATAACTAAGAGGTATAGTAAGAGTAGTAATAAAGCTATGTCCCTTAATATAATACTAGTTTAATTAGTATACACTTAGGAATGTAATCTTACTATAGAATACCCTATAGATAATAAAATAAGAATATAGGTATCTTTATAATAAGATAACTAGTAGCTAGCTATATAAGCGCTATTTAATATAGGTATATAGTTTTTAATAATCTATTCTAAATTATTATTAAAAAGGATTAGGAGAGTGTAATATAAATAGACTAGATACTAGAGAGTATAAGCTAAAAAGTGATTTTATACTAGGGAATCTTAAAAGGTTAATAAAAGTAAAAGATAGTATAGGATTTGCAAAAGTCTATTAAGTTAGCTACTATATTACTAATATAGGTAAGGGGATAATTTTAGGTATAGATTAGATTAAAGAATATTTACCTATAATTATATATTAGGATTAGGGTTTTTAGAGATATCTAGTAATAATAAAACGCCTCTTCTTTACTTATAGTAAGTAATAAATACATAAAGAGAAGAAACTAGTAGTAGTTACCTTACTATTAGGGGTAATAAAGATTAGGCTAAGTGTTCTAGAAAATAAAGATTAGAAAGAAGAAGATAAAGACTTATTAAAGAACTTAGTAAAAAAGAAGTATAACTAAATAGTAAAGTAGCTATATAGATATTAGAATACGTTTATATATAGTAAAAAGTAAAGGTATTATAATTATATAGATTTTAGAAGGCATAAGTAGTAAACAAGCTATATTAAATTAGGGTAAGAGCGCTAAACATCTTATACTAATAATTCTAGAAGAATACATAGAGTTTATAGATATTTTTCTAAAGCACTAGCAGGTTAGCTTCCTAAACTAGGTAGTTACACTTATATAATTAAATTAGAAGAAGGAAAACACTACCTTAGGGGCCTATATATAATTTAGCTAAAAGAGAGCTACTAGTTCTTAGGGAATACCTTATAAGTATATAGTAAAAAGGGTGGATTAAAAGATTAGTTAGCCTAGCTAGAGCTCTAATTTTATTTATTCTAAAGAAAGGAGGAAAATTAAGGCTTTATGTGGATTATAGGGGCTTAAATAAGATTATAATTAAGGATAAGGCCCCTTTGCCCCTTATCGCTAAAATCCTTAATTAATTAGCAGGTATAGTTATTTTTACAGTCCTTAATCTTAAAGATATGTACCACTAGCTACGTATTCGCTTAGGTAATAAGTAGAAGATAGCCTTCTATTACTACTATAGCCACTTTAAATATCTTATAATACTATTTAGACTAGTTAACGCACTAGTGACTTTTTAGGAGTATATTAATAACGCCCTTAAAGGACTTATTAATAAGACTTATATTATTTACCTAGATAATACGCTAATATATAGTAGCGTAGTTAAGAAGCATATAGAGTATGTTAAATAAATCTTACGTAGGCTTAGAGAAGTAAGCCTTTTTATTAACCTTATAAAGTGTTAATTTTTGGTTATAGAGGTTAAATTCTTAGGCTTTAAAATATCACTAAAAGGCATTGCAATAGATCTAGCAAGAGTTAAAGCAATTATAACCTAGCTAGTACTATATAGTGTCCTAGATATTTAGTTGTTCCTTGGTTTTATAGGATTTTACTACTGTTTTATTAAATAGTATAGTAAAGTTATTATTCTATTAATAGATTGCCTTAGAGGGCAGTAACTAGTGATATTTAACCTAAAGCCCTATAAGTTAGTAGTGTTTAGAGAACTTTAATAAAGATTTTAGGAAGCGCTAATTTTAGTGTATTTTAATTCACTTGTATACCTTAGAGTGAAGATAGATATATCTAGACATATAATTAGGGCTATACTTATAATGTTAGTGCTAGGTTACTAGTACCTAGTTATATTTATGTTAAGAAAGATAACTAATGCTAAATTACGCTATTTAACACCTAATAGCGAATTATTAGCTATCTAAGAGGCTTTTTATATATAGAGACATTACCTTGCCTATTTAGCTTATATAATTAAGGTTATTATAGACTATTTAAACTATAAGTACTTAGCTATAAAGCCTAAGCTTACTAGTAAGTAGGTAACTATGCTTAATAAGCTTTATCCTTTTAACTTTAAAATCATGTATTATGCAAGGAAATTAAATCCTACTAACTTACTTTTAAGAAGACTAGATTTTATAAGTAAGGTAAGGAAAGCAAAAGTAGTAACTACATAGCTCCCTACCTTTTTATCTAAATTTATAAATACTAAGTAATAGGAACACTATAGTAGTGCCATAGGTTCTATAAAAACATCGCTTAGTGTAACTAATAGTTAGTTATAATAACACTATAATAATACTACTAATATCTAGGGTCTTAAAAATCGTAACTTAACTATATTTTTAAAGAACCTAATAATCTAGGCACTCTTAGAAGAGGTGTTTTAGTAGGGTTATTTAATACTTTTATTAATAAGTAATAAGCTAGCTATAGTAGTACTGCTAGCACCTAGCGTATATTTTGTTTATTACTTAGTTATTTTAATTTTCCTATTAGACTAGCTATTTCTAATAGGAGTAGACTAGTATAGGTCATTTCTAGTAAGCAGTAAGGGCGCCCTAAGAAAGCGTTACTTATCTATATCCCTATAAGACTAGAAGCATTTATTAAACTAATTACTTATAGAGATATTATGGCTAGGATCTAATCTATTTAGAGAACCTCTTCTAAGTTTATCTCTAACTTTCTAGAAAAGAGCTTAGAATTAGAACCCTTAATTTAAGTCTTATTATATAAAGCATAGCAAGGCAATGACTTTGCTATAGGTTAATTAAAGTTACTTAAAAGCGGTGATTTAGCTATGTCCTAGACATAGTTTATTAGACTCTTTAAGCTATTAATGTTTAAAAATTATGTTTTTATCCTCTAGGAATAAGAAAAGAAATTTTATTACTAACTTATAATAACCCTACTACTAGGCATTAAGGAGTAAGTAAAACTCTTTATTAGATTATAAACTAATATTATTAGCTAATAATAAAGAAAGATATAAAGGTATATATTAGCACTTATATAAGTTATTAGACTTTAAAACTAAGGCATTATAAACTATATAGCAAGCTAGCTACGCTACTAGTGCCTAATCGCCCTTTTAAGAATTATTAATAGATTTTATTACTAGACTTCCACTAGTAAAAGATTTAAACTAGACCTATAACATAATTCTAGTTATTATTAACTATTTTACAAAATATAGTATTTATATTCCTATTTTAACGTAACTAACTAGCGATAGGCTAGTAACTATGTTCTTAGAATATATTTTTAGAGACTATAGAGCCCTAGAAGGTATTATAATAGACTAAGGTTCCACATTTACTAGTGGTTTCTAGATAACTTTTTGTTACCTTCTTGTAACTAAGCGGCTACTTAGCACTGCTTTTTATCCCTAGATAGATAGCTAGATAGAACGTTTAAACTAGGTCCTAGAACACTATTTAAGGGCTTTTACTTATACTAAATAGACTAATTAGGCGGATAACCTATTAATAGCGTAGTTTGCGTATAACATAAGCAATTATATAACGCATAGTTACACACTAGCGGAGGTATTATAAGGTTATAATCCTAGAGGTCTATAGTAAGTAGTTATAAACATCCCTTTAGTAAATAATTAAGCTAAAAGTAAAGTCTTAGCACTAAGAGAGAAACACACTATAATTAAATAGCTTTTAAGTAACTTATAGACTTAGTATAGAAAATATTATAACTAGAAAAGAACTCTAATAAGGTTTAAAGTTAGTAACTATATTTTACTATTAATAAAGAATATTAACCTAAGATAACCTAGTAGAAAGCTAGCTATAAAGTACCTAGGTCCCTATAAGATTAAAAAGGTAATTAGGAGTTATAGATTAGCGTATTAATTAAAATTACTACCTAGGACTTAATTATATAATATATTTAATATTACTAGTCTTAAGCCTTTTAAAGGGAACCTAACTAATATAGAAGATATATCCTTACTATAAGATAATGTTAAAGATAATAAATAAGAGTTTAAAGTTAAGAGAATTATTTCACACTACTATAACGGAAGGCGTTGTAAATATCTAGTTAAATAGAAGGGCTATAATACTTTAGAGAATTCTTAGGTATTAAAAAGGGATTTTATTACTAGAGAAATTATTAATAACTATAAGTAATAGTTAACTAGCAAAGTTAATACAAGATAGTTATAATTTATAGGTAATATAGTAAGATATTAGAAAATAAAAGTTAATTTACTTAAATAATTTAAATAATCTATTATATAGCTACTAAGTACTTACCCCTTTATAATAGAGTTAGTTACTAGGACCACTAGTTCCTTAGCAGTGGTAGTAGCTATAGTAACTATAGAGGTAAAGGCCCTTAGAATATCTTTATTATTAGAATCTCTCTCTTTATATATATAAACCTAAAGTTTACTAAGGAGCTTAATAGGACTAATATAAGTAAGTAAATTAGTAATATAAGGTATAAACTACTAGTAAGTTAGCTAAGTATTAGCTATATATATTATAAAAGCTTACTATTAGGATATTCTAAGCTATAAAGCGTAAAGAGTTTGTAATATTAATCTATGTTTTAAGGTTTATAGTATTACTTAGTAGCGCTATTATAGTGTGCTTATTATGTTTTACTTTATAAGTAGCATTAGTAGTTATTTAGGCATAGTAAATATATTTATACTTATTAGAATTCTTATAAACTAAGATAATATTCTATAGCTTTTTCTTTACTTTTATAATAGCCTAGTAGTAAGTTAGCAGCAATCTAGGGTCTAAGTAGTAGAATTATACTTATTTTATCCTAATAGTAGTAGCTACCTTTAGGAGTAGCTTTAATAAGTTTAAATAGCTTATTATAAAGCTATATAATTTAAGTTAGGCACTAGTAATATATTAGTAATAAGTAAGTAAATTCTAGATAAGAGAGATATACTATAATATAGTTTTTATTGTTTTAGAAGTAATATATATATTTTATTAAGTAGCCTATTAGATATTAGTAATAAAGAAGTAGTAAGTAAGCAAAGAAGTTATACTTAAAGATTTATTATATTTAGTAAGGAAGGTTTTCTTATTAATAATATATCCTAGGATCTTATAGGTGCTATTTTTTAGGAGGATATTCTATATTATAACTTACTAAGAATAGTATATATATAGAATTTTCTTGCTTAAGGTTTTACTAGTAGTAAGTTAGTAGTAAAGAAGTAGTAAGGATATAATAAACTTATATTAATATTTTAGAGGTAGTTTGCTTTTAAGATAACTTCTTAGGAGATTTTAAAGGAGATTTTTTAATAGTCTTACCTTCTAGAGTAAGTAAAGGTAAGGGAGTTCTAATATAAGTGTTAGATATAGTAAACTAGCTATAAGTTAGCTATAATAGACTAAATAGAAAAGTCATAATAGTAAGCAAATAAACTTATAAGCTAAATAAAGGCAAAAACTAGGATAAATAAGGATAAATAATAATAATGCTTAGAGACTAAAGAAGGTTAGTAACTATAGTGTAATAGCAGCAAGAGAGCTATTATTTAGCTAGAGGGGGTAACTTATAAAGTTAAGAGATATTATAGGAGAAAGGTAGTGTGTAAAAGGGGGAAAATCAGTCTCTTTTATATTAACCCTAGACCCCTTAAGTGATCTAACGCGCTATAGGTAAGTGATCTATAAATTATAATAATAACCATTAGCTCTACTACTTACATATATGCCTTATAGCTACGAACTTATAGCAATCATAATATAAGCCCTTTAGTTAGACTATTTAGAACTATAGCATTAGGTACCCTATTTATTTAAACTAATTATAAAAATTAATATAAGTTATCTATTTTTTTAGTTTAGCTATATAATAGGTAATAATATTTGTTTTACTATATTAAAGCTATATATAAGCTACTATTTAAATATTACTACCTATAATAAGGGGGTTATTTATAATTAGTGGTATTATTATTATTGTTTTTTCACTTATATATCTAGATATAAGGTGCCTTATCTTATTTTTATTCCTTATCCTATTTTTCTTTATAAAGCTTTATTATAGTAACTATACCCTAAGTAAGTAGCTCTTTTTATAATTAAGGTTAATTATATATAAGGGGGTATTATATTAGGAGCGTAGAGGTTAAAGATAGGATATTTATTAGAGCGGATCTTTAGAGAACCTTTAGGCTATATAAATAATAAAGAGGCTAGCTAGCTATAAGATAGCTATATGCTTATAGAGCGGGGTATTTCTTAAGGACTATGTATATTATTAGTGCTAGGCTAGAGATTAAAACCTTTACACACCTGCCCCTAGCTAGCATCTATTAAGTAGTGACTGCGAAAATCTTAGCCATCACTTCGTTCATTCAGCCCTAGGCTACAAGCCGTGACAATACTATAGTATAAGTACTAAACTTTAAGCTCTTTAAATCTTAAGTAATACTTTCTTTATAAATAATCTTAAGACTTATAAGTTATTATAAGAATACTTAATTACTCTCTTTAGAGGACTTATTATTTAGAAAGCTATATGCTAAATAATAGTAACTATATTTATAATAGAAGCTAAATTACTTACTTTATAATAGGTAGTAAAGGAGACTATAAGTCTTTAGTGCTTATTTAAAGATATTAAATTTAATACTTATAAGGACTAGGTTATTAATTATAATAATTAATAAATAATTTAGCTTATACTAAATAAGAGCAAGTAATTAAACACTTAACTATATTATATTAATATTTATAATATATAGTTAAAGTAAGAATTTAAGAAAGGAAGCTTTAAAATTATATATTTACTAATAGCTAAGATACTTACTAATAGATTTATAAAGGCATTAAATTATAAGTAATTTAAATGCTTTAGGTTAATGCTTAGTTTAGTAAATTTACATATATAATATAACATTTAAAGCGTATAATTTACTAATAATTATAGGGATATTAATAAGAGAGTATAAAATTAATTACCTTAGAAAAATATATAAAGGCCCCTTCCTTAGTAAGTAAAGCATTACTAAGGTAAATATAATTAGTAAAATATTAACTCTAAAACGCTATTATATAAAAAAACACATATAAATACTATCCCTAATAAAGAAAAAAATAAGACTTATATAAGAAGGTAAATAACCTCCTTAAGATATACTATTACCTTAGTTACTTTCTTATTAACCTTTACTAAAGAGCCCTTAGTAATATCCTTAGCCTTATTACTTAGAGTAATAATATCTATATATATAAAATCTAGCTTTATAATAAGTTTTAATTAGAGTTATAGTACCTTATAGTATTACTTTACTATTTATATAGTTATTAGGAAAAAGTAAAGAAAAGTAAGATTAGAAGTGCCTTACCTTAGTATTATTATCTAGCGCTAATAATATTTACTTAGTAAGAGGAATATAAGTATTATATAAAGGTAAGTAATAATAATTACTAACCTTATATAAGTAATATCTTTAAGATTATTTAGACCTAACCTTATAGTAATAACCTAAGCTACCCTTACTTATAATACTTACTTAAATATACTTATTATAAGGTATATCTTATAAAGCACTATAAGGGTTAAGTAAGTTAGGCTATAAAGTTAGTGCTTATTAAAGAAAAGAAAAAGCTTAGTATAAATAGGTTACTTCTAAGAGGTTTATAAAGAATTATACCTTATATATCCCTCTCTTACCTTAGCCCTAATAAGATATAAGGTTTATAGAGAAGTATATATAAAACTCTTTTCTTACCTCTTTTTAGAAAATAGTAACTTACTAGTAAGTATTATAAGGCTAACTAATAAAGATTTACTAATAAGTAGCTTAAAGCTAGCTAAGGGAGGTAAAAGAATATTATAAGCTATACTAAGGCTTAGATAGGAATTAAAGGTATTTTTATAATATATACTAAGCACTAAAGAGCACTTAAGCCCTCCTATAAGTAAGTAAAACCCTCTTTAGCCTAAGTAATAATATTAGAAGTTATATTAATTAAAATATAAGCTAGTTAATAAAAAGTATATTATAGAGGTAAGAAAGAAAGCTTATAACTATTATATTAAAAGAGCTTTTAATAAAAGGGAGCGTAAGTATAAAAGTAAGAGAGCTTACTTTTAGCTTATATTAGATTTGCTTACTATAAAACACTATATATTTACCTATTAATATAATAATTAGTAGTCTTAATAGCCTTAACACTAATTAGGGGTATATTACCTAATAGCAAATATAGCGTTTATAATAAATAATATATGTGTATAACTATATTAGGGGAGCTAAAGATATATATTACTAAATATAATAAATTATATAAGAAGCATATGATTTTTACTATAACTACTTTCTCTATAAAAGAGAAGCTTTTATTTTTCTATTTATATAATAAAAGATAGCTTTAATTTAATCCTTTTCTTTACCTTTATTATCTTACTAGGGAATATCTTTCCAAGTCACGTGCTCCACGCATATCAGACCGGTCCGTACGGAGTACATATACAATGTACAGCGGGTCCTGAAGGGGGCAGGTGCGAGGCACCTGCCCCACCTGATACAAAACCCTCTCAGCAAATTTTTCGCTACAGAGTTTTAGGGGATCAATCATCATCAGAACTTCGTTTTTAAGATCAATTTAGTCACTTTAAAGCTCTCCTTTATCTTCAGTTTCTGGCGACCACGCCAGGAGTTCGGTAAACCAAAGCTTCTTAAAGCATTCCTGAAGTTGAGTTCTTTCTTCGTCTGCATCATCGTCGTTGGTTGGACCAGGGTGGTCCACCTACTTGCATTTTGCCTGATCCCTGCCGTCAACCACCAAATCCCAGTAATTCCGAGGCAGCAGCAACGGCGACTCTGGTGGAAATTCTTCGGAATTACTGGGACCCCATTGTAAATGTCTAGCGTGGGACCCACCCCAGTTGAGGCCGGCAGCCAATCCCGTGCTGGACCTCTCGGCATCGCAGTTTCCTTCAGCAGTTAATACGGATATGTTATTAGTTGCCAGTGCAGCACCACAATGTCAACTCCTCCTCCACCATCGCAATTCCTGCCTTTTCTTTTCTCTCAACGTTGGCACCCATGCTCACCGGAGAACAGAACTCGCAATCCTCACGTAACGGCGTCATCTAGGACAGACGACGTTTCTGTGGCAGTGCCATCGTTCCGCCTCTCCTCCGTCGTCCTCGACGATACTCTGTAGCTCTCGACGCTCGTGCCTTCCCCCAGCTCGCCGATCCAATGCATCGAGCGGCCCTCAAAGCGTTCGGACAACATCATCATACTTGAGCGCCGTCCGCAACCTTCCGCGCGTTCCCGGCGCCCAGTCCGTCACACGAAGCTTCACCTCAACCCAGGGCACCACCCGCGATGCCCTTGCCACCCGAACCGTTCTCGTTGTCGGAGCAGACGAGCTACGCCAGGGCACCATAGTCGGCGAAATGCCCATCTCCAAGCAAACGGCTGACGGCCGCCGCTTCGTCGAGATGTTGACCCCGGACCAGGCGACGAAGAAGCTGCGAAACCTGGAGCAGTCCTTCTCGGTAAACCGTGGCCAGGGCGTGACGAGATATGATTTGGTGCAATTGCCGAGCAATGACCCCATCGAGGATGACCACGCCGAGAAAATCGTTCAGGTGCCCAGCCGATCCTCCGGCGTGGTGGACGGAACAAGCAGCGATTGGATGTTCTGGGGCGTGTTCGACGGCCATTCGTGAGTTGCTCCCGCTCTTCCCAGCAGGCACAGCAGAACCTCTACTAATGTGAGACTTTCTTTTTATCTTTTTCTTTTTTTCCCAATTAGCGGCTGGACAACATCAGCAACGCTGCGAGAAAGCCTTATCAGCTACGTCGCACGAGAGCTCAACGAGACATATAAGTCTGCCGAGACAAGCCTACCACCCAACGAGGCCATCGATCTAGCCATCAAGACAGGCTTCAATCGTTTGGACGACGAAATCGTGCACAAGAGCGTAGAAAAGGTCTTCAAGGCCAGCTCCAAGGCCGTAGCCGCCGAACTGCTCCAGCCCGCCCTATCCGGGTCCTGCGCCCTGCTCTCCTTCTACGACAGCCGAAGCAATCTCCTCCGCGTAGCCTGCACAGGCGACTCACGCGCCGTCCTCGGACGCCGCTCTGACTCGGGCAAGTGGACGCCCACGGCGCTCTCAGAGGACCAAACGGGCGGGAACCCCAACGAGGCCGCACGCATGCGCAAAGAGCACCCCGGCGAAGAAAACGTTATCCGAAACGGCCGCGTCCTCGGCGGTCTCGAGCCAACCCGTGCGTTTGGCGACGCCATCTACAAATGGAGCCGCGACGTAGCCGGCAAGCTACGCAGTAGCTTCTTCGGCCGCTCCCCTCCCCTTGCTCAAAACCCCCTTACGTCACGGCCGAGCCCGTCGTCACCACCACCAAGATCCATCCCGAAAGGGCGACTTCCTCGTTCTCGCCACAGACGGGCTGTGGGAAATGCTCACCAACGAAGAAGTAGTCGGCCTCGTGGGCCAATGGATCGAATCCCGAGCCACCAGCTCATCATCATCATCGTCGTCGTCCTCATCGTCCCCGTTCGAAGCAACGTGGTCCAGAGTCTTTGGGTCCCGGAACAAACCTCTGCCCGTAGAACACTCCAATACCGACAGCCTCGACGGTCAAAAGACGCCCATTCGTGTCCAGCAATGGGGCATCAACCCCGACGCAAAGGATCGCTTCACCCTCAAGGACAACAACGTCGCGACCCACCTGGTCAGGAACGCACTGGGTGGTAACAACGATGAGCAAGTCAGGGCGCTGCTCACGCTCCCTTCCCCCTTCTCAAGACGATATCGGTACGTTCACCTCCTCCCCTCTCCTCTTTCCTGCTCTTCACACTGTCACGCAACACATTTGTATTAAACAGCCTTTGTAGCGACGATCTCACAGTCCAGGTCATCTTTTTGGAAACGGCCCCAAGACAGGCGAGGTCACGATCAATCTCGATGCCACGGCGGATACTGCCGAGCCAAGGCCTAAGCTCTAGGTGAACAGGCGTTTCTGCGCACCCGTGTACTGGCCTCTACGTCTGCACACGACTCTGCCTTTCGCGGTTGTCAAGCTGAGCTGCTTCGAAGAATTCCTCGTTGCGTGGGTCATCATGGCTGCGGCGGTGGTGGGCTGGGCTCGATTTTATTACTAAAAGGGGCTCTGGTCTGTCTGTATAAGAAGATTCCGTTGGCGACGAAATGCCTGCAATGAAGCATATGCATAGCGCGTTTAGCCCCTGAAGCGAGAGAAAGAAAAGCGTGTTTTTCCATCATTATGAAGCGAAAAAGAAGCAAAGACAAAAAATGACAAAGGGGCGAATTATCAAGTGAGGAACTGACGGAATCGCTGTTTGTACTATCTGTTACTTTAGGTTTTTAAACTAGTATTACATGCCGTGGTTCGACACCAGCAAGCATCCCGAGAGAGAAATAGAATCTTGACACGGGAGCACATGCTCTGCATCATACACCAAATGGTAGCCCAGTGTGAAGCAAGGATACGTTTGGACGCGAAAACGATCGAGCCCCGGTCTTTGTCGACTAGACATGGACATCCTGGGGCCAGAGCAATTTCCTTGTCCGTAGACAGCGCACCATGGTGATAAAGACGCCGATCCAAACCACGACGAGGCCGATGGTCATGACTGCACTAAAGAGATGAATGCCCTCGTTGTTGAAGACGTCGCCCATAGTTTCTGTTGCCACGACCTTTTGAAGAACCCTGTTAGTTTTCTCTTCTGCAAAAACGGGCAACGGGGCAACGACACGTCCTGCTTGCTACATACCAAAGCTGTGTTGGGAAATACAAACGACCACCACGTCATTTGAAATGGCATCTTGTGCCCCGACCGCGTATACTTCCACAGCGAGCCGACCGACACGAGGAAGAACCACATTGCGAGGCCCCAGAGCCACAGTGCCACGAGCACAGATACCACTCTGATCACATCGGCCGTGACTGGCGTGTCGAGGAAGTTGTCAGGAATGATGCTCTTGGATCGGCTCCCAAGTTGCGCTGTCAATATCAGCCCAAGGCAGAGAAACACCTCTACGACGACTTATCCTACCTATTCCAGCGGCCGTGAATGCAAATGGTCCAATAGAGATGAACTGGGACTGGTCAGCATCGACCCAGTGGCTGATACTCTTCTATCGCGTGATTGAGGCAAACACTCACCACACCCGGCCGTTGCATGTCTCGAGGCAACTTCTGCGTCATGAGACGGTAAATGAAGGCCGCTGAAATCATGAAAGCAATCAGACAGCCCGTTCCCTGCGTAGCGGTTGCGCACAAGGCTATGGCCGTTTTGTTGATGGAGAGCGGATGTCCAGCGACGTCTGCGGAGTCAATAAGGTGCGCCGCGAATGGACATGTGAGCAGGAGTGGGTAGGCAGGAAAACCCAAGTAGGCGTCATCATGTGGATGGGAAATACTCTTTGCATGTTAGACGCGATTTGGTATGATTTGGATTGGAGGGCAGACTTTGCACATACAGAGTCGACCATAGGACAAGATATAAGCCAGCACTGGCTACGGTACTTAAGCCAACATAGATCCAGAAACAAATCTGCATAGTCCGTGATAACCAGGCTCCGCAATGAGGAACTCCATATTCACAAATGTTTATAAGAATGATGGCAATGCTGCGGACAAACATTAGTCGGTGCAAACAAGACCAGGTCTTCGTGGCTTTCTCACGAAACAAACTGCCATCTGTTAGGTTTCGCTGTATAAGTCTGAATCGGAGAGACTCACAAAAGCTGGTATGAATAGTGATTCGACTTGATCGGTAAAGGAATTCGTAAAAGTGCCGGGGCGCATATAAAAACGACAAGACAGGAGGATGCAGTTCATTACGAAGAGCGCCATGTTCAGGAGACAAAAGCATGTGCCAACGATGGTGATCCAACTGCCTCGATAATATGCTACTATGCTGTCAGCGGTGCCGGCTCTTGCTTGAAACTGTTCCCTCGGCCGTCCCTACATGCATGAAGCACATTGGCCACACCACCCGTCGCCATGGTCTACGTGGTTCCCTGTCAGTCTCAATGCCGCAACGGGAGCATCTGTTCATTCATGCGCACCATTGTAAAGAACGTCCACTGACAACATGCGATTCGATCTTTCAGTGTCACCTTGCCACCAGGACGCAGTTTCTCGGTCTTGCCAACGACATCCTGTATGCAGGCCTGGTTTGGTGCCGAGAGGTGCGGGCCAAAGGAGATTCTAGGACGAAGAGCAGCCATCGACGTTGTCGGCAGCAAGCTCGAGGCCGGGGCCGGGGCTGGGGCCGGGGTTGCAGCTACAGATGAAGGAGACAGTTGGGCTCGTTGCATGCTAGGCGTAGGGGAAGGCGACGAGAAGAATCCAGGCTGGGTTTGCTCATTGGGAGACTCATACCCGCACTCAGGTGAGTTCGGGCCAGTTTCGGCTGCATCTAGAACTTGGGCGTTGTTGGCGGCCATATGGCAGGGTCCAGATCTTCTGGTCGTCTGGCCAGAAGCTTGGATAGAAAGTAGAGCAGGACGAGCAGGCTGGGCTCAGCATGGGTAAAGGCCAAGCTGATATAGACCAGGTGGGTAATGAAGACGATTTGGTGCAGAACAATGGAGCCGACATTTGCTAGAGGCATACTACATTTACCTCTTCCAAGGCTCAGCTCAGCTCCCTCTCAAAGTGTCGACAGGCACACTGCAACAACACGGCGTAGTACTGGGCAAACTTGGAGCGACGTTTCTTTGTGATGATGCTGCGGTTTCGAGGTCAGTCAGTTGTGGATGCTGGGTTCCCCCTGGGGCAGGCGAGGCCCGACTGTATCCGAGTGCGTGACGGAATCGATGGGTCGATATGATCAGTTGAGGAGCCGTTCAAACAAGTGCCCAAGAGAGAAACTCGCCTGATGACGAGAAGTTGCCGACGCCGCTGGTTGTCGGTTGCTTGTGACAAGCTGATGAGCAGCTGCATGCAGTCTTGCGCTCGTTCTTTACTGCTATGAACAGGCTGGCCTACTAGCAAGGAGTTGAGAAGGTGAAAATAGAGTGAAGGAATATTGCGATGGAGAGGGTTGCCGAGGTAGCGAACACAAGCGACGATGAGATGTGTAGGATTGTGTTGGATGGCGACGTTGAGGTCACTCGGATGCCAAAATGTACATGTATGGGATCGATCCATGGGTAATCACCGGGATGGGATGCCGGATGCCAGGGGTGCTCAAGTGGGCAACTGCGATGGGAGCTTGTACTCCGTATGTACATGCCTTCTACGGAGTACGGGGTCACGGAGTCACGGAGTCACGATTATGCTTGCTTCCACGCCTTGAACAGATGGGTATCGGCTTTGTTAATGTTGTGCTGGTAGGAAACGTAGGAAACCGAACCGGCCTCTGCTTCACTATTTGGAGAAAGCAGATGGATGCATTCACCAATTCAAGTACTTCTATTAGCGTCGGGTCGTTCCACTGGCGGCCCAGAGAGCTGCACGTGACGCCCGTCATAGCCGTCGCCAGCGTCCCGCTATTAAATTCACAAACAGGCCACGAAGCAATTCGATAACTTCGCGACGCCAGCATTTACACCAGCCAACTAGCTACGTACGTTCCTGTCTCGAACATCCTGCGCGACTCCGGACGACATACTCAGTCGTTAGTCCACCTGCCCTGCCAGCCTTGGTCCCGAATCCTCGCGCCGCTTGGAACGGCCACAACCAGCATGCGTCCACATTAACGACACCACCTCCCACCACCTCCCAAACTACCTCCAAACTGACAAGACATCACCAACAAACAAAAACAAACAAAACCCTGCCATGACATTCACAAACGCCCCTGTGACCAGGTTGCTGGTTCTCGGTCTTGTTTCAGTATCTATCGGCGCCAGCATGCTCGATGTCAAACACTACTTCTACATCTCCATCGACACGCATCTGTGGAAGTATCGACAACTCTGGAGGTTACTCGCATATCAACTATGTTATACCAACTCGACCGAGGTGCTGTTTTCAGCAATATCACTGTACAATCTGCGCGTCGTCGAACGCATGTGGGGCCCGCGAAAGTACGCTGTAAGTTTCACAAGACGTCACAACACCTCTTTTGGCCCGCAAACGCGTACAACAAACTGAACAAACCGCTCAAGTCGTTTCTGCTTGTGTCGTCACTCCTGACCGCCATCATTCCGCCGATGATCATGGTCGTTCTACGTCCTTTTTCGGCCGGACTCTTCAACTATATGCCTGCGGGCCCAACACCGATCATCTTTGCCATCCTAGCCCAATACCACGCCATGGTGCCTCATGTATACAAGTACCGCGTGGCCGCATCGCAAAACTCGCAAGCAAACGAGTCGTCCGGTGTCACGCTATCCGACAAATCCTACCAATACGCCTTTGCCATTCATTTATCACTCTTACAATGGCCCGGATCCATTCTCGGTGCCTTTGTTGGTTGGGTCGTGGGCAATGCGTGGCGAGGAGGCGTGATGCCCGCTTCCCTCATCTCATGGCGATTGCCGGGCTGGATGGTTGGACTAAGCTCTCACAGACGCAGCGCCGAATTCGAGGGCTTACGTAGACGGCTTGAGGGAGAGAATGGGCCAGTCACTGGTGTATCATCCGGGGTGCAGTCTGAAGGTCAGCAGGCGGAACGGCGACGGACCATGGGCCAGCAGATTGTGGACCAATTTCGGGAAGCTCTGTAGTCCCTTGTACGAGGAAGAATCGTGTTAGCGAGCGTTGATGTATCAAATCAGCCATTTTTATATTTTTACCGTTAGCAGTAATCATGAAAACGAATGGAGTCCAGTGAATATCGAATTATCGTCAAACCGCGGCACTTCACCTTGTTGTCATGCTGTCTTTAGGCCGGCGTCGTCGTCTTGTCCCAATGATCTAGAACAGGAACGCAAAGCCGGTTTGGTGTCTGACTAGCCTCCCAATTGAGCTGGCCCTTTCAGGGGACGCGTCCGGGTAGTGCACCCGGCATGCAGGTACACAAGGACAAGGGCTAAAAAGGCTAATGCATCCAGAGTCCAGACGTGCCAGATAATAAACGCCCCAGTGCTCCCGTCTACTTACGGAGTAGATGTCGTTGTCGACGTCGAATTGGTGGTGCTCATGCGATTTGGAGGGACGCGCCGGGCCTTGAAGAGGCGGGTCTAGATGATCAGGTGTGTGTGTGCATTCCTCGACTCGTGGGTTCGAAAGACTGGGCGAGGCAGAGGCCCCGAACGGAAATTCCTGTTCCTTTTACCATCAGCCATGCCCGCAGGAGTGCAAGAAGTTGACACATCCAGAGCAAGTAAGTACTCCGTATGCGCATTTTATACGGAGTACATGATACACGATACGTGATACTTGATACTCGATGCATGATGCATGATGCCAGAGAGACCAAGTCTGGTGCTTGGGTGGTTTCACGATGCCATCCCAACAATAATCTGGGGCCTGCCTTGATGACAAACCCCTACAGTGCAGTGCTGCCGCTCAGGGCCCACAGCCAATGATACGCGTTAATCTGGAGGACTGCGACTGACTTGACTGACTTGATCTGTCTCCTTTCCCTTTTCCGCTTCCGCTTCCGCTTCCGCTTCCGCTTCCACTCCAGCCCTGGCCGCCTCCACCCCAATGAGATGAGGAGAGGCTACCTCATCAACCTCTCCTACCATTACCATCATCCCCACGCCCTTTTGCTCTCGCTTGCCGCCAACCTTGACCATTTGCTCGAATTTGCTATTGCTAACATCACCGTTTACGATTCTGCTACTGGGCAGTACATCACCAATACCGCGCAGCTAGATTTCTCCTTTATTTTTGGAGCGCGCCGAACAACACCTGTATTCTGAGACACTTGCTTTTCTTTTTCTTCCTTTTGTTGTTGCGCGACATCTTCGACAATCCCGCACGGTTGATTCGGGACACCCACGACTGCGCCCCAAGGACTCGACTTCATGGGGGCTCGACTGACTGATTTGGCTTTCCAATACTCAACAGCTCTCTTTGCTCTTTTCTTGGGTGGGGGCCGCGTGTGTGCTTCTGCTTGTGCTTCTGCTCATGTGCTTGCTTGGAAATCGTTGTTTCTTGAGGCACTCATGACTATACACGCGTAAAACGGGAGGAGACAAGCCACGACGACTACTGCTCTGCGGAGTACTATGAACAGCCACCAGACGGGTAGGACCCCATACGACTACGGGGTTTCCAACCTGACGCCTCCTGCCTCGAGCCCCAACAGCAAACAAGACGAATTCCGCCAGGACAGGATCATGAATGGGTTTGTTCAAGATGGATCACGATTCAATCAGGTAAGGGCTTTTTGTGCCACAGCAGCACAGCACACGTTTCATCACGGTTCTAAACATGAAGGGGTCTGATGCGCGTTCTCATGTAGGCTTCGGACCCGACGTCAACACGGCGGTCGCCGCAGGTTGACTTGAAGGACCCAATCCAGGTCCATTTACTCACAGAAACAGCACTTTCAGACAGCAAGGGATACGAGATTCTATCACAAGAGGAGGTGGACGAACTGAAGAAGCAGGCTGAATTGATCTCTCAGCGCGTGGAATCAACGAGATCCAATCTCGCCATCCAATCGAAATACCGAGATGCCGCGGCGTCCATGGCCAGGCTCGGTCAGAAGGGCGCAGAGAACGGTCGGTCCCAGGAATCCGAGCGCGAAAGGATCGAATGCGAGCGAAAATGTGACCAACTAGCATCAGAGCTACTTGAACTCGAAAAACGTCTACTCATCCCTCATCGGAAAATCCTCGAACACACGGCGGCCATCCTGCAACTGACACATAAGGCGTCAAAGAAGAAGACGTCGCCGCAAAATGGTCAACTGGTCAACGGAATTCCTGGCAGTCCCGAGAGCCTATACACCTACTCTCATAGCCGGAACAGCTTGGACCAGATGGGCGATGACACCTACTTTGACGACCCCTCAGGTTATCAGCTCGATGGGATGGAGCGAGCCCGGAAGAACGCCATTGAGATTCCGCTCAAGTCGCCGATCCGCGAACAGAACCAGATGCGTGTGGAGCTGGATCGTATGCGGGAGGAGAATACATACTTGCGGAGCCAAACCGACGGTCTGCTGAAGAAGCTCCAGGGCCTCAATTCGTCGCTACGGGACACCATTGTCCGATTCAACCCACAGGTCAACCATGGCTACGACGAGCCACCCCAGGTTTCCGCGGCTCCGGACATCAAGCTGGCCGACTTGCTCAAGAGTCAGGTGGAGTATCTCGAGAGCGGTTTATTTGCCGTGCAAGCTGAGCAAGACTCGTTCGCCAGCGGCAGTCAGATGGGCGAGCGCATCGAGGCCGTCAACCTGCAGCTTCGCGACCTCCTCATGATGTCCGACCCCATTACTCGCCCACCATGCTCCCATCAGAATCCGATGTCAATGGCCAGATGGCCTATCTGGAAGAGTCCATTCGGTCCATCGACTCGCAACTTGCTCGAGCCAACTCCTCGCCGGACGCAAACGACGAAATCGGCCCCGTGCTTACCAGTCTATGGGACTCTATTCAGCGAGGTTTCTCGGAAGCCAAGCAGCGCAAGGACGACCGCCGCAGAACCCGAGTCGAAAAGGGCCTGCCCGAGGACGACGAGGACATGTCTGATGACGAAGGCTTCGATGTTGCGGAGCCCTACTCGTTGGGTTCCTTCTCCAACAGGGTACAATGGATGCACGCGCAGGCCATCACCTTGAGAGACCAAAAGTACGTCCTCAAGCGACAGATCAAGCAGCAGCGTGAGCTCAACAACAAATCCGATGCCGAAAAGGACGAAGAACTGGCCCGCAAACAAGAGGAGCTGGAGAAGAGCCGCCAGCTGCTCAGCCGCGCCGAGAAGGACGCCATGGACGCCCAGAGGATTCTCTCCGATACCATGACGGACCTAGAGGAAGCCAGAAACGCCGCGGGAGCAGCGGGGGCGGCCGAGGCCAGCATTCAACAGAGGGACGCCAAGATTGTAGAACTCGAGAAGAACCTCAGGGCCGCCCAGGACAGTCTGGCGTCGGCCGAAAAGAGCTTATCGACGGCTCAATCGGGAAGCAAGGAAACAGGAGAGAAGATGGCGGAAGTCGCCGCGGAGATTGCAGCTCTGACACAGGAAAAGAAGGCGGCCGACGAGGCGGCCCAGGAACTCAAAAAGAACTGGCGGCCAAGACGAAACAGTTCAAGATCAAGGATGACGAGGTCGACCAACTCAACATGACGATTGCGGAGCTCAAGACGGAGGTGACGATTGCCAGGGCCGAACTGGACGGTGCTTATGGATCCCGTGCAGAGCGAGCGGCGGAAGTGGCGGCCATCAAGCAAAGCTCCGAGTGTCTCAAGCTCCAGAACCAAGTCGACAGGTTGAAGAAGGAGCTCGGTGCCACGGTCGAGGAACTCGAGGGAGTCACCAAGGAGACGATTGGGTCTGAAAAGGAAAAGGCCGATGTCGAGGCCAAGCTGGACGAGGCCCTGGCTGCCAGGACGTTGCTCGAATCAGAACTGCAAAAGGCGCGGGACAAGATGGCCGCGCTGCAAGAGGAGCTGGATAGCGAGCGTCTGAAGATTCACGGCGATGGGTCCAAGCTAGGCGCTGGTGCGTCCGTGTTGAGCGAGCGCTTCAGGGCTACGATGAGGGAAGAGCGCAAGAAGTTCCAGGAGGACCTCAGGGTGCGTACATCAAATTCACGCGTCACTGGGAAATGACAACTTTTCTTGGTACTATACTGACTGCTTTCTACAGGAGGAACGGACACGGTGTCGCAAATTGGAGGAAGAATTATCCAGGTTAAAACGCAGCCAAGGGCCTGGCAAGAGTCCTCTGAGTCCACGGTAGAACCGACGGCGTCATTGTTCCTGAAGCAGCATTCTCAGCACACTTTACTTGTTAACCCTCGCGAGCCCGACTCCTCTCTGCATAACTCTCCGAATAATACTCGGGACCATTGTCAAGAGCCCGCCTGATGCATACTCTCACGTTCGTCACTTGTTCTTCGATTATGTATATAGCATGCCATGCCGACACAGCATGGACAGACACCACAACCTGCCATCAGCATCAACCCGCCTCGAAATTCCCTGAGGAGCATTCTTCCAAAAGGAGATGATGTCATTAACGATGGGGATCACGGTGAAAAGGGGCGGTGGGACAGGGTTACCCTGAACCCCTCTTCCCTTTGTTTTATTTTTTATTTTCATGTTCTTATATATACTGTTGTCTTTATGCTGTTTTCTTGGTGGATAGAAAAGACGGGATGGGATGTTTGTTGGATGACGACATTCTAGGAAATACACAACTGATGAGTACTGCTGTTTGTATGATGCGTTGACTAAAGCTTGTGTGAAGCGGACTGAGGGCCGGCAAAAGTCACTCACGATGCTAGCACGTGAAGGCTGCCAGTCTGTTCAAAGCCGCAAAACAAGCCTTTGATGCCATCCCCGCGTGTCCATGAATTCGAGCGCCATCCAACCCTTTTATCGTGGCTCGCCAAACCCTATACAAGAAAAACCATGGACGCCCCGCCGCGGACCGCCGGGAACTCTGTATTCAATAAAATAAATAACTTTCCTCCCCAACCCCCAACCCCCGCCTCGGAGTTTAAAACATCAGCTTGCACAGCGGCAGACATCAGGGTTTGCGATGCAAGGAAACCCACCCCGTCCGCCCAAGGCGATGATGCTTCCAAATTCTTCCACGCAGCCCTGCGACGCATGCCGCAAAACTCCCCGGTTTCGGTTTCAGCCCCGGATCCCCCAGTCCCAGCTACACTACACTACGCCCTGTACAAAATTGTCCGTCAGCGGGGTGTGGGAAACCCAAAAGTGTTTCATCCACCCCCTTTCCCCTTTCCAAGATATATTTCCCATTCCCTGAATGAATAGTCTTTCCTCACAAGACTCATCCACCCAGATGAGATGATTCATGAAGAAGTCAAAAATGTTCCACAAAGCGACCCGCTTGGATTTCCACTTTCACTCCCCTTAACCAGCCAGCTTCCAATTCCGTGCCGCCACCCTGAAAAAAAAAAAAAAACCAATCGATAAGCCTCGGCTCTTCCTGTTTCGCTCCGCTCCCTTGGAATCTTTCCATTTCTTCCTCCTTCTTTCTTGAAAGAGCTCAGAGACCAAGCATGACGAGTTTGCTTCTCGTCCGACTATTCACGCCCGCAGCCAGGGTGCGTGCATATGGGGGCCGGCAAACTTTCTTGAAGAGCACACGTATTCGCAAGAGGTGGGAGAATCACGCAAGAACCAACCACGACTCATTGTAGAGGAGCATTCGCATCTTCTTCACGGCCGTGGTCCAGCAGACAATGCCAAGTAGGACGAATCTGTGGCGTTCGTCACCAGATACCGTCGACGAACCTACAACAACAACAACAACAACAACACATACACGCACATCATCAATAGTCATGTGAAAACCCCGTAGTATTCGTGGACTAGCGCCCTATATGCTGTATTGATGATGCTTCTCGATAGCCGCAGCCCTCTAATTGATTCGGCCAGAGCGGGCACTCGACTATCACTCAATCTTGGCTAATGCACAAAATGTATTGCGTCCGCGGCGCTTCCATACATCCTACATCCCCTCCACTGGTGTCAGGCTTGCAGCCGCGAAGCTGGGGTAAACGTGTCTGGCTATATCTGCGCAGACTCTCTATCCCGCCTCTCATGAACGCCATGTCTGACAAAATGACGACGGATGAACCGAAAAAGAAAAGGCAAGTCTTGTCCCTGCGTGAGGAGGATCGAAAAGGGATGGGGAAGGTGCAGGAATAAAAATCAGAACAAGTATAAGCCAAGCCTGCATGAACAAAGACAAAACAAAAGCAGCAGCAGCAGCCAGTATGCAGACGCCAAAAAGTATACCCGATCATCTCAATTGCCCAATCTACTCTCCAACTCCAACTCGCAGGGCCCAAATTGGGAATGCATCAACTTGTGTAAACGAAGAAAAAAAGAATAATAAAGAAATAGATGATGTAAAAAGAGTCGCAAGTCCAGCTAGATAGATGTTGGTGTGATTCTAGATCATGCCAGGTTGATGAGCCGCGTCCCATTTCTTAAGGTGGCAAGAATTTGAGGCTCTCGCCCCTATCAACTATCAAGCAGAAGCTTTGGTGAAAGCCCCGAGGATATCTTGTTATGGAAAGAAAAGATGGAATTTGCCGACCAAGATAAGGTATTCTACCGCAAGTTGGAGACGGAAAGGGCGTCACGGGCGTCACGGGCGTTCCCGTGAAAAGACTAGCAGGTAGAGCTAGGGAGGAGCATCAGTCAATGTGAATCCAAATCAGGACGTGGAATCCATGGCCATGTCTTCGTTGTCACCGAGATAGGCGAGCTGGGCCCACACACGCCAGTGCAGCACACCGAGATGGGCAAGCCGAGTTGCCATGTCCTCGATGCCTCCCTCGTCCTGTCCATCACGTAGCCCCGAGTCAAGGTCTCGGGCTAGATGGCTGCCGCCGCTGCCGCTAGGCCCGCGTCCGCCGGTGGCGACCGAGAAGAGGAGACGCCGGACAGCGCCTTGAAGTTGCGTACTCGATTGGTCAGCTCGGCCATGAGCCTGCTGTGGAAGGCATGCTCAACCTCTCGGTAGATTTGTGAGTCAACTCGGCAAACATTATCCATGAGCCTCTCCTCAAAGGTCAGCAACAGCTCAGACGGTGCGTCCGTGTAGCGGAAGATTTGGAGCGCCATGGATGGCGCCATAGTCTGCCAGCGGCTTGAGTGTCGTGACGAGGGCGTGGCTGATTGAAGCAATGCGACGAGCGAGTTGTATACATTCTTAGACTTGATTCTCGACTCACTGTTCTCGGGAGCGACATAGGAAGGCATGACGAGAGAGGATCGTGGAGAAGAGGCGGCTGACGAGTCAGAGGCAGCCGACGAGTCAGAGGCACTGAGAACAAGACTCGACGGTCTTGAGCTTGACAGGGGCGTGTTAAAGTTAAACTCTGAGCTGGGTGTCGTCGACGAAGTGAGCGTCTCTTCATCCAAGGGCTGAATGTTGCGGCCAAGCATCTTGGCGCTGTAACGTCCGACCCTGTCTAGGTCCTCGTACATGCGCATGCAAATGTCCAGATTGATGGCATCAACCATGTCGGATCGAAGCTTCAAGATGCGCTCCTCATCAAACAGGAATGTGCTAGGTACACGCTTCTCACCAGATGAAGGCAAGACTAAGCGAGACAGGGCCTCAAAGAAGACGCCCATGTCGCCAAAGTTGTGAGATGTGTTGCTGCTGCTGCTGCCGCCGCCGCCGAGGGTGGCTGAATAATTTCTGTCGGCATTTCTGTACCAATCTCGGGCGCCACCAATGTCCACTTTGCGAGATTGAATTTTCTTCAGGAAAAACTTTTGCTCAAAGTGTGTCGTATCTTCAATGAGGACAGGTCGCAGGCATCGGATCTGATGATTGGCAACATCCAGCTTCATGGCTTCCAGAACGCTGAGCAGGCTGCGCATTCCAGTCACCAATTGGTCCAGATCAGAGTCTCGGTTGCCATTGCTGAGTTGGGTGTACATTGTGTCGACCCACTCATCCCGCATCGGAGCACAATGAGACTTGAGAACGCGGGAGAGCCAAAGGGCGAGCTTCTCGAGGTCAGCGATGCCCTTGTGGAACTGCTGCATCAGGAGCTCGACGTTGAGGCCCTCGTCCAGGAACTGGCGGTCGCGTTGGGGCACTAGTGTCTGGATGATATCCTTGACGGCTTTCAGTAGTGACGGCAGCGTCCAATCGTCACTCTCACCGTGCTTGGCGTAGAAACTGGACCGGTCCGTGATGAACATGGCCAGCTCCTCCTTCATTGCCTTCCAAAACTGATTGGCCCTCTCTTGCTTCTTTCGGCCCTTTTCTCCATCCAGATTGGGTCTGAAATGCAGTTCGGGATCAAAATTGATGTCGTGTCGTAGTTTCGGGTTGTGAATGATCTTGGACACATCCAATTCACTCAGTGTTGATCTCGTGACAGGAGGCTCCACGGGCCATGAGTGATGATGAGAGGATGTCCGCCGTGAGTGGCGGCGTGTGGAAGCTGGCTCAGGGTCGGCGTCGATGAAGTCAAGGTGCTGGAGGGGTTCCTTGAGAGAACCGTGGATCCAGGGGTTGAAGATCGCAAAGCGGCCTCGCATCGCCTCGGTGATTCTTGTGAGGATGACTGCGTGGTGCTCGAAGTTGGCGACTCATCCTGAGGTGGTGCTTGCATCTGGACATCCGCGTCTTGCATGGATTCACCATCGGTTTTGGGGCAAGGGGTTGAAGTAGAGAGGCTTCTGCGTGACCTCTCAACAGGGCCACCGGTGCCTTGTTCTGGTAGCATTTTTGAAAGCCTTTTTGTTTTTGCGTAATTGGTCAAGATTGTCGAGGAGTACGCAGGCTTGCGACCAGACGAAGTCTGCCAGGAGATTCTCGTATATAACAAATAGTCGTCGGTTTAGTGAATCAAGGCTGGCCGCTACACAGTGATTGTCCAGCCGTTAGCACGAAGACCCAAAGAGAGGTAGTAACAAGACAAGAAAAAAACCCATCGAATATGCAAACGCAAACAAGGCAGTGTGCAACAGAGCGCACTGTCACGAGGCACGGGCAGTTGCAGACTCAGGTCGCCTAATCGAGGGCGAGGTGCAGAAATCGTGTAGCTGAATCCCAAGTGCAGGCCCGAGCAACACCAAAGTTGAACAGACATACACGCACGCACGCACGCACGCACGCACACGCGCCACGCACACAAGGACAAGCCCAATGACAAAGACAACCAGATGCTTTTCAGTCCCACTCCAGGTTCCTTCCTGTCACAGGACTGCACTGCACGACTTGGTTCCGAACAACAGAAGAATCAAACATTGGCTTGTTGTGCTTACATCCAGGTGTGTAGTAGTTCCACGGCGTCTTCCCCGAGGAAGTATATGGGGTCTGCTGGTCTATCTCGCGGTTTCGTGCTTGATCCCCTGCTGCCGGTTTTGTAGAGGTGGTACAGTATAAACAGAAATGTCGATATCCTCCTGTTTGTCTTGTTGAGAGAGATGGTCCTCTTGCTGCTCAACTCAGACTTGTTTTGGCGAGAGAGTGTCGGTGCCGGAATTGTCGTCTTGTGGTTGGCAGGGGGTATGTAGTAGATCGATCAATGTGAGTGGGCAGATCAAGAGAGTGTAATTGTTGTTCAGTCGAAGGAAAGTAGGATACAAAAAGAGTAGTAAATAGGAGAGAAGAATAGGGCAAGAGCAAGAGTTGTTCCGCGAGGGGATCGAGGATAGGAGTGTGAGAGAAGGAGGGAAGTGGGAAAAGTTGGGAACGAAACCAGCAGATGGGAGGAAGAATAAGGAAAATAGATCCCAAACGGAAGGAGAAGGAGGGAGGACACGACATGACATGGACATGGCACCGGCTACAGGTGAAAAGGAGGGCCGGGACTTTGGCAAGGGGATGGACTGTGGACGGTGGGTTGATCAGATTCGGTCGGATTGGCATGGGCAGACCAAGTGGATGGGATGGGATGGGTTCGGTCTTGCCAATGGTATGACTAGACTAGCGCAAGGGCACGCCGCCATCGATCCGGGCGCCGGGCAGTCATGAAAGTCGCAGACACCGTCTGGCGGCACGGCAGAGGGGCGCCGCTGGGGCATCGCCCATCTGTCTAGAATTAGTGCAATAGTGACTTTCCGGTTGCCGTCGAGGCTTTCCATATTCTGAAGGGGGCGGTCTGGTGGGAGATGAGAGATGACTAGCATTACTCCGTAGTACGGAGTTGGAGGTACGTACCAGGTCCTCCTTCCTCCTTGTCTGGTGGCCCGGAGCACCGAATACATACAGGTACTCCGTGCAGGCAGGCAGGCAGGCAGGCAGGCAGGTAGGCAGGTAGGCAGGTAGGCAGGTAGGCAGGTAGGCAGGAAGGAAGGAAGGCGGGAAGGAAGGCAGGAAGGAAGGCAGGCAGGCAGGCACGAGTAATGTCTGGCAACTTGAGTCTGGGCACGAGTTTGGGAGGGGGTCGATCGGCGCCGGCTTGACTCGACTTGGCTCTGGGTGCTCTGGGTCAAGCAGCAACCGTCTCAGCTGCCGTACATGTACTGCTTGCTGGTGGGGGCAGCGCAGCTGGACGAGACGTGTTTATTACTATTACTGGCACTCAGACTGGTGCAGCGTGCAGCGTGCAGCGTGCAGCGTGCAGGTAGGTGGTCTGGCCGCCCGAGGAAAGGGGGAAAAAAAGACGGCAGCAGCAGCAGCAGTAGTATCAGCGGCGGATTTGGCGACGGACAGGCAATAATCGCTCGAGTCTGGTAACGCCCGCCCGCCCCCATCTCACCTCTACATACTTTACTCCGTACCAGAGCAGACTCTGTTGCATTCGTATTCGCTGGGGCGCCTACACCACCGGAGTGAGCCACTGCGATGCAATGCGGTGCGGTGCGATGCGATGCGATGCGATGCGATGCGATGTGATGCAATGGTCTGGTCTGAGCAGCCATTGCTCACTGATGATCCTACAACCTGCATCTTAATAACAAAACCATCTGTGGCGCTCCGACAGCAGCGGCGGCGGCGGCGGTCAATTCCTGAATCGCTTGCTACCTCAGATAATTGCCAATGCTTCCAAATCCTTTCGGTCGGTGAGGACCGCCCCTTGCGAGTCGGATCCAACAGAGGACAGTGGCCAGTGCCTCTCTGTTGCCTACTGTTCTGGCTCCGGCTCCGGCTCCGGCTCTGGCTCTCGTCTTGTTTCCAGCAGTGTTGGTCGTGGCTCATTTTACCTTTGTACCGTTACAGCGTGTGGCCACGGCTGTCCCGTTATTGCGCGGGTCTCGTGCCAGCCCAGTGCCGTTACTTCGCAAAGGTGGGATCTGGTGCCCCATCCCCGTTAAATGTGTTCCCCTCGCATGGGTCTTGATGGGTCCTGGGTCCTTTTCCGATGCGATGGGGACAGGGGTGTGTGTATAAGTATGTGCATGTGTAAGCCTCTTTCTTAGTCTCAGGGGGCGGGGGGCGTGGGCTTGGGCCCTTCGACCTGAACCGAGTGCGTGTCTTGACGTGGGTCACGATACAACAATATGAACGCCCAATTGCTGAATTCACGAGGTCGACGACGATACGCATAGATTTCTTAGGAAGAGCTGTCCAAAATATCTGGAAATTCGCACGAGGATGGCCCGAGGATACCAAAACAAACATGCTATAATATCCGTAACTTCTACCGAAATCGTTAGCGTGGCACAACTGCTTGCTTGGCATCTTTCGACAACTGTCAATTAAGTTAGCCATCTTACTGCGGAAGTGCTGGCCGATAAAGCCCAATGCTGAATCACACAGACTGTTCTTGAGAAATTGGCCCATCCGCGACACACATGGCTTCTGATCTCGCACGCACACACCCCCGGTCATCATACACAGCGTCGCCGTAATAATCTCACCATGCAGAATAAGCCTCTCACATCCCAGGGCAGGTCCCTGGTCGCAGGCCCGGCCCCGGGCCCCGGACGACCGGCACTCTGTCCAGAGAGAGCCAAGAGACTCGGGACGGATTGAAAAAATGAAGATATCGAGAAGAATGGCATTTGGTCTGGCCTTTGTGCGAGTCGCTATTGTGCCAAGTCATGTTACTAATGCCAAGTCATGTTACTAATGCCAAGTCACGTTACTAATGCCAAGTCACGTTACTAATGCCAAGTCACGTTACCAAACATCTCTATATAGGGTTACTTCCGGCTCGATAGTTCTGGAAGCCGTGGATGCCAGTGCTAGAGGCCATTCTCGAAACTCTCATGAAATGGCCGAGCCGTGTCTTCCAGTCTGTCATTACTAATAGTAACAAAGTAACAAAGTGGTGGCGGCGGCGTTGGCGGCTTCCCGTCGTAAGTGGCTTCTCGCTCGGCGCTCAGGCTGGAGCACTGGGTACCTGAATACCTACACTGGTGCTGTATGGCGGCCGCTCCGGTTCTGCCCAGACATTATGACACGGAGAAACACTGCAGGCAACATCCTCGGAGGTAGCTGCCCTTCCTCATGCCATCACGGTTTTGTTATGTTTTGGTTGCCACAAGCGTCTGTTAGTAGGTGTCCGCACTCCGTCGGCGATCAAAACGTGAAATCGAGCAGAGCAATACAAAGTTCGCGGCGTGAGCCTTTGGTATTCACTTGGAGCTGAAAGAAAAAAATGATATGTTTGAGAGGCCATTGCTTGCCCTTGCATGTCTCTGTTGCAAGCCAGGGGTGATATCTGCTGTGGGCGCCTGACATTGTTGTTCTCCACGACGAATGTGTGCTCACTGCTCACTCTTTCTCAATGAAAGGGGCTCGCTGCATTCTCATGATGACTTTTTGCTACAATTGGCCCGACTGATTCGTTGGGGTTTCGAAAGGGATGGGTTGCAAACGCAGGGCAAAAGCAATTCCAACCTTTGAATAAGTCCGACCTCTGGGGCGCATTTCGCTTTTCCCCAAGATCCACGTCTAATAACGCCATAATAGTCCTTTCGTAAGATTAGCCGGCAACTAGACTTCGACACCTATGCACGCCATAATAACCCTCCGCCCTCGCTGTCGAGGGTTGAAAAAGCAATATGTTGCCGAGTCACGAGTCAATGTTGTATTACCCAGCGACTCATATGTAATCTTGATTACTGACGCCGTCTCTATTATGATGCATTGCCGAGTTGCTGCTCCCACGGGGCCTTCATCCTGACCCGTCGCGTACATGCACGAATTACTTACTGCATCGTCATCTTTTTCAACCTGTTGCACCTTCCCTTTCATGAGGCTGGACGCATTGGCGAATAGTCTTCACAAGCGACAAGCACTGCGAATGGCAAGAGCTGGCCTGATTCCGACAACCTGTCTTTCCTACAGTTGTCGCCAGCTGCCAGCTGCAACTGCCTGACTCGTTCACCTGGCCACCTGACGTCTTGTGAGCCTTTGGTTCCATCTTCATTTCGTGTCAAACCGTTCATTCTGGTCAGCCCATGTTCCCCGGCTCAACGCTGATCCCACGATTCTATGACCGGTTATTTTTCTTTTGCCTTCATCCTACGCGGCCAGGTGACTCTTTCCAAGCAGCCGTGTGGTGCATGATTTGCCAGGGTTCTCTCATCCATCCATCCATCCATCCCATTTGATTGATATAATACTGCCACTGGCAAGCTGGAGCTGAACAGGACGACGCATGGCGACCTCCGGCATTATTTAGCGTGCATATCTAGCAGCAACTCCTCAGCCGTTTGGGTCACAGCACACGCATCGCAAAGGGCCAGTAGACCCCGAATTAGGCATGGTGGCATTTTCTCATGCTCTGAAGCCCGGCCCTCCACACGCTCCTCGTCTCCTTCCTCAAAAAAAAAAATTGAGTCCTTCCTCTCGCAAGCACCCAACGCCAACTTCTTCGCCTTTGCATGCCGTGTGGCTGCCATGCCCGCAACCAACTGGTATCGTGCGGCACTCTCTGATCCATGGCCAGGGACGCCACACCACAGTTGAGCCTTCATCCTCAACTTACCAGCCTGGGTTTAGATCTGCCACTGCCAAGCTGCCTATTGGACGACAATACCCGGATCTCTGAGGGACCCTCCGACAATGTTACTATGTATATTACCAGGCTTGCCGCACTGCTGGGACTGGGTGGCCCGTGGAACAGGGATGAGTCTGGTGCACTACATACATATTACACTTTGCTTTCCTGCTCCAAGCAGATGAATGGGTATGAGCCCATTTTCTCTTCACCAGGTCTCTTCGCAGTGGCACCTCCGGGTCATTTGAAACCGGATGCAAGGTAACAGGAAACTGTCGCCGTCAGTCCGTCAGTCCGTCAGTCCGTCAGTCCGTCAGTCCGTCAGTCCGTCAGTCCGTCGGCCCGTCACGCAACGCCCGCATCATTCTTTCCAACTATCGTTGCCCAAAGAATTTGTCGCAACCTGTCACTAGATGATGGCAAGGGTTTCACATCTGAGGAAAAGGGAAAATCCGTCATCAGATTCGGCACTCCTGACCCAGTAACGTGTAACCAACACAGTGTTACAACTGCAGCTCGTTCATGTAAAGGGAAACCACAGAGAATCAGCCCGGCAACGGCTTTGACTCTTATTAAGGAGTTTCACTCACGAGAGAGGGAGACGAAACTCCACAAAGCCCCTCACGCGACAAGGAATCAGCCCTCCTTGCTGCATGTGCAAGCAGGGCACACAGCCCTTTGACGGGAGGGGTGGAGGCCAGTGCAAATTCAACCGGTGCCGATTCTCGACACTAAATCAGATATTAAATTTCCCATTAAGACTTCATCACGTACATATATGTTGAGTCCATCGACGACATCGAGTAGAGATGTCTGATTCAAGAGTGGCAGGCTAAATAGCGTCTTCAGCTTGCCACCACCACCCGCATTCGTACGACTCGCCGTTCCATCTATCATGATTTCCTGTATGCCTGCCCGCAGAGTTGCTGGGATCAGTCCACATATCAATATGTCTCTGGGGTTCGTGCATGGGTCTCTGACATGGGCAATCGCTTCTTGTTCATGGCTTTCACACACACACACACACACATTGCATTATACATGCGCGACAGCCGCAGAATTCAAGTTGACAGCCTGTCTCCAAATCAATTTGATTTCCAACACTAGCTAGACCTTGCCAGTTTGGAGAGTATCCAGCGGACCTGGTCATTGGTTACGACGGTCCGGCCAGACCCAATTCTGGACATGAGTTGCCATGAATCCCTCAGTTTCACGACTTGTCTCTGGCTCCCAGCTCCAGCTTCGAGGCTCGTAGTCGCATTGCTGACCAAATTCGGACACTTCAAATGGGGCAGGCAAGTCAATAGGATGGCTCCACGCATTGAGCCAAACGCCACCACCAGTCAGCCAGGACTTGGCACGATGTGGCCTGTGGGTGTTTGGAAGGAAGACTTCTCCCCAACAATACAGGCAAGACGAAACCACCAGTCATCATCCTATTGACAGTAATTATGGCCAATGTCAAAGGATGAGCCCTCCACGTCAGCAGAGCACTACTCCGTACTCGGTGTAATATTAATAATAATAAATTGTATGCATGCCCTCATTGCGAAAGGCTGACAAGCCTCGCTTATCTCCCGGAAGGAACTGAAACTACTGAAACACGAAGGCCATTGTCATACATACCACGGTGGCTTGCCATTTACAGGGGACTTCCATGGAGTCGGGTCCGTCTGCACGAGGTCGGCGCAGGATGTTTGTTCCCTGCCAAAGGGACGTACATAGTCGCCAATACATAAATTACTCTTCGTCTCGAACAAATAGCACGGCCGCCTAAAGCAGGCATCACCCTTGAGAGAACATGGGATCGTCTGGCGAACAAATCCCTTGTATCTTGTGTATGTAGTGTAACCGACCACTTACGGATATGGGCACCACATACGGAGTACCGAGTACTTGGCCATGTACTATGATGAGTATTATCCGGAGGACAGAGGGCATCAGGCTGATTTCTTGTCGTCCCAATACCTCGGTAACGCTGGCCACGGTTTTTTTTTTTTTTTTTTGCAAGGTCCTTGTTCTGGTTGGGCCGGGCCGGGATTCCCAGCTCACGTGGCGGGTTATCGAGATCTCTTCGGTCACAATCAATCAAGTGGGTTATTCGGCTGGTGCCAATTGGCGCTGGGTACTTTTGGCCCAAGAGCTGATTCGTCACGTCGACTTGCCAATGAGGTTTTGGAAGAGAAAAATGATGGCCATCAACAAGCAATCTACGTACACCTGCCGAAACCGTGCATGCCATATAATTGAGTTTATATACTCTGTCAACGGTGTTTGCCTCCTTCCGGGTGCGCGCACACTCACACTTCCGGCGGAAGGTTGTGTGCGTTGGGGCGTTTGTCCAGGTGTGGCACTATTCACACCATTCCGGAAGGGCATGATGGAGAAGGCGAGGGAGAGTGAATTGTGACGGATCCGCTAGTTTTGTTCATGGTTGTTCCGACATTCGAAAACAAATTCTAGAAGCTGAGCCCACTTCCCTTGTCCTTGGGGGTTTAAGCACCCTGGATCTTTCTTCAAAAGTCAAGGTAAAGAAGGCGAATCGATCGTATCGGTCGCCAAGTCCGAGGCCCGATGCGAAATACCAGGGCACAGGTTGGGCCGCAAGAAGTAGCCAAAACCTTGGTCCGTTTCGACTTCAAGATTTCGCCACTGGAACACCCAACCATCTCCGGCCCGATGTTTGTGTGAACGGAGGTCACGAGGTTTTTTCACGTTCACGGGGACGGAGACGGCGCGCACCCAAAAACATGTCATTAAACAGTTTCGGGCTTTTGACTCGGGAAGAGTCTTCATTTCTAACACGGCGCGCCCGAGCCGGGCCGGCTATCTCAACTCATTTCAATGTCAAGCATCACAGTTGCAACCTCTGCCGCGGCGAGCCGGCACAGCTCTTTTTTTCGCGCCAGGGACAGGCTGGTACACGGAATGGAAACAGATCGCTTTCATCGTCAACGCACTGGCTACCATATCGACCGATTCAGCGGCATGTTCTGCTGACGCTCTTGCGAGGGAACCACGTCGACAGCGTGCACATGTGTTCGCCGAGCATCGTGGAGTCCGAGCGTCGCAGTATCAAAAATGCAAGACCACAAGTATGAACTTGTTTCATCTTGTCTGCATCCCATACCATCCCAAAGGTCAGTCCGCATTCGCCAAAGCCCAAGCCGTAGATAAAACTGCAGTGTGATTCCGCTTTCCCTTTTCCCCGTTCGAAACAGAGGTGACGCATATCAAAGCGTAGAGTGGTCCAACTCTAGTTCATGAGAATGGATGCCTTATCGACTGGTTAGCAAACACTTCCTATCGTGGCGACGGCCTGCCCAGTCACACCCGTCCAGCACTTACAGCCATGAGGACACAGCATATGCTAATGTAAGGACTGAGCCGTTCTCCTATTCTCGCGCATTTCCAGAAAATGCCCATGACACTATACATTTGTCAGTACGATCCGTTCGTTGTTCATGGCCATGCTCTGGTCAGAGAAGCGCATCGGGTTGCATCGTACCCGTTCTTATTTCGATCCATGATGCCGGGTGTGAAATGGTGGACGTATGCGCTCGTGCAAATGAGGAGGAGCAGAACGAGGAGGAGAGATCGGAAATTGAAGAGTGCGGACTGCGCACCGCGTACCTGGTTAGCGATGCTTCAAGGAGAACAAGTTCAAGGGCATCTTTACCATTTCTTTTTTTCTTTCTCTCTCTCTTTTTTTTTTTTGCAATGGACTGGGCTGGGGAAGGGGACCGGGAAGGATGCAAATCCGCACAAATGTGCAATGTCGTAGCTCTCCCGGGTAACACCACGTAGCTCATGGGTTCTGGGCGGTGAAAGTTTTGCCGCGCCGCGCAGGCAGTGACGAGCGTGTTGCTCCTGCCAAACATTGAAATATCAAGAACTGAATTCCAGCATCACCACATCTCAACCCAGGCACCGCCATCTCTGCTCACTACACTCACTCACTCCATGCACAGCTCAATCGCACAAATCAACGACATCCACCGACGCTACCGTCCCAAGTCTCAAGTCTCGCATCGCATAGCAACTCATCAACATCGCAACACCCACCAAGATGGAACCCCGAGCACGCGCCGGCAAGAATGTCGGCAAAATGAACTTTTCTCACAACGAGCGTACGTCCCCATCCCTTCTCCCTTCTCCCCGCACCTCCTGCACCACCCATAAAGCATGTCACTCAAGCCTCTTCAACTACTAGTAGCCCAGCTGCTCTACGCCCACGGCGACGTGAAGAACCCTCTCCCCGAAACGATACGCGTCCTCGACGAGATCCTCACCGACTTCATGCAATCCATCGCCTTTGAAGCCACCCGCGCGGCGCACTACTCGGGCCGTCAAAAGATCAAGTACGAGGACTTTGAATTCGCGTTTCGCAAGAACCCTGCTTTTCTGGGCAAGGTCCAGGAGGTGTTTGAGAAGCAAAAGGAGATCAAGAAGGCTCGTGAGATCCTCAGAGATGGCGAAGACGAGATCATGAAGGATGCGGCGGATGAGGAGAAGAAGAAGGAGAAGGAAGGGGTTGCTGGTGCCGGTGCCGGTGCTGGTGCTGCGGCAAAGAGGGCGGAAGAGGAGTTGGGTGAGGCGGATGATGATGCGGAGGCGGAGGCGGATGCGCTGGGGAAGAAAAGATGATGGTTTAAAGAAATATTGTTCTCTGGGATAAAATTTGGTTGCATGGTCATGGAATGGCGTTTGGGATTGGAAACTTGGAACTTTTGACATGAGACCCATTCATTTATGACTTTATATTGGAACCGAGGCACGGCGTTTTGATGCCATGGCTCTGGCGCTTGCATAAAGCATTGGACATTGGAACGAAATCACGATCAAGATCAAATTCATTTACCATCTGTGATCAGGCAGCACGTGTGTGCTGTGAAGACATTTCCATCAATATAACGCGGCACACATATTCAGCAATCACAGTCAGCCCTTTCATTCATTCATCCATTCAGACCCCTCGGCGATCCGAATTGGGCCGCCCAACGCCGGTCCGGTGCGCCTCGGCCGACCCAGCAGCCGCCGAATGCGATATCGGGCTGACAGAAATACCTCGACCGGCTGAGCCACTCATGCATTGCAAACAGTGCCAGCTTCCCTGTCTGCTTGCCGTACTCCGTACAGACGCAGCCTACGGATTAGTACGGACTACAACGTGCGAGACTAAAGGAAATCCAAAATGGCTTCTGTGTGCTGAGCCGGTCCACGGACCTTGGATTTGAATGCCCACTTATTAGGCTTGGAAATCGTATATAGACGTCGGGTCCAGATGGGATTACAGTAAATCTCGGCTCCAACAAAGTTCTTCTCGTATCTAGCCTCTGCTTAGCATATGATCTGCTAACATACTATATAAATATAGGGCATATACTAGGCATATGCTAGATTACACCACTATATTATAGGGCATATACTACCTATAGCCCCTATAGCTCCTCGACCTGCTTAACTGACGAATTGACGAATTGACGAATTGACGAATTGACGAATTGACGAATTGACGAATTGACGAATCGACTGAATTGACTGAATTCGCACTAATACACTGTGGTCTTTGGTATATGCTTAGCATATGTATGCAGCGATTTTTCACCACCTACCTTATTAGGATTCAGAGGCTCCACCCTGGATACGACGAACTTTTTTTGGAGCCCAGATTTATATACTGTATGCCCGGTCCGGGCCCAGATGGGGAGTCCTATCGCCGTGCATTAAGTCGACGGCGAATGTGCGCCATTTTGATTGCAATGGTCCTCTTCTTTGTTTCCTCCCTCCCTTTTTCTTTGCAGTTGCCTTTCGGTGTGAAATGACGGACCTAGGAATGCTTTGTTTTCCATCTCGCTTCGCATTGCCCTCATTCTCGCAATAATAATTTGGTCACGGACCGAGGACCCGCCACCGATGGCTTCAGCCGAAAATGCCGAGGCCTGGCCGGGATGCACAACAACAATCGCGCAAGGCAGAGTCTCTGCAGATACCATGGTTTCCCAGAATGTAGCACCAACAAGTGCATTGTCTCCCAACGGACGGGCGAGTGACAAGGCACACGCAATCGAGGACGAAGAGCGTGGAAGACTGTTGTCGAGTCCGGCCCCGAGCGGTCGCCTGTCGCCAGTCCCTCATGGATCATATCACGGTGAACATCTAGTAACTGGAAGAAAAGTGTCGATGCTGAAGGAATTCTGGATAGCCAACAAGCCTTCCATACTTGTGGCCCTATCGCAGCTTTTTCTGCTCTGATGAATCTGAGTGCGCGATTTCTGGAGCTCGAGGGCGACGGCATGCATCCCGTGCAAATGCTGCTTCTGCGACAGAGCGTGACATGGTTATGCTGCTCATTGTACATGTGGTGGATGAAGGTTCCCAACTACCCTTTTGGCGGAAGGGAAGTTCGATGGCTGATATTGGTGCGAGGCATTGGCGGCTTCTTTGGCATATTTGGCATTTGGTGGTCCATGATGTACTTGCCGCTCGCCGATGCCACCGTCATTACGTTTCTGGCACCCGGCATCGCTGGCTTCGTGTGCTATTTCCTTATGAAGGAACCATTCACACGTATTGAGCAGCTGGCAACGCTCGTGGCGTTGCTTGGTGTGATTCTCATTGCTCAGCCGACGGCTCTCTTTGCCAACACTCCCTCGGACGACACGAATCATCACAGTCATGAAGCCGCGGATGCGGAGCGACCGCACAGTTCCGTCCCTGGCGCGGATCATCATACCACGCCTCATGAACGGTTGCTGGCCGTGGGTGTAGCTCTCTTGGGCGTGCTCGGTGCTGCTAGTGCATTCACAGCCCTGCGCGCCATCGGCAAACGAGCTCATCCCCTCATATCGGTCAACGTCTTCGCCGCGATATGCACAACCATCTGTGCCACATGCCTGGCTCTCGGGCCTGTCTTGGACATCGGTCAGCCTTCACTGCGCTGGATGCCACTGACCTCGATCAAGCAGTGGTTGCTCTTGTCGTCACTCGGATGGTCTGGCTTCATTATGCAGTATCTCATGACAGCCGGACTGGGGGCCGACAAGTCCAACCGGGCCAACGCCATGGTGTACACGCACATGCTTTTGCTGCCAGCTTTGACCGGTGGATATTTGGCCATCAGATGGGGCTGATGAGCTTGGCTGGGTGTACCTTGATCCTGGGGAGTGCTGTCGGTGTCATCGTTCTCAAGAAGCCGCCTCCATTGCCAAAGGTCGGCGACGTGGAGACGCAAAGCAACTTTTCTGGTGAGGCAGAAGGCTCAGGCTCGTCGGTGCTGTTGGGTGTTGTGAACTCGGAGAGAATGCGATCGGGTTCCGTGTAGTCAAAAATGGAGTGACCGAGCACAAATAAGATTCATTCGCAAGGAAAAATTGCTCCTGCCGTTCCAACGTACAAAACCAACCATCACGCAATGCTTTCCGTGTGAGCCGGAGGCCCGGAGCCGACTTGACAGATTGAGAAAAGTCCTTTTTACTCGAGGCGCGTGCAGTCTTTAGGTAACGTGAGTTCCGAGAATAGAGTACAGGGTAGTTTCGAAGCACGTTATCGCTATCATCACGTGACGCGATCGCGAAAACCCCGTTTTGTCGCGAGCGAAACCTCCAAGGGAAGGCAAAGCTCGGGACAGAAAGAAGTCGAAAAGGAAAAATCTCCGTCAATTGCGCACCCCAACCCCCTTCAGCTTTCGTCCGAAAACCAGCATCAGGATCCCGACTTCATTGATCCTTTTCTTTGCTTGAACGATTGACCCTTCTTCCCCCTACTCATCTAACCCGGACCAAGAAGGCACGGCATTGGCAAACCCGCCAAGATGGTCCAAATCAGCGAAGTCAAGGGCAACAAGCGGGATAACCGTACAGCTGCACACACACACATCAAGGGCCTTGGATTAAAGTTGGACGGACGTGCAGACAAGAATGGTGCTGGATTCGTCGGACAAGCACCTGCCAGAGAGGTATGGACCAAGTATTCTGTTTAAAGCCCCAACGACCAGGTGTACCTGACTCTTTTTCGCTTCTTCGTCATCTTCTTTTGCCACAGTCATGCGGTGTTGTTGTCGACTTGGTTCGAGCTCACAAAATGGCGGGACGAGGCGTTTTACTCGCCGGTGGTCCAGGAACCGGCAAGACAGCGCTCGCGCTCGCGATTAGCCAAGAACTGGGCACCAAGATTCCATTTTGCCCCATTGTCGGCAGCGAAGTGTACTCCACCGAAGTGAAGAAGACGGAGATGTTGATGGAGAATTTCCGGAGAGCGATCGGTCTGAAAGTCCGGGAGACAAAGGAAGTGTACGAGGGCGAGGTGACGGAGCTGACGCCCGAGGAGGCTGAGAACCCGCTGGGCGGCTATGGCAAGACGATCAGCACTCTTCTCATCGGGTTGAAGAGCGCCAAGGGACAGAAGAAGCTACGTTTGGACCCTAGCATCTACGAAGCGATTCAAAAGGAGAGAGTTACTGTCGGCGACGTCATCTATATTGAAGCCAACACGGGTGCTTGCAAGCGAGTCGGCAGATCAGATGCCTATGCGACCGAGTTCGACCTCGAGGCCGAGGAATATGTCCCCATCCCCAAAGGAGAGGTTCATAAGAAGAAGGAAATCGTGCAAGACGTGACTCTTCATGATTTGGATGTCGCCAACGCCAGACCCCAAGGTGGACAGGATATCATGAGCATGATGGGCCAGCTCATGAAGCCCAGAATGACTGAGATTACGGAGAAATTACGTACCGAGATCAACAAGGTGGTCAGCAAATACATTGACCAAGGTGTGGCTGAACTCGTTCCCGGTGTCTTGTTCATTGACGAGGTAAGTGCATTCACACACACATATATGAAAGAAAGCCCTTTATATTCTTTTTTGTTTCACTCCTGTCTGCAACACGCCCAAGAGATCTCATGTACGGGAAGAGACACGAAAAGAAGCTAACAATTATGCTTTGGGGGATGATAGGCACATATGCTTGACATAGAGTGCTTCACCTACCTCAACAGAGCACTGGAATCGCCGATTGCCCCCATTGTGGTATTGGCGTCGAATCGCGGAATGTGCACAATAAGGGGTACTGACGACGTTGTCGCTGCCCACGGCATTCCTACTGATTTCCTCGCCCGACTGCTCATTATTCCTACAGCGCCATACCAAGCAGAAGAGATCAAGCAGATTGTGCGGATACGAGCCTCCACCGAAGGCGTGGCCATCACGGATGCGGCAATCGATAAAATTTCCGACCACGGCGTACGAATCAGTCTGCGCTATTGCTTGCAGTTACTCACCCCAGCAAGGTATGAATGAGCTAGAAGAAGCTTTCCCTCCCGCTTTGGCGCGATTTGACCCCCTTCCCTTCTGTCGTATTCCATCGCTAGCACTAGACCGGCACCTGTGTCAAATGCTGGCGTGGTTCCCTCCACATGATGACTATGGACTGTCTAAGACATGGTCGCTGACGACACGACGCAATAGCATTCTTGCAAAGGCAAACGGCCGCTCCCAAATTGACATTCAGGACGTCAGTGAGTGTGAGGACTTGTTCCTCGACGCTCGCCGTAGTGCCACGCTACTGAGCAGTGAAGCCGGACGAGGTTACATTTCGTAGATGAGTTTTGTTTTTATAGTAAGTCGTCCAGCAGAGGGTTAGTTCCAGTTCTTTCCCGTGTCCTCTATAGGCACGTGTCCTCTATAGGAGACAAGTTTAGACGGCGCTGGGATGGGATACCGGACGTATTTCAAATTAAACTTTTCTTTGCCTGTCTTTCAAATACCCACTGGGTGTTTCCTGCCGTTTTCAAGCTTATAGGAGAGCCGAAACGGACTAGTGTATTTTGTAGCGTTGATAGTCGACGAAACGGTCGACTTTGTCGAGACGGCCAAGTTGCTCACAAAAAAAGCTTCGGAGTGACAGTGGTAGAGCGCAGAGGTAGAGCGGGCAGACATGCAAGGCACGGAGCGCCAGACACAAAGGGATATAGCAAGACACAATGAAAAATGCTCAAAATTCAAGCGCCGCGAACTTTCATCAAGTCTTTGACAGGAGACAGCCTTAAAGTCATGACCATTCTTCTGCGAGGCATAGTCACACTACGTCGGCTTGCCAGTCTGAGACATCCAGGGACTGAGAAAAAGCACCATCTACGGGGTACCAGTACTCCCTCCGTACAACAGAACGCACCAGCCACCACCCTGTTTGCCTGTCCACTTGAGGGTCGATACGGAGTAGACGTGCTTCTCCGCCTTGGTGCAACGCAGAGGCAGATATCTGGTCATGGATTGGCGCATGTTGAGCATCACGTGCAGCAGGAAATGTCGGCCGTGTTCGGATGGTGAGATATAGTCTTTGTCTCAGGCATTGTAGCATTCCAGAGGCCAGCCGTCTCACATTCCTGCGAGGATTGAGCCTGACCATTGTCGTCGCTCAGTGAGGTTGGGGCGGGTACGGGTGGTGTGGACAGGAGCCTTTTCGTCGAACGGACTGGGATGAGAAAGCCACACGGTGGCAATCTTAGTGGATGCGAATGTAAGATGGCCGGCAGCTCGAGACGCCCAGACAGGCAGCTACGTACTCCATTTTCCCCTAGACATGCTGCATGAGGCAGCAGCAGTCTAGTAGGGAGACGGAAGTGCGTCTGAAAGCGAATTTCGACATTGACCTGAAGGAGGTTTTAGTTGTCAGAACTGAGTTCCCCCTCCTGACCCTGACACTTTTCCTTTACCGGTATCATGGAGAGTTTTCCCATCTGAATTGTCATTATGATAAAGGCCAGAAATAAGAAACAACGGTTAATGGTGCAATCCGTAGTTGAAGTATAATCCTAACTTGCTGGAGAGAAGAACAAGATCCCCTCGCTTTGCCTGCTTCCGATCTTGACAGGCGATCGAAACCTTCTGACAAGCCTGGGGCTGGCTGCCGAACCCACTCTGAACGTCTCCCGAGACATGTAAAGGCGAAGCAGTCCCACGAGCTAGAATAATGGCGGCAGGCTAGCGAGCATGTAAGCTGGCCAGCCATGAGCTTGTCCCAAGACGGGCTGTTGGCAAGCCAGTACCTGTCGACGTTTGAGGTACAGCTGACGGGTCCTTTGAGGTGTGAGAATACCAAAGGCACCAGTTCCAAACGAGCAAAGAGCGCTCTAGCAACAACCTTTTCCCACCATTCCGACTCTCGAGCATTCTTTATTATCCCTCGCCATCCAGAATACTTTTTCTTTTTGCTTTTTGCTTTGTTTCTCTTGCTCCTCTTCTCCAAGGTGTTTGAGCAGCCACATCTAATAAAAACCTCTGCCGTCTAGGTTTGGGGACAGTGGTGTAAGCTGAGGACACACAACTGGGTTGAATGATTCTGGTCACGCCGACTTCACCGACGCTTGCCCCCTTCCCCAGCCCACCGCACCATGACCCAAGTGCTGTCCTTGGCCACTCAAGACATGGAAACCGTGGGTGCTTCAGTTCACCATCACATGAGCCTCGAGAAGCCCTTCAGAAGCCGAGGAGGTTTTGATCTTGCCCAAGATGGGAGACTCTCTCCCAGTCCGTTCAGAACAGGGTCGGGGAGGAAAAGAGCATCAACGATAAACACTGCCCCTGCCAACAACGGCATGTTTGAACCGCTCAGCATCAGCACGTCTGAGCAGGCCACGCAAGATGGCCCTCGAGACATCATCTGTCTTTGTACTCCAGCGCCAAAGATACCCAGGCCAAGGAATGGTGAGCTGTCCCACCCCGCGCCAATTCGTTGAATACATCCTCAAGAGGCTGTCGTAAAATACTCGGCGTCTTGTCGTGTTGCATGCTGCAATTCAGCAATGGGCTAAATAAACAAAAACCTCTTCCAAGTCCGCTCCTAGAAGACGTTATTCAACCTCGCATAAGATATCTGACTGACGAATTTCTTGTCTCAGCATTCATTCTATACCGTCAACATCATCAGTCCCAGGTAACCGCAGAGAATCCCAAGCTTTCGAACCCAGAAATCTCAAAAATCATTGGAGACAAGTGGAAGCATGAGAGCGAAGATGTCAAGGACAACTGGAAGAAGCTCGCCGAGGAGGAGAAGCAGCGACACCAACATCAGTATCCCAACTATCGATATCAGCCCCGACGAGGCACCAAGACGCAGGGAAATTGGACGAGCACCTCCCCGACAGACGAGCATGGTCGGTGCCCTAAATGCCATGGACGTTCCATCTCGACTCCAAGAACGCCGTCGACCCCCTTTTCGACATCGCCGGCTGGAAACCATTCTTTTGCCTCCCAGACGCAGCCCTCATTGAGGCGCCTGGACACAGCTGCTTCCTCTCGCCGATCAAGCTTTGAGCAGTCTCCCACCAGCAGCCTACCATTCTCACATCAGCTGCCTTCTGTCCGAGACTTTGACAAGAGCGAACAAAATTCCTCCGAGGTCAAACGACGACGCGCCAACTGTGCCGGCGGTTACCATGCTATCACGGGAGCGCCTGGGGCATACACTATCAGGCCACCTCCGGATTTGAGACGAACGCCACCAGATTCTGCGTCCAACCTGATGAGGTATTATGCAGGGACAACGCTGCCAGATCTGGCAAGTCTCCCGAGATCACAGAGCGGTCCTATGCCTCCGCCTTTTCGCCCTCTAGGGTCTTCTTCTTGGGCCGTTGACAAAGAGCCTCTCAGTCGTCGACACAGCGGGTTTGATGAATCCTTGCGGTTGCCACCGCTTCAATCATCAATTCCTCCCTCTCCTCCGAGTCCTCAGTATCAGAGGGGAGGCATGTGGGCATCCCGTCATCAAAATTAAATGTCTCACCAACAAGGGACCAGCACTCACGCAGTTTGGACGCAAAGACGGCATCAATGGAACCAACTCTGAAACAAAAGCTTGAAATCCTTTCAATTGTTTCTGGCCCATTGCCGTGTGCGGGTCACCACGGAACACTTTTTAATAAGCGAGGTGCATTTATTGCTGTTGAAGGGGCCAACCCAGCTGTTCTCGATCAAGTGGGTCGATCCCTTGAGAAGGTCCTCGTCGCTGGCGGCGATGTTACCCTCAAAGTCTGGACAAATGACGAGTCGGGCGAATCTGATACACCGGGCTCGGATGTAAGAAAGGGTACAGGTGTCGACGCTGGACCGGCGGCTGAGGTTGAGGGGGTAGTTGCAAAGACGATTTGCTCTCATCATATTTCCAAACTATTCTCTCGTGGAGGCGGAAATCGCAGCAGATTGCCTACCATGTCACTGGCGGAGATATGGGAGGAAACTTTCATAAAGGGAAACAGGACAAGAACTCCAAGGTCGCTCAAGCCTTGTCAACTGAACCATGCACTCCTCCCCGTGACGACAAGAGCCCAGCAGCCGCCCCAAAATACCTGTTGCTTTGGTGAAGGGCGGGCTGAGCCTGACACTTTCAGACAAATATGCATCCGCAATGCCCATCTCGGACAGATACACGCCTGCGGACCATTGGCAGTGGCTGGCCAGTCTCTGGCGAGGAACGGCGAATCCTGACCTGGTGGTACATGTTCAAGAAAGTAATGACGGACCAGATGACACAACAGGAACTGTGGATGTGTCGAAAAGAATGGGGCTGATGGTTATAAGATTGCCAAAAGATCGAGGCTTGGATGAAGCAACGGAACGCCGGATGGGATTCGAGATTATGGAATGGATGAGGGATGGACCGTTTAGAGATGAGGTTCCCGCGAGATGGAGACAAGACTCATTTTGAGAGGCGAGATGGCTGAGGAGGAAAGTCTTCTTAACTCTCGCAGGACAGCAGGAGATTTCTTCATGTATCATTATAAAGAGGAAGCGAATGAAGAAACGTTTGGCGGCTCTAAAGGAGGTTAGAATGTTCTGTATTGGCCCGGCTCGAGTAAGGCGCCCGATGGCGGTCAAGAAGAAGAATATTGATTGAGACTGCGGTGGACTGCAAAGTCTCCTTGATTGAAATGAGATGTGCGTTTCTCCAAGTTCCGTCTGAAGCAGAATCGGGGATAGTTTCTTTTCGGTTTGTGCAACCGGAAATGGAAGCAAGCGTGGGTGCAGGTGGTGCAGGTGCGGCTGCGCCGTGCTGCGCCGTGCTGCGCCGTGCTGCCCGTGCCTTGTCTCAGATCTCCAGATGTTGTGGCCTCAGGTGTCAGGCATGAACATGCCCCGTCCTCTATTAATACGACAGGTTTCAACAAGGCCTAAAATTTAGGCGCGTGTACCCCGTAATACAGGGCCTGTGACGCGTCTAATTGAGACGACAGCAACAACTCGACCAGCCGCCCACATGCAAGTCTGGTGGATAACATGCCATCACCACCATCACCCCTGACGGAACACAACAGCCAGCCTCACAACAATACCGCGTCAGCTCTACCGCCTCCAACAAAATCACGATGCTCCTACTTCTCTCTCGTAACTGCTCATAATGCCAGATTTTAAACCTGGCCAGACGGTGCAACTCAGCGATGGCCGCCAGGCTACCGTCCGATTTGCTGGGCAGACCAGCTTCCAGGTTGGAGAGTGGATTGGTGTTGAGCTGGAGGACAAGACGGGGAAAAATGATGGAAGCGTTCAAGGAATCAGGTACTTCGATTGTCCCGCGGGCTACGGCATGTTTGTCAAGCCCATGATGGCAACAATCATTGCCCAGCCCCGACTACAAAACCGGCTCGAAAGCCGGCTCGCCCAAGCAGTTTTGCTCCTGCATCCGTGAAGACAGCACCCAGTGGTGATGTTGCGTTGGCCAAGAGGAGGAGTCTGAATGCTCCTAGCCCCAGTCCTGTCCCCAGGGCTCGCCCGACCAGCCTGGTGAGATCTCCGGCGAAATCACCAACCAAACAGCTAAGTGCCGCCTCGAGTACCGCAGTCTCACGAACGGGGACACCTTCTCATGCACGAGCCCCCTCTGCTTCTGCGACAGCAGGGGCTACTGCTTCGCGAACACGATCGTCGACGACATCACAAAGACTGTCGATGGGTCCACCCGCTGTGCCCGCGCCACGAGCAGCACGAGTGTCATCTGGGTCGACTGTTGCATCGAAGACAGGTGGTGCTCATACGAGGCCTGCGAGCGGCGTTCGCCCACTTGGATCCCTCCGAGCATTGTCCCGCCCAGATTCTGGACGAAGGCCTTCTGCTGATTCACAGGCCGGACGGGACAGCGGCTCCGCCGAAGATACAGGCCCGGGGTCTCCAACGAAGAGCGATGGCGAGATTTTGTCACCACAACCAAAAAGTCCCGTGGCGGGACGAGCCATCGCGTTGGAAAGAATGGCAGCCCAAACTTCTCCCGAGGCATCGTCCTCCATCGCGCCAGTATCGAAAAGACCTACGGCTGCACCTGCTCAGCGATCTGTTTCGCATGCCGCGGCAGCCAACCGCGAGATCGAGGAACTCAAGGCGAAACTCAAAGTCTTGGAACGAAAGCGCTTGGAGGACAGGGATAAACTCAAACAATTGGAAAAAGTGCAGGGTGAACGAGACAACTTTGAAGGAATTATCCAAAAGCTCCAACAAAAATATCAGCCCCAGCAGCAGGAAATTGCAGACCTTCGGAAGCAACTCAAAGAAGCAGAGGCAAAGTTCGAATCAATTGAAGCCATGCAGGCCGAGAATGACACAGCTCTTGAGCTGGCGGCCCTTGACCGGGAGATGGCGGAGGAAACGGCCGAGGTATTGAAAATGGAGGTAGAAGCACTGAAGCAAAAGACGGAAGAGTTGGAGCTTGAGGCTGAGGTGCTTCGAGAAGAGAATTCGGAATACAGCAACGGCATGACACCCGAAGAACGCGCAAGCACTGGTTGGCTGCAAATGGAGAGGACGAATGAGCGTCTACGAGAAGCCCTGCTTAGACTCCGTGACCTGACACAAGCCCAGGAGGAGGAGCTTCGGGACCAGATAGTGGGCCTGGAGGAAGACGTGAAAGAGTTCGGCCAGATCAAGGACGAATATGCATCTACAAAGGAAAAGCTGGCGCAATCAGAGGCAGCTGTGGACGACCTCAGACAGCAACTCGATACGGCGCTCGGAGCGGAGGACATGATTGAAGACTTGACGGAACGAAACATGAGCATGTCGGAGCAAATCGAGGAACTCAAGGCCGTCGTAGAGGACCTCGAGAGCCTCAAGGAGATCAACGACGAGCTCGAAGCCAACCACGTGCAAAATGAAAAGGAGATGCAGGAAGAGCTGGACTTCAAGGACAGTGTCATTACCGAACAAGCACGACGAGCTGGGCAGCAGGAAGAAGCATTTGAAGACATGGAGTACACGGTTTCGAGGTTCCGAGAACTCGTCAACAACCTGCAGAGCGACTTGGAAGATATGCGGGCTTCCCAGGCAGTCACTGAAGGAGAGTCAGAGAAGCTCAATGATCGCTCGCGAGCCATGATGGACCTAAACATGAAGCTCCAGATTTCCGCGGCCAAGGCACAGGTCAAGACGATTGACTTGGAATTGCGTCGCCTGGATGCCCAAGAGGCTGACCAGCATCTCGAAATCGTCAAACTTTTCCTGCCAGACACGTACCAGGAGGATCAAGACTCGGTGCTCGCCCTGCTACGATTTAAAAGATTATCGTTCAAGGCGAATCTTCTCAACGGGTTCATCAAGGAACGCATCAACGGACAGGCGCACCCCGGCCACGAGGACGATATCCTTGCGGGATGCGATGCCGCGGACAAGCTGGTGTGGGTGTCAGCCATGTGCGACCGGTTCGTCAACGACATTAGTCACTGTACGATTGAGCAGTTCTCCAAGTACCAAAACTCGTTACTGGAGCTGGAACCCGTGGAACGCGCACTGAATGCTTGGATTGATGGTCTCCGTCGCGACGATCTCAAGGAGAAGAAATGCGCCGATGATCTCCAGCGAACCATGGCCCTCATGTCGCACTTGGCCGAGGTACATATTTCCGATGATCTCCCAAGCTTTGCGGATGAGATGCACATGTCATCGCTGGTGGTGCAGAGCCATTTGGACATGGCAGCGATTTCGTTCAACACAATGAGAGCCATGGTCCAGCGAGCCATTCCCTCTCCCACGGCCGAGGGCGAGACCGAAGATGAGATGGGCCAGGTGTTTGCAAAGAAGCTCGAGTTTGTCATTACACAGACGAGAAGCACAAAGGTGATTGCTGGAAAGGCGGTCCGGGCATTGGAAGATCTCAAGATGCGATCTCTGTCGTTGCTGCCCGACACAAGGGAGGTCTTTGAGAGGTGCGAAACTGCCAGTCAAGAGCTGGCAACCATGGCACGAGCCATGGGCAATAGCACCCACGCCCTGCTTACTCAAGACGAAGGACGCAACGAGCCATTTACGCTGGACGAGATTCAACAAGCTATCCACCAGGGTGTTGTGAGCGCGACTTCGGCAGGAGAGTCGGACACCTTCTCCGCGTTCCTGAACAAGCTGCGTGCAGTCACTGCCCAGATCAACGACGTGGCTGCGCTGGCGACGGACCTCGACCAGACGCAAGAATTCGACGTGCACCCTGCTCCATGGAAGCTTCGATCTCAAGAGCTCAGGGCCCTCAAGACTGTACCTGTCAATGCCGAGGAAGAGCTGCGACGTCTCAAGGAGGAACACAACGAGGCACGCAGAACCATTGCGCAGCGGGACGAGCATCTCAGCACTGCGGTTCTCAAGATTGAGACTCTGGAGTCACGCATGCGTGACGCCCACGCCAATATTGAGCGCATCACCAATCTGCAGCAGCAGCTCGAGGCTGCAGGCGAGCAAGTGACCAGCCTCAAGGAGGACATTGAGAAGCAAGACCGAGAGCTCAAGAGCCTCGAAACCGAGCGTGACAAATGGAAAAGATTGCCAGCGACAGCCGAGCGTTTGCTGACGGTGCCGATGCGGCGGGCATGAAGGCCGGCCAAGAACGGGCCGTGGCCACAGCTCGTGAGATGGATGCCCTGAAGAAGGACATTGAGAGTCTGCAATCGGCTGTACGATATCTACGGGAGGACAACCGTCGTGCCCGCATGACGGAGCAACAAAACTACGACTGGCTCGCCGAGCCGCTCAAGAAGCCAGCGCCCATGGCTGAGCAGCGCAAGGCACTTGTCGTGGCCGAGGGCAAAGATGTGCTGGGCGAGCTCGTCAAGATGACCACTTCGGCAACCATGTTCAAATTTGCAGCCCTGCCAAAGGACAAGCTTGCCTGGAAACCAGCCAAGACGACTCCGCAATACCACGCTGCCAAGCTAATGGAGGACTTTGCCTCATGGAAAGCCTGGCAGGACTCTGTGCTCAAGAAATCGTCCCTCCTTCGCAACACCCAGGGCGCAAGCGACAAGGCAAAAGGTCGTATGCGAAACCCTGCTGCACAGCTACGAATCAAATTGCCCGGTCCAGATGGCAAGATGATGACGGGGTCTGACCTCGGACGGAATGTCGAGATTGTCGGGTCTCGCGAGTGGGAGGCTCTCCAGAGCAGTAGAATTGCCGTGTAAGACGCCTGGCGTTTCTTTTGTCCCCCACCCCCTTTCTGACCAAAGGTGCAAACAAGGAAGGTCTTTTTTTGTGTATCCATCCCAAATAATTGTATTTAGATACCCTGTGGATATTGAATCAGAATCGGAGTTTGATTCCGTACAAAGATGCATCTGCGCGGTCCATGCATGTCTCGACGATTGTGTAGGCACCTAGCTACATAGGCGGGGTAGCTTTATGTGTATTACCTCGATGGCTCACGGTGTCGTTGGCATTGCCACGGAGAAGTGGGCAAAACACAAGTGAATTTGATAGCGGTGTTCCCTGCCATGCCATTTCGTATCCCGTCATTGCCGACAACGAAAGCCCTGATATCCCGCCCGACATGTCGGCCGAACACGTTGTCTTTTCCCACTTGACAACATTCCCCCTTTGTTCATGTTCACGTTGATGCATATAATGCCCTTGCCCCCTCCCCCAAACCAAGACTCACATTCTCATGATCTCCCCTTGCCCTTCTTATCCTTCTTCTTCTTCTTCCCTCCATGCCCAGCACCGGTCTCCTCCGCGCCCGCACCAGCACCCATCAACGCCGCCATGGGATCCCCCGCCCTGCATCTCCTTCATCATATCCTTGAGCAAGTTCTCCGACACGCCGCCGCCCGTCATGGCGGGACTCAGATACGGCACGTACTCGCCCATCTTCCACCCCCTCGGCACGGCAGGCCGGGGTAGGGCTTCCTCGGGCGGCTGCACCTGCCCGCCCATGCGGACCCTCAGGCCGGGACTGTCCTCTGTGGTGGGATTCTCCCGCAGGTGCTTCGCCACGAGGACGTACAGGTGGTGCTTGTTCCGGACCTGGACCTGGACTCCGGCCGACCGGCTGCTGGGGGCGGACGCGGACGAGGTCGTCGTTTTCAGGCCGACCTTGACGCGGCCCGGGTTCGCCCAGTCCTTGGGGTGCGTCTTCTCTGGCTCGAGGAGGGTGGGCAGGCGGAGAAGCGAGCAGGCGTTTGCGATTTCGCGCGCGAGGGGTTCTTGACGGCGAGGGGGAGGCGATGCGGCGGCCTTGGGCGCGGCTGCGGGTGGCGTCGAAGTAGACTGGGTAGAGGCATTGGTAGTCGTTGTAGGCGGAGCGGTCGGCGCCGTGGGCGAGGGCCGAGGACGGGGGCGAGCATGTGTTGTTGTTGTTGTTGTTGGGGTTGTTGTTGTTGGGGTTGGGGTTGTGATGGCTGGTGCTTCGGGGTGGTGCTGGTCCTGGAGCTGGGGACGCGGCGCATGATGTCCGAGTCGACAAAGTCGTCAATGTCGCCTTCGTCGGGGTCCGACACCATGTCTGGATCGCTGTCCGAGACTTCCTCTACGCGTGGGTGGGACATGGTGGGCGGGGGTGGCTCGGGGAGTGTTGGACAAGAGGCTGTTGGCAGATGAGACGCTGATTTTGGGAGTTGAAGTAGTTGTTATGATGGTGGGGTCGCAGGTGCTCTTGATGAGGGGAGGGTGGGCACGTGGTGGGGTTTTGTCTTGAGACACAAGTCGTTGGACACGATGCATTCTCATCACGGGCAAGAAACCAAAGAAGAAAAAACCCCTAAGCAAGGAAGTTGCAAAGCTAAGAGCCAATCTCATTCAACCTGATGCTAGACAATCGAGAACCGAAATGTCTGCACACATGTGGGAAAACTATATTCAGTCGTCTCCCCAGCCAGCCAGGGCAGATGTAGTCATGTCTTCCGTGCACTGGTTGTGGCAGCCTTTTTCCGGCTGATGATGACTGACTGGCCGTTCGTCTTACCATTACACCAGAAATGAGACGATCCTGTACCTCATGCTGTGCAGTGTGGAGCACGATGTGAGAATAAATAGATGCATGGAAGAGCACAGTATTTTTCTTAATATATAAACGCCTTGCATTCGTTCACTGTTTCAATTTACTTTGATATTGGGATTCTTATACTTTGTGCCAGGCGGATGGGCGTCCTCGGCGAATTTGCAAAACGGATGTGTGCAGACACCTTCGCGGATACTGGGACACTGCGAGGAATCATGTTAGTTACCACCCATGGTCGTTTCTAGATATCGCGACGTAGAGAGAAAGGCTCTGGCTCACGTGATGCCCGTATATACAATCGTCAGAGTCGCAATCTTGACCATTCGTGCACGGGTTCTGACGCGCCAACACTGCAATGGCATTGATCTCCTCGTTACTGGGCTTGTAATCATGCACAAAGAAGCACGAGTCTCCCTTGGCGCATGGTCCTCGCAAGAAGTGGTTATTACATAGCTTATCCGACTCTTTGCGTTTCTTTATGCTGTCCATTGCAGGAATGCTCACGGTAATGGGCTCGTCTAGACCACGGAAGCCTGGATCCCAGTCCGGCTGTTGAGGCGGAACTTGCTGATATTGCGCCTTGGCAGGTCGAGCCATGGGCTTGGGAGGAATCGGCAGAGTCATTTGCGGCGGAGGAGGAGGAGGAGGACTGCCCTGGGCGGTGCTGGCGGCGTTGGCGTAGGATAATGAGGAGCGGCTCGGCGTGCTGGCGGATGCGATGCTCGCGGTAGGGCTGGCAGTTCGAGGACCGGCTGCCCAGGCGCCAAGTGGCCAGACAGGTGCATTCTTATCGTTTTGTTTATTGGCGCGGAAGAGGTTTCTGCCCAGATTTATGGTGCTGATGTCGCAGGCGGCAAAGCCGGGCGCTGCCGGCACCCCTCGATAATGGTAAGGCGCTGACGATTGAAGTCGTCTTGGGCGACTTCGTCCAAGAAGGAGGCGTATGACGCATCGTGCGGGACGCCCATGAGAATATGTCTGCAATTATGATTGTTGATATGCCACTTGATGGTATCTGGGCAGATGTGAGCGTTAGCATCCCCTGCAGGGAGTTTTTCTTCCCCTCCATCCATGCTTTGACCATTGCTGCCAACGAACCTCTGATTTTCAAGAACGCGCAGTCCTTGCCATATCCAACGTCTATAAAATCAAACGCGGCCTCTGCTTGTGTGAAACCCAAAGCAAAGTCTCTGATATCTGGCAAGTCCCGCCCCAGAGCCTTGGCAACACCGCCTAGGTTGGCTACGACTTTTGTAATAACCTCGACGTCGTCCGCGTGCTCGCCGCATTGGACTTTGATTGCATCTCGGAGGGCCAGGGCTGCCTTTTTGCCTCCCTCAACGCCCTGCTTAATCCAATGATCGCAGAACTTTCAGTCTGTCAGCATAATCCTGAACATTTTGAATTTTCAAATGCACAGAGGGGGAAGGGGGAGGAGGGAGGGGGCGCACCAGCAAGCTATCGCCGTCGATCGCAACCAGTATATAAGCATTTTGGTTCTACCACCACAGGGTCAGCAACTCATATCGGCAAAGGCGCATATGAATGTTCATGTCCCCATACCCTTATTTCATCAATTTCGTTGGTATACCATTCTATCCTGGCCTCGCTATTGGAGAGCTGGGCTTGCAGCTCTCTCTTTTCGCGCTCACAGTCTTGTAATTCGTCGGGAATATTTTGTTTCAGATATCGGAGCGCCGTCTCGAGCTTGTCGCAATATAAGAGGACATCCTAGTAGGATTAATAAATGAGTTTGTCAATTTCAGCAGCACCCCGAGGACACAACCCACCCGAATGAGCTGATCTGATGAGTCCCTTTGATGCTGTATATCTTGGAACCGCCGGACAAAGTCCATGAGATTTGACGTCAACGCCATCTTGTGTGGCGACGTAGATTCCCGCAGTTAGAGCGTTGGCGGTTGGTGCTCTGCCTTGTATGTGAAATGCGAATCCGGCCAAGACCGAGCAGCGAGAAGAAGCAAAGGCGTTGACGGCTTGGATCCTTCCCCAGAGTGCGGAGTAGCGGGATGAGCAGTAAGTAATTACTTCGTAATGCGCGTGCCGTCTCAGACCCCGGAGAATATCTTTATAGCAGTTCTTAGGGGGCTAGCAAGGCAATTTAGGAGTAGTCACTGGTCAGACTGGATTGATTGCGCGAACAGCAACGAGAAGGACGCAGCAGTGACTGGGTTTTATAGCTGTGCGCACACTGAGTCTTCACTTGCGTCTGGGCTGCCAGAAATTGAGCACTGCCGTGGATTTTCACAATCCAGATGTCGGCGCGTAGGTAGCAAGCAGGCCAGGCGTCAAGCTTTGGTTTGTACATGTACAGCGGTACAACAGCGATACAACAGCGGTACATGTGTACAGTCTAACCCCTGAATGATTTTACAGCGACCCCACGCGGGGCAGCCAGATCTGTTATTACTAATTAGCCTGCTACAGTGCTACCCCTAGTTATGTGCCTCCTGTACGGACTACGGATTAAAAACATCGGCTCGCGAGGCAAATGGATCATGGGCAAAAGTGGGGAACAGAATATAACTTGGAACTAGGCCTTGTACGCATCAGGATGGTGCAGTGCAACGTATCGCAGCGCATTGCAGCACATTGCATTGCCTTTGTCATTGTTATTATTGTCTCGACCAGTGGTATTGGCGCCAACACCATTCAGGACTCACGCTGAACCAATTGGGTCTTCTTCCCGCCCTCCCACGAACTGCAGCTCAAAATGCCTCCACACTCTACCCCTGAATTGTTTTATAAATCTACATGCCCCAGTTTTTCGTTCCTCTCTGATAGCTATAATTAGCTATAAAGTAATACTACTTAGAGAGATAAGGAAAATACAAAGGGTATATAGTATTACAAGATCCTTATTGTTACGTGCTAGTTATACACGATAGGGAGTCAAATCCGTTAGAGGGCTAACGGATCTAACAGGTTATAATTTATGCTAAGTTCACTTATAAAAGCTACTATTAGGGGTAGTGTATAATATAAGAAGTAAGTTAAATTCTACTATTAATATCTAAACCTAGTCTTTTATTAGCTTCCTTTATTTTACTATATAATAAGTGCTAGGTATACCTTAAAAATAACTATTCTAGTTATAAGTAGCTAAAATATAACTAGATTTATCCTTTATCTAGCTAAGTAAATTAAAAATTATTTAATTACTTAGGTTATATAAAAGAAAAACGTATTTAGTATATTTACTACTATATTTATAGTTATTATTATATAAAATTACTTAATTCTATAATTCCTTCTAGTAATATATATCCTTAATTATACTAATAGAATTATTATATTAAATAATAATTTCTTTATATTCTTTTCTCTAGTAAGTTATTAAATCTTACTATTTAACTATCCTTTCTAATATTATTTTAGTTTAATTCTAGATTCTTACCTTATTACCTAATAAAATTTAATTCCTTTTTTAAAGTCTAAATTTATTCCCTTAGTTTAGTAATCTAGTAAATTTATCTTTCTCCTTAGTTTATAGTTTTATTACCTTAATAACTAGCACTTATATTATTAGTAATACTATTTATCTCTTAGTTCTTACTATCTTTATTTATTTTCCTAATAATACTAGTATATTTAGTATAGCTTATTAAGAAACTATTTAAGCTACCTTTATATTTAAACTAGACTTTCTAGGTAACTTAAGCCTTTACTTAGTATTACTAGTAAGTTTATTTTATTTTATAAATGCTTTTACCTATTTTTAGTGTTCCCTAGTGTAATTTACCTTATTACTTACTAGTTTTACCTAAGTATAGTATTACTAAGACTAGAGTTATAGGAACTAGTATTACTTATAGCTATACCTATAGCTTTAGGGATTTTACTACTAGAATTAGCCTTACTAAGGCTAATCTTATTTTCTTTATATTCTTTTTAGTTTTTTTAATCTTTTATAAGACTTTTAATAGTTATTACTTAGGCTTATACCTTCTTTAGTACCCTTATTATAATAGCTACTAAATCTATAATCTTTTTTATATTTATTCTTTCTAATTATATCTTATTTTAATATATTAAGTTACTTATTAAATTTAATTAATATCTTACCTAACTTAAGGTTTATAAGTCTCTCTTTTTAAGCTTTTAATATCTTAGATATTTATATAAATTTAGCCCTAAAACTTTTTAACTTCTTTTCTATTACCTTTACTAGATTATAAATATTATTTATTAAATCTTAAATAACTATATTTATATTAGCTAACTTACTTTTAATTTCTTTAAAATCCTTTTATACCTTATTAATTTAGTCTATAAGATTATTAATTTTACTTTTCTTATATTATTTACTTCTTTTCTTATTTTATTAGAATTCTAATAATCTTTTTATTAGCTTTTTCTTTATACTAATATAAAGTAAATTTACTTACTTAATACTAGCTAAAGTACCTATAATTATAGTATTAACTACACTAAATTTATCTATAAAATAAAAGCTAATAAATTAGCTTATAGTAGTAAAGATATTATACTATTATATATAGCTATTTATTAGCTATACTTAACTATTACCTTATTATAAAAGGCTATTACTACTATTTTTACCTAGTTTTTACCCTTCTTATTACACTATATTCTATTAAATTAACTATAATCTAATATATAGGCCTTTTAGTATACTTTACTACTATTTATTTTACACTTAATATAGCCTTTTATTCTTTAAAAATAGTAAAAATCTAGATAATTATATTTTACTATAATATAAAATATATATTCCCTAAGTTTACTTCTAAACTATCTAATACTATTATAGTACTCTTTAAGGTAAATTTATATATATAAGCTTATATTATATATTAAATATTCTATATAGCTTTCTTATAACCTTATATAGTATATTTAAACCTACTAAAATTAATCCCTTTAATACCCTTTTCTTTATATTTAGTATTAAATTCTTCCTATATTCTCTAATATACTATTACTTTAATCTTAGGTATTAGCTTAAGAGCTTTTATCCTAGAGCTAGGCTATTTAAATCTAATAAATAAAGGTTTAAAGTTAAGTTCCTTTATTTATATATATACTTATAATAGCCTAATAAGGTATTCTATAGGTATTTTACTAACTTCTTTATCTATTTCTTTATTAAATTTGCTTTTTAAATTACTATTATTAACCTTAGTATTTATAAATTTAGTCCCTTTATTACTTTCTAGTTTAAATTCTAGTTTAGGAATTTACCCCTTACTTAGGTTAAATTAACCTTTACTACACTATTATCTTCTTTATCTATTAGGTTAATAGATTTATTATCTTTCTAACTTATTTACTTCTTTTCTAATTATTTTCTTTTCTTAATTCTTTTATAGTTATCCTTAATTAAATCTTTTATTACCTAGTTATATACTTACTTCTTTATAAATATATTTAGTAATATACTTATAATATTATTATTATTATTATCCCTAGGTTAATCCTTAGTTTTAACTACTTTTTAGATAACCTTAGTGACTTTATTAATGTTTTTATTATATATTTTTACTAATTATAATAGTATATCTAAATTATCTTATTATATTCTTAATTTACCTAGGTATTACTATTATTATAACTATATAATTTATTATATAAGGTATATATACTCCTATAACTAATTCTATTTATTAATTAGTTATAAATATTATTTAAAAGCTTTCTTTCTATTAAATAGCTTACTATTCCTAGTAAAGATAACTAATAGTTTATATCTTAGTTATATTTAGCTATCTAAGTGTTAGTATTAGTATACGCTTGCCTTACTTAGGTAGTTATAATTTTATATACTATTAAATTTCTTTATATTAATGCTAGGATTTAAATATATAGGTATACTACTAGTGTTTATTTAAATAGTGTTCTTTTATTAAAATTAACCTTATTATTAAATATAATAAGGTTAGGTCTTATGCTTATATATCTATATAGGTTAGGTCTTATGCTTATATATTTATATAGGTTAGTAATAGTTATATATAAGTTATATTTAATCTCTAGAGTAAAGAATTTAAATTTTATATAGTATTCCTTATAATCATTATACTTTTATATTTCCTATAGCTAATATAGTTTTATATTTTATAGCTTCTAGAAATCTTTATTACTTATACTATTATTAAGGAAATAGTAGCTATAAAGCGAAAATATAATTAAAATAAAATTAATAGTGTATTTACTAAATATAACTATACTAGGCTTATAGTAGTATTAGGGATAATATAAGGTTTAAGTAAAAGTAAGTCCCTTTTAGTTAGTGTAAAATATAATATATATAAGGGTCTTATAGCTTTATACTAGCTTACTAAATTTACTAGTTTTCTATAATCTCTCTTACTTTATAGTTACTATTCTATAAGTAAATTAAGGCCCTTTTTATATATTCTTTTATCTAATTAATTAGATTTTTCTTAAGGTATTCTTTTACTATCTTAAATATATTAATTTATATTTTACTTTCTATTATCTATTAGTTATCTTTAGCTATATATCCCTTTTATTTAATAAGAAATTTTACTCTTATAGCTTTAGTTTATTTAAAAATCTTAACCTAATACTTATAAATTCTTTTAATCTCCTAGTAATTTACTTCCTTTAGATTATTAAATATAATTAGTAATAAAGCTAGTTTTTCCTTATTAAATAAATCCTTTCCTTATACTAGCTTTTATATTTATATTACTAATACTACTAGGTAAACTTATAAGTCTAAGGAAAATCTAATTAATATACTAATAGATTTACTTTTTTAGTACCTTATATAGCCTTACTCTCTATAGTAACTATTTTTCTTAGGTTTACTAGGTAGCTTATATCCCTTATATAATTATAAATATACTATATTTCCTTTATTAATATTAACTAGTTTATAGTAGTTATTATACTAAATCTTAGTAAGTATAGCTACTATTATAATTACTAATTAGGCCTTATACTAGTAAAGTTTTTATAATACTACTATATTATTTACACTAGCTTTAGTGTTAGTTATATTATTTAGAGAGAGGAGATTAATAATACTTAATAGATAAAAACTATATAATAGCTTATTAGAAGCTTACCTTATACTTACTACTATAGTATTATTTAATTAATACTATAATGCTAGAAGTAGTAATATTTACACTATATCTAAGTCTATTACTATATAGTATTATATTATAATTATAACTATTTAGTTTTTATTATTATTATTTTATTTATCTAAGGGTAATATACTATACTTATTAGGAGTTTAACTCCTATATACCTAAATATTTTCTTTTATATATTAGATATAAACTTTAGGTCTTTATTACTAATAATTTATTTTAGTAGTCCTTAGTCTATAATATATAGAGTATAAAGGAGTAATTTTACTTAGATTTTTACTATATATATAGTATATCCTAGTATTAGAAAGGTCCTTTTACTAAATAAGTAATTTACTAGATATAAAGAATTATATATTATATATCCTTTTATTTACTATATTATATTTATAGCTAATACTTCTAGTATATTTATAATAAAATTAAGTAAAATTATATAAAAGGCATAGGCTTTAGCTATAAAGGTTATAGCTTTCCTAGTGGTTTTAAATAATTAATTATATTTTCCTAATATATAGTATAATAAGCTATATAATTATAAATTTACTAGCTTATATATAGGAAATACACTAATTAAAGCTTTACTACTATTCTAGTAATACTAAAGTATTATTACTTATTATAAACTAATTATAGTATAGATTTAACCTTTACTATTAGAATATAAAGATAGAAAAATCTATTCTTACTATAATAATATAGTAAACTATTCTTATATAAATCCTATCTATATAAAGGAATTTTTAGTCTAATCCTAGTGTTCTTTATTACTTACCTTTCTTAGTAAGCTCTTATAGCTATAATAATTTAGCTAAACTTTTAATTAGACTAATATCCTTAGATAATTCTAGCCTTAAGGTTATTATCTATTATTATAGTTATAATATATTCCTTAGTAGTAAAAAATATGCTTATATCTAATTTATTATACTAGCTTTTCTACATTATTTCTTTATAAGTAACCTTTACTAGTAGTTTAAAGAGTGTATTTAGTATAATATTTAGCACTCTAGTATATATATTACCTTTAGATTAAATTATAATAGATAATTTATAACTTTAGCTAATTTTAGGTTAGCCTTATCTAGATCTATTATTAATAGTAAGGTATATTTAATAATACCCTTTACTAGTAAGTAATTAGTTAAAATATTAACTATAGTACTATTAAATTAAACTATTTTTTAAAGCTTCCTAATACTCTAAGTAATTATAGTTACTTTTACTTTAGTTAAACTATATTATTTCTTAATACTTAATATTACCCTTAAGAGAAATAGGATTAGCTATATTTAGTTATTCTTAATATCCTTCCTAGGAATACTTTAACTATCCTATTTCTCTTATAATTAAAAGGTATATAAACTAAAACCTTCCTTATAGGTATTAATTTTAAGGAAAAGTAATCTCTTTAAATTATAATACTATAAGGTTTATTTCTTACTTAAGAATACCTTAATATCTTTAAAAGCCCTTTTCTCCTCCTTAGTTAGTAAAAATATCTTTTATTATATTTTTCTCTTTTATACTAGCTTTAAGATACTAGTGATTTTTATTCCCTTTATAAAATTCTTTTAATAGCGCTATTTTTTATACCTATAAGGGTTAAATTTATATATTAAACTATAGGATTTTATTATAGAGAAATCTAGCTATTTTAATAAAGGTTTTAAAACTAGATAGATTACTTAGAAAAATTATCTTCTAAAAAGCTTTTAACTAGTTATTAGTATTAATAATTCTATTACTATTAATAATAAAACTAAGTAATTAGATAGTAAGATAACTAATAAATAACTTCTTTATAGTAATTATTATCTTATTTTCTTTAAGGATTTTAAGTATAATATTAAGGTAGTCTAAATGCTCTTCTAAGCTATTAGAAAATATAATAATATTATTAATATATACTTAAATAAAATACTTATGCTTTTAAAATAGATAGTCTATAAACTATTAGGTAAAAGTAAGAGAATTTTTAAATCCTATTAATACTATATTTAATGCTTTAAGGCCTTAATTTAATATAACTACTATATAGGCTTAATAGTCCTTCCTAACTAGTAATTAGTAAAAAATCCTATTTTATTAAAAAGTAAAAAAACTTTCTTACTATAAGTATTATTTATAATATTACTTTAGTCTAGTAAAGGGTATATATCTAGTATAGCTATATTATTAAGTAGTCTTATATTAATTATAACTTTCCCTTTCCTTTTCTAACTAGTTTCTTACTAAACTATAAAAGCTAAATACACTATAGCTACTAGCTTATCTAGATATAATATTTTTCCTTTTAGGTAAAGTTTATTATATACTTTATTAAGTTTATTTATATCCTATTCTCCTAATTTATAAGGCCTAATTAGCCTTATTTAGTATTACTATTCTTTAATAAGGTTAATTCTTATTTTCTAGTTCTCTATTATAGGTATAATACCTTTATTATAATAAATATTATATTTATTACTAAGCTAAATAAATTTACTTATTACTTTATAGTTAATATTAGTAATCTATACTCTAAATTTATTAGTAATATATAGAATCTTCTCTAGGTATAAAATCCTATATAATAGCACTCCTATATTAACCTTTATTAAGTTAAGCTTATCCTTTTTCTTATTAGATTTATTACTATCCTTATCTAAGTCTTTCTTTTTCTTTATAATATTTTTACTAAAATATATATAATATACTAAAGGATTATTAACTAAATAGTTAGTATTTACTTTACTAGCTACTATTAGCTATATAACTTTCTTATACTTATAAATTATAATAGTTTTATTAGTTAGGTTATAAGTAATTATCTATCCTTAGCTAAATTTACTAAATAAAGTATTAGGAAATATTCTAAATATAACTATATATAGTATATACTTATTTCCTAATTCTCTTATATTACTTTCTAAGTAACTAGTACCCTTATAAATGCTTTTAGTGGAATTAACACTATATATATAGTAACTACCCTTTAGTAAGGAACCTTATTAGCTAGTTAAAAATTTTTACTTATACTATTATACTATAAACTAATTTAAAAACTACCTTAAGGTATATAAAATTAATTTTTACTTTATATTTATAAAGGAAATTTATTTTAAGTAATAGCTTAGGTCTTAGGTTTAGTATTATATTTACTATAATTATAAAATATCTAGTAATTTTAGTTTTATAAGCTATCCTAGAATATAGAAATTAAATATAGCTTTTTAGTAATAAAAAGGAAAACTAAACTTTAGATATAGGCTTAGGTTCCTATATTTTCTATTTTATATTTAACTTATTTTATTATAGCTATACTTTATTTACTAAAATTAATAATATTCTTATATTAAGGTAAATTTAATAACTCTTCCCCTTATTATTAAATTTAAAAGAAATCTTTAAATATATATTTACTTATTTTCTATTATACTTAATTTTGTTACGTGGCGGAATGAAGGAGGCTGATAAAAGACCAGGTTCGGACATCAATAGCAGAATTCAACTTACTTCTTACATTATACACTACCCCTAATAGTAGCTTTCACAAGTGAACTTAGTACGAATTATAACCTATTAGATCCGTTAGCCCTCTAACGGATTTAACTCCCTATTGTGTATAACTAGCACATAATAAGTGGTAGTAATTAGAGATTCTTTTATTACGCCCTTCTAGAAACCTAGAAACAAAACCTTATATCTAAAACTAACCGTTTATAATGTTAATTCGCAGACCTTTAGGTTAGCTTTCTAGTTACTAAAAGCAAACTATAACTTATCCACTAGTTTTAGGCTTTTAATAACATAAACCTAAGTTTTAAGTATTAAAAACAATAACTTATTAAAACTAATAAACAAGAAAATTTAATCAAACTTATAAGATACAAATTTAATAATAGAGTAGCAAAAAACGCGAATACCTAATATATTAAGATCCTCCTATTTATTAGAATCTAATAGACACGTAAGCTATATACCTTACTTAGAATTAAGTTAGATCTTATATTTTAAAAGCTAAATCTAAAGGATTTCTTAATAGGTCTAATAGATTAGAAGGTAGTGAGGTATTAGAGAGATAATCTAAAGGTATTACTAGCCTAGCTTATAGTACTATAACCACTAAAACTAAGAAAAGCATAGGGAAGGATAAAAATAATAAAGGAAAGGGGATTATAAACTATCCTAAAAACAACACCGCTATTTAATGTACTAAACCCCTAACTAGCTAACAGAGCTATATCTAGAAGACCTATAGCTAGAACCCTTAGGGAACCTATTAGATTTAGGGAAACTTTATAACCTATAGCTAGAACCCTTAGGGAACCTACTAGACCTAGGGAACTTTACACTAAGACTAGTAAATCTAACACTATAAGGGTGCTTTAGGAGGCAATAGAATAGTAATAGGCTATGTAGTAAGTAATAATAGCTAAGATAGTGGTAGGAATAGACTAGCTAGTAATAAGGTTAATAACTAAAATTAGAAGCTAGTAGAGTGTAAGTGCCTTAGTAGATTTAACGCTATTAGTGCGAAATACTACCTAGGGAATATTACATTTACTAGATAACTAGGGTTAGGATAATAGTTATTCCTATACTAACACAGGACTATTAGCATAACTAATATAACTACAATACCTATAACCACAATACCTATAACTATAATACTAGCAAGGATTTATATAGCAGTAGGCAAATCCTTATTAGGAGTAGTAAGCATTATATCCCCTAACTAAGGATAGTATACTAGCCCTAAAAACCAGAGGAAGGCGGATCTAGCGCCTAATTAAGATTAATATAGTTAGCAAATAGAAAACGCAGAATAGAATGCGAATTTAACATAGAAAATCACAGATATTAGGCATTTTAAGCCCTATAACAAGCTAGAAGAGATTAATAGCAACCTTATTACACATAATAGGAAGCAGACTATTTTCTATAATATTAAATTATAGGTCTAGGCAGTTAAAGATTATCTACATTATGCTAATCCTAGCTAATAAGATATCATTTAGAAAAAGATCTAGACGTTATTCTAAGGAGATATAATAGTATAGTACTAATAACATCTTAATTTAGGAGAATAGAATACTATATTTAGCAAAATATTAAGAGTATTTATAGTAGTCTAAAAGGAATTTAGTATTTAAGTCTAAGATACAATAGCATAGCTTAATAAAGTAGAATACACTAAGGAGGACGTTATAAACAAAGTATCTTTTTGTAAATTTACGTTAAAGATTTTTAGTATACTAGGGCAAATAGTAAGATAACTAATTATTAGCTCCTAGTGCGTTTATGTCTTAAACTCTATCTAGGATTACGCTAAATATGCCTAGTTCTAACTACAATAGATATAAGATTAGCCTATATTACTATAGTAAATAATAAAAGGCATAACCTATATAATCATTTATATAGTAAAGGTTATCCTATAGCTAGAAAGGGCAAAGGAAAGCTTAAGGTCTATTTTAACACTAAGATATCTAGTAGTAATTTAGAAGAGGATAAGGACTAAGCGTAAGCTAATTAGAATAGACTATTAAATGTATAATTTTAACTAGGAAATCAGCGCTATAAATAGGATAATTAGAATGCCTAAAGATCTCTAGGATTTTTCTAACTAAGGCTATACTAGCAAAACTAACTAATTAAAGGACAAATCTAGAGGCTATAGTGAAACAAATCTTAGGAAGAGAGAGAAGAGCGTTTAGAATTTAGCTAGAATTAGCAAGATAACCCCTAAACCTAATGTAATAAATAATAACCCTAAGACTTAGGACCATTAGAGAGGATAGGCTAGCTATAGCAGCCTAGGTAATTTTAGTATTAGGAGAAACCGTTTACTAAGGAAAAGAATATACATATATAATAGTATTTAATAATAACTCTAACGTATAATAGCACAAAACTTATCTTTAGGAGTGCAAATACTACCTAACTAAAGAAGAAGTAGTTATAGAGAATAACTATATAAATACCTAAGTATAGGAATTTAATTTTATTAAAACTTATTTTATAGAAAGTACTAGAAAGGAGGTAAATAGAACTATCCTAAGGATAGATCTAGCTAAGTTAAGCTAACTTATTCTAGGACAAGTAATTAAGGCTATAGCAAGACTATAAGAAGTTAAGTATAATAGAAAACAGGTAAATACATATCTAAAGATTTCTCTTAAATTTAATAATAAGGGTAAGAGTCATTAAATCTGCCTTAACACAGGAATATTATTAATTTTAGCGGATAAGGCGTAGCTATAACAGAACAGGTCAAATATAAAATAGGAAACGCAGGAACCTAAGCCTATATCTAGAGTTTAGTCTTCCTTTTTATCACTAAAAAGCCATATTTAATTTCTATATTCTAGGGATAGCTTATAGAACCGAAATCGCCGGACATTTTACAATTATAGCGGATGTAATACTAAACCTAGGACCTAAGCTATTACTTAGAACAAATTTCCTTTATAAATACAGAGTAAAAATCGATTTTATACGCCCTAAGGTGGTTTTTAGATTAGTTTATAGCATAATAGTATAAGTAGAAATTTTTAACTAGCTAATAAGGTTCCCTACCGGAGGGTAGTTGCTATATATATAGTGTTAATTCTACTAAAAGCATCTGCAAGGGTACTAGTTACTTAGAAAGTAGCATAGGAGAATTAGGAAATAAGTGTATACTATATGTAGTTATATTTAGAATATTTCCCTAACGCTTTATTTAGCAAATCTAGCTAAGGATAGATAATTACCTATAACCTAACTAACAAAACCATCACAATCCACAAGCATAAGAAGGTTATATAGCTAATAGCAGCCAGCGAAGTAAATACTAACTATCTAGTTAACAATCCTTTAGCGTATTATATATATTTTAGCAAAAATATTATAGAGAAAAAGAAAGACTTAGATAAGGATAGTAATAAATCTAATAAGGAAAAGGATAAGCTTAACCTAATAAAGGTTAACATAGGAGTGCTATTATATAGGATTTTATACCTAGAGGAGATTCCATATATTACTAACAAATTTAGAGTATAGATTACTAATATTAACTATAAAGCAGCAAGTAAATTTATTTAGCTTAGCAATAAATATAACATTTATCACAACAGAGGTATTATACCTATAATAGAGAACTAGAAAATAAGAATTAACCTTATTAAAGGATAGTAACACTAAACAAGGCTAATTAGGCCTTATAGATTAGGAGGACAGGACATAAACAAACTTAATAAAGTACATAATAAACTCTACCTAAAAGGAAAAATATTATATCTAGATAAGCTAGTAGCTATAGCGTGTCTAGCTTTTATAGTCTAGTAAGAAACTAGTTAGAAAAGGAAAGGAGAGTTATAATTAATATAAGACCACTTAATAACGTGGCTATGCCAGATATATACCTATTACTAGACTAAAGCAATATTATAGATAACACTTATAGCAAGAAGGTTTTTCGCTTTTTAATAGAATAGGATTTTCCACTAACTACTAGTTAGGAGGGACTATTAAGCCCGTATAGTAGTTATATTAAATCAAGGCCTTAAAGCGTTAAATATAGCGTTAATAGGATTCAAAAATTCTCCCGCTTTTGCCTAATAGTTTATAGACTAGCTATTTTAGAAGCATAAGCATTTTGTTTAAGTGTATATTAACAATATTATTGTGTTTTCTAATAGCTTAGAAGAGCATTTAAACCACCTTAATATTATGCTTAAAATCCTTAAAGAAAACAGGATAATAATTACTACAAAGAAGTCATTTATTAGTTATCCTACTATCTAGCTACTTAGTTTTATTATTAATAGTAATAGAATTATTAACACTAATAACTAGTTAAAAGCTTTTTAGAAGATGATTTTTCTAAGCGATCTATCTAGTCTTAAAACCTTCATTAGAATAGCTAGATTTCTCTATAATAGAATCCCATAGTTTAACATACAAATTTGACCCTTATAGGCGCAAAAAACAGTGCTATTAAAGGAATTTCGTAAAGGGAATGAAAAAATCACTAGTATCTTAAAGCTAGTATAGAAGAGAAAGACATAATAAAAGACGTTTTTACTAACTAAGGAGGAGAAAAGGGCTTTTAAAGATATTAAGGCATTCTTAAGTAAGAAACAGACCTTATAGTATTATAATCTAAAGAGACCACTTTTCCTTAAAATTAATGCCTATAAGGAAGGTTTTAGTTTATATGCCTTCTAATTACAAGAGAAATAGGATAGTTAAAGTATTCCTAGGAAGGATATTAAGAATAACTAAATATAGCTAATCCTATTCCTCTTAAGGGCAATATTAAGCGTTAAGAAACAATACGGTTTAACTAAAGCGGAAGTAGCTATAATCGCTTAGAGCGTTAGGAAGCTTTAGAAGATAGTCTAATCTAATGGCGCTATAGTTAATATTTTAACTAACCATTCACCAGCAAAGGGCATTATTAAACACACCTCACTATTAATAATAGATCTAGACAAGGCCGACCTAAAATTGGCTAAAGTTGCGAATTATCTATCATAATTTAATCTAAAGGTAACGCATATGCTAGGAGTGCTAAATATTATGCTAGATACGCTCTCTAAACTACTAGTAAAGGTTACCTATAGAGAAGCAGCGTAGAAAAGCCAGTATAATAAATTAGATATAAGCGCGTTTTTCACCACTAAGGAATACATCGTAACTACAATAATAGACAATAACCTTAAGGCTAGAATTATCTAAGGATATTAGTCTAATCAAAAGTTTAGCTAAATTATTATAGCTATAAAAGCCTACTAAGAAAGGCAAGTAGTAAAGAACGCTAGGATTAGACCAAAAATTCCTTTATATAGATAGGATTTACGCGAGGATAGTTTACTATATTATTACAGTAAGGACGGATTTTTCCGTCTCTATATTCTAACAGCAGAGGTTAAATCTATACTATAATTAGTTCATAATAAGCAGTAACACTTTAGTATTACTAGGATAGTAGCGGAGCTTTAATTAGTGTGTTTCCTACGCATAAGCTAGCAGATTCATAATTATATAGCCTATTATGCTATATGTTAGGAAAATGCAATTAATTATTCAAAACCACTAGGAGAGCTATAACCTTTATAGCTAAAGCCTATGCCTTTTACACAATTTTACTTAATTTTATTATAGATATACTAGAAGTATTAGCTACAAACACAATGTAGCAGATAGAAGGATACGCAACACATAATTCTTTGTGTCTAGTGAATTACCTATTTAGCAAAAGGACCTTTCTAATACTAGGACACACTATATACACAGCGGAAATCTAGGTAGAATTACTCCTTTATGCTCTATATATTATAGACTAAGGACTACTAAGATAAATTATTAGTAATAGAGACCTAAAGTTTATATCTAATATATAAAAGGAGATATTTAGGCATATAGGAGTTAAACTCCTAATAGGCATAGCATATTACCCTTAGATAGATAGAATAGTAGAAAGAAAGAACTAAATAGTTATAATTACAATATAATACTATACAGTGACAGACCTAGATATAGTATAGATATTACTACTCCTAGCACTATAGTATTAATTAAATAATACTATAGTAGTAAGTATAGGGCAGGCCCCTAATAAGCTATTATATAGTTTCTGTCTATTAAGCATTATTAATCTTCTCTCTCTAAATAATATAACTAACACTAAAGCTAGCGTAAATAACATAGTAGTATTATAAAAACTTTACTAGCACAAGGCCTAATTAGCAATTACAATAGCAGCCACACTTACTAAGATTTAGTATAATAATCGCTATAAACTAGTTAACATTAATAAAGGAGATATAGTATATCTATAATTATATAAGGGATATAAGCTACCTAGTAAACCTAAGAAGAAATAGTTACCGCAGAGGGTAGGGCTATATAAGGTACTAGAAAAAGTAAATCTATTAGTATATTAATTAGATTTTCCCCTAGACTTATAAGTTTACCTAGTAGTGTTAGTAGCGTAAATATAGAAGCTAGTATAAGGAAAGGATCTATTTAATAGGGAAGAACTAGCTCCGCCGCTAATTATATTTAATAATCTAGAGGAAGCAAATCACTAGGAGATTAAAAGAATCTATAGGCATTAGGTTAAGATTTTTAAATAAACTAAAGCTATAAGAGTAAAATTTCTTATTAGATAGAAGGAATACATAGCTAAAGATAACTAATAGATAATAGAAAGTAAAATGCGAATTAACACGTTTAAGATAGTAAAAAATACCTTAAGAAGAATCTAATTAATTAGACAAAAGAATATATAAAAAGGGCCTTAATCCGCCTATAGAATAGTAACCACAAAGCAAGAGAGATTATAGAAGACTAGTAGATTTAGCAAGCTAGTATAAAGCCACAAGACCCCTTACACATATTACGTTTCATGCTAACTAAAAGGGACTTACTTTTACTTAAACCTTATATTATCCCTAATACCACCATAAGCCTAGCATAGTTATATTTAGCAGACACACTGTTAATTTCATTTTAATTATATTTTCGCTTTATAGCTACTATTTCCCTTAATAATAGTATAAGTAATAAAGATTTCTAGAAGCTATAAAACGCAGAACTACATTAGCTATAGGAAATATAAAAGTGTAATAATTACAAGGAATACCATATAAAATTTAAATTCTTCACTCTAGAGGTCAAATATAACCTATACATAACTATCGCTAACCCATATAGATACGTGAGCGCAAGACCTAAGCTTATTACATTTAATAATAAGGTTAATTTTAATAAAAGAACACTATTTAAACAAACACTAGTAGTACACCTATATATTCAAATCCTAGTATTAATACAAAGAAATTTAATAGTATATAAAATTATAACCACCTAAGTAAGGCAAGCGTATACTAATACTAACGCTTAGATAGCCAAATATAACTAAGACATAGACTATTAGTTATCTTTACTAGGGATAGCAAGCTATTTAACAGAAAGAAAGCTTTTTAAACAACATTTATAACTAATTAATAAACAGAATTAGTTATAGGAGTATACGCGCCCTATATAGCAAATTATATAGTTATAACAATAGTAGTACCTAGGCAAATTAAGAATATAACAAGATAATTTAGACGCACTATTATAATTAGCAGAAACACGCAATAAAAACATTAATAAAGTTACTAAGGTTATCTAAAAGCAGTTAAAACTAAGGATTAACCTAGGGACAATAATAACAACAACATCATAAGCATATCACCAGATACGTTCGCGGAGAAGCAAGTACGTAACTAGGTAATAAAAGATTTAATTAAGGATAACCATAAAAGAATTAAGAAAAGAAAATAATTAGAAGAGAAGCAAATAAGTTAGAAAGACAATAGATCCATTAACCTAATAGATAAAGAAGACAATAGTATAGTAAAGGTTAATTTAACCTAAGCAAGGGTAATTTCCTAAACTAGAACTTAAACCAGAAAGCAATAAAGGGACTGAATTTGCAAATACTAAGGTTAATAACAGCGGTCTAGAGAGCAAATTTAACAAAGAAACAAATAGAGAAGTTAGCGAAATACCTATAGAATACCTTATTAGGCCATTATAGGTATATACGCAAATAGAGGAACTTAACTTTAAACCTTTATTTATTAGATTTAGATAGCCTAGCTCTAGGATAGAAGCTCTTAAGCTAATGCCTAAGATTAGAGTAGTAGCGCGTTAGAGGACGCGGGAAGAATTTAACGCTAAATATAAAGGAAAGGGTATTAAAGGGATTAATTTTAGCAGGTTTAGACACACCACATAGGGTTATAAGAAAGCTATATAGGACGTTTAGTATGTAATATAGGCTTACGCATATAAATTTGCCCTAAAGGGTGCTATAATAGTATTAGATAGTTTAGAAGTGAACTTAGGGGATATATATTTCACGTTATAGTAAAATATAATTATCTAGATTTTTGCTATTTTTAAAGAATAGAAGGCTATATTAAGCATAAAACAAATAGTAGTAAAGTATGCTAGAAGGCCTGCACATTAGATTATAGTTAATCTAATAGAATATAACATAATAAGAAGGGCGAAAAACTAGGTAAAAATAGCAGTAGCAGCCTTCTACAACAGGGTAACAGTTAAGCGCAGCTAATAGATAGCTACATATAATAGCATAATGTCCCTACTACCACAAGCTAATTTATTAGCTCTTTGTTTCGTAGATAAATTTAGCGCGGTTAATACCATAATTATAGGTGCTTTAGCTAGCATTAGGCAGGTAGATTTACTCTATATTAGTATAGAGAAGGAGCTAACAAAAGATTATTAGAATTCTAATAGAATAAGGAGAGAAGTAAATAGTATAAGAAAAGCAAAATTAATAATCTTATAGACTAAATTAATAAGGTATAAAAGGATTTTAAAGAAATTAAAAGTAAGTTAGCTAATGCAAATGTAGTTATTTAAGATTTAATAAAAGACATCTATAATCTAGCAGAGGTAACAGAAGAGGAGTTAAAAAGTTTTAGGGCTAAATTTATATAAATATCTAAGATATTAAAAGCCTAAAAGAGAGACTTATAAACCTTAAGTCAGGCGGGACATTAATTAAATTTAATAAGTAACTTAATGCATTAAAATAGGATATAATTAGAAAGGATAAACATAAGAAGAAGATTATAGATTTAGCAACTACTATAATAGGGGTGCTAAAGGAGGTATAAGCCTAAGTAGTAACTATTAAAAGTCTTATAAAAGATTAAAAAGGACTAAAAGAGGATATAAAGAAAATAAGATTAGCCCTAGTAAGGCTAATTCTAGCAGTAGAATCCCTAGAGCTATAGGCATAGCCACGGGCAACACTAGTTCCTATGACTCTAGTCCTAGTAACACTAGGCTTAGGCAAAACCAGTAAGTAATAAGGTAAATCACGCTAGGAACACTAAAAATAGGCAAAAGCGTCCGCAGGATAAAATAGACCCACTAGCAACGCTAAGCAAGAGGCCTAAGTTACCTAGAAAGTCTAGTCTAAATATAAAGGTAGCTTAGATAGTTTCTTAATAAGCTATGCTAAATACACTAGTATTATTAGGAAAACAGATAAAGATAGTAAGAACTAAGAGATAAACAGCGTCACTAACAACGCGAGTGCTAGTCATTAAGGTAACAAAACCACGGACTAAGGAGGAAGACAAATTTACTAGATTACTAGACTAAGGGGATAAATTTAGACTTTAAAAAAGGAATTAAATTTTATTAGGTAATAAGGTAGGAATCTAGAATTAGACTAGAATAACATTAGAAAGGGCAGTTAGATAGTAGGATTTAATAACTTGCTAGAGAAAAGGATATAGAGGAATTATTATTTAATATAATAATTCCATTAGCATAATTAAGGACATATATTACTAGAAGGAATCATAGAATTAAGTAATTCTACGTAATAGTAACCGCGAATGTAGTAGTGGACACGCTAAATGCGTTTTTCTTTTATGCAACCTAAGTAATTAGATGATTTTTAATTTACTTAGCTAGATAGAGGACAAATCTAGTCGTGTTTTAGCTACCTATAACTAGGATAGTTATCTTTTAAGGCGCACCTAGCACTTATTACATAGCGGAATAAAGGAGGCTAATAAAGACTAGGTTCAGATATTAATAGTAGAATTTAACTTACTTCTTATATTATACACTACCCCTAATAGTAGCTTTCACAAGTGAACTTGGTACGAATTACGACCTATTAGATCCGTTAGCCCCTCTGACGGATTTGACTCCTATCGTGTATAACCAGCACGTAACATAATTTCTTATAGTTTTACTATAGCCTTAATTACTTATCCTAAAATAAGTTAGCTTAACTTAGCTAAATCTATCCTTAGGATAGTTTTATTTACCTTCTTTCTAGTACTTTCTATAAAATAAGTTTTAATAAAATTAAATTCCTATACTTAGGTATTTATATAGTTATTTTTATAATCTCTTTTCTTTAGTTAAGTAATATTTATACTCCTAAAGATAAGTTTTATACTATTATATATTAGAGTTATTATTAAATACTATTATATATATATATTCTTTTCCTTAGTAAGTAGTTTCTTCTAATACTAAAATTACTTAGGGTACTATAGCTAGCTTATTCTCTTTAGTAATCTTAAGTCTTAGGGTTATTATTTATTATATTAGGTTTAGGGGTTATTTTACTAATTTTAGCTAAATTCTAAATACTTTTCTTTTTTTCCTAAGATTTATTTTACTATAGCCTCTAGATTTATCCTTTAATTAGTTAGTTTTACTAGTATAGCCTTAGTTAGAAAAATCCTAGAGATCTTTAGGTATTTTAATTATCCTATTTATAGCGCTAATTTCCTAGTTAAAATTATATATTTAATGGTTTATTTTAATTAGCTTATGCTTAGTTCTTATTCTCTTTTAAATTACTACTAGATATCTTAGTTGTTATAGACTCGAGCTATGAGCTCGGGTCAATTACGGCTCCGGGAAGTACGCGGACTATGTGCGGCTAGGTTAGGGCTGTACGCAGACTATGCATAGGCCACATATAAGTCACTATAAATCCAGGCTCTATATAACTACTAGTATAGTTCCTTTCTTCTTCTATAAGAATAATATTCTTACTTTAAACGCTTATATATAGTAGCTATAAGGCTAGTTTATTATATATATTATTCTTTATTATAGAAACATAGTAACTAGTAAATATACTATTACTACTAAATAAAATAAATACTAATAAGTTATTATTACTTTAGGAACTAATTTAGTAGTAAGTAAGGTAAATTACTTACCTTACAGAAAGGGATAATATAATACCTACACTACCCTAACCTAAATATAAGCCTTTGCCTATAGGTCCCTTATTTAATAGTAAAAGGGTCCTATTCTTAGTATAAAGGGTCTTATAGCCTATAAATTACTATTAAATAAGGCATTTATTAGGGATAACTAGGACTAGTGGTATTTTATATACTAGAACTTATTGCCTAAGGTTTAGGTATAAGTTATACCTTTTTAAAAGGGATATCTTATTTACTATAACTTACCCTAGTTTCTTAGATACTTAGTAAAGATATTTAATAATCCTTATTAATAGGAATTAGCTATTATAGAACTTAACTAGTTAATATAGTAATAGAACGAATAATTTAGTGATTTCTATATTTATTTTAAATAAAAACTAACGCTTACTAAAGGACTTAGTTAGGCTAACTTAGTAAAGTTAGCTAAGCTATATATAGCGCTAAATAAGTAAATATAAAACTATAGTGTTAAATAGGATATACCTTAGGCTAATTATATAGCTATAGTAGCCTAGTTCTAAAGCATTATACTTAATATTAAGTCTTACTAATTAGAGGAGAAATACTAGATATATAAGTAAGGTAATTACCTACCTAATCTAGCTAAGAAGGCATAGAATAAGGACATACTAATAACTAATATTTAATCTATAAGTATAATAGGAACCTAGTAAGAACCTAGAAAGTCTATAGGATAGTAAAGGTTAGGTAATAAGGGGGTAGGAAATATACTAACTAGGTTACCTAAGATATACTTAATATATACTATAATAAGGGCAAATACCTATAGTGTAGCTTCTCTAGATATTTTATATTAGTATACTCCTTATACCTTACTATTTACTTATAAAAGAAGTTATTTATTAATATTTATAATATAAAGAATATAATCTTTACTAACTTAGATATTAAATCTATAAAGTAGTTAGGAAAAGAGTAACCCCTTTATTAAGTTATTTAATAGGGGATAAGGGATAGAGATATAAAGAGGATTTATAGTATATAGTTATTACTAATAAGGACTTTAAAGAGATTTAAAATAATATAAATTCCTTCCCCTTTTTAGTTCTTACTTTAATTAATAAGACTACCTTTATAAATACTTAAGTTAATATAGGTTATAACTACTATATTACTATAAGTAAATACCTAGTCTAAAAACTTTAATTAAAACGCCTCTCTTTGCTAACTAAGAGGTTAGTTTATATAGTAGTTAGTGTAAAATAAGGGGAAAAGAGAGCTATAGGAAGCGTTTATTTATATTATATATTATTTGCTTTTAGTTAGATTTAGATAGATAGGAAACGCTAATTATAGCATATATAATCCTAGGGCTAATAAGATAACTAATCCTTAGTACACTATAGATAGAAAGGAATAAAATTAACTTAAATATAATATACTAATAAGTATATATAGGATTAGTAAATAACTTATAAATATAAGCTATAGCTAATAGGATAGTTAACTAACCTATAGTATTTATTCTAGGTTTAACCTTTATAAGGATAATATATTAGGTAAAGAGGTAAAAAGAATATATTTAGCTTTACACTATAAGTCTATGTAAAATTATATCTATCTTATAAATTAATGTAATACTAAGGGCTATAAAGCAAGAGCTTCTTACTTCCTTACTAAAGGTATTATAGGACTTTAAGGATTTATTTCTAGAAAATAAGGTAAATACCTTACTACTATACTAAGGGAAGTTAAACTACTATATCCGCTTAAAATAGGATATAAATAGGAATAACTAGATTTACTATAGGTACCTTTATATAATATGCCTTAAGAATATTTACTAGAAATCTAGAAGTAAGTAATAGACTTAATAAATAAGGGTTAGATTTAGGTAAGTTTATTATTAGTAATAGCTCTAGTATTATTAGTAAAGAAGCCTAGGGGTAGTTAGAGGTTTTATATAAACTATTATGCCTTAAATAAGATTATAGAATAAGACTATTACCCCTTATTACTAGTAAAGGAGATATTATACTTATTATCTAAGGTAAGGTAGTTTATAAAGCTAGATATATAATTAGCTTTTTATTATATATAAATTACTAAAGGTAAAGAATATTAGATAGTATTTTATATAAGGTTTAGATTATTTAAATAGTTAGTATATCCCTTTAGGCTTATAGGCACACTTATAACCTTTTAGAGGTATATTAATAGCGCACTAAGTAATATCCTTAGTAACTATATTACTATATATCTTAATAATATTTTAGTTTACTTAAGTAAATTATAAAAGGACTATATATAAAGGTCTATAGTATATTATTTAGGCTATAATAGGCTAGTCTAAACCTAGATATTAAGAAGTGTATCTTTACTATAAAAAGGTAAAGTACCTTAGGTTTATTATCTAAGTAAGGAAGGTAATTTACCTAGATAAGGAGAAGATTATAGTGATTTAGGATTAGAAGGCTCTAATAAGGGTCTAAGGTATTTATAGGTTTCTTAGTTTTACTAACTTTTATTATAACTTTATACTAGGATTCTCTAATATTATAGGCCCCTTATTAACCTAATAAAAAGGGAGCACCCTTTTACTAAATAAATAAGTATAATAAGGCTTTTAAAACTCTAAAGGTAGCCTTTATATTATATCCTATTTTAACCTAATAGGACCCTAAGAAGGATACATTAGTTAAAGTAAATTATTTAGGAATAGCACTAGGTAGCTACCTCTCCTAGTTTAGTAATAATAGTATCTTATATCTAGTAGCTTACTATTTAGCTTATTTATAGCTTACTTAATAGAATTATACTATATATAATAAGGAACTATTAGTAATTATCTCTTACCTTAAAGTATAGTTAGTAAAGCTATAAAGTATAAGTAAACTATTTATAATATTAATAAACTATAAGAACCTAGAGTACTTTATAGCCCTAAGGAGATATTAGAATAATAAGTATAATAGGTAAAGACTCTAGCACTATTTAACTTCTATCTATAATATAAACTAGGTATATAAGTAAAGTAACTAGATATATTATTAAGATATTACTTAGATAGGCTAGAGATAGAAAAAATAAAGGTATTAATTATATACTTAGTAATAAGTCCTATAAAATTTAGTTTTAAGTAAGAATAACTATATATAAGCCTTAGACTTATTATAGTAGTAGATAAGGTCCTTATAGGAATATTAATATTTATAGATAAGTACCTTTAATCTCTTTAAGACTAGTCTATAACTTAGGATAAATCTTATAAGTTATAGCTTAATATAGTTATAGCTAAAGCTAGGAAGTTTCTAAATACTACTAACACTAGAGAGTAAATTATAAATTATTAGATTAGTGTAAAAGGGCGCTTTAATTTTAAGGGTAAATGTTATGGACTCGAGCTATAAGCTCGGGTCAATTACAACTCCAGGAAGTACGCGGACTGTGTGCGGCTAGGTTAGGGCTATACGCAGACCATGCATAGGCCACACATAAGTCACTATAAATCCAGGCTCTGTGTAACTACTAGTATAGTTCCTTTCTTCTTCTATAAGAATAATATTCTCACTTTAAATACTTATATATAGTAGCTATAAGGCTAGTTTATTATATATATTATTCTTTATTATAGAAATATAGTAACTAGCAGATATACTATTGCCACTAGATAGAATAAACACTAATAAGTTATTATTACTTTAGGAACTAATTTAGCAGTAGGTAAGGTAAATTACTTACCTTATAGAAAGGGATAATATAATACCTACACTACCTAACCTAAATATAAGCCTTTACCTATAGGTCCTCTATTTAATAGCAAAAGGGTCCTATTCTTAGCATAGAGGGTCTTATAGCCTATAAATTACTATTAGATAAGGTATTTATTAGGGATAACTAGGACTAGTAGTGTTTTATATACTAGAACTTATTACCTAAGGTTTAGGCATAAGTTACACCTTTTTTTAAAAGGGATATTTTATTTACTATAACTTACCCTAGTTTCTTAGATACTTAGTAAAGATATTTAATAATCCTTATTAATAGGAATTAGCTATTATAGAACTTAACTAGTTAATATAGCAATAGAACAAATAATTTAGTAATTTCTATATTTATTTTAAATAGAAACTAGCGCTTACTAGAGGACTTAGTTAGGCTAACTTAGTAAAGTTAGCTAAGCTATATATAGCGCTAAATAAGTAAATACAAGACTATAGTATTAGATAGGATATACCTAGGCTAATTACATAGCTATAGTAGCCTAGTTCTAAAGCATTATGCTTAATATTAAGTCCTACTAATTAGAGGAGAAACACTAGATATATAAGTAAGGTAATTACTTACCTAATCTAGCTAAGAAGGTATAGGATAAGGACACGCTAATAACTAATATTTAATTCATAGGTATAATAGGAACCTAGCAAGGACCTAGAAAGTCTATAGGATAGTAAAGATTAGGTAATAAGGGGGTGGGAAACATACTAACTAGGTTACCTAAGATATACTTAACGCGCTATAATAAGGGTAAATACTTATAGTGCAGCTTCTCTAGATATTTTATATTAGCATGCTCCTTATGCCTTACTATCTGCCTATAGAAGAAGTTATCTATTAATATTTATAATATAAAGGATATAACCTTTACTAACTTAGATATTAAATCTATAGAGTAGTTAGGAAAAGAGTAACCCCTTTATTAAGTTATTTAATAAGGGATAGGGGATAGAGATATAGAGAGGATTTATAGTATATAGTTATTACTAATAGGGACTTTAAAGAGATTTAAAATAATATAGATTCCTTCCCTTTTTAGTTCCTACTTTAATTAATAAGACTACCTTTATAGATACTTAAGTTAATATAGGTTATAACTACTACACTACTATAAGTAAATACCTAGTCTAAAAACTTTAATTAGAACGCCTCCCTTTACTAACTAAGAGGTTAGTTTATATAGTAGTTAGTATAAAATAAGGGGAAAAGAGAGCTATAAGAAGCGTTTGTTTATATTATATATTGTTTGCTTTTAGTTAGATTTAGATAGATAGGAAACGCTAATTATAGCATATATAATCCTAGGGCTAATAAGATAACTAATCCTTAGTATACTATAGATAGAAAGGAATAGAATTAACTTAGATATAACATGCTAATAAGTATATATAGGATTAGTAAATAACTTATAAATATAAGCTATAGCTAATAGGATAGTTAACTAACCTATAGTATTTATTCTAGGTTTAACCTTCGTAGGGATAGTGTGTTAGGTAAAGAGGCAGAAAGAACATATTTAGCTTTATGCTATAAGTCTACGTAAAATCACGTCTATCCTACAAATTAATATAATACTAAGGGCTATAGAGCAAGAGCTTCTTACTTCCTTACTAGAGGTATTATAGGACTTTAAGGATTTATTTCTAGAAAGCAAGGCAAATGCCTTACTACTACACTAAGGGAAGTTAAACTACTATATCCGCTTAAAATAGGATATAGATAGGAATAAACTAGATTTACTATAGGCACCTTTATATAATATACCTTAAGAATATTTACTAGAAATCTAGAAGCAAGTAATAGACTTAATAGATAAGGGTTAGATTTAGGCAAGTTTATTATTAGTAGTAGCTTTAGTGTTATTAGTAAAGAAGCCTAGGGGTAGTTAGAGGTTCTATGTGGATTATTATGCCTTAAATAAGATTATAAAACAAGACTATTACCCCTTACTATTAGTAAAGGAGACATTACGCTTATTATCTAAGGCAAGGTAGTTTATAAAGCTAGATATATAATTAGCTTTTTATTATATATAAATTACTAAAGGCAAAGAATATTAGACAGTATTCTATATAAGGTTTAGATTATTTAAATAGTTAGTATATCCCTTTAGGCTTATAGGCATACCTATAACCTTTTAGAGGTATATTAATAGCGCGCTAAGTAGTATCCTTAGTAACTATATTACTATATATCTTAATAACGTTCTAGTTTACTTAAGTAGATTATAAAAGGACTATATATAAAAGGTCTATAGCGTGTTATCTAGGCTATAATAGGCTAGTCTAAACCTAGATATTAAGAAGTGTGTCTTTACTATAAAAGAGGTAAAGTACCTTAGGTTTATTATCTAGGTAGGGAAGGTAATTCGCCTAGATAAGGAGAAGATTACAGCGATTTAGGATTAGGAGGCTCTAATAAGGGTCTAAGGTGTTCACGGGTTTCTTAGTTTTACTAACTTCTATTATAACTTTATACTAGGATTCTCTAACATTACAGGCCCCCTTATTAACCTAATAAAAAGGGAATACCCTTTTACTAGATAGATAAGTATAATAAGGCTTTTAAAACTCTAAAGGTAGCCTTTATATTATATCCTATCCTAACCTAATAGGACCCTAAGAAGGATATGTTAGTTAAAGTAAATTATTTAGGAATAGCACTAGGTAGCTACCTCTCCTAGTTTAGTAATAATAGTATCTTATATCTAGTAGCTTACTATTTAGCTTATTTATAGCCTGCTTAATAGAATTACACTATATATAATAAGGAACTATTAGTAATTATCTCCTACCTTAGAGCATAGTTAGTAAAGCTATAGAGTGTAAGTAAACTATTTATAATATTAATAGACTATAAGAACCTAGAGTACTTTATAGCCCTAAGGGAGATATTAGAATAATAGGTATAATAGGTAAAGACTCTAGCGCTATTTAACTTCTATCTGCAATATAGACTAGGCATATAGGCAAAGCAACTAGATATGTTATTAAGATATTACCTAGATAGGCTAGAGATAGAAAAGATAAGGGCATTAATTATATACTTAGTAATAAGTCCTATAAAATTTAGTTTTAAGCAGGGATAATTATATATAAGCCTTAGACCTATTATAGTGGTAGATAGGGTCCCTATAGGAATATTAATATTTATAGATAGGCACCTTTAATCTCTTTAGGACTAGTCTATAACTTAGGATAAATCTTATAAGTTATAGCTTAATATAGTTATAGCTAGAGCTAGGAAGTTTCTAGATGCTGCTAACACTAGAGAGTAAATTATAGATTATTAGATTAGCGCAAAAGGGTGCTTTAATTTTAAGGGCAAATATAGGTTCCTAAATAGGAACTATTAACTATAACACTAATTTAATATATTTATAACTTACCCTTACTAGGTTACCTAGGCTAAAATATAACTTTTAAGGCGCTTTAAAGAGACTTTTATTAGGATAGTATATTATAGGATATAGCTTATTTTATATAGAATTATTACTGCTATAAGGGATAGAAAAGCCAGTAGCTATAACAGGGCTTACTAAAGCTAATCTTACCCCTAATAGATATTAGTTACAGATATCTATTAACTTTATAACTAACCTCCTAGCCTAAGATTAGGATAATCCACAGTTCTTAATAGTTATTATAGATAGACTATCTAAGTACGTGTAACTAGAGGCAATAATGTTAATAGAGGCTAAGGCATATGCAAAACGATTTAAGCATTACTAGTAGTAGTTCTATAGGTTTCCTACACAAATTATTATAAACTATAGGTTAGACTAGCTTAGTACTTTCTAGACTAAGCTCTATAAGAAAGTTAGCATATAATAATTACTTTCTATATTACACCACCCTTAGATAGATAGTAGTATAAAGAGGGCTAACTAGGAAGTATAAGCAGTGCTATAGGTAATACTATCCTTCTCTTAGTTTAAGTAGCTAGATTACTTACTAGCCTATTAGCTAGTATTAAATAATAGGGATTCTTTAGTAATAGGAGTTAGCGTAAATATAGCCCTATATAGCTTTAATATACCTGTAATTTAGGAGTTATTACCTATAGGGCTATTTACTACCTTAGCAAAGGGAAGGGCCTAGGCCTTCTTATAATACCTAAAGAATAGTATAAATCTAACATAAGCTATAATAGCTTTTATCTAGTAATAATAATAGAAGGATATAAATAGTAGCTATAAACTAGTAAAACGTTTTTAAGTTAGGGACTATATATAGTTAAGCCTTTAAAATATTAAGACAAATTACCCTTATAAGAAGCTAGATTAGGTTATAGCTAAGTATAAGGTAGTTAAGGTCCCTATGCCTTTAACTATTAAACTTAATGTTCTAAGGGGACTATACCCTATCTTTTATATAGATTTAGTATAGTAAGTAGTAGACAATCTATTACTAAGTTAAAACCTAGCTAATAAGCAGCCCCCACTAGAACTAGTAATAATAGATACTAATAAAGATCTCTTAGAGTAGTAGGTAAAGGATATTCTTATAGCTAAAAACACGCTAGGTTAAGGATTAAATTAGAATATCTTAGTTAAATAAAAAGGATATATATAGCTAACTTAGAAGCTATTAGAAAGTATATAGGACATAGAGGCACTAAACTAATTTAAGTTATAATAGGGTAATATATAGATAAATAATAGTCCTAAAAGGGTATAATTTAATTTACCTATAAAACATTAGGGCGCCTATTTTCCTTCTAGTACGCGTGTGCTATAGCGCTATTTTTCTACTAAAAATATAAGAAAAACAAAGGAAAAATAAAAATATTTAGGAAAGGAAAGGACTACTACGCTTCTTCTTACGCTAGTAGTGCTCCTTAGTAAGGGTGTAAGCTAGCTTTATAATGGTTTTAGTTAGGGCATAGGTATTAGCTAATATTTACTATATATTAGCATTACTTACTTCCTAGGTAAAGAGAGATTAAGTTAGGCTATTATTTATAGTCCTTATGCTATAGAAGAATTTAGTAGCTATATTATTTTATTTATAGTAAGTAGGCATAGTCTATATAAGGATAAGTTACTATACCTTAGAGGTACCTTAGGTATAGGTAGCACCTATAGGGGAAGAAGCTAGGGGCTATACCTTAGTAGGATTAATTTAAGTAATAGTAAGTATGCTATTAAAATATTTATAATAGTAAATAAAGGTTTTAGTAAGAATAGTATAGTATTCCTTAATAAAGCTAGACTACTTTATAGCTAGGGATTTAATAGCCTAGCTAATAGCTAAAAGGTTTTCTAAATACTTAAAAGTATAATATAGCTTAGGATTAGCGCTATATAAGTGTGTTTCCTAAACACATAAATATTATATAACTTAGCATAGGCTATAGGCCTAATTTATACCTAGAGTATAAGTATATTCTCCTTTTATTTAGAGATTATTTATATATAGGCTATAGGGAACTTATACTCTTTACTATTAGAGAGGGCCTTATTATTAGAGTTACCCTCTAAGATATACTTACTAAGATAAGTGCCCTTACCTAGGCTAGGAGGAGAAGAAAGAGGGGGCAGAGGTAAGGCAAAGGTAGTAGTAAATAAGGTAATAATAATATTAGTTATAGCGAAGGTAGAAGGGAAGTAAAAGGGAGTTTAGGCTTAATAAGAGAAGGTAAAAGGATATATAAAGAGATATTATAATAATAATAAGAATAAAAAGTTAGGAATTATAGGGGGATAGGAATATTTATATTTCTAGAGGCATAGGTCTAGCTCTAATTAAAGTATGTCTTATTTATATTTACAAAAGCTAGCTAAGGATAGATAGGGGCAATATATTACGTAATTTTCTAATAGGTAGTAAGCAATAAGGGAGTTATTTAAGGTAAAGTTAGGATTTAGTATATAAATATTAAGATATAAAATTAGAGTAAGGGTAAGAAACTAAATAAGGCATAGAAATAGTGGGGGTAGGTATAAAAAGGGATAAGCTAGTGTTATTAGAGGTAAAGTTAGGTTAGAGCAGATTTACTTATATAAAGGGAAAGGTTAGGGTAGGGCAAACCTACGCTAAAAATTTTATAGCCTATATAGAGGATCTATAACCCTAGGGGCTACCTTACTTACTAAGAAACGCCCTTACTTACACTAAAAGGGGGCTTATATATAGGAGGACTATATTTATTATTTACTTATATTTATATAGTAAAGGGGGAAGGAGGGGAGTAAGGGGTAAGTAAAGGGGTATATTATAGACTTAAGCTATAAGCTTAGGTTAATTATAGCTCTAGGAAGTACGCGGACTGTGTGTAGCTAGGTTAGGGCTATACGCAAACCATGCATAGGCCACACATAAGTCGCTATAAATCCAGGCTCTATGTAACTACTAGTATAGTTCCTTTCTTCTTCTGTAAGAATAATATTCTCACTTTGAACGCTTATATGCAGTAGCCATAAGGCCAGTTCATTACAGTAAATATAAGTTCCTAAATAAAAACTATTAACTATAATACTAATTTAATATATTTATAACTTACCCTTACTAGGTTACCTAGGCTAAAATATAACTTTTAAGGCGCTTTAAAGAGACTTTTATTAGGATAGTATATTATAAGATATAGCTTATTTTATATAGAATTATTACTACTATAGGGGATAGAAAAGCTAGTAGCTATAATAAGGCTTACTAAAGCTAATCTCGCCCCTAATAGATATTAGTTATAGATATTTATTAACTTTATAACTAACCTCCTAGCCTAAGATTAGGATAATCTATAGTTTTTAATAGTTATTATAGATAGACTATCTAAGTATATATAACTAGAGGTAATAATATTAATAAAGGCTAAGGCATATATAAAATAATTTAAGTATTACTAGTAGTAATTCTATAAGTTTCTTATATAAATTATTATAGACTATAGGTTAAACTAGCTTAGTACTTTCTAGACTAAGCTTTATAAGAAAGTTAGTATATAATAATTACTTTCTATATTACACTACCCTTAGATAAATAGTAGTATAAAGAGGGCTAACTAGGAAGTGTAAGTAATACTATAGGTAATACTATCCTTCTCTTAGTTTAAGTAGCTAGTATTAAATAATAGGGATTCTTTAGTAATAGGAGTTAGTGTAAATATAGCCTTATATAGCTTTAATATACCTATAATTTAGGAGTTATTACCTATAAGGCTATTTACTACCTTAGTAAAGGGAAGGGCCTAGGCCTTCTTATAATACCTAAAGAATAGTATAAATCTAATATAAGCTATAATAGCTTTTATCTAGTAATAATAATAGGAGGATATAAATAGTAGCTATAAACTAGTAAAATATTTCTAAGTTAAGGACTATATATAGTTAAGCCTTTAAAATATTAAGATAAATTACCCTTATAAGAAGCTAAATTAGGTTATAGCTAAGTATAAGGTAGTTAAAGTCCCTATACCTTTAACTATTAAACTTAATATTTTAAGGGGACTATACCTTATCTTTTATATAAATTTAGTATAGTAAGTGGTAAATAATCTATTACTAAGTTAAAACCTAGCTAATAAGTAGCCCTTACTAGAACTAGTAATAATAAATACTAATAAAGATCTCTTAAAGTAGTAATTAAAGGATATTCTTATAGCTAAAAATATACTAGGTTAAGGATTAAATTAAAATATCTTAGTTAAATAAAAAGAATATATATAGCTAACTTAGGAGCTATTAGAAAGCATATAGAATATAGAGGTATTAGACTAATTTAAGTTATAATAGGGTAATATATAGATAAATAATAGTCCTAAAAGGGTATAATTTAATTTACTTATAAAACATTAGGGCGCTTATTTTCCTTCTAGTATATATATACTATAGCGCTATTTTTCTACTAAAAATATAAGAAAAATAAAGGAAAAATAAAAATATTTAGGAAAGGGGGATTACTATACTTTTTCTTATACTAGTAACGCTCCTTAGTAAGGGTATAAGCTAGCTTTATAATAGTTTTAGTTAAGGTATAAGTATTAGCTAATATTTACTATATATTAGTATTACTTACTTCCTAGGTAAAGAGGATTAGGTTAGGCTATTATTTATAGTTTTTATACTATAGAAGAATTTAGTAGCTATATTATTTTATTTATAGTAAGTAAGTATAGTTTATATAAAAATAAGTTACTATACCTTAGAGATACCTTAAGTATAGGTAATACCTATAGGGGAAGAAGCTAAGGGCTATACCTTAGTAAGATTAATTTAAGTAATAGTAAGTATACTATTAAAATATTTATAATAATAAATAAAGGTTTTAGTAAGAATAGTATAGTATCCCTTAATAAAGCTAAATTACTTTATAGCTAGGGATTTAATAGCCTAGCTAATAGCTAAAAGGTTTTCTAAATGCTTAAAAGTATAATATAGCTTAGGATTAGCGCTATATAAGTATATTTCCTAAATATATAAATATTATATAACTTAGCATAGGCTATAGGCCTAATTTATACCTAGAGTATAAGTATATTCTCCTTTTATTTAGAGATTATTTATATATAGGCTATAAGGGAACTTATACTCTTTATTATTAAAAAGAGCTTTATTATTAGAGTTACCCTCTAAGATATACTTACTAAGATAAGTGCCCTTACCTAGGCTAGGAGAAGGAGAAGAAAAGGTAAAGGTAAGGTAAAGGTAGTAGTAAATAAAGTAATAATAATATTAGTTATAGTAAAGGTAAAGGGAAGTAAAAAAGGAGTTTAAGCTTAATAAAAGAAGGTAAAAGGATATATAAAGAAATATTATAATAATAATAAGGATAAAAAAGTTAGGAATTATAAGGGGATAGGAATATTTATATTTCTAGAGGTATAAGTCTAGCTCTAGTTAGAGTATATCTTATTTATATTTATAAAAGCTAGCTAGGGATAAATAAGGGTAATATATTATATAATTTTCTAATAGGTAGTAAGTAATAAGGGAGTTATTTAAGGTAAAGTTAGGATTTAGTGTATAAATATTAAGATATAAAATTAAAGTAAAGGTAAGAAACTAAATAAGGCATAGAAATAGTAAGGGGTAAGTATAAAAAGGGATAAGCTAGTGTTATTAGAGGTAAAGTTAGGTTAGAGTAAATTTACTTATATAAAGGGAAAGGTTAGGGTAAGGTAAACTTATACTAAAAATTTTTATAGCTTATATAAGGGATTTATAACCCTAGGGGCTGCCTTACTTACTAAGAAATGCCCTTACTTACACTAAAAGGGAGGCTTATATATAGGAGAACTATATTTATTATTTACTTATATTTATATAGTAAAGGGGGAAGGAGGGGAGTAAGGGGTAAGTAAGGGGGTATATTATAAACTTAAGCTATAAGCTTAGGTTAATTATAGCTTTAGGAAGTACATAGACTATATATAGCTAGGTTAGGGCTATATGCAAACTATATATAGGCTATATATAAGTCACTATAAATCTAGGCTTTATGTAACTACTAGTATAGTTCCTTTCTTCTTCTGTAAGAATAATATTCTCACTTTAAACGCTTATATGCAGTAGCCATAAGGCTAGTTCATTACATTAGTGTTAAAATAAACCTTAAGCTTTCCTTTACCTTTTTAGCTATAGAATAACCTTTACTATATAAATAATTATATAGGTTATACCTTTTATTATTTACTATAGTAATATAGGCTAATCTTATATTTATTATAGTTAAAACTAGGTATATTTAGTGTAATCCTAGATAGAGTTTAAGATATAAATATACTAGGAGCTAATAATTAGTTATCTTACTATTTACCCTAGTATACTAAAAAATCTTTAATATAAATTTATAAAAAGATACTTTATTTATAATATTCTCCTTAGTATATTTTACTTTATTAAGCTATACTATTATATCTTAAACTTAAATACTAAATTCCTTTTAGATTACTATAAACACTCTTAATATTTCACTAAATATAGTATTTTATTCTCCTAAATTAAGATATTATTAGTACTATACTATTATATTTCCTTAGAATAATATCTAGATCTTTTTCTAAATAATATCTTATTAGCTAGGATTAGTATAATATAAATAATCTTTAACTACCTAGACCTATAATTTAATATTATAAAAAATAGTTTACTTCCTATTATATATAATAAGGTTACTATTAATCTTTTCTAGCTTATTATAGGGCTTAAAATGCCTAATATCTATAATTTTCTATATTAAATCTTTATTTTATTTTATATTTTCTATTTACTAACTATATTAATCTTAATTAAGCACTAGATTTACCCTCCTTTAGTTTCTAGGGCTAGTATACTATCCTTAGTTAGGGGATATAATACTTACTACTTTTAATAAGGATTTACTTATTACTATATAAATCCTTACTAGTATTATAGTTATAGGTATTATAGTTACTAGTATTATAGTTATATTAGTTATACTAATAGTCTTATATTAGCATAGGAATAACTATTATTCTAACCCTAGTTATCTAGTAAATATAATATTCCCTAGGTAGTATTTTATACTAATAGTATTAAATTTACTAAGGTACTTATACTTTACTAGCTTTTAATTTTAGTTATTAACCTTATTACTAGCTAGTTTATTCTTACTATTATCTTAGCTATTATTACTTACTATATAGCTTATTACTATTCTATTACCTCTTAAAGTACCCTTATAGTATTAGATTTACTAGTCTTAGTATAAAGTTCCCTTAGGTCTAGTAAGTTCCCTAAGGGTTTTAGCTATAGGTCTTTTAAATATAGCTTTATTAGCTAATTAGGGGTTTAGTATATTAAATAGTAATATTATTTTTAGGATAGTTTATAATCCCTTTTTTTTTTTTTTTTTTTTCTTATACTTTTCTTAGTTTTAGTAGTTATAATACTATAAGCTAGGCTAGTAATACCTTTAAATTATCTCTCTAATACCTTATTACTTTTTAATCTATTAGACTTATTAAGAAATCCTTTAGATTTAGCTTTTAAAATATAAGATTTAACTTAATTCTAAGTAAGGTATATAGCTTATATATCTATTAGATTTTAATAAATAGGAGAATCTTAATATATTAAGTATTTATATCTTTTTACTACTTTATTATTAAATTTATATCTTATAAGTTTAATTAAATTTTCTTATTTATTAGTTTTAATAAGTTATTATTTTTAATACTTAAAACTTAGGTTTATATTATTAAAAGCCTAAAACTAGTAAATAAGTTATAGTTTACTTTTAGTAACTAAAAAGCTAACCTAAAGGTCTATAAATTAATATTATAAATAGTTAGTTTTAAATATAAGGTTTTATTTCTAGGTTTCTAGAAGGGTATAATAAAAGAATCTCTAATTACTATTACTTATTATATACTAGTTATATATAATAAGGAGTTAAATCCATTAGAGAGGCTAATAGATCTAATAGGTTGTAATTTATACTAAGTTTACTTATAAAAGCTACTATTAGGGGTAGTGTATAATATAAGAAGTAAGTTAAATTCTGCTATTAATGTCTAAACCTAGTCTTTTATTAGCCTCCTTCATTCCGCCACGTAACACTTATGGCTGCCTGTCATGACTTCGGCCAGGATGATAATAAACAGAGGGATAACTAGATTCGCACACGTAGCTAGAACGACACGACCTAAGGGTAGGTACACGAATGTTCTAAACTCTAACCTTCCACCTCTATATAGGTAGTCTTCGCCATCTCCTTGAGCGTGCTAACTGCTAAGGCTTGTGGAGTCACGTCAGCTAGGGCCTGTATCCAATCAGATAAAAGTGGACTAGAGGTGCGGAGTACATTCGCTTGTATATAAAGAGGCTAATAATAAATGTACTACTAACTTTCCCTATCTCCTTAGTCGTGATACAGCTTGTGGAGTCACGTTAACTAGGGTCTGTACATAGTAAGCAAGAAAACACAGCTCCAAATAGCAACGCTTAATAGTAATAAAGGAACTAAACATGCTTAGAAGCCTAGCTATTTAAGTCTAAGGAAAGTGGAATTATTAGGGATTATATTAGCAAAGGTTGAACCCCTTTTATTATTATCAGAGGGCTTATTAATACATATGGATAATTTACTCAATTTGTCTAGGGCTATCCTGTAGTGGTAAACGCGAAGGGGGAAGGTGTGCCCCACTCCCTTATGAAAATGTTTCTCCGCAGGTTTTTTTCGTCTCTTCCTCATAATAAGAAGCTAATTGACTTTTGTTTATGAAACCATCACCTGGGTATTGACCCTGCATTGTTTCATCGTCAAATTTTATTGTCAAGGAACTTATTCTCTTGCGCAAATTCAGTATATCTTGACAAAGCCTTTTACCCACCGAAAGATTCAAGTATCGTGGCGAGATCGCAACCATGGCGCCGCACCAAACCCTCAAGGCGACTTACGCCTCGAGAGCTCAGAGTGCCACACACCCGCTCAACGCCTATCTATTCAAGCTTATGGACTTGAAGGCGTCCAACCTCTGTTTGAGTGCTGATGTCGCGACTGCCCGGGAACTTCTTTACTTTGCCGACAAGCTTGGCCCGTCTATTGTTGTTCTCAAGACGCATTATGATATGGTCTCCGGCTGGGACTTCCACCCGCAAACTGGCACTGGCGCCAAGTTGGCGTCGTTAGCTCGTCGCCATGGATTCTTGATTTTCGAAGATCGCAAGTTCGCTGACATTGGTAACACGGTGGAGTTGCAGTACATTGGCGGTTCTGCACGCATCATCGAGTGGGCACACATAGTCAATGTTAACATGGTTCCCGGAAAGGCGTCTGTCACTTCCCTGGCAAATGCTGCTACCCGGTGGTTTGAACGGTACCCGTATGAAGTGAAGACGTCAGTTTCCGTGGGCACACCGACTGTGGAAGAATTTGAAGAAAATGACGCGAGGTCCAGCGGCCGGGACGAAGCTAACGGCAAGACATCTCGGCGGCCAGACGATGGTCGTAAGGGAGCATCGTCTCCGTCACGACAGTAACACAGCAATACGAACCCGTCAACTCTCCCCGACTGACCAAAAGCATGACTGGTGGGGATGAGGTTCTGTTTGCTGGCATCGAGGAGGCACCTATGGCGCGAGGTCTACTCATTCTGGCGCAGATGTCCTCGGCGGGTAACTTTATGAATAAGGAGTATACACAAGCTTGCGTGGAGGCTGCCAGAGAACACAAAGACTTCGTCATGGGATTTGTATCACAAGAGTCATTGAATACGGAACTCGATGACAAATTTATTCACATGACGCCAGGCTGCCAGCTGCCACCCGAAGACGAGGATCAAAACGGCACAGTCAGGGCGACGGAAAAGGCCAGCAGTATAATACACCACAAAGATTATCGGCGTAGCTGGAGCGGACATCGTCATTGTCGGCCGTGGGATCCTCAAAGCAGGGGACCCCGAGGGCGAAACGGAGCGATATCGCTCTGCGGCTTGGAAGGGTTACACTGAGAGGGTTCGCTAGCAACTTGAGCTAGGTGGCTGGTCATTGGTTCTGAAAATTTTGCTTGAAACTAACCTGACGTTTTGAAGGAAGAAGCACAAACATGGGAAAACTAGGAGGTATGCATCATTCTCCGTTTCGGCATCATGCGTTACGCTTAGCTAATTATGGAATACAAGCATCCTTCCCCCGATTCTTTTTGACAACAATCAACTTCCTAATCCGTAATGGCATTAGGCTTTGAAGAAAATGGATCGCCGTCTGGCTACATTCTTTCTTACTCTCTTGGATCTGGAGCACAAAAGCCACGTCGATTCTCAGCCGACGGAATGGAAGAATCAGGGCACAAATTAACGCCAAAGTCGGCAATTCTGATGCTATCGTTTTCAATCTGCAGTGGACCCCTTTTCACACTGAATCGATACGTCATGGCCTCTTGATACCCAGAGGTTTATCAAAGAATCGACGTCCACAAATGTCTCGTTGGTACGGAGTACAATATGTGTCACTTGCTCGTGAATACTTGGAGTATTCAAGGATATCGCCAGACAGGGGAGTAGTGGACCAATGGGCATACACGGCATCTGATAATGTGCGTATTTGCTCACATTGACGACCTCGGACAAACCATTGGCTCCTTATTCCTTCAATCTTTATGGTGCAATCTGACGTTGCAAAGCCAACGTAACCGCCTACTGACAGTTATTGGCCCCGGCTAAAATCTTGTTCTCAGCAGACGCTGATTTTGTTGACAAGGCTTTTGATAGCCCTCTTTCCGAATGGCACAACCGAACGCACCTCTTTTGTTCCTTGGACCGGCTTGCTCCAATCTGAGCCTGTGAACAAGAATATCAGGGATGCAGCCATCGTCTCGGCTGGCTCACCGCAAAGGTGTCGGGATGTGACATAAGACGCAGGGGAGCCTCAGCCACGGTGAAGAAAAAGAACGCATATCATGCGGAGTACGGGGCGCAGAGTGGTTCGTAGTCGTACTCAACTCGGTACATTGAGAAGCCTTCTTGCATCAACCTAGATGTCAGTTTGTTTGGATCACGTCCCCAGATGTCCGATGAGATCTAATGTACCATTTACTGTACCCTCGGCCGATAAAGAGGACTTCTTCCCATGCTCTCTGACAACAAAACAGTCCTGCTAATTGAGAATGCCGGCATCTTCAGCCTAGTCATATCCCACCTCCACTCTCTCCTTCATGTCGAATCTATGCTCGCTGTAATGAATCATCTGCTTCACTAGTGCTAGCATCACCGATATCAAAAGCGGTGCTCGAATGATGGACTGCATGAATCGGTTTGGATCGGACCATGACCCTAAATATACAACTGCCGAGCTTACCCTCGGGCGCCGTTTCTCGATTTGCGCTTCGTCTTATACAAATTGCTCCACCATAATTCAACGTTCTCGACTCAGTTGCTTGCCTGGCACTGGGAAATGAGGATGCGTTTCTGAGAGTACGAGGAGCTGGTCTCGTCTTTTGTCAACTCGACCTGTTTTGAGTTCGTCCAACCTGCCGAGGTGCTTGACGGTCAATCGAACAATCATCGCCACACTTCAAGGGCTCTGGCTTTCAAGCACTTATATATAGACCACTTACTAATAAGACTCCTTGGGAACGAGATTCGGCAAGGGATGGCTGCATGAGTGAGTAGGCACAACGATGCTATTATTCTTACATTTTTCGGGATGTTTCTTTCGCACTTGGCTGAACGAAGAAGTGGTGACGAGGTGGTTTGAACGCATCCTTTGGAACTCATTGTCTGGGGGCATTGTAGTGCGTCTCTTTGGTGCACGGCGAGAAAAGAAAGTCCTTCGAGGACAGAAGGACAGCCCACAACGCAGCAATAGATATCTAGATGCAACAACGATGTCACTTTCTGCTCGAAACAGCTGCTCGGAGCCACCGTACTAAGAAAGTTTAAGACGGTCAACAAACCCCGGCCTTACCAAGCTTCGTCGGTGGTGCAAGAGCCCATCGAGGATCTCATTTCATGCACGCACTTTAGCTTGCGCGGTGAAGTTAGTAGCGTTGTGATGAAGGTTATCAAAGACACCAATATCACCATCCAGTAATTCGTACGTCTCTCCGTAGCATCCGCGACCGCCGTGTTGGCTGGTCCTGCCTTGAACAATTTGCTAGATTACGCTCCCTTGCGGATGATTGAACGAAGTTGACGAGCTGGCTTGTCCAATTAAGTAGGGGTATTGCTAGCCTAGCTTAACCCAAAACGGCTCGCATATCCACAGAGCCACAGTTAGAGCCACCTCCCTTATTACATAATAGTCTAGGCATTTAACTGTGACGTGGCGCACGTGGTGTCATGGTGCCAGTGGTGCCAAGACACGGATACTTTGGCGGATCCCAGGAGACACTCACTGGCGGGCCGATTCAGGAGGCAGCACGGACTGACAGATACAAGACAGACCTGACATTGAAGTTAGATTGAACCAAGCCATCCATCGTCAGAAACCTTGCTTCCATCTGCGCAACCCACTTGCCTTGCCTGGCCCGAATTTCAATTTTCCCCTCACAATCTATTCCTTCTCATCCATTCATTTTGCTCCTTCCTTTGCTCCTTCCTCTTCACGGCGGATCATCAGTGATACATTGAACAACCCATTTCTCTTCGCTCTTCCCTTTAACCGACGCTCTGCTATCTGAGCGTCGTCACCACCACCATCACCACCACCAGACACACGACCCCGGTGCCCCCTTTTGCCCTTTTGGGTCCTTCGGTCGCGCGCGCGAAAACTCCAGCTATCGCTGGGTTGAGCTTGAGAACGAGGATCGTGAAAAGCCGACCCCAACCCAACGCAGACACGCAGGCTGCCACGGGTTCGCATCTCGACAGTTACAAGTCGCAAACATTCGGATTCCCGTGCTCGTTTTCAAAACCAATCACATCTGTCAACAATGTCTAACCGCCAAACCCGACGAAAGTCTGCGAAGCTGCGCGAAGCCGCTGCAGCAGCATCCGATGATGATCAGCAAGCCACCTTGATGAACGGCAATGGCTCTGCCAACCACGTGGTGGAAGCCTCGGGCTCAGAAGAAGACGAGAACATCTTTTTGTTCTGGCCCAATATCATCGGTGCGCAAAGACAACCCCCTCACAGAAAAAACACAAAAAAACTGAATCAAGTCCAACTCCCGTCGTGGCAGCTAACCATCTCATCAGGGTACATTCGCATCATCCTCGCCATCGCCTCCTTATACTACATGCCCGTCCACCCGCGAACCTGCTCCGTCCTGTACAGCATCTCGTGCCTCCTCGATGCCTTTGATGGCTACGCCGCCCGAGTTTTTGAACAGTCGACGCGTTTCGGCGCCGTTCTCGACATGGTGACGGATCGCTGCACCACGTCGTGCCTCCTCGTCTTCTTGTCCTCTGCTTTCCCTCGATGGGCCATTCTTTTCCAGGGCTTGATTGCTCTGGATTTTGCCAGCCACTACATGCACATGTATGCTACGCTTGTGGTTGGCGGCTCCGACTCGAGCCACAAGAACATTGATAAAAGCCAGAACTGGCTGCTCAACCTGTACTACACCAACAAGGTACGTGACAACGGTCTGGCACCCCATCTATGCGCGACGTCGGGAAATATTGCGAAATGCTCATCTACGTCTGTCGCCACACAGGCTGTTCTCTTTACTCTCTGCGCTCTCAATGAGCTCTTCTTCATCGGCCTCTACCTCCTCGCCTTCTCCTCGCCCTGGTTGTCCCCCATCTGCTCAGGAGCGTCGAAGAATCCAGCGGCGGACACATCAACCCCGGCGCGCCCGTTAACACCTCGGTGCTTCGACAAATGTTCCCCGATCCATTCAGCGCCGCCGCACTTGAAATTGCCCGCACCAACAAGATGGACTCGCTGGGTCCCTGGCTCATCGCCGGCATCAGCTTGCCCTTCATGCTAGTCAAGCAAATCATCAACGGAGTGCAGCTTTACAATGCCAGCAATTGGCTCGCCGAAGTGGATATCAAGATGCGAAAGGAGAAGGGTCTTCCGCGCAAGGCCAAGGCCAAGCGAGTCTAGAGCCAGATCCCCTCCCCGCTCTCCTCCAACGACCTGGCGCAGGCGTCAGGACTTTTGAAACAAACCTACTTTGCATGAAAATGCACAACACATACCCTTGTGACTCTTTGTTTCGAGACAGGCAGCACTACAAATGCTAAACCCTCTCATCAAAACAAAACACTTCGGTGAACTCGAACAAATGAGAGACGAAGAAAATTAAGTGGAACTACTTTTTCTCCGTTGTTGTTGTACGAGGTCAACAACAGCACTGCGCTATTGTGGATGCACCCGCCCGCATCCGCCAATACTTAATTCTCAAAAAAAAAAAAATGCATGGAACCGGCGTCTTGGGAAAACGAAATACGGAGGCGGCTGGTGAGGGCCGGGGCGGCGATGACATACGGAAACTACACGGCTTTGGGGGGGTGTGGAGAGTTATTGTCATGAGAAAATGGGCTGCTTTTACATCTTCTTTCAAAACTCCATAATGGGGGCCCTCTTGCAGTTTCAATTTATGAGGCACAATGCATGTATCGCTGCATCTTGCGTCGGAATAATCTACGCTCATTGGGTGGGTGGGATACAGTACTGGATCATATTTATATTCTAATTAGAGGAGCAGTCTCTCGCTTACTGATAATTCCATCTTTTTTTTTTTTGTCGATTTAAGAACAAATTTCCTTGGACTGGAGGACCCTGGCTTCTGAGTTGCGTGCTGATATTGGAGAGTGGGTAATTGAGGGCTCATGATGATAAATTGGGCGGGGATGTAATTGCAACATGTTTCATGACAAAGTGGTGAAAACCCTGGCGTTTCTAAATCCAACATGGTCTATAGACTGCATTTGCAACAATTGGGTAGCTTCACTGCCCTTCCATAACCAGCTTGCAATGAATACCTAGGTCCTTCGTCTGAGAACACCGGCTTCCGTCGCTGCTGCGTTTCCGTCGTCGTGATTCGGACTGGTGCCCGAGCCGGTGACCTGGGCTTCTTGGACAAGTGTTGCCACGGCCGCGGTGGCCTCTTCAAGAGGCTGCGACATGCCGTACCATGCGACGACACAGATTCCGAGAATGCCTGTGACGCAACTGAACACCAGGGCTACAATACCACGGGTGGTGAATCTGGGAGGGCGCCCCGTTGTCAGTCTTTTACTTCCAAGGAGAGTGCAACAAAGGACAGAGAGAAAGAAAGGGAAAAAAAAAAAAAAACGTACCCAGCCGGGAGAGGGTCGGGTGGCGTATTTTGGCCCGACAGGTCAAGCAAGTCTTTGGTGTTGCCGGCTGCGTTCCCCTCAGTAGGGATGTTCCCGGCCTTGCATGCGTCGAGGTGGTCTGTTGGGATGGCAAGAGACTTTTGCAGCTCCAGAGGTGCTTCAACAAACGTGGCGACAAGTCCCGAGATGACGTGCCATTCGATGTGACAGTGGAAGAGCCAGACGCCGGGGTTGTTGGCTTTGAATCGCAAAACCATGTTACCGTTGGGGTAGATGAGCATGGTGTCGCGTCTCATGGGCACCTTGGGGAACGTCTTTCCTGCCGCGCCACCGCCATCTTCCCAAGTCCCGGCCGACTCGTTGGAGCGATAGATGGCTTGGAAATTGTGGCCGTGCAAGTGGAATGGATGGCGGCCTTCGTCGAGGTTGTTGACGACAATCTGGACAATCTCGTTCTTTTTCAAGACGAAGGGATGTGTGTGCTCCCCGTATATGGCGGGATCAGTAGCTTTGTCGCCTGAGCTAAGCACGCTGTAAAGCGTGGGAACCTTGGGAGACTTGTAAGTGATGTTGCCGAAGAAGGCATAGTTGACTCCGTCGCCGAGGTTTTCATAATGACATCCAAGGCCACGTTTTGGTCGGGCTCGGGCAAGAGTTCCATCCCGTCGTATGCTTCAAGAGTCATATCATCAAAGGGATTCAGCTCGTCCACCAAGGCCGGGTCGGGATAGCTCTTGGACTTGTCATAGCTGAGCCAACCCGTCGAGTTGTAGTTCAAGTCCCCGGAAGCTTGTCGAAGAGAGTCTATGCCCAAGATGATACGTTAGCGTTGAGTTGTGCCTCGTTCGTGGCTCCTTCTTTCGACAAACATGGCCGCCATACCTTGTCCATGCTGGCCACAAAGGGAAAATTGGCATTCGTGTCGTTCTTGGTCGTCAGAAGAAAACTGACGCGCTGAGCGGCAGTTATGTAAACCATGTCGGCCTCCGCATCCTTGGTATACACGCCGTCAACCTCGACGATGCGCATCTTGTGGCCCTCGAACCACAAGTATTGACCGGCAAAGGCACCAATGTTGATGACGCGGACGTGATACGTCTTTCCGGGTTGTACAGAGACGGTAATGTTCTGCGTGTCATTGATGAGGCAAGCATTAGGGACAGGCTCTGCGCCAGTAGGGTTGGTCTTGCTCAAAAATTGAGGAATGAGGGTCTGTATTTCGTCATGATACCAGTCCGAAAGAGTGAGGACGATTTCCTCATCTACCTCTTTCTTGTACGGGAACTCGGGATCATGAACAACGAGAGGCCCGCGAAGACCGTCGGGATATTGGCCGTCATTGTGAGAGTGATACCAATACGTCCCAGGTTGGTCCACCTTGACAAATCCTTTGTTAGTGATACGAATGCAACCCAACCACGAGTTTCTGCAAAGTCGACAAGGCTTACGGTGAAGTTGTAAGTGACTGAGCTGCCGGGGGACAGCGCATTGAGTGACACCCGATGGGCCGTCCATATGGTTTGTTCCATTCTGGAATAGGCCGTGAAAGTGCAGCGAGGTCGATTGATTGCCGAGCTGATTATTCAAGTTGATGACTATGCGATCACCGAGATTGCACTCAATGGTGGGAATCGGCCATTTGCCGTTGATGCCAATGACTGGTCGCTCGAACGCGCCGTCCGGACTGGCTCTGACCCAAGTGACGTTGAAATCGTGGTTGATGGTGGCAGTCGCTGCCAAGCGTATAGACGCAGCCAAGACGGCTGCCAAATGCACAAGACGCGCCATCTTGGTCTGGGAACTTGGCTCAAAGATCCAGAGGTCTTCTTATAAGTTGGTGGAAACAGCGCAGGATGATCAACAAGGGGCAAGAAAAACGGGCTCAAATGGAGTTATGTACGGATTATTGCTTGGAGAGAGAAAAGCGCTCGTCGCACCTTCCGGCTCCTCAGGACACGGCAACAACCCCGGCCACAAAGATGTGCTTGAAGTTGGAAAGCGCTTCGAACCTGGGATCCATCCAGCGCTATCGACGCCCAGCCAGCTTTTTCTTCTCTTTTTCTTCTCTTTTTAATTTTTCAATTTTTCGTTCTTTTCTACTGTGCGCGACTCGGTCACCAGCGAGCCGGGGCAAGGGGTCGAGGACTTTATCGCACGTCCTCAACGGAAACGAGCGGCCTAGTCGTCTGATTGATAAAAACTCGGTGAATGGCGCCGACCCATCTGATAAGCGAATTGATATGATTGTGTGCCATTGTGGGTCAAGTTTCAGCCTCGAAATTACCACCTTGTTGTCGTGGTGCCCAACACTGGCCAACAGTCACATCAAGGATACAAAATGGGGCACCATTTTTCCCGAACAGGGCCAGCTGCAGGACGCGACCACGCGAATCGAACGACTTAAAAGCCCGCTCTCCGGGATTGGCGCGAAATCTGGTAGAGCGCAGCTCGCCGTGCGACAGAGTACTGCTGCGAGATTGTCGCATTTTTGTTGATGGGCCCACCTCATAATCAGATGTTGGCAGCAAATCCAAGCCAAGAAACCAGAATGATGGGACTTGCCTATCGTGTAATACTATTATAATGCGCCATTTTTTTTTTGGACAACTAAACGCGCATCCGTTAGAGATTAAATGTGCATCCGCCATTAGTCCTAATCCATCAGAGTGACCCACCCACACTATTGTAGAGCTCACATGATATTCAAGTCATTAAGCAAGGCTAGCACCCTGTAAGCAGCGGCGAATGCACATTTAATTTTTGACGGATGCGCGTTTAGTTGTCCCATTTTTTTCTCAATTGACCCGGCTGTTGTTATCTGATCCGACTCCCCCGTTATCTCATCCCTGCTAGCCTACCATCAGTGGCTACTAGTCTTGGCGCACTTTTGCCAGTAATCAGTAAGTCTCTTGACTGAATTTCAAAATTTCAACACGTCTTCCTTCTGTTCTTTCCTCATCCTCCCGCAGAAAAAGAGCGAGCTCTCCCTTTGTGCCAGGCCAGGATTGTTTCAACATGGCCAAGGACGTGTTTTCCGTGCCCGTTTTCCTCGTCGTCTTTCGAGAGACGTTGGAAACCGTCATCATAGTGTCGGTGCTGCTCGCCTTTCTCAAGCAGACACTGGATGGATCCGAGCGCCATGTCAAGACCTACAAAACTCTGCGCCGACAGGTGAGGAGATGCCTCTCTGCTCTTTGGCCATCTGTCAATGCTATTCGGTTTTTTTTTTTTTTTTTTTTGATTGATCAAGTTCCTGATGATCGTGGTTAGGTCTGGCTGGGTGTGGCCGCCGGCCTCTTGGTCTGCATGATTGTCGCCGCCTCACTAATAGGTGTCTTCTACACCGTCGGTTCCAATTCCTGGGAGAACAGCGAGAACTACTACGAGGGTGCTTTCTGCCTCTTGGCCGCCGTCATCATCACCGCCATGGGAGCCGCCCTTTTGCGCATTGGCAAGATGCAGGCGAGATGGCGAGTGAAGCTCGCAAGGGCCCTTGAGTCGCCCATCAAGGCCGGGACGCGCGGCTGCTTCGCTCACTGGCTGGAAAAGTACGCCATGTTCGTGCTGCCGTTCATCACGGTGCTTCGCGAGGGCATCGAGGCGGTTGTGTTCGTCGCGGGTGTCACCTTTTCCGCGCCCGCCCATGCCGTGCCGCTGCCCGTGTGCGTCGGCCTCGTCGTCGGCGGCCTCATCGGCTGGATCCTGTACAAGTAAGTTTTTTTTTTTTTTTGGCTTCCGGTCAATACGGAGGACAGGGCGAGCCAAGGCTGATTGATGATAATGGATTGCGCTGACAATTTTTTTTTTTTTCCCCGGACAGAGGCGGCTCCACTGCCAAACTGCAGATGTTCCTGGTCGCTTCGACCTGCCTCCTGTACCTGGTCGCCGCTGGCCTGTTTTCCCGCGGTGTGTGGAGTCTCGAGGCACAGAAATGGAACATTGCGATTGGCGGCGATGCCGCTGAGACGGGCAGTGGCCCAGGCTCGTACGACATTGATAACAGCATTTGGCACGTCAATGTAAGCCAGCACTTCTCTGAACGATATGAACATGTCCCCACCGCAACTGGAATGGGCTTTTTTTTTAACAGGAACATCATAGTGCTGTTCACCTACTGCCGCCGACAATGGCGGCTGGGGTGTCTTCAATGCAATTCTCGGCTGGCAAAACTCTGCTACCTACGGCTCCGTCATTTCCTACAATGTGTATTGGATCTTTGTCATGGCCGGCTTCTGCATCATGCGATTCAAGGAGACCAAGGGCCATTATCCTTTCGCAAAGCCCAAGACGGCGGCTCCTTCCGTGAATACGCGCAGCAGCAGCTCGAGCCAGCAGGGCGTTGATGTCGGCAAGACTGCCGGAGTCGAGATAGCCGGTGCCCCTGGCGCGTAAGCAGCAGCCGGGAATGACAAAGTTTTGATTCTGCCCCGTGTTTGTTGAGATGAAATAATTACATGTCCAGAGATGAACGATGTCTTCTGTATAAAGTCTAGTAGTATGGTATCGAAATTGTGTGATATTCGCCGCTCTCTCGCTCTCCCAAATGGAGGGGAAAAAAAAGTATGAATAAAAAAACGTATAAAAAAAAAAAAAAGAATGGCGCTGTCTCATCAAACCTCCGGTGTCCAATCCCATGCATTCGCCGTAAACAAGCTCTTGGCCATCCTATCGCCATAAATGGCCCCCTCATATCGCAACCTCTGGTCATTCGCCAACGCCCTCGTAAATGCAAAGACACGCTTCTCGTCATCATCCTCGGCCCTGCTTCTCGCGCCCGCATCCACCGCCGACACCCACGACACGTCCCCGCGCCTCCTTTTCCAGTCCGCCAGCGGGATGCTCACCACGCTCGCCGCCAACATGGCCTTGACATAGTCCAGTATGGGATCAATGCGGATCCTCAGCCCGCAATTCATGTGGTGCCTGTCCACCTGGTAATTCGGACACTGCTTCAGCGTGGCCAGCAGGTCGTCGAGATCAAGCAGCGACGTGTCGGGGAGGCTGTCCGCCGACGCGGGGAGTAGTCCACTATGGAGAGCAGGTCCTTTGAGAGGAGGAACCTGAGCATCTGGCCGAACTGGAAGGAGTCGCAGGCGGCGCTGGAGTCGTAGCCTAGTTTGCACTGGCGGTCGCGCGACGAGTACAGCGCTATGAAGTGCCTCTGGATGGAGGAGATGGTGTTGAGGATGCACTCCCTTCTGTGCCGGAGTTCTTCTACGGTGAGATTTTGTCAGTCTTTGCGGAGGCAGAGAGGGGTCATTGGTGAAGAAAGAGCTGAAGAGCAACTCTTACCCTCTATGCCTTGGGGCAAGTTCCACCACGCGGCGGATGATGTACCAGCCTCGTCTTCGGCGTACGCGCCCCAGAGGCGGGACCCTCTGATGAGCAATTCTCTTGTGTCTTGGTGCAGCCGCATGGGCTGGTTGAGCAGCCATGCGACGAGGATCTTTTTCCGGAGGACCTTCTCCACGTCTGTCGGGCGGCCTGCCTCATCTAGGTAGGGGCGGGTGTCGGTCAGGGGCCACTTGAACTTGAGGTGCGCCAGGGAGCGGGAGACGACGGCCGTGCAGTCGAAGCGGTCGGCGGTGATGGCCAGCGTGGTCATGTGCGACATGAGCAGGCGGGCCGTCTTGATGGGGAGGCCGTGCATGATGCGAAGCATGTCCTCCAGAGCGTTCTGCCTGCCCGCCGACTGGGTGGCCTCGTCGTCGTCGGTGATGAGCACCCATGGCAGATCGAGGGGTCTGCCTCGCCGACCTTGAGCTTGCGAGCGGCGAGGGCGGCGTGGGTGGACGAGATGAGCTGGGCTTCGCGGAAGGACGGGTTCGTGAGGAGGTTGCCGAAGTACTTGGAGTGTCTGGTGAGGGCGGCGACGCTCACGCGATATGCGAGGGTGAGCTTCGGCGCGAGTATCGTGGGGGCTCACTGGTGTTGGTGTTGGTGTTGGTGTGACCGGGGGCTTAGGGCCGGCTGCTGCTGCTTTGCGGGTCCTTCTGAGAGTCGCGTCCGAGGTGAGGAAGGTCACGGAGAGGATGATGTCGCCGTCGCGTGAGACGTCGATGAGCTGCTGGTGGTGCTTGGCGCGGTGGCTGTCGGATGATGCTTCTCCGTCGGCGGAAGGATCGCTGCCCATGCTTGCATGCTGGTGAGACTGGTGAGAGGGATGATGGCATGGATGGCATGGATGGCATGGATGGCATGGATGGCCATGGATGGGGGATATCGATATCCGATGGGTTGTTGAAGCGGATTGGCCAGAACAGAACAGGCACCGCTGTTGGCTGTGGGGTTCGGCCCGCACCAGGTGGCAGGCACTTTGTCGTCGTCGTCTCCTCGTCGTCGCAGTCGACAACCAGACGATTCCCGCAAGCCCATCCATGGCCGCTGTTCGCACCACTCTTGCGTCGATTCGGCCCCCAGGGAAGCCGATGCTCCATACTGCTGTGACCCGTCTCTTCACCCCTTCGCATCACTTCCACCTGCCAATGCCTTCTCTTGGGCACAGGGCGCGATGCTCAGCATCCAGGGCCGCCGCTCACCTGTCGGCAGAAAGCGCACCACGACCATTGGCAGCGTTGTCCTCGCTGCTTGCTGCTCGCTCGACGCCACCGACTTCTTCGCCAGCTGAAGACTCTGGGAGCTCACAGTCGAAAGCCCCGGGAGCTCGAGCTCGAGCGGGAGCAACGTCACGGCCATCATTCTCTGCCACGTCGGGGTCCGGGACTCCCTCCCGACATACCAACTTGCCTCGCCAAACTTCTTCCTCCGTTGCAGCGAACCACCACTGCGTGTCCATGTCCCGGTACCCAGATCAGCAACTACGGCACTACTTCCATACATACTTTGTCACCCATCTGCCGTCGTCATCGCTTCACCCAGACTCTCATCGCGGTGTCGGTCCCGGCCACAAATTGCCCCGCGATGCGTCGACTCCTCATACACCCGGTCCGGGCTCGTCCCCCGCCGCCGTCTCAATCCCCAACATGTCCAGCCGTGACTTGACCGTTGTGCGAATACCGTTACGAAGGGCCAAGCACCACTTTGGCTCGGCCACGGCCAGAGGGAGCCGTGCCTACAACGAAGATACCGATCAGGCAGGCACAGTGGACATACCCGCCTTTGCCAAGAGAGGTCCCATGAGCGTGAGGCAAAAGCCAGGTGAAGCTACCCCGGCGGACAGCGTGCTTGGGGACCCCAGATATTCTACTTTGCCGTCTTTGACGGTCATGGTGGGACCCAATGCTCGCATTTCCTGCGAGACGAGCTCCACGGCTATGTCGAGGAGGCGGCGAGAGATTTCGGGTTGCAGAGCAGCTTGCGCAGTAAGAAGCCAGGCCAAGAACAGAGCCATGCCGTTGGTGCGAGACCGCAAGCCACATCCAAACAAAAAGCGCTGGACTCGGTAGAAATGAAGACTGCGCACGAGGTAGAAAAGGACATGAAGGTGCCCGACGCCGATGACAGAAGACTTGTTGACAAACCAGACCATGGCAAGCCTTTACCCAGTGCGGAATCGCTGCCGGTGCAGTCGCAAGACATTGGCAAGGCCATCCAACTCGAGCGCGAACTGGTCGAGTCCTACGGGAGCACGATTGGCGGCTACTTTCGCCGCTTCAGCCCCGAATACTTCGACCTGTCCGAAGAAGCAGGCAAGCCAACCTCGGTGACGGTCGAGTCCAGTCTCGAGTACGCCTTTCTCCGCGCCGACCTGGACTTTGTGTCTGCGCAAGCACGCAAGGCCGACCCAGACGACTCAGACCAGCCCCTCAACGACGACGAGATCCTCGGCATGCCCCATGCCACTCCCTCTGGCCACGGCATCGGAGGCACCACCCGCTTCAAGGGCGGCTCAACCGCCTCGGTAGCTCTCATATCCACGCCCACAGCCGCGCCCTTCTGGCACCCGGCAGCAAACTCGACCCTCGTCGCAGCCCACGTCGGCGACTCGCGCATCCTCCTCTGCGAAACAGCCACGGGACTCCCCTACCCCCTCACCTCGGACCACCATCCCACGACTCCCACCGAGAGCAGACGCCTCCGCCGCTACGCACCCGCCGGATCCATGGTCACGGGCGACAGCTTCGGCGAGGAACGCATCGCCGGCCTCGCCAACTCCCGCGCCTTCGGCGACATCAGATCCAAGCGGATTGGGGTCTCCGCCGAGCCGGAAATCACACGCGTGGAAATGGGCCCCGCAGAGTACTCTTTCCTCGTCCTCATGAGCGACGGCGTAAGTGGCACCCTCAGCGACCAGGAAATCGTCGACGTCATCAAGGAGTCCAAGACACCCGAGGCCGGAGCCAGAAATATAGTCGACTTCGCGACCGAGGTGTCCAAGGACGGAGACAACGCCACCTGTCAGGTCGTCAGACTAGGCGGGTGGGAGCGCAGGAGCGAGGGCGGGCTCGGCAGCATGGGGACCAAGGAGATTCGGGATATCAGGAGGGCGGAGGCCCAGGATCCGAGGAGGGGAAAGAGGTGATTCTTTTCTTTCTTTCTTTCTTTTTTTTTTTTTTGGGGGGGCTTCTCTTATTTGAGAAACTACTTCGAGTAAGTCGTGGTTTGTTTGGGTGACTATGATATCAAGTTCGATGAGCTTGGAGTTGAATGCACTGAGCATTAACGGGAGTTTCACTTTACATTCCATTTTTGGTTCAACTGGAATTCACAAACAGCGACTGCGAATACGGCATCTTGTTTTGATTAGACTGCATGGCATATATTGTAGATATTGAATTTTAATAATTCTGTTTTGGCTTATTGGTTGTGGCCAATGCATCGATGATGTAAAGACATGGGAATTGCTAGCGATACCCAGCCACTACGGTGATTTAACATACGAATAAGAGAGACCATGACTTACAAGTGATAGATTCCCGGTGTGACGCGGGATACGACCTGATGTCCACGGGAATAAGCTTCAAGGCTACAGGGGCTCGAGGTTAGAAGCAAAGGTAGCGATAAGATCAAGGGGCGTTTATGCAGTCATCCCCTCTGGCGCAAGGAGCATCCCTTTGTGGCTGGGGAAGCGGTGGGAGATGGAAGGTAGCGGACGAGGGCTTGTATTCTTCCATGATAGACATACTGCATGCTGCTCAGCAGGATGAGCATTATATTCAACAGGATGCGTTGCGTCAGGGGAGAGATGGGATCCAGAATGAGCATTGTGTACATATTCACAACATGGGTCTCGTGATTAGAGGCGGTTCCACGGAGTATACGCTTTGTATATATTTAACCAGAACCACGTTTTGCATCCTTGGAACAAATCAATCAGCTAGTTCAACTCCGCTGTACCATCTTCTGACTGGCTTGTAAAGGCTCTAGTACCGTCCCTGTCCCGGGTACTGATTCCACCCTGGGGCTGCTGCTGCTGCTGCTGCTGCTGTCCCTGATACCCAGGATACTGACCCCGAGGAGCGCCGTACCCGGGAGCGCCGTACCCGGGAGCACCGTACCCCTGGGGAGGTTGAGGCTGTCCCCATTGACCGGTAGGGGACCGCCGTAGCCTTGGGAAGGAGGAGGGCCGCCGTATGCCGGGGACCACCGCCCTGCTGCTGATTATAGCTCTGGTAGTACTGTCCAGGAGGCGGCGGTGCATCATAGCCGCCGGTCGGGCCGGTCTGAAAGGTATTGCTCTCGTTCAAGTACGATGCAGCTTCGCCGGTGGGTGCCGCCGTCCCAGAGCCGGATGCGTACGACGAGGGGGAGTAGGCATCTTGCTGCCTTGTGGAGCAGGCGTGTCCGACACGTAGTTGGCGGATTGGTTGCCGTCATTGCCAGACATGGAGTCGAGATCACGCGTCTTGACTTGAGACCACAACGAGCCAGCGACTTTTCCGTGGCCAAGCTGGCTGAGGGATTCGAAGGCACCGTGGGAGTGGCCGCCGCCGCCGCCGCCGCCGCCGCCGGTCTTTGTGGAAGATTGGCCGAGGACGTGGTTTTTCCCTTCTTGACCGATTCAGAGGACAGGACGCGGTCTAGTTCGTGGCGGCGAGGGTGCTCCTCCGCCCATTTGCGCACAGTGTTGAACATGTCGCGCTGGATTTCAATGTCTTCGTGACGCAGAGCTGGGTGGTGGAATGCGCGGATGACGTCGTTTACGACTTCGTCGACGGGGACGTTGGGGTTTTCCCAGGCGAAGAGGACGCGACTGGTTGGTTAGCTCAAAATTCATGCTTGGCAATGGGATGCCAGACAGAGGAAGAAACTCACGGAACGGCATATTGAAGAATAGTGGCGGCGACTCGGCCGGCGCACGAGTTGAGCACGTTGGTAAAGTGGTCCTTGGAGAGCATGGAGTGCGTAGGGTCAGAACACCGGTCGTTCTCCCACGGCTCGAGTTGAGACTTGGAACTGGCGGTGATGACGCCGGTTGAGCCATCTTTCAGGACTTTGGTGACGGAACTGATGATGGGTCGAATAAAGGGGCGAGGAGGCCGAGGACAAAGGCCGTTATGGTCTCGCTAATGTGTTCGAGCAGCTTCTCGAGCCCGGGGACCTTGGCGATGCCGCGGCTGATGGCCTTGACAATGTTATCGCGGAAGACCAAAATGGGGTAGATGCGCTTGGCCGTCTTGACGGGGTCAAAGTCCGGGCTCATGCCAGGCACAATGTTGACATTGTCGGCGCGGGCGCGCTGTTGGTTTTGCTGGTTCGCCCGCTCTTGAGCGTCCGATGCCTCTTTGAGCCCTCGCGCCTCGGCGGCAAATCCGGTTCCCAGATCGGGCACATTGGACAGTAAGGAGATGAAGTCGGTTGGGCCGGATCCATCAAAAAAGCCTCGGTCTCCGGTGGCTACCGGGCCGCTCCGCGCACCTTCGGCATTCTTGAGAGCAACATCGACCTCGTCGACCTCGGACTGAGTGAAGTGATCGTTGGCTTCTCCAATGACAGAGTGCAAGAAGTCGACGGCGCCGAAAGTGCCCGTGACAATGGGATAAATTCTCTTGCCGTTGATGTTGATTTCGGTCTGTGTGCCACAGTGAGGGAAGACGTTATGGTAGCCGAGTTCGCGAAGCGCCAGCTCGCAGTAGTTGCTGTGCGCGCCGAAGTCCTCTAGACAATGAAGGGCCTGGCCGAGACAGCGAAGGGCTTCGCAGAGATTGTCATCCTTACCCTTGCCATGCTCACCGCAGGTGTATAGTCGGCCAAAGTGAATGGAGCGGGCAAAGCTGAAGCGGACGAAGCCGGCGCTTGTGGCCCATCTGCCCGTCTCGTTGGAAATGTAGTTTTTCATGCCCGTCTTCATGTCGATTTCTGTTTCGACGGGCTCGACGGGGCCTCGAAGACGGGGGTCGAACTTGCGCGCATCGAGGCCATCGGCGTAGCCCAAGGGGTTGTCGATGTGCTCCTCTGGGCGGTAGCAGCCGAGACGCTCTTCGGTAACCTCGAATTCTTCCGTGGCATAGCCAAATGCCATGAAGGACAAGACCCAGACCAGAATGCGAATGGTGGCGGCGTTCACGCCCTTTAGACTGCCAACGTCGACGGCTTGTGAATAGTCTCGGAGCCAATTGCCAAAGTAGGTTCGCTTGATCAGCATAGAAGTCCATTTCTTGCCGTGCAAGAAGGCGACACTGGCAAGCATGTCTTCGATGTCTGCGGGAGGCATGTCAGTTCACTTCTCTGTGTCACGGAATGTGTAGGCAACATTTGGTTCAGCTTACCACCATGACGCCAATTGTGTCCTTCGACCTGGTGGTTGCCGCCATTGTTAGCCGGCAACTTTTATTTCAACGTAGGCGAGACTCTTCTTGAACACACCTGAGCAATGGATGGGATGTTGCCAGCCCCAAACGCGGCAGCTTGACCGGGTAGCAGGATCACGCAGACGCAGAGCACCAAGAGCCAGGTGCCCCGCGGCAGAGAAGAAGTCGTCGCCATGACGCAACCTGTGGCCAGTCCGCGGCGGCGGTGGTGGGTGAGTGGAGAGTTTTGAGGCGTATACAATTTACACCGACAGTTGATGCGATAATCTGGGTCGGCAGCAATCAATCTGCATACGTGATGGGACGAATGTGCTGGGCTTCGCGGTTTGGAGGGGACGAGAATCCGTAACCGGCCGTAACCGGGAGGGCAGACGTCTTCATGCTGGATGCTGGATGGGTTGGTTGGACGCCTAAACACGCATATGTCAAAAATTAAACACGCATATGCCATTAGTCCTAATTAGAATAGACGGCCTACCTACCTGTTTTTAGTGTGGCTCGCGTCTATTAATCTTCGCAGTATTGTTAAGTTAATTACAATGCCTATAATAAGTGTGTTTTCTTAATATTATTAAAGCTATTACGGGTGCCCTGCCAGCGGATTATAGTGAATAAATTGCACTTAACTATATAGGCTCCTCCTTAGGGCAATTATTAGGGATGTCTAGATTAGGACTAACGGCATATGCCTGTTCAATTTTTGACATATGCGTGTTTAGTGGCCCGGGTTGGTTATTCACAGCCCCAGCCCCGCACATGCTTCCAAATGCAGCCTGGTAGCCTGGCAGCCAGCGGCTGGCATTGTGGCATTGCGAGTATTGCGAGTCAATCAGGCTTGTTGAGTCTCGAGCTTGAGCATGTTTCTATGCACGTGTAATCCGTAGGTACACGTGCCATCATCGTATGGACATCAATAGTTGTAGTCTGGTTTCACAACGACATGCCTCTCGCAGCGCGTAGGGCTGACAGTGCATCCATGACATGGTTGATGATGTGGGCCAATCTGAGCATGGCGCGATCGTCAGGAGGCCGCCAGACCACCACGTCCGGTGTGTTGATCTTTTGGACGTGCCATCAACCTCCATCACCAGTTATGATAATTGCCCAGGCCGATATTGATGACGATGGAGACATATCGCAAGGGCACGGAGATAGCATCTTGCGCAGCGATGGCAGGACAGGACGCGCCCCTTACGCGCCGCAGTCATTATGTACATTGCCTTCTCGGGAATCAAATTTCCGACGGGATTTTGGTCACATGAGCCCGAAGGCCATCTGATCTGGCTGATCTGGACGGAGGTGAGGTGGACGGAGTAATTGGGTATTGGGTAGCAGGGGCGGCCAGACGCGGCCAGACACCCAGAGTGATTACCCAATCAACCCAGAGTAACGCCACTTTTCTGGATCCTCGGCATCCGCTCGCTCCTGATGTGACATGTCAGTTTATTCGGATTTTAGGGGCCGCGACAACTAGTGCTGGCGCCCATCCACCATCCTCATTAAGATCCACCATCATTAAAATCCGCCACCCGCCCCTACAATCCCATCCCATCCCAGAAGAGAAGCCTCATGTTTTCTTCCTCTTGATCTCCTCGTGCCCTGGCACTTGCTTCGTCTTATCTCTACCTCGTACTTATTCTTGGACTGCACCTCTGCTCAAGACATCGACCTGACGGCTGCTCTCCATCCCTTTGCATCCTCGCGCCACCGCCTCTCCGCCGCCGTTGATTCCGAAGAGACCGAACTGGTCCAACACAACAGAATGCCTGCAAGAACACTGCCGACTTTGACACGCGCCGAGGTCGAAACGCACAACTCGGCCTCGTCGTGCTACGTCACCATCGGATCCAAGGTCTACGATGTCACCGACTTTGTCGATGATCACCCTGGTGGCGGAAGCTTGATCATCGAGTACGCCGGCAAAGATGTCGAGGAAATTCTCAAAGAACCCACGTCGCATCCTCACTCGGAGGCTGCTTACGAGGTTCTCGATGATTCACTCGTCGGCTTCGTTGTGAATGAAAAGTTGGCTTCCCTAATGGCCATGCCAAATCGGCCAACGGCGCTGCAGAACCAGCGTCTGAGCACTCGACTTACGTTCACCCCCGAACTGGCATGTCTTGTGAGGAGGATCTTAGCAAGGACACGGATTATAATCAGGATTACAAGAAGAACAAGTTTCTGGATCTCAGCAAGCCTCTGTTCCTCCAAGTTTGGAATGGTGGCTTCTCCAAGCAGTTTTACTTGGACCAAGTTCATCGTCCTCGTCATTACAAGGGCGGTGCCTCTGCGCCTCTCTTTGGAAACTTCCTAGAGCCGCTCACCAAAACCCCTGGTGGGCAGTGCCCACGCTGTGGCTGCCATGCGTTGCCTATGGCACTTACCTGGCCAGTCAGGGCTTTCAGAGCTCCTTTGCGGTTGCCGGGTACTGGGTGTTTGGTGTTCTCCTCTGGACGTTAATCGAATACTGCCTTCATAGATTTCTATTCCACCTAGATGAGTAAGTTGCTGAGCCCATTCTAATTCGAATCGAACGTCTCCTTTCAATTCGCTAACATGTTATCGCAGCTACCTCCCCGACAACCGAGTCTTCATTACCTCGCACTTCCTGCTGCACGGCATCCATCACTATTTGCCCATGGACAAATACCGACTCGTCATGCCCCCTACGTTGTTTGTAGTTCTCGCAGCTCCCTTCTGGAAGCTGACACATGCTCTCTTCTGGTACAGCTGGCACGCAGGAACTGCTGTTTACTGCGGAGGCATCTTTGGCTACGTCTGCTACGACTTGACACACTACTTCCTGCATCATGAGAACTTGCCCTTGTGGTACAAGCAGCTGAAGAAGTATCATCTCGCTCACCATTTCCTCGACTACGAACTAGGCTTTGGCGTCACTAGCAAGTTTTGGGACCAAATCTTTGGTACCGAGCTGCAGGCCCCGATCAAGACGAAGTGATTTACTTGTCCCTCTCCCGAAATTCCGGGTCTTGTGTGTTTAACTGCTTCACTTTTTCCATCTCTTGTCCAACACGGCACGGCGTTTGAACGGTATTCGATGGGTGACGTGGAAGATGACGACGAACACTTTTTAAAGTCACGGCCAGTTGTCGGTCTTACATAAAGTCCCCTTTAATAATAACACGCACCTGTCCAATGGTGCTCATGACGATGAACGCAGGGAAGCTCATGCAGTAAACTGCAATATTTGGGCGTCGTATTGGACAACTCGGTTCACACGGACATACTCTGACGCATTGGCGTGGTGGAAACTTAGAATGGTACGGTTTGAAACCACAGTCTTTAATTCTTATTGCATCAATCGTGGCCTCCCTAAAATAAGTTGTGACTCGAACGATAGGTATTCAAATTATCCACCACCGTGGGGAAGAACTTACATAATATGGGTCCTGATGCCGCCACACCGGAAATTTCCAAACTAATGGAATCACGTGACGCTGATATTATCAACTCTTGAAGGCCTCCACTTCGCAGCCTAAAATTCATTTCGGTCTCGTAGCTAGACATTTTGTGTCGACCAGTGACAGACGGAGCGCTTCAAGGAGGGTACTGAACTTCTATTCGCCTTCTGGAACCGACGAGCTCAATTCCTGACAAGGTCTTCGTGGAAGCAAGATAGTTGGCGCCCACCGTCACCGAGCCGGCCTAACCCCTCTGGACTACTGAGTAGGTGATCATGTCGGGTCTAGATGTGGAAGCCCTCCTCGAGGCTACCGCCCAAAGCTCAGCAAAAAGACTGCGAGCACTCTGAAAGATGAATCGTCTAGGAACGACAGGACTGGTCGTGACCGCAACGGACTCGATCGAGAGGGCTCCAGAGGTCGCGATGATAGCCGCGACCGCGAACGAGATGCGGACCATGATCGACGACGACGCGATCGTCGAGATCTGACTCCTTCAAGACACCGTAAGGGCACTCCTGGCGAGACCACCCCTCGCAGTGATACTGGAAGTCACCGTAGCAGACGCCGCAGCGAAAGCCGGGATAGAGATCGCTACAACTCACGCCGAACTAGGGACGGCGATTACTATCGTGGGCGACGCGGCGGTGGACGATCCCGCTCGCGCTCACGATCCCCTCGCAGGCGCTATCGCCCCCGAGATGACCGAGACCGTAGGGACCGTCGAGAGCGCTCAGATCGCAGAGACCAAGGTCGTGGTGCTAGAGACCGATCTCCTGGTAGACGATCTCGTTCCCCACAGCTTAACGAAGACGAGCGCGACAGTCGGACGGTATTCGTTCAACAGCTTGCCGCTCGCTTGCGAAGTGACAAGCTCAAAAATTCTTCGAGGAGAACGCTGGTCCTGTTAACGAGGCTCAGATTGTGAAAGACCGGATTAGTGGACGTTCTAAGGGGTAAGTTTTGGCTGAAAGATCAAAATCACAAAGGGTTCATCCTTTCTTCATTTGCTAAAACACATTTTCTAGAGTCGGTTATGTTGAATTCAGAAGCGAGAAACTGTTCAAAAGGCCCTTCAGCTTACTGGAAAGCCCTTGGCAGGTATTCCTATCATTGTGAAGCTCACAGAAGCTGAAAAGAACCGACAAGCTCGTAACACCGAGTCGACCAGTGGGCATCCGAACTCTATTCCTTTCCACCGCCTGTATGTCGGCAACATCCATTTCAACGTTACGGAACAAGACCTTCAGGCCGTCTTCGAGCCTTTTGGCGAGCTCGAGTACGTTCAGCTGCAAAGGACGATAATGGTCGCAGCCGTGGTTATGGATTTGTTCAGTAAGTCAAATCACCCCTTTCCGTTTCTCGTACTGGTGCACCAAGCTCTAACAACAATTCTCAGATTCCGTGACGCTGGCCAGGCCCGCGAAGCATTGGAGAAGATGAACGGCTTCGACCTCGCAGGCCGACCCATCCGAGTCGGGCTAGGCAACGATAAGTTTACCCCTGAGACCACAGCCAACTTGATGCACAGGTTTTCAGGACAGAACAATTTCCAGGGCTCTTCCTTCTCGGGAGCCGGCGGCCGCGGCTCACAGGCGTCCACGTTTGATAGAGCTGGAGGACGAGACAGCGACAAAGCGGGCGGCGCGAGCGCCCTAGACGACACAGATGTCGCAGGAGTAAACTTCAATAACTACAGTCGCGATGCGTTGATGAGAAAACTTGCCAGGACCGATGAACTGCCTAATGGAAGAAGACCATGCCGTTATGAAGCCCAAGACTGAAGCCAAACCGCTTCCCGTGAACGTCAACATGGCCAGCCGTTGTGTGGTGCTTCACAACATGTTTAATCCCGAAGAGTAAGTGGCTATCCTGTCCTGTTTCTTCTTTTCCTTTAGCCCCCCTTCTATCTCTCTTCGAATTCCTTTGAGGAATTTGACTAACGAAACTACTTCAGAGAGGAAGGCGAGGATTGGGTCAAGGAGCTCGAAGAAGATATCCGAGCCGAGGCCGAAAAGCAGTATGGACATGTTGTCCACATTGCTGTTGATCCCAACTCCAAGGGTGACGTTTATCTCAAGTTCGACAAGGTTCAAGGCGGCGAAAACGCCATCAAGGGCTTGAACGGAAGATACTTTGGCGGCAGAATGATCAATGCGTCTCATGTTGTTGACGCTGTCTACAGCAGTCTCTTCTCTCGCACCAGAGCCATCTAAGCAAGCTAACAGTGGCCGGCGCTTTGCCCTCGCTCAGCATCTAGGTACTCGACAGGTTAGTGATAGTTTCCAAACATGAACTTGATGGAGTGACCACTAAGAGTAATCCTCAGCACATCGCGCATCGTGCCAAACTTCTTCATCTTTTTCCTTTTTCTTTTTAGAATGAAAAACAAGTCCAGACGACGACCCGCCGACGGTAGCTAGCCAGCTATTCATTCGTCCCAACCTTAGATGCCACAACCTCTTGACCCAATCCGCAGGAACTAAGTGGCAAGAATTATTCAACACGCCACACCCGTGCCTTGACAAAGAACACTAAGCTAGACATGATGTTGCAGGTTTCCCCTTACGTTACGCAACCGGTTACGGTCAGCCTTATTTAGGCTTCTGTTGACCCGGTTTTCGCTCTTTCGTTGCACTAATGACTGTACAAATGCAATTGGTGTTATGCTGTTCCATGCGGGTTTATTTCACGTTGGTAGAATCTTCCGTGGTGGGTTCGGTGTTGTGGCATGGGTCTTCCGTACTTTGTCAGTGAAAATATACCTCTATATATGTCTTCTACTTTGCTCTCAGGACGCGCGGGGTGTTACGGTCAGATCTGAGTGCCAGCCCGCAAAGATACTTGACTGATGCTGGCTCGTGCTGCAGCTGTGAGTCTGCATGCTCACCTCGAGCAGGTGGTGAGCGTGGGGAGGCAGATTCTCGCGGCAGCATGGGCCAGGGCACGTTGGCCGTGAATGAATCACGCAACCCTCGAGGTGAGATGTTGGTGAAGAAAGTGAGCCTGCTCATCTCACCACTTTTACTGACCATTTGTTTGATCTCTGACCAGGTGTGCCCAAGTCAGGCTTCCTAGGCGTTCCATCTTCCCGTCACAACTCACTTGCATCTCACTTTTCTTTCGGGGATCCGTCAACGTGACCACTTCCGGTCTACTTGCCACTACTTAGCTTCACTTGTATCTACTGGGGTGTTTTAACTTTCTTTGCTTTCTTTCTTGCCTCGCTCTTCTTACACTTTTCGTCATTGCACTACTGATATTGTTTCTGGGATACATTTTTTTCTCTGCAAGGTCTTCCGAAACGCACTGTTACGTACTTACTGCGTGCGGGCACTGATGCTGACACGCTCATATCAATGATATAAGTTGCAGCACGGGACAGGGCAATCGCAGTCGAACACTTCATGTCACGATATTCGGGCACTGCTGCATCCAATTTCAAACCGTCTTCAGGGGCTGAAGCAAGCACTTCGCCCATTCACCTGTAAGTTGGCGAGCGCCTTCACTGTTAGCTTTGCTTGCGAGTACCCGACATGCGTTTGACATATTGTTGCAGGAGCCCACAGCAAACAGAGGTGGGATCAGGCTCTGGACAATAGCCGCAAGTGCTATTCACAGCATATTTTTCATCCTATCATTGTTCGTCTGGCGAGGACACTTGTCTGGCGCAACTCTTGCGCTAGTTCCTGACATTGCACGCGAGCTCGCAGCATGACCAACTCGGGAAAACACCATCTGTCAGAACAGTCAGGGAATCTCAGAAAGAGGCCAAATTTGAATCCAACGCCATGCTTTCTGTTGACTTTTCGACGCCCCTATCGGGAACAGCCCGTTCCGAGAGGATCAGGCAACTGTCGCACAACCACGTAAGTCCACGCTGCTCCTGGTTTTTTTTTTTTTGGGGGGGACAAACGGCCAACTTGTCTGACAGAATGTTCCATATATATATAGCCTGCATTCGAAAAATCCCGTCTCATACAAGAGATTCTCGTCAAGATCCAACAGTCCCTCCGCCGCATGCCAGGCGTATCTGCCGGTGAATCCAACGAGATTGTAGATCAACTCCAAGAAGTTGGCCAAGTTATCAGCCAGGAGACGAGCCAGCTCGTGGACGCCTTGATGAACTTGACTCTCGATCAAGAGGACACGGACAAGGCTATCGCACGAATGGGGCTCGAGGCAAGCTTGACAAAGGCTACAATCGAGGACCAGGCGCAAACCATTCGGGACCTCCGCGCCGAAATTGAGGCAGAGAGAAACAAACGCGAGCAGGCGGAAGGCAATGTCAAGAGTGTGATGAGCGAGCTGCTCGAGTTGACGGGCCACGTCAAGGCGCTCAAGCAGAAGGCGGAGGGGAGAAGCGAGGGGAGCGACACTGATCCAAGAGATGAGATCATCAAGGTACGGTTCTCTTCTGAGGGTCCGATTCGCAAAGGCAGGACAGAAACGATGATGAAACTAACGGATAGCAACAGGGACTTGAAGACAGTATCCGCCATTTGGAGGAACAGGTCAACAACCGCCGGTCTCTCTGGGTCATGAAGCACTCCGACCCGCTGTCTGTCGCTCGCGCCATCGAGACACTTGCGGGATCCGTGCAAGACAACGAGACGGCTCACCAAACCATCATGTCCATGAAGACGATGGCGTCGCGGTATCCCGACCACGACCACAGCCCCCGAGGACGAAGCTTCACGTCCGTTCTGCGATATGGCGCCTCCTGCTCGTCCGCCCAGCGTCTTCCAGCCCTTCAACCGGCCCTCGACCGCAGCTCCTCCCAAGTTCGGCCCTCTCCAGGCTGGGCCTCCTCGCGCGCCGTCTGCCTTTGCCCATGACCGTCGATATAACAACAGCAACAGCTCGTCCTCGTGGAGCTCTGCCCAACCACGCGCAGCATCGAGCCAGAATCCCTTCTTCACATCCACCGCTTCAGCATTCAGCCGGGGCAACGCCGCTCCCCGCAAAGCAGCGTACCACCTCTCATCACGATACCGGCCTACAGCAACCGAGTTCCATCCCTCTGGACACACTTTCCCCGAGAACATGCCCGCTCGTCCTGGCACGGCGCTCGGCCATCATCCTCCTCGCCATCACCAACCCCGAGAGGAGACTACATGGGTCCCCAGACACCTACATCCGCCAACCGCAGCCGCTTCGGCCGATTCCACGACGTCAACAGCGCAAACGCCCCCGGCCACGTCCCGGAATACGCAAACACCCCCTCCGGACGGACCAACACCAACGCCAACGCCAACGCCAACACCTCCCTCGTCCCTCACCGCAACAGCTTCCCCAGCCCCTCATCCACATGACGGACCGCTCCGTCGCCGCCTGGAACGAATGCATAATGGACTTCTACGCCCTCATCCGCGCCTTCGTCGAGCGCCACGCCAACATCCCCGATCCCGCCATGGCCATGAAGGTCTCGGCCACGCACCTCTGGCCCGTCCTCCTCGCCACCTACCACCCGCTGTCGGCCCGCGAAGCAACCTCGTACCTGGACCTGCACCTCCGCGAAGACAACCCCAAATGCTGCCTCGTCACCCGCGTCATAATCGACTACATCGTCAACAGGGTCTGGGTCCCCGCCGCCTGGGCCAACTCAACCGACCACCAAGTCTCCCTCGCCCTCGTCGACCTGGAGCGCGATCTGGAAAAGACCCAAGGCCAACCCTCGGCCCATCGTCAGCCCCTCCTCGACAAACAAGCCCACCTCGTCGATGCCATCATCAGATCCGAGCCCCCATTTCCACTCCGCAAAGGTCCACGACATAACCACCTCGCTGCTGTCCATGGTCCAGCCCCTCCTCAACCGTCTGCACAACCCAGCCGACGCGCATCGGGATCTCGAGCAGGTCGCCGACCACGCCTGGGAGCTGTCGTCCAGGATCCTCACCAGCAGATTGACCTTTGACTTTCGTTTCCCAGAGGTGGGTACGCGGTTTTCCTCGCAGAGCATGCTGCCCATCTGGCCGGCCTTGGACCCCTCTGAGCTGCAGGCGAAGCATTGGCGGGTGGCGCTGGTGACAACCCCGGTCATCACGTGTCGGAACGATACGGGAGTAATATCTCGGCGCATTCGGTGGCGCTGGCGGATGTGTATTGCATGCAGTGATTTCGAGGGGCATACGATTTGGGGCTTTTCTTGAACCTTAAATCTCGTAGGGATGGACATGAAATGGACTTGGAATTGGAGATGCAAACAGGGATGAAATACAAGTGAAAATGGGAATGGAAACCGAGGCGGACATGAAGGCAACTTGCTTGCAGGGTGGATAAGAGGCTAGTCATTTTTAATTTTCTTTTTTTTTTGGAAGTGACGAAAGAAGGGGCTGATTTTTGGGACATCTTTCTTGGCGAGACAATCAGTTTGTGCTTTAGGCAGGTTATTTTCATCACATCTCGGAGGACATCATCAAGGATTTGGATTGGATGGCTGTGTTCTTCATTCAGGGAGGTGGGTTCGTCCGCATGTGTATTGGGAAATTACGAGATACGAACTATTCCCTTCTTCGTTTTTACCAAAGGGGCTCTCGAACTGGTGTTTTTCTTCTCTTTTTCCCAGCAGAAATGGCTTCGTCGGGTAGAATAGCTAGATTCCACGAATGACATCACGTCACAACATCACGTTTGTAAAGACTGGTGGATAAAACCATGACGAGTGCCTCTGTTATGAAAGAAAGTATTCCTGGACTACGAATATAGCTAGGAATGCATTATTGCATCCCCTCCTGTTGTCGGCGAAGTCATCCTCAATTCCCACCCGTGGCCTGGCGATCAAGACGCCTCACCACGGCACCCAACACGACTTTCAAGATACCATCTGCGGTGAGGGCCTTGTTCCCAAACTGGTCCCTCGCATCAAAGGAAGTTGTGTCAACCATGTCTCGCATCCCATCACTGGACAATCCATCATCCAAGTTCCGCAGAGCCTCTGTTGCTTCCTCATCGTTGCCAATCTGGAAGAACTGAATGCCCACTTGGTATAGCGGTGCGTTGAGTCTGTCGAGACTCTTGGCGTGCAGCACAATGTCAGCCTCCGGATCATCCGAGGGCCTTCCGTCGGTAATTACAATCAAGTTGATGGGCTTGACGCTGAGAAAGTCCTTGGCGCGCGACAGCTTTTCGATATAAGGCGTGAGAATGCTGCTGATTCTTTCGCCGGTATTGGTCCAGCCCCAGGGACTGATAGTCCTGAACAGGTTGTCCACGACCTGCGGATCCGACACATTGTAGTATCCGTCGGCAGCTCTGTCGGCAGTGGCTCTGGCCCCAGACTTGTGGTTCAAAAATACAAGTCGATGCCGTCCTTGTCGCGCTCGGTACATATAGAAGTGATGGACGCAAGAGCCGCTCGTGCTTCTTCCCACCTCTGGCCTGCCATGGAACTCGAGTCGTCTACCAGGAATATTGTGTCAAACTTGGTGAGAAAGGCATAGCGATCGTCGTCTAAGCTTGCGCTGCTTGTTGTCAACGGCTGGGGAGCTGACGTGTAGGCTGGCGGAGGGACTTTGAAACCAGGGCCCGCTGCCAACGTAGATGTTAGTCGTTTGCTCGAGACTCTTTCGTGATATTTTTCTAGGCCATACTGACACTTTGATGAAGGAGCAGGAGCTGCACTCGAAGAGGAGGCAGAGCTCTCGTATGGGGTTTCCCGGGAGGCGCTGGGGCTCATTTCTGACCGACTGAAAGACAGGCGTAGTTTGGCTTTGACACTGGAGAAGAGTGGCATGCTGATAAGATAGTCTTGCTTGTTGCGGATGAGCCTGAGCCACAGCCAAGGGGTTTTGGAAGAATTCGTGGAATTCGGAACGAGTTTTTATTCCACGTTCCTTCTTGGTGGCTATGGTCGAGTGCAAGAGAGGAAGGAGCGATGAAGCGAGGAGAACAGTTGTTGGTTGGGTCTTGTATTTATGCGTCGACATCTTTCAAACCATAATCCAGTTTAGCTTTCTCCCCAACTTTTCTGTCGAACTGTATTCACATCATGATACCAGTTCTTGTGTCTGTCTGCCTGGTCGAGTCTGGACCAATCATATTACACGAATATGCACTGCCACGAGCTAGGGACGGCAATGGCTGGTAGAGTGAAGATGCCAGACTTTTCTGCTGCGCCATGGAAGCAGTGGCTTCTTCAGCAAGCCACACTGCTAGGATACTTCGGGGTAATACATGATTGTGCCTCGTGGGATTTCCAGCATGGTAACCGACAAGAAATGTTGTGCTGGCGGCGAGAGTTGGTTTATATCCGTGGACTGGACTGACTCGCCCCGTCGCTTTCTTTGATCCCTTTACTATTATATCATTGCCTATAAAAGCTGTACTTGACGCTATTAAGAATGTGTAAGCTAGCGAGGGATTTATTATAATTTAGTCCTAAAGTTAAGTCTAGTAGTAGTATAAGCCACATCAAGTGGGTAGACTGTCTATCTCTTTCGATTAGGACTAGCGGCTTATGCGTGTTTAGGCGTTCCTCATTGTACTCGAAAATCCATGGCTCAATACGGATAACGGATCCGTAGTATTGATTTTATAATTTTTGGGCTCATTGGTTGTGGCCAATGCATCTAATTTATAAAGGGAAACATAATAATTAGCTGAGTCACTCACCAGACTTGTCCAGGTTTATCCGTGGTAGGTCCGCCAGCGTTGCGCCACAGCGACTCGACCCACCTCGCCATTGCTCCCTGGCCGTCAAGCCTTTTTTTTTTTTTTCTTGAAACCACTTTCGACCTCACAACAGGTGAAAACATCACCACCACACAACATGAGAGTCGATCCGTGCTATTTCTGCGGTCGTCCGACCTTCCCCAGCAAGGGAATCGTATTCAATCGCAATGACGGTACGCCTGTGCCTTGCCTCGAGAATTTCTGACTGGACGAAGCAGCAAAGAAGCTAACGTCGGTGTCTTAATAGGACGATCATTCAGATTCTGGTAGAGCTCTCTTGCCCCCGGGTTACGTTTCACCTGCAAAGGCACACATACTAACACGACATCTCTCACTAAAGCCGGAGCAAATGCCACAAGAATTTCAAGCATCGTCGAAATCCCAATAAATTGAAGTGGACCAAGGCTTCCCGAATAAAGGCCGGCAAGGAGATGACGGTAGACAGCACGCTGCTGTTCAGCGCCCGCCGCAACGTCCCCGTACGATACAACCGCGATCTCATGGAGAAGACGATCCAGGCCATGGCGCGTGTCAGCGAGATCAGGGCGCGCAGAGAGCGTGCCTTCTACAAGAGGCGCATGGTTGGCAAGAAGGCCAGAGAACTCGCCCTAGCACGGAAATTGGTGGCAGAAAACGAGCATCTGCTGCCACGCATGCGCGGCAGCGAGTTGCGCCGTCTCAAAGAAGCTGCTGCCATGGAGGTGGGAGATGTTGCGATGGAGGTGGACCAAGATGAGCGCATTATTACCAAGCGCAAGAATAAAGTGTTTGGTGGGGAACAGAGAAAACTGAGGGTGCGGGCCAACGGAGACATCGATATGGCGCAAGAAGAGTAGAATTTTTTTTTCTGGTTGGTTGCTTTGTTTCGAAAAGTTACGAAGATTATGATTATTTTAGCCATCTATCACCCGGTTGTCGCTCGACAAGTTTTGCTTTGGTGGAAAGTTTTATATCAGGATGCTGGACTTCTTCAGTGGAAATCACAACGACTGACATTCTTCTCTCGAGTGCATTCTGATTCCCCATCTTTGGTGATGTATGACACACCTGGTGTTACTTACAGTCAACAAGTACCTGCGGGCCGACTATCTACAGAGGGATTCCCAGCGGGAACCGGCTGGAGATGTATGTTTGCTAATTGTCCTAGTTCCTCTCCCTGGGCGGTTTCCCTGTCATCCATGCCATACGAAAGCTGTGCCCAGGCTCTCTCGGAGTCTCTTGCTCCAATTGTCAACAACTGCCATGCAATCAATCTTGTGATATCCGCAGCGCTTCAGGGCGTGTTCGATGCTCTGCCCCTCGGGAAACTCTCAAGCTATCCGTTTCTCCATGTTGTCCCTCTCAAAAGGCAAAGAGGTAGTCCCTAGCTTCAGAACTGCCTAGTTGGAGAGTGCGAATGTTACAGAATCCAGCTGCCACACAGCCACCCCCAGACTCTACTCGCTCAGTCCATTCCATCACCCTCAGCGGTGCTATTCGTCCCTAGACGCACCAGGGCGACAATGGCGCTAAAGGCCCGGGCGCCTCGTTGGCTACAGCCCCTATCGCGTTGCAGGCCACAATGCGGTGGTGACTGGCAATACCCTAGGCCACAAGGTGGTTAACATACCAGCTGTGGCCCTGCCGCCACGGATGTGGGCGAGCGTCACGTAGTCGTTGGGGTCGTGGCCCGACGGCACCATTTGCGTCTTGAGGACAAGGCGCTCGCGCGTCCTCATATTATAGTCGAAGGTTACCTACCATGCATGGGTGTCCTCATGGACGAGAAGGAGTACTGGATCATCTCCGTGTCGTATTCCCACGACGTGCTCGTTAGATATCGCAGATAGTTTTTATAGAGAGGGCTCCTTCCCTGACGCAATGTTTACCAGCTGTAGGGTTCGAACTAACGCATCTCTCAATAGTGCTAAAAAAAAAAAAAGTGAAAGCAGTCAGATTCGAACTGATGCCCTCCAAAAAGAGCGTCGAGTGAGGATTCGAACCCCGCGGGCAGAACCCATGCGACTTATCCTAGCCTCAAATTGAATGTCTCCAATGGTTGCCAAGCCGCTGAAGACCGCGCTCACTCAGGCGAACGAGCTGCCCGGGCAGCTCTCCCAACATTCCGTTGGTGCCAGACCTGGTAGGTGTCGCGACAAAGTGAGCCATCAGATAGTTGTGCACGCCTTAGACCACTCGGCCAACTCGACCTTTTGTTGGACCCTTGGCAATTTGAACGCCCATATAAAGGTAGCCAGTGTCCCCGTCTGTGCGCACGGTCCAACGTGGTCCAATTGTTGACAGTTTGGGGACCCACAGTGGCGAGCTGGGATCCTCAGCGACCAGGCACCGAGGTTTCACCAAAGGCCACACACAAATGGACGATAAGAAGGACCAGCAATCTGTCCCCCAAGCCCCGCTACGCCCGCAGGCTCGCGCTTCCGCTCTGGGGATGATACCAGGCTCGTCAGGGAGAGCGATAGCCCGACTGTCGGCGAGTGGTGGGCGTCTGCCGCGCAGAGACAGACCCAGGTGGATAAGGCTGGGCCCGGGGCGCCCAACCGAGACCTCGGCCAACCCGTCCCGGAGGAGTACAAGGGTTGCTTCTGCGAACGCGACGAAGCACCCCTGGTTCCCCTTTCCCCTCTCCTTTCGTCGGCGGCAGCGGGCGGAGCACACCGTACCCGCTGCCGGGGGCACGAGGGCGGCCGAAGCGTGGCAGGATTTCTCCACCCCTGAGAGGGACGCGCTGGGACTCAACGTAGCCCCGGCCTCTGCGTACACTACCGCGACTGGCGGTGCCCCGAGTGCCTTCGGGGAGTTTTACCGGGTGCCTGAAGAAAATGACACCCCAGGGGCTGGAGAAAGCAAGCCTGAGACTGTACATTTTCCCTTTCCGTTCTTTCTTACGCGGTCATGAGCAGGGCTAGCGAGAGTTTACAGGCAGTGGGGTCGGCCGCACGGCGTCTAGGGTAGGAAGGGTATCTCCTTACAAGCGAGTTGCAACCCCGAGGGTGGGCACGTGCCATTCTAGCTTAGTCAGAAAACGTAGCACGCTATCAATGGAAATCAATCAATCAATCAATCGTCCCCAAGCCCCACCGCATCGGCGATCTCCAATTGATTCTGTGCGTTACCACCCGACGCAATTTTCCCTGCCCTTCTGTCACGTGTGTCACGTGATGACACTATATATAGCGCGCACAACAGACAGACTAGCTAGGGAGAATCAACCTTTACCACAATTGCTTACACCTTCCTCAATCTCTCATTAACCACACAGCTGCCGACATTGCCACGACTGACACTACCATCGACGGACACTGTTATCGATGGACACTGTTATCGATGGACACTGTTATCGATGGACACTGTCATTGACCGACACTGCCATTGACTGACATTGCCATTGACCGACACTGCCATTGACCGACATTGCCATCGACCGACACTGCCAGGTATCGGCTGCCTGCCAAATTTAAAATCTTTTTCACATTGGCACAGCTACCAATAGCCCTGTATGGAGGAGCCGGAAGCCGTCCCGTTGGCACTCCCGAGTCTCACGAGGCATGGCCTTTCTGTGCTACTTGAAATTTTAGGGCTCAGTCCTTCTGTCTCGAAATCACCAGCACTCAATGATACCGTCATCATTGCTATCGATTTTGAGGGTATTAATACCATTAAAAGCGGGTTTACCCAGAAGGACAATAGTCAAGTTGGATTTGCGATTCTCGATACCAAGGATCTTCGCCAGGTCCCACCAGAAAAGCTCATTTCAACCCTAAACTTTGCTACAGGATCGTCATTATACGTCACAAAAGCATCTAATAAGTTTATCTTTGGAGAGACAATCACGATTCAATCATCGTCCATGGTACAAACCATTCAATCACACATTCCTCAAGATCGCAACGTGGTACTTGTGGGCCACGGTATCATGAACGACCTCCAGGCTTTACAGGCTTTAGGATTCGAGTTTGAACGGTCACCTTCTGGGATTCTGGATACGTCGCGCATTGCTAATGAAGTGTTTCAGTTCTGGGGCGGCTCTCTTGGCGACCTGCTAGGTGTATTAGGGTGCCCTTTCAACAGACTGCACGTTGCTGGAAACGATGCCAACTTCACTTTAAGGGCTCTTCTCCTTTTAGCAGCGAAGTGGTGCATCAGTCAACACCAAGATGACGAGGTATTGGATATCTTGCAGGAAATTTCAACCTGCCCCATTCCTCCTTATGTCGACCCTGAGATTAAAGCGGCAGAAAAGCGGGAAAAGAGGCTGGTAAGGAGTCGGAAGCACCAGTCAAAGCTATGGAGTAAGGAGAAGCAGGATCAAATCCGTGCTGCTCGAGAAACGAGGCGGCTCGAACATGTTTTAGCCCCGAAGAGCCTCGAGGCGGGCGCCACGATGGCAGCACAAAAGAACACGGTTCTCACTCCATTCCCTCGACAGCAACGACGCCAGGCCCAACCCCCACAGGCCATCATCCCCTAATGCGAGTCGCAACACACCGGGATGACCCGTCATTCTCACGCCCCTCAGGGTGACCACTTGCGCTACGAAGAGGTGGTGCGGAAGGTCGCCGGCGCATGAAAGTATAACGCAGGCGCCGGCGACCTTCCGCACCACCCAGCCGTTGCCCGTTCAGTTGCCCTCCTCCGGCTGTGGAATGGCATCCTTCGCTCGTGGTCTGCACGTCCTCGCCGAGACGCACTCAGTGCTGCGTGTGCGGTTCCGGCACGACGGCGCAGGGAGTTCGACTAGTAGTGGTAATGCGCGACACAGTCGAAGGGTTATCGGAACCTAGATTGTTGCTAGACTGTTTGGTATGTCGGAAACACTGCATACTGGAATTGGTGGAACTGATAGAGGGCAATTGCTTGATTGTATTGGCTTCGCCAGAGAGCCTCTATTATAGTTGTGAATGGTGGCAAAGTCGGTAGCAAAATGGTAGCCATAGCCAGCTGCGTCAGCTCAGCTTCCATGGGCTTCTTTTCAGCTCGCTGGCCACACCTCCTTTCTGACATGCATCTTCTCTAGCGGCTATGAAATTGGAGTGCTTAAAATGCTGCATAATGAGCACCAGGTATAAAGTGTAGAATTTTACGTGTTTATATGCTTATGGGTGGCCCAGATTCTGGCCAGCTGAAAATTACGGCCCAAAATTGGGACCACGGGTATATACTGGTCCACGGTGTGGAATAGTACATGACATCCTAGTTCAATCCATATCATAGTACATAGTGTCCTGGCCCTAAAACTAGGACGGTATTTAATATACCAGTACATGATATGACATAGTACATAGCATACTATTAGCACTTAGAATATACTAGTACATAACATACCAGCATAGAATATTGAGTTAGGGATTTGGGCAAACTTGGGTGATGCACGTGACCTTCGGTCACGTGGTCAGCGTTGACCAGGTCGGGCGTTTATTCAGGGTTGGAGTAGGCATCTCCCACCTCTGCTTATCCTGCCGCCAAACACCACCAAATACGGTCCTCCTACGTTTTAACAGACTATTTGGCTACCTAAGGCCTACGCATAGAAGCATATCCCCTGCCTTGCCAAGGTAGGTAACGCTAAGAAGAGGGAAAAGGGGCGAGAGGCAGGTGATAGGTGTGGGTTTTAGAACTAAAGTCAACTTCCTACTTTTCAGAAGCAGGATAAGTGTAGGGAGGGGAGTGCACGTATTTAAGGGTGCGATCCAAGTTAGCGCAGTTATTTAAAAATTAGCGTAATTATGTAAAATTTATTATTTTTAAGCTTACTATTACATTAAAACTAAGGCTTTCTTATATTTAATTAGTATTTTTATAGTATATACCCTAAGTAATTACTATACCTTTAAAGGCCTTTATTTATAATATACTAAGTTAGTAAGGCTAGTTAAATAGCTAAAAAAAGAAGCTATAAGGAAAAAGTTATATTTTTATTACTAATATAGTAAGAAAAAGTATACTAAATATTTTAGTATACTTTAATTAAATTAATATACTCTTTAGTTAAATTAATATACTTTATATTCTTTATTATACTTTATAATATAAAGATAAAAATAAACTTCTTTTTTAAAGTAATTTTTATTAAATTTAGTTAAAAATAATAATAATAATAATAAACTATACTTTATTATTACTATATTAATTATTTATAATACTCTTTTTATAAAAACTTACTATAAAATAATAATAATTTTTATAATTACTAAGTATAAATTATTTATAGCTTTAATAGCTTTTTATAAGAAAGTCCTTTATATTTTAACTAAATAGTAATTTATAAAGATCTTTTATATATTAAAAGCTATATTTTTAACCTTTATTAATAGCTTTAAAATAATATAAATATTAAGCTTACTAAATACTAGTTAATTAAGTAAATAATAATAATTTTCCTATAGATTATAATATTTAGAGGGGGATGAATCAGAGCTGCAACCTCGAAAAACGATGCATAATATTAAAGAACTTAAGAATAACATAGGCCTAGAACCGCACTAGGCCTAACCCTAGTTTGCCCTCCCCTTATAGCATGTAAATATAACTAAGTGCTTAGCCTTTAAAAGACTTTTAGGCTAGTAATAAGGTAATAATAATTAAAAAGTAAGGTAATAAAAGAGTTAGTATAAAAGTAAATAAATAGTAAAATACCTTTATAAGCTTAGTTTTACTATACTATAAGGTAAAGTATAAAGGGCTAGGATAAGTATATATAAAAACTAAAATTATACTAGAAAGGGGTAAGGAACTTCCCTTATTATAAATTCTTCTCTTTTTCTTTTTTATATAAAATAAGGCTAGTGTAAGCTAGTAATAAATACCTATAACTAGTTATATATAAAGTAGTATAGGCCTAGATTAAGGCTAGTGCTAATACTATAATAGACATAAGCAGGTTTTTTTCCTTTTAAGGGTTTTCCCCTTTAATAAACTAATAGGAGTACTAGTACTAGCCTACATAGAGCTAGCTAGCGTACATAATATATAAATATATATATATAGATTATAATATTTAATAAGCTATAGTAAAATATAGCTTTTTACTTTAAAATAAGCTAGTTATTAGTATTAAGGATATTTTATAAGCTTATTAATTTAATAAAGTATCTATATATTACTTTTATTTATTAACTAAAGCTAAATTATATTTCTATATATATTATATTAAATCTAAGTAAATATATATTTTATAGTATAATAAGTATTATTAATAGTATATATATACTTATATTTATTTTAGTAACTAAGTAATAATAATTTTCTCTTAAAAAAGTAATATCTTTTAAAATATACTAATAGCTATAAATTTTAATAATAATATCTTTATATATATATTAGTAAGTACTAAGGGATTAATTTGTAATAAACTATTACTTTAAATTACTTTTACTAGGTTATTTTAAATATATAAAAAGTATTTTTACCTTATAAATATAGGATTTTATATATAAGCTAAGTTACTTATATTCTTTATAAGTATTTACTATTATTTAAATAAGAATCTTAATAATAATAAAAGCTAAGAATAAAAGCTAAACTTTATAATCTTTAGTATACTATTTTTAAGTAATAATTAAGAAACTCTTTAAGTATTATAAGTAAAAGTTTAAGATAATTTACTATAATATTACTAAGTATAACTTTCTAAATTAAATTAAGATTATTTATACTATAATAAGCTTATTTAACTTTATTAAGTTAAGTAATATTATACTAGAAAAGTAAAGAAAGCTTAACTTAAAGGCTTTAAATAAAAATAAACTTTAGCTTATTAAAGAGGCTTATAAGCTAGTAAATAGCTTTAATATAAGAGAAAGTCTAGTAATATAGTAAAGTATTATTATAAAAAGAGGCCTTTATAGTTATTAGTAATACTAGTAAAGAGAGGTATTATTTATTTACCCTAGTTAGCTATCTATATAGCTATTGCTAGTACTCCTGCTACTCCGTTAAGAAGGAAAACCCTTAAGTAAGAAGAAAAACCCTCTTATATTTATAATTAGGTTAGCATTAGCCTTATCTTAGGCCTACGCCACTTTGTGCGTAGCTAGTCGTAGGTGTTTATTGCTAGCTTACGCTAGCCTTATCCTATAATAATAAAAGGAAAGAAAGAAAATGCTATAACGAGAGTCTCTAGCCCCCTTCTAGTGCGGGTCCGAGCCTGCTGCGTGCCTGCCCCGAGCCTAAAAGAGAGGTATTAAAATCCTTAAAAATAAAAGTCTTTAATAAAGGAGAAATTAATAAGAAAGAAATTATTTAGTAAGTAATTATAAGGTTATTAAGTAAGTAACTATAAGGTTATTAAATAAGTAATTATAAGGTTAAGGAAATAAAACTATAAGTAATATAAATTTTATATAAGTAAAAATACTAGTAATCCTTATACTTAAGCTAATTTTACTATAATTATTTAATCTCTTTTTATTTTATTTTTATAACCTTATTTTTCTAATCTCTTTCTTTAACTTCATAACTTTTTCTTTACCTTTATAAATAATAGCTAAAGTCTATAGTTATAAAAGCTACTTCCCTCCTAAGCACGAGGTAAAACTGCTTAAATAATTAAAGCTCTATGTTTTTAATATCTTTTCTAAATATCTAGCCTTTTTCTCTAGTCTTTTATTCCCTTTCTTATTTTTACTTTTCTTAAATTCCTTTATATTTTCTTTAGTTTTCTTTATTTCCTTTTAATTAGGATTTTTATTAGCTTTTAGATAGCCTAAAGGTTTTATAGCCTAGTGGTTATAGCCCCTAGCTTTTAGTTACCCTTAGCTATACTATAGTCTAATTAGTTAGGTTAATTAGTTAATTAGTTACAAAAACCTACTTAGTAATAGTAAAGGGTATAGTGTGTCTATTAGGTTATGTGTGTCTTGTAAAAGTATTAATTATATTTACTAATTTTAAGTAAAGCGAATTAAATTAGAGATAAGTAAGGATAAGTTATGTTTAGTAAGAGGGTTTAAGTTTACCTTAGAGCTTTAAAGCATAAGTAATAAGCTATAAGATAAAAGAGAAGTAAAGAGATAAAATGAATATAGTTATAAAGGAAGGGGAATTATATTAATTTATACTATAAGTAAAACTTAAATAAATATAAGTTTAACTACAGTAGCAAATTATAACTCTTACGCTAATGTAGCTATAAAGTTTATTATAAACTTTACTCTAACCTTATAGCCCCTTATATTTATAACCTTTAAGCTTTTTCCTATTACTATAGTTATAATTATTTATATGTTAATTGTTTTACTAGCTAGGTATTGCTAGTAATAATTATGTTATTATAAATTAAATGCATTGGCTAAAACCAATGACGCCAAAAAAAAGTATAAAACTAATAAAAGCTACTTTATTTTTACTTCTAAGCTTATTTTAAAGTATTATATTCTTTAAATTTTCCTTTACTTAGCTTATTACTTTTAATATCTAAGTAATACTATAGCTTTTATAAAAAGACTTATAGTTTTTAATACCTTTTAAACTTACTATTTAATAAGTTACTTTACTAAGTAACTATAGTATATATATAAGAGTACTTTTACTTCTAAACTTAAGAAAATATTAATTTAAGTACTATAAAAATTACTTTTACTATTAATTAATTTATATTCTTTAAACTAGTATATTACTTAAGGTAAATTTACTAGAAAGTAATAATCCTCTTTAAAGCTTAGGATTAACTCTCTTAAGCTTAGAGTTATAAGCTAGCTAATTTAGTCTAGTATAAGTATAATAGTAAATTATATTAGTTATACTAAGGTAAAGGGATTATCCCCTTATTTAGATTAATAGTCTTAAGTTATTTAATACTATTATTCTTAACTATTTTAGTATTTCCTTATTAATTATTATCTTTATTTATTAAATTATTAAGATATTAACCTATTACTATAAAGCCTATATTATTACTTACTTCTAATATAGTACCTCTAGCTAGTAAGTCCTTAGAAAATATCTTATACTAAGTTTTATAAGTAATACTATTAGTAACTAAGAGTAGCTAAGTTATAACCTTTCTTCTAATTAAGCTAAACTTCTTTTTAAGTAACTTAGTATTTATATTACTTATTTTAAGTATATACTTTACCTTATTAGATTAAGTGCTTAAATAGCTTTTAGCCTATAAAAACACTTACTAATAGTCCTATAAGCTATAATACTTTTATTTTATAAACTTTATAATTTATTTATACTAAGTGTTAGTTACACTAAGGAACGTTACACTAGTGCGAAAGGGTTAAATTTAATAAAGTTAATAATAATAGCTAACTAGAAAGAGAAAAGAAAAGGGAGAAGGAGAGAAATCTAGCTAAGAGAGAAAGTAAGCAAAAAGTGAGTTTATAGTATACTACCACTATAAATAGTATAAGGTAGCTTATAATATAGCTAATTATATTATATATATCTATTTAAGGGCCTTATATTTAACCTAGCCTTTAGCTATAATTAAACTAAAGAGAACCTATAAGTTAAAGAAAGTAATACTAATAGTCTCTTTTTTTCCTTTATAGCTAAAGAGCTTAAAAATATAATAAAAATTAAATTAAAGGAAAGTATATATAAGTAAATCCCTTTATAAGAATTTATAGCTTTAATTAGCTTATATAGCTATAGTTACTTTAATCTAGTTTAGTTAATTCTCCCTTTACCTAACCTTATAAGTCTCTTAACCTAGCCTTTTATATAAATTTTAATTTATTTAAATTAATTAAGGTTAAAAGGGATAAATGTAGTAATACCTTTATTATTATATTAGCTAGGTTATTACTACTATTAATTTACCTAACTTTATAAATCTTATATCTCTTATATAACTATTAAAGGGCTATAATATTAATTATTAGCTACTTCTCCTTTATTATACTTAACTTTATAAGGTATTTATATAATAAGAAAGAGTTAGTATAGAGAATTATTAGAATATAAGGCATTTTTAATTAGTTTATAATCTAATTAAGGGTTATAAATATTATAAATATAATATCTATGCCTTAAACTATATTATATAATTTAAAGGTAAGCGCGCTTTATATTACTCTCTTACTCTTTATTAAGCTATATATAATAATATTACCTTTTATATTAAAGGTATTATTATCTTATATTACTTTATTACTAATTATAATTATATACCTAATTTATAAGCTAAGGTCCTTATTATTAGTAAGGGACTTATTTATAAATATAAAAAGCTTTACTTTTTAAGGGTTAAGGGGATATATTATAGTCCTTATTACTAATTCTTAATTTACTACTTAAAGCGTTTATTAAGTTATATAATATTATTAGCTAAGGGCTCTTAGTATTAAGTAGTAATTAATAGGTTATATAAAGCTTTTAGTTAGTATATAGTTATAATATAGCTCCTTAGGCTTATTATTCTATATAATCTTACCTTACTATTAAAGATTAAGAATTAACTTCCTTAATCTTCTAACTTTAGCCTTTTAAGTTAAAATTAATAAATTATTAGTATTTTAAGTTAAGATATAGCTATTAAAGATAAGGGAATTCCTAGTTATTAACTATTACTTCTCTTTAGCTATAAATTTAGCCTTTTAAAGCTTTTTCTTTTCTTTTTAAAAGAAGTTATTATTACTTAAGCCTAATATATTATTTATTTATATTCTAATAATACTAAAGAGATTTTTATTATTTAAGGCTATAATTAATAAGTAAGAATTTATTAGGAGCGCAGAGGTTAGAGACAGGACGTTTGTTAAAGCGGATCTTTAGAGGACCTTTAGGCCGCGTGGATAACAAAGAGGCTAGCTAGCTATAAGATAGCTATATGCTTATAGAGCGAGGTATTTCTTAAGGACTATATATATTATTAGTACTAGGCTAGAGATTAAAACCTTTACATACTTACCCCTAGCTAGTATTTATTAAGTAATAACTATAAGAATCTTAGCTATTACTTTATTTATTTAACCCTAGGCTATAAGCTATAATAAATTAATCTCTTTAAAACCCTTTTAGGGATATAAACTATTAGCTAGATTATTATATAGCTAATACTCTAAAGATCTATAAGAAACACACTAGTACCTTATAATAATAAAGCTATAGATAATTAGGAAGGTAAAGAATCCTATAATCTAGAACTATAGATAATAATAGGGTATAATAAACACTACCTAATCTTAATCTAGGTAAAGGTATAGGTAATATAAGTAATAAAGATATAGCATTATAAAGACACTATAAGGTTATATAAGCTAAGCTATATTACCTTAAGAGAATATAAGAGATTTTATAAATAAAGGTATAAATTAAAGAGTTTAAGGTAAATCTAGGATTAGCTAGACCTCCTTTAGGACTTATAATTACCCCTTAATCTTTAACTATAATCCTACTAGTAGTTTATAGTAACTTAGTAGTAATTATATAGTAAAATAATAGCCTTATTAAGATATAAATAAAATAACCTATATATAAAGGGGATATATATAAGAACTTATAGAATTTCTTAGTAAACTTAGATATATTATTTAAATTAAACTACTATACCTTTAGGGATAATATAACTAAGGTAATATATATAAGCAGCTACCTAGCTAATAATATAAAGTAATAATAGATATATTATATAGCTATAGATAAGTATGTAAATTACTTATTACTTACTTAGATAGGTTTTCTTAATTAGCTAAAAACTAGAATAATAAATAAGGGTATAAGACACTTAGAAGTAATAAGAACACTACTAAATCTTAGGTAAAAGTATAACTAATTATTTTAATCCTTTATATAAGCTTAGACTAAGGTAAAAACTAAGTTACCTAAAGCAATCCCTATATAACTAAGAATTACTATCTTTCTAAATAGCTTAAATAATATTATAAGGAAGTAAATAATTAGCTAAGAGATTTTAATAACCTAGAGCTAGTTATAAGGCTAAGGTAAGAAAGTAAAGGTTATAATAAGTTTAGGCTAAAGTAATAAGAAAAGTTAAGACCCTAAAAGAAAGAGATAATACTCTTACTCTATATTACCTATAGATAAAGTATAGTAATAAAGTAAAGATTAAGAGAAAAATTATCCCTAGTGTGCTATAAATATAGAAGGCCTAGGTATACTATACTAACTTACTAAGCACTAGACTATTTTACCTATAAAAGCAGTAAGTATATAACTAAGAGATATAGTAAGAGTAGTAATAAAGCTATATCCCCTAATATAATACTAGTTTAATTAGCATATACTTAGGAATATAATCTTACTATAAAATACCCTATAGATAATAAAATAAGAATATAAGTATCTTTATAATAAGATAACTAGTAGCTAGCTATATAAGCACTATTTAATATAAGTATATAGTTTTTAATAATCTATCCTAAATTATTATTAAAAAGGATTAGAAGAGTATAATATAAATAGACTAAATACTAGAGAGTATAAGCTAAAAAGTGATTTTACACTAGGGAATCTTAAAAAGGTTAATAAAAGTAAAAGATAGTATAGGATTTATAAAAGTTTATTAAGTTAGCTACTATATTACTAATATAGGTAAGGGGATAATTTTAGGTATAGATTAGATTAAAGAATATTTACCTATAATTATATATTAGGATTAGGGTTTTTAGAGATATTTAGTAATAATAAAACGCCTTTTCTTTACTTATAGTAAGTAATAAATATATAGAGAGAAAAACTAGTAGTAGTTACCTTACTATTAGGAATAATAAAGATTAGGCTAAGTGTTCTAGAAAATAAAGATTAAAAAGAAGAAAATAAAGACTTATTAAAGAACTTAGTAGTAAAAGAAGTATAACTAAATAGTAAAGTAGCTATATAAATATTAGAATATATTTATATATAGTAAAAAAGTAAAGGTATTATAATTATATAGATTTTAGAAGATATAAGTAGTAAATAAGCTATGTTAAATTAGGGTAAGAGCGCTAAATATCCTATACTAATAATTCTAGAAGAATATATAGAGTTTATAGATATTTTTCTAAAGCGCTAGTAGGTTAGCTTCCTAAGCTAAGCGGTTACACTTATATAATTAAATTAGAAGAAAGGAAAACACTACCTTAGGGGCCTATATATAATTTAGCTAAAAGAGAGCTACTAGTTCTTAGGGAATACCTTATAAGTATATAGTAAAAGGGTACATTAGAAGATTAGTTAGCCTAGCTAGAGCTCTAATTTTATTTATTTTAAAGAAAGGAGGAAAATTAAGGCTTTATATAGATTATAGGGGCTTAAATAAGATTATAATTAAGGATAAGGCCCTTTACCCTTATTACTAAAATCCTTAATTAATTAGTAAGCGTAGTTATTTTTATAGTTCTTAATCTTAAAGATATATACCACTAGCTATATATTTACTTAGGTAATAAGTAAAAGATAGCCTTCTATTACTACTATAGCTACTTTAAATATCTTATAATACTATTTAGACTAGTTAATATACTAGTAACTTTTTAGGAGTATATTAATAATACCCTTAAAGGACTTATTAATAAGACTTATATTATTTACCTAGATAATACGCTAATATATAGTAGCATAGTTAAGGAGTATATAGAGTATATTAAATAAATCTTATATAAGCTTAAAGAAGTAAGCCTTTTTATTAACCTTATAAAGTGTTAATTTTTAGTTATAAAGGTTAAATTCTTAGGCTTTAAAATATTACTAAAAGGTATTATAATAGATCTAGTAAGAGTTAAAGTAATTATAACCTAGCTAGTACTATATAGCATCCTAGATATTTAGTTATTCCTTAGTTTTATAGGATTTTACTACTATTTTATTAAATAGTATAGTAAAGTTATTATTCTATTAATAGATTACCTTAGAGGGTAGTAACTAGTAATATTTAACCTAGAGCCCTATAAGTTAGTAGTGTTTAAAGAACTTTAATAAAGATTTTAGGAAGCGCTAATTTTAGTATATTTTAATTTACTTATATACCTTAGAGTAAAGATAAATATATCTAGACATATAATTAGGGCTATACTTATAATATTAGTGCTAGGTTACTAGCACCTAGTTATATTTATGTTAAGAAAGATAACTAATACTAAATTACGCTATTTAATACCTAATAGTAAATTATTAGCTATCTAAGAGGCTTTTTATATATAGAGACACTACCTTGCTTATTTAGCTTATATAATTAAGGTTATTATAGACTATTTAAACTATAAGTACCTAGCTATAAAGCCTAAGCTTACTAGTAAGTAAGTAACTACGCTTAATAAGCTTTATCCTTTTAACTTTAAAATTATATATTATATAGGGAAATTAAATCCTACTAACTTACTTTTAAGAAAACTAGATTTTATAAGTAAGGTAAGGAAAGCAAAAGTAGTAACTATATAGCTCCTTACCTTTTTATCTAAATTTATAAATATTAAGCAATAGGAACACTATAGTAATACTATAGGTTCTATAAAAACATTACTTAGTGTAACTAATAGTTAGTTATAATAACGCTATAATAATACTACTAATATCTAGGGTTTTAAAAATCATAACTTAACTATATTTTTAAAGAACTTAATAATCTAAATACTCTTAGAAAAGGTGTTTTAGTAGGGTTATTTAATACTTTTATTAATAAGTAATAAGCTAGCTATAGTAGTACTACTAGCACTTAGTGTATATTTTATTTATTACTTAGTTATTTTAATTTTCCTATTAGACTAGCTATTTCTAATAGGAGTAAACTAGTATAGGTTATTTCTAGTAAGTAGTAAGGGCGCCCTAAGAAAGCATTACTTATCTATATCCTTATAAGACTAAAAGTATTTATTAAACTAATTACTTATAGAGATATTATAGCTAGGATTTAATCTATTTAGAGAACCTCTTTTAAGTTTATCTCTAACTTTCTAGAAAAGAGCTTAGAATTAAAACCCTAATTTAAGTCTTATTATATAAAGCGTAGTAAGGTAATAACTTTACTATAGGTTAATTAAAGTTACTTAAAAGCAGTGATTTAGCTATATCCTAGATATAGTCTATTAGACCCTCTAAGCTATTAATATTTAAAAATCATGTTTTTATCCCTTTAGGAATAAGAAAAGAAATTTTATTACTAACTTATAATAACCCTACTACTAGGCATTAGGGAGTAAGTAAAACTCTTTATTAGATTATAAACTAATATTATTAGCTAATAATAAAGAAAGATATAAAGGTATATATTAGCACTTATATAAGTTATTAGACTTTAAAACTAAGGCATTATAAACTATATAGTAAGCTAGCTATATTACTAGTGCCTAATTACCCTTTTTAAGAATTATTAATAGATTTTATTACTAGACTTCCACTAGTAAAAGATTTAAACTAGACCTATAATATAATTCTAGTTATTATTAACTATTTCACAAAATATAGTATTTATATTCCTATTTTAATATAACTAACTAGTAATAGGCTAGTAACTATATTCTTAGAATATATTTCTAGAGACTATAGAGCCCTAGAAGGTATTATAATAAACTAAGGTTCTATATTTACTAGTAGTTTCTAGATAACTTTTTATCACTTTCTTATAACTAAGTAATTACTTAGTACTGCTTTTTATCCCTAAATAGATAGCTAGATAGAATATTTAAACTAGGTCCTAGAACACTATTTAAGGGCTTTTACTTATACTAAATAGACTAATTAGGTAAATAACCTATTAATAGTATAGTTTATATATAATATAAGTAATTATATAACGCATAGCTACACACTAGCGGAGGCGTTATAAGGTTATAATCCTAGAGGTCCGTAGTAAGTAGTTATAGATATCCCTTTAGTAAATAATTAAGCTAAAAGTAAAGTCTTAGCACTAAGAGAGAAATATACTATAATTAAATAGCTTTTAAGTAACTTATAGACTTAGTATAGAAAATATTATAACTAAAAAGAACTCTAATAAGGTTTAAAGTTAGTAACTATATTTTACTATTAATAAAGAATATTAACCTAAGATAACCTAGTAAAAAGCTAGCTATAAAGTACCTAAGTCCCTATAAGATTAAAAAGGTAATTAGGAGTTATAGATTAGTATATTAATTAAAATTACTACCTAGGACTTAATTATATAATATATTTAATATTACTAGTCTTAAGCCTTTTAAAAGGGACTTAACTAATATAGAAGATATATCCTTACTATAAGATAATATTAAAGATAATAAATAAGAGTTTAAAGTTAAGAGAATTATTTCGCACTATTATAATAGAAGGCATTATAAATATCTAGTTAAATAGAAAGGCTATAATACTTTAGAGAATTCTTAGGTATTAAAAGGGATTTTATTACTAGAGAAATCATTAATAACTATAAGTAATAGTTAACTAGTAAAGTTAATATAAGATAGTTATAATTTATAGGTAATATAGTAAGATATTAGAAAATAAAAGTTAATTTACTTAAATAATTTAAATAATCTATTATATAGCTACTAAGTACCTACCCTTTATAATAAAGTTAGTTACTAGGACTACTAGTTTCTTAGTAATAGTAGTAGCTATAGTAACTATAAAGGTAAAGGCCCTTAAAATATCTTTATTATTAAAATCCCTCTCTTTATATATATAAACCTAAAGTTTACTAGGGAGCTTAATAGGACTAATATAAGTAAGTAAATTAGTAATATAGGGTATAAACTACTAGTAAGTTAGCTAAGTATTAGCTATATATATTATAAAAGCTTACTATTAGGATATTCTAGGCTATAAAGCGTAGAGAGTTTATAATATTAATCTATATTTTAAGGTTTATAGTATTACTTAGTAACACTATTATAATATACTTATTATATTTTGCTTTATAAGTAATATTAGTAGTTATTTAAGTATAGTAAATATATTTATACTTATTAGAATTCTTATAAACTAAGATAGTATTCTATAGCTTTTTCTTTACTTTTATAATAGCCTAGTAGTAAGTTAGTAGTAATCTAGGGTCTAAGTAGTAGAATTATACTTACTTTATCCTAATAGTAGTAGCTACCTTTAGGAGTAGCTTTAATAAGTTTAAATAGCCTATTATAAAGCTATATAATTTAAGTTAAGCACTAGTAGTATATTAGTAATAAGTAAGCAAATTCTAGATAAGAGAGATATACTATAATATAGTTTTTATTATTTTAGAAGTAATATATATATTTTATTAAGTAGCCTATTAGATATTAGTAATAAAGAAGTAGTAAGTAAGTAAAGAAGTTATACTTAAAGATTTATTATATTTAGTAAGGAAGGTTTTCTTATTAATAATATATCCTAGGATCTTATAGGTGCTATTTTTAGGAGGATATTCTATATTATAACTTACTAAGAATAGTATATATATAGAATTTTCTTACTTAAGGTTTTACTAGTAGTAAGTTAGTAGTAAAGATATAGTAAGGATATAATAAACTTATATTAATATTTTAGAGGTAGTTTACTTTTAAGATAACTTCTTAGGAGATTTTAAAGGAGATTTTTAATAGTCTTACCTTCTAAAGCAAGTAAAGGCAAGGGAGTTCTAATATAAGTATTAGATATAGTAAACTAGCTATAAGTTAGCTATAATAAACTAGATAGAAAAGTTATAATAGTAAGTAAATAAACTTATAAGCTAAATAAAGGTAAAAAACTAGGATAAATAAGGATAGATAATAATAATACTTAGAGACTAAAGAAGGTTAGTAACTATAGTGTAATAGTAGTAAGAGAGCTACTATTTAGCTAGAGGGTAACTTATAAAGTTAAGAGATATTATAGGAGAAAGGTAGTGTGTAAAAGGGGAAAAATCAGTCTTTTTATATTAACCCTAGACCCCTTAAGTAATCTAACGCGCTATAAGTAAGTAATCTATAAATCATAATAATAACTATTAGCTCTGCTACTTATATATATGCCTAATAGCTATAAACTTATAGTAATTATAACATAAGCCCTCTAGTTAAACTATTTAGAACTATAGTATTAAGTACCTTATTTATTTAAACTAATTATAAAAATTAATATAGGTTATCTATTTTTTTAGTCTAGCTATATAATAGGTAATAATATTTATTTTACTATATTAAAGCTATATATAAGCTACTATTTAGATATTACTACTTATAATAGGGGGTTATTTATAATTAGTAGTATTATTATTATTATTTTTTACCTATATATTTAGATATAAGGTGCCTTATCTTATTTTTATTCCTTATCCTATTTTTCTTTATAAAGCTTTATTATAGTAACTATACCTTAAGTAAGTAGCTCTTTTTATAATTAAGGTTAATTATATAGGGGGTATTATATTAGGAGCGCAGAGGTTAGAGATAGGATATTTATTAGAGTAAATCTTTAGAGGACCTTTAGGCTATATAAATAATAAAGAGGCTAGCTAGCTATAAGATAGCTATATGCTTATAAAGCAAGGTATTTCTTAAGGACTATGCATATTATTAGTGCTAGGCTAGAGATTAAAACCTTTACGCACCTACCCCTAGCTAGTATCTATTAAGCAGTAACTGCGAGAATCTTAGCTATCACTTCGTTCATTTAACCCTAGGCTACAAGCCGTGACAGAATTATAAGTTAAAGTTATTATATTAAGGTTATTTTTAAAGTAATAAAAGTATATTACTTACTAGTAAGTTCTAGCCTTTATAATCTTATAAAAGGCTTAATTACCTTTATTACTATACCTTCTAAAAAGAGGTATATAATTTACCTAGGTAATTTTATAATAATTAGCTTATTTAGCGTTATATATAATTAAATATAAGCTTATATAATATTATAAATCTAAAGGTAAATCCTTTTTATCTTAATAATAAAGTAATAGTTATAATTAACTATTAACTTACTTATTATATTATTAGTAATTATATTAAGATAGCTTCTTTACCCTTATTATTATAGCCTTATATACAAACCTTTGCATATTTTTCCGCACCACTCTAAAGGTCTAGAATTACCTCTAAAATATAAACTAAGTTAATATTTAAAATCCTTACCCTTATTTACCCCTTTTATAATATTATATTATAATAAAGCTAGAGGTAAGTAAGAGAAAAAGGTACTAATAGTAATTAATATAGGAGAAAGAGAGCTAGTATAAAGCTACTACTACCCTAACGCTAGTATAGGATAGTTTAATATCTAGAGAAATAATAATAACTTAATAATAAACTAAATCTAATTTAAATATCTAGAAAATATAAAATACTATAAAGAAATTACTAGCCTTATCCCTAGTAATAAAGTTACCTAAGTATAGTGTATTACTAAGGCTATAGCTTACTAGGTAGTAAACTATACCTAAGCTAAAGTAAAAGTAGTAAGTAATAATAGAAATATTTATATAATAAAGAAAGCCCTTAAAGATACCCTTAAGAAGGTAATAAAGAAGAAAACTAAGAGTAATAGTACCCTAACCTAGGCAAGTATTATAGCTAGGCCTATATAGAAATAACTAAATACTATACCCTCTCCCTTTAAATCCCTAGTAAATAGTATAGAGAAGTCCTTATTAAAGGTAATACTATCTAGGAATTACTTTAGTTTAAAAGCACTAAAGATATAGTAATAATAGTTAATAAAGCTACTAGTTATATAATAGTAGTAATAGCTAAAAGACTCCCTAGTAGTAATATAATTATTATATTTAAAGGAAATATTACCTAATATAAAGAAAACTAAAAATAAATATCCTATATATTTAAACTAAAGGTAGTCCTTTATTACTATATACTTAGTATTATTATTAAAGAATTCCTTATAAAGTATATATTTATTAAAAACCTAGTAGCTAAGATTAGTAAGGTAAATAAAGTAAATATAATTAAGGTAACTATAAGGCACCCCTAAGGTAAGGAAGCCTTAAGAACTACCTTAATCCTTAGTTTAGCTAAAGTTAAAAAAGCTAATAAAATCTATAGTAATAAAATAGTCTTTAAAGTAAAGCTTTTCTAAACTAAACTATATAATAAGACTCTTTAACTAAGATAATACTATAATTACTTTTAAATAAGTTATATTATAAAGTTTTATAAGGTAGCCCTAAGGTATAGTAAGTATAGTACTAGCTAGTATAAGGAAAGTAAGTTATCTTACCTTATAATAAATAGCTAACTATAGGAAAAGTATATCCTTTACTTTAAACTATACCTAGCCTAGTCTAGGGATTACCTTATCCTAAAGGAAAAATAAAATATAGTAAAAGTAAGTTACCTTAAATAACTATCTTACTTTATTACTTAATCCTTAACTAAAGGCCTAACCTTAACCTAGGAGAGATTTATTATAGCTATAAAGCTAACTAGTATAGTAAGAAAAAAAGAGATTACTTAATACTTATAAAATAAAGTACTAAATAGCCTAGGGCTAGAAGTATAAGAAAATATATAAAGCTAGTTAAAACTAGCTTAAAACTAGTATAAAATAGAAAAAATACCCCCTAATTAATATAGTAATACTATAAGTCCTTTTCTAAAATATAAATAAAAAAATAGCCTTATATATATTATACTATATTACTAAACTAATATAAATATAATTATAATTTAAGAGTAAGAATATATAAAATAACTATAGTTACTAGCCTTAGGCCTTACCTAATTTTAACTAGTATACTATAATAGGTATAATATTATTTATATAAATAAGAAGTATAATATAGGATTATAAATAGCCTAGGGGGAACTAATTAGTCCTTAATAAAAATATAGGGAATAAATATTTACTCCTTATACTTAAAGAACTATAGTAATAAATAAAATACCTTAATTTATGCTATTAATATAGAAAAGCCTTAAGGCTAGTGTGTATTTATAGGTAATTTTAACTAAAAACACCCTTATAGGATTAATATAATAAAATAAGTAATAAAGTAAAAGAATTACTAGAATTTATAAACTAGTAAAGGCTTAAATTAGTTATACCCTAGGGAAAACCTATAAGGTAAAGAGTAAGGGATAGAGATAGTACTATAGATTTAGTATAAGTAATATTAAATATCTAAGTCTATTATAATAGTGTATGTAGTAAGGCTTATAGGATTTAACTATACCCTATAGCTAATTAGTATCTTTACTAAGTATTAAGAATAAGCCCCCTTATCCTTAAATATACCTAGGCTATAATAAATAAGAAATATATAAAAGTAAAAGTAATAGTCTAACTTTAGAAAAAGAATACCTTAGAACCTTATAATAAAGAAAGGATTAATAAATATACTATATAGCTTATTATAAACCTATAATAAATAATAAAGAAAATAGCCTTATAAAAGCCTTAGGGCCTCCTAGCCTAGAGAGATAGTAGTTAAGGAAAGCTAAGGAGTTAGTTACTAAAGCTAAGTAAGCTAAGAGATAATAAAGATACTAAAGGACTAATACTAACTAGGAGGCTTATAATAAGATAAAGAAAGATTAGGAATATATTATTAAGAAAGAGAAGTAAAATATATAAAGAAAAGCCCTAAGGAATACTAATACCTAGTCTAAGAATAAAGAAGTATAAAGGCTAGAGAGGTAAGCTTACCTTTAAAGCTAGGCCCCCTAGAACTTCCTAGACTTCTAAAGCTTAAGAGAACTAAAAATAATACTAACCTAGCTATTATATATATAAATAAAGCTAATATACTAGTATAAAGATTTTTCCCTAAACCTATAGTAAACCTCTTCTATATCCTAGACCTCTCCTTCCTAGAATTAGATAATATACTATTTCTAGACTATAAATAATTTATACTAGAAGATATTAGAACTATCTTATTAAATATAGCTAACTAGAAAGCCCTAGGGAATAATAAACTCCTTATAAGCCTTATTAAGGCCTATAGGGAGCTAGCTAGAGATACTATAACTAAGTTACTAAATATAGTTCTTAAAGTAAGATACTTCCTAGCCTAATTCTAATTTACTAGGGTAGTAATAATAAGAAAGCTTAGTAAAATAACTAAGAAAATAAGAAAAGCTAATACTTAAAGACTTATATTACTACTTAATATAGTAAGAAAGGTTATAAAAGTAATAATAGTAAAGTAACTTATAGCCTTTACTAAGGTAAAAAGCCTTCTCCTTAAACTATAGATAAAAAATAGAATAAATAGGTTAATAAAGACTATAATAAAAGCCCTAGTAAAATATATAAAAAGGCCTAGGAAAGAGATAAACTTACCTTACTTATATAAATAAATATCTTAGTAGTGTTTAATAAAGTTAGTTACCCTTACCTTATTACCTTACTTATTAAGATAAGTATCTTATACTAGCTAATAGCTATAATATATAGCTTTCTTATAAATAAAATAAGTTAGCTTAGCTTTAATAAAGGACTATCTAGGCTATTTAAGATTAAGGCTAGTACTTTATAAGGTTTACTCTTTTTACTTATTTTCTTTTTCTTTACTTAGTAAAGCTATATAAGTAACTTTAGACTATCCTAAGTATAGTAGCTATAGGATTTATTAATAATATAAATATAGTAATATTTAGAAAGAATATAGCTTAAACCTAGAAAAGGCTTAAGGTAGTATAAAAGTCTATAATAAATAGGTAAAGAAAGTAAGAGTAAAATTTAACTTATTAAAGATAAAGCTTATATACTTTAGTAAGTCTTACTAGCCCCTTTAGACTAAGGTCTAGCTTAAAATAAAGAAAGTAGTGCCTATAGAATCTTATAGATTCCTAGGGGTCTAAGTTAATAAAAACTTACTTAGAGTATATATAAAAATATCCTTAAAAGCAAGCTAGCCTAGTAGTAGCTTACTTTTACTAAGTTATTAGTATTTACTTAGGGCTATAGCTTTAGAGATACCTAACTTATATATATATAGGTAATCTAGCCTATTCTTACCTATAGAGTAAGTATATATTACTTACTAACTAAGAAAAAGAAAAGCTAAGAGGAATTATTAGAAGCTTTATAATAGACTAATTAGTATACTTATAGATTATTACTAGTGTGTTTAAGGCTATATATATAGTTTAATTAAAAGCTAAGACCTCTATCCCCCTTAACCTTTACCTAAATAAAATAAAATAGAAATTTAAGGCTAGAATAATTAAAAGTAAAATAGTAAAGAAAATCTAAACTATAGCTACTTTAGTAGTAACTATACTTTACTATAGGAGGCTTTAAAGGAGATATAACCTTATTAATAGTAAGCTAGATATAGACCTATATAAAGAATAAAAGTAATAATAGGAGGACTAGTATAATAAAGAGTAACTAAACTAGGGCTAATACGCTAGAGAACTTATAGAGAATTAACTACTTACTTATAACCTAAAGGAAATATAAAAGTTTTATATAAAACTAGATAAATATATTTTCTTAATAGTAGTCTAGCTATATATAGGAAAGATAAGCCTTAATAAGTTCCTATTCTAGAGATATATTCCTAGGGTAACTTTACCCTATATAGCTATAGCTAAGTAAAAAAGACTAGTATTATATAATAGTTAACTATAGTAACTATAACTATATATAACTATAATAAAGCTAGCCTAAAGATATATAGGAAGTAAGGCTAGCCTTAGATAATCCCCTAAAGGCTAGATTAATAGCTAGATAGTTTATTAGTATAAGGTAACTATAATATTATACACTAGCATAAGACTTAGTATTTAGCTAGTATAGCTAAGACTTAACTCTAGGCTATAACTAATATATATAAAGAGATAGGCATAGTATAAATAAAAGGAAATAAACTAAACTAGGTAAGTATATAAGTAAACTAGTCCTAAGGTAATTATATATATATATAGCTAAGATAACTTCTCTAGAATAGACTTTAAATTAAAAATAACTAACTCCTAGTATTATAAACTAACTAGCCTATCCCTACCCTTTCTTTAATTTAAAACCTAGCTATTACCTTACTTTTTCTTTAGAATAAGAATTACCTCTTTTATTATTTTAATATAATTCTTAGTAAGAAGTGTAGTAGCTAGGAGCTAGTTTATTTCCACTATATAGGTATCTAGGCACTATAGCTAGAAAACTACCTTATTATACTAGTCCCTAGTAAGACTAGAACTAGCCTAATTTAGGCCTATTATTACTACACTTTATTTCTTCTTACTTTAATTTCTAGTATAAAGCTTTTTAACTTAGTTATAATAGTTATCTAGGACCTAAAATAGATAGCTATTAGACCTAGACTAAACTTAGTACTAACCTATTCTAGTAATACTTATATTACCCTTACTAACTATTACTACCTAGATCTTAACTAGCTACTAGTGCTTAGTTTAATAACTAGTTAAAGTTACTTATAGCTAAATTAGCACTAAAATAGAGTTAGAATAAAGGCACTTATTACCTTTTTATAGCTATAGTTTTAAACCTAATAATTAAAGTAAGCGTTAGTTAATACTCCTATTTAAACTTATTAGACTTACCCCTAGGCTTAAATTAAACTAAAATAGCATATACTAATAATATTATAGCACTAGTAGCCTAGATAATTAACTAACTAAGACTTATATAATATACACTAAGTCCCCTATACCTTACTTAACTACCTTAGGTTAGCTTTAGAATTAGTGTAAAATAAAGATAAGGAAGACTTACCTTTATACCTTTTATAAGATATTACTCTAATTATTTTACTATTAGGGATTTCCTTAGATATTACTTTAAATTTATAGTTTTCTAAATAAATTAAAGCTAGAAATATACTAAAATTAAAGTACTTATAGGATTTAGTGCTATTATACTAGTATTATTTTTATTTTACTATAAATATTAGTAATTAAGCTAAACCTAGCCTAGAATAGCCCTAAATAGCTTTAAAAAGGAAAGAACCTATAGGAAGTTTAATAAAGAAAGAGAAAAAGGTTAAAACCTTATAAAGGAAAGGCACTCTCTTATACTTACTAGAGAGAGAGGGATAAATTAAAGCTATAGTTTAAAAAATAAAGTATAATATTAATAAACCTAGGAATAATATAGGTTTAGGAATATACTAGGCCTAACCTAAGTTTACCCTCCCTTATAGTATATAAATAATACTAAGTACTTAGCCTTTATAGGACTTCTAGGCTAGTAGTAAGTTAGTAATAGCTAAAAAGTAAGGTAATAGAAGTGTTAGTAAAAAGTAAATAAAAAGTAAAATACTATTATAAACCTAGATTTACTATACTATAAGGTAAGGTAAAGGGGCTAGGATAGGTATATACTAAGGCTAGAATTACACTAGTAAGGGGCTAGGAACTCTCCTTATTATAAATTTTCTTTTTTCTTTTCTTTTATAGGATAAGGCTAGTGTAAGCTAGTAATAAACACCTATAACTAGCTATATACTAAGTAGCATAGGCTTAGATTAGGGCTAGTGCTAACACTATAACAAATATAAGGGGTTTTCTTCCCTTCTAAAGGGTTTTCCTCTTAATTAACCAATTAGAGTACTAGTACTAGCCTACATAGAGCTAGCTAGCGTACAAAATAATAATAATAATATAGCCTTATATAATAAGGTAAGACTTCTTATATAGTAATTTTATTCCTTTATCTTTAATCTCTTTAACTATATAAGAATTAAAGATCCTATAGCCTTTATACTTTACTAAGTTAAACCTTATAAATCTAAATATATTATAAGCTTATAAGGTATTAATCTTAGCTTAGTTAAATTACTTAAAGGGCTTACTTAAAGTTATAATCTTTCCTTCTTAGTAAAGTTAAAGAGTAAGGTTTTAATTAGCCTTTTTCTTTACTATAAGAAATACTATATTTAGTATTTCTCTAGCTATAATCTCTTTAATTAATACTTTCTCTTAGTCTTTATTAATAAGTATAAAAAGCTTTATAAGTCTAATAGCTTCCTTAGGATTATAAGCCTTAGCTTTAATAGCCTTTATTTTTATTACTTTTAGGCTATTAGCTTTATAGCCTTTTATAAGGCTAGCTTTTATTACCTTAAGATAGGCTATAAGGTCTTTAATTTTATAGCTTTTATAAAGGTTACTTTAGCTTTATAAGCCTTTTTAGGCTTTTTATACTTTTATTAATATAGAATTAAACTATAAAGGCTTTTCTTAGCTTTTCTTATTTTCTTTTTACTAGTATTAATAACTTTACTTTTTCTTTTACTTTTCTTTCCTTACCCTTTACTAGTAGCTTATTTACTAGCTTTATTAGGTGCTTATTTTCTTTAGCTATTATTACCCTTCCTTAAGCCTTTTTTTCTTCCTTAAAGATATTAAGGCCCTTTAGTTTAAGTATATCTTTCCTAATATCTTAAGGCTTTATTTTCTTACTTTCTTTTTCTTCTTATATTATAAGTCCTTATAGTATAGCTTTATTACTATAAAGTAAAACTTAGCTAAGCTATAAGGTATCTTAACTATATAAGTCTCTTTATTAGTTATAAGTAACTTATAAAGGCTATATTACCTTTCTTTTTCTCTTTATATATATATATTAGCCTATAGTAATAGCTAATATATTAGTAATATATTTAAGCTATTTTAAGTACTAAGGGTATTATAAACCTACCTCTTAGCTAAATAGTAATAAACTTTATTAGTTACCTTTTAAATTACTTTAGCTTATTAAATAATAAAGATACTTAGTAATAACTTATTTATTATTTATAAGTAAGCTCTAAAGACTAGTAATATAAGTATTGATTTTATGATTTTTTTTGGCGTCATTGGTTTTGGCCAATGCATCTAATTTATAATAACACAATTATTACTAGCAATACCTAGCTAGTAAAACAATTAACATGTAAATAATTATAACTATAGTAATAGATAAAACCTATACTAAGAAAAAGCTTAAAGGTTATAAATATAGGGGCTATAAGGTTAGAGCAAAGTTTGTAATAAACTTTATAACTACATTAGTATAAGAGTTATAATTTGCTACTGTAATTAAACTTAAATTTATTTAAGTTTTACTTATAGTATAAATTAATATAATTCCCTTTTTCTCTATAACTATATTTATTTTATCTCTTTACTTCTCTTTTATCTTATAGCTTATTACTTATGCTTTAAAGCTCTAAGGCAAACTAAACATAACTTATCCTTACTTATCTCTAGAGTATTGTTTGTAGTGTAGTTAGTGTAGTTTTTAGGAAAAATTTGTATTTATAGTGTAGTTTTTCCCCTTATAGTTAGTGTAGTGTAGTTTTTTTTTATAGTTAGTATAGTTACTAATTACACTAACTACACTACACTACAAACACTACAAATGTATTATTAGGCATACAAAAAGTGGGCCTTTTTATTATCTAAGGTTATTAGTTAGATTAAAAGAAGGTTAGTTATATAGAAGCTTTTATTATTAGCTATTTTATCTAATTAGTTATTTAATTTATAATATTATATTTTTAAGTATTTTACTATAACTAGGGTTATATATAATATTAATAACTTTTTAATAATACTATTATTTTAAATGCTTTATTTTACTAATATGACTTTAAGAAAAACCTTCTAATTATTTTATTTACTATTACTATAACTTATTTTATATTTCTATAAATTATTATTAAAACTTTTAATTAAAAAATACCCTAAACTTATATAATATAATAAGATAATTTATTACTAAATCTAAAAAAATAACTAGAGATTAATAAGATATATATTTAGTCTTTAAATACTATTAGTAATATAATATAAACTTTTAAATAGCTTAAACTATTTATTTACTATTAAAACTAATTTAATATAACTTTTAGCTTTATAATAGTAAAGGTTTAGTAAATTATATATAGTAAGTCTATACATCTTATTACTTTAGTATATAAAGAAAGAATATAATAAACTAATATTGATAATATATTAATATATAACTAATAAATCTCGGAATGGACCTTGGATTAAAAATAACTAACTCCTAGTATTATAAACTAACTAGCTTACCCTTACTTTTCTCTAATCTAAAACCTAGCTACTACCTTACTTCTCCTTTAGAATAAAAACTATATCTTTTATAATTTTACTATGCTTTACTATAAGTAAGTTAGTAGCTAGGAGCTAGTTTATTTTTACTATATAAGCATCTAAATACTATAGCTAAAAAATAACCTTATTATAATAATCCCTAGACTTAGTTCTAGCTTAGTTAAGCCCTATAGTAAAGGTACCTTTTTCTTTTTATATTAATTCCTTATATAAAGTTTCTTAACTTAGTTATAATAGTTAGCTAGGACCTAGGAAAAATTTTTATTAGACCTAGCTTAGGCCTAGAACTACCTTAATACTATAGTACTTACACTTCCCCTAGTTACTATAGCTACCTAAGTCTTAACTAATTACTAATACTTAGTTTAAAAACTAGCTAAATTTACCTAGTAATAGATTAATACTAGAGAAAACCTAGACTAAAGGTATATATTACCTTAGTATATATATTATTTTAAATTTAATAATTAAAATATATATTTATAAATAGCCTTATTTATACCTATTAGCCTTACTCCTAGGTTAAACCTAAACTAGTGTAAACCTTACTAATAATAATATAATACTAATACCCTAGAGTCCTAACTAAATAAGTCTTATAGGATATACACTAAATCCCCTTAGGATTACCTAACTATAAAGGATTAGCTATAAAATAGCCTTAAAATAAAGGTAAAAGACTTATATTAATACCTCTATTCTTAGCTTATACTAATTACTTTATAATAAGAGACTTCCTTAAAAGCGCTTTAAAGTAATATTTTCCTAGGTAAATTAAAGCTAGAAATATATAGAAATTAGTATACTTATAGGATTTAGTATTAGTATTATTTTATATATTATTCTATAATAAAAATATTAGTATTTAACCTAAAACTAGCCTAAAATAGCCTTAAATAGCTTTAAAAAGGAAAAAACCTATAGGAAGTTTAATAAAGAAAGAGAAAAAGGTTTAAATCCCTAAAGGAGAGGAACTCTCTTATACTTACTAGAGAGAGGGAGTAAGTTATAACTATAAATTAAAAAATAAAGTATATTAAAGATTACTAAATAAATAATCTAAGAGTAATTTAAACCTAGGCTTACCTAAGGCTTAGGCTAAGATTACCTTTCCTTTATAGTACTTAAATAAAACTAAGTACTTAGGCTTTATAATAACTATAGGCTAAAGATAAGTTAAAAATAGCTAAAAAGTAAGGTATTAAATATATTAGTATAAAAGTAAATAAAAAGTAAAGTACTATAGTAAACCTAAATTTATTATACTATAGAATAAAGTAAGGAGGCTTAGGGTAAGTATATAGTAAGCTTAGACTTATACTAGAAAGGGGCTAGAGACTTTTATTATAGTATTTTCTTTCTTTTCTTTTATTATTATAAAATAAGGCTAGTGTAAGCTAGTAATAAACACTTATAACTAGCTATATATAAAGTAATATAAGCCTAAGATAAGGCTAATGCTAACCTAATTATAGATATAAGAGGGTTTTCTTCTTACTTAAGGGTTTTCCTTCTTAATAAAGTAATAGGAGTACTAGCAATAGCTATATAGATAGCTAACTAGGACCCACTTTTAAATAATATACTATAATTATTATAATAATTATAATAACTTTAATAACTCTAATAACCTTAATTACTATTAGTTTAACCTAATTATAGAAATAATACTAAGACCCACTTTTATTTAATATACTATAATTATTATAAGAGCTTTAATACCTTTAATAACCTTAATTACTATTAGTTAAACCTATTTTTAGAAATAATACTAGGACCCACTTTTAAATTATATATTATAATTATTATAAGAACTTTAATAACTCTAATAACCTTAATTAGAACTAGTTTAACCTATTTTTTAAATAATACTAGGACCCACTTTTAAATTATATACTAGAATTATTATTATAAGAGCTCTAATAACTCTAATAACCTTAATTACTATTAGTTTAACTTATTTTTAGAAATAATACTAGGACTTACTTTTAAATAATATACTATAATTAATATAATAACTATAATAACTTTAATAACCTTAATTATAATTAGTTTAACTTATTTTTAAAGATAATATTAAAACTTACTTTTTAATAATATATTATAATTACTATAATTAGTATTACTAATTTACTATAATATTAAAAATATAAAAAGAAAAGTATTTTATTTTATTAATATTTTAAAAACCTTAAAATATTAAATAACTAAAAGTCTAGCTATAGTAATTTACTTATACTTACTAATATTTATATTTTATTTATTTATTAGTTATTTATTTTTAATTAAACTTTAACACTAATAATATTATAAGTTATATTAGTAATATTAGTAATATAAGCTATTATAAGCTAATATAAGCTATTATAAGCTATTATAAGCTAATATAAGCTAATATAAGCTAATATAAGCTAATATAAGCTAATATAAGCTATTATAAGCTATTATAAGCTATTATAAGCTATTATAAGCTATTATAACCCCTCCCGAGCACGAGGTAAAACTGCTTAGTATTTTATAGCCTAATACCCTATTCTTTTATCTTCTTCTTGTTTACCTTATAAATCTTATTATTTATATTACCTTTACTTTTTAGTATTTTTTCCCTTATATTATAAATACTATTAATTATCTTTAGGTTAGATTTATTTTTACTTCCTTTCCTTTACTTTTTTTCTCTTTTACTATATTATTTAATATTTTAAATAAGGTAGTATCCTTTTTATTACCTTTAGCTATACTATAATCTAATTAGTTAGGGTTTAATTAGTTAAGTGGTAACCTATAACCTACCTAGTGATTTAGGTGCACAAATTAAATTAGAGATAAGTGAGGATAAATTATGTTTAGAGAGAGATAGAATAAGTATAGTTATAAAGGAAGGGGAATTATGTTAATTTATGCTATAAGTAAAACTTAAATAAATTTAAGTTTAACTATAGTTACGAATTATAACTCTTATACTAACGTAGCTATAAAGTTTATTATAAACTTTGCTTTAACCTTATAGCCCCTGTATTTATAACCTTAGAGCTTATACTAATTATAGGTTTTATTTATTACTATAGCTATTGATTTTTAAAATTTTTTGCGTCATTGGTTATAGCCAATGCATCTGATTTATTATAACATATAATTATTGCTAGCAATACCTAGCTAGTAAAACAATTAATATCTAAATACTTATAGCTATAGTAATAAATAAAACCTATAATAGGTATAAGCTCTAAGGTTATAAATACAGGGGCTATAAGGTTAGAGCAAAGTTTACAATAAACTTTATAGCTATATTAGCGTAAGATATAGTTATAATTCGCAACCGCAGTTAAACTTAAATTCGTTTAAGTTTTACTCATAGTATAAATTGACGCGATTCCCCCTCTGCGACCGTGCTTGTTCTATCTCTCTATATCTCTTCTATCTTGTAGCTTACTACTTGTGCTTTAAAGCTCTAAGGCAAACCAAACATAACTCATCCTCACTTATCTCTAATTTAATTCGAATCGCTAGGTAGGTTTTACGTAACTAATTAACTAATTAACCCCTAACTAATTAGATAATAGCATGGCTAAGGGTAACTAAAAGCTAAGGGCAATAACCACTAGGCTATAAAACCTTTAGGCTATCTAAAAAGCTAATAAAAATCCTAATTAAAAGGAAATCAAGAAAACTAAAGAAAATATAGAGGAATTTAAGAAAAGTAAGAATAAGAAGGGGAATAAAAGACTAGAGAAAAAGGCTAGATATTTAGAAAAGATGTTAAAAACATAGAACTTTAATCATTTAAGCAGTTTTACCTTGTGCTTGGGAGGGGATTACTATAGCTATAAGTATTTAGATATTAATTGTTTTACTAGCTAGGTATTGCTAGTAATAATTATATGTTATAATAAATTAGATACATTAGCTATAACTAATGACGCAAATTTTTTTAAAAATCAATAAGCTATTATAAGCTATTATAAGCTATTCTTATTAAGTTTATTAGTAGTTTATTTTATTTAATTACTTTAGTTTAAGGTTTTTTTAAAAAAGTAATAATAATAATTTATAAAAATATAAAATAATTAGTAATAATAGTAAATAATATAATAAGAAGGTTTTTCTTAAAGTTATATTAGTAAAATAAAGTATAAAGTATAATAATATTATTAAAAAGGTATAATATTATATATAGCCTTAGATATAGTAAAATCCTTTAAAAAGTAAAATATTATAAATTATATAACTAATTAGATAAAATAGGTAATAATAAAAGCTTCTATATAACTAGCCTTCTTTTAATCCTTATAATAATAATAACTAATAAAAAGTCCCACTTTTTTTTTTAACTAACACTACATTTATAGTGTTTGTAGTTAGTGTAGTTTAAGGAAAAAATTTGTATTATATTGTAGTGTAGTTTTTTTAGCTTATAGTTAGTGTAGTTTGTAGTGTAGTGTAGTTTGTAGTGTAGTAACTACACTACACTACAAATACTACACTACAATACACATTGTAGTGCAATACTCTGCTTATCTCTAATCTAATTTGCTTTACTTAAAATTAGTAAACGTAATTAATACTTTCTATAAGATACATATAACCTAATAAATATACTACACCCTTTATAATCACTAAGTAAGTTATAGGTTACTACCTAACTAATTAACCCTAACTAATTAGATTATAGTATAGCTAAAGGTAATAAAAGGACACTACCTTATCTAAAATATTAAATAATATAGTAAAAAAAAAAAGTAAAGAAAAGGGAAGTAAAGATAAATCTAACTTAAAGGTAATTAATAGTATTTATAATATAAGGGAACCCCTCCTAAGCACGAGGTAAAACTACTTAAATAATTAAAGCTCTATGTTTTTAACATCTTTTCTAAATATCTAGCCTTTTTCTCTAGTCTTTTATTACCTTTCTTATTCTTACTTTTCTTAAATTTCTTTATATTTTCTTTGGTTTTCTTTATTTCCTTTTGATTAGGATTTTTATTAGCTTTTGGATAGCCCGAAGGTTCTGTAGCCTAGTTAGGTCAATTAGTCAATTGGTTACGCAGAACCTACCTAGTGATGGTAACGAATTAGATTGGAGATAAGTGAGGATAAGTTATGTTTAGTTTGCCTTAAAGCTTTAAAGCATAAGTAGTAAGCTATAAGATAGAAAAGAAGTAAAGAGATAAAATAAATATAGTTATAAAGGAAAGGGGAATTATATTAATTTATACTATAAGTAAAACTTAAATAAATTTAAGTTTAACTATAGTAGTAAATTATAACTATATCTTACGCTAATATAGCTATAAAGTTTATTATAAACTTTACTCTAACCTTATAGCCCCTTATATTTATAACCTTTAAGCTTTTCCTTATTATTATAGTTATGATTATTTGTATGTTAATTGTTTTACAAGCTAGGTGTTGCTAGCAATAATTATGTTATTATAAATTAGATGCATTAGCCAAAACCAATGACGCCAAAAAAGTATAAAATTAATAATATAAGGGAAAAATGCTAAAAAGCAAAGGTAATATAAATAATAAGATTTATAAGGTAGATAAGAAGAAGATAAAAGAATAGGGTATTAGGCTGTAAAATACTAAGCAGTTTTACCTCGTGCTTAGGAGGGTAATATAAGTATAAGGCTATTTAGGCTTACTAAGTTATTAATAGCTTAAATAGCTATTTAGAGTTATTATTTAGGTATAATCTCTATACTAATTAAGTCTATAATAATCTTATAAGCCTAGTATAAAGGTCTATAATATTTTTAACCTTTCTAATGCTATTATAAGCTTTAATAAGTATCTTATTAATATTAATTAATATAAGGTAAGTATAATACTTAAATTTAGCTAAAGCAAAGTTATTACTAGTATTATAAATAATCTAGTTTAAAGAGCCTAAATAGGTATTTATCTAGCACTCTCTAATAGCATCCTAGATATTATAAGCCTTTTACTTCCTAGGGTTAAGGAATTAGGCTACTTAGAATAAGGTTACTAAGTTAATAATATAAAGGACTAGTTAACTATTAATTTATATAATATTAATAATAATCTTATAATTAAAGTTATAGTTATTCTTAATTATAAATTTAAATTAGCTAGAGGCTTTTCTATTTATTTAATAATAGTAATAAACTTTAGTTAGGTTCTTAATTATATAATATTTAATATTATAACTAGCTTATTAAAGAATCTTTTAAGCTATTAAATTAAGGGATAACTAAACCTTTAGTAAAGTTAATAAATCTCTCCTTTTAATAGATAAAAAGTTATTATTTCTTTTATTTCTAAAAGCTACTATAAATAGCCTTATCTTTATATAATTAGTATAGTCTTATTACCTTAAATTAATATATTAGTAAGGTTATTAATCCTAACCTTTATCTTATTTATATTAGTAAGGGAGAAAAGAAAAGGTATGGTAATATTAAGAATATAGAAGTTAAGTTAGCTAAGCTTTATAAGGATAGGGATAATACTATATATTATTACTAATCTAGCCTTAAAATTAATAACTTCTAGCTTATAAGGTATTATCTTTAATAAAGGTATTAATCTTAATAAAGCTTTTACTTATATCTTACCTATAGTTAACTTACCTAAGGCTTCTATATTTAGTATAATTCCTCTAAAGACCTTATTAAAATAATATTCTTTAGAGATATAACAAATTAAATTCTTCTTATTAAAGACTTCCTTTATATATAGCTTTTATTTAAAAAGGTATATTAAAAAGCTTAGTTATTAAGTATTATAAGAATATTAGTATTATTTATTTATAATCCTAAGTAAAAAAATTATATAATACTAAGATATATCTTTAATAGTAGCCTTTTTTAGTATTTTTATTATTATTATCTTAGGCTTAAGTATAGACCTTAAGTTAAGATTCCTAGTTTTACTTCTTTTATCTTAGTATTAATATTACCTTTATATAAGGTAAGGAATACTTAGAACTTCTTATTTAAAGGAAGTAAGTAATAGTACTTACTAGCTTATTACTTTTCTTTTTTTCTAATACTTAGTATTAAAGTAATTTAATAACTAGTAATTATTCTTATTATAAATAAAGTATTATTTAGGTTACTTAAAGTTATTATAATAGCTTTCTTTTTCTTAGTCTCTTTAATTCTATTAACTATATTAGTAATCTATAAATATTACCTTTAATAAGTTTTTATTTTAGTACTAGTAATATTAAGTACTTCTTATATTACTTTTTATTATTATAATTAACTTATAAAGATTACTAGTAAGGTTTTTAAAGCCTAGGGTATATATATACTTTATTACTTAGTATTTAAGAATACTAAAGACTATATTTAGTATTTACTTATAAAGCTTTATATTTACTATATTAAATAAGTATAGCTTTTTATAGACTTTCTTTAAGGTAATTAATAATATCTTAAGGTACTTAAGCTTACTTTTTAGTATTTTAAGTAATAATATTCTTAAAGGTAATATTACTTTATTTATATTAGTAAAATTATTAGTTACTTTTTATCTTAAAGTATTAATAAATATTAGTAATTATCTCTTTATAAAAGAGGTTTTTACTAGAAAGATAATTAAGGGAGTATTATTTAGTATTTCTTATTAATATAATAAGAAAAGCTTTTTAAAAGTAAAATCTAGGAAAATTAATTTAGTTATATTTACTCTTAAAGAGTATAATCTTTAGTATAAGGAAGTTATATAGCTTTTTACTATAATAGTTATTATTCTTATATATTTTTATAAGCTTAGAGATTTTCTTTATAATTTACTTATTAAAAGGAAGGTATATTATAAGAGAGGTAATTTACTAGGAATAGGAATACTATTAAGGCTTAAATTCTTAGTATAATTAAAAGTATTTTAAAGGTTCTTAAGGGGAGTATAGGAATTATTTTAAATAAGAGAAAGGGAATTAAATCTTTAAGGCTATAAATTAAAGAAATTAGGCTTAAGGTTTTATAAGTTTAGTAAATTATAACTTTCTTTTTAGCGATAGTAATCTTATTTTTCTTAAACTATATATTCTAATATAGTTATAACTAGGAGTCTTAGGCTTTAGGTAATATAAATATTACTATTATATAAAAAGCTTTATAGTTCTTATATAATCTTAAAGTATACTCTTTTAAAAGTCTTTTAAACTAACCTTTAAAGTTTTCTTAAAGATCTTTACCTTTCTAATCTTAATACTTACTAGTATAAATAAACTTAGTAATTTAGTAATTTAGTAATTTAGTTATTAAGTTTATAATATATAGTAATCTTTAGGTTTAGTTAGATAAGTTCTTCCTAATTCTTTATAAGTGCTATAAGGTATAGTTATAACTATCTTAGTAACCTATCCCTTAGTAATCTTTTAAGAACTATTTTAGGGAATATTTAAGGTATCTTATTATTAGAAGAAGATAATTAAGGAGTTCCTTTTATTAATAAACTACTCTTAGAGTCTATCCTAGTAAATAAATAAGGAAAATAAGAAAAATAAAATAAAAGGAATATAGTTAATATAATAAAGCTAGGAAGCTTAATTAAACTAGAAAACTAAAGTAGCTATATAATAATAGCATAGTTTCTAGCCTCTTAAAAGGGAAAAATAAGAAAAGCATAAAAAGTTTATAAGATAAACATAATAAACGTAGTAAATATAATAAGTATAATAAATAGGAAAAATAAAGTAAATAAAATAAATAGAATAATAAGATAAATAGGATAAATAGTAAAAAAAAAAAAAAAACTTAGAAAGAAGGAAAAATAGGTTATAAAGGTAATGCAAACTTAGAAAGATAGCGTAAACTTAGAAATAACTTAATCTTATATTATATATATAAAGCATAAAGAAGCTAAGATAATTATAGTAAATAATAAGTAAAGAAAAGGAAAGAGAGACTATAAAGAGGGTATAAAGAGAGGTTATATAGGTTAGCTAGCTTAGCTAAGGGTTATTTTTAATATTAGGTTTAAGTAAAATACCTTATAGTAATAGACTTAGTTATATAGTTAGTTTTCTTATAATAAATAATAAGGTTAATAATTAACTAAATATCCTAAAGGCCTAAGGGTTAATAAATTAATTTCTTAGAAGCTTAATAAGTCTAAAGATTTAGTCTTTTCCTTTAGCATACTTTATAGTTATATCTCTTTACCTAAATAGCTTATATATTAGCTTAAGAGGTAAGAGGCTATATTATCTATAGAAATATCTTTTTTATAATACTTAACTTATTTATAGTTATAGTTAACTACTAATTAGTATTAGTTATACTAAGGAATATTATATTAGTATAAAAGAGTTAAATTTAATAAAGTTAATAATAATAGCTAACTAAAAAGAGAAGAGAAAAGGGAGAAGAAAAGGAATTTAGCTAGGAGAGAAAGTAAGTAAAAAGTAAGTTTATAGTATGCTACTACTACGGATAGTATAGGGTAGCCTGTAATATAGCTAATCATATTATATATATTTATTTAGGGGCCTTATATTTAACCTAGCCTTTAGCCGCAATTAAACCAAAGAGGACCTGTAGGTTAGAGAGAGCAATAGTAATAATAATAGTAATAATAATAGTAATAATAATAGTAATAATAATAGTAATAATAATAGTAATAATAATAGTAATAATAATAGTAATAATAATAGTAATAATAATAGTAATAATAATAGTAATAATAATAGTAATAATAATAGTAATAATAATAGTAATAATAATAGTAATAAATAGTAATAATAATAGTAATAAATAGTAATAATAATAGTAATAAATAGTAATAATAATAGTAATAAATAGTAATAATAATAGTAATAAATAGTAATAAATAGTAATAAATAGTAATAAATAGTAATAATAATAGTAATAATAATCTAAAATCTAGGAAAACGTTTATAAATTTTTAAAAATATATTAAGGGAAAACCAGACTAAACTAGGAAAAAACCCTTATAATAACCTACTTAAAGGTCTGAGTTAGAATAAATATTATCTTTAGAGGAAGATTTAGTATTAGATAAATCATTAGATTTATCTAGGTTAGAATTTTCCTTTAAAGAAGATATAGACTCTTTAGAATCAGAGCTATAATAATCATAAAGCTCTGAATATTACTTAGTAGTAATATTTCCTTCCTTTTCCTAATTCTTTAATAGAATTAATTCCTTAATAGTAAAATGCTTTAAGGAAGTTTATCTTTTTATAATAATATTTCCTCTAGTATTAAAAGTGCTTTTATAGCACTAGAAGTAGTAGGAATAGCTAGGTATTTCCTAGCAATAATACTTAAAATAAGGAAAGATTTAGTATTATCTTCCTACTATTTAAATATATCCTCCTATAATAGTATTAATATATTAATAAGATTATTAATAGAAGAAATTATACTTACCTTATCTTCTTAAATATCTAGCTTAGTATAAGTAAATATTTTATTCTTTCTATTCTTTTAAATAGCTTTTCTCTCTTATTAGGAAATAAGCCTTTATAAAGGTTAGTTTTAGGCTTAGGCCTAGGATTTTTAAAAGTCCTAGGCTAACTAAGCCCTGTAAGATTAACTATAAACTAGGTATTTACTTATTAATCTTGCTTGCTAATATTACTATTAGCTTGGTTTTCTTTATAAAGGGTAACATCCTGATAATATTATATATTAGTAAATTAGAACTATAACTTATAAGTAAGAAAGGGTTTCTAATACTTACGAATTATAATCCTTTTAAGGTTTTATCTTATAAGTTTAGCTTATCCTTTATAGTAAAAAGATTAAGCTAAGGATCTAATAACATAGCATATAGATAAGGCTAATATAAGAAGTAATTATTTTCTATGTCTTTAGGAAAATAATTAGCTAGCTTATTTAAGCTAATATCTATAGATGTTATAAAAGCCTTGCCTCTAGGGCTATAAGCTTCCTAATATTATAAATTAGTATAAAAGGGACAGAATATAAGGAAGTAATATAAATACCTGATAAAGATAGGCCTTTTAGTCCTCTTTTATATTATTAAGATATTTATATATCCTAATAATAAAAAGTGAAACTAAACCTAAAGTATTATACTTCTAGCTTTAAAGTATAATAGTAAGTTTATAAAAACCTCTAATATACTGCTTAAGGTAGCTAAATCCGCCTATTCTTAGGTTGTTAGAATAGCATCCTTAAGTGTAGCTATATTAGATTGCTTATTTAGAAGAATAATAGCTTCTTTAAGCTCTAAAGAAGTATTAATTATCTTATAGGTTAAATTTCACTTAGTTTTATTGGCTAAAGAAATAATATAATAAGGATAACTTACCTAAGGGAATTTTCGTAATGTTGTAATTCTTAGCAATATAGCCTTCCTTTTTGCCTTACGTAAAGATTTTAACTAAATCTTATATAATCTTTGGTTATTCTTAATAATAATAGCAACCCTTTTTACTTTACTAAGAATTCCTATAGAAATATTAGTAATAATAATTATTATTATTATTATAATAAATTACTTACTATCTGCTAAGGATTTAAATTCCTTATAATCTTGCCTCTCTTTAATAGAAGAGATATCTTTAGTGGAATAATGTAAAAATTCACTATTTTTAAAAGCTTCTAAATTCTCTTTAGAAGAAGTTAATTTAATGAAATTTGTAATAATATCCTTTGCCACAATGTTAAAAACATAGGCTATATATCGGATATTATAGGGTTCTTCTATAATAATACTTTTATAGTTCTTATTAATATAAGAAGATATAAAAGTATTATTATTAGACTTATTATCTCTAGTAAAACTAGTATTATTATATATTAGTAAAGGTTAAATAATATATTAAAAGATAATAATATACCTTAAGATATTCTTTAGCTTAAGCTAATATTCTTGAATAATATTATTAAAGCATTTATAAATATAAGCTCTAGTGTGAGAATTTAATAGATATTTAAATCCTATAATATAAGATAATTAGTATAATAATTATAACTTACCTAGTAATTTAGAATAGAATAATAGGATTTACTTACCTAAAAGCTTATATTCAAGTTTAAAGTTTGGGTCTAGCTAACTAGCTATAATACCTAAATAGGAATTAGAATTAATTAAAGTCTAGATATCTAACTAAATAGATATAGAACCTTAATTTTGAAGGTTATATTAGATCTTTTGGATAATTTGCTACTTAGAAATATTATATATAGTATAAACTCTATGTATAATACTTCTATAACTTAGTAAAGAAGCTAAATTATTATTCCTAAGTTTAAGTTAGCTTATATAGTATAAAAGGGAAGATAAATTACTTACTTAGAATAATAATTAAGTAATTCTTTAAAGGAATTACTATTAATAATAGTAAAAGCAATATTATTTTCTAGTATAAATCTTATAACTAGATTAATTGCTTTTTCTAATAAAAATTCCTCTAAGGAAATTATAGAATTTCAAGCCCTTTTAGTAAGAAAAAGGATATTAAAGATAATTAGCTTAGGGATTATAGGTGAATTTCTAGCACTAAAGGTTATAATGTTAGTAATTAGTAATAATTATAATATAATAGATAACTTACTTATTATCTTAGTAGGTTGTTTTTCTTCTAATGTAAAAGTAGTAATATCTTTATGCTTTAGCTTATAATAGGAAATTCCATTAAAAGCTTAGAATCTCTTAGCCTTACTTTTAAAGGTAAAAGTATAATTAGGCTATAAATAAAAACATATAATTACCCTTTCTTTCTTTAAATTAATTTTAGATAACTAAAAATTAAATAAATTATAGGTAAATATATATGATTTTAAAGAGAATTTGTAATTAGCCTAATTTTCTAGGTCTTTTTATATAAACCTAGAAGATTACTAGGCTAGCTAGGCCTAGTAAGCTAACTAGATTTATTAGAAGGATAAAAAAATAAATCTATAGTAAAAAGAGGTATTTTTACTAATTTTTACTAATTTTTACTAATTTTAACTTTTTTTCTATTGTTTTTCCATTTTTTTATAATTTTCTATGATTTTCTGTGGTTTATTTAGGGGTTTTTAGGGGTTTTAGGTTTTTTTAGGTTTTTAGGTTTTTTTAGTTTAAAAGAGATTTAAAAGAAACTTTAAGAAAAGAAATAAAAAGAGATAAAAGTAAGGATAATAGTATAGCTTTTTCTAGGTAATTATAAATTTCTATAATTTATTATAATTTTTAAGGAAAAAGAAAAAAAGAAAAGAAAAGAAAAGAGAAAAAGAGAAGAGAAGTAAGGTAATAGTACATGAAAAAATCGCAGAATTTTTTTGCCTCACTTAAATAACTAATCTATTTAATTTACTAGAAGTTACTTATATAATACAATACCTCACCCTAGACTTACCCTAGACTTACTTTAAGACCCACTTTTTCATTTAGATTCTATATTTAAAGAGAATAATACTATATATATAAATATATATAATATTTTTTTAAATTTAAAACATTAATTTCTTATTTAAAACCCCTTATTTTTATTAAATAAAAGTTTAATTTAAATATTTTCTAAGTTCTCTTAGTTAAAATATTATTATTATATAATATAAATTAGTTTTTAATAGTATAACCTTTATTATAATTAAATTAGTTTTTTATTAAATTAAAATCCGTTTTTAATAAATACTTATTTTTATAAGTAATTATATATAATATATATATAGCTTAGACTTTTTATAGCTTTTTATTATATATATATAAACTATTAAAAAGTATAATTATCTAATTTAAATGCTTAGTTTTAATTAATTAAACTTTTTAAAAAGCTTTTCCTAGTTTTTACTTATTTCTTAGTTTAAAGAAACCATAAAGTTAAAATAATTATTCATAATTATAAAAAAATACCTATATAGCTAAAAACTCTTTTATTAAAAAGAGAAACATTTTCTCTTTATTATTAAAAGTTTATATTCTTAAATATTCATTGTTTAGAATTTATATCTTATTTATTTAGAATATTAAATAATTTCTTTAGGGTAAATATTATACTTTAAGCTAAAAAAACATACTTAAAATAGTATTAAATCTTAAAAAAAGATATTTAAGTAAGGAAAGCTATAAAATATAGTAAATAAATCATACTATAAATTAAACTTAAAAAAGCTATATTAAGCTATTAAGTACTTATAATTAGCTTAATATTCTTAATAAGCTAAAAGTTAATAAATTTATAAATAAATGAATAAATTATATAAAAAAATAAGATTATCTTAATTAGATTACTATAAAAATATACTATATAATAGGTATATATACTACCCTAGTCTCTAAATAATACATTATATTATATTGTATTGTATTGTATTGTATTATATTGTAGTTTTTATATAATAAAACTTATAATAAATCATAGAAAAAGATATTAAAGTAAAAAGACCTTTAATATATAAGGAAAAATCATATTATAATTTATATCTAAAAAACTATACTAAGATATAAAATACCTATAATTAGCTTATTATTTTAAATAAGCTAAAACTTTATATATTTTTAAATAAATAAATAATATACTTATAAAAATAAGGATACTTTAATTAGATTATATAAAAATCTACTATATAATAAATATATATAGTACCCCATTTTTTTTTTCCCTAACAATACATAAGGTAATACAATACAATACAATACATCGAAGGGCTAAAAATACAATACAATACAATACAACAATGCTCTGGCCAAAACCAATGACGCCAAAAAAAATCATAAAATCAATAGGGATAATCTCTTTTAAAGTTACTTAAGTTATACTATACTTTATACTATTTAATTTACTATTAACCTAGGCTTTATAAAGCTTCTTTAATAAGTATATTATTTACTTATTTATTTACCTTATAGTAATACTATACTAAGAAGTAGTAAATTAACTAAGTTATAAAGCACTTTAAGCTTAAGATAAAGGTATTTTAAAAGAAAAGTATAAAGATATAAGGAATTCTTTAATAATAATTAACTTCTTTATAAGGAAAAGCCTTTATTAATAAATAAAAGAGGCTAAGGTAATATAAAATCTCTTTACCCCTTATATATTAATAAGGAAAGGTATTATAAATAGTATAAAGTAAGCTTTTTACTTATATTTATAGCTAATTTATACCTATAGGGGTCTTAAGTGCGCTAGCTTTTAAATAACTACGCTAACTTAGATTGCACCTAAGTGCTATTTAAGGTGCAATTTAAGTTAGCGTAGTTATTAAAAAGCTAGCGCACTTAAGACCCCTATAGGTATAAATTAGCTATAAATATAAGTAAAAAGCTTACTTTATACTATTTATAATACCTTTCCTTATTAATATATAAGGGGTAAAGAGATTTTATATTACCTTAGCCTCTTTTATTTATTAATAAAGGCTTTTCCTTATAAAGAAGTTAATTATTATTAAAGAATTCCTTATATCTTTATACTTTTCTTTTAAAATACCTTTATCTTAAGCTTAAAGTGCTTTATAACTTAGTTAATTTACTACTTCTTAGTATAGTATTACTATAAGGTAAATAAATAAGTAAATAATATACTTATTAAAGAAGCTTTATAAAGCCTAGGTTAATAGTAAATTAAATAGTATAAAGTATAGTATAACTTAAGTAACTTTAAAAGAGATTATCCTTATAATATAAGATTATTATCCTTAGTGTAAATAAATTATAAAGTTAATAAAACAAAAGTATTATAGCTTATAAAACTATTAGTAAGTATTTTTATAAGCTAAAAGCTATTTAAGTACTTAATATAATAAGGTAAAGTATATACTTAAAATAAGTAATATAAATACTAAGCTACTTAAAAAGAAGTTTAGCTTAATTAAAAGAAAGGTTATAACTTAGCTACTCTTAGTTACTAATAGTATTACTTATAAGACTTAGTATAAGGTATTTTCTAAGGACTTACTAGCTAAGGGTACTATATTAGAAGTAAGTAATAATATAAGCTTTATAGTAGTAGCTTAATATCTTAATAATCTAATAAATAAAGATAATAATAAATAACGGAATACTAAAATAGTTAAGAATAATAATATTAAATAGCTTAAGATTATTAATCTAACTAAGGGGATAATCCCTTTACCTTAGTATAACTAATATAATTTACTATTATACTTATACTAAACTAAATTAGCTAGCTTATAACTCTAAGCTTAAAAGGGTTAACCTTAAGCTTTAAAGAGGATTATTACTTTCTAGTAAATTTATCTTAAGTAATATACTAGTTTAAAGAATTTAAAAAAGAATATAAATTAATTAATAATAAAAGCAGTTTTTATAGCACTTAAATTAGTATTTTCTTAAGTTTAGAAGTAAGAATACTCTTATATATATACTATAGTTACTTAGTAAAGTAACTTATTAGATAATAAGTTTAAAAGATATTAAAAACTATAAGTCTTTTTATAAAAGTTATAGTATTACTTAAATATTAAAAGTAATAAGCTAGGTAAAGAAAAATCTAAAGAATATAATACTTTAAAATAAGCTTAAAAGTAAGGATAAAGTAGCTTTTATAACTATAGACTTTAGCTATTATTTATAAAGGTAAAGAAAAAGGTTATAAAGTTAAAGAAAGAGGTTAGAAAAGTAAGGTTATGTTATGGACTCAAGCTATAAGCTTGGGTTAAGTCTAGGATAAGTCTAGCTCTAGGAAGCACGCGAATTATGCGTAGGTTATGTGTAGTAAGGTTAGGGCTATATATAGCTTATATATAACTTACTATAAATCTAAGCCTTATATAACTACTAGTAAAGATCCTTCCTTCTTCTATAAGAATACTATTCTTACTTTAAATGCTTATATATAGTAGCTATAAGGCTAGTTTATAATATATAGTATTCTTTACTATAGGAATATAATAGCTAGTAAATATACTATTACTACTAGATAGAATAAATACTAATAATTTAGTAATACTATAAGACCTAATTAACTAGTAAGTAAGATAAATTACTTACCTTACTAATAAGTAAAATATAGTAGCCTTATTAACTTAGCTAAAGCAAAAGCCTTTACTTATAAGCCCTCTTTTTAATAGTAAAAGAGTCTTATTTACTACTTAGAAAGGCCTTATAGCTTATAAGTTACTAATAAATAAGGCTTTTATTAAGGATAATTAAAACTAGTAGTACTTTATTTACTAAAACCTATTACCTAAGGTTTAAGTATAAGTTACCCTTTTCTTTAAGAAGGGTTATCTTATTAACTATAACTTAAATTAGCTTCTTTAATACTTAAGGGAGATATTTAATAACCCTTACTAATAGAAAATAGCTATTACTAAACTTAATTAGTTATTATAGTAATAAAATAAGTAATTTAGTAACTTCTATATTTATTTTAAATAAAAACTAGTACTAGCTAAGGGACTTAGTTAAGTAAACTTAGTAAAGTTATCTAAATTATATATAGTGCTAAATAAGTAAATAAAGGATTATAGTATTAAGTAAAATATACCTTATGCTAATTATATAGTAATAATAGCTTATTTTTAAAGTATTATATTAAATATTAAGTCTTACTAATTAGAAAAGAAATATTAGAAATAGAAATAAGGTAATTAAGTACCTAACCTAAATAAAACTAAGGTATAGGATAAGGATATATTAATAATAGATATTTAATTTATAGCTATAATAAGGACTTAGTAAGGATTTAGAAAGTCTATAAGATACTATAAGTTAAGTAATAAGGGGGCAGAAAATACGCTAATTAGGTTACTTAAGATATACTTAATGCGTATTATAATAAAGGTAAATGCTTATAATATAGCTTCTCTAAGTATTTTGCCTTTATATACTCCTTATACCTTATTATTTACTTATAAAAGAAGTTATCTATTAATATTTATAATATAAAGAATATAACCCTTACTAATTTAAATATAGAGTTTATAAAATAATTAGGAAAAGAGTAACTCTTTTATTAAGTTATTTAATTAGAAATAAGAAAAGAAAGTATAAAGAGGCTTTATAGTATATAGTTATTATTACTAAGGACTTTAAGAAGATTTAGAATAATATAAATTCTTCTCCCTTTCTAGTTTTTATTTTAGTTAATAAGACTATCTTTATAAATACTTAAGTTAATATAAGTTATAATTACTATATTACTATAAGTAAATACTTAGTTTAAAAGCTTTATTTAAAATGCCTCCTTTTCTAACTAAGAGGTTAGTTTATATAGTAATTAATATAAAATAAGGGGAAAAAGAGTTATAAGAAGTAATTATATATATTATATATTATTTATTTTAAGGTAAATTTAAATAAATAGGAAATGCTAATTATAGTATATATAATCCTAGGGTTAATAAGGTAGCTTATTTTAAGTATACTATAAATAGCATAAAATAAAATTAACTTAGATATAGCGCACTATTAGTTATATGTATATTTAGCAAATAACTTATAAATATAAGCTATAGCTAATAGAAAAGTAAATTATTCTATAGTATTTATCTTAGGATTTACCTTTATAAGGATAGTATATAAGGTAAAGAGGCAGAAGGAATATATCTAGCTTTATGCTATAAGCTTATAGGAAATTATAACTATCTTATAAATTAATACTACACTAAAGGCTATAAAGTAAGATTTTCTTATATTCTTACTAAAGGTAATATAAGACTTTAAGGATTTATTCCTTAAGAGTAAGGTAAATATTTTACTACTACACTAAGGAAAGTTAGATTACTATATTTAGCTTAGGTAAGATATAGATAGAAATAAGCTAGACTTTTATAGGTGCCCTTATATAATATACCTTAGGAATATTTACTAGAAATCTAAAAATAAGTTATAGACTTAATAAATAAAGGCTAGATTTAAGTAAGCTTATTTTTAGCTATAGTACTAGTATTACTAGTAAAGAAACTAAGGGGTAAATAAAGATTTTATATAAATTACTATGCCCTTAATAAGATTATAAAATAAGACTAATACCTCTTATTACTAATAAAAGAGATACTATAGTTATTATTAAAGGTAAGGTAGTTTATAAAGCTAAATATATAATTAGTATTTTATTAGATATAGATTACTAAAAGTAAGGAATACTAGATAGCTTTTTATATAAGGTTTAGCTTATTTAAATAGCTAGTGTGCTTATTTAGGTTAGTAAGCGCCTTTATAACCTTTTAGAGATATATTAATAGTATATTAGTAAGTATTCTTAGTAATTATATTATTACTTACCTTAATAATATCTTAGTTTACTTAAATAAGTTATAAAAAGACTATATATAAAAAGTTTAAGGAGTGCTTTTAAGGCTATAGTAAGCTAGCCTTAACTTAAATATAAGAAAATATATCTTTATTATAAAAGAAGTTAAGTACCTTAGATTTATTATTTAAGTAAGGAAGGCTATTTACTTAGATAAGGAAAAGATTATAGTAATTTAAAATTAGAAGGCCCTTATAAGGGTTTATAGTGTTTATAAGTTTCTTAGCTTTACTAACTTTTATTATAACTTTATACTATAATTCTTTAATATAGTAAGCCCTCTTACTAACTTAATAAAGAAAGAAGCCTTATTTCTTTAAATAAATAAGTATAATAAAGCTTTTAAGATATTAAAGGTAATATTTATATTATATCCTATCCTAGCCTAATAAAACCTTAATAAGGATATAATAATTAAAGTAAACTATCCCTCCTAAGCACAAGGTAAAACTGCTTAGTATTTTATAGCCTAATACCCTATTCTTTTATCTTCTTCTTATTTACCTTATAAATCTTATTATTTATATTACCTTTACTTTTTAGTATTTTTTCCTTATATTATAAATACTATTAATTACCTTTAAGTTAGATTTATCTTTACTTCCCTTCCCTTTACTTTTCTTCTTTTTACTATATTATTTAATATTTTAAATAAGGTAGTATTCTTTTATTACCTTTAGCTATATTATAATTTAATTAGTTAGGGGTTAATTAGTTAGGTAGTAACCTATAACCTACCTAGTAATTTAAATTAAATTAGAGATAAGTAAGAATAAGTTATATTTAGTAAGAGGGTTTAAGTTTACCTTAGAGCTTTAAAGTATAAGTAATAAGCTATAAGATAGAAAAGAAGTAAAGAGATAGAATAAATATAGTTATAAAGGAAGGGGAATTGCGTTAATTTATACTATAAGTAAAACTTAAATAAATTTAAGTTTAACTATAGTAGTAAATTATAACTATATCTTATGCTAACGTAGCTATAAAGTTTATTGCAAACTTTGCTCTAACCTTACAGCCCCTGTATTTATAACCTTTAAGCTTTTTCTTAGTATAGGTTTTATTTATTACTATGGTTATAATTATTTGCATATTAATTATTTTACTAGCTAGGTATTGCTAGCAATAATTGTGTTCATATAAATTAGATGCATTAGCCAAAACCAATGACGCCAAAAAAGTATAAAATTAATTAATTAAAGTAAACTATTTAAGGATAGTACTAAGAGGATATCTCTCCTAATTTAGTAGTAATAGTATTTTATACTTAGTAACTTACTATTTTACTAGATTATAAGTAGCTTAATAAAACTATACTATATATAATAAGAAGCTACTTATAATTATCTCTTACCTTAAGGTATAGTTAGTAAAGCTATATAGTATTAGTAAACTATTTATAATATTAATAAACTATAAGAACTTAAGGTACTTTATAGCACTAAGGAGATATTAGAATATTAAGTATAATAAGTAAAGACTCTAGTGCTTTTTAATTTTTATTTATACTATAAACTAAGTATATAATTAAACTAACTTAATATATTATTAAGGTATTACTATAAGGAGTTATAAATAAAAAGGATAAGGGTAGTAATTATATATTTAGTAATAAGCCTTATACTATTTAGTTTTAAATAAGGGTAGCTATATATAAGTATAAGACTTATTATTATATTAAAAATATTAGCCTTAAAGACTAGTTTAACCTTATTCTTATAGCTTTTAGCTAGGAAGTTATTATTTATAAATAAATATCTTTAGTTTTTATAAGACTAATCCTTAGCCTAAGATAAGTCTTATAAACTTTATTTTAGTATAGTTATAAAAGAAGCTTAGAAATTTTTAGATATTACTAATATAAGAGAATAAATAGTAAACTATTAGATTAGTACTAAAGGTATGCTTTAATTCTAAGGCTAGATATAAGTCCTAAAATAAAAGCTATTAACTATAATATTAATCTAATAAGTATATAACTTACCCTTACTAAGTTATTTAGAATATAATATAATATTTAAGGCACTATAAAAGGACTTTTATTAGGATAGTATATTATAAAATATAGCTTACTTTATATATAATTACTACTATTATAAAGGGTAGAAGAGTTAGTAACTATATTAAGGCTTATTAAAGCTAATTTTACTACTAAATAAGTACTAGTTATAGATATTTATTAACTTTATAATAAACCTTCTAGCTAAAGACTAGGGTAACTTATAGTTTCTAATAGTTATTATAAATAAGCTCTTTAAGTATATATAGCTAAAGGCTATAATATTAATAAAAGCTAAGGCTTATATAAAATAGTTTAAGTATTATTAGTAATAGTTTTATAAGTTTCTTATATAAATAATTATAAATTATAGCTTAGATTAGCTAAGTACCTTTTAGACTATACTTTATAAAAGGTTAGTACTTAGTAGTTACTATTTATATTATATTACTTATAAATAAATAGTAGTATAAAAAGAGTAAACTAAGAGGTATAAGTAATTTTATATATAATATTATCTTTCTTATAGTTTAAATAGCTAGATTATTTACTTACTTACTAGCTAGTATTAAATAATAAGGACTTATTAGTAATAGAAATAAGTATAAATATAGCCTTATATAGCTTTAATATAAAGATAGTTTAGGAGTTACTATTTATATAGCTATTTATAACCTTAGTAAAGGATAAGGCTTAGGCCTTTTTATAATACTTAAAAATAATATAAACCTAATATAAGTTACTATAGCTTTTATATAGTAATAATAGTAAGAGAATATAAATAGTAACTATAAGCTAATAAAATAGTTTTAAGTTAGGGACTATATATAATTAAACCTATAAAATATTAAGATAAATTACCTATATAAGAAGTTAAATTAGGTTATAGCTAAGTATAAGGTACTTAAAGTGCCTATACCTTTAATAGTTAAACTAAATATTTTAAGAGAATTATATCCTATTTTTATATAGATTTAGTATAGTAAGTAATAAATAACTTATTACTAAGTTAAAAACTAGCTAATAAGTAGCTATTACTAAAACTTATAATAATAAATACTAATAATAACCTCTTAAAGTAATAAGTAAAAGATATTCTTATAGCTAAAAATGCCTTAAGTTAAGGATTAAATAGGAATATCTTAGTTAAGTAAAAAGAATATATATAGCTAATATAAGAACTATTAGAAAATATATAAGATATAAAGGCACTAAATTAATTTAAATTATATTAAGGTAATATATAGATAAATAATAGCCTTAAAAGGGTATATTTTAATTTAACTATAAAACATTAATATGCTTATTCTCCTTCTAGTATATATATATTATAGCACTAATTCTTTACTATAATAAAAAGAAATTAGAAAAGGGGGATTATAATACTTTTCCTTATACTAATAATACTCTTTAGTAAGGGTTTAAGCTAGCTTTATAATAGTTTTAGTTAGGGTATAGGTATTAGTAAATATTTACTATATATTAGTATTACTTACTTTCTAAGTAAAAAGAAACTAAGTTAGGCTATTATTTATAATCCTTATACTATAAAAGAATTTAGTTACTAGGTTATTTTAGCTATAGTAAGTAAGTATAGTTTATATAAGGATAAGTTACTATACTTTAAAGGTACCTTAAGTATAAGCTATACTTATAAGAAAGAAAGCTAAAGGCTAGGCTTTAGTAAGATTAATTTATACTATAGTAAGTATATTATTAAAATATTTTTAATAGTAATTAAAGGTTTTTATAAAAATAATATAGTATTCCTTAGTAAAAGTAATTTACTTTATAGCTAAGGTTTTAATAATTTATCTAGTAGTTAAAAGGGTTTTTAAGTGCTTAAAAGTATAATAAAGCTTAGGGTTAGTACTATATAAGTATATTTCCTAAATATATAAATATTACTTAACTTAGTAAGGGATATAAGCTTAGTTTATACTTAAGGTATATATATGCTTTTCTTTAGTTTAAAGGTTATTTATATATAGCTTATATAAAAACTTATACTTATTATTATTAAATAAGTCCTTATTATTAAAGTTTCCTTTTAAAATATACTTACTAAGGTAAGTACCCTTACTTAAGCTAGGAGAAAGAGATAAAGAAAGTAAAAGTAAGGTAGTAATAGTAATAGCTAAGGAAAAGATAATAATATTAGTTATAGTAAAGGTAATAAGAAAGTAAAAAGGAAATAAATAATTATTTAGGCTTAGTAAGAGAAAATAAAAAGAATATATAAAGAGATATTATAATAATAATAAGAATAAAAAGGTAGGAATTATAAGGGGAAATAAGGATCTTTATATTTTAGAATATATAAGTTTAACTTTAGTTAAAGTATATTTTATTTATATTTATAAAGGTAAGCTAGGAATAAATAAAGGTAATATATTATATAATTATTTAATAAGTAGTTAGTAATAAAGGAGTTACTTAAGGTAAAGTTAGGATTTAGTAAGTAATAAGTAAAAAGTAAGAGATTAGTAATAGTATAAGGCTAAGTAAGGTATAAAAATAACTAGTAGTAAGTATAAAAAGGGGTAAGCTAGTGGTTTTTAAGAGTAAGGTTAGATTAAGGTAAACTTACTTATATAAGGTAAAAGGTTAAAGTAAGGTAAGTTTATAATAAAAATTTTATAACTTACTTAGTAAATCCCTAACTTATATATTACCTTATATAGCTTAAGTTAGCTTTACTTATATTATAATAAAGGGCTTATATATAAAGAGGCTATACTTATATATTACTTACTTTTAGTAATAAAACAAGAAAAAAAGTAAGTAAAGGGGTATATTATAAACTTAAGCTATAAGCTTAAGTTAAGTCTAGAGATAAGTCTAGCTTTAAAAAGCATATAAATTATATATAAGTTATATATAGTAAGGTTAAGGCTATATATAGCCTATATATAACTTACTATAAATCTAGGCTTTATGTAACTATTAGTAAAGATCCTTCCTTCTTCTGTAAGAATACTATTCTTACTCTAAACGCTTATATGCAATAGCTATAAGGCCAGTTCATAACAGGTTATAAAGATAAAAAGAAAGAGATTAAATAGTTATAGTAAAATTAGCTTAAGTATAAGAATTACTAGTATTTTTACTTATATAAAATTTATATTACTTATAGTTTTATTTCCTTAACCTTATAGTTACTTACTTAATAACCTTATAATTACTTACTAAATAATTTCTTCCTTATTAATTCCTCCTTTATTAAAGACTTTTATCCTTAAGAATCTTAATACCTCTCTCTTACTAGTATTTACTAATAACTATAAAAGCCTCTTTTTATAATAATACTTTACTATATTACTAGACTTTTTCTTATATTAAAGCTATTTACTAGCTTATAAGTCTCTTTAATAAGCTAGAGTTTATTCTTATTTAAAGCCTTTAAGTTAAGCTTCTTTTACTTTTCTAGTATAATATTACTTAACTTAATAAAGTTAAATAAGCTTATTATAGTATAAATAATCTTAATTTAATTTAGAAAGTTATACTTAGTAATACTATAGTAAATTATCTTAAACTTTTATTTATAATACTTAAAGAGTTTTTTAATTATTACTTGAAGAATAGTATACTAAAGATTATAAAGTTTAGCCTTTATTCTTAGCCTTTCTTTATTATTAAAATTCTTATTTAAATAATAGTAAATACTTATAAAAAGTATAAGTAACTTAGCTTATATATAAAATCCTATATTTATAAGGTAAAAACGCTTTTTATATATTTAAAATAACCTAATAAAAGTAATTTAAAGTAGTAATTTATTATAAATTAATCCCTTAGTACTTACTAATATATATATAAAGATATTATTATTAAAATTTATAGCTACTAGTATATTTTAAGAGATATTACTTTTTAAAAGAAAAATTACTATTACTTAGCTACTAAAATAAATATAAGTATATATATACTATTAATAGTACTTATTATACTATAGAATATATATTTACTTAAATTTAATATAATATATATAGAAATATAATTTAGCTTTAGTTAATAAATAAAGGTAATATATAAATACCTTATTAAATTAATAAGCTTATAAAATATTCTTAATACTAATAACTAGCTTATTTTAAAGTAAAAAGCTATATTTTACTATAGCTTATTAAATACTATAATCTATAGGAAAATTATTACTATTTACTTAATTAACTAGTATTTAATAAGCTTAATATTTATATTATTTTAAAGCTACTAATAAAGATTAAAAATATAGCTTTTATGTTGCTCTCTCTGACTTACAGGTCCTCTTTGGTTTAATCGCGGCCAAAGGCTAAGTTAAATATAAGGCTCTTAAATAAATACACGTAATATGATTAGCTATATTGTAAGCTACCTTACACTATCTATAGTAGTAGTGTACTATAGACTTACTTTTTGCTTACTTTCTCTCCTAGCTAGATTTCTCTTTTCTCCCTTTTCTTTTCTCTCTTTTAGTTAGCTATTATTATTAACTTTATTAAATTTAACTCTTTTATACTAATATAATATTCCTTAGTGTAACTAATACTAATTAATAGTTAACTATAACTATAAATAAGTTAGGTATTATAAGAAAAGATATTTTTATAAATACTATAGCCCCTTACCTCTTATGCTAATAAATAGTTATTTAGGTAAAGAGGTATAACTATAGAGTATGCTAAAGGAAAAGACTAAAATCCTAGCTATAGGCTTATTAGGCTTCTAAGGAATTAATTTATTAACCCTTAGGCCTTTAGGATATTATTATTAATTATTAATTCTATTATTTATTATAAGAAAATTAACTAACTTACTAAATCTATTACTATAAGGTATTTATTTTAAACCTAATATTAAATAACCTTAGCTAAGCTAGCTAACTTACTAATAACCTCTCCCTATATAACCTCTTTTCCTAATAGACTTATAACCTTTCTTTATAAGCTTTACTACTTATTTCTTATCCCTTTCCCTTTAGTGCTATTTGCCCTATACTTATTAGTTAGGTACTTCTTTTATTATATATAGTTAAAGGGATTACCTCTTTTCCCCTTTTTATAAAAATAAGGAATTACTCCTTCTTATTTTTCCCTTATTACTTTTATTACTTCTATTACTTTATTTATTTCTATTACTTTTACTACTTATATTACTTTTCCTACTATTTTTCCTATTTTATAAACTATAAAGGGGGAAACTATGCTTATAAAAGGTAACCCTTATATATATAATACCTAGACACTAGGGATTATGTGTAAAGCTTTAGATTAAAGTGCCTAGTAATAACTTAATAATATTCCTTATAGCTTATATAGCTATAATTTAATAAGATAGTAAAACCTAAGACTAAACCTTTTATAAGAGAAAAGGCTACCTAAGCTATAGAGACTAGACTATTAGTTAAAACACTATTAAGAGGGAATTCCCTTAGCTTACTAGTAATAGTAAACTCTTAATAATAACCCTTAAAAACCTTAGGAAAGTAAATTACTACTATATTTATAATTACTTACTTATACTCTTATAAAAGACTAGAAAGAGCTAATTAAGCTAAACCCTAAGACTATTACCTAGTCTAAGCTTAATAATTATATTATAAGGTTTATTAACCTTAGTAAGTATTAAGGTTAAAGAGATAATAACCTCTAGGAGTTATTCTAAGAGAACTTTAAAGGCTAGTTTAGAAATACCTTTAGAAAGGCTAATAAAGATATTATTAGAGAGCTATATAATTCTCTATAAGACTATAGTATTCTTATTAAATAAGGTCTAAGATACCTAATCCTAACTTTACTAAAGAAAGTGCTTTACTAAAGCTTAATACTACCTTAGCTATAAGAAAGATTATAATTTTCTAAGCCCCTAAAGCCTTAACCCTAGCCTCCTAATTACTTACCTTAGAAGTTTACTTCCCTTAATCCTAGTAACCCCTTTAACCTTTATAAAAGCCCTTAAGGCAATCTTAATTATACTAATTACTTTACCTTAAGGACTATTATTTATAATAAATTATACTTCTTATATAATAATTCCCTTTTAAAGATTAGATTATAAAGAAAATCTTAAAACTTATAAAGATATATAAGGATAGTAACTACTATAGTAAGAAGCTATATAACTTTCTTATACTTAAGATTACGCTCTTTAAGAATAAGTATAATAAAATTAACCTCCTTTAAATACACTATTAGAAAGCTTTCCTTATTATACTAATAGGTAATACTAAGTAATATTACCTTAATTACCTCTTTAAGAATAATCTCTTTTATTTAAAGATAATTACTTATATTTATTAATACTTTAAGATAGAAAGTAATTAGTAATTCTATTATTATAAGTAAAGTAATATAACACTAAATAATATAATTACTAAGAATCCTAATAAAACTAAGCTTAAGTGCCTTAAGATTATATTATTTACCCTTAAGAAAATCTATAAAAAGCTAAATCTCTTTAATATAGTAAATACTAAGCTTTATAAGTAAGCGCTAAATATAATAGCTAGTATACTTAAATATTAGATAGTAAAGTATATATACTCCTAGGCTTTAAAAGTCTTATTAAAGACCTTTATAAAGTAATTACTATTATAAAATCTAGTAAAGGGCTACTTAATACCTTTAGTACTAAGAAAGAAACTCCTTAAAGGCTATATTTACTAATTATTAGTATAAGTAATAACCTTATAGTAAAGAAAGCTATTATAAAAAAGCCTTAGGTATAGCCCTAAGCATTAGAGCTTTACATGTAGTGTAGTAAATGTAGTATTTTAGCTTTACTTGTAGTGTGTAGTGTAGTAAATTATAGTGTAGTGTAATATATAATGTAATGTAGTAAATACTACACTACACTACAAATACTATATATAGTGTAAGTCTAAAAATAGAAGTAAGGTATATTAATATCTTATAATATTCTTTAGATTTTCTCTATTAACTTAATATTAGCCTTTTTTTCTATTATAATTTAGTTATTTAGTTATAAATTTATTTAATTTTCCTAGTTTTAGATTATTAGCTATAGATTAGTATATAGGGTATATATAGTTATATAAGTAGTATTTAAAGATTCTTTAAATTTTCCTCTATATTTTAAGGGTCTTTTTACTTATAGACCTTTTTTAGATTTACTATTTCTTTTAATATACTTTTTTACTTTAAATATAATAATTACCCTAAAGAAATTATTTTTATTATATATAAATAAGACTAAAACTCTAATAATAATATATTTATATATATAAGTATTATATTATAAAAAGAATATTTAAATTTATATAATAAAGGAATTTCTAGCTATATAGTTATTTTATTATAATTATAAATAATTATATTAACTTTTAAGGTTTTTAGCTAAAGAAAAAGTAAAAACCCTTAGAAGAGCTAGTTAAAAAGGACTTAAATATTTTATAATAAATATACTAAATATACTAAATATACTAAATATACTAAATATACTAAATATACTAAATATACTAAATATACTAAATATACTAAATATACTAAATATACTAAATATACTAAATATACTAAATATACTAAATATACTAAATATACTAAATATACTAAATATACTAAATATACTAAATATACTAAATATACTAAATATACTAAATATACTAAATATACTAAATATACTAAATATACTAAATATACTAAATATACTAAATATACTAAATATACTAAATATACTAAATATACTAAATATACTAAATATAATAAATATATATAATATATATAATATATATAATATATAATATATTTTCCTTAATATTAAAGATATTAAAAAATAAGCTTTAAAAGTAAGTTTAATAATATATATTATCTTTAGCTTCCTTACTTAGTTATAAGGCTTTTTATAAAAGTAGGTCTAAAGTGGGTCCTAGTAACTATTAGTAACTTATCTATAGCTTTCTTGCTTAGATATATGATTTTTACTTAAAGAGAGAGATTTTTATAAAAGTGGGTCTAAAAGTGGGTCTTATAACTATTAGTAACTTATCTTTAGCTTTCTTATTATAAGCTATTAGAAGCTATTATAAGCTATTATAAGCTATAATAAGCTATTATAAGCTATTACAAGCTATTACAAGCTATTACAAGCTATTACAAGCTATTATAAGCTATTACAAGCTATTACAAGCTATTATAAGCTATTATAAGTTATTACAAGCTATTATAAGCTATTATAAGCTATTACAAGCGATTACAAGCTATTACAAGCTATTATAAGCTATTATAAGCTATTATATTACTAAAAATTACAAATACTACAAATACTACAAAATACTATATGTAATGTAGTGTAGTAAAAAAATTTCCTTATAGTGTAATGTGTAGTGTAATGTAGTGTAGTGTAATGTGTAGTATACTACACTACACTATAAATACTACATAATGTAGTGTAGTGTAGTGCAAAGCTCTGCTAAGCATTACTTTATTTATAATAAGAGTAGCTACTAGTTTTCTAATTATATTACTAAGAAGTATTAGAAAGAGAAGGACTAGTAATAAGCTAGTAAGACTTATTAATTACCCTCTTTAAAGAAAAGGTTTTAGGTATTTTTACCTCTTATAAAGGGCTAGATAATAACTAACTTAATAAAAGCCCTAACTAAGATTAGAAGCTATATCTTATAGCTTATATAAAGGCCTAAGATAATAATAATAATATAGAAAAACTACTATTAATAGCATATTTAAGTATTATATAATTCTTTTACTTAGGACTATAAACTAACTATAACCTTATTAATACTAATATTCTTATTACCCTTAATAATTAAGCTTTTAATATGCTTTTCTTAAGTAAGAGCCTTATAAACTATAAGAATCTAATAAGGATTTAACTTACTATACCTTTAAAGAATACTATTTTAAAGAGGTCTTTAAAAATATTATACTTAATACTAGTGCTTTAGGAAAATTAACTATAAGGTAAGTATAAGTAAAAGCTCTAATAAGATTAATACCTTTATTAAAGATAATACCTTATAAGCTATAAGTTATTATATTTAGTACTAAATTAGTAATTATAAGAGGCATTCTTTATATACCTATAGAGCTTAGGGAGCTTAAATTTTATATCCTTAATATAGCTACCCCTTTCCTTTTCTTTATTACTAATATAAATAAAATATAAGTTAAGATTAATAACCTTAAGAATATATTAATTTAAGGTAATAAGACTATACCTATAGTATAATAATAAGGTTATTTTTAGTAGTTACTAAAGGTAAAAGAAATAGTTACCTTTTACCTCTTAAAAAGGAGATTTATTAATTATATTATTACTTTAGTTATCCTTCTATTTAATAGCTTATAAAGATCCTCTAATAGGCTAGTTATAATATTAAATACTAGGTAATTAAGAAGTTAATTAAAGTCTACTACTATTACTAAATAAATAGAAAAGCCCTTAGCTAGTTTAAGTTTATAATTAAGGATAACTATAACTTTAACTATAAGATTATTATTAATATTATATAAATTAATAGCTAACTAGTCCTTTATATTATTAATTTAGTAACCTTATTCTAAGTAGCCTAATTCCTTATTCCTAAGAGGTAAAAGGCCTAAGATATTTAGGACACTATTAAAGAGTGCTAAATTAATACCTATCTTAGACCTCTAAATTAGATTATCTATAATACTAGTAATAACTTTACTTTAGCTAAATTTAAGCATTATACTTACCTAATATTAATTAAGATTAATAAGATACTAATTAAAGCCTATAATAGCATTAAAAAGGTTAAAAATACTATAGACCTTTATACTAGGCTTATAAGATTATTATAGACTTAATTAGCATAGAGATTACACTAAAGTAATATCTTTAAATAGCTATTAAAGCTATTAATAACTTAGTAAGCCTTAATAGCCTAGTGCTAACCTTACTAGTCTTTAAAGCTTACCTATAAATAATAAATAAGTTACTACTAAGTGTCTTTATTATTTAATATGCTAAGGTAATTTAGAAAGCTACTAATAAGGTTTACTATTACCTTACCTTATAGTAAGTCTATAATGCCCTTAATACCTAGAATAAACTTAATATAATGCTTATATATTAGCTACTTTTATAGGCTAATATATATATATAAAAGAAAAAAGGTAGCTAGTATAGCCCTTATAAGCTAATTACTACTAATAAGGAGACTTATATAGTTAAGATACCTTATAGCCTAGTAAAGTTTTGCTTTATAATAATAAAGCCTTACTATAAAGACCTATATATTATAAAGAGGCTAGGAGTATAAGGGATAATACCTAGGATATTAAAGAGAGTATAATTATATTAGCTATTATTACTACTAATTAAGATATACTTTCCTTAGTAAATAATATAAAGATAAGAGTAAAAGAAAAAGCAAAGCTATTAGTACTAATAAAAAGAAAGTAAGGAAAGCTAAGAAAAGCCCTTATAGTTTAATTTTATATTAATAAGGGCATAGAAAAGCCTATAAAGGCTTATAAAGCTAAAGCAGCCCCTGTAGGAAGCTATAGAGTTAAAAACCCTATAGCTTATCTTAAGGTAGTAAAAGCTACCCTTATAAGAAGCTATAAAGCTAATAGCCTTAAAGTAATAAAAATAAAGGCTATTAAGGCTAGGGCTTATAATCCTAAGGAAGTTATTAGACTTATAAAGCTTTTTATACTTATTAATAAAGACTAAGAGAAAGCATTAATTAAAAAGATTATAGCTAAAGAAATACTAAATATAGTATTTCTTATAGTAAAGGAAAAGGCTAATTAAAACCTTACTCTTTAACTTTACTAGAAAGGAAAGATTATAACTTTAGGTAAACCCTTTAAGTAATTTAACTAAGCTAAAATTAATACCTTATAAGCTTATAATATATTTAGATTTATAAGGTTTAACCTAGTAAAGTATAAAGGCTATAGGATTTTTAATTCTTATATAGTTAGAGAGATTAAAGGCAAGGAAATAGAATTACTATATAAGAAGTCTTACCTTATTATATAAGGCTATAATAATAAGGGCAAAGAAGCTATCTTAATATAATTACTAATAATATAATAAGTAAGTTAATAGTTAATTATAGCTATTGCTTTATTATTAAAGTAAAAAGGATTTACCTTTAGATTTATAATATTATATAAGCCTATATTTAATTGTATATAACGCTAAATAAGCTAATTATTATAAGATTACCTAAGTAAATTATATACCTCTTTTTAGAAAGTATAGTAATAAAGGTAATTAAGCCTCTTTATAGGATTATAAAGGCTAGAACTTACTAGTAAGTAATATACTTTTATTACTATAGAGATAACCTTAATATAATAACTTTAACTTATAATTCTTACTTATTAATTATAGCCCTAAATAATAAGAATCTCTTTAGTATTATTAAAATATAAATAGATAATATATTAGGCCTAAGTAATAATAACTTCTTCTAAAAAGAAAAGAAAAAGCTTTAAAAGGCTAAATTTATAGCTAAAAAGAAGTAATAATTAATAACTAGGAATCCCTTATCTTTAATAGCTATATCTTAACTTAAAATGCTAATAATTTATTAATTTTAACTTAAAAGGGCTAAAGTTAAAAGATTAAGGAAGTTAATTCTTAATCTCTAATAGTAAGGTAAGATTATATAAAATAATAAGCCTAAGGGAGTTATATTATAACTATATACTAACTAAAAGCTTTATATAACCTATTAATTACTACTTAATACTAAGAGCCCTTAGCTAATAATATTATATAACTTAATAAATACCTTAAGTAATAAATTAAGAATTAGTAGTAAGGATTATAATATATCCCTTTAACCCTTAAAAAGTAAAGCTCTTTATATTTATAAATAAGTCCCTTACTAATAATAAGGACCTTAGCTTATAAATTAAGTATATAATTATAATTAGTAATAAAGTAATATAAGATAATAATACCTTTATTATAAGAGGTAATATTATTATATATAGCTTAATAAAAAGCAAGCATATAACCTATAGCATACTTATATCTAAGCTATATAGCATAGTTTAAGGCGCTAATATTACATACGTAATATTTATAACCCTTAATTAGATCATAAACTAATTAAAGATACCTTATATTCTAATAATTCTTTACACTAACTCTTTCTTATTATATAAATGCCTTATAAAGCTAGGCATAATAAAGGAGAAGTAGCTAATAATTAATATTATAGCCCTCTAATAGTTATATAAGAAGCATAAGATCTATAAAGTTAGGTAAATTAATAGTAGTAATAACCTAGCTAATATAATAATAAAGGTATTACTAAATTTATCCCTTTTAACCTTAATTAATTTAAATAATTTAATAATTTATATAGAAAGCTAAGTTAAAAGACTTATAAGGTTAGGTAAAGGGAAGGATTAACTAAACTAAATTAAAGTAACTAAATTAATTAAAGTAACTATAGCTATATAAGCTAATTAAAGCTATAGATTCCTATAAAGGGATTTACTTATATATACTTTCCTTTAATTTAATTTTTATTATATTTTTAAGCTCTTTAGCTATAAAGAAAAAGAGAGACTACTAGTATTACTCTCTTTAACCTATAGGTTCTCTTTAGTTTAATTATAGCTAAAGGCTAGGTTAAATATAAGGCTCTTAAATAGATATATATAATATAATTAGCTATATTATAAGCTACCCTACACTGTTTGCAGTAGTAGCATACTATAGACTTACTTTTTGCTTACCTTCTCTCTTAGTTAGATTTCTCTCCTTCTCCTTTTTCTCTTCTCTCTTTTAGTTAGCTATTATTATTAACTTTATTAAATTTAACCCTTTCGCACTAGTGTAACGTTCCTTAGTGTAACTAACATTTTAATATATAAAAGATCTCTTTAAATTACTATTTAGTTAAGATATAAAGGACTTTCTTATAGAAAGCTATTAAGGCTATAAATAATCTATACTTAGTAATTATAAAAAAATAGTTATTATTTTATAGTAAGTTCTTTATAAAAAGAGTATTATAAATAATTAATATAGTAATAATAAAGTATAGTTTATTATTATTATTATTATCTTTAACTAAATTTAGTAAGAATTACTTTAAAAAAAGAAATTTATTTTTATCTTTATATTATAAAGTATAATAAAAATATAAAGTATACTAGTTTAATTAAAGAGTATACTAATTTAACTAAAGTATACTAAAATATTTAGTATACTCTTTTTACTATATTAGTAATAAAAATATAACTTTTTTCTTATAGCTTCTTTTTTAGTTATTTAACTAGCCTTACTAACTTAGTATATTATAAATAAAGGCTTTTAAAGGTATAGTAATTACTTAAGGTATATACTATAAAAACACTAACTAAATATAGGAAAGCCTTAGTTTTAATGTAATAGTAAGCCTAAAAATAATAAATTTTATATAATTATGCTAATTTTTAAATGACTGCGCTAACTTAGATCGCACCCTTACTACAGTTAGTAGAGTTTAAAACGGGAAAGATAGAGGATACCGTTTTGGTATGGAATTACTTTGTGCCGTAAAGTGGGGCTGAAATGGGAGCTTTGCCTTCCGATAATGGAAGTGTCATGCTTCAAAATTAGGAGGTCGAGGCTCTCACAGCTAAGACTTCATGAGGGGCAGATTAGTAGTTGGGTCGGTGACGACCAGCGAACACCGGCTGTTGTATGTAACTTTTTGTCCTGCTCGCTTGTGGCAAATCATCGTGAAGAGAGCGGGCCTTATTGAGTCGTGGACCTCTGAAGTGAAGAACACATTCCGTGCGGAGTATGTAAGAGTACTCCGTAATCAGGAGCGGATTAATTCTTTTTCTCCCCCTGTTCCGACATACAGTCTAACCCTGAATGATTTTACACTCGCTACAAGCCCCACGCGGGGCAGCTACTATCAGCTATGAGTGGCTAAAGGGAGTGGAGCTGTTAGGGATACTATAGGGGTAAAAGGTACTAAGTAGTCTAAGAGAAATACACATAATCTAAGGTACCTTTTACCCCGCCTAGTGATTTTTATTGGTTTGCTGCCCCTAGTCATGTACCTCGTGTAAAATCATACAGGGGTTAGACTGTACGCTTTGTCCCTGTCAGTTCCAATCGTAAGACTTGTCAACCTTAACTCATCTACATGCATTGCTTCTTTCACCCCCTCATGAACCATCGCTGAACGAACCCATCTGTAGTCCGCATTACGAGACGAAAGGCGGAAGCGTCCTCAAGCTAGCTAATTAGGCATCTGAAGAATCAAGTGGGCTCTACCCAGTGTACATTAGGAAGCTATAAAAACGACAAACTAATTAACGCCAAGGGACCATTTTGCTTGGTCGCAAGTTCATGCTGAAACCCATATCTGCGAACGGTTAGTACCGGAGAGTGGAAAGGTCCGTCAGTGAGAAGGTTCTTCTCATCTTGGGTATTTCAGCTGGCTTCGGGGTTAAGCGTTGACTGCTTTGCTTGGCGTAGGCTGTTGTCTTCTCACACAAGAAATAACTGCAACATCAAGATTTAAATCGGACGCAAAACATGGTGGTGCGGAAATTGTTGACTGTGCCTGATCGACCTGTGTATGCACTGATCGAAATGTTCCTTTGCATGGTTTTTACGTCTTCTGGTGATATTTTATCCTGTCGTGCATCAATTGCCGTACCAGTTGGTGGATTACGAGCATCTGGCACCGTCGCAGTATGTCTGCGCAGCTTTACGGACTGTGGCAGAGAGAAAAAGTATTTGCTGAGGCCAGGGAACCATGTCTCTATAACGATTGTCATACGCCTACGTATCCCTCGCTGCACCCGCCACCCGGCAGGCTCGGCTCACACTCAGGTTTCTTGTCGGCACTCCTCGTCGTTCGCAACGTTCGGGCCCCCTCCTATAAACCATCATTCACCAGTTTGCTGATTACTCCGCAGCCTTCTTGTGCCTGAACCGAGGTTAGCCATTGACGATATAAACTTTTGACGGGGAGACGTACTTGGTAACAACCCTCTCAATGCCGTCCAATCCCATGCGCAGCACGTCCATTCTTGGGCCGTACGAGAAACGCACAAAGTGGTGACAAGGGCTGTCGAACAGGTCTCGACGTCTTGAGGGGTTCAGGTCAAAGAAGATGCCGGGCACCACAATGACCTTTTCCTCAAGACATGCCTGGAAAAAGTTGAGACCGTCTGCGATGCTTTCAGGTAGACCCTCGAGGTTCAACCACCTGGTCCTGTCAGTTTTGTATCCAAACCACCCGTGCCACGGGGCAGACGTACAGGTAAAACGTTGAGTCGGGAACATATTTGATAGCGAAGCCCATCTCACGTAGACGACGAACGACGAAATCTCGCTTGTCCTAAAGGGAACCAGTCAGATCGGATCCACGCATCACTGTCATTATTCTGCGTAGACATACCCGAAAGTGCCGCTGTAGATGGACCATTTCGTTTTGGACCAGGGTTGGGTCCAGCATGGGGATGGCGGCATCTTGAAACGCATGGCATGCACCACCATCCAAGTAGCTACCGCATGAACCGATACTACATCTACGTTAGTTTCGCGCAACAGTGATTTGAGCGAAGACGTTGATGACGTACGCGGCAATGTATTCTTAACACCAAAACGATTAGCTTGAAAGTCGCCCTCACTGTGTGGTGGACATGCACGTACCCTTGGGTCCCAGAATCCAGGCAATTCGCCATCCGGGAAGTCGGAATCGCTTGGTCAAACCGTCAATGATCAACACATCATCTTCGTCAACATCTTCCACATTCTCGGCTGCTGAGATCGTACTTCCGTCGCAGTTGCTAGTGTAATTGTACCCAGAGTAGAATTCATCGCTGATAAATGTAGCGCGACCACGGCAGATGTCTTGAATCTCCGCCAGCTCTGGGTTGGCTACGACTCGGCCGGTCGGGTTTCGAGGATTCGAGGTGAGAATCACCGAGGTACCGCGAGAAATTTCCTCGGCAATCTTGTCGGGGTGAATATGGTAGCCGTCCTCTTCCGACAGAGGAACAGGGATGGCGGCGAACTGTATTTTATCCCTGTGTTAGCCTAGAACTATCGAGTATTACTGCAGTGTTTTCAAACACTTCTCAACAAGACGCACGTTTTTGAACAGGCTCAGCATTTCATTGTAAGCCGTGTAGTCGGGCAAGAAGAAACTGAGATAGGAGTTGCCAAGTACGGCAGCGATTCGGATCAATCCGGCACGTCCACCAGGAACAATAGCGACATTTTCCCAGGTGTACTGGCTGTCCTTGCCTTTGCGGTGCATCTCGTTGTATAACTTGGCGACGGCCTCCCGCAATGGTTTGATACCAGCGGTGGGGCCGTATTCTCTGGCGGCGACGGAGATGTCAATGGTTTCAGGACGCTTGAAGCAGCCGGCGATATCATCTTCCACCTCGGGGCGCCCTGGCCAAGGTTGGCCCAGGAATCTTGGTCCTCAAAGAACCCAAGCTCAGCGGCTCGCTCGGTGCACCAGATAACACCTGTGGAAGCTCTGCTGGCATCGAGGCCAGCGTGGGGAAGATGGCCCTCGTGGGCATTGCGAAACTGGCGATGGACCTTGGATTGTACCTCTAGGTAAGTATCGTCAGCAACGGTGCAAAAGACCGGTAGCTTGTGTGTGGCCTTGTGTAGCCAGCTTTCTCATTGGTATTGGCGGTGTGTTCCATTGTCTTTGTGTCAGTGCCCAAAGTTTGGCCACGATGTGGGATGCGGTGCGGGGAGGGGTTGACGACGGTCTTGGTCTCAACAAAGGTCTCAAACACCCTGCCAAGACCGTGGTCCTTGAAATGCATACAACTAAAAGAAATATTTTCCAACATAATGCCCACGGAGAAGAAGAGAGAGAAAAGGAAGAAGTATTTTGAGCCTGTTTCCGGGCCTGGAGAAAGCAAGTGTCAAAGTCAAGCATGCTTACCGTTGGCACCAGGCTCAGCGTTGCTGAACCGCCGAGCTCTTGGCTTCGGGGCGCCAGTGTGGCGGTTGAATGAGAACTTGCGACCACCGAACATGGTGATAGAGCAAGGGGACGAGCTTCGTCGCAATGGGCTTGCACAGCGATGCTTTATCTGCAAATGTAATTAGAGTACGCAGACCGATTTCGAGCTCCAAGTCTGCGGGGAGAAAAGGAAGATGAGGAAGAAAAAAACTGCCGCAAGTGAAGTGAGAGCTTGTCCGCCAAGTGGAGAGCTCGGGCGCGGCTTCGGGCAGTTTTATAAGTGGCACGCACTGTCTTTCACCTCGACTTTGACACTTTGATCGACACTTGTTGGAACGACCGTACTCCGTAGAACCCGTGTCAATCCTTGAAGTGGGGTCCGACTCTGCTCCCCAGTGGCCGTCCTGTTTCCTCTTCTTCGAGTTCTCTCGTAAGCTTCGACAAGGGGGCCAGTACAACTTGGAACTCGGAGAGTGCCGAGACAGAGTTGTGTCTATCGATGGGAGATAGCCCTATGTGATTGCGTCAGCGGGGAGCTGGTGAAAATGGGAGCCGGACAGGGCCAGACAGGGCCAGACAGGACCAGACGAAGAACGTGGCGAAGATTGGTGATATGCAGTTGGGATGGCGGCGTGGGTTAGTCGGTGGACGGTGTTGGGGGAAGAGACGGCTTGTCCGAATCGCGGTTGAGCTGGGCCAAACTGCTGAGCCCATCGACATGAATAATGCCGGGATGAGAAGAGAGGCATTTTCGAAAATACAGCTATTTTGGGGCGTTTCAAATGATGAGCATTAAGCACCAGGACCAGACAGCGCAAGTGCCCGAGCAAGGCAAAGTAAATGTTGACTGCCGGCTGGCGCCCAGGTGCCAGGTGTCGACAGCTGGACCACAGCTTTGTTGTAGCTCCCGCTCGCTCGGTGCGACGCCAGATCGGGAATTCGGCACGCTGGCCCTTGACTCCTCATGAGAGACAATGCTTCTTGTCACTTTGACAGTTGCGGAAGCATCATCACCATCGCCATCGCCCTCGCCATCGCCATCGCCATCGCCCGTCATGAAACAAGAACTCACACAAGCCTCGTCGCCCAGAAAGGCGGTGTCCCATGTTACCCAGTTCGAATCGCAAGTTTGCATCGCAGCCCGGCTATTGTCGTAACGACTGGCACAACACTCCGCACTCCCCTTTCCCAGAGGGTCCCATCCCGTCCTGCAGCAAGCACCATATTAACGCATTGATGCCGGCCCACCTTGTGCACCTGTTACCGTCTGTACAAGCAGACACGTCGAGTTGCACTGCATTCGGAAATGTGTCGTGCATGATAGCTCCGCCAGAACGTGTACGTGGCTGGGTCCGCGGCAAGGCACGGCGTGGTGTACACTTGTTGACAGCATTGCATGATAGCCTTTGCTGAAATCAAAGATCAAAGCTAAACCTCAGAAGCTGGTCACAAAGCGGAGAAACTTCATATTTGACCTGATCTTATTGTCTTGGATTTGTACATGCTGAAGTAGTCACGCTTGGACTGACGTACGCGAGCGTAGCTCTAGATACCGATACTTGCCTCACTGGCTGGTAGTCAACCAATATCATACATATTAATACCACCTTTTGATCAAGATCGCGCCCCAGATCTCCGAAATGGTTTCAAGTCATCGCGCATTTCACCACAAACGCAGCCGGATCAATCTCCCATCGAAATCCGCCATCGGTCGATCCATCATCATCATGCCTCCGACCCGGATAAACGGTGGGGCTCTCCAAAACCTCCAACCCTGTTGAACAATCTGAACATACATGTGTACATACATCGAGACGAACCTCTCCTCACATCAGCCAACCAAACTGCATCAAGTCTTTAGAAAAATAAATACATTAAAAGCCACGTATCATCCTCCAACTCATCATACGCAACCGCAAGCACCACCAGCCGTATGTACACTACCAGCCTTCCCTTCTCCACCAGAGAGACCTAGAATCTTCCATCAGCACTTCGCGTAAAGCATCAAAAACCGCAATGCTCTCTCGTCTCATCCGTACCGCGCGCCTCACCACAAGAGCACCACGCATCACGATGCCCTCCTCACACATCTCTCCCACATCCTTCTCCTCCGCAGCAGGAGGAACCGCAGGAGGGCCCCGGCAGGAAGCTCAGAAGGACAAGAACAAGAAGACACATCCACCACCGCAAACCCCTTGAAAGGGCCCTCCCGCCCCCAGACAGGGAACAACCACGCTCGACGTCTCTGGCGACGGATCAACCGTCAAGCTAGACCGCTTGGGTCCGCTCGTCGTCAACGTCGACGGGACCATGTCCCGGATAGGAAACTGGGCGGAAATGTCGGCGATCGAAAAGGAGAATACGCTGCGGATTCTGGGGCAGCGAAATAAGCAGAGAATGGAGGCGCTCAAGAAGGAAAAGGAGGAAGGGCGTTGAGGCCACTTGTTCGCAGTTGAACTTTGGATGGAGCACAATCAATTTGTGAAATACACATGGAGAGAAATAGGACGTATATCACAGCATTTTCATAGAAGTGACGCATTTGTGGAGCAAGTCTGTTGCGACGACTCAGACATTGTAAACTTCGTATGAACAGAACAAGGAACAATCGACATCTGCCTCGATCTAGATGCGTTGCTGTAGAAAACCCCTCACGTACCCAGGACCGGGGACTCTCTCGTCTCACTTATCCAAAATGTATCACGCCGCCCCCATAGACCTTTTTGCAACAACCAAAGTAAGATAGAAATCGACAGAGAAGAACGCCAGAACCCGTTGAAACGCCTCCCTGAGCACATTTGATTCGTGCCGCGAACGTCCACGTCTCACCACATACATGTCATCACCACATTATCATACCACCTGTATACTCTTCATGTTTTTTCAATGAAAAGGAACCAAAGGAGAACAAGTCAGCTCCTGGGATTGGGTCATCGACCGTCCTGCGTAGACTCGGAAGTAAATGACTCGACGGTGGTCTTGGTCTTTTCACTCGCGTGCTTGGTAAACTCCTTACACAGAGCAGTGATGTCATCGCTGCCTTCGTTCTTTTCGACAAGCAGGTTCTTTAGCCACTTGTTCTCCGTCTCCAGCTGAGAGACCTTGTTCTCCAGAGCAGTGACCTTGTCATTCATCTCCTTGGCCGACTTCTCCAGAGCCTGCTCCCGCTGCTTCTTCTTGATACGGAAGCGGGCACTGGCGGCCGTGTTTCGGCGGCGCTTATCCTCCTCAGCGGCGACGCGAGAAGACTCTTCAAAGTTCATCTGCTGGCCGACGGGGTGGGAGCGGCAACGGGAGCGGCAGACATGGCCTCGGACTTCCTCTTGTCGCCAGCGCGGGCATGGCCTTGGCGGAACTGGGGCTGCTGATGGGGAATCTGGACCTGGGCGTGACTAGGCTGGAGGGGGATGGAAACCCTGCGCGACATCTTGAAACCCATTCATGGGGGCGACATAGGGGCGTTGAAATCAGTGAAGTTGAAGTCGCCTATTGCGGATCAATCATGTTAGCCCGTGCTCATTCAACATGCAAGGCATGTCTCTGATGGCAATTGTCATGGTGAAAAGTAATTGACTCCGACTTTCCCTCGTTCCCATGGCATGGAAGAGGGGGCGGCGGAAACCCGTCGCGGCGGAGTTTAGACGCCGCGCAGAACGGGATAGTGATGACGCTGCGCAACCGCAACCAGCTGGCAGGCTGGTTGCAATCTGCGCATAGCACAGATCACGAGGAATTGCACCATCGCTGGCCATTTGTAATCGAGGACGAACCCCACCCGCCCCGCTTCCGACACATGAACCGTCGCAGCGTCCAGAGAAGGGTGGCTGTCGTCGGGCCGAAGGGCGCAACAAAAACAGGTATCGAGTGGTTGCATTGGCAGAGAGAGGCAGAAAGAGGAAGCAAGCGCGCAGGTTGTGTGATTTGCGTATTGGAGGGATCGTGAGCTACGCCTTGGGAAACCCTGCTAGAGGTTGCCCAACGGGCGCAAGGACAATATCTCGTCAACGCTTTGCGTGTTTGGCACCGCGCACGAACCGAGGAAAAGGATAAGAGGAACAGCAAGGAAGCTGAAGAATAGGAGATGGAAGAAAGAGAGACTCACTTGACATAAAGTCTAGGCTGGGTATATCGCCAATGGCAGTCTGTGCGGGGTAACATCTCCCGACGCAGTGGAGTTTTGTCGTGCAGCAGTCTCGACATCGATCTTGACAGGCTGAGCCTGGAAGTCGGTATTCTGACCAGAGTCGAAGTCGAAGAATTGCGTATTCGTGAAAAGCGCTAGATCATCTTCCATGTTGAAGCCATCCTCAGCGGCGGCAGCTGTGGTGTCCTGGGGACTGATGGTGTTGAGGTCGCGAAGGTATGCTGACACGTTGGGGCCGTGTCGCCCGTTGTATGTCGACATTATGGCGTGATGGTTGGCAGGTCGGGGAGCCGAAATATAAAAAGAGTGACTGCTCTTGCGTGATGAAATCCAAGCGATTTCCCCACCCGTCTGTTCTTTGAATATCGATGCCGCGCCCGTAAGGTGGCAACAGGATGTCGGATTCCGAGGCCTGTGGGAGGAGAGCCTGAGCAATGTCAGGCGTCTGTGGAGGTCAAAATATGAGATTGATTTCGAGTCAACGTCGTTATAGTGTGCAGATGTCACTGACTTGTCGCGCGGTGAGGGACAGGCGACGAGATCAGGTTCGTGATGGTGGTGATGACGGTTGCAAGTTGGGCGGAGGCAGATTGCCGGACCCGGACTTGATTATATGTATGAGTCGTTGCAGGTTTTGCGCGCAAAATAATAGCGCTTGCCCCGAGGCCCAACCGAGGGGCTGGTGGAAGGGTCTCCGCGCACAGCGATCGTGACCAGGCTCTGACTGGGCGGGAGGGGACCTGGGTGGGGCAAGTTGAATATGTAGACTCCGGGAAAGTCCACGCAGGCATGTGAGGCATGTGAGTGATTAGCAATCATGGAGGACGTCTTAGCCTCCACACCATCCAGCCATGACCAATCACAGCCACGAGCTGAGCGGCCTTATCTTTGCAAATTTCCATTACCGCATCCAACCATTATGTATTAATGCTGCTCACGCACAGACCAAATAGTACACGGCCCGACTCAACAAATAGGGATTGAGAGGGGTTATTATTGAATCGTATCGACGCCCGAGCAAGTTCGGGGCATCACAGGACATGACGACTTGGATCGGTCGATGCACCGAGTCGGCGCTGCCCTCAATCACATGATTGCCGCTACACAGCTCAAAGGCTCTTCCTCTAAAAAGAGAAAAGCAAAAGAGAAAAAAATCGACAATTGCCCAGCATCGGACTAAACCATCTTAATTACCGAACCCCCGCCCACGGCCGCGGGTTCTTCGACTCGCGAATCGTGGTTGTTGGGCCCTTGTCTGCAGCAGCAGACCCTGGATGCTCATGGTTGCTCCCCGCAAGATGAGCCGGATAACTTAAAGCGCATACACACGTGCCAATGAACGCTCCAACGGTGACCTGCAGAGATCACGACAGATGAGACATGGAACCAACTGCAATTCACCGTTAGCAACGTTGAGGAGCGTTTTATGCAGCATCCCCTCTGACGTAACGAGCATCCCTTTGTGGCTAGGAAGCGGCTTAGACATCCGATACTAGGCGCCTGGCATTGAGCGCTCACACACGCAAGCCACAGAGGGGGATGCGCGTTACGCCAGAGGGCATGCTGCATAAAACGCTCCCATCTTTGACGACTGCATCGGCAAAAAGAGGCCCGGTTCTAGACTGCGAGGCCAATGAAACTGAAAATGAGTTGGGGGTTCTCACAAAATGTTGTCACGAACGGGCTCAGACCTGCACACGACTAGGAGGACATGCTCGCCTGATTCATACCACGTTGCAAGCAGATAAATTCGAAATAATCTCAAGGAATGTAACTTGAGCTGCATCAGTACTCGTTATAATTCCCTGCATTAGCGTCACCACAGAGCGAGGTCGCTAGTTATGCTGGCCGTTACAGCTGCTGAGCTGGATTTTGTTCATCACGCTCGATGAGTGGCATCGCCGAGGAAAAGGGCGGACTCGAAACTTATCACGCATGTGTCGAGGAGGTTCAAACGCGTGTCGGTGTCGCGTTCGGGCACGCCCTCCGACGGTGTATCAAATCGTCAAATCACTTGTTCAATCAAGGAAGGCGGACCTCTCGAACCCGTCTTCTGCGGAAGCCGTGTATGCGCAGGTGATCCGGAAAATTAGCCGCCCGAGTGTGGCGGCTGGCTTCCATGTACACCCACCCCACTGTAAACACCCTCTCAAGGGTAATAATAAATGCAGTAAATGCGCTGTTGCATGGAACCGCGCCTCCCTGTGTTGTCTGGTGGGGCATCAACTTGGCGTCTTCAACACCTCACCTGCTTCCAGTGACCAGTCCTTCGCTTTCACGACAGAAACAAGTTGATCTCTTGATTGATCTGTGATCTGTACCATGACTCCAGTCCATTTGTCTAATGCATCCTTCTTGAACTAATCTACTGCGCCGCGTGCTCTTTGGCCCCCGCCTTGCTTTGCCATAACCACCATCCATGTCGCCATGTCCCGCCTCTCCATCGCCACCAAATCCCGACTTCCGTCATCCCTTCGCGTCGAATCCTCCAACACAGCCGTCGTCAAAACCATCAGCCGTCTGTCGCGCGATGCCCTCATACTCCTCGCCCTCGACTGGCTTGACGGGCAATCTCTGGCTTTCACAGCGCCCTATTTGTCCCCGCCGAGGGCGGACGACGACGGCAACAACGACAACAACATACCAGATGACTCGACGGACCTCTATCCGCCCTGCAAATCCATCGAGGAACTTCGCGAACTCTACACAGACTTACAAGAACAAAAGGGCTCTCGCCGCGATGTAGTCAGCCGCATACTGGAAGGCGATTGGCGCCACGGCCTGACACTCTATCAACTTGCCATGATTGACTTTACGTATCTTGACGAGCATCCTACATCGCAAAAATGGACAGCGTACAGAATACAGCCGCTGATTCTCCCAGATAAGAACGCGCAAGACGACGTGGTAAAGGTCGATGAAAAGAGTCTCAACTTGCCGCGATTCCATCCCTCAACCTTCTTGCAGAGCCTGCAGGAGCAGGTCCTGCCCGACATCAAAGCGCATTACCACTTTTCTCGACCCAAGAAATTCCCTTGTTATTACTGCGCATCTTCGCCATCGAGTCCCCGTACAATACCGAATTGGCCCTCTCCGGTCTAAATGCCAGTGGGAACACGACAAACTTCAGTTCATCGCGCACCATATATCTTGCCTTTCCCAACGGATCGCCAGCTCTGTACATCACAAGGGCGCAGGCCACTGGCCCCATAAGCCACGGTGAATCGAAAAGTCTACACAGTCTGATTGCGAACGGCGTGCCGCAAGCCCTCTCCAGACCTCGCGAGCGGTATACGCTCAAGCCCACGAGTCTTGTGAGCAGAAACTTGGAGGCGATACTAGACAAGAGTGGATCAGGACGCAGCAACGCTGCTGGTGGTGGGTGGAGCATTTATGCCAATGAGAAAGACAAGAGGTCTCCTCTGGACTCGGTTCTTCCTACGCCTCCCTTGTCGAGGGAGTCATCTCTCGCCGGCGGTGGCCAAAAACGCCAACGGCCCTTGACACAGCATCAACGGGCGGCGAAACGCGCAAAGACGGTTGCCAAAGCTCGATTCGGGGATTCAGCCATCGTCACGGATGGCAAAGGGATTGAAAAGTTGGAAATCATCATGCAGGACCCCTACCCTGCGATAGATGGTGTCTTTTTACAGGACTCCGAAGGTGAGGATGACCGGGCCAACAGGCGGACGGACCGGCGGAAGAGTAAGGTTGACGCAGCGTTGCGACAAGCACTGGGCGATAGAGGAGGCGAGGATGAGGACGAGGACGACCAAGATTCGTCACGGTGGTCGCCTCTCATACGGATCAACTTTCAAGGACCGCATGTGTTTGCTGGGATACGGCAGCTCGTCGAGGCTGGCATCGTGGATGGCGAGCGCATGCCAGGGTGGATGACGGGGAGGACGGTGTGACGACTGGTGCCGTTCGGCATGGACTGATGCGAGGGCACAAGGGCTCAGGGTTATGATTTCCATATTTACTGATTTGGGTGTTGGGGTTCTCTTCTGGGCTGGTGGGCGGCATGAGGTTGTTCTTTTGTTCTCTTTTACTCAAGGTCGATACCCCTTTTTGATGCAACAAGTGGCATGGCGAGCAACGGTCTAATCTTTCAATCTACATCTACATCTACATCTACATCTACATCTACGTCTATGTCTATATCCTCTCCTCTAGGTCAAATACATGAACGGAATTTCTCCATGCAGCTTCACAAACATCCTCCACGCTCACACCCTTAATCGCCGCCACGATCTTGGCCACGCGCTCGATAGTACACGGTTCATTTCTGCCCTTGACCATGGCGCCCTCCTCCCATTTTTCCTTCTTGACTACCTTGAAGCGGTCTGGAACTTGAGGCTCCTTCTTTTGATTCTTCTTCCTGGCGGGTCCTGCCGCCGGCGCTGCTGACTCTGGAGCAGCGCCGTTATGCGTAGTTTCCTGCTCGGTCCTCCTCTCGATCAAGTACTTGTATCCTTCGTGGCTGGGACGAACCTCACACCACGGCCCGTCCGTCTCAATCATGAGTCTGTCTAAACGGACAGCCTTGACGACGTTGCAGTTCTCAGCCGTCTTGAAACTGCATCCGTTGATGCCAATATAGAGCCCCAGATCCATCAACTCCTTCATCTCCTCTAGCGTGCCCGTGAAACTGTGCACGACGCCGCCCCTGCCAGCCTCTCCAAGTCGTTCCCGAACGCGCCCTTGAGCAAGCTTACAAAGTCGGCGTGGGCTGCTCTCGAGTGCAAGAACAGTGGCAATTGTGGTTGCAGCGACGCGGCCACTCTGAGCTGCGCTTCAAACGAGTGCTTCTGAAGGACCTTGTTGCAGTAGTTCAGGCGGTCGTAGTCGAGGCCGAACTCGCCCATGGAAACCATGTGAGGGGCGCCTGCGGATCGTGCCCCGGCCACGAGCGAAGTTAGTTCCAAGATGGCGCTTGCGGATCGTTGCGGATCGGGCAGATGGTCTTCTGACATGGGTGCGTAGGGATCAGCTTCACAAGGGGTTGTGTGCTGAGTGCTCTTCTTCTGGATGTCTGCGGCGCCGAAGATGGCGCTGCTGCAGGGATGAATGCCCACGGTGGCATAGCATGTTCCGGCTACACGGGTAGTGTCAACAGATGAGTTATGAGTTCATGGGAAAGCGCCGTGAGAAGGGTGGGGGCATACGATGCTCTTCACTGAGTTTCAGGGCGTCAAGGGAGCTTTTGAAGTCCGAGCCTGTGATGATGAGCTTGGTGCAACCGACTTTTCGAGCACGGTCAACGACACTTGCTAGATCATCTGGATGTTTTTGGTGGCCGTGATAGCGGCCTCTGAAGATGGGATCTGAGAGATTGATACCAATCTGGTACACTCGAAAGCGTATTAGCCAGGACTCAGCAAGAAGGTACGAGCCGAGTGTCTCTTGTTAGAAACACGAAACATGGTTCCTCGGAAGACCTACATCGACATATCTCGGAGTGTACGTAGGCCGTGTTGCCATGGTTGATGTGTGTATCAGGGGACGTATGAGACGAATTTTGGAAGAACGTAAGTTGTGCTGAAGACACCTCCTTATCATTGAAAGAAAATTATGCCCTCTTTCCAAGTTATCTTATGAACCGAAGGGCATTGGTTGAGTCATCGGCGGGCTGTTGCTTCTCACTTCCTGGTCGCCAAACTTTCTCATTGGATGTCTACTGCCAAAACGCCTACAGGGGTCACGACTGTCTCACCAAAAGTAACGAGTGAGAGTGCCTGGAAGCTACCGTGCAAGACGAGTCACGTGCTAGAGCAAGAACAATGGCAGTAATCCATTAACAATGCATGAGCCTCACGTGATTCCGCACCGTGAATGAGCACAACAGGCACGGTGCGGCGGTGCCCCACGAATAATGAACTTGGCACTAAGAATACAGTCGTCAACGTCCGAGCCGAAGAATCGCTCCTCCGACCGATTGCGAAACTGCTCGCTGGAATCCTGAGTTACAACGATTCCATCAGTATCACGCTTTTTTTTTTTTTTTCGTTTTTGTTTTCCTCAAAAAGCTATTAGGGCAATCCGGAGGATCGAAGCCAACGTGCTGATTGGCACAGACATCTTGGCTGCCCTTGTCTTGCGAGCCGATCAAAGTCTGGGTGGGGCCCGTGTTTAATGGATTCCACGGTTTTGCTGGGGCCTTGTTGTCGCGCTAGCAACTCGTAGAACGCGTTCCCTGCAAAACACGCGCCGCACTTAAGAAGGCTTTCCATGTCCATCGACTCCACGCTTCTCTTCCTTCGACTCTACACAAACCACCAGTGACTTGTCGACGGATTCCTTCTTCTCGACATTCATCCAAAGCTTTTTCTCGCTCAATTTATTGCCTTGTGCCATCTGTCTGTGCTCTGGTAGACACTTGCAGAGCATATCTTCGCATATTTCACATAGCTGCCCTTCGCCGGTTGGGGCCGCGTCGTCACAATGTTTGTCAGAAAGCGAGGTGAGCTTTTCTCGTGCTCGGTTCGATACTCTTTCCAGCCAGCTAATAACTCTTCTTCAGATGGTCGCCAAGAGCGTGTTCAATTCGACAAGATAACTGCTCGTGTCTCCAGGCTGTGTTACGGCTTGGATGTCGACCATGTTGACCCTGTAGCCATTACCCAGAAGGTCATCTCGGGTGTATATGGTGGTGTCACTACAGCGCAGCTTGACGATCTGGTAAGTGGCTCATTTCGACAGTCAAATCCGGGAAAAAAAGGCTAACCTTTCGTCGCCGCTACCTACTAGGCCGCTGAAACCGCTGCGTATATGACCGTCACCCATCCCGATTATGCTATTCTTGCGGCCCGTATCGCTGTTTCCAACTTGCACAAGCAGACTAAAAAGCAGTGGTCGGCTGTTGTCAGTGATCTCTACCACTATGTCAACCCCAAGAATGAGCGTGCCTCGCCAATGATCTCGAAACAGACATACGAGTGCGTCATGAAACACAAGGAGGAGCTTGACTCCGCCATTGTCTACGACAGAGACTTCAACTATCAATACTTTGGCTTCAAGACTCTGGAGAGATCATATCTTCTCAAACTCAACGGCAAGATCGTCGAGCGACCTCAGCACATGATTATGCGCGTTGCGGTCGGTATTTGGGGAGACAACATTGAGCGCGTTTTGGAGACCTACCACCTCATGTCCAGCAAGCTCTTCACCCACGCCTCACCTACACTCTTCAACGCTGGTACCCCCAATGTCAGCTGTCTTCTTGTTTCCTAGTCGACATGAAGGACGACAGCATTGACGGTATCTACGACACTCTCAAGACCTGTGCCATGATCTCCAAGATGGCTGGTGGTATCGGCTTGAACGTCCACCGCATCCGTGCTACCGGCTCTTACATTGCCGGCACCAACGGTACATCCAACGGCATCATTCCCATGCTTCGTGTCTTCAACAACACTGCCAGATACGTTGACCAGGGCGGCAACAAGCGACCTGGTGCATTTGCCATCTACCTCGAGCCTTGGCACGCAGACGTGTTTGACTTTCTTGATTTGCGAAAGAACCACGGCAAGGAAGAAAACCGTGCTCGCGATCTCTTCCTTGCTCTGTGGATCCCAGATCTCTTCATGAAGCGCGTCGAAAAGAATGGGGATTGGACTCTCATGTGTCCCAACGAGTGCCCTGGCCTGGCTGATTGTTATGGCGAGGAGTTTGAGGCTCTCTACGAGAAGTATGAGCGTGAGGGCCGTGGCCGCAAGACTATTCGTGCCCAGAAGCTCTGGTACTCCATCCTCGAGTCCCAGACCGAAACGGGCAACCCCTTTATGCTGTACAAGGATGCCTGCAACAGAAAGAGCAACCAGAAGAACCTGGGAACCATTCGCAGCTCCAACCTGTGCACGGAGATCATCGAGTACTGTGCCCCTGATGAGGTTGCTGTTTGCAACTTGGCCTCTCTTGCCCTTCCTGCCTTCGTCGACTACAAAGAAGGCCGATACGACTTCCAGAAGCTCCACGAGGTCACTCAAGTGGTCGTCCGTAACCTCAACAAGATCATTGATGTCAACCATTACCCCATTGAGGAGGCTCGCAACAGCAACATGCGACATCGACCCATTGGTGTTGGTGTTCAGGGTCTTGCCGACGCTTTTCTTGCTCTGCGCATGCCCTTCGAGTCTCCCGAGGCCCGTGAGCTCAACAAGCAGATCTTCGAGACCATCTACCACGCTGCCCTGACAGCCTCTCTTGAGCTGGCCAAAGAGCAAGGCCCCTACTCTACCTTCAAGGGCTCTCCCGCCTCGGAAGGTATTCTTCAATTCGACATGTGGAATGTCAAGCCTTCTGAGTTGTGGGAGTGGGACAATCTGAAGGAGCAGATCAAGGAGCACGGTATTCGCAACTCGCTGCTGCTCGCTCCCATGCCCACCGCCTCCACCTCGCAAATTCTGGGTAACAATGAGTGCTTTGAGCCATACACGTCCAACATTTACCAGCGCCGTGTCTTGGCTGGTGAATTCCAGGTCGTCAACCCCTGGCTCCTCAAGGATCTCGTCGATATGGGTCTCTGGTCTGATGCCATGAAGAACCGCATCATTGCCGAGAACGGTTCCATTCAGAACATCCCCAATATCCCCGCCGACATCAAGGCTCTCTACAAGACCGTTTGGGAGATTTCTCAGCGTCATGTTATCCAGATGGCCGCCGATCGCGGTGCCTTTATCGACCAGTCCCAGTCGCTCAACGTTCACATGAAGGATCCTACTATGGGCAAGATCACCTCTATGCACTTTGCTGGCTGGAAGTTGGGTCTCAAGACGGGCATGTACTACTTGCGCACGCAGGCTGCTGCTGCACCCATCCAGTTCACCGTAGATCAGCAGGCCCTCCTGGTTGCCGACTCTGCTGTCAGCAAAGACAAAGTTCCCAAGAAAAGAACGGCTCCTGCTGGCACAAGCTACATGTCTTCCATGTCGGCCGTACCTCGAGCTGCTCACCTGAAGAACGAAGAGGGCAACAAATCTGTCAGCTCCAATGGCGTCCCCACACTCAGCACCGCACCTCCGCCTGCCGCCTCTTCAAGACCCGTTGCCCCTCCCAGCAAAACCGCCATCATGAAGGCCGATGTCGATGATGGCGATAGCCCCAGAGTTTTGCCCACGGAACCTTCAGAAAAGGTCAAGGATGAAGAGTTGGCCGAGCCCGGTGCGCAGCGCGCCGGTCAGTCAGAAGATGGCGATGAAGACAGCGGAGAGCGCGAGCGGGACATTTATTCTGAGGCTGTTCTTGCTTGTAGGTGCCCAAATTGATAATTGACGGCGGTCCAGAAACTGTTCATGTACTAATACCGAAGTTCACAGGCAGCATTGAGAATCCTGAGTCCTGCGTCATGTGCAGTGGCTAAATCGGACTTGATCCCTCACAAAACAAATGACGGATAAATATCCGCCACGAAAACGTAGTGTATTATGATTGTTGACGAAGAATTCCTATGGAGGCATGGAATGGGAAACATTGGGTAAATTTACTTTATACGATTCGCGGGGGCATGAAAGCCGACCGACTCTCATGGTCGAGCGAAAGCGTGCTCTTCTTTTCTTAGATTTGCCATTTTTTTCACGTATAGTTGAGTTGACTCTTGTCTGGGTCCTGTCAATTGAGTTTCGCACATTATTGTTTCCTTGTCCATGGTTGTATGGCTTTTTTTTTTAGTTTTTAGTTTTTTGGTTTTATGATTCATCGTGTATGGCGCGTATCTAGATATCGTACTTTTCGGCGTATAAGCAATATGATGACATTTGTAAAACTTGAGGCGTGAAACGTGTTTGTTTGACCTTCTGATGCAGCCAACCGCGGATCGCATGAGATGGTTGTCACCTCTCTCATCGCAGGACAGGCAGAAGCAATGGCATGCATGATTGCATCCCGGCCATCACACGACACGGATGTCACAGTGGGGTGGGAGGGACATGGCGACCAGTGATTTGATTGTCCAAGACGTTTTGGACGTCAACAAGACTCAAGAGTACTCCGTACGACACAGACAACTGGTTTTGGTGAGACATGAAGCGGGGTCTCTGATCTTGGCTTGGTTTTTGCGCGATGGTTGCTCCTGGCCAACGTGACAACAATGACGAACACACGATACGATGCATGGGGCACAAAGAAGTGAGAGAAGCCCCGTTGGGCCCCGTTGGGCCGTTGGGGAATCCATCTGAATTTCATCTTTGTTTGATCAGTCACTGAGACGGGGTTGGGTTGGTCTCGCTAATGGCGGTTGCACGTGGGTGGTTTGGGACGTTTGGGACCGAGTTGCGGTGATGATACGGATTACGTGGTGGCACGGAAAACGGAGGAGGCCTGGCTCGTAATACCCGTGTGCAAGCCGTCTTGTCTTGTTTGCACTCGCAAGGTGTCGAAGGAATCATCTATCCACTAATCCGTAGTGCAAGGTACTCGAGAAAGTCGAGAAGTCGAGAGGCTGGGGGACGGCGGGTTGGGTTGGGTTGACGCCAGTACGGAGTATGACGTCCTCGACGGGGCAACAGCATTAGCATTGATTTTGGTTGCTTCTTGGACGGCGCTTCCCGTTTCGCGGCGGCTTTTGGGTTTGACCCATGGAGTACGTCGGTAATTCGTGCGGATTGTGTACTTGCATACATACAACCATGGGTTACCATACGAGGTGCTGTGCATTTTGAATTCGGTCTGGTCTGGTCTGTTTTCACGCAGCTTGCAGCTTGCAGTTTGCAGCACGCAGCACGCAGCACGCAGCGGCCTGTCTCAGCTTAGTCTATGACCGGTGTACTTTGTGCCAGTGACTTGTTTGTTGCTCTACCACAGGGTGCTCCGCTCTCATCACTACTAGTTGCAGCTGCTGAGAGGAGAGGCTGGGCTGAAGCGGTCGAGGCGGCCATCTGCGGCCATCTCCAACGTGGACGTGGCGATGGACTTGGCAATTGCGGAGAAGAACAGGTTTGCTGGCAGTGCTCACCAGGAAAGATTCTGCGCGTGGCAACTGTGGCGCGGCAGCAGGGGGTCAAGGCAATCAATCCCAACTGAGTAGTCCGTTGTACGGAGTACTCCGTCCAGTAATAATTTATGTATGTACATGTACGGAAATATCGCCACGGGTAAGAAGAGCCGGGTGCCACCGATTGCGATCGGATCTTGGCACAAAAATGACTTCATACCTCATTTCCCAACGACAGCCACCAGCTTCTCGACCAAGAGCTGCGAGCTAACGCTTCACGGTCGGTTTCTCCTTGCTTCTACCATGTCTTGTGCCCAAATTACCAAACAAAAAGCATAGTAGACTATCATCGCAATTTGCGCATTGACGTTGTCAGGTGCTCCTCGAACATTGATCCTCAAAATCTTTTCTGGTCTGGATTCGCATCCCTTGAATGGGGCTAATCCTCCAGGAATGCTGCAGAGGCGGCCTCTCGCCACATGACGCGATGAACGCAAGAACCAAACCATGGTTGTAGCACCACTTCAGGAGTTCACTGATCAAGTTGATTACGATTGTTATTATTATTATTATTATTAGGGACCGGGAAGTAAGTGAGGCGTGCAACTCACGGAGCCACCGTTAGTCACGCACGGGTACACGATGGACGGGTGGTACGACTACTGGTCGCGGAAAGACCCACTAGCATCAATTTGGGCAACCTCCTTTGTGTACATTTTGTGTGCACTGTAAGGGTTACACTCCGTTGCTCAGAACGGTTTGCTGTTGTTTTGATGCTCGCGACAGACTATCAAGCCGAGAGTACCCAGGATAAAGACGAAGTGCCAACAAAGAGCCTTCTTTCCATTCCCCTGGTCTCTGTCTGCTGTGGTGAGGTATGCTCAGGTTTGATCCGCGAGTGAGCAATACCTGGGCAACACCGGTTAGGCTTCAACTTTGGCCGAGCCGGAATGGGGGTATCTCATCTCGTCACGGTGGACTTCTATTACGCCGCGATTTCAGGTAACAACAGTAGTGTCTGCGCATGCTGGCAAGTCAGTCTAGTTGTGACTGGCAAGCCACAGAGGAACAGCTCAAGGCAGCCACAGATGGACGCGTTAGCCAGATCCAGATCCGGCCAGCAAGGGCGCATTGACGATGGATTCATTCATTCAAAGCTTCCATGGAAGGAAGTGGACGAGGCACGCAGCCCCCTACGGTCGGTCGGCACGCGCAGCTGGCGACTGGCAAACCCAGACTAACTTGCTGCACGCCCAGGTGAGTGCAGGTGGCACACGGTTGCCGGCCAACTGTACCTGCCTTGTTGGCGTCGGGTCCGGTCCTTGCTTTTTCACAATCAAGTCTCTTGCTGTCCTACATGCTCGCTCTTTTCACAAATTTCCCATCCACATCATAAAGCTCGCCGGGCCCCTCGTCTTTCCTCTTCCTCTTCACTCCTCTCTAACTACACACACGTACAATTTCCAATCCTCGAGCATAGCCTTGCCAGCGAGACTCTCATCCTCTCAAATCTTTGTTCAAAGGGTAGGTCTTACACACAATGGTGTTTCCTTTGTCTTAGTGTTTCTCTTCACTCTCTCTCCTCTCCCTGCTCTGCTCTGCTCTGCGCTGCTCTGCGCTGCTTTGTACCGTCACACTCTGCCATTTGTAGATTGGCCCCTTCTACAAGCGAAAACGGTTGCAGAACGACTTTCACATATGGCCGCGGTTCAACAATGTCAAAAGTTTGTCCAGTGGCCCGCAGCCATGCACTCAAGTATCCGAAATTCACACGGAAACGTTGGATGTCGCGTTGAGAGATGTAATCACGATAGACAACTCACCGAACAGGCCATCAAGTGATGAAGTCTCGACCTCGGGGATTGTCTGTTCCTCTCCTAACGTACATTCCTGTGCGCGCGACCAGACGCGATGAAGCGCATTCTGGAATGCGAATGACGTGCGATGCCTTCGCAGCTGTCTTACATGCCCTGGAGCATGGTATAAAACAACAACGATGAAGCACATGCTAACTCTTTCAATAGTGTTTTTGTCCTCCAAAATCAAAACCCCTAAAATTATCAAGATGAAGTCTGTCGTCGTCGCTCTTTCCCTGGTTGCGGCTGTTGCCGCTCAGGACCTGGCCGCTCTTGCCCAGTGTGGTGTAAGTTTGACATGGAGAAGCTCTTTTTCTTCTCCTACAAAGCATTTATGCTGACCACTTCGATAGCAAACCTGCGCCAACAACATGATGTCTCCCGCCAAGGTTGCAGAGCTCGGCTGCACATCAAATGATCTCAAGTGCTTGTGCAGCAACGTCAACTTCCTCTACGGTCTCCGCGATTGCTCCCGAGCTATCTGCAGTGAGCAGGATGCCAACAAGGTTGTTGAATATGGCATGAAGGCCTGCCACGGTGCTGGTGTCGTGGTGACTGGAGGCAATGGTGGTGCTTCTCAGAGCGGCGGTGCTTCTCACAGTTCTCAGAGCGGCGGTGCTTCTCACAGCGGTGGTGCCTCTCAATCTGGCGGTAACACCGGCGCCCAGGTCACCACCATCTACAGCACTGCTACTGGGACTGACGGCAAAGTGATCACCACTCCCGTCGCTACTTCCATTATCGAAGGCGGTAGCAGCGATCACAACGGCTCTGCCCACGTTACTACCCTTTACAGCACTGCTACAGGCACTGACGGCCAGGTCATTACCACTCCCATCGCCACCTCTACCATTGAAGGCGGTAACGGTGGTATCGGTGGCGCTATTCTCAGCACCTACACTACCGACGGCTCCCAGGTTGTGGTGACCCTGTCCACGCAGATGAGCCAGCCTTCCGGCTCTGGCACTGAGAGCGGCAGCGCCAGTCAGACTCCTTCCGAAGGTGCATCTACTACTGCCATGACTTCTGCCACCACCACCAGCGCTGGCTCCCAGTCTTCAGAAGCTGCTCCTTCTACCACCTCCACCAGCACTGGCTTCGCTGTAAGTCACTGTTCCTTCACTGACGAGAGGTCAATCAAGGGTAAACATATACTAATAACGCTCAGGCCCACATCACTGCTGCCCCTGGTCTGCTTGCTGCCGCCGGTCTAGCTGCCCTCCTTATCTAAGGTCTAGGCATATTGTCCACCTGTTTTTGAAGTTCACGTTGCACATTTTTGATACATAATACCCGTTTATATATTTGGAACTCGGTCTGAAACCATGTCATCTTGTCCGTCGACAAGAGAAAAATCTCTCACGGGGCTGATTTCGAAACCTGGAGAAAAGTGTAAGAAGAAAATTAGATATGTGGTCAGGACCTTAGTTTTCCTAATGATTCTCAAAAGGGATCAATGAGGCGAATAGTCCATCTGTCTTTTCTATAATGTCCGTCGATGAGGTGAGTAGGTCTGGTGCCATGTTTGGCTTTCAACGTTCACATGAATGAAGAGAAGATGTGTTTTCGAACAGGTTGAGTCGAGAAAAGGTTTATCGCGATCCTTCCACGGCTAACTTGTGGTGGCTCTTTTCATGCCCCCGGACAATCTCGGCCAGGTCTTTTGTTCAGGTTGGCTTTCTCGCTCTGAAAAAGAATTACTACATTAATCAATAATTTCTTGGAACCTTCACAGGTGGTATGATTGTTGACCTCGTGGCCTACATCGGAACGTTGGATCAAGTTCGTTAGGCGTGTAACAAGTAAATATACCACTCCCATAAAACAGCCCCGATGTTACAACAAGCCTGACATCAAATTATCGTACGCGATGTCCCTTGCGGGTTGATCAGCGCCGCGCTGGCCGGCGTGGGTAGGTCACGTGGCTGCCCGCGACTTCGTAGGCTAGATAGTAGGATCATGTTTCGGACGGCCAAGGCTGCCGCCGGCACGTGACCCCTCAGCTCACAGCTTGTTTTGCGGCCTCCCACCACCGCCTCCCGCCTGTGGTTCGTTGTCCCTGACGTACCCAGTCTCGCACCCTCGCTACCATCATCGTTCCTTTTGATCTTTCTCACATCATCACGAACAACTTTCCTCGATCGTAGCAACTGCCCTCGCCGCTAACCGTTTTTTTTTTTTTGCTACGAACCTCTTGACTCTCACGTCGCTGCATAACCTCGCTGCTGCAAATATGAACCCTGAGTGGTGCGCGCGTAACCTCCAGCCCCTGGCCACTGCGCTGACCTTCTGACGATTTCAAGTGCTGATCATTTTCATCTATAGAGTGCTTCCGATATCATTTTTGCTTAACGCCGTTGCTCCGCCTCCGTTCTGACTCTCCGCCTGCTTCCTGGGGCGAGGCGGAGACTTTCGGCAACTAACATATCTGCATCAGATACGATTACCTCTTTAAGCTACTCCTCATCGGTGATTCCGGTGTAGGCAAGTCTTGTTTGTTGCTTCGATTCGCCGATGATACCTACACTGAGTCGTACATTTCGACCATCGGTGTCGATTTCGTATGCGCATGTCCGAAATCAACTATCAAACTCGAGAAACCCAGAACTAATTAGTACTGTAGAAGATCCGAACGATAGAGCTCGACGGCAAGACCGTCAAGTTGCAGATTGTGGGTGATGATCGAATGCTCATTCTTTTGAATATCATTCCTGCGCGGTCCGACTAACCATCAACTCTCGTACAGTGGGATACTGCTGGTCAAGAACGATTCCGAACTATCACCTCATCTTACTACCGCGGTGCTCACGGCATTTGCGTCGTCTACGATGTCACTGACATGGACTCGTTCAACAACGTCAAGCAATGGCTTCAGGAGATTGACCGATATGCTACCGAGGGTGTGAACAAGCTCTTGGTCGGAAACAAGAGTGATATGTCCGACAAGAAGGTCGTCGAATACACAGTCGCAAAGGTAAGACGCGTCCCTGAGTGATTCCGTGATCAAGGAGGGAAGGCACAGACGACAGCAGCTTCGCAAATTCTGTCCAGCATTGGGCAAAATTATGCTACTAGATTCTCAGACCCTCCACGGTTTTCTTCCTCTTTGCCAAGAACTGAATACTGACCCCTGCGTGCAGGAGTTCGCTGACAGTCTGGGTATTCCCTTCCTCGAGACTTCGGCCAAGAACGCTAGCAACGTCGAGCAAGCATTCTTGACAATGGCCCGCCAGATCAAAGAGCGCATGGGTACTACAACAGCCAACAACACCAAGCCCAGCGTGCAGGTTGGGCAGGGCCAAGGCGTCGGCTCGTCTTCAAGCAACAGCTGCTGCTAAGCAGCGAGATTTTTGTTGTATTTTTAACATGAGAGATTGAGTCAGCAATGGGGTAGGTTCGACTAGGCGAAGCTAAGGCAAACAACTGGGCGGGCTACCTCGGAAGATAACTTTTCTTTCCCATTATCCAGTATCTCTTGTTATGCGCATAGACTGAATCATGTCCATTTGGATTTCTTCGCTCTTATTTTTCTACCAACGGGCTACGAGACCACGCACTTCGCCATGCATCGAGACGAAATAGTTCGATGAGACGGGCCACGACTGAAACTTATTTTTTTCACTTGCTGAAGAGACAAACACCACTTGGCTGGGGAAACTGGGGTCAAGAGTGTCATGAGAACTGCCACACGTGTTCAATCAAGGATAGGGTTTTTTTTCTCACCGTTTCCTGCGCCCTTTGGTTGAAACGCGAGGCACTCGGGCAATCGATGCCTCCTCTACCCAACTGCAGCACCGCGTTTTAATTTCACTTGGTTTTATCGCTTGGTCTTCTGTTATTTTGTTTTCATGGTCATCGTATCAGGGGATCTGAGCTACTTTTTTGTACTTGTGCGAGTGTGAGTATGGGCATCAAACTAGGGAAACTTGATATGAAATTTTACCTTCGTTGCCTCGAAAGTGAATTGTATGTCGTGCTTCTGTTGACTCTTCGATGGGCATCGTCTGGATTCAATCGTATTTCCTCCCGCACTCCTATTCACGTGGCTGCCAATCACGGTTGATAGCGAGCAAGGGGGCAATCAGTGACCCAGCTTCACGCCGTGACGCGTTCAAGCAGAACCACCAAGATTAAGAGCATTTAACTAACACAAGGGAATCCCAATAGTCCTCTCGGGTCATTTGCTCGTAATGTCCTGTCAACTTTGTACGTCACCAGTTGGTAAAAGCGATTGACCTAAACGACTGCACAATTGACAGAACCACCCATCATCACCCACCATCTTACAATGTAGCCACGGGCTACGGAGTCCATGCGACACGATTACACATGATACGTAGTTTATCAACACGAGAATTCTCCTTTGACTATGCCACGTCTGATCTGTCTGGCCTCAAGCCCATTATCTTTTGCCAGTCAGCAGCGCCTCGAAATGGTTCAACAAACTCATTACCTTTAGAGTATGTTTACGAAGACAACTCCCTCCTCTGAACAAATGAAAACTTTATGGGATCCCAATCCATGCTCCAGCCAAAATAACCAATCATCTCTAATGTGAGTACTTTTTCAAGTATCTTCTGACCGCCGTGTGGAAAAAAAGAAGGTATGAAATTAAGAAATAGAAAGGTTCAAACATTATTAGTTCAGTACCTCAGCGCTTGCCTTAGCACGCTCGGAAAAGAAAAACCCGACACACAGGCGGAAATGTGAATCCAAGAGAGTGTAGTGAATGGAAGGGTCGAGTGAGATGTAGAGGCTGTCGGTTCTTTTTAGTGTGTATATGAAATGGTCCCGTTCGGGATAGAGAAACCCGCTTAGGCCAGGCCCAAGAACTTGAGAGCTTTTCGGCTGTTTGGTTTTCGGATACTGCGCTTTTGCATAAAAAGGCATGAGCCGACGCTCGTCCATGTCATCTTCGCTCTCATCAAAATACTCAAAGCCCGCCAAAGATTCCGTGTCCACCTGCGGTGCACTCTTCGTCCGTAGCTTGGTCTGACTACGCTTGCTTTTGATTGACCTTAGTGTTCTGATCGTCTCGGCAAACGAGGACGCACGCAGTGACACAGCAGGGGATGATGGTTCGTGCGATGGCACAGCCGGTGCGCTCAAGCCTCTGGATGAAGGGGCTGTGACTGCCGAACTTGGAGAAGGTGAGCTCTGAGATGTAGCTCTAGGATGCTCAGCCATGTGCTCGCTCGTAAGACTGAGCGGTGGTGGCGCACGTTTTCTTTGGGCCTTTTCAGTCACGGGCTCTGAAGCAGGCACCTCGGGCTCTTCGATTTCAATGTTCCATACTGTGGACACAAAAGTTGCTATATCCTTCTCCGAGGCGGTCGAGGTCAAAAGATAGTTGGCCTTGGAGACGGCAACGTCCGATGATGATCGAGTCGAGAAGGGCGGATGCGTCGGCTTGCTTTCTGATTTACTATTAATTGATGCCCCACGAATATGTGTAAATGGTGAGTCCTCTTTGCTTGTTGAATCGACGATCTGGGCTACTTTCATGACATCGATACCTGCGAGTTTCTGCAATGCCAGCACAGTCCCCAAATGCTCAGGCGGATACATCAGCAGGAGATAACGAACATCCGTGTGCAGTGTCAAGTACGTCTCTAGGTGCGGGATAATCAGTGTTGCCAGCAGATATGAGTTGGTAAACGGATTGTCAGTCTGATTAGCCAGCCGCTGGGCTGTAAAAGCTTGCATGGCGTTCGCGAGTAAATACCTGATTTGGTCAGTAAGAAGTCTCTTAAACTTATGACCACGGCCATTGGAATCTCACCGGAAATCCACACGTCCAGTTTTGACAATCTCGCACGATTTTCTACCAACCTTCTCCAATCTCCCAGTAACCGCCTGCGAATATTCTTTCTTCACACCCTTTTGTGAACCAATTGCAAGAATTTGGGTGCCATTTCCATCGTCTCTCTGCGGGCTCCCCTCGAAACATGGGTTTCCAGAGTTCGTCGAACTCGGGGAGGAAAGAAAACTGAAATTGACGGTAGCCCTCGGTGCCTGGGGAAATATTCGCCCAGGATGGACCGGAGCGAGTTCTGCACTGATACTGCATTTTGACCTGGATTCATGTGAAACTCATGAACCTTGCTCTCGTTCTCACCCACGGCAGTTGGTGGAGGTGTCTGAGCAGGAGTAGGAGGGCGATGAATTGAAACGGTGGCAACAAACTCTGAAGATTTCGATGGCTGCCAAGATGGCTGAGTATAAGCAAACGGGTCATAATCGTCTGCACCGGATGACGACATGTCCGATTCTTTTAGACACACTCGCAGTTTGTCCCCAGATTTAGGCGAGGGCTGTGTTGGGGTTCCCGGGATGGAACCGTCATTGTTCTCTGCCTCGGATGCGGTGGGAGAATACGACAAAGGCGGGTAACGGCGATTTTTGAAAGCGCTGACTGCAGACTCCAACAATGCATCTGAGCTGTCGTCCCTAAAAATACGACGAGATCCTCGACTGGAGGTAGAATCGGTCGGAACCCCATTTCCTCGACGACGCTTTGCCGAGCATCTGTACCTCTGTCAACATAATTGGGCTTGGAAATTTCGATTGATTCCTTTGTCTTCTTTCTCTTCTTGCAGATTGGTACTGGCTGCATTTGTACAGAAGATAGTCGTGATCTGACGACCACAGTCCTCGGTCGTTCGATGGTACTCACTCGGCTAAATCTCCAGCCCTTGTCCTCAGATAGCCAGGTGGCAGAGTGGGGAGCTTGCAAAGCTCTTGGAGCATCTGGTTCGTCCAACCAGGAATTGGTGGGAATTTCAAGACCTCGAAACATGGGACTAGCTGGACAGATCCTGTCAAGAGACCTGACTCTTGATATTGATTTGCGTCCCATTGGCAGCCTCATGTCCAGAACAGAGGCTTCGCCAATGACAATGTGGTCCGTTGAGCGCAGGCTGAACGCTTCGGACATTGGTGATGCAACAAGAACATCTGAGTGGTCCCCAATACCGCCTGGGCCATATGTCTCACCAATGCAGCTGGCAGGATAAATACTAGGTGATGCACACGATGCTCCAAATCGTCGAGGGAGCTCCAGAGTATTTTGTGTCGCATTCATGATCATGGCTGGATTGGGTGTAGCGGGAGCGCTGAGGCTTTCCACAACATCCCCAACAGTACTTTCTTCCTCATTTGGTCGGACACCAAAGACATAGAAAGGCGTTGAGTCCGCAAACTCGTCCAAGAAACCATACAGGGAAGGCTTGAGCTCCGAGGCCGGGACATTGGGTTCAAGGCCAGGTTGTTGGAAGGTTGCAAATTTGCCGTTTGGCGATCCAAAGCATCGGCCGCCCGCATGGCTTTCGTGATGGGGTCCTCTTCGAAAACATCGTCATTCATTGCGTCTGAGTAGTCAAAGCTGCGCAAGTCGGGATATAATGAGTGCCTGTCTAGACCATCTACTCCATCCTTCACAATGTCCTCGAAAATGGCCTCGGCCTCGGCTCTATCACCGTCGGTTTCGTGCTTCATGATTTCTCTAACACATAGTGTCTGAGCTCCAGGAGTGCTTCCATTCAGAAAGACGAGTCGCTTGTGATCTGCAGTCGAACCATCCAAGAAATTACGTGCCGCATCGTTCCGAGCTACTAGGGCGTAGTGAACTTGCCGAACAAAGCCGCGTGCGTCGAAACATCGATCATCATCTCCTGATTTGATATAAGATTCGACACTCGGAAGAATAAGAAGCTGCGGTGATGTAGGAAGAAGACGTAGTTGTGTCGAGACGAGGTCTGGCTTCCCTTCAAAGGCAACGATGCTACCCATCAATGATTCTGTTGCCATGTTGGGTGTTTGTACCACGCTGGGTATGAAGGAGACAAGAGCAAGGCGAGGATCTCACAAGGAGTCAGGAGAAAAAGAAGAAAAAGTGACAATCGATGCCTGACTTATTCGAAAATTGACGGGGTAGTAAAAGAGGTCAATGACACAGTCACCAAGGGCGTGGGTTTTGTTACTTTGGGTATTGAAATAACCATACAACAAACCCCTGCTCCTAGGGCCGTGACAACCGAACGGGCATCAAGCCTTGCGTCCCGTCTATACCATCTATGCTGAATTGTGCACGTGCCGAATATTTGAGTTTTGCGTCCGAAATCGCTGATATGAGCAGGGCCAAGGATTTATCCCAGCCGCTCTGTTGTGAATACGAGAGATTGCTAGAATCTCGGAACTTTGACACGAAGGAACGAAGCAGCAGGCGAGAGTAGGTTTGGTGCAAGAAATAAAAGGCCACAGTGGTAAGGAAAGAGAAGACGGAGACGAAGACGCTCGTGGGTAAGTTATTGAATTCACAAACATGAGATTCTGGACGGAATCGAGAAGAGGAGGTTAAAAGGGAGGGACGGGGTATAGGACAAAATAACCAAAGACCAAAATGAAAGCTCGCTGGTTGAGCCTGTCGGTCCGCTCGTTTTTGACGGCCAGGTGCCAGGTTCCAGGTGCCAGGTGCCAGGTGCCAGTTGTTATTGGGAGCCAGGGGCCAGTTGCACAGCGCCTTTCCTGATGTCGCTTTCCCACCGCAACACAACCCCACGGGCAGAGCTGGCTTGGCACAAGTGCAAGTGCAAGTGCAAGTGCAAGTGCAAGGAAGAAGGAAGGGTAGGGAGCTCTAGGGAAGGGTAGCTCGTTGTTGGCATCCTTGGCCTTTGCTCTAGCTATATTTGGGGCTGATTGGTGGCCCAACAAAGCCGTGGCTCACACCGGCCACGCTGTACGGAGTAGACGCGCGGGTCTCACGTCGGCACCCTCATCACAGTCTGCCAAGCTCGAAATGACCGGCCTGCCTTGCCCTTGTCGGGACGATGCGAGATGTGAATGGACGGGAGGTTGTTGACTACATGTACTACTCCGTACGAATTACGGAGTACATCCTCATTGTACTCCGAATGTAATCCGTAGTCTCCGTACACTACGATTTAAGGTGGGGCGTGGCATGAGCATGAGTACTTCCCACGCTACATGTACTCCGTACGGAGTAAGCGACCCGCGCTGATATTCGAGTCGGCGACCTTCGGTTGACGACTTTATTAACTAATTATGTACTCCGTATGCATGCGCACGGCTTTTATAGAAGCATCTTGGCGAGTCATCATTGTACTCGACACGATACGCCCAAGCATGCCAAACGTTGGTCCAAGTTCCTTCTTCTTTGGTTTCTTTACTCGGGAACTCGCGAGGCCTAACACTCCGGAGCGGAGTTCGCCTTTCCTCACATCAACCACTTTGGTCATAGGCTGGCGAAGAGTGGCAATCATCCACCCATCACTTGTCAGCGGGATTTGGAAGTTGCGCGTTCCTGGCAGGGGACAGGGGACAGGGGTGCAAATTGCTGAACCACATGGTTACTTCTTCAGTAGGGGCGGGAGGGGGTTCTCGTCCCAGTCTGCCGGTCAAGAGGTTGTTGAGTGAGGCTGCCACATCCAACTTCTGCACCACACCGATCGTCCATCACCGCGTACAGCTAGCACTGCAGGAGACTCGGCCTCTTCAGGCAACATCTGTACCACAGCTTGTGCTTCCTGCAAACGGTGCCGCGATGTACAGGAGAATGAGTCGACCTCGAATAATGAATGCCATTTGTATGCGGGCATATCCTGTCAACTACGGAGTACATCATCATATAGCTATATCCTCGCTCTTCTTGTCTAACCAATTTTGTGGCCAGCATGTCGAATCAATGGCCAAGATAGGCTTTCTCAATTAAGACTCCTGGGTCGATTGCTGCTGGCGGCTGCTAGCTAGCCTTGTATATAATAATAACCCGCACTCCGTCCCGGCCCCCTCATTGCCGGTTTGCTATGTACATGGTTGATGTCATGTTACAATTACGATCTTCAACTCCACACTCCGTACCACGAGTAAATTGGTTGCCTCTAGCGCAGTATATAACTCGGCTCGTTAGGTTGGGATTTTGATGAGTCGTTCAGTGCGATGTGACGACTTGAACCTGATTGAGTAACTCGGGCGAGGAAAAAGCAATGCGACACACCCTCTTTGTTGGTCTCATTTAGACCCTTTTTGTTCGTAATAGGAAGGTCAATGGTCTCAATCTTTGGAATTCAGCTGGCGTTATACTGTCAGGCCAGAAAGAGGTTTTTCTTCTTGTTTCTTCTTTTTCCTTGTTTTCTTGTCCGAGAGTACTACTGAGCTGCGCATCCTCCGTCGGAAGAAGAGTGGCGGCGGATGGATGAGCTTGTTGGTGAGTCTGCGTTGAGCCAAGCACACGCCCATGCATTATGCATACGGGTATGCTCCGTACAGTGAGCAATTCCGCATATCTGACAGTGAGCTAGTTGTCCCCTGCCGTTATTCAGCAACTCGTGGTCAAACGGGCGCTTATCCCTGACGGGCCGCGTTTCCCTGCTGTCACCCCGCAAACCCAGCAGCAGATGATAAGTCTGGTGCAGAAGGACGATCAATGCTGTTTCCAGCGTAGCTCGTATGATGTTATTTTTCCATTCTTGTTCAGAATATTAATCAAAATGCCTACAGCCAAGGATTTACGCTTTGAGCCTGGACTCTGAGCAACAAATCTGGCCGCTGGGGTGTCGATTAAGTGAGCGATGAAGCACATCATCTCCCGTTGAACAGCTTCTGTGCTGTGTGCGGCGGTGTGATATCTCCATCGATTTTCTCGAAGTACGGAGTACGAGGCATAATATGGCTGTTTCATCGCTCGTACCACAAAGTATATGTATGTTCTGTCTGCATCATCTGGCCGTTGTCCGCAGCAAAAATGATTGGAGACATGCCCGTGGCGGCCCAGCCTGATAGGACAAGGACCTTTTTCGCTCTTGTCTCTCTGCACGTGGAAGACGGGAGAAAAAAAGGCTCGATGCATGCCATGACAACCTTTCGGCATTCTAAGTTTCAAGAACGGGACGAGTAGGCGCCGGTGAGACCGATCAAGGAGGCACCACTATTACTACATCGTTCGTGCAACTTCTTTTCTTTGCACATTATTAGCCTGAATTGAGAAGACATCTGTTCGCTTATCGCTGCCCAATGCAGGCTCTGAAAATGCCCCTGAACTAAGGCGATGCAAGGGCCAACCACTAATCCTTGTCGACATTCCCGGTCCGGCAGTTCTCACCAATAAGTGCTTCCCCGTACATACATACGGGATAAGAACAAGGAATCATCGGTACGGAGTCGACGGAGTGCCAATGGCTGGCTTCGACAGAATTCAGCCTCCGCTACGGAGCTCGAATGATACCAACGGGCCATGGCCGTGACGGGTCTGCGCATATTCGGGGTGGCTCATCACATTTGTATCATCTTCCACTTTTCCTCGACATGATTTCTTACAGCTGCAGGAACACAACAACCAACGCAGCGAGCTGTATTTGCCAGAACCAGCTAGTGGTGGTCCCCAGAAGAGAGGCTTTTGATCCGTGGCGGCCGAGCCAGTCGCCATTCACAAGACACGGTTAGTTCCGGCAGATCTCTCATTAATTTGCTACGCGACCTGGGGTTTAATGCCCAAGAGAAGCGAGGACAATGCTTCTATGTATCCCCATCACCGATGGCCGATGTCAGGACCGTGCGCCAACCCTAGCCCGGGATTCAGCTTGCAGGGGAGGGGGTCTTTCGGCTTGCTCGATTCAAGCCAAGGTCGCGACGGCGGTGCTGGTTGGACCCTCGTAGTGCGGACTGGTGTGATAGAAACGTGATGTCTAGGTTCCAATGTTGCCTTATGTATAGTGGCGCAAACCGCTCCGTTCCAGTTCGTTTGTTGAAAATGAATGGCGCGGCGCATGTTGCAACGGCGATTGTACGATGACAGGAGACCGCAGGACCAAAAGAAAGAGTTCGCGTTGATTGTTACGATAAGTCTTTTGCAGCACAGGACAAGCAAGGTTCGCCAAGAACAAGCCCTGTCCATCTGAATACGAGTCCCTGCGGCAGATTTCAACAATGGAGAACCCTGACCCATCTACTCCGTATGTACGCTCCATCTGGTTTGGAAAGTGGTGTACGGATTACCGGATTGAAACAAAGACTAATATGTATATACATATGTACTCCGTACACATGGAAGCCATGCAGAGCATATATATTATAGAAAGGCGGGTTCGATCGAGAAGCTTCCGCCCGAGAGTCATCATGACGACCTGCTATTCACAGGGCAAAGTGACGCTGTCTGGTTGTCGATGGACAATCCCTTCTTCTGGCTTAAGCACAGATGCTGTAGATTCACTCGCGTACGGAATATTACCGAGTCGCGCCAGAGGTCTGTGAACTCGGACCGAACGGGACGTTGTATTCTTATTTTTAAAGTATTGTTTTCTTCAATCGGCTTCCGTCCAGAACAATCCTTGACGTCTTAGCTCCTTCGGTGCAGCCGCTGCGGGTTAAAAAAACGGATCTTTCCACTTTCCATTCTTTGAACGAAATTCTCTCCGAGATTGTATCGTTTCAGGACGAGACCAATGCTATGTCGTCTTTTGAGTAGAAACACACCAGCCCAGAATGACTGTGTACTTTGTTAGGATTAGGAATGGTCGTTATGTCGCTCAGGTTGATTCTCCATCTGAAATGGCGGCGCGCCAAAAATCTTCATCCTGCAATGGACCACACCTTCAGCGTATTCAGGAACTAGATAGCGAGATTGCAGTTCCTTGTGATTTTTTTGTTCTTCTTTTTTCGCCTCTCACTGTTGTGATTGGTTTCTTCCTGGAGGGGCGGTGGCGGCGCTAACTCGGGCAATTTCTCCGCCTGATTTCTTCAGTTGTACGGAGTAGCCACTGGAGTGAGACATTTTGATTTTATATCTGAATCGAGAACGGAACAAAAGGAGAAAAAAATAAAGCAAGGAATATCCAGCTAGGCGGGCAGCTAGGCACTAGGCGGGCAGAAGCACAGTGGAAAGAAGACACATGGGATGACGGCCAAGTTGGTAGGTACAATGTAAAACCTTTTGTTTCGGGTTCGCCGTCGGTTCACTGCATCGGTGGTGGGTGTTGGGCTCGTAAACGAGAGGAAGAAGCAAAAAAAAAAAAAAAAACTAAAGAGTCTAATCTGTCTGGTAAATTCAGGAGACACTAACGAGGTTCTTTTCCGCCGACGAGAAGGGGAAAGGACGCGTCAGACAACGTGGTGCGTGGATGGTCGGTCTTCTAGAGGCTTTAGATGGAATGAGCTTGCTGAAGAAAGTGAAACATCCCTTTGTTCACCGTGTGGCAACGTCCACACGCGGCATTTGATAAACGCAATACGATTCTTCGCACGTTTCTTTTCTGGGTCGCTTGGTTTCTGCTCTTGCGAGAGTACTGTAGTTGCGGTGGTGTGAAAGGGGATCACGATCCTGAGGCTGCTGTCATTGTACAATTTTCGTTCTGGATTTTCTGGATTTGGTGATGTTCATGCCCAATTCTAGTCATCCATCAGCTCTGCTAGCTCCGCCTCTTCTTCTGCCGTCAGCAAGCTTTCGCCAGCCGGGTCTGCCTCATCGGTCTTGGCCTGCTTGAAATCCTCAATCTGTCTAATCACATCATCTAGCTGTGTCTTTTGTATAGGCCAGGTGCGGATCGTTCTGTCGATGCTGACGCTGCATATCTTCTCCGGCGTGCCTTGCGAGTTGCGAAGCAGGACCAAGTCTGTGATCTCCTCGTAGTGGCCCTCTAAGGTGCAGTATAGCTTTCCAGAGACTCTATCCCATACCTTGACGTTCTCGTCTCTGCCTGCCGTGAATACCCAGTGCTCCGTGGGCTGAACTCCGCGAACGTAGTCACCATGTGTGAGAACATCTTCGGCAACAAAGTTGCGAGACCGAATGAGACATTTGGCTGTGCCGTCAGCGCTAGCAGTCCACAAGTCGGCATCTTCATTTTCCGTGTCGAACACAAGCTTGTAGATGCTCGTGTCGTGCTCTTCAATGGTTAATCGTTCCGTGTCAGGCCGATCATGGAAGGACTCCGTGACTTGCTCACAGTGGTCTAGGTAAGCTTCCATCTCCTAAGATGTGGATCACTGCTGGCACTGACGAGAAGAAGTTCGTCGGCAGAACTGAGTATCGGGTCCAAAGCGAGATGTTGGACGGCGAGCATGGTCGTTGTAGGATCTTGAATGGTGCGCAGTCGATGTCCGGTCTCGATGTCCCAGACATTAATCTTCTTGTCGGCTCCGCCACTAATGAGAATGTCTTTGCCGCCAAGCTGTGCGCAGAGTACACATTTCACAAAATCAGAATGACCGCTGTATTTTCGAAGAAGTTCAGTGGAATCAACGTTCCATGACCAGATGTCCTTGTCCCATGATCCCGCAAACACAGTCTTGTTGCCTTTGCCGCCTAGGGCGAGACAGGTGACGGGGGCCTTTGGTCCACGATATGTTGCCTGGTGTTCAGAGGCCTATTGCCAGTGTTAGCTGGGGAGAAAAAGTGCACGAAGACATGATAATCAAAACGATTTATTTCGTACTGTTAGTTTCACGCGGCGGATATAGCCCGCAGACTCTGCGATATATATTGAAGAAAGGGGCGATGCTGGATCAGCGACGGCCGCGAGAATCTTCGACTTCATCTCTATGGGGTCGCCATGCTTGTTGCCAGCCTTGGCTGCTTTTTTGCTCTCTGAGCTTGAGATGCACTGTCCGTTGATGGAGTTAGACGTCTGATCGGGACATTATATTAGAAGCTCCGCGTTTTGTGACGACTTACTCGGTTTCAAAGAAGTGGTCTCTGTCTGCAGACTGCATTTTTGGAGTCCTTATCCGACGATTGAATCTATGTGTTCCTCTGAGAATCGTTACGTTTCGTGAAAAAAAAAAAAAAAAAAAAACAATTGCATCAAAATCAAATATCACAGCTCTTTTCCTTTTTCACGACATTCATCGTCAGGTCTTTCTAATCTGAAAACTCGTCCCGTTCCCCTCCATCCACAGCGTTGGCAAATCCTGGTGGAGACATGGTGGGGCAGCTGCCGACGGCTGGTAACCCCACCGGCCACTTGCGCTTCTCAGTACGTACCGCGGCGGGCGGGTGCGCCAGTCGGCTCTGGGTTTAATTGAGACGCGTCCCAAAGCGCGTCTTCCACTTAACCAACCCTTTTCGCTCAATGTAGCAAACATCGTTTTGTCGATGCCTCACGGTGATAGTACATAGACTGTGACTGCGCTTTGCTTGAGCTTATTCTGTCTCGTCAAGGACTTTGATCAAATATCAGAATGGACTCTACAATGATGTCGAGGCCACGGCCGCGACCAGCTCACACACAAGGAACGACCTGCTGCGCCTACACCACTGATGGCAATCGACTCGTCACCGTCGGCTCGAACAACACCATTCGGCTTTATAAAACAGGTTCGGACGGAGAACCAACGAACATCGACGACTGCCAGGAACAGAACGTATCGATTGCAGCAGGCAAGGATATCTTCGTTGTCGGTTCTGAGGACGGCATGGTTAGTTTGTACAATATCGACACAGCCAACTTTGAACGTTTCTTGCTCCGCACGACTCTGCCGATTCGAGACGTTGCCTTGAGTCGCGACTCCCAATGGTGCGCGGTTGCCAGTGACGAGTTGAGCGTCAAACTTGTCAACACGAAAGATATTACGCAAGTGAAGCATTTGCGAGAACATAGCAAGCCGGCCAGACACGTCACTTTTGACCCCCGGCAGACTTGCAGCTCTCTCTTGCGCAGATGGCATTGTCTATATTTACTCATTGACGGCAGAACAGCCCGAGTTGATCCGGAAAGTTGACGGTATCATCGGAGCTAACGATGGTGAGAGGGAAGCATCCACCAGAGTGGTCTGGCATCCGGATGGCCGCGCTTTCGCAGTTCCGACACCGACCAAGGATATTCAGATCATCTCTAAGCATGACTGGGAGAAACAAAGATGCTTCGCGAATGGCCATTTATCAGACATCACCGCTGTTGCTTGGTCTCCAAACGGTGCATTGCTGGCTTCAGCGAGCAAAGACGGGAAGGTGTTGGTATGGGAGACCAAGACCCAGAGTGTCATCCAGCGGTATGATTACTCCAATGTGATTGATCTAGCGTGGCACCCGTCCAAAAATATTCTGTCTTTCACGACTACGGATGGAGAAGTTTACATCTACACGGACTTCTTACCTGAACAGTACGCACCATTACTGAAGCTCAACACGCAACCTGCACCGTTCATCCATGATCCATTATCCGAGATCTCAGGGAATCGCCAACTGCCACCAGTCAATGGCCTCAAGGCCCAGCCGATTCCATCGAGGCCTCGCAGGGAGTCGTTAGGAAGCATTGACTCAATACTCGCCGACGGCGACGGCGACGAGGATGGCGATGACTGGGTTGTCAATGATGACAATGCTGGCTACGTGATTGATAGAGGGAGCAAGCGTGCCCGCGACCCGGACGATGTGTTCGGAGACCACAGCAGCAAAAGAATGCATCTCATGCAACCACAACACCATGAATCATTCCAACCTGGATCGACTCCCTGGCGAGGAAATAGAAAGTACTTGTGCCTCAATCTGATCGGATTTGTGTGGACAGTAGATCAAGACTCACACCACACCGTCACCGTGGAATTCTACGACCATGAGTTTCAGCGAGACTTTCACTTCACAGACACGTTTTTATACGACAAGGCATGTCTCAACGACAAAGGGGCCTTGTTCTCGAGTCCGCCCAAAGATGAGGCCCCCGCGTGTATCTTCTACAGGCCGCATGAGAGCTGGATACAGCGATCGGATTGGCGGACACAGTTGCCCAAGGGAGAGGCTGTGACAGCAATGTCGTTGAGCGAATCCTTTATCACGGTGACCACATCTGCCAACTACGTTCGAGTCTTCACCCTTTTTGGCATACCGTACCGGGTATATCGTCCCAAGAGCTCTCCGATGGTGACATGTGCCAGCTGGAGAGACTACGTCCTAACGATAGGAAATGGCCCAGTCGGGTCCGACGGAAACACTCGACTCCTCTATACTATTGAAAACGTCAAACGTGATGAAATATGCCAGAATGAAGACACCGTCGCCCTTCCCCAAGGGGCAACGCTCAAAAGTGTATTCTTCTCAGACAATGGCGTAGGTTTCATCCACCAGTTTTTACTTCGTCATTTCTTGTTCAATGTATGCTAACACCCGTGGCAGGATCCATGCATTTACGACTCAACGGGCACATTACTGACTCTTCTTCACTGGCGCCAGCCATCTCGTGCCTGTTGGGTGCCGCTGCTGGACACCAGACTGTTGCCACGACTGGCGTCTGGTCGAAAGCATGAAACGTATTTTCCAATTGCAGTAGCAGACAACAAATTCCACTGCATCATTCTCAAAGGAGGTGACCAGTATCCGTACTTCCCGCGACCGCTCCTCTCGGAATTCGACTTTTCCATTCCCTATCGTCACCGCCCGAGAAGAAGCAGAAAGACAAGAAAAAGGAATCTGGGCGGCACAAAACGGCGAAGATCAGGCAATGGATGAAGACGACATTGAGTCCAATGGCGAAGGGGAAGAAGAAGAAGACGAGAACGCCGAGAGCAGGAAACTCGAGCAACAGTTTATGCTCAAGGATGTGCAAAGTGCCCAACTTCGTGACCTCGTTGAATCCACATCTGGAAACCACGCGCAACGCTCTCTGCTATCACGCATTGAACTGGAGATTGACAAGACGCTATTGCAACTCTTGGCCGTGGAATGTCGACAGGGTGAAGATCGCGGCATGCGCGCACTGGAGATGGTAGAGCTCATGCGAGACCGAACAGGTCGCATGATAGAAGCCGCAGGCAAGGTCGCCGAGCGATATGGCCGTACCGTCTTGGGAGAGAAGATTCGCGAGGTTGGAGAAAAGAGGGTCAGTGGCATGGACGAATACGATTTCTAATGGGGAGGGGCACTATTATTAATTGTGGACGGTGTTGTGTGTATCGCGACGATTGTTTCTGTCTCCTTTGAGAGGCGTCCAAAAGTCCTGGGTCTTTTGGGTATTGTTCGTCACGCAAGCATGAGAGGGATTTAATGGAAGGAGGAGCCATTAAGCAAGCTAGTTTGAATACGATACTTGGAGTACGAATCTCTCAATTATATTTCCTCTCTTTCCATCCATTTCTGTCGCATCTCACATCAATCTGTGTATTGTTTTAGGGTTATGCGAAAAACCATTCATAAGCTTGCCCACGGCTTTTATCCATCCTAATTTTCGGTCGGCACGTACTATTAATACGAACAAGTTCAAAGCGGCAATTTTTAATTGAATATTCGACACGTCATGTATATGAATTTGAACGCCCTCACTCCTCTCGTCGCGGAAATCATCTCTCCGATCCGATGGCAGCAAAAGTCCAAGCGATAGTACCCTGTACATGACACACTCATGCAGCCTACACATAGATTGTGAAAGCCAAGAACCTTTGGTCGTTCCAAATCCCGGCACGCACGTTGTCTCGGAGAATGAAGCACGATAATGTCGTTGAGTTTGATTCCTAACCCTGGCGTGTGTATTCTACAAGTTGTCAGTGCGAATTCCTTGGCTACTATGACATGATGCCACTGGCCACATTATGCGCCATGATCGTTAGCTAGGGGTGTAATAGGGGCACATAGTAAATCTTAGCTCTAATAAAGTTTGTCTTATATCTAGGTAAAGCCTCTAAATCCTAATTAGGTAAGCAGTGATTGCTATATATACTAAAGACTATAGTATATTAGTATATTAGTATATTAGTATATTAGTATATTAGTATATTAGTATATTAGTATATTAGTATATTAGTATATTAGTATATTAGTATATTAGTATATTAGTATATTAGTATATTAGTATATTAGTATATTAGTATATTAGTATATTAGTATATTAGTATATTAGTATATTAGTATATTAGTATATTAGTATATTAGTATATTAGTATATTAGTATATTAGTATATTAGTATATTAGTATATTAGTATATTAGTATATTAGTATAAATTTCATAAATTTAGTGTTAGGAGCGCAGAGGTCAGAGACAGGACGTTCATGATAATAGAGCTTCGGAGGAACTTTGGGCCGTTTAAATAACTAAGAGGCTAGCTAGCTACTAGATAGCCACGTGTTCGTGGGGCAGGGTATTTAGCAAAGACTGCCCACATTATATATAGCAGGTTAGAGCTTGAGACCTTCACGCACCTGCCCCTAGCTAGTATCTTTCTAGTAGTGACTGCGAATCTCAGCCTTCACTTCGTTCATCAACCCTACGACCCTACATAGTCGTGACAATTTACTATAACCCTGTGTAATAGCTGCGGATGAGTATTCTAGGAAAGCCAGGGCTTCCCGGGAGCTAGGTCGCCACCATCTGCACCACGTACATATGTCAAACAATCAAGTCTCAATCTGAGCTCGTCGACTGGTGCTATCACTGCTGTGTGTCCACCTCTTGAAGAAATTGTCCGTATGTCGTCGACGCGGAAACTGGTCACACACCTGCCATGCACCCACGACTTGCCCATCGCTGATCCGCGACTGGTCGGCTCGAACAACCTGGTCCTGACACTGCAGCTTCGGTCAACGGGCGGTGGTGGACGTGCCAGGAAGCAGAAAACAATTGAAACTAATGATGCGTGCCTTGCCCGTGCAACTTCTTCGATGATGATTTATTCTGACTTGGTCCGGGGCCGAACCTTGGGCAAGGAGCCAAACCATGTTGCCCTTGCCCACACACCAGGGCGGGCGAGAGAGTTCCAGACCGGCACTCATGTACATATACTTATGTAATGCTGACATCCCAACGGTTCTGCAGCTCGAACCCTGCACCCCACCATGCTGCATTTTGCCTCAAACGTCGAGAGATACCCCCGTACGGACGTACATGATGAGATATTTGACCAAGGGGAGGTTTTCATCTCGGCATGGCGCCGAAGCCTGCAGGTTCAATGTTTGCTGTCTTCCAAGACGGGAACAGAGTCTGTGCTCGGTCGGCTACTGATGGCGCGAGGTATGCTCCGATTGTACGGACTACATATGTACGGATTACGGAGTATACGGATTAGTCCGTACGGAGTAGTCCATAATGATTCCACATTGTCACAGCCTTCGAAATGAATGTGATGGAGAAGTGCCACGGAGACGAAACACGATTCTGATCCGGATGGGCCTTTTATGGCTCGATGCATCCGATGATTCTTTACAGCGACAGCACGCCACGCAGGTGCCGGCCTGCTTCTTCTGCCCACTGTACCTTGCACTGCACGTATGTACATGTATGAGCTGCGCTGTGCGCCCTGCCTAAACGGAACATTGATCTGACGTTGTACCCTGGAGGGCCATTGAGATTCATTGTTATCATCTGTCACGATGTGTGTGCGTGCGGGGTGATCTACGGTGATCAGCGAGCCACCACCCGTGCCACTTTTGTGCCACTGATTCTGAATGTACAGTGGCCCTACAGTGGCCCCAGTGGGTGTATGCTGGGGTGCTGGGGACTGGGCCTCGCAGGACAAGCACCAGACTGTGCATTTCCCTATTAGTGCGAGTTATCGGGGTGTTCCGGTACCTACGCCTGCTATAATGGCCCTTGTAATCCGTAGTAATTTAACGGCAAGGAGCGGCCATGCCATGCGGCCATGCGACCATGCGGCCATATTATATGCATGTAGTATTACTTGACCCCTACGGACCAACTGCCTAGCGTGTTCCTTTTTGAGCGCTCCTTCCTGTCTCCAACCAACGAACCAACCAACCAACCAAGAACCGATCCGCCAACCAACCTCCACCTGAATTCCCATCCCGAGATTCATTCTCCTCATTGCTCCGCGACGACCTCGGCCACAGCGTATGACGTTGCGTCAACGGCGCATGTACGGAGTATCTGATCGATAGCGGGGACCTAATAATCGACGACGACACCGGCGCATTTTCTTTCGACGAGACCTGGGGTTGTTGTGCGGCAGGGGACCAGCGCAGCAAGCTCTCACCCGGCGCCAGCCTGCCACTCATTCGATCGCCAGCCATTCTCTTGCCGCGCAACCCTTCCTCCACCAGTTGTCGCTCTCTGCTTTGAAGAAGATACATTTGGCAGAACGCCCCCTGGCTCCTGTCCCAACACCCTCTTCGCCTCGCCTTTACTGCTTCCCATCCTCCTTGCTTCAGCCCGCCTCTTCGGGTTGGAGATGTGGTGAGCTGGCCCGCTCCTCCCCTCCCGCTACGCGCCCTGTGCTTCCTCAAGCACAGTTCGCGAAACAATATACATGTATGCGATATTTGCCCTTCTGTGGCCAACTGTGCTGACCAGGTGACGGTTACAGCCGCAAGTGAAGCTCACGTTCAATTTCAGTCAGACAGAAGGAACCGCAATCGCGAATAAACGAACTAGAGGGGGTCAATGGGTACTCGCGTTGTTCCCATCCCAACGCTTGCCATCACCATGTCCTCCACCACCTCCGCCTCCGCTCCCGATGCCATGGACATAACTTCCTCCCCACAACTCCCATTCCAAACCAAGCCTCTGAATTGGAGACGAACGGGAAGTCAAGCAATCGGCCGAGTCATTCTTCGGGGAACGACCAGAGTGCCACCAGCTCGTCTCCATCAAACATGCTTGCTCCTTCCCAAGCAGCTTCGTCGACGGTACACCAGCCCAAGATTGTGCAGACAGCCTTTATTCACAAATTATACAAGTAAGCTTCCGGACCGTACACCTAGCTCTCTACTGGTCCACGACACTGAGCACTGTCAAGGCTAATCATATTCGTAGCATGCTTGAGGATTCGAGCATTCAGCACTTGATATCGTGGTCTGCGAATGCGGAAAGTTTTGTCATGTCTCCTACTGCAGACTTCTCGAAAGTATTATCGTACGTGCGCCTTCAGTGAAGACGAAAAAGAAGAGGGGGAAAACAAAGAAGGAAGGATTTGGCGCATGTGTGTTTGTGTGCGTATGGACGTATGGATCTAACCTCGACCATCAGGCAATACTTCAAACATACCAACATTTCGTCCTTTGTTCGCCAGCTCAACATGTATGGCTTTCACAAAGGTCAGAATCCTTTTCAAACCATTTTCTTGCTTACTATAAGCTTGACGTCTTCATACTCATGGATGGCATCTAGAACGAGATGTTTTCCATACTGGTAATCCAGACACGACATTGTGGGAATTCAAGCACGGAAACGGTAGCTTCAAGCGCGGTGACATAGCGGGGCTGCGCGACATCAAGAGACGAGCAAGCCGTCATGCTTTGGTTCATCGCGAGACCAACTTCCCCAAGCCGAGCTCATCGCAAACTGGGACGCCCGCCGAACCCGTCCCCCTCCCCAGAAACCATCGATGGCCGTCTGGCCAATCTAGAACATACGCTCTACGACGTTAGTGCTCGCCTGCAACGAAGTGAGGAGAATGCGCACTTTATGCATGTCAAGAACCAAGCAGCCATGGAGACTCTGGGTCGCTTGCTCCAACTCAACCAGGAGCTGTCCCGGGCCATGTTGACACTCGTCCCCCTGATAGCGCCATCCATCGAGATGGTACGGTAGAGTCCCTGTTTTGCATGCCTGGCTGGCTCTGGCTCTGCCGTTCGGACCATGCTAACAACTCGCAGTGATAGCAATGCAGGGGATTTGCAAAGGCAGGCAGATGCCCTTCGATTTGTCGACGAAGCTCATGAACTCGGCAGACAACCATATTTTAGCAATGTCGACAATGCGCCAGTATCACCGAGGCAGTTGCCGCAAGACGATTCCAGGCGACCTGTTGGCGGCCTGACTGTGCCTACATCTCAACCCCGTGGGCAACCATTGTACAGGCCAACAGTGCCATCTGCTCTATCATTAGCCCACGGCGTCCCTATGGCTCTATTGGAGGCAGTACTACCACACAATCATCCCCTCTCCGGAATGCGGCCGCCCCTCCACCCACCGGCCCCCATCCGCTGTCCAATGTCGAAACTCCGCCGGGCAATCTTGCCAGAAGGCATACAGCTGCCGACATTCGTGCTCATGGCTGGCAACCAGGGGCGTCGCCGTTCCCACCGTCCAACGTGCCTGCTGTATGGCCGTCATCGCCTGGGCGAGTGGGACCGGAAGATCAGCGTATCAGGGAGTCACTGTCTGAATATTCTCTACAGTCAGCCTCGCACTCCTCCCACCCACAGTCTCGACCAACTACGCCTCCTCCCCGCACGCTCTGGCAAACGGTGCCAGTAATGGTGGAGATGCCTTTGGTGGCTGGTCTTGGAATGGCGCGGGAAGTAGGGACGTCAAAGGCCCGCTGTTCAAGGACTCATCCGCGCCGACGACACGAAGAGGCAGCATGGCTCATATATTGAACCCGAGCGATACTGCGGAACGATCAGAAGAGGACGAGGATTCTCATGGAGAGGATGACAGGAAGCGAAAGCGGATACAATAGAGTCGGGAGCCACGGATCGTTGACCTTGTCCACCCAAGGCTGTAAACACGTGCGAGTGTCAACTAGACTAGTCCTCAACGCTCCGAGACGTCAGGATGATGTTTCACCGGGCTACATTGTGTCATACAGCAAGCTGGCATCTGGAGCCGCTCGACGCTTTTCGACCACAGTGGCTATTGAATTCCGTCATATGGATCTGCAGGCTTTGGCCGTTTGTGCGAATACATTGAGGCGCAGCGACACATGTATTATACAGACCAGGCCGTGGGCAAATGTTGAAGGGGGTTTATGAAAGAGCAGGCAGCAAGGGCTAGATGTGATTGTGATGAATCAATCAATCAATCATATCCATTTTGTAGGATTTTTGGACATGGAGAAAGGCGCAAAGAAAGTATTTCAATCTTGTGTGCATTGGAACAGGCGCAATTTTTTCGATCATCTTTTCATTGGCCTCGGTGAGGCGGCGTGTGCTACAGATGGCAATTGACTTTTTTTTTTTTTTAAGTCCCATAATGATGACATTTCAGAGTGTTTTTCATTTCGGCATCTTGAGATGTCGTCACCCGAAGCACAAGGTCAACAGACCAAAATGCATGCATGGCCCGACATGATGAAGTGTATGCAAATGGCGCGGTTCCTCTGATGACCTGTCCATTTCAGCAGCCGCCTCACTCCTCCTCCTCCTTGCCTTGTCCTCCCTATCACTGAGATACCATGAACCAAACTTTGGAGAGGCTAGGACCCAAAAGATTTCATATCAGTTGCTCGCTTCGTTGGATAAAGTACAACGCACGAAGCCCCGTGTAGGTACCATTATCCCAGCTTCGTACGTAAGTCTTTGTGCTCGCCGGCCACAGTGAAACAAGCAAGCTCATCAGCCAGCCCGTTATGAAATCACCCCTTTTTCTTTTTCTTCTTCTTATTCCTCGGCTCCCCATTCGCACCTCCCCATCCCCTGATGATCCCTCCCCAACCCTCGCCTTCTTCGCCCTACCCACCGACGTCCTCCCCTCGTCGTCGTCGTCGTCGCTCTCGCTCTCGCCCTCCGCGCGGACAGGCGCGGCGGCCCCTTCCTCTTGCCCAGGATCCTGCCTCGCAGGAGGTCGTCCCGCGGCTTGTTGTCGACCGCGCCGCCCCCGGGCACGTAGCCCACTCCGTCGTTTGGCCTCGTCGCCTTCAAGTCCTCGTCCGGGACGACGACGACGCGCCCGCCGCCGCCGCCGGGGTCGGGAGCCCGCCGTGAGGATCCCAGCAGGGCTGTGCGCCGGGAGAGCAGGAGCGATATCTGGTTGGAGAGGGCGGCGCGGTTGGTGGCGAGCGGGAGTTGGGGCGCGGGTGTCGATTGGGTGGGCATTCCCCTTTTTTTAATCTTATTTCTTGTACTTGTTATGCCCTTTGTGGAAGATGCTTTGGAGATGAGCGAGCTTGGTGCTGGGCTGTTGAGGAGGAAGTATGGTTGGCGCCGATGGGGGAGGTTTGCCATGGTTATCAATGAATTCCGTGGGCAAAAACAAAACCTGTGTGATAAGTTAAAAGCTTTGCTTTTGGAAAATGTTCTTTAAAGGTGGGGTGGGGTGGGGCGGGCTGGCGCATGCAGTGACATGCAGTGACATGCTTGCTTCGAGAAAACTTGATGACGGTATAAAAGTTGCATGGCCAACATGTCAAGTTTAGACTACATCGCCGCGGCGGCAATATAATTACGTCTATTGCCCTCATAAGTACAGTACCTCTATAATATGTAAGAAAGTAGAATCCATCCGTCGTCATGTCCAAAGCCCCCTTCCTCAAGAAAATAAGAATGTACAGTAAACCACCGATTATATATAACATGAAGAAGATGAAATAAAAGCAGCATCAGCTACCCGCCGTGGGACTCAAGTTCAACACATACGGAAGCGCCCCGGATCTTGCCTCGTCGCAAGACGGATCACAGATCCCGAATCACTGCTCCCGTAGCACTGGACCCGAGACTCGAACTCGAAGGCTGACTGCTCACTGCATACTGTCGGCGGGTCTGCGCAAAGCTGTTTTCGCTTGACTTCCTAGACAGAAAGCCCGTTCTCCTACTCCCGGGCGTGTTGGGGGCAGTGCGAAAGCTCCAGGCTTGGGCCGAGGGCGTCCGCATTGGTGGCCGTCGTCGCACAGAACTCAGGGTGCTGCGGGATATGCTGCTTTGCGGAGAAGGAGGGTTCGTGTACAGCGGCGCGTCATTGTCAATGTCCATGTCGCTTTCTGATGGGCCCCAGCCAAAATTTCCGCCCTCTTCGAGGGACTGCAGAACGTTGGGGTCGAAGGGTTGCATGGCGCGTAGGATCTCGGCAAACAGATGCATGACCTCTCGGAACAGGTCGTTGGAGATGGGCCGGTTGGAGAACCGCGCGTGTTCATACTGGGCGAGGAAGAGGATCGTCGTTTCATCCATGGGCACGACGTCCATGCTGGAGAGATGATCGAGGTAGTCTCGCATCGTCATGCTGGGCATGCGCTGTAGCAGAATAGTTGTCTCTGGATCCGGCATGGGTGTTTGCCCGGCCACAGTACCGTCTGACGACTGTGTGGGAGCCAGCGTGAGCGCCCTGGCTTCAATGAGGTTCGGCAGCTCGGAAAGCACGCTGCTGTATTGCAGATTGCGCAAATCAGGCGAGTTCGGCGATGCCCATCCGTAGTGTTCGATCTCGCCCCAGACAAGACGGCCCGGGGGCAGCGGCAGGCCCAAGTCCTCCACGACCGTCTTTGTCCTCCTGTACCCGGGCTGTGCTCTCTGCTCGCCGGCGTCGCTTGTACCGAGATTTCTGCCCAAGTCCATCATTTGCTCTCTGGGCCTCGACTCGTACGCAATCACCGCACTTCGGCTCAGTCCACTGTGTATCATTCGATACACGGCATCCTTCACGTCGCCCTTATCGATGGGCACCCAAGCCTTGGGAATGGAAGCAAGAGCCGTCTTGGTAATATATAGTCGTAGAATGTACACGAAAACTACTGTGACAGCAGTCACCACGTACGAGATGGTCAAGATGAGCACATTGTATTTTTGGCCGTTGCGGAGTGATCGGTCGATGGCGTCGCCGGGGGTAATGAGAAGCAGGCCGACGAGGAGGAGGAGGAAGACGAGATAGATCGACCCGTAGAGGAAGCGGAAGAACAGGCGTCGGTATTGCATGTTTGTTGGCGCATGGGTGCTCGTTGTTGATAGGGAGGCGAGGGATGGATTGATTACAGGAGGCGCAACCCTGTCCACCGCAGTGTTCGAAGCCTCGAGGAAGGAGCAATGCCAGGTAAGAATGGCGGCATGGCTAGCAAAATGGACCTTGCCGTGTCATCGAGTTCATCGAAAAGTCATGTAGAGGGGAGGGTGTAACGGTACGTTGGAGCCTTTTTTTGGGGGTTACAGTAATAAATCTCGGCTCCAACAAAGTTCGTCTCGTATCCAGGGTGGGGCCTTTTGACTGCATATGCTTGGCATATGCTACGCATCTGCTAACGTACTGTATAAATATAGGGCATATGCTAGATTACACCACTATATTATAGGGCATATACTACAGTGATGTGACATAAGTTTGCGACCACCCCACCCACTAGCCCTGCCCACCACAACAACATCAAAATCATGCCCTATCTTTAAAAAGTAATCATAATTACCTAACATGCCGCTAAGGCGTAGTTTCAGGTAGGAAATTAGCGGTAACCACTAGAGAGGCTATGTCACGTGCTGCACGTGCAATCGTAGTGCATACATAACGCCCCTCAGGGCCAGAGTATTGCACTACAATTGATTTGTAGTGTATTTTTCTTTTAATAAATAATATATATCTAATCGGCTCCTGTACACGCAGGTAGTCCGACCCGTTCTCGCCTATGGAGCGAGCGCGTACCACACGCTAACTAAGAAGGAGGAAAGCCAAGAGGAATCACTAAGAGCTTTATAATAGATTAATTAGCCTACCTATAGGTCATTGCTAGCGCGTTTAAGGCCATACCTATAGCCTAACTAGAAGCTAAGACCTCCGTCCCCCTTAACCTACCTAAATAGTATAAAATAGAGATTTAAGGCTAGAACTATTAAGAGTAGTATAGCTAAAAAGATCTAGACTATAACTATATTAGTAGTAACTATACTTTACTATAGGAGGCCTTAAGGAGATATAATCCTATTAATAGTAAGCTAAATATAGACCTATATAAGGAATAGAAGAAATAATAGGAGAACTAGTATAATAAAGAGTAACTAAACTAGGACTAATACACTAGAGAGCTTATAAAGAATTACTTACTTACCTATAACTTAAAGGAGATATAAAAGTTTTATATAAGACTAGATAAGTATATTTCCTTAATAATAGTCTAATTATATATAGGAAAGATAAGCCTTAATAAGTTTCTATTCTAGAGATATATTCCTAAGGTAACTTTACCCTTATATAGCTATAGCTAAGTAAAAGAAAACTAGTATTATATAATAGTTAACTATAGTAACTATAATTATATATAACTATAATAACACTAGCCTAGAGATATATAGGAAGTAAGGCTAGCCTTAAATAATCCCCTAAAGGCTAGGTAAATAGCTAGATAGTTTATTAGTATAAGGTAACTATAATATTATATACTAGTATAAGACTTAGCATTTAGCTAGTATAGCTAAGACTTAGCTCTAGGCTATAATTAATATATATAAAGAGATAAGTAAAATATAAATAAAATATAAATAAACTAGGGGTAAATTAAATAAAGTAAGTATATAAGTAAGCTAGCCCTAGGGCTATTATATATATTTATAGCTAGGATAAAAATCTCTAGAATAAACCTTAGATTAAAAATAACTAACTCCTAGTATTATAAACTAACTAGCTTACCCTTACCCTTTCTCTAATCTAAAACCTAGCTATTACCTTACTCTTTCTTTAGGATAGGAACTATATTTTCTATAATTTTACTATACTTTACTATAGGTAAGTTAGTAGCTAGGAGCTAGTTTATTTTTACTATATAAGTATCTAAATACTATAGCTAAAAAATAACCTTATTATAATAATCCCTAGACTTAGTTCTAGCCTAGTTAAGCCTTATAGTAAAGGTATCTCTTTTTTTTATATTAATTTCTTATATAAAGTTTCTTAATATAGTTATAATAATTAGCTAGGACCTAGGAAAATTTTTATTAGACCTAGCTTAGGCCTAGAACTACCTTAATACTATAGCACTTATACTTCCCTAGTTACTATAGCTACTTAAGTCTTAATTAATTACTAATACTTAGTCTAAAGACTAGCTAAATTTACCTAGTAATAGATTAGCACTAGAGAAGACCTAGACTAGAGGTATATACTACCTTAGTGTATATACTATTCTAAATCTAATAATTAAAACATATATTTATAAATAGCCTTATTTATACCTATTAGCCTTACTCCTAGGTTAAACTTAAACTAGTGTAAACCTTACTAATAATAATATAATACTAATACCCTAGAGTTCTAACTAAATAAGTCTTATAGGATATACACTAAATCCCCTTAGGATTACCTAACTATAAAGAATTAGCTATAGAATAGCCTTAAAATAGAGGTAAAAGACTTATATTAATGCCCTTATCCTTAGCCTATACTAATTACTTTATAATAAAAGACTTCCTTAGAAAGCACTTTAAAGTAATATTTTCCTAGGTAAATTAAAGCTAAAAATATATAGAAATTAGTATACTTATAGGATCTAGTGTTAGTATTATTTTATATATTATCCTATAGTAAGAATATTAGTATCTAACCTAAAACTAGCCTAGAATAGCCTTAAATAGCTTTAAAAAGGAAAAGAACCTATAGGAAGTTTAATAAAGAAAGAGAAAAGAGATTTAAATCCCTTAGAGAAAAGAAACTCTCTTATACTTACTAAAAGAGAGAGGGGAGTAAGTTATAACTATAGATTAAAAAATAAAGTATATTAAAAACTACTAAATAAATAATCTAAGAGTAATTTAGATTTAGGCTTACCTAGGGCCTAGGCTAAGACTACCTTCCCTTATAGTACTTAAATAAAACTAGGTGCTTAGGCTTTATAATAACTATAAGCTAGAGATAAGTTAAAAATAGCTAAAAAGTAAGGCACTAGATATATTAGTATAAAAGTAAATAAAAAGTAAAGTATTATAGTAAACCTAAATTTACTATACTATAGAATAAAGTAAGGAGGCTTAGGGTAGGTATATAGTAAGCTTAGACTTACACTAGAAAGGGGCTAGAGACTCTTATTATAGTATTTTCTTTCTTTCCTTTTATTATTATAAGATAAGGCTAGTGTAAGCTAGTAATAAATACCTATAACTAGCTATATATAAAGTAACGTAGGCCTAAGATAGGGCTAATGCTAACCTAATTATAGATATAAGAGGGTTTTTTTCTTACTTAAGGGTTTTCTTTCTTAATAGAGTAGTAGGAGTACTAGCAATAGCTATATAGATAGCTAACTAGGGTAAATAAATAATAATATATATCTAATCATAGAAAATATATTTAAATATAAAACTTGTTTTTTTAGATAGATAACTAAAAACTATAACGTAGTTATATATAAAAGTAAGCCTAAAAGTGAGCCCTTTGCCTATAAATTAGAAAACTACATTTCACTACATTTTAGCACTAAAAATACACTACAAATGTAGTGTTTCTAATTTACGGCTTAATGACCCACTTTTCTACATAGTATTTTTATTAGGATTTATCTCTATAGGATTACGTAATTTTTAGATTAATATCTTTAATTATAAGCTAGATATAAAATTAAATATAAAAACTACAAAACACACTACACTAACTACAAACAATACTCTGCTTAGGGCATAGACTAGCTAAATAGATTATCTTTCCTATAATTCCTTAATAGTAGTAGTAATTACACTAAAACTAGAACTAAAGCTAAAGTAAAAAGATTTTTTTATATAAATATTAAAAGAAACACCTAATAAAAGAACTATTATAAAAAGGTAGTAGCTCTAAAGGTATATTAATATAGTTAGACTAAGTATCCCTAATAATTAGAGATAATTAGTATAATATCTAGTAATAAATTTCTCCTTATTTAATAAGATATAGACATTTAATTACCTAGTTAAATAGGTAAAATAGAGATTAAGATTTTATTAATTCCTAGGTAAATAGCTATAAAAGGCTATATAATTTGCCTCTCTATAAACTATTAACCTAATAACTCTAACTCTATAAATAACTAATCTAATAATTAGGAGTAAGTAATAATAAAATATTCCTAGCTTATAAATTAAATAATAAGCTATTAATAGCATAAGGTAACTAGCTATTAAAAGCATAACTAAGGACTTAGATTTAGACTAATATAGTTTAATTAGACTACTAAGATTATAGTAGACTTAATTAATATAATACTAATAAACTATTTAATTATAGTAGTAGTAAAATAGCTAGAGGAGTTTTATCTTAGGCTATATAATTATAGGCTTAATCTTTAGCTAAATAAGTGCGTTAGGTATAATTCTAAGCTAGATATTTAGCTAGATAAAACCCTTATATAAAATTACTTACATTAAACATAGCTTAATAATTAATAATATTATCCCCTAAGTTAGAAAAGAATAGTCCTATAATATATAAGTCACTACCTATTACCTTACTTAATAATTCCCCCTAATAATTTCCTATCCTATTAGTTATTAAAGATAAACTATAGATATTCTATAAAATCTAGATAGTTATTAAAATTATATAACTAGGCATTATAAGATTAAGGCATAATAGACTAATAGCTATTATTAGTAGAATAAAGGCCACTACTAAATCACCACTAATTATTAGAATAGTAGGCATTAGGCTAGTAACCCCTAGCTAATATAGTAAAAATAATATATTATCTATTTAAAGAAAATACTAAGATAAATTATGCCTTACTGTTATAAACTGGCCTTATGGCTGCTGCATATAAGCGTTTAGAGTGAGAATAGTATTCTTATAGAAGAAGAAAGGATCTCTACTAGTGGTTATATAAGTCCTAGATTTATAGTAAGTTATATATAGGCTATGTATAGCCCTAACCTTACTACACATAGCTTATGTATAACTTATATGCTTCCTAGAGCTAGACTTATCTCTAGCCTTAACCTAAGCTTATAGCTTAAGTCTATAATATACCCCCTTACTTACCCCCCTTTCTATTCTATTATTAAAAGTAAGTAATAAATAAGTGTAGCCCCTTTATATATAAGCCCCTTATTATAGTGTAGGTAGAGCTAACCTAGGTTATATAAGGCAATATATAGGTCTAAGATACGCTAGGTAAGTTATAAAAATTTTTATTATAAACCTACCTTACTCTAACCTTTTGTATTATATAGGTAAGTTAGCCTTAGTCTAACCTTACCCTTAAAAACCACTAGCTTACCCCTTTTTATACCTATTACTAGCTATTTTTATGCCTTACTTAGCCTCTTACTATTACTAGTCTTTTACCTTCTACCTATTACTTACTAAATTCTAACTTTACCTTAAGTAACTCCCTTATTACTAACTACTTATTAGATAATTATATAATATATTACCCCTATCTATTCCTAGCTTACCTTTATAAATATAAATAAGATATACTCTAACTAGAGCTAGACTTATATATCCTAAAATATAAAGATCCCTATCCCTCCCTTAAGATTCTTACCCTTTTATTATTATTATTATTATAATATTTCTTTACTTATTCTTTTTATCTCCCTTTACTAAGCTTAATTAACTACCTATTTCCTTTTACTTCCTTACTACCTTTACTATAACTAATATTATTATTTCTTCCTTAGCTATTACTACTACTACCTTACCTTTACCCCTTTACCCCCTCCTCCTAGCCTAGGTAAGGGCACTTACCTTAGTAAGTATATCTTAGAAGGAGACTCTAATAATAAGGCTTTATCTAATAGTAATAAGTATAAGTTTTTATATAGCTTATATATAAATAACCTTTAAACTAAAGAAAAGTATATATATACCCTAGGTATAAACTAGGTATATACCCCTTACTAAGTTAGGTAATATTTATATATTTAGGAAACACACTTATATAGCGCTAACCCTAAGCTTTATTATACTTTTAAGCACCTAGAAACCCTTTTAGCTACTAAATAAGCTATTAAAACCCTAGCTATAAAGTAAACTACTTTTACTAAGGGATACTATACTATTCTTATAAAAACCTTTAACTACTATTAAAAATATTTTAATAGTATACTTACTATAGCCTAAATTAATCTTACTAAAGCCTAGCCTTTAGCCTCCTTCTCTATAGGTATAGCCTATACCTAGGGTACCTCTAAAGCATAGTAACTTATCCTTATATAAACTACTCTTACTTACTATAGTTAAAATAACCTAGTAGCTAAATTCTTCTATAGTATAAGAACTATAAATAATAGCCTAACCTAGTCTCTCTTTACCTAGAAAGTAAGTAATGCTAATATATAGTAAATATTTACTAATACCTATGCCCTAACTAAAACTATTATAGAGCTAGCCTAGACCCTTACTAAAGAGCGTTATTAGCGTAAGGAGAAGTATTATAGTCCCCCTTTTCTAATTTCTTTTATTATAGTGGAAATTTAGCGCTATAGTATGTGTATACTAGAAGGAAAATAAGTATATTAATATTTTAGAGTTAAATTAAAATACACCCTTTTAGGGCTATTATTTATCTATATATTACCCTAATGTAATTTAAATTAATCTAGTGCTTCTATATCTTATATATTTTCTAATAGTTCCTAAGTTAGCTATATATATCCTTTTTACTTAACTAAGACATTCCTATTTAATCCTTAACCTAGGGTATTTTTAGCTATAAGAATATCTTTTACTTATTACTCTAAGAGGTTATTATTAGTATTTATTATTATAAGTTCTAGTGGTAGCCGCTTATTAGCTAGTTTCTAACTTAGTAATAGGTTATCTACTACTTACTATACTAAATCTATATAAAAGATAGGATATAGTCCCCTTAGAATATCTAGTTTAACTATTAAGGGTATAGGCACCTTAAGTACCTTATATTTAGCTATAACCTAATCTAGCTTCTTATATAGGTAATTTATCTTAATATTTTATAGGTTTAGCTATATATAGTCCCTAACTTAAAACTATTTTACTAGCCTATAGCTACTATTAGTATTCTCCTATTACTATTACTATATAAAAGCTATAGTAGCTTATATTAGGTCTATACTATTCTTTAAGTGTTATAGAAAGGCCTAAGCCTTACCCTTTACTAAGGTTATAGATAGCTATATAGATAGTAACTCCTAAATTATCTTTATATTAAAGCTATATAAGGCTATATTTACGCTTATTCCTATTACTAATAAGTCCTTATTATTTAATACTAGCTAGTAAGTAAGTAAATAATCTAGCTATTTAAACTAAAAGAAGGATAATATTACTTATAGGACTGCCTATACCTCTTAGTTTACCCTTTCTATACTACTATTTATCTATAGGTAATGTAATATAGATAGTAACTACTAAGTGCTAACCTTTTTATAAAGTATAGTCTAAAAGGTGCTTAGCTAATCTAAGCTATAATCTATAATTATTTACGTAGGGAACCTATAGAACTACTACTAATAATGCTTAAATTATTCTACGTAAGCCTTAGCCTCTATTAATGTTATAGCCTCTAGCTATATGTATTTAGAGAGCTTATCTATAATAACTATTAGAAACCGTAGGTTACCCTAGTCTTTAGCTAGAAGGTCTATTATAAAGTTAATAGATATCTATAACTAGTACTTATTTAGTGGTGGAATTAGCTTTAATAAACCTTAATATAGCTACTAGCTCTTCTGCCCCCTATAATAGTGGTAATTATATATAAAGCAAGCTATATCCTATAATATACTATCCTAATAAAAGTCTCTTTATAGTGCCTTAAATATTATATTATGTCCTAGATAGCCTAGTAAGGGTAAGTTATAAGCTTATTAGATTAATATTATAGTTAATAGTTTCTAATTTAGGACTTATATCTAGCCCTAGAATTAAAGCATACCTTTAGCACTAATCTAGTAGTTTGCTATCTATTCTCTTATGTTAGTGGTATCTAGAAACTTCTAAGCTCCCTTTATAACTACACTAAAATAAAGCTTATAGGACTTATCCTAGGCTAGGATTAGTCCTATAAGGACTAGAGATATTTATTTATAAATAATAACTTCCTAACTAGAAGCTATAATAATAAGGTTAGGCTAGTCTCTAGGGCTAATGTTTCTAACACTATAATAGGTCTTATGCTTATATATAGCTACCCCTATTTAAAACTAAATAGCGTAGGGCTTATTACTAAATATATAATTACTACCCTTATCCTCCCTATTTATAACTCCTTATAGTAATACCTTAATAATATATTAAGTTAGTTTACCTATATACCTAGTTTATAGCGTAAATAAAAGTTAAAAAGCACTAGAGTCTTTGCCTATTATACCTAATATTCTAATATCTCCTTAGTGCTATAAAGTACTTTAAGTTCTTATAGTCTATTAATATTATAAATAGCTTACTAACACTATATAGCTTTACTAACTATACCTTAAGGTAAGAGATAATTATAAGTAGCTTCTTATTATATATAGTGTAGTTCTATTAGGCTACCTATAATCTAGTAAAATAGTAGGCTACTAGATATAAGATACTATTACTACTAAACTAGGAGAGATACCCCCTAGTGCTATCCCTAAATAGTTTACCTTAACTATTATATCCCTATTAGGGTCCTATTAGGCTAGGATAGGATATAATATAAACACTACCTTTAATATCTTAAAAGCCTTATTATACTTATCTATTTAGAGAAATAAGGCCCTTTCTTTATTAAGTTAATAAGAGGGCTTATTATATTAGAGAATTATAGTATAAAGTTATAATAGAAGTTAGTAAAGCTAAGAAACCTATAAACACTATAAACCCTTATAGGGGCCTCCTAGTCCTAGATTACTATAATCTTTTCCTTATCTAGGTAAATAGCCTTCCTTACCTAGATAATAAACCTAAGATACTTAACTTCTTTTATAGTAAAGATATATTTCCTTATATCTAGGTTAAGGCTAGCTTACTATAGCCTTAATAGTACCCTTTAAACCTTTTATATATAGTCCTTTTATAACCTACCTAAGTAAACTAAGATATTATTAAGGTAAGCAGTAATATAATTACTAAGAATACTTACTAGCGCGCTATTAATATATCTCTAAAAGGTTATAGGGCGCTTACTAACCTAAATAGGCACACTAGCTATTTAAATAAGCTAAACCTTATATAGAAGGCTATCTAGTGTTCCTTGCCTTTAGTAATCTATATCTAATAAAATACTAATTATATATCTAGCTTTATAAACTACCTTACCTCTAATAATAACTATAGTATCTCTTTTACTAGTAGTAAGGGTATTAGTCCTATTCTATAATCTTATTAAGGGCGTAGTAATCTATATAAAATCTCTATTTACCCCTAGTTTCCTTACTAGTAGCACTAGTACTATAGCTAAAGATAAGCTTGCTTAAATCTAGCCCTTATTTATTAAGTCTATAACTTACTTCTAGATTTCTAGTAAATACTCCTAAGATATATTATATAAGGGCGCCTATAGAAGATCTAGCTTATTTCTACCTATGTCTTGCCTAAGCTAAATATAGTAATCTAACTTTCCTTAGTATAGTAGTAGAATATTTGCCTTACTTTTAAGGAATAAATCCTTAAAGTCCTATAATACCTCTAGTAAGGATATAAGAAGATCTTACTTTATAGCCTTTAGTGTAGTATTAATTTGTAGGATAGTTATAATTTCCTGTAAGCTTATAGCGTAAAGCTAGATATATTCCTTCTACCTCTTTGCCCTATATACTATCCCTATAAAGGTAAATCCTAAGATAAATATTATAGGATAATCCACCTTCCTATTAGCTATAGCTTATATTTATAAGTTATTTACTAAATATACGCATAAATAATAGCGCGCTATATTTAAGTTAATTTTATTCTATACTATTTATAGTGTACCTAGAATAAGTTACCTTATTAACCCTAGGATTATATATACTATAATTAGCGTTTCCTATCTATTTAAATCCACCCTAAAGTAAATAATATGTAATATAAATAATTACTTCTTATAACTCTTTTTCCCCTTATTTTATACTAACTACTATATAAACTAACCTCTTAGTTAGAAGAGGGAGGCGTTCTAAATAAAGCTTTTAGACTAGGTATTTACTTATAGTAGCGTAGTAGTTATAACCTATATTAACTTAAGTATCTATAAAGGTAGTTTTATTAACTAAAATAGAAACTAGAAAAGGAGAAGAATTTATATTATCCTAAATCTCCTTAAAGTCCTTAGTAGTACTAACTATATACTATAAAGCCTCTTTATACTTTCTTTTCTTATCCCTAATTAAATAACTTAATAAAGGGTTACTCTTTTCCTAACTATTCTATAGACTCTATATTTAAATTAGTAAGGGCTATATTCTTTATATTATAAATATTAATAGATAACTTCTTTTATAGGCAAATAGTAAGGCATAGGGAGTATATAGAGGTAAAATACTTAGAGAAACTGCATTATAAGTATTTGCCCTTATTATAGCGCGTATTAAGCATATCCTAAGTAACCTAATTAGCGTGTTTTCTACCCCCTTATTACCTAACCTATAGCGTCCTATAGACTTTCTAGATCCTTACTAGGTCCCTGTTATAACTATAGATTAAATATCTATTATTAGTATATCCTTATCCTATACCTTAGTCTTATTTAGGTTAGGTACTTAATTACCTTATTTCTATCCCTAATATTTCTTTTCTAATTAGTAAGACTTAATATTTAATATAATGCTTTAAAAGCAGGCTACTACTACTATATAATTAGTATAGGGCATGTCTTACCTAACACTATAATCCCTTATTTACTTATTTAGCGCTATATATAGTTTTAATAACTTTACTAAGTTTACCTAACTAAGTCCCCTAGCTAGTGCTAACTTTTATTTAAAATAAATATAGAAGTTACTAAATTGCTTATTTTATTACTATAGTAACTAATTAAGCTTAGTAATAGCTATTTCCTATTAGTAAGGGTTATTAAATATCTCCCTAAGTATCTAAGAAGCTAATTTAAGTTATAGTTAATAAGATAACCTTTCTTAAAGAAAGGGGTAACTTATGCCTAAACCCTAGGTAATAGGTTTTAGTAAATAAAGTATTACTAGTCCTAATTATCCCTAATAAAAGCCTTATCTATTAGTAACTTATAGGCTATAAGGCCTTTCTAGGTAGTAAATAGGACTCTTTTACTATTAAAAGGGGCCTATAGGTAAAGGCTTTTACTTTAGCTAAGTTAATAGGGCTACTATATTTTACCTATTAGTAAGGTAAGTAATTTATCTTACTTACTAGTTAATTAGGTCTTATAGTGCTACTAGATTATTAGTATCTATTCTATCTAGTAGTAATAGTATATTCGCTAGCTATTATATTCCTATAGTAAAGAATACTATATATTATAAACTAGCCTTATAGCTACTATATATAAGCGTTTAGAGTAAGAATAGTATTCTTATAAAAGAAAAAGGATCTTTACTAGTGGTTACATAAGTCCTAGATTTATAGCAAGTTATATATAAGCTATGTACAGCCCTAACCCTACTACACACGGCCCGCGCATAACCTGCGTGCTTCCTAGAGCTGGACTTATCCTAGCCTTAACCCGAGCTTGTAGCTTGAGTCCATAACACTTACTATAATATATTTAGCAAGGATAAGGATAATAATTACTAGTTTTATAAATAAAAGTAATACTTATTGATTTTTAAAAAAATTTGCGTCATTAGTTATAGCTAATGCATCTAATTTATTATAACACATAATTATTACTAGCAATACCTAGCTAGTAAAACAATTAACATCCAAATACTTATAGCCACAGTAACAAATAAAACCTATAATCTTAATTATTTAAGCAGTTTTACCTCGTGCTTAGGAGGAGAGCATAGGAATATAATAATAAGAAGAAATATTAGAGAAAAGTTACTTAATAATTAGTAATAAAATATAAAGATAATAGGAAATATTAGAGAAAAGTTACTTAATATTTAGTAAGGAGATACTTGCTTAATACTTAATAATAAGGGCATTATCTTATTATTAGCGGCACCTATTACGTGCTACATGTGTAATTATAGTGCATATATAACGCCCTTAGGGCATAGACTAGCTAAATGGATTATCTTTCCCACGATTCCTTGACAGGCTACTAGCATAAAATTAAGGCCAAAGCTTCTATAATAACAATGCTAAATGCCAGGTTATCTACGCGGCGCGTTACACGCAAGTTTAATATAACATACTCTATAGTAATATGTATTAAGAAAACATAAACCACTAACTATATACTTACTATAAAACCTTAAAAGGGTGTCTAATAAAGCTCTTATTAATAGTAAAGAGATATATTATATATATAGCTTCTTATAATTACTAGATCTTATATAACGCCTTAATTAGCGTATACCTAACTTAGGTCTTATGTTATATAGTATAGCGCGTTATATTATAATATTTTAGGCGTAAATAGAAAGTAATAGATAGGCTAAAATTAAATACTTAATTTACTTAAAAGTAGCTATCTTTTATAGAAAGTTAGCTCCCTAATATTAGAGATTTAATATAAGTATAGTGTTTTAAAGTTATTAAGGTTATTTCCTTACTAATATATCTAAGTAATCTATAGTAATAAATCGAACCTTTGCATAACTTTCCGCACTAACCTAAAGGTCTGGAATCACCTCTAAAATACAAATTATACTAATATTTAAAATCCTTACCCTTACTTTTCCCCCTATAATATTATATTATAATAAAGCTAGTAGTAGGAGCGTAAATAAGACACTAATAGTAATTAATATAGGATTAGGGGGTTAGCTTAGAGTAGCTATTACTTAAATATAGGAATAAAATAGTTTAATATCTAAAGAAGTAAAGATAACCTAATAGTAAACTAAAATTAATTTAAATATCCTAATAATATAAAATATTATAATAAGATTACTAGCCTTATCCTAAGTAATAAAGTTACCTAAGTATAGTGTATTATAATAGCTATAGCTTACTAGGTAGTAAACTATACCTAAGCTAAAGTAAAAATAATAAATACTAATAATAGTAATATTTATACTACTAAAAAGCACTAAAAATAGCCCTTAAGGAGGCTATTAAAGAAAAAGCTAAGGATAATAACTCCTAACCTAGGTAAGTATTATAGCTAGCCTAGTACTAAAATAACTAAATACTAACCCTCTCTCTTTAAATCCCTAGAAGGTAATTGTGAGGCCCCACTCACAACACAAGGTGCACTAGCGCACCCCGCGGGCAAGCTAGACCCTAGGGCTAGGTCCACGTGACACTAGCGAGCCACTAGCTATAAGTTAGTAACTTATATGTATAATATACTTAGACCTAGTAAGCTTTAGTTAATATACTAAAGCCCTTATACCTCTTACCTAGTTATTATTATTCTTATAATTCTAAAGCTTTACTTACTAGCTACCTAAGAGTAATATAAGGGGAGAATTACTTAATTTACTAGAGTAATATTAGATAATAACTAGAACTAATTAAATAAGGGTAATACTATAGCTAAGAATATACTATATTTTATAGAGATTATACTTAAGATTAAACCCTTTATCCTTAGTACTAAAGCTATAGTAATAATAAAGTAAATTACTTAACTTAAATAACTTTAGAAACTATAAAAATAAGAGTAAAAGCTTATTAACTTACTATAACTAAATATAAGGGAAGAATAGGTAAAAAGATAGTAAAAAGCTAGTACTTCCTTAAGCTATAGTAACTAAGAGGTTAAAGTCTAAAATATTACTAACCTTTAATACCTTATAAACCTATAGAAGTATAAGATATAGATTAATAATCTAAACTATACCTTTAATAAAGTAAAGAAAAAGTACTAATATAACTACTAAAAGATTCTCTTTATACTTAACTATATATATACTAACTATAAGGTAAGATAAGATAAATACCTTAAGGAATAATAGGCTAATAGCTAGGATAACCTTAAAGATAACTAGAATAAATTTTAAACCTAGACTCTTATATTACTTTAAGACTTTATAAACTATAATACTTAAATAGCTATATAGCTAGAGAATATAAAGTAATATAAGGGCTAAAGCCTTATTAAATTTAGTATTTACTTAGATATACTAGAGAAATACCTAGAAAAAGCTATAGAAAAGTCCTATACTTTTATATTCTTTATAAAATTACTTCCTAAATTATAAAACTATATTAACCTATATACCTTTATTATAGGAAAGACTTAAGAAAAAGTTATATAACTTATATAGTAATTTTAAAAGGCTATACTAAAGAGTAAGTAAAAGCCTAAGTATTTAGGAGATAAAGGCCTATATAAAACCCCTAGTACTATAGATATAACTCTTTATAAGGCTATAAACCTTATAAGAATTAAAGAAATAAGGACTAGGAAAAGGGTTTAGTTACTTACTTAAATAATAGTAAAGTTAAGGATAAGAGGTAATATTATAACTATAATAATATAAAGTATCTTATATTTAATTATAATAAGCTAAAGAAAAGCCCTAAGAAAGCTAAGGAAACTTCCTAAGGTAAAAGTAAATACCCTTACCTTTACCTTAAATACTAAGGTACTAATAGGGTATTAATTTTATATACTAGTTATTATTTATAGGTAAAAAGACATTAAAATAGTAGTAAATCTAAATAGTTATACTAAGATTAATATTATTAGTACTAAATTTATAAAAACTATAAGCTTAACTAAGCTAAGTTTATAGTACTTATTATTAAGGTAATAAGGGCCTTTATAGTCCCTTAATATAGTATTTATAAGGTACTTATTACTATTAAAGACTTAAGAGAAAAAAAAGGACCTTAAGTTACTATATATAGCTATAAATAAAGACTTAAAAGTAAGGGGAAGCCTTATATTAATTAGAATATATATACTTATAAAAGAATATATATATCTTTACTTATACTTATAAGAGTAATAGTTTAAGAAAAGAAAAAGGCCTTTTTACTTATAACTCCTTATAAATTTATAAAGGTAATATATAATAAAACTATTATATATATTATTATAGGAGTTATAAAAGATAAGTTTATTACCCTTAAAGATAATAAGGAGGTAAAAGTATATAGAACTATTAAAAATATACCTAAGAAACTATATAAGTTTAAAGATATATTTATATTAGATAAAGTAAGGAGTTTATTATTAAGAAAAGTAACTAACTATATAATTAACCTAATACTAAAGGTAATACCCTTATATAGGCTAATTTACTCTCTCTTTTAAAGTAAGCTAAAGGAGCTCTATAAGTATATTAATAAAAACCTATAAAAAGGCTAGATAAAACCCTTTAAAAGCCCTATAAGTATACTTATCTTATTTATACTAAAGAAGAATAAAATACTTTAATTATATATAAATTACTAAGGACTTAATAAAGTAATATAAAAGAATTACTATACTCTCCCTTAATTTTAGAGATCCTAGACTAGTACTAAAGGGCTTACTTTTTCTTAAAGATTAATATTAAGGATACTTACTATTAAATTTATATTAAAGAGAGTAATAAGTAAAAACTATATTTTATATATAATATAAACACTATAAATACCTTATAATACCCTTTAGGTTAACTAATACCCTAGCTATCTTTTAAAGCTATATTTATAAAGCACTTTATAAGCTAGTTAATACTATTTATATAGTGTATTTAGATAATATCTTTATTTTCTTAAAAATATAGGAGAAGTATACTATATATATTAAGGAAGTTTTAAAGTATATAAGATTAGTAAAGCTATATATAAAACCCTTAAAGTATTTATTTTACTAGGAATTAGTAAAATTCCTAGGGTTTATTTTATTAGTTAATAGGATTTTAATAAATACCTATAGGGTTACTATAATCTAGGACTAGAAAAAGCCTATAAGCTTTAAGAATATATAGTTTTTCTTAGGATTTTATAACTTTTACTAATAGTTTATTTATAAATACTCTAGGATTATAGTACTCTTATACTTATTAATAAAAGGTAGTTAAAATAGTATTTAAACTAGGAAGTTTATATTTAAAGTAAAGAAGTAGCTAGTTTTTAGCTAACTAAAAGATACCTTTTAGTAAGTGCCTTTTCTTTATTATTATAACCTAAGTTAACTAGTATATATTAAGATAAATACTTTAGTTTTTATAATAGTAAGAATCCTATCTTAATAGAATAATAAGGGCTACTAGTATTTAGTAGCCTTTTAGTTAAGGAAGTTTATAAATACTAAGTATAATTATAGTATAGCTAATTAAGAGTTACTTACTATAGTAAAGTTATTTAAATACTAGTAATACTATATTAAAGGTATAGTAACCTTAGTTAAGGTCTTATTAAACCACTATAACCTATAAACCTTTATAAGGTAATAGAAGTTAAATAAAAGGTAAGCTAAATAGTATATATTTCTTTACCTCTTTTACTTTATAATTAAGTATAAACTAGGGAAAAGTAACCTTATAAATACTCTATTAAGAAGGTTTAATTATAAAGGTAAACCCCTAATAAATAAGGTATTTTTACTAGAACTTTAAAAGAAAATAGTAATTACTAAAGAACTAGTAATAAAAGAAATACTAATATATTAAAGAAAATATAGTAAGATACCTTTAGGGAAGGAAAATACCCTAATCTTTATAAAGAGGCTTAGTAAAATACCTTTAGGGAGGAAAATACCCTAGCCCTTATAGTAAAAGATAAAGAGGCTAGAGTAGCCTAGCTAAGAGGCTAGTTAGTTACTATAAATCTAGTAAAAGATTAGCTAAATAAGGGGATTTCTAGGAGAAAGTAATATATATTTAAGATATTAGTATAGTATAAGAGATATAAGGGACTATTATATTACTAAATCCTTACTAATTTAGACTAAATAAACTATTAGTATAATTACTATAGAAAGTATAAGATAAAGACCTAGATTTATAAAGATAAAAAGGTAATATAAACTCTCTAAAAAAGGGAGAGAAAAAGCTAGTTTATAGTTATATAGTATAAGAGGCCTTCTAATATACTAAGACTAGGTAGTTATTCCTAGGAGCTTATCTTATAATAGAAGCTTTTATAGCTATACTATAATAATTTACTAGTAAGTTACTTTAGGACTAAGTACACTCTTAAGCTATTAAAGTATTACTTTTAGTAGCTAGCTATAAGTAAGTTTATATTAAACTATATTATAAGCTATAGGGTTTGCTAATAGGTAGTAGCTAGAAAGTATTACTTATATAAGAGCCTTAAATCCTTACTAATACTAGGGTAACTATAGGTAAAGATCTTAATAGATTTTATTATAGGATTACTTATTATATAAGTAAGTAAGTAAGAAACTAATATAATCCTAGTAATTATAAACTAATTTACTAAGTACTCTATTTTCTTACTAGTAATTACTATAATTAATATAGCTAAACTAGTAAAGCTTTTCTATAAAGAAATTAAGCTATAATTTAAGGCCCTAGAGGGTATTATATCTAATAAGGGATTAGTCTTTATAAGCTAATTCTAGTTAGACCTTTACTACCTATTATATATAAAATAAAGGCTTTTATAGTATTTTACCCTTAAACTAATAGCTAAATAAAGAGAATAAACTAAGTACTTAAGTATTACCTTTAATACTTTATTATAAAGAACTAGTAAATATAGCCTAAGCTACTTCTAATAGCTTAATTTACCTATAATAATATAGTAAATAAGACTATAAGCTACTTACTAAACTACTCCCTTATAAGCTATTTACCTAAGTTTTACTTAGTTTTTAGGGGTAAGACCTAGGAAAAGAAAGTACTAGAAGTATATATATATATTATAAAGCTATATAAAGTTAGGGAGTAATTAAAGTAAAACTAGGTAAAAGCCACTAAAACCTAGGTAAAGTATTATAATAAATATTACTAGCTATTAACCCTAAAAAGAGGTAACTTAGTATTACTATTAGTAAAGAATATTAGGCTTAAAGAGGTAAAATAAAAGCTAACCCCTAGGTTTATTAGGCTATTTTAAATACTTAATACTATTAGGAAATAAGTATACTAACTTATATTACCTAAAAAGTATAATTAACTATATAATATATTTTATATTAGCTTATTAAAGCTATAGAATTACTATAAGGACACTAAGGATAAGAAAATACTAATACTAGACCTTAAGGATAAAAATAATAAGTATAAAATTAAGGAGGTTAAGGACTATAGGAAGACTTATAAAGGTAATAAATACCTTATAAAATAGAAGGGTTAGCCTAGTAAATATAACTAATAGGTTCTAGTAAAAGATATAAAAAGCGCTTAATATATAATTTAGGTGTTTTACTAAACTAGATTAAGTAAGAAAGGTAGTGGAATATAAGTAAACTATAGGTAATTAAACCTAAAATACCTATAGAAAGGGACTAATATAACTAGCTACTATAAGGTATTTATATTAAAAGATAGTAATATAGAAATAAAGCACTAGTAAAAGGATATAAAACTACTATAAAAAAGCCTAACCTTATTAGTTACTATAAAAACTTTTACCTAAAGGCCTAGGTTATACTACTAAATAATAAAAGAAAAGGCACTTAGAGTGTAAGTAAAATAATAGGAAAACCCTTTATTATAGCCCTTATATAGGAAATAACCTCCTTACTATTAAAGCTATACTTTACCTTATTTTTATTACTATAAACCACTTTCTTTATAGTATAGTAAAAGTAATAAATTACTATAACCTAGGCTATATAGCCTAGGTTAAAGGGCTAGAGCTAAAGAACTATTCTTATCTCCTAGATAGCTATAGTATCCTTAGGGTTTTCCTATAGAAAAGTTAGTAAAAGTCTAGTAAAAGTGTAATAAGGAGCTATATATAAACTAAAAAGGGGAAAAGAAGCTATAGTAACTATAGTAACTTATAGCTACTACTAGGAAACTAGATAGTTTTAGTATAAAATAAAGGTAGCTTATATAAAGAAGTTAGTAAGGAATAAGCAAAAAGAAAGGATTTAATATACTTAGTATACCTTTATAGCACTAGTTAGCCTAAAGGTAATATAGTATATAGTGTTTATATAGTTAAATCCTATAACTAAGTTTAAAATATATATAGTAAAGCTATAGTAAGTTATATCTAAAAATATAGGGATACTCTCCTTATTCTTAGTAGTAATAGTAGTGTTTATAAGGGCTTAAACCTATTTATAAATAACTAAAAGGTCCTAGAAATTACTAGCTAAAGTTAGTATAGCCTAGTATAGAAAAGTTAGTAATTTAAGGCTATAGAAGAATAAAATACTAAGTAACTTACTATCTTATATATATTCTTATATCTATTACACTAAATATAATACTTTAACTATTTACCTTTAGCTACTATACTAACTAAAGAATAGGGAAGCTATATATAATTACTAGTAAAATAATCTTAATTAGGGGTGCTTCTTAAAGTTAAGGCACTTAGTTTAAAGATAATATATATATAAATAAATATAGAAGTAAATTATATCCTATTCTATAGTAAAATAATAAGGATTAGTAATTAAAGAGTTAAGGTAAATAAAGTATAATAAAGTTTAATTAAAGTAAACTATATTTACTAGATAAAAAAGTATATAATAAAATAAGGAGTTATAGGTAAATTTATACTTAAGCGTTACTATTATTTATTATTATTTTAATATAGTAATTACTTAGTAAATAGCTATAGGATAGCTAGTAAAAGCTATTTAGGAGCTTAGCTATAAGTAAGGGGTAATTATAAGGCCTTACTTATAATATAAGGTGCACTAGCGCACCCTATAGGTAAGCTAGACCCTAGGGCTAGGTCTATGTAACACTAGCAAGCCACTAGCTATAAGTTAGTGACTCGCACGCATAACATACTTAGACCTAGTAAGCTTTAGTTAATATACTAGAGCCCCTATACCTCTTGCCTAGCTATCATTATTCTCACAGTAATATAAAGAAGTACTTATAAAAGGAAATACTATATAGGAATTACTCTAGTTTAGAGGTATAGAAAATATAGTTATAGCTATAAATAAGGCTACTAGGTAAGCCTTAGTAATAGTAGCTAGAAAACTCCTTAGTAAAGATATAATTATTACCTTTAAAGGAAATACTATATAGTATAAAGAGAACTAGAAATAGATTACTAAGGTATTTAGCCTAGAAGTAACTATTTACTAATATATACTTAGTGTTATTATTAAAGGATTCCTAATAAAGTATACTTCTATTAAAAACCTAGTAACTAAGATTAAAAAAGTAAATAAAGTAAATATAATTAAGGTAATTATAAGATACCCCTAGGGTAAAGGCACCTAGTAAACTACCTTAATCCTTAAATTAGCTAAAGTTAAAGATACTAATAAGATATACTAAGATAAAATAGTCTTTAAAGTAAAGCTATTTTAAACTAAACTATATAATAAAACCTTATAACCTAAATAATACTATAATTACTTTTAAATAAGATATATTATAAAGTTTTATAAGGTAGCACTAAGGTATAGTAAGTATAGCGCTAGCTAATATAAGGATAAAGAGGTATCTTACCCTATAATAAATAGATAACTAAAGGAAAATTATATCCTTTACTTTAGCCTATACTTAGCTTAGTCTAAAGACTACCTTATACTAAAAGAAAAGTAAAATATAATAAAGGTAAGATATTTAAAATAACTATTTTATTTTACCTCTAGCTCCCTAAATAGAAGCTTAGCTCTAGCTTAGGAGAGACTTAGTATAACTATAAAACCTATAGTTATAGTAAGAAGAAAGAGAGGCTACCTTATAAATATAAAGTAAAGCGCTAAATAGCCTAAGGCTAGAAGTATTAGATAATATATAAAGTAACTTAAAGCTAGAATAAAGCTAGTATAAGATAGTAAAGACTTACTACTACCCCCTAATTAATATAGTAATATTATAGGTTTTTCTAAAATATAATGTGAGAACAATGGTAGCTAGGCAAGAGGTATAGGGGCTCTAGTATATTAACTAAAGCTTACTAGGTCTAAGTGTGTTATATATATAAGTTACTATCTTATAGCTAGTAGCTTACTAGTGTTATATAAACCTAGCCCTAGGGCATAGCCTATTTACAAGGTATGCTAGTGTACTTATATTATAAGTAAGGCCTTATAATTACCCCTTACTTATAGCTAGGCTCCTAAATAGCTTTTACTAGCTTCTATATAGCTATTTACTAAGCTACTAATAATTAAAATAATAATAAATAATAGATAGCGTTTAAGTATAAATTTACTTATAATACACTATTATCTTATATACTTTTCTTACCTATATCTATAGATATTTTTATAATATATTATTATACCTTAAGTTATTATAACCTTTCTCTTATTAATTACCTTACTTTTATTATAAAGACTAACTATATTCCCTTAAAGGAATATTTATATATATATTATTTATATACTAAGTATATAGACTTTAAGAAAAGCCCCTTATTTAAGCCTAAATTACCTTAGATTAACTATTAATTCCCTTAACTATTATTTACTATTATTATAGTAAAATATTTTAAATACTATATTTAGTGCTATAAGTATAGTAATACTTATAATACTATAAGTATATTACTATTCCTATATCTTTTAGCCTCTTATTACTAATACCTTTATATAGGCTATAGCTATAATAAAAGGGATTTCCTAGATTTTCTAGCTCTTTTAAACTAGGTATAAACCCTTATAAATACCCTTAGTAATAATAACCTTAAAAACCCTAAGGACTATGCCTTTTTAGTAAACTCTTACTATAGTTTTACTAAGGCTTACCTTAATTTAATAATAGGTTTTAATTATACTAATATAGTATACTATATTATATTTAGTCTTACTAAGGCTATAAAGGTTTACTAGGTTTATCTTTTTCTTCTAGGTTTACTAGTTTTTACTTATATTTTAGGGTAAGATATATTAATTTTATATAATTAGTATATTATTTCTTACTAGTAACTTTTAGTTATAATATTTCTAAGTCTTATTCTAGGGTAATAAGTGCTTTATTCCCTTTTATTACTTATTTACTAACCTTTTTATAGTAAAACTATTATAAACTCCTTATTACCTAAAAGGTAAAAATAACTTTATATTTAAGGTCTTATAACCTAGGTTTTATGCCTAGGGTATAGTAAAGCATTGCTTTTACCTAGTAATATAAGAGATAATTATAGGGGATAAGAATAACACTAAGTACTTTATTTATAGAGGTTAGGTTTTTAGGTATATAGGGGCTATAATAGAGGGTTTTGTTACGTGGCGGAATGAAGGAGGCTAATAAAAGACTAGGTTCGGATATTAATAGCAGAATTTAACTTACTTCTTATATTATACACTACCTCTAATAGTAGCTTTTATAAGTAAACTTAGTATAAATTATAACCTATTAGATCTATTAGCCTCTCTAATAGATTTAACTCCTTATTATATATAACTAGTATATAATAAGTAGTAGTAATTAGAGATTCTTTTATTATACCCTTTTAGAAACCTAGAAATAAAACCTTATATTTAAAACTAACTATTTATAATATTAATTTATAAACCTTTAAGTTAGCTTTCTAGTTACTAAAAGTAAACTATAACTTATTTACTAGTTTTAGGCTTTTAATAATATAAACCTAAGTTTTAAGTATTAAAAATAATAATTTATTAAAACTAATAAATAAGAAAATTTAATTAAACTTATAAGATATAAATTTAATAATAAAGTAGTAAAAAGATATAAATACCTAATATATTAAGATTCTCTTATTTATTAAAATCTAATAGATATATAAGCTATATACCTTAGAATTAAGTTAAATCTTATATTTTAAAAGCTAAATCTAAAGAATTTCTTAATAAGTCTAATAGATTAGAAAGTAGTAAGGTATTAGAGAGATAATCTAAAGGTATTACTAGCTTAGCTTATAGTACTATAACTACTAAAACTAAGAAAAGTATAAGAAAAGATAAAAATAATAAAGAAAAGGGGATTATAAACTATCCTAAAAATAACACTACTATTTAGTATACTAAACCCCTAACTAGCTAATAAAGCTATATTTAAAAGACTTATAGCTAAAACCCTTAGGGAACTTACTAGACCTAAGGAACTTTACACTAAGACTAGTAAATCTAATACTATAAGAGTACTTTAGGAGGTAATAAAATAGTAATAAGCTATATAATAAGTAATAATAGCTAAGATAGTAGTAAGAATAAACTAGCTAGTAATAAGGTTAATAACTAAAATTAAAAGCTAGTAAAGTATAAGTACCTTAGTAAATTTAATACTATTAGTATAAAATACTACCTAGGGAATATTATATTTACTAGATAACTAGGGTTAGGATAATAGTTATTCCTATACTAATATAAGACTATTAGTATAACTAATATAACTATAATACTAGTAACTATAATACCTATAACTATAATACTAGTAAGGATTTATATAGTAATAAGTAAATCCTTATTAAGAGTAGTAAGTATTATATCCCCTTAACTAAGGATAGTATACTAGCCTTAGAAACTAGAGAAAGGTAAATCTAGTGCTTAATTAAGATTAATATAGTTAGTAAATAGAAAATAGAAAATAAAATATAGATTTAATATAGAAAATTATAGATATTAGGTATTTTAAGCCTTATAATAAGCTAGAAGAGATTAATAGTAACCTTATTATATATAATAGGAAGTAAACTATTTTTATAATATTATATTATAAGTCTAGGTAGTTAAAGATTATTTATATTATACTAATCCTAGCTAATAAGATATTATTTAGAAAAAGATCTAGATATTATTCTAAGGAGATATAATAGTATAGGACTAATAATATCTTAATTTAGGAGAATAAAATACTATATTTAGTAAAATATTAAGAGTATTTATAGTAATTTAAAAGGAATTTAGTATTTAAGTCTAAGATATAATAATATAGCTTAATAAAGTAAAATATACTAAGGAGGATATTATAAATAAAGTATTTTTATAAATTTATATTAAAGATTTTTAGTATACTAAGGTAAATAGTAAGATAACTAATTATTAGCTCCTAGTGTATTTATATCTTAAACTCTATCTAGGATTATACTAAATATACCTAGTTCTAACTATAATAAATATAAGATTAGCTTATATTATTATAGTAAATAATAAAGGTATAACCTATATAATTATTTATATAGTAAAGGTTATCCTATAGCTAGAAAAAGTAAAGGAAAGCTTAAGGTTTATTTTAACACTAAGATATCTAGTAGTAATTTAAAAGAGAATAAGAACTAAGCATAAGCTAATTAAAATAAACTATTAAATATATAATTTTAACTAGGAAATTAGCACTATAAATAAGATAATTAAAATACTTAAAGATCTCTAGGATTTTTCTAACTAAGGCTATACTAGTAAAACTAACTAATTAAAGAATAAATCTAGAGGCTATAGTAAAATAAATCTTAGGAAAAAGAGAAAAGTATTTAGAATTTAGCTAGAATTAGTAAGATAACCCCTAAACCTAATATAATAAATAATAACCCTAAGACTTAGGATTACTAAAGAGAATAAGCTAGCTATAGTAACTTAAGTAATTTTAGTATTAGAAGAAACTACTTATTAAGGAAAAAGAATATATATATATAATAGTATTTAATAATAACTCTAATATATAATAGTATAAAACTTATCTTTAGGAGTGTAAATACTACCTAACTAAAGAAAAGAGATTATAAAGAATAACTATATAAATACCTAAGTATAGAAATCTAATTTTATTAAAACTTATTTTATAAAAAGTACTAAAAAGAAAGTAAATAAAACTATCCTAAGGATAAATTTAGCTAAGTTAAGCTAACTTATTTTAGGATAAGTAATTAAGGCTATAGTAAGACTATAAGAAGTTAAGTATAATAGAAAATAAGTAAATATATATCTAAAGATTTCTCTTAAATTTAATAATAAGGGTAAGAGTTATTAAATTTACCTTAATATAGGAATATTATTAATTTTAGTAAATAAGGTATAGCTATAATAAAATAGGTTAAATATAAAATAAGAAATATAGGAACTTAAGCCTATATTTAGAGTTTAGTCTTCCTTTTTATTACTAAAAAAGCTATATTTAATTTCTATATTCTAGGGCTAGCTTATAAAACTAAAATCACTAGATATTTTATAATTATAGTAAATATAATACTAAACCTAGGACTTAAGCTATTACTTAGAATAAATTTTCTTTATAAATATAAAGTAAAAATTAATTTTATATACCTTAAGGTGGTTTTTAAATTAGTTTATAATATAATAGTATAAGTAAAAATTTTTAACTAGCTAATAAGATTTCTTACTAAAGGGTAGTTACTATATATATAGTATTAATTTTACTAAAAGTATTTATAAGGGTACTAGTTACTTAAAAAGTAATATAGGAGAATTAGAAAATAAGTATATACTATATATAATTATATTTAGAATATTTCCCTAACGCTTTATTTAGTAAATCTAGCTAAGGATAAATAATTACCTATAACCTAACTAATAAAACTATTATAATTTATAAGTATAAGAAGGTTATATAGCTAATAGTAGCTAGTAAAGTAAATGCTAACTATTTAGTTAATAATCCTTTAGTGTATTATATATATTTTAGTAAAAATATTATAAAGAAAAAGAAAGACTTAGATAAGAAACTAGTTAAAAAGGAAAAGGAAAGTTATAATTAATATAAGACTACTTAATAACATAGCTATGCTAGATATATACCTATTACTAGACTAAAGTAATATTATAAATAACACTTATAGTAAGAAGGTTTTTACTTTTTAATAGAATAGGATTTTTACTAACTACTAGTTAGGAGGGACTATTAAGCCTATATAGTAGTTATATTATATTAAGGCCTTAAAGCGTTAAATATAGCATTAATAGGATTTAAAAATTCTCTTACTTTTACCTAATGGTTTATAGACTAGCTATTTTAGAAGTATAAGTATTTTATTTAAGTGTATATTAATAATATTATTATATTTTCTAATAGCTTAGAAGAGTATTTAAACTACCTTAATATTATACTTAAAATCCTTAAAGAAAATAGGATAATAATTACTATAAAGAAGTTATTTATTAGTTATCTTACTATCTAGCTACTTAGTTTTATTATTAATAGTAATAGAATTATTAATACTAAGAACTAGTTAAAAGCTTTTTAAAAGATAATTTTTCTAAGTAATCTATCTAGTCTTAAAACCTTTATTAAAATAGCTAGATTCCTTTATAATAGAATCCTATAGTTTAATATATAAATTTAACCCTTATAGGCATAAAAAATAGCGCTATTAAAGGAATTTTATAAAGGGAATAAATAAAAAAATCACTAGTATCTTAAAGCTAGTATAGAAAAGAAAGACATAATAAAAGATATTTTTACTAACTAAGGAGGAAAAAGGGCTTTTAAAGATATTAAGGCATTCTTAAGCAAGAAATAGACCTTATAGTATTATAATTTAAAGAGACTACTTTTCCTTAAAATTAATACCTATAAGGAAGGTTTTAGTTTATATACCTTTTAATTATAAGAGAAATAGAATAGTTAAAGTATTCCTAGGAAGGATATTAAAAATAACTAAATATAGCTAATCCTATTTCTCTTAAAGGTAATATTAAGTATTAAGAAATAATATAGTTTAACTAAAGTAAAAGTAACTATAATTACTTAGAGTATTAAGAAGCTTTAGAAGATAGTCTAATTTAATAGCGCTATAGTTAATATTTTAACTAACTATTTACTAGTAAAAGGCATTATTAAATATACCTTACTATTAATAATAAATCTAGATAAGGCTAACCTAAAATTAGCTAAAGTTATAAATTATCTATTATAATTTAATCTAAAGGTAATATATATACTAGGAGTGCTAAATATTATACTAAATACGCTCTTTAGACTACTAGTAAAGGTTACTTATAAAGAAGTAATATAAAAAGCTAGTATAATAAATTAGATATAAGCGTGTTTTTACTACTAAGGAATATATTATAACTATAATAATAAATAATAACCTTAAGGCTAGAATTATCTAAGGATATTAGTTTAATTAAAAGTTTAGCTAAATTATTATAGCTATAAGAGCTTACTAAGAAAGGTAAGTAATAAAGAACACTAGGATTAGACTAAAAATTCCTTTATATAAATAGGATTTATATAAGGATAGTTTACTATATTATTATAGTAAGGATAGATTTTTCTATCTTTATATTCTAATAGTAAAGGTTAAATCTATACTATAATTAGTTTATAATAAGTAATAATACTTTAGTATTACTAGGATAGTAATAAAGCTTTAATTAGTGTGTTTCCTATATATAAGCTAGTAGATTTATAATTATATAGCTTATTATACTATATATTAGGAAAATATAATTAATTATTTAAAATTACTAGAAGAGCTATAACCTTTATAGCTAAAGCCTATGCCTTTTTATATAATTTTACTTAATTTTATTATAGATATACTAGAAGTATTAGCTATAAATATAATATAGTAAATAAAAGAATATATAATATATAATTCTTTATATCTAGTAAATTACCTATTTAGTAAAAGGACCTTTCTAATACTAGGACACACTATATATATAGTGAAAATCTAGGTAAAATTACTTCTTTATACACTATATATTATAAACTAAGGATTACTAAGATAAATTATTAGTAATAAAGACCTAAAGTTTATATCTAATATATAGAAGGAGATATTTAGGTATATAAGAGTTAAACTCCTAATAAGTATAGTATATTACCCTTAGATAAATAAAATAGTAAAAAGGAAGAATTAAATAGTTATAATTATAATATAATACTATATAGTAATAGACCTAGATATAGTATAGATATTATTACTCCTAGTATTATAGTATTAATTAAATAATACTATAGTAGTAAGTATAAGGTAAGCTTTTAATAAGCTATTATATAGTTTCTATTTATTAAGTATTATTAATCTTCTCTCTCTAAATAATATAACTAACACTAAAGCTAGTGTAAATAATATAGTAGTATTATAAAAACTTTACTAGTATAAAGCCTAATTAGTAATTATAATAGTAGCTATACTTACTAAGATTTAGTATAATAATTACTATAAACTAGTTAATATTAATAAAGGAAATATAGTATATTTATAATTATATAAGGGATATAAGCTACTTAGTAAACCTAAGAAAAATAGTTACTATAAAAAGTAAGGCTATATAAGGTACTAGAAAAAGTAAATTTATTAGTATATTAATTAGATTTTCCCCTAGACTTATAAGTTTACTTAGTAATATTAGTAATATAAATATAAAAGCTAGTATAAGGAAAGGATTTATTTAATAGGGAAAAACTAGCTTTACTACTAATTATATTTAATAATCTAGAGAAAGTAAATTACTAGGAGATTAAAAAAATCTATAGGTATTAGGTTAAGATTTTTAAATAAACTAAAGCTATAAGAGTAAAATTTCTTATTAGATAAAAGGGATATATAGCTAAAGATAACTAATAGATAATAGAAAGTAAAATATAAATTAATATATTTAAGATAGTAAAAGAATACCTTAAGAAAAATCTAATTAATTAGATAAAAGAATATATAAAAAAGGGCCTTAATTTACCTATAAAATAGTAACTATAAAGTAAGAGAGATTATAAAAGACTAGTAGATTTAGTAAGCTAGTATAAAGCTATAAGACCCCTTATATATATTATGTTTTATACTAACTAAAAGGGACTTACTTTTACTTAAACCTTATATTATCCCTAATATTACTATAAGCCTAGTATAGTTATATTTAGTAAATATGCTATTAATTTTATTTTAATTATATTTTTGCTTTATAGCTACTATTTCCCTTAATAATAGTATAAGTAATAAAGATTTCTAGAAGCTATAAAATATAAAACTATATTAGCTATAGGAAATATAAAAGTATAATAATTATAAGGAATACTATATAAAATTTAAATTCTTTACTTTAGAGGTTAAATATAACCTATATATAACTATTACTAACCTATATAAATATATAAGTATAAGACTTAACCTTATTATATTTAATAATAAGGTTAATTTTAATAAAAGAATACTATTTAAATAAATACTAGTAGTATACTTATATATTTAAATCCTAGTATTAATATAAAGAAATTTAATAGTATATAAAATTATAATTACTTAAGTAAGGTAAGTATATACTAATACTAACACTTAGATAGCTAAATATAACTAAGATATAGACTATTAGTTATCTTTACTAGGGATAGTAAGCTATTTAATAAAAAGAAAGCTTTTAAATAATATTTATAACTAATTAATAAATAAAATTAGTTATAGGAGTACACATACCTTATATAATAAATTATATAGTTATAATAATAATAATAATATTATAAGTATATTACTAAATATATTTATAAAGAAGTAAGTATATAACTAGGTAATAAAAGATTTAATTAAGGATAACTATAAAAGAATTAAGAAAAGAAAATAATTAGAAAAGAAGTAAATAAGTTAGAAAGATAATAAATCTATTAACCTAATAAATAAAGAAAATAATAGTGTAGTAAAGGTTAATTTAACCTAAGTAAGGGTAAATTCCTAAACTAGAATTTAAACTAGAAAGTAATAAAGGGACTAAATTTATAAATACTAAGGTTAATAATAGTAGTCTAGAGAGTAAATTTAATAAAGAAATAAATAGAGAAGTTAGTAAAATACTTATAAAATACCTTATTAGGCTATTATAAGTATATATATAAATAAAGAAACTTAACTTTAAACCTTTATTTACTAGATTTAAATAGCCTAGCTCTAGGATAGAAGCTTTTAAGCTAATACCTAAGATTAAAGTAATAGTATATTAAAGAATATAGGAAGAATTTAATACTAAATATAAAGAAAAAGGTATTAAAGGGATTAATTTTAGTAGGTTTAAATATACTATATAGGGTTATAAGAAAGCTATATAGGATATTTAGTATATAATATAAGCTTATATATATAAATTTACCTAAAGGGTACTATAATAGTATTAGATAGTTTAGAAGTAAACTTAAGGGATATGTATTTTATATTATAGTAAAATATAATTATCTAGATTTTTACTATTTTTAAAGAATAAAAGGCTATATTAAGCGTAAAATAAATAGTAGTAAAGTATACTAAAAGGCCTATATATTAGATTATAGTTAATCTAATAAAATATAGTGTAATAAGAAAGGCAAAAACTAGGTAAAAATAGTAGTAGTAGCCTTTTATAATAAGGTAATAGTTAAGCGTAGCTAATAAATAGCTATATATAATAGTATAATATCCTTATTACTATAAGCTAATTTATTAGCTTTTATTTTATAGATAAATTTAGTATAGTTAATACTATAATTATAGGTACTTTAGCTAGTATTAGGTAAGTAAATTTGCTTTATATTAGTATAAAGAAAAAGCTAATAAAAGATTATTAGAATTCTAATAAAATAAGGAGAGAAGTAAATAATATAAGAAAAGCAAAATTAATAATCTTATAGACTAAATTAATAAGGTATAAAAGGATTTTAAAGAAATTAAAAGTAAGTTAGCTAGTATAAATATAGTTATTTAAGATTTAATAAAAGATATTTATAATCTAGTAAAGGTAATAGAAAAGGAGTTAAAAAGTTTTAGAGCTAAATTTATATAAATATCTAAGATATTAAAAGCCTAAAAAAAAACTTATAAACCTTAAGTTAGGTAAGATATTAATTAAATTTAATAAGTAACTTAATATATTAAAATAAAATATAATTAAAAAGATTAAATATAAGAAAAAGATTATAAATTTAGTAGCTACTATAATAGGGGTACTAAAGGAAGTATAAGCCTAAGTAATAACTATTAAAAGTCTTATAAAAGATTAAAAAAACTAAAAAGAATATAAAGAAAATAAAATTAGCCTTAGTAAGGCTAATTCTAGTAATAAAATCCCTAGAGCTATAGGCATAGCTATAGGTAATACTAGTTTCTATAACTCTAGTCCTAGTAATACTAGGCTTAAGTAAAACTAGTAAGTAATAAGGTAAATTACACTAGGGAACACTAAAAATAAGTAAAAAGTATTTATAAGATAAAATAAACTTACTAGTAATACTAAGTAAAAGGCTTAAGTTACCTAGAAAGTCTAGTTTAAATATAAAGATAGCTTAAATAGTTTCTTAATAAGCTATGCTAAATACATTAGTATTATTAGGAAAATAAATAAAGATAGTAAAAACTAAGAAATAAATAGTATTACTAATAATATAAGTACTAGTTATTAAGGTAATAAAACTATAGACTAAGGAGGAAGATAAATTTATTAGATTACTAAACTAAGGGGATAAATTTAGACTTTAAAAAAGGAATTAAATTTTATTAGGTAATAAGGTAAGAATCTAGAATTAGACTAGAATAATATTAGAAAGGGTAATTAAATAGTAGGATTTAATAACTTACTAAAGAAAAGAATATAAAGGAATTATTATTTAATATAATAATTCTATTAGTATAATTAAGGATATATATTACTAATAGGAATTATAGAATTAAGTAATTTTATATAATAGTAACTATAAATATAGTAGTAAACACACTAAATGCGTTTTTCTTTTATATAACCTAAGTAGTTAAATAATTTTTAATTTACTTAGCTAGATAAAGAATAAATCTAGTTATGTTTTAGCTACCTATAACTAGGATAGTTATCTTTTAAGGTATGCCTAGTACTTATTATATAGTAAAATAAAGGAGGCTAATAAAAGACTAGGTTTAGATATTAATAGTAGAATTTAACTTACTTCTTATATTATACACTACCCCTAATAGTAGCTTTTATAAGTGAACTTAGCATAAATTACGACCTATTAGATCCGTTAGCCCCTCTAATGGATTTAACTCCCTATCGTGTATAACTAGCACGTAACAGGTTCCCCTAACTCTCCCTACGCTTTAGGTATGTTTTCTTTTGTTTTTAGTAAGTAATTTAAGTTATTTACTTTAGAGTATAGTAATAGCTAATAAGGCTAGGCCTTTTTATAGGAACTTTATACCTCTTTACCTATAACTTACTTATATCTTACTATCTTTCTTATTTAATTTACTTTAGTAAAATACTTAAATTATATATTAAGTGCTTTCTATGTTTTTACTAGGACTTACTAGTTATATTTACTAGGCTAACCCTTTTATTTTACTAGGTATTTATTACCTTTATAGGTTTTTTTATAGTTCTTAACTTTCTTAATTTTATATTTCTTATCTTTATTCTTAAGGTTTAGTATTAGTATTTCCTTTTCCTTAGTATTATTATAGTAATTTTATAGCTTTAGTAAGCTAATATAAAATATATTATATAGCTAACTATATTTTTAAGTAATATAAGTTAGTATACTTATTTCCTTATAATATTAAGTATTTAAAATAGCTTAATAAACCTAGGGGTTAGCTTTTATTTTATCTCTTTAAGCCTAATATTCTTTACTAATAGTAATACTAAGTTACCTTTTTTAGGGTTAATAGCTAGTAATATTTATTATAGTACTTTACCTAGGTTTTAGTAGCTTTTACTTAGTTTTACTTTAATTACTCTCTAACTTTATATAGCTTTATAATATATATATATACTTCTAGTACTTTCCCTTCCTAAGTCTTACCCTTAAAAGCTAAATAAAACTTAGGTAAATAGCTTATAAGAGAGTAATTTAGTAAGTAACTTATAGTTTTATTTACTATATTATTATAAGTAAATTAAGCTATTAGAAGTAGCTTAGGCTATATTTACTAGTTCTTTATAATAAAGTATTAAAGGTAATACTTAAGTACTTAGTTTATTCTCTTTATTTAGCTATTAATTTAGGGGTAAAATACTATAAAAAGTCTTTATTTTATATATAATAAGTAGTAAAAGTCTAACTAGAATTAGCTTATAAAGACTAATCCTTTATTAAATATAATACCCTTTAAGGCCTTAAATTATAGCTTAATTTCTTTATAGAAAAGCTTTACTAGTTTAGCTATATTAATTATAATAATTACTAGTAAAAAGATAAAGTACTTAGTAAATTAGTTTATAATTACTAGGATTATATTAGTTTCTTACTTACTTACTTATATAATAAGTAATCTTATAATAAAATCTATTAAGATCTTTACTTATAGTTACCTTAGTATTAATAAGGATTTAAGGCTTTTATATAAGTAATACCTTTTAGTTATTACTTATTAGTAAACCCTATAGCTTATAATATAGTTTAATATAAACTTACTTATAGCTAGCTACTAAAAGTAATACTTTAATAGCTTAAAAGTATACTTAGTCCTAAAGTAACTTACTAGTAAATTATTATAATATAGCTATAAAAGCTTTTATTATAAAATAAGCTCCTAGGAATAACTACTTAGTTTTAGTATATTAAAAGCCTCTTATATTATATAACTATAAACTAGCTTTTTCTCTCTCTTTCTTTAAGGAGTTTATATTACCTTTTTATCTTTATAAATCTAAGTCTTTATCTTATACTTTCTATAGTAATTATACTAATAGTTTATTTAGTTTAGATTAGTAAGGATTTAGTAATATAATAGTTCCTTATATCTCTTATACTATACTAATATCTTAGATATATATTACTTTCTCCTAGAAATCCCCTTATTTAGCTAATCTTTTACTAGATTTATAGTAATTAACTAGCCTCTTAGCTAGGCTACTCTAGCCTCTTTATCTTTTACTATAAAGGCTAGGGTATTTTCCTTTTTAAAGGTATTTTACTAAGCCTCTTTATAAAAACTAAGGTATTTTCCTTTTTAAAGGTATTTTACTATATTTTCTTTAATATATTAATATCTCTTTTACTACTAGTTTTTAGTAATTATTATTTTTTTAAAGTTTTAGTAAAAGTGCCTTATTTATTAGAGGTTTATTTTTATAATTAGACTTTCTTAATAAAGTATTTATAAGATTACTTTTCCTTAGTTTATACTTAATTATAAAGTAAAAGAGGTAAAGAAATATATACTATTTAGCTTACCTTTTATTTAACTTTTACTACCTTATAAAGATCTATAAGTTATAGTAATCTAATAGGACCTTAACTAAGGTTACTATACCTTTAATATAGTATTACTAGTATTTAAATAACTTTACTATAGTAAGTAACTCTTAATTAGCTATACTATAATTATACTTAGTATTTATAAACTTCCTTAACTAAAAGGCTACTAAATATTAGTAGCCCTTATTATTTTATTAAGATAGAATTCTTATTATTATAAAAACTAAAGTATTTATTTTAATATATACTAGTTAACTTAGGTTATAATAATAAAGAAAAATACTTACTAGAAAGTATCTTTTAGTTAGCTAAAAGCTAGTTATTTCTTTACTTTAAATATAAACTTTCTAGTTTAAATACTATTTTAACTACCTTTTATTAATATATATAAGGGTACTATAATTCTAAAGTATTTATAAATAAACTATTAGTAAAAGTTATAAAATCCTAAGAAAAACTATATATTCTTAAAGCTTATAAGCTTCTTCTAGTCTTAGATTATAGTAACCCTATAAGTATTTATTAAAATCCTATTAACTAATAAAATAAACCCTAGGAATTTTACTAATTCCTAGTAAAATAAATATTTTAAGGGTTTTATATATAGCTTTACTAATCTTATATACTTTAAAACTTCCTTAATATATATAGTATACTTCTCCTATATTTTTAAGAAAATAAGGATATTATTTAAATATACTATATAAATAGTATTAACTAGCCTATAAAGTACTTTATAAATATAGCTTTAAAAGGTAGCTAAGGTATTAGTTAACCTAAAGGGTATTATAAGGTATTTATAGTATTTATATTATATATAAAATATAGTCTTTTACTTATTACTCTTTTTAATATAAATTTAATAGTAAGTATTCTTAATATTAATCTTTAAGAAAAAATAAGCCTTTTAGTACTAGTTTAGGATTTTTAAAATTAAGGAGAAAGTATAGTAATCCTTTTATATTACTTTATTAAGTCCTTAGTAATTTATATATAATTAAAGTGTTTTATTTTTCTTTAGTATAAATAAGATAAGTATACTTATAAGGCTTTTAAAGGGTTTTATCTAGCCTTTTTATAGGTTTTTATTAATATACTTATAGAGCTTCTTTAGCTTACTTTAAAAAGAAAGTAAATTAGCTTATATAAGGGTATTACCCTTAGTATTAGGTTAATTATATAATTAGTTACTTTTCTTAATAATAAACTCCTTACTTTATCTAATATAAATATATCTTTAAAGTTATATAGTTCCTTAAGGATATTTTTAATAATTTTATATACTTTTATCTTTTTATTATCTTTAAGGGTAATAAACTTATTTTTATAACTCCTATAATAGTATATATAATAGTTTTATTATATATTACCTTTATAAATTTATAAGGAATTATAAGTAAAAAGGCTTTTTTCTTTTCTTAAACTATTACTTTTATAAGTATAAGTAAAGGTATATATATTCTTCTATAAGTATATATATTCTAATTAATATAAGGCTTTCCTTTACTTTTAGGTTTTTATTTATAGCTATATATAGTAGCTTAAGGTCTTTTTCTTTTTCTTTTAAGTCTTTAATAGTAATAAGTATTTTATAAATACTATATTAAGGGATTATAAAGGCCCTTATTACCTTAAGAATAAGTATTATAGCCTTAGCTTAGTTAAGCTTATAGTTTTTATAAATTTAGTGCTAATAATATTAATCTTAGTATAGCTATTTAGATTTATTACTATTTTAATATCTTTTTATTTATAAATAGTAACTAGTATATAAAATTAATACCCTATTAGTACCTTAGTATTTAAGGTAAAAGTAAAGGTATTTACTTTTACCTTAGGAAGTTTCCTTAGCTTTCTTAAGGCTTTTCTTTAGCTTATTATAATTAAATATAAGATACTTTATACTATTATAGTTATAATATTATTTCTTATTCCTAACTTTACTATTATTTAAGTAAGTAACTAAACTCTTTTCCTAGTCCTTATTTTTTTAATTCTTATAAGGTTTATAGCTTTATAAAGAGTTATATTTATAATACTAAGGGTTTTTATATAGGCCTTTATTTCCTAAATACTTAGGCTTTTACTTACTCTTTAGTATAGCTTTCTAAAATTACTATATAAGTTATATAATCTTTTCTTAAGTCTTTTTATAATAAAGGTATATAAGTTAATATAGTTTTATAGTTTAAAAAGTAATTTTATAAAGAATATAAAAATATAAGACTTTTCTATAGCTTTTTCTAAGTATTTCTCTAGTAAATCTAAGTAAATACTAAATTTAATAAGGCTTTAGCCCTTATATTACTTTATATTCTCTAGCTATATAGCTATTTAAGTATTATAATTTATAGAGTCTTAAAGTAATATAAGAGTCTAAGTCTAGAATTTATTCTAGTTATTCTTAAGGTTACCTTAGCTAGTAGCTTATTATTCCTTAAGGTATTTATTTTATTTTACCTTATAGTTAGTATATATATAGTTAAGTATAAAAAGAATCTTTTAGTAATTATATTAATACTTTTTCTTTATTTTATTAAAGGTATAATTTAGGTTATTAATTTATATCTTATACTTTTATAAGTTTATAAGGTATTAAAGGTTAGTAATATTTTAGACTTTAATCTCTTAGTTACTATAGCTTAAGAAGGTACTAGCTTTTTACTACCTTTTTACTTATTCTTCCCTTAAGTTTAGTTATAGTAAGTTAATAAGCTTTTACTCTTATTTTTATAGTTTTTAAAGTTATTTAAGTTAAGTAATTTATTTTATTATTACTATAGCTTTAATACTAAAGGTAAAGAGTTTAATCTTAAGTATAGTCTTTATAAAATATAGTATATTCTTAGCTATAGTATTACCCTTATTTAATTAGTCCTAGTTATTATTTAATATTACTTTAGTAAATTAAGTAATTCTCTCTCTTATATTACTCTTAGGTAGCTAGTAAGTAAAGCTTTAAAATTATAAGAATAATAGTAACTAGGTAAGAGGTATAAGGGCTTTAGTATATTAACTAAAGCTTACTAGGTCTAAGTATATTATATATATAAGTTACTATCTTATAGCTAGTGGCTTGCTAGTGTTATATAAACCTAGCCCTAGGGCGTGGCCTATTCGCAGGGTGCGCTAGTGTGCCTGTGTTATAAGTGAGGCCTTATATATAAATAAGAAGGATAGCCTAATATATATTATACTTTATTACTAAACTAATATAAATATAATTATAATCTAAGAGTAAGAATATATAAAGCACCTATAGCCCTTAGCACTAGGCCTTACTTAGTTTTAACTTATATACTATAATAAATATAATACTATATATATAAATAAGAAGTATAGTATAGGGTTATAGTTAGCCTAGGGAGGGACTAATTAGTTACTTATAGAGATATAAGGGGTTAATATTTACTCTCTTTACTTAAAAGAATATAGTAATAACTAGAATACTCTTATATAAGATATTAATATAAAGAAGCCTTATAGCTAAAGTATATTTATAAGGGACTTTAACTAAAAGCACTCTCTTTAGAATAGACTAAATAAAATAACTAATAAAGCAAAGGAATTACTAGACTTTATAAGCTAGTAAAGGCTTAGATTAGTAATACCTTAAGGGAAACTTACTAAATAATATAAAGATAATAGGAATATTACTATTAACTTAGTGTAAGTAACCCTAAATATCTAAGTTTACTATAATAGTATAAAAACCTTACTAAATCTAACTATATCCTATAGCTAATTAGTATCTTAACTAACTAATAGAATAATACCCCTAGGCCCTTAGGTATATATAGAATATAATAAATAAACTATATATAAAGGTAAAGGTAGTAGTATAGTTTAAGCCTAAGAATGCCCTAGACTTATATAATAAGAAAGGGATTAATATATATACTATATAGCTTATTATAAACCTATAATAAATAGTAAATAAGGTAGCCTTATAGAAGCCCTAAGGACTCCTAGCCTAGAAGTATAGTAATTAAAAATAGTAAAAGAGGTAGTTACTAAAGCTAAATAGGCTAAGAGATAATAGAGATAATAGAGAATAGATATAAACTAGTAAGCCTATGCTAAGGTAAATAAGAACTAAGAATAAGTTATTAAGGTAAAAAGAGAAATATATAAAGAGAAGCCCTATAAAAGCTAATATATAGGAAAAGAATAAGGGAGTGTAAAGATTAAAGAGGTAAGCCTAGCTTTAAAGCTAGGCCCCTTAAAGCTCCTTAGACTACTAAAGCTAAAGAGAACTAAAAATAACCTAAACCTAGCTACTATATATAAAGATAAAGCTAGTGTACTAGCATAAAGATTCTTCCCTAAGCCTATAGTAAACCTCTCCTATATCCTAGACCTCTTTTTCCTAAAGCTAAATAATATACTATTCCTAAATAAAGAATAATTTAAAGTAAAAGAGATCTTAAATATCCTATTAAATATAGCTAGTTAGAAGGCACTAGGTAATAATAAGCTTTTAGTAAGCCTTATTAAAGCCTATAATAAGCTAGCTAAGGAGGCTATAGCTTAACTCCTAAATACTATCCTTAAAGTAAGGTACTTCCTAGCCTAGTTTTAGATTATAAGAGTAGTAGTAATTAGAAAACTAGGTAAAATAATAAAAGAGATAAAGAAAGCTAATATATAAAGACTTATCTCCTTACTAAATATTATAAAAAGATTATAGAAGTAATAATTATAAAGTAACTTATAGCCTTTACTAAGGTAAAAGGACTTCTCCTAGAATTATAAATAGGTAATAGGATAAATAAGTTAATAAAGACTATAATTAGGGTCCTAGTAAAATATATAAGAGAGGCCTAGAGTAAAGGTAGTATTACCTTACTAGCCTAGATAAATATTTTATTTATTTTTAATAGAGTTAGCTACTTATACTTAATTACCTTATTAATCTAAATAGGAATCCTACACTAGCTAATAGCTATAATATATAGCTTTCTTATAAATAAAATAAGCTAGCTTAGCTTTAATAGTAAACTCTTAAGACCCTTTATAATTAAGGCTAGTACCTTATAAGGTTTACCTTTCTTACTAATTCTTTTTTTCCTTTACTTAGTAAAACTTTATATATACCTCTAAGCTATCCTAGGTATAGTAGCTATTAGATTTACTAATAATATAAATATTATAGTATTTAGTAAAAATATAGTATAAACCTAGAGAAAACTTAAGGCTATATAAAAGATTTATAAGAAATAAGTAAAGAAAGTAAGTATAAAGTTTAATCTAGTAAAAACTAAACTTATATACTTTAGTAAGGCTTATAAGCCTCCTTAGGCTAGGGTTTAGCTTAAAATAAAGGAAATAGTGCTTATAAAGTTATATAAATTCCTTAAAGTATAAGTTAATAGAAAACTTAATTAAAGTACTTATAAGAATATCCTTAAGGGTAAGTTTACTTAGTAATAGCTTATACTCTTTATATTAGTAATATTAGTATAAGGCTATAGCTTTAAAGATACCTAGCTCTTATATATATAAGTAGTCTAGCTTATTCTTACTTATAAGGTAAGCACTTACTATACTCTAACTAAGAAGAGAGGAAACCTAAGAGAGATAGTTAGAAGCTTTATAGTAAACTAATTAACTTACCTTTAGACTATAGCTAAAGTATTTAAGGCTATACTTATTACTTAGCTAAAAGTTAAGACTTATATCCCCCTTAGACCTTTACTTAAATAAGATAAAATAAAAGTTTAAGAAAAGAATTATAAATAGTAAAATTATAAGTAAGATATAGGCTATAGCTAACTTAGTAAAGATAGTACTATAGTGTAAAAGGAGACCCCCTTTTATTAATAATAAACTAGATATATAATTATATAAGAAGTAAAAAGATAATAGAAAGACTAGTATAATAATAAATAACTAAGATAGTATAAGTATAAAAGAGAACTAATAGAGAATTACTTACTTACCTATAACCTAAAGAATATCTAGAAATTTTATATAAGACTAGATAAGTATATTTTCTTTATAATAGTATAATTATATATAGGAAAGATTAGCCTTAATAAGTTCCTTTTCTAAAGGTATATTCCTAGGGTGGTTTTATCCCTATATAGCTATAGTTATATAGTTAAAGATTAGTATTATATAATAGTTAACTATAGTAACTATAACTATAGTAACTATAACTATAAATACCCTTAATTACACTAGCCTATAGATATATAGGAAGTAAGGCTAGCCTTAAATAATCCCCTAAAAGCGTAATCTATAGCTAAGTAATTCCTAAGTATAAGAAAACTTTAATACTATATATTAGTATAAGACCTAGCCTTTAGCTAATGTAAACCATAGGAGAATTTAGGCTATATCTAAAGTACCTAGACTAACTAATAAATAAATACTAAGAGTAACCTAAGGGAAGCGCTAGACTAAGTGGTATAACTATAAAAGTAAGCTAAATATAAGTCTAAAACACGGAATTACACTAAGAAAGAACACTATATATCTAGAATAGTCTTTAGATTAATTTTAACTAAAGAAAACTATAGGTATTATATTTACGCTAGCCTATTACTACCCCTTTACTAAACTAAACTCTAACCTTTACCTGGAATTACTTTCTTTATACTTTTATTCTTTCCTTAGTAAGTAAGGCAGTAGCTAGGAGTTAGTTTGCCTTAGTAGCCTAAGTGTCTAATTACTTAAACTAAAAGATAATCTTAGTATAATAATCTTTAGTAAACCTAGACCTATCCTAGTCTAGGCCTGCTACCGCAGCACTTTGTTTCTTTTACTGCGATTCTTAGCATAGAGTAAACAAGAAGTGAATTATCGCTACGAATCGGAATCTACCACGCTATAGGACAAAGCAGAGAGGCACAGAGCAAACGCAAAATAGGGCTAGACTAGCACTAAAGGGAGCTAGACATACTTATTATTATATACTTTTTATTTTTATTTTTATTTTCTATAGGATAAGGCTAGCGTAAGCTAGCGCTAAACACCTATTGCTAGCTATATCTAACGTAGCGCAGGCTTATGATAGGGTTAGCGCTAACCTAAATATAGACATAAGAGGGTTTTTCTTCCTAATTTAGGGTTTTCCCTTTTAACTAAGCAATAGGAGTACTAGGACTAGCTATATAACTTAGCTATCTATCTAGAGTAAACAATATATATATATATAGTAATAAATCTTCTATTTAGAATAAATTATCTAACCCTAATGCCTATATTTTCTAATTTCCTTATAAAAAGTATAATATAAACCTTATAAATCTAATAAACTATATTAAACTAATATTATTTATTATAATCTAGGTAGGAATTTAAAAGTAAGGCAAAACTAAGTTAATTATAATAATATATAATAAATCTTTATATAAAGGTAGTTACTTTACTTCTAGTTATTTATAAACTCTAGAAGAAGGTCTTTTACCTATATATAATAATATATATTATTTTTAGTAAGATAATATAAGAATTTATACTTTTATAGTAGTTATAAGCTTTTTCTTAATTATAGTATTAAGTATATAAACTAGCCTCCTTACTTACCTAATTTAAACCCTATTAAGTACTATTAGGTAATTCTAAAGAGGTAGTTATAAAGAAACTTCCCTTATCTTTATACTTTAACTAGAAATATTATAAATCTTAAAGAATTTAAAAGGTATATCTAAATTATATAGGATATAATTTTATAAGAGCAAATTACAGCGCTAATTAATTTAATAGAGCATTGCTTACGTACTATAATTTAAGTAAGAGGGTAGTATATAAAATATTAATTGCTAATTTTAGGGCTATAAATTAATATATATAACTTTTTATAATAAACTATATATATTAAGAAATCTACGTTATTAGATGTAGTATATCTATTAAATAATTAGCCTTTAGTGGGGGTGGTCGCAAACTTTTGGCCTGTCACTGTACCTATAGTTCCTTAACTTGCTTAACTAACGAATTAACTAAATAGAATAGATTAAACAAATTAAACAAATTAACTATAGTCTTTAGTATATACTTTTCACTGCTTACCTAATTAGGATTTAGAGGCTCCGCCCTAGATATAAGACAAACTTTATTAGAGCTAAGATTTACTGTATATATGCCCTTTTTTGTTGCTTTGTTAGAAAGCTTGTTCGTCCAGTAGCCAAAGTGGGCCTCGGCTGCGGCGCAACCGGCTTCTGTTGCCTCGGAAACTCACTCTGGAGTCTGGACCAGCCTAATCCGTAGATACGGCCATAAGCCATGAGCTTCTTTATTTCTTTGTCCTAATCTACAGTTGCGCCAATAATACCACGTGCCTGCCTTGAACACAATTGTACCTAGTCCCATTGGCTCCGCCCTATTCACCTCACTTGTTCCATTTCGACTCTTCTCGTAGAGCCCCTGCGCTGCACTGTCGAGGGCTCAGATCTCTTCGCTTCCACTGCTTTTGGCTTCGCGGCGGGCTCCTTCGCCTTTGGCACCGGCTCCTCTCTTTTGGGCTTCACCATGGCCTCCTTCGCCAAGCGCAAGTCGCCAAGAGACAGTCGCAAGTCGTTGCTGAAAGGCTCGAATTTGGCAACAATCTGTTCTAACCCTAGCCTCAGTGCATCCAAAACCTGGTCCACTTCTGGACAGTCCCTGTCATCAGATGGATCGGTCCAATGCATCGGAAAACGCTGCTTCAGACTCTCAACTTTCCGTATAACGGCCGTCAGTGTGCGAATGACGCTCGGAACATCCCTATGAACGTTGCCGAATTGATCCTCTGCAAGGCTGTGTACGCATAGGTAGCAGAGAGCTTGGATGGCATTCACATACAATTCTGGCTCTGCGTAGGGTGTGCCCATGACGACGCCGGCCAGTCGTGTGCGGAAGCTGTGACGAAAAAGGCCGCCAATGTAGTCAATCTTCATGAGACTTGTCGTCCAGTTTCCGATTTCACTTCGCAAGTGCTCAGGAGACAGAGCCTCTCGCTGCTCCTTGGTAAGCATTTTGTCCTTGGTCTCCTTCCACGTTTTCTTGGCCAGGGGACTGAGCTCAGAGACAGGAGATGTCCCGGGGCTCTGGCGATCTGATCCAGAGCCTTTTCCACCCCGCCCAGAAGCCCAAAATTGTCACCCGTCTTTGTGAAAATCGAGTCCTGTCGAAGAGGAGCAGACACACGCTGTTTGGGTTCCGTTACTTGAGCAGGTTGTGCAGCTGCGGAGGGCGGGGTCTTCCGTACTCGTCGACGCGATTCTCGATTTGCTTGAGGAGATCCATACAGATAGCATAGACTTGAGACCACATTGGGCCATCTTTGCGATCAATATCACCGTATATAGCTTGACGCCGAGCTTCAAAATCTTGTGCAATGAGCGACAGTTCCCATACAGCAAATGACTATAGATTAGTTAGTTCCGGGAGTTCCTTTTCTTGGGCGAGAAGAGGAAATGGGAAGAAAGAGCAATGCTCGCTCACCTTGATGGATAACTTCTTGCTCTTGAGCCCGTTCAACAGGCTACCATTAGGGTCCTTGGACTCAGATGTCAACGGATTACCGTTCTTAAGGGGTTCTCTGACCATGAAAACAGAGAATGCAGTATTGCCCGATGCCCAGATAAAGTTCATCAACGTCCCAGCATAGAAGCAGCGCGCCAATAGATACAGATCGGTAGGCAAGGTCGGAGGAAGAATGGTTGATTTGGGAAGTTTGTAAAACGGCCGTAAGAAGGTCAACGCCCAGCCCCACGCGAATGAACGCAGGACCAAATAATACAAGATCAGACACAGCAGCACAGCTGACAAGGCTTGCTGCGCGCATCGTCCAAGGACGCTGGGGAGTTTCAAGAATACTGTCTGAAAGGGCCTGGGCAAGAAACTCGGAATATTCTGCTGCGCGGCCGAGCTGCGCCTGGAGACCCCAAAATCCAGACGGTCGATGTCGACTCTATAATGATTGATTGTTTGCAAAAGTGCGCACACGCCGAGGTAGCAAGTAAAGAAGAGCGGGCGTTCGTTGAGGCGAGGTCGATCGCCACTAAAGTAGGTAATCCATCTCAAGTTGGCAGATTCTGACATGGAGAAGAGAAAGATAGGACAGAAGAGGGAGCTCGAGATGCAGTACCAGAAGCCGGTCTCGTACGTCGAAAGGCTGATGAGGGACGAGCCGAGGTTTTGCAGGCCCGATTCGGTCGTTTTCAGGCCGACATGGTAATGCGCGATACGGAGGATGAGGATCGACAGACCACACAAAAAGATGAGCAGTGCTCGAAAGCCTGCAGGTCCAATTGGAAACCATGACCAGAAATCTAGCGAGAGAGACCATCGAGTTAGCAACAATGCGAAGATTTGGGATGGGTGTTGACTTTTTGTGCTGTGGGTGGTGAACCAACATGAGCTCCAGTTAGCTAGGAGTAGAGCTTCCAGATAGGAAACGGCCAACAACAGGATGGCAGTGGATGAGAAGCGCCTGTGCAAAGCAGGCTGTAAAGTGTCCTTGTAAGAAGCCCTTCGCACTGGAGCGCCGGCCATGGTGATGATGGCGCATACGCATTGCCTGGGCGGAGAGAAGCTGGGAGGTTTCGGTTGAGGGCCGTGATAGTTGTTGGGTGGTTAGTCCAGATGATGTCGATAAAAATGACCAGCCCCACATGAAGCGAACGGAGCTGACGCGCAGTGCAGCCAGGCCAGACACAGGGATCCGCCGTCATCTGTATCAATCACGTGGTGATAAGCCCCTGCCGCTCTTGCTCATGCCCCGCTAGAAGGGGAAGAGCAACGCCAGAGTGGCTCATGGCTATTAAAGCGGCGCTGCAGTGAGGCCCCTTGAGCCATTCTAGCGTCGCCCAGCAGCCCCCACCCACTCCAGTCCGCTGTAAACTGACGCACATGAATGCGCATCCGTGGTTGCCTCTTGGAAACCAACAAACATCTTCCATGCCCGCGGATTAGCAACCGCAAGACACTCGACTTCGCCCGAACTTTGTGCGTTTTCTTGCGTCGATTGAATTCAGCATCGCGTCGCATCACATCAAATCGCATCGCATCGCATCGCATCGCATGCAGCGTAGCAAAGCGCCAACATGTCGTACGATCAACTTTCCAATCTCGAGTCCGGCCGTCAAGGCAACTACAGCGACAATCCCGAGTTCCAAACCCTCCAGTATGATCTCAAGAACAAGCTGCAGAAGCTGCTGGTCAGCAACCGTGACCTCGCCAAAGGCGTCAACTCCCTGGGAACCAAAAGGACAATCCCCGCCTGCGAGAGCGAGTGAACAAGGGCATGGGAACAACGCGCGAGCTGTGCAGGGAGATTGGAGACGGCGTGAAGCGATTACAAACGTGGGAGGACTTGACGGTTTGTTCCCCTTGCCTTGCCCCCTCCCCGACAGACACTACGGAGTATGAGAAGAAGAATCCCAGCAGACTGATCCCTTCCATCTCTCCAAAATTCCAGAAGCAACAAAAGTACGAACAGACCAAGGTATCAGGCGACTTCCAAGCCGCGCTGCAAGAGTTCCAGGATCTCCAACGACGGGCCCTGGACAAGGAAAAGGCCTCCGTCAGTGCAGCCCGAGCCGCGCACGGAATTGATTCGCACGACCAAGGCAGCGGCAGCAACATCAACAACCGGGAACAGCAGCAGCTCCTTCAACAGCAAGAACTGACGCAGCTGGCGCCGCAAGACGAGGTGGATTTCCAAGAAAGCCTCATTATCGAGCGGGAGGAAGAAATCCGCAATATCGAGCAGGGCGTCGGTGATTTGAACGTGCTCTTCACCCAGGTTGCGCACATCGTGGCAGAGCAGGATGCCGGCATCATGACTCTCGCAGACAACGTGGACAGAACACACGAGCACACCATGCAGGCTGATAGGGAGACTCGACAGGCGGCACGGTATCAGAAGGCTGCGCGCAACAAGAGCTGTTGCCTGCTGCTGATTCTGGGTGTCATTCTGACTATTGTAGTTCTGGCCGTTGTTCTGGGGTGATGAAGGAGGCAAATATCAGCATATTACTTTGATCAACGCTGTCATAGCTTGTCATTTCTTGGTAGTCCAATTGTTGGAGTTGGCGCGAAAGGGCCCCCGTTTTTTTTTTCACTATTTATATAGCCTCATGATGGTTAATATATTATAAGAGGGTCGGCATTTCCCTTGAGATCCCGTTCTTCACCCCAATACAAATACAGTATTAATACATGCCATTGATAGCGCACCCTTGTAGTAGCAGCAGCAGGCTTGCTCATCCCGATTTCCCTCTCAAGTATGGCAAAGCAGGTGGTATACGCTGAATCATTTTCAGCTTTGGCGTGCGCTTCGGCACAAGCCTCCGCAGAATAGACTCATTCACGTCGTTGAGAGCAAACGTCGTTGCCCAATACAAGAAAATCGCACTCGGCAGATCCGCGAAGAGCATCGGAAATAAAGGCATCAGCAGCAGTGCGCGCCCAACACCAGTCTGTATCCTGGCCATGGGCGTCTTGGATGACGTGCCAGACGACCCGTCGAGACCAAGAAGGGCTCCAAGTTGGTCCTTGGACAACCGGCCCCAGGAGGTTCGCGCCAACAAGGCCGAGCAGGCGAGCGGAAGAGCATGATACGGGTCCATGGCCGTCAGGTCGACGAACCAAAGACATCCTCCTGAGCAAGGTCCGCGTTGAACAAACCACTTGCATCGGACGAGGTCGTCGAAACTGTGTCCATGCTCGCCAGACCGATCTGGTGACTGATCCAGCCCGTCGGCGCACCGCATAGCCGTCGCAGCGCCTCGGACACAATCACAAAGGGCACCATGCTCAGAAACGGGGCGAGCGTTTTCCACCGCTGAACCCCCACGTCTTGTATATCCTCCTCCGCGACTTCTCCGTCAACCCCGCGACGCGAAGCCTCCAGAGGCGCTCTGCCTTTCCGACGTCGCCCTCGGTCCCGCGTGGCACCGACGCAGCGTGTCTGGAACTCCAGGCCGATACGAGGGGTTTAGCTCATTCCTCCGGATGACCAGACGGCGCGTGTAATACTGGACGGGAGCCTGAATGTGAAGTTGACGCCGAGGGCGACAAGCGGTATGGAGAGATACCAGGGGACGCCGGCGTTGTGAATCGCTGAAATACTGTCTGCTGTGAGGACGACGGCGTCTCCCACGGCGCTGAGATGGAGTCGTCGTTGAGAGGACTGCGACGGCGTGAGGTGACATGGGGATGGTGTCTGTGTGCGAGCTCTCGCAAGCGACACCATCCGGGATGCGGACCTATGAAGCAGTGGCATGGTAGGCCATTGCTTCCAAGGGGCCCAATGATGATGATTTGAAGAGTCTGAGATGGAAGCGAGGTGAAGTTGTCTGGAAATGCCAAGACCCACCTACCCACTTCACCTTCTCGGGTCGGCAGATATCCCGGGCAAGCGCTTCTTGTTACAACACGCGATTCATCTCCTTCGAGTATTGTTTGTTTGTTTGTTTGTTTGTGTTGTATTTATTATATCTTGCTCTTGGGTAGAATTTGTATTTCCATCTATTATTTCTGGTAGTGTATGTCCAGAGAAGACCGCCTTTATCCTCCACCAGGCTGATGTACCCTTTTTAGAAACAATATGCTACTCTAACTTGACTATAATCATAAACTCATCAGTTACGTCCATCACTTCATTTATCACGCCGTCTATCCTGCTATTTGAGACTCCTTCTCTTGCTTACGGTAGTTCCATTGTTCGAGTTGGTATAGAACGTAACCGTGTCCGTCGAATTCTGGTATGTGTTGCCGCAGATGTCGGAATAAGCCCCGAACATGTCTCCCCTGATCTGAAGAAACTTTTGCATGCCGGCGGCGGAGCAGCTCTGGCCCGGGCCGTCGAAACAGCCGGGCAAGGTCTGGGGGCTCCGGTTGAGAAGGACCCGGTAGTACGTGCCCGCGTCGCCACCGCTGTTGCCGTTCTCGTGCTGAGCTGCAACGCCGTAGTTGGAAGAGCAGTTCATGCGCTCAATGGCAATGTTGGTCAGGAAGGGAGGATGCGACTCGAGATCCAGGCACGGTTGTAATTGATCTGATCTAGGGGCATGGTGGCGTTGACATCATTGCTACCGGAGAGCTGGCTGTTGTTGAACAAGCCCATGGCGACGAGCACAGTCGGGGGCAGCTCGCGATGCGTGAAGGAGATGTACAGATCCTGGGCAGCCGTGTCAGCGGACAGAAGGTCCATGGTTGCATTGACCCAAGGGAATCCCATTGCGCCGGCGGCTGGTTGGCCGTAGCCGGTGTTGTAGTGGTATTGGATGTCCTGGCCGTATTCAAACTGCAGCCACTCGTCGGGGGTGAAGAGATCAGTCGAGCAGAAGGGCGAGGACCCGCGAATGACGGTGTCGTAGCCGCACAAGGATTGCATGGCCACGACGTCTTGGAGTGTAAAGTTGAAGCTCGGAACAAGGGCCTCGAGACGGGCGATGATGGGCGAAGCGTATGCCTGGACGTACTGCCTCTGCTGCTTGGATCCCGTGGCGCCAGCATAGGCCTCGCAGCTCTTGTACGGCGTCAGGCTGTCGGCGCCGTCCTGCTTGCCCTCGGAGATCTCGACGACATTGATGGTTTTTCGTCCATTTCGAGCCCTCGGACGAGACTCTTGGCGCTCAGCACGGTGCGCTCAGCCGTCGAGGTCCATACTCTCTGCGGCAGCCTCAGCTTCGGATATCGATACGAGATGGACAGTCCAAGCTGCGCGGCCTCAACCTTGCCCGTCCTGGTCAGGAGCTCCTGCTCTGCAAGAGAGGAGCTTCCCACGTGGCCAGGAAGGAAAACTGAGGGATCTTGGACCAGTCCACCGTCGCGTTGGCTATTTTGTGAAGGAAAGGCTCCAGGTACGACTCGTAGTCAAAGTCGTTTGCATTGATTGCCGCGTGTCGCACCAGGTACGCCGCTCTGGTCACGGAGCAGCCCTGAGGCGGGTTTGGATCGCGCGGAGGATCGGCGGGTTCGAAGTAGGGAGCAATTCCTGCCAAGTGCTCCAGAGGGTTGAAAGAGTACGAGGAGTACAGCGGCGTCTGGAACTGCATGGCTCCGACGCCAAGAGCAGCAGAGACTGCCAAGGCGGTTGACTTCATGATGATTTCCTTCCAACCAGAAAAGAGAAAAAGTCATAAAAGAGGGAAAAGAGGGAAAATGGGGAAAAAGGATGTCGGATGGCACAAGGAATGCCCGTGAAATCTTGCCATGTGTTCTGCCGCGCAGTCGTCTTTATATACACAAATGTTCAGGTCGTGCGGCGGTCTTCCAAGGAAAACATGGATATGAATGATTACACGGCAACATCGCCGATGTTGTGCTGAACAAAAGCATGGTGCTAGCTAGATCATGGTTAGGGCTGTTGGGTCAAGCAAGACGTTGCAGCTTGTACGTCATCGAAGCCACCTACAGTGGGTTTTAGGTATTCCGAAAATGAACTGGTACGGAGTAATTACCTGAACCCACTATATACAGTGGGGTGCAAAAGTCAGGATAATAAAACTCGGCCCTCAACGCCTCTGAACAAGAATCCCAATTACAGTTGCACCGGAAAGGGCAAAGATCAAAAGTGCGCTTTGAGTTGGCCTATTTGAGCATCAACCCCGCCATCAAAGTCATCGCCCCATGGCGTGACTAACCTGCTCAATGCAAAATACTATTTATTCTACGGAGTAATACGGATTATTTGGCAATCTATTTAGGCCCAGCGGTCGCCGAGCTTCTCTTCTCCTGCTCTGGTCTGCCGTCTTGCCTAGACCCATGTTCATTCCGCTGGGACAAAATTCCGAACCGAGAACCCGGCTCCCGATGACAAAGCATTTGCGCTTACGGACGTATTATTGGACACTAGGAGCGGACCTGCGTGGACCTGCGTATTATGTATGTACGGACGTAATCCGTACCGAGTACAATGCAATGCATGCAAGAAGATTTGAAGAAGCGCGGTCGAGACTTGTCACCCGCGCCCCACACGTGATAGTTGGAGGTTCCTGCTTCAGCTCCAGCTTCACCTTGCTTTCGCCTTCTTGTTCGTGCATGCTGGCTGCATGTTAGCGATGCTCAGCCTGAACACTACTCTGCAGCTGTCATCCTAATTCCAGAAGCCAAACCACCTCGCCGCGTTTGCCCCCATCGACCACCGCCGCCGAATTCGCCGAAGCCAGTTTGAAAAGAAAACTCGTCCTCGCCGAACGCTTCGCCAGCCATGGCCGAAACCTGCATGACGCCAGCTGGTGGCAAGTCGTTTTCCTTTGGGCTGGAACCTAGAACGCTCCCCGTCGTCGTGCTTCTTCTAGCATCGACGCCGCTTCTCCTCGTCCTCATAGCACCCACTGTCATGAACCGGCTCGGCCGGTTCCTGGGCTACACCCTGCGCAAGAAGACTGAAGGCCGGCGGGCCCAGCTCATCGCCGTTATGCACGAGGAAGACGAGAAATACTGGAAGGAGAATACCCGCCCCAAAACCAGTCCAAGTGCCGGATGGGAAGCCGTGGAGGGGGAACAGACAAGAAGTCTGGAAGCACGGGTGTACAATCCCAGAAGGACTGGGACGGCATAATTGGATTCTTTCACCCGTTTTGGTAAGACAATCATGTTGTTCCTGAGTGGGGAAAGAATGAACTAAGAAGAACGCATCGCAGCAACGCTGGAGGCGGCGGAGAACGTGTGCTATGGGCCGCGATTCGCGCAACTCAGGATCAATGGCCCAAAGCCAAGTGTGTGGTCTACACTGGCGATCATGAAGCGAACAAGGAGGCCATTTTGCGTCGTGTCAAAGTGAGTCGAGCCCTGCCCTTCGAAAAATTGTACTTCTCACGCATGTAACAAGAAAAACATGTGCTTACCTCCAGTGCAGAGTAGGTTTAATATACATCTACACCCCCGACTGTTCAGTTCCTATATCTTTCGAAGCGCTATTGGGTCCTCGCCTCAAGCTGGCCACATTTTACTTTACTTGGGCAATCACTTGGATCCATCATTTTGGCGTGGGATGCCTTTTCTTTACTGGTCCCCGACATCTTCATCGATACGATGGGCTACGCTTTCGCGTTGGGTCTCTGCAAATTCTTGTTCCGCAAGGTATCTACGGGCGCATACGTGCACTATCCGACCATCTCCACTGATATGCTCGAATCACTGGACCCTGCTTCCTCGGTGGGATCCCATGGTGTAAATGCCGGTCAAGGCGCGGGAACCCGTGGTCTCGCGAAGAAGACTTACTGGCAGCTCTTTGCCAAAGTATACTCGTGGGTTGGGTCATCCATCGATGTGGTCATGACCAACTCGAGCTGGACCCAGGAGCACGTCAAAAGCCTTTGGGGACCCAACAGACTCCAAAGGGACCGCAACAACCCCATTGCTGTTGTCTACCCCGGTGGCGGTGCGTGAGCTTGAACAGGAAGTCGAGGTATCCGAAGCGAGCGAGAAGAAGCGGGAACGGGTCATTATTTACATTGCCCAATTCCGACCCGAGAAGAACCATCAATTGATTCTGCAGGCGTTTTCCAAATTCCTAAGGACTAAGAGCAAGGCTGCGCACAAGGCACGGCTTGTTCTCATCGGTAGCGTCCGAGACGACCAGGACTCGAAGAAGGTGTATCAGCTCAGACTACTCGCCAATGAGCTTGGCATCAAGGACCGGGTACAGTTCCACCTCGACGCCTCATGGCCAGAGATCCTCGAGTGGCTCAGGAAGGCATCTGTCGGTGTCAATGGCATGTGGAACGAGCACTTTGGCATTGGCGTAGTCGAGTACCAAGCCGCAGGGCTCATTTCGGTTGTCCACAACAGTGGTGGCCCGAAGCTTGATATCGTCGTTGAGGTGGATGGAAAGCCGACGGGTACGTAGCTTTTGCCCATTTTTCCCACATCCTTTCACGAGACGGAAAGAAAAAAGAGGCAACTGAATAGTATACTGACAAGGGTTCACAAAGGCTACCACGCCAACGATGAAGCAGAATTCGCCGAGGGTTTTGAAAAAGCCCTGTCAGACGCTGATCCAGTGGCCATGCGCAAGCGCGCTCGACAGTCGGCGACTAGATTTACCGAAGAGGAATTTGCCAAGAAGTGGGTTGCTGAGACGAGCCGTCTGGTAGCATTGAGACGATAGAGAGGAGGACAGCTTGCATCTGTGTTGATGGAACACACATATAGACCTGAAGATACCCCCTTTCCTACTACCTACCTTCTTTGATACTTTCCATCCCATTTTTCGCATTCCTGGTCTCTCGCCTCCGGTCGTCATATAATTGCAAGCCAAGTGTCGGAGGGAGACGACAGAACAATAAATACTCTGGGGCGTGGCAACAGGCTCAGCGCAAGTGAGGAGGACTCGCTTGATAGAAGCCATGTGTGGACACAGCGCACATGCCGCATTCATAATATCTAAAATAACAGGTGCATACATTCTAAATCTAAAATACATATAATATGCCAATTCACCAAGACCACCCTCTCAACAGGCTAGATTGTGAGACCCGCACTATTCTCCTGTCTCGGCTCAGCAGCCGCCTCGAAGAAGCCATCTTCCACCCTCCTTATCCCCTGGACAGCACTCAGGTCCGGCTTCACCCACGTCACATTGTGTTTCTCTCCACCAGGCCCGCGGCAACGGCCCTGTCAAAGTCGCATTCGAGGAGCAGCGTATTCGGCATGACCTGGTCGTGCAGCCGCGGCTCAAGAAGCGCCTGCTTGATTGTCATGCCATGCTCAATGGTGTGCCAGAGGGCGAGGGTCGTAGCGGAGATGATGCGCGAGCCGCCTGCCGCGCCGACGGTGGCGTAGAGCGTGCCGTCGGGGAGGGAGGCAATGACGGGGTGACGGAGGACAGGGGCCGTTTGAAGGGCCGGATGAAGTTCGCCTTGGAGGGCTGAAAGCCGAACTCGTTGGGGACGCCGGGAATGGAGAAGTCGTTCATTTCGTTGTTTCTCCAGAAGGGGGCGTGTGTTAGTCGTGCCTGTGCCTGTGCCTGTGACATGAAGGAGAGACAAGAAGAAGCAAGAACACATACAGAATCACGCCCGACGACGGCTCCATGATCTGCGCGCCGAACAAGAGATTGACCGTTGTAGTGAGGGATGTCGCCATGCCCGACGCATCAGCCGTGACGAGATGCGACGTCCCATGGCTCCGGGGCAGGTCTACACCGTCCGGGTCGTACGCCCGCACGGGCAACGTGTGGTTATCGGAGATGAGCTCCCTCGTCTGTCGTGCATGATAGGCGTCGAGCAGACGGGCCTCGAAGGCGTCTACGCCGGGTACGAAACCGGGGTCGCCTACGAGCGCGCGCGCCCCGTACCCGAAGCGCATTGCTTCCGCGAACCGATGCGCCGTGAGGTTGGCGTCGTTGTCGGGCACGTACTGCTCCATCGTCTTGAGGATGCTGAGCGTGATGGAGCCGCTGGCCGGGGCGCCGACCGTGTAGAGGCTGATGCCGCGGAAGGTGGTGTTCCTGACGGGCCGGCTAATGACCTTGTAGGAGGCGAAGTCGGAGGTGGTGAGGGTTCCGTTGTGCTGCTGGATGTGCTTGACCATGGCGGCGGCTGCGAAGGGAGTTGAAGGGTCAGTTTTCGGGGGTTCTAGACGGAATAGACGCGATTGATGTTCGGTACCTAGGTCGCCGGTGTAGAAGGCGTTTGGGCCGTTGTCGGCAATCTTTTCGAGAGTGCTGCGAGTGGTGCGATGTTTAGTTGGTGATGGTACATCTTGCTTGTTTGAAGGCAGAAGCATACTTGGCGTAGCGTTTTCGAGTCATTATCTCGCCGACTTGTAGCAGTCTTCCTGTTTCTCCTGTGAGTATGAAGGCCTCATGTACCACTCTGACGGGCTGAGCCGCGACAAGTTGGAACAGATGTCTCACCGTTTGGCGCAAAATCCTGAGCCCAGTTTGGGTCGTCCAGCAGGAAATTGTCAGGACGCCCCTTGACCGCGTTGTCGATGTAGTGGATCAGATCCTTGGAGACTATTCTCAATGCGAGTCAATCGCGGCACCCTGTCTTGCAAACAAGAAACACTCCCGTCTGGAACAAACCTTTGAAGCCGTTCCTGGCGACATGGATCGCACCCTGCATGACAGTCTTCCAAGGCAACGCCTGCGCAAGAGAAAGAAAGAATAAATCATTAGTTTTCCAAGGAAAAAAAACCCTACCAAATTGCGGAATTCATGCCCCCAAGGCTCGCATCTCGACATACCCCGTATTTCTCGTGTATGTACTCCAGGCCACGAACCTCGCTCGGCACGCCAACAGCCAGACCGCCGTACACGCTGCCCGCCACGTTACCCTGATACATGTCCTGAGATGCCGCGGCCCCGGCGACCTCTCTAAAGTCGACGGCCTCGTAGTTGCCGTCGGCGTCGCGGATCATGGCGAAGCCGCCTCCGCCGATGCCAGAGTGGTACATGCCTATGACGCCTACGCAAAACGTTGACCCGACCAGGGCGTCTGCGGCGTTGCCCTGCCCCAATGTCAGCAGACGCCTCGTGGGGATATGACGAAAAACGAGAAAAGAACCAGGAAAAGAAGGAGAATTGACACGTACACCTCTGGCGAGCAAGTCTCTCCCAATGGAGCTACACTCGACGCTCTCCGTTGCAATGGCACCACGCGATCCCTCCGTCGTTGGGCGAAAGACGAGTTCTGGAGCAGGGCGGGCGCAAGAGGAGACATGACTGAGGGATACAGCCAGCAGCAACTTCATGACAGGAGTCGCCGGTATCCCTGTGGCAAGGCCCGTCAGTAGAATTCTTCACAGTCGCGGTAGTTGGCTGGGAAGTCTGCTCACTCATGATGCCGGAGATGTGACTGCGTGGGAGACGGAGCGTCGCATCAGCCCCAGATGGTCGTGAGTTGGGGATGCCGGAGAGGAGAGGACTGCGTGCACTGAACTTGGAAGCAGAGAAAAGAAGAAAAGAAATATATTGGTCTGGCCTGGCCTGGTCTGGTCTGGTCTGGCCTGGTCTGGCCTGGTCGTAGAATACAAAATAGGTAGGTGCGGCCCGGCGCGGTGCGGCGTCATCATCAGATTTACAACTGAAGAGAAACCACTAGGCCAAAAGCAGGATGCGCATCCTTATAATTCATCCTCGCACACCTCCTCTTGCTCGTCATCATCAAGTATTACGTCCGTACTTACATACTACTCAGCGCCCCGCACACAGATTGCGGCGCAAACCTCATGTTTCTCCGACAACACATTGCCGAAGCCGCAAGCCCCTTGTCCTCTCCACGCTACAATTCCTCAAGCCGGCGCATCCAGAAGCGCCAGCGTTCAAAACATCAGAGTAGTGACTCGCGCCCAGCAGAGCCAAACCATACCAGAGCAGGGCTCCGTCAGAGCAAGGTGTTGGTTTGGTTCGTGCCGCGACGGTGGCATGTAAGGGGGTGCGCAATAAAAATAATCATGGGAACCAAATTACTGTGTTGGTGCTTGGCAGACGACGGCCCATCACTTACTGGCCAATAGCAACTCGCCAGTTCCTGCACCTGGTAATGATAATAAGCAAACTCCATTGGCTGGCACATTTATTTCACCCGACTATGATCCATCGACAACTCCATCGACAAGCCGAGCAAAAGCGCGGGAAAAAAAAAAATTAACATGGCAATCTTGGACTGAGCGCTTCATCCAAGCCTCTCTCCCATCACGCAAGTTCAGCTCACTTCCTCCCAGAAGAGCACTCATCTACATTTTGCAGATGAGAGCCTGTTCCAGCCTTGCTCGACGAATCTTGACAGCACCGCGAACCCATCATCTCGTAACCTCACGGCCATTTTCTAAAATGGCTTCGACACAAGCGGCTAATGCTGCTATTCCTCCTCCTACTACTGCTCCTGCTCCTGCTCCCGCACCATCAGCACCAGCATCCGCTCAGCAGACACAGGATGGCCGGGGTCCCAAGCGTGCCCACAACGGCAAGGACAACACCTCGCGGCAGTGGAAACAAAAGAAGACAAAGCGGGAGAAAAACATCACAGAGGATCATCAGAAGAGGTTCTCCGACGCGACGTCGAAGCGCTACTAGCATCCAAAGGTGTCGACCTAGAGCCATCATGCGGCGCAGAGGAAAACGAGTCCCTCCCCGAACAAGGCGCCGAGATCGAAGTAGACGTCCTCGAGCTGTCCTCGACCGGCGACGGTCTCGCTATGCGACCCGGCTCCAACCAAGTCTACGTCGTGCCCTTCACCGTCCCAGGAGACGTAGCCCGTGTCAAGGTCTATCGACACATCCGAGGCCAGCACCAGACCGTCGCCGACTTCATCTCCATCGTCAAGCCGTCCCCCTGCGCGACGACGCCCGCATCCAGTGCAAGTACTTCTCCTCCTGTGGCGGGTGTCAGTTCCAGATGCTCGGCTACCAAGAGCAGCTCAAGCTCAAGAAGCGCATCCTCGAAAAGGCATACCACAACTTCTCCAGCCTCCCCGCGGAACTGGTGCCCACCGTGCACGACACCATCGGCAGCCCCTCCAGTACGGCTACCGCACCAAACTGACGCCGCACTTTGACGGCCCCCGGTTTCAGGCCCAGCGGGAGAAACCGTTCTCGTACATCGTTTGAGAGCTGTCCCGACATTGGCTTCATGAAGAAGGGCCAGCGCAAGGTCCTCGACATCGAGGACTGCCCCATAGGCACGTCCGCCGTGCGACTGGGTATGGCTCGTGAGAGGAACGCATGCATCGTGAGTTTGTGAAGTACACGCGCGGCGCGACCATTCTACTGCGTGAAAACACCCATCGGTATGCCAAGAGCGCACAAGGCTCAGACGAGCAACAACAGCAACAACAACATCCTCCTCCACCAGACCAACTCGCTCCATATACAACTCGCACCGAGAGCGACGACTTTGTCGACATCAAGTCCTGTGAGACGGACTCCAAGGCCACCACAACAGAGTACATTGACGGCTACGCATTCACCAACCCCGCAGGCTCCTTCTTCCAAAACAACAACTCGATTCTTCCCAAGTTCACAGCCTACGTCCGAGACCGCATCCTCCCACCACCGTGTTCCTCGTCGTCCTCCACCTCCCCAATCAAGTACCTCATAGACGCCTACTCCGGCTCCGGCCTCTTCACAATCACCCTATCCTCCGTCTTCCAGCACTCCACGGGCATAGACATCGCCGCCGACTCCATCGCCTCGGCGCGCAACAACGCATCCCTCAATGGCCTCGGCCCAGATCGCTGCCAATTCATCGCCGCCGACGCAGGCCAGCTCTTCCAGAGCGTGACGTACCCTGCCGATGAGACGGTTGTGGTCCTGGACCCGCCGAGGAAGGGGTGCGATGGTGATTTTCTAGGCCAGCTGAGGAGGTTTGGGCCTAAGAGAATCCTGTACGTGAGCTGTAATGTGCACACGCAGGCGAGGGATGTGGGCGTGCTGGTGAGAGGCGACGCCGACGGGGCGAGGTATGCTGTCGAGAGCCTCGTTGGGTTTGATTTCTTCCCCAGACCGGCCATGTGGAGGGCGTGGCCATCTTGAATAGATGTGAGGGCGAGGCTGTTGAGAATAGGGATAATACGTTGGAAAATGAGTCGTGAAAAAAAAAAATTCCATCATCTGGACGGCATGTCTCGCGGACACCATTCCCCAGCATAAAAGTTTTGCTCTGGCAGGACTTGTTCTGAATTTGGACTTTCTTGGAAAGAGGAAATAAATTATGCACGACTTTTTCGTGCCGCTTTGCGAGATTCATTGAACAAGGAAGGCAAGGCATTTAGTTGACCTGGCATGAGACCTTTTTAAATTTGCACACAAACCCCGATTACCAGCACTACTCCTGACCAAGAAGAACCTTAAGTGCCTCCACCGTGATCTGCAACACCTCCGGCTGCCGACTCTGCCTCAGACACTCCTTCAATGCCTCCACGCCCCCTCTGCAACAATCTTGTCGCGAGCCAACTGCCCGGCGTCCCTTTCTGCCATGACGAGATTATACAACGTCACTACACCGCGATGTCGCAATCCGGGATTCGAATCGTTGCACATGCCCAGAATCACCTTGACTCCTCTCTCCCGCTGGACCACATACCGCACCACTGACTCGAAACCAGTGAGGGAGGCCAGTGCTCCACCTGCGGCACTCCGTGTTCCTTCATCTTCTGCATCTGCTAATGCCAGGAGGATATGAAGCCGTGTTCCAGCTTGAGCACTGCCGTCTGCGTAGAGAGAAATCCCCTCTGGCGCCTGCATCAGGTTGCATACTAGCTCGACGGCGGCTTTACAAACAAGGTTGTTGGAGGACAAGAGCTGTTCTTCAATATGCGACCATGCCAGGCGGATGATGTTGCTGCGTGTGCTGTCATCATCCAGCGAGGCCAAGTTGGTAAGGGCCATTAACGCCTCAAAAGTTGGTAGGAGATCGCGCGTCTCGGCGGCCGGATCGGGCGGGAGGATATAAACCAGTGGGCGAATGGCAGCGTCGATGGTATTCGAACGGTTTCCCCGAAAACCAGAGCGGGATTTGTGCTGATGAGTATTCGTGCCAGTGCCTGCGCGGCCGTTCGTTTGCCGACCTCGTCCGACTCGGGAACTACGGCCCAGCCGACGACGAGGAGCTTCACGGCGCCCTGTTGTGCAAGTGACCCTCGAAGTGATTTTGTGACGGCTAATGAGTGAATGATGGAGATTATAAGGCCTAGCGAAGCAGGGGATCCGTTTTTGCTGTGCGTCACTAAAACGGGGATGATGCCAACATCGAATACTGCCTGGCAACGCTTCGCGACATGCTCATCGTCGTCTAGAATATCTGGTCCTGCCAGCTTTCCGGCAGCGTCGGCGTAGGCTTTCAGTTGGCTCATCTTCTTTTGCTCCTCGGTAAGTACAGGCCGATACCGAGTGAGATTGGCAAATATACTCAGCGCACCGTACGTCGTGGGGATCTCGGCTGAGCAGTCGTTAGAATCTCGACTAGCATTTTCAACAATGCCTCGTTGCCAGCAACTCTCTCTTTTATTTTGGGTTGAATCGACGCATATGCGAGACCTTCAATAGATTGTTGTTTGTCGGAGCCTGCCTCTTCTTCATCTACTCGCAACATCATTTTTGTGAACAGTTCTGACAAATCCTCAATGCTGGCGCTGGCTGGTTCAATCCTCGACCTGCTGGGGTCGGTTTCCGAGTCTTTAGAAGGAACTGCCTTCATTCTATGTGTCAGTCTATCGTTAACGATTGTACCATTGACAAAAAAAAGTGCAAGATGAAAAACGCTATTGCTCAGAGGGGCGATTTTGTTTATCCAGATTCCGGAAACGCACCTTCAGCTTGGCGAGGATGACGGCGGCCAAATGCTGGACTTGTTCTGAATGTCTTCTCATTGATATAGAGCCACCATCACCCTGCACTTGCGGTTCCTTGTTGGGCCCGCCCGTCACGCCGGTAGGATCCTGATCGACAACTTCCTCCAGCCACTCGAGGCAGTACTTGTGCACGGCGTCCCGGCACAAAGAGTTCATGCAGGCTGCGTTCAACATTTCCAGACATGCCGTCTCGACCTTTCGACTCTTCCATTCCCTCCTCATAAGAGGACCGAGTGTACTTAGGAATCCTTCGCTCAGGAACATTTGAGCAGTGAGATCGGGCACAATGGGAAATGTGGCAGATGCTACGCAGAAAGCGACGATGTAGTCATCGTAGGTGCCGCGTTGTACGCGCTCGAAGAAAAAGCTGAAATATTCTTGGAGCCCTCGTCGCCTGCAGCTTTCAGATAAGCAGAAGTAGTAAGTGTGGCGTGCCCGCGAACAATGTCAGGCTGTCGCATATCCAGGTAACATAAGACGGTGTCGACGCAGTCGCCGTCAATGACGCTACATATCGTCTTGTAGTTGTTGTCTTTTTGCTGAGCTTCGGCGTCGTCGTTTAAAAGCTTGGTGAGCTCGTCGAGCTCTCTGCACGTTACCTCATCTTCCTGTCCACCTTCCATCAAGCGAGCAAACACGAGAAGGGTCTGGTCCTCGAGGGTTGCAGCCGGAGCCGCACCTTGCAGCGTTTCCGCCATGTTCCAACGTGTGTTGACACGGCGGGAAATGACGAAGAGGGATGCAGATAGACTGGTAGGTAGATGGCGGACAAAGAAGAAGTTGCCGAGCTTATTGTGTTGTTGTGTCTGGTTCTGTCACCTGTGTAATGCCACTCGCTGCACGCTGTTCGTTGACGCTGCTCACGCTCAATCGAAACTCGAGCAAGAAGATATATGAGGAAAAAATAAGCTCAAGCTCAAGCTCGAGCTCGAGCTTTGGGAATGATCGTCATACCCACGCACTTTGACACTTGTAAAAATCGACGTTGCCCCTCAGTTCCCCCACTTTGAAACTGCACCCCCTCCTGCCCAGTTCCTTGCTCCCACCCCGGCGCCGAGCTAGCGACATGTGTGGTCACAGTCACGTGTGCGGACCGCTGTGCCGATTGATTGAGAGCCTCGCGAGTCGACGATCTTTTGCAATGCGAGCTTGCCGTTTGGTGATCGGGTTCAACCCATGAATAAGCTTCCCCAAACAGCTAGCTGCCACCAAAAGCGACATAACAATCTCGACGCAGGCTGATCGCCTTGATTCATCTAATAGAAACGAGCCAAAGACGATAAACTCTTTTTCGAACCCGATTTATCCAGGCTTTCACACTCGCGCAAGTTGTACCGTTGCATCATGTCAACACCTCGGGGCGTTTAATTACACGCTTGCCCTGGATTACGGCGTTCACGCAACCTCCACAAGACAAAACCTAGGAAAAGCCAACTCCGTTCCTCATAATCGACATTCTTCTCATTTGCGGCGTGGAAATCCTCCCCTTGGCCTCGTAGCTGCATTCGACGGGAGCTGCGGTCCCGTCGTCTACCATGGACGCTGTCGACGTCTCCGATCACTACGAGGTCACTACCGCCGAGGAAACACCATCTCTCCTGTCCATCGTCATTGACACGAATCCACGCGCATGGGCTGCCCTAGACAGCAGACTGCCCCTCTCGAAAGCCATTGCCAACATCCTCGTCTTCGTCAACGCCCACCTCGCCTTCAGCAATGCCAATCAAGTCGCCGTCGTAGCAGCCCACGTCAACCGTGCCACATGGCTCTATCCCACACCGCCGCAACCTGCCACTCGAAGAGATACCTCCGGCGATGTCACAATGAACGACGTCCCGACAGATGCTCCCCCTCGTGCCCTGGCCAACAAGTATCCTCAGTTTGCGCAGATCGAATCCGCCGTGCTCTCGTCGGTGCAAAAGCTTCTGTCCGAGACTACAGAGCAGGACCTGGAAGCCACCACGACACAACTATCAGGAGCGTTAACTCTAGCACTATGCCACATCAACAAGGCCTCTCAGGCACTAAGCGGATCATCAGGAAGCTTGGGTCAAGCCGCTCCGTCTAGCGCCACGGCTCCTCCCCCGCCCATGAAGGGCCGCATCCTCGTCATTTCCGTATCCGACTCCGAACCCTCACAGTACATTCCTACCATGAACGCCGTCTTCGCCGCATCCCATGCCCAAGTCGCCATCGATACCTTATCTCTCTGCGGTGACGCAACCTTCCTCCAACAAGCATGTTTCAACACAAACGGAACGTTCCTCGTCGCTTCCAACCCGCAAGGCCTCCTAACTTATCTCATGTTCGGCCTCATCGCTGACACGGAAGCTCGGCAATCCCTCATCACACCGACACACGACACCATAGATTTTAGAGCAGCTTGTTTCTGCCATGGAAAAGTCGTCGACACAGGCTTCGTTTGTTCCATTTGTCTCAGTATCTTTTGCGAATTACCTCATAACGCAGAGTGCTTGACATGCGGAACCAAGCTAGCCCTCGGCAATTATGGATCGAAACCGGCTGTTGTGCCGCGGAAAAAGAAGAAGAAGAAGAGACTTGCGAATGGGGAAGTGGGCGGGAGGAAACGGGCAGTGCTACTGGAACCCCCGGCCGTAATAGGCTGGGTAGATACTTGGAGGAACGAAGTGACATGAACGGGACAGGATACTGTATATTTATGGAATGTCGCATGAGGTTCTTCGCATCACTGTGTCGTCCCATCACCCGGCCTCTATACAATGGTGAGTTGGTTGCGATAAAAGGCATACAAGTGCGTTGCGTAGCCTATAGAGTTGCGTACAGCATAGTCGATTTGGTTGCGAGCACCTGCCTTGGAGAAGGATTGATGGCGCGGCTGTGAATCGCCAGTTTTTTTTTTTTTTTTTCTTAGGAATTGTAGATTATGATGATATCACGTTAAAAATAGGGTTAAATTGGAAAGCTACGATCAAGTAAGGCGACACCAAATTAATCAGCTGAAGCCAGGTCTCTTTGAGTAGAAAAATATTTCTCTTTAGGGATGCGGCACTCTTAACTCCTCCTCTGAAAGATTAAACCTAGGACGAAAAGAAAGGAACCCTTTGGCAATGAAGCTGCCGCCATGCGTACTATACAACCTTTTTGCACGCGTTTCTGGCCGCATTTGCCTCATGCTGATATTGACTACCATGAACCCTTCAAATGCCTATCATGTCCTCTGCCAATGCATCATCAGGAGATCCGTATCTTGCGGCCACCCTTGGCAATTTTAGCACCGTCTGGAAGCCGAGACATGGTGCAACGAGGCTCCTTCTCCAGTGCCCCCATGGATGCGAGAGCAAACGAGTCCGTGTTGTGTGCAAAGTACAGGTAGTATCCGGTTCGACTTTTCTTGACCACCATGACTCCAATGGCTCCTTGAGAGCTACAGCCCTTGACGCCTGGGTGACACATGAAATCTTGTGCAATGAACGATTCCATCACAGCATCCTCGTCGTCGTCCTGCATCTCCTTGCCACCAGGAGCACGTCGAGTCCCCTGATAAATTCTCTCAGCACACCGCTGAGATGCCATTGTTGTGGCCATATGTTCACCAGTGCCACTCGTTACAGCGGCGACGGTGATTCCCTCGTCGTCGTCCTCCGCACATGGTACGACCGCAGTGCCGATGCCGACCAAGGCGGCAGGACCCAGTCGTCCGCGATGTTTCATGCCTATGCCCCGGATGAGGATCCAGCAGCAATCCTTCCGTGATCATCAATCGCAATCGCGCCAATAGTGTCCGTGATGATATCGTCGTCTCTGCTGTTCAGGTGTTCTTGGCGCTTAGCTATGGGCCCATCAGTCCCTCTTGGTTGGTTTTCTGGATGAAGAGGTCTCTTGATGCCGTGCAAGTCAACGGAATTGGACATATATGTGTTGGGCTTTGGTGAATTCTCCCTCACTTGACTGTTTCGCTTTGGAGACGACGGCCCATCACGACCGGAACTCGTGATTGTGGGTGTGACACCATCCAGGGCCTTTCTTGGACTTGTCTCAGACATGTTTTGGCCATTCTTGCGGTAATCCATGTATTCGTGTCGCTTTGCTCGAGCTAATTGGAGTCCCTTCCTATTATCGGCGAGACCTGTCGAGCCTAAAGAAGACCGTCTTGTAGTTGGTTTCGGTGATTTGGATGGGAAGGTAATGCAGATGCAGGAGTCCGTGGGCGGGGAAAAATGACGATTCTTGCGTGACCGCGGCATCTGGGGCCGGTGTACCGGCATAGGGTGAATCAGGCTGGCCTTCATTCCATGTACCAGCTAGAATGGCTGCTGTATGATCTTGGGGAAGCCTTTGTGGTTGTCAACTGCAGAAGCAGTATCGTACTGACAAGGTACACAGGCCGCTGGCATGGGTAGAGAAGAAGAATTTGCGCGTAAATCTTGAAATTTTTCCTCTGCACGTAAGAGATCTTCTTGCCATCGAAAGAAACGATCCCGTGAATTCTTCGACACTAGATACTCGTTTGCACAAGTAACCATGCCGTGCTCTTCGGCGAAAGCTCGTGCACCTTCACCGACCAAGGCATTGGGCGGAACTCGTCGAAGACTCAGTGGCTGACTGCTCGTATCCAATATGAGCTTTGCAAGCGAGATCGGATTTCGAACATCTAAATCAAACGCGTTAGAAAAAGAAGAAGAAGAAGAAAGAAGAAGATATTAGGGGTGCAGAAAAGCCGCGAGAAGTGGACAAACTTGGAACAGCGCCGCAGGCACCACTTCGACCAAGATGGTCGACGATTGTGGCATCGCATTCCACAGTCCCCTCAATGGAAAGGTTCGAACCATATCCCGCATTGGTAATTTCTTTGTCTTCGAGGACTCGCAAGGCAGCCTCGACAGCCTCGGTTGCAGTAGCCCCTGCTTTCAGGAATTTCATCCCCATTTCAGCAGCCCTGATGAAAGGAGTTAGTCTGGGACAGACTTCGTGGGCATTAGTGTCGTGTCAAGTAAAACCTACGAGACACAAGCTTCGAGATGAACATGCTCATTCTGGTGACTATGGAAGCCAGCTCCAGCATGTATGAAGATGGCGGGGACCCCTTTTTGTTTTTGACCGAATCGAAGCATACGATCCAGCGCACCATCTGTGCCGTGGCTGTTGTGAGCCATCACAGGAACGGCCACACCATGGCACTTGGCGCTCATTCTGGTCAGGAATTCATGGGTATAACGGTGGTTTGTTCGAGCCGACGATAATTATGCCAATGAAAATAATATGTAGCGATATGAGTGGAGGTGGTGGAAGAGAGCCGGCCGAAATGGACGGGTCGAAACAAATAGGACCCAGAGTTTACTTCCTTGGTATCGAGCCGGTTACGGAGAAGACGAAGAGGAATCGGCGTTATAAACGTCACTCGAGTAGAGTGAATGGGAAGGAGGTCCTTTCGAGGGCGGATCGTACTTTCCAAGCTTGTTGGAGACAGCCAAGACCGACTTCTGCGCGGTTCGATAACTTGTCAGACTGGAGCAGGCACGTTTTGCCGAGTCGTTCAGACAGGCCAAGCCCAATAACGTTGCCAGATGGGGTTGCAACTTCGCTAGTCTCATAAAATGGGCAGAAATAAAGGCGGCTCTCTCGTGTTCTCTCGTGTTGAGAGGAGTTGCATTTCTCACTCGCTGTGAAGGCGTGAAAGGCTTGAGGCAAGCTACCTTCTACAGTGGGTGTAGGTACGGACTACACATATCATCCATTCCCGCAGAATCTCGTTCATTCGCTCTGGCAAGGGAGGAGACGGATTCAGAACTGTAGAGACAACGATTCAGGTCAAATCTGCCTCCTCAACCTTGTGCCAGACAGTGCGTACGTACATGTACAGCTGAGCGATGGTGGGAAGCTTCTTCCTTACTTGTTGGACGACTTGTGGTTGGCCCAGTCCCCGTGGCCCCACTCTCGGCATCAATGAATGGGAATGATCCAACTCCAAAGGCCCACCCCACTTGTTAATGCTGAGGTGACGACAAAGTCAACTTGCCAACGCCATTGCCTCCTCACATCCATCGTCGTCTGTCGCAAACTCCCACTTGGTTCCAACACCCTCCAAGACGCGCATTTGTAGCCGCTCCCCTTCATCATGGCAAACCAAACTCCCGCCGTCGTCATGGACAAGTGAGTCAACCCAAAGTCGTACCCCCGCCCCCGCCAACAAATGCAATTGGAACACAGCTAATCCGTGGAAATACAGCGGCACGGGGTTTTCCAAGCTCGGTACGGGGTTTGCCTCAGCCGTTTCTGGGAATCCAATTGACACCTGATATCTAGGTTTCGCCGGTAACGACTCGCCATCCTTTGTTTTCCCAACAGCCATTGCCACGAAAGGTCCAACTGGAGGCAGCGGCGGTTCTGGGTCTGGCCGTCCAGCTGTCGCAAACAAGCCCTCCTTCATGACTGGTGGTGCAGGCCCTGGTAGCCACCTGAGCTCGAAGAGAGGGACCGAAGATCTCGACTTTTACATTGGCGATGAAGCTTTGGGTGCAGCATCAGGCCCTGGTACGCGGTCCAGGTGCCCGATTCCACTGGATGATGGACTCAGCTAACGGCTCTAGGATACGGTCTTCACTACCCCATTCGACACGGCCAAATAGAAAACTGGGTAAGGGCCGGTTTAAAAAGAAGCTGAGTTTTTTTCTCTGACGTCTTTACTAGGACCACATGGAAAGATTTTGGTCCAACTCGATCTTCAAATATCTCCGCGTCGAACCCGAGGACCATTACTTCCTCCTTACCGAACCTGTGAGCGAGCACCATCATAATATCACTAGATATCTGCGTCCTGTCCAAGAGTTATTTTTCTAACAGTACTAGCCCCTTAACCCCCGGAGAACCGAGAAAATACCGCCGAAATTTTCTTCGAGTCATTCAATTGCGCAGGCATGTACATCGCCGTACAAGCTGTTCTGGCCCTCGCCGCCTCTTGGACGTCGTCCAAGGTCACCGATCGCTCCCTGACGGGAACTGTGATTGACTCCGGCGATGGTGTTACTCATGTCATTCCTGTCGCCGAGGGCTACGTCATTGGTTCATCCATCAAGTCGATTCCCATTGCCGGGCGCGACATTACCTACTTCGTGCAGTCGCTTCTGCGAGACCGGGGCGAGCCCGATTCGTCTCTGAAAACAGCTCAGGATATCAAGGAAGAGTACTGCTACGTCTGTCCGGACATTGTCAAGGAATTTTCCAAATATGACCGTGATCGCGAACGATTTGCCAAGCACGTCGTGTCTCACCCCGGCGGCCGCCAAGTGACTGTTGACGTTGGATATGAGCGTTTCCTTGCGCCTGAAATATTCTTTAACCCAGAAATGTACAGCTCAGATTTCCTTACGCCCCTGCCTGTTGTTGTTGATGGAGTCATTCAGCAATCGCCCATCGATGTGCGCCGTGGTCTATACAAGAACATTGTCTTGTCTGGTGGAAGTACCTTGTACAAAGATTTCGGCAGACGGTTGCAGAGAGACATCAAGCATCTTGTCGATGCCAGAATCCGAGCCAGTGAGGTTCGCAGCGGTGGAGCTCGCAGCGGTGGTCTCGACGTCCAGGTCATCACCCACAAGAGACAACGACATGGACCTTGGTTTGGCGGCAGTTTGCTAGGTCAGACACCCGAGTTCCGGTCTTACTGCCACACAAAGGCAGAGGTATGTCACTGTCACACCGAAGGCGAAGGACGTGCCAAATGGGCAGTGAGTGGCCAAGGCTGAGCTAACCCGCGTGAACAGTACCAAGAGTACGGCCCAAGCATCGTGCGGAGATTTGCCTTGCTGGGAGGACCTGGTGGCTCATAGAAACATTGTCATTCCGTGCGTTTTGATAGAGCAATCGAAGATATTCATCCATCTACATCCACCACTGGGGTGAAAGTGCGAAACACGGCGGCCAATGGTGAACAAAGTCAGTCAGACGAACAGGCTTTGTAAGTACGTACCAATCAACAATGTGTCCAAAGCCAATACAGTTGCTGCTGTTGAATGTTATCAGCACGGCATGCTGGCTCAAACCAATGGATCAGATAAATAGGCGCAGTATTTTTTTCAACTCAAATATTTGAAGGTCAATGTACCATCACTCAAACACCACGACGCTCTTGTCTCTTTTATCGACAACCACCCTACGCCTCGCCACTATGCAACCAGGCCACACATCCTACGCCACCCGTCGTCTTGGCTTCAACCACCCAAATTGATCACCAACAAGGCCATGTAATATGCCGTCAAAAGAAGCATGTTACTTGCTCGTGTCGACGACGTAACGTCCAGCAATCTGGCCTTCGCTCATCAATTTGTAGACGTCTTGTAGCTGACTCAGACCGACAGTCTTGAAGGGCACCTTGATGAGGCCTCTACGGTAGAACTCGAGAGCCTCGGCAGTATCTGCGCGATTGCCGACATAACTACCCTTGATGTTGACCATGCGAACTACCGTGTCGAAAACGGGGGCAGAGATGGTCGCATTGGCGGGCAAGCCAATGCACACGACGGTTCCGCGGGCCCGGACATACTGAGTGGCCTGCTGGAAGGGCTTCTCGTGAACGGCAACAAGCAGGACAGCATGCGGGCCAAGACGATCCGAGCTTGCCGCCTTGACCTCGGCGACGAGGTCCTTGGAGGATTGAAGTCAACAAAGGTGCTCGCGCCGAGCTTCTCGCACACGCCCTTCTTCTCGGACCCGCCGTCAATGGCAATGACGTTGAGCCCCATGGCCTTGGCGTACTGAATGGCAAAGGTGCCGAGGCCGCCGCCAGCACCGACAATGGCCACCGACTGGCCGGGCTTGGCACCCGATTCCTTCAGGCCCTTGTACACGGTGATGCCGGCGCACAGGACGGGGCGACGGCCTCGAGGTCGCACTCCTGGGGATGCGCGCGACGTGGGCGGCCTTTGCAATGGCGTACTGCTGGAATGAGCCGTCGACGGTGTATCCGGAGAGCAGGGATTCTCCGCAGAGCGGCTCGTCCATGTTATTGCAGTACGAGCAGCTGAGGCAGGAGCCGTTCAGCCACTTGATGCCCGCGTGGTCGCCGATCTGCACGTCCTTGACGAGCTCGCCACGGGCAACGACGATGCCGGCGCCCTCGTGGCCGCCCACGAGGGGCAGCTTCGTGGGGATCGGCCAGTCACCCAGCATGGCGTGGAGATCGGTGTGGCATACGCCCGAGTACTTTACGTTGACGAGAACCTCATCTGGCCCGGGTTTCTGGACCGGGATTTTCTTGTACACGACGGCTTTTGCACCACTTTCTGTCAGCTCATGTTCCAGAGAGAGTGTATAGTACTAGTCATCGGCTTCCAATGCCGAGGTGTGGGTGTGGGAGCAACCGTACGTCCTCCAGTCTTTTCCACCACCGCCGCGTATTGCTCCTGGGGAATCTGGGGAGCAGACATGTTGTCGTAAGAGTATGGGTCGTCTCCTTTATCTTGGTGTCTTTGATTCGTGAAGGTGTTGGGTGATTGTCAGTTGTGTAGTGATGTGTCGTGATGTGTTGTGATGTGGATGGGAAAAGGCTGGGTTTTACAGGCAGGCCCGAGGAGTGGGTTGAAGGGCTGACTACGGACTACGGAGTAGATGAGCAGAGATGGAATATATATACTTTCCCCGCCCCCTCTCTTCTACGTCCCGTAGTGCTTCTGCAAATCATGACGTGGGAGTTGTTTACATAAAAAGTCGATTGATGCATCTTCCCCCTCTTGCCCTGCCACCATGTGTGAAGGACGGTGACGCCGGGGTTGCTGCAGGCGTGGGAGATGGAGCCATGCACGGTGGTGAGTGGGGCCAACTTGCCAACTTACCAACGGCTCGTTATTAGCAGGGCAGCCAGGAAATCACTAGTCGCCTGCATCTTGCCTTCATAATAAATGCATAGGTTGTGTTGAATGGTCCGTACGGATCCGTAATGCGGTTGTTAATAGTAAGCGGACTATAGATCCACGTGCCGCCTTAGCATTAAGATAAGGCAGAGAAAAGAGTAGAAAGAAGTGTTTGAGACGGGCGCGACCACATAGTGGGTCAAAGGATAACTAAGCGTAGTCGCCTAGCTAATCGTGCCACGCCCCACTTCTTTTGGTTATCGCCTTGCTTTTACGGATCCGTAACCACTGAAGGTGTGGGGCGTGGCACGACTACTAGCTAGCCACATGCGAGCAAGGCGGATGGATGTATGTAATATAGCGAAGACCACCTATTGTATATAGGAGAGGTTAGCGTTCGGAACCTTCACACACCAACCCCTAGCTATTTTCTTCATAGCAGCGACTAGGAATCTTGACCCTCACTCTGTTGTATGAACTGTTAAGGGCTTGGACTTTGCCCAAGCATTAGTTATAGTGCACAGAAGTTAGGGGCTAGCATAAGGTAGCGAGGGGATACGGACTAGAAAGGGCTGACATGAGATAGCTAGGGGTTACAAGGGGCATAGTAAGGGGTAGACATCCTGCCTTCCTTTCTTCTCTCCTTGAATTTCTTCATCCTATTAACGCCTGACAGCAGTTGGTAACAGGCTAAAAGCAGGCCACAAACAGGCTATACTAAGCTGTTTCGTAGGCTTATATTATTCTCTAAGATTCATGTACAAGTACGAGTTACGTCCGTATTATAAGATATAATCGCGCTGTTTATATTTTTCTTTGCCTTATACAAATGCATCCACTTTAAAGCTATTTGAATACTAGGCAATCCGTATAAAGTTCCCTTTCATTATCCCCCACTATTCTCCTTTATAATCCGTACATGCCATCAGAATGAGTAAGTTGACCCTTTCTCGATTTCATCTTTCCTTCCTCACACCGGTGCTAACGCGCGAGAATAGAGCTCTCGAATCTTGTGGTCTTGGCTACTGCAATGACGAGCGCTGCGAGTCACGGCCCCTCAATCCACGTAGTGTTCAATGGCGCCTTGAAGTATAACCCCTCGCTTGAGGACCCAGTTGTCCGGAACGCAACATTCCAGGAAAACCAGGAAATTCCTCACCCACAAGTGCCGTAACGAGTTAGGCAGCAACACTATCAGCGGAGAAGTTTACTTCGATAATACCTTTCAGATACGTTGCGACTGTGCTCATGGTGACACGGGGTTGCCAATGGAAATTGATATGCAGCCTGTTTGGTCTGCGACGGGCACCTCGCTTGGGAAATGCTAAGCGCAATTAGAACATTATAACGTTGGTTTTGTATTACAAAAGTAGATATAGTCTTTATCTAGCGCCTAGGCTTCTTTCTTTTAATATGCCCTGTATTAAAGGCTATTAGGGCTTGTAGCGAAAAAGGAAAAAAACTGCCTTTGTAATTAGGGGTGTGATCCACGGAGCCGCGCAAACTTTGGTCGCAAAGTACGCATAGGGGACGCGCTAGCCATTTTTATTAGCTAAATTACATGGGAAGTTATAAAACTATGTCTACTTTCCATAAAGGCTACTGTTAGAACAAGCATGATATTGATTCATCATACGCGATTTCCCCTTGCGGGTTGACTGTTACGCGGCCGCCCACAACCCCTCTTCTTATAAATCGCGCACTATTATTATGTACGGATTACGCATGCCGTTTCCAGCAACCTTGTGCGCATCCGCTGCGCCGTCGGTCCCTTTCGCCAGCGGCGGGGTGCGGCACCTAGGACGACAGCCATGCTTCTGAATCAACGGCTTGACGAATGCCATGTTGAATGAATGGGGTTTCTTGTTTTCTCGGCGTACAAAGTCCAGCCCAGCAGCCGTCTGAGACAAGAGCCCGCTTGACTTCACTGCTATAATGACATGATCATGACGGCCGTGTAATGTTTCATCTTTTGTATTTGTATTTGTATTTCATCCGCCGAAAAATTCGGTGGGAAGATTCGCGTTCTCTTCGTGACTTGATCGGTTTAGGCGACGTGTATGAAGTCTTATTGTGCCATCTAAGCACCCACCATGCTCAGATGGCGCGATAACTCAGATGGCACAATAAGAATCCACAAGCGTCGCTTGAACCGATCAAGCGACGAAGAGAACGCGAATCTTCCCACCAACCTGGACATGCCCGTTCCAGCACCGGGGCGATGTCGCACCACGACAACGATCTGAAGCTTCGCAGAGAAACTCCTCAACGTAGACAATAAGAAACAGAAATATTTTATTCTAATCCCTTGGCGCCAAAAAAATCACAGCTCCAACATGGCTCTTTCCTCGGCACACAGCATCATATCCCCCGCCACTCCCTTCTTGATGTCGCGTCCTACGAAGCAGCCGGGACCTCGACCGAGCGCTCAGCGCCATCGACCGTGGCGGAATTCACCTTCTTCCCCGTCTTGGCGATCTTGGCCAGGACATGCTCGTACGGCAAGCTGGTGACGACGGTGGCGGTCTGGTTCTCGAGGAGACTTCGTAGCTGTCGACGCCTGCAATTGTTGCCGTCAGAGAATGTCAGCAGCGGTCCCTGGGTTCACACTTCTGCCCCTATCCATCCCTGCCAGGGCGTGAACGTACCGTCCAGCTTCTTGAGGACGCGGTCGATGGCGCCGGAGCAGCCGCCGCAGCTCATGGACACGTTGAACTGGTACGTGTGCGACATGGTGAGGAAGGAGGGGTTGGTTTTGTTTGTTTTTGTATCCTGTTGTATTCCTCTCTGTTGGAGGAGACACGAAATACGAGAGACGATGGAGGCCGGGTGTCGGATGGAGGTTTGTCAGATGGAGAGTTGTCAGATGGAGAGTTGTCAGATGGAGGAGGCGGTACCGCGAGTTTTAACAGGGCGGGTCGAGGAAGGACGAAAAATTAGTCAGTCGACTGATGACGTGACTGGAGCACGGGAGTAGGTGGAGCGCCAAACAGGCGAACAAACAGCGCTAACAAGTCGCTAAGTCGCTAGTATCAGAACCACGTCTCACATTTTCTCCGAACAAATCGTCGTCGTGCTTGATTACAACAGGGCCTCCGGTTTCGGTTTCAGTTTCAGTTTCCCCATTGTCCCCGTTTGTACGATTGAAAAAAGAAAAAAACCCTTTCCATCCTTTGCATCGTCAGCACGGCCCGCCCGCAGCCACTTGCCTCTCCCGCTCCAACCATAGTCCGGCATCATTCCGGGCTTTCTCGTTTGAAAGGACAAAGGACAAAGGGCACTGGATTTTGGCCTCAAAACTTGCTCGCCAACATGCGAGAAAACAAACGGGGACCGTTCACGACGAATCCACATGCGTTAAAGTTCCGATATCCCAGCTTTCCTTCCAACCGACAACAACAACAACAACAACAACAACAACAATGGACCAAAAACACCAGTCAGTCTGAGACTACTTGCTCTGTTGGACTACCTACTCTACTCCTGCACAGCCCTCACGGCCCGGAACTCAACCAGGAACCTCTCCTCCTCCACGTCATACACATGCTCCGGCAGCTCGCAGGTCAGCAACGCATCCTCCAGCTCCCCATCCACATCTCCCGCTCGCCCGCCTCCCAGCTGTTCGTGCCGTCAAACGGATCTTTCACGCACATGATGACCACCTCGGCCGTCTCCTCCTCCAGTACCCACCGCGGCTGTAATTCGGCCGCAATCCTTTCCTCCAGCTCCCCGTCGCGGGGTCGACGCCCGTGTCGGTGCCGTCGGTGCCGTCGTTGTCGTTGTCCTCGGTGCCGAGCAGATGCCGCCGGCGCCGGCCCTCGGGAACCGCCGCGTCGTCGGCGCGTACTCGAGCTCGGGGAGCGCGCCCCAGACGCACGACAGGCTCTTTAGCCCGGGAACCAGCACATCAGGTACCCCAGCTACCCCAGCTCCGTGAAGGAGTAGTACGCCGTGAAGGCCGGAAACGCCAGGTGCCGGATCTGCGCGGCCGTCTCCTCCAGCCCGTCGCCCTCGAACGAGAGCTCGCAGAACTCCTCCCACTTGTCGCGCGAGACGTAGAGCGCGTCACGCGCGGGATCAAACGGCCGCGCGAGCACGTAGCCCCGTATCCTGCCTCCAGCGCAGCTCCATGTCGCGGGCCCGCGCCCACTGGAGCGTCGCGCCGCGCGACTCGGCGTCGACGTGCAGCGACGCCGGCATGTCGACTTGCACCAAGGGCGTGCGCGAGATGCCCGCGTAGCGCTCGTCCTCGCCCTCCGGTTCGAGCTGCTTGAGGAAGAAGTTCCTGTTGTACAGGTACATGGTGGGCTCGTCAAACGCCGACAGGTACTCTCGCCATATCAGGAGTCGGATCTCGGGGGCGAGACGGGCGAATTGCGGAAAGGTCGCGGGGAGGAGGACATTATAGAAAGTGTAGGCGCAGGCGCAGGCAAATGGATGCGTTGACCCGCATTCCATTGAGGTTATTACATAAATCGGCGTCGGCGTTCACGAGAACAAGTGACGCGCAGAAAGAACCACGCAGAACTGCGTCGACGTTCTTAAGTGGGGGCGGGTAGAGGTGGGTGAAGCTTTCCAGAACGGCAAGCAGAGATTGTTTAAACAAATTGGCAAGAACGGTGACCCACCGGGTACACTACCCGCACACCCACCACCACTTTTTCCGACAGCAAATTCTTCTTTGGCATCATATCATCTTTGTAAAAGGATGACGGAAACCCCGCTATTAATTCATCGAGGATTCAATGAAAGAGATCGTGAATGTCCCTTGGCTCGACAATTACGCGGGCTAGTAATAGTACATGACCGATCCTCCCTTCCACCAACATACATACTTTGATCGTAACCCGACGGAAACCCCTATTCATTCCTGCACATATTCATGTAAAATCGCCGTGCCCTCCTTCTGATTCATTCAACGCCACCACACGCTTGCCTCAGAGGTGAGCAGAAAGGACCTTCTCCTGGGTGTCGGCCAAAGCCCAGTCGCTAGCGTACTTGTTGCTTCGCACAGACGTGGCCTGCTCCTTGGTGAAGCCCCTGGCCTCGGTGGCGGGGTTGTATCCGAGGCCGTTCTTCCTGCCGACGGCGGCGTCGTCCATCTTGGGAGCGGCCTTGCCGTCGGCGCGCTTGTAGACGGTGACGACGACGGCGCCGCCGAGACCGAGGTTGTGCTGCAGGCAGTACCTCGTGCCGGGGCCTCGCGGTTGTTGGCCCATCCCTGAGGTGCCAGACGAGCTCGGCGCACTGGGCGATGCCCGTGGCGCCGAGGGTGGCCCTTGGAGATGAGGCCGCCGGACGGGTTGACCAGGTACTTGCCGCCGTAGGTGATGTCGCCGCGGCGGACCATCTCGTGGGCCTTGCCCCTGTCGCAGAGGCCGAGGGCGTCGAGGGCGACCATTTCGTTGGCGCTGAAGCAGTCGTGCAGCTCGACGACCTTGACGTCGTCGGGGGTGATGGCGGCCTCGCGCATGGCCGCCCCGACGGCGTGCCGCGTCATCTCGTAGCCCACCAGGTCGATGGAGCTGCGGGAGAAGAGGCTGGGCGCGTCCGTGGCGAGGCACTGGCCCGCCATCTCGACGGCGTGCTCCCGGAGGTGAGGCCGGGCGTCCAGGAAGGCCTGGGAGACGAGGATGGCGGCGGCGCCGCCGTCCGAGGTAGGGCAGCACTGCAGCTTGGTCAGGGGCTCGAAGACCTTGGGCGCCCCCATGATCTGCTCGAGCGAGTAGACCTGCTGGAACTGCGAGTAGGGGTTGTTGGGCGAGTGGGCGTGGTTGACGCGCGCAATCTCGGCAAAGTCGGCGTCCTCGGCGCCGTACCTCTCCTTGTACTCGCGGCCGGCGTTGCCGAACATCTGGGCGGCGCCCGGGGCCGGCGCGAAGCCCCTCGTCTCGGCCATCATGTTGACCGTGGTGCCCAGGGGTTCTCGCGGTCGTTCAGAAGCTCTGCAGGCTGCCGGCCATCATCTTCTCGAAGCCCACCACCATGACGCAGTCGGCGGCGCCGCTCGCGACAAAGGTGCGGCCCATGGCCAGCCCGTGCTGCCCGTGGAGCAGTTGTTGTTGACGTTGTAGAGGGGATCTTGGTCATGCCGAACTGGTAGAAGACGCGCTGGCCGCAGGTGCTGTCGCCGTAGCAGTAGCACGCGATGCCCTGCTCGACGTCGTCGTAGTTGATCTGCGCGTCGAGCAGCGCCTTGACGCCGGCCTCGAACCCGAGCTCTGTGTAGTCGACCAGGCCGCGCGGCTTGATGAACTTGGTCATGCCCACGCCCAGGACGTAGACGGGTGACTTTTGCTTGTTGGCAGCAGGCATGTTGGCGGATGTGTGTGTGTTGTGCGGAGGGTGAAGGAAGGAGAAAGTCAAGTCGAATCACAACAACACGACAAACGGCATGAGAAGAAACCCGTTGGAAGAATTCCCACAATGACAAATGGCAGGGCGCGGGCTCCTTGTTCTTATGTCATCGGATTTGACGGACCTTGGCATGGGGAAGGGGAAGGGGAAGGGGAAGGGGAAGGGGTTTGGCCGTTCGATATGCGGGGCCGCGGGAAGTTTGACTCGAGATATTAAACCGTACCGAGGTCGACAATTTCTCCAAAGGCGGGGAAGGAAAAGCTTGCCGGTGCCGACGCCGACGCCGAGCCCTGATTTGACCAGTGGGAACCCCGCGGCCCAATCTCATGAACTTGCCTTGCCTTGCCCCTTTTTTTCCCGGCAGTCAGAGCCAACCACGCACGTGCGCTTCTTGTTTCATTCCCTGGGCGTCTCCACCCACGGAGCCGAAACCGAATCTCTAGAACAAAAGAAAAAAAAGAGAGAAAAACCGCTCCTTCACTCCGACACGGCCCAACGAACGTCCGTCCGTCCACCTTCTCTTCTCCATGCCATGCCGCATGTATGTGCTCGCTCACTGCCCGACCGTGCGTGCCATCGAGTGAGCATCCTGCTTGGGAGAGCCCAATCTAGCAGTCATCACGTTCCATCTCATCACTTTTCCAAAGGCACTCGTGCTCGTGCTCGTGCTCGTGCCAATGAACGGGACACAAAGAGCTTGTCTATTATATGCCCATTCTTGAACCCCCGCGCATTCCCTGTAAATCAAAACCACCAACCGCGCACCAGCCATCACCGCCAGCCACCATTTTGCTGTCGGGGTATAGTTTCACCAAGATATCAAAAAGCTGCAACATGTAAAAACTGCAGTCAGTGGGCCAAGCCCAAAGGCAGCCGGCCATACACTGACGTGATAAATGCACGAGAAAAAGGAAGAAGAAAGAGACGCCCCTCGTAATTGCCAAGAAGAATCATGTCACATCATCTGAATTCTTTGCTCCCAATTCGTTGTTAAAACTCCTCATCCCCCAAGGAATTAATTAGTCCCAGCCCTCCCACAAGGTCCAACCTGCCAATCTCGTCCCAGATCCGCCTGATACCATGCTATTGGAGTAGCCGTAGGATGGTTGCCCGTGCATGTAGGCGTCCGGCGCATACTGGTGATCCATCGAAACTGCGCGGAGCTTGTCCTTTGTCATGCCCGACGATCGGAGGCACGCGTCCAGGACGGCAAACAGATTCCGAGTCATGTCTTGAATCTTGGGTTCCGGAGTCTTGACGCTCTCCAGCACAGTCGCCAGGCATAGAATGTCCTTGGTGTCGCTTCCACTCATGAATTTGATGAGCAAGTCCAGACTCTCCTGCACTGTGGAGATCAGCCGCAGTGGTGACCACGGCACCACGCTTTCGCCAGAGTAGAGTGATAGTTCATCGGGCGTTTCCGTCGTCATGTGGCCCTCCCGAATGACTGAGCAACAGCGATTCCGAGTTCTGCCGCACGGCAGCTTGGATGTAGTAGCAGATGCTCAGTGACGAGTAAATTATGTCAGGCTTCAGAATCTGGTGGTACATTTCAGCCACCTCGTGAAACTGTGTCAGTGATGGGTCGAGTTCGTCGAGATATTTCAATATCACCACCGAGGACTTCAAAAACGATCGTGAAATTTCCGCGGGTACGTCGGCAGCCCCAGCGCCAGGGGGCGATAGAGGGCTAGGAGCGGCCGGCGCACGTGCATGTCCAGAATGACTCGGCTTCTCCACTGCTTGCTCTTCTGAGACGCGCTATACGAGCCCTGGCGTGGGTATATATAGTTGATGTCGTCGAGAAACCTCTCCAGCTTCGTTCCCACATCCAGAACCTCGGGTAATCGCGGAGAGAGTCGATCCGATTGACGAGTGGCGCCACCCGCATGCGGGCAGCAAGCGTGATGGCCGCGTACACTTGCATCTGATTGTCCGTCATCTGGTCAATCGGTCTTGTCGGGGAAGTTCGTGCATGTTGAGGAGATTTCCGAGTCGTTGAGGTTGCGGGGTGGCTTGCAAGTGAAGTCGCCGTCGCGGAGCAGGGACGGCATGTTGCAGGCTATCGACATGTGCAAGTCCATGTCGGCCATTGTAAACCATAACCTTCGGCGCATCTCGCCCCAAAAGACTGGCATCCGGGGCTCAAACTCTGAAGGGTCTCGGTGCATACCCATGCTCATTGCCAGCCTAAGCACATAGCCCAGCTTGTTCCAGGAATCCTGCAGTCGAGGCGTGATCATTCTCGATGCATGTATCAGCAAGATCTGGACCTGGACCGTGCTGATGTCCACCAGCTGCTTCCCTTTGAGGCTGTCCAACCAACTCTGGATCAGGGCGCACGCTGTTGGGATATGAACGCCGTCGCTGCGCTCGTGTCCCATTCCTCTCGACTTGGTCTCGAATCGAGAGGCTATGGATAAGACACAGAGCAACTGAGGGAGAAAAGATTCCGACTGTAGTTTTCCGTCCCAGTACATGTTGTACGCGTCATAGAATGTCCTGGCGTGCAGGATCCTGTAAATCGTCTCTGATGTGTCAAAATACATTGTGACAAGACGATCGCATATCTCCTTCTTGGGAAGAATATCCGTCATGCGCTTTTGCACTGGCATCATGGAATCGACAAACACGGTGATGGGCTTCATCGCCAGATGCAGCTCATCTTGGCGGTTCTTGTGCAGCAGACCAAAACTGCGCAGCAATTCATCAATGGCGTTCCTCTGATACTGCCCATTCAGAAATGCTCGGGCTTCGGGGAACTGGGAGGAAAGGGAAGCTGGTCAGTGGATTGATCTTCTCAAAACATCATGTCTGGTGTTGTGTCGCCCAGGGTTGCATACCACGTTCAGCATCACCCGAGGACTATGCTGGCCAAAGAAGCGCGTAATCATGCCACCCCGCTTGACGGACAGCCCTCGTACAGTGCCATCGGCCGCGTATAATATCCTGCCTCCACTCGTGTCGGTGGGAGCAGGGCTGCGGCCTTGCATGTGTCTTTCCAGCCTGTCCAGCCGCAAGGTCAACTCCTCCAGGACAGGCAAGCCTGGCGATCCGCCGTTCTTGGTCGGTGTCGCCGCGGTGTCGCTATTCGGTATATTGCTTGAGTTGGACGTGCCTGGTGGGCAGCTACGTTTACTTGGTCTGTTCGTATCGACGGGTTCCGTATCGGAAGCATCTGAAAGATTTGCCGGATCATGATCGGCGGCATATTTGCATATGCGACTTGACTTCTGGCATTGGGAGCATGGCAAGAGACGATCACATTTCAGTTTTCGTTTTCGGCACTCGGTGCAAGACTTGACAGGTCTTGGGCGCTTGACACTCCTCTGCTGCACCTGCAATGAATTTTGGTGGTGGTGCTGTTGTTGTTGTTGTTGTTGTTGCTGCTGCTGCTGCTGCTGCTGCTGCTGTTGATGTTGCTGTTGCTGTTGCTGCTGTAGATGATGATGATGCTGTTGTTGTAGTTGCTGCTGGTGCTGGTGCTGTTGTTGTTGCAGGTGGTGTTGCTGCTGCTGAGTCAGGACTGGCGGCTGACGGGTGATTCCAAGAGGAGAGGTATGGACGGCATGCTGTTGGGGTGGTGTTCGCATATGCGCCCCATTGTTCTCAAGGGAGCTCGAGGCCGAGCCAGTCGATGAAGATTTGTGGGTGTTGGTGGTTGCTGCTGCTGCTGCTGTCGCGGCCGCCGCAGCATCCGCGGGCAGTGGAAACCCACGCATGGCGGTCGACATGTCTCTCGTATTCTCGTAAAAAAAAAAAAAAATGTGGCTTGCATACGACAGACTGATCGATGACCTGGGCGCAGGTTCTGAGCTGGATGATGATTCAATTCAAGGATGGATGGGACCAAGTCGAAGTCGGGGACGAGTCGTCGAGGCACTGGTCATGGTCACCCAGAGAAAGGCACTTCCGCAAAGAGTCGGGCGCAAAAGCGTCGCTCGACCGGTATGACGATGGCCGGCTTTGTGAGTCAGGATTCAGGATTGCCGGGCGAGGAAGTTGGAGAGACACCCGGCGGGGTGACGCCCTCGGTCGGGGTCGGCTGCGTTGCTATCACAGTCGCTGCTTGTCGATGGTGTTTTGCCGCTCTTGCAGTATCGAAGACGACTATCGCATCGACGTGTGCTCTTCTCTTCTGAGCTACAGCAGATGGGATCCTATGCCATGCTCGAGGAGATGCGCTGCTGCAAAGATGGGGTCCGGCAAGTGGTCGAACGAAACGAAACGAAACGAAACGAAACGAAACGACACGAAACGAAACGACACGACACGACACGACACGACACGACACGACGGCGGCCAAGGTGAAGGTGAAGGTCGGAACGGGGTATCGAGTATCGAATGCCTGTTTACGGAGTAGTCTGTAGTCTGGTCGAGTGTGAGTAGGCAGGTCGGGAGGTCGGTAGGTCGATAGGTCGGTGGACAAGTGTGTGGACTGGGCTGGGGCTGCTGGCTCGCCGGTCGTTGTACGGGATAATAAAAAGGTAGCAGAGTGAAAGACGGGCGGCCCAACAAGCAAGCAAGCAAGCAAGCAGAGGAGAGAGGGTGGGTCGGCCGACGGAGTCGTCATGTATACATACAATGCGACGTACGGACGGGGGAACAGACAGTGATTACGGAGTACATGTACCCTACATACAATGTACGTACAGAAGAGCACTCGAGATTGGAGATTGGGAATTGGGAATTGGGAATTGTCGGGCCTGCCCCGTCGGCCGAGAGATCGTGAGGACCCAGATTCGTGGAACGCCCGCAACCAACCCAACATGCATGTAGCCCGTGTGTACGGATTACGTACGGATGGATTGTGACAGAAACAATGTTGGTAATACGAGTTAATCCGTAGCAGCAACCGACAAAAAGCGAGGGCAGAACCCAGGTTCCAGGGCAAGCCTCGACGACAAACCTACATATTACCACACACAACCGCACACACGGCAGCGAGGAAGGTGGAATTCCGGTCGTACAAGTTCGTCGACGACCCATCATCATCATCCGTCAATGGGCCATCATGGGCCATCACGGGCCATCATCACCACGGGACGGGGCGGGGCGGGGCGTTGAGTTTTTCTAGTCATTGCCTTGCTAATTATTCCTCCCGAGACAACCAAGCCATTCGGGCATTCTCTACAGGATCACTCTGTACACGGAGGATAGACTACTCCGCATGTACTCCGTAAAGTAATCCGTACGTCCGTACTCCGTAGTAGGCTAAACTTCAGGCGCTGGACGAGGGAGGGGGGCTGGGCCTTGATTTTCTCCATGTGCATTTTGCCCCCAACATCCACCTTTTATCACCACCAATCCCAATCACCAATCCTAATTCTACCTGTCTCAGGCCTGGCCTATAGATGACCTTAGCCATGGCTGGGCGGAGCTGCGGGGGTGGGGATTGGTTGCGGTAACTCGCGGCTTGCTCAAAGACGTCGGCGGCGATGATGGCGATTACCATGATGAAGGGACAGCATCGTGCTCTCCCCGAGCGGCTTGTTCGGCACCAGTCTGTCGTCTCGCATCTGGGGATGAATCAATCAAGTACTCCGTACTGTTTAATTGTTTATTATGCGCTTGACCCGTCGGTGACACACCCCAGCCGATTCGGCCGAGGCGGTGGTCCACCCCTGCTTCCGGTTGCGTGAGACCAGACGGTGGAAGGATCAGACGCTTCGCTGCAGCAACCGACTGGGTGTGCGGATTATGTGATCCGTACTCGGTACTCCGTACATCTACGGATCCGTAGATACTCATTCTGGTAGAGTCTGGTGGCTGCTGTGCGGAGTGCATGTACATGTAGCTACCGGCGAAACCGGCACGACTGCCGGGACTGGGAGGGAATGCGATCCTATGTATGTAGAAGACACGCGCACCTTATAATGCACTGCACTCGGTACGGAGTACTCCATACCCAGGTCGACCATACACACCCCCACACCCCCACACCCACCTGGTTGACATTGCTGCCTTGTTTGGGTACTGGTGGATGGATGAATGACGGGTCGAACCCCGCCGCCGCACATGTACATATTACAAGCCTCGCACGCGTCGAGGGCGTCTCATCGTCATCAACTCGATGCTAGGGAAGGAGGAGGCAGTCTTCTTTCGCGCGCTTGGAACTGGAGGGCCCATCCATCTTCAATCCCGCAAAGGGCAGTGATCAGTGACAATGCACCAGCGCCATGCACGCCGCGGATCACTGATCACTGATGACTGATCAGCAAACAAGTCTTTTCCTCCACCAAGTCCGTAAAATGTTTGATGCAGCTCTGCCGGGTGTGTGCTGCATCTGTCTCTGCCCTGTCCCAACTTGGAGCCGACATGGAAGCGCTGGCCCCGTGTACTTGATACGAAGAAGAAAACATGTACGGACTACACGACATGTTTGGGTTGGCACGTCGCCGATGATGAGAGTGCAACGACACGATACCCAGGAGCAGCCACAGTATGTGCTGGAAGGGCAATCCCGTCAAACTGCCTGCGCGGAGAGAAGCCCTTGTCATGCCAATTGCCAATGACCCCACTACGGACATGTGTTGGCCTAAATTCGTAATAAAAATTCTCCTCCAACAAACCGTATTAACCGTCCGCCTTCCACACGAAGTCAACTCGCGTTTGCAAAGGTTCGACTCGGCCGTAATTATTAAACACGCCCATTATTGAATTATTACCAACAAGTCCACCCCGTTTCGTGCATGGCATGAGTTGCATTGCAACCAACCAGCCGTCCGTCGATGTGAGCCTGTCCGCACGCATGCCGATCCCTCATGCCGCTTTAAAAGTTTGTTCTCACATTATGACTAACACTGCCCTGACCCGACCGTTTTCACGTGTGCATGATGACGGTTGATGCACATCAGATAGATGCCAATGGATGATGATGATGCAAGCCTGTTAAAGGTTGGGAAACAGAATACTCAAACCTGCTAATAAAACCCGTCGACTACGGATTCCTCCGTATTACCTACCGAGTACGGATTACATACATGTACATTAATAAATGAGTCCAACGCACCCCGGAGCTCAACACAAATTCGGCACTTCATCCACGACGATCCACGACGCAGCCCCGTACACCTCAGACGAAGATGTGTACGCGTTCGTTCAACTGAGAAATCCACTTTTCTTTTTTTCTTTCACGCCTTTTTCCCTCCTTCCTAAAAACTGCTCCGCAAACGAGATTACAAGCACGGCATGCTTGATGATTGTTAGGTTTCATCCTCGGATTTCCATGTCCAGCTCCTCCATTGACCTGAATTGGACAAGGGGAAAGGGGAAAGGTCGTGCGAGGTCCAGTTTGGCTTAATACACCCAGCGCGGCGATCGAACCCCTTCTTCGTGATATCGCACGGATCACGGAGTACACGGAGCACAAAAGACGGCAAATGCCACGCTGTAACGTCGTCTTTGTTTCCCAAAAACCCTCGTGGCGTGCAACCTGCTCCGTTATTTCTATAATGTCTGACAGACTATAGTCCGTTCCAGGCCGGGATCCCATCCCAGCCCAGCACCGCTGTCAAACCCAGGCTATTAAGCCAATGACAAGAAGAGGAGAAAGGAAGAAGAAGTCTTTTAGATTCGGACCCCATTCATGATCCCTGACGGCCACTCGTGGGTCGCCCCTCGTTTCGTCGGGTTCTCGTGTCCGAATTCGACCCTTGGGCCCGACCCTCGCCCCCTGCCGTGTTATGGCCCGAGTTCCCTTGATGAACTCCCGTCCAATCTGCAATCTCACACGCAGCCACGATAAAGTAGTTCCAGAAGACCTACGGATCGTATACATATTTTTATTTTTTTCCCACGGCGCTGTGCCGTACAGTGTTGCATCGCGTGCCGGCCAACGTCGCTCTATTTCTCCCCACCGCCAATTAGCTTTTCGCGACGTTATCGAGTGCGACGCTGCTTCGCGACAACTGCGTGGCTTGCATGTTGTTCTTTTGTCTTCTTGTTCGCCTTCTGTTCTCATTCTCTTCGTGGCTGCGATGCGTCCGTCTCCCGTGGTTGTGAAAACTGGTGGACTGTAAATCCGTAATGCACTTGCCGACTTGTATAATATCGAATATCGGTGAAGAGTGGGACGGCATGTACAGTACTCCGTATTGTACTCCGTATTGTACGGATTACAACGGATTATCCGCAGGGGGCTTCTTGGACGAGGCTGAAATACATGGCATAATACTGCGTGGTTGCTTCGCATAACATGAAGCTGATGTCTTTTTGTGCAAGATCGATTTGTATAATTTCCTTTAGGCTCGTTGGTTGTGGCCAATGCATCCAAGTCATGAGAAACATGACAATTGCTGGCGATACCCAGCCAGTACAAGCAACAATTAACAAACGAGTAATGGCGACGGCAGTGACAGATTATGAGCAAAATCGTGTCCTACAATTCGTCTTCTTCATGTCCATTGTCTAACACATGTACCTTTCTTCCATCATTGTTCCTCTGGCCATGCCCCGGGCGGCACGTCGTCTTCTCCCTCGTCATCTTCCTCCCCGTCATTTGTCCCCCTCCCCACACCGAGCATCTGCATCAGCGTGCCCAGGACACCAGGCTCGTTCCCCAATTCATATGAGCCTCAATGTCCCGCTGCAGCTCTTCGTCATCCGCTGCTCTCAAAGCCCTTGTCTCCTCGTCTTCCTCGTCGTCGTCGTCACCTCCTCCGCCGCCAAAGTTATTCATGAATCCTACCAGTCCCGCTTGTCCCGCCTGCGCCCCGCCTGCCGGCAGGTTCTGCATGCGGGCCATCAGTTCGTCCGTCTGACTCTGCGACTGCTGCCGCCTCTCCCGCCATGGCAGATGGGTGCCCTCGCCGGTGAAGATGTTGTCGTGCTCGGGCGGCGGCAGCGGATCGAACTCATAGTTGGGCTGGCTGTCGAGGACATGTCGTGGCGCGACGGCAAGCAGGGATGTTTGGCCTTCCAGGTACGCCAGGCGAGCGGATCCAAGATCAACGGCGGCATCGTCGGCTGGGAGGCACGACGGGTCGACTTTTCTCTCTTGGCTCCGCGTCACTTGCTGCAGCAGTGTCGTGGCTTGTGCGGTGTTCCAGAGATCCTTGGTTTGGTGCACGTACAGCTTGACCCAGAAGGATCTCGTGTCCGTGGCTGGGTGGGTTCCCCAGATTGAGGGCGGAGCGTCGAGGTTCAACTCTTGGAACAGGGCGCAGTACAGCCAGGGAACCGTCTGCACGCCCGTCTTCAGGAGCTCTCGGGCGCCCTCCGCATCGTTGGCCTGCAGCTTGGCCAAGACCAGGCTCTGTCTCAAGTAAATGTCACCTGGGTGGCCGCCGCCGAGCTGGTCCATCTGCTCGATGAAGTCCATCAACCACGTGGATTCGTATGCTCGCAGAGCCAACAGGTGAAGGTAGTGTCTCATTGCATAAGGGTCGCTGGTGTCGAGCGCGTACAAGAGCTTGGCCCATTCAAGCGCCGTCCGATAAGTTCCCTTCCGGATCAGGCTTCGTAGGTAGTGGTAGCCCGCGAGCCAGAACTGGCGGTTCTCTGGTCGTCGAAAGTCGAGCCGAGCGCGGCCACGTTCAATGTCCTGCCGAAATGCAGACGTTGTTACCCTTCCAAAGGTGAAGAGCGCTCGTTCGCATAGTTCCGCTGCGAGAGCCATGTTCTGGTCCTGCTTTGCGACGCTGCTCACCTGCAGCAGTGTCGAGACATGATATGCTATAATTTTACCAACATTCAAGTCAATTTCTTGTACCTTCGCCAGAGTTGCCAGAGCCATTGAATTACAGCAGAGGCAGCGCATGGAGCCAAAGATTAAACACTTACGGACACGCTTCAACAAATGTACAATGCGCATCGGATCTCCAATTTGCACACAGGCAAAGAAGAAGGCCTGCATCGCATCGTAATCCTTGTCATGCACATATGCATACTCTGTCGACAAACCATCCGAAGACTTTCCAATCTCCGACATGGTCAAGCCACCGGCCGATTGGCGCGGCCAATGCTCTCTCCCTGAATGAAAACGTTGCGCCGAAGTGAAACTTGAGGCAGCTTCTTGGCGTGCGGGGTTCTCGAAGAAACGTTTCCAGATCGACCTGTTGCGGCATTCTTTGGCGGCGCCTGTTTCCTTGCTCCTGTTGCTCCTCCACATTGGCCGACTCTATGACTTCTCGGCCGAACAGGTTTCGCATCTCGTTTATGGCCCGGAGATGGTAGGTGTTGATCGATAGAAGCTCGTTCATTCGCTTCCGTGGGCCCAAAGGATCATGCTGGTCATCTTGGCCAGGGAATTGGCCTCCGGTGGTAGAGTTCGTCCGTAGTTTGAGTTGCTTGATCGCCTTGTCAATCTCGTCCTCGTCTTCCGACTCGGCGTTGCCAGATTTTGCCTTTTTATTCTTCTTTTTATTCTTCTTGCTCTTTTTAGTGCTTGAGGTGGGCTCATCGATCGGTGGCTCCTGGATTCAGTCAGCGGCGCCCGGCATCTTCGTCATCGTCCTCCTCGCCTTCGTCGTCGGCGCTGCCTCCTAGAGCTGCAAACAAGTTTGGTCGAGGCCTTCCGGTTGACTGCAAAGGCTCTTCAGCATCTTCGCTCTCGTCTGATTCATGTTGGTCGGCCTGTTGAGCCCTCTCGAGCTCCTTTTGTTGCTGCAGTTTGCGCAGCTGTCTGCTTGACATGACTGTATGGTGTCTTGGGAGGTGATGTGCTGTGAATGAGAAAATGGCTTTGGGCTCCCATAGGGGCTCATATGTCAATGTCTTCTCTCCTTTTTGTTTGATGGCTTTTCCAAGATGACAAAGGATAGATGAGCATGGTGTCCGAAAGTTTTAAGAGTGGTCCAAGGTCGTCCAGCGTGGCGTCGCGGGGCAGTTTTGTGTCATGCCAGGGGTTGACCCGGTCTGACTACGGATCCGTACAACAGCTCTCATCCCACGTGGGGCAAATTGGCAGAGCTCTGGTGCTCAAATGGGCGGGCAATCACTTCCATGAGATAATATCCATTCAACGAGAATTGGCCTTGATGGGTATAATGTCTAGATCGTAATTCAAGCTTTTCCGTGACAGGTAGAGAACCAGCCTGAGGTAAGAACCGAGCCCAGCTTCTCCATAACATCCATTTCTGTACAGACATCCCCCTTCTCGTTCCCAGCATGTGGAAGCGCCCAGACGGTCAATTCGCTTCTGCGACAGACGATTCAAAACCAAAGCTCGCATCCGTTCCGGCCATGCTAATATGTCATATTTCACGTAACCTGCCTGTATCCTCTGTGTAAATCCAAACTCCGGTCCTTGTTTGAACTCGATAGTCGAAAGAAAAACCCGTTGCTTGCCATTTCCCCTCTAGCCATATTGAAGAAGGCAATATCGATCAACCCTGCAACTTGTCGCTTGAACCACAGAGCGCCAAAGATCCCAAATATGTTGTTGTTACATAATCAAAGGTCAAAGATAACAAGAGAATAAGAGAATAAGACAATGGCATGGGACCGAAGACAAAAGCTCCTTGTTCCATACCATGTCGTCAATCAAGTAATGACACGTCCCCTTTCGGTTGAAGTTCATACTTTTTTGTGTCGCTGGTAAAAGACAACAGCCTGTGAAGAGCCGTGTAACGCCGGTGATGCATCAATGCATGAGTGCTAGACTTGTTCTCAAATCTACTGGTCGGCGGCGGTAGCTTGGTATGGGTGACGACTGCCTCCTCGTCCACCCCGGTTGAATCCTGCTCTGCCGCGGCCACGGCCTCGACCGCGATAGTTGCGATATCCACCGTCGACGCTGCCCTGCCCAAAGGTCTCCATATTCCTACGCTGTTCCTCCCCTCTCCATTCACGACCTCCAGGCTTCTGGCCATTGTTTTCAGCCCTGTCTTTGGACTCACTGGAGATGTTGTCGAAGAAGGACCTTGACTTATTATAAAGATTGCTGCCAGTCGTTTCGGCATCCGGCTCCTTGTGAACAGGCTCGCCTGGAGACTCAACGGTGTCACCACCGGCAATAGCCTCCTTGGCAATGTCGTCCTTGTTGAACTTTGCATTAGACTGTGCAAAGTCAAAGTCGGAGTCGGAACTTCAACCTTGGCTGCGCCGCCGGGCGTCCGCCACGGCCGCGGCCGCGGCCGCTCGACGTTCCCCTGTTCGCGTTGACTCGCATCTCATTGACCTTACTTGTCAAATTGTCCATGGCAGTGCTTCCACTGTTGCCTAGTTGTGCCATCGCAACAGCAACGGCAGCTCTGGCAGCACTGGTAGCATCCTCGACGCTAGCAGGCGGGGCAGCCGACGGAGTCTTTGGGCCCGCAGGAGCTGCTTTGCCAGCATTAGGGAGTTGGAAGGGTTTGGCAACTGATCCCGCAAGGGGTAGAGCTGGGGCAGGGCGATTGTTTCTGTTGTTCTTGGTAGCCGCAGGGCCGGAGCCGTTGTTCAAATTGGAAGCAACAGCCTTGACTTCCTCTGCTGACGGCTTAGATTCAACAGGTGGGTTAGGCGCATTGCGAGTTTGACGTGCACCTTGAGCAAGAGATTTGGGCTCTGTGGGCACGGATGCGGGTGACTTGGCTTGCTCTGCGCCCGAAGCTGCCTTGGCATCAGGGCCAGCGCCACTAGGACCTCCACGTTGAGGTCCAGCAGGTCCAGCAGGTCCCCAGGGCCGGGAGGGAACTGAGGGTTGCTCCATTGCCCAGGGCTCCGGGACCGGGAGGAATCCTTGACCGGGAGGAAACCAACCTGGTGGAGGAGGATAGGGAACTCCTGCGAAACCTGGGCCAGGTATTGGGCCAGGGCCGCCACCACGACCCCAAGGGCCGGGAGGTGGTGGTCCGCCATAAAAGTTGTTTTGAGGGGGTAGGGAGGTTGAAATCCAGCTGGGCCTTGAGGTCCGTTCTGGTTGCGTGTCTGTGGAGGTGGAGGTGCACCTCGGGTTCGAGCCTTGATAACAATTGTCAGTTTACTCGTGCTTCATGCTGAAGATTGAATGCTCGCCAAACAATTTAGACAGTTATTCCATGATCAGAAGGAAGGCAACGGAAATCTCGACATTATTTTTGCGCTTTCCGCCGTGACAATAGATTTACATCCGCAATAGTTCATCATTATGGAATAGGAGAGAACAATAATCAAACGGTGAATAAAAATATAAGACTTACTCCAACGATGGCAGGATCATCGGGCATGGCGGGGCTTTCGTCTCCTTAATGCCGGGGTGCTCTTCGATTCGCAGATCCTTCACGTCGCTTCCACGGAACACAATATACTCGTAGACCTGGTCGGAAGGGGATATCTCTTCTTCTATTCTGCCCCTTCGTCCCTCTGTACCGAAAGGACGGACATTTTCCAAGGATACCGTTGACTCATCCGAATTGATTTCATGAAGAGTTCCAACGTAGCTGAATTGTGAATTAGCCGACGCGATTGAGCCATCCTGTGGCTAAGGCGCATACCGAATATCGCTCTTGGAGATGAGAGAGATGCGAGAGCTGTTGGAGCATGGTTAGACCAAAATGGATCGGAGGGTGTGAGAGCGAGTGTTTTTGACATACCCAAGAAATTCAGACATGGCTGCGGAAAGGCCACGTTGAGCACGCAGCAAACCTGGTTGACAAAGAAGATGATGGCAAGCAGTACCAAGAAATGGGAGCAAGAAGAGGAAGAAAGCCGACGCCCAGCGAGATAGGCGTGCGACGAGGTGGCGCAGGGAGGAGGTTGGGGGATGAGGAGAAGATGAGAGTTTGTGCGGATTACGGAGTGCAGAGAAAGATTTGCGTGTGGTCAATGTGTCTCTGAAGAGGCTGGAGCTCCTCCGTACCGGCTTTGCAACGGGGTTTTCTCGGTTGTGGTGGGGCGGGGAGGCTGGCAAAGCAGCTCCTGGCCACCACCCTGTACCTCTCGAGTTCACCGAGTTCACAGCGTGTACCTTTTCAACTTTTACATCATTCGCCGTACTCTAATAAGTGAATCTGGGGACTCGCATCCGCTTGCTATCGTGTTCTCCATATGCTTATGTCTTACTATTAATTATGTGCATGTCTGGTCTAGTACGACAAAGAGACGAATCCTACCCAGCGGGACATAACGTCGTTATTCGTGTAAAGTCGCGAACGTGGCTCGTTCATTCGACTGGCAGACACCAAGACCAGCAGTGATCCACTGTTCGAGTGAAACTATGTTCTTGGATTATCGTAAGGCACATTATCCGTGATCATGTACCAAATTTTGATTAATCAGGACCTGTTACCTGGCCCTTGCTTTACAGTTCACACAAGAAATATACATGATGACGTCGCATTTCAAGAGGGTAGTTGCTGCACTTGAGCGTGACTGATGTTGTATTATGAATAATAGGGCTGTCTGTTTCTACACACGAAAAGGGAAGGGAAAATAGCCGGATCAAACTTCGCCAGATGCAAGACCAGAACTCCGAAACACTTGTACGCGTCATCAACTGAACTTGCTGAAGATGACTGCAATGATCAAAAGAACCAAAACCATGATGATAGAGATGGTGATTACTCGATTCGTAGCCATCCTGAAACGAGAGTAGTTAGCACGCCGTGGCCCAGGATCATATCTCATATTCAGCGACGGAATGGCTCCTTACCTGCGAGCCATGCCCCTCAATGTCTTGACGCTTCTGTCGACGTAACCTTCGCTATTCAACAAGGTATCTTGAGTGTGTTGAATTCTGTTGCGCTGGATCTCTAGATCGGCCAGAGTGCTTGCTCCAATCGCCTCGGTTTCGTGTGCCAGAGCCTGGCTTGCTTTTAATCGCTGTGTGCTTCTATCGAGACGATCGGTGCCAGAAAGCAATTGCTGCCGTTGCTCAAGGTGGACATCGGATGATCCAGCTGGCTCATCGGTATATCTGGCCCCGAAAAGGGCTGCGCGGTCGGAGGCAAGACTAGCCAGCTTTCGACGCTGGGCGTCGACGTCGGCCTCATAGTTGCGGAATCGCTGGTTCACCTTTGCGCGTGACGAAGTCGGGATATTCTGCTTCTCCAGGCGCATAGAGTCCAACTACGGAGGAAACAATTTATTAGCTCGGGCTGATCCGTAGTGTCGCCAGGAAGACACACCAGCTCATCTGCTTCCTCTAGGGCTCTCTCGGCCTGTGCAACGGCACTCTTACGGGATTCCCCCGTCAGCTCAGGGATCTGGTCCAGCTTTTGGAGCAGATCGGCTTGTACGAGCTTGAGCTCGGCCTCGTATGAGCTGAATAGCTCGGAACCAGCTTCGGCATCGAGAAGATTTGACATGTTGGCGGATTGTAGTTGACTAGATGGTATGGTGCAAGTGGACGAGATGGCGGCAAAGCTCGGGACGAGTGAAACGAGCAGACGCTACTCAGGGATAAGTCTTGGGTGAATGTACGATGACGAGCGAAGTTGATGGCACGTAGATGTCGTTGGCCGCATTCATCGTCGTCAGCGAGCACGATTCGCCAATGTCACAGGCAGCTGCTTGGGTGGGTGGGGGCACCAGCCACAGCAGCGTTCACGTGAAGAGATCTCTGACCCCCAGGCCAGCTGGTCTGTGCGTCCCAACCACACCCATACATAACTGCGCTTCGCCGTCCCGCAATCATTTTTCTCTTTTCCTCTTTATAGAAAGTTGAATCACCCCGGGGATGAAGAAAATAGGCTGAGCGTCGTGAATTGCTCACAATGGCGTCTAGTTGTATTGACCGGGCAGATGGATTCAGGGCAATTTCTTTGAAATTCCCTGTGCGGCGCTTTAAGAATTGGCGACTCGTACTTACGTTGACCGATCCCGTTGAGTGCTCGACATGCCCACGCAGGGTTGTAAGAATTTTTTTGCTCTGTCGGAACTTGGTGTGTGGAGACGAATGTTTTAATGCGGTGGCACCTCCTATCCTTGATTCAGATTGCAGTGCCACGATTGATTTACATCCATCTGTTGGGACAGGTCGCAGAAACACGGAGTCAACACCGGCTGCTGTCGCGCCGTGTCAGAATGTCAAACTTTGTTGAAACCCAGTCTTGTTGATGAGGAGGCGACGGGTTGGGGAACGCAAGTCGCAAGTTTTGATGTCGGACCAGATGGGGACATGAAGGCTGCGGCTAGGCAGCCTACATACATGTAGCTATATTCTGTCGTAGTATTCCGGCAGGCGGGCCAATTTGTTGGCGAGCCCATCATGAACAATTCCTAATGCCCTGACCGGACGATCAAATAAATGATAAATGGTTGAGCGTTAAGACTCACTCCAACGTCATTGCCAGCGTAGGATGCCATGTCCGGGGTCCCAGCCTAGCAGCCTTCGCTTATCCGAGGCTGAAGCTCGACGCTATTTATTCTAATAAGCGCGACAAGGCTGCGAAAAAGGTCATGCGGACAGCATCTCGGTTTCCCATTCCGTCAATTCGTTGTTCTCTGTTTCTTTCTTTCTTGACCAAGCACCCACCCATTGCGTTTCTGTCGAGCGAGCATTCTTGTCAATCCCGTGTGCAACGCGGTTGAATTCAGTGACCATGTCGAGGCCGCAACACACGTAAGTTCTGTCTCTTCTCTTGCTAGCATCATGCATCTCACTCCCCAACGTCATCCATCTATCGAGTCAGGCTAAGCGTGCTGTCTTGCCATGCTGCAACAACGGCGCCACATGTTTCCCCATCCGCCTCCTGCCTTGCATTGCTTGCCCAGCCAGCCAGCCAAACCTCATTTATTGCAAGGGGCATTCAGCTGAGCCCTGAGCCAATTTCTTGTTCTTCTTGGTTTTTGCGACTTGTTGCTGGTTGGCTGAGCGAGCAGAGTGATGAGCGGAGCATGTGAATGCCCCCGCCCCTCATCATCATTGCCTTTTGCCGGCAAATATGCAGCTTTGGAATTCAATCATTTTATCCAAACCTTGTCTTTAGCTCCCCATTGAGATAGACCAGCTTCAATGAGTCGCCAGGTTAATCTCCCGAACAGGAAAAAGGTGGCCATTGTTGGCAGTGGCTGCGCCGGCATAGCTGCTTTATGGGCGTTGAACAGGACCTACCACGATGTGTACCTTTACGAAGCTGCAGACCGGCTCGGTGGCCACACCAACACTGTGCAATGGAAAGTAGGCAAGTATTCGACCGCCGTCGATACTGGCTTCATTGTCCTTAACACAGCAACTTATCGTAAGATCTTGCAATCTCGCAATCTCGCTGCGTTACAGCTGGTCCACTGCTCACCACCGTTGAATGCAGCAAACTTCCTCAATTTCCTCAACAAGATCAACGTAGTAGCCGAACGAACAGAAATGACCTTTGGTGTCTCCAGAGACCAAGGTTTGTTCGAGTGGGCCGGCACAAATTTGGCCTCGATATTCTGCCAGAAGAGAAATATCCTGTCGATGCGAATGTGGAGGATGATTTTTGATATCCTTCGATTTAACCAGTTTGCCCTCGACCTTCTCACGAAACAAGAGGACGAGCAGCCAGTCAAGGAAACCGACAGTCTTTCGCAGTCTATTGGCAGGACAGAGACAATTGGCGAGTACCTCGCGCGCGAAGGCTACTCTGATGCTTTCCGCGATGACTACTTGGTACCCATGACGGCTGCCGTATGGAGCACAAGCCCCGACAAATGCAGTCTCGAGTTTCCGGTCTTGACGCTGGTCCGGTTCTTGTGAGTCCCTCGGTCAATAATGGAGACAGAAGTTCCCTCCTTCTGACTGACAATACTCTTTAGGTGGAATCATCATCTCTTGTCCACGGTTGCCGCTCGACCCGACTGGCTGACCTTGACGGATGGGTCACAGTCCTATATTGATGCCGTGATGAAGGGATTTCCGCCTAACCACCTGTTTTGAAGACTCCCGTGAGGAGTCTGTCAAACGACGAGGATGGTCGTGTCGTATTACAATTCGAGAATGGAAAGACGGATACTTTCGACCATGTGATTCTGGCCACCCACGGTGATCAGGCATTGTCCATACTCGGAGCTTCCGCAACCAAACAGGAACGCGACATTCTGTCCTGTTTCCAAACCTCGCAAAATGAGGCTGTACTGCACTCAGACCTCACTCTCATGCCACAGAATCGCAAGGCTTGGTCCAGCTGGAACTACCTCACTTTATCCTCCCCGTCCAAGGCAAATATCGACCAAGTGTCCCTCACGTACAACATGAACATTCTTCAGCACATTCCACGGGACCCATTTGGCGACGTCCTTGTAACTCTGAACCCCTACATCGACCCAAAGCTGCATTGACCAAAGCAAGGTTTTCTACTCGCATCCTTTGTACACACCAGCGGCTATTCGTGCTCAACAATTTCTACGTCACATTCAAAACAAGCGCGGTATCAGCTTTGCCGGAGCCTGGACCAAGTACGGATTTCATGAAGATGGTTTCAGCAGCGGACTGCACGTCGCTCAGGAGCACTTGGGCGCCAAGCTTCCGTTCGAGTTCAAAGACTCGACATATAGCCGTGGCAAGAAGCCAAGATTGGGTCTGCTGGACCACTTGACACGGTTAATTATTCTCCTCATCCAGGTTTTCGTCATTCAGATCCTGGAACGCCTTTCTGGCCATAACACAAGACCATCGGCGAAGCCTGTACTCAACGGTGTCAAATCCAGGCGATTGCAGGATTAACAGGTGTGAATTACGGAGGTATCGTCGATTGTACATGTCAGCATCATTGGGAGGGTAGGATGAGATAAGTCTTGGAACCGGCGCAAATTTTGGTGAAATGATTTCTTCCCTCAGTCTCATCACAGGGCTCTGTTTTGCACCTTTTCTTTCAATTCCGTGGCCGAATGTATCAGATGCACAATATTTGTCTCGGGGCTTCAGCTCGAGTGGCGCAGGCATGCAAATTGTAGTTAGTATAAGTGTCCAATATGACTTGTATTGTATACGCAGTGTCCGAGGTGTAAGTTGAGTGAGAATGGAGGTATTTTGATTTGATAACAGCTAGGCCAAATAGCCAAAAACGGAGTGCGCACCCCTAGTAGTAGCTGCGATAAATGAGCACATATATGCTCAACATGATTCAAGCCGCCAGTTCGGAGCACTGAAACAGACCATGACCTCGCAGGTTCGAAATCATGTCTACTCATCAAGTCCATTACTTTAGAAGAAATTGCCCCGAGACGGAAAGTGGACCCACTCCAAGTCCATCATGTCACAAACTTCGGGCTTCCAACGTTGGAAATATATCATCTCCCACCAATCCCACCTCAGCTCCTCTTCAAATACAATGAATTTCGCACCAAGGTACGCACGCAGCTCAGCGCGCGCAGCCTCATCACCATGGTCCTGTCTATTCTGTCGAGCGGCTCGGCCGCCGCCGCCGCCGTCGGAGGCCCAGCGCCTGAATGCCTTTCGCCGAAATGCGTCGACATCGATGCCACGACGAGCACAGCACCAGCAGCAACCGCCGTCTATGGAGCAAATCCGGGCCCACTACAATAAGAAGAACAAGACCGTCGCGTGCGCCATTTCAAACTTTTTCAATTGTGCTTTATGCAACCGCGCGTGTGCTCACAAGTACATGCTCTAGTTATTACACCCTCAGCGTCATCTTGGGAACCGTCGCCGTGTCGTATGGATCCGTGCCGCTGTACAAGATGGTATGTTTCGACGACGGCCAACGCTGCATCTTTTCCGACAAAGTCTCTCACTAATTGGTTCCGCAGATCTGCCAAACCACGGGCTGGGGTGGCCAACCTGTCCGCGCCCATGGAGGCACCTCCGACGGCAGCGATCTCTCCAGCCGTCTCGTACCCGTCACGTCCGCCAACCGAATAAAAGTCACCTTTAATGCTTCTGTATCCGACGAGCTCCCTGGAAATTCACTCCTCAACAACGCGAAGTCCGAGTTCTGCCCGGCGAGACGGCCCTGGCGTTCTACAAGGCTACGAACCGAGGTGACAAGGACATCATTGGCGTGGCTACGTATAGCGTCACGCCGGCACAATGCGCACCGTATTTCAGCAAGATCCAGTGTTTCTGCTTCGAAGAGCAGAGGCTGAATGCTGGTGAGGAGGTGGACATGCCGGTCTTCTTCTACCTCGACCCGGACCTGCTGAACGATTTGAATATGAAGGGTGTGGAGACAGTAACGCTCAACTACACCTTTTTAGTAAGTTTCATGGCCACTTCACACAAGTTCTCGGCAACGACAACACATATACATACTAGCACGAGTGCTTACACAAAATGACCAGAGGCGCGATACGATAACAACGGCAGATTCAAGACCCCTGGCATGCTGTAGAGTCTGTGACCACCACAGAGAAGATAGAGCACGCCTGTATGTACTGGACTCTCAACGATCTTTGTGTACAATAGCGAGAGCGAAAAAGAAATGCAAAATTGGGTTGCATGGCATGTACTTGTATAGAACAATAGAAAGTGTGCTTTGCTTTACAAACGAAGCATGCAGGAGTGACTCAACACTCCATATTGCATTAAATCATTACTCACTTGACTAACCATGCCAATCAACTCAACATCGTTACCATCCTCTTTAGCTCCCTCTGATATGTTGCCCGGTGACGCATGCGGCGCATGTTAATTCACTTCGAACGATGGGTTGCAATACAATTCGGGTTGTCAATCGCGAAGATCAGACAGGACAATGAAGGTGCTATCATTAGTCAAGCTTCGGATACGATCTTTCAAACATAGGCACGCTTATTATGAGGCATAGAACTAGAGCTCACGCCACTAAACACTTATAAGCCAAATAGGCACGTTAAGAGAGCAAATCAGGCGATCATATCACGGTTAAATATAATACTTACGGGCGCGGCGCTGCCACTAAACCTATAGCTAGAAAGCACGCAAGCAGTAGCGTACCTTCATGATATTAGTCCTATATAATAATCAAAGTGGAAAATACCCTTAGAAACCCTTAAAAGCTGGTTCCGTGATAGTGCTCACTTGCCAATCAGGGAGCCTACGGCTGACCTGAGGCCAGATTAGAGCGGGCAAGAGAAAGGACCATTGGTACTTGGATCGCCAATACCGTTGATCCTAATGCCTATACTATGGTAATTGATAAGGTCAAGGCAGATATATCTTCATCACCCATTTGGTCGCTTCGTCCCTGAACTTGCGATACTCTGCTACTGGAATCGGGATATCAGGAAAGTGCCTGAAAGCTCCACAATCGATCCAACCTATGCAGCAACGCTCGCCGCACAGGTTCGATCGATCGTAGAGCTTTCCTGGAGGTCACCGCGCACGCATATGCGCGCTTTGCAGCCGATCGAGATATTGAAAGCTCTCTACGGATTGAGGGATTCGCCACAACTTTGGTTCGAAGAACTGAGCAAAACACTCAAGAAGCTTGGGCACGAATCGAGCAACAAATGACCAAAGAAGTGCCCTTGCTACACAGGCAAGGTAAGCTTCCAGCACTTCTGGCCGCCCCGAGGGTGTCGCATGCTATATAATACATACAAAATGTGGTTGCAACCCACCGCTGACTCAGACATGACATAGCCCATCCAAACCCGCCCACATTTCCCAAGTAGGGTAAAATTGCGTCACGTGGACTCCACACCCCTCGCCTAATTTTCAACCCACAACCCAACGACTTGTTCAAGCTTCTCGCGATTCCTTGCCTCTTCCCTTCCTGTGTCCGCCTTTTCATCGACCCAACGCCGAAATTCTTCGTTGCTCCTAATCCCCAACGCACCTTCGCAATGGTCAAGGTCAGCAAAAGTACGTACATCCTTCGCCCATCAGGAAAAAATTAACCCCCAAAACCAAAAGATACGCGGAATCGATCGACGAACAGATTCTAACGGACGAATCCAGATGTTTCGGCTTCTCGCCGCAAGAGCCGCGCCGCTCACTTCAAGGCTCCCTCCAGCCAGCGCCGCGTCATCATGAGCGCTCCCCTCAGCAAGGAGTTGCGCGAGAAGTACAATGTACGTTTTCTCTCCCCTCATCCCGAGTCCTTCACAATTGTCCCGCTGACCACCACCCTTCATTCAGGTCCGCAGCATTCCCATCCGCAAGGACGACGAGGTCATGATTGTCCGAGGCTCCACCAAGGGCCGCGAGGGCAAGGTCACCTCCGTCTACCGTCTCAGATATGTCATCCACATCGAGCGTGTCACCCGCGACAAGGCCTCCGGCCAGTCCTCCCCCTGGGCATCCACCCCTCCAACGTCGTCATCACCAAGCTCAAGCTTGACAAGGACCGTGAGGACATCCTGGCCCGCTCCAAGGTCGGTCGTGAGCTCCGTGCCAACAACAAGGTTTCTGCTTAAATGGCGATGAATCTTCTGGACGGAGTAAATCCCATCAAAGAGAAGAAACTTTTTTTTCATAAAAAATGAAGAAGAGAAACGACACTTCACAATGAGACATTGGCAAAAGGAAATCAACTTTAGTAAAGGAAATGGGCATGATACTCGAGGCGTTTTTGCATACCTGCAAAATTTCCATTTGCTATGCAGGTTAGGTCTACGGCAGGGTAGATGAATTTGAGAATTTCATTCTCAATGGCCATTTCACCGATTTGTGAAATGCTCCATGGGAGGCGTTTCCCGAAGTCAATTCTGTCCACTGTCGCATCGTGACGTGATGTCTTGAGAGGAAGAACAATCTCGAAGACGATAATGTCATCGATTCGGGCCTCTCCTCATGTCGCCCGCTTACCAATATATTGGGGACAGGCATATTGTAGACTCTTCGCTTTGGACGGAAACCACCGTAGACACCCTTCCCGCTAGGATATCTCCGCGTTAACCACCAAGTCAATGGTTCTCGAGGTATACGACTAGCGAAGAAAAACCCAAGTAGGAGCTATTTGTACTATCACCAGTCTTCTACTCTCGCCCGAAGATTTTCACAGAGGGTTCTGCTCCGTGAAGATGGAAATTTGATGGCGAGGCACATACTAAGAAGAACGTTCATATTTCAAGTTCCTCCCTGTAAGGTGATTTGATGGAACTGGAGAAGTTGATGAGGACAATCATCTAAATCGAAGAGCGTCCGCCACTTCTCCCTTTGTACCAGAGGATCCCATCCTCTAATTCATACCGTTACACCTTTGTCGCTATCCTCCGAGCTGCATGACGATCATAGCTTCCCTTGCCACATTGTCCGGTAGTCAATAACGTCACAATCTCGTCATACCATGGTTCATTCAGGTATTTCCTCCACAAGACTTCAACAGCATGTCCTAATGCATAATCACCAGTCCAGGCGGTATGCACGCCCCGCTCACCAGATCGTAGTACATGCCCACCATGTCTTGGTGAGCAGGAAGGAGTCATATAGGATGGGATAAGGAATCTTGTCTCGAACTTGCAACTCCACGCACCCTCCACCGAATCCGCTGGCATCAGAGTACATCTGTTCTCCCCCTCAGCCTCAGCAGCTTTCAAGGTCTTCAGCATCTCCTCATATCCTCCAGCTCCGTCTTTCCAGATCCATTGGTTTTGGCTTATATCCTGTGATCCGAACTTAGTTAGGTTATCCATGTAGTTATCCAAAGGAAATATTATACGAGATAACCTATTAGCCGCGGTATTCTGTTTTCCTTAGATAAAATAGATTTCCACGTTTAATAGCCTTAGCTCTATAACCCATCTGGCATGGATTCACTTATGTCCAGTGGCAGTTATAAATGTCGTTAGTGGTAAGAAGAGCTGAGGATCCGAACCCTTTCAAAGCGAAGATTTTTGATCAAAATTAAATTAATTGACTGACGAGGATGATCCCGCCAGAAAAGAAAACTCTGCAGAGCAAAAATGCTCCCGGAGGGTTTTGGTGGAGTGGGTCAGGTGCAGCGCATCTTCCCCTTCTCGTCCACCACCACCGGATGGTCGCTCTCGACCACTGTACACATCACCAACCAGGTGCCACTGTATCCCGACTATCGCATGCATGGTCTATTCTCGTCAGAACTGTTAGAAATACGGCTCGTGGTCTATTGTCTATCGGTTCTTCACCCTACGAGGGCAAATAGCTAGTTCTACTCTACAGTCTAATTTTCACTGAAGCTCATAAAATACATTCGAGTACCTGCAGTTATTCCTTTTAACTGGGCTGGTGCCAATTGGCGGATCTGTGCTCCATACCTGGCTCAAGCAATGTGAAAAACCTCCGTACTGCGAAAGATGAGAAAGAAAAAGAAAAAGAAAACGTCGCGTGTTCCGCCTCTCCTCCCTTGCCTCATTAAAACCCTCCGATAAATGTAATTCCGTGTTGTGATGGTCCACGCGCAATGGCAGTTTTTAAAACGTAGCAAATATTCTTCGCGGGGTCGTAAAAATACGTATCTTCGTTCGGGAGCCAAGTTCGACAAGCTCATCAAGTGTAGCAAAGTTTGAAGATGTAAGTTATACAACAGCCAACTAATGAGCTGGCGAGCTACTCATATAGTAAGTAAGTATGAAAACAATAAAGTATGCTCCACCTAGAGCTTCTTTTTCCAGATTGCAACCTGTCACAGCAGGTTAAGTCCCACGCGATATGGGTCAAGTGTCGGCAACTTTCAACTTGTTCTCTTTGATTCGAGGCATGGCCGGGAGCCGGTCTTCTATCTTGTCAGTTCCACGGCTCGTCGTGCTGAGATTGTCGCTGATAGAGAGTTTGGATGACGACCCCTTTGGAGAAATTGATGCATTGGCAATGGCGGGTGTGAGAGAGGCGGTAGCATGGCCGGCATAGTTGGGCAATACACCCCGAGCTGTCATGGACGATACTGTTCCAGGAACAGCTGTGGCGCTTGTTTTGTTTCGCTTCCACACTCGCTGCCACACATCATGTCGACTTTTGCTTTCATGCCGGTTAGTAAATGCTCTCCTTAACTGCTGATTTGTAAGTCTTGGCTACTTACCCACTGGCAGTCATAAACTTTCTGCCGCGAAACAAGATATTTGAGCCGTCCTCGCCATCGTCCGAAGACTTGTCTTTGTAGACGTCTGTTGACGAAACGGCATTCTGGCTCAAGGCCTTCCGAAACTCACTGTACCCACGGTCAACTGGGCTGGGGCCCGAAGCTAAGCTCTGTTGAGTGTGTGCCGACGACTCTATGAGTAAATTTCCACCAGCGATGTGCTCAGAATGGCTCGTGATCCCGAGGGAACTTCGGGAAGGGCGTTGACTAGAGTCTCCAAGTGATCGGAAAGGGTCAAAATCTGTCTTTGGGGCTGCCAATGCATAATCCGGCCCGGTGTTGCCGGTGGGAATCAAGGCTATGGATGGTGCCGCGGCCGTCGGACTAGAAGCAAGTGGCTGAGATTTCACTGGAGATGGAGGGTAAAAGTCTTTGCCATCAAACTTGGGCAGACCTTTCTGAAGATGGTGCGGTGCCTTACCCCAATACATATGACGAGCACGCAACTCATCCTCGGTAAGGTCACGGCCATACGTGTAAGCAGAATTTGTGTTACCTGCTTCCACGTGCCTGCCACTTGAGAGATGCCCAACCAAGTATGGCTTTTCAGCAAATTCTTTTCGCTCAACCGAGTCTGTGATGTGCTCAGCCGCTGGTGGCGGTGCAGACTCATTCTCCTCTGTATAGGAGTTTGATGACATGCTGAAAGTAGCTGGGACAGGGACTGACACGGTACTATTCGCTCGTGGGCGGAACGGTGGTGCTAGTGCAGCACCGGCTGGCAGCGTCGAGGACCGCTTCATTGGTTCACTGTCCTCTGACGATTCTGGTGTGATTTTGGTAGACACAGGGGCAGACGCCGACTTGACTTGTTTCAAAGCCAAGGAGCGCCGAGTGATGAATGATTCCTGGTCCTTGTGAGTCTTTCCCGATTGTCCATGAACTGGTACACTTTGTGACATCGAGGACTGACTCGAATCCCGTTCTGACTTTAAGTCATTAGCCGTAGTGGAAGTCGAATTCTTCCCTTTCTCACGGGGAGTCGATCCGCTAGCATCTGTTTGGTGCTCGTAAGTTGGATAATGGGGTTGTTCACTCTCAAGCTGGGCGTGCAAGTTCTTCTCGAACTGTTGAATGTGCTGCCGAACCATTCTCGCCTGCGTCTCCATGCCCTTTTCGTCAATCTGATGCTTGTTGTACTGCAGCTGATCCTCAAAGTATCTCAGAGAAGATCTTAGTACCTCGATCTGTTTCTTAGTGATATCACTAGGTCGAATAGAAGAGACTGGCATGGGTGAACGCCCGGCATTGCTAGGGGTACTTGAAGAAGACGCCGCGTGAGGGTGTGTTTTCTGATCAAGTTTCACTGGGGCCGGATGCATCATGGCAGGCATTGCAAAGCGAGTAGGCATAACAGTTGGGCCACCGATACCTGAAAGCGGGAAGCTTGGAAGAGATGCCATGCTGTAAGGGTAGAAGGAGCCGGCTGGAGGCATCACCCATTGTCCATTGAAGAAAAACGGACGGCTGTGGTCGAAGTGCTCTGGCGGTGAGACGCGAACAGGATTTGGACCCTCAGAATTGCCAGTGTCGCCTTGCTTTTCACTTGTTCCACATTCCGTCGATGTTTTCGTACTTGAATTGGCTTGACGATGCACCTGCGATAGGCTGGAATGAAGCATGCCCATTGTGTTGCTCATCCCCATCCCCATCTGCCAAGGCATCATGGCAAATGGTGGGGGACCGCCCGCTGCAACTGAAGGATGAACGTTTGGGAACATCCCAGGGACAAGGGAGAGAAAGGCCCATATGCAGGATGTGGTATCGAGGTCGTCAGGGAATACCAGACGTGTCTCCGTAAGTACCATGGCTAGCCGAGCGCGACATATAAGGAACTTCGCCTGCTGGTTTTCTCTCGACCACTTAGCAGTAGGAGAGGACGAGCCACGCGTGTTGGGAACGATGCGTCCACCGGCAGTCACTCTGACATGAGTTGGGGAGACGACTGCCTTGTAGAATCGCTGAAAGCCTTCGTCTTTCTGAGCGGAGAGGCCAGGCGGAGCTCCGATGGGCTGGTGTTCTCCATGCTCTGACTCGGTTCGTCCCCGATACTTCCACTCAGCATCTGTGCCGTCGAGCTGACGAACAGAAGACTCTTGCAAGGTAATCTTGGCTTCTGCATTGTGTGCTAGCGTCTCTTCCTCAATAAGAGGAAGGGCTCGTTCAGGTGGCATGCGGAAAATCTCTCCTACTCAAGAATGAGCCACAGCGAATATCAAGAATGAGAGGGAAGCGTCTCATATAATTGCAGACATACCTAGATCGTGGTCTTTGTGCAGTTTGTCGAAGAGTTTGTTGTACAATTCTTGGCTTGCAGAGGCTTGTCTCATCCGTATCAGTTCACGGGTGGTGTAGGTCTTAGAGACCATCTTGACGTCCACGAAAGCAAAGAAAAAGAAAGAGCGATGATTCTCTTTTGAATGCCAGATGAACAAAGTAGGGAAATTGTGCGATTTGCCAGGCGTCTGTGTATTGGCTTGAATGAAAGTCAGAATCGGTGCTACCTGTGACCAAAGCCTGCTGCCGTCAGTGATCCGTTGTGCTTCTAGCTGAGACCGAAGAAACCGAGACAATCCATGGAAGGAGAGTTGAGAATCAGCATGATACAATTGCTTTCCCAGGTCCACGGTAACTTGGATACAACGATGATAGTTGTGTAGCAAATTATACCGAATAAGAGGGGTGGCCGATGGACTCAGCTGGTGATCATATTGCTGGGCCGCGTACAGGCAACGAAGGATTCTTTTTGTCCTCCTTGATTTTGTCAAGACCATATTGAATTCTCGCCATGTATGTCTCCAGGTAAGTCAAAACAAATGCAATGGTAATTAGGGCGGCTGACTTTGTAGACGTCAATGCAGGAGCGTTTGACGAGGTTGAATTCAGGTCAGTTGTGCCCAGCTCGTCCTGGAACGCCAGGAATATGACAAAAATGCTCAGAGGAGCTTATCACCTGGGAGCTCCTTAAAGACAAAGATACTGGCCAGCATGACCCCAAAGTCGATATGACAAACAGTCGTGTAGCCAAAGAGCGAGACGCTGGGTGAGTGATTGTGGTTATGAAGGAAGAGGTGGAATGGAGGGGCTAGATGCTAGGAGGAGGAAGGGGATTTCATAGCAGCAAAACAAAGAAAGAAGAACTCACGCGACAGCTTGTAAAGAGAGCAACCAGTGACGACTATGCATACAAGACCTTGATCGGCATGTCCCCTCAATCTAGTCAGATGGATTCAAAGAACACAGCGTGGGAAAAGCTGGGTAGAGTAGAGGTCAGGTCTTCGGAAATGATGATGGCCTTGTGGCTGATCTGGAAACAGGAGAGAAAAGACTTGGAATTCGAAAAGAGAATGTCAGCAAGGCGTTTGCAAACTACCAGATTGCATGAACAGCTTTTGTGTGTTGGCTACATACCCGAGTTTTTGCAGAAGAGTAGGTGCCCCCTTGCGATGGACCATAAATGAAGGATGCCCAAGACAACACCAGATGGGTAGAAGAGCAAGAGCGTCGGAAATTGAGGAGACACAGACGTGTCAAGCGTTCGGGACTCTGAGGCGCGTTTAAGGGAACTGTCTTTCCAATGGTGGCGAAACAGGGAGTCGACAAGTGGGAACAGCTATTGAAGAGGAAGGAGCGAACGACGCCGGAAGAAACGCACCTCTCGTCAAGTCTGAGGATCTTGGCAGAGGTCAAGTCCATGAGGAGTCTCACACTCTCCTAGCTTCACAGAGATAGGAAGAGATCACCTCGAGTGTGTAACCGTTATCGGCCGAATTGCACCATCGTGCCCATTCGTTGGCCTCCACGTACCAACCAATCCCTCTCGAATTCTGCGACGTGGTTTCCATGACAGGCGATGGACGAAATAGATGACAGCTCCGCCAAGATTTCGGGAGCAATTTACTGCCAATAGAGATTCAGAGAAATCGATACTACCAGGTGCAAACAGCCACGGCAAAGGTGTTGGGGTCCGTTGCAATCCCGTTAATGGCGGCCGAGATAGGAGGTTCGTCTGCTCCGAAGCAAGAACTAGAACAGGGTTGCTTTGGATTCTATCGCATCGGCAGAGTCGATCGATCGATTATTGTGTGCGCGCTCCAATCCACAATGTATACATGGGTTTCAAGTTTGGTGGAAGCGCAGGCTGGCTGCAGGGCAATATGTTGAACCAACATGTAGACAGAGGGAGCGAAGGCCATGAAAGGAAAGTTGAATTGCGCGAACATATTGTCCGAAATTGATACATTTCAACGACAGTCGTCCGAAAAACAATAAGATGTGATATAGTCGGGTGAAGCGGCGGCCACCTATTTGCACAGTCCGAGCGTTGGACAAGAACAATACGACAGTTGTCGATGAATAATAGTGATCTCACTCTTCTGCCGGACAGCTGGTATGGATAAGCTGAGACCAGTCAGCCTGGCTCTTGTTGTAGGGATAGATGTGTACCTACCTAGGGACGCCTTTTGCGGTATGTCGTTCGCTTTGGTCCTCGCAACTTCACCTTTTCGCTCGAGCACACTCACCCAGTACTACTAACCCGCCATGAATCGCAGAATAAACGATATGCAATGAAGAGAAAGAAAGATAGACCTCGCTTCCTGCGAAATAAAATGCTTCGACAAATTACGTTCCTCGCATATCCTAGCCCGTCGGGCTCCGGGATTAGCGTGTTTGGTTTAGGTCGTGGTGGGGAATCTGCTCCGTCCTAGGAACGAGAAATGGAAGAAAGCAAGGGCAAAAAAAGAAAAAGAATGAATAAAGAATCAGAACCAAGCCAAACTCTCTAAGCGAGTTGTGCAGGCTCAGCTCGAGTTGAAGCTCACGAGAGAGGCGGATGCTGGGTCATTTTACCGACATCACAATCTGTCGATATCCACAACGACGAGTCTCGGCCCAGAGACATAGATACGGATGCGAAAGCGAGAGTCTAAGCAAGGTCGTTTTTACTTTCTTACTTACCAATATGAGGAGGATATTTAAGACGCATCAAAAACACGCCCTGGACCGCCAACCGGGATTGCCTGCCAGACTAATCGAAACTGACAAGTCTACGGTGAGACTTACCTGTGAGAACCAAGCAAGGTATATGAAATGTGCGTTTAAGTCCAACGAAGGAAAAGAAAATCGAATGTCTGCCCTTGAGACACCTTGAGGCTCTAGCCCAGTGGGCCGACCCGGGTCAACGGATGTGGCCGAACATGTGCGCAAGTCTCAGAGAAGTCCTTCTACTAAAGGAAGTCATCGATTGTTGGAGTAAAGTTCAATATGACTGGCTTAGCGACGGGTCCGGGGAGAAGGTGAGATGAGCATGAGCACGGCCAAGATGCAGGACATCTATCTGTCTGCAGCAGGCCCATGCCAGGAATTCTGCTCCCAACCAAAGCCCGCGTTCCACCATTTGTTGTGCACCAAAGAAAGATGCGCATCTGCTGGCCATCAGGGGCGCACGATTATTGACTGCGAAATAAATGGTTTCCAATCTGCAGACATGCCATGGCCCAATTAAGTCTGTCTAGACAAACTGCATTGGACTGGGGCAGACGGCGGGCGGGCCCTCTGGCCAGGATCGGCGTGCTTTGTCGACAAACACCTCGGCAATCGGGTCTGACTGAGGAAGGAAGGGCGAACAGGATCACAAGAGAGAATAATCCGTACACAGTTTATATTCCTCTTATTAGGTACATACGTGGGGTGTAAAAATAGAGTTTCCGCCACATCCAATTACCTTCGCATCCGCACATCGACACACAAACAGCATCACCATCATCCAAATTATTCAGTCTGTCTTCAAAGCAGCAATACGCGGAGCTCGTTTGTTTCGAAACACTCGGCAACTCAAAAGCTAACCAACACTTCAGGACACAAGATCGATTCGCAAACCAACTCGCCTCCTTCCCCACCATGGCACCTCTCACCCCCACTGGCAGCAGCCTTCTCACCCGGCCATCCAAGAGGTGGTCATCAACAACGAGGAGTTCACCTCCAAGAGCTTATCGAAAGTGGCCTTCCCGCCATTCGCCGTCTATGCCAAGCTGGCTTTCCCTCCCTGCACTGTGGCCGAGGAACCGACCTATGCGACGGTGCAGATGGGCAAGAACAGTCACTTGAATCTCAACAGTGACCTGCTGTACATCAATCACTCGTGTGAACCATCTCTTGTTAGTGTCTGGCCTCTTTTCTGAGGACAACCCCCCAGTCCAGAATGAAGAGAAGAGTGAACGAGCGCACTTGAATTTCCCACCCTCGTATCTAGAAGAAGCGGTTGTTTCGTCACGACAGGTGCAATAGACGTCGAGTAGTACATCCCCGTAGCGCAACCTCCAATGTTGACAGTTCGTGACCACAGATATTCGACATGGGAAGCATGAATATCCTCGTTGGTCCAAGAGGTCTCCAGCCCGGAGACGAACTCACAGTACGTCATCTCCCTCCCAGAATCATCCCCCAAAGACTCCAAAATACCAACTCACCAACTCAATTAGTTCTTCTACCCTTCTACAGAATGGAGCATGGCCCAACCATTCACCTGCCTCTGCGGCAACTCTTCCTGCCGCGGCACCATATCCGGCGCAAAGGACATGCTCCCCAGCAGCTCGAAGGCGCCTGGCTCAACAGCCACATCCGCCACCTCCTCGAAGAGCAGCACGCAAACACATCTTCTGCCGCCGAAGATTCCACCACGAAAGCGCTACGAGATGCCCTCGTCCAGGCGGAAAAGGTCGTCGAGGCAGCTCGTCTCGCTGTCCGCACGTACGCTGCTTCTTCCTCGCAGAAGACAGGAGCGGCAGCCGTCAAGGGAAGACGAATGGATTCGCGGCCAAGCACGATGTTACGTCTGCAGAGGGTCTGAACAGGCGGGGCCCGACTTCGAGGAACTTAGCGGTGAGATGGGCGGGGATACTGCGAATGTGTGAGGAGGTTTCGCCGTTTTGCGGTGGGAAACGGAAGGGTGGCTTGTGATTTGTGTAGATTCGTATGGATTTGTGCTCTGTTCAAGCGACGAGATTCAACCTTTGTTCGTCGAGGCATGTTTGAGTGCTCGGGTTACTTTTATTTCGTAAGCTTGTGGCATTCAACATGCCTGCTTGATCTTTTGGAAATTGAATGTATAATTGTATTTGTTAGCAGCCTTTGATGTTTCCTTCTACCACATTGCTTTCACCACGTCTTTTACGTGATACTTGCGGACCGTTGGTCCAAGTGTGTTCGACTTCATATCGTACATTGGGTGTCAAGAGTACAATGCTGATCTGAGCAAGATTACTACAACAACAAGGTCATCGTGCATCAGGATCATCATCATCCAACGCTAAAATGTCTTGTTCTTCAAGACAGTGTTTCCCCCTTCATGGCATCTGCTTCTCCTTCTTGTCATCTTCCTTGGCCTTGTTTCAACGAGCCCTCGTTGGCTTTGCCATCTTGCCATCGGTTCCAAGCACTTCTGCCCTTCTCCGTCCCCGAGCCACTACTGTACTTGGCTTCCGTCTTCTCCCACTGCTCGCGCTCCTTGTGCCTCCTTGATTGGAATGCGCGTACAAATTTCCAGATCTCAGTGTCGGCCATGTTCCAGGCTTCTAGAGACGCCCGCAGCTTCGTCTCTTCGGTGGACTTGGTCAGGGCAATGACTCTCTTGGCTTGCTCAATGAGAGGCTGCTCTGCGGCTTTCTCCTCGGGCGTTACCACCGGGCCGGTTTCGCGACGAGGCTGCTTGTGCTGTTTGTCGGGCTGACGGTCTGCAGGCACGGGTGCTATGGCTTGACCATCTGCTAGCCCTTTCCTGGGAATCGCAAATCCAAAATACCAGCTCATGTCAGTGGGCATGTCCTTTTCTGCCGCCATCCAGAGGGAATGTGCGGTAGCGTAGTCTCCGGCAACCGCTTCTTTCAAGCTCATGAGCCTCGTGGTGCTGGATACGCCCGTGCCGAGCAGATCTTGCGACACAGCCATGGTCCAGGCATCTCGGGAGATTCTTGTCGAATCAAGAAACGTTGAAGGATTGGCGCAGATCCGTGAGCACGGAAAATGTCCAAGGGTGAGGGACAGTTCCGATGGTGAACACTTTGCTGGAGTTGTGGAAGCGGGCCGGTGTTGTGACGGGCATGGGCGACATGGCCACGCATGGAGTGCATTTCAACATGTTGGGTGGGCAAGTCCCGGGCATTGGGCTGTCAGAGCAAGATGCCAGCTCCTAGCCAGCTGTAGTGCGTTGCCCACGAGGGTGCTCATATGGTCAGGATGTGGCTTGAGGACCTCAATGCCATCGGAGAATCGATTTTGCCAAGCGACGTGCAAGTGAGTGGTGATCAGTTTGTTTAGACTACGGAGACCGTCTGCCTTGCCCTTCTCAAAGGCTTCCGCAACTCTCGGATACTTTTTGGAGATGGTGGCGAGTGTGTAAGCTGCTAGAGGCATCTGAGCTTTGTCAACCAAGAAAACTTCATCAGGGACGCTTTCTGTCACGTTCTTGGCTTTTTGAAGCTTGGCTGGTTCCACGCTGATGATGGCCTGGATCGCCGATCTGACTTGATCCTTTTGGCCGGTGAAGAGGGCGTCGTCGAGATCTGTCCAGCGAGTCAAGTGAGGATACTCGCCACGCCGTAGATAGGCGAGTAATGGGTCCTCTTTGGGAACTGTAGGAAGCAGCGTATAGTGGCTTAGTATGCCTCCTTCCATCGTCCCCACGCGAGCCATCGCATCAGCTCCTCCCTGAGTCCGGCGTCGACTTTGAGCCTCTGCAAGATATCATATGAAGGGTTATTCATGGCTTCAGCGGCGCTGAGAATGATCGGTCTGAATCCCTGGGCCCACCACGCCCTCCTCCACGTCAAGAGTAACTCGCTTTCGGCATCCTTCTCTTGTGGGGTCTTCTTAGCCGTCGCATCGTAGTAGCAGTAAATCGGCTGACGAGGTTTTAGGGGAGGCAGTAAGGCTCTGTCCTCATCTACCGTGATGGTGCTTGAGAAGGGAACCTTGAGCCATGAGAAATCAGCTAGCCACGATGACCCAGCATGCTCGTCTTTTTCGTTGTGTGGCGGTCGATGTGATTTTTGTCGGAAGGGGTTGAGAAAAGTTTTGGACAATGAATCGCCAACGTGTGGTAGATGGGCAACATGAGATGCAATTTTGGTGTCGTAGACGGACAGACTGGGAGACGACGGAATTCCAGAAGTAAGGGTCAATATCAGCGTGATAGCAAACACTGACAAGCCTAGGAGGACAAGTGTGAGACGTCGAGCCGCGAAGCGGGAACCAGCTGTCCAAAAGAACATATTGTCTAGGCATGGTGCAAAGAAAATTGTGTGGTGATTACGATGTCAAAGTCGTCGGTGTCGAGGAGGATCGTGTGTGGCGGGTTGTTGGAAAAGGTGAGGCGCGAGACGTCAAAGTCAGCTCAGCACAATTTGCGGTTGCGTGCGGTTACGCAGGGGCATGGTCCATCGAAGAGGATCAGAGAGCGTATGGAAAGCTGAAGCTTTCACCAGTACAGATGTGTCCCTCCCTTTGATACGAAGTTGCGGATGTGCCAGCCGGAGATTTTCTGATCTGAGATCGCGGCCCTAGACCGGACCAGGATGCATCTGGCAGGCGAGGGCGGGGCCCTAGGGGCCAACTAGCCACCCAGCCACCTAAATACACCCAACCCACGGGGGCTTGCAGTGGAGCTTTTTTAAAGGTTGAAGCATCGCACGATACAAGCTCGAGGTTCGGTATCATCCAGGTTTGCATTGGAAATAAACAGTATCTCGTTCAAACTTTAGCATCCTTCGACATCCCAAAACAGTCGCGTCTCGTCTGTCTTTCAACCGAAGTCGAATCGATGAGAGCTCGTTTGGCAGTAGCATACACACATCTTCAGGGATGGCACGCATTGGCCAAGCCGCTGCTGCCTGCCACTCCAACCAGGTGTAGGCAGTTGACTACTTTGCTGCCTCACGCTTGCACCAAGACTTGTCAACTGGCCGCCTCTCGTATACTAGGACCAGACAAGACAAGCAATCGCGGCTGACATCAAACTTAATCAAACTTGTCCTCAGATGGCAGAATATGAATTTGAAGCGCCAATATTCCGTGTATCATTATTCAGTCAAGGAGTGTTGTGGTCAAAATATTGCCCACCGTCTGATATCCCCCTTCGAGCTCGTGATCCAGCATCTCAGCGACGAGAACACCATGAGTGCCGGTGCGAAGAGGTTCTATGCCGACCTGGATCGTGTCAAGAGATCACAAGTTGACCACGTCTCGGAATTCAAACGAGGCGACTCGGACGGTGAGGTCACATTCAAGTACTCCGATTTGAATCTCGAAGAGCCTTTAAGGATCCAGGTCCTCGCTACCGGTATGTTCTCTACGCCCACCTCGCTAGCCAAAATATTCCTTCTCTGACGTACTAACGTGTTGACAGATTTGTCTTCGTACCCGGATGGGACGTCATTCATGATTTTACCTCCTCGGACACATGCAGCGCCAATATTGCGAAGCGGCTAGAACAAGCATCAGCCTCTGTCCAGGGCTGCTCTCTGCAGGACGTGATCGAAGCTGTTTCGAACAAACTTGCGTCGAGACGGGAAGAAAACTGCTCCCATTCCGTATTTGAGACGGGACGACCTGACGATCCAGGGCATGACGATGAGGATACGGATCTTGAAGACTTTGAACCAATCGATGTCATTGATGACGAATACTTTGGGTTTCAAAGAGTATCAGCACCAACGATTGATGCTACAACGACCATTTCGCAAGACATCAACGGATTGAAGAGAATGCAGAGGGACTTGAGAGCGTCAAAGCTGGCTGGTTTCAACGTGGGAATCTTTTCCCACCTAGCACACAACTTGTCAGAAATAGTGTCCTTGTCAATAAAAGCATCCAAGCTGGACCTTCCATCGGCAGCCATTAGCGCATGGGGTCTCGAGACAACAGACTATCTAGTGCTCCTGGTCAAATGTCCAAGTCCATACCCGGACTTGGCCACTCTGCTATCTTGTGGTCCACGTTGCGAATCAGTCATGTTCCGATTTGGGAAATGCAAAACATCAAAACCATCGACGCGGTGCGCAAGAATGGCGTTTGAGTCAGTACTTGATACGATGCAAGAGCCTTGTGATAGAGAATACAACGTGCAACCGTCGAAAGAGCATGACAAAGTCAACTTTTGCTCCATCTACATGTCCAACACGATCAATGACTTGCTGAATCACCGTTTTTACGTTGCTCAAAATACGAAGGGGCTATCGCTGTACATGGGATGTTGCTCAAGATGTGTTAAACCGGCGAGAAGGACAAGATGGGGACGACGAGCATGCCACAGCGCAGTGTATTGGAATTGACAGCTGCAGCGATCATGAGGAGGGCCCTCCATCGTCTTCAAACGATCCGTCGTGCTTACGTTATGACTATTGTCTGGAAAATGAAGAAGAACTGAGCTTCATTTTGGTGGCGATGCAATTTGCTCTGCGCCGCCTCCGCAAATGTACAAAGTACTGTATGGTGTGTCATCAACGGCGCGGGAACAGCATTGAAACCATCAAGCCATACGTCTGCTCCAATTCACTTTGTCTGTACCAATATTTGTCCTTGGCTTTTGGGACAAGTCTCGAGACTGAGGTCATCAACAGTCCTTATGTTGTTGACCTACTGGTTAGTCTGTTCTATGCGGCTTTGACAAGTGATCGCCTTCGGGAGCTTCCCCGTGGATTGGCCCTCAAGGTACCTCATATCTTCGCATCCACCAACTTGGACATCAAAATCTGTCTGGCGTCAGATGTCTTTCGAGTCGCGCCAGACAAGCAGTCAACAAGCTTGGAATCGACCATTCGGGAGGGTGATTGGGCTTTACTAATGGTCAGGACTTTCAGAGGTAATTCCATGCAGTCTCCTTTTGCTCGTACCGTCTTGTACCCTTGCATTCTCTGGATTCATGCTCCTCTCTATCGCTGGACTGCTAAAGTTTCGATAGGATTCGAGAAACATATATGCCGCGTGACTCAACAGATAGGAGAAGATCTCTATTCGTTCCAGGAAATGTATTGCGTCGTAAACCCCATCGAATTCCCTGAAAATGAAGAAACAACAGTTTTCCCAGCAGAATCCGACGGCCTCGAAGGAGACTGGTTATCGGCAGATTTTTTGCCTTTTAGCTGTGATCCCGATGATCTGCTCCAACAGCACCAGACATTGGGCCTGAGACAGCTACTGGACGCAATGCCTTCCGTATTGGAGATGAGAAGATTCTTATTGGAAGCGCCAGGAAGGAGCCTTGGCAGATGGGCCCGAATCAACAGATCATCACTGTCACTCGTTCGTTGGATTGTGGCTTCAAATACCTCTCATATTGTCCAGGACAGTGCTGTTCCTGTTGGGGAAAGGCCGCGGCACCCGAACCGGGAACCACCAAGTTGGGAACGATAAAAGGCCTGGTTGCCTCCTGGATGCAGTTCCGGTTCGCTCAAGGATCACCAGAGAAGGAGAGCGCTTTTGTCAAGGCGGTTCAGAACATGTGCAGCACCGATGCTTCCAAGACGGACTATCCGACTCTTTTGCGTGGCATGGCAGCCCAATAGGTAATTGGCATAGTATCATTCGCACCGGACTAGATTTCTCCGACACATTACATGGTAGAAGCTATGGCCACGGCGTGTACCTGAGCAGGATGATGAGTACAAGCAGAATATACTCGGGTGGAGGCTTTGTTCCTGGCGCGGTAAGCTATTACATTGCATACGCTCTGAGCGAAGCCTTGCGTGCTATCGCCATGTCATCCTTGGCCATGACTAATTTCTCCTTTCGTTTCGCCTATTAGAAAATCCGTTACCGTCCGTGGCCCAGGTCGGATTTGAAAATATCTTCCGCACTCAGCATCTGCGAGATAGTCAATCGTCCAGATAGATTCGTTTGTGCAAATCCTCACATTGTCATTAATAAGACGCAATGGATTCAGTGTCGCTATCTTTTGCTGCAAGTTGACCCCAATGAAGATGCGATCAAGACTCCCATAATCATACCACCCAATGCCCTGAATACAGGTCATGTCAAACAGGACCCGGAAAATATGATCATGGGAGAGAATGAGCAGCCTCTAGAAATACCCATGACCGCAACATTATGTATCAATCGGCAGAGAGACTGCTTCCCTGAGGCGGAATCGTTGAAGGATCTCGAAGCAACTTGCAACGAGGACGGCTCTGAGGATGGAGATGATCTGCAGGCTCTGACTGAGAGCATTCGAGCCATGATCAGCAAACAACGAGGACGAAAGCGCCCGCAGAGCACTTCGCCACCAGAATATGGCGACGCGCCTATTCCATCCGTATCAGCCCCTCCTCAGCCCGAACAGCACTCCCCGACGGGCCCGTCGACATTTCATCCAGGGACATTGGACCTGACTACTTTGCCCCGGCTTCCCGATCCAGCTTGGGCAGTTTCGTCGCGGGCGGCTCTCCTAACCCTCAGCAGGGCGATCAGAGAAATCTTCCAGACGCAATCTCAGAATGATGCAGCGTCGCTCGGGTGGTATGTTGATACCGCCAAGGTCGTCAACCTCTTTCAGTGGATCATAGAGCTCCACACGTTCGACCCTGATCTTCCTCTTGCGAAAGACATGATGGAGAAGGGCTACGCAAGCGTTGTTTTGGAGGTTCGCTTCGGCAGTAACTTCCCCATCTCTCCGCCCTTTGTGAGGGTAATACGTCCTCGGTTTCTGCCTTTTCTCCAGGGAGGCGGCGGTCACGTCACAGCCGGAGGGGCCATATGTTCCGAGATGCTCACCAGCTCCGGCTGGTCTCCTGCGATGAGCATGGAAAAGGTTTTTCTCCAGGTTCGTTTGGGACTCTGCGATACAGAACGTCCCGCGCGACTGGCCACGGGGCCCTTGAGCGGGCGTGACTACGGCATCAGAGAAGCCGTGGATGCGTATGAGCGAGCCGCGCGGACGCACGGTGGATTGTCCCTCGGGATCTGAGAGCAATCGAAACTGGGTGGAGGGAAAAGAGTAATTGAGTACGATTGGAGACTGGTCGAGTTGTGTAACGGGTCTAATGGAAAAGAAAGAATGTCCCCAACTAGAGAGGGAGACTGGTCAAGTACGCCGAGTCAATAGGTTGCCGGACTCTGGACAAGAGGAATATAGAGTTGTCTGCCGAGAAAGTAACTGCTTATCCAACCTCACATGATTCGTCTTGGCCTCCAGTGACCAAGCCAGGAAGGAATTCAAACGCGAGCCATCAGACAAAGTAAAGGAGCATTACAACGATGTGCGTCGCGGGAAGACGAAGATTCTAGGCAAAAGGGTCTTTCTTGTTCCAGAGACTTGCGCAGGCTGGCAGATACATTACGTACGTCGTCCCCATCCATGGCCCTCCCTCTCGACAAGTTCTACAGAAGCAAATTACGGACAATGGCGTCGTTTTCTCCCTGCTGGGGACCATGGGTACCCGCGGGTACAAAACCCGGGGGGTCGCACAAACTTGTTGGGAATGATGAATGGGCAATGCATTAGTCCCTTGCGACGAGCAGGGGACGATGGGGAACCAGGCACTGTTAGGGAACCTACATGTATGTACATCGCCACTAACTAGCATCTGAGATTGCCGGGAGACAAAGCTGCAGGATGAAGCTGCGGGATGAATCGAGTTTAACTGCAAGACAAGAACCCTCCCCGTAAGGATCATCGTCCGGTGAGAAATGAAGCTTGGAGGTATGTATGTAGGTGCTTGGTGCCATCGTCGTCGTCGTCACGGTCGTCCAAGCGGTCCACGGGCCGGAATGCGACATTGCAATTCAGGTCCCGTTGCTGGAATGCAGGTCGGGCGCTTTTCCGAGCTCCCGGAGCAGGAATACAATTAATTGTATGCAAGCGAGATGACATTGAGCGGTTGGCTTTGGACACGCTCACCGAGTGTCGCACGGCAGCTGCCGTCAGAAAGGGAATAAATACCATCGGGCGCATTGGCGTTTCGGTGTGGGAAAGTTGGACTCTATCCCATGAGAGCATGCATTTCAGTCTCGTTGCAGAGACTTTGTTGTCTTGTTACACCTGCGCAACCAGTGTGGTATTACAACGTCGTGGGCGACGGTCTGTTTTGACGCACCGTCCAGGCGTTCGGCGGCCCAGTATTATGTAGTCTTGACGTCTTGACGTCTTGACCTTGACTCTTGATGCTCTTGATGCCCCATTTCCTTCCTCTTTGACAGGCAGAGGCAGTGCAGGGTCCCCTCGCTGATCAGGGTCTGGCGCCTGGCTGGTTGTTTCCTGTTGCTATTACATGTGCATGCATTCACCATGGTCGCACAGATCAGATCGCGCAAAGCATGCAAATCTTCTGCGCAACGCATGATTGAGTAACCAGCAGCAAGCGAAAGGAGGCGGTCAGCAAGGCCATGTCGAGGACTCAGCGGTGGAAGTCGTCTGAAACTAGTCGAGCCCGCCCCAGACGATTTCTCAAACCCGCACTGAACGAAACGTTTAATTGTCCCCGTCGTGGTCACGACGGACCCTTGTCAAACATCGTGTTCCTCGGTAGCCGCAGGCCCACAGCTGAGCATCGCGAACGAACAAAGCGAGCGTTTGCTGCGTGGTCCCTGTCTTCCGGTGGCATGGCCTGCCCGGAAGTGGCGCGTGGCAGCCCCGGGCCGCCTCCCGTTGGGGTTCTCGATGTTTCTCGACGTGTCCTCCCGTCTGGTTCTATACTCCGTATTATTACGGATGACACTTGGTACAAGTTCGTATTACCGAGTCATGGCACTGCATCGTACCCCATACCCCGTAACTCTGCTTGTGGGCCGTTATAATTAGCAGAAACTGGTGGTGCTCTCCCGAGCTTTGTTGGCGGCGGCAACTGTGCTCACAAGTTTGTCTTTGAAGCATCGGCTGCCGACCGAGTCTGTCGACGGTCCATGATGTATCCTATACTCCGTACTCTACGGAGTACGGAGTAGAGTCCGTGTAATACGTGTCAGACCTGCAGGGCAGCAGGGCAGCAGGACAGCAGGACAGCAGGACAGCAGGGGTCGGTCGGTCAGTCCAAATATGCGGTCAAACGATTTCGAAAGCGAAATGTTGAAGTGAGAGGCGAAGGTGAGCCAACAAGCTCCGTGGACCTTGGCTTCTTGGATGCAACGCCTGGCTTGCTTGCGTCCGATGAGTCAGTCAGCGTGAAATTAGAAATGCGTCGGACTAACAAGAGCTGTGATTTGTCCGTGATGAACATGGGAACGAATGGTCAAGTATGTACGGATGATTATGCCCTCTCGGGCGCATGCGCTGCGACTCTGACCTGACCGCACCTTTTTATGTCTGCACTTGCCCTGATGATGGGAGAGACTGAGAGAGACTCACTGATCAGGTTTCCGTCGTCGTTTGTCAGCCCGGCAGCATCAAACGGCTGCGCTCAACAAATGCAAACATCGCGTCGTCCGCGACACCCTGCTTTGCTGTGCTCATCGTCCCGGTGTAGCCGGTTGAATAGGGCTGAGTCTGTCATATGCTGCCGGGTTATCACGCACCACGCACCACGCACCACGCACCACGCACCACGCATCACGGAAAAACTCGATTCTCGTACCGCACAGAGTGCTGCAGCTTCCGATCTCGCCGCCTTCGGGTGAGAAAGTGTATTTCAGTACCGAAACACTCGTCAAGTCGTCAGCAACTTTCGCCTAATCGTGCGGCTCCTCGCATACACACGCCCCTCCTCCTGCTCGTGTCGTGCAAATGGCGGTGCAGGCCAGCAGCAGCAACCACTTTGACACGACACGACAACACCAACAAATGCCCTTGCATGTCTGGTGCGTGTTCAAAAAGCGTGACTCATTTCCTTGTCTCCAACGACGCGACTTTGATCGGGGGCGATCGCTGATTTACATTGGCACCGACCGCCAATAACATGATACCACATGCCCACACCACAATAGCACTGGATGGGAAGAATGCGTTGGTCACAACCCGGCCGATTGTTGGTTCCGTATTGACCGCTTTTGCCAAAATAATCCTGCCGATGCCTGTTTTCTAGGCAGCCAAATAAGAAAAACCCATTTCTTGGTTAGTAAACATTTTGTGCCAATCCTGTACGTACCGTGCAAAACAGGTGAATGGTCAATATTGTCTGAATGGAGATGGCTTGGATTGGTACAATCAGTCACCGTCATGGACCATGATGTGCCACCACTCTTTTGCTCTTCGGCCGACAATGGCGCAGCCATAATAATTTGTTGTCCAGTCATCCGTATTCCGTAAGTACCGCGGTTTGCTGGTATGAGAGGAATCCGACCAAGTCGATCCGCCACCCACTTCCAGCTACGCAAACGTCGGAATGTCGGTACCGGGCCGAAAATGGCTTGCTGTTTGCGAAAATTGCCGGCGATAGATTTGCTATTTTGATTCCCCCAAACGCGACCCAGTCGGAAGTTCGTTTGAGTTCATAGCCCTGCTTTGTCTCGATCACTATTCCCGCCATTTGATTCTGACCTCTCTGAACCGTAGAAATGTTTCACAACAACTTATCCGACAAGCTTCTAGTCCGTAATCAGTAAACAAAAGAATTAAGTAGCGATGTGCGTGCTACGTGATTGTGCTCAGCGCCACGTCTCTTTCCGCCGTATCGTAACGCCACGAGTTGTGGTTCTATGACACCTTCATTAATCATGACCCATCCCCGCCCGTTTCAATAGGGCTATTCTCCTATTCTCAGTGCATTACGAAGCACTTCCCTTACTACGGCTGTGTAGTTGGCCAACAAATCACCACCAACGGACTGAGGAAACAATACCACGACCGAGGCGTTCAGGGAAAAGGACAATGTGCAGCACTTGCCCCGATCCAGCATCGAACAGGTGAATCTAACGATATGTGACCACTGACCGGTCCAAGTTTTTGCCGGGAATTTGATTGCTTTTCCTCGTTGCTTCTCCTCACCATGTTGGCTTATTAGAATCGCGGCCCAAGCTTGCATGGCTTCTGTTACCGGCTTTTCCGTGTCTCTGATAATCCTGGTCTGGCGTTGACCGGGAGCTAGGGGTGGTGGGCCGCGGGCGAGCTGGCTACAGTACGTTTTGAACTGTGGTCAAGGAAATGTGATGTGAGTGAGCACGTATTAAACCTTGCTTAAGATGAGAAACGGTCAGGGAAAAAGCAGACCGCTCGAACCGCTCTGGTAGCCAACAGCGCAGCATAAAAAGCAAAGCACCGAATCGTGCGTGCCCAGCCAGCCCAGCATGGTCTCCGGCGCCTGTCGTGCGTCTGCAATCTTGTTGCCTCTTTTGTCTCAAAGGAAAGGCGAATCAACTTTTGGCATGTTGACGGCCCAATACAACTCGGTACATCGTACATGGCTCTTTTGAATTACGGGCATGGTGTGGCAGCAACCAACGTACGGATTACGGAGTGCTGCTTACTTGATTACTCCGTAGTCAACGCCAATATGGATAAACGCTTAGACAGAAAAGCAACTTGCAAGGGAGCCGTTATTGTCCAACGTTTGTGCTGTGTGCTTGTGTGCGGTCTTTTGGCCGCCACCCGAACCTGCGTCAAACACACAAGCAGTGATATGAATAATCAACCGAGCACCACCAACAGATAACAATCTATTTGGGTCACCGGAAAAGCCGTGAGAGTACTCCGTATTCTCCGTATTACTCCGTATGTGGTCGTCGTCGGCAACGCTTGCTCCAACCGCAGGTAAGGTAACAAAGGTGCGTACGGAGTACGGAGTAATTATCTGATCAAGCAGTGGGTGTGCGTGCTCTCGGGAGGCGGTCAGAACACAGCCAGGGCGGGCTGGTATTGCCGAAGGATGCATTCATCTTCATTCCTCGAAGGCCACCGTTTGTCGACTGGGAGGATTGGGTTGGCTTTTCGGCAAGGTGGGGAGACGAGACGGGCCAAACGCCGAGCATAAGTGCCCCGGCGGCGATTTCACGCCGAATTCCGAATTGGGCAGAATGGGAGAAATGGGAGAAAAGAGAAAATGGCTGGCTGCTGGATTGCTGGATTGTCCTTGCTGGTCCGACCGCTCCCCTCCCCTCCCCCTCCCCCTTCTTTCCTTGCCCCCTGCCGCACGCCTTCACCGTTCGTTCCTCCTTCTTCCGGGAAGCCAAGGCAACTTTCCTTCTTTCTCATGCCCCATTCTTTCTGCGCACCCCCGCGCACCCCCGCGCACCCCCTCCCCCTCCTATCCGGACCGTAACTTGTAGCCCCGGATGATTCACCCATGTACATGCCTTGCTTGATGATTCGTATATGTTGTTATATATCTCGTTGATGGTAGCCCGCTCTCGCGCCGCCGACTTTACCTAGTCACGACGAATATTACTCTTCTTTCCACCGCAGGACTTTACTTCACCGTCGTATTCATCGTACCATCAAAGAAGGCATCAAAGCATCAGAGCATCGGAGCATCAAAGCATCAAAGCATCAAAGCATCACAGCATCACAGCATCACAGCACAATACAATGTACGGCTCGTACGGGTCGTATAGCTCTTTGAGCACCATGTCAGCACCGCTGGACATATCTTTCAACAACATCCGAAACCACGATTCTTCTTGCGCATTCCCTTCCTGGCCGAGACGCTCATCATTATCAGACTCGAAGCACGAGGAGCCGCGAGCGACTTCTTACCTCTCAGATGACGACCTCTTCCCCTCGGATCCGTTTGACGACGACAAATACAGCGTCTCCAGCTCCAGCAGCTCCTCGTCTCCCGCCACAGCTTCCATGAAGTCGCCGCCTCGTATATCCGACGAAGAGTTCCTCAGAAGGGAATGCGAACGAGTCACGGTGCAGAAGGAATATCTTCGACAAGTCAAGATGGAGAAGGAGCGTCGCCGCCAAGTCGCACTGAGAGTCCGAAAGAGCAGTCCGAAAAAGAGCCCCAAGAACAAGCAAGCCTCTCTCACAACCATCACTGAGTCTGGCGAGTGAAGGAGGGATGATTCTTCGTCCATTGTCTTGTTGTGCGCGCCGGTTTGGACGCGTCCTCACCCTCCGTCTCACACACATGCGTACACACACACACACACACACAATCACACACACACACATACACACCGCATGCGACTTACTACACCGGGTCTCACTCACAAGCTTTTGTTGACTCACCCACCCCACACCATCTTCTCTTTGCACCACCTCATCAGATTCCCCCACGTGCAACTCGGCCGAGCAGCGCGCGCGATCCAATGCAGTCTTGTTGGTGGGCGTGACTCGTTGGTCACCGATCCACCGATGTCGCTGCCCTCAAGATGACAGCGGGCTGCACTGGCGCGGGAAAAGTCGGCGCCTGCAACGGAGACGGACGAATACTTGGCAGGAGACGCGCGATACGCCGCTGATAGGCTCTGAACCCAGCAGACGACCCAACCACACACATGTTGCCGTCTTCCCTCCCACTGGTCTCAGACGTCGGATGCGGTCAAGCCCCAAGACCGATATGTCCCGGCTTCCGATCCTTCTCACGTTTCCCCCTTTCCCCTTTCCTCGATACCTCACCCTCTCGTATTCATCACCTGTCCCATGTCCCAACCCACCAGCTGTGCTGGTCTACTTGCCTTCACGTGTTTAGGGTCCCTCAGTGGCATCGGCAACAGATCTCATTCTCGCCGACTCGATGGCCTCAACGCCTTTGCTGTCGGCTACCTAGCATAATCTTCGGAAGCTTCTTCTGCATCAAACTCGTTCTTCTTCATTTCCTTTCAATTTGTGGAACATCTTCACAAGCCGCACCCCTCCACTGTGTGTGTTGGTACCATCTTCCCTTCTTCTTCTACACTTGGACATTATCTTCCTGTGCCAGTCGTCAGTTCATCTTTGGCGGGCACTCATCATTTCTTGATTCAAATAATATCATGACGGGCATCATTTCTATTGTATGGGACTATTCGGGTCATAGAGGAGGACACAAGGGCAGCGTTTGATTAGATAGCGGAAGAGCCAACAGTCCCGCAGGCATTTGTTAGTACAGGATACCATTTGACGTGGCTCAGACATCGGAATGATGGCCACTTGAAGCATTTCTCTTTTTATGTGTCACGGAATTTTACTTAGGGTAGGTCTGCTTCAGACAGACACTTTATATAGCCCTCTTCGCAGAGATACCCCCTTTTTCAATTTCAGCTTTAATTCTTGCATACTGGCACTCGTGTTACGTGTTTGCAGGGAACGCGCAATTGAATTGATCTATGGAGTACGCTTGAATAATTACTGTACTGAGTGCATCCATCTCAAGTTCGTCCAGCGAGAAGTCTCCCGAGTTTATCATGCCATCATGTCGATTCCAGGGCAAGTTACTCTATTACAACCAGGTAAGTTTATCTCGTACCAGCATCAGCATCAGCATCAGCATCAATACATTCTAATATGGATGCTCAGCGCATTAATGTTATTTCGAAGGATCCCACGATGAGTTTTCCGCACTACTACGCCGGACGAGCAAGCTAGGAATCGACGCGGAAGGAAAGTATCTTGTGCTTTCGGTCTCGCTCTCGCTCTCGCTCTCGCTCTCGCTATCTGGGTTAATAGTGCTGCCAGGATCTATCTGCAATATGGCAATTTGATGAAGACAGCCAGGAAGAGTGTCCGATCTGACTGGGATGCAGTCTGTGGGAAAAAAGGGGTTTCGTGTCCGCGGGGTGCATGTCGAAAGCCGTTGGATATCTTGATTGACGAGCTAGGTGTCAACTTTCGCGCGATCCGCCTCGGATGCATGTTCTGCATCGACGCCATGTATGTAGTCCGTGGGCGTGAATCGATTCTTGTACGGACCGTAGTTCCTACCATATTTTTCTACTCTTCGCTACGGAGTACACAGCATTGTCTTTGCTGTCGAAACCACCCGTTTTTATTTATCCGAACAAGTGCGACCTCGCCTGCTAATATTACCGCACATTTCCTTCTCGATGGTGGACAAGGATCGGACACCCACTTCGACTCGGCATTTCCGCTCATCATGGGTACAAGTGGACGGCTCCTTTGCGTTTGATGAGCACCGTCCCTGCCTATATCAATCATTTCAAGAAAACCATTATAGAGGAAAAAAGACTCTCGCCCACATCGATACCTCGGAGATCCTACATTCAAAGCCGCAGCCACCATGCTCCCCCCTCAAAGAATAAAAACCAGCTCAATAACATAGACAATTGACTCACGCAGCACCACGCTGCGTTGGTTCAAGCAGAATCATAATCCCACCCTGGAAATAGCACTCATCAGCCCCTGATTCACTCTTTTATTCTCAGCTACGCACGAGCACAACGACCACCAAACGCTCCGCTCAGCTTGCTGTTGCAGACTACAATCTGCCCATCACACGGCCTCGCCAAGTCGGCAAAAATGAAATCACGATTTGGGGTTTGTATCACTTTGTTGGTTGCTCGTCACAGCAGGCATCAAAGCAATATCTCTCGTGCGGCAAAACGTTGTCGTGCTCCAGAAACCGTCACCGCTTGACTTGATTCCTCACCGTGCGGGGGCGTGAACAACTTCGTTTTTGCTGAACCTGGTGAACTTTCATCTCAGTCTTGCATGCAGGGAAAGTTGCGCAGTGGCCCCAGGTGGAAAAGAAAAAATCAAAAAAAGGCAGAGTCGATCAGCCCGTTGTTTCTCCTTGCATGGCGCGTGAAATGGCTTGCAGTCGGATACCAAGTTAGTCTGTGATGCAAAGCCACGCGCACGTACGGTGGGCGCTGTGTTTGTAGCATTGCAGTCTTGAACTGTGTTCTTCATTTGGACCTGGATGGTCTGCTTGTCACCAGAACGATGTGGGATTTCGCTTGGAGATCGACTTTGCTGGGGTGGCTGGATGTTGACGACGATTCGGCCGTCCTGTGGTTGGTGATTGGGAACCTTTGTACCGAGTACGGAGTATTGCTGACCGATTTCAATGATGTGAACAGTCAAGGTGCATATGAGGCTTTTCCCAAATGCTGTTGGCCGCATGTCTCGGCTGGGGATGAATATCATCTTGGGTGCTGATACTAGAATCTGCATCTTGACAGATTGTGACTACCCTTGAGGTGGTGGCCATCATCATCATCATCCGCCCCGTGATAAATAATCTGACGCAGCAACGACCAACATGACCTAGGTAAAAAGGTGGCTGGGTCTATGTGAAAACGACATCCTAAATCGGCAGAGCAACGTTGCCAACCTTCCACCGCGGCGATGCTCATCACACCGTTCTGGTGGTCTCTAGCAAATCCTGTCGCTGAATCTGCAAGTAAGTGATCGCTGGCCTCTAATACGGCCAAGTGTGATCTGTGGCGACAGTGAGCCCTCCTTTGTTCCGCGCCGTTTCTTTCCCGGAACTAGGGCTGCCACTTCCTCATTTTGTATCCATGCTGTGTCGCGCGTTTTTCCCCCAACGCATCGGGCCGCGAGAATGGGCCGCGAGAATGGGCCGCTTGTGGAGAGCCGTGGTACGAGCGAATGAAGACTTCCTACAATCACGGGTTGTGAATGGGGAGGCTTAGACTAGTCGAGCATTTGCAGTCATGGCAGAATCCTGTCCTTTTTCTTGCAAATCTGAGACGGGTGCGTTGATGAATGGCAACATGCCACGGGTAATAATAATAGTAATAGCACTTCAGCTCACAGTGGGCCAGCTTGTGCCTGCATGACTGACTGGATGGATGCAGGTTTCTTTTGTTGCCCTCTCATTGGAACGTAAATTTACCATCTCTGCTACCACCGAGAGACAAAATGTGGAGGTGATCATGAATCTGTAATTCGCTGAACTGTTGAACAAGCTGATTTCTCAGTATCAGTGACAGCGGTTGATCCAAGTTGTGGAAGTCTTGGTCTCCAATCATGCAAGCCAGTATCGCATGACGGTTCAACGGAAAAGCTTCACTAGATCACTAGGTCTAGGAATAAGCAGAGAAGCAAGCCCATGACGAACCGGCAAAGTTGGGATTTCAACAAATAAATGTTTGTCTTCGTTGCACGACTGTAGCCCAAATCAGAAGCCACTGCAGCCATTGTCGGATAAGTCTCATAGGCTCAACTCGTGCGACGTACGATGTGCTAGAAAAAAACTTTTCGTCTTCCGTACCTGGTCATTAAACCGCACTACAACGCCAGCATTGCATGACAGGGATCCAATTAGTTCACCACATTTGTGCAGGCATCGTCGTGCATGAACGCCACGTACGGAGTACAGCGTGCAAGGCACCTTCTTGTCTTCATAATTCCGTGTGATGATTAGCATGATGATGTTGCTGCCGAGCGCTCATCTCGGGTTCTCTTGTTGGTGATATCAAGGTAGCTGCGTGATGATGCTCCGCCAATTCGCTCCATCTCGGCACCTTGGCCGGGTTCCATCCGAGTAGCACAATCCACAGGTGGAGCCGTACCCCAAAAGCCTGGTTTTAGGAAGAGAGGAAGAGAGAGCATCACACACCTTGCTACTGCGTATTTTCCACGAAGACAAGGACAGGACGAAATCAAGGTCAGAGCATGTTGCTGAAATCATACTTCTTGCTTCGATTCTCCACCAAAAGGCAGAAGAGCGGTTGAAGTGCGCCAAGTGAGGGTCAACTTGACATTAATATCGCGGAGGAACGGATGCATCAGCCTAGCGCAAGACTGGTTTTGTAGGCAGACCAAGAGGAACATGGGACGGACACCAACCACATCGGCCGAGCCTGAATCAACCACCCTGCCACCACCGTGGTGGTTGGTGTACTGAAGAGGGAAAGGGACAGTTGCTCGATATCGAGACCCTGATCAGGGAGGGTTGGGCCCTCTCCGATACGAAGGCAAATGTTGTTGTGGTATTGAAAGTGTTGGTCGTGAGTCGGCGAGACGAAGATGTCGATGGGACCTTTTCTCCCGTCCCCTGCTCGCAACCATGCCTTGCGCAACAATTGGATCATGGCCAAGGTGACAGTGACATGGGGAGAAAGGTTAGCTTCGTCTTCACCATTGATTGCAACGAGACGACCCGGGGCAGCCAGACACGCGGTCGACGGATCAATTGAGCCATCGGGCACGTCGGGGTGCGTGGGTCAAGGGCTCAGTCAACCTGTCGACCCCTTCCTTGCCAGGGCAACGATTGAGGAGCTTCTTCAGCAACGACGAATTACCTAATCTCAACTCGTAGCGAGGCTAATTGCAACCGGCAAGCAGGGCAGGTAACCCCGTAGTAGATGATGAGTCCGGTCGCACGCTCGACAGAATTGGACTAAGTCGCGGCTGGTAAGATTGGGCCACCGGCTCACTGTGATAGCTTGTAGATGAGCACGACGAGGGGAGGAGCGTGAGTGAGTGATGAGTGGTGATGGCTGAAATAATAGAAGTCGATGTACATATGGGATTTGACCAAGTTTGGTGGTCCATGAAAATCCATTGATTAGAACCCCTGCAGCAGCCGTGATGAGGCATGTGATTGGCCCATTTGTTTCGCGCACCTGCAGCAAGCGCAGCCAATCGAGAGCAGCCAAAGACGTCGGCGCTTAGAACTCAGTTTCAATTCGAACGTCGGCCGGCGTGGCCCCGCTCTCGACCGCAGCCCCAAACTGCGTGATTCCAGAGCCCAACCACATGTCGTATGTCGTACTCCGTACTCAAAAAAAAAAGTCAAGACTCCGGCCCTGCCACGCCCTCGGCATTCTGCTCCAACGCCAACGCCATGCTGCGTTTTCACTCGCGCTTGTATGATGAGCAAGATGTCTTGATTTACATTTGGTTGGTCACGGAACCATAGCTATTGTCTCGGGTCCGCTGTTGGCGGATGAGCACACGCATGGTTGGACGGATGGGAAGCGGCAAGTCCAGCAGAGAGGAGAGGGAAGAAGACTCCGGGTGTCTGTTTTTGGACGAACACGATCAGGAGACACGCTCCCTGTGAGGTACAGTGATGCATCGAAGCACATAGCCCGTGGCCGAACAAACCGTTCAATTGGGATTGTGCCTGGTCCTTGGCTTCTCCTCTTTTTTTCTAGGACCCTCGACCTTGCGCATGCTTTCGACAGCCAGATGGCTGGCCAGCGATCGTCTGCAGTGCAACCATGCAAACCCCGCAAAAGAAGCGGGCGATATGGCTGTATTACGACCGAGTTGGACGTTTGCTGCCTTTGCCAGCGCGCAGAGTCGTAGCAAACGGGATCCGAGACAGGATGCAAGTGCCCCGCAGGCGCCATAGACTACCACCAGGAGCACGAACAGAAGAGGAACTGTAAAGATAAAAAGACGAAAATTGGCGTATGATGGGCAGAAGACCCAATCAATGATTGGCCTGAAGTCAGTGTAAATGCCATTCCCGTTGACGGGGCTTTTTGATACCAGAGCCCAGTTCATCACGCTGGATTCAATATGAACTAACTTACTCCGTAGGAAGACTAGTCAAGGGGTATCTGTGGCTTGGCTGGGCCGTTGGCCACTCATTGACTACTATCAGCGTTGCTTGGAGATATTGCATCGCCAATGCACGCAATGTACTCCACATGGAGCATTGAGAAGATTCATGTTTCTGCCTCGTGCCTCTTTACTTCCCAGGGGTCCATGATCCACAGCCCACTCTTCCGTCAGTCATATCATTGTGACTCCAGACTCCCAGACCCCAGAGTCGGGAATTGCAGGCACTGGAGCCATCTCCGTCATCAATCAGTCCGCGCCACCCAACGTGGTCCATTCAGCGGCCCATACTAGGCCGGCGGCTGCCTCATCATGGCGCCGAGCCAGTCAGTATCTGAAGGAGAATGGAGGCCGAGGTTGATGTCCGTGGCGAATATGACGGAGTTTGAGGCCGCAAGCGTAGTCCATTGGTATCTGGCTGTTTGATGCCCCAAACCTCGCGGCCAGGAACGAAAAGAAGGCGAAAGCCACACAGGGTCTAATTTTATATTGGCTGCCGTGCGAGCTATCCACTCGCGAGTAAAAGCCAGCAGTTGGCTGGCAGTTAGGCGCCGCGATGCGACTAGGCTTGGATGGGCATGGGCACCCGTCACACCACCTTGGACGCATCTCCTCCCATCCATCCCATCCATCCCATCCGTCCCATCCCACCCTTCCCCTCGTCCTCCTGGTGCCTGCGCTCTGGGACACCCGCTGTGCACCCGCTGTGCACCCGCTGTGCGCCCGCTGTGCACCAGTCCAGTCGGCGCAACACAGCAGCGCAGTTGAGCGCACACCCTGCCATAATAAGATAAGTTCCCAGGTACTCCGTGCCGCCGTTCGGCACTATCTATACCTTCTTGCCATGCTGGCTGGCCATGTATGTACAACCAAGACTCGTCCTGGTTCCTTTCTTCTGTACGGAGTAAATCCGTACTCATCAAGTGAACCTGCTCCGTACCTGCCTCCTCTTTTCTCTGCCTCTTTCCCAACTTCCAAGGTTCGCAGCCCGCATTCTTCCCTTCCTCGTTACAACCTCGACTGAGTCGAGTCGACTCTGCTTTGCAGCTTGCATATCGAAAACCAGTGCGACCTTTGTTTCTACACTGCACTACGACGCCGCAAGAATAATCTCTACAACGCCCCTCCTCCTCCGAAGTCCGCTGTGCCTGGCTATCTCGTGTAACCAGAACCACGAGCAGGCCCGTTTGTCGCCCCAACAAGCTGCCAGACAAGCGCCGACCCTGGTCCACCTCCTCCTCGAGGCGGGTCTCTGCTGCCACCAAACAACGCCTCTCTCCGCACGCCGACACCCTGACACCCTTGCGGTGATAACCGCCAGCCTTTTATTTTCCATCATTCACTTCCTTTGCCTTTGTGGATTGTATTCCTTCGAGCTACGGAGTACTAGATTCTCTCTCGCGTTACACGTTGCGACCGAAACATACCGTTGTGGTGTGAGTGTAAATATTGGTGGTCGAGCGACACAACTACTTCTAAAACGATTCGCACCTAGAGTGGACATCGGTGCTCTCTTTCCCGAATTGATTCGAAGAGGGCAACAAAATCAGACGCATTAGACCGTTGTTCCTGGGATCAATCATTGCTTTCAACATTGCTGTTTGCGCAGAACTCTCGACTGTCCGCCTGCGCAGGATCGGGGCTTACACCTTCACAAAAGACAATAATGGTCTAAGTCCTCGACTCTCCTAGCCAACCCGCCGACTTTCCCCGCCACATAATTCTCGTGCGAGGGAAAATACAACTAGGCGCAGGCAGTCTGCCCCCTTTAACGATTAGGCATTTCGGCGACAGCCGTGGTACGGTCTACATACCGTTCCACGGTGGGCTTGTCAATCTGTCGAAATTTTGGAGGACAACATCAGGATTCTGCAGGGTTCGTGCGAAGAACCGTCTATTCCTGCGGGCTTCCGTCAACTGCAGAGCACAGGCTGTGCTTTGCTGCGTCATCTCATCTTTTTGGGACCGAACACCAGCACATAAAAATCTCATCATGTCTGCCTCGTCGAGGAATCGCACCACAAAGAGCTCTGGCAGGTCGTCCACTGCCAGAGGGAGCGCATTCAAGACGTGACCGCGATGCCATCCGTCAAGGATCTCAAGCTGTTTGACTCATGCGCGGCTACAGCCTCCATGTTTCTTTATACCCAAGGTCCTTCAATTGTGTGTTGCCATCACGATACCTTGACTATTGAAAGAAGATTCTCCCGACACTCAGAAGATGTACAACTACTTGCTGTTGATAACCAAAGCGAGACCGGCGGTGGTCGCCTTGTAGTCAGTTATGATGCTGGCCAAACAGCAATCGTATGGGACTTGATGACTGGTGACGAAGTCGCCCGTTTTGCATCATATGAGACATTGACGGTGGCAGCATGGATGCGCAATGGAAACGTGGCTTTCGGTGAGTGCTCTTGTCTACCAAGAACAGGAACGAGAAAAAAAAAAGGCCCCAAGGTCACGTCTAATCATCATGTGTAGGCAACACTCAAGGAAACATCATCCTCTTTGAGCCAACAACTTCGGAACACATCTCATCAAGAACAATTGACCAGATAGCAGTCACAGCTCTGGCCCCTTGTGCAGATTGCAGAACCTTCGCGATTGGGTGAGATGAGACGATACATGATATGAGCCATGAAACACCTGCTTACCGTGCCTAACAGATATCAAAATGGATCTCTCTTGATCGCTACCCTGCAACCTCGCTTTACCATTTTACACAACTTGACGACTTCAAGAGCACCCTCACCAATTGTCACACTGGCATGGCACGCATCTTCATCGCGCCAAAAGTCAGACATGTTGGCTGTTCAGACTCACGACGGCGATCTTCGAGTCTGGAGCGTTGCCAAAAACTATAGTGCCGACGACCCAGCCAAGGTTGTGAGAATCCTTCGGCGTAGAGAGAATTTCGTGGCTGGTCCAAACTGGATGGGATGGTCTAAGAATGGTCGAATCATCCAATTTTCAGATTCGTACGTACAGCATGCTACCTAGGTTCCCACCCATCCGCACTTGTTCTTGTGCTTCTTCCTCTAACTCGTCTCACTCATCAGGAAACACTTTCATGGGATGTTCGAACAAAACATGTCACATTTGATTCCATTCCGACGCTCGAACATGTCAGAGGTTTGGCCGTGTATGGCCCTGGAGCTACCTTGTTCACTGTGGGACGTGCTGGCACCGTGCAACAGTTTGATCTCAACTCACCATCCATCATGGTCGCCAACGTTCAGCATCCTACCAATCTGTTGCCACCATCCCCCAACTCCATCGAAGAACCGGGCAGCAAGTCAGCTCACTCCGTCACCACCATACACACCTCAGAATCCGAGTCGAGCTCGGTACCTTTTGAAGTAGGAGTGTCAGAAAGCGACGAAGATCAGATGTCACCTTTTGCTCGTTTCTCACGCCGGCCTCACCTCGATTCTTCCGGCGGTGAAGCTTCCTACGACTCTGCCAGCCCCGTCTCCAGTCGAAGCGGCCCATCATCCTTGTCCAAGTCATCAGCCGGTTCTCGGACACCAGGCCAGCACCCAGGATCCATGAGGTCGAGAGGCATGACCGAGAACACCTATATATCGGCGGGATCTTCACTCAAATTGTCAACTGTCGGTCGCAAGGACCTCGATAATTACTCCATGGGCTACTCCATACCTTCAACGAGTGTACCATCAATGACCTCGTCTCGGTCTCGACATAGACCATCTCGCCTCAGGCACGAAGTACCTAGAAGCCCAGACGACAACAAAGTCCATGACTTGTTCAAGTTTACACGGACTCGTTTGAGCGACGTTCCCTACAAGCATCCCATTAGTGCCGAGAATTTTCGTCTGACAAATGATGATTTGCGAAAGCAAATGCTGAGCACCATTTTTGGTTGGCACCGGCCGGTCGAGGACTTGATCCGGGATGAAATGACCCGCCACCCAGCTGGCTCTGCCAGTCGAATTCTTCTCGCGAAGTGGCTTGGTGATATGGAAGCAGACATTATGGCCGGAAGCTCTGAGAATATGAGTTCTTCAGACTGGATGCTGCTCGCCCTAAGTGGCATCGGTGGTCAACAATCGCAACACAAGTTGGGTCGCGCCTACGTACAGCGCCTCCTGGAAAGTGGCGATGTCCACGTCGCTGTGACCATCATGCTTGGAATGGGCGATAACAATGACGCTATCGAGGTGTACATCTCCCACAAGCGCTACATGGAGGCTTTGATTCTCACCTGTGTTGCTTTCCCCAGTGTATGGGAACGCCAGGCTGCCATTATCCGTAAATGGGGCGAATGGGCGGTTCAGCATGGCCAACAACAACTGGCCATCAGATGCTTTGCTTGCACAGACCAAGAATCAAATGAACCGTGGTGCTCACCTTCAGCAGTGCAGCTCAATTTCCAAAGCATGACCCCCAGCATCCCTGAGATCCTGAGCCCGCCGCTGTCCCCTCCCGGGGTTCAACAGGGTCCCCAACGAAGCATTGCCAAGACGTCGGCCCTCAAGCTCATCACGTCCTTTGGGGATCATAACCAGAAATCCAAGTTCTACTCCCAGGGTGATGGCGGCCAGACACCAATTGCAGCAGGTGTAACGCCGATCGCAGAATCGGCCATCTCTCCTGGCGTCAATGACGCAACGACTGCCTTCCTCCGCCCCTCGAACAACAGCAGATTCAACACACCAACTTCTGCCCGTCCGAGCGGCTCAAGCTATGGGCGTGGTAGGCTCCCCTCCATCGGAGAGATTCCTTCCGATTTGAACCGCGAGATTCTCCAAGCAGCCGAGAAAGCCGGACAGACACAGACACCCAAAGAAAGCCGCCCCGGTCATTCGCGCATGCCATCAGCAGACCAAGATACTCGGGCAGCGGGCATCTCGTTGCAGCGGGCAGCCACAGCGAGCCCCATGATGATGAGAGACGGGGTTCAAAAGCTTGTAAGGGGATTTGACGTTGACGGAGAGCGACCTCCATCGCCCAACCATTGCATTCTGACAAAAATGCAGGAAGCTCGATCGAATCATAGGAATGGCTCTCGAGATCGCATCCCAATGGGCGTCAATCTTCAGGTCAGAACATTGGAACAACACTCCCTTGCTGATGTAGCTTCCCTGAACAATCTGTGACGTCTTCTACCCGTTACCACTGGCCCTCGAGGCGTCGTGGGCCTAGTTCGGTTGCCAGCTCCATCACCTCATCATCTAGTGCGGATCGGAGCCTACGAGCCACTCAGAAGCAGCGCGACGACTACATCCATAGCTTGGAAACTGCTCAGCATTATTCAAAGAGGAACCGAAGTCGCGGGGCAACTACCGAAAGAGCCCGCGAATCATCTCGTGGCCGCCATGGGAGCCGAGAAAGAAGGACAAGGTCAAGAGAAGCCTCGGAGGAGCGTGGCAGAACTTCTGCCCGAGGATGGGCCAACCCCAAGCGTTCACCCACTTCCCCGATTCCCATGTCTCCAGAGGATCTGGCCAACTTGAGCACGAAATATTTTGACATTGGAGAGCCAAGCACTGCCAGAAAGTCAAGTGGACACAAAGTAAAGACTGGCAGCCGCACGTCAAGCCGTGGCAGCCAACGACGCAGCCCTGACGGACGGCCTCGCCCACTGGCCCTGGACGTTCGAGTTGGGAGCAAAGGACATGAAGAATCTCATCAGCGATCTCCTTCATCTCCAGTACCGCTGTCCGCCAACGCAGCTATGCACTACCACGGGTCTGAAGACGAGGAAGACTTCAAGAAGGCGATGCTGGAACAGGAAAGTTTCAGAGCAAAACACAGCCGAAGTGCCACTCGTGGTATCGCAGGTGCCCTCGATTCACCAAACGTCACCAAGGGGAGAGGCCAGAGAGTCGCCGAAGGGACGCTGCTGAAGCACAGGACACTTTGCCGCCAATGGCTGCTCTTCACGGACGAGCGGCGTCGACGGAGCATGCTGGCGACCTGCGACAGATGAAAGATGAGCGACAAAGAAAGAAGGAACAAGCAGCTCGCGAGCTTGAAGAACGCCGCAAGTCGTTGGCCAAGAGACCACAGGCCCCTCAGATCCCGCATCCAAATGAGTTTCACAATCCCGCCATGAGGATTGGAGTTGAGATGCCGGATCCAAAGGCTAGTCAAGACTTGCCTCCTCGATGTGCCACAGAGCCGCCCAAGAGCATGTACGCCAGAAACGGATCACACATTGGCCTGCCAGCAACACCCAAGGCCATGAGGCTGATCCTCGAGGCCGAAAACAGCACGAAGCTCAGCAAAGAAGAAGCGCCAGAAGTACCTCGAAATCCATCTTCGCACCGTCAAATTGAGCCTTTGGATCCGGCTCGTCCACTCGAAGAGAGCACCGAGACCTTGACTTTGCTTCCATCGACAGTCTATCAGCCACCCCAGAGGCTGGTCATTCCTCGGAGCATGTCCGCTCCAATTCCAGACGAACCTGGCCGAGCTCGATTCGCCAGAAAAGCGAGCACCGGCGAAGTAAGGGGCATTGCTGAGGTGATGAGTGGACCGAGGCGCCGCTCGCAGGACGAACCACTTCCTCCACCACCCCTCCAGCTCCCGCGGCGCCGCCAATGCTCAAGGAACTTGCACATCTGGCTGTTCCACCGCCTCCGCCGCCAGCACCGTTACCGCATGCGCAGCGATCGCATTCTGGAGGGCTCTTTCCTCCGGCATGATTGAAATTGTGATGGATGAGGACGATGACGCTCCCATGACAACTGCCCCCTACGACGGCATGGTCCCTGTCCTAGCACCCCCGGCTCCTCCATCCAGAGGCCACATGAGATCAGCCAGTCGGAGTCGCAAGGATTCCAGAGCCAGTATCAAGTCGCCACCCCTTGAGATGCTGTCAGATGCTGCCTATCGTCAAAGCACGCTCAGATCTCCTGTTGCAGTCGTGCCTCCACCGATGTTGTACGATCCTGACGTGATTCGGTCGCCGATGGAGCCGAGCAGAAAACACATGTCCACTGGCCTCCATCACAGCGAGATGATTTGAATGGTTGTTGGATACATCTGCCTGTTGTCTTCTGCTGTTGAGCGACTGCAACGCTGCGTCTTTCTTTTTACTCTTGTCAGCCCCGTTTCGTGCTCCGTTACTCCCTGCAACTGCTCTAAGCAACTTTGATTCTCTGCATTGCGAATGGCGTTGTGGATTTTGACAAGGCCGAACCAATCGCCCGCCGATACGCACCATTCTGCACTCGTTTTAGTGCCTGCTGTGTTGAAGAGAGACTGGACTTTTGCCCTCTTCACGATGAAGGAGAAAGGACAGCATGGCCATGGCCGCGAATCACGTGTCACTGCGGTGGACCCGATCATGGCATATCTTGCATCTTAACAAACATCATTGATCATTCTCGACCGTTTCTTTAAACTTGTTGTACCAGTACCACTGGATTCATGGGCCAAGTACGTGTGAATGCAACGGGAGCGATTCGAGCTACCCAACGTACACAACATGGACTCATTTTTGCATACCATTTTTTTCACTTCATGACTGACGACTTGTTTGGAGAGAGAACATTTCTCTTTTCTTTTTCTTTTTCTTTTTCTGTTCCTTTTTACTTTTTTTTTGTGTGTCACAAGACAACAGGCAGTGAGTGTTTGGGGATGCTTATACCACGCTGCCTCGCGGCAACTTGTCTGAAGGCAGGGGATGATAGTGTTAGGTTCTTGATTTAATACATTTTCAGCGATCCATTGGCACTGCTGAGTGACTGTTGTCCGTAAGTTCCCACTACTGTAATGAACCGGTTTGCAAGTGTCTATCTCGTGAGTTGCAAGCATTTGATGCAATGTCGTGAGGCGGAGTCGCCTCATGAGTACGGGTAAGCGCAGTCGGTGTGGGGGTTCGAAACGGGGGCGTGTACAATGACACTGTTGTTGTTTGGAAGACAGACAGTTTTGCGCGGGCATAATTTATTATCCCTCTAAATCTACTCCGTATGATGAAAGGTAAAAAGAAAAAAAGAAATCATGGAAAAAAATTATGGCGTCGTACATCTCTTTCTCGCTCAACCAACCCAAGCCCCCGCGGTCGTGATCCAGCCCGCCACGCGACGGGGAAAGTTCTCTGCAGAGTGAAACCTCTCTCAAGTGTCATCTCCAAGTGCTTAGGGCCGCATGGCGTCGCAGGTTACCCGTGCGAGCACGCAGGCCACCGCGGCGTTCGGGCTGGGCGCCAGCAGGGGATCTTACGGGGTCGGGTCATGGCTGAGGTGCAAACATCGGGGTTTGGCGCGAGAAATAATGAAAGACTTCGCCGTTGGACCATTACAGTCGAGAAAAGTGGTCGAAATTATGGGCTATATACCTACTATGGAGGGAGGTGGGGGGACCTTTCTTTGGCCATGCTCGTGCCTGCTTCCTTGCCGGGCGGGGCGCAAAGCTTTCCGTCAATTCCCACCCTGGTCTTATTATGTTGGAAGCCTTTTTTTCAACATGCCTCCTCTCCCCTTGTCTCAGCTTTTCCCCCAACAAAGTTGTGACTTTTTTGCAATCCGCCCGTTCCATGCCCACTTCAAACATGGTCCATCCCACCAGCACCAGCACCACGACCCTCGACGCGACATGATCACGACGGCGCCCCGTCTGCGCATCCGCAGACCATCCCCACCACGGCCGAGTTCACCGTGACGACGCTCCCGCCGTCGACGCTCCGGCTGCGCATCCTGCGCACAAGCCTCCTCGTGCTGCGTCTCGTCGTCACCCTCGCGACGCTGCTCCTCCTCCACGGCCGCTGGGCCACCCGCCCGCTTGCCGCGCCGCCGCCGGACGCGCCGCTCCTCTCCCTCTCCTCGACACGGCGTGGCTCGCCCTCGGTCGGTACCAGCGCTCCCGGCCGGGCGCCTTCTTCGCGCGGGCCGCGTCCTCCGTTCCCGCGGGCGTCTTGGCCGCGGGGTGCCTCGCGGCGCTGTACCTCGTCGGGCTGCGGGTCCATTCCCACGAGAGCCTCCTCGTGCTGCGCGGGCTGGGCGTGCAGACGACAGAGTCGCCGGCCACGTATCTTGCCGGGGCGGCGACGCGGTTCATCCCCACGGAGAAGATCCAGGACATCTTTGTGAATGAGGCGTTCCGGGGCTTCGAGGTCAGGTATTACCTGGTTGTGGTTGTGGAGGGCGAGGAGGACCTCGTCGTGGTGTTTCCGGGGCTGCTGCCCCGGCGGAGGATTGTCGAGACGGTTTGGAGGGGGTGAGGGAGTGTCTGTACGAGAATGGCGGGGAGTGATTCTCTCTCTGGAGCCGGAGTTTTGTCCATGACTGACTGGTGATGCTCTTTTATGCTGCTACTTGTGGTCTGGTCTGGTCTGGGGTGCATTGACTGACATCCGTGTAATCAAGTTTAATTTCTCCATTCCATGTCTGAGTCTATTCTACCGGTTCTGCCATGTAAATAAATGACTTCCCTTCATTCATCGTCGTCCCTCGAAGCATTCCTTCCCATACCTTTTTTGCCCGCATGTCCGCGGCATCAGCATACCCCTTGCGCCTGGCATATCCATCATTCTGCTCCCCTGGCGGCTGCAGCAATTCCTTCTTCATAACAGGAACGTACCGACCGCCGAGACGACCGCCGTTCCCGCCCTCGTATATCCTCGCGCTGGCATCCGCCTTCTTCACACCCGGTGCGTTGGTCGCCCCGTTCTGCAGATGCAGAGGGCGGTTCTTCGCGGAATGTGCGCCGCCGCCCTGCTGAGAAATCATCTGTAGCAGTTGCGCCGAGAGGAGCTCGTCCATTTTGCGGCCCCTCCACAGCTTCCACGTGCTTTCCATGACGCCGAACTGGCCGAACTTGTTGGGCGCGTACTCCTCGCCCACGTAGATCCAGTCCATGCAGTCTGTTCGCCGGTCCGGCGCATCGGCGGCCGCGTGGTCCACCTCGGACAGGTCCGGGAAGACGCAGTCCCATAGCACGAGGGGCACTTCGTCGGCCATGACGTAGCTCGGCCGGCTGGGGCTCTTGTCCGTGTCGAGCAGCTCTGATACGAGCGAGGGGCGCTCGAGGCCCTGTCCCACGAGGAACAGGATGGCTACCATGTGGCGGATCTGGTGCCATAGGAAGGCGGAGCCCCTGACGTGGAAGTAGTATACTTTTGGGTACGGGCCGGCCGGCTCGAGGGCCGTGGACGGACACGGACAATAGCCTTGGCTTTGGAGGTATGGGAGCGCAGAGCCGGCGTCTTGGACTTGCACAATGTCCGATTCAAAGATTCGGCGGCGGAAGTTGGTGATTTGCTTGGCCGGGTCGATTTTGCAAAAGTTGCGGAAGTCATTGTCGCCTTCGTAGCGCTTGGCGGCGTCGCGCATGGCGTCAATGTCCAGCCAGCCTGGCTTGGGGATCCCGGGAGACTCTGGGCCGGTGGGGTCCGGCGCGAAGGCTGGCTGGGTGAAGAAGTAGCGATATTGGCGCTCGCGGCAGGAGAAGCGGGCGGAGAAGTCTGGTGGTGGCGAGGGGCACCAGGCGAGGATGCGAATGTCGTCGGGGAGAAGCCTGTTGAGGATCCGCGGGTAGCAGAGCTCATCATGGACATCGTCGAATGGCACTTCGTCCTCCTCTGCCGACGCAACATCTTCATCTTCGGCTGCTGCGCCTCCAAAGGTGATTTCCTGTGACTCTGGTAATGTCGCATCACCAGAAACACTGGAACCACCAGCAGCGTCCTCCTCCGCCTGAGCTCTCTTCTTGGGCAGCGGCCTGTTACTCGGACCCTCAGCCCAATGACTTGCCCGAAAGCGCTGACGCCACGATCCGTCCTCCCGCACTTGGAGTACTCGCAGCAGTCGAACTGGACGACTCTCTCGTCCTCGGGGAAGATGAGGCACGCCTTGACGAGGGCATTCCACAACTCCTCTTCGATGGATGGCTGGTTTCCCATGGCCTGGAACTCGAATCCTCCGTAGTTCTTCCCCAAGTAGGCCAGTTTCAGAGCAATGAACCGAGATGAGTATCTGGAGGGGTCCATCTTGCGTTTGCCCTTGGTCCCCTTGACCCTTTTGTTTTCACCGCCAGGGCCGATTGGGGCTTCATTTTCAGCAGAGGCAGAGATGACCGGCTTGGGAGCCTCGGGCCGTCTCTTCAACTCCCCTCGAGTTCCCTTAACCGTTGAACGAGACCCGCCTTGGTCCAGCTGTTGTAGTTTGTCTCTCCAGACATTATGAGGTGAGGGTCAAGCCTACGCCGCAGCGGGTGCTGCTCAGGCTTCGAGAGTGAGGATTTATTCCGGCAACTTCGCTGGGGTGAAATGGGCCTGCGGGCTCTAGAGACGGCCCTGACAGAAACACAGCAACCGGATGAACCGTACAACGGCCGCATGTAATTATCTGTCCGTCATCAGTGTCATGAATGACTTGTGGTCCGTGGATGTGTGTAAGGAAAAGCGGGTATTGAATTTTCGATCGTGGGACGGCGTGGCTGGTGAGACTGTGGCTTGGCCGCCTCCGCCCGCGCCACACCACCCACCCACCCACCCACCCTCACTCACTCAAGTGACAAAACGACAAAAGGACTCATCTGCCGTCTGCCTTTCCTCGGTCTACATCAACTGATAAGGGCACAGCGGCCCAACACAAAGCAGCATGGACCCTGAAGTTGTCAAGTTACTACTACTGGGAGATGAGAAGTGTGGCAAGACGACCTTTTATCGTATGCACCCGCGCAGTCGAGCAGAACCCCACGCCGTCCTGTGTGCTGATAATGTCTTTGACTAGGAGACTGAGTGCTGGAGAGCACACAAACCCCATACCGTTGCTTCGGGATATTGATCAACCATTTGTATTCGACGTCAACCTCGGGGATAAAAGGTACCGTCTCGCATTCTCTGATACTTCGAGTCCAGACAACTGGAGGCTGCTGGACCCCGACGTCATCGTTATATGCTACGACATCAGCCAGCGACTCAGCCTCATCAATACGAAGAGATACGTGAGTTTTACTCCCCAGATGCCCCAAAACCTGGCCATCTGGCCTTGTGCAATAAGTCTGATAGTTCATCCCAGTGGGTCGATCAAGTCAAAAAGTCCTTCAAACGATCCGACACTTTGCCCATCGTCATCCTCGGTCTCAAACGAGACCTGCGTTCAGAACAAGACCCCAATGGCATCATCTACCCGCAGGAAGCATATCAGGTGGCCCAAAGCATGAGGGCAGATCGATATGTCGAGTGCTCGGCGACAACTGGTGAGCTTCTGCGGCCTGCCTTTGAGGATATCTGCAAGACAGCCACCAAAACTACTACCCCAGCTGGCGGCCAAACCGAGGGTGGTTGTGTCGTTATGTGAGGCGGGCCCACGTGCAGCTTCGACTCTTTGCCGGATACAAGCCTGCGGCGCGTTTGGATGAATCACGAGTCGCAGTAGACTCCAAGTCTCAACCCTTTAGGAAGCATTGGCGTCGTTCATGTCCACGTCGCCCTCCTCGGCAGCTTCTCCATTTTCCGCTGCCTCTGCCACCTCGAACTGACCGAGAATCTCAGCAACACTGCTGACCATATCTTCCTGCTGCTCATCCGAGAAGCGCTCCGGCATATCTTCGATGATTGTGTTGAGGGCAGCCACTGACGCAGGGCGCAGATTCAATATCATGACGACTTCCCCTTGGACAGCTCATACGGCCGTAGCCTTTCCACAAGCTGGGCAATGCAGCTGGGAGTATAAGTGAGAGGCTTCTGACTCAACGGACTTGGTTCAGTACGCAGGTACTGCAGAATCTGTAGATGGTCAGTCAGCATACTCTGTAGCAATTAGATGCAAGGACTCGTTGGTCATACCTCTCGAACAACTGTCTCCAAATTAGGTGGACCACGGCGCTTGTTTTGCTTGTAGCGATCCCGTTGATCGGAGAGATGCTCATAGACCTCATAATTGGACAAGACTGCCGATTGGGACTCGAGGATCTTCATGGCAGGTGCAGGGACAGCCGAGAGCCTCGTTGTTCAGAGCCAGGAAGAGATGGAAGAGATGCGGTGTGAGATGTCTAGACGGGATGAAGAGATGCAGATGTCTGTCTGCAAATTGCACTCAACGAAGGCTAATAAGCTGCCGCAAGCCTGGCAGTGGAAGCCGATTTTTTCCATGCGTGTGGCACGGTGAGGCGGCGGCCAATCAGGACGTACGGACACGGACTAATAGAGGAAGGTGAAACTGGGTTCTTGCGCCAGACGGGCCAATGTCGGTATTAATCTCTCAGTCTCTCTCATCCATGGGCTGGATGTGTCAATTTGCATGCAGATGGCGTCTGCAGCCCTGCAAGCCGCTCGCTCTGCGTCCTCATCAATTGTTCCAACATGTGGGAGCCGAGCGTCGGCTCTTTCGCAGGGTGCTCTGCAGCTGCTCTGCAACTGCAAATGATGATGGCCGGCTCTTACGGATCGGATTACCTGTCAACGGGGTCAATGGCAACAGGGTCAATGGCAATGGGTCAATGGTGTGTACACCACTGTGGGTGTCTGCAGGTGGTCTGTCTAGAAAGATGATGAATAAGGTTCTCTCCCGTCGAGTTGATGAGGGCTCCTGACTCAGCGCCGCTTCCATTCCAGCCTCTGTCATGTCATGCCCTCGCGCTTTTTTGACCCCTCGACAAACCTTCGGGACAAACCTTCGGGACAAACCTTCGGTCCTTGCCCCCTCCCCAAGACTTATTCTGAATCTCCTTCGACTTGGGTCAAGACATGCTCGTCAATATGCTGCTCTAACACCATTTTTTGGAATCCGCAACCTTTTCCCCGACAGTTTTGTCGTCGCTGGCGTGGTCTGTTGCAATTTGCTGCCGTGGTCTCTGTCGCCGGAATCGGCCCAGTGGGAAATCAAAAGCCCTCGGCCAGAAGCCTCTGACGTCGCGTCGGCTGCAGGTCTGCAGGTGTACAGTGGGTGTAGGTGCTGGTGCAGGTGCTGGTGCTGCTCCCCACTTCCTACTCCAACCGGGCCGTGGCGGGGAAATTGAAAAAAAAAAAAAAAAAAGTCGCGTCCATTTTTCGTCTGGGACCGGCTTGGGTGCGGCCTCGCTCACGAGACCATCACAACTTCACAACTTTTCTTTTCGCTTTCGGGGAGTCATTGTTCGCTCCAACGACTTTGCTGCGCCATTTTGGCCTTGGCTCACACTGAGCTCTTGTCGGTTCCCGGTCAATTGACGCCTGACCTGACATTCACGTTCGCGCAACGGCGCTTCCGACACGACACGTCTACCACCCACTACCATGGTCCGCAACATTGTTCTGCTGGGCGGTAACTCACACCCTCAGCTAACGGCAAATGTCTGCAACTTCCTCGGCATTCCCTCCTGCGACCGCATCTTGACCAAGTTCTCGGGCGGAGAAAGCCGCTGCGAAATCAAAGATTCCGTACGTGGCAAGGATGTCTTCATCATCCAGTCTGGCTCGGGCCATGTCAACGACAACCTCATCGACCTTTGCATCATGATCTCTGCCTGCAAGACCGGCTCGGCCAAACGAGTGACCGCCGTCGTTCCTCTTTTCCCCTACTCGAGACAGCCCGACTGGCCCTATAACAAAGCCGGTGCGCCCTTGTCCAAGTACTCGGAAACCCCACGAAAGGACTACACCTTTGAGAGCGTGCCGGCCACGCCTCGCCCTGGTGGTCCTCGCAGCAATGGCCTGACCAATGGCGCCTACAACCTCGCCGAGAAGCTCCAGAAGGCCACCATTTCGGAATCCAATGGCACAGATCATCCCCCTAAGAGGTCGGATACCATGTCCAGCGTCGGCTCCAATGACCGCGGCCATGTTGCCGAGGGCTCCGCCTCCTCTCACCGAAGCTTCACAACGCACGACTACGAGAACCCCAATTCTGTTGCCGCCACCTTCCGGGCCAAGCCCGGCTACAAGCAGTGGGTCGCCCAGGCCGGTACGCTCGTTGCTGATCTTCTCACCTGCGCCGGTGCCGACCACATCATCACCATGGACCTGCACGATCCCCAATACCAGGGCTTCTTCGATATCCCCGTCGACAACCTCTATGGCAAGCCGCTCATCCAAAACTATATCCAGACACACATCCCGGGCTTCAGAGAAGCCGTCATCGTCTCCCCGACGCCGGCGGCGCCAAGCGAGCCACGGCCATTGCTGACAGTCTCAAAATGGACTTTGCTCTCATTCACAAGGTAAACAACCCAACGCCCAGCCCCCGCGCGGGTGATTCCAATTTCGCAGCCCGTTCTCGACTCACCTTAGCCGCAGGAGCGTCGTCCCATCAAGTTTACCGAACAGCGAAATGCCAGCATGATGCTCGTTGGCGATATCGCTAACCGCGTCTGTATCCTCGTCGACGACTTGGGTGACACTGCCAATACCATTACGCGCGCAGCCAAGCTCCTCAAGAAGGAGGGTGCCACCAAGGTATACGCACTGCTCACCCATGGCGTTTTCAGCGGCGATGCCATCCCACGACTCAATGCCTCGGCAATTGACAGGATCATCGTCACCAACTCGGTCCCACAAGAAGAGCATCGTCGTCTGTGTCCCAAGCTGGATGTCCTCGACGTTTCACCCGTCTTTGCCGAAGCCATCCGCCGTGTCCACCACGGTGAGTCCATCAGCAGGCTCTTCCAGTATGACTGACCCGGTCGCCGGCTACTTTTTACTTGATTTTTGCAGTTCGTTGGACACTCTGCCGGAGGCTTTCGCAGACAGGATGATTGGGTCACTTCTGAGACAGCCTGTAGACTATTGTGTCCAACTCGAACCATCTGGAGTTATGGCGGTTTCTTCTGATGCTGTTTCCAATATCGCACTTTCTTTTCGAGCCCTTGATCGTGGGCCGTATCCTGCAGCCCAGAAGAGGGCATGAAGTTGACGCGAGGAAGACGGAAACGCGGCAAGCTAGGGGTTTTTTTCAAAAAGAACCCTGGCGGTCAACTGCGTTGAATTCTTTATGGAAATGCTATCCTCATCACCAAAAAAGTAATTACAAACCCCTGTCTTGACCCAAAACATGAGATTGAATTCCAGGATCGTGGCTTTCTTCTTCTCCTTCTTTCTTATTTATTATGTCAGCTTATCTTAGAATCGGATGGACTCGTAGATGGATATCTAGATGAGCTCCCGCGTCGGCCAGTATTGCGAAAAGACGTGTGTAGATCCGGCTGCCTTGATGCGAGTGTTGGGCGGCCATGCATTAAGAATAGACGTACTCCGTAATTGACATGAATGTGTGTGTACTCTTCGTGCACGTGCTCATTTTAATGATGAGTCGATCTGGGTCCGCTCTTTTCTTTTGTTTGTCGTCTCGGGGTATTGAACCCGAGAATGTACGGAGTAAAGACGGCATATTATGATGTCAAAGGCTCAGAGCATGCAGCCACTTCGGCCATGTCTCGTGATTCCAATTCCAGGGTACCGTTCGTCGTCCGTTCCCGCTCGGGTCCACCCGTGGGGTTTGCCAAATGCAGATGACGTCGGCATTTGTCAGCAGGACAACTAAACGTGCATCCGTCAAAAATTGAATATACACCCGCCGCTTTCCCTAGTTTATGTTCAGGACTAACTTATGTATCTTCTCACTAATTGTAGATAAGATACATTCTTAGTTTTTTTACAAAGAGCATAGCCACGCGGACTATTTTTACTAGTTAACGTAACGCATGCATTACTATTGTAACACAATGAGCACGTCTTTAAACCTCATTTTTGAAGTCCCTTGTGTTACGTGGCAGAACGCATAGGAGGCTGATATAAGACTAGATTCGGATATCTAGAGTAGGAATTAATTTACTTCTGACATTACAAATTACCCCTAACAGTAGCTTTTATAAGTGAACTTAGTACGACTTATGACCTGTCAAATCCGTTGGCCCCTCTGACGGATTCGGCCCTAATCGTGCAGTGTCAGAACCTACTCCGTAGAAGGTGTGCTAGGTAAGCCACTAGACCAAAAGATCCGCCAATGCTAGCTGTCGCTGCATTGCACCTTACAATCACTTAGGGTGTGATCCAAGTCGGCGCAGTCGTTTAAAAGCTAGCGCACTCAAGACTCCCATAGGTACAAATTAGCTATAGATATAGGTAAAGAGTACCTTTCCTTATTAATATAAGGGGTAAAGAGATTTTACCTTACCCTAGCCTCTCTTATTTATTAATAATAATAATAATAAAGGCTTTCCCCTATAAAGAAGTTAATTATTATTAGAGAATTCCTTATATCTTTATACTTTTCTTTTTAAAATATTCTTTTTTAGTCTTAAAGCGCTTTAAAGCCTAGTTAATTTACTACTTCTTAGTGTAGTATTACTATAAGGTAAACTAAAAAGTAAATAATTTACTTACTAAAAAGCTTTATAAAGCCTAGGTTAATAGTAAATTAAATAGTATAAAGTATAGTATAACTTAAGTAACTTTAAAAGAGATTACCCTTATTATATAAGATTATTACCCTTAGTATAAATAGATTATAAAATTAATAAAATAAAAGTATTATAGCTTATAAGACTATTAGTAAGTGTTTTTATAGGCTAAAAGCTATTTAGGTATATAATATAATAAGGTAAAGTATATACTTAAAATAAGTAATATAAATACTAAGCTACTTAAAAGAAGTTTAGTATAGTTAGGAAAAAGGTTATTACTTAGTTACTATTAGTTACTAATAGTATTACTTATAATACTTAGTATAATATCTTTTAAGGGACTTACTAGCTAGGGGTACTATTTTAGAAGTAAGTAATAATATAGGCTTTATAGTAATAGCTTAATATCTTAATAATCTAATAGATAAAGATAATAATTAATAAGGGATTACTAAAATAGTTAAGGATAATAGTATTAAATAGCTTAAGACTATTAATCTAATAAAGGGGATAATCCCTTTATATTAGTATAACTAATATAATTTATTACTATACTTATACTAGAATAAATTAGCTAGCTTATAACTCTAAGCTCTAGAGGGTTAACCCTAAGCTTTACTAAAGGGGATTATTACCTTTTTTAGTAAATTTACCCTAAGTAATATACCTATTTAGAGAATTTAGAAAAAGAATATAAATTAATTAATAGTAAAAGTAATTTCTATAGCACTTAAATTAGTATTTTCTTAAGTTTAAAAGTAAGAGTACTCTTATATATATACTATAGTTACCTAGTAAAGTAACCTATTAGATAGTAAGTTTAAAAAGGCACTAAAGAACTATAAGTCTTTTTATAAAAGCTATAGTATTACTTAAATATTAAAAGTAATAAGCTAGGTTAAGGAAAATCTAAAGAATATAATACTTTAGAATAAGCTTAGAAGTAAGGATAAAGAGGCTTTTATAACTATAGACTTTAGCTATTATTTATAAAGGTAAAGGAAAAGGTTATAAAGTTAAAGAGAGAGGTTAAAAAGTAAGGTTATAAAGGTAAAAAAGGAAGAGGTTAGAAAGTTATAGTAAAATTAGCTTAGGTATAAGGATTACTAGTATTTTTACCTATATAAAATTTACATTACTTATAGTTTTATCTCCCTTACCTTATAGCTACTTACCTAATAACCTTATAATTACTTACTAAATAATTCCTCCCTTATTAAAGACTTTTATCTTTAGGTATCTTAATACCTCTCTCTTACTAGTATTACTAATAACTATAAAAGCCTCTTTTTATAATAATACTTTACTATACTAATAGACTTTCTCTTATATTAAAGCTATTTACTAGCTTATAAGCCTCTTTAATAAGCTAGTATTTATTATTATTTAAAGCCTTTAAGTTAAGCTTATTTTACTTTTCTAGTGTAATATTACTTAACTTAATAAAGTTAAATAGGCTTATTATAGTATAAATAATCTTAATCTAATCTAGAAAGCTATACTTAGTAATGCTATAGTAAATTATCTTAAACTTTTACTTATAATACCTAAAGAGTTTCTTAACTATTACTTAAAGAATAGTATACTAGAGATTATAAAGCTTAGCCCTTATTCTTAGGTTTTCTTTATTATTAGGATTCTTATTTAAATAATAGTAAATACCTATAAAAGGTATAAGTAACCTAGCTTATATATAAAATCCTATATCTATAAGGTAAAAATACTTTCTATATATTTAAAATAACCTAGTAAAAGTAGTTTAAAGTAGTAGTTTATTATAAATTAATCCCTTAGTGCTTACTAATATATATATAAAGATATTATTATTAAAATTTATAGCTACTAGTATATTCTAAGAGATATTACTCTTTTAAGAGAAAAATTACTACTACTTAGTTACTAGGATAAATATAGGTATATATATACTATTAATAGTACTTATTATACTATAGAACGTATATTTACTTAGATTTAATATAATATATATAGAAATATAATCTAGCTTTAGTTAATAAATAAAGGTAATATATAAACGCCTTATTAGATTAATAAGCCTATAGAATATCCTTAATACTAATAACTAGCTTATTTTAAAGTAAAAAGCTATATTTTACTATAGCTTATTAAATACTATAATCTATAGGAAGACTATAACTATTTACTTAATTAACTAGTATTTAGTAAGCTTAATATTTATATTAATTTAAAGCTACTAATAAAGGTTAAAAATATAGCTTTTTATATATAAAAGATCTCTCTAAATTACTATTTAGTTAAGATATAAAGGACTTTCTTATAAAAGGCTATTAAGGCTATAGATAATTTATACCTAATAGTTATAGGAGAATAGTTATTATTTTATAGTAAGTTCTTTATAAAAAGAGTATTATAAATAACTAATATAGTAATAGTAAGGTATAGTTTATTATTATTATTATTATCTTTAACTAAATTTAATAGGAATTACTTTAAAGAAAAGAAGTTTATCTTTATCTTTATATTATAAAATATATTAAAGAATATAAAGTATACTAGTTTAACTAGAGAGTATACTAATTTAACTAGAGTATACTAAAATATTTAGTATACTCTTTTTACTATACTAGTAGCTAAAATATAACTTTTTCTATATAGCTTCTCTTTTCTAGCTATTTAACTAGCCTTACTAACTTAGTATATTATAAATAAGGGCCTTTAGAGATATAGTAATTACCTAGGGTATATGCTATAAAAACACTAACTAAATATAGGAAAGCCCTAGTTTTAACGTAATAGTAGGCCTAAAAATGACAAATTTTAAACAACTGCGCTAATTTTTAGACGACTGCGCTGACTTGGATCACACCCTTAAGACCTGTCGCCTGCGTACCATGCCATCGCGCACCACCGCGGGCACCACGCCTTACAACGCACAGCGCCTTACGTGCAGAGCCAGCACGTATTAACACCTTGCCTATTATATTAGCCCCTAACCTACGCAATTACTAAAAGCATAATAATTAACTTTAAATGTACGGAGTAGTCTATAGGTGTAAAGAATTATGAACATAAGCCATACTGAAATAGTGTGGGTGGGTCATTCTGACGGATTAAGACTAATGTCGGATGCACATTTAATATTAGAGCTCTAGACACGCATCTGCCGTTAGTCCTAATCGGGATAGACGACCCGCCCACCTATTTTTAGTGTGGCTCGCGTGTATCAATCTTCGTAGCCACAGTGACTCTCAATATTGCCACATCTCACCGCCTATTCAGCCCGCATCACAGCACACCACGATAGCTTCAATAATATCAACACCTTCAAAAACACAGAAAACACACTTGTTGTAGGCATCGCAATTAACTCTACTAATGCTGCGAAGATTGATAGACGCGAGCCACACTAAAAATAGGTAGGCGGGTCGTCTATCCCGATTAGGACTAATGGCAGATGCGTGTTCAATTTTTAACAGATGCGTGTTTAGATGTCCAATTTGCTTTTCAACGGATGCGCGTTTACGGAGTAATTGCCCCAGCTGACTGACTAGTCCTGCATGTACAAGCGAGATCCCATGGGACGGCTAGACGGCCCAGTCCTCGTCGATCCTTGGGACTAGACGGCCCAGTCCTCGTCGATCCTTGGGACGGCTAGACGGCCCAGTCCTCGTCGATCCTTGGCACGGCTCGGCAAACGCATACGTATCCACGCATCTTTGGCTGTGCGGTAACCGATCATCAATCTATGCCCACCCTCCCGATTTCGATTCGACAGATGCAGAAGCCGCCCGCGTCTACTAGAAGACCCCTCGGCGTATCTAGCTTTGTTGATGGGGAGAGGGGAGAGGGGAAGAGGGGAAGATGGGAAGATGGGAAGATGGGAAGAGGGGAAGAGGGGATTCGGAACGTCCCTGTTCTTGGAGACAGCCCGGTGGCCCGAGATGCGAAGACCATTTCCTTCTTAAAAGGGGACACTCCCTCTCGTCTCTTGTCTTGTAGAACACTTTCAACTTCGGAACAACCTGAGCTCAGCGGCAGCTCACCTTTCCACGAGAAGCCATGCCGAGTCTTGACTTTATTTCCATGCATGGCTGGCAGGCCACGTCCTTCAGGTGGAAAGCCGGCCAACTCTTCGCCTTGGCTTTAGTAGGTTCCATCGTCTCTTGGCTCTGCCTCGTCTTCTATCGTCTCTTTCTGCACCCGCTCAGGAACGTGCCGGGGCCCAAGCTGGCGGCGGCAACCGGCTGGTATGAGTTCTACCAGGACGTCATCCTCGACGGCCACTACCTCAAGGAATATCCTAGACTGCACGCGCAATACGGTCCCATTGTCCGGATGAGCCCCAACAGAGTCCACATCGACGACGCGGCCTTCTACCACAAGTGAGTGAGTTGGTTGGATGGAAAAACCACCACCATCCAGGGTTTCTGCAAAGGTAACCCGCCCACGCTGGCTGACACACTCTCGTCCAAAAGGGTTTATTCTACCAGAACACGGTATCTCAAGGAGCCCGCCATGTTCAAATTCGCAGGCGAGCTCGACGCACTACCGCTCGTCCTGGATCCCGCGAAGCACAAGATACGGCGCAACGTCGTGAACCCCTGTTCTCCCCGTGCGGTGCAGGACTTCTCGCCAACCGCTCTCCAGATCATCAAGGCCGCGCTGGAAAAGGTGGAGGAAGCACGCGAATCCGGACTTCCCGTCAGCCTGAAGAAGTTGGAGTCGAGTCTTGTGGTACAGTCATGACGACGTCCTATACCTGGCGTGCCCTGGAACAATACCTGGAAACAATAGCTGACGGGCCTTTTACAGATTGACGTTGTCGTGAAACTATGTTTTGGCAAGGACATGAACTGCGTCCGAGAAGCGGATCGAAGCAACGGCCTCGTCGAGTCCATGACAGCCCTGTGCCGCCGCTTCAGTCTAGTCAAGCATTTCCCTTCCTTGGCAATGCCGTGCAATCGTTTCCCAGCCGTGTCATGGCGCGCATTCTCCCGGGCTTCGTCGAATTCCGCAACGTGAGTTCCGATGAATGTGTCTCGAAATCTCAAAACCCATGCCCATCAGAACAATCGCAAGGCTGATGCTCCGTTGTCTTACAGCAATGCGCCGAGTTGGTCACCGAGGTCCGCGAGAGACATCAAAAAGGCATATTTGCCGATGAAACCGGCCGCCAGACCGTCTTCGACGCCCTGATCGGTGCCGAGCCTCAGCGCTCAACCAATGGGTTCGTGGACGAGGCATTTGCCCTCGTTTTCGGCGGCACCGATACCACGGTGACGACCATGACTTTCGCAATATGGTGCATCTTGAAGAACCCCGACGTCGAGAAAAAGCTGCTGGATGAGCTCAACACGGTGGAGATGAACAGCGATGGGCTGATGGAATATCCTGGCCTGATCAATTTACCGTACCTGGTTCGTCTGAAAACCCAGAAGAGTGCTAGCCCGAGATGTCAAGTAACCTGTCTAACCTGTCTCAACCTGTGACCATGTCCCCAGACTGCCATAGTGAACGAGACTCTCCGTTTCGCGTCCCCGGCCCCCGGGATTCTCACACGCCTCGTGCCAGCCGGGGGACCACATACGGCAAACACTTCCTGCCGGCAGGCGTGCGTATCTGATCATGATGATTTGTCCCTGTCCTGTCACTGGGATGACTGCTAACACAAGGGTCTCATTCAGACGTCCGTCTCGACGGCACAACGCATGATACACCACAACCCCGACCTCTTCCCCGATCCCGACGTCTTCAGACCCGAAAGATGGCTGGAGGACGGCGCAAGCGCATCCAAGGCAAACCTGGTCCCTTTCAGCAGGGGGCCTCGCATGTGTCTGGGCATGAACCTGTCATACATGGAAATCTACACCTTCCTCGGGAACCTCTTTCGCCGCTACAGCATGAGCTTGGAGAACGCAGACCAAGCCACTCTCGGTTGGAGCGACCACGTCTCCCTCATCATGGAGGATGATGTCAGGATCAAGGTCAACAACCTCAGGTGAGACGATGCATGGAACCAGCGGATGGCTGGCTGCCTGGGCTTGGCGCGTAGATGAATAAGCACGACGGGATTGATCAAGACCTTTTGCTCAGATAGATAGCTCTCCAACTGCGCGTGCGAACTAAAATAGATGATGACTTTTCCATCTTTCTTCGTTCCGGTGGAAAGCCAACTAGGGGCTGTCGTGACTCGGCACGGCGTCTGGCGCGTGGCAGACGTTAATGCGATTGGCTGTCCGCGGCGGAAGGTCAACCGCCTGTACCACATTTGCATGCATGTTGTGTTCCGAAGCTAGCTTATGTCGCGTGATGTAGCGCCATATATGATGTATCACAAAAGCTGGTTTATCAGATGGGCCCCGAACAATGTCGGCGAATCGCGAATCCCATCATGGTCCTTTGCTACTCCGTGCGGAGACTTGTCCGAATATGAACCCCTGATTCACCCTAGACCGTAAAGATGCCAGACTCGTCTGTCTGTCTACTCGGCAGCTTGATGCAAGTCATTGTCGGCGAAAAAGAGAACAATCTTGCCGCCGTGTCCATCGTCTGGAAACAGCAAGGTGTGTTCCGCTCCAACCACGTTTCTAATTTCCTACCTCTTTCCAAATTGCACGTTTGCGCCCATTTCTTTTGGCTGGCAAACATGAGGCAGGCAGATTGAACGGATGGACTGCGTACTGTCGTGCGAAATCTTTGTATTCCTCAGATTCACTCTCGAGGGCAACAACAATCTTCGTCGTGACAAAATCTACTAGCATGAGAGAATACAGAAAAAAAGCAAAAGAAAAAAAAAACCAAGGCTGTGTGAATATGCCATGATTCATTCCTATGCTGAGCTGAAACAAGACCTATGCCCAACGACGCCCAAACACCAATGCGTACATGTATCAATCGAACCAACCGGAAATTCATTCCACAAACCTCGACCTCGACCAGTGCCCTCCCTTCTAACTCCGCAGCGCATCCAGCCGATTCCTCATCTGGTCCATCATGGCCTCCGCATCCTCTTCCTCCTCCTCCTCCTCCTCCTCCTCCTTCTCCTCCACGGCAGCAACAGGCTTCCCCGGCTCTGGCACCGGCGCCACCGGCAGGGCAGGCTCCTTCTTGGTCTTGAGTACCTCGTCCAGCACCCTTTCCACCTCCCCTCAGCCTCGTCGTCCTCCATGACCATGTCCCCATCCTCGGGCAGCACCTCGTCCACCATCTCCTCAATGATGCCCGCCTTCATCAGCTCGGTGCTCAGTTCCCTCATCGTCATGGCATACTCGGGCAGGCGGATGAGCGAGTTCAGGTCCTTCATGATTCCCGCACTGGCGCGGATCGACCCCTCGATCTTGCGCACGGCAAAGGCCTCGTTGACTTGCATCTGGACCGAGCTCATCTGGGCCTTGGAGGTGATGAGGCGGGCCGAGGCGCGGCGGTGGCGGACGAGCTCGCGGGCGAAGTCGCGGACGTCCTTTGGGCTTGCTTGGACCGGGACGGATCTTTTGGGCGCGCTTGTCGGCTTGGATGATGTATTGCTTGATTTTGATCTCGGATTGCTTGTTCGCGGTGATGTCGCGGTCTAGTTTGCGGATGTTTTGGCGGATGACGGCGTTGCATTTTCGCATCTGTGGGGGGTTGTTTGTTAGCTGTTGGGGAGTGGGAAGGATCAGGGAAAGGGAAAGCGAAAAGCGCGGTGGTGAAGACGAACCTGGGCCTGGGGATCGGGTTTCGCGAAGATGGCTCTGAGCGTCTCCATGGTGGATTGCTCTGGAGGACGTAAGATACGCTGCTGGTGAGCAGGGAGGTGGGAGGTAGCTTGATGGCGCGCAGACAATGGCGGCGGCGGCGGATGGGGTTGGCTCCCGGCCTGAGGGACGATTTGAGGTTGAGGATGTCGAGATGGCGGCGCGGCGCGGCGGTGACGTTTGATGGGCTGGTTGGTGTTGATGTTGGTGTGGACTGCTGGGCCGCTGGGCCGCTGGACCCCACAGCGTGTGGGATCAGAGATCAAAAGGCACCGCGGGGTCGAGCAAGCTTCACCAGCCCGTGTGTTCCAAGGGAAACAGTCTGCCTGATGTTAGTGCAGTACTCCTTACTAGACGCCACAGGGCCCGGCCTACAGGTGCCCCGCTATCATCTATGATGCCCCTCACCTTCAGCAGAAACCTTTCGGTATCCTTCTGACGCTTTCCACGCAGCCATCCATCAGTGGCTCTTCGCGAGCCGCAGCCCGCCCACCAATCCCGCCTCCCTCGCTTTATTATGTTTTTTTCTGGTCTGGTGTTGGATGGAAGCTTCCATTTCCAAATAAGCCATCTTTTCCCCCACTTGCACTTGCACTCGACCTCGACCTGCTGGCAACTCTCCAACGCCCTTTTGCTTCATTGCCATTATCTCATCTTGCAACTCGAATTCCTCCCCCTCAAATTCGTCAACTCTTGCACCCCGCTTTCTTCTTCTTCCCTTTCCAATCCCTCCTCATTTCAGACAACCATGGCCGAAGTCGCTTTCCCCGAAGGTTTGTGCAACCATCGTCACCCACCTGCTTGCTGGCCGGCAAATCTTGGTCGCTTGCTCGACTGAGCAACTGCTTCCAGATGTCGATTCTACCGAGGCAAGACGTGGAGCTGGTCGGCAGCATGATCATTGCCTCTGCAGAAATCACTGACTGATATCTCTTCGCCTCCAAACAGTCCTCTGGGCTCAGCGCTCATCCTCCAGCGATGCCGCCAAGAACTTCATTTACCTGACCATCAACGTCCCTGATGTTCCCAAGGATGGTCTCCAGCTCGACCTCAAGCCCACGGGGCTGACCTTCACTGGCACCTCTGGCACCCTGAAACGCAAGTACCACGTTGAGCTCGAATTCTTTGCCGAGATCGACCCGCGGAGACCAAGATCAGCCACTCCGCCAAGAACGTTGAGATGAAGATCCAGAAGAAGGAGTTGAAGGACGAGTACTGGCCGCGTCTGCTCAAGGACGACAAGAAGCTTCACTTCCTCAAGACCGATTTTGACAAGTGGGTCGATGAGGATGAGCAGAATGATGCTCCCGAGGAAGACTTTTCGCAATTTGGCGGCATGGGTAAGTTTGCGTTCCCCATCACCTCGCAAGCAGCTATTACATGACGGTATGAATCAGTTACTGATCTTCATGGTACAGGTGGTATGCCAGGCGTGGGCGGTACGTCATCGCAATCCCTCGAGTGATAGGCGTTTTTTTCCCTTCGTTTGAAGCACCTTGTGCGAAATGATTGAGAAAACTTTGCATGGCAACAGTGAGAGCTAACTTGACATGTACGCAGGTGACTTTGGCGGCATCGACTTCTCCAAACTGGGCGGTGGTGCTGGCATGCCTGATCTTGGCGCCATGGGTGGTGACGGCGATGAGGAGGACAGCGGTGATGATGACGACGAGGACATGCCTGCGTTGGAAGGCGAGGGGACTGAAAAGAAGGCGTAAAGAGGCGGGCAGTTGTGTTTGGTTCTTTTCTTCTTAACAAAAAAGAACGGATTGACTTTTCTACACGGACGGCCAGGGCAACTTGTGGTAGAGACAGAGAGGTGACCAAGACGAAACAAGATACAGTACCGATCAAGACACAAATCACGTTCTTCTCCAAAACCACTCCATTGCTCTCTTCGTATTATTCGTGCCATTCCCTACGTAATTATCCTGTCCACGATACAGAACTAGTGGCTTTCCTGCGAGGCGCCATGTTTGGAAAACCCCCATATGCAAGATCGGACATGCAAGTTGAACGAAAAGATCGAATCCCACCCCGAACCTCATACACCACCCACCGACGTTGACAGAAACCCCTTCCATCCATCCAAGCTGAAGTCAGCTCAATAAACAGAAGCCAAGTTTGCTCGCCATGACAATCCACCTGTCCCCCAAAACGCCATCCCGGAACCCGTGTCACACAAACCACCACCACCCAAACCACTCACGTCTCCTCGACCCGAGTCTGTACAACTTCCTCTTCCTTCGGCGCCATCACAAAGGAAATGTCTCGTATAACCGGTAATTGGCCTCCTCCATCCGCGACGCGAGGAGAAACAAAGAAAAAGCCCATACCCCCCCGGCACTTTTTCTTCATCGGTAGACCAAAAAAATTAAAACCTTTTTTTTTTTCTTTGGGTTGCCCCCTCCCAAAATGTAGTGCGCGTCGTACAGCGTTCGGGGTTGACCTGGTTGGAGATTCGAGTCAGACATTGGATTAGGAATGCCATCTTGGCTCTGGCTGTTTGACACGAAATGGGGAAGATGATGGGCCGGACCAACAACCTTTTTTTCCCGCCTCAGGGATGGGGGCCAGAGGGAATCAACCAACGCAGTTGGTGGCTTTTTTCACGATTTCTTCCTTCATCCCCCACCCTGGTGAAAAATCCGAGTATATGAGTCTCGCATCTTCTCTTTCTTGCCTTCTCGGTCGTCTGGTCTTGAATAATGTGTATTCCTCGCTTTCCCTTGTTCTCGCTGTGATATCAGAACCCACAAGAACTCGTCCTCGTCCTTGTCCTCGTCTTGTTCAAAACTCGAAAGCCGACTGCAGCCGACGCCGACGGCAACCCCCCAAAAAAAAAAAACCATACAATGCCTCGCAAGACACAGTCTTCCACCATGTACTCTTCTCTCGAGGCAGCTCGTGCTTCTCGCAGAGGCGCCTTCATCACCGCGTGGCCTACCGACGAACCCTACTTTGCGCCACCGTCCATCGATCAACTGAAGCGCGAGTTGGCGCATCCCTCGAGATCACACGCGGGAGCCTCGAGAAACTTCTCTACCGAGAGCTTATCGCAGCTCTCCACCACGTCTTCGCTGCCGGGCGAATAGACCTTGTCAAGCTACTCGCTACTCAACTCACCATCTCACACAATCAATCAATCGCCTGCGCAACATGACACCATGTCTCATACATCGCACCTTCCTCCATAACCACACTCATAGCTTTGACACTGCATCAATAAAACATGCACAGACGACGAATGAAACAGGAGACACATTTTTCTTTCTCGCACATTGGGTGGCAGCTCTTTTTCTCTTCTCCCTTTTGTGTACATATGTGAAAAAGTGAAAACGCATATTCCTTCTCGCTTGGTTCAACTTCCCGAAATGCCCATCTTTTGGCAAAGGGGAGGATAGCTAAGCCTATTCATGACCAACTGGCCCGCTGAATACAGTCTCCTCCGTCTTGACAGACTCGAGGCATAAGTGATACATGACAACTCGTCACTTCGAATGGCTGGCTGCGTGCGTGTTTTTTAAGAATTTATTGGGTATTATTAGATGAGTAAACTGAGTGTCAAATTCGAAACTTCGTGCCCACTGCTGCAGCAGATACAATTACTTTGTCAAAGTTAGTACATTGTCGCCACAACAGGAGTGCGCATTCTACTTGCCATAATCTCATCCTCCATGGGAGCATCATTAGTGGCCGCGGCTGGGGCAGGGGCGGCAGCAGCAGCATTGCCGGGTCCATCGGCACCTCCAGAAAAGTAGTTGGCCATATCCGTGTCGAGCTCATCGGCGGTCTTCTTGGAAGGGCGGGCGCTGCGGCCGCGACGCTTCTTGTTGGCGGCGGCACCCTTGGCGCCGTTGCCGGCTTTGCCAACGCCGCCAGTAGCACCTTTTCCGGAAGCAGCCGACTTGGGTTGCGGCTTGGGTTGACTGGAGTTTAGGTTGTTAGACTTCAGAATGTTCATTTTGAACGAAAAGATTCTGCTTACGCTGTTCTCTCAGCCAACGTCTTGACAGCGGGCATGACCTTATCGGCCTGAGCCGCACCGACAACAATCTCAATCTACGATTTCGTTAACACGCTGCTTCTGACAGTCGCCTGGTGGTATTTATTGCTAACCTTGATAGGTCGGTTGTCCACGAGAAGGCCATTCAGCTTCTGGAAAGCCTTGCTGGCGCCGTCAGGCTTGTGGAAAGTGACATTGGCAATGCCGCGGCTGACAGAGTTGGGACCGTAAACGAGGTCGACTCGCTTGATGGGTCCGACAGCTTGGACAAAGTATTCCTAGTGGTGCAGTGTGTCAGTTCATCGATAGTCGAATTTCGTATTCTATAGTCCGAGTCCAGTCCTCATCTTCGTCCAGTGTAAAAGCGGCCACAGTCGCGTTCGGGTGCCTTGAGAACAAGTTTTGCGAATTGATAAGCGAGCAAAGCAAGGAGCCACAGTGCCAGCGCCACACCCGGTCCATTTTCAGGAACCAGATTTGAATCCCCGGAGACGATTCTCACGTCCAGGTGACCACACCAGCAGGAACCAGAACGATCGTCCCGTCATCTGTAAGAATCGTCGGCCGTATACGAAGTTTGAATGCACCTCAGCTGCCGGTCTCTCGAATTTGCATCGCATGACCCAACCCCAATTTTATGTCGAACAGCATTTAGGACCATGTTTGCGCCACCCTTTCTCATACATTCAACTCCTCGAGGTGACTCATTTGGCTATATGGGCACGGGCGCATCACTTTGCTCGCTTCTTCCAACTAGGGCTTCAATCATCGCATCGCAAAGATCGGTAAGGCGAACCATCGCATAGTCAAAGTGCCCATTAGACTCCCTGCCGCAGATTGATCAAGCCATCGCTAAGCTCTTCAAACAATGCTGACCAGGCATGTAACGAGCACATTGCGAGGCGAAACTGCTCTCAACTTCAAGTGCGATCCACCATTTTCCAGGTGTCTCACTCAAGCAGTATAGAAGGAGACTCGGGCATTCGAGGGTTTGTGTTGCGAGCACAAGGGCACTGCGCTCGAAAAGAAGGCGCGGACGTCGGAAAGTAAAAGGATGGATGCGGCGACGGAAAAAAACGTCCAACATATCCCGGAAGGAACGAAACCTTCAACGGAAACATACCTTGATCTGCTGCTCCGAGACATCCTTGGGCTACCGAAACGTTAGTCACAATAGAAAGTGATTGTTTGGATGAACACATACCAGATTGCTGACAATAACCTTGCTCTCTCCAGTGCCAGTCGCTTTGGTGGGAGTAGGCTTGGCCGCAGCACCGCGAGCCGGCCTGGAATTCTTTTGAATGCCGCCAACAGGGGCAGCAGTCTTGGGGCCGGTAGAGCGCCGCTGAGATGGGCGTCGGTTACGAGCAGACTGGCGCTTGGCCGAGACGATGTCGTCAAGAGGCTTATCGAGCTTGCTAGACATTGTGGGGATGGTGCGCTTCACAAGTCGATGGTGCAAAAGGAGGGAAAGAAATATGATATTTCGGTATCGGCGGTCAAGAAATGAAGGGACGTTCACCGGAGTTGAGGCTCTCGAGGTGCGAAGTCAAATGAAGAAAAGGCACAAACGACTTGGGCGTTGCGCAATGGTGTGAAAGGAACAGTCTGGTCGAGGTTACCGAAGATGGACGGGCCAAAAGGAAAAAGAGAACGTGCCGCAAGCAAATGGGGCGCAGTCTCAAAAAGGAGAAAAGGGGCGAATTATCGACTTTGCAGTTGCGACAAAGGCGTTTGATGAGTGAACAAAGCTGAGGTCTGAACAAAGCTGAGGATGCTGAGAAGAAAGGGAAGATGAAGAGTTGTGTGTGTAGGGGACACGAGAGGTGACTAGGCAGATGCAGCAAAACAAGGGAACCAGGGCGGGTCAGAGTGGGAGGGAAGGCGCCAGTCTGCCCAAAGTGCGGAAACGGCTGACGCGACAAGCAGCCTTTGGAGAGTTCTGATCCTTGCTCCAGTGCCATGCTGCATCCAGCCAATCAGCGTTGAATATTTTCGATGCCCAACCTCATCGGTCACATCCATTCGCATCACGTGTCCGGGGCAGAAACTGGTGGTATTGTGCTGTGCTGCCAGTGCAGACTAGCAAAGACTGGACCGTGACATCGCGGTTACAAAGAATTTAGCAGGACAAGTGGATGTTCCTGTTTATTCATGCCACAAAAGTTATGGTCATGACACGTGTCCGAAATTCATGACGGGTGGCTTCCGAAGCTCTTTGTTTACCGATGTCATTGTCGTCGCACTTGGCCCGTTCAGCCCAGTTTTGGGTGACCAATTCTACATGAGCAGAATATCAATCCCATGGAAGTGAAGGAATGTATCAGAGTCACCTCCAATGTTAGAGCTGAGCAGAGTGGCCATATTCTGATGATATGAAGAGATTCGGGTTAAGAATCGCAACCAAGCCATATTGATGGTCCAGCGAATCGTACAACAAGAAAATTGCGTGAATCAGTCAATTCCAATTTCTATTCGCCTATAATAACATGACATTACGATGTGAATTGATCGCCAAAGAAATGCATCTTTGTCCCTGAACGATGCAAACGAAAATGCGTCGACACATATTCCTGTCGCCCCATTTGAACACCATCCTCAAGACCTCTTGATGTGAGATGTTTTAAGATTCATCTTTGCCTGAATGGCTCACGTTGGGTAATTTTTTTCTTTTACAATCGCCGTAACGTTTGTCGGCCTAATGAACCACGCTGCCCCTTCTCCTTTACTGTCCAATCCAGTCTCAATCACGACGTCTTTGCGTGCTCAACCTTGTTGTCACCGGCCGTATTCGGTATCGCATTGGCTTCCAGGAAGTTATAGGCGACGATGAGCAACATGGAAGCTGCGCCGAAGAAGATGGCCAGCGTGAATAAATCGCGATCCGAGATCATTGTGAAGGCAGGACAATGTGTGAAGACTGGGTAATGCGACAGAGGTTTTGGCGGGTGGCGGCTTCTAGACGATAAGCTGTTAGCAAAAGTCACTCCCGAAAATCTGCGAACTCTCTGTAACAGCGTAACTTACGACGAATGGCGACAGAGAAGCAGCCAAGAAGTCCCAGATGTCGATACTGATGTGCTGGTCAAGGAGGACAGCTAGGCTAGAGCTTTCGTGGAGCCTCTCTATAAGCAAGTCGCTGCATGTATGCATGTATGGGGTACGTACCTCTACTCTGAGAGCTCCCTGGTGGCTGACGGCCCAATGCCCATGCCGCCTGTATCTGTCCACTGGTGAGCTCACTATCAAATCAGCAAGATCAAGCCATTCATGTACATACATACAGCCTGGAGAGGGTCCAACACGTGACCATAGTGACTGCAATTCGCCAACCGTGGCAGCCCACCAAAAGTGACAGGACGACTGAACGTATTACTCTCCTCACGACAATTCAGTCCAGAACCGCCCAACTCTGCGACCTGGCCCGATAGGAAACCAACACGGGCGGGAAGGCATCCAAAAAAAAAGTCTCCAGTTTCTTGCTTCAACTTACCTTTACATCTAGATATTTGTTCGCCATTTTGAAAGTTTGCCTAATTGATCGACCCCGCCACCGCCCACCATGCCTCCCAAGAAAGCTGACAAGGCCGGTGGCACCAAGAAGCCATCAGCCGCCAAAGTGGTCGAAGATAAAACGTTTGGTATGAAGAATAAAAAGGAGCGTCAGCCCAGAAAACGATTGCGCAGATGACCAGCAATCTCAAGAACGGTGTCAGCCCCGAAGAGAAGAAGAAACAGGCCGAGAAGGCCCAGCGAGAGAAGGAGAAAAAGGCGGCAGAAGATGCCAAGAAAGAGGCTGCGTTGCTTCTGAACAGACCTGCGCAGATTCAAAAAGTACCGTTTGGTGTCGACCCCAAGACGGTGGTGTGCATTTTCTACAAAAAGGGAGATTGTGAAAAGGGCAAAAGTGCAAGTTCTCACACGACCTGTCCATTGAACGGAAGACCGAGAAGAGGAACCTGTACGCAGACACCAGAGGGGCCGAGGAGGAAGAAAAGAAGAAGGAGACTTCTGCCGATTGGGATGAAGAACAACTGCGCAAGGTCGTCTTGTCCAAAAAGGGTAACCAAAAGACAAGTACCGACAAGGTGTGCAAGTTCTTCATCTCAGCCATCGAGGATGGAAAATACGGCTGGTTTTGGGTCTGTCCGAATGGCGGTGATAAGTGCATGTACAGGCATGCTTTACCTCCGGGGTACGTATTGCCGTTCTTTACTGGGCTTGTGCTAGAAGGTCTCACTAATACGTTGTCATGCAGTTTCATCCTGAAGACAAAAGAGCAGCGAGCTGCGGAGAAGGCTCTTATGGACAAATCACCACTCAAGACGCTTACCTTGGAAGATTTCCTGGAGTCGGAGCGCCACAAGCTTACCGGGACTCTCACGCCAGTCACGCCAGAGAGCTTTGCCAAGTGGAAGAAGGAGCGCCTCGACAAGAAGGCGGCCGAAGAGCAACTTCGCAAGGCGAAGGAGAACACGGGTCGCGCTCTGTTTGAAAGTGGCAAATGGCGTGATGAGGACGAATCCGAAGAGGAAGATGACGATGCTTGGAATCTGGAGAAGTTGCGTCAAGAGACTGAGGCGATTCGGTTAAGGAAAGAAGAGCAAAGATTGGCTGCTACGCATCAAGATGCGACTCCGTCGGAGACGGCCGAGTCTGGGAACTCAGAGGAGCAAACTGCTGAGACATCAGAAGCAGGAGCTGCCGGCGCTTGAGCTTGAGCTAAAGCAATCTGTGGGTTTTAGTTTTGAGAAGAAGAACTTTCCCGAGTCCATTCGGCATGGATGAGGGTTGGGCAGAGGCAATTCCGAGCACTGCTAGGGCTTGCTTCATGTGTTATCAAGTACAGCACCTACTGGACGACTCCCATTTGGGCATGTCAATGCGAGTCTGGAAACGTGATACGCATTATCCAGATTCGTCAGTATTATGCAGCGCATCCGGTCTGACCGAAGATAACAACAGGCGCTTTTTGGCGGCCCGATGAGACAACTTGGGCTGTCTGAATGCAATACATCATTCAAGGATATGCTCAAGGATATGTGCGGTTTTATGATGTATGAAGTTCGCGGCGCTTCAATCTGGGCGTAGTAGACCTGGGGTCTGGTTTGTAGTGTATTTCCACATTGAATTGATGCCTCTCGAGGCAAGCGCTTTATTACATCCAAACCATCAGTCGTGCCAAATGGGTCACGACGTCATAGTCAAACGACTTGGGCGTGCCTTATTGCGTGCCTTGTTGCGTCGCATATTCAGCCGATGCCCCTCTCCACTGATCAGTGACAACTGAGAGCGGCCGATGAAGACATGGGAGAAGGAACTTGAAAGCGAGACTGCCGCTAGCGTGGTGTGAGGTAAATGGTTCCCTATGAGCCCATCAATGGCACTTGAGAGGGACGGAGGCCGGGAGATGGGTGGCAGCACTCCATTGGACGGACGGACGGGTGACCGGGATTGAACTGCAAGTCGTCCAGTCACGCCACTCGCCTGCCACCTGCCTGCCGTCCACTGCCACTGCCACTGCGATTACTGCCACTGCCAGAAACTCGAGGATTACTTGCTGCTACTGCCACGGCCAAACTTCGACAACCCCTCACTGCTCGACCGTTGAACAGCAACATCTCGAAATCGCCGCCGCCATCGCCATTGCCATCGCCATTGCCATCGCCAGGCTTTCGAATTCCTCTGTCCGGCCTTTGTAGTCGCCACCTTCAACAACCCTCCCGCTCTTCGGTGTCGATTATCCACCCTTCTCCCCGATCGTGTTCGAACCACTCATCCAAAAAGGACGACATCGGCCAATTGATGGCACCTTGACTCCCGCACATCTAGGTCGTGCTGCCGCCCGCCCGCGCACACCACAGACTCGCTGCTGGTCTCGCCATTGTGTCGAGATCGCCGGGTCTGAACCGCGCGCGTGTGTGCCGTGGCCGTAAACCCTCAACCCTCCTCTGCTGCACAATCTCTCCGGACGGATCCGCGTTCCGACTCTATCTCATTTTTCTTGTCTGGCTAGCATCTGGCCCCGTCATCCGGGCTTCCTCTTAGATTGCCCTCGTCAACGGGGCACGAAGACGATTGCTCCCGGATTCCCCTCCCAAAAGCATGACTGCGGATGCAAGGCGTGATCAGCAGCAAGATGTCCGAGGCCGTCTTACCACCTCAGCAGCAGCCATGCCTTCAACCACTCGCGGGCGAGACCATGCCGACTTGTTTGTCAAGCGGTATCGAATCGAGATAGCTGCCAGCTCGTCTAGCGTCTTCTCTACCCTAGCCGCCTTTCCTCTCGACAGCGTCAAGACCCGCATGCAGACATATCAGTATAATGGCTTCGTTGACTGCGTTAAGCACACCTATAGAACTGAGAATTTGGCCGGCTTCTTTCGAGGTAACTTCTGTCAAGCGGGAAATCAATTGCGGGTTCAATTTCAAATCAAGGACTGGACTGACTCGCCGCGTGCTCTGTAGGTGTCATGGCCCCAATGGCCAGCATTACCCTCGTCCGAACCGTGTCATTTTCCATTTATCAACGGGCAAAGCATGCATACGCCGGATGGGTCAAGAAAAACATGGGTTACGACATCCTCCGTCATGTGAACAAGCCCGGCACCTACCCGAACTTATACTCTGTGGCTTGTTTTGGCGCTGCCGGTGCCACAGCCGGATCCATCATCACCTTCATTGCCTGCCCCTTTGAATTGACCAAGCTCAGCGCACAGGTTTCTGTATTACTGGCAGAAAGAGCCGGAAATTGTGAGAAGAGCAAAGCTGTAGCAGCAAGTTATCAGAACAAGGGCACGTTGAAAACCATGGCCAATATCATCAAACACAGAGGAGGTTTGGGGCTCTACACAGGATTTCGGTTACATTTGTGTAAGTGAACGAAGCAAAAAGAAAAAGAAAAAGAAAAAAACCCAGGCACCCAGGGGTCAGAGGGCCCCCAAGCAGCAGACGTAAAAGGGCGTAGCACCCGAACTGACATCGTACGACAACAACCAGTGCGTGATACCCTTGGTACCGGCATCTACTTCATGGTATACGAGAGCGGGAAACAAATCGGAACAACAATAGCAGGAGACAATCCAAACAATAACAAGCTGGCGGTGGTGACAGCCGGTGGCATGTGTGGGCTTGTATCCTGGTCAATAATATGTTCGTCTTGTCCCCAAAACGAGCTCTCTGAAGCACAAACGCCCGCGAATTGCAAAAGCTGACTATCCTCTCACCCCCAGATCCCATCGATTCCGCCAAAAGCATATATCAACGAAACTCTCTCCTTTACTCCCGCGGAGAGAAAGTAACGCCAGCGCCCAGGATTGAATTCTTCAAGCGTCACATGTACCGCGGCCTCGGCGTCTCCATGAGCCGTTCCTGTCTCGTCAACGCCATCTTCTTCTCGTCGTTCGAGTTTGTCAAGAAACGCATCAAGACGCTAGACGACGAAGCGAACAGCCCCAACAAGCCACGGACATTGTAACAACAGCAGATACTTTTCCAAAAATGCAATTGAGCCATTCAAGCTTTTTTACAAATCGGACATGGCCAATGTCCCATCCTCTTTTCCTTTTCACTTCAGCTGAGCTGGCAGGGAAGGACAGTTTCCCCATTAGCCACATGCATATCATGAAATTGGCGTTTTTCTGCGATTTCCCTCTTTTTCATCCTTTTTTCACCCTTCATCCTTTTTCGTCTCATGTCTTACCGGCCGCCATGTCAAACGTCTGTAGGACGAACACTGTACCGTGAAGCTGCAGATGGGACATGACAGATGAGAACTTGTCAAGTTGCTGCACATGATGGATTTGCTGGGGTGGGGTCTCGCATCATATCATATACCATTTACATACACCATCAATCAATGTGGTCGTTACAAGGCCTGGGCCCAACATGCCTTTACGGATGGACTGATGACGTCTTGCGTGACCAGGGAAGATGGGAGGGATGATCCATCCGTGTTGATTGCATTGATGGGGTCGGCACGGAAAACGGAAAACGGAGTACAAGTGAAGGTGCATCCAACATGCAACAAATATATTCAAGCTTCTCGTCCTAGCGTCATGGCGCACGACGCACAATATCACCATCTAGCCTCCCTAATTTCCTCAACCAATGTAAAGATGTCCGTCGGCATGAATCAAGAAGACACAAACCGAAAAATGCAATGCTCTTGTTTATTCTAGGTGAAGTCCCACATTTACCTACGCCTGGGACAATTCTTGCTCCACTTGTGCCTTGACTAGCTCGCGAACCTTGTCCACGTTGTTTTCCACCTCGGTCACGCGCTTCTCCTTCCTGTCGAGACCAACAAATTCCGTGGGAAGGACCTTGTTCTCAAAGTCGAAGCCGTCTTCGCCGCTGAGGGCCTTTTCCACGGCGCTCGAGAACTTTGCAGGGTGTGCGGTGGACAGGGAGATGTGGTGCATGTCGGGGCTGGCGTTGGCGATGGATCGTGCAGTGGCGGCGGCGCCGACGGCAGTGTGCGGGTCGAGAATGTACCCGACCTTGCGGTAGGTGGCCTTGATGGTCTCGAGCGTCTGGGAGTCGTCGACGCGCTCGCTGTCAAAGTCGCGCCTGGCGCTCGTCAGGACGTCTTGGTAGACGGGGCCAAAGGACCCCGTTGTCTTCAGCTCCTTGAGCCACTTGGATACTTCTTGGCCTGCCTGTCTCTTGTTCCAGACGTCGTCCATGCCGGCGCTGGAAGCGAACTCGTAGGCGAGGAACCATAGTAGACGCTCAAAGTTACTGGAGACGAGAATGTCCATGGCCGGGCTGAGGGTTTCCCTGACGCCTTCAACGGCAGGGGCTTGGCCCTCCTCGGGTTCCGGCTTCTTTTCGTACTTGCCCGTCTTCCAGAAGCGGTCCAGAATGTCGTTCTCGTTGGTGGCGATGACGAGCTTGTCCACGGGCAGCCCCATTCGCATGGCGAAGTATCCGGCGAGGATGTCGCCAAAGTTGCCAGTCGGGGCAACAAACCGGACCTTGTCGCCAATCTTAAAGTTGGGCGATTTCTTGACCAGCGAGAAGTAGGAGTGGAAGTAGTAGGTGATCTGGGCCAAGATACGAGCCCAGTTGATGGAATTGACGGCGCCGACGTTGATGGGCTTGTTGGCTTCGGGATCAGACAGTAATGACTTCAAGATGTCCTGGCAGTCATCGAAGTATCCTCGATGGAGAGATTGTGGACATTTTTGTCAAGAACCGTGGTCATCTGCAGCTCCTGGATGGGGCTTACACGACCCTTGGGAAACATGATGAAGACCGAAACGTCCTTCTTGCCTCGCAGACCATAAATGGCAGCAGATCCCGTATCGCCACTGGTGGCGCCGACGACAGTGAGATGGTGTCGGTCTGTCAAGACAGGTCAGCTGGCTAATTTTCCCCACACCCGAATGTACAAAAGACGATGGCGATGATGCAAATGCAGACAAAAATGAGGGTCAAGGGGAGCTTACCACGTCCAGTCTTTCCCTCGTTCTTCCTGACCAGGAAGTATTCAAACAGGTTACCCACGAATTGCAACGCAACATCCTTGAAAGCGAATGTGGGACCGTGGAAAAGTTCGAGCAGATAGTGGTTGCCTTCGAGGTGGACAAGCGGCGTGACCTCTTCGTTACGAAACGTCGAGTAACTTCGGTTGATTATTTCTTTGAGATCGACCGAGGGAATCTCCGACGAGGAAATATACAGCGACAGGATCTCGTACGCCAAGTCCGAGAAGCTCAAGTCTTTCCAGCTTTCCCACGACGTGGCATGGGGATCTGCTCAGGAATGTACAGGCCGCCATCGGTGGCCAAGCCTCGCAAGACGACTTCCTCGAACGAGCACTAAATGGAAAAAATGTTCAAGTGATTAGCTTCTCAGATACAGAGTGGTGATGCTTCTAGCTGGTAGTGACGCATGTGAAAAGGTTTGTCGCATCTTACATCGGTATCCTCGCCACGAGTACTCAAGTACCGCTGAGACAGGTTATGGGAGCTGGTGGTCCCATTGGGAACACCGTTATGTGTCATTGCGGGTGTTTCCGCCCCGGTGATATGGACAGTAGTTCTTTTGAATGCCAAATTGCACGGGCGGGCTGCTGGAGTCGGAGGTTTGAAGTCGGAGGTCGAAATGTTGAGAAGAGCGGGCCGAGAATCGGTGGCGATCGACAGGGAGGGGCAATGAAACAAGGAAAAGGAACCAGGAGCAGGCAGGGTCCTAAATATTCCACAGGGGGAAGGGAAGGAAAGGAAAGGAAAGGAAAGGAAATAGCAGATGATATGTGAGCAGCAGATGATACTGGCGTGGTGCGAACACAAATGCAGCACTCGACTCAGGCCAGCCAAGGGACCAAGCAAAAATTGTATCAACTTGAATCGCGCGCACGCAAGAGTCCTGGGATGCAGCTTGTCGTCGGTCAACGTTCGGAGAGCCCCGCTTCCCAAACAGGACTAGTGCGGGGTGCAGCTGGGGAGAAGCATTCGCACGCGTTATCATGTATTGTACGGACGTACAGCCAGCTCCTTGGGTGAATAGCATGGGCTTTTCGGCAAGAAAAAAAGGAATCTATATAGAAATATATAGAACTCGTAGTACTCAATGAATTAGTCTTTAAGCTTTTTGATGCAAACGACCTAGAGATCCGATAATTGATCGGCCTCTTCGGCACTACAGCTTTAGAATATCAGACAATCCTTCCATGTTTTCGGGGCTCGGACATGAATATGAGATTTTTTAGTTGATTTTTTCTAATATCTTCTCGTTCCCTGCTGATCTTGTCGTCTCATCATATCCATCCATGCATGACTCATTATAGCCGCTACCAAAATTTGATAGCAACTCCAAATACAGCACGAAGCCTCATTTTCGAATCATCTTTAGTAGGGGAGCAATCTTTGTCTTTTTACTCAGGCCAACCCGATACAATTGTCGACTGGCGCTGTTTTGTGCGAGGCTGTCTTTCTTGTTGGCTGTGGCCTTGTTGACAGAGCTATCAGCATTTTCGGCCTGTCTTGTTGGTGTCTCCGGTAGCTGCAATATATCCTGTTTGTTTGTCCCAGTAGCTTTGGGGGCCTGGGGTATTGCCAAAGTTGCGCTGTCCTGATTCACTTGTTGTTGCGTGCCCGCTCCTTCGGGCACGGGATCTGTGTGCGTGGATGCCGGGTCTTCATATTCTGGCTTGTTGTCGTCATCCATGAACACTTTGTCGGACTTTTTGGCCTTCCTCGCTTCTTTTTGACCTGGACCGCCGCGACATTCTCCTCCTTTGTTGACGATGCATCAACCACTTTTTTGGGACGCCCTCTTGGCTTCTTTGTGCTCGTGGGCTTTGCTTCTGGGTTCTCCTGATATGATCCATCATCCTGCTCTTCTTTTTCAGGCGCATAGTCATCATCTAGTCTGATGGCCATACTTGTGCTCCTCACCCCTCCCTGGGTTTCGTCGGGCTTTTCAGGGGTAGAACTTTTTGGTCTCTGCGGGGATGAAGGTTTGGCCAAAGGAGGGTAACCTTCACGCGGGGTGTTGATGTTTGTCGCGGTTCCGCTAGACTTGACATTGATGCTACAATGATTAAGAGGTTGCGCTGGTGATGAAGATGAAGCAAGCTTGACAGTTGAGTATTGCCTCCTCTGGCTTGAAGCAAGCGCCGTCGGTGCGACAAGAAAGCATTCGTCGCTCTCAATTGAAAGAGCGGACACCGAAGCATCAGCCACGTCCGTCTCGGATCGAATGCACCTTTTCTTGTTGAGATTCTGCGCCGTGGTGGGTTCATCGTCTGGACTTATATATCCTATATCATCCAGCTGTCGTCGCAAACCACGTGTGATCTTTGTGCTGGTGCTATTTTCGGTATTCTTCTTTGTAGAGCGCTTAGGTTTTGCGGATTCTGGGCTACTCGGTACGTCCCATGGACTTTTTCAACATGAGCCGCTGTATTCCCTACGCGCTCGAATCCTTGATCAAACAATGCATAGTCCATAGCGTCACTTTCCCCTGTCAAATCTATAGCTCCATGATTTCCTGATTGTTGCCTGGCGGCATCCTGCTGTTCGGTGAAGACACTGTTGAAAAAGCTTGGATCCGTGGACGCAGACGGGTGGTGGTCGACGTCATGGGAAGACGCGCGGGTCTGCTCCTCAGCATCATGGCGTGACACATGAGAGGCAGACTCAGCTTCGGATTCGTCCCCATCGGAGTCTGCAATGACTCTTGCCGCCATATCACCGTGGAAGTTTGTCCAAGATGAACATCATACTTATACCATTGTTTCCCTTGGTGGTAACGTTGAAGGCCTTGCACAACGGATATCGGGACAACGCGCCTAGTGCCACGCGGGTGCACGTGACACCGTAGACAACTCCCCAGCTTTTCGACCCAGTAGTGAGCCAGAAAAACAAGAACAGATGGTAGCGGCGTCTGTTAATTGATCCGCTGATCATGCGACTCATGGTTATCACCACGAAGTCGAGTTCACATAGAGAAGGAGGATCGTGTGTTGTTGCCCAGGTTGAATCGGGTATATTAATCAATCTACATCTACTTGCTCCTAGGTAAAAACAGAGGGGCGACACGCTGGGCGAGCCCGTCGCCAACAACAAACCACAAAAACGCCATCGTGTTGAAGAATCTCGTCATTTGGGATCAGTATTTCCATTCTTTGTGGTTTGCGTCTTGATTTGTTATGGTAAAAATGTCCGAAAGTATTTTCATTCCCAATCGGGAATGCGTGCTTAACGCATCTAATGTTGAATGCTCGCCAAAATCGCCTGCCCAATCCAGACCCTTGCCCTCAGTTTTTATAAACTTTTCGGGATGCAGTTAAAACACATCTTTTGTCATCACCCCATCCTGTAAACGCCGATGTTGAGATCGTCTCCGGCTCATTTGAAAACAAAGGAAATTTTTGTGACAAGAACAAAACCTCGTCAAAAATCAAAGAAAAGTGTCTTAATTATTGTAAACAGTATTGTTCCTCCACTGCCCCGGCCATACCCTCGCGCGGTATCAATCAAACCACTGGGATGAGTACTTCATTTGGCATATTTAGTGCGGTAGTGCTTGGCGGCGTTGACCATGTTGACGAGGGCCTCCTTGGTCTCCTTCCACTGACGGGTCTTGAGGCCGCAGTCAGGGTCGATCCAGAGCTGCTCAGGCTTGAGGAACTGAAGCATCTCCTCGATACGGTCACGGATCTCCTGCTCACTGGGAACACGAGGAGAGTGGATGTCGTAAACACCAGGTCCAATGTGTCGGGGATAAGCGGAGTCCACGAAGACGCGGAGCAGCTTGGCATCAGACTTGCTGTTCTCAATAGACAGGACGTCGGCATCGAGAGCGGCAATGGCGTGGAAGAAGTCCTGGAACTCGGAGTAGCAGAAGTGCGAGTGAATTTGAGTGGCATTTTCAACGCCAGCAGTGGACAGCTTGAAGGCGTTGACAGCCCACTCGAGGTAAGCGTCACGCTCCTTGCCAGAGCGGAGGGGAGACCCTCACGAAGAGCAGGCTCGTCGACCTGGATAACGTCGACACCAGCCTTCTCGAGGTCAACGACCTCATCCCGAAGGGCAAGGGCAAGCTGCTGAGCCTGGACAGACTGGTGAACGTCGTCACGAGGGAAAGACCAACGCAAGCAAGTGACGGGGCCGGTAAGCATACCCTTCATGGGCTTGCTGGAGACCGAGACGGCATACTTGGATTCCTTGACAGTCATGGGGGCAGGTCGGGAGATGTCACCAACAATGATGGGGGACGGACGCAGCGCGAACCATAAGACTGGACCCAGGCGTGGGTGGTGAAGGTGTAGCCGTTCAGGCGCTCACCAAAGTACTGAACCATGTCATTACGCTCAGGCTCACCGTGAACGAAGACGTCGAGGCCAAGCTCCTCCTGAATCTTGACGTTCTGCTTGATCTCCTCCTCAATGAACTTGTCGTACTGCTCCTGGGAGATCTCACCCTTGGTGAGCTTGTTTCGCTGAACACGGATCTCGGAGGTCTGGGGAACGACCCAATGGTGGTAGTAGGGAAGAGAGGAAGGTTGAGCTTCTTCTGCTGAGCAGCAATACGAGTAGTGAACTCGGCCTGGCGCTGGTGGTCCTTCTCAGTGACCTTGGACTGGCGGTCCTTGACCTTGGGGTCGTTGGTGCGGGAAGAGGTGGCACGAGCCTGCATAGACTTGGCGTTGGCCTCGAGCTTCTCGCGGACGGAGGCAGGGCCGTCAGTCACGGCCTTGGCAATGATGGCAATCTCAACGGCCTTTTCAGAGGCGAAAGAGAACCAGTCGGCGACCTCAGGGTCGAGCTTCTTCTCGCTGGCAAGGGTGTGAGGGGTGTGGAGGAGAGAGCTGGAGGTGGCAACGATGACACGCTCCTTGCCGAGCTTCTGAACAGCAGACTCAACAGTCTCAATGGCACGCTTGAAGTTGGTCTTCCAGATGTTACGGCCATCGACGACACCAGAGGACAGAATGGTCTTGGAGCCAATGGCACCAGCAACGGTCTCGAGCTGCTCAGGGTTGCGAACGAGGTCAATGTGAACGGCATAAATGTCCTTGGGAAGTAGATCCAAGTTGTGGACAATGTCACCGAAGTAGGTGGTGAAGACGAGCTTGGGGATCTTATCACCTAGGCCGATGAACTTCTCATAAGCGGGCTTGAAGGCAGCTTTGGTCTTGGCGGGGAGGTCGAAGACGAGCGTTGGCTCATCAATTTGGACAGTCTCGGCACCAGCCTCCTTGAGCTTGACAAGGAGCTGCTCGTAGACAGGCAGAAGCTTGTCGAGCAAGTCAATGGGGTCGACAGACTGGCCACGGTCGGCCTTGCCAAGGTGGAGGAAGCTCACAGGGCCAACGAGGACGGGTCGGGTGGTGATGCCAGCCTCCTTAGCTTCGGTGAACTCGGCAACAGCCTTGGGGCTGTCTACCAGCTTGAAGGTCTGGTTGTCCTGGAGAGTGGGCTTGACGTAGTGGTAGTTGGAGTCAAACCACTTGACCATTTCCAGACTGGGGACGTCAATGGCCCCCTTCTGGTGGCCACGGCCCATGGCGAAATACTGGTCGACAGTGTCGAGGCCATCCTTGGTGTATCGCTCAGGAACAGCCTGCACATCGAGTTAGACCAGAATTGTGTGTGCAGCATCAGTTTGAGGAGAAATGCCCAACTTACACCGAAGTCCTGAATCTGGTGGAGAACATGGTCATACAGGGCGAAGTCGTTGCTGGGAATGATATCGACGCCAGCATCCTTCTGAATTTTCCAGTGAGCAAGACGCAGGCGCTTGGCCTCAGCGAGGAGGTCAGCCTGAGAGATCTTGCCACCCCAGTCTGATATGAAAAGGATTGTCAGAAGACCGTGAGACCGTGACACAAATTGTTTTTTTTTCAATCTCAAGATTGTAAGGGGGTAGGTGGCTTTACTTACAAGCCTCGGTGGCCTTCTTCAGGTCACGCAAGGCTCCCATGCGTGGGAACCCGAGAACCGCGGACTGAACCATATTGGCGGTTGGCTCCTAGACTCTCAGATGTGTGATTGGAAAAGGTCAAAGACTCTAGGGCACGAAACATTACAATTGTTAGCTACATGACAGCAAAGCATGGTGTCTGCACCAGCAGCGTGTTCGCATATGGCACTGGGAGGAGGATAGGTATGTGCTCACCAGTTAATGCAGAGACTCGTGTATCACAGTGGATCGACTAGATTGAGACGACTCTCTGTGAAAGGGTATAAAGATGAGGTGGAATGAAGAGCTTAGAGGAGGGGGAAAGGAAGAGGCAAACAGAAGTGGTAGGGAGGGGAAGAATTGAAAAGAAGCGCAGCGCAGGACGGAATCCAACAGGTTGCGTGCACGGTTGGCTTATCTGGCCGGCCTGACCGACAAGCGACGAAGCGTGAGCGTGAGGCCACTTTGAGCCAGAGAGAAAAATGGCGCCGAAAGCGGGGAAAGGGGGTGATTCGTGGTGATTCGTGGTGATTCGTTTTGGCGGCGGAGAGAACCCTTGGCCGTGTTTGGAGGGGCAACTGCTGCAAGGGCACATCGTGAGGGGTTTGATGATGGAGGGCAGGGCAGCACACAAATTATCATTGTTAGAGCGATCAAAGCAGCATGTCACCGGAGAGGGTGATGACAATGCTGCTCCTCCTGCCCGTCAGTTCCTCTGCTCCCGCTTAAGAATCAGCTACCTACCTGCGGATAAGTGCTATGCAGACAATGTCTTCACTGAGTCTGTGCGCTGCGGAGGCTGCAGAGGCTGCGGAGGCTGCAGAAATGAGACCTAATAGAGAAGGAGCACCAAGACAGAATTTCTGAGTTGAGAAGGAAAAGGAAGGAAGGAATGAACTGCATCATGAAGACTTCCTGAAATCGACTGTTCCCGACAACCACCCAACCACACCGTGCTCTCTGTGAATATGCCCTCAGACTCTGTTTTCCTTGGGCATGCTCCTGGCCATCATCTTTGGACAACGGCACAAGAAAGCCGCCTCTGTCAACCAGAAGGTTTTCCGTGTCCAGCACCTATTTCCTGAATTACGACACACGTCTAGGATCATTCGGAGTGCTTTCTTTCCCCTTTCGCCTTGTGAAGCAAGAAGCCAATCACACCGTTTGGAAGATACAGGCTATGGGAAACATTCGGTCGCTTCATGCTTGAAAGACATGTTGTCTCTGTGGTGCTGCGGTTCACGTCAAGGACGACTGAAAAAGTCGAGTTTCACGTCCATATTCAAAACGCCTCGAAAGAACCCCGTGGTAAATACCAGCGAATCCCAGATCTCAAAGGCACAATTGAAGAGTGAACAGGTCTCGCCGTTTGGGGACCCATTGAGTTATGCCATATATTCGGTAGTAATGCTGAAACAGAAGACGTCAGATTTTCTGTCGAATTGGCACGAGCAAACGCCTTTGAGGGTATCAAGGCAAGAATGATCAAGCATTTGTCGCAGGATGGTAGCTCAAGGCGACAGTCCAGAGTATCCATTGGGCATAGTGATGAGGAACTGGCAAGACGTGCCGAGGTTCGGCGACTGAGACAGAAACGCATACAGGACGAGCTTGAGAGAGACAATGAGAACCAGGTACCGAGCATCGGATCAAATCACAGCACTCAACAGCTTGCCACGTTCATAGACCTGGGAAGCCCTCGCATTGGTCCCAGGGACACTATTGAATTCAATTTCGATGACTGTGCTGTGGCATCCAGTCCAGACTCAGTCTTCTCTTCCTCTCCATGCTCGCAGACCTGTACAGCAACTTGCCCACCGAACGCGCAAACTGGCGACACTTGTTATAGGGCAGGGTGCAGTTTGCCACTGGAAACACAATCTGACACGGATGATATTCCATCTCGCACAAGTCTGCATCGAGATCCACTACCTAAGATAAAGCGCCACTCAATGGTGTCAATGCCAATATCACGCCGACCTTCAAGCTGTGAGCCTGGCTCGTCTCGAATGGAGAGAATTCTGGGGTTTGAAAGCGATTTCAATATTCGACATGGATCGCACGCCTGGGACGATCAATCTGCATTGGGCGTGTGGCTCATCGCGCAAGGCATGAAGTCGAATGACAGTTCAGTTCCTCGAGCCGAGCAAAGTATACGCGAAGAATCTCCCCAGCGCACCACCCCTCTTCGACGGCTAATGATATCGGTGGCGTAGATAGCATCATGGAGTCTTCGTTTTCTGTACCAGATGGAGCTAACAATGCAAAATTTCTGCTCTCAGCCAACATAGAACTTGAGAACACAGAATCTGGTTGTGCTAGTACCGAGGAAAATGGCCAGAATCAACCAAATGCATTCACATCTGGGAAAGTCAAGGAAAAGGGGTCCTCGAGTTATCCCTCTGCAATGCCTAGTGTTGATTCAAGTTCCTCCTCTCTGAAGCGCGTAGCTACGTTCTCAGCCAACAAGACATAGAGAACCTTGAGCTTTCCCCTATTCGTTGTACGTCAATGACTCTGTATGAGAAAGGCATCTCACTGATAAGACAGTGTAGGGTACGGAAGGCTGCCGACTTGGAAGGGTTTAGGTCACTCCGAGGGGAAAAGTTCTTACGCAACAGCTGAGGAACAATTCCTTTCGAACATGGCCGATGATGGTGATATGCCAGAGCTTGTAGGCGCTTACATCTGTCAATCAGACAACCCGGCAAAGAGTTCAAGAAAACCTCGGCCGGCTGAGCAACAGGCCACAGCACCCGACCTCAACAAACCTTTGCCCTCGCCGGGCCTTCGAAGAAGCCTTGAAGATGAAACCAACATCCCCTAGTCAGTCTCGCGGTGCACGCGACGACGTATCGCAAGGGACACCGAAACGTGCATCACTCAAAGAAAGGCTACAAAAGTCATTATCTGGCCTTTCAAAACTAGGAGACAACAACATTGCAGAGTCAACAATACCCGAAGTCTCGTCAAATCGTCCACCACAAAGCCCACGGTGCTTTCGTAGAAGCAGATCAAAAAGTCATTATCAAAGAATGCCAAAAACAAAAAGGGTAACAGAAAACCACACGGTCAAATACACTTTGGGCGATTTTTCATGACGTCGTGCCAGGAACAATACGCAGGTTCAACAGCGATCCAATGGTTTTGAAACTGGGTGATCTGGCCAAGCCGTTTGCTTCCATCATGGACTTTCCAAAAATAAATACCCGGGCATTTCTAAGGAAGCACGACTAATCGCTTGATTTCTATTAAGCTATCACACTGGCGCACAAGCCGTCCCTCATCAAGGCTGGGGATTCGAACATGAACTACCGAAAGACTCACTTTTGCTCACGAGAACACAGTCACCCTTGAACGACTACCTAGCCTTGTGTGTATAAGTGAGAAGGATGAGTTCATTGCGAATATATTCTCTTAGCAAATAATGAGATTACTATCAGTTAATCTGGCTCTGTTCTATCTGTGACATACTGTTGAACGCCAGCGCCCACCGTTGCCTGCAGTAACCGTTGATGACTTGTCGTCAAATGCTTCTCATCATATGCATGCTTCGTTTCGTCTACTATCCGAGCCACAGCTTCTGGTTCATCCTCCAATACTCTCAATCAGGACGGCCGTTGTCTCCAATCCCCGACGTCCCCAGCTGCTCCTTATCAGTCTTTTCCTGGCCTCCTCATCCTTCATCTTTCGCAACGCAATGCAGAACCGGGACCGATCCCGAACCTCCTTTCCATTCCAAAGGAAGATAAAAGGGATGACGCTCATGGCGGCGCTGAGGCCTCCCAGAACCACACACGCACCGGAGATGCCCAACTTGTCAAACATGGTCTTTGTTGCCAACGGTAGCACGACGGCTAGCACGGAGCGAGACGTCGAAGCAGCTGCGTTGGCGGACGCTGCGTATATTTCATACGCATCAGTGAGATAGTTGAGTAGCGTCATCAAGATAAGCTGGAACCCCATTCCGAATGGCAGACCCGCCGGCATGGGCACCGTGAAGGGGACGGAGGGACAGGCTGTGAAGCCTAGCCAGAAAAGAGATATCACGAAGAGGGGACCGCCGATGGTGGCGAGTATGACACGTCGATATTCATCGCTCTGCGTCCACTTTGCGCTGCTGGAGGCCGCTTTTGCGACGTAATTGTCCCAACCCAGAACGAGGCCATGAACAGACAGGCGCCTGCCGCGATCGGCAAGTAGCAGAGGCCTGTTATGCCGAGGGAGAGGCCGTAGTGATGGAGGAAGATGATGGGGAAGGCCTAGAAGGACACGTAGAAGAGGGCGTAGACGAAGGCGAGGTAGGCGCATGTGGCGGCGACGATGGGTTCGAAAAAGAGCATTTGGAGGGGGCGAGTCAGTACCTTGGTTACGAGTTGGGTGAGGTCGATGGCTTCCTGGAGGTCTCGGGGGCGACGATGTTGGGGAGTGACCTTGTTGGCGGAGGAGACGGGCTCGTTGGGCCAGGAGAATGGGGTGGTAGGTTTCTGGGAGGAAGAAGAGCATGATGAACGTGGCGGAGGCGCAGACGAGGGCAATCCAGAAGGCCCAGCGCCAGTCGATGGTTGGTGAGGCGAAGCCTGAGACGATTGGGCCAAAGACAGGTCCGAAGACGGTGGTATGGGGTTTGTTAGCTTTCATATACGGACTTATATATATATATATGTGTGTGTGTGTGTGTGTGTGTGTGTGTGTGTGTGTGTGTGTGTGTGTAGGGAAAAGATGTGTGATTGAACCAGAGATGGGGAGAGCACGAAAGACGGGATTTGGAGGGCTTGGAGGAGGTATCAAGAGCCGACAATATACCACCAGATAAGCAGAATAGGCTTTCCCCTTGTGCGAGCATCGCCATATACATCAGCCAATACACCCACCGCGACAGCGATCGGCGCGCTTGCAAACACCCCACATCATAATCGAAAGCCCAGCAGCGACGACCACGTCGGGGAAAGGGCACACGCCATGGTGAAGAGGGAGAATGTGGCGGAAGTGACGGTTGTGAGGAGCTTTCGGCCAGATTCCTCGCTCAGCGGCGCCCATATCACGGGGCCGAAGACATAGCCCAGGAGGAAGATGGAGATGGGGAAGACTTTTTGCTCTTGAGACACGAGCCCGAATTCATCTGTCATTTGGGCAATAGCCATGCATGGCAGGGCGGAGCCCATTGTTGAGTTGATGACGAGCATGCATATAACGGCGAGGGCGTACGACTTCTTGAACTGTTTGAGGGGGTGTTAGAGGTGTTTTATGGATGTTCTAAGAGCAGAAGAAAACTCGATGATGACGGACAAAGGACCAGTTGTGTAAGTTCTCGGGGTCATTGACTTCCCAGCTTACGACGATGTAGCTGTCATTGTTTCGAGATTCTGGCTGAATGGCATTCAGAGGACTTGTAGTCGATGGCTTGTTGGCAGAATGGCTTATTGTGCGGGAGGGTTGGCCGCCATGAGAAGCGGTGGCACTACTTTCTCGGGCGCTATCTGGGATCTTTATTCCTGTGTTCAAGTTAGAAGTCGTCTTTGTGGCTTGGAGAGCAGCGATGGTTGTGGCATTGAAGCAAGTTTGAGGAAGTTTTGAGCCAGCCGTACCATATGGAGGATGCCTAGAGACCAGACACGTTTCGTTGGACTAGTTTCCAGCCATGATGATGAGGCCTTAATGAATTGGGCGCAAAATAAGAGATACGATTTGCCTGTGTTTCAACTGGCGATTTATCAAAAGCATTGCCACAAATGTGCTTTGAGAGTTCAGAACCTTGGTAGATCGGGTTCGCCAAGTTGATAAAAAGATCACAGTATGTATCATCAGCAAGTGTTGACTGAAAGGATGGATTTCGAATAACAGCATTGGCGCGATGGAAGAGGCGCAACGAAGTTAGAACCAGTGAATGCTCGACCCGACTTGTGTCAGAAGATGGCTGACAGCTTGGTCCTGGAATTCTCGTACAACGATGTAAGTAAAATTAATTAATTTGGGGACCTTGCTGTATAATACCGGGATCATTGCCTGAGAAAAATACCAAATCCGACCTTGTCTCCGACACACAACATGAGCCAAATTGCCCAATACAAGTTTGGCCTCCCATTGTACCTTGCAAAGGGGCGACTCGAGGCAAACCGAAGTGGTGAGACATGCTGAACGTCACCACGCAACGAGCAAGATGCAAGATGCAATCTGCGGACTGCGGGCGCCAAATTTCTCGAGCTTATGGGTGGAATTCTTGATTGCCGTTATGACGTGTCTCCTTCCGAGACTAATGGGGAGTAGGTTGGCGGCTCATACACACAAAATGCGTCTTCAGGCGGGGACGACTGACGGCGAAAACGGAATTCGAAGGAAGAAATACTTTGCTTTTGACATGGCTAAAGCTTGTCCTTTATCCTTGATCTTCTTCCTCTCTATGTCTCGAGGTTGATTTGCCTTCCGAATCTTGCGTAGAGCTCGACCTTGAGCTGCTGCATCTCCTCGCGCACCGTGCTCATCTTTTCTTCCAATTGGCTCGTCTCGCCTTCTATTCTTGTCGTGGCCGTGTCCAGCATCTCTTGTGCTTGCTCTAGTGGAATGTGAAAGAATGCATCGCCGATTTTGTATCTGTCGTGACACAAACTGGTTAACGCGAGGCTCCGCGGGGCAGAATTGATCAAGCTGGGATAATATACTGAATCTTCTCGTCCTCGTCTGCAAGCTCTAATTCGGTCGACAAATCGTCCAGTTCTTCCTTCTCCTTCTGCAAGAAAATATCAGCTTTATCAGTGCCTAATCTCGTGATGCAAGGTCAGAAAGAAGCGGTTTCCTCTCCCGTCCGGATGCTTACACTCTTCCCTTAAGCTGCTCTTCTAGGGCCAGCTCCCTTTGATGCAGACGACTGAACTTGTTGATCTTATCCTGGTCTTCTCGTCGAACTTCCACTTCATCGCCGGCTGCCTGCTCATCCTCTTTGGATAGCTGCGCAAATGTGTCAGCAGGTGTTGGTAAAAGGCTCGGCCCACGATGTAGTTCAGGGGCAAGAGACACAAAGCCGGGTGCGTATTCGATCTTACCATGCGACGCTGCATTAATGATGCCATTGCGAAGGAGAGAAGACTTAATTTGCAAAATAGTTCGACAGTAAAGGAAAATCATTTTCGCACCCAACAAGTGACCCTCTATTACTGTTACGCACGCCCACAAGAAGAGCTTCGAGTTTCTGGTGGGGACACTGTGTATCTTGACGGTCAACCATTGTTATTCACACTGTACTCTATGGCAGTGACAACACGGAACGCCCCGAACACGTCGCAACTCCACGCCCTGTTCAACGACGCGTCTAAAAATTGCTTCGCCTTGCACAGCGCGTTGGTTCCGAGAAACGATTGCTTTCAGCCTCAATCTATCATGGCCATGGGCAAGAAGGCCTATCCGAGGGCCACTGTCAAGAAAATTGTCAAAGCGCATTCGAATATGGCTATCAAGAAGAGTGCAGATGTCACTGTGCGTGCCAACGTGTCCCGCAACGATATACGACACTGACGAAATCGATAGATTTTTTTAAATTATGTCCTTTTCATGGAGACGTATGCTTCCCTCCTTCCAGCCGATATATATACATGGCATCAATATGTAATAAATACAATATTGACCGTGGAACAGTCTTGTGAAAGAAGCCGCCATCTACGCGAAGCAGTCTGGTGAACGAGGATTGACGGGCAGGAGTGTGAATAAAGTTACTCGAGTAAGCGCACTCAGCACACATACAATCTCCATGAAAGTCGGGAGAACTAATGAAGCCGTGTAGGATACCCTGGCCAAATTCAAGGGCTGAAGAAGCAGCGTTGATACAGGATCCGATGACTAAACAACAGAGCCAGGCAAGTAACTCATCTTGATCGTGGAGGTCATATATATGCACGCAGAAAAACCTGTTCAAATGGGACAGCGCAATTGCATGGGCCTGTGAACAAGCCGTGGCCTTGGTATCGAAGCAAGCATATATTCAACAGTTATATGATGCACGTCACGTTCTTGATTGGGCGCATCGAAGTGCTGGACCTGGCACACGGGAGACAGAGGCGTGGAACAGATCGCGATTATCTGGACGCCGTTTGCCACAATCCTGAAGGCTGTTTTGAGCGGCGGTAAATTGATGGGCACGAGACTACCAGCAGTAGCAAGCAAATGAATGGAGCTACTTGCGCTGTGTTTGCAGAGACGTAAGGTGGAAAGAGATGATGAACAGACGATAGTAACGATGGACTAGTAAAAATCGATACAATTGTGACGCTTTTGACGCTTGTGGCGCTGGTGGGCACATTGTCTTGTCCACCAGGCCCTCACCCAGAGCAGTGATTCTGCCTGTTTCTACGGAGTATTATAGCAGTGGGCAGCTGGGGTCGCGCCGCACAGCTCATCCTCCCAGCTGGCTGTGCAGGGGAGGGCAACCTCCCGCACCCTGTGAACCCTACCAGCTTCACGCTTCCTGTTATAACCAACACTTTCTCCGTCTCACTCTACCTGATCCCCTCTTTGGTCCATCAACCCTCTTAATTTTGAACTCTACCTCCAGGTCGACTGCCACCACCCGCACACTAATCAACACGACGAAATCGTGACAGCACAATCACAGCCAGCTTCGCCTGTCCAGCCCTGCCCTTCCAACAGCACCACACAACTTTCCCCACCTACTCGTTATAGTAGACAAGTCAGAAATGGCTGCAGCTGCGACCCAATCCGCCCCCAAGGGATCCAAGAATAAGCTTGCCAGCGCCATTGAACGCGTCAATTCACCTGCCCCTAGTGTTGGCTCTGGTGCTGCTGCCGATTCGCAAGACGAGGGCTACGATAACCCGTATATCAAGGAGCTTCAGAAGTACACAAATCCCTAGTGCTTCCTACAGAATGAAGCGGCATGTAGCTGACAGTAAATAAACAGGAATATCCGCAACTTGAACAAGAAAATTGTACGTCACTATTGGGTGCTCAGTGACAAGGGCCTCGCCTGAGCGGCCGCCTACAACAGGGGCGAGCCATGTTTGCTAACTAGGCGTTCTTAAAGACCAATGCTTCGAAAACCGACTCCTCCTTCGCCAGCATGCTGGCAAGTCCCTCGACGAATTGGTTGCTTCCAAGGTGATCAATGCCGACCAAAAGGCCCAGATCGAGAAAAAGCCTGCTTTGCAGGCTCAGTTGGCTCAGACGGAGGAGCAGTTGGCGCAATACCAGAAAGTCCATGAGCAGTACCGCTCACGTGCCGCAGCAGAGAAGGCCGAGTGGGAAAAGTCTCTTGGCCAACTGAAGGAAGATGCCGTTAGCGAAGCCAAGGCCGGCTTCCAGCAGTCCATGAAGGACAATCTTCTGGCCTTGTCGCAATTCTTGAGGCTCGCAGCTTACCGTCGCGAGGAAGCTAACGATCCCGAGTCGGACGAAAGCCAGGCTATTGAGGGAGTGCTGCTGGCCATCTACGCGGGCGATGACAGTGCTGTTTCCTCTATGCTGAAGCTCGTGCAGGGGACGGATGACAAAGTATTGAGTGTCCCTGGCGAAGAGCTGCAAACGACTTGTGAGTATTTCGATTGATCTGAAACTTCCTCATCCACTCGAGAAACTTTCACTGACACGACCCCAAGATTCTGTCGTCAAAACTCTCGCTGAGAACTACAAGACCCCATTGTACAGCGGAGCCGCCCAGCAACTTGAAGGGGCGTCTCCTGAGGCCGCTGCTGGCGATGCGTCTACAACGGGTGAACAAGCTGTTTCGGATTCTACCGGACAGGGACTTGCTCATGCCAGTGTCGCTGATGATGCTGCCAACGCTGTAGCTGAACCCCAATGGGATACCGAGAATGGTCTTTCGGCTTCGCAGGAGTGGGTGGAAGTAAAGGTGCCGCATGATCCATCGGAAACCGAGACTGGGCTTAATGGCACTCCTTCTGCGGGTGATGTCACTCAGTCGCAGTCTTGGGCGGATGACCAGCCCGAACCGGTCAAACAGGTGAGCTTGTTTTTTTTTTTCATTCTTCCGAGAGGTCTTCTTTCTTCTTTTTCCGACAGCGGTTCCCAGCGTGGCCAGCGCAGCTAACTTCAGAAACTACAGGCCACCCCCGCTGGCTCCGGCGATGGGTTCCATCCGGTTCAGCGCAACAAGAGCCGTCAGGAACGCGAGGGCAATGGTACCTGGCGAGGCCGTGGACGAGGAGAGCACCGTGGCCGTGGTGGCCATCGCGGAGACGGCCGTGGGCGAGGCCGTGGGCGCGGCGGAATGCCCTCCCGACCTCGCCGAAATGAGGAGTCGTCTTAATTTTCTCGCGAACAAAATGTTTGTGCCATATTTTGAGTCTTTGGTTGCAATCATAGCAAATGGCAATCTGTACATCATGTCATGGTGGCGTTCGGCGGGTTTCTAGCCGGTTTTGGGGACAGGGCAGACAGTGGACATTGGGACATCGCATCGCATCGCATTTGGACTCTCTGAGCGCAATCACCCTAGCTATCAGATTGGTGTTTCACAGCAGTGGCTGCGGCGTGCTCGGAAATTTGGCATCGCCTACGGAAAGGAGATGTTTGTGTAGGTAGAATCCTCGTGAAGGGGTCGGATTGGGCTTGTATCAACATAATAGAAAAAGCATATGAGAATGGCATGACGGCCATGACGATATTTCAACTCGATCCTCTCATAGCTAAGGGCTCCAAAGCTGCCATTGACTTGCTCATGCGAGTTGCTTGCTTGATTCTAGGATTATTGGGAGCTCGGGCAGTGGTTTTGCTTGTATGCATCAATTGAGCGGTTCAGCCTCGCAGGTGATCTGAACGTTTCCACAAGAACCCTTATCGGAGCTCGATTTGTGGGCGAGGCAGCTCTTATCGGGGCCGCAGACATCAGCCTTGACTTGAAATGGGCGGTGCTAATAAAAAGGACAGGTGGACGGAAAGTGACAAGTGGGGTTGTCATGACATAACAAGAGGCCACATCAACCTTTTGAAGTCACAGTGACCCTAACCTTAAATCTCCGCCGACCACACGAGTTTGTGAGCCAACTAACAACCTTGGCCCTATTTGGCGCTCAAACGTCTTCCCGTTTATTCTTATTCTTCCTTTCTTCGCTTTGTTCTTTTGTGGACTCTTCCTTCGGCGCATTGCACGAGCGAAAGCAGATATACTGGCGGATACACACCGAGTGTTGATGCGTCGCTGAATTATTTGGAGCAGTTCTCTGCAAATCACCCGCCCAACATGGCATCTTCACCGCTATCGCCATTGAAGATGCTCCTCGGAGCCATCTTTCTCTTCTCCGCCAATGTTTTTGCGGCGGCGGCTGTGCTCGGCGTCGACCTGGGCACCGAGTTTATCAAAGCTGCCTTGGTGAAGCCAGGTATTCCACTCGAGATTGTCCTGACCAAAGATTCTCGACGAAAAGAAACTTCTGCCGTCGCATTTAAGCCCTCCAAGTCGGGCCCCAAAGCGGGCCAGTTCCCGAACGATTATATGGTGCGGATGCCATGGCACTCGCCGCGCGATATCCTGGCGAAGTCTACCCGAACCTGAAGACGCTCCTCGGTCTCCCCATTGACAATGCCGCTGTAAAAGAATATGCTTCTCGACATCCGGCACTTCAATTGAAGGCTCATGCCACCCGCAACACCGCTGCTTTCAAGTCAGGTGCATTTACGCCGGAAGAGGATGCCTGGATGGTCGAGGAACTGTTGGCTATGGAGCTCCAGAGTGTGCAGAAGAACGCAGAAGCTACGGCCGGCGATGGTTCGTCCGTTCGTTCCATCGTCCTGACTGTTCCTCCTTTCTACACGGTGGAGGAAAAGCGGGCTGTCCAGTTGGCGGCCGAGTTGGCTGGCCTCAAGGTTTTGAGTCTGGTCAGTGATGGACTGGCTGTGGGCTTGAACTACGCTACCAGCCGACAGTTCCCCAACATCAACGCAGGTGAGAAGCCGGAATATCATCTTATTTTCGACATGGGTGCTGGGTCTACCAGCGCCTCCGTAACGCGATTTCAGAGCCGCACCGTCAAGGATATCGGAAAGTTCAACAAGACTGTGCAAGAGGTTCATGTTCTGGGCAGCGGTTGGGACAGAACTCTGGGCGGTGATTCACTCAACTACTTGATCATGGACGATATGGTATCTCAATTCATCGAATCCAAGGAAGCTCAAAAGGTCTCTGCCACCGCCGAAGAGTTCAAGGCCCATGGACGTGCCATGGCAAAGATTGGCAAGGAAGCCGAGCGAGTTCGACATGTCTTGAGCGCCAACCAGAATACGCAAGCAAGCTTTGAGGGTCTTTACGAGGATGTCGACTTCAAATACAAGGTTACACGTGCTGAGTTTGAGACAATGGCTGAGGGCCATGCTGAAAGAATAGGCGCCGTTATCAACGACGCCATCAAGATGTCTGGCCTCGATGCAAATGAGTTGGCCTCGGTCATTCTGCATGGAGGTGCCACACGCACACCGTTTGTGCAGAAGGCTCTGGAGAAGGCTATTGGCTCTTCGGACAAGCTTCGATCCAACGTCAACTCGGACGAGGCTGCCGTGTTCGGAGCTGGTTTCCGTGCTGCCGAGCTCAGTCCCAGCTTCCGCGTCAAGGAGATCAGAATCTCCGAGGGGCCCATGTACGCTTCCGGCTTAAAACGAGCGAACAGCAAAAAGCCACAGCGACAGCGTCTGTGGACTGCCAGCTCACCTCTCGGCGGAGTTCCCAAGGAGATGACCTTCAACGACCAGGAAGATTTCGCTCTTACTTTCTATCAGCAGGTTGGCTCCGAGGACCGAGAGACTGCGTCCTTGGTGACCAAGAACCTAACTGCGACTGTGGCTGCCATGAAGGAGAAGTATCCTTCTTGCATAGAATCCGAGATTGTCTTCAAGCTTGGTGTCAAGCTGAGTGCGGAGAATGGCGAAGTCCAGGTGGCAAGGGCTGCAATCGAGTGCGAAGCTGAAGTGACCGTCACGGAGCGCCTTGTTGATGGCGTCAAGAACCTCTTTGGGTTTGGTGGCAAGAAAGACCAGCAGCCACTCAGTGGTGACAGCGAAAAGGTCGACGCAAATCAGCCTGAGGGCTCTGAGGAAGCTATGAAGGAGGATGCCAAGTCGTCCGCCACGTCTGCCGGCTCTGAACCTGCGACCTCTTCCAGCGTCTCGGAGTCAGGGACGCCTACTGAAGAGACCAAGGAGGTCAAGAAGAGGCAGATTGTTTCCCTCCCAGTCGAGACCGAATTGGAAAAGGCTGGCGTACCAGGACTGCCAAAGGCTGAATTGACCAAGGCCAAGGATAGACTCAAAGCTTTTGCAGCCTCTGACAAGGCCCGATTGCAGCGTGAGGAAGCTCTTAACCAGCTCGAAGGATACACGTACAAGATCCGAGATCTTCTCGAATCAGAGAGCTTCATCGCTTCGTCTACCCAGAAGGAGCGTACTGCATTAGCTGAGAAGGCCAGCGAAATTGGTGACTGGCTGAACGAGGACGGCGCCGAAGCCACCAAGGAAGCCCTCAAGGCCAAGCTCAAGATTCTCCAGGACATTGTTGTCCCTGTCCAGACCAGGATCGAGGAAGCCGAGAAGCGGCCGGCCAAGATCACTTCGCTCAGGGACGTTTTGAAGCGAACCGGCGACTACATCGACGGAATCCACAAGCAGATTGCGGAGCATGAGGAGTGGCAAGCTACAGCCTCTGCTGCAAGCGCCAGCGAATCGGCAACCACTTCGGCCACTTCAGAGACATCAGCGGGCGAGTTTGACGGCCTCGAGGATGATGACGCAGCCCAGGCCACCAAGAAGGGTGGAAAGGCGGAAAAGGAGCCCGCTGGTTCCGTGCCCCTCTGTTCTCAAAGGAAGAGCTTAAGGAATTAGAGACGCTTCGCAAGTCGACCGAAGATTGGTTAAAAGACATGGAGGAAAAGCAAGGCAAACTGGCCGAAACCGCCGACCCCATCCTCCTTGTCAAGGATCTCACAGAAAAGACGCGCAAGCTTGACAAGGTCCGTATGGACTTGACACTCAAAGCTGTCCGCAACTTTGACAGCAAGGCCAAGAAGGCCAGCAAGAATGGAAAGAAGAAGGTCAAGTCAAAGAAGAGCGGGGATGCAGAGGAGCCCACTGGTGGGGAGCGCTTCACCCCGGAGCAAATGGAAGAGTTGCTTAAGAAAATTAAGGAGATGGAGGAGAAACAAAAGTTTGGAAAAGAGGCGGCGGACAAGGAGGCGGACCAGAAGGGGGCTGGGGAAAAGCCCGGCCATGACGAGTTGTAGACTGGGAGATTTGAAGCATCATGATGGCAATGTGTATATATGTACAAGAGGCAGAGAAAGCATGAATAAACTACAAAGCTTTAGATCATCGAGACAGCACGGGGGTTCACGATTACCGTGGTGCAGCGCTGACCCCAAGATTCATGCATGAAGCTGAACCGCGTTGGAGTAACGTGTTCGGGAGTAACGTGTTCGGGAGCAACGTGTTCGGAACATCTCGTAGATCGTAGGGTGTGAAGTTACTCGATTTTGGTATCACCTCTTCTCGAGTGCTGCCGATGTGGTTGCACGCCAGGCAATTAATTACGCACATGGGATCCATGGCCCAACCCGCCCACGCAGTACAAGCCTCTCACAAGCGTAAATAGTGCTTTATATGGAACAAGATGACCGCAGTAGTCCATTTTGTGTGTAGGGAGGTACTGGTGCTGGAGTACGTGCATCCATGGCAGCTGCCACCGGCTGTGAGCCTGTGAGTGACTCGAGTTCTTGGCCGCCACTGTTGGCCCGTCCGATAGAGTCACAGTTGTTGAGCTCAAAGCCATTGTGCTCGCGTCCATTCTTCTTACTGTTTCATCATCAAACGCTCACTATTCCACCTTTTTGGGTTAATCGCCGAATCTTCAGCTCGCAGATCCAGATCCAGATCCAGTTTCCTTCCCACAGTCATTTCTGTAGCCTGCGGGTCACTCACTCATTTACTCTGTCTTTCGTTGTGGAAAAGAGGAAGAAGAAGAAAGAGATAAAGAAAAATACAAGTACACTCCTTTTGTCCTTCGGACACTTTTGAAAAGCAGCCCTTTCCCCTCCTCAACACCATGAAGACGTTTCCCATCCTCGCCGCCACCCTCGTCGCCCACGTCTTCGGCGCCGCGGTGCCAGCACACGGCCCCTCGAAGCGCAGTTTCTCTCTGGAAGCGAGGCCCAAGAATGATCAGCGGCGAGATTTTGCCTCTGACTGGGCTGCTGCCCATGGCCGCTGGGGAGCAGCGCTTCCAAGGCGTCTCTGGGCAAGAGTGCTCTCGCTGAAGGTGGTGAGTCTCCAACTGATGATGCATTGCCTATCACGAGACGCATGGGGACTAACTTGTTTGGCTATTCTGCTGGGTGGGAAAAACCAGAGGGCAGTGCTGGAGCCAGACCCATTGTTCATGACCAGGCTTACATCACCGAGGTCGAGTTTGGGACGCCTCCTCAGAAACTAAAGATGATCTTGGACACGGGATCGTCCGATGTGTTCGTATATGCTTCCCAGCTGGTCACCCAATTCAATGTTGAGGAATATGAAACAGGCGTGCTGATATTCATCCGTGCCAGCTGGGTCCAATCGTCCGATACAATCTACCGCGTCAACGACCAAGGCCCCTGGGCACCGCGATATAAGCCAGATTCGTCCAAGACAGCTAGGCGCATCGACAAGGCCGTTTGGGGTGTTGAATACCGTGAGATTTCCATGCCGTCCTCTGGATGTCGCGCATCTGAAAATGGAAAATAGCGTGTTAATTGATTTGGACAAAACTCCCGCTAACAAACGGCTACCTGCAGTTGACGGAACCACAGCCACAGGCATCGTGTACCATGACACCCTCCTACTAGGCGGCTTCCGCGTCCCCAACGCAACGATCGAATCCGCGCAGATCATGGCTCCGCGGTTCGAAACCGAACTCGCCATCAGCGGCATCATGGGCCTCGCCAAACGCCTCCCCAATAATATCACGCCCCCTACGCCGTCCTTCCTCTCCATCCTCCGGCCGCAACTTCACAGGCCCATCTTCACGGTCGACTTGCGCAGAAACGGCCCCAGCCGCTTCGACTTTGGGTACATCAACGAGTCTATCCCCTCGGACAACATGACCTGGCTGGCGTCTCGATCCGACAGCCCCCACTGGGACATCGACCTCGACCTCACGGCCTGGAAGGACGACCACCCCATGTGGATGTATCACCGCTTCCAAGCCACCGTCGACACAGGCACATCCCTCATGTTCCTGCCCGACCCCCTCGCCAGCAGATACTGGCTCTCCATTCCCGGCGTCCAAAGCAGTGCCTCCCCTCTCCAAAGCATACATGTTCCCCTGTTCGCAGGCCGACTCCTCCCCGATCTCCTCTTCAAGCTCCCTCCACAGAACACGTCCTCCGCATCCCAGGCACATATCTCAACTACGGACCCATCGATTCCGATCCGTCCTTGTGCTGGGGCGGCATGCAAAGTGCCCAGGACATGGACGTCACTGTTCTGGGGACGTGATGCTCAAGGCCATCTTTGTTGCGTTTGACGTGGACAAGAATAGAATTGGCCTGGCCAATAAGAAACTCGACGATATGTGAAAAAGGAATCATGACGTATACATTTTTTTCTGATAATTTTCTTGCCCACCTACTATTGAAGTAGTCAGCTAGTTAGTCAGCATATGGTCGGTTGGTTGGCTGCCTGCCTGACGGAAAGAAAAACGAGTTGACTTTTTCGTTGTCCGGCTCTGTTCTTGTACATTTCACACCTTCTTTTCCTGTTTCGGAGCTGCTGCGCCGAAATCAGAAGTGCGCGGAGCCCCCGGTTACTAATTAGGTATTAGCTTTGCATATACAAGTGCCGATGCAGCAGCAATTGACATACAATTGTAAATGCCTTGAGGCTGTATAAGCTTTGCGCCATTTCCCAAACATGTGCTAGAACAAGGGCACTGACTACTGGTTCAAAGAGAAATGAACAAGACGATTTCACCACAACCACGGGCGGCAAGGAGAGACTGTAATGCAACGCAGAAAACAACGAGGCCAGCATAGGGACACGCACAAGAAAATTCGGGGCAGGAATGGACATTGAAGCACAACCATCGGCCTCGTCGTGATATATACAAGTTCAGAAAAGTCATTGGCCTTGATCGACATGGTGTCAGGAAAAAAAAAAAAAAAAACAAGCAGCCCTTGTTGCCCGCCCTCTCCGTCCACTCAACCTGATTTCACGCCATGTATCCCATCTCATTCGTCGACCTTGCCGCCCAAGTCCTCCCTACGAAGTCCATGCTGCAAGAAAAGACAGCAAGAAAATCATATTATTCTCGTCTTTCCCCCTTCCCAAATCTAGATATTAAAAAGAGTTGTACGATTCGTAAGTTGTTCACACCGAGTTTGAACACAGCCCCACTGAGGGTTCGAGGTCCTCTGGGCGCGATCATGTCGGGGAAACAACAACTCATGTTAAGTGAAAGGTGATCAATAGTAGTAAGAAGCCGAGGTTGTGACTACTTCGGCTTTGCGTGTAGCTGGTAGTTTGCACGTGTGCAATCTGGTACCGTTATGCCGTATGTAAGATATAAAAAAACGCCAGGATCGTTTCGTCAAAAAGCAGTTGTGAGTGACGAGCGTAGTAAAAGACAATTAATGATCAGGAGCAGTGGTATAATATTTGCGCATCCGTGGTCTCCCTACCCAATGCAACGAGGGGAAATAAAAGCGAGGACAAATTTCAAGTACGGCGAAGTGACATTGTCGCCCGATGGAATGGATGCTGCCAGGGGTGGGGCCAGGGACTGAAGCTCCGCAAGCCACGCAACATGCATTCAAGCTTGCCACCAACAAGGCACAATCGAGTGTGGTTTGCGAAAGCATGACGAGAGCCCAAAGAGTCATCGACAGCCTCTGCGGCAAGGTAGCTGGCGAGGCGCCACAGGCACAAGGGGCGTGTAATTATTATTTACTGTTCGGCGTCACCATCTAATTTTCGGAGACAAAAAGACACACCAAGTCAGCGGGAGGAGTCGTCGAGGTCAGCGTGGGTCACGAGATAATAGTCACCTTCGCTGGCCCCAGGCGTTGGGGGCATGTTGGCAGAGCTGGGTGCTTGTCGAGGAGCGCGAGCGGTGCCTGGTCGCGACTTGTTGGGCCTCGTCTTTGGGTGGAGGTGGGGAGGACCACCGGGTGCTTGGGGTCGCCTAGCGGGCTGCTTTTCCCCTTTGTTGCGATGAAGACGTTCCTCCATGTCACGGATGCGAGCTTCGAGTTCGGCAAGCTCTTGGGTGGTCTTGCCGACATTTTCGCGTCTGCAGCAGAAAGCGGGGGTCAGTCTGACTGATTTTGATACGACGTTGGGCTGTGACGGAAGGGAGGGGGCTCAGTAGCTAGACTAGGTACGCGAGGAGCACCAACCTCTCATTCACTTGCTGGTCAAGATCGGAAACTGAGTTGTCAATGCGGAAGATGTCCATCAGCTCTTGGGAGAAGGAGCGAGCAACAGTCCTTGAAAAGAGAAGCCAAAGGTTAGCTGACTAGGTGGCCCCAAGAGTGAGCGCGAGAGCTTCATCTCTCCTGTATGAACAGACTGATGCCGTCCCATGCCAGGCCGGACCGTATGGCCAAAGGACAATCGGCACGCACAGCAAGTGGGCAGGATTGTACGTACGACAAGGGTCGGCGTCCGCTGGGGACCCAGTCACGATCGAGCTCAGCGTCAGTCATTTTGATGATGAGATTTTTGTTGTCGAATAGACCGTCTGATTTGATGGGCGATGGCGATGGCGATGTGGGCAGCAGTAAGTGATGTAGTAGTAGTGGGCGGTGGTGGCAAGCGACGCGAGTCAAGGCAAGGCAAGGCGACGCGACGCAACACGATCTAACGGCGGCAACGCTGGAGAGATATAAAACGGTGCAAGTCTGGGGATGGAGATGCAAACGTCGAGACCCGGGGGTAACGAGAGGCGAAAGAGATATAAAGAACTGGCGAGATGCAGAAGCGAGGATGGAAAAGGAGGAAGAAAGAGAAGGGACTGGGACCGGGACTGGGACCGGGACTGGCACTGGCACGGGGTAGATTAGATACATGATACATGGAATGCTCCCGAAGTGAGGGTGAGTGCGGACGTATTACAGTGAGCACCACCACCACCAGACCAGGAAGCACCAGACTTGGTTCGGAGTGAGTGACAAGACAGCGGCTTGTGTGTGGCCTTGCTTGCCTTGGGCTTGGCTTGCCATTTTGCCGCGAACGAGAGAAAGGGTGGGTCCCCATTTGAAAGATGCACGCGTGCGGCAGTCAGGCAGTCAGCAAGCACTTTGCAGTTGCCGTTCCTGTCCCGGTGCCCCTGGCGTGTGTCTCCCTTTATTAGCGGATCCTGAGGACCCAAGGGGGTGGGTGGGGTGGTCCTAGGCAAGTAAGTGCCAGACAAGACGATGATGGGATGGAGGGGAAAAAAAGAAAAAAAAAAAAAAAGGAGTCGCACCGTCAAGTCATGGCTAGGACAGCAGCATCAGACAACATGTTCTGATGCATATTCTGGTGCATATTCTGGTGCATATTCTGGTGAGATGGTGTTGTCATGTTCTCGCAGCGATGCACCCTTTTTCATTTCATGTGGCCCAGATAGTGCCAGACGTGTCTTCATTGTAATTATGAATTATGCACAGAACAAGAATCTGCCAGTTCCCACCCCCGGGTCCTCTCTGGACGGCGCGGCGCTTTTTGCCAGACGGGCCGCAATTTCAGGGACATGATGGAAACGGGTCGATGAGATTTGTTCATTTCGATTCGACTGATTGAAGCAAGGGATTGGGACACGATTTGCGGAGCACTATTACCATCGAGACCGGACGGATCGGATGGGGACGTGGATGGGGACGTGGTGTGAGCCAGTATTATTATTACTAGTATGGAGTATGGAGTATGTATTATCTTGGGCATTGGTTGGATGAGATGGGGATGGGATTGTTAACAACCTTTACTTCTATTTTCCGGTACTCCGTACAATCATGCAAACTGGATGTGGATGACCACCAGCCAGCGAATAAAACGCCCTCCATATTATTAGGAAAATGATCGTCATGTCAAGCCGCCGGCCAAAAAGGTAAAGAGGTAACATCCAATGTACGGATCAGGCGCCGCAAGCAAGGGTGTTTCATGCCTGGCACCCTGGGAAGTCTATCCTTCCTTGTTGGGCACATGACATCAGGTTGTAATTTCCAATTTCACTGTTTTTGGGTGCATCTGTCTACATTATCTGTCTAGCCTACTCTGAGGGTCGGAGCTAGTACGAGTCTTGCCTAGTGCCGACTTGCCTAGTGCCGACTTGCCTCAGGGGTCAGCCGAGCCTGCTTGCGGTCCTTGCGTCTCGGACTGTTCGGTCGGCGTCGGCAACAGGTCTAGGGTGTCTAGGTAATACGAAAACAACCCATTTCTATTTGAATGCTTTCACCACCTTGTCATGCTTTTTGAGTGATGCTCCCGCAGATGAATAGAAGACCAGGCCTGAATTTCCGCCGCGGGTGCCGGCAGGGAAGCTTATGTCTGTCAGCCTCGTATTACGTGAAGTCGGCAAAAGTCTTCGCTCTCAATGACGAACATGAACCCTGCGAGGTTTCTTCCTTGCGGCTCCCCGCCCCACTTGTAATATTTTATGCTAATCCGTAGCTACATGCAATGTAATCCGTAGTGTGAATATTTAGTCAGCACGTCTTTTGTGCATTGTTGTGCTCCATGTATGCAAGTAGCCTTATTGTCGACTTCACAATCTTGGCGTTCAATTTTCATCTTTCATCCATCATGTCGCACCCCAGAAAGACAACAACTCTCCATGAGCAGCCGCTTCTTGAGCAATGCGACTCTTTCCAGGATGCCTGGGCCTTGGGCTTGACCTGCCGACAACATGTCTGATGTATGGCGAGCCAACGATGCCGGGGCCCGATTAGTGTGGCGCTTTTGGCTTCGGGACCTACCGTGTGCCGACGAAGCATTGATTGCTGTGAGTAGCCAGCCCTGTCTGTGCCCACGCGAAATCAAGACTTGCTAACCCGAGCGTCGAACCCGAGCGTCGAACCCGAGCGTCGAACCCGAGCGTCGAACCCGAGCGTCGAACCCGAGCGTCGAACCCGAGCGTCGAACCCGAGCGTCGAACCCGAGCGTCAGGTCCGAGCAGCGCAGCTTGTCCTGGATGCAGAGGGGCGTGATGAGCTGCCTCCCAAGGCCATGGAGCTCGACGAGCTGAGTGGCAAAGGTCCATGCCCAGCCCTTCAGCGCCTTGCACGCTTAATGGAGTGTCTTTTACTTTCTGATGACTTGACACTGCCCAGAGACTTGCAGGGAAAGTATCCAGATGGGGCCCCGGAGGATCCTGACCGCATGCCAGAATTGAGGAAAGGTCTCTGGATGGCCATTTACCGATGCCTGATAGCTGGTGCGGCACTGGCTGGCATCTACCAGGAGCCGGTGCGTGCGGCCAAGGAGAGCAGTGATGCAGAGCTACAGTCTCTCGTGGATGCCTTTGACTTCTCTGAACATCAGCGGAACTTCATTCAGAAGTTCGCAGTCTTCCGGACTGTCACAACGCTGGAGCAAGAAACACCCTTTTGGGTTTTTGGGCCAGTGGTTGCTGAAGAGCATTCTCTCCGATACAGAGGCTAGGAATGCCATGGCGCAACAATTTGAAAAGCATCATGGCAGGCCATGACCTGTGCTGGCCCCGGTACTGTCCATTGGGGTGCCCCTTCGTCTGGTGGACGGCGGGAGTCACTCCGATGCCCACCTCGTTGTCTGGGAGTTGATCAAGATGTATTGGATGCAGGAGCAGCTTTCTGATCCTATGGTTAGGAATATGTTGACCTGACGGAAGATGAGGTCAAGCCACCGAATGGAGAGCCTCCCATCGTCCTTTTCAGGCATTTTGCACCCATCAAGGTCAAGGGGCCGTCCCTTACTGCAAGCCCTCCTACAGAAAATCGCACGCTTGACTTTGAGTGCAGCAGCCTGTGCAGCCTGCGCATCCTCCTCCGAACAATTCATGGGTATTCCGGACTGCTACATTGCTATGAGAAGGGTCAGAAGTCGCGCCACTTCACGCGAAATTCTTTGAGTATTTCCTGCGCCGATATGTCGGCGCTCGCTTCCACATTCACTTTTTCAACGGATACGAGGATTCCGCCGAATCCACTTTCTTACAGACAGTCGCCCTTTTTCTCACGACGATGTCGACGGCCGCTCTGGCAGCTGTTGTGCTGATGACATGCCACACGTTGATTTCATGAGTGGCTCGGAAATATTGGAGAGCGCCGACCTTCCTGCGGAATGCTATTCTAGTTCTTCGTGATGAAGGCTGCAGGTTGTATATGTTGACTTTACAAAATAACCAAAGTGTTTAGTGCCAAAATCCGCGCAGTTGGAAGCCGAAATCTGGGCCTTGCAGCCCATTCCGAGCGGGATGGAAATTCAATCAAGATCAGGCTGTGCCTTGTGGATGTTGTTGCTATTGCCAACGCGGTAGAATTAATGTCAGTAGCAGCATGGGGGCTATTCAGCGGGAGGTGGATGCCTCCAGGATCCTTACTCACGAGCATCTCTCCGAGACCATTTACCCCTTCTACTGCAGGAATAATGAAGGTCGTCTCAGACGTACCCGGAATCGAGCCGTCGCTTGGCGGCCATGTGGGACACGCACATCCGGGTCGGCGGCGCCATCGGCTCCGAACTTCAGTCGGCACACTGTCCCAATCTCACCGGAAAGGTCGACAAGAACTGCATAGCGGCTTCCATGAAACTGCCAGGATCGCGTTTTCTACATTGAGGACAGCAGCTTCACATCCAGCTGGCCGACCGCTGCCTCGCGAGGTCCTCGTCCCCATTCCTCTCATCATCCCCGCGGGCTTGCCTTTGCGGAAAACCACCCTGTCTCAAGCTACCCGTCATCGATGTCGAGATCTGCCCGCCTACTATTCCTCTTTCCCCTTTTCCCGCCAGTTCCTGGGGCGACAATCATGCCCGTCCCACCAGGTGGCAAGCCGGGGCCAACAACCCCGAACAATGAGCCTACAGAGGAAGAAGAGCAGGCAAGCCTATTTGAAGGGAATGTAGACACGGATTGACCGAATGTCTTTCTAATCCCCAGGCTAATGATCTTTGATCTTCTTTTTTTCCTACTAAAAGGCCTTGAAAAATAATACGATTTCCTTGGACAAATTTCCATTAGAAAAGGCAGTTAATCTAGTAATAAATTTTATACTAGAAAACAACCTTTCTTTTACTTTTATAAATAGTAATTCTCTAATGCGAGTCGTCCACCATGGCCCATTACTGCGACAAAGTCCATCTTCTCAGACTAGACCTGTGATAATATACGACGAATATAGGTATGAGGCTACGGCTAGACAATATTCATTTCTCCCTCCGTCCTCTTTTTCCCGCCAAGGCTTGTTTCTGCACAAATAAACACTAGCTATACCTAGCCGGGATACATTCACCCTTCAAGATGTCCAACAATCTACGCCGCGTCTTGGCCTCGGTGTACTATGTTACATAACCCTCGAGTTGTTCCCGTCTAGCTGCCAGCTATCCTTCCGTACATTCATCACGTCTATCAAGAAAGGCCCGTGCCGTGTTCCCTTCTAGTTCTGCTCTGTATCCTTTTGCCTCTATCTGCCGCGCGGGATGACGCGATGCCGTCGTCCCACAACCACATCGTGGCACCATTCTCATTCCCAGCAATTTTCTTTTTTTTTGCAAATCTGCCAACATCATCAGTGTCTCGCACCACTGAACTCGTGCAAAATCTCTCACATTTTGGTCTCCTATCGAATCCACTCTTTATAGGACACATACTATTACTGATACAGAACCGTTCCAAGAAAGCCCCTATAATTGTGTACAATAAGCGCTGCTAGTGGTTTCATCGCATAGGGTCAACATGTCCCTTGCATGCCTCCTCGTGCCGTGGCAACGGGTATATACAGCTTTTTTTCCTGATCCCAATGTCTATTTATATTCCACCTCGTCATTGCTGTCCAAAAATAAAAAAAAGAAAGAAAGCCCCCGCCATATACTCGAGAGGAAAGCCCGCGTCTGTCCTTCTCCCTCCCAAGCATGGAGCCGAGTATTTCAGTTCCATCTTGACTTGAGTCAATTGAGGTCAGGTTTCGTTATGTATCCAAAGTCTTTATTTTTAATCGTCCTTTTCAAAATGTCTCCAAGCCAAAGGTGATTTCCCCCTGTCGAAATGCCCTTTATCCAAAGCCGATTTATCGGTGTTCAGCGCGTATCGCTGGCTTGACGAGTGAGGCGTCGAGTTTCAAGGCAAAGGGCCCGCGATCGCCCCTCCACTGGATTCGCTCGACTCTCAAGATTGTGTTACTAAAAAGCAACGGAACCAAAATGAGGCGACAGAAATGCTTCAAATTCAATGATCTTTGACGGACCACTTGAACTTCTTCCCACAGTCCCCTTGTTTCTCGACCCATTCGTTAATCTTCTTGACGTTCCATCCGCTCATATATCGCTTGGAGTCGTCTTCATCCTTCTGGGTGGGCCTGCCGTGTCTGATCTTGTGAGACAACGAGCAGATATTGTTTTGGAAGCGAAACTGGAAGCAGTTGTCAAGGCTCAGGCAGGCATTCCTACAATCGTCGAAACTCTTGTAGGCCACGGCTTCTTTATCGGACAAGCCGTCCTTCTTGGCCCGATTCACCAAGTATTCTTCATATTGTGCTATTGAGGTATTCAGATAGAGCACGTCGTCGCTCAGGTTGTCCCAGTCCGGTCGGGCCTCTACCAGGTGTGGGGCCAGGAATTTGTGATACAATTCCTTGATGCGTAAAGGCTGGGCAAACTTGCGCTCTGTATCAAGAGCGTATAAATCGGAGATCTCCTCGGCCACAACGTGGTGCAAGGTGGCGATGGGCTGGCACCACTCGTCCTCGGCGTACGGGAGGGTATGGTGTTTTTCGCCGTTAATCACAGGCCACTGTCGTCTGTTAGCAATTTTGTTTCTGCCCTTGTCAAACACACCAGTTGCTTTCAAAATCCCAATGACACTCACTGCATTGACCACTCCGACGCCAATTTCATCTTTGAGCACCTGTGCCCACATAGCATCACCACAGCAAGTACGCTGAACTGCTTCGTCATACTTGTTCGCGACACCCTCCTTTTCGTGGAACATGGCATGCATAGTGGCTTTGGAGACGAGGTAACCGCTTCCTCCATGTCCAAAGGGAGATCGCCCAGGTATGCGACACTTCCGATGTAGTGCAATTTGCTGGGGTCCAGGTGTTTCAACCATTCAATCAAGGTGGGATACACGATATAGGTATCGGCGTCCACGAAGAAGTACCAGTCGTAGTCAGGTCGCATCTTGTAAACCTTCTCGGCCATGTGGGTATTCTTATACTTGTCCAAATTCCATCCTTGGCTGCCAGTATCGTGGCCCTTGTTGCATTCTCCTTGGTCGACGGGGCACTTCTTCTGTCGGTGATACAGCTCAAAGTCCTTGTTTGTTTGCTTGACCTCGTCCAGAACCGTGTCAAGACTGTCGTGAATCGTATAGCCCGCAATTTTCTGCTTCATGTCACCGAACAAGAGGAAGTCGTCGGGCAGGCACTTGAGCGTCGTCATCAGCTGCGTAGGAATCCTGGCGTAGGCCTCGGAGGCACCGGTCTTCATTATAGTCAAAACACTGGATGTATTGGGAAAGTTGACGCATTCGTCGGGTGTGACTGCTTCGGGGCCAGATGCAACATCCGGTCTGCCATTGTGAGTCTTGTCGCTGGCGGTCAAGTTTTCAGTAGCTTCGTTTCCAAAATTGGGCAACTTTTTGCCTAACCGGGAAATATCGCAATAGCTCCCGTCTTCACAGAACTGTCCCGTGTTCCTCGTGGTGAGTAGAAAAAGCCGTCAATGAAAGTAGACAGAGGAGAGAAGCGGCCTCCTCGAGAAAAGTCGTGATGACATTCTGCCAAGCATCGGTGGTGAGGCCCAAGGCTCTTTGTCCAGAAAGCGGACCATGTTGCGCAGGCCGGGTTGGATGGGGATGCTCGACAATGGTAGCTTCGTGAGGTGAGAAGACGCGGGAGCAACGCAGGAGCAATGGGGTTGATGTCGGCTATTGGCAATTATGCTCCTTTGTCGCGTGCAACGACAAATCCTAAATCCTAAATTGGCGCAGAGCCGGGGACAGGGCCGGGGAGGGGGAGACCCAAATTATGTAAAACGCCCCAATGAAACAGACAAAATAAAAATAGCGAGGATCGAGGATCGAGGATCGAAGCTGCTCCCGACGGCTCCCGACGGGTGGTGCTGCTATTATGTTATCTGTAGCGTGGCCTAAAGAGCTACATGTATGTAAAGAGTGGCAAGCACGTGGGCCGGATGCGGAGCTCGCAGTGGCCAAACGCGCGAATGTATGTATGTACGGATCCGTACGTGATAGGGAAAGAGGGAAAGAGGGAAGCAGGGAAACAGGGAAAGAGAGGACGAGTCCGGGGTCGGCAAAGTATGTAGTCGACGCTCGCATGCGTCAGCAACGCGCAAATGACCAGGCCGATTGCGATTGAGAGAAGGAGTGAGCAAAGAGGAAGCGGAAGCGGCAAGGAAGCAGAGGAAGGGCATTGCATGACAGAGTGTCCATTATTACTACGGATTACTACGTCCGTACAAGTGCTCAAGCCTCAAGACATGGAGATTTGCCGCCCACTTGTCACAGGCCAGGCTGTGCAAGCATTGATTGCATGGCACACCATTACGAACCTTGGCGACCCATCAGACTGGCACCTCATATGTGTATGTACATAATAATATTACTACTCCCATGTCATCCCCCTTCGTGCTCTTCGTGTTCGTGGTCGGTCCGGTTCGCCGGGGATGAAGACGATGCAGACCATTACCCGAGCCTCCCGGCAGTCCTAAGCGCCCTGGGTCAGTGCCATGAAGAACCACATTTGCCACATTTGCTCGATGCAAATCAACAAGCCACGAGTTACCTGGGACTCGCGCGCTATTAACCAGTTGGCACGCCCCCTCAGAATCTAGCGACCTTGTTGCCTTTGTTGCCTTTGATGCCTTGGGTGCTTGGATGTTGTACTGTGTGCTGCGCTCGCTATAAAGGAGTTGCTAGCGAAATGTGAACGTTCGTCTCCCCAAAACATCTGCCGAGCTGGATGAATCCATCTGAACTTGGTTCAGGGGGTGGGGATTCTTCGCACTATTGCCGAGGCTGAATGTACATGTAGAGTTTCTGTCCCCAATTTATGCATTCTCTGTGGAGCAGAGCATTCGTCATTCGTCATTCGTCATTCGTCATTCGTCGACCATGTTTCAGAGTTTGACGGTTTCCGGAAGCTCCTTCACATTCCAGTTGTCAGCAAGCGGGCCCCACCTGCCACCTGCCCCCTGCCCCTTTTTCGGATGGGTCGGTTGCAACATTGCCCGCCTTCAACTTGTTTGACTTGCTTCTGATCCTGGATGACTCTTTATTGACAAAGTGCTGGACTGAACTGATCTTGCTGCACTAGTTGTGCCTCGGTTGAAAGAAGCAGTCATTTCAACATTTTTATCGAGCTGCGTGCAATGTTTAATTCAAGCATAACGGTGGCATGGCACATGGTTTGATTCGAAACAATCATGCTCATGTGTATGGAACGACGCGGTCCTTGGTAATAACCCCTGACTTCGTTACCATGCTATATCTACGGAGTAGTCCGTACTCCGTTTGTATTCATTACTTCGTACGAATCATACGAATGACTACGGATTATTGCGCCAAGACGGGAACTAAAAGGACCCGGTGGAAGCCTGGCCTGAATTCAGTACAATGAACAGCCCACTCACCCACCCACTGTACTCCGTACTCCGTACATGTATGTACATACGACGGACAAAGCTGCCCCGAGCGGTTCCACTGGGCGTAGGCAAGCCGTGCCAAGGGGCAGAAGGGGCAAGTGTAGTCCGTACGGAGACGGAGCAACAGAGCTGGAACACGAACTGAACTACGCCGTATTACGGAGCACTCCGTAACATCGCGCCTTCCCGCCCATGTCCATAACTGTTGATAAATATGATCTGCATACGGATCCGTACGTTGAATGCTACTACAAAAGTTTTTTTGAAAAAAAGAAAAAAAAAAAGAAAAAAAGGACAGAGACTCCGTCACAGAATCGTCATTTCTATGACCGCAGTTCCAAAGCAGCGACTTGAATGATTCCACGAAAGGGCCACGCCAAGCAACAAGTCCCAAGTAGGCCAAGCGAGGGCTAATAGGCCTTTTTGGCTTTCATTCAGCAAACATCTTCGGTCTTTGAGCCGTCGTCATGCTTCGTGGCTTGGACAGGTGAACTATCGCCTCGAAAAGGCGACCAGGCTGAGATCGAGGCATGTACATATGTACAGATTATTACATGGATGGTACGGATAGAATTGGTGGGGACGAAAAACAAGGGGACGAGCAGACAGGAACTCACCGCGTATCTCACCGGCCTCATCAGATTCCAGGCCCATGGCACGCGGCATTTTATCTGGGTACTCATTCGTATCTACCACAACGAACTTCAAGTAGTCCGCAAACGTCTGGGCGAGCGCATTCATGGCCTTGACGTACATAATATGAGGTGCGGTCGGGCTCTTCGTTGGCGAAGTAATGCTCCAGGGGTTTCCCGATCTTAAACACGTGTAAACCCCCGTTAGTAAGTCAATCATGCGGAGTGCTCAAAATATGTAGTACCAAGCAGGTGAGTTGTTGCAACCAATGCATGACATGCGATGGTAACCTACCTGTGAATACTTCATCTTTGACTTACTAGTGAGTGGCGATTTCTTGAGTTCAGTACAAGCCTCGACAGAATGGCCCAATGCATCAGCTCAATTCAGGTTCCTCTCGAGATGCTGCAAACTATCGATGTTGTAGCATCGTAGAGTGTTTGATTCGTCGCTTTCTACAGCACCAAATGTATATCGGCCCCGAAATATCTCCGCAATGGCAGCGAATCGACTTAGAAGGCGATCATCATTCCGTTCCATCTTCAGAACGAATACAGAGTCATCGCTAGTGGATCCCTTGGAGATAATCCTCCTCGCTCAACCGAGTCATCGCTGGGCTATGCAGGCTTCGGATGAAGGAGGTGATGCTACAAAAGGAATAAGCATCTACACGTTGTAAAAGGGCAACAACTGTCACATACGATGAAGCCTTTCGAGGTCCTCGGAACCGAAAAATGTTCTTCTCTCCGTGGTATAAACGGATGGCGGGCACGGAAACAACGTCTAGCTCCGCGCACGTATCCTTTGCGCTGCCACAGTCGATGGATATGGCGGAGGATACATCGTCTTGGACGGCATTCCATTGGGAGAGCAGTGCGTGATTGTCTTCACTGGTAACAGTCAGTTGGAGACTCCCCAGCCAAGGGACGGACTCGACTCACTGTTTGGACTGCTCCGTTTCGCTTGGATTGTTAGCCAGCAAAGATCATGCATCTGATCACCTCAGCCCTCGTCACAAATTTGACCTCAGCTCTTCTGCACGAGATCATTTCACTTTCTTCTCTGTAACCGCCGTCGTGCCCTTGTGGATACGTCGACACTGCGCCTTGGCAATCCTCGCACTTGCGCTATTTGCGCACGCGCAAGAGCAATCGCTTCTTTCCGGTGAACACAAATGTACACACCCGCCATACAAGGACCATATCGTTAGCAAGTCGCCGTTGGCAATGTATCTTAAAACCTCACCCAGGCAAGGCCACTTCGCACACTCTGCTGTCCTCGACTCGTCCGGCTCGTCAGCCATACACTCCGTCCGCACCTCGCAGTCCACGTCCGTAGAAAGGTCCCCCTTCGTTCACGGGATTGAACGGCGAGCGCTGGACCTTCAAGGCTTCGATGTCCCCGAGTCGCATGTTGAACCGATACTGTTGGTCAAAGACGCCGTTTCGCGCAGAGACATAACTTCCACACGGACTGGTTCATGGATGATTCCTACGCCACTGCGTCCATCGGCGGGAACCGCGCGACCTCGATATTCGGGTACGTCAAGACTGAAAACCTCACCGGCGGAGGGACGAATTTCCCGCATCTGAAGCCACCCACGGACGAGAAGCGGTGCAGGTTCATTTATCGTGATGAGGAGTGTGGACGAGGTGTCACGTTCCGGCCTGTGGAGGGCAATGAGACAGGAGGCATTGCCGGACGATGAGAGAGGTGTACAACTATAGGCATGGACATGATGGACACGGGGTTGGCGTTTTCATGGTGAAGACGGCATTGTCAACCGATGATAGATTGGCATAGATTGGGTGGCGAGGGCGTTTCTGCAGATAATCACTATTAATCATTTGTCATTTACGTTAATCGCACGTCTCTTTTCTACAGGGAATAACATCTCGAAACCCCGCTCCCACCCTACAGCAAGAAAATCCATGTGAAAAAATCATCACGTGACACCGCGTCTTTCCCTCGCGAACACGATCCAACCCAGCCAAACAAGCAGGTTTGGCCAACAAAACGCCAACACCACCAAAAGGACACACATTCCGTGTGGGATCCCCGTACAGTCGACAATGCCCGCAGTGTCGTCCAAGTTCGTAGCTTTCTTGACTACACAGCCCAACCCTGCGTGTTGATGGCCCAGCGCGGTGTGAGTGGGCTGCTAGGTTTTAATCCATGCCAATGCCGAGGTCAAAATTCTTTTTCAAAAATTTATCGGTAATACAATATACGTCAGGCGTACTGGGAGATATCTCGTTGAGGATTCTTTTTTGGGGAGAAGGAACAAAAAAAAAAGAGGTGAGAGAGAGGCAAGGCAGCCATGGATGATAATATTGTGCGTGGTTCGCGCCGAGCCCGCCATGTCGCAGCCTCTGAAGTGGAAGGAGCGCCGGAGAGAAGAAGATCGCGGCGTCAACAGCAGCAGCAGCATCATCGAGGCCAGAACCAGACGTACGGCCACAGCCACGACCAGGAACAGGTGACGCCGAATTATTCGCATCCAACGCCCGGCCATCCTTTTGCTCAGAACGCTTCGCCACCGGGACTGGCGGCGGCGGGTGTGGCTCCGCATCCGTTTCGTTTGCACAGAAGTGAGTTGGGGGATTTTTTTTCGGGTTTGGTTCTGATTCTTCATGTTACGACCATCCAGTGTGTGTGTGTGTGTGTTTTAAGAGGTGGAATGCCTTTACAGCCACGGCTCTGGCTGGGCAAGCCGCTGTGACGCAGGAGAGCATCACGAGTTGTGCTTGATGTTGATTCACGCCGACATGGCGCCGTCTCGCTAACGTGTTTTGATTCCCAAGCCGCACAATACACGGGCACGCGGCTCAGCATGCCCTACGACTCGGACGAGTCTGGCTCCGAGCCGGACTTGAGCGTCCTCGCCATGACGAGAGCGCGTCACACCGGCATGGAACAGCAGATGCGCACCACGAACACCAGGACCTATGATGAGGAAGCATTGCCGTCACAAGAGCAATATGACGCCGAGAATGCGAGTGTCGAGGAGCACGTTGAAGAGGAGGATGAGGATGAGGAGGAGGAGGAGGAAGAGGATGAGGAAGAAGAGCCCGACAAAGTTGTGAATCTGATTGACCCCGCCGATATTGGACTCAAGGAGATTTCGAATCTGGGCAGATTCACCGTCAGCAGCCACAAGCCCGGAAACGGCGTGGAGGAGCTACGGAGCGATGATCTTAAGTTGTACTGGCAGTGCGTAATCCGTATCACTTTCCTCGAAAACACAACAAGAAACAAAAGGCAAAAAAAAAAGAGGAAGAAGAAGAAAAGGACTGAATCACTAACTAGCATGACCAAAACCTAGATCTGATGGCCCTCAACCACACAAACTCACAGTCTATTTCGTCAAGCGCGTCGGCATCCGTGACATCCGCTTCTTCGTCGACTACAACGAGGACGAATCCTATACGCCCACCAAGATCGTCTTCAAATCTGGCACGAGCGAGAACAACCTCATCGAGTTTGCCACCATGTCCATGAACAGCCCCGCGGGCTGGCAGCAGGTGCCTATCGCGGGCGCAGGCGGCGAGCCAGATGGCAACACGCTAGTATCATATGTCTTGCAGATGCAGATCCTGGAGAACCACCAGAACGGCAAGGATACGCACCTGAGAGGGATCAAAATCTACGCCTTTGACTCGGACGCTGCTCAGGCGGGGACCGCAAGCGCCGCAGAGGACATGGCTGACACCAGCACAAGTAAGGATGCTGGCGGTGCGTGGAACGCGAGCGATAAGCTGGGGACATTGCGAGGAGTTTGGCCGCGGCGAGACTGGAGGGCGGAGAGACGGGCTTCACGATTCCGGATTTCATGAGGGAGCCGGAGATTCGGTAATGCATGTTATGGGCATCATGAGGAAGTGAGACGAAATAGAACAGCATCGCAGGAGGGGATTCTAAAATACGCCAGTCTGCCTGGAGCATATCCAAGTCCCCATTTCATTTCATCTCAAAGGGCCATGATCCGCCTAACCATGTTTTGATAATGATTTATAGTAGCATCTCTAAATGTAAGCGCCTGATGTTCACATCCCCGAACACGGCATCTACCGTCATGAAAAGGTAGGGAACTCCGACCGTCTGCAAGACCCAACGACATGTCTCCCCATCACATGATTGAGGGGTTCCGCGCATGAGTGGGCTGAATCACCGGCTAGGAAGGTGTCGCAAGGCATATAATATAGGGATAACACACGCACAAATTAGTGGCCAGTCGGCTGCGCCTCTTTTCTCGTGCAACAGAAGGGTCATCATTTGCTCCGTGGGGACACCGGTGGCGAAACCACGGGTGGAAAGGCTTCTAGAAACACCTGACTTGTCGATCCAACGACCATGATACAATGGCTGGAGACGGACATTCTACACCCTTTTCCGCAGCTGGATGATGACCCTACGATACGGCACTGCCTCGCACCTCCATCCACCTCTCTATGTATGTGAATGTTCAGTCGGGGGCCGTGCTGGAATCCGCCTTGCTTAGTATTGCAGTCATTGTGTCGATCGCACCTGCTAGTATTGAACGGCCTGGCGCCTTCCACACCTGGCCGCACACCACCACCACCACCACCAAGGTGGCAGTGACGACCACAGCACAGGTGCTTGCCACCAGTGGGTGCCCCGAACGGGACTCGTGCTGACAATAGACAATAAGCAGCCGAGAGATGGGCAGATCTCCAGGCCGGCCACCAGACTTCTTCGTCGACGTCAGATGTGATGTTACAATTCCCGAGAATGATAAATACTGCCCTTTTGCGCACCCTGTGTCTCGCGCGTTTCTGCAACCATAACGAAGCCTCCTCGTCAACGCCGCCTGCGATTGTATACTTGAACCCTGCGACGCTGCGAGGTGAAACCCGTCGCATTTCAGCCAACACCGACCACACGTAACTCTCGTAACCATTCCTTCCTTCACTTCATCCACGGCATCCATCATGGCCGACACAAACGGTGGGGATCCTCCAGCAAGGCGCCCGCGCCCGCGCCCGCGCCCGCGCCCGCGTACGAGTCTGGCTTAAAGATGGAGGTTCAGCCGCCCAAGCAAGAAGATCTACAGCAGAGCTATGCCACTCTTGTTGGCAACGATCCCAATCCCAAGGGCTGGTATGGCAGCATGAGTGAGTCGCCCTCCTCAACAAATAATCTCGGTCGCCACCAAAAGCATGAGCGCTGACTCTGATGATGCAAAGTCAACGCCCTCGGTGCCTGCACTGGAACTCTGGGAGCCATTCCTTTCTGCTTCTGCTGCCCGAACCCATACAAGAATGTTCATCAGGGCAATGTCGGTCTCGTCACCAAGTTTGGCCGGTTCTACAAGGCCGTTGACCCCGGCCTGGTCAAAGTCAACCCTCTCAGTGAAAGGCTCATCCAGATCGATGTCAAGATTCAGACATCAGAGGTTCCCGAGCAGATCTGCATGACAAAGGACAACGTCAACTTGCGCCTGACCTCTGTCATCTACTACCACATCGTCGCTCCTCACAAAGCCGCCTTCGGTATCTCCAATGTACGTCAAGCGCTACTGGAGCGTACCCAGACGACGCTGCGACATGTCATCGGAGCGCGTATTCTGCAAGATGTGATTGAGCGTCGCGAAGAGATCGCCGAGTCTATTCGCGAGATCATTGAGGATGTTGCCGCTGGTTGGGGTGTCCAGGTCGAGAGCATGCTTATCAAGGACATCATCTTTAGCCAGGAGCTTCAAGAATCTCTCTCCATGGCCGCTCAGAGCAAGCGTATTGGTGAAAGCAAGATCATTGCCGCCAAGGCCGAGGTAAGTCGAAGCAGAAACGACCCTCTGGTTCATTGAAAACATTGCACAGTTCATGCTAAATACCTCTCCCAGGTCGAATCCGCCAAATTAATGCGACAAGCTGCCGATATCCTGAGCTCGGCCCCCGCCATGCAGATTCGATACCTCGAAGCTATGCAGGCCATGGCCAAGTCGGCCAACAGCAAGGTCATCTTCTTGCCCGGCGCGCACCAGAACCTGCAAGCCAGTTTCAATGCCCTTGGCTCTGGAGATGACAACGGCCAAGGCAGCGGTGTCGGCCGAAACCACACTGGCAACAACTTCAGTGACTTCGGAGGTCAGGACCCCGGTTTGCAAACAGCCATTAGTGCTCGTGTTGTAGAGAACATCTAACTATTCTGCCGTCAATAATTCCCCGCATCGTGGAAAGACAACCAGAACGTGATCTGCTGACTCGGAGTGGTCTTGGTCGAATTAGTGTGGTCTACCTGATTTCAAGAATGCCTCCTCACGGGCAGCCATCTTCGTCTTCAACAATACTATGCCCGTTCGTCATCCGGAACACTCCGGGACTTAGCTCCGTCTCGATTATATCTTATGCCCTCAAAACGCTTCATATCATTATGATTTCCTTGCTCTTATACCCGCTTTTTGCAACTTGAAAATGAAAATTTTTACGCTTTTCGCACAATATTGCTTTGTATTGATTGGTATCATTTTCTTTGCGTTTATGAAAGTACTCATAGGTCCAGACATAGGATTTTTCTTGGAAGCAAGGTTCCGACACTAGGTGAGATGCCTCTCACAGCGACTGTTAGCTAAGAGAAAACAAGGAAAAAAAAACATGTTGATGTAGAATTCTGCAGCGAATACTCCGTCCGATTGCTTGGTATTCAAGGAACATAAAATGTACACTCGTATCTTATGATATAAATGTCTTTTTGCAACTCAGTGACGTTGTTCGACTATAATACCAAGTTGCCTTTTCAAGAAGTAATCACTACATCACCGTGATCAAATACCATACATCTGACTAGTTGAATGAATAATGCCATTTTTTTATTCTAGTAAACAAAAGTTCTCCTCTCGCCTCAAGCTCCCTACACAAGCACTCTCGTTCACAGAGACTGTGGCAGTGAGTCGGAAACAGAAAAAGGATAAAAAGAAACGTTAAAAGAAACAGCCATTCGCGCCCAATGCCATTAGAAAAGAGTTCAAGACCAGCCTAAAACGCCATCAAAGGGTGACCAGAAGATTCAAAAGCCCCGAGAACCCGGTCGCCCCTCCCACCCCAAAGAAAGTCTCAGGTATCAAATCATATATATCTACACATCGCAGACGGTATGCAAGCTTAGTCTGATTCCCCGTTTCCTCTTCTGCTCTTCCCCAAGAGAGTTGCCTGCTGAAGTTGCTATTTCCTCTTCCGACTTGACTTCTACTCAACGTTGGAGTGGCGCTTCTTCTTCTTCTGCTTCCTCTCCTTTTGGAGATCAGCTTCATCGACGTCCTCGTCGTGCTTTCTCTTCTTCTTCTTCTCGGAACTAGGCTCCACCTTGGAGGGCGTGGATTGAGCTTCGGCCTTTCGCAGCTTCTTGAGTTCTTTCTTGCTGAAGACCTTGGGGTGCCGTCGGCGCTGACTTGGACATCGCCACGCTCATACTTTCTTTTGAACTTCTTGACTGACAGGCCAGAAAGCTCGGCTAGGCGCTCGTACTCGGCGCTCGACAACTTGGTCACCTTGTTGGCAGGGGTAGTGGCGTCGTTGTCGTCGCTCTCGTCGTCCTCACCATCCTTCATCTCGTCATCGGAGTCTTCTACCACAACTTCAATTTTGGGTTTCTTGTCTTTCTTTTCCTTCTTGTGAGTAGCATCACCATTGACCTCCTCGTTTGTGATGCCATCAGCATCGGTGTTGTATCGCTTGGTCTCCTTGAGCATGAATGAACCGACACCAGTAATGTCACCCGATGGGGCTACGTTGGCACCCTTGGGCAGCGGTGGCTTGCCCTCAAGCCTTCTGAGATGATTCTCCAACTTGATGCGAGCAGTCAAACCGAGCATGGCGCGCTCTTTCTCATCATCGTCATCATCGTCGCCAAGCGCGTCGACACGTAGACCCAAAGCAGTCTTGGCTGCCAGCATACGGGCAATCTTACCCTTGTTGCGGCCGGTGGCCTGACCGATAAGGGAAGAGTGGTAAATCAGCCCGTACTTGGGTGTGTCATGCTTGGTCTTGAGAGCACGGAAGAGAGCCTTCTCGGCACCGAGGATCTGGATAGTGGAACCTGGCGACTTGGCGAGGTTGAGGAGGGAGCCGGCGTGAGCGATCAGTCTAGCACCAACCAAGTAGCCAACGAGAGCCGACAGATTAGGAGCAATGGCGCGCATACGAGTCTCCAGATAGGAGGAGAGCTCGGCACGGTACTCAGAGTATTTGATGACCTGCTCGGCCAAGAGCTTAATGTTCTCCAAATCTTCGTCCATAATCTCGGTGCCCATACTAATCTCAGCAGCAGCCTTGATGGCAACTTCGACTTCTTCTGGGAGAATCTCAGAGAGATCGGTGTCTGAGACGTTGGTTCGCATGCCCACTGCGAGAATAACACGGGCATAGGCAAGGTTGTCATTCAAGATCTTGGCCATTTCGGGAAGTGCCATCCGTACCACTCCTTGGTTCGCATAGCATACACGTTCAATTCTTTGTCCATGTCGTCAAGCAGCTTGACGGCTTGGATGATCATGGAGTCGACCTTGTCGGCAGAGAACTTGAGCTTATGACGGGACATTGAGTGGGAGAGACCAAGCGACATGCGATCGACGATTTCCTGTTCAAGGCCAGGAATGAGCGATGAGAGATGTTCCCGGATTCCTCGGAAGACTTCCATAGTGTTGGAGCCAGACACAGGAGATGTTGAACTGGGGCAAGTTGGAGATGGCAGTTCCCAGCTTCATGTCGGCGACGGCAAGGGAAGCCTTTTTCGGTCTTGAGTTCGTCGAGCAGGGTCGTCAGAAACTCGGGGACTTTGCCCTCCTTGAGAGAGGCGGCTTCCCCAAGGGCCATGGCGGCGCTTTCGAACTTGACGAACTTTTTCAGCTTCAGCCTTCAAAGTTTTTGTTAGCAGGCACAATTTTGGGCATTTGATCTGGATGGAACGGGCAAGAGGGTTTCTCACATTTCGACCAGCTTCTCGGGACGACCAAGCTCTGCGGCAAGGTCTTTATTTTTGAACAATTTCTTGTCGGCAGCCTTGAATAGGCCATAGCTGAGGTAAAATTAGCCATGGTTTTCCGATGTTCAGACAGGGCCTTGTCTCCAGCTGGAGAATAGGACTGGGCAAGAATAAAAATACTCACCCTGCAGGCGTTTCGGCAAGAACGAAGAGAGACATTTTGGAAGAATTCAGACTCCCTCGTACGGTCTTGCTCGAGTCGATTGGGATTCTCCTTCCTTGCGAGGCGCAATTGCAGTCGATGTGCGCACGCAAGTACAATGTGATGGAAAATTTTCAGTCAAGAAATAGCTTCAGTCCCTACTCAAATTTTTTGGCTTCAGTGCTGCACACAAGTGGGCAGCCGAAGGGGACTTTAGCAGGCCATCGGCGCCTCTTTTCTCCGGAAAGCCTTTTTGGTGTGGTGGGGCCACTAACGTCTTTGCAGGCAACATCGAAGTCACAGGGACGTACGGAGTACATATTAGTGGCAGCGCTTGGTCCCAACTTCGGAGGCAGAAGCATCGCACTTCACGCATTCAATCTTCATGCTGACACGCCAGCCATCGTTGCTGCTACTACTTACTTCGTCACGCAACTTCGGAAGACGAGGAGAAACTAGGCGAAATGGAGGGTCTCTACTTCAACGTGAACAACGGGTTTGTCGCTTCCCGGTCGCCTGCACAATTAGAGCACCACTGACGATGATACCAGCTATGTTGAGGGCATTGTCCGGGGATATCGCAATGGCTTGCTGACTAGCCCTGCCTATAATAACCTAACACAATGTGAAACGATTGATGGTATGATGCTGATTTTTTTGGACGGACCAGGCCGCGTGTGCGATGGCTAACGGAAGGGCTTAGATCTCAAGCTACAACTCGGGCCCGCATACGGCGACTTTCTCGCCTCCTTGCCACCTAATCCATCGACATCCAGCCTTGCGGCCAAGACGACAGACAAGCTTGTTGCCGAATTTCGATATGTTCGAGCCAACGCAGTGGGCTCGTTGGCGAAATTCATGGACTACGTCACGTATGGTTACATGATTGATAACGTGGCACTACTCATCACTGGTACCCTTCACGAAAGAGATACGCGAGAACTTCTCGAAAGATGTCATCCCTTGGGATGGTTTGAGACCATGCCTGTTCTTTGCGTTGCGACGAATATCGAAGAGCTCTACAACAGTGTTTTGATCGAAACACCCCTTGCGCAGTACTTCAAGGGCAGCCTCAGTCATCAAGATTTGGACGAGCTCAACATCGAGATTGTTCGAAACACATTATACAAGAACTACCTCGAGGACTTCTACAACTTTGTCAACTCACATCCTGACATGACCGGCACGCCGACAGCAGAAGTGATGTCAGAGATCCTCGAGTTCGAGGCTGACCGCAGAGCTATAAACATCACACTGAACTCTTTTGGCACTGAGTTGTCCAAGGCAGACCGTAAGAAGCTCTATCCAGCCTTCGGAAAGCTATACCCAGAGGGATCACTCATGTTGTCTCGAGCGGATGATGCTGAAGGTGTTCGCCTGGCTGTTGAAGGCGTGCACGATTACAAGTCATTCTTTGACGCAGCGTCACTGGGCGGCTCCTCTGGCCCTGGAAATATGGGAGGCGGTTCCTCTGATGGAAAGACGCTGGAGGACATGTTTTACCAGAAAGAAATGGAGATTTCTAAGAATGCCTTCACAAGACAGTTCACGTACGCCATCGTGTATGCGTGGGTGAAACTGCGAGAACAGGTGAACTTCCCCATAGTGCCGGATGATACGCCACAAATGAATTCTGCTAACAGATAGAAAGGAAATTCGAAACATTACATGGATTGCTGAATGCATAGCTCAGAGCCAGAAGGATCGCATTGGCAATTTTATCAGCGTCTTTTGAAAGTGCAGAACAGTGTGTTTGTCGTTGTTTTTGGTGTTGTTTATTAGCATCGCTTGTAGTATATGACCACCGCATAGGACGGCTTGCTCACAAATAGCGCATTATGACAGAGACTAAAGGTGTTCATCCATTCATGTCGGACGTGCAAATTGTCCACTGAGTGGCTTGATATTGTACATATGAAGGTAGTAGTCTACAACATTTCTTACAAGTCGATCTGTCCCTTCCAAGTGGCTGGTGTTAAGCCCAGCTTCTCAATCATGTGTGTCCAACGCTCGCTGCCCCTTTCTCTTCGCTCCATATACGCTAGCAGTTTCTGTCTGCGGTGGACAAGCAGCCTCAAGTTCCTCTTATTATGCTTGTCTTTATAACCCCGGTTGACCAGCAAAGCTTTGGACAGGGTGCGAATCTTTGCCGTCAAGATGGCAATCTGTACCTCGGAGCTGCCAGTATCGGGACCGGCGCGGCCAGGCATGGGTATGGTGTTTGGATTGATAGATTGAGGTTTTGGTGCGAGAAACTTGTCGGTCTTGTGGCGGCCAAACTCGTCTACGATGCGACGGACATTGGCGTGAAATCGATCCCGGGCGCTACTGTTTCGCAGCGATGTTATCCTCCGCAGTGCTTCAACAGCCTTGGCGTGATTCTGCTCGTATTTCCTCTCCGGGTCTTCTTCCAAGCCAGAGCTCATTTGTGCGGATACAACACCAATGATAGGTTTTCCGAGAGCGTAGGCGTGTTTGGTAGCCTCCTCCAACTCAGCATCCGTCAGAAAGTGATTCCTCAGGCCGGGCGTTGTCGGCAACTCGTGCGGTGTTCCAAGAATGTTGCCACTGGCGTCCAGGGTACTTCGCTCTGGCCAACTTGCCCAGCAGTATCGAGGGACTCGAGAAATGGCGTCGTCTTGCCCAGCACGGGATTGCCCCATGCCTCATCCCGCTGCTTCTGCAGCTCCTCGCGACGCTTCAGGTTGGCATTCTTCCGTTGCTGCGCCTGCGCCCACTTATAAGGATCTTGCTTCGCTTTACGCTTCTTCTCTCTTTGCGAGAGATTGGCGGTATGAATGACGGGTAAGAAGTTGGGAGTCGCGGTCCGAGTTGCTGGCCGAAGGCATACTGAAGGAGCAGTTAGATCAATGCCCAAAACCTCGCACTACGTACACCCTTTGAAAAAGGGGGAAACGAGATTTCGCTCACAATTGACAGTGCCTAGCCGCTGAAGCACCTCTATTCTGGGAGGCATAGCTGCATAGGTGCTGGCTGACAGACCAACAGAGAAACAGATCAAGATGTCTGGTTCCAGCAAACCGTCCGTAACAACTTCAATCAAGGTCAAATCAGTTCCTCAAAATTTCCACATCGTCGTCCCCTTGACCAAATAAGTGGAACCCGAAGCAGCCAATCGCACCAGGCACGTGATGATAAGATATACATAAGTCGAGCCGAAAAAATGAACGCTAGTCCTGTTCTGATACTAGTGTCCTCAGGGCTCCCACCAACACACATTTTCGGAAATTCTTGAGGTTTCTCGCGAACTTTTTGCGATTTGCACGATCCCGCAAACCACCAGCAACTTCCTTCTTCCCCTTCACATCCCCAACCCCACGGAAGAAATCAGACAAGATGGCCCCCAGCAACCTGCCGTCGGTCCTCAACGCGACCAGTGCGGACATCGAGATGCTCCTGGCCGCTCAAACCCACGTCGGGAGCAAGAACCTCCAGGTGCATATGGAGCCCTACCTGTGGAAGACCCGTGCCGATGGTGTCAACATTATCAACATTGGCAAGACCTGGTACGTTTTGAAACTTGCGCTGGGAAAGACATAGGGAGGGGCTAGGGCTTTCTAAACGGAAAATGAGCTGCCATGTTCTACTTGGAAACGTCCCGCAGCGCGCACTTTTGCTTGAGAATGCGGCCCGCCATCTCTGAACGGGCAAACTAGATGCATGGCCAATTGCCAGTCAACTTTCTCATAGGTTCAAAAGTCAGAAACTAACAAAGCTACGTCCAGGGAGAAGATTGTCCTCGCTGCCCGTATCATCGTCGCCATTGACAACCCCGCCGACATTTGCGTCATCTCCGCCCGTCCCTACGGTCAGCGTGCTGTCCTCAAGTTCGCCGCCCACATCGGTGCCTCCTCCATCGCCGGTCGCTTCACCCCGGTTCCTTCACCAACTACATCACCCGATCCTTCAAGGAGCCCCGCCTGATCATCGTCACCGACCCCCGCACCGATGCCCAGGCCATCAAGGAGGCTTCCTACGTCAACATCCCCGTGATTGCCCTCTGCGACACCGACTCCTCCACCGAGTACGTCGACGTTGCCATCCCCACCAACAACAAGGGTCGTCACGCTATCGGTACCATCTGGTGGCTGCTCGCCCGTGAGGTCCTCCGCCTCCGTGGCTCCATCAAGGACCGCGAGACCTGGGACGTCATGCCAGATCTGTTCTTCTGTATGTTACTCCGTCTCCGAAACTGTTCCCAAATCACTCGCCCTATTTTTTTGTTTCTCCGCAACATAAAGCAGACAAAGCTGTCCGCTCCCATGGAATATCTGTTTTAGCTAATCCAACCAAACAGACCGCGACCCCGACACCGAGGCCGACGAGAAGGCCGACGAGGACAAGCCCGCCGAGGACGAGGCTGCCGCCCCTGCTGCCGAGACCGCGCCCGCCGCCGCCGCCGGTGAGTGGGAGGCCAGCGCTCCTGGCTTCTCCGGCGCTGCCACCGGTACCTGGGACGGTGCCGAGGCCGGCGACTGGGCTGCTTCTGGCACCGGCGAGTGGGCCGAGCCCCCAAGGAGCAGTCTCAATGGTAGAACCCCGAGACTGCCGAGGGGGATCAATGGGCGCTGCTCCCACCACAACAAGCTGGTAAACTCCAAATGGTCATGTCATGACAAGAACCCCAAAAAAAGAAAAAGTGAAGAAAGTTGTTCATCAGGCGATACCCACGGCTTTTTAGCAAGGAAATGGGGTGGGAAAATCGAACAAAAGAAAGAAATACACAATGTCGTTATCAGAAAAAAAAAGAAAAAAAAAACATCAACTGCCCTCTCTTGGAGACTGGTACAATCGTGGCCGGCACTTATGAGGAAAGATACTCTCTCCTCTACCTTCTCAGCACATCCGCCTTTTCTTTTTTTCCTACTTCTGTTTTCTTACCGCCCACCCAACTCGTTTCTTTCTTCTCACTTACCCCGGTCCATGTGGCCTGGAAAAGGCAGATTCGATTCGAATAAAGGCGGTGCGCGGATATGAAGTGAATCCGAAGATGTGCTTTGGGACAAAGGGAGAGAGGAAAGCCCTGTGCTGCCCGAGGGGATGGACTTGATCGTTATTCCGCTGGGATCCGATAAGGGCATTTTTCTCATTTTTTTCATTGGTGGCATTGTGGGAAAAGGTAGCTGATAGTTATCTCCGGTGAAATGAGACATGGAGACATTTTTGAGAAAAAAAAGTTCATTGGAGACATGAGGCATGCATGGTATGGTGCCTCGCTCCGCTGTTACGTGCAAGCGTGGGTTTTTGCTAGAATACGTGACTGAATGAAAACGTAAGATTGCACGTCATGGACTGCAAGGCAATGCATGACAGCAGAGTAGGTTTTCAGCTTAGCAATCCGTCGGCTGCACCATCTTAAGCAAGTCGACGCGGCCGGTCCATCACTTTAGCCCCATCGCGCACCATTCTGGATGAAGCCATACGTACCTTCCTTCAGTCGCAAGACCACCAATTTCGTCCTGCTCATTCGTCGTATGTCACGCACTGAGATTTATCAAGAATACCATCCATGTTCATTCATCTACCAAGCCTAATCCGTCTTTACCGGGTATATCCGATCCGTCGCCAAAAGAAAACCCTCCATCATTTCTAATTGCCCTGAGCCCCCATCCCGTTTCCCAAACAAAAGCATCTAGACAAAGTGGTATATAGCAAAAAAAAAAAAAAAAAAAAAAAAAAAAGAGAACCTCCTCACTTCAGTACGAACGGCAGAGCAAGTAAGTAATGGCTTGCTCAGGTATGCGCGAGGCTAAAGAACAAAGAAGACGGTTTTGCGCCGAATATGTGCGTGTGAGTGCGTGAGTGCGTGTCTGCCATGTGGTGCAAACCATGGCAAAATTGCAAGTTTGAAATGAGACAAATACCGTCGATTCGTCGAGGACGAATTGGTCTTCGCTCGAGGTGAAAAAATTATATACAAATTGCTGGATGGCTGTGTACCGCGAAGAAGAAGAAGAAGAAGAAAAGAAGGAAATCCTGTAAAGAAAGCGCTGATTTGCTGTGCGGCATGCACATAATGTAGCCATGTTTCATCATTATTCGTCCTCGGGCAGGCCGCGGAGAAGCTCACTCGAGGTTCTGCGAGTATTTTCGAATCTCATTGTCGCTCAACGCTCCGATCCAAAGGCAGCGCTCAGTCACGCCTTCGATTGGCTGGAACGTGTACCGAGTGCTTGCCTCCAGGAGACGAAGCAGTGTCTTCACCACAGCGGCTCCGCGCCGGCATTTTTCAAAGTTGACCAAGGGTGCATTTGTCGGCGAACCGGCAATTTCCGAGGGCCGCTGGGCATTGTAGAGCAAGTCGTGCGTATAGATTCCAACAAATGGGATGCAGCCTCTGTCTGTGCCGACTTCCATTTCTTCTCGAATGTTGTGAAAATTCCTGCTGGGCGTGACGAGTATTTCAAGGTCATGCAACGTCTGAAGATCTCTTTCGGGCACCAGTTCCCATGTCTTGGATAGTCGAGATACCTCGTTGCTCGATAAAGCAATGGTAAGCTGCGCAAGGGTAGCAAAGTTGCGGTATCGTCGACAGTGGGCAGCAATGTGAATGAGCTTGATGATACACCTTGCTCTCTCCTCCACTTGCTGTGTAAGAACTATTTCTGATATTGCCCATTTCACCATGATGTTGAAACGGGCGATGACGACGTCTACTCCCTGCGCATCGATGTTTCGCAGGAAATCTACCCAAGAACGAGAATCGCTGCAGGCAAAATGCTTCCAGCTCATGTCAGTTAGTTCTCTCCAGTCAATCTCGGTCAGAGCGTCTTTCTCGATTAGAGTGAATTGCTGGGCCAGAACATCGGAATCGAAAGCAAGAATGAATGGTAGATGAACCGAGTGCTTGGGAGTTGTCGCTGTGTTTGTGTTTGGCTGCGCCGCATTGGAAAGTGGCTCTCCATGCCGTGACATTTCTGCGGTCGATCTCGGACTCTCACTGCAGCCCACGACTGGTGTCAGCTCTGGCGTTGGAGGCAACGGTTTTTAGGCCGGGCGTCCGATTTGCCAGGAGCTACAAGCCCATCTGGAGACATGGCTAATGCCTGAACCAAGGTGATTGGAGGAGAGGAAGGACGTGACCTCATGACCGTCGGCTCATCTGAAAGAGGATGCGAAGGTGAGCCACAATCAGACACGTGTCCGACTCGTATCTCGCCTTCTCGCTGCGAAACAGTGTCGTCGTCGTCGTCATCATCGTCGACAACATCAACATGAACATCATCATCGGATAAATCAGACGATAGATCAGAGCTATCCGCGCCGTCATCTTTCAAGAAAGATGCGTCTTCCATCACAGAGGCCATAGAAAACACCGCCTCACCTACCTCTACCTTCTCCATGGACGCTGTCTTCTGGACAAGTTCAAAGGAAGAAGAGTATTGATCCCCAGGGGTTATGTTTTGGAACTGCTCCAGGCCTGGCTCATTGAGCGACTCCTCGTCATCCGAGCCTCGGAAAATCGATCTTTCAGTCCAAGCTTGTGTGACTGGCTCGGTTGTCTCATCGCCCAGGCCTCGCTGTAACAGCGGAATAGAGCAATAGGAATCACGAGAGCCCTCTGAAAGAAATGATCTCAATTCCGTGGGCGATAAATGTGCGTCCCGTGCTTGTCCATCTGTTGCCCCCAAAAGGTGGGAGAGGCCTCGTCCAAGGCTGGACGCATCGACAACCCGTCCACATTGCCCAGCTTGGGTGTCTTGTCAGGATCTACACCGGTGGGCTGCTCTGTGATAGAGGGATGCTCAGCATTCATTTCGGCTTCAACGGCAGTATCCTCCACCGGCCGTGGGTTCTGCCCAATGATGGACAGGTTGACCGGGTTCTTGGGCGAAAATTTGCCTTCCAGCTTCAAAAGCGCCGACTCTATGCCGTCGTCGTCGTCGTCGGGAATCTGTGCCAGCTTCTGCGCCTCAGCCTCGAACGACGGTCGCATGATGGGCTTGGAAGAGTGCGTGCTAAAGAGCGATAGATCCCGTTTTTAGGTCTCTCTGCGAGTTGACCGAGTGAGAACACATCAGCACGCCCTTGATCACGGGATTCGATGCCGGCGACGAATTCTCCAGCAGAATTGGGGCGAGAACTGAGCATGTGTGAACTGCGAATAGACTCCGTGTAGGTAGCAAGAGAGCCAACAGAATGTGATCGCCGCAAGACAAACCGGTCTAGATCACCTACATTTATGACTGCTTTCAGATCTCCCCGGGCCGCCTGCGCAGCACACGCAGTGGCTCAGGAATAGCGACTTGCGTATAATGGTCTCTATAGAGGCCTCCTGAATCGGTAGTTGCATCGAGGCTTCGAAAAGTAGGTGGGATACCAACGCTTCCCAAGGAGGTGTCTCGACGATGCAACACCGAGTTGAGCGATTGTTGGCTCCTCCAGGACCGAGCTCTCCGATGTGGACGGGAGGCTCCACGACTTGAAAGCCGGCCTTCTCCACCTGGTCGTATTGCAGACATGGACGGCTGGGTGTGATATTCAGAGGTGCGTAGGCTGTGACTGCCTTCTAGTGTTGCCAGGTCAGGTATGAAAGGAGGCAAAACATCCTCGACCATATTTGCCCCTACGACACGCGGGTTGAGAAGATGAGACGACCGTCGAGGTATTCCGCCGTCGAAACTGTGTGAGGGAGGCGTGTTCGGTGGCGTTGGATCTGCACCGCCTCGCACAAGGGAATCGCAAAAGTGTCCACCGATGGAATTTCGACGCCGTGCGTTCCGTGAACCGAGGGCAATTCAAATGGCACAGTATCATCCACGATCACAATGGATTTGCTACCAACTGTGATGGCCATGTCGCTGAATGGCCTTTGCCTATGATGTTGCGTTAAAGCTTCTAGTGTAGTCGAGTCCATACGAGATGCTGAGTTTTCCGGAAATGTGGACAGCAAAGGTGCCGACTTTGGAGGAGGCTGTATCGAAACGCCCCCAAATTGCTGACCATGAGTTCTACCACCGGCGGCGGCGGCGGCGGCGGCAGTGACCGCTTCCTCTTCCTCCTCACGGATGGCCTTCTTGAAATCCTCGGCGACCTTAGCCCCGAGGAGATCAATTCTGACCGGCGGCCGAGAGCCATTTTGGCGAATAGTGGTTCCCTGAGGCACAACAGCTGTTCCGGGGAGTCGATTGACTGTGGCACCTCTCGGCCCCGCGAATTGAATGTCGGTAAAGGCTTGTTGAGTGGGATACAAACCTTGACCCCTATTCTTCAGGGCTTTGCGGACGCTTCGAAGGAGCTTTCGCATGCCATGGCCAGACGTAGCACCACCCGACATACCATCCTTGGTGAAATCGCGACTCTTGGGTTGGAAAACAGTTGTCTGCCGGTTTGCATGACCATGTCGTCCTGAAGGTTGAACGTCGACGAAGGCTTGGCCTGGAGGGAGCAAATTGCCGCGAACAAGACTTCCTCCAGAGGATGGCGCTGGCAAGCATTCCTGATCTGTGGAAGATGCCCGATCAGAGTGGTGCTCCCGTAACGAGTCGGAAAGACTGTTGTTGCGCTTGTGTGCTTGCGTTGGGCGTACTCGTTTGCCAACGAGAGCCTTTGGTGTCGTTGCTATCGGACCAGTAGTGGCATTGCCAACTGCGGTTGAGGGCACGGGATGCGCCGCCAGCAAATGAGCTGTGTTCTGGTTGAAGCTCTTCATGTTCTTGCCGGGAAATGAGCAGGATACGATGTCCATGCTGGCCAAGCTATAAGGCGACGTGGGGCGTTGCTCTGGGTTCCGAGGGCCGCTTGTCTGGAACTCCGGTGTTCCAGGACGATTATCCAGGACAACAAAGTCTCCGACTGGTATGGGGTTGGGGATTTCGCTGCGGAGGGTGGCGTGCTGTGCCTGAAGGTGGGAAGGACTTGGCGATGGCATCGCCACAGCATCATGCTGATCCGGCTCGATCGGCAACGTCTCCGGTGCAGTAGTAGGATCTAGATGAGGATCGCGGCTCCCGGCAATGCCTCCAGGGGTGACGGCGATGTCCGGGCCAAGAGAATCGTCGAACTCGTCCCCGTCCCAATACTGCGCGCAGACCCTGCGCCAACACTTTTGAGCTCGGCAAGAATCCTGATTTGGACCCTACGAGAATAAAAATCTTGTGATAGTTCATCAACAAAATCATTGAGTAGATCGCAAAATGTGACGCGCAGGCTGTGCTCGAGGAGGAAGTCGTCCACAAAATAGTTCAGTATCCAGTGTCGTAGAGCAACAAAAGTTCGAACGCGGACAATCATGCCCACCTCGTCGTCGCGATCCAGAGCCCACCGCAGTCGGGCGACCAGCATTCTAAGAAGATCGGACGGCTCCAGGAAGGACCTAAAGGTAAGGAAGAAATCGGAGATGAGCTCATAGTCGAGAAAACTAGGGGACGTTATTTCAGCTACTAGCCGAGGAGGAGTCGCTGCCGTGACTGCGCCTGCAGCGGAGTATCGTACAATCAGCCCGTCGTCGCAGGAGGGTTTGAAAGTCAAGTCTGTGAACATGGCAGGTTCAATGACCATTTGTGTTGACATGTACGTAGAGTGCAATGGGCGTAGCAACCGAGGGAAGGTACGCCAGGGGCCCTGCGTTGTGCCACAAAATGTGTGTGAGATGTCGGGACAGCCAAGGCTTTGGGCCGTTTTCGGGCTGAGAAGCCACGGACAGTAGAATTAGGAGGTAAAGACGAGGAGTTGAGACCCGCCGATATGGTGCTGGAACGCGCGTCCTCGGTAGGCGCGTACGAGGAACCTCGTAGCATTGGAGTTCCTCGCAAAGTGAAACGGGGGTTCCGAGTCGCCATGATGGTATGTTGACATTGAGCATGGGCCCATTGGCGATTGCGTTCAAGTCATCCATGGTCCGAGGGCGTTGCTCGTCCCGACCCTGGGCGGTGGAGATGGCGACTTTGAAAACATGCGAGTCCTGGTCCCTGTTGGCACTCGCTTCGTGAACTGTGCTATCCGACATGGCTCGTCGATGTCGTATGGGGCGACTCGAAGTTTCCGCACCCGAGGTGAGCTGTCTGTCACCAGCGAGCGGTGTCGCACTGGTGGGGGAGTCCATGGTGTTGTTTGTAGACTGCCTTCATCTTCCCCTCTCTTCTTGGTGTTGGCGTCAGCAAGGTTTGCTCTGTTGCTCTGGCTCCAGCTATCCACAATAGCGGTGCTTGGTGGCGTTATGGGGAAAGTAAAGTTTGGCTGGGGATGGCGTTGGTGAGCAGGTCGAACGCTAGGCCTAAGACCAACAAGTCAGCATTCCATCACGAAAACCATCATCACAGGGGCACATCAGAGTGGGATCCCCTCGGCAAGCCCCTCATTGACCACGTGTGTCTCTCATGAGTCTCATCAATCCGCGTCGTACCTGAGATAAATCCTCCCATTGTTCCCCACATTTGCCACAGTAAATTGGCGTCCTCGCGACCAGCTGAGCGGCCGTCTGGTACAACCTCGGCGTTGTCCATGTCGGTCTCTATCCTTCCTGTCATGCCTCGTATTCTTTCGCGAGACCGTCTCTCTGACAATGGCACAAGGGGTTTGGACGCAGTCGAGGTCCCGCGCGCAAAGGTTCTCGGAATCCATTTCGTCGTCGTAGGTTTGGCTGCGGACGCCGATGTCTTTGTGGCGAAAGGTCTGGATAGTAGAGGGAGACCTTTCGTGGTTTCTCGTCCTTTGCCGCGGCGCGCTTTGGTGATGTTTGTGTTCGAGGTCGATGTCCCGTGAGAGTGGCTGAGGCCGATAGGCTTGAAACGAAGGCCGCTTTACGTCCAGAGGATCAGCGGAGGCCATCGCCTTACGTTTTTCATGCAAGGCTGTGAGCCTGTGTTGCTCGGGACTGTCGTCACTGCATTGCAGAGATGCACTCGCGTCAGTACGCCGGGGTGAGCGGTAAGCGGTAAGCGAAGCAAAAGGCTGAAACTCTGCACCAAATAATTAGACGTACCTTTGCCCGAGGCGCCATAAAGCGACCGTTGCTCAGTCTCAGCACAGCCTCATGGGTGGACGATGACGTGCTTGGGAAGAAATTCAATATCCCAAGGGGCTCGGAAATGTATGAGGAGGACGACCGCCTTGGTGCATCTATTCGCATAGAGTTGGAGGTGAGCAGAGCACAGCACAGCACAGCACAGCACAGCAGAGCAGAGCAGAGCAGAGCAGGAAGGGACAGAAAATGAACAGGGCGTCGTCAACACCAGCAAGTCGTCGATTTAGGGAGCGTCGTGAGAGCTGGATGGGGAAGTGGGTGGGCATCATCAAGGGGGGCAGGCCGCATGCTCAACAAATGCTTCTCTGTTGGTGTACGGATTACGGAGTACGACTTGGCCTGTTCGCTGGTCCATGTCCAGAGTGCACTCCCATTGGTTGGTCTCGGCGGCCCTGTTTAGCTGGAGTAGTACTTCCAGCCCAGCCACTCGGACTGACAACATGGAGCGACCCACATAGGCACGCGCACCTCTTGACGATGACGATAACTTACTTGAGCCAGCACTCGGCCGTGGCATGGTCTGACCAGCTTGTCGGGTCGTCCATTGACCGAGGACGAACTGCAAGATCCAAATCGTCAGCGGCTGCCACATTTTCAGGGCCTCCTACCAAAGGTGCGGGACAGCTTCAGAGGTTGAGGGCACAGGGATAAGACGACGTGGTCGGTCACAGGAGACAACGATTAGCGACCTGGCCATGACAACTGGTTTCCCGCCACCTGGCCGACACTACGGAGTGCTCGGTAGATTTGAGTTGAGGAAAAAAAGAAAAAAACCCGCCCGACACAGTCCCGTTCCGCCCACATCGCAAACCTACAAACTGCCGAAAATCAGTAGACGCGCCACTACAAAATAACTAACATAGGAGATGGAAGAAGAAAGCTTAAAAGCAGGACTAGTCATCTTTTACTTTATACCGCTGAGCGCTCTTGTAAAATCCGGCGCAAGAAAAGCAGTTCATAGTGGTTGTATTATGCAATAATACCACGCCTCCTTTCTTGGGGCGGCGATTTTCTGTTTATATACGTTGGTTGAAAGGTTAACAGACCGTATAGAGCTAAGAACTGAGTCATTAATCGTTCGGAATTGAAGGTTGTGATTTCATTTGTTGATTTCACGTTTCTAAGCCAGGTGTGCAGTGCAGTCAAGGCCGCCTAGAACTCCCACCAAAGAAGGGGCTACGTTGTAGGCGAACCTGGTTGGAGAGTATTAGCCTTGCCTTAAAACTGAGTTTCAAGTTCTGGAACCATAAAATCTGATCCTTAGAACTCATCTGTGGTTTCTTGGTTTAATAGGCGTTAGGCAGCTGCCGCGCGAAGCTACCGAGAAGTTCATAGCGGGATTCAACTGACTTGACGTTACACATGCCAATAATAATGAATCCAGATGACACTCAATTCCATATGTATTTATTACGTATTACAGTACTGTAGTAGTTGCATGTATTGATATTAATACCCGCCTGGGGAACCCAGTGCTTGCCTCTTTTTCCATACAGGTAGGTTATGGTTTTGCTAGAGAACAGGCAGCTTGCTGCTTATTTAGAAAAGTTTAAGAAATAACACACCTTCTAGTCCATTCTTAAGTTCTAAGGACCAAGAACCTCTGGTATTTAGATTGAGATCTAGTTGCTTACTTGCGCGCTGCGCAGGCGCTGCTTGAACTGCACGTGAGAGCATTAACCAATACCATGACAGCACCGCAAGCCGATTTCAAACCTGATGTCTTTCGAGGCGGATAAGTGGTGTCTGAAAAACCATAACTAGGTACAGGAAATTTGCACTGACTTCAAACACAACGATTACGAAACTCCTGCAATCTGACTGGGAAGAAGAGAAGGGGCACTACGACGTATTAGTGCCTGGCAATCATTCGAAGCCGAAGACTATCTTGCCTATATTCTGGCAGTTGATTGCACCTGGTTATGCGGCTCTTAGCTTCCTGGCGATCATGGATCTACAGGTTAAACCTATACAAGCCGACCTTGGAATTCGTCGTAGAGATTAGCGAGAAAACATGAGCCAAAGCCCTGCCCGATAGATAGTTTAAAAGTTAGGAGATAACTGCACTACATGGCTCCCCGTCGTACTCTTCACAATGATGCACAAGATATCTGCTTAAATTCGCCCGCCGCCAATCAAAGGTTGATATCAGGAACGCCTTTCAATGAAGCTCTCTAATGCCTGTGGTAGAACGTCTCTTATGCCATGCATTGTATCCGTAGACGAGATTTCCACATTATTTATCCCGCTGTTGGTGTAGAAATCCCCTCCATAGCATTAGAGCAGGGAATCAGGGAGTTTGTATCTGAGAGAAGATACTATCTCTCTTCCGCGGCCGTGCACAAGATACTTACCAAGCTTCGTCCGTAGCCAACCAGGTCCATTGACAGCAGAACGACTTTCCTGAGTCTTTATAATATGAAAAGGAAGGTCTGTCTTGCTAACCTGAGTGCACCCGGACGAGATTGCCACATAATCAACTTGTCGTTGACACAAAAATCTCCCTCTATGTTGCCAGACTCCCCAGGGCCTATCTTGAATGAGAAACGACATGCTCCCACGACCCTTCACGGAGTGCAACCTTGCACAATTTCACTCCCTTTAGAGTAGCGGAGTGTCTGGAAACAAAGTTTATTAAATTTGATGAATCAGAAAATTCTCCACCTTTGATCTTAATAATTCGTAACTTTGGAATGCTCACGCGATCGAGAAACTTCGGCGATAACAGCCTGTCTTCACCATAGCCCGTACATATTTCCAGTTTCTCAAGCAACGGGGCAGACTGGATAGAATTGAGCAGACCATGACCATTGCTCACTTCTGGTTCTTCGTGTGGTGGCAGGTCTATACTGAGGGTTTTTAGCTTCTCAAAAATATGTTCGTAAAATGTGTACTTCGTAGAACTTAAGCTTCGTAACATACCAGTCAAAGGCATATTGAAGCCTTCTGCATTATGCGAACGCTGTATAAGGCTAGTGAGCTAGCTTCACATTTTTGCGTAAAGAGCAGTCGTAAGGGATCCGAAAACCCTAGGGCCAGCGGACAGTTGCAACGAGCGCTTGACATCCTTGGAAAACAAGCTGTCAATCCCCACCGAGGGTATATTGTCAGGGGATTGAGAAAAGCAAATCGAAATACTAGTACTAGATGCAATAATAATAGTCCAAATTAATGCTTTGGGGATACTTGTGCTAGGGAGGGATTTCTTCAGCCAGGTGCGTGGCAACATCCAGGCAAGAGATACACCAATTAGGTCCATTTAGTCCAATGATGAATGCCACACCGTCTGGCCATCCTGAAAGGTTAATAACTTTCAAACAGTCTTCAACGGTTGTACGTGTTGAAGCTGTAGTGATTAAAGTGATGATTACAGCACTAACAGATAACATATTCAAAAGTAATAAAGCTGTTGATAGTTTTGATAGCCTGAATTCCTGGGCATGGTAGCATTTTTTGGTGATTGAGCCTTGCATATGCACTTGCTATTTGGTGGCTGCCGAGGCCTTGGTTCTGTTGGTGATATCCGTCGACGACTGCATGAGCCGATGCTACCTGAAGTGACACAAAATACAAGGGTTAATGCAGGTTTGTTCACTCGGTGTTTAGATCCTTCTCACCTCCACGGAAACATCCCGGAGCCTCACCTCACACGACGTAAAAGGGAAGTCTTTTTCAACCTCATGACTCATTAACACCCGTGGAGCCGCTGCAAGTGATACCGGCAGCAACGTAACCGTCCTGCTCATATGTGTCGGCTTGACGAATTATCTCTCCTGCATGTTGTCGGTTTCTCCCGGATCCACTGTGCGAGTTCCCTTCGTGCTCTGTCGTGGCAGCTACGGTGCTGAAAATGGAAGAGATGAAGAGCTGGGTGCATGAGGATGATTCGCTTTGGCGAATTGCTTATGTGCTCCATCAGAAGAGCTCACCTTGGATTTGTCAGATCAATGATCAATGCACCTGAGGCTACAAGATGAGGCCTCCTGGTGGTAGTTCGGGTTTCATACCCCTTTGAGCTGTGTGTTGGCCGCCCCTGTTCACCTCCCCTCATTATCTGCATCACGCCTACTTCGTGAGTGATACGATACGATACCGGCTGCAGAGGGTTGGTTACATAAGAGGAAAGTAACGCAGACTTTGTCCAGTAGTGAAGAGTTTGGAACACACCGTGCACATGCACCATGCCACATGTGAGACGGTGTGGAAAGTGATGATAATGAATTCAGCTATCTAAGCTATTCACATATAGTATAATAAGGCTATATATATAAGGGCAAAAAGGGTCTTTACCCTAAGTACTAAGGTCTTATAATAAAGCCTTAAAGAGAGAAAATATTATAATAGTAATACCTAAGATATAAGGCTACTATAACTAACACTACCCTTAGTAAAATATCTAGCCTAAAGATAAAGCTATAAATATTACTTATTTACTAAAATACTTACTTTACTAAAGTGTTTTTATTTAATATAAAATCTTATACCTTTATTATATAAAGAAAATATAGGAAATTACTATATTTAATTTATTTAATACCCTTTATTATTTTATTTATAATTATTTAATTAGTTTTAATTTATTCTAAATAAAAGTAACCTTATAAGGTCTTTTTATAATTTACTTATATCTTATATTAATATACTTAGTATAACCTTTATACCTTTTATTAAGGATATTTATCTTTATATTTTAGCTATTTATAAATAGTAATAGTAGTTATTATTAAGGGATTTTAAAGTCTTTAAGTAAATTTACTACCTAAAGTATTAATAAACCTATTAGTATTAAATTAATAAATTTAGCCTTTATAAAGCTAAGTATAATAAGTAATTACTTCTTTAATTACTAAAGAATTATATCTTTTATAAGTATAATAATATAACTTACTATTAACCTCCTTATATTTAAATTATTAGTAAGAGAGGTATTACTATATTCTTTTACTTAAAGAATAACTTTTAAATTAATTAAGAGTTTATTAAGTACTTTATTACTTAGTATAATCTCTAAATCCTAAGATTTAGTAAGATATCTTTAAAGATACTTTATAAGCTTTATATAAATCTCTTTTAGTATATAATTTATACTATAAAGATAATTTAATATAAATATAATATTTAGTTTTATATAAATTATAAGCTAGTTAAAGCTTTTAGTTCTTTATACCTAATCTAATAGGTTATAAACTATTAGAAGGCTTTTTTAATTTATAGGAATTTTTACCTTTACTAGCTAAGGGACTATAAATAGGCTAATATTACTAATCTTAAATCTCTTTATAATACTTTATATATAAAGATTTTAGTGTAATAATACTATATAGTTTTTTTATTATAAATAAACTTAATACTAAGGAATAGCTTAGGGTTACTTAAGTACTTTAATTTATATTATTTTTAAAGCTTTAAAATAATAGCTTTAACTATTACCTTATCCTTTACTATAATAATTATATTATTAATATAAAGAAAAAGAAAAATACCTTTATAATAAAAGATATAGAGTTCTTACTTTAAATAAGTAAAGCCTTATTTCTTAAGTTCTTTTAATATATTATTAAGCTACTAAAAGGAAATATTAGGAGACTATAAAAAGCTTTATTAAGCTTATAAATATATTTTATACTATCCTTATACTTATAAGGTTACTTTATATATACCTTAATTTATACTCTAGTATTTAAGAAAGTATTTATAGTATTATATTACTTTTATTTATAATTAAGGATAGTAATAATTATATAGAAAATATATAATAAGACTAGATATATAATAGCTATATAAAGATCTTTCTTTTTAAATACCTTTATATTTTAGTTACCTTTTATAACCTATTAAGCCTTTATATAAGAAAGCTTATTAATTAGGTATTTTATAATATAAACCTAGTGTTTATTAAAGATCTTTATATTCTCTAGAGATATTATAAGAGTTTAGTATAACTTCTTTTTAATTTTCTTTAGTTTCTTTAGCTTTATAAGTCTTTAAAAGAAGTAATAGTTATTTATTTTCTTTACCTTAAACTAATTATCTAGAATTTTAATCTTTATATTAGCTAGATTTATTACTTTAAGTATTAAGAAACTATATAACTTTAAAGTCTCCTTATTTTTATTATAAATATTATCTTTATAATATTTAATTATTATATTTAATTACTTTAGAGGAGGGCTTTCTTCTTACCTAATATAATAATATTAAGGTAGTTTTATTATAGACTTACTCTTTTGCTTTATCTTAGCTCTAAGGACTTATATTATTAACTAGTATAGTTATTATTATCTTTAGCTTCCTTTTCCTTAGAGATCTTTAAGGCTTTTTCTTTATAGGAAAATCCCTTAGGTTTTTAAGGAATAATAGTATTAGTACTTATACTTTATTACTAATCCTATATAAACCTTCTTTTCTCTAGACTCTTAAAGAGAGAGGGTAAGAATTACTATAGTAATAGTAATTATAGTAATAGTATTACTTTTATAGTATTATTACCCTTATTATTATTATTTATAACCTTAATATCTATTAGATAAGGATTTCCCTTATTAGATCTCTTACCTTAATTTACTTTTATAAAGTAAATAGTCTTTATAATTACCTAATTAAATAGAATATTAATAATTTAATAATCTTTTTCCTTAAAGAAAGGATTAATAAGCTCTATAATATATAAATTATTATTTTTATTAATCTAGGCTAGTAAGTTACTCTTATTAAAGTAAATATCCCTTACTTAAATAAGCTTTTATTTATTAGGAAGCTAGATCTTATAAAGGTAATATTTAGGTCTCTTTATACTAATAAGCTTACTAATTTTAGCTCTTAGAGTTATTTTCTATGCCTTTATATAATATTTATTAGGAATCTATATATATATAAGGTATCCCTATATTTATAAGTATTAAATTAAGGTATTATTTTAAAGACCTAATATCTTAAAAAATTCTCTTAAAGTAAACTACTATCCTTAGTTTTATTTATAAGAAGTAAATTTATAATCTTAGCTATATACCTTATTATAAAAGGCTATAGTCCCTCCTAAGCACGAGGTAAAACTGCTTAAATGATTAAAGTTCTATGTTTTTAACATCTTTTCTAAATATCTAGCCTTTTTCTCTAGTCTTTTATTCCCTTTCTTATTCTTACTTTTCTTAAATTCCTCTATATTTTCTTTAGTTTTCTTAATTTCCTTTTAATTAGGATTTTTATTAGCTTTTAGATAGCCTAAAGGTTTTATAGCCTAGTGGTTATTACCCTTAGCTTTTAGTTACCCTTAGCTATACTATTATCTAATTAGTTAGGGGTTAATTAGTTAATTAGTTACGCAAAACTTACCTAGTGATTATAACAAATTAAATTAGAGATAAGTGAGAATAAGTTATATTTAGTAGGAGGGTTTAAGTTTACCTTAGAGCTTTAAAGCATAAGTAGTAAGCTATAAGATAGAAGAGATATAGAGAGATAAAACAAGTATAGTTATAGAGGAAGGGGAATTACGTTAATTTATGCTATAAGTAAAACTTAAATGAATTTAAGTTTAACTATAGTTACAAATTATAACTCTTACGCATTTGTTACTGTGGCTATAAGTATTTGGATGTTAATTGTTTTACTAGCTAGGTATTGCTAGTAATAATTATGTGTTATAATAAATTAGATGCATTGGCCATAACCAATGACGCAAAATTTTTTTAAAAATCAATAAGTTCTTTAAGCTTAAGGAGCCTAGGAGAGATTATATTAACCTTTGCTTATAGTGTGTACTATATATTTAATAGTTTTAAGAAACTATTACTAACTAAAAGCTATACTATTTTAACTCTAGCTATATAAAGATATTAACTATTACTTACTATTATTAGCTTTATATTAATATTAGTATTTAAATAGGTAAACTACTTTATATTATTAAATATATATATATTATACCTAGTATTAAGGATATAATTATTCTTAATTAGATAATCTTCTAAGCTTATATATAGAGCTATTATTTTATAATTTATTACTATTAGTAAAAGATTACTTCTAGTAGTAATAATATCTAAAGAAGTAATAATTATTATACTTTTTATAGTTTTCTTTCTTTATTTAGGGATAAGTTTAGGATAAAGCTTCTAGTAACTATTCTTTATATAAATAGTTTTTCCTAAAGAAATTTAATATCTATAATTTAATTTTATAGTCTCTAAGGTATTATTTTTCTTTAATTAATTACCTTTACCTTTAGTCTTTTAATTATTATTTATTACCTTAGTTTAAGTATTAAAGTTTATCTTTTAATCTTTCTAAGGTTTATTAGCTTTATATAATAAATATATAAGTATATTCTCTTTTATTAAAAGTGCCTTAAAGAAACCCTTTATCTTCTAAGAGCTATAGGCTTTAGGTATAAAGTCTTTTACTACCTTAATTATTTATAATACTTATATAATATCTAGGATTACCTAGATCTTATTAATTTAATTCTATAGGTTTTAGTGGTAATTAAGCTAGGTTTATATTATTAAGAAGTTTAATCTCTTAGACTTTAAGAATTTATAAAGTAGTTTAATAATAGCTAAATTAGCTTTAAAACTATAATTATACCTAATTAATTCTATTATTTTAGTGGCTAGTATAGTCTTAGTCTAGCTAGTATAAGTTAGGTTCTTTTAAACTTATAAAGAAAGGCTTTACTAAATTATAGATATAAGAATAGTATAATATTTATTTATCTTAGGTAAATATAGGGTTTTCCTAGTAAGATACTTTATTAATTATATAATTTAAACTTATATCTTAACTAAGATCTCCTATTCTTTATAATTCTTTACCCCTTTAAGGGGTAAGATAACTATAATTTAGGAGAACTAATTCTTAGTTATATTATTATATTTTTCTAGTGCTACTCTAGCTAAAGCTATACTACTAGTTATAGTGTTAATAGCATTATTAGCTATTATATATAACTTATATTATAATAATAGGGTTATATACTAAAATTCATATACTCTTATTAATATATAAACTTAATACTAATTATTATTAATTTAGTTAAGTAAGAGTTATAATAGTAGCTTTCCTTAGTTAAATTACTATATAGTTACTAATATATAAAGATATAAAGTTAAGAGTATAAGGTATTTTTAAATACCTCTTATAGTTTTACCTTAGCCTAGTTAAAGGGTAATACTTTACTAAGAATTTACTATACTTACTTTACTTACTTTACTATATATTACTATACTTACTTTACCCTAGATAGTAATAGATTTAGATTATTAGTTTTAGGTACTTAAAGTAGTTTTATAAGGAATATCTTATTCTAGCTTACTATTTACTAAGATTTACCTAGAAGGGATTAACTTTTTAAAGCTATCCTAAATCTTACTATATAATAGTTTACTTTTACGACAACTAGGTTAACCGCGGGTTAACCACCAAGAAAGTGAAGCATGTACGGCAACGCCACGCTATAATTAGCTATACCTATACGCAAGGCACACACGTAACTTATAATCCCCTTTTTCTTATAGCTATATAACTCTCTAAATAGCTTCCTTTAGTAAACTAATTATATACCTTTAAAGAGACCCTTTATATACTAGTGTATTATATTATAATATCCTTAGTAGCACTAACACTAATTAGTGGTTAAAAAACTATAGATAGCAAGGAATTATATAAGAAAAGACCTTCCTTTAGCTAACTAAGGAAGTGTACTAAAGGAAAATAAACTTTAGATACTAGATATTAGGCTTCTAAGGAATTTAACTTTTCTATTATTAAGTTTAAAGCTATTAATAAAGGAATTAATTCTATTATCTATTATAAGAAAACTAATTAACTAACTAAGAGTTATAGCTATATATAATATCTTAAACCTAAGATTAAATTAACTACTACTAGTTAAAAATCCCTTAGCCTAGCTAGCTAAATATAATATAATAAACCCTCTAGTAATAAATAAGCATTATTATAGACTATAATAGGAAAGTAACTTACTTAATCTATAAATCCTAAAAACCTAATAAATTTACCTTACTATAATAACTCTAAAAATATACCTTAGTTATTATAACTAACTAGGAGAGCTTTAAAGAACTAGACCCTTAGATTACTAAGGATTAGGAGCTTAATAACCACATTACTTAGATAATTAATATTTATAAAAGTAGCTAATATAAAGATCTTACTCTCTAGGAGATCTTTTATAATAATCTTAATAGCTAGACTAAAGAAATATTTAAATAAGCTTTATAACCTTTAGTATAAGAATTATAAAATTACCTTTATAAAAATAGTATTTATATTATTTAGAACTAAAGTAATAAGATTATTAAATTATTAGTATAAGTACTTAAAGAAAATATAATATTACTATAGCCTAAAAATAAAATTATAAAGCAAATAGCTATAGGTAAATTTCTCTTTACTAATAACCTTACTATTTATAAAATCCCTATTATAAGCCCTTTTATTTATAACTCCCTTTTCTTAACCCTTTAATCTATATCCTACCTATTAATAACCCTCTTATTACTTAATGTGAGGCCTCACTCATAACACAGGCACACTAGCGCACCCCGCGAATAGGCCACGCCCTAGGGCTAGGTCTATATAATACTAGCAAGCTACTAGCTATAAGATAGTGACTTATATATATAATATACTTAGACCTAGTAAGCTTTAGTTAATATACTAGAGCCCTTATACCTCTTACTTAGCTACTATTATTCTTATAATTTTAAAGCTTTTCTTACTAGTTACCTAAGAGTAATATAAGGGGAGAATTACTTAATTTACTAAAGTAATATTAAATAATAACTAAAACTAATTAAATAAGGGTAATACTATAGCTAAGAATACACTATATTTTATAAAGGCTATACTTAAGATTAAACCCTTTACTCTTAGTACTAAAGCTATAGTAATAATAAAGTAAATTACTTAACTTAAATAACTTTAAAAACTATAAGAATAAGAGTAAGAGCTTATTAACTTACTATAACTAAACTTAAGGAAAAATAAGTAAAAAGGTAGTAAAAAGCTAGTACTTTCTTAAGCTATAGTAACTAAGAGGTTAAAGTCTAAAATATTACTAACCTTTAATACCTTATAAACCTATAGAAGTATAAGATATAAATTAATAACCTAAACTATATCTTTAATAAGGTAAAGAAAAAGTACTAATATAATTACTAAAAATTCTCTTTATACTTAACTATATATATACTAACTATAAGGTAAGATAAAATAAATACCTTAAGGAATAATAGGCTAATAGCTAAGATAACCTTAAGGATAACTAGGATAAATTCTAGACTTAAACCCTTATATTACTTTAAGACTTTATAAATTATAACACTTAAATAGCTATATAACTAAAGAATATAAAGTAATATAAGGGCTAAAGCCTTATTAAATTTAGTATTTACTTAGATTTACTAGAGAAATACCTAGAAAAGCTATAGAAAAGTCCTATACTTTTATATTCTTTATAAAATTACTTTCTAAACTATAAGACTATATTAACTTATATACCTTTATTATAGGAAAGACTTAAGAAAAAGTTATATAACTTATATAGTAATTTTAGAAAGCTATACTAAAAAGTAAGTAAAAGCCTAAGTATTTAGAAAATAAAGGCTTATATAAGAACCCCTAGTACTATAAATATAACTCTTTATAAGGCTATAAACCTTATAAAAATTAAAGAAATAAGAACTAGGAAAAGGGTTTAGTTACTTACTTAAATAATAGTAAAGTTAGGGATAAAAGGTAATATTATAACTATAATAGTATAAAGTACTTTATATTTAATTATAATAAGCTAAAAAAAAGCCCTAAGAAAGCTAGGAAACTTCCTAAGGTAAAAGTAAATACCCTTACCTTTACCTTAAATACTAAGGTACTAATAAGGTATTAATTTTATATACTAGTTACTATTTATAGGTAAAAAGATATTAAAATAGTAGTAAATCTAGATAGCTATACTAAGATTAATATTATTAGCGCTAAATTTATAAAAACTATAAGCTTAACTAGGCTAAGGCTATAGTACTTATTATTAAGGTAATAAGGGCCTTTATAGTCCTTTAATATAGTATTTATAAAGTACTTATTACTATTAAGAACTTAAAAGAAAAGAAAAGGACTTTAAGCTACTATATATAGCTATAAATAAAGACCTAAGAGTAAGGGAAAGCCTTATATTAATTAAAATATATATACTTATAGAAAAGTATATATATCTTTATTTATACTTATAAAAGTAATAGTTTAAGAAAAGAAAGAAAGCCTTTTTACTTTTAACTTCTTATAAGTTTATAAAAGTAATATATAATAAGACTATTATATATATTATTATAGGAGTTATAGAAAATAAGTTTATTACCCTTAAAGATAATAAGGAGGTAAAAGTATATAAAACTATTAAAGATATCCTTAAGGAACTATATAAGTTTAAAGATATATTTATATTAAATAAGGTAAGGAGTTTACTATTAAGAAAAGTAACTAACTATATAATTAACCTAATACTAAGGGTAATGCCCTTATATAAGCTAATTTATTCCCTCTCTTAAAGTAAGTTAAAGGAGCTTTATAAATATATTAATAAAAACCTATAAAAAGGCTAGATAAAACTCTTTAAGAGCCTTATAGGTATACCTATCCTATTTATACTAAAGAAAGATAGGATACTTTAACTATATATAAATTACTAAGGACTTAATAAGGTAATATAAAAAAATTACTATACTCTTCCCTTAATTTTAGAGATCCTAGACTAGTACTAAAGGGCTTGCTTTTTCTTAAAGATTAATATTAAGAATACTTACTATTAAATTTATATTAAAGAGAGTAATAAATAGAAAACTATATTTTATATATAATATAAATACTATAAATACCTTATAATACCCTTTAAGTTAACTAATACCTTAGCTACCTTTTAAAGCTATATTTATAAAGCGCTTTATAAGCTAGTTAATACTATTTATATAGTATATCTAGATAATATCCTTATTTTTTAAAAATATTAGAAAAGTATACTATATATATTAAGGAAGTCTTAGAGTATATAAGGTTAGTAAAGCTATATATAAAACCCTTAAAGTATTTATTTTACTAGGAATTAGTAAAATTCCTAGGGTTTATCTTATTAGTTAATAGGATTTTAATAAATACTTATAAGGTTACTATAATTTAAAACTAAAAAAGCTTATAAGCTTTAAGGATATATAGTTTTTCTTAGGATTTTATAACTTTTACTAATAGTTTATTTATAAATACTCTAGGATTATAATACCCTTATATATATTAATAAAAGGTAGTTAAAATAGTATTTAAACTAGGAAGTTTATATTTAAAGTAAAGAAATAGCTAGCTTTTAGCTAACTAAAAATACCCTTTAGTAAGTATCTCTTTTTATTATTATAACCTAAGTTAACTAGTATATATTAAGATAAATACTTTAATCTTTATAATAATAAGAATCCTATCTTAATAAAATAATAAGGGCTACTAGTATTTAGTAGCCTTTTAGTTAAGGAAGTTTATAAATACTAAGTATAATTATAGTATAGCTAATTAAGAGTTACTTACTATAGTAAAGTTATTTAAATACTAGTAATACTATATTAAAGGTATAGTAACCCTAGTTAAAGTCTTATTAAACCACTATAACCTATAGACTTTTATAAGGTAATAAAAGTTAAATAGAAAGTAAGCTAAATAGTATATATTTCTTTATCCCTTTTACTTTATAATTAAGTATAAACTAAGGAAAAGTAACCTTATAAATACTTTATTAAGAAGGTTTAATTATAAAGGTAAACTCCTAATAAATAAAGTACTTTTACTAGAACTTTAAAAGAAAATAGTAGCTACTAAAAACTAGTAGTAAAAGAGATACTAATATATTAAAGAAAATATAGTAAGATACCTTTAAGGAAGGAAAATACCCTAGTTTTTATAAAGAGGCTTAGTAAGATACCTTTAGGGAGAAAAATACCTAGCCCTTATAATAAAAGATAAAGAGGCTAAAGTAACTTAGCTAAGAGGCTAGTTAGCTACTATAGATTTAGTAAAAGATTAGCTAAATAAGGGGATTTCTAGGAGAAAGTTAAACTACTTAAAGAAAGAGAGAGAAAAGATAAAAGGTTAATATAAACTCCTTAAAGAAAGAGAGAGAAAAGCTAGTTTATAGTTATATAGTATAAGAGGCTTCCTAATATACTAAGACTAGGTAATTATTCCCTAGGAGCTTATCTTATAATAGGAGCTTTTATAGCTATACTATAATAATTTACTAGTAAGTTACTTTAGGACTAAGTATACTCTTAAGCTATTAAAGTATTACTTTTAGTAGCTAGCTATAAGTAAGTTTATATTAAACTATATTATAAGCTATAGGGTTTACTAATAAGTAATAGCTAGAAGGTATTACTTATATAAGAGCCTTAAATCCTTACTAATACTAAGGTAACTATAAGTAAAGATCTTAATAGATTTTATTATAGGATTACTTATTATATAAGTAAGTAAGTAAGAAACTAATATAATCCTAGTAATTATAGACTAATTTACTAAGTACTTTATTTTCTTACTAGTAATTACTATAATTAATATAGCTAAACTAGTAAAGCTTTTCTATAAAGAAATTAAGCTATAATTTAAGGCCTTAAAGGGTATTATATCTAATAAGGGATTAGTCTTTATAAGCTAATTCTAGTTAGACCTTTACTACTTATTATATATAAAATAAAGGCTTTTTATAGCGTTTTACCCTTAAACTAATAGCTAAATAAAGAGAATAAACTAAATACTTAAGTATTACCTTTAATACTTTATTATAAAAAACTAGTAAATATAGCCTAAGCTACTTCTAATAGCTTAATTTACTTATAATAATATAGTAAATAAAACTATAAGCTACTTACTAAACTACTCCCTTATAGGCTATTTACCTAAGTTTTATTTAGCTTTTAGGGATAAGACCTAGAAAGAGAAGGTATTAAAAGTATATATATATATTATAAAGCTATATAAAGTTAAGGAGTAATTAAAGTAAAACTAGGTAAAAGCTACTAAAACCTAGGTAAAGTACTATAATAAATATTACTAGCTATTAACCTTAAAAAAGATAACTTAGTATTACTATTAGTAAAAATATTAGGCTTAAAGAGGTAAAATAAAAGCTAACCCCTAGGTTTATTAGGCTATTTTAAATACTTAATACTATAAGGAAATAAGTATACTAACTTATATTACTTAAAAATATAGTTAGCTATATAATATATTTTATATTAGCTTACTAAAGCTATAGAATTACTATAATAATACTAAGGAAAAGAAAATACTAATACTAAACCTTAAGAATAAAGATAATAAGTATAAAATTAAGGAAGTTAAAAACTATAAGAAAACCTATAAAGATAATAAATACCTAGTAAAATAAAAGGGTTAGCCTAGTAAATATAACTAATAAGTTCTAGTAAAAAATATAGAAAGCACTTAATATATAATTTAGGTATTTTACTAAAGTAAATTAAATAAAAAGGTAGTAAGATATAAGTAAGTTATAGGTAAAGAGGTATAAAGTTCCTATAAAAAGGCTTAGCCTTATTAGCTACTATTATACTCTAAAGTAAATAACTTAAATTACTTACTAAAAATAAAAATAATATACCTAAAGTATAAGGAAAGTTAAGGAAAACCCCTTTATTATAGCCTTTATATACCTAAAAACCTAATCTCTATAAATAAAGTACTTAGTGTTATTTTTATTCCTTATAATTATCTCTTATATTACTAGGTAAAAGTAATACTTTACTATACCCTAGGGTATAAAACCTAGGTTATAAGACCTTAAATATAAAGTTATTTTTACCTTCTAAGTAATAAGGAGTTTATAATAGTTTTACTATAAAAATATTAGTAAATAAGTAATAAAAGGGAATAAAGCACTTACTACCCTTAGGATAAGACTTAGAAATATTATAACTAAAAGTTACTAATAGGAAATAATATACTAATTATATAAAATTAATATATCTTACCTTAAAATATAAGTAAAAAACTAGTAAACCTAAGAGAAAGAGATAAACCTAGTAAACCTTTATAGCCTTAGTAAGACTAAATATAATATAGTATATTATATTAGTATAATTAAAACCTATTATTAGATTAAGGTAAGCCTTAGTAAAACTATAGTAAAAGTTTACTAAAAGGCATAGTCCTTAGGGTTTTTAGGGTTATTATTACTAAGGGTATTTATAAGGGTTTATACCTAGTTTAAAAAAGCTAGAAAATCTAGGAAATCCCTTTTATTATAGCTATAGCTTATATAAAGGTATTAGTAATAAAGGGCTAAAAGATATAGGAATTATAGTATACTTATAGTATTATAAGTATTACTATACTTATAGCACTAAATATAGTATTTAAAATATTTTACTATAATAATAGTAAATAATAGTTAAGGGAATTAATAGTTAATCTAAGGTAATTTAGGCTTAGATAAAGGGCTTTTCTTAAAGTCTATATAGCTAGTGTGTAAATAATATATATATAAATATTCCTTTAAGGGAATATAGTTAGTCTTTATAATAAAAGTAAGGTAATTAATAAGAGAAAGGTTATAATAACTTAAGGCATAATAATATATTATAAAAATATTTATAAATATAGTTAAGAAAAGTATATAAAATAATAGTATATTATAGGTAAATTTATACTTAAATACTATCTATTATTTATTATTATTTTAATTATTAGTAGCTTAGTAAATAGCTATATAAAAGCTAGCAAAAGCTATTTAAAAGCCTAGCTATAAGTAAGGGGGTAATTATAAGGCCTTACTTATAATATAGGCATACTAGCATACCCGCGGATAGGCCACGCCCTAGGGCTAGGTTTATATAACACTAGTAAGCCACTAGCTATAAGATAGTGACTTATATGCATAACACACTTAGACCTAGCAAGCTTTAGTTAATATACTAAAGCCCCTATACCTCTTGCCTAGCTACCATTGTTCTCACACTTAACTACCTTTAAGAAAAAGTATACCTTAACTATAAATACCTTAAACTACTTTAGCTTTAATTATTTAACTATAAGTAACCTTAGCTATATAAGTATTAATATTCCTATCTAAAGACTAAATAGTAAGAAAGATCTTAAAGCTTATAAAAGGATATAAAGATAATAACTATTATAATAGGAAAATATATAATTTCCTTATGCTTAAGGTTAACTTATTCTAAAATAAATATAATAAACTTAACTTCCCTTAGGAATATTTATATAAAGCCCTTTCTATTATGCTTTTAGGTAATACTAAATAGTATTACCTTAATTATCTAGTAAATAAATATCTTATAAATAAATAAATAGTTAATAATATTTATTAATGCTTTAAAATAAAAAGTAACTAATAGTTTTATTACTAAGAATAAAATAATATAACACTTAGGAATATTATTGCTTAGAACTCTAATAAATCTAAGCTAGATTACCTTAAGATTTTACTTATAACTCTAAAGCGTATTTATAAAGGACTCTTTCCCTTATTAATAGTTAATATAAAGCTTTATTATTAGACCTTAAGTGCTATTTCTAGTGTTTTAGAATATAAATAAGCTAAGTATAATTACTTACCTAGTTTTAAAGGACTTACTAAAGACCTTTATAAATTAATCTTTATTACTAAAGCTAATAAATTAGTTACTTAATTTACTTAAAGCATTACTAATACTAATAATTTAGAAGTAATATTTATAGACTATTACTATAGCTAACTATATAATCTATAAGGTTATAGTAAAGGCTATAGTTATTATAACTAAGGCTATAATAGTAAAAATACTATATTTATAATAAGACTAGTTATTAGTTAATAAACTATATAGATAAAGAGTGTTAAGAGGTAAGAGAATACTAGTAAAAGAATAAAAGGCACTAAATATTACTTATAAAGAGAAAGTTCTAAGTATTCCTTATAGCTTATAAAGGCTAAGAACCTAAGAAAACTAATAACCTTACTAAAGGAGCTTAGGAATTAGCTAAAGCTTTTATTAAATCTAATAATAATAAAGATAAGGATAATAATACTAAAGAGACCTTTATATTAAAGTTTAACTACCTAAGTATTACCTAATTCTTTATATTAGGACTATAGCTAAATAATAATAATATTATTATAACCTTAAGAGACTAAGCCTTTAAATATACCTTTCTTAAGTATAATCTATATAATAAAATAAAGATATCCTATGTTTTAGAGAAATACTACTTTAATAAAGTCTTTAGAGAAATCTTACCTAATATAGGAGCTTTAGGAGTATTAATAGCTAGAATTAAATAAGTATAAGCTTTACTAAGATTAATACTATTATTAAAGATTAAACTAACTATAGAGAAAGAGATTTAATTTAGTGCTAGATTTATAACTATATAAGGAGTAGTTAATATGCTAACTAAATTAAGTAATATTCCCTTTTATATAATTAACACTTATATACCCTTTTTATTCTCTTTAGATAATATAGATAGGTTATATATTAAGATTAATAACCTTATAAATATATTAATCTAAGGTAATAAGACTATTCCTATTATTAGGAAATAGGGATATTCTTAGTAAACTCTAGAAGCTAAAGAAATAGTAGCTTTTTACCTATTAGAAATAAAAATCTATTAATTATATTATTATTTTAGTTACCCTTTAGTTTAATAGCTTATAAAGATACTATAATAAGCTAGTTATAATATTAAAAGTAAAGCTATTAAATAATTAACTAAAATTTACTACTATTACTAAATAAATAGAAAGGCCCTAGGTAAATATAAGTTTATAGTTAAAGATAATCATAAATTTAACTATAAGATTATTATTAATATTATTTAAATTAATAGCTAACTAATTCTTTATATTATTAACTCTATAACTTTATTTTAAGTAGCTTAATTCCTTAATCTAAATAAGTAAAAAGCCTATAATATTTAGAATGCTTTATATAAATACTAGATTAATATATACTTAAGTTCCTTAGACTAGATTATTTATAATACTAGAAAGAACTTTATATTATTAGAATTTAAGTATTATATATAATTACTATTAATTAATATTAATAAGGTCCTAGTTAAAGCTTATAATAATATTAGAAAAGTTAAGTATTACTATAGACTATTAAGATAAGCTTATATAATTATTATAGACTCTATAGGCTAAGAACTTATACCTAAATAATGCCTTTAAATAGCTATAAAAGCTATAAATAATTTAGTAAGCCTAAATAGCCTTATACTAACCTTTCTTATCTTTAGTGTATACTTATAGATAACTAATAAGTTATTACTAAGTATATTTATTATTTAATAAGCTAAAGTAATTTATAAAGCTACTAATAAAGTCTAATAACTTCTAGTAAAGTAATAAGTTTATAATACTTTATAAACTTATAATAGCTTAAATACCTTACTTATATACTAGCTTTTACTATAGTTAAATATATATATTTAGAGAGAAAAGAATAAATAGCATAAACCTTATAAGCTTCTTATTACTAATAGAGAGACTTATACTCTTTAAATGCCTTAAGGACTAACTAAATTCTAGTTAATAGTAGTTAAACTATATTACTATAACTTATACTAAGTTAAAGAACTCTAAGAATTAATACCTAAGGATAAAGACTAAGCTATAGGAAATAATAAACCTATTACTAAAGAAATTACTTTTAAAGCTTTAGAAGGAAATAAGGAAGTTTTATAAGCTAAGAGAAAATATAGTAAACTATAAAAGAAACTTATAGTTTATTTTAACTAAGAGAAATATAAAGCTTAAAACACTAAATATAAATTTAGTATAATAGTATTTCTTATAAATAAAGATTAAGATAAAGCTTTAATAAAGGAACTTATATCTAATAAAACACTAAGTAAAGTATTTCTTATAGTAAAGGAAAAAGCTAATTAGAATTTAGCCCTTTAGTTATATTAAGAAGGGAAGATTATAACACTAGGTAAACTCTTTAAGTAATTAAACTAGGTAGAAATTAATGCCTTATAAGCTTATAATATATTTAGATTTATACTCTTTAATCTAATAAAACATAGTAGTAAAAGACTTTTTAAATCTTATATAGTTAGAGAAATTAAAGGTAAAGGAACTATAATACTATATAAGAAATTATAGCTTATAATTTAAGAAATAAATAATAAAGGAAAGGAAGTAATCCTAACCTAGTTACTAATAATCTAATGTTTAAGTTAGTAATTAATTATAATAATCTTACTATTACTTAGATAATAAGGAATTATCCTTTAGATTTAAGACATTATATAAGTGTATATTTAATTAAAAATAGAACTTACTAGGATAGTTATTATAATACTACTAAAGTAAATTATATATTTATTTCCTAAAGGCATAATAATAGAAGTTATTAAGCCTTTATATAGAATTACTAAAGTAAGAACTTACTAGTAAGTAACCTATTTTTATTATTATAAAGACTAGCTTAGGATAATTATATTAACTTATAATCTATGCTTATTAATTATAGCTAAGAATAAAAATAACCTCTTTAGAGTAGTTAGTATATAAACTAATAATACACTAGGCCTTAGTAACTAAGACTTTTATAACCTTAAAGAAAGAGAACTTAAGAAAGCAAATTTCTTAGTAAAACTAAAGCAAAAGCTATTAGCTAAGAATCCCCTTATCTTTAATAGTTATATCCTTATATAAAACACTAATAATTTAATAGAACTACATTAGAAAGGTTAAAGTAAGAAGATTAAGTAAATTAACCTAAAGGTAATAACTACAAAGTAAGATTATATTAAATAGTAAGCCTAAGGAAGTTATATTATAACTATCTATTAACCTAAAGCCCTTTATAACCTCTTAATTATAGCATAACACTAGGATCTAACTACTAATAATATAACTTAATTAAATAAATACCTTAATTAGTAAATCTAATATTAAGAGTAAGGTTTACGCTATATCCCTCTAGACCTTAAAAATGTAAAGTTATTTGTGTTTATAGATAGATCTCTTACTAATAATAAAGAGGTATAAAAGAACGCGTTTATATTAAAAGGCAATATTATTATATATAGCTTAATAAAGAGCAAATATATAACCTATAGTGCCCTTACCTCTAAATTATACACAATAGTATAAGGTGCTAATATAGCTTATATAATTACTATAACTCTATATATAATTATAGACTAACTAAAGATTAATTATATCCCTATAATTATCTATATAGACTCTTTTTATTATATAAGTACCTTATAAAGCTAGGCTTTATAAAAGAGAAATACCTTATAATTAATATTATAGCCCTTTAGTAATTATATAAGTGCTATAAGATCTGTAAGATCCGCTAGATTAATAGAAATAATAACCTTACTAATATAATAATAAAGGTATCTCTAAATAAGAGCCTTAAGACCTTTATTAATATAAATAAAGCTATAATTTGTGTTAAAGGCTAGGTAAAGAGGCTAAAGACTAGATAAACTAGACAAAAAGTCTAGGTTAACTATTACTTAAGCTAATAAGAGGCTTATATTTGCTAATTAGATTTACTTATGTTTACTTTTGTTTTTATTATGTTTTTAAGCTTTTAAAGCTCTTAATCCTACTTGCTTTCTAATCCGTGAATTAACCTCCCTTTCTTTTTCCCCTTTTATTAATAACTAATAAGAGCCTAAATTTAACATCTAGGCTTACTTTTCCTATAATAGGCTTATAAGTAGGTTACGCATATCTTAGACTTACTTCTTTCCTTTTTAATGTTTATGTTAGTAACACCAAGGAACGTTGCACTAGTGCAAAGGGGTTAAATTCAATGAAGTTAATAATAGCTATTAGGTCTAAGAGAGAAGAGAGAGAAGGAGAGGAATCTAGCTAAGAGAGAAGGTAAGTAAAAAGAGGGAAAAGTAGGGCAGTAGTGTAAGGGCACTGTGAATAGTGTAGGGTTACTTATAATATAGCTAATTGCATTACGTGTATCCCTTTAGTAGCTTTACCCTTTTACTATAGTTAAACTAACTATTATCTAAAGGTCTAAAGGAAGCTACACTAGTAGTCTCTCTTTTCTTTATAGCTAAAGGAGCCTAAAAATATAATAAAAATTAAATTAAAGGAAAGTATATATAAGTAAATCCCTTTATAGGAATCTATAGCTTTAATTAGCTTATATAGCCTTAGTTATTTTAATTAACCTAGTTACTTTAATCTAGTCTAGTTAATCCTCCTCCTCTTACCTTTATAGGTCTTTTAACCTAGCTTTCTATATAAATTATTAATTTATTTAAGTTAATTAAGGTTATAAGAGCTAAATTTAGTAATGCCTTTATTATTATATTAGCTAGGTTATTACTGCTATTAATCTACCTAACTTTATAGATCTTATACCTCTTATATAACTATTAGAGAGCTATAATATTAATTATTAGCTACTTCTCCTTTATTATACTTAGCTTTATAAGGCATTTATATAATAAGAAAGAGTTAGTATAAAGAATTATTAGGATTTAAGGTATCTTTAATTAGTTTATAATTTAATTAAGGGTTATAAATATTACATATATAATATTAGCGCCTTAAACTATGCTATATAGCTTAGATATAAGTGCGCTATAGGTTACACGCTTGCTTTTTATTAAGCTATATATAATAATATTACCTTTTATAATAAAGGTATTATTATCTTATATTACTTTATTACTAATTATAATTATATACCTATTTTATAAGCTAAAGTCCTTATTATTAGTAAGGGACTTATTTATAAATATAAAAAGCTTTGCTTTTTAAGGGTTAAGGGGATATATTATAGTCCTTACTACTAATTCTTAATCTATTACTTAAGGCATTTATTAAGTTATATAATATTATTAGCTAAGGGCTCTTAGTGTTAAGCAGTAATTAATAAGTTATATAAAGCTTCTAGTTAGCATATAGTTATAATATAGCTCCCTTAGGCTTATTATTTCACATAATCTTACCTTACTATTAGAGATTAAGGATTAACTTCCTTAATCTTCTAACTTTAGCCTTTCTAGGTTAAAATTAATAAATTATTAGCGTTTTAGGTTAAGATATAGCTATTAAAGATAAGGGGATTCCTAGTTATTAATTATTACTTCTCTTTAGCTATAAATTTAGCCTTTTAAAGCTCTTTCTCTTCTTTTTAGAAGAAGTTATTATTACTTAGGCCTAATATATTATCTATTTATATTCTAATAATACTAAAGAGATTCTTATTATTTAGGGCTATAATTAATAAGTAAGGATTATAAGTTAAAGTTATTATATTAAGGTTATCTTTATAGTAATAAAAGTATATTACCTACTAGTAAGTTCTAGCTTTTATAATCCTATAAAGAGGCTTAATTACCTTTATTACTATGCCTTCTAGAAATAAGTATATAATTTACTTAGGTAATCTTATAATAATTAGCCTATTTAGCGTTATATATAATTAAACATAAGCTTATGTAATATTATAAATCTAAAGGTAAATCCTTTTTACCTTAATAATAAAGCAATAGCTATAATTAACTATTAACTTACTTATTATATTATTAGTAATTATATTAAGATAGCTTCTTTACCCTTATTATTATAGCCTTATATAATAAGGCATAATTTCTTATATAGTAATTTAGTCCCTTTACCCTTAATTTCCTTAACTATATAAGAATTAAAGATTCTATAGCCTTTATACTTTATAGGGTTAAATATTATAAACCTAAATATATTATAAACTTATAAAGTATTAATTTTAGCTTAGTTAGACTACTTAAAGGGTAAGCTTAGGGTTATAATCTTACCTTATTAATAAAGTTAAAGAGTAAGGTTTTAGTTAGCCTTTTTTTTTACTATAAGGAATACTATATTTAGTATCTCTCTAGCTATAAGCTCTTTAATTAAGGCTTTCTCTTAGTCTTTATTAATAAATATAAGGTAATCTTTTACTTTAATTACCTCTATAGCTATTACTTCTTCTCCTATACCTTAGTTTAGGTAAAATTAAACTATAAGGCTTTTCCTTAGCCTCCTTTACTTTCTTTTTACTAAGGGCTTTTTTCTTTTTTTACCTTTACTTCCTTACCCTTTACTAGCTTATTTCCTAGCACTAGGTTTATAAGTAACTTATTTTCTTTAGTTACCTTTACTCTCTCTTATTTATTAAAGACTTTAAGAGGCTTTAGGCTAAGTATACTTTCCTTAAGGTCTTAAGGCTTTATTTTCTAGTTCTCTTTATACTATAAGTCCTTATAGTATAGCTTTACTACTATAAAGTAAAACTTAGCTAAGCTATAAGGTATCTTAATTATATAAGTCTCTTTATTAGTAGTAAGTAACTTATAAGGGCTATGCTATTTACCTTTTTCTCTTTATATATATATATTAGCCTATAGTAATAGCTAGTATATTAGTAATATATTAAGGCTATTCTAAGCACTAAGGGTATTATAAACCTACCTCTTAGCTAGGAAATAGTAAACTTTATTAGTAGCCTTTTAAATTACTTTAGTATATTAAATAATAAAGATACTTAGTAATAACTTATTTATTATTTATAGGTAAGCTTTAAAGACTAGTAAGGTTAGTACTAGGCTATTAGGGCTTACTAAGTTATTAATTACTTTAATAGCTATCTAAAGGTATTACTCTAGTGTAATCTCTATGCTAATTAAGTCTATAATAATCTTATAAGCCTAGTATAAAGGTTTATAATATCTTTTAACCTTTCTAATACTATTATAGGCTTTAATTAGTATCTTATTAATCTTAATTAATATTAGGTAAGTATAATACTTAAATTTAGCTAAAGTAAAGTTATTACTAGTATTATAAATAATCTAATCTAAAGGTCTAAGATAGGTATTAATCTAGCACTCTTTAATAGTGTCCTAGATATCTTAGGCTTTCTACCTCTTAGGATTAAGGAATTAGGCTACCTAGAATAAGGTTACTAAATTAATAATATAAAGAACTAGCTAGCTATTAATTTATATAATATTAATAATAATCTTATAGTTAAAGTTATAGTTATTCTTAATTATAAACTTAAACTAGCTAGAGGCTTTTCTATTTATTTAGTAATAGTAATAGACTTTAGTTAACTTCTTAATTACCTAGCGTTTAATATTATAACTAGCCTATTAGAGGATCTTTATAAGCTATTAAATAAAAGGATAACTAAAGTAATAATATAATTAATAGATCTCCCCTCTAAGAGGTAAAAGGTAACTATTTCTTTTGCCTCTAGTAACTACTAAGAATAACCCTATTATTATACTATAGGCATAGTCTTATTGCCTTAAATTAATATATTCTTAAGGTTATTAATCTTAACTTATATCTTATTTATATTAGTAATTAAGAAAAGGAAAGGGGTAGCTATATTAAGGATATAAAATTTAAGCTCCCTAAGCTCTATAGGCATATAAAGAATACCTCTTATAATTACTAATCTAGTACTAAATATAATAACTTATGGTTTATAAGGGGTTATCTTTAATAAAGGCATTAATCTTATTAAAGCTTTTACTTATGCTTACCCTATAGTTAATTTTCCTAAAGCGCTAGTATTAAGTATAATACTTCTAAAGACCTCTTTAAAATAGTATTCTTTAGAGATATAGTAAGTTAAACCCTTATTAGATTCTTATAGTTTATAAGGCTCTTACTTAAGGAAAGTATATTAAAAAGCCTAATTATTAAGTATAATAAGAACATTAGTATTAATAAGGTTATAGTTAGTCTATAATCCTAAGCAAAAGAATTATATAATACTTAAATATGCTATTAATAGTAGTTTTTCTATATTATTATTATTATTATCTTAGGCCGTAAGATATAGCTCCTAATCTTAGTTAAGGCCCTTATTAGGCTAATCATTATCTAGCCCTTTATAAGAGGTAAGAAATACCTAAAACCTTTTCTCTAAAGGGGTGTTTAATAGGCCTTACTAGCTTACTACTAGTTCTTTTCTTTCTAATATTCTTTAGTAATATAGTTAGAAAACTAGTAGCTACTCTTACTATAGATAAAGTAGCGCTTAGGGCTATACCTAAGGCTTTTCCTATAATAGCTTCCTTTACTATAGGGTTATTACCTATACTAATAATTAGTAAATATAGCCTCTAAGGAGTCTCTTTCTTAGTACTAAAGGTATTAAGTAACTCTCTTACTAGACTTTATAATAGTAATTACCTTCAGATGCATTGGCTATAACCAATGACACAAAAATTTTAAAAAATCAATAGTAATTACCTTATAAAGGTCTCTAGTAAGACTTTTAAAGCTTAGGAGTATATATACTTTACTATCTAATATTTAAGTATACTAGCTACTATATTTAGTGCTTACTTATAGAGCTTAGTATTTACTATATTAAAGGGGTATAGCTTTCTATAGATTTTCTTAAGGGTAAATAATATAATCTTAAGGCACTTAAGCTTAGTTTTAATAGGATTCTTAGTAATTATATTATTTAGTATTATATTACTTTACTTATAGTAATAGAATTACTAATTACTTTCTATTTTAAAGTATTAATAAATATAAGTAATTATCTTTAAATAAGAAAGGTTATTTCTAAAGAGGTAATTAAGGTAGTATTACTTAGCATTACCTATTAGTATAATAAGGAAAGCTTTCTAATAGTGTGTTTAAGGGAGGTTAATTCTATTATACTTATTTTTAAAGAGCGTAATCTTAGGTATAAGAAAGTTATATAGCTTCTTACTATAGTAATTACTATTCTTATATATCTTTATAAGTTCTAAGATTTTCTTTATAATCTAATCTTTAGAAGGGAATTATTATATAAAAGGCATAATTTATTATAAATAATAGTCTATAATCTATTGTAAATAATAGTCCTTAAGGTAAAGTAATTAGTATAATTAAGATTACCTTAAGGGCTTTTATAAAGGTTAAAGGGGTTACTAGGATTAAGGAAGTAAACTTCTAAGGTAAGTAATTAGGGGGCTAGGGTTAAGGCTCTAGAGGTTTAGAAGATTATAATCCTCCTTATAGCTAAGGTAATATTAAGCTTTAGTAAAGCACTTCTTCTAGTAAAGTTAGGATTAGGTATCCTAGACCTTATTTAATAAAAACACTATAGTCTTATAGAGAATTACATAGCTCTTTAATAATCTCTTTATTAGCCTTTCTAAAGGTATTCTTAAACTAGCCTTTAAAGTCCTCTTAGAATAACTCCTAGAGGTTATTATCTCTTTAACCTTAATGCTTACTAAGGTTAATAAACCTTATAATATAATTATTAAGCTTAGGCTATATAGTAGTCTTAGGGTTTAGCTTAATTAGCTCTTTTTAGTCTCTTATAAGAGTGTAAGTAAGTAGTTATAGATATAGTAGTAATTCACTCTCCTAGGGTCTCTTAAGGGTTATTATTAAGGGTTTACTATTACTAGTAGGCTAAGGGAATTCCCTCTTAATAGTAGTCTAGCTAATGGTTTAGTCTCTGTAGCTTAGGCAGCCTTTTCTCTTATAGAAAGTCTAGTCTTAGGTTCTGCTATCTTGTTAAATTGCGGCTATATAAGCTATAAGGGAATGTCATTAGGTTATTATTAGACACTTTAATCCAAAGCTTTACGCGTAATCCCTAGTGTGTTATGGACTCGAGCTATAAGCTTGGGTTAAGTACGGCTCTAGGAAGTACGCGAACTATGTGCGGCTAGGTTAGGGCTGTACGCAAACTATACATAGGCTACATATAAGTTACTATAAATCTAGGCTTTATATAACTACTAGTATAGTTCTTTTCTTTTTCTATAAGAATAATATTCTTACTTTAAACGCTTATCTATAGTAGCTATAAGGCTAGTTTATTATATATATTATTCTTTATTATAGAAATATAATAAGTAGTAAATATACTATTATTACTAGATAAAATAAATACTAATAAGTTATTATTACTTTAGGAACTAATTTAGTAGTAAGTAAGGTAAATTACTTACCTTATAGAAAGGGATAATATAGTACTTATATTACCCTAACTTAAATATAAGCCTTTACTTATAAGTCCCTTATTTAATAGTAAAGGGTCTTATTCTTAGTATAAAGGGTCTTATAGCTTATAAGTTACTATTAGATAAAGTATTTATTAAGGATAACTAGGACTAGTAGTGTTTTATATACTAGAACTTATTACCTAAGGTTTAGGTATAGGTTATACTCTTTTTAAAAAAGGATATTTTATTTACTATAACTTACCTTAGTTTCTTAAATACTTAGTGAAGATATTTAATAATCCTTATTAATAGGAATTAGCTATTATAAAACTTAACTAGTTAATATAGTAATAAAATAAATAATTTAGTAATTTCTATATTTATTTTAAATAAAAGCTAGTGCTTACTAGAGAAGTTAGTTAAGTTAACTTAGTAAAGTTAGCTAAGCTATATATAGCACTAAATAAGTAAATATAAGACTATAGTGTTAAATAGGATATACCCTAGGCTAATTATATAGCTATAGTAGCCTAGTTCTAAAGCATTATACTTAATATTAAGTCTTACTAATTAAAGGAGAAATACTAGATATATAAGTAAGGTAATTATATACCTAATCTAGCTAAGAAGGTATAGGATAAGAATACACTAATAACTAATATTTAATTTATAGGCACTATAGGAGCCTAGTAAGGACCTAAAAAGTCTATAAAATAGTAGAAGTTAGGTAATAAAGGGGGTAGGAAATATACTAACTAGGTTACCTAAAATATACTTAATATATACTATAATAAGGGCAAATACCTATAGTGTAGCTTCTCTAGGTATTTTATATTAGTATACTCCTTATATCTTACTATTTACCTATAAAAGAAGTTATTTATTAATATTTATAATATAAAGGATATAACCTTTACTAACTTAAATATTAAATCTATAAAGTAATTAGGAAAAGAGTAATCCCTTTATTAAGTTATTTAATAAGGAATAAGGAATAAAGATATAAAGAGAATTTATAGTATATAGCTATTATTAATAAGGACTTTAAAAAGATTTAATAAAATATAGATTCCTTCCCTTTTTAGTTCTTACTTTAATTAATAAAACTACCTTTATAAATACTTAAGTTAATATAAGTTATAACTACTATATTACTATAAGTAAATACCTAGTCTAAAAACTTTAATTAAAATACCTCTCTTTACTAACTAAGAGGTTAGTTTATATAGTAATTAATATAAAATAAGGGGAAAAGAAAGCTATAAGAAGTATTTATTTATATTATATATTATTTACTTTTAGTTAGATTTAAATAAATAAGAAATACTAATTATAGTATATATAATCCTAGGGCTAATAAGGTAACTAATCCTTAGTACACTATAAATAAAAAGGAATTAAATTAACTTAGATATAACACGCTAATAAGTATATATAGAATTAGTAAATAACTTATAAATATAGGCTATAGCTAATAGAATAGTTAACTAACTTATAGTATTTATCCTAGGTTTAACCTTTATAAGGATAGTATATTAAGTAAAGAGATAGAAAGAATATATTTAGCTTTATACTATAAGTCTATATAAAATTATATCTATCCTATAAATTAATATAATACTAAGGGCTATAAAGTAAGAGCTTCTTACTTCCTTACTAAAGGAGTTATAGGACTTTAAGGATTTATTTCTAGAAAGTAAAGTAAATACCTTACTATTACACTAAGGGAAGTTAGACTACTATATTTACTTAAAATATAATATAAATAGGAATAAACTAGATTTACTATAGGTACCTTTATATAATATACCTTAAGAATATTTACTTAAAATCTAGAAATAAGTAATAAACTTAATAAATAAGGGTTAGATTTAGGTAAGTTTATTATTAGTAATAGCTTTAGTATTATTAATAAAGAAGCCTAGGGGTAGTTAGAGGTTTTATATAAACTATTATACCTTAAATAAGATTATAAAGTAAGACTATTACCCCTTATTACTAGTAAAGGAAATATTACACTTATTATCTAAGGTAAGGTAGTTTATAAAGCTAAATATATAATTAGCTTTTTATTATATATAAATTACTAAAGGTAAAGAATATTAGATAGTATTTTATATAAGGTTTAGATTATTTAAATAGTTAGTATATCCCTTTAGACTTATAAGTATACTTATAACCTTTTAGAGATATATTAATAGCACTCTAAGTAATATTCTTAGTAACTATATTACTATATATCTTAATAATATTTTAGTTTACTTAAGTAAATTATAAAAGAACTATATATAAAAGGTCTATAGTATACTATTTAGGCTATAATAGGCTAGTTTAAACCTAGATATTAAGAAATATATCTTTATTACTAAAGAGGTTAAGTACCTTAGGTTTATTATTTAGGTAAGGAAGGTAATTTACCTAGATAAAGAGAAAATTATAGTAATTTAAAATTAGGAAGCTTTAATAAAAGTCTAAGGTATTTATAAGTTTCTTAGTTTTACTAACTTTTATTATAACTTTATACTAGGATTCTCTAATATTATAAGCCCCCTTATTAACCTAATAAAAAAAGAAGTACCTTTTTACTAAATAGATAAGTATAATAAGGCTTTTAAAGCTCTAAAGGTAGCCTTTATATTATATCCTATCCTAACCTAATAAAACCCTAAGAAAGATATATTAGTAAAAGTAAATTATTTAGGAATAGCACTAAGTAACTATCTCTCCTAGTTTAGTAATAATAGTATCTTATATCTAGTAGCTTACTATTTAGCTTAATTATAGCTTACTTAATAAAATTACACTATATATAATAAGAAACTATTAGTAATTATTTTTACCTTAAAGTATAGTTAGTAAAGCTATAGAGTATAAGTAAACTATTTATAATATTAATAAACTATAAGAACTTAAAGTACTTTATAGCCTTAAAGGAAATATTAAAATAATAAGTATAAGAAGTAAAGACTCTAGTGCTATTTAACTTCTATTTATAATATAGACTAAGTATATAAGTAAAGTAACTAAATATATTATTAAGATATTACCTAAATAGGCTAGAGATAGAAAAGATAAAGGTATTAATTATATACTTAGTAATAAGTCCTATAAAATTTAGTTTTAAGTAAGGATAACTATATATAAGCCTTAGACCTATTATAGTAATAAATAAGGTCCCTATAGGAATATTAATATTTATAGATAGGCACCTTTAATCTCTTTAGGACTAGTCTATAACTTAAGATAAATCTTATAAGTTATAGCTTAATATAGTTATAGCTAAAGCTAGGAAGTTTCTAGATATTACTAACACTAGAGAGTAAATTATAAATTATTAGATTAGCGTAAAGAGGCACTTTAATTTTAAGGGTAAATATAGGTTCCTAAATAAAAACTATTAACTATAATACTAATTTAATATATTTATAACTTACCCTTACTAGGTTACTTAGGCTAGAATATAACTTTTAAGGCGCTTTAAAGAGACTTTTATTAGGATAGTATATTATAAGATATAGCTTATTTTATATAGAATTATTACTACTATAAGGGATAAAAGAGCTAGTAGCTATAATAAGGCTTACTAAAGCTAATCCTACTCCCTAATAGATATTAGTTATAGATATTTATTAACTTTATAACTAACCTCCTAGCCTAAGATTAGGATAATTTATAGTTCTTAATAGTTATTATAAATAAACTATTTAAGTATATATAACTAAAGGTAATAATATTAATAAAGGCTAAGGTATATATAAAATAATTTAAGTATTACTAGTAGTAATTCTATAAGTTTCTTATATAAATTATTATAAACTATAAGTTAGACTAGCTTAGTACTTTCTAGACTAAGCTCTATAAGAAAGTTAGTATATAATAATTACTTTTTATATTATATTACCCTTAGATAAATAGTAGTATAAAGAGGGCTAACTAGAAAGTATAAGTAATACTATAGGTAATACTATCCTTTTCTTAGTTTAAGTAGCTAGATTATTTACTAGCCTATTAGCTAGTATTAAATAATAAGGATTTATTAGTAATAGGAGTTAGTATAAATATAGCCTTATATAGCTTTAATATACCTATAATTTAGGAGTTATTACCTATAAAGCTATTTATTACCTTAGTAAAGGGAAGGGCTTAGGCTTTCTTATAATACCTAAAGAATAGTATAGATTTAATATAAGCTATAATAGCTTTTATCTAGTAGTAATAATAGGAGAATATAAATAGTAGCTATAGACTAGTAAAATATTTCTAAGTTAGGGACTATATATAGCTAAGCCTTTAAAATATTAAGATAAATTACTCTTATAAGAAGCTAAATTAGGTTATAGCTAAATATAGGGTAGTTAAGGTCTCTATACCTTTAACTATTAAACTAGATATTCTAAAGGGACTATATCCTATCTTTTATATAGATTTAGTTTAGTAAGTAGTAAATAACCTATTACTAAGTTAAAAACTAGCTAATAAGAGACTACTACTAGAATTAGTAATAATAAATACTAATAAAAATCTCTTAGAGTAGTAAGTAAAGGATATTCTTATAGCTAAAAATACCCTAGGTTAAGGATTAAATTAAAATATCTTAGTTAAATAAAAAGATATATATAGCTAACTTAGGAGCTATTAGAAAGCTTATAAGATATAGAGGCACTTAACTAATTTAAGTTATAATAAGGTAATATATAAATAAATAATAGCCTTAAAAGGGTAAAATTTAATTTAGCTATAAAATATTAAGGTACTTATTTTCCCTCTAGTATATATATACTATAGCGCTATTTCTTTACTAAAAATAAATAAAAATAAAATAAAAATAAAAATATTTAGGAAAAGAGAGAATTACTATACTTTTTCTTATACTAGTAACACTCCTTAGTAAGGGTATAAGCTAACTTTATAATAGTTTTAGTTAGGGTATAAGTATTAGCTAATATTTATTATATATTAATATTACTTACTTCCTAGGTAAAGAGGGATTAGGTTAGGCTATTATTTATAGTCTTTATACTATAAAAGAATTTAGTAACTATATTATTTTATTTATAGTAAGTAAGTATAGTTTATATAAGAATAAGTTACTATACCTTAAAGGTACCTTAAGTATAAGTAATAGCTATAAAAGAAAAAGCTAGGGCTAGGCCTTAGTAAGATTAATTTAAGTAATAGTAAGTATACTATTAAAATATTTATAATAGTAAATAAAGGTTTTAGTAAGGATAGTATAGTATCCCTTAATAAAGCTAGATTACTTAATAGCTAAGGATTTAATAGCCTAGCTAATAGCTAAAAGGTTTTTAAATACTTAAAAGTATAATATAGCTTAGAATTAGCACTATATAAGTATATTTCCTAAATATATAAATATTATATAACTTAGTATAAGCTATAGGCTTAATTTATACTTAGAGTATAAGTATATTTTTCTTTTATTTAGAGATTATTTATATATAAGCTATAAAGGAACTTATACTTTTACTATTAAAAAAGCCTTATTATTAAAGTTACTCTCTAAGATATACTTACTAAGATAAGTACCTTTACTTAAGCTAAAAGAAAAAGAAAAAAAGGTAAAGGTAAAGTAAAGGTAATAATAAATAAGGTAATAATAATATTAGTTATAGTAAAAGTAAAAGGGAAGTAAAAAAGAAGTTTAAGCTTAATAAAAGAAAGTAAAAAGAATATATAAAGAGATATTATAATAATAATAAGAATAAAAGAGTTAGGAATTATAAGAAGAAAAGGAAATATTTATATTTTTAAAGGTATAAGTCTAGCTCTAGTTAAAGTATATTTTATTTATATTTATAAAAGCTAGCTAAGGATAAATAAAGGTAATATATTATATAATTTTCTAATAAGTAATAGGTAATAAAGGAGTTATTTAAGGTAAAGTTAGGATTTAGTATATAAATATTAAAATATAAAATTAAAGTAAAAATAAGAACCTAAATAAGGTATAGAAATAGTAAGGGATAAGTATAAAAAGGGATAAGCTAGTATTATTAAAGGTAAAGTTAAGTTAAAGTAAATTTACTTATATAAAGGGAAAGGTTAAGGTAAGGTAAACCTATACTAAAAATTTTTATAGCCTATATAAAGAATCTATAGCCCTAGGGGCTACCTTACTTACTAAGAAATACCTTTACTTATACTAAAAGAGAGGCTTATATATAAGGGGATTATATTTATTATTTACTTATATTTATATAGTAAAGGGGGAAAAAAAGAAGTAAGGGGTAAGTAAAGGGGTATATTATAAACTTAAGCTATAAGCTTAGGTTAAGTATAGCTTTAGGAAGTATATAAACTATATATAGCTAGGTTAGGGCTATATATAAACTATATATAGGCTACACATAAGTTACTATAAATCTAGGCTTTGTGTAATTACTAGTATAGTTCCTTTCTTCTTTTATAAGAATAATATTCTCACTTTAAACGCTTATTTACAATAGCCATAAGGCTAGTTCATTACATAGTGTCCGGATGTCGCGTATGCAAGGGTTGCCTTTTATAGGCATAGTTTCTCCCTTTACAGTCCGTAAAATAGGAAAAAACAGTAGGAAAAGTAGCGTAAGCAGTAAAAGTAATAAAAGTAGTAAAAGTAATAGAAAGAATAAAAGTAATAGAAATAAATAAAGCAATAGGAGTAATAAAAGCAATAAGGGAAGAATAGGAAGGAGTAATTCCTTATTTTTATAAAAAGAGGAAAGAGGTAATTTACTTTAACTATATATAGTAAAAGAAGCACCTAGCTAATAAGTACTAGGTAAATAGTACTAGAGGGAAAAGGGATAAGAAATAAGTAGTAAATACTTATAAAGAAAGGTTATAGGTTTATTAGAAAGAGAGGTTATATAGGGAGAGGTTATTAGTAAGTTAGCTAGCTTAGCTAAGGTTATTTAACGTTAGGTTTAAAGTAAATGCCTTCTTATAGTAATAGATTTAGTTATTTAGTTATTTTTCTTATAATAGATAATAGAATTAATAATTAATAATAATATCCTAAAGGCCTAAGGGTTAATAAATTAATTCCTTAGAAGCCTAATAAGCCTATAACTAGGATTCTAGTCTCTTCCTTTAGCACACTTTATAGTTATACCTCTCTACCTAAATAACTATCTATTAGCATAAGAGGTAGTAGCTATAGTGTCTATAGAAATGTCTTTTCTTATAATACCTAACTTATCTATAGTTATAGTTAACTACTAATTAGTATTAGTTACACTAAGGAATATTACACTAGTGCAAAGGGGTTAAATTTAATAAAGTTAATAATAGCTATTAAGTCTAAGAGAGAAAAGAGAGAAGGAGAGAAATCTAGCTAAGAGAGAAGGTAAGTAAAAAGGGGAAAAGTAAGGCAGTAGTGTAGGGCACTACGGACAGTGTAGGGTTACCTGCGATGTAGCTAATTGCATTGCGTGCATCCCTTTAGTGGCTCTACCCTTTGCCACGGTCAGACTAACTATCGTCCGAAGGTCCAAAGGAAGCCACAGTTTATATTTACTTTTATTTTACTTTCCTTCTAAAAGAGAAAATTACTAGTGTTATAATAACTAGGTTAACTATAAGTTAATTACTAAGGAAAGTAAAGTATATATAGTAATACTACACTATAATTAGCTATACCTATATATAAGGCATATATATAACTTATAATCCCCTTTTCTTATAGCTATATAACCCTTTAGATAGCTTCCTTTAGTAAACTAATTATATACCTTTAAAGAGACCCTTTATACACTAGTGCATTACGTTATAACATCCTTAGTAGCACTAACATTTACACTAAAGGTATTATAAATACTATACTTATAAATTATTAATTAATATTATAAAGGTTATATATTTAAATCCTACTTATATAATTTAATTATGCCTTATAAGGTTATTATTTAATAAAGGAGTGGGTTATTTACCGCCCCTTTAGTTATGTAATTAATGTGTTTTTAAATATATCTAAGGTTTTAGTATAATCTATATATAAGTTTTTAATAGTAAAAAAATAGCTAAGTGTAACTAGGTATAATTAAAAGCGCTAGGCTTATAACTTATAAAATAGTGTAAAAAGTAATAATAATAAATTTAGCTATCTAAGCTATCTATATGTAGTATAATAAGGCTATATGTATGAGGGTAAAAGAGGGTCTTTGCCCTAAGTGCTAAGGTCTTGTAACGAAGCCTTAAAGAGGGAAGACATCGCGATAGTGATGCCTAAGATGTGAGGCTGCTACAACTAACACCACATAAGTGACAGAACCCGAATCTGCAAAGTTCGGATATCATGAACCTTCTCACCGCAGCAGCGGCAGCCCACCGCGCGAAATAGATGCCGGGGTCCTGCTGGAAGATTATACACATTGCTGATCATCGCATCAAGTGCTTATTTAAGGTGAGGCAGGACGCAAGACCTGCATTCTTTACCATTTCATCGACACCACGAACATCGAACCCAAGCAATCCCAAATCATATCTAGTACGTCTTATTTTAAAACACCTCTTTCTCCCATATTGTACTCGCAATGGCTGAGGTCGCTACTCTCTACAACTCTCTACCCACCCTCGGCGAGGCCGACGAGCAGTTTGTTAATCGCGATGTCATGCTGCATGCCTTGTCTTCGCTTTTGGCCCAGTATGAGTACGCATTCGGCCTTTACCTTGTTCATGCCCACTGCAAGCTTGCCGAGGGTGAAATCATGCTGGCCACAGGCTATGTCTCTCAGCCCGAGCTGGCGGAGAATACTCCAACTTACTACCCCGAGCGTTGGCTTTCCACTGGGGAGCCATACGAATTCACGGTGCGGCGGACTGAGAAGCCTCCAACCGAGCTCATTGACGAGTTCCAGCGCATCGTTAAGGATTCGAAGCTTCAGGGTATCCTCGGCCTGTATCACATCGAGGGAGACAAGGCGGCCCCGGCCATCATCGAGTGGACCGAGGGCAGAAAGAATCTCACTCGAGAGATTACCGACGATGACAAGACAGGCGAGCCAATTCAGACGGCGTGGGACTTTGGCCGAGGCGATCCCGTCACCATGAGCTGCACCATCTATTGCGACCAACGCACAACTCGTAACTCGAGCGAGCATAAGAGTATGTAACCTCCGCACAACAAGCATTCTCGTGTCCAAGCTAATTTGGCATACTCAAAGATACCCGATCGCACATCAAGAGTTGATACCAATGTGACGCCGACGACTGGAAGTTTGGGTAACTCAACTTGGTACTGAGATATCGGGTCAAGAAGCATTGATTACTCTGCGTGATTTTCTCCTTACGTATGATCTTTTTCTTTCGCATGGAGGCTTGTTCACTGTCAGACAGAGCTAAATGTAGCCTATATTTCTACAAAGGCATGCATTCAAGCAAACGAGCCCTTGTACCTACGTGCCCCGGCACAAGATGTATTGAATCCTTAATTAGATTGTCCGTGATGTGAGACCGTGGTCCACAGGGCACGAAAGAGGGCATTTTTAGTCAAAATCTAGTATTGAAAACCACTGCTGTGTCGCTGTTGAGAGCCCTTGGTCTTATTCTCACGATCTGGAACGTATGATGCGGCACTGGTTGTCCTGGTGGTGAATGTATATACTCATCGCTGGCTGTCTTCTGGCCTGAGCCATGGATTTGTGCGGCCAGAGCGCTGAAATGCTGCTTTACTGCAATACCCAGGAGCTGACAATCTCTCACCCCTGGTTCCAGAGAGGAATCGGCGAAGTGGGAGACCCAACGAAATCAGAGAATCTGCTACTTCCCGTCACATGAAAGGCTGTGCAAGTAATCATTCAGGGTAAAACTGTCACTGTCGGGGCGAACTGGGAATACGAGGAGCCGTCAGGGGCTGATTACTTCTTATCGAGAACCGTGTTAGTCTCCAAGTCCGGAAACAGCAGCTAATTCTCAAACCTTCAAGCCTCCATGTTCTCTAATTCGTCTACGTCTGGATCTCCCCACCATAATACGCAAGTCGGCGAGGGTGGGACGCTCCTCCGGCCTCGGACGCATGCACGCTTCGACAATGGCCTGGAGTGGAGGTGGAACAGGCCATTCGACAAAGCTCGTGATTGGGTTGTTTGCATAAACCATACTTTTGATGCAGTTTCCAATGTCATATATGTCGGATCTCGGGGACCAACCCGAGTCCTCCAAGCCAGCGTTGAAGGCGACCTCTGGCGCCGACCGCCGTCCCCAGCGGCTTTCGAGATCGCAGACAACCAGGCGTTTCCCATCGTCCGAGAAGAGGATGTTATCAGCGCGTAAGTCGCGATGGACGATGCCAAGTGAGTGAAGACAATCCAAGGCGTCAACGAGTTGTAGAAGCCAGCTCTTGTAAACGGCCAAGGAGGAGAAGCGACCGAGGGTGTGCGCGCAAGACGACAGCTTTTCGAAGACGAGCTGCCCGTCGGCAGACCTGCCGAGAAGCTGGATGACGTTCGGGGAGAGTGAATGGCCTGGCACAGAGCCGCCCTGGCATCTGATGAGATTCTCTGTCTCGCTTCGATACTTGCCCCTCTTGACAAAATGCTTCGTTTGTTCGACACAGACGAGAGGAAGCTTAGAGACAAGCTCACTCACGTCCTCAAAGTCGTCCTCTATGGGCTCGGGATGCTCCAGACAGCAGTTCAGTGGACGTATGTCGTCGCCATCGATCTCGAAGTGACCTGACATGGGGGCAGGTGGCGATAGAGCCGCAGGATATCACCAGAGAGAGTACCGGGAACGTCGAAGATGCGTATACATTGGCCATACTCGGTGCCATCGTCGAGCCAGTACGTCATGTAAGATTTGTCGCCGCGCTGAAAGTCCACTTCGAGAACTGGTGGACCACCAGGGGACAAAGATTAGTGGCAACGCGACGATGCTCATACTCGGCTCGGAGACGAAGCACTTCTTTGCTGAACGAGACCTCGGCTTGACTCTTATTATCCATAGCTTGGTGGTCGACGCTGATTCTGAGTGAGAAGGTACGGATGGTGCTGGTGTTTGGGTTGGGAGAGCTATTGGGCGTGTTGATGGATTCGACATAAAGGGCACTAGCCCTATTATACTTAATTCAATTAATTGTGTTCTTATAAATTAGATGCATTGGCCACAACCAATGACGCAAAAAATATATAGAAATGTCAGAGCCACAGTCAGAGCGCCCTCCCTTGTTACACGATAGTCTCTGCGCTCAACCGCTAAGACACGAGGTCCTAGAGCCCTAGTCTCTTTCCAGTACCTCAGTAGATGCATAGTACGTTTTGTATGGGTGGATTACACCCCCATGGTACAGGTACATAGCTATTTAAGTAGCCGTCCACGCCCTCTTACAGGGCAGGGTCGGACAACTCAATCCATGCAGTTATATCGAACCCTAGCTTCGCGGTCTAACAAGAAATCAATACTTAATTCAATACTCGTCTTTTCGCATAAACTCGCCAAATCCTTACATATTCTTATAAGCGCGGAATCTCCGGCTGGCGCAAGTCGTAAGGGTGTGATCTAAGTTAGCGCAGTCATCTAAAATTTAGCATAGTTATTTAAAATCTGTTATTTTTAGACTTACTATTATATTATAACTAAGGCCTTCCTATTTTTAGTTAGTGTTTTTATAGTAAATACCCTAGATAATTACTATACCTTAAAAGCCTTTATTTATAATATACTAAAATAGTAAGGACTAGTTAAATAGCTAAAAGAGAGAAGCTATAAAGGAAAAGTTATATTTTTATTACTAGTACGTGAGAACAATGGATAGCCAGGCAAGAGGTATAGGGGTACTAGGATATTGACTAAAGCTTGCTAGGTCTAAGTTTGTTGTGTGTGCGAGTGTCACGACTAGAAGGTCATAGGATTTGATAAACGAAGTAAAGGCTAAGATTCGCAGTTACTACTAGAAAGATACTAGCTAAGGGCAGGTGCGTGAAGGTTTTAAGCTTTAACTTACTATATATAATATAAGTAATCTTTACTAAATACCTTGCCTTATAAACACATAGCTATCTTATAGCTAGCTAGCCTCTTAGTTATTTAGATAGCCTAGAGTTCCTCCGAAGCCCTATTGCCATGAGCGTCCTATTTCTGACCTCTGCGCTCCTAACAGCGAGTTGCTAGCTTGTAGCTAGTGGCTCGCTAGCAGAGTATTGCACTACAATTGATTTGTAGTGTATTTTTCTTTAACAAATAATATATATCTAATCATAGAAAATATATATAAATATAAAACTTGTTTTTTAGATATATTATGTACGCTAGCTAGCTCTATGTAAGCTAGTACTAGTACTCCTATTAGTTTATTAAAGGGGAAAACCCTTAAAGGGAAGAAAAACCCCTTATGTTTGTTATAGTGTTAGCGCTAGCCCTTTTCTAAGCCTATGCTACTTAGTATATAACTAGTTATAGGTATTTATTACTAGCTTATACTAGCCTTATCTTATAAGAGAAAAGAAAAAGAGAAGAATTTATAATAAGAAGAGTTTCCTACCCCCTTTTAGTATAATTTTAGTCCTAATATATGCCTATCCTAGCCCCTAGGACTAGTTTACTTATATACTTACTTATTTTAACCCTCCCTTAGTTTATTTATACTATACTTAACTCTTTATATATATTAGAGTAGCCTAGGGCTAAATCTTAGCTACGCTAGCTAAATGCTAGATCCTATGCTAATATATAATATTATAGTTATTTAGTGCTAATAAACTATTAGGCTATTTATCTTACCTTTAGGGGATTATTTAAGGCTAGCCTTACTTCCTATGTATTTTTAAGCTAATAATATTATAGTTATATATAGTTATAATTATAGTAATTAACTATTATATAGTACTAATTCTCTTTTACTTAGCTATAGCTATATAAGGGTAAAGTTACCTTAGGAATATATCTCTAAAATAAAAACTTATTAAGGCTTATCTTTCCTATATATAGTTAAACTATTATTAAGAAAATATACTTATTTAGTCTTATATAAAACTTTTATATTTCCTTTAGATTATAGGTAAGTAAGTAATTCTCTATAAGCTCTCTAGTGTGTTAGCCTTAGTTTAATTACTCTTTATTATACTAGTTCTCTTATTATTACTTTTATTTCTTATATAAGTTTATATTTAGCTTACTATTAATAGGATTATATTTCCCTTAAGGCCTCCTATAGTAAAGTATAGTTATTACTAATATAGTTATAGTTTAAATCCTTTTTACTATATTACTCTTAATAGTTTTAGCCTTAAATCTTTATTTTATACTATTTAAGTAAAGGTTAAGGGGGGATAAAGGTCTTAGCTTCTAGTTAGGCTATAAGTATAGCCTTAAACACACTAGTAATAACTTATAAGTAAGCTAATTAATTTATTATAAAGCTCTTAATAATTTCTCTTAGCTTTTCTCCTTTCTTAGTTAGTGTGTAATATATGCTTACTTTATAAGTAAGAATAAGTTAGATTACTTATATATATAGGAGCTAGGTATCCCTAAAGCTATAGCCTTAAGCTAATACTAATAACTTAGTAAGTGTAAGCTATTACTAGGCTAGCTTACCTTTAAGAATGTTTTTATAGGCACTTTAGTTAAGCTTCCTATTAACCTAGACTCCTAGGAATCTGCACGATTCTATAGGCGCTACCTCCTCTGTTCCAAGCCTTGTTTTTTTTTCAGATAGATAACTAAAAACTACAATGAAGTTATATATAAAAGTGGGCCTAAAAGTGGGCACTTCGCCTATAAATTAGAAAAACTACATTTCACTACATTTTAGCACTAAAAATACACTACAAATATAGTGTTTCTAATTTACGGCTAAATAATCCACTTTTAGATTCACTTTTCTATATAGTATTTTTATTAGGATTTATCTCTATAGGATTACGTAATTTTTAGAGTAATATCTTTAATTATAAGCTAGATATAAAATTAAATATAAAAACTACAAAACACACTACACTAACTACAAACAATACTCTGCTCGCTAGTGTCACGTGGGCTTAGCCCTAGGGCAGGGTGCGCCCGCAAAGGTGCGCTAGCGGCGATGAGACTAGATAAGACTATAAGAGAATAACAAGAAAACCAATAATTTTAGTAAAGATAAATAATAGTAAGTAAGGATAATAATATAATACTAAAGAAGGTTAGTAATTAGTATATAATAGTAGTAAGAAAGCTAATATTAAGTTAGTAAAGGTAACTTATAAAGTTTATGAAAAATATAAAAAGAGAAAGTATAAGGGAAGGAGGAAAAATTAGTCTTTTTTATATTAACCCTAGACCCCTTAAGTAATCTATACACTGTATATAGCTAATCCTTAGATTATAGTAATTACTATTAGCTTCACTACTATAATATATATATATAGTATGCCACCACGCATTACGGAGCAGTCTGAGTCATAACACGCGTACGCTGCCCGGGTAACAGTGTCATTGCTAGAGCGGGGGCAGCGGCGTCTTTATGGGGTGCCTTGATTACTTTTCAGATTTGGTTACACCCGAGAAATCAGGACTCCCAGAATAAGATGGATGACTGAAGCTTTTAAAAGACGAGATTCCGATGATTTCAATTCAAGTTGATGATGATTGTTCTTCAAAAGCTCCTAAGCGAAAAATCTGTCGGGTGGGGTTTTTGTGTTGGGTGGGGCAGGTGCCTCGCACCTTCCTGTTGCACCCATAAGGGCATAATTGACTCTACCGCACGATAGTCTCGCTACTTAACTAGCTAAGACAAGAGTCCACCCTAGCTAGTTATTTTCTAAGATCTCTGTAACTACATAGTACGTTTTAGCACTATATTAGTACCTTACCTATAGTAAAGGTACTTAGGTATTTAAGCTATAGTCCGCACCCTCTTATAGGGTTAAATAACTTAATAGAGGTAATCACATTAAACCCTAGCTTCGCGGTCTAATATAGTAGTAATTATATAGTGTTTATAATAATTATACCTCTCTTCTAAATTAGTACTCTTCTCTTAGAATTAACTAATTATTTAATCTTTAAATAATTAGTATAAACATAGTAAAAGAGAGGCCTAATTTATTAATATTGTGATTAGGTAACCCTAGCATGCTAGGATTAATACTACTATCTATTAGTTTAATAATAATAGCACTATAGGCATCCTTATAATATCTAAGGAATCTCCTAAGAGTAATAAGCTAGCTATTAAGCTATAGGAGCCTTACTACTAGGACCTATAGTATAAGATAGTTAAGGTAAGAGCTATTAAAGATAGAATTTAGGTCTTTATTAATCTAGATTTAACTATATAACTAGACTACCCTCTAGAGCCTTTAATCTTAATAGGAAATAGAACTCTAAAGAAAAGAAGGGTAGCAGAGGCTTTATAGAGTTAATTATCTATATTAGATACTATAGGAGTTTAAACACGCTTATATAGCATTAGAGCTATAATATAAAGCATATAGTAACCCTAGGAAAGCTCTTCTAAAGGTTATAATATGCTAGAAGAGAGTTATTTTTAGTACCCTTAATAGCCTAATAATACTAAAGATAATGCCTAGTTCGCGGTCCTTAGTGGTTATTATTAGGTCTTTAATAGTTAATTCTAGAGCCTTATAAAGGCTATATAAGAGTATTATATGTGGTTTATAATAATGCTTAGTTCTAAATATAAGTAAATAACCTTAAGGTATATATCTCTTTATAATAAGATTAAAGAGCTTAAAAGGAATATAATGCCTTTAAGTAGGACTATTAAGCATTATACTAAAGTTAATTTTAATAAGACTATTAAGCGGAACCTTATAAGGGTTAATATTAATAAATAGCTTATAGATGCCTTAATTAGCTATAAGAGATGCTTCTAAGTAAACTGCCCTATTACTAAGGGTAATTTACCTATAGAAATAATTAATAATACTATTAGGGCTTAATTTCCTACTATCTTAGCTTAAGTTAACTTATTAATTTACATAGTAAAGAGTAAGGAAAGGTCCTAGATTTCTATAGTATTATAAGTAAGATTAGGTATCTAATTAAAGCCTAAGGAAGGTCTTAAGTAAAGGCTAATAATACCTTTAGAGCTAAGCTAACCCTTAATAGTAAAATAAAGGATAAAGCTAAAAAGAGAAGGTAAAGAAAGATAACTATATTTACTATAAAAACATAAGGTAAAGAAGTTAAAAGATTTATAGAAGGTCTATAGGGCACTTTACCTAATAAAGGACTAGAAAATTAACAAAAAGCTATTAAAGAAAGCAAAAGAAGTAATAAATTATTAACCTAATAATATAAAGAAAGCATATAACGTATAGTTAAAGGATAATAGCGTAAAGGAACCTAAAGAAAATAATACTATATTTATTACTATAGGAGAGTTTACAAAGGCTTTCCTTACCTAAGGTAAATCACAAGTTATACTTAATAGCAGTACCTTAATCTATATCTTTAATAATAAACGCTAGTTTATAAACCTTAATTATAGCTAGTAGCCTAGAATTTAAGCAGGTTATAGTGTCACAAAGGCCCTTAGCATTAGCATAGCTTGGATTATCTTAATAGATAGCCAGACCCTTACCCTATTAAAGGCCTAGTACTAACTAATGTTCTTTATAAACCTTATATCTCTTTAACTACTTATATAGAAGGGAATAAGGTAGGATAACCTAACTAGAAGGGTAATAGACCCTATAAGGGGTAATTAGAAGATATTTTAAACTTAGATTATTAGTACGTAGCTATATATAGAGGGCTTAAGCCTATTAGAGGTTTTTGCTATTAAGGGAGATTCACAAGATCTAAAGACTATTATAATAACACCTACGGACCTGTGGCACACTAGATTAGTATATCTAGGTAAGGATATAATAGATTAAGTGCTTTAGAAGCTTTAAATTCTATTAAAGGAAAGGAGCGTAAGTAAATATAAGGTTTACTAAACCGCTAAAGCATAGAGGTAGATATTATAAGTTCCTTAGATAGGATCCCTACCTTTAGGGCCACTTTAAGTGGTCTCCTTTAACCTCTTTACTTAATTACTAGGATATAATAAAGACTAATACATTACTCTTTTTACCTATAGAGCTATAGGACTATGTTATATCTTTATAATCCTATTAAAGACTAATATTATACTTTGCTTTAATTAGTTAGAAGCTATATATATGAGAGTATATAGCATTCATATCGCGGTTATAATAACTAATAGTGAGACTGCCTTCTAGACTAAAAAACAAGAAGAAGAGGTTATAAATAGAGGTATTATTATTAGAAAGTCTAGCCTAGCTCACCCACATTAAAATAGGCACACTAAATAGTCTAGGGGGTGATAATAAGGGTTATAATAACTCTTATAATATAATTAGGCTTCCTAGAAGACCTCTAGCCTATAGCTACTAAAGTAGCTATTTATATCTTAAATTACATGCCTTAAAAGGTACTTAACTAGTAATTGCCTTATTAAGCGTTAAATAGGTAGTTAAAAGAGAATAAGCTTTAATAGAGTTACTTACTAGAGAAACTAGAAGCCTTTGTAACCTATCTTTAAGCCTTTAGTTATAAAGTATTTATAATAACGCGAAGTAAGCTTTGTAAGGCAGGTCTAAAGCTTGCTTAGAGAGCTTATATTAGATACCTTACTAGATATATCTCCTTTATATAATATCTAATTTAGGTGCCTATAATAAAGAGGAACTATTAGTTCTTATTAAGCTATATTACCTTTAATAAGTCTATTTTCTATGCTTAAGAAAGAGGCTTATTACTATTAGTAAAAGAGGTTAAAAACACTACCTTAAAGAGCTAGTTAAAGAAAAAGAGAATAAAAGCTCTAATATAGGGCTTTTATAGATAGTGTACCCTCTATTACTATAATAACCACTTAATTAGCTTTAATAGGAAGAAACTCCCACTAATTATAATTAACTAAATCATAAAGAAAAGAAAAAGGAAGTTAAGAAATAAATCTACTAACTTCTCCGAATTCACCTAGATAATTTCTAGGCTTAAGGGATTATACGCTATTAAGTATTAATAATTTACTTAACCTACCTAATAGTAGTAATAATTATAAAATGTTAATAAATTTATAAGATTATAATAATCTTAAAGCATTTACTATAGCCTTTAAGCTAGACCTAAAAAAAGAAAAGCCTTATATATTAAGGCTTTCCCTTCTCTAGCTTATTATAATAATTTAGCTAGTTATCTAAAGGAAAAGGAATTTTATAAAGTATAAGATAAGGAATATAATAGAATTATTAATAGAAAGGTAGCTAAGAAGGTATCTAGAACTAAAGTTCCTATATATATAAAGCTTCTAGGCCTTACTTAGGTCTTCTTATATAAATTAAATAAGTAAGGCTACCTCCTACGATATAAAGCTTACCTCTATATTCTTAGGAATTATTAACTAAAGAGTTATCTATTAACTTAAGTAATAACCCTAGTTACTAATACCTTTAGGCTATTTATAGCTATTATATACTACTTTAACCTTAAAGCACACTAGTATAACTTTATTATAGTATTCCTAAATTTAGATCTTAATAAAGAGGTTTACTATAAGATACCTCTAGGCTATAAAGACAAATAAGCCTATCTAAAGCTTCTTAGAGTAGTCTATAGGCTATAGAGAGCGCCTTTTCTATAGATAAAAGAGCTAATTAGCTAGCTAATTAGTAAAGGCTTTATATAGATCTTTAAAGATATTTATATATTTATTAAGGATAGCTTAATTATCTTCTTCTATATAGATAACCTTATTACCTTATTTACTAAAGGAAAATTATATTTATATAATAAATTTAAAGTAAGACTCTTTATAAAGTATAATATTAAGGACCTTAGAGAGCTATAATAGTTCCTAGGCGTTAAAATTATTAGAGATTATACTAATAAGAAGGTATAGCTTAATTAGAAGTCCTATTAGAATAAAGCTACTACTAAATTTAATATAAAGATCCTATAATAAAGGCCTATAGCCTTAATAACTACTATATTACTAGAACCTTTTAAAGAAGAGGTTAGTGCTTAAGATCTTAAGAGATATTAATCTTTAATTAGAACCTTACTATACCTAATAATAGTTTTAAGACCTAATATTACTTTTATAGTGTTATAACTCTTATAATACCTATAAAACCTAGGGCTATAACACATAGAAGTAGCTAAAAAGCCCTTAAGTATAGGTATATATAGGCAGACCTAGTAATTAAATACAGCGGTAATAACCCTAAATTAAAGATATATAGCAATGCCTCTTTTACTAATAATATAATAATATAAAAGAGCTTATAAGGCTATATTATAAAACTCTTTAGAGGGCCTATACTCTTTAAGGTAAATAGGTAAGCTACTATAATAATATTATTAACTAAAGTAAAGCTCCTAGCGCTTTCTTACTATAGTAAAGAGCTTATAGCCTTTAGATAGCTATATTAAGAGGTTAGGCTATGCCTAGGTAATAACACACTTAAAATTAAATATAATAACATATAGATAATTTACCTCCTTAAGGAAGAGTTTATTAAGCTTATTATAAAGCTCTAGTATATAGATATTTATTACTACTAGCTTTATTAAGAAGTTATAAAAGGAACCTTTAATATTACTTAAATTACCACTAAAGAGATAATTACTAATAGCCTTATAAAGCCTCTTATAGGGAATGCTTTTATAAGCTTTTATAAGGCATTAAGGCTTATATAACTACCCTCTAGTATACTTAGTAAAGAACCTAAAGAGTAAGTATTATATAATAACCTTAATTTAAATAAGAATATAACTAATTAACTACTCTTTTACACTATATAATTAATTTAAATATTATAATATTAATTTAACTAATTTAATTAATTTAGAATTATTATAAGGAACCTTAAATAAGGTCCCCTAGGGAGTATATTACACCTATAAGGGCATAATTAACCTTACTATATAATAGTCTTATTACTTAACTAGCTAAGATAAGAGTTCACCCCTAGCTAGTTATTTTCTAAGATCTTTATAACTATATAGTATGTTTTAGCACTGTATTAGTACCTTACCTATAGTAGAGGTACTTAGGTATTTAAGCCGTAGTCCGCACCCTCTTATAGGGTTGGACAACTCAATAGAGGTGATCACATTGAACCCTAGCTTCGCGGTCCAACACTTCCCCCTTCAGACTCTATATTCTGCTTGGGGAGTGGGGCGGTATTCGGCCCCGTCATTGGCAGCTCCCTTGAGGCCAGCTCTACATGGCGATGGGCGTTCTATATCAACTTGATTGTTGGCGCTGCATGTAGCCCGGTGCACAGATATGTATAGAGGAAAAGGGAACTGCTGACATGGGTTGTGGGCTTGTGGCCACATGTATCTGGACCTTGTGCATTCATATAGCATTCGACGGAAAATAGATACTCTCCATGCTACGGAAACTTCCACTGGTATGATGCCAAGTTGGACTCACTACAGTGGCTGCCATTGGACTCCCCTGTTCCTTTTGACATTGGCCCATTTCGGCTTGCCTGCAGCTGGTCCATCCCTAAAGCTGACTATTGCACCTTGCCCATCTTCCGGGCCGTGACGACGGCCAGACACGGGTTCTCGAGGAACTGGGCCCAAAAGGCCGGGTCGGCTCGGACGGCAGCCGTCTCTCTTCATAGGGCTGGGTGCGGATGTCGGTAAGGCCGAACTGATGGATGGTACATCTCGTGCGAGCCGGAGTACGTACATGACCTCGAGGGCGGTGGTCTCGTAGTCGGCGAGGATCTCGAACTGGTAGGGTTTTGTCCCCTGCTGTTGGCCGCCGCCTCCCCAACGAATCATCTGATCGCGGAACCGGAACCCGCCGGGGATGGATGGGTACATGGCCGGCGTAGCGGATGCCGTAGCGGCCGCCGGTAACGGCAGGGCTGCGCGGATCGCCGTTGCGGACGACGAGCAGGCGGCCGGCCAGTGCTAGGCTTGAGCCTTGTTAAGGATATTCACAGCCTCACATCGTAGCCTCAGATATCAGGCATTACTCTTGTTATCCCCTTTTTGTTTGTTAATGCATTACGCCTATTATTGCGGTTTATTATAGGCTTTATTTAAAGACTTAGATTTATTACTTATAGATTTAAAGCTTATAAGCTTCCCTTTTTCCCTCTATTAAATTCTAAATTCCTAGATAGTAATTCTATATTATTATTTTCTCTTTTAATTACTCTTTACCTTTATTTTTATCCCTCTATAAGTTATAAGCCTAGTGCTTATAACTATACCCTTCCTTTCTTTTTTATTTTTCCCTTTTATTTAACTATTATAGTCTTATATATAATTATATATCTTTTCCTAATATCTTATTAAAGTAAATTACTTAACTTATAAGGTAGTATAAAGACTTTTTCTCTTACTTAAAACACTAATAATAATATTATAAGGTTAAGATTAGATTAATTATAATTTAGCTTATATATATATAAAAGCTATAAAAATTTTATATAACTAGGAATTAAATATATAACCTTTATTATATTTTTTCCTAACTTATAATTATAATAACCTGTTAGTACTACAGGTGTACTATTGACCTACGCGTAGGGTTTTTAGGGGTGGACTAAATTATATATAATTATTATATATTCTAGTTTACTAAAAGAAGCAAAAAGAGATTAAATAAAAGCATATAGGGTATGCTATTTATAATAGGAAAAGGGGCCTTAATTAGGGTTATATATAAAGAGGCTATATATACTAATTCTAACTATAGCATAGTTAGCCTAAGCATATAGGTTTGTAATATAATATACCTAGCTAATTAGAGGCATGTAGCCTTATTAATATTATGCTTATGTGAGGCCCTACTTATAACACCTAGTGCACTAGCGCACCCCGCGGGCAGGCTAGACCCTAGGGCTAGGTCTATATAACACTAGTAAGCTACTAGTTATAAGATAGTAACTTATATATATAACACACTTAGACCTAGTAAGCTTTAGTTAATATACTAAAGCCCTTATATCTTTTACCTAGTTACTATTATTTTTATAATTCTAAAGCTTCTCTTACTAGTTACTTAAAAGTAAGATAAAAGAGAGAACTACTTAATTTACTAAAGTAATATTAGATAATAACTAAAACTAATTAAATAAGGGTAGTACTATAGCTAAAAATATACTATATTTTATAAAGACTATACTTAAGATTAAACCCTTTACTTTTAGTACTAAAGCTATAGTAATAATAAAGTAAATTACTTAGCTAAAATAACTTTAGAAACTATAAGATTAAGAATAAGAACTTATTAACTTACTATAGCTTAACTTAGAAGAAAAATAAGTAAAAAGGTAGTAAAAGCTAGCACTTCCTTAAGCTATAGTAGCTAAGAGGTTAAAGTCTAAAATATTACTAACCTCTAATACCTTATAAACTTATAGAAATATAAGATATAGATTAATAACCTAAACTATACCTTTAATAAGGTAAAGAAAAAGTACTAATATAATTACTAAAAGATTCTCTTTATACTTAACTATATATATACTAACTATAAGGTAAGATAAGATAAATACCTTAAGGAATAATAGGCTAATAACTAGGATAACCTTAAAGATAACTAGGATAAATTCTAGACCTAAACTCTTATATTACTCTCAGACTTTATAAACTATAATACTTAAATAGCTATATAGCTAGAGAATATAAAGTAATATAAAGGCTAAAGCCTTATTAAATTTAGTATTTACTTAAATTTACTAGAGAAATACCTAGAAAAAGCTATAAAAAAGTCTTATACTCTTATATTCTTTATAAAATTACTTCTTAAACTATAAAACTATATTAACTTATATACCTTTATTATAGGAAAGACTTAAGAAAAGGTTATATAACTTACCTAGTAATTTTAAGAGGCTATACTAAAGAGTAAGTAAAAGCCTAAATATTTAGAAAATAAAGGCCTATATAAGAACCCCTAATACTATAGATATAACTCTTTATAAGGCTATAAACCTTATAAGAATTAAAGAAATAAGGACTAGGAAAAAGTCTAGTTACTTACTTAAATAATAGTAAAGTTAGAAATAAGAGGTAATATTATAACTATAATAGTATAAAATATCTTATATTTAATTATAATAAGCTAAAGAAAAAGCCTTAAGAAAGCTAAGGAAATTTCCTAAGGTAAAAGTAAATACCCTTACCTTTACCTTAAATACTAAGGTATTAATAAGGTATTAATTTTATATATTAGTTATTATTTATAAGTAAAAAGATATTAAAATAGTAATAAATCTAAATAGCTATACTAAGATTAATATTATTAGCACTAAATTTATAAAGAACTATAAGCTTAACTAGGCTAAGGCTATAGTACTTATTCTTAAGGTAATAAAGGCCCTTATAGTCCTTTAATATAGTATTTATAAGGTACTTATTACTATTAAAAACTTAAGAGAAAAAGAAAAGAACCTTAAGCTACTATATATAGCTATAAATAAAGACTTAAAAGTAAGGGGAAGCCTTATATTAATTAGAATATATATACTTATAAAAGAATATATATACTTTTACTTATACTTATAAGAGTAATAGTTTAAGAAAAGAAAAAAGCCTTTTTACTTATAACTTCTTATAAATTTATAAAAGTAATATATAATAAAACTATTATATATATTATTATAGGAGTTATAAAAGATAAGTTTATTACCCTTAAAGATAATAAGAAAGTAAAAGTATATAAAACTATTAAAAATATCCCTAAGAAACTATATAAGTTTAAAGATATATTTATATTAGATAAAGTAAGGAGTTTACTATTAAGAAAAGTAACTAACTATATAATTAACTTAATACTAAGGGTAATACCCTTATATAAGCTAATTTACTCTCTCTTTTAAAGTAAGCTAAAAAAGCTTTATAAGTATATTAATAAAAACCTATAGAAAGGCTAGATAAAACTCTTTAAGAGCCTTATAAGTATACTTATTTTATTTATACTAAAGAAAGATAAAATACTTTAATTATATATAGATTACTAAGGACTTAATAAAGTAATATAAAAGAATTACTATACTCTCCCCTAATTTTAAAGATCTTAAACTAGTGCTAAGGGGCCTATTTTTCTTAAAGATTAATATTAAAAATACTTATTATTAAATTTATATTAAAGAAAGTAATAAGTAAAAGACTATATTTTATATATAATATAAACACTATAAATACCTTATAATACCCTTTAGGTTAACTAGTATATATTAAGATAAATACTTTAGTCTTTATAATAGTAAGAATTCTATCTTAATAGGATAATAAGGGCTACTAGTATTTAGTAGCCTTTTAGTTAAGGAAGTTTATAAATACTAAGTATAATTATAATATAGCTAATTAAGAGTTACTTACTATAGTAAAGTTATTTAAATACTAGTAATACTATATTAAAGGTATAGTAACTCTAGTTAAGGTTTTATTAGATTACTATAACCTATAAACCTTTATAAGGTAATAGAAGTTAAATAAAAGGTAAGCTAAATAGTATATATTTCTTTATCCCTTTTACTTTATAATTAAGTATAAACTAAGGAAAAGTAACCTTATAAATACTCTATTAAGAAGGTTTAATTATAAAGGTAAACCTCTAATAAATAAGGTACTTTTACTAGAACTTTAGAAAAAAATAATAGCTACTAAAGAACTAGTAATAAAAGAAATACTAATATATTAAAGAAAATATAGTAAGATACCTTTAGGGAGGAAAATACCTAGTCTTTATAAAGAGGCTTAGTAAAATACCTTTAAGGAAGGAAAATACCTTAGCCCTTATAGTAAAAAATAAAGAGGCTAGAGTAGCCTAGCTAAAAGGCTAGTTAGTTACTATAAATCTAGTAAAAGATTAGCTAAATAAGGGGATTTCTAGGAGAAAGTAATATATATCTAAGATATTAGTATAGTATAAGAGATATAAGAGATTATTATATTACTAAATCCTTACTAATTTAAACTAAATAAACTATTAGTATAATTACTATAAAAGATATAAGATAAAGACTTAGATTTATAAAGATAAAAGGGTAATATAAACTCCCTAAAGAAAGGGAGGGAAAAAGCTAGTTTATAATTATATAGTATAAGGGGCCTTCTAATATACTAAGACTAGGTAATTATTCCCTAGAGCCTATTTTATAATAGGAGCTTCTATAGCTATACTATAATAATTTACTAGTAAGTTACTTTAGGACTAAGTATACTCTTAAGCTATTAAAGTATTACTTCTAGTAGCTAGCTATAAGTAAGTTTATATTAGACTATATTATAAGCTATAGGGTTTACTAATAGGTAGTAGCTAAAAGGTATTACCTATATAAAAGCCTTAAATCCTTACTAATACTAAGGTAACTATAAGTAAAGATCTTAATAGATTTTATTATAGGATTACTTATTATATAAGTAAGTAAGTAAGAAACTAATATAATTCTAGTAATTATAAACTAATTTACTAAGTACTTTATCTTCTTACTAGTAATTACTATAATTAATATAGCTAAACTAGTAAAGCTTTTTTATAAAGAAATTAAGCTATAATTTAAGGCCTTAAAGGGCATTATATCTAATAAGGGATTAGTCTTTATAAGCTAATTTTAGTTAGACTTTTATTACTTATTATATATAAAATAAAGGCTTTTTATAGTATTTTACCCCTAAACTAATAGCTAAATAAAGAGAATAAACTAAGTGCTTAAGTATTACCTTTAATACTTTATTATAAAGAATTAGTAAATATAGCCTAAGCTACTCCTAATAACTTAATTTACCTATAATAATATAGTAAATAAGACTATAAGTTACTTACTAAATTACTTCTTTATAAGCTATTTACCTAAGTTTTATTTAGCTTTTAAAGGTAAGACTTAAAAAAGGAGGTACTAAAAGTATATATATATATTATAAAGCTATATAAAGTTAAAAAGTAATTAAAGTAAAACTAGATAAAAGCTACTAAAACCTAGGTAAAGTACTATAATAAATATTACTAGCTATTAACCCTAAAAAGAGGTAACTTAGTACTACTATTAGTAAAGAATATTAGGCTTAAAGAGATAAAATAAAAGCTAACCCCTAGGTTTATTAGGCTATTTTAAATACTTAATACTATAGGGAAATAAGCATACTAATTTATATTACTTAAAAATATAGTTAGCTATATAATATATTTTATATTAGCTTACTAAAACTATAGAATTACTATAATAATACTAAGGAAAAGAAAATACTAATACTAAACCTTAAAAATAAAGATAAGAAGTATAAAATTAAGGAGGTTAAAAACTATAAGAAAACTTATAAAGGTAATAAATACCTAGTAAAATAAAAGGGTTAGCCTAGTAAATATAACTAGTAAGTCCTAGTAAAAATATAGAAAGCACTTAATATATAATTTAGGTATTTTACTAAAGTAAATTAAATAAAAGGGTAGTAAGATATAAGTAAGTTATAAGTAAAGAGATATAAAGTTCTTATAAAAAGGCCTAGCCTTATTAGCTATTACTATACTCTAAAGTAAATAACTTAAATTACTTACTAAAAATAAAAGAAAATATACTTAAAGTATAAGGAGAGTTAAAGGGAACCCCTTTATTATAGCCTTTATATACCTAAAAACCTAACCTTTATAAATAAGGTACTTAGTGTTATTTTTATCCCTTATAATTATCTCCTATATTACTAGGTAAAAGTAATACTTTACTATACCCTAGGGTATAAAACCTAGGTTATAAGACCTTAAATATAAAGTTATTTTTACCTTTTAAGTAATAAGAAGTTTATAATAGTTTTACTATAGAAAGATTAGTAAATAAGTAATAAAAGGGATAAAGCACTTATTACCCCTAGAATAAGACTTAGAAATATTATAACTAAAAGTTACTAGTAAGAAATAATATACTAATTATATAAAATTAATATATCTTACTCTAAAATATAAGTAAAAACTAGTAAACCTAGGAGAAAGAGATAAACCTAGTAAACCTTTATAGCCTTAGTAAGACTAAATATAATATAATATACTATATTAGTATAATTAAAACCTATTATTAAATTAAGGTAAGCCTTAGTAAAACTATAGTAAAAGTCTACTAAAAGGTATAGTTCTTAGGGTTTTTAGGGTTATTATTACTAAGAGTATTTATAAGGGTTTATACCTAGTCTAAAAGAGCTAGAAAATCTAGGAAATCCCTTTTATTATAGCTATAGCTTATATAAAGGTATTAGTAATAAGAGGCTAAAAGATATAGAAATAGTAGTATACTTATAGTATTATAAGTATTACTATACTTATAGCACTAAATATAGTATTTAAAATATTTTACTATAATAATAGTAAATAATAGTTAAGGGAATTAATAGTTAATCTAGGGTAATTTAGGCTTAAATAAGGGGCTTTTCTTAAAGTCTATATACCTAGTGTATAAATAATATATATATAAACATTCCTTTAAGGGAATATAGTTAGTCTTTATAATAAAAGTAAGGTAATTAATAAGAGAAAGGTTATAATAACTTAAGGTATAATGCATTATAAAAAAACATCTATAGATATAGGTAAGAAAAGTGTGTAAGATAATAGTGTATTATAGGTAAATTTATACTTAAACGCTATCTATTATTTATTATTATTTTAATTATTAGTAGCTTAGTAAATAGCTATAGGAAAGCTAGCAAAAGCTATTTAAAAGCCTAGCTAAAAGTAAGGGAGTAATTATAAGGCCTTACTTATAATACCTAGTACACTAGCGCACCCTGTAGGTAAGCTAGACCCTAGGGCTAGGTCTATATAACACTAGTAAGCCACTAGTTATAAGACAGTGACTTGCATGCATAACACACTTAGACCTAGCAAGCTTTAGTTAATATACCAGAGCCCCTATACCTCTTGCCTAGCTACTATTGTTCTCATAGCTTATTCTAACACTAGAAACTCTCTCTTTTTAATATAATTATTAATAAGTAATATTAATAAGGTAAGAGAAAGGGAATTAAGGAATAGTTAGGATTAAATAATTATAAATAATATTATAAGAAAAGACAGAGGGGAATATAATAAAAACAATATTTAATTTATAAGCTTATTAAAGAATAAGTAAGACTAATCTAAATACCTTTAACTTTATTATATTAATAAACAAGAGCTATAATTATATAACCTATCCTTCTATCCTAATAGTTACCTTATTACTTATAATAAACCTCTTAAATGCCTTATTTAGTAATGCCTTTATAAATATATTAGTAAGATTATTATCCTTATTAATTTATTTAATCTTATAGATCTCTTATTGCTTATATAATTTATAAAGAGCTATAATATTAATTATAAGGCACTTCCCTTTTATAGTACTAAGCTTAATAAGGCACTTATATAATAAGTATAAATTTATATAGATAATAATAGGAATTATAAGGAGGTTTAATTAATAAGTAATTAATCTAAGCATTATTAAGATTATATAAGCTATATTAGCACTAGTAACTATTCTATAAATCTTAGAAGTAAGCATACTTCTTATAACTCTCTTACTCTTAGTAAAGCTATAGTGTATAATATTACCTTTAATTATAAAGGTACCTTCTTTCTAGACTTTACTAGTAAAGATAAGTATATAGCCTAGCTAGGAAGTAAGGTCTTAGTTATTAGTAAAAGATTTATTTATAAATATAAAAGCTTTACTTTCTTAAGATTAAATAGTATAAATCTTAATCCTTAGTTTAAATAGTTAATTTACTACTAAATTTATTAGTTTAAGCTCTTTATATCTTATAATATTAGGTCTTAGTGTTATATAGTAATAAAGAGGTTAAAATAGGCTTTAGGCTAGTAAATTAAGGCAATATATATGCCTTAAGCTTATTATTCTATATATACCTATTTTAAATTATTTAATAGGATTAATTAAAACTTTTTACTTTAGCCTTTTTATTATAGTATAATTATATTATTTTTAAGAGTAATAATACTACTATTAAAGGTTAGTAAGTTCCTTATAAAAAGGATTTACTTTAGTTTAATAGTAAAAGAAGTAGTAATTAATTTATTTTCCTTTTATTAAGAGAACTTATAGTTAGATAGTCTAATTATATTATTACTCTATATCCTTACACATATAAAGGTTAGGTTTTCCTTTATTATTATAAGTAAGTATAAGTTAAATATAAAGGTTATTATCTAGAGCTTTTCTCTATAGTAATAATAATATATTACTTACTAATAGGTGCTAGCTTTTATAATACTATATAGAGGCTTAATAACTTATATTATTATATCTCTAAGGTATAGGTAATAGATCTAGATAAGGATTTAGGCTAGGATAGTATAGCTAAGAAGTGTCTATGCCTATATATAGGCCTATATAATATTATAAAGCTAGAGAATAAGGCCTAGTAATAATAATATAAGCGTTATCATAAGGATTAATTATTAGCTAGCTTATTAGATTATTAGGGCCTATATTAGAATTACTAGTTTTTCCTTATTACTATAACCTTAGATTATAAGCCTTAACTTCTTATATAGATTTACTATTTTACCCTTTACCTTATTAATAATATAGGAATTAAAGATTTAAACTTCACTATGCTCTTTCTTATTATATCTAATAAATTTAAATATGCCTTATTTAATTAGGGTATTAATCTTAGCCTTAGTAAATAGTCTAAAGGGTTTACTAGGGGTCTTAATAATTCCTTCCTTATATAATTAGATTATAAGCTTAAGATTAAAGCTTTCCTTAGCTAATAGAAAGATATTAGTCTTATCTTTTATTTAATTTATATAATTAATATTAGAAATAATAATAAGAGGGTTTTTAAGGTCTTTTAGGTCCTTACTTTAAGGGAATAATAAAAGAGGTAGCTATAGGTTATAAAGAGGTGTCTTAGTCCTTTATACTCTTAGGAGGTCTCTTTTATTAAGATCTTTATAAAAAGGCCTAATAGAGGTTAATTTAAAGGCCTTTAGGCCTTAAGGGAGCTTAAGAGTGTAAGTCTTACCTTTTATAGCTAAGAGCTTATAAGGGCCTCTTTATTCTTTACCTTTACGCTATATATATATAAGTAATCCTAGTAAGAGGTTAATAGTGCTAGAGGTATTAGGACTATTCCTTATAGTAAGGGTATTACTAACCTTTTACTAGGTATAAATATACTTAACTTCCTTTATTACTAATTAGATTATAAGGGCTTATAATATAATATTTAGTAATAAAGGTAATTTCTTAACTATATAAGGATACGCACTAAAAATAAGGAGTATTAGTATAAGGCTATTTAATCTTATAGTGTTATTTATAGCTTTAACTACTATTTATAACGCTATAGGCTTTAGTATTATTAGGTATTCTTATCTAATAATATTATAGGCTCTTTAAAGTAGCTTATAATATTACTTAACTTTACTAATACTATAGTAAGCCTTAATTAGTATATTCTTAATCTTAATTAATATTAATAATATAAGCTACTTAAATTCCTTACCTTAAAAGGTTATTCTAGTGTTTACAATAATTATATCTAGGGGCTTAAATAGATATTAATCTAGTAAAGATAGAGTGCTTTTTATATAATCTTTATAGAGATATTTTTAATAAATCTAGCTATATTAAAGGATATAGCTATATCTATAACTTATAGAATAGGGTAATTACTATTAATATATATAATATCTATAATAATTTTATAGTTATAGGCATATTTATCCTAAAGGGTAAACTTAAATTAATATAGGCTATTAGTATATAATTAATATTACTAGCAAACCTTAGTTAACTTCTTAATTACTTTAAACTTAACCTTATACCTTAATTTATAGAGTAAATTATAAAGATATCTAATAAAAGGGTATCTAAAGCATTAATATAATTAATAGAGTTTAGCTTCTATAAGATAACTCTAAGTAATACTTTTTCTTTATTAAGAAGTATTTATATATACCCCTATTTATATATAATAAAAACCCTAATATTCCCTTACTATAAAATATTCTTTAATATATAGAAATTAATCTTTAAGTAAGTTATATTATTAAGGCATATGTCATGACTTAAAGGTCATAGGGTTTAATAAACAAAGTGAAGGCTAAGATTTACAGTTACTACTAGAAAGATACTAGCTAGGGGTAGGTGCGTAAAGGTTTTAAGCTTTAACTTACTATATATAATATAAGTAGTCTTTACTAAATACCTTACCTTATAAATACATAGCTATCTTATAGCTAGCTAGCCCCTTAGTTATTTAAATAGCCTAGAGTTTCTCTAAAGCCTTATTACTATAAGTGTCTTATCTCTAACCTTTACGCTCCTAATATAATACCTCTCTTATATATAATTATCCTTAATTATAAAATAAGCTACTTACTTAAGGTATATTTACTATAGAAAAGCTTATAAAGAAAAATAGAATATAGTACCTTATATTTAAATATATAAGTATAAAAATAATAATAATAATAATACTAGTTATAAGCATCCCCTTATCTTAGGTATTAATATCTAGATAGTAGCCTATTTATAGCTTTAATATAGTAAATTAAATATTATTACCTATTCTATAGCTAGCCTAAAAAAATAGATAACCTATATTAAATTTTATAATTAGTTTAAATAAATAAGGTACTAAACATTATAAATATAAATAGTTTATCTAGTAAGCTTATATTATAATTACTATAAGTTTATAGCTAGTAAGTATATATATTGATTTTTAAAAATTTTTTGCGTCATTGGTTATGGCCAATGCATCTAATTTATCATAACACATAATTATTACTAGCAATACCCAGCCAGTCAGTAAGACAATTAACATCCAAATAGTAAGTATATATATAAGTAATAGTGCTAATAAGTATTATTATAATTTATAGATTAGCTATATATAATATATTAGATTACTTAAGGGGTCTAGGGTTAATATAAAAAGACTTATTTTTCCTCTTTTTCTTATACTTTTTCTCTCTTATAATATCTATAGACTTTATAAGTTACCCTTACTAGCTTAATAGTAGCTTTATTCTTACTATTATATAGTAATTACTAACTTCTTTTAGTATTATATTATTATCCTTATTTACTATTATTTATCTTTATTTAAAATATTAGTCTTTTCCTTTTCTCTTATAGTTTCTCTTTAGTCTTTAATAGCTAACTTATAGCTAGTTAACTATATTTAAGCCTTATATTATAACTCCTTCTCCTTTAATTACTATAAAGAATTTATTATTTAATAAGACTCCTAGAAAATCTCCTAAGAAATCTCCTTATAAATAAGTAACTTTAAAGATCTTTATATAAGTTTACTATATCCTTATAAAGTCTTAGTTATTAACTTACTACTAGAGATATAAGGTTAAAAATTCTATATATATACTATACTTAGTAAGTAACTATATAAAATATATTACCTAAAAATAGTATATATAAAATTTCTTAATATTTTATTAACTAAAAGCCTTTTCCTATAAAGTATAGTAACTTTATAAGTATAACTTTATTACTTACTTATTACTTACTATTACTAATATTTAATAAGTAATTTTATAAAATATACCTATTACTTTTATAATAATAAAGACTATATTAGAGTATATTTATCTTCTCTTTAAATTTACTTATAAGCTACTAATACACTACTAGTGCCTTATTAAAATTATAAAGCTTTATAAAAAGCTCTTTAACTTTATTAAGGCTATACTAAAAAGTAATTATTACTATCTTAATAAAGTAAGTATAACTTTACTATTTATACTTAATAGTTACTAACTTATTACTAATCTCTTATATAAGCTAGGTAAAGACTATATAATACCTTACTTATTTATAAAAATACTAATAAGTATAGTTATATTTACTAAGCTTATCTTATTACTAATATTACTTAAGAGGTAAAGAATAATAAATATATCTTTATATTATAGCTATTTAATATTACTAACCTTAAGGTATAAATTAATATTATAAATTACTTATACTTTATAGCTAAAAATATTCCTATAGTAAGTTTCTTAAATATATATAGCTAATACTTTACTAACTTACTAGTAATTTAGCCCTTATATTACTAATCTCCTTAATTATATTAGCCTCTTTAAGCTCCTTAAAGAGCTTTATATTTTTATTTATAGTAAAAGAGACTTTAATAATAAAAAGGCCTTAAAAGCCTTAGTACTTATAATTATATTAAGTACTAATAATATTACTAGGGAATAGGTATTTAATATAGTTATAAAGTAATAGGTATTAGGTTATAACTAAGTAAATTATTTAAGATTATTTTAATAAATTTAACTTTATTTTAAGATCTTACTATATACTATTTATAAAATATAATTACCTCTTAGTAACTTAGCTACTTAGCTATTACTTATAGTTATTAATAAAATCTCTTATAATAAAATCTCTTTTAATACCTATAAATTCTTTAAAGTATTATAACCTTTCTATTTAACTAGATATTTATAATATTTCTATTATATAATATAAAATAATTCTCTTAACTTTAAACTCTTACTTATTATCTTTAATATTATCTTATAATAAGGATATATCTTTTATATTAATTAAATTCTCTTTAAAAGGTTTAAGGCTAGTAATATTAAATATATTATATAAATAAGTCCTAGGTAGTAACTTTAATTAATATACTAATCTATAACTTTATAGTAAGCTTTTTACTAGGTTATTTTAAATTAATATTCTTTATTAATAGTAAAATATAGTTACTAACCTTAAACTTTATTATAGTTCTTTTTAGTTATAGTATTTCTTATACTAAGTCTATAAATTACTTAGAAGCTATTTAATTATAATATATTTATCTCTTAGTGCTAATACTTTACTTTTTACTTAATTATTTACTAAGGGGATATTTATAATTACTTACTATAAGCCTCTAGGATTATAACCTTATAATACCTTTACTAAGGTATAGCTATAAGTTATATAGTTACTTATATTATATATAAATTACGCTATTAATAAATTATTAGCTTAATTAGTTTATTTAGTATAAGTAAAGGCTCTTAAATAATGTTTTAAAACCTAGTTTAAATGCTTTATTTATTTATTTATTTAGGGATAAAAAGTAATACTTAGTAGTTACTTAGTTATAAAAAGGTAATAAAAGTTATTTAAAAACTACTAGTAAATATAAAACCTTAGTTTATTATAATACTTTCTAAAGCTTTATAGTCTTTAAAAACATATTCTAAGAATATAGTTACTAGACTATTACTAGTTAGTTATATTAAAATAGGGATATAAATACTATATTTTAAGAAATAGTTAATAATAACTAGAATTATATTATAAGTTTAATTTAAGTCTTTTACTAGTAGTAATCTAGTAATAAAATCTATTAATAATTCTTAAAAAGGTAATTAAGTACTAGTAATATAGCTAGTTTACTATATAGCTTATAATACCTTAGTTTTAAAGTCTAATAACTTAAATAAGTAGTAATATATACCTTTATATCTTTCTTTATTATTAGCTAATAATACTAGTTTATAATTTAATAAAGAGTCTTACTTACTCCTTAATACCTAGTAATAAGGTTATTATAAGTTAGTAATAAAATTTCTTTTTTATTTCTTATAGAATAAAAATATAATTCTTAAATATTAATAGCTTAAAGGGTCCTATAGACTATATTTATAATATTACTAAATTATTACTTTTAAGTAACTTTATTTAACTTATAGTAAAGTTATTACTTTACTATACTTTATATAATAAGACTTAAATTAGTTTTTCTAATTCTAAGCTTTTATTCTAAGTGCTAGAGTTAAACTTAGAAGAGGTTCTTTAAATAGCTTAAACCCTTACTATAATATCTTTATAAGTAATTAGTTTATAGAATATCTCTAGTTTTATAGGCAAATAGTTAAGTAATATCTCTAAGGGGTGCTTATATTACTTACTAGTAATAACCTAAGCTAATTTACTCCTAATAGTAATAGCTAGTCTTATAAGGGAAACACTATAGTTAAGTAATAGACTTATTATATACTAGGTACTAGTAATATTACTATAGCTATTATACTACTTACTAGTAATAGAAAACTTAATATAGTTAAGTAATAGACTTATTATATACTAGGTGCTAGTAGTATTACTATAGCTACTATATTACTTACTAATAAAAGTATTAAATATCCTTACTAATATACCTTTTCTAAGAGTATTTAGATTATTAGGCTTCTTAAGAATATAATTAAGTTATAACTTTTTAAACCCTAGATATTAGTAATACTATTATAATATCTTTATTACTAACTAATTACTATATTAAGTAATATTTTTATAGGACTTATTATACTAGTAGTGTTACTATAGTATCTTTATTACTTAGTATTTATAAACTTAAATAAAAAGGTAAGAAGCTATAAGGTTACTACCTTTACTTTTCTTACCTTATTAATAAAATCTAGTTTTCTTAATAAAGAATTAGTAAGATTTAATTTCCTTATATAATATATAATCTTAAAGTTAAAGGGATAAAGCTTATTTAATATAGTTACTTACTTACTAGTAAGCTTAGGCTTTATAGCTAAGTACTTATAGTTTAAATAATCTATAATAACTTTAATTATATAAGCTAAATAGGTAAGGTAATATCTCTAAGTTTAAAAAGCCTTTTAGATAGCTAATAATTTACTATTAGGTATTAAGTAATGTAATTTAGTATTAGTTATTTTCCTTAATATAAAAGTAACTAGGTACTAGTAACCTAGCACTAATATTATAAGTATAGCTCTAATTATATATTTAAATATATTTATCTTTACTTTAAGGTATATTGATTTTTAAAAATTTTTTTTTGCGTCATTGGTTATGGCCAATGCATCTAATTTATTATAACACATAATTATTACTAGCAATACCTAGCTAGTAAAACAATTAATATCTAAATACTTATAGCTATAGTAATAAATAAAACCTATAATTAGTATAAGCTCTAAGGTTATAAATATAGGGGGCTGTGAGGTTAAAGCAAAGTTTGTAATAAACTTTATAGCTATATTAGCGTAAGAGTTATAATTTGTAACTATAGTTAAACTTAAATTTATTTAAGTTTTACTTATAGTATAAATTAAAGTAATTCCCCCTTCCTTTATAACTATACTTATTCTATCTCTCTATATCTCTTCTATCTTATAGCTTACTACTTATACTTTAAAGCTCTAAGGCAAACTAAACATAACTTATCCTTACTTATCTCTAATTTAATTTAAATTACTAGGTAGGTTATAGGTTACTACTTAACTAATTAAACCCTAACTAATTAAATCATAGTATAGCTAAAGGTAATAAAAGGACACTACTCTATCTAAAATATTAAATAATATAGTAAAAGAGAAGAAAAGTAAAGGGAAAGGAAGTAAAAATAAATCTAACCTAGAGATAATTAATAGTATTTATAATATAAGGAAAAAATACTAAAAAGCAAAGGTAATATAAATAATAAGATTTATAAGGTAGATAAGAAGAAGATAAAAGAATAGGGTATTAGGCTGTAAAATACTAAGCAGTTTTACCTCGTGCTTGGGAGGGACTTTAAGGTATATAAGTAAGTTAAAATATACTAGAATTAGTGCTTCCTAAAATCTTTATTAGAGTTCTCTAAATATAGCTAACTTATAGACTAGTTATATTCCCTTAAGCTAATCTATTAATAAAATAATAACTTTACTATACTATTTAATAAAATAGTAGTAAAATCTAGTAAATCTAAGAAATAATTAAATATCTAGGATATTACTAGGTATTAGCTATGTTATAATTACCTTAACCCTCTTTAAATCTATTATAATACCTTTTTTAATATTCTAAAACCTAAGAATTTAGCCTTTATAACTAAAAATTAACACTTCTTTAGGTTAATAAAAAGGCTTATATCTCTAAGCTTACTTAAAACTTATTTAATATATTTTAGGTATACCTTAACCTTACTACTATATATTATTATATTATTTAGGTAAATAATATAGAATATATTTATAAGTCCCTTAAGGGCACTATTAATATACTCTTAAAAAGTTACTAGTATATTAACTAATCTAAATAGTATTATAAGATATTTAAAGTAGCTATATTAATAATAAAAGGCTATTTTTACTTATTACTATAGTAAATATATAGCTAGTAATATATATCTTTAAGATTAAGTATTATAAAGATAAGTATACTTACTAATTAATTAAGGATTTTAGTAATAAGTAATAAAAAGGCCTTATCTTTAATAGTAATTCTATTAAGGCCTTTATAATTTATATAAAGCCTTAATTTCCTTTCTTTCTTTAGTATAAATAAAATTAAGGCTTTAGCTAGGCTAACTAATCTCCTAATTTACCCTTTAAGCTATATACTTATAAGGTATTCTCTAAGGACTTCTAGCTTTTTTTTAGCTAAGTTATATATAAGTCCTTATAGTAGTGTTTTTCTTTCCTTTAATTTAATTATATAAGTATAACCTCCTAGTTTAAAAAGCTTACTTATAAGCTCTTTAGAAAATATATCTTTAAATTCTATATATTTATCTAGAATTATTAGTTTAGAGTCTTTAATACTTATATCCTAGTCTAATATAGCTCCTTTATTACTTATATTTCCTAGAGCTTATATAGTTATAATATAATACTTCTTACTTTATATATATATATATTTTAGTACTATTACTACTACCTTATTATTTATTAAGTTTTCTTTTATTAGTAAGTTCTTTAATAAGTCCTTATCTTTTTCTTTTTACTTCTTATTTTTTAGGTTACTTTATATAATCTTTATTACTTCTAATAATAATATAATTACTAATTTCTTTATTACCCTATATACTTATTAATTTTTATAGGTAAGTAAGAGACACTTCTTAGTTACTAAGTATCTTTAAAGTTTTTACTCTTAACTTATAATTATAAGTATATACTCTTTAGTTTAGTCTATAGCTAATATTATTCTTTCTCTTATATTAAAGATATAGTAGCTAACTTAGTAAACCTTTATATATCCTATACTATTTATTACTTTAATTAACTTTTATAAAATCCCTTAATATAAAATATTAGTTAGGCTTATACTTTTAAGTATTTAGTTTATTTTTATTATATTTTTCTAATCTTACTTTAATAGGAATTTAAGGTAAATAATTAAATACTTTATACTTATATTCTATAATATATTTACTATAACCTAGTACTTATCTTACTATAAAGATACCTATATTCTTATTTTATTATCCCTAAGGTACTTTACACTAAGAGTATTATCCTAAGTTTATACTATTATAAGAAGTATTATATTAGGATTAGTAGCTTTATTACTATAAGCTATTTATAAGTAAGGTAAAGTATTACCTTTTTCTTTTATAGTCTTAACTTTTTTATTATCTTTTTATTACTTTAGCTTAAATTTATTATAACCTTTACTTTTTACCTTAGCCTTATAACTAGCTCTATAAGGTTAAAAACTCCTAGCTAATTATTTACTTTCTTATAGTATTATTTAAGCTATTTAAAAGATAGTAATTCTTAGGTAAATAGGAATTACCTTAGGTAGTTTAGCTTTTACCTTAGTTTAATTTCTTATAAAGGCTTAAAATAATTAATTATTCTTTTACCTTAGGTTTAGTAATATCCTTATTACTTTTAAGTACCTTATATTCTTATTTATTATTTTAGTCTTTAGCTAATTAATAAATTCTTCCTAAGTATATATTAAGTAATTTATATACTTATTTACTACTATATAGTATATTTATTATTACTTTATATTATTTACTAAGTAATTACTAATATATATTACCTTAGTTATATTATCCTTAAAAGTATAATAATCTAATTTAAATAGTATATTTAAGTTTACTAAGAAATTCTATAGGTTCTTAAATATATCCCCTTTATATATATGTATTTTTATCTAGGGTTTAATAAGACTATATTACTATATAAATACTACTAGGTTATAAACTATTAAAGAAACTAAAGAAAAGGTAGTAATTATAGTATTATAAGGGGTAACTATAAGTCTAAGAGAAGGTTTAATTAATAATAGATTTATCTTAATTTCCTTAATTTATACCTTTATTTATAGGATATTTTATCTCTTTTATATATACTATAGCTTAGCCTATATAACTTTATAGTATCTTTATAGCGCTTTATTATTATTATTATTTCTAATTCCTATGCCTTTACCTAAATTAAGGTCTAGTAGTATTTAACATACCCTATTATTATCTATTATTTTAGATTTAAGTAATTCCTTACCTAGTAGCTAATTATTTATACCTTTAGAGCTATAAGGTACTAGTGTGTTATATATAGATCTCTAGAGTGTTAGCTATATTTATAATCTAGCTAATAGTTTATTTCCTAAAGGGTAAGAGAGCTTAATTTATTATAACTTAAAGGTTATAAGGTTTAATAAATAAAGTAAAGGCTAAGATTTATAGTTATTACTAAAAGATACTAGCTAGAGGTAAGTATATAAAGGTTTTAAGCTTTAACTTACTATATATAATATAAGTAGTCTTTGCTAAATACCTTACCCTATAAACATATAGCTATCTTATAGCTAGCTAGCCCTTAGTTATTTAGATAGCCTAGAGTTCCTCTAAAGCCCTATTGCTATAAGTGTCCTGTCTCTAACCTCTGCGCTCCTAACAGCATAGGAGAAAAGAAGTGTTTATAGGGATTACCTAAAAGAGAATAATTCTAAAAGGAGTTAGTACTTTAATTAATCTAAGTGCCTTAATTAGTTCTCTAAGGCTAAATTTAATCTTTACTTTCCTAGTATTTAACTTATTAAGTGTAATAGTTAGTATTACACTTTATAAAGCTAAGAATTAAGGGTAGCTTACTAATAAATATCCTAAAGCACTTATATTAGCTATAATACCTTTAAAGGTTTTAGATAAATATTATCCTTTAAGTGTAAATACACTTAGTGCCTTATTTAGTTCCTAAAGATTAAATAAATCCTTCTTAGCTAGAGTGTAAGTTATTACTTTACTAGTAAGAATCTTAGTAGTTATATAGCTATTATAAGTAGTCCTATATATAAAGAAGTTTATAGGTAATTAACTATTATTATTTTCTTTACTAAAACTAAGTTTTATTAGGTATTAGTTAATATTATTATCTTTAGCTAATTTAAAGTCTTTATTACCTTTATACTAAGTAAGAAATACACTATATAAAGAAGCTAATAAATCTATATAAGAGTAATTCTTAAAGCATTAGAAAGCCTTTTTCTAGTCTTTATTAAAGTGCTTAGTTAACTAATAACCTTCTTTACTATATATATAATACTTTTTAAGTAAGGAGGCTTACCTTTTACTATAGATTAACTATATTAGGTTTTCTTACCCTTACTATTATATTTATAGTTAGTTTAAAAGTATTCCTTAGTGTTACCTTTTATAAGAAACTATTACTAATTAATTAAAGCTTTAGATTTACTAATTAATATCCTTATTTATTTATAAAAGTATTAAAGGTTAATAGGAGAATTAATAATATAAGCCTTATATTCTAGGATTCCTTTATAGGCATTTAGAATCTAACTATAAAGGTCTAATTCTAACTAGGATTTATAAGGATTTGCCCTTTAGAGACTTAAGAGCTTTATTATAAGATCTTTAAAGCACTTAATCTTTAACTTATTAGGGTTCTCTTAGATAATAGTAAGTAATTATAATCTTCCCTATAATAAATAGTTTTTCTAATATATATTATCTATCTTAAACTTTTACTTAATCTTACTAATAAAAGTTAGGAGATCTTAAAGGTTTTCTTAGCCTAAAAGGTTCTTTAAGAAGTACTAAAGAGGTTTACCTTTTAGTATAAACTTAAAACTATAGCCTAACTATTCTTATATAATACCTAGTATTTTATACTTCCTTTAATAAGTTAAGAGCTTTATATTAAGAATATTATACTCCTTAGTATTATACTTAATACTCTTATTATTCTAAAACTTATTAAGATTAAGTAATTACTTTAATAAGAATTAGCCTATCTCTTAAGGGGAATAAGAATAGTTAATTTTTATTAAGAAAGTTTTATAGTTTTATACTATAAAGAGAGATTATAATACTTTATTATAAAAGAGAAAATAAAGGGGTATAGGTCTATAATTAAGGGCTTATAATAGAAAGGTTACCTTTATTATTATACCTTTACTTTATAATTAGTATACTTAGGGATTAATATAATAAGGTTTAGGAATAAAATAAAAGAGATTATAATAGTTAAGGGGATTAGGAATACTATATAGTAATTTATTACTTTAGTTAGTCTTTAAGAAAAGGGATATTAATAAGGAAAAGGTTTTTATAAAAGTCTTAATTTTCTATTTACCTCTTAAAAGTAAAATACTTCCTTTTAACTTCCTATATCTTTTCTTTATTTTAATTATAGAATTTATTATAGTTAATAATATCTTTAAGTAAGACAATTATTCTCTAGTAACTTTATAGGTTTATATAAATACTATTAAAGAAAAGGAAATCTTAAAGAATCTTTATAGCCTAGGGATTTATTACTTTAAATATCTCTTAGTTTTATTCTTTAAAGTTATTATTAAAAATAATAAATAAGGTTTATAAGTATAAGTTCTTATATTTATAGGTTACCTTTTAATAAGAATTTAGGCTATAAGCTCTTTAAGGGTAATAGTTACCTTAAGATTAAATAATTTCTTATATTCTAATGCTTATTATATAATATACTAGTATAAATTAAAGGAAATATAGTTAAGGAGGTAAGATATAACTTATATATTAGCTTCTCTTATAGTATCTTTAGGAGAGAAATATATTTATAATTAAAAGAAATATCTTAGGATTTAAATCCTTTTAGTTAATCTTAATATTTTACTATAATATTAGTAGTAAATAAAGAGATAAGGAAAATAAAGAAAGTATAAAGGTTTAAAAGATTATAAATAAAGCTATTATCTTTACCTCTTAGTAAGTTTAATTAAGTAAATAAGGATAAGTTAGGCTAGTTACTAACTAGGCCTTAATTATTTAATAAACACGCTTCTAAGGGTTTATTTATATAATTAATATACTAATTAAATAAATAAAGATAGGTTAGATTAGTTACTAACTAGGCCTTAATTACTATAATAAGCTTAGATTTAGTATAAAGCTAGTTATAGTTACTTAAGGTAAAAGAAAAGCTAGAATATACTTCTTCCTTAGTACACTAGTATTATATAGTAGCCTTCCTATTTTATAAGGTAAGTTTATAATACTAATACCTTTTCTATAACCTTACTAATCTATAGTATTTATAAAGATAACTACTAATTAGTGTTAGTATTATAAGTATACTATTAACCTATGTATAGGGTTTTTAGGGGTAAACTAAATTATATATAATTATTATATATTTTAGTTTACTAAAAGAAGTAAAAAGAGATTAAATAGAAGTATATAAGGTACGCTATTTATAATAGGAAAAGGGCCTTAATTAGAGTTATATACAAAGAGGCCACATATGCTAATTCTAACTATAGCGTAATTAGCCTAGGCATGTGAGTCTGCGATATAACGCGCCTAGCTAATTAGAGGCGCGTAGCCTTGTTAATATCATGCTTGTTCTAACATAACCTTTCTCTAAGTTATAAACTTATATATTACTTAATATATTATAAATTTTATAATATATATAAAAAGTTAACCTTTCTAAGTAAATCTTAGTAAATAGTAAGCTAGGATAAGATATTCCTTATAGAATTACCTTAGGCACTTAAAACTAATAATTTAGATTTATTACTATTTAAGTAGTGATTTATATTATAGGTATAGTAATATATAGTAAAGTAAGTAAAGTAAGTATAGTAAATTATTACCCTCTAACTAAGCTAAGGTAAAAATTTAAGAGTATTTAAAAATACCTTTTAGGTTACTTACACTCTTAACTTTATATCTCTATATATTAGTAGCTATATAGTAATTTAACTATTAGAGAGCTACTACTATAACTTCTATTAGACTAAATTAATAATAATTAGTATTAAGTATATATAGTAATAGGAATATATAGATTTAAGTATATAACCTTACCTTTCCTTTCCTTTTATTATAGCTAATAACACTAGTGCCTCTAGTACTATCCTAGCTACCTAACTAGATTTAACTAAACTTAATAATATTACTAAGGTATAGTACACTAAAATAGTAATTATTATACCTCTTAAGGGAGTAAAGAACTTTAAGGAATAGGAAATCTTAATCTAAATATAAGTTTATATTATATAACTTATAATATATTTAACTAGTAAGACTCCTTAGTCCTAAGAGACTAATAAGTACTATACTATCCTCTTTTTATTATTTAGTAAAGCCTCTCTTTATAAGTCTAAAAGAATTTAACTTATATAAGATAAACTAATATAATACTAGTTACTAACCCCTCCCAAGCACGAGGTAAAACTGCTTAAATAATTAAAGCTCTATATTTTTAATATCTTTTCTAAATATCTAGCCTTTTTCTCTAGTCTTTTATTCCCTTTCTTATTTTTACTTTTCTTAAATTCCTCTATATTTTCTTTAGTTTTCTTAATTTCCTTTTAATTAGGATTTTTAATAGCTTTTAAATAGCCTAAAGGTTTTATAGCCTAGTGGTTATTACCCCTAGCTTTTAGTTACCCTTAGCTATACTATAGTCTAATTAGTTAAGGGTTAATTAGTTAATTAGTTACGTAAAACTTACCTAGTGATTATAATAAATTAAATTAGAGATAAGTAAGGATAAGTTATATTTAGTTTGCCTTAGAGCTTTAAAGCATAAGTAGTAAGCTATAAGATAGAAGAGATATAGAAAGATAGAACAAATATAGTTATAGAGGAAGGGGAATTGCGTTAATTTATACTATAAGCAAAATAAGTAAAACTTAAACGAATTTAAGTTTAACTATAGTTATAAATTATAACTCTTATGCTAACGTAGCTATAAAGTTTATTATAAACTTTGCTTTAACCTTATAGCCCCCTGTATTTATAACCTTAGAGCTTATACTAATTATAGGTTTTATTTATTACTATAGCTATAAGTATTTAGATATTAATTATTTTACTAGCTAGGTATTGCTAGTAATAATTATGTGTTATAATAAATTAAATGCATTAGCCATAACTAATGACGCAAAAAATTTTTAAAAATCAATACTAGTTACTAAAATAATATAACTAATTAAAAGTAATTATAGCTTTAAAGCTAATTTAGCTATTATTAAACTACTATAATAGTTCTCTTAGTTAAAGAGGGCTAATTTTGCTATAATAAGAGCTTAGCTAGACTATTACTAGAACCTTTAGAACTAAATCTATAAGATAAAGAAGATCCCTAATATTATCTAGGTCTTATAGATAATTGAAGCTATTAAAGGTTTAATGCCTAATATTTATAACGCTTAGAAAATTAAGGGATTCTCTAAATTAAAGCTTATAAAAGAAAGTATGCTTACTTACTTAATATATAAAGCTAATAAACCCTAGAAGGACTAAAAGGTTAACTTTAATACTTAATAAAGAAACACTAAAGATAATGCTAATACTAACACTAATATAAAAGGTAAAGGCAAGGCTTTAATAAAGAAAAACAATACTACTAAGACTATAAAGCTAGACTATAGCTATTTAATCTCTCTAGGGTAACTAATTTATTTAAAGGATAAATACTAGAAGCTTTATCTAAAGAAGAGGCCTAAATTAATAAAGAAAAAGGCAATTTAACTATAACTACTACTACTATTACTTCTCCTAATATTATTACTATAGGAAGTAATCTCTCTCTTATAGTAATTAACTAGGACTATTCCTTTTAAATACTTATAAATTACCTTATAAAGGAGGACTACATTCTTAACACTAAATATAATACTTATATGTTTAATATAACTAAATAGTTTATATATTTAAATACTAATATAAATACTAAACTAATAATAGTAAGTAATAGAGAATAACTTAAGGTTAGGGGCATTAGTAATATTAAAATCCCTATTAGTAAAGGCTATCTAAAACTTCCTAATACTTAATATACACTAAAGGCTAAAGTTAATATAATTTCGCTAGGTTTTCTTAAGTAAGGAGGAGTTATTATAAATAGCTTTAAGGATTAATTAATCTTATAATCTATAGGTATAGTTATTAGTACTTATAATTAGAAATCTAATATTACCTCTCTTATTCTTTAAGAAAAGGAACCCTAATTTAACTTTATAGCCTTATTAAGTAAAAGCATTACTAAATAAGTTAAGTTTAGTCTTTTATATAAGAGACTTATTTATATAAGGAAAGAGCAAATTATACTTACCTATAAAGAAGTAAGAATTATAATTAATCCTACCTCTTTAATTAACTTCTAGTGCTTTACTTGCTTTTTATTAAAGGCCCCTTAGATAATTTATTAAGAGGACTTAAATAACATAACTGTTACGTGCTAGTTATACACGATAGGGAGTCAAATCCATTAGAGGGGCTAACGAATCTAACAGGTTGTAATTCGTACTAAGTTCACTTATAAAAGCTACTATTAAAGGTAATGTATAATATAAGAAGTAAGTTAAATTTTACTATTAATATCTAAACCTAGTCTTTTATTAGCCTCCTTTATTCTGCTATGTAATAAGTGCTAGGCGCGCCTTAAAAGATAACTATCCTAGTTATAAGTAGCTAAAATATAACTAGATTTATCCTTTATCTAGCTAAGTAAATTAAAAAAATTATCTAACTACTTAGGTTATATAAAAGAAAAAACGTATTTAGTGTGTTTATTACTATATTTGCGGTTACTATTATATAGAATTACTTAATTTTATAATTCCTTCTAGTAATATATATCCTTAATTATACTAATAGAATTATTATATTAAATAATAATTTCTCTATATCCTTTTCTTTAGTAAGTTATTAAATCCTACTATCTAACTATCCTTTCTAATGTTATTTTAGTCTAATTTTAGATTCTTACCTTATTACCTAATAAAATTTAATTCCTTTTCTTAAAGTCTAAATTTATTCCCTTAGTCTAGTAATCTAGTAAATTTATCTTCCTCCTTTGCTTATAGTTTTATTACCCTAATAGTTAGTATATATATAGTTAGTAATACTAATTACCTTAAGGTTATTACTATCTTTATTTATTTTCTTACTAAGGCTAGTGGTATTTTACTTATTATTTATAATGCTAGTGTATTTAGCGTTATTTATTAGGTATCTCTCTAAGCTACCTTTAGGCCTAGCTTTCCTAGTTATTTTAGCTTCTTACTTAGTATATCTAGTAGCCTTATCTCCCCTTATAGTTACTTATTGCCTATTTTTAGCGTACCTTAGCGTAATTTACCTTATTATATACTAGTTTTGCTTAAATTTAAGGTTACTAAAACTAGTATTACTAGAGCTAGTGTTATAAAGGCTAGTGTTACTAGAACTAGCGTTACTAGAGTTAATTTTATTTTATTTTACTTTTCCTTAAGCTTATTAATAGTTATTACTTAAGCCTTTACTTTTTCTAGTATTTTTATTACTATACTAGCTATTTCTATAAAGTCTTCCTTATATTTATCTTTCTAAACTATATCCTATCTTAAAATATTAATTTATTTATTAACTTTAATTAATTTTTACTTATATTAATTTTTATAATTTTCTCTTTCTAATTCTTTAGTATTTCTAATATTTATATAAACTTATTATAAAATAGTATTACTTAATTATCTATTAAAATTATTTAATTATAAACCTCCTTTACTAGGTCTTATATAGCTTTATATACTATATTTATTTTATCTTTAATTATTATAATATCCCTTTCTATTTAGTTAACTTAGTTTATTAGGTTATTAATTTTACTTTATTTATACTATTTACTTCTCTTCTTATTTTTTAAGATTTAGATAATTTTTATATTAACTCCTTTTCTATGCTAATATAAAGTAAATTTACTTATCTAATGCTAGCTAAAGCGCCTATAATTATAGTATTTACTATGCTATATTTATCTATAAAATAAAGAGCTAGTAAATTAGCTTAAGATAGTAAGGATATTATACTATTATATATAGCTATTTATTAGCTATGCTTAACTATTACACTAGTATAAAAGGCTATTACTACTGTTTTTATATAATTTTTACTTATTTTATTATATTATATTCTATTAAATTAACTATAATCTAAGATATTAGCTTTTAGCGTGCTTTACTACTACTTACTTTATATTTAAAGTTACTTTTTACTCTTTAAAAATAGTAAAAATCTATATAATTATATTTTACTATAATATAAAATATATATCCTTTAAGTTTACTTCTAAACTATTTAATACTATTATAGTACTCTTTAAAGTAAATTTATATATATAAGCTTATATTATATATTAAATATCCTATATAGCTTTCTTATAACCTTATATAGTGTGTTTAAACCTACTAAAATTAACCTTCTTAATGTCTTTTCCTTTATATATAGCGTTAAATTCTTTTAATACCTTATAATATATTACTATCCTAATGTTTAGTATTAGTTTTAAAGTATTTATTCTAAATCTAAGCTTTTTAAATCTAAGGAATAAGCGCTTAAAATTAAGTTCTATAATTTACTTATATACCTAAGATAGTTTAATAATATACTTAGTAAGTATTTTATTAATTTTCTTATTATTTTTACTTTTTAGATTACTATCTTTACCCTTTATTTCTATAAAATTAGTTTCTTTATTACTCTTTAGTTTAAACTCTAGTTTAAGGGATTTAACCCTTATTTAAGTTAAATTAAATCTTACTATATTATTATTTTCTTTATTTACTATATTAGTAAATCTATTATCTTTTAATTTACTTACTTCTTTACTAATTATTTTCTTTTTCTAACCTAGTATAATTATCCCTAATTAAGTCTTTTTAGCCTAATCTTATTTTTACTTCTTTATAAATAAATCTAATATTATACTTACTATATTATTATTATTATCCTTAATTTACTCCTTAGCCTTAACTACTTATTAAATAGCCTTAGTAGTTTTAGTAATATTTCTATTATAAATTTCTATTAACTTTAATAGTTTATTTACTTTATTATATATTATTCTTAGAATATATAAGTATTATTTTTATTATAACTTTATAACTTATTATATTAAGTATATATATTATTTTATCTAATTATACTTATATATTAAATATAAATAATATTTAAAGAACTTTCTTTCTTTAAAATAGCTTACTATTCCTAGTTTAGTTAAGATATTATTAATTTATTAGTTATATCTAGCTCTCTTTATAATAGTTATAGATTATTACTATATATAATTAGTAAATATAAGTTATCCTAATAGCTAGTTTTATAGTATTAAAGCTAGGATTTAAATATATAAATATCTTACTAGTATTTACTTATATAGTATTTAGTTACTTATATTAACCTTATTATTAAAAATAATAAAATATAGTATTACATTTAAGTTAAAATATAGATTAGCTTAAAGTCTATAAACCTTATATTTAACTTTTACTATAATATTCCTAGCTTTTACTTAGTATTTTTATAATAGTTATAATTTTATATTTTCTATAGCTAGTATAGTTTTATATCCTTTAGCTTCTAGAACTCTTTATTACCTAAACTATTATCTTTAAGACTAGTAGCTATAAAATAAAATTAAAATTAAAATTAAAATAATAATATATTTACTAAATTTAACTATACTAAGCTTTTAGTAGTTTTAAGGATAATATAAGGTTTAAGTAAGGTAAGCCCCTTTTAGTTAGTATAAAAGAGTAATATATATAAGAGAGTCTAGTGGCTTTATACTAGCTTATTAAATTTACTATTTTCCTATAGCCTCTCTTACTTTATAGTTATTATACTATAAGTAAATTAAGGCCTTTTTTATATACTCTCTTACCTAATTAATTAAATTCTTTTTAAGGTAATCTTTTACTATCTCTAATATATTAATTTATATTTTGCTTTTAGCTATCTATTAGTTATCTTTAGCTATATATCCCTTCTATTAAATAAGGAATTTTACTCTTACTATTTTAGTTTATTTAGAAATCTTAACTTAATATCTATAGATTTAGTTAATTTCCTAATAATTTGCTTCCTTTAGATTATTAAATATAATTAGTAGTAAAGCTAGTTCTTCCTTATTAAATAAATCCTTTCCTTATAATAGCTTTTATATTTATATTACTAATATTACTAATATTACTAAGTAAACTTATAAGTCTAGGGGAAAATCTAATTATATTACTAATAAATTTACTTTTTCTAGTACCTTATATAGCCCTACCCTTTATAGTAACTATTTTTTCTTAGGTTTACTAAGTAGCTTATATCCCTTATATAATTATAAATATACTCTATCTCCTTTATTAATATTAACTAGTTTATAGTAGTTATTATACTAAATCTTAGTAAGTGTAATTACTATTATAATTACTAATTAGGCCTTATACTAGTAAAGTTTTTATAATACTACTATATTATTTACACTAGCTTTAGTGTTAGTTATATTATTTAAAGAGAGAAGATTAATAATACTTAATAAATAAAAACTATATAATAGCTTATTAAAAGCTTACCTTATATTTACTACTATAGTATTATTTAATTAATACTATAGTACTAAGAGTAATAATATTTATGCTATATTTAGGTTTATTACTATATAGTATTATATTATAATTATAACTATTTAGTTCTTTCTTTTTACTATTCTATTTATCTAAGGGTAATATACTATACTTATTAGGAGTTTAACTCTTATATACTTAAATATCTCCTTCTATATATTAAATATAAACTTTAGGTCTTTATTACTAATAATTTATCTTAGTAATCTTTAATTTATAATATATAAAGCATAAAGGAGTAAGTTTACTTAGATTTTTACTATATATATAGTATATCCTAGTATTAGAAAAGTCCTTTTACTAAATAAGTAATTTACTAGATATAAAGAATTATATATTATATATCCTTTTATTTACTATATTATATTTATAGCTAATACTTCTAGTATATTTATAATAAAACTAAGTAAAATTATATTAAAAGGCATAGGCTTTAGCTATAAAGGTTATAGCTTTTTTAGTAGTTTTAAATAATTAATTATATTTTCCTAATATATAGTATAATAAGCTATATAATTATAAATTTACTAGCTTATACATAGGAAATAAACTAATTAAAGCTTTACTACTATTCTAGTAATACTAAAGTATTACTACTTATTATAAACTAATTATAGTATAGATTTAACCTTTATTATTAGAATATAAAGGTAGAAAAATCTATCCTTACTATAATAATATAGCAAACTATTCTTATATAAATCCTATCTATATAAAGGAATTTTTAGTCTAATCCTAGTGTTTTTACTACTTACTTTTCTTAGTAAGCTCTTATAGCTATAATAATTTAGCTAAACTTTTAATTAGACTAATATCCTTAGATAATTCTAGCCTTAAGGTTATTATCTATTATTATAGTTATAATATATTCCTTAGTAGTGAAAAACACGCTTATATCTAATTTATTATACTAGCTTTTTTACATTACTTCTCTATAAGTAACCTTTACTAGTAGTCTAAAGAGCGTATCTAGTATAATATTTAGTACTCTAGTATATACATTACCTTTAGATTAAATTATAATAGATAATTTATAACTTTAGCTAATTTTAGGTTAGCTTTATCTAGATTTATTATTAATAGTAAGGTATATTTAATAATACCCTTTACTAGTAAATAGTTAGTTAAAATATTAACTATAGCACTATTAGATTAGACTATTTTCTAAAGCTTCCTAATACTTTAAGTAATTATAGCTACTTTTACTTTAATTAAACTATATTATTTCTTAATACTTAATATTACCCTTAAGAGAAATAGGATTAGCTATATTTAGTTATTTTTAATATCCTTCCTAGGAATACTTTAACTATCTTATTTCTCTTATAATTAGAAGGTATATAAACTAAAACCTTCCTTATAAGTATTAATTTTAAGGAAAAGTAGTCTTTTAAATTATAATACTATAAGGGTTAGATTTATATATTAAACTATAGGATTCTATTACAAAGGAATCTAGCTATTTTAATAAAGGTTTTAAGACTAGAAAAATTACTTAGAAAAATTATTTTCTAAAAGCTTTTAACTAGTTATTAGTATTAATAATTCTATTACTATTAATAATAAAACTAAGTAACTAGATAGTAAGATAACTAATAAATAACTTCTTTATAGTAATTATTATCTTATTTTCTTTAAGGATTTTTAGTATAATATTAAGGTAGTCTAAATGCTTTTAAGCTATTAAAAATATAATAATATTATTAATAAACACTTAAATAAAATACTTATACTTCTAAAATAGCTAGTTAATAAACTATTAGGTAAAAGTAAAAGAATTTTTAAATCCTATTAATACTATATTTAACACTTTAAGGCCTTAATTTAATATAATTACTATATAGGCTTAATAGTTCTTTTTAACTAGTAGTTAGTAAAAAATCCTATTTTATTAAAAAGTAAAAACCTTCTTACTATAAGTGTTATTTATAATATTACTTTAGTTTAGTAAAGGGTATATATCTAGCATAGCTATATTATTAAGTAGTCTTATATTAATTATAACTCTTTCTTTTCTTTTTAACTAGTTTCTTACTAAACTATAAAAGCTAGATATACTATAGCTACTAGCTTATTTAAATATAATATTTTTCCTTTTAGGTAAAGTTTATTATATACTTTATTAAGTTTATTTATATCCTATTTTCCTAATCTATAAGGCCTAATTAGCCTTATTTAGTATTACTATTCTTTAATAAGGTTAATTCTTATTTTCTAGTCCTTTATTATAGGTATAATACCTTTATTATAATAAATATTATATTTATTACTAAGCTAAATAAATTTACTTATAGCTTTATAGTTAATATTAGTAATCTATACTCTAAATTTATTAGTAATATATAGAATCTTCTCTAGGTATAAAATCCTATATAATAGCACTCTTATATTAACCTTTATTAGATTAAGCTTATTCTTTTCCTTATTAAATTTATTACTATCCTTATCTATATTTCTCTTTTTCTTTATAATATTTTTACTAAAATATATATAATATACTAAAGGATTATTAACTAAATAGTTAGTATTTACTTTACTAGCTATTATTAGCTATATAACTTTCTTATGCTTATAAATTATAATAGTTTTATTAGTTAGGTTATAAGTAATTATTTATCCTTAGCTAGATTTACTAAATAAAGTATTAGGAAATATTTTAAATATAACTATATATAGTATATACTTATTTCCTAATTCTCCTATATTACTTTCTAAGTAACTAGTACTCTTATAAATACTTTTAGTGAAATTAATACTATATATATAGTAACTACCTTTTAGTAAGAAACCTTATTAGCTAGTTAAAAATTTTTACTTATATTATTATATTATAAACTAATTTAAAAACTACCTTAAGGTATATAAAATTAATTTTTGCTTTATATTTATAAAGAAAGTTTATTTTAAGTAATAGCTTAGGTCTTAGGTTTAGTATTATATTTACTATAATTATAAAATATCTAGTAATTTTAGTTTTATAAGCTATTCTTAGAATATAGAAATTAAATATAGCTTTTTAGTAATAAAAGAGAAAACTAAACTTTAGATATAGGCTTAGGTTCCTATATTTTCTATTTTCTATTTAACTTATTTTATTATAGCTATACCTTATTTATTAAAATTAATAATATTCCTATATTAAGGTAAATTTAATAACTCTTACCTTTATTATTAAATTTAAGAGAAATCTTTAGATATATATTTACTTATTTTTTATTATACTTAACTTCTTATAGTCTTACTATAGCCTTAATTACTTATCTTAAAATAAGTTAGCTTAACTTAGCTAAATCTATTCTTAAGATAGTTTTATTTACTTTTTTTTAGTACTTTTTATAAAATAAGTTTTAATAAAATTAGATTCCTATACTTAGGTATTTATATAGTTATTCTTTATAACCTCCTTTTCTTTAGTTAAGTAGTATTTATACTCCTAAAGATAAGTTTTATACTATTATATATTAAAGTTATTATTAAATATTATTATATATATATATTCTTTTTCCTTAGTAAGTAATTTCTTTTAATACTAAAATCACCTTAGTTACTATAGCTAGCTTATTCTCTTTAGTAATTCTAAGTCTTAGAGTTATTATTTATTATATTAGGTTTAGGGGTTATCTTACTAATTCTAGCTAAATTCTAAATGCTTTTCTCTCTTTTCCTAAGATTTATTTTACTATAGCCTTTAGATTTATTCTTTAATTAGTTAGTTTTACTAATATAGCCTTAGTTAGAAAAATCCTAGAGATCTTTAGGTATTCTAATTATCCTATCTATAATGCTAATTTCCTAGTTAAAATTATATATTTAATAGTTTATTTTAATTAGCTTATGCTTAGTTTTTATTCTTTTTAAATTACTACTAGATATTTTAGTATTAAAATAAACCTTAAGCTTTCCTTTACCTTTTCTAGCTATAGGATAACCTTTACTATATAAATAATTATATATATTATACCTTTTATTATTTACTATAGTAATATAAGCTAATCTTATATTTATTATAGTTAAAACTAGGTATATTTAGTATAATCCTAAATAGAGTTTAAGATATAAACATACTAGGAGCTAATAATTAATTATCTTACTATTTACCTTAGTATACTAAAAATCTTTAATATAAATTTATAAAAAGATACTTTATTTATAATATTCTCCTTAGGGTATTTTACTTTATTAAGCTATACTATTATATCTTAGACTTAAATACTAAATTCCTTTTAAATTACTATAAACACTCTTAATATTTCACTAAATATAGTATTTTATTCTCCTAAATTAAAATATTATTAGTACTATATTATTATATCTCCTTAGAATAATATCTAAATCTTTTTCTAAATAATATCTTATTAGCTAGGATTAGTATAATATAGATAATCTTTAACTACCTAGACTTATAATTTAATATTATAAAAATAGTTTACTTCCTACTATATATAATAAGGTTACTATTAATCTCTTTTAGCTTATTATAAGACTTAAAATACCTAATATCTATAATTTTCTATGTTAAATCTGTATTTTGTTTTATGTTTTTATTTACTATCTATATTAATCTTAATTAAGCACTAGATTTACCCTCCTCTAGTTTCTAGGGCTAGTATACTATTCTTAGTTAGAGGATATAATACTTATTACTTTTAATAAGGATTTACTTATTACTATATAAATCCTTACTAGTATTATAGTTATATTAGTTATACTAATAGTCTTATATTAGCATAGGAATAACTATTATTCTAGCCTTAGTTATCTAGTAAATATAATATTCCCTAGGTAGTATTTTACACTAATAGTATTAAATTTACTAAGGCACTTATACTTTACTAGCTTTTAATTTTAGTTATTAACCTTATTACTAGCTAGTTTATTCCTATTACTATCTTAGCTATTATTACTTACTATATAGCTTATTATTATTTTATTACCTCCTAAAGTACCCTTATAGTATTAGATTTACTAGCCTTAGTATAAAATTCCCTAGGTCTAGTAAGTTCCTAAGGGTTTTAGCTATAGGTTATAAAGTTCCCTAAGGGTCTTAGCTATAGGTTTTTAAATATAGCTTTATTAGCTAGTTAGGGGTTTAGTATACTAAATAGTAGTGTTATTTTTAGGATAGTTTTAATTCCCTTTTCTTTATTATTTTTATCCTTTCTTATACTTTTCTTAGTTTTAGTAATTATAGTGCTATAAGCTAGGCTAGTAATACCTTTAGATTATCTTTTTAATACCTTATTACTTTTTAATTTATTAGATTTATTAAGAAATCCTTTAGATTTAGCTTTTAGAATATAAGATCTTACTTAATTCTAAGTAAGATATATAGCTTATATATTTATTAGATTTTAATAAATAAGAGAATTTTAATATATTAGGTATTTATATCTTTTTACTACTCTATTATTAAATTTATATCTTATAAGTTTAATTAAATTTTCTTATTTATTAGTTTTAATAAGTTATTATTTTTAATACTTAAAACTTAGGTTTATATTATTAAAAGCCTAAAACTAGTAAATAAGTTATAGTTTACTTTTAGTAACTAAAAAGCTAACCTAAAGGTCTATAAATTAATATTATAAATAGTTAGTTTTAGATATAAGGTTTTATTTCTAGGTTTTTAGAAGGGCATAATAAAAGAATCTCTAATAACTACTACTTATTATATACTAGTTATATATAATAAGGAGTTAAATCTATTAGAGGGGCTAACAAATCTAATAGGTTATAAGTTATGCTAAGTTCACTTATAAAAGCTACTATTAGGGTAGTGTATAATGTAAAAAGTAATTATATTTTGCTATTAATGTCTGAATCTAGTCTTTTATTAGCCTCCTTCGTTCTGCCACGTAATAGTAATCTTAGGGTTTAGTTAGGTAAGTTCCTCCTAATCCTTTATAAGCGCTAAAGAGTATAGTTATAGTTACCTTAGTAATATATCTTTAAATAGTCTTTTAAGGATTATTTCTAAAGGTATTTAGGGTATCTTAATATTAGGGAAGGGGCTTAAGGGGTTTATTTTATTAATAAACTACTATCTATTTCTATCCTAGGAAATAAATAGGAAAAATAGGAAAAATAAGATAAAAGGAACGTAGTTAATATAATTAAGCTAGGAAGCTTAATTAGAGCCTAGAAGCCTAATTAAACTAAAAGAACTAAATAGTAATATAATAATAAGGTAGTGTTTACTTACATTAAATAGGATAAAATAAGTAAAACCCTAAAAAATAAGTAAAAGTAAGTAAAATAAGATAAATAGGATAAATAAGATAAACATAGAAAATAATAGGATAAGTAAAATAAAATAAATAGGTTAAATAAGAAAAATAAGAAAAATAAAATAAATAGGAAAAATAGGAAAAGAGAGAGAAAGAGTTTATAATTACTAAAAAGAGTAGCTAGAGGTAATTCCTTACCTTTATATAATATATACTAAATATAGAGGTATAAAAACTATTATAGTAAATAATATATAAAGAAAGGAGAAAAGGGGCTGTAAAGAGAGTGTAAAGAGAGGTTATATAGGTTAGCTAGCTTAGCTAAGGGTTATTTTTAATATTAGGTTTAAGTAAAATGCCTTATAGCAATAGACTTAGTTATTTAGTTAGTTTTCTTATAATAGATAATAAGATTAATTAATTAATAATAATATCCTAAAGACCTAAGGGTTAATAAATTAGTCTCTTAAAAGCCTAATAAGTCTAAAGATCTAGTCTTTTCCTTTAGTATACTCTATAGTTATATCTCTTTACCTAAATAGCTTATATATTAGCTTAAGAGGTAAGGGGCTATATTATTTATAGAAATATCTCTTTTTATAATACCTAACTTATCTATAGTTATAGTTAATTACTAATTAGTATTAGTTATACTAAGGAATATTATACTAGTGTAAAGGGGTTAAATTTAATAAAGTTAATAATAGCTAAGGTCTAAGAGAAAGAAAAGAAAAAGAGAAAGAGAGAAATCTAGCTAGGAGAGAAGGTAAGTAAAAGGGGGAAAAGTAAGGTAATAGTGTAAAGGCACTGTAAATAGTATAAGGTTACTTATAATATAACTAATCGCATTACGTGCATCCCTTTAGTAGCTTTACCCTTTAGCTATAGTTAGACTAACTATTGTCCGAAGGTCCGAAGGAAGCCACAATAGCACTATAAGCTAAGAAGGGTAAACTTATAGGCATAGATAGCCTTAAATATTACCTTTATAAGGTTTAAATCCTTAAAGATTAGAGGATTATATATATAAGGGATATTCGCTTTAATAAGATAGATATGCCTATGCTTACTAAGTTTAAGGCTAATAAGACTATTTATATTATAGATCTTATTAACCCTTCCTTTACTAAAGAAGGTTATTATATTATTAACATTTTACCTATAGAGAAACCTTATTAATAGCCTTATATTAATACTAAATAGAAAAAGGTTTATTTTATAAATACTTCCTTAGTTACCTTAGAAATAAATAAGAATTACTACTCTTTTAAGAAGGAAAATAATCCTCCTATTATAACTAAGCCTTTAGTATTCTAGAGCTTTCTCTTAACTCCCTTTAAGAGTCCTTCTTAAAGGGATTTTATAAGCTATTAATAATAAAGAATTAATAGAGAGAACTTAGTCTTGCTAAGGCATTAGCCTAGAGCCTTCCTAGATAAAGAAGCTAAAGATAATAATAATGCTATTATTTAATAATAACTTAAGCCTAAACCTAAACCCCTAAGATAATCCCTCTAATTTAATACACGCTAAGATTATTATAAGATTATAACCTTAGGTAAGAAGAAAGCTCTCCCTAGCCCCTATTAATTAAACCTTATAATTTATTATTATAATAATAACCTATATAATAATAAAGTAAAGAAAATTACTACTTTATATACCTTTCTAATAATTAAAGTAGCTAATATAGCTAACATAAAGATTAATATCCTATCTAACTAGTTTAAGGCTAAAGCTATAGATAACTATTATACCTTCTAGAGACTTGCTAAGAAAAAGGAACTCCTTAAAATCTATAAAAAGAACTACTAGGAACTAGTATTTACTCTTAAAGATATAAAAATCTTTAATAGTTAGTAAGTATATATAGTAAAGTATCTAATTAATTAAGATCCCTATTTAAAAGTAAGATAAATTATAAGGGGAGATTAGAACCTAAAGGTCTTTAACTATAAGGACCTCTATGTAGTAATTACACACTTGGTTTCTTTATGTGTGTTTTATACACTTATTATAGTCTTTAGCTATAATTAGTAATAATATAACTTTATAAATGCCTTTCTTAACACTAAAGCATAAGGGGATATTTACATTAAATAACCTTATAGTTACTCTAATAGTATAACTAGGGTTTGTAAGCTTAATAGAGCCCTCTATAGCTTACCTATTTCTTCTCTCTAGTGGTTAGATAATATTACTAAGGAACTTAAAAAGCAAGGCTTTTATTAACTATTAAGCGAACTCTATATCTTTTAACGTAATAATGTTATACTTCTTCTATATGTAAATAACATAATTATTGATTTTTAAATTTTTTTTTGCGTCATTAGTTATAGCTAATGCATCTAATTTATTATAATATATAATTATTACTAGCAATACCTAGCTAGTAAAATAATTAATATTTAAATACTTATAGCTATAGTAATAAATAAAACTTATAATTAGTATAAGCTTTAAGGTTATAAATATAAGGGGCTATAAGGTTAGAGTAAAGTTTATAATAAAGTTTATAGCTACATTAGTGTAAGATATAGTTATAATTTGTAACTATAGTTAAACTTAAATTTATTTAAGTTTTACTTATAGTATAAATTAACGTAATTCCCCTTTCCTCTATAACTATATTTATTTTATCTCTCTTACTTATACTTTAAAGCTCTAAGGCAAACCAAACATAACTTATTCTCACTTGTCTCTAATTTAATTTAAATCACTAGGTAGGTTTTACGTAACTAATTAACTAATTAACCCCTAACTAATTAAACTATAGCATAGCTAAGGGTAACTAAAAGCTAGGGGTAATAACCACTAGGCTATAGAACCTTTAGGCTATCTAAAAAGCTATTAAAAATCCTAATTAAAAGGAAATTAAAAAACTAAAGAAAATATAAAGGAATTTAAGAAAAGTAAGAATAAGAAGGGGAATAAAAGACTAGAGAAAAAGGCTAGATATTTAGAAAAGATATTAAAAAACATAGAGCTTTAATTATTTAAGCAGTTTTACCTTGTGCTTAGGAGGGAATAACATAATTATTATAGGAAAGACCCTTATAATTATTATAGATATTATTAAGGAATTATAGAAATACTATAAATTAAAGCACTTAGGTAATATTAAACTATTCCTTAGCATTAAATTCGTCTATAATTACTGTGGCTTCCTTTAGACCTTTGGACAATAGTTAGTCTAACTATGGCTAAAGGGTAAAGCTACTAAAGGGATACACACAATGCAATTAGTTATATCGTAGGTAACCCTACACTATTTATAGTGCCCTTATATTACTACCTTACTTTTCCCTCTTTTTACTTACTTTCTTTTCTAGCTAGATTTCTCCCTTTCTTTTTTTCTTTTCTCTTTTAAATAAGAGCTATTATTAACTTTATTAAATTTAACCCCTTTATACTAGTATAATATTCCTTAGTGTAACTAATATTAATTAGTAGTTAACTATAACTATAAATAAGTTAAGTATTATAAGAAAAGATATTTCTATAGATAATATAGCCCCTTACCTCTTAAGCTAATATATAAGCTATTTAAGTAAAGAGATATAACTATAAAGTATACTAAAGGAAAAGACTAAATCTTTAAACTTATTAGGCTTTTAAAAGACTAATTTATTAACCCTTAGGCCTTTAGGATATTATTATTAATTAATCAACCTTATTATCTATTATAAGCAGAGCTTTACATATAGTGTAGTAAATGTAGTATTTTAGCTTTGCTTATAGTGTGTAGTGTAGTGAATTATAGTATAGTGTAGTATGTAGTGTAGTGTAGTAAATACTACACTACACTATAAATACTATATATAGTGTAAGTCTAAAAATAGAAGTAAGGTATATTAATATCTTATAATATTCTTTAGATTTTCTCTATTAACTTAATATTAGCCTTTTTTTCTATTATTATTTAGTTATTTAGTTATAAATTTATTTAATTTTCCTAGTTTTAGATTATTAGCTATAGATTAGTATATAGGGTATATATAGTTATATAAGTAGTATTCAAAGATTCTTTAAATTTTTCTCTATATTTTAAGGGTCTTTTTACTTATAGAACTTTTTTTTAGATTTACTATTTCTTTTAATATACTTTTTTACTTTAAATATAATAATTACCCTAAAGAAATTATTTTTATTATATATAAATAAGACTAAAACTCTAATAATAGGATATTTATATATATAAGTATTATATTATAAAAATAATATTTAAATTTATATAATAAAGGAATTTCTAGCTATATAGCTATTTTATTATAATTATAAATAATTATATTAACTTTTAAGGTTTTTAGCTAAAGAAAAGTAAAAACCCTTAGAAAAGCTAGTTAAAAGGACTTAAATATTTTATAATAAATATAAGAAATATATATAATATATTTTCCTTAATATTAAAGATATTAAAAAATAAGCTTTAAAAGTAAGTTTAATAATATATATTATCTTTAGCTTCCTTACTTAGTTATAAGGCTTTTTATAAAAGTGGGTCTAAAGTGGGTCCTAGTAACTATTAGTAACTTATCTATAGCTTTCTTGCTTAGATATATAATTTTTACTTAAAAGAGGGATTTTAATAAAAGTAAGTCTAAAAGTAAGTCCTAGTAGCTATTAGTAAGTTATCTATATCTTTCTTGCTTAGATATATGATTTTTACTTAAAGAGAGGGATTTTTATAAAAGTGGGTCCAAAAGTGGGTCCTAGTAGCTATTAGTAACTTATCTATAGCTTTCTTGCTTAGATATATGATTTTTACTTAAAGAGAGAGATTTGTATAAAAGTGGGTATAAAAGTGGGTCTTATAACTATCAGTAACTTATCTTTAGCTTTCTTATTATAAGCTATTAGAAGCTATTATAAGCTATTATAAGTTATTACAAGCTATTATAAGCTATTATAAGCTATTATAAGCTATTATAAGCTATTATAAGCTATTATAAGCTATTATAAGCTATTATAAGCTATTATAAGCTATTATATTACTAAAAATTACAAATACTACAAATACTACAAAATACTACATATAGTGTAGTGTAGTAAAAAATTTCCTTGTAGTGTAATATATAGTGTAATATAGTGTAGTGTAGTGTGTAGTGTAGTGCAAAGCTCTGATTATAAGAAAACTAACTAAATAACTAAGTCTATTACTATAAGGTATTTTACTTAAACCTAATATTAAAAACAACCCTTAGCCTAGCTAGCTAACTTATATAACTTCCCTCTTTATATACTTCCTTCTCTTTTCTTTATTTATAATTTACTATAATAGTTTTTATACCTCTATGTTTAGTGTATATTATAAAGGTAAGGAATTACCCTTAGTTACCCTTTTTAGTAATTATAAACTCTTTCTCTTTCTTTTCCTATTTTTCCTATTTTTTTCTTATTTAACTTATTTATTTTATTCTATTTATCCTATTATTTTCTATGTTTATTCTTCTTATCTTATTTATCCTATTTTACTTGCTTTTACTTATTTTTAGGTTTTTACCTATTTTATCCTATTTAATATAAGTAAACACTACCTTATTATTATATTACTATTTAGTTCTTTTAGTTTAATTAGGCTTCTAGGCTTTAATTAAGCTTCCTAGCTTAATTATATTAACTATATTCCTTTTATTCTATTTTTCCTATTTATTATTATTATTATTATTTTGTACGCTAGCTAGCTCTATGTAGGCTAGTACTAGTACTCTAATTGGTTAATCAAGAGGAAAACCCTTCAGAAGGGAAGAAAACCCCTTACATCTGTTATAGTGTTAGCACTAGCCCTAATCCAGGCCTGTGCCGCTTGGTGTGTGGCCAGTCGTAGGTGTTTGTTGCTAGCTTGCGCTAGCCTTATCCCGTATTTTTCCTATTTATTTCCTAGGATAAAAATAAATAGTAATTTATTAATAAAATAAACCCCTTAAGCCTATTTCCCTAATATTAAAATACCTAAATATCTTTAGAAATAATCCTTAAAAACTATTTAAAGATATATTACTAAGGTAATTATAATTATACTCTTTAGTGCTTATAAAGAATTAGGAGAAACTTACCTAACTAAACCCTAAGATTACTATAAAGTGTAAGCTTAATAACTATATTACTAGGTTTATTTACACTAGTAAGTATTAAGGTTAAAAAGATAAAGACTTTTAGAAAAACTTTAAAGAAAACTTTAAAGAATAGTTTAAAGAGATATTTAAGAAAGCCTAAAATAATCTTATAAAAAAACTATAAAGCTCTTTATAAGATAGTAATATATATATTACCTAAGGTCTAAGGCTTTTAGTTATTACTATATTAAAATATATACTTTAAGAAAAATAATAATATTATAGCTAAAAGAAAGGTTATAATTTACTAAATTACCTTAAATAAAACCCCTAGAAGTTACTACCCTAAAGACTTACTTTATTTATTCCCTTTAACCTTAATAGAAATAGTATTTACTCCCTTTATAAGAACCTCTATAGTAATCTTATTTATATTAAGACTTTAAGGCTAAATAATATCCTTATTCCTAATAACTTACTTTTCCTTATTTTCCTTTTAATAAATAAATTATAAAGAAAATTTCTAAGCTTATAAAAATATATAAGAATAGTAATTACTATAGTAAGAAGCTATATAATTTCCTTATACTAAAAATTATACTCTTTAAGAGTAAATATAACTAAATTAACCTCCTTAAGTCTTACTTTTAAAAAGCTTTTCCTATTATATTAATAAGAAATACTAAATAATACTTCCTTAATTACCTTTCTAGTAAGAACCTGTTACGTGCTAGTTATACATGATAGGGAGTCGAATCCGTCAGAGGGCTAACGGATCTAACAGGTCGTAATTCGTGCTAAGTTCACTTATAAAAGCTACTGTTAGGGGTAGTGTATAATGTAAGAAGTAAGTTAAATTCTGCTATTAATGTCTGAACCTAGTCTTTTATTAGCCTCCTTCATTCCGCCACGTAACAGAACCTCTCTTATAAAGAGATAATTACTAATATTTATTAATATTTTAAGATAGAAAGTAATTAATAGTTTTACTAATATAAATAAAGTAATACTACCTTAAAGAATATTATTACTTAGAACCCTAAAAAAGTAAGCTTAATTACCTTAAGATCTTATTAATTACCTTAAAAAGGTTTATAAAGGCTTATACCTATTTAATATAGAAAATATAAAGCTTTATAAGTAAATACTAAATATAGTTTTTAGTATCCCTAAATACTATATAATAAAGTATATATATACCTTAGGCTTTAAAAACCTTACTAATAACCTCTATAAGTTAATTACTATTATAAAAAGTAATATAAGAAGTACCTAATATTACTAGTATTAAGAAAAAGACTTATTAAAGGTAATATTTATAAATTACTAATATAGTAAGTAAAATTAAAGAGACTAAGGGAGAGAAGGCTATTAGAGTAACTCTAAGTAACTAAAGTAATGCTTTATTTATAATAAAAATAGCTACTAGTTATTAAACTACTTTAATACTAAGTATTAGAAAAAAAAAAAGGTAATAAGCTAGTAAGTACTATTACTTATCTCTTTCTAATATAAAGTTCTAAGTATTCCTTACTTTATATAAAGGAAGTACTAATACTAATATAAAGGAAGTAAAAGACTAGAAATCTTAACTTAAGGCTTATACTTAGGCCTAAGATAATAATAATAAAAAGGCTAAGGAAAGGCTATTATTAAAGGTATACCTTAGTATTATATAATTCTTTTACTTAGGATTATAAATAATAAATAATACTAATATCCTTATAATACTTAATAATTAGGCTTTTTACTATACTTTACTTAAATAAAAGCTATATCTTAAAGAAGCCTTTAATAAGAATAATTTAACTTACTATATCTCTAAAGAATACTATTTTAATAAGGTCTTTAAAGGAATTATAATAGATATAAAAGCCTTAGGTAAATTAACTATAAGTAAGGGATAAGCTAAAGCTTTATTAAGATTAATACCTTTATTAAAAATAATACCTTATAAGCTAGAAGTTATTAACTTTAAAGCTAGATTAGTAATAATATATAGTATTATCTAAGTGCTTATAAAGCTTAGCTAACTTAACTTTTATATTCTTAATATTACTATACCTTTTCTTTTCTCCCTTACTAATATAAATAAGATAAAGGTTAAGATTAATAACCTTACTAATATACTAATTTAAGGTAATAAGACTATACTAATTATATAAAGATAGGGCTATTCTTAGTAGCTTTTAGAAGTAAGAGAAATAGCTACTTTTTACTTATTAAAAGGAGAGATTTATTAACTTTACTAAAGATTTAGTTATCCCTTAATTTAATAGCTTATAAAGATTCTTTAATAAGCTAGTTATAATATTAAATATTATATAATTAAGAAACTAACTAAGGTTTATTACTATTATTAAATAAATAGAAAGGCCCCTAGCTAATTTAAATTTATAATTAAGGATAACTATAACTTTAACTATAAGATTATTATTAATATTATATAAATTAATAGCTAACTAGTTCTCTATATTATTAACTTAGTAACCTTATTCTAAGTAACTTAATTCCTTAACCTTAAGAAGTAAAAAGCTTATAATATCTAGGATACTATTAAAAAGTGCTAAATAAATACTTACCTAGGCCCTCTAAACTAGATTATTTATAACACTAGTAATAACTTTACTTTAGCTAAATTTAAGCACTATACTTACCTTATATTAATTAATATTAATAAAATACCTATTAAAGCTTATAATAGTATTAGAAAGGTTAAAAAATACTATAAACCTTTATACTAAGCTTATAAGATTGTTATAGATTTAATTAGTATAAAGGTTATGCTTAAATAGTAACTTTAAATAGCTATTAAGGCTATTAATAACTTAGTAAGTCTAAATAGCCTTATACTTATATTACTAGTTATTAAAGCTTACTTATAAATAATAGATAAGTTATTATTAAGTATCTTTATTATTTAATAAGCTAAAGTAATTTAGAAAGTAACTAATAAGGTTTACTATTACCTAGCTAAAAGGTAAGTTTATAATACCCTTAGTGCTTAAAATAGCCTTAATATATTACTAATATATTAATTACTATTATAAGCTAATATATCCCCTCCTAAGCACAAGTGTGAGGCCTCACTTATAACACCTGGTGCACTAGCGCACCCCGCGGGCAGGCCAGACCCTAGGGCTAGGTCCACGTGACACTAGCGAGCCGCTAGCTATAAGACAGCGACTCGCACGCATAACACACTTAGACCTAGCAAGCTTTAGTCAATATACTAGAGCCCCTATACCTCTTGCCTAGCTACCATTATTCTCACAACAAGGTAAAACTGCTTAGTATTTTACAGCCTAATACCCTATTCTTTTATCTTCTTCTTATTTACCTTATAAATCTTATTATTTATATTACCTTTACTTTTTAGTATTTTTTCCCTTATATTATAAATACTATTAATTATCTCTAGGTTAGATTTATCTTTACTTCCTTTCCCTTTACTTTTTTTCTTTTTATTATATTATTTAATATTTTAGATAAGGTAATATTCTTTTTATTACCTTTAGCTATACTATAATCTAATTAGTTAGTGTGAGGCCCCACTTATAACACAAGGTGCACTAGCGCACCCCGCGGGCAAGCTAGACCCTAGGGCTAGGTTTATATAACACTAGCAAGCCACTAGCTATAAGTTAGTGACTTATATATATAATATACTTAGACCTAGTAAGCTTTAGTTAATATACTAAAGCCTTTATACCTTTACTTAGCTATTATTATTCTTATAATTCTAAAGCTTCTTTTACTAGTTACCTAAGAGTAATATAAGGGGAGAATTACTTAATTTACTAGAGTAATATTAGATAATAACTAGGACTAATTAAATAAGAGTAGTACTATAGCTAAGAATACACTATATTTTATAAAGACTATACTTAAGATTAAACCCTTTACCCTTAGTACTAAAGCTATAGTAATAATAAAGTAAATTACTTAGCTAAAATAACTTTAAAAACTATAAGAGTAAGAATAAAAACTTATTAACTTACTATAGCTTAACTTAGGAGAAAAATAGGTAAAAAGGTAATAAAAAGCTAGCACTTTCTTAAGCTATAGTAACTAAGAGGTTAAAGTCTAAAATATTACTAACCTTTAATACCTTATAAACTTATAAAAGTATAAGATATAGATTAATAACCTAAACTATACCTTTAATAAGGTAAAGAAAAAGTACTAATATAATTACTAAAAGATTCTCTTTATACTTAACTATATATATACTAACTATAGGGTAAGATAAGATAAATTCCTTAAGAAATAATAAGCTAATAGCTAGGATAACCTTAAAGATAACTAGGATAAATTTTAGACCTAAACCCTTATATTACTTTAAGACTTTATAAACTATAATACTTAAATAGCTATATAACTAGAGAATATAAAGTAATATAAGGGCTAAAGCCTTATTAAATTTAGTATTTACTTAGATTTACTAGAGAAATACCTAGAAAAGCTATAAAAAGTCCTATACTTTTATATTCTTTATAAAATTACTTCTTAAACTATAAGACTATATTAACTTATATACCTTTATTATAAAAAGACTTAAAAAAGGTTATATAACTTATATAGTAATTTTAGGAGACTATACTAAAGAGTAAGTAAAAGCCTAAGTACTTAGGAAATAAAGGCTTATATAAGAACCCCTAGTATTATAAATATAACTCTTTATAAAGCTATAAACTTTATAAGAATTAAAGAAATAAGGACTAGAAAAAGGGTTTAGTTACTTACTTAAATAATAGTAAAGTTAGGGATAAGAGATAATATTATAACTATAATAGTATAAAGTATTTTATATTTAATTATAATAAGCTAAAGAAAAAGCCTTAAGAAAGCTAAGAAAACTTCCTAAGGTAAAAGTAAATACCCTTATCTTTACCTTAAATACTAAGGTACTAATAAGGTATTAATTTTATATACTAATTACTATTTATAGGTAAAAAGATATTAAAATAATAATAAATTTAAATAGCTATACTAAAATTAATATTATTAGCACTAAATTTATAAAGAACTATAAGCTTAACTAGGCTAAGGCTATAGTACTTATTATTAAGGTAGTAAGGGCCCTTATAGTCCCTTAATATAGTATTTATAAGGTACTTATTACTATTAAGGACTTAAGAGAAAAAGAAAAAACCTTAAGTTACTATATATAGCTATAAATAAAGATCTAAGAGTAAGGGGAAGCCTTATATTAATTAGAATATATATACTTATAAAAGAATATATATACTTTTACTTATACTTATAAAAGTAATAGTTTAAGAAAAGAAAAAAGCCTTTTTACTTATAACTCTTTATAAATTTATAAAGGTAATATATAATAAAACTATTATATATATTATTATAAAAGTTATAGAAAATAAGTTTATTACCCTTAAAGATAATAAAAAAGTAAAAGTATATAAAACTATTAAAAATATCCCTAAGAAACTATATAAGTTTAAAGATATATTTATATTAAATAAGATAAGGAGTTTACTATTAAGAAAAGTAATTAATTATATAATTAACTTAATACTAAGGGTAATATCCCTATATAAGCTAATTTACTCTCTCTCTTAAAGTAAGCTAAAGAAACTCTATAAGTATATTAATAAAAACCTATAGAAAGGCTAGATAAGACTCTTTAAGAGCCTTATAAGTATACTTATTTTATTTATACTAAAGAAAAATAAAACACTTTAATTATATATAAATTACTAAGGACTTAATAAAGTAATATAAAAAAATTACTATACTCTCTCCTTAATTTTAAAGATCCTAAACTAGTGCTAAGGGGCTTACGTTTTCTTAAAGATTAATATTAAGAATACTTACTATTAAATTTATATTAAAGAGAGTAATAAGTAAAAGACTATATTTTATATATAATATAAATACTATAAATACCTTATAATACCCTTTAAGTTAACTAATACCTTAGCTACCTTTTAAAGTTATATTTATAAAGCACTTTATAAGCTAGTTAATACTATTTATATAGTATATTTAAATAATATCCTTATTTTCTTAAAAATATAGGAGAAGTATACTATATATATTAAGGAAGTTTTAAAGTATATAAGATTAGTAAAGCTATATATAAAACCCTTAAAGTGTTTATTTTACTAGGAATTAGTAAAATTCCTAGGGTTTATTTTATTAGTTAATAGGATTTTAATAAATACTTATAGGGTTACTATAATCTAGGACTAAAAGAAGCCTATAAGCTTTAAGAATATATAGTTTTTTTAAAATTCTATAACTTTTACTAATAGTTTATTTATAAATACTTTAGGATTATAATACCCTTATATTTATTAATAAAAGGTAGTTAAAATAGTATTTAAACTAGGAAGTTTATATTTAAAGTAAAAATAGCTAGCTTTTAGCTAACTAAAAGATACCTTCTAGTAAGTACCTTTTCTTTATTATTATAACCTAAGTTAACTAGTGTATATTAAGATAAATACTTTAGTCTTTATAATAATAAAAATCCTATCTTAATAAAATAATAAAGGCTACTAGTATTTAGTAGCCTTTTAGTTAAGGAAGTTTATAAATACTAAGTATAATTATAGTATAGCTAATTAAGAGTTACTTACTATAGTAAAGTTATTTAAATACTAGTAATACTATATTAAAGGTATAGTAACCCTAGTTAAGGTCTTATTAAACTACTATAACCTATAGACCTTTATAAGGTAGTAAAAGTTAAATAGAAAGTAAGCTAAATAGTATATATTTCTTTACCTCTTTTACTTTATAATTAAGTATAAACTAAGGAAAAGTAATCTTATAAATACTCTATTAAGAAAGTCTAATTATAAAGATAAACCCTTAATAAATAAGGCACTTTTACTAGAACTTTAAAAGAAAATAGTAATTACTAAAGAACTAGTAGTAAAAGAAATACTAATATATTAAAAAATATAGTAAGATACCTTTAAGGGAGGAAAATACCTTAGTCTTTATAGAGAGGCTTAGTAAGATACCTTTAGGGAAGGAAAATACCCTAGCCCTTATAGTAAAAGATAAAGAGGCTAGAGTAACCTAGCTAAGAGGCTAGTTAGTTACTATAGATTTAGTAAAAGATTAGCTAAATAAGGGGATTTCTAGAAGAAAGTAATATATATCTAAGATATTAGTGTAGTATAAGAGATATAAGAGATTATTATATTACTAAATCCTTACTAATTTAGACTAAATAAATTATTAGTATAATTACTATAGAAAGTATAAGATAAAGACCTAGATTTATAAAAATAAAAGGGTAATATAAACTCCCTAAAGAAAGGAAAGGAAAAGCTAGTCTATAGTTATATAATATAAGAGGCTTTCTAATATACTAAGACTAGGTAGTTATTCCCTAGGAGCTTATCTTATAATAAAAGCTTTTATAGCTATACTATAATAATTTACTAGTAAGTTACTTTAAGACTAAGTATACTCTTAAGCTATTAAAGTATTACTTTTAGTAGCTAGCTATAAGTAAGTTTATATTAAACTATATTATAAGCTATAGGGTTTACTAATAGGTAGTAACTAAAAGGTATTACCTATATAAAAGCCTTAAATCCTTACTAATACTAAGGTAACTATAAGTAAAGATTTTAATAGATTTTATTATAGGATTACTTATTATATAAATAAGTAAGTAAGAAACTAATATAATCCTATTAATTATAAACTAATTTACTAAGTACTTTATTTTCCTACTAGTAATTACTATAATTAATATAGCTAAACTAGTAAAGCTTTTCTATAAAGAAATTAAGCTATAATTTAGGGCCTTAGAGGGTATTATATCTAATAAGGGATTAGTCTTTATAAGCTAATTCTAGTTAGACCTTTACTACCTATTATATATAAAATAAAGGCTTTTTATAGTATTTTACCCCTAAACTAATAGCTAAATAAAGAGAATAAACTAAGTGCTTAAGTACTACCTTTAATACTTTATTATAAAGAACTAGTAAATATAGCCTAAGCTACTCCTAATAGCTTAATTTACTTATAATAATATAGTAAATAAGATTATAAGCTACTTACTAAACTACTTCTTTATAAGCTATTTACTTAAGTTTTACTTAGCTCTTAGGGGTAAGACTTAGGAAAGGAAAGTACTAAAAGTATATATATATATTATAAAGCTATATAAAGTTAAGAAGTAATTAAAGTAAAACTAAGTAAAAGCTACTAAAACCTAGGTAAAGTACTATAATAAATATTACTAGCTATTAACCCTAAAAGAGGTAACTTAGTATTACTATTAGTAAAAATATTAGGCTTAAAGAGGTAAAATAAAAGCTAACCTCTAGGTTTATTAGATTATTTTAAATACTTAATACTATTAGGAAATAAGTATACTAACTTATATTACTTAAAAGTATAGTTAACTATATAATATATTTTATATTAGCCTATTAAAGCTATAGAATTACTATAAGGACACTAGGGATAAGGATATACTAATATTAAACCTTAAGAATAAAGATAAGAAGTATAAAATTAAGGAGATTAAAAACTATAAGAAAACCTATAAAGGTAATAAATACCTAGTAAAATAAAAGGGTTAGCCTAGTAAATATAACTAGTAAGTCCTAGTAAAAATATAAAAGGTACGTAATATATAATTTAGGTATTTTACTAAAGTAAATTAAATAAGAAAAGTAATAAAATATAAGTAAGTTATAAGTAAAGAGGTATAAAGTTCTTATAAAAAGGCCTAGCTTTATTAGCTATTACTATACTCTAAAGTAAATAACTTAAACTACTTACTAAAAATAAAAGAAAATATACTTAAAGTATAAGGAAAGTTAAGAAAAACCCTTTATTATAGCCTTTATATACCTAAAAACCTAACCTTTATAAATAAGGTACTTAGTATTATTTTTATTCCTTATAATTATCTCCTATATTACTAAGTTGTAATGAACTGGCCTTATGGCTACTGCATATAAGCGTTTAAAGTAAGAATATTATTCTTATAGAAGAAGAAAGGAACTATACTAGTAGTTACATAAAGCCTAGATTTATAGTGACTTATGTGTAGCCTATGCATAGTTTACGTATAGCCCTAACCTAGCTACACATAGTCTACGTACTTCCTAGAGCTATAATTAACCTAAGCTTATAGCTTAAGTCTATAATATACCCCTTACTTACCCCTTACTCCCTCCTTCCCCTTTACTATATAAATATAAGTAAATAATAAATATAGTCTTCCTATATATAGGCCCCCTTTTAGTGTAAGTAAGGGCGTTTCTTAGTAAGTAAGGCAGCCCCTAGGGTTATAAATCCTCTATATAGGCCATAAAAATTTTTAGCGTAAGTCTACCCTACCCTAACCTTTCCCTTTATATAAGTAAATTTACTCTAACCTAACTTTACCTCTAATAATACTAGCCTATCCCTTTTTATACTCACTCCCTACTATTTCTATACCTTATTTAGTTTCTTACCCTTACTTTAATTTTATATCTTAATATTTATACACTAAATCCTAACTTTACCTTAAATAACTCCCTTATTGCCCACTACCTATTAGAAAATTATATAATATATTACCCTTATCTATCCCTAGCTAGCTTTTATAAATATAAATAAAACACACTCTAACTAGAGCTAGACCTATACCTCTAGAAATATAAATATTCCTATCCCCCTATAATTCCTAACTTTTTTATCCTTATTATTATTATAATATCTCTTTATATATCCTTTTACCTTCTCCTATTAAGCCTAAACTCCCTTTTACTTCCCTTTTACCTTTACTATAACTAATATTATTATTACCTTATTTATTACTATCTTTACCTTATCTTTACCCCCTCCTTTTTCTCCTCCTAGCCTAGATAAGGGCACTTATCTTAGTAAGTATATCTTAGAGGGTAACTCTAATAATAAGGCTCTCTCTAATAGTAAAGAGTATAAGTTCCCTATAGCCTATATATAAATAATCTCTAAATAAAGGAAAACACGCTTACGCTCTAGGTATAAATTAGGCCTATAGCCTATGCTAAGTTATATAATATTTATGCGTTTAGGAAACGCACTTATATAGCGCTAATCCTAAGCTATATTATACTTTTAAGCATTTAGAAAACCTTTTAGCTATTAGCTAGGCTATTAAATCCCTAGCTATAAAGTAATTTAGCTTTATTAAGGGACGCTATACTATCCTTACTAAAACCTTTATTTACTATTATAAATATTTTAATAGTATACTTACTACTACTTAAATTAATCTTACTAAGGCATAGCCCTTAGCTTCTTCCCTTATAGGTATTACCTATACCTAAGGCACCTCTAAGGTATAGTAACTTATCCTTATATAGACTATGCTTACTTACTATAAATAAAATAATATAGCTACTAAATTCTTCTATAGTATAAGGACTATAAATAATAGCCTAACCTAATCCCTCTTTACCTAGGAAGTAAGTAATGCTAATATATAGTAAATATTAGCTAATACCTATACCCTAACTAAAACCATTATAAAGCTAGCTTATACCCTTACTAAGGAGCGCTACTAGTATAAGGAAAAGCGTAGTAATCTCCCCTTTCCTAAATATTTTTATCTTTCCTTTATTTTTCTTATATTTTTAGTAGAAAAATAGCGCTATAGCGTATATACACTAGAAGGAAAATAGGCGCCCTAATGTTTTATAGGTAAATTAAATTATACCCTTTTAGGACTATTATTTATCTATATATTACCCTATTATAACTTAAATTAGTCTAGTGCCTTTATATTCTATATACTTTCTAATAGCTCCTAAGTTAGCTATATATATCCTTTCTATTTAACTAAGATATTCTAATTTAATCCTTAACCTAGCGTGTTTTTAGCTATAAGAATATCCTTTACCTACTACTCTAAGAGATCTTTATTAGTATCTATTATTACTAGTTCTAGTAAGGGCTACTTATTAGCTAGGTTTTAACTTAGTAATAGATTATTTACTACTTACTATACTAAATCTATATAAAAGATAGGGTATAGTCCCCTTAGAATATTAAGTTTAATAGTTAAAGGCATAAGAACCTTAACTACCTTATACTTAGCTATAACCTAATCTAGCTTCTTATAAGGGTAATTTATCTTAATATTTTAAAGGCTTAATTATATATAGTCCCTAACTTAAAAACATTTTACTAGTTTATAACTACTATTTATATCCTCCTATTATTATTACTAGATAAAAGCTATTATAGCTTATATTAAATCTATACTATTCTTTAGGTATTATAAGAAGGCCTAGGCCCTTCCCTTTACTAAGGTAGTGGATAGCCCTATAGGTAATAACTCCTAAATTATAGGTATATTAAAGCTATATAGGGCTATATTTACGCTAACTCCTATTACTAAAGAATCCCTATTATTTAATACTAGCTAATAGGCTAGTAAGTAATCTAGCTACTTAAACTAAGAGAAGGATAGTATTACCTATAGCATTACTTACACTTCCTAGTTAGCCCTCTTTATACCACTATTTATCTAAGGGTAGTGTAATATAGAAAGTAATTATTATATACTAGCTTTCTTATAAAGCTTAGTCTAGAAAGTACTAAGCTAGTTTAACCTATAGTTTATAATAATTTATGTAGGAAACCTATAGAACCGCCACTAGTAATGCTTAAATTATTTTATATATACCTTAGCCTCTATTAATATTATTACCTCTAGTTACATATACTTAGATAGTCTATCTATAATAACTATTAAGAACTATAGATTATCCTAATCTTAGGCTAGGAGGTTAGTTATAAAGTTAATAGATATCTATAACTAATATCTATTAGGGGCGAGATTAGCTTTAGTAAGCCCTATTATAGCTACTAGCTCTTCTATCCTCTATAGTAGTAATAATTCTATATAAAATAAGCTATATCCTATGATATACTATCCTAATAAAAGTCTCTTTAAAGCGCCTTAAAAGTTATATTTTAGCCTAGGTAACCTAGTAAGGGTAAGTTATAAACACATTAAATTAGTGTTATAGTTAATGGTTCCTATTTAGAAACCTATGTTTACCCTTAAAATTAAAGCGCCCCTTTTATGCTAATCTAATAATCTATAATTTACTCTCTAGTGTTAGTAGTATCTAGAAACTTCCTAGCTCTAGCTATAACTATATTAAGCTATAACTTATAAGATTTATCCTAAGTTATAGACTAGTCCTAAAGAGATTAAAGGTGCCTATCTATAAATATTAACATTCCTATAGGGACCCTATTTACTACTATAATAGGTCTAAGGCCTATATATAGTTATCCTTACTTAAAACTAAATTTTATAGGACTTATTACTAAGTATATAATTAATGCCCTTATCTTTTCTATCTCTAGCCTATCTAGGTAATATCTTAATAATATATCTAGTTACTTTGCCTATATGCCTAGTTTATATTACAGATAGAAGTTAAATAGCGCTAGAGTCTTTACCTATTATACCTATTATTCTAATATCTCCCTTAGGGCTATAAAGTACTTTAGGTTCTTATAGTTTATTAATATTATAAATAGTTTACTTACACTCTATAGCTTTACTAACTATACTTTAAGGTAAGAGATAATTACTAATAGTTCCTTATTATATATAGTATAATTCTATTAAGTAAGCTATAAATAAGCTAAATAATAAGCTACTAGATATAAGATACTATTATTACTAAACTAGGAGAGGTAGCTACCTAGTGCTATTCCTAAATAATTTACTTTAACTAATATGTCCTTCTTAGGGTCCTATTAGATTAGGATAGGATATAATATAAAGGCTACCTTTAGAGTTTTAAAAGCCTTATTATACTTATTTATCTAGTAAAGGGTACTCCCTTTTTATTAGGTTAATAAGGGGCCTATAATATTAGAGAATCCTAGTATAAAGTTATAATAGAAGTTAGTAAAACTAAGAAACCTATAAATACCTTAGACCTTTATTAGAGCCTCCTAATCCTAAATCGCTATAATCTTCTCCTTATCTAGGCAAATTACCTTCCTTACCTAGATAATAAACCTAAGGTACTTCACCTCTTTTATAGTAAAGATATACTTCCTAATATCTAGGTTTAGACTAGCCTATTATAGCCTAGATAATACGCTATAGACCTTTATATATAGTCCTTTTGTAATCCGCTTAAGTAAACTAAAATATTATTAAGATATATAGTAATATAGTTACTAAGGATACTACTTAGTGCGCTATTAATATACCTCTAAAAGGTTATAGGTATGCCTATAAGCCTAAAGGGATATACTAACTATTTAAATAATCTAAACCTTATATAAAATACTATCTAATATTCTTTGCCTTTAGTAATTTATATATAATAAAAAGCTAATTATATATCTAGCTTTATAAACTACCTTGCCTTAGATAACAAGTATAATATCTCCTTTACTAGTAGTAAGGGGTAATAGTCTTATTCTATAATCTTATTTAAGGTATAATAGTTTATATAGAATCTCTAACTACCCCTAGGCTTCTTTACTAATAATACTAGAGCTACTACTAATAATAAACTTACCTAAATCTAACCCTTATCTATTAAGTCTATTACTTACTTCTAGATTTCTAGTAAATATTCTTAAGGTATATTATATAAAGGTACCTATAGTAAATCTAGTTTATTCCTATCTATATCCTATTTTAAGCGGATATAGTAGTCTAACTTCCCTAGTGTAGTAGTAAGGTATTTACCTTGCTTTCTAGAAATAAATCCTTAAAGTCCTATAATACCTCTAGTAAGGAAGTAAGAAGCTCTTACTTTATAGCCCTTAGTGTTATATTAATTTATAGGATAAATATAATTTCACATAGACTTATAGCATAAAGCTAAATATATTCTTTTTACCTCTTTACCTAATGCACTATCCCTATAAAGGTTAAACCTAGAATAAATACTATAGGTTAGTTAACTATCCTATTAGCTATAGCTTATATTTATAAGTCATTTGCTAATCCTATATATACTTATTAGCGTATTATATCTAAGTTAATTCTATTCCTTTCTATCTATAGTGTACTAAGGATTAGTTATCTTATTAGCCCTAGGATTACATATGCCACAATTAGCGTTTCCTATCTATCTAAATCTAACTAAAAGCAAACAATATATAATATAAATAAACACTTCTTATAGCTCTCTTTTCCCCTTATTTCACACTAACTACTATATAAACTAACCTCTTAGTTAGTAAAGGAGGCATTCTAATTAAAGTTTTTAGACTAGGTATTTACTTATAGTAGCGTAGTAGTTATAACCTATATTAACTTAAGTATCTATAAAGGTAGTCTTATTAATTAAAGTAAGAACTAAAAAGGGAAAAAATCTATATTATTTTAAATCTCTTTAAAGTCCCTATTAGTAATAACTATATACTATAAATCCTCTCTATATCTCTATCCCCTATCCCTTATTAAATAACTTAATAAAGGGGTTACTCTTTTCTAACTACTCTATAGATTTAATATCTAAGTTAGTAAAGGTTATATCCTCTATATTATAAATATTAATAGATAACTTCTTCTATAAGTAAATAGTAAGGTATAAGGAGTATACTAATATAAAATATCTAGAGAAGCCACACTATAGGCATTTACTCTTATTATAGCATGTGTTAAGTATATCTTAGGTAACCTAGTTAGTATGTTTCCTACCCCCTTATTACCTAACCTTTACTATCCTATAGACTTTCTAGGTCCTTACTAGGTTCCTATTATACCTATAGATTAGATATTAGTTATTAGCATATCCTTATCCTATGCTTTCTTAGCTAGATTAAGTAAGTAATTACCTTACTTATATATCTAGTGTTTCTTCTCTAATTAGTAAGACTTAATATTAAGTGTAATACTTTAGAACTAGGCTACTATAGCTATATAATTAGCCTAGGGTATATCCTATCTAACACTATAGTCTTATATTTGCTTATTTAGCGCTATATATAGCTTAGCTAACTTTACTAAGTTAGCTTAACTAAGTCCTCTAGTAAGCGCTAGTTTCTATTTAAAATAAATATAGAAATCACTAAATTATTTATTCTATTACTATATTAACTAGTTAAGTTCTATAATAGCTAATTCCTATTAATAGGGATTATTAAATATCTTTACTAAGTATCTAAGAAACTAAGGTAAGTTATAGTAAATAAGATATCCCTTTTTAAAAAGGTATAACTTATACCTAAACCTTAGGTAATAAGTTCTAGTATATAAAACACCACTAGTCCTAGTTATCCCTAATAAATGCCTTATCTAATAGTAATTTATAGGCTATAAGACCTCTCTATGCTAAGAATAAGACCTTTTACTATTAAATAAGGGACCTATAAGCAAAGGCTTATATTTAGGTTAGGGTAGTGTAGGTATTATATTATCCCTTTCTGTAAGGTAGGTAATTTGCCTTGCTTACTGCTAAATTAGTTCCTAAAGCAATAATAACTTATTAGTGTTTATTCTATTTAGCAGTAATAGTATATCTGCTAGTTACTATATTTCTATAATAAAGAATAATATATATAATAAACTAGCCTTATAGCTACTATATATAAGCATTTAAAGTAAGAATATTATTCTTATAGAAGAAGAAAGGAACTATACTAGTAGTTACACAAAGCCTAGATTTATAGCAACTTATATGTGGCCTATGCATGGTCTACGTACAGCCCTAACCTAGCCGCACACAGTCCGCGTACTTCCCGGAGCCGTAATTAACCCGAGCTTATAGCTCGAGTCTATAACATAAGTAAAAGTAATACTTTACTATACCCTAGGGTATAAAACCTAGGTTATAAGACCTTAAATATAAAGTTATTTTTACTTTCTAAGTAATAAGGAGTTTATAATAGTTTTACTATAAAAAGGTTAGTAAATAAGTAATAAAAGAGAATAAAGTATTTATTACCCCTAGGATAGAACTTAGAAATATTATAACTAAAAGTTACTAGTAAGAAATAATATACTAATTATATAAAATTAATATATCTTACCTTAAAATATAAGTAAAAGACTAATAAACTTAAAAAGAAAAGATAAACCTAGTAAACCTTTATAGCCTTAGTAAAACTAAATATAATATAATATACTATATTAGTATAATTAAAACCTATTATTAGATTAAGGTAAGCCTTAGTAAAACTATAGTAAGAGTTTATTAAAAAGGTATAGTCCTTAGGGTTTTTAGGGTTATTATTACTAAGGGTATTTATAAGGGTTTATACCTAGTTTAAAAAAGCTAGAAGATTTAGGAAATTCCCTTTTATTATAGCTATAGCTTATATAAAGGTATTAGTAATAAAGGGCTAAAAGATATAGAAATAGTAATATACTTATAGTATTATAAGTATTACTATACTTATAGCACTAAATATAGTATTTAGAATATTTTACTATAATAATAGTAAATAATAGTTAAGGGAATTAATAGTTAATCTAAGGTAATTTAGGCTTAGATAAAGGGCTTTTCTTAAAGTCTATATACTTAGTATATAAATAATATATATATAAATATTTCTTTAAGGGAATATAGTTAGTCTTTATAATAAAAGTAAGGTAATTAATAAGAGAAAGGTTATAATAACTTAAGGTATAATAATATATTATAAAAATATCTATAAATATAAGTAAGAAAAGTATATAAGATAATAGTATATTATAGGTAAATTTATACTTAAATACTATCTATTATTTATTATTATTTTAATTATTAGTAACTTAGTAAATAGCTATATAAAAGCTAGTAAAAGCTATTTAAGAGCCTAGCTATAAGTAAGAGGGTAATTATAAGGCCTTACTTATAATATAGGCACACTAGCATACCCTATAAATAGGCTATGCCCTAGGGCTAGGTTTATATAACACTAGTAAGCTACTAGCTATAAGATAGTGACTTATATGTATAACACACTTAGACTTAGTAAGCTTTAGTTAATATACTAGAGACCCTATACCTCTTGCCTAGCTACTATTGTTCTCACATTAAGCTTTAAAAAGAAATAAGGAAGTTTTATAAGCTAAGAGAAAATATAGTAAACTATAAAAGAAGCTTATAGTTTATTTTAACTAAGAGAAAGGTAAAGCTTAAAACACTAAATATAAATTTAGTATAATAGTGTTTCTTATAAATAAAGATTAAGATAAAGCTTTAATAAAGGAACTTATAGCTAATAAAATACTAAGTAAAGTATTTCTTATAGTAAAGGAAAAAGCTAATTAGAATTTAGCCCTTTAGTTATATTAAGAAAGAAAGATTATAATAATAAGCAAACCCTTTAAGTAATTAGACTAAGTAAAAATTAATACCTTATAAGCTTATAATATATTTAGATTTATGCTTTTTAATCTAATAAAGCATAGTAATAAGAGACTCTTTGTTTGACTGCGGTCGCGAATTATGACTCTTGCGCTAACGCAGCCACAAAGTTTATCGCAAACTTTACTCTAACCTTATAGCCCCCGTATTTATAACCTTAGAGCTTATACTAATTATAGGTTTTATTTATTACTATAGCTATAAGTATTTAGATATTAATTATTTTACTAGCTAGGTATTACTAGTAATAATTATGTGTTATAATAAATTAGATATATTAGCTATAACTAATGACGCAAAAAAATTTAAAAATCAATAAGAGACTCTTTAAATCTTATATAGTTAGAGAAATTAAAGGTAAAGAAACTATAATACTATATAAGAAATTATAGCTTATAATTTAAGGAATAAATAATAAAGGGAAGGAAGTAATCCTAACCTAGTTACTAATAATCTAATATTTAAGTTAGTAATTAATTATAGTAATCTTACTATTACTTAGATAATAAGGAATTATTCTTTAGATTTAAGATATTATATAGGCATATATTTAAGTAAAAATAAAACTTACTAGGATAATTATTATAATACTACTAAAGTAAATTATATATCTATTTCCTAAAGGTATAATAATAGAAGTTATTAAGCTATTATATAGAATTATAAAAGTAGGTAACTTATTTCTATTATTATAAAGACTAGCTTAGGATAATTATATTAACCTATAATTTATACTTATTAATTATAGCTAAGAATAATAATGATCTCTTTAGAGTAGTTAGTATATAAACTAATAATACGCTAGGCCTTAGTAACTAAGACTTTTATAACCTTAAAGAAAGAGAACTTAAGAAAGCAAATTTCTTAGTAAAACTAAAACAGAAGCTATTAGCTAAGAGTCCCTTATCTTTAATACTTATATCCTTATATAAAACACTAATAATTTAATAAAACTACGCTAGAAAGGTTAAAGTAAGAAAATTAAGCAAATCTACCTAAAGGTAATAACTATAAAGTAAGATTATATTAAATAATAAGCTTAAGGAAGCTATATTATAACTATTTATTAACCTAAAGCCCTCTATAACCTCTTAATTATAGCATAACACTAAGATCTAACTACTAATAATATAACTTAATTAAATAAATGCCTTAATTAGCAAATCTAATATTAAGAGTAAGGCTTATATTATATTCCTCTAGACCTTAAAAACACAAAGTTATTTATATTTATAAATAAATCTCTTACTAATAATAAAGATTTAAGTTCCTAGATAAAATATATAATTATTATTAGTAATAAAGAGGCATAAGAGAATATGTTTACGTTAAAAGGCAATATTATTATATATAGCTTAATAAAGAGCAAGCGTGTAATACATAGCGCCCTTACCTCTAAATTATACGTAATAGTATAAGGTGCTAATGTGGCTTATATAATTACTATAACTTTACATATAATCATAGACTAACTAAAGATTAACCGCATTCCTATAATTATTTATATAGACTCTTTTTATTATATAAGTACCTTATAAAGCTAGGCTTTATAAAAGAGAAATACCTTATAATTAATATTATAGCCCTTTAGTAATTATATAAGCACCATAAGATTTGCAAGATCCGCTAGATTAATAGCAATAATAACCTTACTAATATAATAATAAAGGTATCTTTAAATAAGAGCCTTAAAACCTTTATTAATATAAATAAAGCTATAATTTGTATTAAAGGCTAGGTAAAGAGGCTAGAGACTAGATAAACTAGATAAAAAGTCCGGGTTAATAATTGCCTAAGCTAATAAGAGGCTTATATCTACTAATCAAATTCACTTATGTTTACTTCTGTTTTTATTGCGTTTTTAAGCTTTTAAAGCTCTTAATCCTACCCTCCTTCTAATCCACGAATTAACCTCTCTTTCTTTTTCCCTTTTATTAATAACTAATAAAAGCCCTAGATTACTATCTAGACTTACTTTTTCTTTTAATAGTTTATAATTAGGTTATATATATCTTAGACTTACTTCTTTTCTTTCTTAATATTTATATCTATTTTTCCTTACTTTTCTTTTAAAAAGAGAAAGTTACTAGTATTATAATAACTAGGTTAATAGTAGGTTAACTATTAAGGAAAGTAAAGCATATATAGTAACGCCACGCTATAATTAGCTACATCCGTATATAAGGCACACACGTGACTTATAATCCCCTTTTTCTTATAACTATATAACCCTTTAGATAGCTTCCTTTAGTTAACTAATTATATACCTTTAAAGAGACCCCTTTATGCACTAGTGCATTACATTGCAACGTACCCTTGGTAGCACTAACAGAAATACTTATATTCTTATTTTTTATTTATAAAGCCCTTTATACTAAGAATATTATCTTAGGTTTATACTAATAAAACTAGTATTATATTAGGATTAATAGCTTCATTATTATTAGTATTATATTTCTTTATAATATACTTATTACTCTTATAAATAAAATAATCTACTAACTAATATTTTAGTATAAATATCTAGGCTTTTTATATTTAAAGTATACTAGTAATAATTCTCTTACTTAATTTTTACTTTATTACTATAAGCTATTTAAAAGTATAGTAAAGTATTACCTTTTTTATAATTTTAACTTTTTTATTACCTTTTTATTACTTTAGCTTAAATTTATTATAATTTTTACTTTTTTATTTTAGTTTTATAACTAGCTTTATAATATTAAAAACTCTTAGCTAATTATTTACTTTCTTATAGTATTATTCAAGAGCGACTTAGACCCAGGCCCGCTTAGGGCCTGGCCTAAGACTACCCTTCCCCTATAGCACGTAAATAAAACTAGGTGCTTAGGCTTTATAACACTAATAGGCTAGAGGTAAGTTAGAAATAGCTAAAAAGTAAGGCATTAAAAGTATTAGTATAAAAGTAAATAAGAAGTAAAATATCCTAGTAAACCTAAATTTACTACACTATAAAATATAGCAAGGTAGCCTAGGATAGGCATATAATAAGCCTAGACCTAGGTTATTAAGGGACTAAAGACTCTCTTTATAGTAATTTTTTTTTTTTATTTTTTTTTATAGAATAAGGCTAGCATAAGCTAGTAATAAACACCTATAACTAGTTACACACTAAGTAGTGTAGGCTTGTAATAAGGCTAGCGCTAACCTAAAAATAAATATAAAAGGGTTTTTCTCCCTATTTATAGGTTTTCCTTTTAACGAAGTAGTTAGAGTACTAGTACTAGCTATATAGAGAGCTAACTAGCGTAAATAATATATATAGTATTATTTAAGCTATTTAAAAAGATAGTAATTCTTAAGTATATAAAAATTACTTTAAGTAATTTAGCTTTTACTTTAGTTTAAGTTTTTATAAAAGCTTAAAATAATGAATTATCCTTTTACCTTAGGTTTAATAATATTCTTATTACTTTTAAGTACCTTATATTTTAATTTATTATTTTAGTCTTTAGCTAATTAATAAATTCTTTTTAAGTATATAATAAGTAATTTATATACTTATTTACTATTATATTATATATTTATTATTACTTTATATTATTAGCTAAGTAATTACTAGTATATATTATCTTAGTTATATTATTTTTAAAGATATAGTAATTTAATTTAAATAATATATTTAAGTTTACTAAGAAATTCTAAAGGTTTTTAAATATATTTCTTTTATATATAAGTATTTTTATTTATAGTTTAATAAGACTATACTAATATATAAGTATAACTAAGTTATAAGCTATTACTAAAAGTACTAAAGAAAGAATAATAATTATATTCTTATATAAGATAATTATAAGTCTAAGAAACCCCTCCTAAGCACGAGGTAAAACTGCTTAAATAATTAAAGCTCTATGTTTTTAATATCTTTTCTAAATATCTAGCTATTTTCTTTAGTCTTTTATTCCCTTTTTTATTCTTACTTTTCTTAAATTTCTTTATATTTTCTTTAGTTTTCTTAATTTCCTTTTAATTAGGATTTTTATTAGCTTTTTAAATAGCCTAAAGGTTTTATAGCCTAGTAGTTATTACCCCTAGCGTTTAGTTACCCTTAGCTATGCTATAGTTTAATTAGTTAGGGGTTAATTAGCTAATTAGTTACGCAAAACCTACCTAGTGATTTAGGTGTAGTGTGTTTATTAGCGAATTAAATTAGAGATAAGTAAGGATAAGTTATATTTAGAGAGAGATAAAACAAATATAGTTATAAAGAAAGGGGAATTGTATTAATTTATACTATAAGTAAAACTTAAATAAATTTAAGTTTAACTATAGTTATAAATTATAACTCTTACGCTAATATAGCTATAAAGTTTATTATAAACTTTGCTTTAACCTTATAGCCCCTATATTTATAACCTTAGAGCTTATACTTATTATAGGTTTTATTTATTACTATAGCTATAAGTATTTAGATATTAATTATTTTACTAGCTAGGTATTACTAGTAATAATTATGTGTTATAATAAATTAGATGCATTAGCTATAACTAATGACGCAAAAAAAAATTTTAAAAATCAATAAGTCTAAGAAAAAGTCTAGTTACTAAGGGATTTACTTTAATTTCCTTAATTTATACTTTTATTTATAAAATCTTTTACCTTTTTTATATATATAGTAACTTAGTTTATATAACTTTATAGTGTTTTTAGTGCTTTATTATTATTATTATTTCTAGTTTTTATACCTTTACTTAAATTAAAATCTAGTAGTATTTAATATATCTTATTATTATTTATAGTTTTAAACTCTAGTTATTTCTTTATAAGTAGCTAATTATCTATACCTTAAGTGCTATAAAGTACTAGTATATTATATATAAATCTTTAGAGTATTAGCTATATTAGAATTTAGCTAATGGTCTATTTGCCTAAAGGGTTTAAAGAGTTTAATTTATTATAACTTTAGTTATAAGTTTAATAATAAAGTAAAGGCTAAGATTTATAATTATTACTAAAAAGGTATTACTTAAGGGTAAGTATATAAAGGTCTAAAACTCTAACTTACTATATATAATATACGTAATCTTTGCTAAATAACTTTTCTTTATAAATATATAGTTGTCTTATAGCTAGCTAGCCCCTTTATTATTTATAGGATCTAAAGTTTCTCTAACCTCTATGCTCCTAACATTACAGGTCTTACCTGTAGTATGTAAACCTAGTCCTTAGATTAGGCCTAGTATAGCAAACTACTAAGGATATATAATTTACTTATAACTACCCTATAAGCCGAATATAAGCTACCTAGCTTAGTTTAAACCTAAGCTAGTAATTAATCCTACTCATAGGAATTAAACCTAGGACCTAGCTCTTTATAAAGACTTACCTATAGGGATTTAAACTTACAACTAGCGTAGCTAGAAGACCTATAATAAGTATTAATATCAGAACCCAGAAGGTAAGTTAGGTAAGCCATTCGACTAAAGATCTAACAATGCTAGCTGTCACTGCATTGTACCTTACAATTGATTGTTAGGCCCGCCGGCGTACGCGCGCACCTAACATACCTCGTGCGTAAAGGCCTTAACCTCTAACCTCCTATATAATACAGGATGTCTTTGCTATATATCCTACCTTGCACACACGTGACTATCTAGTAGCTAGGCACTACGCTTAGTCATCCAAGGTACTATGTGCTATTGTTAGGAGAGCTCCTTAAAGCATTAGATATGTGAATGCGGCGCGCATTAACTAGGATAAAACCCTCTCTAAGATAACAGTAAAGATAATATATTAGAAGTACCTCTATAGACTAGTTATTACTATAGCGCATTATATACCTTTTAGGTATAAAAGTTAGGTACTATCTATATCTTTAATTAACTAAATTAAATGTTTTCTATTATTTATATTAACCCTTACCTTAATATTTATAAGCCTAGGAGGCTTTTATTACCCTTATTCAGAGTATTGTTTGTATTTATTGTATTGTATTTTGTATTTTTATATTTAATTTTATAGCTAGCTTATAATTAAAGATATTATCCTAAGAATTACGTAATCCTATAGAGATAAATCCTAAGAAAATACTAAATATAAAAGTGGGTCTAAAAGTGGGCCTATCGCTTGTAAATTAGAAAAACTACATTTGTATTATATTTTTAGTGCCAAAATGTATTGAAATGTAGTTTTTCTAATTTACAGGCGATAGGCCCACTTTTAGACCCACCTTTATATATAACTATATTGTAGTTTTTAGTTATCTATCTAAAGAAAGAAGTTTTATATCTATATATATTTTTAAGATTAGATATATATTATTTGTTAAAAAGAAAATACAATACAAATGTATTGTAGTGCAATACTCTGCCCTTATTATTAATTATTATTAAAGATATAAGCTCTATTTAAATATTACTACTAATACTTATAAATATTAAGAGATAATTACCCTTTATTATAATAATTAATTAAAACACTTATCCTATGCTTTCTTTAACTAATATATTCCCCTTTATAATATCTAAAGAAACTTTAAATATAGTGTTATTATTAGAGAAGGATTAGATTAAATAATATACCTAAGTTAAAAACTATATAAAATCTTATAAGGTTTAGTAATATATTAACCTAAATAAGGCTAAATTACTTAAAGGACTTATAATACCTATATACTTATAAAAAGGCCTAAGACTAGTAATTACGCTAGATAACCTTAATACTCTAGAAGATTAAAGACTTACTTATAAAGATATAAAGGACTAATTTAATTTTAAATATAAAAACTATAATTTAACCTTATTAAAGTAAATACTAAAGATTAGGAATATATTTATAAGACTGTTTTAAAGAATATATAAGATTCTCTTAACTTTAATACTAAGGTAAAAGAAAAGGAGTTAGTTTAATATTATACCTATAGAATACTTAAGTTTCTTTATAACTAGTATAAGCTAAATATAAAGAAAATACTTATTCTTATAGAAATATACCTTAATAATTACTTATAAGCTAAAGATACTTGTAATTAGTATAAGTAAGCTATAATAATAAAGGTATTATAAAGGAATTATCTAGACCTTAAGACTTAATAAACTAAAGAGATAATGCTATATAAGTTTATTATATCTCTTTAAAGTAAATTTAAATTATTCTAGAAGAAATAAAATAATTTACTTAATAAAGAAAAGAATTATAGCTTTCTAAAGGCTATAGCTAAGTTTAAAAAAGACTATAAAGCTCTATAAAGTATAATAAAGTTAGTAAATAGTATTACTACTAATAAATTAAGTATCTAAGCTAAATTAAAGAAAGTAAAGTGCTTTAAATACTCTAGGTATAATATTTAAGATACCTTAAAGTAATAGGAATCCTATAATTTATTTAAAGCTTTTTATAAGCTAGAAATTACTTTAAAGGACTAGGATATTAGGAAAAACTCTAAAGATAATATTAAGAGATATCTTAAGGAAAACCTATAAGAGAAGTTAAAGGCTATAAATTAAAAGCTAGAGAAAAAGGAAAAAATAGTAATATTATTATTCCTTTATAAAATCTAATAAATAACTCTCTTATTGTCACGGCTTGTAGCCTAGGGCTAAATGAACGAAGTGATAGCTAAGATTCTCACAGTCGCTGCTTAATAGATGCTAGCTAGGGGTAGGTGCGTAAAGGTTTTAATCTCTAGCCTAGCACTAATAATATACATAGTTCTTAAGAAATACCCTGCTCTATAAGCATATAGCTATCTTATAGCTAGCTAGCCTCTTTATTATTTATATAGCCTAAAGGTCCTCTAAAAATCTACTCTAATAAATATCCTATCTCTAACCTCTACACTCCTAATATAATACCCCCTATATAATTAACCTTAATTATAAAAAGAGCTACTTACTTAGGGTGTAGTTACTATAATAAAGCTTTATAAAGAAAAATAGGATAAGGAATAAAAATAAGATAAGGTACCTTATATCTAGATATATAGGTAAAAATAATAATAATAATACTACTAATTATAAATAACCCCCTTATTATAAGTAGTAATATCTAAATAGTAGCCTATATATAGCTTTAATATAGTAAAATAAATATTATTACCTATTATATAACTAGACTAAAAAAATAGATAACCTATATTAATTTTTATAATTAGTTTAAATAAATAAGGTACCTAATGCTATAGTTCTAAATAGTCTAACTAAAGGGCTTATATTATAATTACTATAAGTTCGTAGCTATTAGGTATATATATAAGTGGTAGAGCTAACGGTTATTATTATAATTTATAGATTACTTACCTATAGCGCGTTAGATTACTTAAGGGGTCTAGGGTTAATATAAAAGAGACTAATTTTTCCCCCTTTTACACACTACCTTTCTCCTATAATATCTCTTAACTTTATAAGTTACCCCCTCTAGCTAAATAGTAGCTCTCTTACTACTATTATACTATAGTTACTAACCTTCTTTAGTCTCTAAGTATTATTATTATTTATCCTTATTTATCCTAGTTTTTTTACCTTTATCTAGCTTATAAGTTTATTTACTTACTATTATAACTTTTCTATCTAGTCTATTATAGCTAACTTATAGCTAGTTTACTATATCTAATACTTATATTAGAACTCCCTTACCTTTACTTACTTTAGAAGGTAAGACTATTAAAAATCTCCTTTAAAATCTCCTAAGAAGTTATCTTAAAAGTAAACTACCTCTAAAATATTAATATAAGTTTATTATATCCTTACTATATCTTTATTACTAACTTATTACTAGTAAAACCTTAAGTAAGAAAATTCTATATATATACTATTCTTAGTAAGTTATAATATAAAATATCCTCCTAAAAATAGTATCTATAAGATCCTAGGATATATTATTAATAAGAAGACCTTTCTTACTAAATATAATAAATCTTTAAGTATAACTTCTTTACTTACTTACTACTTCTTTATTACTAATATCTAATAGGCTACTTAATAAAATATATATATTACTTCTAAAATAATAAAAACTATATTATAGTATATCTCTCTTATCTAGAATTTACTTACTTATTACTAATATACTACTAGTGCCTAACTTAAATTATATAGCTTTATAATAGGCTATTTAAACTTATTAAAGCTACTCCTAAAGGTAGCTATTACTATTAGGATAAAGTAAGTATAATTCTATTACTTAGACCCTAGATTACTACTAACTTACTACTAGGCTATTATAAAAGCAAAGAAAAAGCTATAGAATACTATCTTAGTTTATAAGAATTCTAATAAGTATAAATATATTTACTATACCTAAATAACTACTAATATTACTTATAAAGTAAAATATAATAAGTATACTATAATAGTGCTACTAAGTAATACTATAAACCTTAAAATATAAATTAATATTATAAACTCTTTATACTTTATAGCCTAAAATATCCTAATAGTAAGCTTTTATAATATATATAGCTAATACTTAGCTAACTTACTAGTAGTTTATACCTTATATTACTAATTTACTTACTTATATTAGTTTTATTAAGCTTCTTAGTAAACTTTAAGTTTATATATATAAAGAGAGGGATTCTAATAATAAAGATATTCTAAAGGCCTTTACCTCTATAGTTACTATAGCTACTACTATTACTAAGGAACTAGTAGTCCTAGTAACTAACTTTATTATAAAGAGGTAAGTGCTTAGTAGCTATATAATAGATTATTTAAATTATTTAAGTAAATTAACTTTTATTTTCTAATATCTTACTATATTACCTATAAATTATAACTATCTTATATTAACTTTACTAGTTAACTATTACTTATAGTTATTAATAATTTCTCTAGTAATAAAATCCCTTTTAATACCTAAGAATTCTCTAAAGTATTATAGCCCTTCTATTTAACTAGATATTTATAATGCCTTTTATTATAATAGTATAAAATAATTCTCTTAACTTTAAACTCTTATTTATTATCTTTAATATTATCTTATAGTAAGGATATATCTTCTATATTAGTTAGGTCCTCTTTAAAAGGCTTAAGACTAGTAATATTAAATATATTATATAATTAAGTCCTAGGTAGTAATTTTAATTAATATACTAATCTATAACTTCTAATTACCTTTTTAATCTTATAAGGACCTAGGTACTTTATAGCTAGCTTTTTACTAGGTTATCTTAGGTTAATATTCTTTATTAATAGTAAAACATAGTTACTAACTTTAAACCTTATTAGAGTTCTTTTCTAGTTATAATATTTTCTATACTAAGTCTATAAGTTACTTAAAAGCTATTTAATTATAGTGTATTTCTCTCTTAGTACTAAGACTTTACTTTTAGCTTAATTATTTACTAAAGGGATATTTATAACTACTTACTATAGACCTCTAGGATTATAACCTTATAACGCCTCCGCTAGTATATAGCTATACGTTATGTAATTACTTATATTATATATAAACTACGCTATTAATAGGTTATTTACTTAATTAGTCTATTTAGTATAAGCAAAAGCCCTTAAATAGTGTTCTAAGACCTAGTTTAAATATTTTATCTAGCTATCTATCTAGGGATAAAAAGCAGTGCTAAGTAGCCGCTTAGTTATAAGAAGGTAATAAAAAGTTATCTAGAAACCACTAGTAAATATGGAACCTTAGTCTATTATAATACCTTCTAGGGCTTTATAGTCTTTAAAAACATATTCTAAGAACATAGTTACTAGCCTATTACTAGTTAGTTATATTAAAATAGGAATATAAATACTATATTTTATAAAATAGTTAATAATAACTAGAATTATATTATAGGTTTAGTTTAAATCTTTTACTAGTAAAAGTCTAGTAATAAAATCCATTAATAATTCTTAAAAAGGCAATTAAGCACTAGTAGCATAGCTAGCTTACTATATAGTTTATAATACCTTAGTTTTAAAGTCTAATAACTTATATAAGTGCTAATATATACCTTTATATCTTTCTTTATTATTAGCTAATAATATTAGTTTATAATTTAATAAAGAGTTTTACTTACTCCCTAATACCTAGTAGTAAGGTTATTATAAGTTAGTAATAAAATTTCTTTTCTTATTCCTAGAGGGATAAAAACATAATTTTTAAACATTAATAGCTTAGAGGGTCTAATAGACTATATCTAGGATATAGCTAAATTACTGCTTTTAAGTAACTTTAATTAACCTATAGTAAAGTTATTACCTTATTATACTTTATATAATAAGACTTAAATTAGGGTTTTAATTCTAAGCTCTTTTCTAGAAAGTTAGAGATAAACTTAAAAGAGGTTCTCTAAATAAATTAAATCCTAGCTATAATATCTCTATAAGTAATTAGTTTAATAAATACTTCTAGTCTTATAGGGATATAGATAAGTAATGCTTTCTTAGGGCACCCTTACTACTTACTAGAAATAACCTATACTAGTCCACTCCTATTAGAAATAGCTAGTCTAATAGGAAAATTAAAATAACTAAGTAATAAATAAAATATACACTAAGTGCTAGTAATATTACTATAGCTAGCTTATTACTTATTAATAAAAGTATTAAATAACCCTACTAAAACACCTCTTCTAAGAGTATTTAGATTATTAGGTTCTTTAAAAATATAGTTAAGTTATAATTTTTAAAACCCTAGATATTAGTAGTATTATTATAGTGTTATTATAACTAACTATTAGTTACACTAAGTAATGTTTTTATAGAACCTATAGCACTACTATAGTGTTCCTATTACTTAGTATTTATAAATTTAAATAAAAAGGTAAGGAGCTATATAGTTACTACTTTTGCTTTCCTTACCTTACTTATAAAATCTAGTTTTCTTAAAAGTAAGTTAGTAAGATTTAATTTCCCTATATAATATATAATTTTAAAGTTAAAAGGATAAAGCTTATTAAGTATAGTTACTTACCTACTAGTAAGCTTAGGCTTTATAGCTAGGTACTTATAGTTTAAATAGTCTATAATAACCTTAATTATATAAGCTAAATAGGCAAGGTAATGTCTCTATATGCGAAAAGCCTCTTAGATAGCTAATAATTCGCTATTAGGTGTTAAATAGTGTAATTTAGCATTAGTTATCTTTCTTAATATAAATATAACTAGGTGCTAGTGACCTAGCACTAACATTATGAGTATAGCCCTAATTATATATCTAGATATATCTATCTTTACTCTAAGGTATATAAGTGAATTAAAATACACTAAAATTAGCGCTTCCTAAAATCTTTATTAAAGTTCTCTAAACACTACTAACTTATAGGGCTCTAGGTTAAATATTACTAGTTACTACCCTCTAAGGTAATCTATTAATAGAATAATAACTTTACTATACTATTTAATAAAATAGTAGTAAAATCCTATAAAACTAAGGAATAACTAAATATCTAGGATACTATATAGTACTAGCTAGGTTATAATTACTTTAACTCTTACTAGATCTATTATAATGCCTTTTAGTAATATTTTAAAGCCTAAGAATTTAACCTCTATAACTAAAAATTAATACTTTATAAGGTTAATAAAAAGGCTTACTTCTTTAAGCCTATATAAGATTTATTTAATATACTCTATATACTCCTTAATTACACTGCTATATATTAGTATATTATCTAAGTAAATAATATAAGTCTTATTAATAAGTCCTTTAAAGGTATTATTAATATACTCCTAAAAAGTTACTAGTATATTAACTAGTTTAAATAGTATTATAAGATATTTAAAGTAGCTATAGTAGTAATAGAAGGCTATCTTTTACTTATTACCTAAGTAAATATATAGCTAGTAGTATATATCTTTAAGATTAAGGACTATAAAAATAACTATACTTACTAATTAATTAAGGATTTTAGTAATAAGGGTAAAGGGCCTTATCCTTAATTATAATCTTATTTAAGCCCTTATAATCTATATAAAGCCTTAATTTTCCTCCTTTCTTTAGAATAAATAAAATTAAAGCTCTAGCTAGGCTAACTAATCTTCTAATCTACCCTTTTTACTATACACTTATAAGGTATTCCCTAAGAACTAGTAGCTTTTTTTTAGCTAAATTATATATAGGCCCCTAAGGTAGTGTTTTCCTTCTTCTAATTTAATTATATAAGTGTAACTACTTAGTTTAGGAAGCTAACCTACTAGTGCTTTAGAAAAATATTTATAAACTCTATATATTCTTCTAGAATTATTAGTATAAGATATTTAGTACTCTTACCTTAATTTAACATAGCTTATTTACTACTTATACTTTCTAAAATCTATATAATTATAATACCTTTACTTTTTTACTATATATAAATATATTCTAATATTTATATAGTTACTTTACTATTTAGTTATACTTCTTTTACTACTAAGTTCTTTAATAAGTCTTTATTTTCTTCTTTTTAATCTTTATTTTCTAGAATACTTAGCCTAATCTTTATTACCTCTAATAGTAAGGTAATTACTACTAGTTTCTTCTCTTTATATATTTATTACTTACTATAAGTAAAGAAAAGGTATTTTATTATTACTAAATATCTCTAAAAACCCTAATCCTAATATATAATTATAGGTAAATATTCTTTAATCTAATCTATGCCTAAAATTATCCCCTTACCTATATTAGTAATATAGTAGCTAACTTAATAGACTTTTATAAATCCTATACTATCTTTTACTTTTATTAACCTTTTAAGATTCCCTAGTATAAAATCACTTTTTAGCTTATACTCTCTAGTATTTAGTCTATTTATATTATACTTTTCTAATCCTTTTTAATAATAATTTAGGATAGATTATTAAAAACTATATACTTATATTAAATAGTGCTTATATAGCTAGCTACTAGTTATCTTATTATAGAGATACCTATATTCTTATTCTATTATCTATAGGGTATTTTATAGTAAGATTATATTCCTAAGTGTGTACTAATTAAACTAGTATTATATTAAGGGATATAGCTTTATTACTACTCTTACTATACCTCTTAGTTATATACTTACTACTTTTATAGGTAAAATAGTCTAGTGCTTAGTAAGTTAGTATAGTATACCTAAGCCTTTTATATTTATAGTATACTAGGGATAATTTTTCTCTTAATCTTTGCTTTATTACTATACCTTATCTATAGGTAATATAAAGTAAGAGTATTACCTCTTTCTTTTAAGGTCTTAACTTTTCTTATTACTTTAGCCTAAACTTATTATAACCTTTGCTTTCTTACCCTAGCCTTATAACTAGCTCTAGGTTATTAAAATCTCTTAGCTAATTATTTACTTCCTTATAATATTATTTAAGCTATTTAGAAAGATAGTAATTCTTAGTTATATAGGGATTACTTTAGGTAACTTAGCTTTTACCTTAGTCTAAGCTTATATAAAGGATTAAAATAATTAGTTATGCTTTTACCTAAGATTTAGTAGTATTCTTATTACTTTTAAGTATCTTATACCCTTATCTATTATTCTAGTTTTTAGCTAATTAAGAAAACCTATTTAAGTAAGTAATAAGTAATTTATATACCTATCTATAGCTATATAATATATCTATTATTACTTTATATTATTAGCTAGGTAATTACTTATATACACTACCTTAGTTATATTATCCCTAAAGGTATAGTAGTTTAATTTAAATAATATATTTAAGTTTACTAAGAAATTCTATAGGTTCTTATATATATTTTCTTTATATATAGGTTATTTTATCTATATCTTAATAAGGCTATTATTTTACTATATAATTACTACTAAGTTACTATAGACTACTAGTAAGATTATAGTTAAAGATTAAGGGGTAATTATAGGTCCTAGAGAAGGTCTAGCTAATCCTAGATTTACCTTAAACTCTTTAATTTATACCTTTATTTATAGAATCTCTTATATTCTCTTAAGGTAATATAGCTTAGCTTATATAACCTTATAGTGTCTTTATAACACTATATCTTTATTACTTATATTACCTATACCTTTACTTAGATTAGGATTAGGTAGTGTTTATTATACCCTATTATTATCTATAGTTCTAGATTATAGGGTTCTTTACCTTCCTAATTATCTATAGCTTTATTATTATAAGGTACTAGTGTGTTTCTTATAGATCTTTAAAGCATTAGCTATATAATAATCTAGCTAATAGTTTATATCCCTAAAAGGGTTTTAAAGAGATTAATTTATTATAGCTTATAGCCTAGGGCTAAATAAATAAAGTAATAGCTAAGATTCTTATAGTTACTGCTTAATAAATACTAGCTAGGGGTAGGTATATAAAGGTTTTAATCTCTAGCCTAGTACTAATAATATATATAGTCCTTAAGAAATACCTCGCTCTATAAGCACGTGGCTATCTTATAGCTAGCTAGCCTCTTTATTATCCACGCGGCCTAAAGGTCCTCCGAAGATCCGCTCTAACAAACGTCCTGTCTCTGACCTCTGCGCTCCTAACACTTATAGTAACTCTAGGTAAGAAATTAGCTAATATATTATTATTTATATACTTAGAGAGCTCTTAACCTTTAAAGGAAGTTATAACTTTAACTTTAAACGCTATAAATAGCTTAGAAATAAAGCAAAATATAGTTTTATATAACTCTAGGGCTAATATTTATATTTTTAATAACCTTTATTAGTTTAAGTAATTTAAATTTAATAATATAATTATATTATAAAGCACATTACTTATCCCTAAATTCCACGTAAACCTAGTGTTAGTAATAATTCTTATAAAGGTAAGGATCTTCTAGAATTAAAAGAAAAGCTTTTTATTTAAAGGAAGATATTTAATAGCTAAAATCTATAATATTAATAAGCTTTATATATTATTAAGGCTATTAGATAATTTAAAAGAAGCTTATACTATAATAAGCTAACTACTAAAGCTACCTATAAAGGGAGATATAAAGCTTTAGTATTAATAATATAGTTATCTAAGCATAAAAGCCTTTATAAAGCTTATAAACATAACTTTAAGTATTAAATTCATAGGGCTAAAGCTTATATAGTATAAGATATATACTATAGGTAAAGTAAAGCACTAGAGATTATAGGTTATACCTAAAGGACTTCCTTAAGAACTAGGTTATAGGTTATTAGTTAATCTAGATTACTATAACTTTCCTTATTAAAATAGTAATAGGTATTAGTGTGTTTTTATATGCCTTATAACCTTAATATATTTCTTTTACTTATTTAAAATAAAGAATAGGATTTATAATAGCTTCTATATAATAATAGCATTCCTAAGCACTTAATTTAGTGTTTAACTATGCTTTTATATAGTAATATTAAGAAAGCCCTCTTTATAGAAAACATAAAAGACAAGATAGCCCTCGCTAGTATTATGATTTACAATTCAGCTCCCTTAACACCTAGTCAGAATAGCAAGGCAAAGAGATCTAGGGGGTGGTCAAGCAGAAAGCTCACATCAGTTACCTCGTTGGTTATAGAGGCAAATCTCAGTACATTATCTAGGTGCCTACGTTGCGTAATCATAAGGTTATTGTATTAGTATGTGTTTAATTTAATAAGAACTCCTTCTTTAAACTAGAAGAAAAGCTAGAATTAGCTTAGAAAGAGAAAATATTAATAATTATTTTACTTAAAGAGCTTAAGGCTAAAGATATTAATAAAGAAATTAGTTAAGACCTTATTAAAATAAAGCTTAAAGAGAATAATTATACTTCCTTACTATTAAATATAAAGTAAGAAAATAATTAAATTAAAGTAAAAACACTACCTTATATATTAAGGTAAGAAGGTAACTATATTAGTATACTTTTAATCCCTCCTAACTTTTCTTAAAAGGTACTAGTTATTATAAAGAATATAAAGCTTTAGGTATAAGGTAATAATACACTATTTTATAAGATTAATAAATTTATATATAAGGTAATAACTAAATATATAAAGACTACTATAAAGACTAGTAAAATTACTACTAAAGGTAGTAAGACTATAGAGAATTATAGTCCTTATAATAATAGTATTAATCTAGAGAATATTATAACTAGAAAACACTAAAGAAAGGAATCTAGGAAAGCTAAGTAAGTATAGTTTTCTTTTGCTTTTTTAATAGTAATTTAAGAAACTTAATATAGTTTATATATTAAGAATATACCTTTAGAACTTACTTATTATTATTAAGTAATAGCTTTAGTGTATTATAACTACTAGAAGAAAGTTATTATAAAGAAAGTTATAAAGCTTTTATCTTTAAACTACTAGGAGAATATACTAAATAAAGTACTTAATTTAGACTATTATAAAGAGATTATTAACCTTAGCTAGGTATTTAAATATAAAACTAATAAGAAAGGCATAGTTATAAAATTTAAAGCTTAAATAGTTATATAAGGTAATTAATAACTAAAAGATAATCTTAATAATTACACTATTATACTTACTTTATAATCTTTATATATATTACTTACTATTTACTATACTAATAATCTTAATACTTATTAATATAATATTTAAAATACTTTCTTATATATAAAACTTAAAGAACTTATTTTCTATAAGCTACTAGAGAGTATAAATATAAAAGGTTATCTCTAGAAGATAATAAGAGCTTTATATAGGCTATAAGAAGCTTCTTAATAATAGTTCCTATACTTAATATAATTCCTATTAAAGCTAGGCTTTATTTAAGGAAAGGAAGACTTATATATTTTTATAAATAATAGATTTATCTTATTCTTTTATATTAATAATATTATAGTACTATTTCTAAATAGATTTAAAGTAAAATTTAAGGAGTTATATAAGTAGTTAATAAATAGCCTAGATATTAAAGATTAAGGTAATTTAAAGTAATTCCTAGGTATTAAAATTATTAGAAACTATAATACTAAAGAGATATAGTTATCATAGGAATTATATATTTATAAGATTACTTAGAAATTTATTCCTAATATTATTAATAATAATTAGAAAAGCGTGATTTTAATACCTCTTATAATAGTTATAATCCTTTTAAATAATAAAGAGGCTACTAATAAAGAGATTAATTACTATAAAGTAATTATTAGCTTTTAGTTTACTTATATATTATTAGAAAACTAAATATAGCCTTTATAGCATTAAAGCTTACTTCCTTTATAATAAACCTATTAGTAAAGTATATTAAGCTTATAAAAGAAGCTCTAATATATACTTAGAATATAAGGAAGCTATATATCTAATACTTAGGAGTATATAGCTTTAATATATTATTCTTTAGCACTAATGCCTCTCTTAGTAATAATTCTAATACTTAGAAGTTAATATAAGGCTATATCTTTATTATATATAGTATTATAATTAATTAAAAGTCTAGAAAGTAGTATTATATAATAACCTTAAGTATAAAAGCAAAGCTCTTTATATTAAATTATAAAGTAAAAGAGTGTATATCTCTAGGGAGACTGCTTTATAATATTAAGGTATAGGTCTCTTTACTATTAATTATTTAGTATAATAATAAGTAAATAATTTATATTATAGAATATAAGGAAAGAAGGCTTTAAACTAGCCTTAAGTATCTTAATATAAATTAAATATAAATTTATAAGTAATATACCTTAAGTAATATTAAGGTAAATCAGTTAAAGACCTCTAAGATACTTACTAATAGCTTTATAAAGCCTTTATTGATTTTTAAATTTTTTTGCGTCATTGGTTATGGCCAATGCATCTAATTTATTATAACACATAATTATTACTAGCAATACCTAGCTAGTAAAATAATTAATATCTAAATACTTATAGCCATAGTAACAAATAAAACCTATAATAGGTACAAGCTCTAAGGTCACAAATACGGGGGTTATAAAGCCTTTATTAGTTTAGATATATAGGATTTCTATTACTAGATTAGCTTATAGGAGATTCCTATATAATTATAATACTAAGAACTTATTATAATCTTTTCTTATGCTTATAAACTCTAGCTTTAATAAATATCTTAGCTAAGGGGGTATATTAAGGAAAGCTTCTTAAAGTATTAGATATGTAAATATAGCGTGCGTATTAACTAGGATAAAACCCTCTCTAAGATAATAGTAAAGATAATGTATTAGAAGTACCTCTATAAACTAGTTATTTCTATAGCGCACTATGTACCTTTTAGGTATAAAAGTTAGGTGCTATCTGCACCTCTGATTGACTAAATTGAACGTTTTCTATCATCTACATCGACCCCTACCTTGACAGCTATAGTAAGACAGTCTCTGCAATTGCCTAACGCCACGCTGCTTATCACAGGTGATTGTAAATAGTAAAAAGCCTAGTATCTAGCTAGTAATAATATTTAACTTAATATAGCATAAATTAAAAACACTAGGAGAGACTAAGCAAAGCACGCCTAATGCCCCTTTGTTTACAAGATAGTCAAGAGGACACGGCGCACTAAATATTGATTACGGCATTTAGCTTTGTAAGTGACTACGAGTTCTGCACACTTGAAGAAATATTGTCAAAATAAATCCGCGTGGCAAGTATGAAAAACGTAGCAACCGTGAATGACGGGTCTATTGGAAAGTACTTCCATGCCACTTCTGGTAGAACATTTACCATGCCTCGCAATGACCCCTATTTACGTACGACAAGCTGAAGGTCCAAATAAGTCTTCATTGATCTCATCCTGCAAGAGAATCTTTCCGATGCAAGGCTTACGAAGACTCTTCTTACCCCGAAGGACTTGCTCAAAGGCCTGCTCGAAGTCGGCCTTGATATCCTTGATCTGCTCAATACCCACAGACAGCCTGATCATATCATCTGTGACGCCAGCCTCAGCTCGATGTTCGGAACTGAAGTGCTCATGAGTAGTCGAGGCGGGATGGAGGATCAGGGTCTTGGCATCCCCAGGCTGCAAAGCGAGGTTAGAATGGCAGAACGATGCTCTCTCGGGAGAAGAAGGGGCTAGTTTAATTACGCACTTGGTAGTGGTGATGACCATCTTCAACGCATCGCAGAACAGGGCACCTGCTTCGAAACCCCCGTAGACCAAAGCAGATGACCGAGCCAAAGCCTCGCTTGAGGTACTTGAGCGCTCCCTGGTGATCGGGGTGGTTCGGGTGACCAACATAGCTGACCCAGGCCACGAGGGGATGCTCACGCAGCCAGTCAGCAATCTTGGCCGCATTCTGCGCGTGGCGCTCGCAGCGCACGGCAAGGGATTCGAGGCCAACCAGCAGCTGCTGGGCCGCAGGAGCGCTGAGGGTGCTCCCCGTATCGCGCAGGATCTCAAACTGGCAACGGACAGCAAACGCCCGACGGGAAAAGCGTTCCCAGAGTCGCGTCCGTGGATCATGGAACTGGGGAACCGATCCGGGTGCTGGCCCCAGTCAAAGGTACCGCCGTCGACGATGACACCGCCTACCGTAGTGCCGTGGCCGCCGATCCACTTGGTGGCCGAGTGAACGACGATATCGACGCCGTGATTGATGGGACGACAAAAGTACCCGGCACAGCCAAAGGTGTTATCGCACTAAAATCTTGGATGGGAACCCCATCCCCCTAATTTTAGCCCCAACCCCCTATGGGACGGACAGTATTCATTGGGATACTAACAATCAAAGGAATGCCCTTGGTGTGGCAGACCATCGAGACTGCCTCAAGGTCTAGTATTACGTTGCCAGGGTTGCTGATGGTCTCAAGCCAGACGAACTTGGTCTTGTCGTCGATGGCCGCCGCAAAGTCTGCAGGGTCTCGAGACTTCACAAAGCGGCACTCGATGCCCATCTGCTTGGCTAAACTCTCGAACTGGTGGAAAGTGCCAGCATGAACGTGAAAGGATGAGACGAAGTTGTCGCCAACGCCTGCGAGGGCCATTACCGTCACGACTACCGCCGCAGAGCCGGATGCGACGGCACAAGCAGCGACGCCTCCTTCCAGCCCAGCCAGTCGATTTTGCAATACATTGACGGTGGGCTGTTGAAGGATGGTTGTGTTTTATTAGCTTGTGTCCTTGTTAGGGAAAAGCAGTCATGAGGGAGAAGGAGAAAGAGACAAACATTGGTGAAGCGGCTGTAGATGTGGCCGAACTGCGTCAAGTTTAGAAGACGCGCACCGTGGGCAACGCTGTTGAACTCAAAGGCCTATCAAGATGCACAAAAAGGGAAAAGAATTCAGTGCATGTGGCATAGTTGGTGGGTTTCAAGGAGGCGGTGGCTTGATCTTACTGCCGAACTGTATACAGGCACCGCGCAACTGCCTAAAATGTCCGGGAACCGGCTTGAATCGCAAACTGATTAGTTCTGGGATAGAGGACCGTCATATGAGGCGCGATAACCTACCCAACATGGAGAAGCTGAGTTTCGAATTCTTTTGGGAAGAATTCCTTTGGAACATCTTGGTTCCCGTTAGAAGTCGAAGTAATCGTATCTACTGTCATTTTGCTCGACGACAATATTGAAACAAGTTAGGCAAGACACTGGAGGCGAGTGATAATATGAACAGAGTGACGGCTTAGATGAGTAACCAAGTTGGAAAATCGCCAACTTGTTCTGGTCCTTCCTTTCTTCTACTCCGTGTATTTTGTGGTCGTTATTTATGTTTTGATGATGCAGCTTGCTTGCTTGCAGATATTCAGCGAATCTGTCTTGGTAGCAAATTGTAGCCACCAGGTCGATCTTGTCTCTCAAGATAGCGGAGGGCCAGGCAAAGCCGATGACAGGGATCTAGCCGGTCGGTCGTATTCATCTTAGGCCAGGTATATTATCAATGAGCTGCAGCAAGCATTATGGTATGCGGCCCTGCAGATGAGGATACTGTTGTCGCGGATGTGTGTCTGTCAAGCTTATGAATACGGAGTAATAACCACTGAAGTGGCACGCGAACCAAAAGAAGTGGGGCGTGGCACGATTATTGGGTGGCCACTACGGACGTAGTGTAGCTATTGTTGCCTAATGGCGGATACAGCGTCTATAACGAATAATATGCGCTTATTGATTTTTAAAATTTTTTTGCGTCATTGGTTATAGCCAATGCATCTAATTTATTATAATATATAATTATTACTAGCAATACCTAGCTAGTAAAATAATTAATATTTAAATACTTATAGCTATAGTAATAAATAAAACCTATAATAAGTATAAGCTCTAAGGTTATAAATATAAGGGGCTATAAGGTTAGAGCAAAGTTTGTAATAAACTTTATAGCTATATTAGCGCAAGATACAGTTATAATTCGCGACCGCAGTCAAACTCAAATTCGTTCGAGTTTTACTCACAGCAATAATATGCGCTTATAATTATATTAGGAAGCTAAGGATATACATTACTAAACGTAATAAATTACATAAGAAGTATATAATTTTTACTATAATTACTTTCTTTATAAAAGAGAAGCTTTTATCCTTTTATTTATATAATAAAAGATAGCTTTAATTTAATCCTTTTCTTTACCTTTATTATCCTACTAGGGACATCTTTTCCTAAGTCACGTGCTCCACGCACAACAGCTATTACCTATTGCGGCGGGCGGGGCCAACAGGCCTGTACACGTTCATTTTACAAATCTACATGCCCTAGTTTTCGTTTCTCTCTAATAGCTATAATTAGCTATAACGAGAGTATTGTTTGTATTGTATTTATTGAATTTTTCGGAAAAGTTTGTATTTATATTGTATTTAAAAAATTTATATTTATTATATTATATTATGTTAAATACAAATTGTTTTATAGTGTAATTAGTGTAATAACTACACTAACTATAAACAATATAAATGTATTCTTAGGTTAAGAAAAGTGAGTCTTTATATTAGTTAGTATTAATATAGGAATTAAAAGAAAGCTACTAATTTTAGGCTTATATTATTAGCTATTTTATTTAATTAGTTATTTAAGTTATTAATTTTTAATTTTTTAATTTTTAAATTTTTTTTTTTTGCGTCATTGGTTATAGCTAATGCATCTAATTTATTATAACACATAATTATTACTAGCAATACCTAGCTAGTAAAATAATTAATATCTAAATACTTATAGCTATAGTAATAAATAAAACCTATAATAAGTACAAGCTCTAAGGTCACAAATACAGGGGGCTAGTTATTTAAGTTATAATATAATACTCTTTTTAAGATTTCACTATAACTAGGGTTATATATAAGATTATAACTTTTTAATAATACTATTATTTTTAATACTTTATTTTACTAATATAACTTTAATAAAAACCTTCTAATTATTTTATTTACTATTACTATAAATTATTGATTTTATAGTTTTTTTGTATCATTAGTTGTGGCCAATGCATCTAATTTATAAGAACATAATTATTGCTAGCAATACCTAGCTAGTAAAACAATTAACATATAAGTAATTATAACTATAGTAATAGATAAAACCTATAATAGGAAAAAGCTCTAAGGTTATAAATATAGGGGCTATAAGGTTAGAGCAAAGTTTATAATAAACTTTATAGCTATATTAGCATAAAATATAGTTATAATTTATAACTATAGTTAATTTAAATTTATTTAAGTTTTACTTATAGTATAAATTAATATAATTCCCCTTTCCTTTATAACTATGTTTATTTTATCTCTCTCTAAATATAACTTATCCCTACTTATCTTTAATTTAATTTGCTTTACTTAAAATTAGTAAATATAATTAATACTTTCTATAAGATATATATAACCTAATAGACATACTACACTTAAATCACTAGGTAAGTTATAGGTTATTACTTAACTAATTAAACCTTAACTAATTAGATTATAGTATAGCTAAAGGTAATAAAAGGATATTACCTTATCTAAAATATTAAATAATATAGTAAAAAAGAAAAGTAAAGAGAAAGAAAGTAAAGATAAATCTAACTTAGAGATAATTAATAGTATTTATAATATAAGGGAAAAATACTAAAAAGTAAAGGTAATATAAATAATAAGATTTATAAGGTAAATAAAAAGAAGATAAAAGAATAAGGTATTAGGCTATAAAATACTAAGTAGTTTTACCTTATGCTTAGGAGGGTTACTATAAATTATTATAAAAACTTTTAATTAAAAATACCCTAAACTTATATAATAAAATAAAATAATTTATTACTAAATCTAAAAATATAACTAAAGGTTAATAAAATATATATTTAGTCTTTAAATACTATTAGTAATGTAATAAGAACTTTTAAATAGCTTAAACTATTTATTTACTATTAAAACTAATTTAATATAACTTTTAGCTTTATAATAGTAAAGGTTTAGTAAATCATATATAGTAACCTTATATAACTTATTATTGATTTTTAATTTTTTTTGCGTTATTAGTTATAGCTAATGCATGTAATTTATTATTGATTTTTAAAAATTTTTGCGTCATTGGTTATAGCCAATGCATTTGATTTATTATAACATATAATTATTACTAGTAATACCTAGCTAGTAAAATAATTAATATCTAAATACTTATAGCTATAGTAATAAATAAAACCTATAATAAGTATAAGCTTAAAGGTTATAAATATAGGGGCTATATAGGCTAAAGCAAAGTTTATAATAAACTTTATAGCTATATTAGTGTAAGCTTTATGAATAATATAGTTATAATTTATAACTATAGTTAAACTTAAATTTATTTAAGTTTTACTTATAGCATAAATTAACATAATTCCCCTTCCTTTGTAACTATATTTATTTTATCTCTCTTACTTATACTTTAAAGCTCTAAGGTAAACTTAAACCCTCCTACTAAACATAACTTATTCTTACTTATCTCTAATTAAATTTAAATCACTAGGTAGGTTTTACATAACTAATTAACTAATTAACTCCTAACTAATTAGACTATAGTATAGCTAAGAGTAACTAAAAGCTAAGGGTAATAACTAGTAGGCTATAAAACCTTTAGGCTTTTTAAAAAGCTAATAAAAATCCTAATTAAAAGGAATTTAAGAAAAGTAAGAATAAGAAAGGGAATAAAAGACTAGAGAAAAGACTAGAGAAAAAGGCTAGATATTAAAAACATAAAGCTTTAATTATTTAAGCAGTTTTACCTCGTGCTTAGGAGGGGATTACTATAATTACTATAATTACTATAATTAGTATTACTATAATATCAAAAATATAAAAGAGAAAAGAATTTTCTTTTATTAATATTTTAAAAACCTTAAAATATTAAATAACTAAAAAGTCTAGGTTTTTCTATAGTAATTTACTTAAACTTACTTAAACTTACTAGTATTTATATTTTATTTATTTATTAGCCATTTATTTTGAATTAAACTTTAACACTAATAATAATATTAGTAATATAAGTAATATAAGTAATATAAGTAATATAAGTAATATAAGTAATATAAGTAATATAAGTAATATAAGTAATATAAGTAATATAAGTAATATAAGTAATATAAGTAATATAAGTAATATAAGTAATATAAGTAATATAAGTAATATAAGTAATATAAGTAATATAAGTAATATAAGTAATATAAGTAATATAAGTAATATAAGTAATATAAGTAATATAAGTAATATAAGTAATATAAGTAATATAAGTAATATAAGCTATTATAAGCTATTATAAGCTATAATAAGCTATTCCTATTAAATTTATTAGTAGTTTATTTTATATAATTACTTTGGTTTAATTTTTTAAATTAAAAGTAATACTAATAATTTAAATAATGAATAGTAATAGTAAATAATATAATAAGAAGGTTTTTCTTAAAGTTATATTAGTAAAATAAAGTATTAAGTATAATAATATTATATATAACCTTAGTTATAGTAAAATCTTAAAAATAGTATAATATTATAACTTATATAACTAATTAAATAAAATAGCTAATAATATAAGCTGAAAATTAGTAGCTTTCTTTAATTCCTATATTAATACTAACTAACATAAAGACTAACTTTTGTTTTACCTAATAATATATTTATATTATTTATAGTTAGTGTAATTACTATAAAATAATTTGTATTTATTATATTTACTATATTTTCTATAAATTAATTTGTATTATATTTTATATTATATTCTATATTGTATTTAATATAATACAATACAAACAATACAATACAATACAAACAATACAATACAATACAAACAATACAATACAATACACATTGTAGTGCAATACTCTGGTTATAAGTGCACTATAACCCCTATATTATTTCAGAGAGCTATAAGGAAAATATGTAGTATATATATAGTGACAGGCCAAAAGCTTGCGACCACCCCCTCCAGTGCGAAAAAGGCTAGTTTAGGTAGGGCTAATAGGAAAACCGTGTTAATAGCACTATAAAATTTATACTATAATTTAAAAAGCATATAAATTAAGACTTACTTATAAATTAGATTATTCTTGGAGTATAAATTAAGAATAAGTACTTTACTTAGAAGTATCTTAAGAAATAAAGTTTATAGCTATTTATTTAAAATAAATATAGACTTTTAAAAATATATAAAAGTTACTATTTTTAATATAGTATATTAAAAAGTAGCTATTTACTATACTTTTAAAATTTACTATTTAAATAACTAAAATAGTTATAAAGTTTTTTTAAATTTATAAGAAAACACTACTCTTTAATTATAATCTTTCTATAAAATCTAATCTATAGTATATTTTCCTAATTAGTAGTTAAGGTTTTAAAATTGTATATTACTTACTTTTTAAGCTTTTTAATATAATAGTTTATAAATATAATAAAAATAGTAAATAATTAGTATTAAAATTATTCTTTATTCTTAATAGATATATTACAATTAGATATAAATATATATATTTATTAAATATTTTATTTATACTTATAAGTACTTATTATATAATATGTAAAATATAGTAGATTTAGAATCCACTAAATTTTGCCCTAGAGGGTGGTCGCAAACTTATGTCACATCACTGTAGCACTACTAAAAGATGCATAATTTTCTATATAAAGTATAAGGGAATCTAGGTACTAACTAATCCTAGCCCCTGTCTCCCTTATTTCCTTGCTAGCACTTAATTCGCTCAATCCCCCTGTTTATGAACATCTGTAAAATAATTCAGGGGTGTACTGTAATTCTGACTATTTTTATTGCTAGGGACTGCTATACAAATAATTTAGTGGCAGGGCGTGGGATGTGGGATGCGGCCCTATTACGTGGTAGGCATAGCTCTAGTAAGCGAGAAAACACAGCTCCGAATAGCCACGCTCCCCTCCTTTGTGAGAAGTGACGTGACACGGAGTGAGTGAACGCCACACTCACGCCTCTCCTATGCCCTACATGTATTATTGTCAAGGTAGGGGTCAATGTAGATTATAGAAAACGTTTAATTTGGTTAATCAGAAGTGCAAACAGCACTTAACTTTTATACCTAAAAGGTACATAGTGCGCTATAGTAATAACTAGTCTACAGAGGTACTTCTAATATATTATATTTACCTATTATCTTAGAGAGGGTTTTATCCTAGTTAATACACGCGCTATATCTATATATCTAATACTTTAAGGAGCTCTCCTAATATACCCCCTAGCTAAGATATCTATTAAAGCTAGAGTTTATAAGTATAAGAAAAGATTATAATAAATTCCTAGTGTTATAATTATATAGGAATCTCCCGTAAGCTAATCTAGTAGTAGAAATCCCTATGTATTTAACTTAATAAAGGCTTTGTAAAGCTATTAGCAAGTATCTTAAAGGTCTTTAACTAATTTACCTTAATATTACCTAGGGCATATTGCTTATAAATCTATATTTAATTTATATTAAGATGCTTAAGGCTAGTTTAAAGCCTTCCTTCCTTATGCTCTATAATACAAATTATCTGCTTATTATTATACTAAATAATTAATAGTAAAGGACCTATACCCTAATATTATAAAGCAGTCTCCCTAGAGATATACGCTCTTTTACTCTATAATTTAATATAAAGAGCTTTACTTCTATGCTTAAAGTTATTATATAATATTACCTTCTAGACTTCTAATTAATTATAGCGCTATATATAATAAAGATATAGCCTTATATTAACTTCTAAGTATTAGGATTATTACTAAGAGAGGTATTAGTACTAGAGAATAATATGTTAAAGCTATTTGCTCCTAAGTATTAGATATATAGCTTCCTTATGTTCTAAGTGTATATTAAAGCTCCTTTTACAAGCTTAATATGCTTTACTAATAGGTTTATTATAAAGAAGGCAAGCTTTAATGCTATAAAGGCTATATCTAGTTTTCTAATAATATATAGATAGATTAAAGAGCTAATAACTACTCTATAGTAATTAATCTCTTTATTAGTAGCCTCTCTATTATTTAGAAGGATTATAGCTATTATAAGGGGTGTTAAAATTATACTCTTCTAATTATTATTAATAATATTAGGAATAAATTTCTAAGCAATCTTATAAATATATAATTCCTATGATAACTATATCTCTTTAGTATTATAGTTTCTAATAATTTTAATACCTAGGAACCACTTTAAATTACCTTAATCTTTAATATTTAGGCTATTTATTAACTACTTATATAATTCCTTAAATTCTACTTTAAATCTATTTAGAAATAGTACTATAATATTATTAATATAAAAGAATAAGATAAATCTATCCTTTATAAAAATATATAGGTTTTCCTTTCCTTAGATAAAGCCTAGCTTTAATAGGAATTATATTAGGTATAGGAACTATTATTAGGGAGCTTCCTATAGCTTATATAAAGCTCTTATTATCTTCTAGAGATAACCTTTTGTATTTATACTCTCTAGTAGCTTATAGAAAATAGGTTCTTTAAGTTTTATATATAAGAAGGTATTTTAAATATTATATTAATAGGTATTAAGATTATTAGTATAATAAATAGTAAGTAGTATATATAAAGATTATAAAGTAAGTATAGTAATATAATTATTAAGATTATCTTTTAGTTATTAATTACCTTATATAACTATTTAAGCTTTAAACTCTATAACTATACCTTTCTTATTAGTTTTATATTTAAATACCTAGCTAAGGTTAATAATCTCCTTATAGTAGTTTAAATTAAGTGCTTTATCTAGTATATTCTCCTAGTAGTTTAAAGATAAAACCTTTATAACTTTCTTTATAATTACTTCTTTCTAGTAGTTATAATATACTAAAGCTATTACTTAATAATAATAGGTAGGTTTTAGAGGTATATCCTTAATATATAAACTATATTAAGTTCCTTAGAATACTATTAAAAAGTAAAAGAAAACTATACTTACCTAGCTTTCTTAGATTCCTTTTTTTACTAGTCTCTATAGTAGTCTCTATGTATTTAGTTATTACCTTATATATAAAATTATTAATCTTATAAAATAGCGTATTATTACTTAGTGCTTAAAGCTCTATATTCTCTATAGTAACTAGTGCCTTATAAGAAGAGTTAGAAGAGGTTAAAAGTATACTAATATAGTTACTTTCTTACCCTAATATATAAGGTAGTGTTTTTACTTTAATTTAATTATTTTCTTACTTTATATTTAATAGTAAGGAGGTATAATTATTCTCTTTAAGCTTTATTTTAATAAGGTCTTAACTAATTTCTTTATTAATATCTTTAGCCTTAAGCTCTTTAAGTAATATAATAGTTAATATCTTCTCTTTTTAACCTAATTCTAGCTTTTCTTCTAGTTTAAAGAAGGAGTTCTTATTAAATTAAACACATGCTAATATAATAACCTTATAATTACATAATGTAAGCACCTAGATAGTATACTAAGATTTGCCTTTATAACTAATAAGGTAACTAATATAAGCTTTTGCTTTAACTAAGGGATTGCGTTATGTGATTTAACGTGCTCTAGAGCCTTTGTTATTATTAGAAATGCCTTATATTTATAAGCGCAAAGGTAAGTAATTAAGGGCTTTTAAATCTCTACTATTTGCAAGTAAGTAAGGATAGTTTTCCTAGCCTAATTTTACTAAAGTTTGTATAGTGTAATCTAAATCCTATAATGCTTAAAAGGTGTTTTATTTAGTAAATAAACCAAAGTGTTAAAGACCTTATTATTAAGTTCTAATAGAAGCTAAGCCTTAAGACTTAATATATAAGCTTTTTACTTAACTACCCCTTAGATCTCTTTACCTTACTATTCTAGCTAGGTGTTAAAGGAGCTAAATTATAGACTATAATACTAGTAAGGGCTATCTTATCTTTTATACTCTCTATAAAGAGGGCTTTCTTAATATTACTATATAAGAAGCATAGTTAACACTAAATTAAGTACTTAGGAACGCTATTATTATATAAAAGCTATTATAAATCTTATCCTTTATTTTAAATAAGTAAAAGAAATATATTAAGGTTGTAAGGTATATAAAAACACACTAATATCTATTACTATTTTAATAAGGAAAGTTATAATAGTCTAGATTAACTAATAACCTATAACCTAGTCCTTAAGGAAGTCCTTTAGGTATAACCTATAATCTCTAGCGCTTTGCTTTGCCTATAGCATATATCTTACACTACATAAGCTTTAGTCCTATTAATTTAATACCTAAAGTTATTTTTATAAGCTTTATAAAGGCTTTTATACTTAGATAACTATATTATTAATACTAAAGCTTTATATCTCCCTTTATAGGTAGCTTTAGTAGTTAGCTTATTATAGTATAAGCTTCTTTTAAATTATCTAATAGCCTTAATAACATATAAAGCTTATTAATATTATATATTCTAGCTATTAGATATCTTCCTTTAAATAGAAAGCTTTTCTTCTAATTCTAAAAGATCCTTACTCTTATAAGAATTATTACTAACACTAGGTTTATATAGAATTTAGGGATAAGTAACGCGCCTTATAATATAATCGTTCTTAGGCTTTGTGATACTAGATCTATCACTAAGATATGTACTAGGCCTTAACCTAAAGATAAATAAGTCATGCCTCCTACCTTAATTTCTGTTATAATTATATTATTAAATTTAGACTACTTAAACCATTAAGGGTTATTAAAAATATTAATATTAGCCCTAGAGTTATATAAAACTATATTCCATTTTATTTATAAGCTATTTATAGCATTTAAAGTTAAAGTTATAACTTCCTTTAAAGGTTAAGAGCTCTCTAAGCGTATAAATAATAATATATTAGCTAATTTCTCACTTAGAGTTACTACAAGAGAGTTATTTATTAGGTTTTACAAAGGAATAATAATATTACTATTTTCTCCTTTTTCTTTAGCTTTTAATTCATAGCCTTTAACTTCTCTTATAGGTTTTCCTTAAGATATCTCTTAATATTATCTTTAGAGTTCTTCCTAATATCCTAGTCCTTTAGAGTAGCTTTTAGCTTATAAAGAGCTTTAAATAAATTACAAGATTCCTACTACTTTAAGGTATCTTAAACATTATACCTAGAGTATTTAAGGCACTTTACTTTCTCTAATTTAGCTTAGTTACTTAATTTATTAGTAGCAGCACTATTAGCTAACTTTATTATACTTTATAGAGCTTTATAGTCTCTTTTAAACTTAGCTATAGCCTTAAGGAAGCTATTATTCTCTCCTTTATTAAGTAAATTATTCTATTTCTTCTAGAATAATTTAAATTTACTTTAAAGAGGTATAATAAACTTATATAGTATTATCTCCTTAGTCTATTAGGTCTTAAGGTCTAGATAATTCCTCTATAGTACCTCTATTATTATAGCTTACTTATACTAATTATAAGTACCTTTAGCTTATAAGTAATTATTAAGGTAAGTTTCTATAAGGATAAGTATTTTCTTAGTATTTAGCTTATACTAGTCTTAAAGAAGCTTAAGTATCCTATAGGTATAATATTAAACTAACTCCTTTTCTTTTACCTTAGTATTAAAGTTAAAAGAATCTTATATATTCTTTAAAAGAGTCTTATAGATATATTCCTAATCTTTAGTATTTGCTTTAATAAGGTTATATACTTTATAAGGTTAAATTACAGTTCTTTATATTTAAAATTAAATTAGTTCTTTATATCTTTATAAGCAAGTCTTTAATCTTCTAGAGCATTAAGGTTATCTAGCATAATTACTAGTCTTAGGCCCTTTATAAATACGTAGGTATTATAGGTTCTTTAAGTAATTTAACCTTATTGTTAGTGCTACCAAGGGATGTTACAACGTAATGCACTAGTGCACAAAGGGTCTCTTTAAAGGTATATAATTAGTTAACTAAAGGAAGCTATTTAGAGGGTTATATAGCTATAGGAAAAAGGGGATTATAAGTTACGTGTATGCCTTACGTATAGGTGTAGCTAATTATAGCGTAGTATTACTATATATACTTTACTTTTCCTTAATAGTTAACCTATTATTAACCTAGTTATTATAATACTAGTAACTTTCTCTTTTTAGAAGGAAAGTAAGGAAAAGTAAATATAAATATTAAGAAAGGAAAGAAGTAAGTCTAAGATATATATAACTTACTTATAAGCCTATTATAGGAAAAGTAAGCCTAGATATTAAATTTAAGCTCTTATTAGTTATTAATAAAAGGGGAAAAGGAAGGGAGGTTAATCCGCGGATTAGAAAGTAAGTAGGATTAAGAGCTTTAAAAGCTTAAAAAAACATAATAAAAATAAAAGTAAATATAAGTAAATCTAATTAGTGAATATAAGCCTCTTATTAGCTTAGGTAATTATTAACCTAGACTTTTTTATCCTATTTATCTAGTCTTTAGCCTCTTTACCTAGCTATTAACATAAATTATAGCTTTATTTATATTAATAAAGGTCTTAAGGCTCTTATTTTAAGATGCCTTTATTATTATATTAGTAAGGTTATTATTTCTATTAATCTAGTGGATCTCGTAGATCTTATAGTGCTTATATAATTACTAAAGGGCTATAATATTAATTATAAGGCATTTCTCTTTTATAAAGCCTAGCTTTATAAGGCACTTATATAGTAAAAAGAGTTTATATAGATAATTATAGGGATATAATTAATCTTTAGTTAGTCTATAATTATATATAGAGTTATAGTAATTATATAGGCTATATTAGTACCTTATACTATTATATATAATTTAAAGGTAAAGGCGCTATAGGTTATATATTTACTCTTTATTTAGCTATATATAATAATATTACCTTTTAACATAAACGCGTTCTCTTATACCTCTTTATTACTAATAATAATTATATATCCTATCTAGGAACTTAAATCTTTATTATTAGTAAGAGATTTATTTATAAATATAAATAACTTTATGTTTTTAAGGTCTAAAGGGATATAGTGTAAACCTTATTCTTAATATTAGATTTACTAATTAAGGTATTTATTTAATTAAGTTATATTATTAGTGGTTAGATCCTAGTGTTATACTATAATTAAGAGGTTATAGAGGGCTTTAGGTTAATAAATAGTTATAATATAACTTCCTTAGGCTTACTGTTTAATATAGTCTTACTTTATAGTTATTACCTTTAAGTTAATTTACTTAATCTTTTACTTTAACCTTTCTAATATAGTTTTATTAAATTATTAGTATTTTATATAAGAATATAACTATTAAAGATAAGGGATTCTTAGCTAATAGCTTTTACTTTAGTTTTACTAAGAAATTTACTTTCTTAAGTTCTTTTCTTTAAGGTTATAAAAGTCTTAGTTACTAAGGCCTAGCATATTATTAGTTTATATACTAACTACTTTAAAGAGGTTATTCCTATTCTTAGCTATAATTAATAGGTATAGATTATAGGTTAATATAATTATTCTAAGCTAGTCTTTATAATAATAGAAATAGGTTACTTACTAGTAAGTTCTTACTTTAGTAATTCTATATAAAGGCTTAATAACTTCTATTATTATACCTTTAGGAAATAAATATATAATTTACTCTAGTAGTATTATAATAATTATCCTAGTAAGTTCTATTTTTAATTAAATATATACCTATATAATATCTTAAATTTAAAGGATAATTCCTTATTATCTAAGTAATAATAAGATTACTATAATTAATTACTAACTTAAACATTAGATTATTAGTAACTAGGTTAGGATTACTTCCTTTCCTTTATTATTTATTCCTTAAATTATAAGCTATAATTTCTTATATAGTATTATAGTTTCTTTACCTTTAATTTCTTAAACTATATAAGATTTAAAGAGTCTTTTATTACTATATTTTATTAGATTAAAGAGTATAAATCTAAACATATTATAGGCTTATAAGGCATTAATTTTTACCTAGTTTAATTACTTAAAGGGTTTACTTAGCGTTATAATTTTTCTTTCTTAATATAACTAAAGGGCTAAATTTTAATTAGCTTTTTCCTTTACTATAAGAAATACTTTACTTAGTATTTTATTAGATATAAGTTCCTTTATTAAAGCTTTATCTTAATCTTTATTTATAAGAAATACTATTATACTAAATTTATATTTAGTATTTTAGGCTTTATATTTCTCTTAGTTAAAATAAACTATAAGTTTCTTTTATAGTTTACTATATTTTCTCTTAGCTTATAAAACTTCCTTATTTTCTTCTAAAGCTTTAAAAGTAATTTCTTTAGTAATAAGTTTATTATTTCCTATAGCCTAGTCTTTATTTTTAAGTATTAATTCTTAGAGTTCTTTAACTTATTATAAGTTATAGTAATATAGTTTAACTACTATTAACTAGAATTTAATTAGTCCTTAAGGTATTTAAAGAGTATAAGTCTCTCTATTAGTAATAAGAAGCCTATAAGGGCTATACTATTTATTCTTTTCTCTCTAAATATATATATTTAACTATAGTAAAAGCTAGTATATAAGTAAGGTATTTAAGCTATTATAAGTTTATAAAGTATTATAAACTTATTACTTTACTAAAAGTTATTAGACTTTATTAGTAACTTTATAAATTACTTTAGCTTATTAAATAATAAATACACTTAGTAATAACTTATTAGTTATCTATAAGTATACACTAAAGATAAGAAAGGTTAGTATAAGGCTATTTAAGCTTACTAAATTATTTATAGCTTTTATAGCTATTTAAAGGCATTATTTAGGTATAAGTTCTTAGCTTATAAAGTCTATAATAATTATATAGGCTTATCTTAATAGTCTATAATAATACTTAACCTTTCTAATGCTATTATAAGCTTTAACTAAGACCTTATTAATCTTAATTAATAGTAATTATATATAATACTTAAATTTTAATAATATAAAGTTCTTTCTAGTATTATAAATAATTTAGTCTAGGGGACCTAAGTATATATTAATCTAGTATTTATATAAAGTGTTCTAAATATTATAAGCTTTTTACTTATTTAAATTAAGGAATTAAGCTACTTAAAATAAAGGTATAGAGTTAATAATATAAAGAACTAGTTAGCTATTAATTTAAATAATATTAATAATAATCTTATAGTTAAATTTATAATTATCTTTAACTATAAACTTAAATTTACCTAGGGCCTTTCTATTTATTTAGTAATAATAATAAATTTTAGTTAATTATTTAATAGCTTTACTTTTAATATTATAACTAGCTTATTATAGTATTTTTATAAGCTATTAAACTAAAGGGTAACTAAAATAATAATATAATTAATAGATTTCTATTTCTAATAAGTAAAAAGCTACTATTTCTTTAGCTTCTAGAGTTTACTAAGGGTATCCTTATTTCCTAATAATAGGAATAGTCTTATTACCTTAGATTAATATATTTATAAGGTTATTAATCTTAATATATAACCTATTTATATTATTTAAAGAGAATAGAAAGGGTATATAAGTATTAATTATATAAAAGGGATATTACCTAATTTAGTTAGTATATTAACTACTCCTTATATAGTTATAGATTTAGTACTAAATTAAATCTCTTTCTCTATAATTAGTTTAATCTTTAGTAATAGTATTAATCTTAGTAAAGCTTATACTTATTTAATTCTAGCTATTAATACTCCTAAAGCTCCTATATTAGGTAAGATTTCTCTAAAGACTTTATTAGAGTAATATTCCTTTAAAATATAAGATATCTTTATTTTATTATATAGATTATACTTGTCACGGCTTGTAGCCTAGGGTTAAATGAACGAAGTGATGGCTAAGATTCTCACAGTCACTGCTTAATAGATGCTAGCTAAGGGCAGGTGCGTGAAGGTTTTAATCTCTAGCCTAGCACTAATAATATACATAGTCCTTAAGAAATACCTTGCTCTATAAGCACATAGCTATCTTATAGCTAGCTAGCCTTTTATTATCTATATAGCCTAAAGGTCCTCTAAAGATCCGCTCTAATAAACATCCTATCTCTAACCTTTACGCTCCTAATATAATACCCCCTATATAATTAACCTTAATTATAAAAAGAGTTACTTACTTAGGGTATAGTTACTATAATAAAGCTTTGTAAAGAAAAATAGGATAAGGAATAAAAATAAGATAAGGCACCTTATATCTAGATATATAGGTAAAAAAACAATAATAATAATACCACTAATTATAAATAACCCCCTATTATAGGTAGTAATATCTAAATAGTAGCCTATATATAGCTTTAATATAGTGAAATAAATATTATTACCTATTATATAGCTAGACTAAAAAAATAGATAACTTATATTGATTTTTATAATTAGTTTAAATAAACAAGGTACCTAATACTATAGTTTTAAATAGTCTAACTAAAGGGCTTATATTGTAATTACTATAAGTTTGTAGCTGTTAGGCATATGTGTAAGTGGCAGAGCTAATAGTTATTATTATAATTCATAAATTACTTACCCGCAGCGCGTTAGATTACTTAAGGGTCTAGGGTTAATATAAAAGAGACTGATTTTTCCCCTTCTACACACTACCTTTCTCCTATAATATCTCTTAACTTTATAAGTTACCCCTCTAGCTAAATAGTAGCTCTCTTATTACTATTATACTATAGTTACTAACTTTCTTTAGTCTCTAAGTATTATTATTATCTATCCTTATTTATCCTAGTTTTTACCTTTATCTAGCTTATAAGTTTATTTGCTTACTATTATAACTTTTCTATCTAGTTTATTATAGCTAACTTATAGCTAGTCTACTATATCTAACACTTATATTAGAACTCCCTTACCTTTACTTACTCTAAAAGGTAAGACTATTAAAAATCTCCTTTAAAATCTCCTAAGAAGTTATCTTAAAAGCAAACTGCCTCTAAAATATTAATATAAGTTTATTATATTCTTACTATATCTTTATTACTAACTTACTACTAGTAAAACCTTAAGTAAGAAAATTCCATATATACACTATTCTTAGTAGGTTATAATATAGAATATCCTCTAAAAATAGCACCTATAAGATCCTAGGATATATTATTAATAAGAAGACTTTCCTTACTAAATATAATAAATCTTTAAGTATAACTTCTTTACTTACTTACTACTTCTTTATTACTAATATCTAATAGGCTACTTAATAAAATATATATATTGCTTTTAAAACAATAAAAACTATATTATAGTATATCTCTCTTATCTAGAATTTACTTGCTTATTACTAATACACTACTAGTACCTAACTTAAATTATATAGCTTTATAATAGGCTATTTAAACTTATTAAAGCTACTTCTAAAGGTAGCTACTACTATTAGGATAAAGTAAGTATAATTTTACTACTTAAACCCTAGATTACTACTAACTTACTACTAGGCTATTATAAAAGTAAAGAAAAAGCTATAGAATACTATCTTAGTTTATAAGAATTCTAATAAGTATAGATATATTTACTATACCTAAATAACTACTAATACTACTTATAAAGCAAAATATAATAAGCACACTATAATAGCACTACTAAGTAATACTATAAACCTTAAAATATAGATTAATATTGCAAACTCTCTGTGCTTTATAGCCTAGAATATCCTAATAGTAAGCTTTTATAATATATATAGCTAATACTTAGCTAACTTACTAGTAGTTTATACCTTATATTACTAATTTACTTACTTATATTAATCCTATTAAGCTCCTTAGTAAACTTTAGGTTTATATATATAAAGAGAGGGATTCTAATAATAAAGATATTCTAAGGGCCTTTACCTCTATAGTTACTATAGCTACCACTACTACTAAGGAACTAGTAGTCCTAGTAACTAACTCTATTATAGAGGGTAAGTGCTTAGTAGCTATATAATAGATTATTTAAATTATTTAAGTAAATTAACTTTTATTTTCTAATATCTTACTATATTACCTATAAATTATAACTATCTTATATTAACTTTGCTAGTTAACTATTACTTATAGTTATTAATGATTTCTCTAGTAATAAAATCCCTTTTTAATACCTAAGAATTCTCTAAAGTATTATAGCCCTTCTATTTAACTAGATATTTATAACGCCTTCTATTATAGTAGTGTGAAATAATTCTCTTAACTTTAAACTCTTATTTATTATCTTTAATATTATCTTATAGTAAGGATATATCTTCTATATTAGTTAGGTCCCTTTAAAAGGCTTAAGACTAGTGATATTAAATATATTATATAATTAAGTCCTAGGTAGTAATTTTAATTAATACGCTAATCTATAACTCCTAATTACCTTTTTAATCTTATAGGGACCTAGGTACTTTATAGCTAGCTTTCTACTAGGTTATCTTAGGTTAATATTCTTTATTAATAGCAAAACATAGTTACTAACTTTAAACCTTATTAGAGTTCTTTTCTAGTTATAATATTTTCTATACTAAGTCTATAAGTTACTTAAAAGCTATTTAATTATAGTGTGTTTCTCTCTTAATACTAAGACTTTACTTTTAGCTTAATTATTTACTAAAGGGATATCTATAACTACTTACTATAGACCTCTAGGATTATAACCTTATAATGCCTTTGCTAGTATGTAGCTATACGTTATATAATTACTTATATTATATATAAACTACGCTATTAATAGGTTATTTGCCTAATTAGTCTATTTAGCATAAGTAAAAGCCCTTAAATAGTGTTCTAGGACCTAGTTTAAACATTCTATCTAGCTATCTATCTAGGGATAAAAAGCAGTGCTAAGTAGCCACTTAGTTATAAGAAGGTAATAAAAGTTATCTAGAAACCACTAGTAAATATAGAACCTTAGTCTATTATAATACCTTCTAGGGCTCTATAGTCTCTAAAAACATATTCTAAGAATATAGTTACTAGCCTATTACTAGTTAGTTACGTTAAAACAGGAATATAAATACTATATTTCGTAAAATAGTTAATAATAACTAGAATTATATCTAAGGTCTAGTTTAAATCTTTTACTAGTGGAAGTCTAGTAATAAAATCTATTAATAATTCTTAAAAAGGGTAATTAGGCACTAGTAGCGTAGCTAGCTTGCTATATAGTTTATAATACCTTAGTTTTAAAGTCTAATAACTTATATAAGTGCTAATATATACCTTTATATCTTTCTTTATTATTAGCTAATAATATTAGTTTATAATCTAATAAAGAGTTTTACTTACTCCCTAATACCTAGTAGTAGGGTTATTATAAGTTAGTAATAAAATTTCTTTTCTTATTCCTAGAGGATAAAAACATGATTTTTAAATATTAATAGCTTAGAGGGTCTAATAGACTATATCTAGGATGTAGCTAAATCGCCGCTTTTAAGTAACTTTAATTAACCTATAGTAAAGTTATTACCTTACTATGCTTTATATAATAAGACTTAAATTAGGGTTTTAATTCTAAGCTTTTTTCTAGAAAGTTAGAGATAAACTTAGAAGAGGTTCTTTAAATAGATTAGATCCTAGCTATAATATCTCTATAAGTAATTAGTTTAATAAATGCTTCTAGTCTTATAGGGACATAGATAAGCAATGCTTTCTTAGGGCGCTCTCGCTGCTTACTAGAAATAACCTATACTAGTTCACTTCTATTAGAAATAGCTAGTCTAATAGGAAAATTAAAATAACTAAGTAATAAATAAAATATACGCTAGGTGCTAGTAGTATTACTATAGCTAGCTTATTACTTATTAATAAAAGTATTAAATAACCCTACTAAAACACCTTTTCTAAGAGTGTTTAGATTATTAGGTTCTTTAAAAATATAGTTAAGTTATAATTTTTAAAACCCTAGATATTAGTAGTATTATTATAGCGTTATTATAACTAACTATTAGTTACACTAAGTGACGTTTTTATAGAACCTATAGCACTACTATAGTGTTCCTATTGCTTAGTATTTATAAATTTAGATAAAAAGGTAAGGAGCTATATAGTTACTACTTTTGCTTTCCTTACCTTACTTATAAAATCTAGTCTTCTTAAAAGTAAGTTAGTAGGATTTAATTTCCTATATAATATATAATTTTAAAGTTAAAAGAACAAAGCTTATTAAGTATAGTTAACTAGTAAGCTTAGGCTTTATAGCTAGGTACTTATAGTTTAAATAGTCTATAATAACCTTAATTATATAAGCTAAATAGGCGAGGTAGTGTCTCTATATATAAAAGCCTCTTAGATAGCTAATAATTTGCTATTAGGTATTAAATAGCGTAATTTAGTATTAGTTATCTTTCTTAATATAAACGTAACTAGGTGCTAGTGACCTAGCACTAATATTATAAGTATAGCCCTAATTGCATGTCTAGATATATCTATCTCCACTCTAAGGTATATAAGTGAATTAAAATGCACTAAAATTAGCGCTTCCTAAAATCTTTATTAAAGTTCTCTAAATACTACTAACTTATAGGGCTCTAGGTTAAATATTACTAGTTACTGCCCTCTAAGGTAATCTATTAATAGAATAATAACTTTACTATACTATTTAATAAAATAGTAGTAAAATCCTATAAAACTAAGGAATAACTAAATATCTAGGACACTATATAGTACTAGCTAGGTTATAATTACTTTAACTCTTACTAGATCTATTATAATGCCTTTTAGTGATATTTTAAAGCCTAAGAATTTAACCTCTATAACCAAAAATTAACACTTTATAAGGTTAATAAAAGGCTTACTTCTCTAAGCTTATGTAAGATTTATTTAATATACTCTATATGCTCCTTAACTACGCCACTATATATTAGCGTATTATCTAGGTAAATAATATAAGTCTTATTAATAAGTCCTTTAAGGGCATTATTAATATACTCCTAAAAAGTTACTAGTGTGTTAACTAGTCTAAATAGCATTATAAGATATTTAAAGTGGCTATAGTAGCAATAGAAGGCTATCTTTTACTTATTACCTAAGCAAATATGTAGCTAGTAGTATATATCTTTAAGATTAAGGACTGTAAAAATAACTATACTTATTAATTAATTAAGGATTTTAGTAATAAGGGTAAAGGGCCTTATCCTTAATTATAATCTTATTTAAGCCCTTATAATCTATATAAAGCCTTAATTTTCCTCCTTTCTTTAGAATAAATAAAATTAGAGCTCTAGCTAGGCTAACTAATCTTCTAATCTACCCTTTTGCTACGTACTTATAAGGTATTCCCTAAGAACTAGTAGCTCTTTTTAGCTAAATTATATATAGGCCCTTAAGGTAGTGTTTTCCTTTCTTCTAATTTAATTATATAAGTGTAACTACCTAGTTTAGGAAGCTAACCTACTAGTGCTTTAGAAAAACATCTATAAACTTCGCGTATTCTTCTAGAATTATTAGTATAAGATATTTAGCGCTCTTACCTTAATTTAATATAGCTTATTTATTACTTATACCTTCTAAAATCTATATAATTATAATACCTTTACTTTTTTGCTATATATAAACGTATTCTAATATTTATATAGTTACTTTATTATTTAGTTATGCTTCTTTTACTACTAAGTTCTTTAATAAGTCTTTATTTTCTTCTTTTTAATCTTTATTTTCTAGAATACTTAGCCTAATCTTTATTGCCCCTAATAGTAAGGTAACTACTACTAGTTTCTTCTCTTTATGTATTTATTACTTACTATAAGTAAAGAAAAGGCGCTCTATTATTACTAGATATCTCTAAAAACCCTAATCCTAATATATAATTATAGGTAAATATTCTTTAATCTAATCTATGCCTAAAATTATCCCTTACTTATATTAGTAATATAGTAGCTAACTTAATAGACTTTTATAAATCCTATACTATCTTTTACTTTTATTAACCTTTTAAGATTCCTTAGTGTAAAATTACTTTTTAGCTTATACTCTCTAGTATTTAGTCTATTTATATTACACTTTCCTAATCCTTTTTAATAATAATTTAGAATAGATTATTAAAAACTATATACCTATATTAAATAGCGCTTATATAGCTAGCTACTAGTTATCTTATTATAAAGATACTTATATTCTTATTCTATTATCTATAGGGTATTCTATAGCGAGATTATATTCCTAAGTATATACTAATTAAACTAGTATTATATTAGGGGATATAGCTTTATTACTACTCTTACTATACCTCTTAGTTATATGCTTACTGCTTTTATAGGTAAAATAGTCTAGTGCTTAGTAAGTTAGTATAGTATGCCTAAGCCTTCTATATTTATAGCACACTAGGGATAATTTTTCTCTTAATCTTTGCTTTATTACTATACCTTATCTATAGGTAATATAGAGTAAGAGTGTTATCTCTTTCTTTTAAGGTCTTAACTTTTCTTATTACTTTAGCCTAAACTTATTATAACCTTTGCTTTCTTACCCTAGCCTTATAACTAGCTCTAGGTTATTAGAATCTCTTAGCTAATTATTTACTTCCTTATAATATTATTTAAGCTATTTAGAAAGATAGTAATTCTTAGTTATATAGGGATTACTTTAGGTAACTTAGCTTTTACCTTAGTCTAAGCTTATATAAAGGATTAAAATAATTAGTTATACTTTTACCTAAGATTTAGTAGTGTTCTTATTACTTTTAAGTGTCTTATATCCTTATCTATTATTCTAGTTTTTAGCTAATTAAGAAAACCTATTTAAGTAAGTAATAAGTAATCTATATACCTATCTATAGCTATATAATATATCTATTATTACTTTATATTATTAGCTAGGTAACTGCCTATATATACTACCTTAGTTATATTATCCCTAAAGGTATAGCAGTTTAATTTAAATAATATATCTAAGTTTACTAAGAAATTCTATAGGTTTTTATATATATCCCCTTTATATATAGGTTATTTTATCTATATCTTAATAAGGCTATTGTTTTACTATATAATTATTACTAAGTTACTATAAACTACTAGTAGGATTATAGTTAAAGATTAAGGGGTAATTATAGGTCTTAGAGAAGGTCTAGCTAATCCTAGATTTACCTTAAACTCTTTAATCTATACCTTTATTTATAGAATCTCTTATATTCTCTTAAGGTAATATAGCTTAGCTTATATAACCTTATAGTATCTTTATAATACTATATCTTTATTACTTATATTACTTATACCTTTACCTAGATTAGGATTAGGTAGCGTTTATTATACCTTATTATTATCTATAGTTCTAGATTATAGGGTTCTTTACCTTCCTAATTATCTATAGCTTTATTATTATAAGGTACTAGTGTGTTTCTTATAGATCTTTAGAGCATTAGCTATATAATAATCTAGCTAATAGTTTATATCCCTAAAAGGGTTTTAAAGAGATTAATTTATTATAGCTTATAGCCTAGGGTTAAATAAATAAAGTAATAGCTAAGATTCTTATAGTTATTACTTAATAGATACTAGCTAGGGGTAAGTATATAAAGGTTTTAATCTCTAGCCTAGCACTAATAATATATATAGTCCTTAAGAAATACCTTACTCTATAAGTATATAGCTATCTTATAGCTAGCTAGCCTCTTTATTATCCACGTGGCCTAAAGGTCCTCCGAAGATCTGCTCCGACGAACGTCCTGTCTCTGACCTCTGCGCTCCTGACAATACTTAAGAAAGATATATTTAAAGGCTTAGTCTTTTAAAGTTATAATAATATTATTATTATCTAATTATAGTTCTAATATAAAAATTAGGTAATACTTAAGTAATTAAACTTTAATATAAAGGTTTTTTTAGCGTTATTATCTTTATCTTTATTATTATTAGATTTAATAAAAGCTTTAGCTAATTCCTAAGCTCCTTTAGTAAGGTTATTAGTTTTCTTAAGTCCTTAGCCTTTATAAGCTATAAGGAATACTTAGAACTTTCTCTCTATAGGTAGTGTTTAGTGCCTTTTATTCTTTTACTAGTATTCTCTTACCTTTTAATACTCTTTATTTATATAGTTTATTAACTAATAACTAGTCTTATTATAAATATAGTATCTTTTACTATTATAGCCTTAGTTATAATAACTATAGCCTTTACTATAGCCTTATAAATTATATAGTTAGCTATAGTAATAGTTTATAAATATTACTTTTAAATTATTAGTATTAGTAATACTTTAAGTAAATTAAGTAGCTAATTTATTAGCTTTAGTAAAAGAGATTAATTTATAAAGGTCTTTAGTAAGTCCTTTAAAACTAGGTAAGTAATTATACTTAGCTTATTTATATTCTAAAACACTAGAAATAGCACTTAGGGTTTAATAATAAAGCTTTATATTAACTATTAATAAGGGAAAAAGTCCTTTATAAATATGTTTTAAAGTTATAAGTAAAATCTTAAGGTAATCTAGCTTAGATTTATTAGGGTTTTAAGTAATAATATTCCTAAGTATTATATTATTTTATTCTTAGTAATAAAACTATTAGTTACTTTCTATTTTAAAGCGTTAATAAATATTATTAACTATTTATTTATATATAAGACCTTTATTTACTAGATAATTAAGGTAATACTATTTAGTATTACTTAAAAGTATAATTAGGAGAGCTTTAAATAAATATTCCTAAGAGAGATTAAGTTTATTATATTTATTCTAAAATAAGTTAACCTTAGGTATAAGGAAATTATATATTTTCTTACTATAATAATTATTATTTTTATATCCTTTTATAAGCTTTAAGATCTTTCTTATTATTTAGTCTTTAGATAGAAATATTAATACTTATATAACTTAGGTTACTTATAGTTAAATAATTAAAGCTAGAGTAATTTAAGGTATTTATAGTTAAGGTATACTTTTTCTTAAAGGTAGTTAAGTAATAGGAGGGTTATTAATAGGTAAGATATAAATTAAAGGGTTAAGAAAAGGGATGTTATAAATAAAAGGGCTTATAATAAGGATTTTATAAATAGTAAGGTTATTAATAAAGAGAAATTTACCTATAGCTATTTACTTTATAATTTTATTTTTAGGCTATAGTAATATTATATTTTCTTTAAGTACTTATACTAATAATTTAATAATCTTACTACTTTAGTTTTAAATAATATAAACACTATTTTTATAGAGATAATCTTATAATTCTTATACTAAAGGTTATAAAGTTTATAAAGTTTATTTAAATATTTCTTTAGTCTAGCTATTAAGATTATTATAAAAGATCTCCTAGAGGGTAAGATCTTTATATTAGCTACTTTTATAGATATTAATTATCTAAGTAATATAGTTATTAAGCTCCTAATCCTTAGCTATCTAAGGGTCTAGTTCTCTAGAGCTCTCCTAGTTAGTTATAATGTTAGGAGCGCAGAGGTTAGAGACAGGACGTTTGTCAGAGCGGATCTTTAGAGGACCTTTAGGCCACGTGAATAATAAAGAGGCTAGCTAGCTATAAGATAGCTATATGCTTATAGAGTAGGGTATTTCTTAAGGACTATATATATTATTAGTGCTAGGCTAGAGATTAAAACCTTTATATACCTACCCTTAGCTAGTATTTATTAAGTAATAACTATAAGAATCTTAGCTATTACTTTATTTATTTAACCCTAGGCTATAAGCTATAATAAATTAATCTCTTTAAAACCCTTTTAGGGATATAAACTATTAGCTAGATTATTATATAGCTAATACTCTAAAGATTTATAAGAAATATACTAGTACCTTATAATAATAAAGCTATAGATAATTAGGAAGGTAAAGAACCCTATAATCTAAAACTATAAATAATAATAAGGTATAATAAACACTACTTAATCCTAATCTAGGTAAAGGTATAGGTAATATAAGTAATAAAGATATAGTATTATAAAGACACTATAAGGTTATATAAGCTAAGCTATATTACCTTAAGAGAATATAAGAGATTCTATAAATAGAGGTATAAATTAGAGAGTTTAAGGTAAATCTAGGATTAGCTAGACTTTCTCTAGGACTTATAATTACCTCTTAATCTTTAACTATAATCCTACTAGTAGTTTATAGTAACTTAGTAGTAATTATATAGTAAAATAATAGCCTTATTAAGATATAGATAAAATAATCTATATATAAAGGGATATATATAAGAACCTATAGAATTTCTTAGTAAACTTAGATATATTATTTAAATTAAACTACTATACCTTTAGGGATAATATAACTAAGGTAGTGTATATAAGTAATTACCTAGCTAATAATATAAAGTAATAATAGATATATTATATAGCTATAGATAAGTATATAGATTACTTATTACTTACTTAGATAGGTTTTCTTAATTAGCTAAAAACTAGAATAATAAATAAGGGTATAAGATACTTAGAAGCAATAAAAACACTACTAAATCTTAGGTAAAAGCATAACTAATTATTTTAATCCTTTATATAAGCTTAGACTAAGGTAAAAGCTAAGTTACCTAAAGTAATCCCTATATAACTAAGAATTACTATCTTTCTAAATAGCTTAAATAATATTATAAGGAAGTAAATAATTAGCTAAGAGATTCTAATAACCTAGAGCTAGTTATAAGGCTAGGGTAAGAAAGTAAAGGTTATAATAAGCTTAGGCTAAAGTAATAAGAAAAGTTAAGACCCTAAAAGAAAGAGATAATGCTCTTACTTTATATTACCTATAGATAAGGTATAGTAATAAAGCGAAGATTAAGAGAAAAAAATTATCCCTAGTGTGCTATAAATATAAAAGGCCTAGGCATACTATACTAACTTACTAAGCACTAGACTATTTTACCTATAAAAGTAATAAGTATATAACTAAGAGGTATAGTAAGAGTAGTAATAAAGCTATATCCCCTAATATAATACTAGTTTAATTAGTATACACTTAGGAATATAATCTTACTATAGAATACCCTATAGATAATAAAATAAGAATATAAGTATTTTTATAATAAAATAACTAGTAGCTAGCTATATAAGCGCTATTTAATATAAGTATATAGTTTTTAATAATTTATCCTAAATTATTATTAAAAAGAATTAGGAAAGTGTAATATAAATAAACTAAATACTAGAGAGTATAAGCTAAAAAGTGATTTTACACTAAGGAATCTTAAAAAGGTTAATAAAAGTAAAAGATAGTATAGGATTTATAAAAGTCTATTAAGTTAGCTACTATATTACTAATATAAGTAAGGGATAATTTTAGGTATAAATTAAATTAAAGAATATTTACCTATAATTATATATTAGGATTAGGGTTTTTAAAGATATCTAGTAATAATAAAATGCCTTTTCTTTACTTATAGTAAGTAATAAATATATAAAGAGAAGAAACTAGTAGTAGTTACCTTACTATTAGAGGTAATAAAGATTAGGCTAAGTATTCTAGAAAATAAAGATTAGAAAGAAAAAGATAAAGACTTATTAAAGAACTTAGTAGTAAAAGAAATATAACTAAATAGTAAAGTAGCTATATAGATATTAGAATATGTTTATATATAGTAAAAAGTAAAGGTATTATAATTATATAGATTTTAGAAGGTATAAGTAGTAAATAAGCTATATTAAATTAGGGTAAGAGCGCTAAATGTCCTATACTAATAATTCTAGAAGAATATATAGAGTTTATAGATATTTTTTCTAAAGCACTAGTAAGTTAGCTTCCTAAACTAGGCGGTTATACTTATATAATTAAATTAGAAGAAAGGAAAACACTACCTTAAGGGCCTATATATAATTTAGCTAAAAGAGAGCTACTAGTTCTTAGGGAATACCTTATAAGTATATAGTAAAAAGGGTAGATTAGAAGATTAGTTAGCCTAGCTAAAGCTCTAATTTTATTTGTTCTAAAGAAAGGAGGAAAATTAAGGCTTTATATAGATTATAAGGGCTTAAATAAGATTATAATTAAGGATAAGGCCCTTTACCCCTTATTACTAAAATCCTTAATTAATTAGTAAGTATAGTTATTTTTATAGTCCTTAATCTTAAAGATATGTACTACTAGCTACGTATTTGCTTAGGTAATAAGTAGAAGATAGCTTTCTATTGCTACTATAGCTACTTTAAATATCTTATAATACTATTTAGACTAGTTAATATACTAGTAACTTTTTAGGAGTATATTAATAATACCCTTAAAGGACTTATTAATAAGACTTATATTATTTACCTAGATAATACGCTAATATATAGTGGCGTAGTTAAGGAGTATATAGAGCATATTAAATAAATCTTAATTTTTAGTTATAGAGGTAAATTCTTAGCCTTTAAAATATTAACCTTATAAAGTGTTAATTTTTAGTTATAGAGGTTAAATTCTTAGGCTTTAAAATATTACTAAAAGGCATTATAATAGATTTAGTAAGAGTTAAAGTAATTATAACCTAGCTAGTACTATATAGTGTCCTAGATATTTAGTTATTCCTTAGTTTTATAGGATTTTACTACTATTTTATTAAATAGTATAGTAAAGTTATTATTCTATTAATAAATTACCTTAGAGGGTAGTAACTAGTAATATTTAACCTAGAGCCCTATAAGTTAGTAGTGTTTAAAGAACTTTAATAAAGATTTTAGGAAGCGCTAATTTTAGTGTATTTTAATTCACTTATATACCTTAGAGTAAAGATAAATATATCTAGATATATAATTAAGGCTATACTTATAATATTAGTGCTAGGTTACTAGCACTTAGTTATGTTTATATTAAGAAAGATAACTAATGCTAAATTACGCTATTTAATACCTAATAGCAAATTATTAGCTATCTAAGAGGCTTTTATATATAGAGATATTACCTTACCTATTTAGCTTATATAATTAAGGTTATTATAGACTATTTAAACTATAAGTACTTAGCTATAAAGCCTAAGCTTACTAGTAAGTAGGTAACTATACTTAATAAGCTTTATCCTTTTAACTTTAAAATTATATATTATATAGGGAAATTAAATCTTACTAACTTACTTTTAAGAAAACTAGATTTTATAAGTAAGGTAAGGAAAGCAAAAGTAGTAACTATATAGCTCCTTACCTTTTTATTTAAATTTATAAATACTAAGTAATAGAAACACTATAGTAGTGCTATAGGTTCTATAAAAACATTACTTAGTGTAACTAATAGTTAGTTATAATAACACTATAATAATACTACTAATATCTAGGGTCTTAAAAATCATAACTTAACTGTATTTTTAAAGAACCTAATAATTTAAATACTCTTAGAAAAGGTGTTTTAGTAGGGTTATTTAATACTTTTATTAATAAGTAATAAGCTAGCTATAGTAGTATTACTAGTACCTAGTGTATATTTTATTTATTACTTAGTTATTTTAATTTTCCTATTAGACTAGCTATTTCTAATAGGAGTAAACTAGTATAGGTTATTTCTAGTAAGTAGTAAGGGTGCCCTAAGAAAGCATTACTTATTTATATCCTTATAAGACTAGAAGTATCTATTAAACTAATTACTTATAGAGATATTATAGCTAGAATCTAATTTATTTAGAGAACCTCTTCTAAGTTTATCTCTAACTTTCTAGAAAAGAGCTTAGAATTAAAACCCTTAATTTAAGTCTTATTATATAAAGCGTAGTAAGGTAATAACTTTACTATAGGTTAATTAAAGTTACTTAAAAGTAGTAATTTAGCTATGTCCTAGATATAGTCTATTAGACCCTCTAAGCTATTAATATTTAAAAATTATATTTTTATCCCTCTAGGAATAAGAAAAGAAATTTTATTACTAACTTATAATAACCCTACTACTAGGCATTAGGGAGTAAGTAAAACTCTTTATTAGATTATAAACTAATATTATTAGCTAATAATAAAGAAAGATATAAAGGTATATATTAGCACTTATATAAGTTATTAGACTTTAAAACCAAGGTATTATAAACTATATAGTAAGCTAGCTACACTACTAGTGCTTAATTACCCTTTTTAAGAATTATTAATAGATTTTATTACTAGACTTTTACTAGTAAAGATTTAAACTAGACTTATAATATAATTCTAGTTATTATTAACTATTTTATGAAATATAGTATTTATATTCCTGTTTTAATATAACTAACTAGTGATAGGCTAGTAACTATATTCTTAGAATATATTTTTAGAGACTATAGAGCCTTAAAAAGTATTATAATAGACTAAGGTTCTATATTTACTAGTAGTTTCTAGATGACTTTTTGTTACCTTTTGTAACTAAGCGGCTACTTAGCACTGCTTTTTATCCCTAGATAAATAGCTAGATAGAACGTTTAAACTAGGTCCTAGAACACTATTTAAGGGCTTTTACTTATACTAAATAGACTAATTAGGTAAATAACCTATTAATAGCGTAGTTTATATATAATATAAGTAATTATATAACGCATAGCTACACACTAGTGGAGGCATTATAAGGTTATAATCCTAGAGGTCTATAGTAAGTAGTTATAGATATCCCTTTAGTAAATAATTAAGCTAAAAGTAAAGTCTTAGCACTAAGAGAGAAATATACTATAATTAAATAGCTTTTAAGTAACTTATAGACTTAGTATAGAAAATATTATAACTAGAAAAGAACTCTAATAAGGTTTAAAGTTAGTAACTATATTTTACTATTAATAAAGAATATTAACCTAAGATAACCTAGTAAAAAGCTAGCTATAAAGTACCTAGGTCCCTATAAGATTAAAAAGGTAATTAGGAGTTATAGATTAGTATATTAATTAAAATTACTACCTAGGACTTAATTATATAATATATTTAATATTACTAGTCTTAAGCCTTTTAAAGGGGACCTAACTAATATAAAAGATATGTCCTTACTATAAGATAATATTAAAGATAATAAATAAGAGTTTAAAGTTAAGAGAATTATTTTATATTACTATAATAGAAGGTATTATAAATATCTAGTTAAATAAAAGGGCTATAATACTTTAGAGAATTCTTAGGTATTAAAAGGGATTTTATTACTAAAGAAATTATTAATAACTATAAGTAATAGTTAACTAGTAAAGTTAATATAAGATAGTTATAATTTATAAGTAATATAGTAAGATATTAGAAAATAAAAGTTAATTTACTTAAATAATTTAAATAATTTATTATATAGCTACTAAGTACTTACCTCTCTATAATAGAGTTAGTTACTAGGACTACTAGTTTCTTAATAGTAGTAGTAGCTATAGTAACTATAAAGGTAAAGGCCCTTAGAATATCTTTATTATTAGAATCCCCTCTCTATATATATAAACCTAAAGTTTACTAGGGAGCTTAATAGGACTAATATAAGTAAGTAAATTAGTAGTATAAGGTATAAACTACTAGTAAGTTAGCTAAGTATTAGCTATATATATTATAAAAGCTTACTATTAGGATATTCTAAGCTATAAAGTATAAAGAGTTTATAATATTAATCTATGTTTTAAGGTTTATAGTATTACTTAGTAGCGCTATTATAGTATACTTATTATATTTTACTTTATAAGTAGTATTAGTAGTTATTTAAGTATAGTAAATATATCTACGCTTATTAGAATTCTTATAAACTAAGATAGTATTTTATAGCTTTTTCTTTACTTTTATAATAGCCTAGTAGTAAGTTAGTAGTAATCTAGGGTTTAAGTAGTAAAATTATACTTACTTTATCCTAATAGTAGTAGCTACCTTTAGGAGTAGCTTTAATAAGTTTAAATAGCCTATTATAAAGCTATATAATTTAAGTTAGGCACTAGTAGTATATTAGTAATAAGTAAGCAAATCCTAGATAAGAGAGACATACTATAATATAGTTTTTATTATTTTAGAAGTAATATATATATTTTATTAAGTAACCTATTAGATATTAGTAATAAAGAAGTAGTAAGTAAGTAAAGAAGTTATACTTAAAGATTTATTATATTTAGTAAGGAAGGTTTTTTATTAATAATATATCCTAGGATCTTATAGGTACTATTTTTTAGGAGGATATTTTATATTATAACTTACTAAGAATAGTATATATATAGAATTTTCTTACTTAAGGTTTTACTAGTAGTAAGTTAGTAGTAAAGAAGCAGTAAGGATATAATAAACTTATATTAATATTTTAGAGGTAGTTTACTTTTAAGATAACTTCTTAGGAGATTTTAAAGGAGATTTTTTAATAGTTTTACTTTCTAGAGTAAGTAAAGGTAAGGGAGTTCTAATATAAGTATTAGATATAGTGAACTAGCTATAAGTTAGCTATAATAGACTAGATAGAAAAGTTATAATAGTAAGTAAATAAACTTATAAGCTAGATAAAGGTAAAAAAACTAGAATAAATAAGGATAAATAATAATAATACTTAGAGACTAAAGAAGGTTAGTAACTATAGTATAATAGTAGTAAGAGAGCTACTATTTAGCTAGAGGGGTAACTTATAAAGTTAAGAGATATTATAGGAGAAAGGCAGTGTGTAAAAGGGGGAAAATTAGTCTCTTTTATATTAACCCTAGACCCCTTAAGTAATCTAACGTGCTATGGGTAAGTGATCTATAAATTATAATAATAACTATTAGCTTTACTACTTATATATATGCCTAATAGCTACAAACTCATAGTGATTATAATATAAGCCCTTTAGTTAGACTATTTAGAACTATAGCATTAGGTACCTTATTTATTTAAACTAATTATAAAAATTAATATAGGTTATCTATTTTTTTAGTCTAGCTATATAATAAGTAATAATATTTATTTTACTATATTAAAGCTATATATAAGCTACTATTTAGATATTACTACTTATAATAAGGGGGTTATTTATAATTAGTAGTATTATTATTATTGTTTTTTTACCTATATATCTAGATATAAGGTACCTTATTTTATTTTTATTCCTTATCCTATTTTTCTTTATAAAGCTTTATTATAGTAACTATACCTTAAGTAAGTAGCTTTTTTATAATTAAGGTTAATTATATATAGGGAGGGTATTATATTAGGAGCGTAGAGGTTAGAGATAGGATGTTTATTAGAGCAAATCTTTAGAGAACCTTTAGGCTATATAAATAATAAAGAGGCTAGCTAGCTATAAGATAGCTATATGCTTATAAAGCAAGGTATTTCTTAAGGACTATATATATTATTAGTGCTAGGCTAGAGATTAAAACCTTTACACACCTGCCCCTAGCTAGTATCTATTAAGCAGTAACTGCGAGAATCTTAGCTATCACTTCGTTCATTTAACCCTAGGCTACAAGCCGTGACATATAATAACTAAGGTATGTTTTTAGAGTTATTATAGTAAGGTAAATTTATTAGGTTTTTAGGATTTATAAATTAAGTAAGTTACTTTCCCTTTATACTTTATAATAATGCTTATTTATTACTAAAGGGGTTTATTATATTATATTTAGCTAGCTAGGCTAAGGGATTTTTAACTAGTAGTAGTTAAGTTAATCTTAGGTTTAAGATATTATATATAGCTATAACTCTTAGTTAGTTAATTAGTTTTCTTATAATAGATAATAGAATTAATTCCTCTATTAATAGCTCTAAACTTAATAATAGAAAAAGTTAAATTCCTTAGAAGCCTAATATTTAGTATCTAGAGTTTATCTTCCTTTAGTATACTTCCTTAGTTAGCTAAAGGAAGATCTTTTCTTATATAATTCCTTACTATCTATAGTTTTTTAACTACTAATTAGTGTTAGTATTACTAAGGGATATTATAACGTAATACACTAGTGTATAAAAGGGTCTCTTTAAAGGTATATAATTAGTTAACTAAAGGAAGCTATCTAGAGGGTTATATAGCTATAGGAAAAAGGGGATTATAAGTTATGTATATGCCTTGCGTATAGGTGTAGCTAATCACAGCGTGGCGTTGCTATACGTGCTTCACTTTTCCTTAACGGTTAACCCGTTATTAACCTAGTTGTCGTAACACTTATTTAGGTTAATATATTACTAGACCTTATAAGATTCTATGTAGTTCTTAACTTAGGTATACTATTTAATCTAATCCTTCTTTAATAATAATACTATATTTAGAGTTTCTTTAGATATTATAAAGGGAATATATTAGTTAAAGGAAGCGTAGGATAAGTGTTTTAATTAATTATTATAATAAAGGGTAATTATCTCTTAATATTTATAAGCATTAATAGTAATATTTAAACAAAGCTTATATCTTTAATAATAATTAATAATAAGGGTAATAAAAGCCTCCTAGGCTTATAACTATTAAGGTAAGGGTTAATATAAATTATAGAAAACGTTTAATTTAGTTAATTAGAAGTGTAAATAGCACTTAACTTTTGTACCTAAAAGGTATATAGTGCGCTATAGTAATAACTAATCTATAGAGGTACTTCTAATACATTGTATTTACCTGTTGTCTTAGAGAGGGTTTTATCCTAGTTAATGCGCGCGCCGCATCCACACATCTAATGCTTCAAGGAGCTCTCCTGACAATTATACTAGGTCACTAAATGCGCATACCGCGTTAGTCCTAAAACAAAACAAGTACCTGTTTACTTAATCCCTTGCTAAATATATTAGAGAGCTAGTATAAAATGCAAGTGGCTTACTATAATGCTTATTGTAAAAACCTTATAATATAATGTAACGCAATGCAATGCAACGCAATATAATATAATAAGGCTCTTTTGAATGCCCTTTATTATGTTATTATTAAAGACAAAGATTTTTATATGACTATAAAAGATATAATTAATACTATTAATACTTAGTAAGTAACGGATTTATAGTAGTTAAGTTTATTTAGTAGTAATTATTTAAGGCGTATATAACAGAGAGTTAATTACTCAATTTAATACTAGTATAGCGGTAATTGTAATAGCTTTAATAATATCAATACCTTTAAATATGACACATATAGGCATAAGGTGCATGGACCGTTAATCCAGATTAGGACTAACGCGTTATGCGCATTTAGTGACCCTATTATACCATAACAGACTTAACGCTTCATTCCCAAATTGCGAATCCATGTGTACGACTATACTCCCCATTCTGACCATTCGCACACAGATAATCGACCGTCTTAGTATCAGTCCCTTACGCCTCTCAGTAAATTGCACCCTCGATCAAGCTTTTCTGTCTCCGGAGCTGTTAGCCTTTGATGACATTTCTGATACAAAAAATTTGGTTCTATTCTGCATATAATTATTTAATTCTTCTTCATTTCACTAAGATGACATTGACCAATTTGGACGTAATCGTCGTTGGCGCTGGTTTTTCAGGTATTCTCGCTGTCTACAGGTGAGTCTACGTTGCCATCCAAGACACGAATAGAGTAGAGAGGTAGGACTGAACTATGACTAAAGACTGCGAAAGCTCGGATTTCGAGTCCAAGGGTTTGAGCGCCAGGAACGTCTTGGAGGTGTCTGGCGCGAGAACGCTTATCCGGGAGCAGCAGTCGACAGCTTGTTTCCCTTCTACCAGTTCTATGATGCGGAGCTTCTCCAAGATTGGGAATGGGTAGAGCAATTTCCCACCCGTGCAGAGATGCTGAGATATTTTGACCACGTGGACAAGCGATGGGAAATCTCTGCTAGTTTTGAGTTTGGCGTTTCGGTTTCCGCGGCCCGGTACTCGGAAACTACCCAGAGATGGACCGTCTCTTTAGAAGATGGCAGAAGAGCCGAGGCGCGATGGTTCATTCCAGCTGTAGGGTTTTCGTCCGTTCTCAATATCCCCAAGATTCCAGGAATGTCTCGATTCCGCGGTCCCATCTACCACACCGCAAAATGGCCTCATGACGCTGTCAGTATGCGCGGTAAGAGGGTGGCTGTCATTGGAACGGGGCCAAGCGGAGTTCAGATCATCCAAGCTGTGGGTAAGATAGCCAAGGCCATGACGATATTCCAGCAGTCTCCATGCCTCACTCTACGCAAGTACGGCAGCCCGAGCCAGACGGCAACGGCACTTTGCATGAGACCCGACGACCACAGAGAAGCCCTACGACTTGGACTGCAGACTTCGAACGGTTTCGGCTACGTGACCCGTGACCAGGACACGCTGGATGTCCCAATAGAGGAGCGAAACCATTTTTATCAGCAGCGCTATCTGGCGGGAGGCTGGGCTTTCTGGATGGCTGGGTTCCGGGATCTGTGCCAGAACATCCAAGCCAACCGGGATGCGTATGATTTCTGGGCTCGGCGGACACGAGCGAGAATCAGCGATGTGACCAAACGGGAGCTCCTGGTGCCTCAGATTCCACCTTTTGCCTTTGGTATCAAGCGACCCTGTTTGGAAGAGGATCTTTACGAGGTCATGGACCGACCCCATGTGAAGGTTATTGACATCAGCAACCAGCAAATCGAGTTAATTACAGAGACAGGTATCCGCGTTCATGGGCAGACAGTCGAATGCGAAGCCATCATTTTTGCCACCGGGTTTGGCGACGAGGCAAGCGGGCTTAGGAGTCTTCATATCAGAGGCCGGAATGGCATCCGTTTAGAAGATGCCTGGTCCGATGGTGTCGAGTCGCATCTCGGAATGGCCATTCATTCATTCCCCAACATGTTCTTCCTCTATGGACCCCAGTGTCCTACACTTCTGGTCAACTCCCCGCGGTCATCACTGTTCAGGTAGAGTGGTTGTGCGAAATCATCTCAAGGTGCCAACAGGCGGGCATTTGTCAACTCGAGGCGACTTCCAAGTCCCACTGCCAGTGGGAGAAGAAGATGAGCCTACTTTGGGACAAGACACTCTACCATACACATGCACGCAAAAGCAAGACAACAGCTGAGGCTAACAAGGAAGAGAAAACTTGGTAGGTTGCACAAGGGCTCTTGTCGCTTTGTTCTGTGGACTGCTCTAACAAACCGGCCAGGGTTGGGGGTTGATTCTTTATCGTCGGGAACTGGAAAACTGTCTGGCTAACAACCTGGAGGGGTTTCAAGCATGGCATGTAGAGGAGGCGGCTCTTCTGTGAAGCCACTTTCTGTCGTATATCGAATGGATACACTCTTCAGGTCTAGACGCAAGTAGCAATTGGTTTTTTTGGATGACCCCTAGGCAGATTCTGTTCCCACGCTTTTCCATGTTCCACTGATGACTCTGGTATTGACAAACACCCAATACGTCCCTGTTTCTATGCCAGAAGAAAATGGGCATCGTTTCCGTCGGTGGCATCCGCTAGTAACCTTCTCGGCAAAGACAATAGCAGTTTGATAGCATCTTGTACATAATCTACATCTCAGCTAGCCCCCGTAAGCCTGTTGCCAAAAATGCGCATACCGCATTTATTGAACGCGCGCACCGCGTTAGTCCAAATTCCAGAAGAAGTACTTAGTAGCAAATACAGGCAGCCACATGAATGCTTGCAACCTCTTCCATAGAATTCCTTCCTTTTTATTGTTATTACAAGGCCTTATAACGCAGCGTGACGTAACTATGATAAGGCTCTTTTACCTTTATTATACTATTCCCTAAGACATAGCTAGGTAGACCGTTAATCTATGATAAAACAGCCAGGCCAACTAGGCCAAAAACGGAGTGCGCACCTAATAGTGTGGCTGCGATCAACGAGCATATAATCGTGCCACGCCCCACTTCTTTTGGTTATCGCTAGGCTCTAACCACCAAGGGTGTGATCCAAGTTAGCGCAGTCATTTAAAAGCTAGCGCACTTAAGACCCCTATAGGTATAAATTAGCTATAAATATAGGTAAAGAGCTTACTTTATACTATCTATAGTACCTTTCCTTATTAATATAAGGGGTAAAGAGATTTTACCTTACCTTAGCCTCTCTTATTTTTAATAATAATAATAATAAAGGCTTTTCCCTATAAAGAAGTTAATTATTATTAGAGAATTTCTTATACCTTTATACTTTTTTTTTAAAATATTCTTTTCTTAGTCTTAAAGCGCTTTAAAGCCTAGTTAATTTACTATTTCTTAGTATAGTATTACTATAAGGTAAACTAAAGAGTAAATAATTTACTTACTAAAGAAACTTTATAAAGCCTAGGTTAATAGTAAATTAAATAGTATAAAGTATAGTATAACTTAAGTAACTTTAAAAGAGATTACCCTTACTATATAAGATTATTACCCTAAGTATAAATAGATTATAAAATTAATAAAATAAAAGTATTATAGCTTATAAGACTATTAGTAAGTGTTTTTATAAGCTAAAAGCTATTTAAGTATATAATATAATAAGGTAAAGTATATACTTAAAATAAGTAATATAAATACTAAGTTACTTAAAAAGAAGTTTAGTATAGTTAGGAAAAAGGTTATTACCTAGCTACTATTAGTTACTAATAGTATTACTTATAATACTTAGTATAATATCTTTTTAAGGGACTTACTAGCTAAGGGTATTATTTTAGAAGTAAGTAATAATATAAGCTTTATAGTAATAGCCTAATATCTTAATAATCTAATAAATAAAGATAATAATTAATAAGGGACTACTAAAATAGTTAAGAATAATAGTATTAAATAGCTTAAGACTATTAATCTAATAGAGAGGATAATCCCTTTATATTAGTATAACTAATATAATTTACTACTATACTTATACTAAAATAAATTAGCTAGCTTATAACTCTAAGCTTTAAAGAGTTAACCCTAAGCTTTACTAGAGAGGGATTATTATCTTTTTCTAGTAAATTTACCTTAAGTAGTATACTTATTTAGAGGATTTAGAAAAAGAATATAAATTAATTAATAGTAAAAGTAGTTTCTATAGCACTTAAATTAGTGTTTTCTTAAGTTTAAAAGTAAGAGTACTCTTATATATATACTATAGTTACCTAGTAAAGTAACCTATTAGATAGTAAGTTTAAAAAGGCACTAGAGAACTATAAGTCTTTTTATAAAAGCTATAGTATTACTTAGATATTAAAAGTAATAAGCTAGGTTAAGGAAAATCTAAAGAATATAATACTTTAAAATAAGCTTAGAAGTAAAAATAAAGAGGCTTTTATAACTATAGACTTTAGCTATTATTTATAAAGGTAAAGAAAAAGGTTATAAAGTTAAAGAAAGAGGTTAGAAAAGTAAGGTTATAAAGGTAAAAAAGAAGAGGTTAAAAGGTTATAGTAAAATTAGCTTAGGTATAAGGATTACTAGTATTTTTACCTATATAAAATTCATATTACTTATAGTTTTATCTCCCTTATCTTATAGCTACTTGCCTAATAACCTTATAGCTACTTACCTAATAACCTTATAATTACTTACTAAATAATTCCTCCCTTATTAAAGACTTCTATCTTTAAGTATCTTAATACCTCTCTCTTACTAGTATTACTAATAACTATAAAAGCCTCTTTTTATAATAATACTTTACTATACTAATAAACTTCCTTTTATATTAAAGCTATTTACTAGCTTATAAGCCTCTTTAATAAGCTAGTGTTTATTATTATTTAAAGCCTTTAAGTTAAGCTTATTTTACTTTTCTAGTGTAATATTACTTAACTTAATAAAGTTAAATAGGCCTATTATAGTATAAATAATCTTAATTTAATCTAGAAAGCTATACTTAGTAATGCTATAGTAAATTATCTTAAACTTTTACTTATAATACTTAAAGAGTTTCTTAACTACTACTTAAAGGATAGTATACTAGAGATTATAAAGCTTAGCCCTTATTTTTAGCCTTTCTTTATTATTAGGATTCTTATTTAAATAATAGTAAACACCTATATTTGGATGTTAATTGTTTTACTGGCTGGGTATTGCTAGTAATAATTATGTGTTATGATAAATTAGATGCATTAGCCATAACCAATGACGCAAAAAATTTTTAAAAATCAATAGTAAACACCTATAAAGGGTATAAGTAACCTAGCTTACGTATAAAATGCTATATTTATAAGGTAAAAACGCTTTCTATATATTTAAAATAACCTAGTAAAAGTAGTTTAAAGTAGTAGTCTATTATAAATTAATCCCTTAGCGCTTACTAATATATATATAAAGATATTATTATTAAAATTTATAGCTACTAGTATATTCTAAGAGATATTACTCTTTTAAGAGAAAATCACTATTACTTAGCTACTAGGATAAATATAGGTATATATATACTATTAATAATACCTATTATGCTATAAAACGCATGTTTACTTAGATCTAATGTAATATATATAGAAATATAATCTAGCTTTAGTTAATAAATAAAGGTAATATATAAACGCCTTATTAGATTAATAAGCCTATAGAATATCCTTAATACTAATAACTAGCCTATTTTAAAGTAAAAGCTATATTTTGCTATAGCTTATTAAATACTATAATCTATAGGAAGACTATAACTATTTACTTAATTAACTAGTATTTAGTAAGCTTAATATCTATATTAATTTAAAGCTACTAATAAAGGTTAAAAACATAGCTTTTTGCATATAAAAGATCTCTCTAAATTACTATTTAGTTAAGATATAAAGGACTTTCTTATAGAAGGCTATTAAGGCTATAAATAATCTATGCCTAATAGTTATAAGAGAATAGTTATTATTTTATAATAAGTTTTTATAAAAAGAGCGTTATAAATAACTAATATAGTAATAGTAAGGTATAGTTTATTATTATTATTATTATCTTTAACTAAATTTAATAGGAATTACTTTAAAGAAAAGAAGTTTATCTTTATTTTTATATTATAAAACGCATTAGAGAACGTAAAGTACGCTAGTTTAACTAGAGAGTATGCTAATTTAACTAAAGTATGCTAAAATATTTAGCGCACTCTTTTTACTATACTAGTGGCTAAAACATAACTTTTTCTATATAGCTTCCCTCTTCTAGCTATCTAACTAGCCTTACTAACTTAGTATATTATAAATAGGGGCCTTTAGAGGTATAGTAATTACCTAGGGCGTGCGCTATAAAAACACTAACTAAATATAGGAAAGCCCTAGTTTTAACGTAATAGTGGGCCTAAAAATAACGAATTTTAAATAACTGCGCTAATTTTTAGATGACTGCGCTAACTTAGATCACACCCCAAAGGTAGTGCTTATTATTATAACGGACTAATTAGTATAATAGACTAATTTAATAATAAAATATCTTTAACTGCGAATTCTGCTATAAATCGCGTTCCTATTATAAAACCTAATATTAAATTATATATTAATAAAGCTTTTGCTTATATTAATAATAATTTAAATACTAGTATTTAAGAGGTTATATAATAATTTAATATACTATATAGTTACCTTATATACTAAAGTTAAGGGATTTAACCTTAAAAGGTTAGTAATTAACTAAAATAAAGCTTTTAAATAAAGAAAAGGTTACCTTATATTACTATATTAACTAACTTAATAATATAAACCTTACTATATAACTTAAGTTTATAATAAATACTATAAATTATATTTTAAAAGAGAGAGTATTATTATTAACTAAAGGTATAGAAAAAGTTATTAAAAAGCTCTAAACTATATACTTTCTTAAGCACTATAAGTATAAAAGCTTTTTTAAAAGAAGCTTACCTTTAATTATAAGGTATTAGAAGATATACAAGTTATTACTTTATACTTTAATTAGCTAAAAAGGTTATTTTTAATAAAGGTATTAGTCTTATAAATATATAAAATATAGATAAGACTAGCTTTTAAATTAGTATAGGAAAAGACTACTTAGTTATAATAAAGAGAAAGAGAGTATATTTTTCTTAATACCTAAAAATTATAAATCTATAACTATAATTAAAGCTATTATAGCTAGTAGCTAAGTTATCCTAGCTTTCCTTATTCTTATTAGTTAAAAGTATATAAAATAGTAGTATTATATTAAAGAGCTTAATTTAAGAATAAAGATAACACTATTATTATCTAAATACACTAATAACTAGATTATATTTAAGTAGTTAAAGCACTTTAATAAATTTATAATATCTATTAGTATAAAATACTTATTAATTCTTAATAGCTATAGATTATATTATATACTTAAATTTATTAATTTCTATATAGATTATAATATAATTCCTTTTAGGCTACCTTTATATTTAATATATTTATTATAGCCTCTTAATACTATAGTTTTCTAGCCCCTTAAGTATTATTATATAAAAGCTCTTAATATCCTAGTTTATAATAAGGCTATAAATATTATAAAGGTTAAATTCCTTAGTATTATTAGAGATATATAAAAATAAGCTTTTAAGGAGTTTATAATAATCTTTATATTTTATAAAACTAGAATTTAGCCCTTTAATCTATAGCCTATAATTAAAGAGCTTATTAAATAAGCCCCTATTTATATACCCTCTCTAGGACTATTAATCTATAGATCTTTAGATTTTAAGACCTTAATAATATTATAGTAAATTAATAAGGTTACTATAAAGCTTTATAACTTATAGTATAAAAAGAAGGAGCTTAATAATAAATTTAGCTATAATTTATAGTATTTTATCTATAAAAGCCTTATTACTACTATAAAGCTTATCTAGATAAAAAAGACCTTAGGTATATAAAAGTAGCTAAATTAGTATTATAATAATATAAGGCTATAAAGAATTAACTACTAAAGATAGGTAATATGCTTTCTATAGCTAATACTTAAGGGATTATATATTAAAAAGGAATTAACCTTAAAAGGGAAGTAAGATATATTATAAAGGCTATAGAGAAAAAGGCTTATAAATACATAAAAACACGTTTTTAAAGCTATAAAAGTGGTATATATAAAGCGTTATAATAATAGCTTAAAACCCTAGTTATTTATAATAAAAGGGCACTTATTATATACAAAAGGGCTAATAAAGGTATTCTATTATTAATTTAGTCTATTACACTAATTAGTCTATTACAATAATAAGCACTACCTTCGGTGGTTAGAGCCTAGCGATAACCAAAAGAAGTGGGGCGTGGCACGATTAATGCTTAACAATCTAGATCCACAGACTAATAGCGCGGTATGCGCATATTATTGGATTTCACAGCCAATCAGGACCACTTCGGCTGGATTGCGCGGTAGAGTGTACATTAGGGCTCGGACTGCCTATAATCTATATATATATAACTTATACCTTATATATAATATAAGCTATTATATTATATAATTCTAATAGGTTATAAGCCTAGATACTCTAAAGCCTAAATATCCTTAAATAAAGCCCTTCCTATAGGTAATTAATTAATTAATTAAGCATTAATCATCTATTAATTACTACTAACTCCTTTTACTATTACTAACACTTTACTAAATTATTTGAATTTATATAATATCTAGTAATACTAAAAACTCTTCTAAGGCTATTACCCTTACTTAGGGCTTAGAAGCCTTAGGAAAGAACTTAGGCATTAAAAATTCTATATTTATTAGAAGTAATAACTATAATAAACTAATTAATATACTTACTATAGGTATTAACCCTAAGCTTAAGTAAGTTATTTATATAAGTAAAAACCTTATAAATATAAGCTATTATTAGCAGTAAGATAGAACCTAGTAAGGAAATAAGACCTATAGTCCTTAATCCTTTACTATAGTATCCTTACTAAGCACTAATAGTAGCTTAGAATTTATCCTATAGGCTATGCCTTAAGACTTATAAAACATAAATACCCCTCCTAAGCACGAGGTAAAACTGCTTAAATAATTAAAGCTCTATGTTTTTAATATCTTTTCTAAATATCTAGCCTTTTTCTCTAGTCTTTTATTCCCTTTCTTATTCTTACTTTTCTTAAATTCCTTTATATTTTCTTTAGTTTTCTTAATTTCCTTTTAATTAGGATTTTTATTAGCTTTTAGATAGCCTAAAGGTTTTATAGCCTAGTAGTTATTACCCCTAGCTTTTAGTTACCCTTAGCTATACTATAGTTTAATTAGTTAGGGGTTAATTAGTTAATTAGTTATGTAAAACTTACCTAGTAATAGTAATAGGTATAGTGTATCTATTAGCAAATTAGATTAGAGATAAGTAAGGATAAGTTATATTTAGTTTGCCTTAGAGCTTCAAAGCATAAGTAATAAGCTATAAGATAGAAGAGAAGTAAAGAGATAAAATAAATATAGTTATAGAGGAAGGGGAATTATATTAATTTATGCTATAAGTAAAACTTAAACGAATTTAAGTTTAACTATAGTTATAAATTATATATATATATTATTTACACTAGCTAGCTCTCTATATAACTAGTACTAGTACTTTAGTAGTTTTATTAAAAGAGAAACCCCTTAAAAGGGAAGAAAAACCCTTTATATTCATATTTAAGATAGCACTAGCCTTATTATAAGTCTATACTACTTAGTGTATAGCTAGTTATAAATGCTTATTATTAGCTTATACTAGCCTTATTTTATAAAAATATAAAGAAAGAAAGATATTACTATAAAAAAAAGCTTTAGTCCCTTACTAATTTAAGTCTAAGCTTATTATATACTTATCCTAGGTTACCTTACTTTATTCTATAGTATAATAAATTTAAATTCTTTATAATAATTTACTTTTTATTTACTTTTATATTAATACTTTTAATACCTTACTTTTTAGCTATTTTTAACTTACCTTTAGCTTATAAGTATTATAAAGCTTAAGTACTTAGTTTTATTTATATACTATAAGGGAAAGGTAATCTTAGGCTAAGCCTTAAGTAAGCTTAGGCTTAAGTTACTTTTAAGTTATTTATTTAACTATTTTTATTATACTTTATTTTTTTAATTTATAGCTTTAATTTACCCTCTCTTTTTCTTTAGTAAGTATAAAAGAGTTTCTTTTTTAGGGATTTTAATCTCTTTTCTCTTTTTTATTAAACTTCTTATAGGTTTTTTTCTTTTTAAAGTTACTTAAGGCTATTTTAAGCTAGTTTTAAGCTAGTTACTAATATTTTTACTATAAGGTAATATATAAAATAATACTAATACTAAATCCTATAAGTACTTTAATTTCTATATATCTTTAGCTTTAATTTACCTAGGATAATATTACTTTAAAGTGCTTTCTAAGGAAGTCTCTTACTATAAAGTAATTAAAGTAAGCCTTAGAAAAGAAAATAAGTATAAGACCCTTACCCTTATTTTAAGCCTATTTTATAGCTAATTTAGCATAGCTAAGTAATCCTAGGGGATTTAGTATGTGTGTAATGAACTAGCCTTATGGCTACTGCATATAAGCGTTCAAAGTGAGAATATCATTCTTACAGAAGAAGAAAGAAACTATACTAGTAGTTACATAAAGCCTGGATTTATAGTAACTTATATGTAGCCTATGTATAGTCTACATATAGCCCTAACCTAGCCACATATAGTCCGCGTACTTCCTAGAGCTATAATTAACCTAAGCTTATAGCTTAAGTCTATAATATACCCCTTACTTACCCCTTACTCCCTTTCTTCCCCTTTACTATATAAATATAAGTAAATAATAAATATAGTTCTCCTATATATAAGCCCCCTTTTAGTGTAAGTAAGGGTATTTCTTAGTAAGTAAGGTAGCCCCTAGGGTTATAAATCCTCTATATAGGCCGTAAAAATTTTTAGTATAGGTTTACCCTACCCTAACCTTCCCTTTATATAAGTAAATTTACTTTAACCTAACTTTACCTCTAATAACACTAGCCTATCCCTTTTTATACTTACTTCTTACTATTTCTATACTTTATTTAGTTTCTTACCCTTACTTTAATTTTATATCTTAATATTTATATACTAAATCCTAACTTTACCTTAAATAACTCCCTTATTACCTACTACCTATTAGAAAATTATATAATATATTACCCCTATCTATCCCTAGCTAGCTTTTATAAATATAAATAAAACGCACTTTAACTAGAGCTAGACCTATACCTCTAGAAATATAAATATTCCTATCCCCCTATAATTCCTAACTTTTTATCCTTATTATTATTATAATATCTCTTTATATATCCTTTTTACCTCCTCCTATTAAGCTTAAACTTCTTTTTACTTCCCTTTACCTTTACTATAACTAATATTATTATTACCTTATTTACTACTACCTTTACCTTACCTTTACCCCTTCCTTCTCCTCCTCCTAGCCTAAGTAAGGGCACTTATCTTAGTAAGTATATCTTAGAGAGTAACTCTAATAATAAGGCCCTCTCTAATAGTAAAGAGTATAAGTTCCCCTATAGCCTATATATAAATAATCTCTAAATAAAAGGAAAATATACTTATACTCTAGGCGTAAATTAGGCCTATAGCCTATGCTAAGTTATATAATATTTATATATTTAGGAAACACACTTATATAGCGCTAATCCTAAGCTATATTATACTTTTAAGTATTTAGAAAACCTTTTAGCTATTAGCTAAGCTATTAAATCCCTAGCTATAAAGTGGTCTAGCTCTATTAAGGGACACTATGCTATCCTTACTAAAACCTTTATTTACTATTATAAATATTTTAATAGTATACTTATTACTACTTAAATTAATCTTACTAAGGCATAGCCTTTAGCTTCTTCCCTATAGGTACTACCTATACCTAAGGTACCTCTAAGGTATAGTAACTTATCCTTATATAAACTATACTTACTTACTATAAATAAAATAATATAGCTACTAAATTCTTCTATAGTATAAGGACTATAAATAATAGCTTAACCTAATCCCTCTTTACCTAGGAAGTAAGTAATACTAATATATAGTAAATATTAGCTAATACCTATGCCCTAACTAAAACTATTATAAAGCTAGCTTATACCCTTACTAAGGAGCATTACTAGTGTAAGGAGAAGTATAGTAATCCCCCTTTCTTAAATATTTTTATCTTTCCTTTATTTTTCTTATATTTTTAGTAGAAAAATAGCGCTATAGTATACACACACTAGAAGGAAAATAGGCGCCCTAATGTTTTATAAGTAAATTAAATTATACCCTTTAGGACTATTATTTATCTATATATTACCTTATTATAACTTAAATTAGTCTAGTGCCTCTATATTCTATATACTTTCTAATAGCTCCTAAGTTAGCTATATATATTCTTTCTATTTAACTAAGATATTCTAATTTAATCCTTAACCTAGTGTGTTTTTAGCTATAAGAATATCCTTTACTTACCACTCTAAGAGATCTTTATTAGTATCTATTATTACTAGTTCTAGTAAGGGCTACTTATTAGCTAGGTTTTAACTTAGTAATAGATTATTTACTACTTACTATACTAAATCTATATAAAAGATAGGGTATAGTCCCCTTAGAATATTAAGTTTAATAGTTAAAGGTATAAGGACCTTAACTACCTTATACTTAGCTATAACCTAATCTAGCTTCTTATAAGGGTGATTTATCTTAATATTTTAAAGGCTTAACTATATATAGTCCCTAACTTAAAAATATTTTACTAGTTTATAGCTACTATTTATATCCTCCTATTATTATTACTAGATAAAAGCTATTATAGCTTATATTAAATCTATACTATTCTTTAGGTATTATAAGAAGGCCTAGGCCCTTCCCTTTACTAAGGTAGTAGATAGCCCTATAGGTAATAACTCCTAAATTATAGGTATATTAAAGCTATATAAGGCTATATTTACGCTAACTCTTATTACTAAAGAATCCCTATTGTTTAATACTAGCTAATAGGCTAGTAAGTAATCTAGTTACTTAAACTAAGAGAAGGATAGCATTACCTATAGCACTACTTACACTTCCTAGTTAGCTCTCTTTATACTACTATCTATCTAAGGGTAATATAATATAGAAAGTAATTATTATATACTAGCTTTCTTATAGAGCTTAGTCTAGAAAGTACTAAGCTAGTCTAACCTATAGTCTATAATAATTTATATAGGAAACCTATAGAACTACCACTAGTAATGCTTAAATTATTTCACATATACCTTAGCCTCTATTAACGTTATTGCCTTTAGTTATATATACTTAAATAGTCTATCTATAATAACCATTAAGAACTATAGATTATCCTAATCTTAGGCTAGGAGGTTAGTTATAAAGTTAATAAATATCTATAACTAATATCTATTAGGGGTGAGATTAGCTTTAGTAAGCCTTATTATAGCTACTAGCTCTTCTATCCCTTATAGTAGTAATAATTCTATATAAAATAAGCTATATCCTATAATATACTATCCTAATAAAAGTCTCTTTAAAGTGCCTTAAAAGTTATATTTTAGCCTAGGTAACCTAGTAAGGGTAAGTTATAAACACGTTAAATTAGTGTTATAGTTAATGGTTTCTATTTAGGAACCTATATTTGCCCTTAAAATTAAAGCGCCCTTTTATGCTAATCTAATAATCCGTAATTTGCTCTCTAGTATTAGTAGTATCTAGAAACTTCCTAGCTCTAGCTATAACTATATTAAGCTATAACTTATAAGATTTATCCTAAGTTATAGACTAGTCCTAAAGAGATTAAAGGTACCTATTTGCAAACATTAACATTCCTATAGGGACCTTATTTACTACTATAATAGGTCTAAGGCCTATGTATAGTTATCCCTACTTAAAACTAAATTTTATAGGACTTATTACTAAGTATATAATTAATGCCCTTATTTTTTCTATCTCTAGCTTATTTAGGTAATATCTTAATAACACGTCTAGTTACTCTGCCTATGTGCTTAGTCTATATTATAGATAGAAGTTAAATAGCGCTAGAGTCTTTGCCTATTATGCCTATTATTCTAATATCTCCCTTAGGGCTATAAAGTACTCTAGGTTCTTATAGTCTATTAATATTATAAATAGTTTACTTATACTTTATAGCTTTACTAACTACACTCTAAGGTAGGAGATAATTACTAATAGTTCCTTATTATATATAGTATAATTTCGTTAAGTAAGCTATAAATAAGCTAAATAGTAAGCTACTAGATATAAGATACTATTATTACTAAACTAGGAGAGGTAGCTACCTAGTGCTATTCCTAAATAATTTGCTTTAACTAATATATCTTTCTTAGGGTCCTATTAGGTTAGGATAGGATATAATATAAAGGCTACCTTTAGAGTTTTAAAAGCCTTATTACACTTATCTATCTAGTAAAGGGTGCTCCCTTTTTATTAGGTTAATAAGGGGGCCTATAATATTAGAGAATCCTAGTATAAAGTTATAATAGAAGTTAGTAAAACTAAGAAACCTGCGAATGCCTTAGACCCTTATTAGAGCCTCCTAATCCTAAATTGCCGTAATCTTCTCCTTATCTAGGTAAATTGCCTTCCTTACCTAGATAATAAACCTAAGGTACTTTACCTCTTTTATAGTAAAGACACACTTCCTAATATCTAGGTTTAGACTAGCCTATTATAGCCTAGATAATATACTATAGACCTTTTATATATAGTCCTTTTATAATTCGCTTAAGTAAACTAAAATATTATTAAGATATATAGTAATATAGTTACTAAGGATACTACTTAGCGCACTATTAATATACCTCTAAAAGGTTATAGGTGTGCCTATAAGCCTAAAGGGATATACTAACTATTTAAATAATCTAAACCTTATATAGAATGCTATCTAATGTTCTTTACCTTTGGTAATTTATATGCGATAAAAAGCTAATTATATGTCTAGCTTTATAAACTACCTTGCCTTAGATAATAAGTATAATGTCTCCTTTACTAGTAGTAAGGGTAATAGTCTTATTCTATAATCTTATTTAAGGTATAATAGTCTATATAGAACCTCTAACTACCCCTAGGCTTCTTTACTAATAATACTAGAGCTACTGCTAATAATAAACTTGCCTAAATCTAACCCTTATCTATTAAGTTTATTACTTACTTCTAGATTTCTAGTAAATATTCTTAAGGTATATTATATAAAGGCGCCTATAGTAAATCTAGTTTATTCCTATCTATATCCTATTTTAAGCAAATATAGTAATCTAACTTCCCTAGTGTAATAGTAAGGTATTTGCCTTGCTTTCTAGAAATAAATCCTTAAAGTCCTATAATACCTCTAGTAAGGAAGCAAGAAGCTCTTACTTTATGGCCCTTAGTATTGTATTAATTTATAGGATAGACATGATTTTACATAGACTTATAGCGCAAAGCTAAATATATTCTTTCTACCTCTTTACCTAATGCACTATCCCTGCGAAGGTTAAACCTAGAATAGATACTATAGGTTAGTTAACTATCCTATTAGCTATAGCTTATATTTATAAGTTATTTACTAATCCTATATATACTTATTAGCGTATTATATCTAAGTTAATTCTATTCCTTTCTATCTATAGTGTACTAAGGATTAGTTATCTTATTAGCCCTAGGATTATATATGCTATAATTAGCGTTTCCTATCTATCTAAATCTAACTAAAAGCAAACAATATGTGATATAAATAAACGCTTCTTATAGCTCTCTTTTCCCCTTATTTCACACTAACCACTATATAAACTAACCTCTTAGTTAGTAAAGGAGGTGTTTTAATTAAAGTTTTTAGACTAGGTATTTACTTATAGTAGTGTAGTAGTTATAACCTATATTAACTTAAGTATCTATAAAGGTAGTCTTATTAATTAAAGTAAGAACTAAAAAGGGAAGGAATCTATATTATTTTAAATCTCTTTAAAGTCCCTATTAGTAATAACTATATGCTATAAATCCTCTCTATATCTCTATCCCTTATCCCCTATTAAATAACTTAATAAAGGGGTTACTCTTTTCCTAACTACTCTATAGATTTAATATTTAAGTTAGCAGAGGTTATATTCTCTATATTATAAATATTAATAGATAACTTCTTCTATAGGTAAATAGTAAGGTATAAGGAGTATACTAATATAAAATATCTAGAGGAGCTACACTATAGGTATTTACCCTTATTATAGCGCGTTAAGTATGTCTTAGGTAACCTAGTTAGTATATTTCCTACCCCCTTATTACCTAACCTTTACTATCCTATAGACTTTCTAGGTCCTTACTAGGTTCCTATTATACCTATGGATTAGATATTAGTTATTAGTGTGTCCTTATCCTATACCTTCTTAGCTAGATTAGGTAAGTAATTACCTTACTTATATATCTAGTGTTTCTCCTCTAATTAGTAAGACTTAATATTAAGTATAATACTTTAGAACTAGGCTACTATAGCTATATAATTAGCCTAGGGTATATCTTATCTAACACTATAGTCTTATATTTACTTATTTAGCGCTATATATAGCTTAGCTAACTTTACTAAGTTAGCCTAACTAAGTCCTCTAGTAAGCGCTAGTTTCTATTTAAAATAAATATAGAAATCACTAAATTATTTATTTTATTACTATATTAACTAGTTAAGTTCTATAATAGCTAATTCCTATTAATAGGGATTATTAAATATCTTTACTAAGTATCTAAGAAACTAGGGTAAGTTATAGTAAATAAGATATCCCTTTTTAAAAAAGGTATAACTTATGCCTAAACCTTAGGTAATAAGTTCTAGTATATAAAACACTACTAGTCTTAGTTATCCCTAATAAATACCTTATCTAATAGTAATTTATAGGCTATAAGACCCCTCTATACTAAGAATAGGACCCTTTGCTATTAAATAGGGGACCTATAGGCAAAGGCTTGTGTTTAGGTTAGGGTAGTGTAAGTGTTATATTATCCCTTTCTATAAGGTAAGTAATTTACCTTACCTACTACTAAATTAGTTCCTAAAGTAATAATAACTTATTAGTGTCTATTTTATCTAGTAGTAATAGTATATTTACTAGTTACTATATTTCTATAATAAAGAATAATATATATAATAAACTAGCCTTATAGCTACTATATATAAGCGTTTAAAGTAAGAATATTATTCTTATAAAAGAAGAAAGGAACTATACTAGTAGTTACACAAAGCCTGGATTTATAGTGACTTATGTGTGGCCTGTGCATAGTCTGCGTATAGCCCTAACCTAGCCGCACACAGTCCGCGTACTTCCCGGAGCCGTAATTGACCCGAGCTCATAGCTCGAGTCCATAACATGTGTTTTATAAGACTTATTTAATTAGAATTCTAAGGTATTAGTACTATATTATTATTAGTATAGTTTATACTAGTTTATTTTAGGCCTAGGAGTAAGGCTAATAGGTATAAGTAAGGCTATTAATAAATACATGTTTTAATTATTAGATTTAAAATAGTACTTATATAGAGGTAGTATATGCCTTTAGTCTAGGTCTCCTTTACTACTAATCTATTACTAAGTGAAGTTAGCTAGTCTGCGGACTAAGCATTAGTAGTTAGTTAAGACTTAGGCAGCTATAGCGGCTAGGGGTATATAGTTATAAATTATAACTCTTATGCTAATATAGCTATAAAGTTTATTACAAACTTTGCTTTAACCTTATAGCCCCTGTATTTATAACCTTAGAGCTTTTTCCTATTATAGGTTTTATTTATTACTATAGTTATAATTATTTATATGTTAATTATTTTACTAGCTAGGTATTGCTAGCAATAATTATGTTCTTATAAATTAGATGCATTAGCCACAACCAATGATGCAAAAAATTATAAAAATCAATAATAGTATCCTCTAAGTTTAAAAGAGGTTAAAAGTAAAGTATAAACACTATAAAATTAAATACTTTAACACTATATTTAGCATCTTCCTAATAATAAATATAATAATAAATATAATAATAAATATAACAATAAATATAATAATAAATATAATAATAAATATAATAATAAATATAATAATAAATATAATAATAAATATAATAATAAATATAATAATAAATATAATAATAAATATAATAATAAATATAATAATAAATATAATAATAAATATAATAATAAATATAATAATAAATATAATAATAAATATAATAATAAATATAATAATAAATATAATAATAAATATAATAATAAGTATAATAATAAATATAATAATAAGTATAATAATAAATATAATAACTAGGAACTAGGCTATACCTAGTTATTTAACTACTATTAACTATATTTATAGTAGTTATTATCTTATAGAAGTAGCTTATATATAAATATACCTAAAGTTACTAACTATAAATCTCTAGTAGCTTACCCCTAATAAAATATAGCTTATATAATAGCTATATAATTAAGAAACTAACTATTTAATAAAGATAATATACTATACTTAGACTTTAATAACTTTAAAGTTTAAAGTATAGTAATAAAAGCCTATAGTAATAGTATAAACTATAATAGTATTATTAAGCTTAAAGGTTTAGAGAACTAAGTAAAATAAGATAAGGCACTAAAGAATACTATAATAGCTAAATTTATAACCCTTATTCTTAATAGTACTTTAATGGTTATAGTACTTATAAAACTATACTTATTAGTAATATAAAATAAATATATTAAATAGCTTATATTTTAGAAGTGTAAGAACTAAAACTTACTTACTAGAATCTATAGATAGTACTTACCTTATATAAGCAAGAAAATTAAGGATATTATAAAGGCTTATAAGGCTTATACTATACTATAGAAAGTTAGTTAATAGTAAGATACTAATATCCTTAGTAAGGTTATTATAGGCCTTATTATAAATACCCTATAGAAGTATAGTAATATTTAAGACTTTACTTAGGTATTTAAGGAATAACTTTATAAGCTTAAGTAAATATAACTAAACTAGAAAATACTAGAGAAGCTTTATTAACTATAGTTTCTAAGTAACTTAGGTAATATATTTAGTATCTTTAACTCCTAAGTCTTTTAATAGTATAGGATAGCTAGTATTAGTAATAGTACTAATATTACGCTAGATATGCTTATAGAGCTAGCTTAAGATAAGTATTAATGCCTATAAACTAAGAAGAAAATATTAGGATATATAGGTAATATAATTACTAGTAAAGTAGTGTATATAGCTTATACTAGTAATAAACATAGAAGAGATATAACTAGCTTAATATAACTATAGAGATATATAAAGCTCTAGAAACTAAGTAACTATAAGAGACCTTACTAAAAGGTCTATACTATATATAGCTAGATTCCTATAGTAAGTAATTATTGATTTTTAAAAAATTTTTGCGTCATTAGTTATGGCCAATGCATCTAATTTATCATAACACATAATTATTACTAGCAATACCCAGCCAGTAAAACAATTAACATCCAAATAGTAAGTAATTATAATAAGAGTAAATATAATACTTAGAATAGATAAAAGGCTACTAAAGCTATAGATAAGCCCTTAGTATATAATGCTAATATAAATATTCTAGAGAGTAATATAAACTTATTCTTTATATAGCTATAAGACTTTAGTAACTTCTTTATAGCTAATATTTATAAACCTATAGTATTAAGTATATAAATTAATAGCTAGAATACTAATACTAGAAGCCTAAACTAAGTCTTTAATAATACTACTAAGTATTATATTTACTATAATAGATATATATTTAGTAACTATAAGGAATTTACTAGACTTCTTTTAATAAATAGTGTTAGAGAAAGGGCTTATACACTTAGTAGTAAAAGTGTGCTAATAATAGTATAGTGTATATAAAATATAAAGCTAATCTATCTCTAGTAAGTGCTTTATATACTAACTTTACCTATTAATTTACTATCTCTTAAAGTATTTACTAAATAACCTAGCTTTATATATCTCTAAATATATAATAATATAGAAATTAGGTATAATAAAAGCCTAGTAATTTATAGTATAACTTATAGTAGATTTATGTATCTAAAGTACTTATATATAGAGACTATACACTACTAGGATATACCTAAAGTTATTAATAATCTAGTAGCGTTTCTAACCTTATATATTACTAAGATTATCCTACTATAAATCTTTTATCTTAGGATAAGGCACTTAAACTATACTAATTATATTAAGCTAGCTAATAACCTAGGTATTTAAATTACTAATAAATAGGCTAGACCTTATAAGGCTTATATTATAGGCAAGGGAAAGGCATATAATGCCTAGGTAGTGTTATATAAGGTACTTAACTATAGTTAAAGATAAATAGTAAACCTAGGAGAACTAGTTAAGCCCTAAACACTAGTAGGAGAGAAATACTACTTACTTATTATTAATAACCTAATAAAAAAGCCTAGGATATACTTACTAAGAGAGAAGTTTTAAGCAGTAGCTTATATTTAAGTAAATATTACTATAGTAAAAGTATAAACCTCTAGTTAAATCTAATAGTATTGATTTTTAAAAAATTTTGCGTCATTGGTTATAGCTAATGCATCTGATTTATTATAACATATAATTATTGCTAGCAATACCTAGCTAGTAAAACAATTAATATCTAAATACTTATAGCTATAGTAATAAATAAAACCTATAATAGGTATAAGCTCTAAGGTTATAAATATAGGGGGCTATAAGGTTAGAGTAAAGTTTATAATAAACTTTATAGCTACGTTAGTGTAAGAGTTATAATTTATAACTATAGTTAAACTTAAATTTGTTTAAGTTTTACTTATAGTATAAATTAATATAATTCCCCTTCCTCTATAACTATGCTTATTTTATCTCTCTATATCTCTTCTATCTTATAGCTTACTACTTATGCTTTAAAGCTCTAAGGTAAACTTAAACCCTCCTACTAAACATAACTTATCCTTACTTATCTCTAATTTAATTCGCTTTACTTAAAATTAGTAAATGTAATTAATACTTTCTATAAGACACGCATAACCTAATAGACACACTACACCTATTATAATCACTAGGTAGGTTTTATATAACTAATTAACTAATTAACCCCTAACTAATTAGATAATAGCATAGCTAAGAGTAACTAAAAGCTAAGGGTAATAACTACTAGGCTATAGAACCTTTAGGCTATCTAAAAGCTAATAAAAATCCTAATTAAAAGGAAATTAAGAAAACTAAAGAAAATATAGAGGAATTTAAGAAAAGTAAGAATAAGAAAGGGAATTAAAGACTAGAGAAAAAGGCTAGATATTTAGAAAAGATGTTAAAAACATAGAACTTTAATTATTTAAGCAGTTTTACCTCGTGCTTAGGAGGGGAAATCTAATAGTATAAGCTAAATAATAAAGGAAAGTTTAAAAATATAGTATTACTTAACTTTTTAAGTAAAAAGGCATTATACTTAAGTAAACTATAGTATATTAACTAAACTAAAATCTAATAGAATATATATACCTTACTATTTAAAATAAGGTAAGAGCTATTTTCTATAATAATAAGCTTCTAAAGGAACTCTAAGGAAAAATCCTATAAGTAATTATATATACCTAGTAGTAGTTTCCTTATAGTGTGCTTAATAGTATAACTTTATATAAAGTATAGTTAGGAGTTAAACCCTACACTTTATATTTATAGCGCTTAGGGTACTATGCTTATAAGCTAGTACCTAAAGCTAAATACCTAAAGAAGCTTAATAATAGGATATATCTTTACTTTTTAGTAAGCTATAAAGCTAATAATATCTATTACCTTTACAATTTAATTACTAGGCTAGTAAAAAGAGTAAAGAAAGTTATGTTTAATAAATAAATATAAATTAATCAAAGAGTAAAATTTAAACTCCCTTAGTATAATACTAATCTTCTAGCACTGCCTTATATAAAAGAGATCTTACTACTAAACTAACTTAAATGCTTTTTATAACTTAATTTACATAACTAGTTAATAACTAAGAGGCTTACTACCTAGGTTTAGAAGGGGAAATAAGCAGAAAGTAATAATAAACCTAATTAGTAAGTGGATAAGATAACTAAATAGGTAAGGTTCTAGGAGGGGACTAAAGTTATTAACCTAGAAAACCCTAATTACCCTCTAGAAAATCTATTAATATATTATTTAACCTTAATAAGCCTTATAATTAGAAAATAAAAGCACCCTAAACTTAAAGTAAACTACCTTAAACTTAGGCTATATAAACTTACCTTTCTTAATAAGTTTTAGGGAATACTAATAACTCTAAATAATATTTTGCCCTTTCTAGTAGTCAGAGCATTGTTTGTAGTGTAGTTAGTGTAGTTTTTAGAAAAATTTGTATTTGTAATATAGTTTTTTTTACTTATATTTAGTGTAGTGTAGTTTTTTTCCTTATAGTTAGTGTAGTTACTAACTACACTAACTACAATACATTACAAACACTACAAATGTAGCATTAGGTATAAAAAAGTAAGGCTTTTTATTAGTTAGTATTATTATAAGTATTAAAAGAAAGTTATTAATTAAAAGCTTATATTATTAGCTATTTTATCTAATTAGTTATATAATTTATAATATTATACTATTTTAAGGATTTACTGTGACTAGGGTTATATATAATATTATAACTTTATAATAATAGTATTATACTTACTACTTTATTTTACTAATATAACTTTAAGAAAAACCTTCTTATTATATTATTTACTATTACTAGAAATTATTTTCTATTTCTATAATTTATTATTATTATTCTAATTAAAAATTACCTTAAACTAATATAATAAAGTTAATTAGAAAATCTAAATTAATAATTATATATAAATAAAATATATGCTTAGTACTTAAATATTATAAGTAATATAATAAGAACTTAAAAAAGCTTAAACTATTTATTTAATATTTAAACTAATTAAGTATTACTAATAGCTTTATAATTCTAAGGCTTTAAGAAATTATATATAGTAACTTTATATATCTTATTACTATAATATATAAAGAGAGAATATAATATAGTAATATTAATAAAGTATTATTATATATCTAATAGTATTATTTAATTAAGCTATATAATAAAATTAAGCTATAAAAATAAGTTTACTATATTTTCAAAATAACACTAGGACCCACTTTTATTTAATATACTGTACTTATTATAAGAACTATAATAACTTTAATAACCTTAATTACTAATTTACTATTAGTTAAACCTATTTATAGTAATAATACTAGGACTTACTTTTATTTAATATACTATAATTATTATAATAACTATAATAACTTTAATAACCTTAATTACTATTGATTTTATAGTTTTTGCATCATTGGTTGTGGCTAATGCATCTAATATATATAAAGCATAATTATTACTAGCAATACCTAGCTAGTATAACAATTAATATATAAATAATTATAGCTATACTAATAAAAACCTATAATAGAAACAAGCTCTAAGGTTATAAATACAGGGGGCTATAAGGTTAAAGCAAAGTTTATAATAAAGTTTATAGCTATATTAGCATAAAAGTTATAATTTATAACTATAGTTAAACTTAAATTTATTTAAGTTTTGCTTATAGTATAAATTAATATAATTCCCCTTTCTTTATAACTATATTTATTTTATCTCTTTATATCTCTTTTATCTTATAGCTTACTACTTATACTTTAAAGCTTTAAGGTAAACTTAAACCCTCTTACTAAATATAACTTATCCTAACTTATCTCTAATTTAATTTAAATTACTAGGTAAGTTTTATATAACTAATTAACTAATTAACCCTTAACTAATTAAACTATAGTATAGCTAAGGGTAACTAAAAGCTAGGGGCTATAATTACTAGGCTATAAAACCTTTAGGCTATTTAAAAGCTAATAGAAATCCTAATTAAAAGGAAATAAAGAAAACTAAAGAAAATATAAAAGAATTTAAGAAAAGTAAAAATAAGAAAAGGAATAAAAGACTAGAGAAAAAGGCTAGATATTTAGAAAAGATATTAAAAACATAGAGCTTTAATTATTTAAGTAGTTTTACCTTGTGCTTAGGAGGATATACTGTACTTATTATAAGAACTATAATAACTCTAATAACCTTACTTATAATTAGTTTAACCTATTTTTAAATATAATACTAGGGCTTACTTTTTAATAATATATTATAATTACTATAATTAGTATTACTAATTTACTATAATATTAAAAATATAAAAGAGAAAAGAGAAAAGAATTTTATTTTATTAATATTTTTAAAAACCTTAAAATATTAAATAACTAAAAAGTCTAGCTTTGTTTATAGTAATTTACTTATACTTACTAGTATTTATATTGTATTTATTTATTTATTAGTTATTTATTTTTAATTAAACTTTAACACTAATAATAATATAAGTAATATTAGTAACAGAGTATTGCACTACAATACATTTGTATTGTATTTTCTTTTTAACAAATAATATATATCTAATCTTAAAAATATAGAGAGATATAAAACTTCTTTTTTAGATAGATAACTAAAAACTATAATGTAGTTATATATAAAAGTAGGCCTAAAAGTAAGCCTATCGCCTGTAAATTAGAAAAACTATATTTTAATACATTTTAGCACTAAAAATACAATACAAATGTAGTTTTTCTAATTTACAAGCGATAGGTCCACTTTTAGACCCACTTTATATATAGTATTTTTTTAGGACTTATCTCTATAGGATTACGTAATTTTTAGGATAATATCTTTAATTATCCTCCCAAGCACGAGGTAAAACTGCTTAAATAATTAAAGTTCTATGTTTTTAACATCTTTTCTAAATATCTAGCCTTTTTCTCTAGTCTTTTATTCCCTTTCTTATTCTTACTTTTCTTAAATTCCTCTATATTTTCTTTAGTTTTCTTAATTTCCTTTTAATTAGGATTTTTATTAGCTTTTTAGATAGCCTAAAGGTTCTATAGCCTAGTGGTTATTACCCTTAGCTTTTAGTTACCCTTAGCTATGCTATTATCTAATTAGTTAGGGGTTAATTAGTTAATTAGTTACGTAAAACCTACCTAGTGATTCGAATTAAATTAGAGACAAGTGAGGATAAGTTATGTTTAGTTTGCCTTAGAGCTTTAAAGCATAAGTAGTAAGCTATAAGATAAAAGAGATATAAAGAGATAAAACAAGCATAGTTATAAAGAAAGGGGAATTACGTTAATTTATGCTATAAGTAAAACTTAAACGAATTTAAGTTTAACTATAGTCGCGAATTATGACTATATCTTACGCTAACGCAGCCACAAAGTTTATTACAAACTTTGCTTTAACCTTATAGCCCCTATATTTATAACCTTAGAGCTTATACCTATTATAGGTTTTATTTATTACTATAGCTATAAGTATTTAGATATTAATTATTTTACTAGCTAGGTATTGCTAGTAATAATTGTATGTTATAATAAATTAGATGCATTAGCTATAACCAATGACGCAAAAATTTTTAAAAATCAATATCTTTAATTATAAGCTAGCTATAAAATTAAATATAAAAATACAAAATACAAAATACAATACAATAAATACAAACAATACTCTGATTAGTAATATAAGTAATATAAGTAATATAAGTAATATAAGTAATATAAGTAATATAAGTAATATAAGTAATATAAGTAATATAAGTAATATAAGTAATATAAGTAATATAAGTAATATAAGTAATATAAGTAATATAAGTAATATAAGTAATATAAGTAATATAAGTAATATAAGTAATATAAGTAATATAAGTAATATAAGTAATATAAGTAATATAAGTAATATAAGTAATATAAGTAATATAAGTAATATAAGTAATATAAGTAATATAAGTAATATAAGTTATTATAAGCTATTATAAGCTATTATAAGCTATTATAAGCTATTATAAGCTATTATAAGCTATTATAAGCTATTATAAGCTTTTATAAGCTATTATAAGCTATTATAAGCTATTATAAGCTATTATAAGCTATTATAAGCTATTATAAGCTATTATAAGCTATTATAAGCTATTATAAGCTATTATAAGCTATTATAAGCTATTATAAGCTATTATAAGCTATTATATTACTATTACTATAACTACTATAATATATATATATTATTTACACTAGTTAGCTCTCTATATAGCTATTACTAGTACTCTAGCTACTTAGTTAAAAGGAAAACCCTAAAATAGGAAGAAAAACCCTTCTATATCTATGTTTAGGTTAGCGTTAGCCCTGTTATAAGCCTACGCCACTTAGCACGTGGCTAGTTATAGGTGTTTATTACTAGCTTATACTAGCCTTATCCTATAAAATAAAAATAAAATAAAAGAAAGAATTACTATAAGGAGAGTTACTATCCCCTTCTAGTCTAGGTCTAGGCCTATTATATGCCTATCCTAAGCTTATTTACTTTATTTTATAGTATAGTAAATTTAGGTTTACTATAGTATTTTACTTTTTATTTACTTTTACACTAATACTTTTAGTGCCTTACTTTTTAGCTATTACTAACTTACCTTTAGCTTATATATATTATAAAGCCTAAGCACCTAGTTTTATTTATATACTATAAGGGAGGGTTATCTTAACCTAAGCCCTAGATAAGCCTAGGTTTAAATTACTCTTAGGTTATTTATTTAGTAGTTTTTATTATACTTTATTTTTAAATTTATAGCTATAACTTACTCCCCCTTTTTAGTAAGTATAAGAGAGTTTCTCTTCCCTAGGGATTTAGACCTTTTTCTCTTTTTTATTAAACTTCTTATAGGTTCTTTTCCTTTTAAAACTATTTAAGGCTATTCTAGGCTAGTTTTAGGTTAATTACTAATATTTACTATAGAAAATTATAAATATTAATAGGATAACTTCTAAATCTATAACTTCCTTAATTTTAGTGCGTATCTAGCTCTAATCTGCCTAGGAAACCATAAACTTAAAGCAGTACCTGTGAAAAACCCTAATAGTAAAGTAGTTATAGTAAGCTATTAATAAGGAGATAAAGGTAAGCCTCTCCTGCCTTTATTCCGTGACTATTCCGAGTCTAATCCGGGGTAGTTGGGTGAGTATTACTATAATAATTACATGTAATTGTGTAGTTGTAATTGTAATTAATTGTAATTGTAAAATTTGTTATGTAATTAATTGTAATTGTAGTTGTAGTTGTAATTAATTGTAATTATTACAACTACAACTACATAATTACATTTGTAGTTGTAATTAAATACAATCCTCTGACTACACTACACATTGTAGTGCAATGCTCTGCTAGTAGTATACCTTATTACTTTAAATAAGTTACTAGAAAAAGATAAACTAAGTCCTATAAGAAAGCCTAGTGGTTTAGTAACTAGTTAAAGTAAAAGAAAGCTATAGAAAAGAAATATAATCTACTAATTAAAAATAATACCTTTAAAGAAATTAATATTAATAATACCTAGTATATCTTATTAAGGAAATAAGTCTTTAAAGCTAAACTTAGTTTATCTAGTAATATTAAATAATATAAAGCTTATTAAGTTATAAGAGGCTTTAAATAAAAATATAGCATTAACTATAATAAAACCTTTGCTTTAGTAATTAAGTAAAAGATATATTAGCTACTATTTACACTAGCTACTATACTTAACTAGGATATTAAATAGATAAATATAAAAATAGCTTTCCTATATAGTATAGTAATAGAAACTATTTATATAAAGCTTCTTAAAGGGTTTAAATAAAAGGGAAAAGTCTATAAGCTTCTAAAGGCCCTTTATAGCCTAAAGTAAGCTTTATAAGTATAGTTTAAAATACTCTTTACTAAACTTATTACTATAGGGTTTACCTAGTTAAAGTTTAATAAGGTAATTTTCTTTAAAGATAATATAATTATTACTATTTATATAAATAATATACTATTCTTTAGGCCTAATATTACTAAAATTAAGGAAGTTTAGGTAAAGCTAGTAAAGAAGTTTAAGATAACTAATTTAGGCCTAGTGTATTACTTCTTAGGTATAGTAATTACCTAAGATTAGAAGAGAAAACTATCTCTCTTTTATAATAACTATACTTAGAAAGGTTACTAAGATAACTAAATATAGAGAATATAAAGATATAGAATATACTTATAAATACCTTAGAAATATTAGAACCTTATATAGAAGGTAAAGAGTGCTATAAAGATAATTAACTACTATTTTAGTATATCCTTAGAATACTAATATTTATAATAATTAGAACTTAGATTAACCTTCTATATCCTATAGCTAAGCTAAGTAAATTTATAACTAACCTAGTAGTAAGGTACTTATTAGTAGTAAAGTAAGTGCTATAGTATATTAAATTTATAATTAACTTAGTACTTATATTTAATAGGATATAAAATAATAAGATTATAGGATTCTTAAATACTAAGTAAGCATGTAATAAAAGTAACTCTAAATCTATTAATTACTATATTTTCCTAGTAGCTAGTACTATAATTAGCTAGAAAAGTAAGAAATAAAGTATAGTTATAACCTTAAGTATAGAAGTAAAGTATATTAGTCTCTTTAGTGCTAGTCTTAAAGCTATATATCTAAAAGAGTTAATAGGAGAAATTTATAAGTAATAAGCATTATTATAGCTATATATAAATAATGCTAGCGCTTAAATAATCTCTAATAATATAAAATTCTATAAATAAATAAAGCATATTTAAATCTAATATTATAAAATTTATAAGCTAATTTAGGAAGAGATTATTAAAGTAAACTAAATCTCTTAAATAAAGAATTTAGTAAACTTAGGGACTAAGGCTTTAGTAAAACCTAAGCTAAAGAAGTAAATAAAGGTAGTAAGTCTTTAGAGGAAGAAATAGAGAATATTATAGGTACTATATCTAAGGAATTACTATAGGTTATTACTCTTTTTATATAGGGTTTTAATAAGGGTAATAGGAAAAGAAGTTTACTAGAATTAGCACTATTATAACCAGAGCATTGCACTACAATACAATACATTACATAATACAATACATTACATAATACAATACATTACATAATACAATACATTACATAATACAATACATTACATAATACAATACATTACATAATACAATACATTACATAATACAATACATTACATAATACAATACATTACATAATACAATACATTACATAATACAATACATTACATAATACAATACATTACATAATACAATACATTACATAATACAATACATTAGAAATTTTACAATATAATATAATACATGTATTATTTGTATTGTTTTGTATTTTTTTTCTTTTTTTAGTATAAAGTTAAATTCCTTAATTATAAGTTATAATAAGGTATATATAGTTAATATAATAGCTTATAATAGCTTATAATAGCTTATAATATTATTTATGTTATAGTTTAATTAAAATTAAATAAATAATAAAGAAAGTAAATATAAATATAAGTAAATATAAGGAAATTACTATAGAAAAAGCTTATTTAGTATTTTAAGGTTTTTAAAATATTAATAAAATAAAATTCTTTTCTCTTTTAAATTTTTTAAAACATAATAATAGTAATAATTAGTAATTATAATATACTATTTAAAAGTAAGTCCTAGTATAATTACTAAGAAATACCTCTTTATAAAGAAGTAATTATATAACTAAGTAAAGAAGCTATAAATAAGTTAATAGTATAATCTATAAGGCTTACTTTTAGGCCCACTTTTATAATATCACTCTCTTTTAAGTAAAAATTATATTGATTTTTAAAAAATTTTGCGTCATTGGTTATAGCCAATGCATCTGATTTATTATAACATACAATTATTGCTAGCAATACCTAGCTAGTAAAACAATTAACATCCAAGTAATTATTTATAATTATAATAAAATAGTTATAAAGCTAAAGAACCTTTTATTAAGTAATTTAAAATTCTATCTTTATAATAAGAACCTTATATATATAAATATATTATTTTTAGAATTATAATCTTATTTATATATAATAATTAATAATTTCTTTAGGGTAAATATTTTAATTAAAGCTAGGAAAACACACTAAAAAGGATAATAAATCTAAATAAATAGATATTAAAGTCAAAAGACCTTTAAAATATAGTTAAAAATAATATTATAAATTAAGCCTAAAAATGTTATATTAAGTTACTAAGCACTTATAATTAGCTTATTATTCTAAATAGGGTAAAACTTTATAAATTTATAGATAAATAGATAAATTATATTAAAAAAATAAGGGTATCTTAGTTAGATTAGTTTAAAAATCTACTATATAATAGATATATATAATACCCCACTTTTTTTCCCCTAACAATACACAATACAATACATAGGGTAATACAATACAATACAATACATCGAAGGGCCAAAAATACAATACAATACAATACAACAATGCTCTGATTATAACTCTTACTTAAGGAGGGTATTAGATTTTATAGCTAATTAAGATTACTTTAGCTAGATTACGCGGTGAAGTGTATATTAGGGCTTATACTGCTTACAATCTGTACATATGTAACTTATACCTTATATGCAATATAAGCTGTCACATTATACAATTCTAACACATATAATAATCCGTAAATGCGGTACGCCCCTGCGTCCTAACAGACTCGGGCCACGCCCCACCCACCCCACCTTTGTGTGGCACTAGTAATACACCCCTGTGCGCTTAATACCCTGTGTATTTTCCTAGTAGCTTACTCATAATAGCAATACTTACGGCTCATTGCAGCGGCTAGAGAGGAACAAAAGACTGGGGCATGTATGTAGATTTGTAAAATAATTCAGGGTGGGGACATTGTATGGACCCGTTGACGGCTTCTATCTGAAGCGCCAATTACCGACAGATCGGGCTACGGGTTCCCGCCACCTCCCGAGCCGCGCCACGCTGTTACGCATTATTGACAGAGAATTCAGTCTGGACACCCTACATACTAACCCAGTCTATTGAAAAATGTGCCACTGTAGTAGAGTTGATTGGTAAGTGTGCCATTTTGTAGGGGTTGTGAGACGCGTTGTCATCAACAACCAACCATGGAGAACCTTGGCCTCATAATCGGGGACTAGCCCGGACGTCATGACGAAATTTCGTATATGGAGAACTTGAAAGTACTATTGGCGATCAAGTCAGGGATAGGAGCAGCAATGGCCAATACTAAGACTGCACCAAGGCAGCAGCAGCAAGACTTGACGCCGACCAACCAAGTGAAACCGAGCTGATGGAGGCGGTTTTATAACATGACACCCTCATTGACGAGCTCGGAGCTCCGCGAGGCCACTATCAGCGACATGAGACGCTACATGACCGCCTGCCTCGAGGCGATATACCCGAGCCTCGGGATGCACCGCGGCGCAATATGTTTATGCTTCTGGACTCGGAGGTTGTTGATGACTTGAATCAAAACCTCCCGGCAAATTTGCAGGAAATGGGACAATCTCCAGCGTAACAAGAACCGACGTAAAGTCGAGCATGACTTGCATGTGCTAGCTTGCCCCAAATATTGCATTCCGGAAGAACAATTCGTCTCCTGCGGTGCAGCACATGACGGATAGCTTGCTTCTGCTTTACTAGGTCGACGTTGTATGGCTTCCTCGTGGAGGCGAGAGGTCCACTGTCCCGAGGGGTACATTGACAGCTCTGTTGTTCGTCAGTTGTCTCAGCAACGTGATGGTCATGTTCTATCTGCAGTCTTGACTGCATGTTGCTTGGCTGCTGATCGGCCCTCAGCCAACAAGGAAAAAGTCCCCATGCTTGCCGCGCGGACTGTTCGGCGAAGGGTCTCAGTCCTTGCTTTAGTAGGAATCTGGTCTGGAGATGGCAGAGATAGCGGACAGATGAAATGGTTGCTGTTGTTCGATGACGACCGTCGTGAGTTCACGGAGATGCACCCTTCAGGCCCGGAAAAGGATTCTACTTCGACTGATTGCCAACATCCGGTTGGGGCTGACTGCAATGCAAGGCTGGTCGAAGTATGAGGATGTTCGTGAACCACCTAGCTATTCTAATCATTAAAGAGGAGAGCAGCTATTCCCGGGCTTCAGATGTGCACATGAGTCGTTGGACCAATCGACAAGTGTAGCATCTACGAACATTTGTATCGTTTACGTCTAAAAAGTGTCAGTGATGGTTTCAGATGGCATACTTACTCCCGCAGCATAGCTACTCGTCATACCATGATACTCTGATAACGTCTCAATGACTGGCTCGCATTGCTCGGGATTCTGCTGAGGCACCAACCCGCTCGAATGCATGTCTTAGGCATAGAGACCTTCTTCTTTTCTTTGCAACCGTTGAAGGCTTGGATTATGGGACTTGAACTTCAGCGGTTTGTTCATGATGTAGTGGAGGAAAAACGTCAATGAATTTTCTCGTAGAAATTCAGGATCAGAATATTGGAGAGGACTGATATACACGACAGAGAATGTCGGGCTCCAACCGAGGATAGTCATATTCGTGCCGTGCCTCTAACCTCACACTAGGAGAGAGAGAGCGGACCATTCAGACCTGAATTATACCACCAACCAGTCATTCCCTAAGTACTCGGCCCCTTCCTGTAATTACGTGGGTTATTCGACACCCTCCATGACGAGTCGTGACAACAAATCAGAGCTAGTGATATGAGTGTTTCCGGGCTAAAAACTCCCCGGAGCAAATCGTAACACGTACGCTGCTACAATGAACACACAAAAATAAATGTCGCGATGCATGCTGTGGCTGGCTGGTCAACATAACCAGCCAATCCCTTGGTCGAAGAAGACGCGAATGTGACAACACAGGTCCGACTCAGTTATTCGGGGTGCAAGGTTCGTCACCGTGTCTTCCGATACAGCCAGTAAAGAACTAGCGAGCCTTGCTTGGCGCACCTAATGCAAACGGAAGGGGCGTATATGAAAGTGAGGCAAACTGGTGTCGTGGCATTTCCCGGCCGACGATCCATGACAAGCAAGCTCTGTCTTTGCGTCGCCTTCACTCACTGTGGCGATACAGTTTGGCCCCTTCGGTGTTCTTCAGGCCCAGTTACTATTGTAATCAGATACATTGTTCGGCCTGTAATGCTGTTGTAAACAGTCAGTGGGAGCGAACTGCGGAGGCATTGCGTGCGACTTGCGTGTTCCTTGATCCAACAGCTTTGACGGGTTTTTGACCACGTTCTCTTCGAATCCGCGGAGACCGGACTAACCGTCAAGTCGAAAGACTGATGAAAACCAATGTGCTCCGTGCGTCTTCGGGGAGACCCGTTGGTTGACCAAGTGACTGGGCGGACGAAGTTGAAACGGTGACGCGTCGACTTTTTTACATCCATGTCGTAGCTGCCTTCCGTTGATCCTCACCCTCGTCCAGCCCCCGAAATGAAGCCGCGAGTTGTCATCAGCGATTTTCTCCCCTTCGGGTAATTTTTGGAAGAGGTCTGCCAGGTTGGTCATCTGGTCGGTCGTCTAGTCATCTCGAACTGACCACGTCCAATCCACTTCGAACATGTCTGATGAAGATTCCAGTCACTGGTGGCCAGCAGAAATACTGCGCTGCGCCTCGGGCAGCCCATACTTGTGAAAAGGAGATACGGAAATCATCAAAGTATCAGAGGATTCAGTGCTTCGGCTGGGTCATGCGGTTGTAATGTTCCTTTTCCTTCTTCATGTCGATCGTGGTGTTGCGGGCGACTTAAAGGTTGATGAGCAAGCGGGCGCTTAAGAAGAAAGGGTGTTGAAAGGATAACTCAAAGAGACTCGATGGTACTTGTGGATGGATGTGGAGGGATGGCCGCTTTATAGGCCACCCAAAAGCGGCAGTGAAGGAACCTATTCGAGAGATGGCTCGTCGATCAACAGACGTACATCATTGGAGCCCAAGATCCAGTCACATCAACCCATTGTGGATTGCTACGAGAGATCAGGCCTTGGGGTACACCCGTGGAGATGGCGTTGATGACGGGGTGCGAGGACAGATCTGTGCCGGCTCGCGAGCTGCTTGTGAGAGGTGATGTTGACTAGCCGCGGCTGTTGAGTCGGGCACATGGTGAGGGATATGAGATCAGTACAAGGTTGCTGCAATTGCGTAGACCAAGAACAGTTCTGCTCGGCATGTTCATATCCTAGTGGTGATTGATTCATCCATGATGCACTTGTTCTGCCCACAGCTGTTGTCAACGCATCGAACGTATCACACGTCAGTGCTTTATTCCGCTTCTATTCTTTCCATAGACATCTACATGCGCCAACAGCGGCCATCTACAACGAAATTTCCTGAATCTTCTCCAGCAGCAAGTCCGAAAAGGTCTCGAGGACATCGGAATTCGGCCCGCCGGCCTTGGCTTCAAATATCAAGTCTTGGATCGCCTTGATACCAACCCCAATTGTGTCGGATCCTGTGCGCTGCTGCACCATGTTAATAACCTGGTTGATGTCGCCGGAATTGAAGGTCCTAGATTCTTGCAGAATGGTAGCGAGCTCGCGGACGTTGGAGACGGCGGGCACAGCGACCTTTTGGCAAAATCGCCGTCGATTTCGAGCATCTTCAGGACAGAAGCCTTGGACGTGGTGACAAAGATTAAGAGACGGTGGTTCTGGAGCCGATCATGTTAGCATCAAGGCTGAGTTGTCGGAATTGGGACAGGTGGGAAAGAAGGAAAAGCGGGAAAGAGGGCAAGGAAACCTACCCTTGGGGGCTTGGAGACAATTAGTGTGGTCAGTGCCTCGAGCATGACGTTGGAGAAGCGAGACCCGATCGGGTTCCATCCGATCAAACGCTCAAAGTCATCGAGAATGAGGATAGAAGCAGGCGACTTGTATGCATCGGTGAAGGCTTTGTGAACGTAGTCCTTTTTGGCGAAATCGTCTCGGTATCCCACCAGGTCTGCCGGCGTGACCATCTTGACAAACGGGAAATCGGACTGCATGGCAATGTGAGCGGCCAGAGCCGTCTTTCCCGCGCCCCTGGGTCCGTGGAAAAGGACTGAGGTGCTGAATTTGTTGGGGTCATCCTAATCATACCAACGACACGCATCATCTCCTGAATGGATGAGTTGATGTGCTGGCTGTAGGGATGATTCCTAATCTGACAGCATCTTCGAGCTCTGCCTCGGAAATACCATACGCGGGCCGCACTTCTGTCAAGGCGTTCCTGAAATCAGCGCGGTTGACCTTCATGCTGGCAACATCTTGCTTGACTGCTGCCATCTGGCCAACCTCGGTGTGGCGCGAAAAGGCGAATGATGCGGCAGCCTTGACCACACCATTGATCTCGGCACCCGAGTAGTTCTTGGTCAGGGATGCCAGCTCCTCTAGGTTGACATCGGGGTCGAGAATATCGTTGTCTCTCATCTTGGCGGTGTGGATCTTGAAGATTTCGAGACGTCCCGGCTCATCTGGCAGCGAAATTTCAAGATGGACCTCAAGACGACCTGGCCGCAAGAGCGCATCATCAATCATGTCCTTTCGGTTGGTCATTCCTATCAGCAGGATGTTGTTGAGCTGGTCAACGCCGTCAAGCTTGGAGAGGAGCTGATTCACCACACTATCGCCGACACCAGTGCCGCCACCGGCACCCGATCCTCTCTGCTTACAGACGGCATCAAGCTCGTCAAAGATGATGATGTGAAGGCTGCTTTCGTCCCCCTTGTCCTTGTACTCTTTTTCGGCGTCTGCGAATAGCTTTCGAATGTTCTCCTCAGACTGACCGACGTACTTGTTCAACACCTCGGGACCATTGATGACCTTGGGCGGTCGGGCGTTGAGCATTTTACCAATCTGACGGGCAATCAAAGTCTTTCCCGTACCCGGGGGCCGTACAGCAACATGCCCTTGACGTGGGGATGCCCATCTTGGCCACCAGGCCGGGAGGAAACACGCGCGAGGCGAATGCTCGGCGGAAAATGGTGGAGAATTCGTCGCCCAAACCACCGATGCCCATGTCCTCAAACTTGAAATCCGGAGCCAGAATGGCGTTGGAGTTGGGCTTGCTCAAAGAGGGCTTAAGCTTGAACTTGCCGTTGCCGTCTCGACTGCCATCTCGATGAAATACCACCCGAGTCTGCTCGATGAGAATACCTCTGGCATCGCTCTCTCGGCTGACCTGCTTGGCAGTGTCCTCTGAAGATGTCAAAAGATCGAACAATCCAACTGTCTTGACGGTAATGTATAGGGAATGCTGCGAATCTCCATGAGCATTCTCTGCCCGGGGCCAGTATTTGGTCTCGGTATCTCCTCGTAAACTCGCCGGAGAGGTCATCTTCGTCGTACGGAACGTCCGTCGCCTTCTTTTCGGGCAAAGCGAACCCAATTTCCAAATCGATCGATCCTAGGTGTACTTTGTTCCCCGAGGCGAATGGGTCGTAAGCTTCACCGGAGAAGACGTCTGTGAAGCCGATCTGACACCAGGTGCGTTGCGGATCAGTCAAACTGATGCAGCCGGCGTCATAATGATGGAACGACTGGACCGTGACTACGTACTCGCGCTCCGGTCTTTCGCATCGCAGTAGAACGTAGAATGGAGCAGATCCATCGTTTGGGCGCTTCGGATTTTGGAGATCTCGAGGAAGTCTTCTTGTGAAACAGCACAGCTGCGAGTCCAAGATCGGTCAGTGAAGATGACAGGAGGGGGTGTTGATTTGAATAGAATCAGAAGAGCCTACATGTTGTCGAAGACCAGCTTCGTTCGCAGTCCTTCGTCGGCAACCTTTTTGACCTTCAAGGGCACCCTTCTGCCAGCGCCTGGGACAGACGACCCCTTCTCTTGGTATCTCGGCATGCCGGGCCCCGCTGCTTGGTCCATGCGAGAATAGTTGTATCCCTGAGGATTTCGGTACCCTGAATCTCCGCCGTACTGACCTTCCGGCGGCGGCGGCCTGCCTTGACCGGGAGGCATCCGGCTGTTACCTGGCAGCCCACCACTCATTGGCATCCTGCCGGCACCACCGGGAGGAGGTGCTCTGGACATTGTGAATGCTAGTTAGGCGAGGTTTTCGGGTCCGGGTCGGCGAGAACGTAAATGTTGGTTGGTTTGAGTGAATTTGTTCTCCAGGGTTGTTGGCAAGCAATGTCAATGCGAAAGGCAACGTAGTCGTAGGTCGTGAGGTCGCAGGTCTTGCCGATGTATGGTTGAAGCAAGCGACCCAACACGGCGCTGATGGAGCTTGGAGCTTAGGCTGGCGCCTGGCCGTCTGGGGCCGTCTGGCGGGAGAGAGGGCGTTGGCAGCTGGCAGCTAGCAAAAATCACTGCGCCCCGAGCAATTCACGGGGAAGGTGCGCTGCACCTGACCCACCTTACCATAAAAACTCCTCCTACCTTTGCTTTATAGATTTTTCTTTCTAGTAAGATTATTATTATAGCTATAAATTTAAATTTAATAAAAAAGGTTTTATTATTATAGGTTATATTTAGAAGTTTTCTGGATGTGCGGCGACAGAACCACCGTTAATGGCACCGCCGTCTCTACTAAGAAGCCCTTGTATAAGCGGACACTATACGAGTCTATTAGTAACTTCCTTTCTAATACCTTAAATTTCAAGATTATTAAGAGCACGTTAAGAGAGGAGAGCAATTCGCTAATGCTTTCTTCGACACAGAGACCAAGATCAAGATTGCGACCGCGTTGTCCGATTTCGGCGTTGAGTATATCGAATTGACAAGCCCTGTCGCTTCGCAACAATCGCGGGATGACTGCGAGGCCATCTGCAAGCTGGGCCTCAAGGCCAAGATTCTGACACATGTTCGCTGTACGATGGAGGATACCAGAGTTGCCTGCGATACCGGCGTGGATGGAGTTGATCTGGTTATCGGAACATGGAGCTTTTGAGGGAACACTCTCACGGAAAGGACATGGTAGCAATCGAGAAGGCGGCCATCGAGGTTATCAATTACGTCAAGAGCCGAGGTGTTGAAGTCCGCTTCTCGTCAGACGTCAGAGGACAGCTTCAGATCCGATCTCGTTGATCTCCTTCAACTGTACCGCGCCGTTGATCGTGTTGGCGTAAACCGTGTTGGTGTGGCCGACACTGTCGGATGTGCTACCCCCGTCAAGTCTATGATCTTGTCCGCATAGAAGTGCATCTGCATAACGATACCGGCTGCGCTATTGCGAACAGTTATGCTGCACTTGAAGCCGGTGCGACGCATATTGACACAAGTGTGCTCGGCATTAGTGAGAGAAAAACGGTATTACTTCACTTAGCGGTCTTATGGCTTGTATGATAGTTAGTAGTCGCGAATACGCGATGAGCCAGTATAAGCTTCATAAGATTAAGGAAATCGAGGATTTGGTGGCGGACGCCGTTCAAATTAACATACTATTTAATAATCCTATCACTGGTTTCTGCGCATTTACTCATAAGGCTGGTATCCACGCCAAAGCTATCCTTGCTAACCCGTTAACCTACGAAATTATATCACCTGAGGACTACGGGCTGAACCGATATATCCATTTCGCTAGCCGGTTGACCGGTTGGAATGCCATTAAGAGCCAAGTCGAGCAGCTTGGTCTATCCATGAGTGACGCGCAGGTCAAGGAAGTTACTGCCAAGATTAAGCTGATGGCAGATATTCGGCCGCTTGCCATTAACGATACCGACTCTATTATCCGCTTATTCTATCTGGAGCTCTAAGAGCACAAAAATTAATAGCTAAGTATAATACTTTTTCTTTCTCGGAAAGATTTTATGCTATATATGTATATTAAAAGTACTATATAATAACTACTTGAGTTAAGAAATGTTGGCAAACGGCGTTGGTCTTCCTTCGGACTGGAGGAGTTATTGAGGAAATCATTTATCTTCAGAGAGTTCGGGTGTCTAATACAGGGAGTTGTTTGCGGAGTTTGCGGTGGAATCGGATGAGCTGATGGAACCAAAGGTAATGGATGCACTTGGGGTCCAGCCATCAGAGTTTGAAGAGGTAATTGGGAGCATAATACCCCGAGATTAAGAGGAGATGATTGTTCTTGGTAATTGCTTTATATATATATATATATATATGGTCGTGGACGACCATCTGGTGGTCGTGGACGTGAAGGGGGGAAGGTGCGCTGCACCTGACCTACCCCACTATAAAAACTCCTCCTACCTTTACTTTATAGATTTTTCTTTTTAGTAAGATTATTATTATAGCTATAAATTTAAAATTAATAAAAAGGGTTTTATTATCGCAGGTTATGCTTAGAAGTTTTCTCTGGTCGCTGGACATTAATTCCCTATCCATTCCTGGTCATCCTTCATAGACGTTACCATGCCTCTGTAAGAATCAAGTGCAACACCCTCCCCTGGACCATTAGGATATATGCTGACCGAGCGAAAAAAAGGCACCTGCTGGGGAAAAAGTCGTGGAACGTTTACAATGCCGACAATGTCGCCCGAGTTCGCCGCGACGAGGCGGCGGCCAAGGCTGCAGAAGAAGCCGAGGAGCAGCGCATGCAAGAAATCGATGCGCAACGTCGACTAGCCATCCTGCGAGGCGAGGTCCCTACCCCGTTGACGGAAGGCACAAGCGATGACCCTGCCAATGCCAAGCGAGAAAAACCCAGCCTAGGATCAGGATCAGGATCAGGATCAGGATCAGGACGGCCGGGACGAAAGCGCAAGAGAGAGGGCGAGGACGACACCGACTTCGAGCTCCGTCTGGCAAGGGAACGTGCCGAGCCTGCGATCAAGCCACTCGAGACGTCTCAAAAACAAAGCAGTTCCGCGCCAATAGTCGATCGGCGAGGACACTTTGACTTGTTCGGTGATGAAAAGAGCAGAGGTCACGCGGAGAAGAACGAGGAAGCGGAGAGGGAGGCGCGGAAGAAGAAGCGGGAGCTCGAAGACCAATATACCATGCGGCTATCCAATGCTGCCGGCAAAGGCGGCATCAAAGGCCGTGGTACTCGCAAGGAGACGCAGACAGGCAGGCCGAACCTTTGAAGGACATGTGGGGAATGATGACCCGAGACGCAAACAACGAGATACCGATAGGATGGCTGCCAATGACCCCTGGCCATGATGAAGAAAGGTGCCTCTCGCGTGCGGGAACTCAGACAGGAGAGGAGGAAGATTCAAGACGAGCGAGACGAGGATCTTCGTCAAATACGGAAAGAGGACAGGCGAAGAGAAAGGCATAGGGGAAACATGACGGAGAGTCGAGGCATCGCGGCGCATCACCAAAAGAGTCCAGCCGAAGGCGCCGACGGTCAAGGGAGAGAAAAGATGATGGATACAAGAGGGATCGTGACCGTGACCGTGGTCGTGACCGGGAGCAAAGACTTCATGAGCACTCGGAGATCCTTGGTTCGCGTGCAAGGGGGCATGAACATGACCGTCATCGTGACAGTGCCTAACGAAATGAAACTTGTGCACAAAGATACTCATATGTTCAGCATGAGAATAGCTATGTTTAGCATGAGAATAGCTTTGTTCAGCATGAGAATAGCAACCCCCAGTACTCAACATTACTATCAACATTACGTCTTCATTTCTTCACTTCACCCCATCCCAAGCCCCCCCGCCTTTCCATTCTACCTCTCCGTCCACGGAAGCTTGATCTCAACAGGCTGCATATCTCGGGCCGTCATCTCAGCAACCTCCCTAGCCTCAAACTTCTTCAGCGCCTCCTCGATCCTCCCATAAGTCGCCTCGCTCAAGCCCTCGGCGCTATCGCTATAGACATCAACCCCTTCCTTGGTAAACACCGTGGGCGCAAACCACGTAACGGCCCATCTCTCCCTTTTGCCCTCGGCAGTCGTGCTCTCGCCCCAGCCGAGCAGCTCCCAGTGACTGGACACGAAGAACAGCCATCCCTTGCCTCGCCAGTCCCACCCTCCTTCCGAGACCTGTGTGTCCACGCCCGCGACAGACTTCAACACGCCGCTTTTGCCGGTAGGCTCATATTCCACCAGGTCATCTATGCGGGCGCTGCCATCGCCTTTGGGCGGAAGGGGTTTGTAGGTGATGCGCACGTTGCGCGCGGACCGCCACATGCCGAGCGTCGAGTGCGTGACGGTCCAAGTGCGAGTGAGCCATTCCATAGATGGCGGAGGGGCGGCGCTGGTCGCTTGTGCGGCTGAAGAGGCAGAGGCGTATTTGGAGGGTATATTGAGAAGGATGGGCGTTTGATCCGACATTGTTTGTGGCGGTTGCGACTCGTCGATTCTGGAGTTGTGGGGAGTCGTGGTGGCAGGGATGGTGGTTCAAACGTGAGAAGAAATCTTTGATGGCAACTCTTTTTGGAGATTAGAATCACGGAGTAGATATTTATTTCGCAGTGGAAAAAAAAAAAAGGGAGGTCTGGTTGTTCTCCGACTTCCCAACCACCCGGGATCTCACGCATCCGAGATCAAAAACGACACCCAGCCAAGTTCACTGTCTCAGCTTCCACGTGGTAACAGCCGTGATCTTGGCCTTGAGGAGTAGGAAGGGACACGAGCATCTCGAAAACTACCATGTCGTCTTCGATCAAACTAAATATGGCATCCAGACTGATTCAGTCCTTGTCTGTCTTGTAAGCTCTACATACATGGAACAAGTCTCCCACCCATCCAACCAATGAGCCACCACGAGCCACGAACAGAAAAATAAAACAATTTTGCGCCCCACCTCCACCACGTCACGTCACGACAACCACCCTTTTTTCACCCCATCTCGGCTCCAGACAACCCCCACCCTCATTCTCTCATCATCGCCCTACTCATAAAAAAAAGCCGCATCTCATCCCCAAGGAGGACGACAGCGTTGCGACCAACCATGGATCCAGACGCCGACGCCGACGCAGACGCAGACGCAGACGCCGCCGCCATGGCCCAAGCAATGGGCTTCTCATCCTTCGGCGCACAGGACCATCACCCCAGAAGAGAAGAAGATACAACGCCGCCGCAGACGGCATCACCTCTGCGCACCCCCGCCCATCAGCGACGGCGACGGCGACGACGGGATCAATTCCACGCCGCTGGGGACGCCGAGCGCAAAGCCAGCTGCCGATTCCGAGACCACCCCGTCGCAAGAACCACGGGAACCACCCCTGGCTTCGATGCCAGCACCCCCGCAGGAAGAGGAGGCTCCGTCGGCGGCGCGTCGTCATTAGAGAGTCACCGTCATGCCACGCCGGGTCGTCGGGTCGAGAGGCGGCGCAACGAGCCCTGGTACATGGGGTACTACGACGGCACGTCCAACGAGAACCCGTGGGAGCGCCTCGAGAAAGCCATGGGGCTGCGAACGAGGGGAGGAATCTGGGTTCCTCGGTCGTCCTGGACACCGGCTACGACTTGAATTGGGGTCCATGGCGGGATGGGGAGGGGGGAGGAAATTCATGCTTGGGCATTCTGGCGAGCAGGGCAACCCGGCAATGAACACTCCAGTGGGAAACAAACACCTCGACTGAGCTAGAGAATCGTCATTTTATCACGACAAGATCTTCTTGGCAAAAGTGAAGCTGGCGGTCCTCGTCGCCGCTGGGCCGTCGCCGCTGGGGTTGGGCTGTGATTTGTGATCGCTGCGTGTGTGGCCACGTGACCGTGATCAACTACATACGGTGACCCTGGCATATTAGTCTCAGAAGGACTTTCCCGATCCGGCAAACATCCGAGCGCAGAGAGATGTGGTGGGTTTCTGGGAGGAACCTGAGCATCGTACCTGCATCTACGGCATGTCCCTCCCTGTTCTGGAGCAGAGTCACGAGTCATCACATATACATGAATGGTCATTGGACGCCCGCTCTGGTTCGAACGGAACATGGTGTCATTTTGGGACATTTTACTATCGACACACTCATCGAAGGCCCTCGTACTATTTACAGCACCATGGACCCTCATTTTTATGCGCGGCATCTGCCAAGCATCAACATGTCAGCTACAATAGGAAAGGTTCCCGTCCTCCAGATCCATTGAGCACTGCTCAGTTTCTGTGCCATGGAGAAACTTCTCCCTGCCGTTGGGCGGGGCGGGGGTCTACACAATGCTATTCTTGTTGAATCCATCCTCTTCATCACCCAGCAAGCCAGCCCTAGCCCTGTTGGTACCCGTTCTGCCGGTGAAGAAATAGGGCCCCTTGTGAACCCGGCCTTTTCAGCCCGCACGCCCAGGCACCGAACAATATAATCCCGACTGTCGCAGACGCAAGATATCGACAAGTGTCTCATCACGAATCCCCTGAACCATCCCATTCTTGGTCCAATCATAAGTCATTAATCGTAAAACAGCCTCAAGCAACCCCCACACGCACCGTCTCGCCGTGTGGAGAGACTTGTTTTCAAGGTGGGCGCCTCGTTGCCGCCAGTTGCAGGGGCTTTCATTTAAAAGCAGCCACAGATCGGAAGAACTCCCGAGATGCAAGATTGCCGCGCCGTTTCAACGTTCGCCGCGCAATTGATGGGCACGTCTCGACTTATGTGCTCAGAAATATTCCTCACCACGTAAAATTGCTCGTGTCAATGCTGCGAATTTCGCGTTTCTTTTTCCTCCGCGCAGCCTTCTCAAACAGAAGAAAAAAAGAAAGAAAGCTCGGCCCCTTGTCTTCCGAGTCTTTTTTTTTCTTTTGGTATATCCCGAGAAGAAGTGAAAACGGGTAGCCCCGTAGCAAGAATGAAACCGCCGTTTTGGTCGCTCACATGAATTCGGACAAAGAGAAGAAATTGTTGAGGATTGGCCGCAGATAACCACTTGTTACAAAGGCGCGAATTTAGTACTCGGGAGATGGGTATCTCTCGCGAGCCTTGCGGTACTCCTTAGGGTGCTTGCGAGAAGCCTTGGCTTGCAACGATCTAATAAATACGAGCAAATTGGTTAGCTCATGAAACTGCCTTACTGTTTGCATCAAAAAAAGGGAACAAAGCGAGATGGCGCAGATGCGGCCCAATCCCTTTCAATTCCAGCGCCAGTGCATGGGATAACGGGTACGTCGTGGCGTCTCCTAGACGGAGGCAGGGCGAGACTGAAATGTCAAGGGCGAGCGAGTAGGTGAAAACTCACGAGACTTTCTTTTGTGTCCACTCCAAATCTCCCCGCACCTCGCGCGCGTCACGCATTCCATCCTGGAATCTCTCTCTCGTCTTGGCGAGACGAGCTTGTGCCTGCTTTTGCAATTCGACGAGTTCGCGATGCTTTGCGTTGAGCTTGCCAGAACTGCGTGGTGCCGTCAATTAGCTTTCAAGATATTCCTAACTGAAAGGGAGGTGGGGCCTTTTTATCCTCCCTCCTTCTTTGCCTCGGTAGGCCGCGACAATGCTCTTTTTTTTTTTTTTTTTTTTTTTTGCCCCTTATCGTAGAGAACAAAGAAGAGGAGAGGGGAGTACACTCACGTTTGCGCTTGGACCGCCATGCTGCGGTCCAGAGGAATGGGATTGAACGAGTTGGAGAAACGATCTTGCATGTATTCCTGGAAATCGATACCACTTGCAGAGTGAGTGCTGTCATAGTCGTGAGAGCTGCCAATGTAGCTTGCCGATGTGCCGGTAAACCCACTGTTGCTGTAGGATGGGACGCCGGACGCCGAGCTAACCGACTCGTCGCATTCCGGGGAAATTGAGTAGTGGCTGTACGTGGGGTATTGGTAGACTTTGCCAGGGACTGCCATTGGCATGGAGTAAGACACGTTTTGGAATGGTCCAGACATGATGGCTGTTTGTTGTAATCGTGATGTGGGGTTTCCCGTCTTGTGGTTCCTCGACGATGTATAGGTGTATAGGTGTATGGGTGTATAGGTGTGACAAGACCAAGGGAGTATTCTCAGATATTCAAGCAAGTGTTGAAATGATTGTGCAAGGCCGTGGGACTGTGTAACACGCGAGAAGAATGTGGTGTGACTCAGATGAGGAGAAATGTTCCTCGTATAAAGTAGAAGTGCTTGGACGGGTCTCCGGGGAATGAGTATGGGAATGGAAATGAAAGAGGAGGAAGAAAAGCTTGGAACCATCTTGAACACATCGGCCCCTTTTATACTTTTTGTTCGAGGCCGGCCCCTGGTCGATATGCCCTAAGTGAAACAGACATCACGACAATTCGTCTAATCGTGTTGAGTATTCTTATACCCCGCTTGACATGATATCAGGAAACTACTAGACAACGACATTGGAGCCGGGAGACGAGACGATCATGGCGGCTTGCATGAGGTGGATCGACGGCGTAACATGGAAGAGGCATTGGTGGTGGAGCGAATATACCCTTGGCCAAGCGTATAATAGGCTTTGCCCATCGTGTAATTTGTAAGTTGAAAGAGAACAAAAGGATCATCCCAAAGGACCTAAAGGGAGGGTGTGAGCAGAAACAGCATGGGCCAACGATGATGCTAAGCGAGCGTGCGCTTGTCGTGTATATTACGTGCATCTTCAAGGGGCGTGTAACTTGAGTTTGCGCTTGCGCTGGAAAAATGCAAACCCGAGAAAAGAGAAAGGAAGCATATGCCTTATTGACAGGGATTTGGTGACGAAACGGAGTCAAAAGGCAAAAAGGAACAGAACAGAACAGAAAAAAAAAAAAAAAAGTGCTCCAAGAAGGACCAAGTCACTAGACTCAGGCCCACCAAAACCATCGAATCGGCTGGTGATGTGACTTTTTCTTTTCCATATCCACCATATCCAGCCCGACGGAGAAGTGGCTGCGCTAGCAGTTGGGGCGCTTATAAGTTTAAGGAAACGGAAATGGAAATTGGGCACGGGGAGGGGAAAGAAAACCCAAAGTCGGTGGGCAAATTTCCGTAGTGGTGGTGTAAAGGAAGCCGTATCCGGGTTCCGGGTCGAGCGACATTGAATGATGAGGCAGGGCGGCGAACGAGACCATCCAAAGAAGAAGTCTGGTACCTCAGTGCTTGGGTCGGGTCGGGCTGGGTTGGGTTGTTGGGTTGGGTTGGGTTGGTTGTCGGGTCCCAAGGTCGTCGGTAGGTACTTCGAGGATGCTCATCAGTGAGTGCAAGACGATGGACGAATCCGCCCTGGCTGGCTGGGGGTTGGATGGATGATGCGTTGTCAAGATAACGAGTCGACGACGGACGGAATGCTCTGTGCGACCACGGACTGTGATTACATGTACATCTTGGAGAGGACCATGTGGTCCGTCCGTCAATGGGGTCGTGGGACTCTCTGGCCTTGATGATGCTTGATCTGCCCGCGCCAATCCAGCCTCTTTTCGCAGAGCATCAGGAAACTTACAATTTGTATCCAGTCAGTTCATCGAGCCTCGTCCTGCGCGGAAGAGCTTCTTGATTGGCCCTTAATCGGACGTCCCAAATTCCTGTGGAAGGAAGCAAGCACCGAGCTACCCGCTGCGACTTCTTCATGGCTGATTGGCTCAGCCGATTGGCCGATTGGCTGATCCGCGTTCGAAGTTCGAAGTGTCATCACTTCTTGTCATCTTGCTCCCCACCATTCGAGGAGGGGGCCAATGGAGGGGCGTGTGAGTTGACATATTACGTGGTAGAAAGAACTCCCGCACGTGGGCAGATGATGGGGCAATTTCTCTTCGAGCGAGTTGGTCCACCGTCTATCTCGTCATGGCATGACCATCCACCTGCTAGGTAGGTTACCTGTACGGATCCGTAGAACGGAGTAGTCCGTAGACATCTAGAGAATTGGGACTGGACAGGGACAGGAACATATAAAGGGTGTGTGGGTGCCGGTGACGCCAGCTTACCGCTACTTGGTTGATCCCATCGCTGCGCCAACTACATGTGTACATACATCACGCTAAGTGTTTTGTGTGCTGCCCGTATGTTCCTGTGGTCAAGATGTCAACTCCTCGTAGCTGGACGAGGGTGGCAAATCCCAACAGGGCCAGTGAGGTCAGATACCGAACAACGTCAGGCATACATGCATCCTCGGTGCCGTGCTTGCTGCCCTCATCGTCTTCGACACGGCAGCCTGCAAGCCATTTCTGCAGTCAGCCATGCATTGCCATTGAGCCTTGCTCTACGGACGTGCGATGCGACTACGGGAAAAAAACAACCCCTTCATCATGATGAGACAGGGACCCCTTGGACGAACCATGTCGTTGACTCCGGGAAGCCTAGGAACAACAACAATCACTTTTTCTTTCTCCCTTCTTTCTTGGACGGGCGTGCGTTTGCGTGCGTCTGGGTCTTGCGGAAAACCCAAGATTCTTGCTCACTACTATCTAGTCCGTATGCGCACAGCATCTCCCAGATAACCCATGACCAAAAGTCCGCCATGTATAGCCAATGGTAACCAAAGCGTCATCTCATCTTCCCTCATGGCCAAATCCTCCTGTCCATCAATCGACTAGAACACGTCTTCCTGAACGCCAGCCGCGCACATGCACTCCTCAGTGTTAAACGAGCGATGAAAAAACGTAGTAAAGTGGACGGGCATCGTGCGAATAAACAGCGTAAAGGCCTCAGCCCATGTCGCGCTTCGCTTGATTGTCGGTTGTTCAACCGAAGATCTTGAGGAAGCCCCAGATCCCGATGCCGCTGAGAACAGGAATGGTCAGATTGTCATCCCATCCAAATATGTCGACGACTTCACTGGCCGAGGCTGCAAAACCATTCCACAGGCCCAGGATGGCAAGGGCCAAAGTTCCTGAAACTGTGGCCGCGCTTTGAGACACGCCCAGGGCATTTGTCACGGCCAGAGGCAACGATAGAGTGCCCTTGAACATGAAGTCCTCATCACCAGGCATTGGTCCGGTGGCGGGGACGAGCCAGCCGTACCAGAAGAACGAGGTTGCGACGCCCACCAGGAACGCGGCCAGCGAACCGGCCAGAGACTTGCCGCGGCGAAGTCGAGGTGTATATCGGCCCCAAAGACGACCAAAGGTGCTGGCAGCAGTGTCGCACCAACTCAGTAGAAGAACACTCATGACAGCCACATCTTTGGGGAGGAAATACAAGACAGCCCAGGCACCGAGCAGGTAGAAGATGACACCGTTGTAGCCCGAGTACTCGCTCTCTCGCATCAGCGCGCCGAGGAGGCGCACGTACAACCTGTTCACCGAGCTGTATCGATGTCGCAAAAAGTCCGTGGTTGCAATGGGAATCAGGCCCGCCATGAGATACGGTGGCACGAACTCGGTCCGTGTACCAGTCGTATACAGCCATACCACGCAAAAGCCAATGGACACGTGGAGGACCTTGCGAGGAACCTCGTGCTTGTGAACAAAGGTTCGCCAATGTCGATGGATTGGAATTAGTCCCAACGGGCTGGGGCTTCGGCTGAAGTCGCGCCACGACCAGCCTGAAGGCTGCGGGGGGCAAGGTGGCCGTGATCCGCGGCGACCTTGGCTTTCGAGCTTGCGTCCTTGTCGATAATCGCTTGTTTGGACGTGGAAGATTTCGTCGCCGGGTTCGAGTTGCTGGGCGTCATGCGAGCAAGGTTTCGAGGGTCGATGGGCGATCTACTCCTTGTTCGAGACTTTCGGAGCCCGGGGCTTCGTCGTCAATCTCGTCTTCCAGCGGATGTCCCCCAGCGACTGCTGCGAGGACTTCATCCTCTTCCTTGCCGCGGAGCGTCGTGGGCGCAACATAGTCTACATCATGCTCGGAGGGTGTGGGGCTCGGCGATATGACACGGGGCGTCTCGGGAACGGCCGAGGACCTGCGACGCAGAGACATGGTGAATGATATGGGCGGTAGCGCAGAGCAGTAGAGAGTACCGACGATTACGCGATGAAGCGACACGAACAAAGACGGCCAGAGAATCTGGTCGCCAAACGGAGCGGAGGTCGAAGATGGCGACAAAGTCGACGAGGAGGAGGAGGCGGAGGACAGATGAGAGTCGCAGTATTTGTCTCGGCGCGAGCGACGCGCCGTAAAAGGATGGCTGTCGTCGCTCGAGTTAAATGGAAAGAAAGGACTACACAGGATCGAGTGTTTTTGCGAAAAGGTCAGCGGCTCTATCGAATCCAGGATGATGATGTTTGGCGATGCAGTAGAGGTGATGGACCCCACCGCATGACGCAATGAACAAAGAGAACTTCGAGGTACGGCGGCGGCTTGTGCAGCACGGCGCGCGCATGAAGGATGGTCGGGAGGAGGGAGGAGGGGGAAACGGGAGTGGGAGGGACGAAGAGGGACGACTAGGTATTCAAGGATGCGCGCCGTGAGATTACGTGGTGGTTTGGTTTGGACTTCTGGGACTTGTTGGGGACGAGCTGAGAAGAGAAGCGATTTTGCAAACGAGTGGCCGGCCGTGGAATTTTTTTGCCGGCTTGTCATTTTGTCGGTTGGACAAGTTGGGCGGTGGGGCAGCCAGGGTACGTACCGCCGGGCTTTTGCTACTTTTTGCATCTCACGTGCTGATAAGACCAGAACTTTGGCGATAGCATCAACTTTTGTTGCAGCGAGCAACTCGGATATTCCACCACTCCGATTTCCCATACAACCATGGCGCCTGCAAAGGTTGCTCTCAAGAGGAATCCCAGAAGCTGGGATGCCCTCGCCACCCCTTGCGCAATGGATCTTGGACGCCGTCCAGACCCTGGGGTTTCCGCAGATGACGCCTGTGCAAGCCGCCACTATACCGCATTTCATGGGAAACAAGGACGTGGTTGTCGAGGTCAGGTCAACGCATCGCATTCCGCGACCACAACTCTGCTTGCCACGTGATGCGGGCCGTTGCCATGACGAGCAAATATCTCTAACATGAAAATTCGCGCAGGCCGTTACCGGCAGTGGGAAAACCATTGCCTTTTGCTCCCCATCGTCCAACGCATTCTGCGCCTCGAGGAACCCACCAAGAAACATCACGTCGCCGCCATTATCGTCTCGCCCACAAGGGAACTCGCTGCGCAAATCCACACTGTCCTCCTGTCGCTATTAGAGTTCCATGCGCCGTCCGCCGAGATACTGCCATACCTAAAGGATGACGAGAAGAGGCCGTCGACCGCGGCGCCCGTCATTGTGCCGCAACTCCTCGTTGGCGGCACGACCTCGACGGCCCAAGATGCCCAGTTCTTCATGCGCCATAGTCCCAATGTTTTGATATCGTCTCCCGGAAGACTAGTCGAGCTATTGTCGTCACCGCACGTCCATTGTCCGCAGTCCTCGTTTGAGATGCTTGTCCTGGACGAGGCAGACCGGCTCCTGGACTTGGGGTTCAAGCAAGATCTGCAGGGCATCATTTCGCAACTGCCGAAACAGAGGCGCACCGGTCTTTTCAGCGCCAGCGTGAGCGAGGCCGTGTCCGAGATCATCCGCGTGGGACTGCGGAACCCCGTCAAGATTGAGGTTCGGGTCAAGATGAAGGATGGCGGCGGCGGCGTCTTGGAGGATCGGAAGACGCCAGCGAGTCTGAAAATGACGTACATGGTGACACCCGCCACACATAAATTGCCGGCACTGGCGCAATTACTCGAAAAGCTGCCCATCAGGCCTCAGCGAACGATTGTGTTCCTATCCACTTGTGCGGCGGTCGACTACTTCCAGCATGTGCTGCCTGGCCTGCTGCTGCCCGCAGGGTTCTCGCTGATACCGCTCCACGGCAAGCACCCTGCCAAAGTACGCGAGAAGAACTTTGCGAAATTCCTGGGCTCAGTTTCGCCCACCGTCCTGGTCACGACCGACTTGGCAGCACGGGGCTCGATATCCCACAGGTCGACCTGGTGGTGCAAATGGATCCGCCGTCAGACCCAAAAGTCTTTATTCACCGCAGCGGGAGAGCCGGTCGAGCAGGCAGAAAGGGGTTGGCGGTGGTGATGCTCCATCCCGGGCGGGAAGAGGACTACGTGCGGTTCCTGGAAATCCGCAAGACGCCCATCGTTCCACTGGACAGGCCGCACGTGGCCATATCGGAAGGCACGGCGGCAGCTGCCACGGAGAAGATGCGGAAGCTGGCCGGGACGGACCGAGCCATCTACGACAAGGCCCAAAGGGCCTTTGTCAGCTGGGTACGGAGCTACAGTGCCCACCAAGCGACGTCCATCTTCCGGGTTGCCGACCTCGACTGGGCAGACCTGGCCAACGCATGGGGACTGCTGCGCTTGCCGCGCATGCCCGAGCTCAAGGACTGGAAGGGCGACAAGACGCTCGGCGTGGACATGGACTGGGACGCATTCGCATACAAGGACAAGGCACGGGAAAGGGCCAGGCAGGAGGCGCTCGAGGCGCAGCGGAACAGGGCCGTCGAGGAGCACAGAAAGGCCGACAAGTCGCGCAAGAGGAAGAATGAGGCGTGGAGCAACAAGACGGGCCACGAGGAGCAGCGCGCGGAGAGGCGCGAGAAGAGGCACAAGAGGAAGGAGGCGGAGAAGAAGGCCAACATGACGGAGGAGGAGAAGCTGGACAAGGCGAAGCTGGATGAGCTGATCCGGCGCGTGAGGGAGCACAACCTGGCCAAAGCCGCTGCGGCCAAGGATGATGAGTTTGAAGGCTTTGACGACTAGATGCCGGACTCGGACTTGCAGCTGTAACTACATACTTGTCGTCTTTTCCACAGGAGCATGCCTGACGCGGGGCGAGCATGGATCAACGAACGGCCACGGCCGGCCATGCAGTCCGAGTTCCTCCATGTCCTCAGTCGGCGTTTCCGCATCTTTGACTCGGCGGGGGCGTGTGTGTGGTCGGGGCGGTGAGCATTGGGAGGATCCCATGGCATGCATGGTCTTGACAAGGGATCGGGGTATACCGTATGACTACAGATTTATTAGACCTCCATCTCCAGCCCGGCATGAAACAAACGTGGGAACAGCAACAGCACGGCCGGGATGATTACCGTGTGGGCATGGACATGGACATGGACATGGACATGGGACACACGTCTTGGTGAACTGTTGTATTAAGAAAGACCAAACTATCTAGGTACCTGGAAGAATCCTAGACAGCCCGCTTCATCTATCATATGCCAGACATGTACCAACTCCCTACAAATTCAGACTCTGCCGGATCTTGGCTCTCGACTGTCATCGCACTTCTTTTAGGGGTGAGTTTTTTTTTTTTTTTTTTTTTTTGAGGAATGCCTCCTTCTTTTGTACCTTGTTTCCTGCTGCAACACGAATTAGATAAGATGAAACACGTGTGTCAACTTCATCATCATTTTTGCTGCGTCGTAACATAAACAAGACGAGATCCTGAGACGCTCCACCCCGTCTGCTCTGTGACACGTTCTAGACTTGGTATCACTACGGTGTAGGAAATAAAAGGAAAAAGAGAGAGACACCGAGCAAAAGAGCCCTTCAATGTAAGCTGCCGGTTGTAGCCGACCGGAATACTGTATAGTGCCAGCTCCTTGATTAACGGACCGCGAGGCTTCACAAGCCATAAAACTCCCAGCCATCTCCCTTGTCCGTCAGGGTCTCGACTTTCCACCCTCTCAGCTCTGGCACAAACTCGCTTCTCAGTTCTTCGTGCAGTCAGAGCTCTTCATCCTCCAGCTCGGATGGCTTCAATAGACCGCCCACCTTTTGTCGTCTTTCCATGTCGGCAGCCTTGGCATCGCGTTCTTGTTGCTCCTTCTCGACAACAAACAGCTCTGCATTGTCGCCGGCAAACTCTTTAAGCGAGATGAGGAAATCTCGCATATTGAGGCGAAACTTATCATATTGCGTGTTGAGCGACAACAGGCCCTCCACAAAACTCGTCACTTGGGCACTATCGAGCGGGAAGAGAGGGTCAGCTGGAGACTACACAAAAAAGAAAAAAAAATCGACATTATTCAAGTGGCAAGAGGTGACATACGCTTGTAGATTCGGGAAAGCATTGCGCAGCAGAGTCGCCACCGAGTTACCGAGATACTCCTTGTTGGTCGTCCCGGGCTGGGCTTGCTCGGCAGTGTAGATTGGTCCCTGGATTCTTGGTTGGGTACCATCGGCTGGGTGAATGTAATAAAAGAGCTTCATGAGCAACATGGACTGCGTCTTGAAGCCAGCTTTGTGATCGCTGTCTGTGACAACGAACAAAACGTCCTGCAAGATCGTCATGAAGAAACGCTGGAAGAAGGCATTGGCGGTGGCAACGTCCGTCTTCTCGGCAATGTTGTTAATCAATTCGAGACACATGTTGAGACCGGCAGCTTCGACATCACGGTTGTCGTGCTTGAAAGCCCACGAGCACGAATCAATGACAAACTTGAACTGATTGTTATCCAGCTTCAGCAGTGCGGGAAGCAGTGCAAGTTGATGGCACGGAGAAGGTTGAAGAATTCCACTCGGTGCTCTGGAAATTCGGAGAAGTCCTTGTTGATCATCTCCAGAGTACACTCGAATACATTCTCCATAATCGTGGGAACCTGGTCCTCCATCAAGGCGGAGAGCTTCGTGATAATGGCCGACATGGCCTTGAGGACTTCGGCATCACGAGCTCCAGCAACGTTGCGATTGTAATCGACAAGAACGCAGTCAAGCAACGGGGAACCATCTGAGCTCGGACAGCCTGCAGATCCTCTGCCTTTTCGACGTACGTCTCGATGAGCTTCAAGATTTCCTTCTTGATGGTTCGTAAACCTCGAACCTTGGGCATCTTGGTGGCCAATTCACCATCTCGAGCCACGGCTTCAGAGATTAGACCGCTGGTGGCACGATACATCTCCAACATGTCGTGATAGATGCGGCCAATCTGCGGGTAGAAGTAGGGTCCAATGGAGGAACAGGCCGACACATTTGTCTTCATGATGTTGCCGATGACCTTGATAGTCTCGGCGTCCTGCAGGATTGACGGGCTGACCGTCGCCTGCTTGATGATTTCATCCCAGGCGGCGTTGGGAATATTCATCAAATCGGCCAGTAGGCGCTCTTGTTGGTGCTTGTTGCCTTGTGCCGCAACCATGTAGCCGCAAGCCTCGTAAAAAGTGTGCACTTGCTGAGGCGTGAGATCGCACGTAATTTTGCCCATGTTTCTCACAATCTCCTCGATGAAGGCCTCCTGCTCACTAGGCTGGAGTGCAACAAAGTGTCGACGACATTGCCTGGCAATCTTGATGAAGGTATCACAAGCCATGTCTTGTACACCTTCGTGAGACTCATGCATAAACTCGAACAGCTTGTTGACGACCGTCTTAAGGAACTTCCAATGCGCCTTGAGGAATCGAGGATATTGGCCGACAATGTACATGATGTTGCTTGCCACGACGGCCTTGTTGTCCTTTCCACGCTTCATCTCCGTGAGACCCAGAAGATCCTTGATGACGGTAACGAGAAATCGTTTCTCGGTTTCCTCATTCATGGCCAAGGAGATGGATCCGATCGCCCAGCATAGCACGTTGCAGTTGTGCCACGACCATTCGGCTCCGTCAACCTGACGAGCCAGTTTCTCCGTCATGATGTTCTCTGTATCGACCACATCCAGATGAGTGAGGTAGACCAAGCATTCTCTGATGGTCTTGTATAACTGAACGGTATCGCTTTCCTTGACGAATTCTCGGACAATTTCACCTTCATCATTCTCCACTATAAGCACTTCTTCGGGCCGGACCATTCGTTCAATCATGACGACTCGCAGATTAGAAAGAACCTCGTTGTACTTGTGCTTTCGGAGAGGATAGTTCATCAGTAGTTTGGGATTCGGTGCGCCGCTGCCAGACATGCCACCGACAGCCATGAGCGGGTTGATGTCGGTGATGGGGAGCTGCTGCATCTCCTCATATAGTTCCTGGACCAGCTTCAGCCAATAATCCAGGCAAATCTTGAAAATCTCGCGGTCGTCGATTTGAGATATTCTAATCAGGTAGTAATGTCCATGCATGAGATAGTCTCGATTCGGAAGATTTTCAATAAGCTATTTCGCGGTGCCAAGGGTCAGCAAAACCATCACAGGTGATGGGGGAAGCTTGCCTCCAGAGCTCACATTCAGGTGTGTTCCAAAAAATTGCAGAGGAAGAGGGCCAGGTTTTGAACGAACTCCTGATCCCTGGAATTGCTCGAAGGGTACGTCGTCTTCAAGTCTAGTGAAACGGGGATAATATCCGCGATAGTGGTCAGCACTTCGGTGAACATCTTGACAAGTTGCTCGTCATACGAGTCGGACTGGCCAGCTCCACCGGTCTGAAGACCACCAATTTCCGTCAGACACTGAAGAGTAATGTTGCGGAACTCTGGGGCAGAGAGGAAGCGTGTGCGCAGAGTTTCGATCAGGTTCGTCTCGAAGATGTAGCCCAGGGGAATCCAGTTGCAGAAACGCAAGAGGGTCTCGAGGGTGGCGTGAACCAGACTGGGTTGGTCGGCCGTGGTGAGGACTTCTTGACACAGTTGGAAGATCTGCGAGAATTCAGCGCACATGGTCTGCTTGAGATTTCTCGTCTTGGTCGACGTCATCTGTTCGGCAGAGTAGTCGAAGACTTCCTCGGAAAGCAATCGCAGAATAATCATGTTGTTTTCGCAGATGGAGAGGTTCGCGTGACAAGAGGAGATGATTTCGTTGATGAACGTGGGCCAGTTGTGAGGCCATTCTTGCTTGAGAACCGAGATGAGAACGAGATTGAGCTTGTTGAGTAAAGTTTTGTTTTGTTTCAGAGATTCTTCGGAGCCCGAGCACTGGATGATGAATTGCACGATGAAGTTTCGAATTCCTACCCGCAAGGTTAGATTGCCAAATGCGCGATGGACCATGTAGCCATATATTGCGAGCCGAGCAAGTTAAAACGAACCTTGACACTGATCACGAGGCAGCACCTTCCATCTCGTCATGATGACATTGTCCAGAACCTGCAAACCCAAGTCTTAAGATGCGGGAGAAGTTAGTCTCTTGAATGTGAGTTTTGCTTATATCCCTGGGGCAACCAGACACCAGGAGCAAGTCCCATATAGTTATCAGAGAGCTCGTATGCACGTACATTTCGTTTGAGGATATTGTGCGCTGGAGAGAATCTGGTCTACCAAAAGCCAAGCATCAGGGTCTTCTTTGAACTAGCATCACAGGTTAGTTGACCGTAATTCCTGGAGGGTGTTCCGCAAGTATGAGCAATTCAAGTTTCTGCCGTGCATCATCGGAGTTTTTAGTCCCATCTTGTACAGGATTTTTTCTTCTCTTCGCCAATATCGGTTGCTCGGCAGGTGGGCGGCGGGGTTTTCGCTAATTTACCTGGTTCAGCGCGGCTTGGGCGGCTTTTTGCTACACGAAGCAAACAAAACAAAGAGAGCGTCAGTGCACATGGCCAGAATGAGGAAATTCCGAACACGAAGAAAGTTTTTCTTCTGAGATGGTAAACCACGTACCTGGTCCCCGCGACCTTCATAAAAGGTGCGGACCGTGGTGTCGAGCTCTTCAATCGTGACAGCCATGGCCTGAGCGAGACGAGGCTAGCAACGAGGGGAAACGAAACCAAAGGGCGGGGTGGGGGGAGGGGAAACCTCTCGGGATCTTTCAACGAATGCGAAGCTCACGCAGCGCACAGAATGAGAGGTGTGCGACGCTCCAAAGCAAAACTAGCAGCTTTGACGGGGTGTGGGAGAGAGAGGTTGGCGAGGAGTTGAGAAGAGTCGTGTGCGATGCGGGAGGAGGGAAGGAAGAAAGAAGCTGTTTCGAGAGATGTGATATCGTAAGAGGTGGTGGTGGAGATGGCGACGGCAACGATGAGCAGGCAGGCGACGGTGAAAAGAAAAAGCCCCAACACCACTTAAAAGTAGTGGACGTTGATGGGCCCAGCACGCAGCACAGGCACTGGAGCAACGAGGCAGGGCCTGGCAATTGTGGATGCGGCGGTCAGCAGCAGCCAACTTCTATTACTACAGTTCTTATTTATTAGCTTTTATTACGGAGTAAAACTCTGGTATATATTCCACAGTGCTATTAACACTTTTTCCTCATAAGCCCCACCTGAACAGGCCTTTTTCGCACTGGAGGGGTTGTCGTGGACTCGTGGTGGGGTGGTTGAGCAACGCGGCTCATCGTCATCGCATCGAGGCCGCCAACACTGGCTCTCTGCAACTTGAAGTGCCGTTGGTAGAATCCATGCCCATGCATCTCCGATGTGATTGCAACGCCTGTTCTCTCGTCTTCTGACGCAGTTTCCCTTCAATGTGCTTCACCTTGTTTCGGGACATTTTCTACTTGGAGAGCATCTTGTCGCGACATTGTGAATTCTCCAATAATAATCCCGCAACGAGCGAAAGTTCTCGAGAAAAAAAAAAAGCTCTTCAATACGTATGTATTCGCTAAATGAAAAAGAAAAGTTCGAGGTACTTCCTCCTACACGAAACCTCTCCTGGCTCAAAGGTCCCTTTTATGATCAACTTCGCAGCAAACATCTTTCCAGCCACAACACACCATCGCCCTCGTTTATGGCTTGTAGCCACACTCAGCCAAAGCTTCGCGCAGAGCCTGCAGGGCGTTGTCGATATCGGACCTCTTTGGGTCCATCTACAGCAGGATAACATTAGCAACGTATCGGGCAGCGGCGCAAGTGAGAAAGACTGGCATCATAACCCAGACGCAGAGAAGTGACAACGTACAGCTGATGGCCCCATGTGGCCAAATCGAACATATTTGCTGCCAATCTCCTTGTGCAGACCACCAGCGAAGATGATGCCCTTGTTCAACAGCTTGGGCAGAACATCGGGAATGCTGACACCGTCGGGCAGATAGATGGCAGTCATGGCATGGGCCTGGTCCTCGGGCTTGCCGGCAACAACTTTCAAACCGAGGTCAGCGACGGCCTTCTTGACCTTGTCGGAAACCTCAATGTGTCTCTGGAAGCGTTCCGGTAGAGGACGCGCCAGAACCTGGCTGACGGCGGTGTGCAAGGCGCGGATCAGCTGTGGTGAAGGAGTGGAGAAGTACGATGGCTTTTTGGCCTCGTAGTTTTGCATGACTATCCGCCCGTATCAGCATCTCTTGGTGGCACCCAAATCATCTTCTTGTGGCGAGGGCTATCTGTCTTACCAGGAATCCATCGCTCCATGGAAGCAAAGTAGGTGGCGGGCTTCGTCTTGCGGTTCTTGACAACATCGATGGCACGCCCACTGAACATGGAAATGGACAGGCCGGTAGGGCAGCCGATGGCCTTTTGTCCAGCGGTAATAACACCATCCAGACCCCACTCGTCAAAGGCAATCTCCTCACAAGCGACACTGCACACGCCGTCGGCAATGATCAAGGTTTCGGGGACACGCGCTTCACAACTTCGGTCAGGGTCGCGAGGTCGAACAGGACACCGGTAGAAGTGTCGACATGAGTGGCGGTGACGAGCTTGTATTTCTTCTCCTTGAGGGCCTTTTCGATTTCGTCGGGCTGAGGTCGGCTACCCACGGCTCCAGTGATCTTGGTGACGTTGGCGCCATACGCAGTGAAGCAATCGGCGAATCCATCTCCGAAGTAGCCGGTGCTCAAAACGAGGACGTCCTCACCCGGCTCAACCAGGTTCACGGCAACCAAGTCCCAGCCCAGAGTGCCAGAACCGTTGATGACGAAAGGCTGCGAAGCTGGGTTCGTGGTCTGAAATAGCTTGCGCAGCATAGACAGGGTGTCACCAAAGACTGAGACAAATCCGGGACCGACATGGCTCTCGCTGTCAATTGCCAAAGCGAAAACGCCCGTCAGTGATGTTCTCGCCATGCTTGGTCGATAAATCGGAGGTGGTGCTGCCGATGGGCCTGATCTACCTCCAGCATGAATATGAATGAATGGTGTGTGTGACGTACCTGTAGTGGGACATGGACTGGAGAACGGCATCGTCAAACTCGATAGGTCCGGGAATGAGCAAGGCAGGGTGAGCAGCTTGGGGAGACATGTTGACAGTGTATTGGCGATTCAAACGATGGTGAGAAGGTATAGATTGGAACCGTCTCCCAGACAATGTTTGTAAAAGTCGTCGAGGTGGTTGATGTGGACCGAGCAAGGCACTGGAGCTTGACGGTGGGATGGAGATGGAGATGGAGGGGTAATGGATGTTGCTTTTGCTTTGGCGGGGCGCACCTCGGGCGGGAGTTGCGGCAGCTCTGGTGAATATAATCCAACACCTCCAACAAAAGTCGGCTGCCCACGTCGGCTGCCGGTGCCGGTACCGGGCCAACCACAGCGGCGGGTGGCCGGCGTCATCTCCCTCTCCTCTCTCCATGTGAATGAGGAGACGTGCACCCGGCCTTTTCCGGCCGCCCGTGAATGAAAGCTCGTTGTACGGACTACTCCGTGCGGGAAGCATGTCGGTACAGATCGCCATTCACTGTGAGCCTTTGAGACGCGCAGCTAGACCGTTGGCTCTTGGGAAAATGGAACCTCGAATGGCCATTAGTGTCATTCGGTGTATTTACGTATGCAAGTCCGTCATGGTTAAACGGGTGTCTATCCCCCCTTTTCGCAATCACTTTGATAGATCCGGCATCCCTCTACCTCTGCAGAATGGGAAGATGGTCAACTAGACTGCTCGGGGAAGTCTGTCCAAGTACATCCGCCGCCTTCCCAGCACCTCGCCGCAATCACATCAGACAAGCAACCTTGCGACTGGTACATAATCCCGAGGACCCGACCTTGATGCGCGACGTTTGACCAACCCACGTCCAGGCCTCTACCTGCCACTCATACCATACCTTTGTGTCATCCGTCTGTCGCCACATGCTGACCTCGAGCTCCGTATCTGCCGGGAAGGAGATGGGTTCCTCGAGCGGGAAGAAGATGGGGAACCACGAGATCATATCCTTGCTCTTCTGGTCGATTCTCTCGGGGTGCGTGCTGATCTCGACCTTCTGGCCTTTGCTCCTCTCCAGCCTGGACTCGTAGAGCGTCGACTCAAAGTACCCCGCTAGGCCGTGGGTGACGCCTTGCGCGCGACACACGAACGTGACGTGGCAGTATCGCGAGTTGTGATCGTTTGCGCCCGCTGCGCCGGCCATGCTGCCGCCGCCGCCGCCCATGATGCCCCCGAGCGCCGGGCCTCGACATTCTGAAGAGTCGACTCTGGGATCGGGTGGGAGAACTCCCATGCTTGCTGGAAGCGGGCATGTCCAGGGACCTTTGGCACACGAAATCGAGCGCGTAGAGCCGCACGACCCAGGGTGTGCTGAAGGCCGTGGCTTCGGTGGCGGATCGAGCGAGAATGTCGGCGTGTAGTTTCGGCGTGGATATGGGACTCATGTGCGCTGTGTAGGAGTGGGGATGGAGATGCCGTGCGGTTTGGCAAGAACGTGTTGGATTCCGTCCAGACACTCGGGCGAGAGCTCGTTGTCTCCAAACGATCCGAGGAGTTCGGAGATCAGCATGTCCACTTTGCCGTGGACGGGGCCCGTGTCTGACGAGTGAGATACGACAGGGCCCTTCCAGGCTCGCATGTCCGTCTTGACGACGTTGACCTTGCCGCCCCAGAGGGTCTGATTCTGACGCAGGAGGTACACGTAGGCGTTGGGGTTCTTTCCACAGCCCAGACTTCCACATTTACATTTGTGTACTCGGCGGCCTTCAGGGCCCGCGTGACGAGCGGCCCTCTTCCTGACCCGGCTACGGCGATGACCACCGCCCCGTCCTTGGATGTCGGCAAGTCGAGTTCTTTCCATTCGGATAGGGCCTCGATGACGGCCGCCTCGTACTGGTCATATTTGACGGGATCTCCCTCGAACACCTCGTAAGTGGCTGATTCGAGGTTATCGGACAATGGCTGCAGAGGCGACTGCAGCCAGTCCTGGAAGCTCGTCAATGTCGGCGACTCGAGCGCTGTAAAGGGCGGTTGCTGATTCTCCAGCCATTGCAAATACGCCACGTGGGCGTCGGCACCGGCACGAAAAGATGGGTCTGGATGCGACGTTGCAGCAGGGCTGTGAGCATCCGAGAGACTCGGAAGTCGTCCTCTGTCACCGGTGGTCGGTTCACCGCCGACAATACGGACATGTCGTCGGTCTGGAAGTTGGAAGCATCGGGGCCGACGTCGCAAAGCAGGATCCACGGGACGGCCTTGAGTCGCATGTAGCTGAAGATCATTTCTTTGTGATGTTTGGAGAGAGATGGATAGCCGCCCTTGTTCTTCTGGAACACGTCCGGCCCAACAGTCAAGTAATGCATAGGCTCTGCGAACCACCTGTTTTGCAAGTCTTTTTCAGGCATGACTCTAGGAATCTGGAGCGCTATAGAAAGAGGAAGGAGGAAAACCATGTTAGTCCGTCTATTCAGGAGGGGGATATCGCAGGAACAAATGGAGAAACTTGCCAACATGCAATCTCAAATCATAGTTGCAAGTGCTCCTGACGTGGTGCCAAGACTGCCATGCCGCAAACAGATCGACCTCTTTCGACGCATTTGCCGTTGCGGCACCCTCCTTGCGCGGCTCGAGCGAGGACAAAGTCTCGATAGCCTGGCCAGCCACAGGCTCCCGATACATGGGCATATGAATCAAGAAGGTCAAAGTGCTCCCAATAGTCAGAGCCTCCTGCACAGCGCGAGAGTACTGCGCCAGGGCCTGATTTCCGCCATCTCGAGAGGCATCACGACTAGGGCCAGCAATAACGATGCTCCGTACGCCGCAAAAGTTGGCGTAGTTGACTTCCAGGTTCAGCACCTGGCGGGAAATGCTGGCAATCAAGGGATTCGTGGAGCACAAGTCAATCCATGGGCTGATGTAGGCAGTATACGTGTTGACCGCGGTCGAAGGAAACAAGCCAGTATCCTCTGGAGTCAGCGGCGGAATGATGGGGTCGGCGCGCGACCCGGTGGCTGTGCTCGTCGACACTTCTGCACTCTTCCCCAAAAGCGAAAGATGGTCTGAGACTATCTTGAACACCCTTGCTCTGAAGCGTCGGTTCGTTACTGGTGTTGTAGCGAAATTCATCTTTTGATTAGAGAATCAACATGTCAGCCGAGGCTCTCTCTTTTGGTCACCCGTTCGTGGGTAGAACAAACACCACAACTTACACCTTGATTGAGCAGATATCCGTACTGCAAGTCCGTGAGGGTGCATCTCTTGCCGTTTCATGCTTTCCAAGGTGGAACGATGGCCGTTGAGCTCCGTAAGGGTTGCTCATTGCCATGTCCGATGTTCCAAAGGACATGTTGAAGGTGCCACAGTACTTCGGTTACCTCGGGTTTGGCTCAAAGTCGAGAATCTTCTCTTGCCCAGAGCAATCAATGTATGAATTGCCTTCGCAGGGTCGGCAGGACGAGGCGAAGAGACTGGCGGTCGAACAGCTACTTCATGCCACTTTTTTTTGGCCGTTGATTTGAGGTGCACACAGTGTGCGCTCGTGATGTAATAGGCCGATTAACTTTTCAAAAAAACAAAAATTAATGACCATCATATTTGTCCAGAGTTTGAATGCACAATAAATTATAAACAAACCAAAATTCGTGTTTTTCAGTCATTTTGAGATTTAATTCTAGACATAGTCTCAAAATCACGGTGTCTATATCTCCTGATTGAGTTCACGCCAACAGTGCGTTTTCATCCGCTCCACCGTTCGCACACTGTTCCCAATCAATCATTCTTATCGATAAGTCATTGCCGGTCCCGCCAATTTTTCGGATTCCAAACCATCTGAACGAAAGACCACGCAGCTTCGTCAGTTTTGCAGAAGAAGCAGGCAATCGCTCCACTCCCTCCCCAGATTCGTCCGTGGTTATGCACATCGGGACTGAAGAAACAAATCACGGGATAGAACCAAAGAGAGAGAAAAATGTCAGAGTCACACGAAACCAAGATCAGCAAACGCGCCAGCGCCGACGCTGACGAGACGTCTAGGAAGAAGTCTAAGAAGGAGGCGGCGACAGCGAGGAAAAGTACAACCCGTACCTGGCACACATGCACCAGAACAGTTCAAATGGCTTCGGTGATGAGGCACCGCCAGATTCGATTCTGGCGGGGATGGAGCGCCGCGCGACGACAGCAGTCCAGGCCGCCAAGGCAGAAGACTCTGCTACCAATCCGTTCACGGGAAAACCTCACTCCCAGCAGTATTTCCGCATCTTGGAGACGCGCAGAGATTTGCCTGTTCACAAGCAGAGGTAAGACTTCCCTCCTGTTCATTCTCCTATTGCAGCAAATAGCAACCGAACGGCAGTGGAATCTGAATTTGGCATTGACTAACGTTTTTACCTTTTCTTCTTCTTCTTCGTCTCCATAGGCAAGAATTCCTCGATAAATACCACTCGACCCAGATCCTCGTCTTCGTCGGTGAGACCGGCTCCGGTAAAACGACCCAGATCCCGCAGTATGTCGTATACGATGAGTTGCCCAAAGTCACCGGCAAGCTCGTGGCGTGTACGCAACCCCGTCGAGTAGCCGCCACGTCAGTAGCACAGCGAGTCGCCAACGAGATGGACGTCCCCCTCGGCGATGAAGTCGGTTACAGCGTCCGTTTCGATGACTGCTCGAGCTCCAAGACCATGCTCAAGTACATGACGGACGGTATGCTTCTAAGAGAAGCCATGCACGACCACGACATGTCGCGCTACAGTTGCATCATTCTCGACGAAGCTCACGAACGCACCCTGGCTACCGATATCCTCATGGCTCTTCTCAAGCAGATTGCCAGCCGTCGAGCCGACCTGAAGATCATCGTCATGTCTGCTACGCTTGATGCGCAAAAATTCCAAAAGTACTTTAACGATGCCCCGCTGCTGGCCGTCCCCGGTAGAACATTCCCTGTGGAGATTTTCTACACGCCTGAGCCGGAGAAGGACTACGTCGAGGCTGCTATTCGCACCGTGTTGCAGATCCATGCGTCTGAGGGCGAGGGCGATATCCTGCTCTTCTTGACTGGTGAGGACGAAATCGAAGACGCCTGCCGCAAGATTAGCCTGGAAGCAGACGAGCTGCAGCGGGAGGTGGACGCCGGTCCCATCGCCGTCTACCCTCTTTACGGCACTCTGCCTCCTCACCAGCAACAGCGTATTTTCGACAAGGCGCCCCCGCCCTTGCGAAAGGGTGGTCGTCCCGGCCGCAAGGTCGTGGTGTCGACCAACATCGCAGAAACGTCACTGACCATTGACGGTATCGTATACGTCGTGGATCCCGGGTTCAGCAAGCAAAAGATTTACAACCCTCGTATTCGAGTCGAGTCGCTGCTCGTGTCCCCATTTCCAAGGCCTCTGCCTCACAGCGAGCCGGTCGTGCTGGCCGTACAAAGCCCGGAAAATGCTTCAGATTGTACACCGAAAAGGCGTTCAAAAAGGAACTCATTGACCAGACGTATCCCGAAATCCTGCGATCAAATCTTGCCAACACCGTGCTGGAGCTCAAGAAGCTGGGCGTAGAGGATCTCGTCCACTTTGATCTCATGGACCCCCGCGCCAGAGACCATGATGAGAGCGCTCGAAGAACTCAACTACCTCGCCTGCCTCGACGACAACGGCGAGCTTACTACGCTGGGTGGTCTGGCATCCGAGTTCCCCTGGACCCTTCACTAGCAGTCATGCTGATCTCGTCGCCCGAGTTCTACTGCTCCAACGAGATCCTCTCCATCACGTCACTCCTTTCTGTGCCTCAGATCTTCACGCGCCCTGCCAACAACCGCAAGCGAGCAGACGAGATGAAGTCGCACTTTAGCCACCCGGACGGAGACCACTTGACTCTCCTCAATGCCTACCATGCCTTCAAAGGCCAGGCTACCTCTGACCCTGACAGCGTGAAGCAATGGTGCCATGAGCACTTTCTATCCTTTCGTCACTTGTCCAGTGCAGACAGTGTCCGCGCCCAGCTCAAGCGCATCATGGAGACGCACGGCCTGGAACTCCTTTCCACGCCATTCGAGGACAAGAACTACTACACCAACATCCGCAGAGCTCTCCTCTCCGGCTTCTTCATGCAGGTCGCCATGAAGGAAAGCTCGGGCAAAATCTATCGCACCGTCAAGGACGACCAAGCCGTCATGATCCACCCATCCACAGTGCTACGAACCGAGTTCGACTGGGTGCTGTACAACGAATTCGTGCTCACGTCGAAGCAGTACATCCGCACATGTACTGGTATTCGACCAGAGTGGTTGCTCGTACGTTGAATCCCGCCCTGCATACTATTGTCTCTTGGTGCCCCCTTGTTTCCTCTGTTACCTCTTTCCTCCACACACAAATGTGTGTGCAGTCATGTGCTGACTCACTTTCACAGGAGATTGCACCAGTCTACTTTGACCTCGATACCTTTGAGCAAGGAGATATCAAGAGATCACTCGCCAGAGCCGCAGAAAAGAAGAGGCGAAAAGAGGCCATGAAGGCCGGACGATGATAATGCCCAATGCGAAGCTCAAGAACGCGTTGCGACCAGGTTTCCAGATGACGACAAGCAAAGAAGAACCTCGATCCCATGAGGAATTCAAGATGGATCGAGACGCCCGGTCCAAAAGAGCAACCCTGTCGTGTCATGCACGGTTTTCCAGATTCATGATGAAATCGAGCTGGAGAGGGATTTGTGGAAGCCCGTGTCACTGAGAAAAAGTACTTGCGCCATAAATCATGGTCACTTGAAACGATTTTTTTTTTTTTTTTTTTTTTTGGCGGGATCCGTATTAGAGCAGAGCAAGTCCGAACGGAATAGAGTTGGGTGCTGGTACAAAAGACACCATATACGGACTACATGTGTACACATACAAGGGGGCGTTGCGCCAGGGCAAAAGTAGAATTCAATATAATGAGTGACTGCATCGCACGGGCGGCCTGAATCAATGCTCCTTTGTGCACATGCGCGGAACAGCAACGGACAGCCAGCGTGAAATTGAACCCTGGCACGCAACGTTTTGAAGCTATCGTAGATGCCGGTCGTGTGGCCTTTGATTGACCATGTTCTCTCGCAAGGGTGTGTCGATTGATCGCCTGGCGGAAGCCATGTCCCAGATCCAACTTGACGTTGTTGTGTAACTTGCATTACTGAACATGCACATGGTAGCACACAACGTCCGGAGACAATCGGGTCCATTGGGCGTGATGTTTTTTTCACCCTCGTTCTCGGAGGATATAATGCGGCAACGGCGTCGTCGCACACGCACACACGTTGCGTTACCAGTAGATGCAAGATGCAGGAAAGGCATGTTGTATGTTTGCTTTCCAGCATCAGAGGGTGCAGCCACCCACACCCTCCTCTGCACCTTGCTCTGCCTGCCTGCCTGCCAGAATGACTACGGAGTAGTGGGGAGACGTATCCGTAGGCTTTCCATATGAAAGCCATGTAGTCATACAATGCTTGACTGCGGCTCGGGAAACATGAAATGTACGCTACTCACTCAGGCACGTCTGATGCATCCATCAAGAGGAGGACGCGCAAGTTTCGAACCGCATAGTATGGCGGACAATGAGGAACACGGCCCGCTTGTTGTTCTCTCACTAGGAAAAGGCAGAAGGCAGCCCGCCGAACAAGAACAAGAACAAGAACAAGTTGGCAATTGGCGTGCCATTCATTTCGACAAGAGACTTACTTTTCTGTTCACAAAGGACGGCTCGTCTCCCGGAAACCTGGTTAGCTTCCGCGGGGACCATCAATACGTAGAAAAAGGTGGGTGGCGCCATGCTGCTCGGTGGTTCCTCGTGCGTCTGTAGGATGTGAAGTCGGAGATGGGATGCGTCCACGCGTTCTAGGGAAGCGGTATGCGGATCATTTCGGGACCCTTCTGCTCTGATGGCTTGATCGCGGGAAAACGGGGTTCGTCGAGTAAACGCGGTTGCCAATGTGGCCTGTGGCTGCAGAAAAGGATATATCCTAAGCAACTGGGGTTGTTGTTTTTTTTTGGGCGACGATATGACGATTCTGTACGGGGTGGCGAGCGTCGCCGTGTTTGGAAGCCGGGAACCATGTGTTCCGACTTCACATGGATTGGATGGCTTGCAGGACAGGACAACACTCTTTCAAGAACATGGAGAAGAGTTATTATCAAGCGTCACGGTTTTCCGAATTTGTCCTGCTTCCCTATCAGTTGGCCTCATCGGAACAACTCGCGTCCAGCATACGTACCCTCATCTGAATTGTAAGTAGCCCCGGCCCGAAGAGGTAGCATCGGCATGCAGCCGCATGATGCCTCGGCCAGGTTCCTCCTCCTTTGAAAGACGCTTCTTTTCCCAATAGAATCGTTCCGTGAACTCGACGAATCCTGGGCCGTCTCAGCATATATATGATGATAGGGCGCGTTCTCAATTATAGGTGGCTGAGAGTCGTCAGGCACACACGCACGCACCTTGCTGCGGGGGAGAGGGGCAGATAATAGAGATCATCACTGACAGCCTGTCAGGGCCAAGCCAGCGGCTTCGCAGTGACATGAAGTTCATAAGTCTGAGTTCTGCGTCACCATCGTGGCTGGCTGCATGGGGGCCGTGGTTGTTGCACCGCCCCCATGTCGAGAGTCTGCAAGGTATCTGATCTGACCACATATGTACTCCGTACATGCTCCAATCGGTTCGCGATGAGAAACCGTCGTCGAGAACTTCCACGATCCGAGCACTTCGGATGTCTGGATCTTTGATTCCCAGCATTCATTCCCCTGAGGTAAGTTGTTGCGATTTGTACCCGTCGGTGGGAACCAAATGGATTGCATACGGCAAGACGAGACAGTACACCGCTGGTTGTTGTGCCTGATGGTCCTCAGTGGCTCACCCTCACGGGCACTCTCACGGGCACCCTCATGCGAGGATATGTTTCTTCTTGGTATTGACACATTTTCTGTAATTCAACGAATCGTTGCTGAATCACTGTGGATGTGGATGAAAATAAACAGTGTCTTCCTCCCTGGCTGGTAGCTCAATGATTGGCTCGACTAGCGACCCGCCCCGCACACACTCTAATCCCTGTTTTGATTTTACATACACGAGTACATACATACATGACCAGGGGCAACAGGCCAATGATGGATCGTTCTGTAATTAAGCGTGGCACTAGGGGAGTAGCGCAGGGTACCTTCCTTTTCCCCAAGTTTACCCGGCCTATATAGTACCTTTTCTCAGCGTGTACACCCCTGTAGAGCTCCTAACAGCTCCACACTCTGCAGCCACGGACAGCTGTTAGTAGCTACCCCACGTACATAGGGCTCGGGGTCGTGTAAAATTACGTTATCGGAACCCTGTCAATCTGCCTGGATGCAAATTGGATGATTTGTACGGACTACATACTCCGTATTCTTGAAGTCTTCACAAGCCAAAGGAGCAGCAGGTAATAGGTGACGTGCACCTACTATCAAGGCGAGATTGTTGGTTCCGAGAAATTTGCAAAGTCTGAATACAGCAAAGAACAGGTCAGAGTAAGGTCGAGCCAGTTGTCGTTCCCTCTGGCTGCAATTGATTGGGGCTTTCGGGATCCTGTCCGCAGACAATTATTGTCCGTCATACTGATGAATTGCAGAATTTGTCTCCATCATCAAAGGTGAGTTTCGGCGATACATACGTCTTGTGTGTTGTGTGCCCGGCTAAGCACACCCTGCATCTATCATTCTTGCCAGATCCTTGTCCGCAAAACACCCCTTTTGAGCAACCTGTCGTGCTCGTACATGGAGCGTGGGTTGTATTAATACCACGATGCATGTATTTTGGGCACATTGGAGGATCACGTACCCTTGGCCGACCCGACCCATTCTTATAATCCTTCCATTGCTGATTCTGGGCCATGGCCCATACCCAAAACGTCCAGTCCATTGCGACAACATCTTTGCTCGCCTTGTCCCGGCGATCAAGCTTTCCAACGAAAAGGCCGGACCCTTGTGCTGTTGTGTGTGTCTGTGTGTGTGTGTGTGTGTGTGTGTGTGTGTGTGTGTGCTGCGAGATTGAGAATGCCGAGACAACGCTGGCATATCCATGTCGCGCCGCCTTGTAAGTTGAAGCCCAAGTCCAGATTCTGGTATATAAAAAGTCTGGAACCCGCAACGTGTCTCCGGCATGGCAATCCCCGAACAAGTGATAAAATCTTCATATTCACCCAGGAAGGAGGGTCAACTTCTGGGTTTGCTTCTGTCTACTTTTCCAACAAGAACCCCTTCACCTTCACAACTCACCATGTCTGGCGGCTTCTACAAATATCGCTGCAAATACTTTTACACGCACAACTGCCAAAACTGGGTGTGGGTGAACAATTCACCTTGTGCAACTTGTCTCGTGAGTTTGTTGGCATTCCATCTATTCTTTCATCCCATCCCATTCCATCCCCAGCGCGTTCTTCTTTGCAAAAGGGCTTCGGAGTTCCGGCTTCTTCGTTACTGACGGATCCGACAGGCCGAGGGACGAGATGATGAAAAGGCACCCGGACCTGCGTCGATGCTGAGCCGAGACATCAGCGTGCCCTGCGTACACAACGGCGTCTTGCAGTACATCCTCATGGAACTCGTGGCGCCGACTGAGCCAGGAGAGCACTGGACGCTGAGAGACAAGGCCGCTCGACCTCCTCCTGCTGTCCCAGTTACTAGCGGTGCCATGCCCGTGTCGACCGGCCTGGTGGCGGCTGGACATGGAGGAGAGCCGACGTTTTCAGGCAATGATTTTCGATTCCCACCACACAATTTCAGGCGATGGCAAGATACCAGATAACCCATCCATTGGACGGTTCCTATCAAAACTACAATACATAATTACCTTCGGTAATGTCGGAGTGAACTCTCCCATGCAGGCAGGCAGGCAGGCAGGCAGGCAGGCAGGCCATCCCAACAACATGTGGCCAAGGCGCGCTGTTTCGGGGAAGGGGGTCCATCAGCAATATTTACTACCCCAAGTCGTAGTTGATCCAGCTGGTCTAGGATTGCAAAAGTTTACCAGCATAGAGGGAATTGGACATGGAGAAAATCAATGCATGTTCGTCATATCATCCAAGACGAATATGGGATTGTCGATTTCTCGTTCGCCAGGATTATTAAGTCTTGAGCTTTTGTTTTCCTTTTCTCCCACGTTGTTAATACGCGGGGCTCCAACTATTATCTAGCCAACAAATTTATTAGTTTAATGACAAGAAAGATTGTCGAAAATTAGGCACTTTCCCCTATTGGGGGCTCGGAAAATACCGTTCCTTGCTCCGTAACTTGCTCCGTAACCACTTCCGCGGGAGAAATTGGCTGGCATGTGTTTCGCATCTTTTGATGCGCTCCGAGTGCTTTCTCGATTCATGCCTCGGTTGGTTGGGCGGATATACGCACACATTAGTTGACCCGGCTTCCGGCCTGCTTATCGTTCGAGACAAATTGCCTTTGATGTTGGTCCGAAGGTGGGTCTTGGTTCCGTAATTTTTCATCTCGTTATCGTCGGGAAGCAGCCGAGGAGCATGAAGTGTACATATGTATGTTGATATGAGGTCTATACTGAGACTGATTGATAAACCCCAAACGTGCCGTGCTGCAAGCCAGGGCGCTGCTGGCCTGGCTGGGTTCCATTCGCAATGGGTTTCATGTGCATGCTTGTCATTCATTACCTGGGTGCTTTGCAACACGGCTCGGTTCTCTCTGGGCAGGGCAGGTATTGATTAGTATTAATCAGCTCATCACTGTGGAAAAACGTGAGTCATCATCATTATTACTGTGCACACACAATGTACATAATACGTCCTTGACCCAAACCTCTGAATCTGACTAGGTCAGGCTGACCACTCTGGCACCTTTGCATCAAGTCACCATGGGTGCATGATATGAAATAAGTCTGGCATTTACATGACTAGATCTGCCGAAAGCATAGCCGCCACAAGTGGAATGAGCATGGTCACAACGTTTGAAGTACCGAACCGTGCGGCCGAGCTGCCCTTGTCTCCGAGACCAAGCGGCAGGCCTTGCTGCCCAAACGTCACATTCTGACGAATCGTACTGTTCAGACAGTGTCCGTTCGACACATCGAGGTAAGTCAGGTCATCCGGCACGTGAAAGAACATGTAGTTGTCTTTTGGAATGTCCTTGAACCCCGACGTATCGTACGGGAACTTGTCCCCAGAATCCGTGGAACTTGTGTTTCGCAGGAGGATGCATGCCACCTGGCCGGGGTAATCTTTGTACATGGCAGGATAAGCCGCCATCACGTCCGGATTGCTCGTGTCGGCCACCAAGATGAACTTGCGCTGGGGATACGTCTGGAAAATCTTGTCCAGCAAGAACCGACGAACGTGCAGCGTCGCTTTCGTATCCGAGAAGTTGAGTGGTCTCGTGTCAAACGAGCCCAGGGGATACGTCTTGTAGATGTAGTCCATGTAGGTCCTGGTCACCTGCTCGGGAGTTGTGGTGAGATAGTGGAAATGCATGTTCTGAAGAGACGCAGACCAATTGGCATAGATTTGCGGCATGTTCATCCACGGCGTAAACGGTCGAGCAAAGGTATTCAAGATGCCTTCCTTGGGCTGATAGATCTTGGTTACTCGAAGAATGTCGTCGATGTCCGATATAACGGTTAATCCGGTCGGAGGCACCAGGTAGGCCGTGGCATTCCCGGAATCTGTACCTTCTGTATATACATTGAGCGTTTGAATTTCAGACGTCTCATTTCCCCGTTTCATGAATCCGCCGTTGGGTCCAGTCGTGTTTTGTAGCTTCACAAATGCATCAAAGTCGCCCTCGGTTGTTGTGTTGTAAGGCATTCGAATGGTTTGTCTGCCGCCCTCCTGCAATTTCAATGAATGCCGTTAATATTGACGTACAGTCAGGATAAACCGCTGGGGTCGAGGACAATTCTTTTCACTTGGTTTCTTACAGCGTTGGCAGCTCCTCCGGTTGCGTTGGAGCTTACCGCAACATCGTTTACGAGATTCATCGTCACGTTCTTGTTGGCTTGTTGGATGACGAAGATGGATCGCGTCACATTGCGGGCTTGTGCTTTCTCCGTGTCGCTGAGGTCCTTCACACTGGTTCCGACGAGAAACACGTCCGCGAGGTCATCGACTTTGCTCTGCGAGACGTTGGGTAGCTTGTATACATTGCCATGAATTCGGAGGTTCCAGCCACTGTTGGTCCAGTTCCCGTACGACCTATGCTCTCTCACACACACACAGGTTTCCCCGGTTAGGACATTGAGAAAAGGGGTTGCGGATGAATCGAGCTTCAGGGAGCAACTCACGGCAGGTTCATGACTTGGGTTGGCTGGGCCGCCAAGTCGGGGCTCGATACTCCGAGCGCCTTTTCCACAGCTGCACCGATTGGAAAGCCATTGGGAAAGTTCAGGATGCCAGAGTCGACAAACGAAGATAGTTTGCTCTCCAATCCGCTGGCCAAGCTTTTCGTGTCGTCGCCTAGCCCTCGACGGTCCAGAGCCACGACTGCCGGCGGCGCCGGAGCTCTCTCGTCGAGGACATTTGCGATATTCACAGTTTCCTGTGGGATTGGTGAGCCCGCGGGTATAGCCCTTCCCAAGGCACTGCAGCCGACAACCAAAACAGCAGCTCTCATGGTGACGCGTGAGTTCTCGTCGTGAGTGACAGCACCACGCAATGTCGGGAACAACTCGGTACGAATTCCTTTCAATAACAACAAGTCGTACGGATTACATACAAGGGAGCTAGCAAGTCGAAGGCCCACTCTTTTTCGGGCATGAGCAAGGCACCTAGTAATTTACTGAGCCATATTGTACTCACACTGAGAAGTAGCTCTCATCTACTTTAACCCTGATTGGCTCACGATCATACAATTAGGCCCAAAACTGCCAAAACTAAGCTGGATAAAGCTTGTCCAGGCATCATGGCACGAGCCGCGCCAAATCGGGCAGCGCTCACAAATCAGACCTTGAACGCACTGAGTAGTTTCAGCCGGGCTTTCTGGCAGTTGCCGATAGATAACGATGCGCCGACTACTATTTTTCCTTGTCAATTCATCAGATTCAATCCTTCCAAGTCCGCTTCAGTCGACGAGAGGCATTTGTAGCTGTTGCCAGGCTGGGTGCCCACTGCCCACATCGTGCATCTAATCCGTAGTTGGTCTGTGAAAACTGCGTGCGTCATCATCAGCGTGACAAGCTCACACTAATCCCTACCTTTGTGTGCGAGTCGGCGCAACAAAGCAGAGTGTCGTCCATTGCCGGAATTATTGATACAAATTCATCTTCATATCGATAACTACGTCTATCTGTTAACTCACAGCTTCAGATGGAGGCAGAGAAGAGGGTAGACTTATCCCCGCAAATGTTGGGGGTTGTCCTCCCACCATTGCAGGCACGAGGACAACCAGGGCTACCTTTTGATATGCGGTCTGCCCTCTGAAGCCAATAGTAGGAAAAATCATCCAACTTGAACTCTTGCCTCTGTTACCTTCTTGCAGCATGCCATTGGCACTAGTTCCGGACGAGTACGAAACTCTGACTCCAACACGAGATGGGTCCCGAAACTGTTTCCAACACTCAGCAATTTGCATGCAAAGTCGTCGAGGAAGAGAAAATGTTGCCGAAAAACCCGGTGGTAATTAGCGCCGCGCAAGCCCCTGTGCTTTCTTCGACCTCTGTCGTCTAGACTTTTGGTAGCATGAAGCAAGATAGGCCAGAAACGCTCATGAAATGATAACTTCTTCTGTGTGTTCTTCGCTACCCACTAGGACTCGTTTTTGTTTCCTCTCCGCTTTTTGCTGGTGAGGCAAGATGAAGGAGGGCGTTGACGCGTGGACAAAACACATCCTTAAAAGCCACGCTATCATCTCGACGTCTTCCTTCCGGAAGGGACAACGAGGTAAGTGTTAACAGCCAAGAGGTCATTAACGTGTGACTGGCGCCCTCAGACATTGCGATTGGAGGTCACAAGCAGAGGTTGATGGGCCTGGCCAGGCTCAATGCACGCATTGCGTAGACCAGGAGTCGACCTCCAGCTACGGTCTCAAAGTGCAAGTCGGTTTTGGAAGTGATCTGACATGGTAAATCGGTAAGCCTCCTGGACCAGATCATGAGGCCCGAGAGCACAGAAGAATTGGCAGCTTTTTCTCATCAGCTGAGCATTTCTGTTCGGACCCATGAGCTCCTCGCTACACATGCGATGAAAGAGCAGTGTGATTCCGACGAAGCAGCTCTCGGGGATGGTTTGGGTGAAATGCAACAGCTGATTGTGTGTAACCTAATTCTTGGCTCTACTCATAATATCGATCCGCGTGCTTGCACCCACGAAAGTGAGGCACAAGAGAGGTGCTTCGATACGCAAATCATATTTCCAGGGCATTGACAGACGTCTTTGAGACTGCCTCTTGTTGGCCAACGTTGTAGTTCCAGTAGTCGGGCCGACGGCGCTTCGGGTCGAAGCTTCTCATCCAAGTGGCCACCACTTGAAGCCATGGCATCCTTCTCTCGCGCACCATGCGGTGACTGAATATCTTTCTCCCACCAGTCGGCCTGTTGAAGACACAACACGTGCCGGCTCACTTTTCAGCGAGTGACACGCGTCGGGTTGTTCGTAGGCGTAAAAGATGAGCAAAGCAACTTGGCCCAATACTAGAACCAATTTCTAGCTTAGGGTTAAGTTCCGAAGCTCATTCCCCCGCCAGGTCGTGTCGTCTAGTTACCAACGACGCGTATCACATGACAACTCCATATGCTGCAGACAGCGAAGTTCTGATACAGGTTCGAGAGCAGCATGTCATGTGTGAACGAGCCCGGGAGGGGGTCTGCAGTAGACATTCCTTACGGAAAATGAGGGTCGGGAAACTGTGAGGCAGGCGACGCGAAGTAGTTGAGGCTCGCTCATGTGAATGATTGAACGTGAAGAAGTGCCGTGTCTCATGGTATAACGCGTTTCGTACGAGTTTGGGTAGGCTAGAGACGAGTCTCCAGCTACGAAGGTGCAAGAGCAACAAAAGATTGAACTATGATGGTTCGGAAAACGTGGTGGGAAAGTAAACAAGGCGAGTTGCTGTCGAGGGTCATGGTTGAGGTCGGAGCTCATGTGGGGCGTCGCGACGCGAGAACAGGTGACGTGGTATTAGCCAGTGTTAACAGCTGCCTGTGTTAATAGTGCTAACAGTGCTAACAGCTGCCTGTGTCTTATCGCACTGTGTCATGCCCGTGAGCGATCGCAAAATCTGGGGATCAGTATTATGTGCAGATTTCGACGTGACGGCTTCGTTTGTATGAAGTGGTAAGCATTAGGTAAGAGGTAAACAAATGGCGGAATTCCCTCAACAACAAGACTCACCCGCGAAGATAAGTGAAGAGATAGTGACGGCAGGGAAGGCAGCATTTGATCCGTCAAAGGCACCTGAAACCCGTGAACCAGCGCTCCAAGCATATCAGGACCTCATTGCTAAGTACGCCATCTCTTAGGCCTAAAGTCAGAGATCACCAAGTCTAACAGCGGCCGCAGCACCAAAACTTGGATTCTCCTCCCGGCACTGAATTCCTTGATAAAGCCAAACATTCTGCCGCCATGGCTGAGGGATCCATTATTGCAAGCTCTCACCCGCTTGCCCCTAAGACCTGACGGTGTTCGCGGAACCATGGAATTCGTGTTTTCCGTCCACCCAAGTAATCAAAACGCCGTAGCAGATGCACAGCAACCACAGAAGACCGGGGCAAATATCACTCACGAGGCTGTGGCCGTTGCGACTAGACTGTTGTCCACCGTGCCTGCTACCCTAAGCCCCGAGGAATGGTATGGCGGTATCGCTCCTCAGATTTTCAGCCTATTTGCTGGTGATGCTGGAGACGATTTGGCCAAGACAGCAGCGCAGATCGTTGGCTTCGGCATATTAGGAAGAAAAAGATGGGTGCCCCAGGTGAGGGTCTACGGTCCATCATATCTTGTCGAATCGCTTGAACTGAACAAGTTGATACAGGAGCACCAGGATGGAACGCGTTCGTTCTGCCATTAATTGGGCAGATCAACTACACACTTCAAAGCACGCGAGAAAAATCCCCAGAGATAAACCATGAGCAAAGCGACGAAATCATCAACCTCGCCCGGAACAAGAGTATTGTCTCTGGAGACCAGCTTGCCACGGCTTTAAGACGGCTCAAAGTCCTCATACTCTCGAACCCTTCTCCAGGCTTGTGTCGTCGAGTTTTAAAGCCAGTGATATCACAGTTATGGGCACTTGCTTCGGTGCCCATCCCACCAGAACTCATCGCCCAGAAGTATTGTTCCCCAGCAGAAAAGCTTTTGCAGACTTATTTCACACTATTTGGTAAAGTGGACACCATGGCTCCAATTATGCAGAATATTCTGTGTGAGGGGTCTGCACAGGAATCAGAGAGCGCTTGGCGATTTCGAGCCGTGAGCGACTCAGAGATTGACGTTGTGGCAATCTTAAGCCCAGGGACGGGAGTCAATCTGCTGGAAGTCGAGTCCAGAGCCGAGAAGCTGGCAAAGCTCATCATAGGCTCTTTCTCAAACGAGGAAACCTTCGATCTATTTCTCGCGTTATTGAATAAATGGATCCGATCCTTGAAACAACAAGGCCAGATCGATATCAAAACAACACACGGCGAGAGCAAGCAAGACCCTCCGGTTCAGGAGCTGGCCGAGGTATCAGTACTGCAGAAGCTGATAGAATTAGCCTCAGAGAAGCTAGTCAGTCACTTCGATCAACTCGTGGGAATAATATGCCAAGTGCTGAGAGAAAATGAACAAGCTGCCCTCGGGGATGATATTGTGTCTATCGTGCTGAGTCTGCTTAATCTGGTAGTCACTGCCGCGAGCTTTCAACGATCAGATATACAACTTCGAGATATGAACCTCATCGAAGAGTCACTTGAGAGAATAGGCGGTGCTCACAATAGCGATGTTTCAGCAACAGCCAGAAATTTGGCGATGCTGCTGAAATATCGAGACCAAATGGACCAATCTTGTGATGATAAGCCATCTTCTGCTCCATCGGCTCGCCATATTGAGGATAGGAAAACCTACAATCTGGCAATGAACTACATCAGCGGCGACAAAGATAATCCGCCCCCGTCGTATCAGAAGGGCTTGCTATGCTGTCCGACTTGATCATGGCCGGAAGCCCCATTCTAGACATCACGGCCGTCACAGTCCTGATGTCGAATTTACTCAAAGATAATGAGGACTACACCAACTTACGAGTCGTGAAGATTTTCACTCAACTGGCCGACAAACATCCCAAATCAACGGTTCAGGAACTCCTCGACAACTACCTAGACCCCCGCGAACGTTCCACCACAGATATTCGACTACGCTTTGGTGAAGCACTTGTACAGGTCATCGAGCGTCTCGGTGAAACCTTCTCTGGCGATGTGGCCCAGCAAACTGCAGAAACGATCCTGTCCATCGCTAGTAGACGGGGTAACAGGCCAAAAACACAGGCGAAGCAAGCTCGCGAGGAGAGACTAGCGAAACTCAAGAAGGACAAGGCAGCTCGTGATGGAAGAGACGACGATGGCAATGACGATGACGCCGGCGAGGATGAAGACTTGACGAGGGCGGACGCAGCAGACAATGAAATACTTTCCCAAATCCTCCGTGGATGGGAAAGCAACCGCGGAAGCGAAGACGTCCGCGTGCGAACATCTGCACTGTCTATCTTTGGAGCCGCGCTCGAGGTGAACATTGCAGGCATCGGACCGGCGCTTGTCTCCAACGCAGTCGACCTCTGCGTCAATGTCCTCACCGTCGAACGGGACATGGAACATGGGATCCTTCGACGCGCAGCCATCATGGTCATCCACGGTTTTGTGCGCGCGCTGCACCACGCCAAGGAGTCTGGCCGTTCGCTGGGGTTTGGACTAACAGCCTCCAGCCGTGGGGACATACAACGAACCCTGCACTACGTTGCAGAGACGGACAACGACGGCCTCGTGCAACAGCATGCCCGAGACGTCGTGGAGAGCTTGCAAAATTGGCACATCAGCACTTTGTTGCCCCAGCAAAATGAGGCGATTGGAGGTTTTAGCCGCCTTGCAGGGCTGAGTGTGAATCCGGGAGAAAGCATTGGTCATGCATCAGGTCAAACACGGCCCAGAATTGAAGAGGTAGAATGAATTTGGAACTTTTTTTTTTTTTTTTTTACGTGAGTTGTCCGGGAGATGGAGTGCTTCAGAGTTAGACAGTGAGGATACAGTAGTGTTCTAAACACGTGGTCCGTACCTGTCTGAGTAATGATCTCTCTAATGAAACATCGGATGACAGCAAATATCAGATTGTGTCACTGTGCATTGCCCCCCCGACAAGCTCACACTGAATCCAGCAAGATGATTCATGCAGCGCCACCAACAACAAACGGGTTCATCTGGATCTGACACATTTGCGCGAGCTGCGAAAAATAGAAAAGACATCTTGACAAGGCCGACCGCAAAACGTCCTCTGGCACCGATGGCCTGACAATAGCATAAAATGCGCCGTTGAATGTCAAGTTTCATGCCATAATCCAGTGCCATGGAAAATGGTTCCGAATTGACAGGCACAACTGGCGTTTAGTCAGTCACCGGGGTGAAAACAGCAAGGGCCATCAATCACGGTTTCTTCTGATATCGATGTCGCGACAATAATTTCTTTGCCCATCGATAAAGTACGGAGATTGTCAATCGGAGAATATATATGAGGGCAAAGAAACAAGAAATGGAACCTCTGACATGACGAGCAAGCTCATAGGGGCAGAGAAGACAAATTACGGAATGAGTTCGACTATGAAATTTTTTTCTTTCTGGGGTTTTTTTCCTCAAAAGTTTCTTGGGTTAAAGAATCGACTCAGAAATTCCCATCGCGGCTGGTTATCAGAGACATGAAACGTTTAGCTGTGGCACTTGATAAGTCGCTAACCTGTACTCCTTAAAATGCGGACGGGTTTTGCTGGGTCTGGAATAGGAAGGGGCACCGCACTCCGTAGTTGCGTATGTGGTACTCCGTATTCCGTAGAACACTTTACTATGAAGCGCTAGCATTCACGATGCAACCTTTCACTTTCCGATGGCCCTCGGGAAAAGCTCAAGCGAAAGAATCGTGTTGGTGGCGGTTTCAGGAAAGCCAGCCGGTGAGCAAGAAAACACAGCTCCGAATAGCAACGCTCAGGAAAGGCCAGACAGCAGCAAGCAGCAAGCCTGACCATATCAGGACTAGCGCCCTTGGTCCTCCTCTCTTTGTTTCTGAAGTAATTACGTAATTACATACGGAGTACATGCACAGTAACAAGCATCAACGGGAGTGGGGGCAGGAAAGAGCTAGGAGGGGGTGCACTAAGGCAGAGCGTTACACTAAATACGAAGAGGTGCAGGTGCATGACTTGGTTTGCTTCAAGCGAGCTGGCTGCGCTGACGGTCAACCGAATCGTCTGCATCGTCCCATCGTCAATGAATGATGAGCGAATGAAGCTTTCGACTTTGTTCGATGCTTCATGGCTTGGCGCATCAGGTCTCGGCCAGTCTGGCGGTGAGACTCGGAGATGCATTCCCATGAACCCCAGCAACCCCGTGTGGTGCATGGTTTTCCCCTGCATTTATTGGTCCAGCATGCCATGCCAACAACAAATGGCATCGCATCGTCTGGTGGCCACGCGATCTCTGACAGCATCGCGCGTTATAACCAACAACAGCACAACTGCATTTCGTCCAGGTTAGCTTGTTTGCATCGGCCAATCCGACACCTGCCTGTCGACAGTGACGCTTTGGAACCCTCGAATCTTTCCTTGCATCTACAGAGAGCGGCACGCTGCCGACGAGCCCAGGTGAAATCGTCTAGTCCATATCCCGTGCAATTAATAAGCTTTCGCCTGTCGTGATTGGGGAGATGAGCAGGATGGAACTTTTTGTGGTCAGAGCGGCGCGCGTCTCTATTCTCTCGCCAAACACTCACCAGACTCCACTCATCAACTCACCTCACTATGTACATAACGACCTTATTATCAATGGATCTACTCCGTACTTCGCACTCGTTGTCCAATGACGAATTCTGCGACTTGACTCGCACTCGACTTGGCAAAAATTTCAACGCTGTTGAGCGCCCGAGTAGTACATAAGAGACGAGGGAAAAGGAAAAACCCCTCATGGCAGGGGCCGGTGCTGGCAAATTCTGCCGTGGTTGAACTTGCGAAATGACAACGACATGACGACGCGCGATGTTATTTATTAATATGATCGTCATGTTGTACGGAGTACGGGCTCTGACCGTGTTCCTGGTGATTACGGTGATTACGGGTTACGGCAGAGCGGCTCTGGTGGCAGGGTGATTTTCAACCAGATGGAAACTGTGGCTGTGGCTCGGGATGTTAATAATAACGACTGGATGACGGCTCGTCTCAAGTTTGTGCTCTCCCTACTAGTTACTTGAAATGGGTCCTGCCCCTGAGCTAAAATCGTGATCCAGATTGCCAGATTCCGGTCACTGGTCAGTCAGTGACTGTGACAGAATGAGTCGCCGCTGCACGCTGCGTCTTGTACCGATTTCTACCGATCAACAATGCGCCCGATGCCAGCCAGTCTGTTTGTTTGCCCGCCCAATTCGCCGTCTCAAGTCCTACAATCTCACCTGGAGCAACAAGAATGGCCGTGCTCCTCGTGGGCTTGAACACGCGGCGCGTTGCCCAAGTCAGACTTCGAGATGTGGTGGTGGATGGACCGATGCCATCTCTATTCGGTCATTATGTATGTATGTACCCGCGCTTTTCATCGCGACAGGAGGGAATAGCGGGTCATTCAGGTGATGGCAATCTCCAGTCCCGCCTTTCGCTGGCTTCCGCTGGCTCATGCTTCTCTTGCAGACAAGACAGAACTTCCGAGTTCCGTCCAGCCCTTGTTCGCTTGTACATGTATGTACTCTCATGTTTGGCTGTGTCTTACTCGTTCATCAGCCGTTGTGTCATCTCAAGAGTGGCTGTGTGCCTTCAATTTTGTTCCTAGCCTTGGCCCTAAGCCCTCGGCCGGTGGAGCCATTCGATTCGGGGACTGAACAAGGCGAAAAAGCTGGGGCTCTTAATTTTGTTTTGACCCCATATTATATGCACGCATGGGTTGGGATGGTTGGGATGGGTCGGGTCATGGTTGGATGGTTGTGGCTGAACCCACTCCCCCAACGAGTCCGCGTGGAAGAAACCGCACAAGTCAGTTCCTGGCTAACTGGCTCCAATTCTTGGCCCCCCTTCCTGGCCCTCATCATTTGTATGTATGTATAACCCCATGCTCTTCAAAATTCTTGCATCTACACACACTCTCTCACTCCTCACTCTCTTTCGTCCTCAAGTCATCTTCGACGACAATTCACACATTCATTTTTGGCGCGTTTCTCTCCGCCGTCCTTTGCTATCACAGCTCATATCGATAACCCGACGTCAAGCAGCGCTACGTCTCACTGAATTACTGACCAATTTCCTACTTTCGTTCTCTTCTATCAAGTGAGAAAGCTCAGCTTCGTTCCACTCTCTGTTTCAACGACGCGGAATAGACTTTCGCTTTTTGCCTGCTCTCATCGCAAACATCAACGTCAACCGAGATTTCGAGCACATTGACCAGACTTGCGTGAAGCCTGATTGATATCTGATATTTCTTCGTCACACGTCAATTGCCATAGCAGAAGAAGATTCAAGGAAACTCACAACATCATCTTACAACAATCAAATCCGACAAGATGAAGACTACTGCTACCGCTCTTGGCATGCTGGCTGCCGTTGCCTCTGCCTACAATCCTGCCCGGCACCTGCACTTTCCCCGTGCAAATGGAACCGAGAGCTTGACCACCATGACGGTCAAGGCGACCCAGGTTCATACCATCACTAGCTGTGCTCCTACCGTCACAAACTGCCCGGTCAATGCCACCATGGTCGTCACTGACACCATTGTCCTGGCCACAACCGTGTGCCCCGTGGGCGATGTCGCCAAGGTCTCATCTTCACTTCTTGCAAAGGCCCCCACCACTGGCCCAGCCCCGACCACTGCTGCCATGACCACCGAGGTCATTGATGTTGTCACCGACAAGACTCTCACGATGAAAATCGGCACTGGTTCCACCGCCTCAATGACTACCACAACTATTCATACCACTAGCCAGAAGACCATCACCGTTCCCCGCACCACCGACACCACTGCTGCTCCCAGCACCACTGCTGAGTCTACGACCACTGTGACTGCTACTACCAAGTTCACCCGCACTCTGACTGTCTCCAAGGCCAAGCCCAACCCTACCGGCCCTGCCGGAAACCCTGACCACAGTGGCAAGGGTGACTGCCCTGCCCCAACTGTCACAGTTACCGTGGTCAAGGAGACTGTCACTGCCCTTGCCTCTACCGTCTACGTAACCGTTGGTGCTTGTATCACAAGCGCAGCCGAGAAGGAGCCCATTGCCACTACGACTCCCGTCAGTGTCAAGTCGTCCAATGATGGTGACAAGAGCATGGGTGCCGACAAGCCCCATGCCTCTTCTGACTGCCCCGACTCAACCACGACTCTCCAGGCCACTGTCACTGTTGTCCCTTACCCTGCTGGTAATGGCACTCACCCCACCAGTGGTCACGCCAAGCCAACTGGAACTGGCTTCGCTCGTCTCCGCCGTTGAAATCAGTTTGACCGGTGACGTTGCAGGCCAACGGAGACCAAGAAAAAGGAAAATACAATTCGGGCATTTCATCTTTTATTTGAAGAGCCATAGCATGCCAATGAAATCGATTCTCATGGTGGTGATTGGAGGACTTTGGGACACAGCCCTCTTTCTCTTTTCATCAACTACATGTCGATGGGAAAGGGGTTTCATGTTATTTTATATATAGAGAAGAGAGGGAAAAGAAGCCAGCACATCTCTGCAGTCACAATATGGATAAAGGTACATGTATTGTGTCTCATTTTTGGATATCAAATCAACGAATCTTTTGCGAAACTTGCCAACGCTTGGGCCTTGCTCCACGAGGAACACGAAGTGGTTCCATGTGCCCTGGTTTGGCGTTTGATGGAAGAGAGTTGACTGTGTCTGATGTTGTGCTCTGTGAGGGCTGAATGTGGATTTGTCATTACTTTCGTGCGAATATGTATATACTGTAGTTTAACCATTCTTCTCCCCATCATTATTTTGATGCACCGATACGATGCAGCCCTCGATGAATGAATGCCGTTCCATATCTTCAAAACGTGTCAATCAATTGCCGTACGTTGTGTGTGGATGGGTCTGTATGGCTAAAGTCCAAGTCTGACGCGTTGGATGGCATTGTCGTGTCCGAGACCTTCTCTGCTGCAGCATGTCTTGCAACGCCACGCGCGGATCGACGGCAGGGCGAGCTGGATGTGGGCTGGCCGGATGGACACTCAACGTCGACAAGGTGCTGGAGTGTTGCTGGAGTGTTGTGATGAGAATCATTCCTGCGTACGGACTACTGGGCATTCTGATCACATTCGCACTGTGGAGCTAGAAACCTTGGAAAGCGACTGGAGCCGCCACCATTACAGCACTGCTGCACTGCACACTGCACACTGCACTGCACTGCACGTAGTACCCATCTCGTTCAAATCTAGGTCCAAGGGAAGCGTCCCTTTTTTTTTCAAAGGGATAAAGGGATGCTAAGACATCGGGACTTTCAAAGGAAAACTTTGGCCGTCGGTACCGAGTACATAGAAGCTCGAAGAGATGGGGTAGCCAACCAGGTGGACCAGACTGAGCCGTCTGATTGGTATAGAAGCTTCCAGCTTCCTCCCTCTCTCGCACCATGAAAATCGGCGTCTTGATTCGTTTTTCTGCCAATCACCCCGCCTAGATCTGAATGACGTTTGACCCCTCACTTGCTTTCCCCCTCCATCGCCGCAGTATTTCTCTCCTTCAACCTAACCCACTTGTTCTTCCTGCTTCCACAACCCCTCCAGATCCAGATTCATCCCAATTGAACAAATCTCGTCAATCCAACAAATCAAGCCATCATGTCTGACGTCTACTTCGATGTCTCTGCCAACGGCTGTACGTTTCTAAATCTCCTCCCGCTCAATGGCCCAAAGCCAATTGCGTGGGCAACAGATAAAGCAAAGCAGGCTAACGTGAAAGTGGCATGTAGCTCCCTCGGCCGCATCACCTTCAAGCTCTATGATGATGTTGTCCCCAAGACTGCCGCCAACTTTCGCGCTCTTGCCACTGGCGAGAAGGGCTTCGGCTATGCTGGCTCCTCTTTCCACCGTGTCATTCCCTCGTTCATGCTTCAGGGTGGTGACTTCACCAACCACAACGTGAGTACTGCTTTGCACGGTGACTTTTGCAATCGTCACTGCGAATTCACCTCAGTCTCAACTAACCAACACGTCTCCTTCCAGGGCACTGGTGGCCATTCCATCTACGGCGAGAAGTTCGCCGACGAGAACTTCCAGCTGAAGCATACCAAGCCCGGTCTGCTGTCCATGGCCAACGCCGGCGCCAACACGTATGTTTGCTCTCAAAAGCAAGAAAGGCGGAAAGGAAGAAGTAGAGGTAGAAACTAAGTATGGCACTCTTTTTGCTAACGTGACTTTTCATTCCCACAGCAACGGATCCCAGTTCTTCATCACCACTGTCGTGACCTCTTGGCTCGACGGCAAGCACGTCGTTTTCGGCGAGGTCACTGATGGTATGGACATTGTCAAGAAGATTGAGTCTTTTGGCAGCCAGAGCGGCAAGACCCAGCAGAAGATCACCATTGACAAGAGCGGTGCTTTGTAAATTTGACAAGTCGTTTGGTTTCTTCGAATGTCGGTGGCTAGATCGGTCTGATGATTAGATTTGGTGGCCTGGGTAAGTTCATCCCGTTGGCGTGCTTCCCAGGGAGGAAGTGGGAATGAAGATGAAAAGTAGACGAGTCTAGACAGGGTGAATCACTCTGCACCAACTGAATGATTGTAAACCAGCCCTGGGTCGTTTACGTATCATGCATACCGTGACACTGTTGCTGTAGAAAACACCTGCAATAACGCTTCCCAAGCGGGAAAGCACAGCTCATCCAGAAACAAAAGTCCATCATCATTGTCTCTATGAATTGCAACAACGCTTCCCAAGCGGGAAAGCACAGCTCATCCAGAAACAAAAGTCCATCATCATTGTCTCTGTGAATTGCAACAACGCTTCCCAAGTGGGAAAGCACAGCTCATCCGGAAACAAAAGTCCATCATGATTGATTGTCATCTCGTCATCGAAATACCCTTTCCTTGAGGAGAGCAATCCCGTGTCTATCTTATGTACATGCACATCCGATGATATCCAAATCCAGCCCCGGGCTAAAACCTACCCCGCTCTTGTACAATGCCCTGTTGAAATTGGAATTCGCCCGCCCAACGCCAGGTTGCTCGCCATCCATCAATCAATCACCCCAGCACAACCTGTTCGTATCGTCTTAGATCCAAATATCTCAGCAACACGGCCCGCAGCGCGGCTCTGCTCCTCGCCAGCTGCGGCATCAGCCCATCCGTCTGCTCGAGGTTCGCCCGTATGTTGTCGACGTGCGTCCCTAGCTGGACCGCAAGAGGCTGTATGTCGTCGTCGTCGTCAATCTCCTGCTCGTTCTCGCGTCAGCATTTTCCACACGGGCGGTCTTTGTAATGATGTTGAGGGGAGGAACAAAAAAAAAAAAACCGTTCGTCATTGGGGAATGAATATGTCCCCATACATACCGTGAATGCCCCCACCCGACGCAGCATCCTCGTCCCTCGTCAGCTCAAAGCCATCCATGTTGTCATCGCGGGCCGTCGTCTCCCCTTCCGAGTTCGCAGGCGCGGGAGTAAGAACGTGTGCCTTCCTAAGCAGGCTTCTCTGCTCCCTGGCCTGAGCCCTCGCGCCGGCCTCGAGGTTCCTGAGCGTTTCGTAGTCCAGCTCCAGCTCCTCCTCCATGGCTTCCTTTTCGCGCCTCAGGACTTCTAGCCCGTCGAGGGCCGGCTCCAGCTGTCTCTCGAGATTGAGTTCCCCGTCGAGCACGCTCTCGAAGTTCAGCTCGACTTCGCGCCCGCCGTCGCTCTGCAGCGGCGCGCGACCGACGTTGGCGGGCATCGAGGCCGGGGGAAGGGTAGGCCGCGGGAGATTTTGCGCGCGATCCGGTGGGTGATGAGGCGGAGGGCGGACGAGGTGTACTCCCGGCGGAGCTGTGAGTCGGAGAGGCGCTGGAGGATCGGGCGCTGGGCGTGTTGGAGAGTGTTTGTCACGGCGGTGAGGGAGGCGTTGGCGAGAGGCGACCATTTTGCCTCGATGGCGGATTGGCGGACGCGGCGGGCGTGCGGCGCGACGTGGACGTAGGGCTTCGGGGGCGAGGGGGCGCCGAGGATGCCTCTCCGTCTGGTGGTTCTTGGTCTTGCCGTTTATCTTTGTCTTGGCGGCCGTGGGATCCGGGCTGGTTTGGCTGCGGTACGCCTCTTCTCCCGATGACACCGGTTCTTCCGCCTAGACTGCTTCGATGCGGCGCGTTTGACGACCGTCGTCCGCGCTTCTTGGCCCTTGCGGAGTCGTAGTCTTCTTCTTCTTCTTCTTCTTCTCCATCTTCGTCTTCCTCTTCGTCGTCATCGCTTCGGGCGTCTCGCCTGCTCGACGTGCTCCAGCTTTCTCTTATTGTTGATTGTTTTCGCTGCGCTGCTTGTCCTTTGTTGCTCTGCACGGAGAGACGGCCTCCGCGGCCGCCGCTCTTTCTGGGCTGCGCTGGGTTTCGTGATCGCGGGGAGCCCAAGGGACGCGTTTGACGGCCGACCGCGTTTGCGATTCGGTGGTGGATTCGGCGCCTGTGGGCGGGCGCCAAGAAGAAAGATGAGAGATGCATTAGTGTCTGTGAGGAACACCGCCGTCTGTGTCTGTGAATTGTTATCTTGGGGCTTTGCGATACTCACCATTTATGGACGCGCGAGCTGGGCAAGATAGCGGGAGGAGATTATGAATATTTCATGATATCTCCATGTGCTGTGCTTTGTCCAAGGCGTGGAAAGTGTTATCGGTTGGAGCGATAAGCGGCCTTGTTTTGGCGGCGCGAGCTTTTGAGAGCTCGGCTGGCCCCACCCTTGACTTCAACTCCTGTCTTCTGACCAACCGCAGACGCCCATCCGCCCATCCCCGGCGTAGCCCTTTCCCCTGTTGGCCTGTTGGAGTTCCGTTCCCCAAAGTTCCCGAGGGCCTGGTGGAAGCTAGGCTGTCTGTCTCTCCCATTCACATCTCATTTCTTGCATCCTCGGTGCTTCGTGACTTTGTCGAGCCCATCAATTTTTTTTTGTTTTCCTGTCAAAGCCAACCGCTTCCAGAACTTGAGCGGCATTTTCCTCTCCTCCTCGCTCGGGATTCTTGTCAAAGTTCCCGCGTCAAAACTACGTCACAAGGGTCCTCCACCATTCCGACACATACCCAGGTTCCATCAAGATGCACTTCTCCACGTCTGCCATCGTCGCGGCTTTGCCGTTCCTGGCTTCTGCTCAGCAGGACCCATTGGGCCAATACAAGGCTCAGTTCCAGACCTTTGTGGACAAGATGGGCGCGTATATTCCTAACCCTGGGACCTACGATCCTGTCGCGGCGCTCGAGGCCAAGCTTGGCTCCATGAAGCTGTCTACATTGACCTTGGAGAACTGGAAGGAGACTCTGTATGAGCCTGTCGCTCCGGGCTCGACTGTTCCTACGGAATGGTGGGTGCTGATATCTGGCCGCAACAAGACGTGCTTTGGTAAGTTTTTATTCTACCTTGTCTGAGTTGAGCTGCTCCCGAGCTTCGGGCTTTTTCTTCCTCTTCAACTCTAGACTAGGTGCTAACTGGACATGGTTCCTTCACTAGGCCACTGCGGCAACGTTGAGAAGGCTTTCAACGAGACGGCTGCCAAATTTGCGGTCCTCCCGGCTCCCCCTCATGGGCATTGTCAACTGCGACGACCAGCCTATTCTGTGCAACGCTTGGTCCGCCGGCGCTGGAAGCATCTGGTCCTTCAACATGCTTCCTCCTCCCGCCCCCGTTGATATCTACAAGAAGAGACTCAACTTGACCACTACAACGTCTGAAGATCTGGTCCAGCTCCAGCTCCAGTCGGCCGAGTCCAAGGACAAGGCTGGCTTCGTGCTCCTCGACTCTTGGTTCCACCCCTTTCATGGCAAGGTCACGGAGCTCGGTCTCTCGGTGCCTTACGGATACATCATGTGGGCGTTTGGTCTCGTCCCCAACTGGCTGTTCATGTTGATTGTGTCTTTTGCAAGCCGAAGCATGATGTCCAACCACATGCAGCCCCCGAGGTGGTGCTCCCGGTGGTCCTGCTGCCGCCGCTGGCCAGCGACGAGCTTAGTAAGCGCTACATGATGCGAGAAATGACACAATGATGTACTGCGTCTGTTGGGTTTCAAAATCGGGTGGAAGGCAATGTTGGTTTCTGTCGTTCTGTATCAGTCAAATTATTTGGGTTGGGGGTGAGAAATGGTCGGTGCCCAAGAGAGGGAATGCGAAATGGACCACGGGGGTTACATGGTACAGGATATCCATTTTCTTTCAAAAATTCAAAAATCGGGAGGGGGAGGTTTACCTTGTCAAGTTTTGGATCATCAAGCCAATGTCCACCTGTGTACCTGCTGTACAAATTGGGGCTTTGGAAGTCGCCCCCTCGACACCGGATAGCAATGTTGATCAAGCCATTCATGATTTCTTGGCACACTGATCCTGCAGCGTGACAAGTCCATGCACGACCTGCTCATTGACGCGGGCATTAGCAAATTCCCGTACCGCAAGTCCCCAGCTGATCAACAGTTTGGCCAATGAAAGCAATGAGTTGTTCCTCATCATCCTGCAGTTTCTGAATCTCGTCTTCCAATGCGCCCGCCGCGCCTTCGAGGTCCGGCAAGATAGACTGAAGCGTATGCTTGGTAGATTTCGTGCCGGATTTATCTCCGTAGAGCTACCTTGCGTTAGTACATGATATCCCGGTCACGGTGACCATATCCCATCCTCATCAAACCATGTCACATCTCGGAAAGGCACAGTTCTAGAAGAGACGGAAGAACACATACTGCCCTCTCAATTTCAATCTCGGCATCCACCACCTCGGCCTCACTCTCCAACCTCTCCCTCAGAACCTCTCTCCTCATGGCGATGCCGCGGCGCGCCTCGGCGGCAATGTTCTGTGCGACGGTGTCGACGACGATGTTCCGCTGGGACTGGAGGTCGCGGTAGAGTTTGGGAAGCAAGGGGCTCGTTTGGAGAGGGCGCGGGAAGAGGGCACGGAACTGGTCGAGGGTTATGATGGATGTGAGGGGGCGGGGACAAGGAGGTAGGAATTTAGGATGTCGGATTCGGAGGAGGCATTTTTTCTTCTTCTCTCTCTCTCTCTTTTTCTTTTTCTTTGGTTCGGGGTGCGGTTGGAGCGATGAAGGATGAAGTTGTGCGAATTGGTGACTTGTGGTGAGATGGGATGCGTTTTGCGCGTTTGGGTTGGTGTGGAGGGGTTCGGAGTGTAAAGCGTGGTGAGTGGTGAGTGGTGGGTGACGCCTGAACTCTCTTCTATTACACGCAAAGTTCTCGGTCTCTCCTTCTCAAGTTAAGTTGTCAGTCGCGCCATCGAGTTGAGGGCCAATGAGAAGCTCTCGGCGTGGACCTTCCGCCAGCTCCAACCAACAAGAAGAATCGCGTTCGCGTAATCCGTACCTGCCAAGCCCATCACTCGAGGCATGTACGTACATACAGTGGGGTGTACCTGTACTAGTACTAGAGGCGCCGCTGTGTCTGTGCTCGGCACCGTGTACTGCCACTTGAACCTTTCTTTCGCCGTATTCAGGCAATTAACGCGCTTGTTCGTGTTCCACTTGCCCATTCTGGTTTCAGACCAGACTTTATTACTTTTATTTACGGCGGCGGTAATCCGTAACATGCGACTCACTCATCCAAGTCTCATCAGAATCTCCATCTCAGCAATTCATTCACGGCCCTCGGCGCGAACGCACTGCGGACGATCAGGGCGCGACACACATTTTTTCCTCTCCCGCTGTTCACCAAGTCCACATCGGTCATTTGATTAAAATATCTCGACGCACACCATCCGCCATGGCTCCTGCACGCCAACAACAGACGCCACAGTTCAGCAAGGACGAGAAAGTCCTCTGCTTCCACATGGACATGCTGTACGAGGCCAAGGTCATGGACGTGCAGCCTGGCAGGACGCCAGGTGATGGGTTTCGCTACAAGGTTCACTACAAGGGCTGGAAGAATACTTGGGACGACTGGGTTCTGGCGGATAGGATCAGACCCTTTGACGATGAGCACAAGGAGTTGGCGGCCCAGTTGCACGCCCAGCTGAAGACGAGCATGCAGAAGAACTTCAAACAGCCCAAGAAGAACCTCAAGGGGGCGACTCAGCTCGTGGTAGTGAGGAACGGGGTCGGGCGCTCCTCAAGGGGAAGAGGGGGAGGAGAGGAAAAGACTGGGAGTTGGAGCAGGTAAGACTATATATTTCTTTGGCTTCTCTTTTTTTCTTCTTTTTTCCTTTTGGGTTCGAGTTGCGTCTTTCTTTCGTCTTGGTTGTCTCGCCGCTGTGTCCCATCTCTTTCACGTGAGAGGCTTGAACGTGAGTTTTGAAAGACTTCTCTCGCGGGAAGATGCGCAACATTATTCTTCATTTGAGTTTCTTACGTGTCTGTCCTACTCTTAGCCTATGCTATTGGGCACAGCAAAGTTTGGGGAGATGGTTAGTTTCCAAAGCTTAACGGCGGCAGCTTCTTGTTTCAACAGGCCGCCGTCTTATTCCCTTGTTTTTCTTTTGTTCTTTTTTTCTTGCAAGGCATCGAGCTGTTTTCTGTTCTGTTCTTGTAATTTTATCCCGTCTTTGCCCCCATTCCTCGTCCGCTCTGCTCTGGAAAATGGCCATTTCCATCTTGGACGCTCCGGCACCGGCCAGGTGGTTCCCCTCGACGTGCATATGCGCCCCAGCAATTCCCCACGTCCAACATCCGAGAGACTCCAGACGAGCCCCCGACTCCCCTGCATGTTGAATGGCGACCAAGAGCCATCCGCATCAAGTTTCTTGCTGTGGCCCAGGACCATCTTTCGAATTTGCCCAAACCCAACCATCGCTACGTGAGCGAGAGGGGAACCTTGCTATTTGACTCGCGTTATGCCACGGCCCGCAACCCACGGCAGCGCTCGAGTAAACGCAAGCAATCGCCAACTGAGAAGCAGCAACTCCTCGGCTGTGCCAAGGCTCAATCACAAAGCAAACAGACGTTTCGAGCTGGTTTCCCAGCAGAGCTGCCACAGTCTCTCAATGAGTCGACTACGGATCAATCGGGTGGTGTGTCTTCGCATTCATCATCAACCATCAGAAATAGGGGAGCAATAGGGGAGCAATAGGGGAGCAATAGGGGGAGACCAAGTGGTCCTGTCCTGTCCCTCGGGCTCAGCGCCGGTCATGTCACTTCATGTTACTAGGAATCAATCGAAAGCTGCAGAACTCACTAACATGTATGTCGTAGGAAGACACCTTCCACAGCAAACCCATGATCAACCTTTCCGTGCCAGACCACATTCAAGCAATGCTGGTGGACGACTGGGAAAACATCACAAAGAATAACCAACTTGTGCCTCTCCCGCACCCAAAGCCAGTCGCCAAAATCCTGGAAGAGTACCTTGCATTTGAGCGACCTCATCGAGAAGAAGGTTCCGCCAGCATGGATATCCTAGAGGAAGTGGTGGCAGGATTCCGAGAGTACTTTGAAAAGGCTCTCAGCAGGATATTGCTCTACCGGTAAGCTGCCTCGCCGTCTCTGCCCACCCCCTTTTTCTATTTCTTTTCTTCTTGAGTTGATGGGTAAGCCTCACTGTGGCAACTTGTTTTGGGGCTAACCTGATTCATCCAGCTTCGAACGTCATCAGTACATGGAGAACCGCAAGCTATGGGATACTGCGGACCAAAGCTCCGAGTATAAGAGTGTATGCGACGTCTATGGTGCCGAGCACCTGGCTCGCCTAATCGGTATGTCCGCGTCTGCCTTGACTCGAATGCCACGCCATGCCACGCCGTGTTGACCAAAGATACTAGTGTCTCTGCCCGAGCTGTTGGCCCAAACAAACATGGACCAGCAATCAGTCTCACGCCTTAGGGAGGAAATCGGCAAGTTCACAGTGTGGCTGGGTCGAAATTGCGAGACATACTTTGCCAATGAGTATGAGACGCCGTCCCAGGAGTATGTTGACAAGGCGAGGAGTTTTTGAGGAGGCGTGCCGGGCGGCAAAAAGTTGATGAAGACATGTATACTTAATCATTCGTATTCTACGCCTGCTGTGTAAAACTTTCATCCTACGATGGATGAGTGCGTTTTGTCCGCCGAACCGTGTTCAGGTCTCCAAGTGTAGCTCCAACCCAATACTCCTCCCATCCCCAAACATCACAGACAGCAGACAGGCTTGCCCCATTCCCACGAAGCCTAAAACCATGAAATTAAAGAAGGAGAAGAAGAAAGAAAAGAAAGAAGCGCTGATCAAACTGCCGTGATGCAGGACTTTTGCGCGCGTCCCAATGCAATACAAATAAATACAGGACAAGCACCAACATCCCTTTCCTTTCTCTTTCCATTCCCGACATGCCCATCCCCATTTCCATCCCCACGCCCATCCCCATTCTTCGCCTCACATCCTCCTCACACCCCTCTCAAGATAAAACCCGCTCTCCGGCCTCCTCTCCCCTCACCTCCCCCTCGCCAACCTCCTCTCCACCTCCTCCACCCTCACCAGCTCCTTCACCTTCATCACCATGCCCGCAAACTGCGGCTCGACGGGGTGGAAAACGGTCTGCATGCGCTTCCGCAGCCCCAGCGCCGCGAGGACGCCCTCGTGCGGAGGGGGAGACCGATGGCCGACCGGTGGAGGGTGATGCGGAAATACGACATTCTTGCCTCTCGGGTTGTGACGGTTTGCGTGGATGCTTGACTTGTGACGGGGTTTGCGTGGATGCTTGACTTGTGACGGACGGTTTGCCTGGATGCTTGACTTGTGACGGGGTTTGCGTGGGTGCTTGACTTGTGACGGACGGTTTGCCTGGATGCTTGGCGGGAGAAAGGTTCCGCTGTTTCGGGTCGGATGTTGGATATTGAAGTGGTCTCGTCTGTCTGACGGCTTGAACTACTTTCTGCGGAGTGAGAGGAGCAATAGTACTGCCTGCGACTTGGTCGTCGGGTTTGGTAATCAAGACTTATAGAATCTTGCTTTGGAGAAATTCAAGAAATTACTCTGTAGAGGATGCGTTGAATTGGTCATCACGTGGGGTCCACTATAATCCCTGGACCAACCTTGGTGAAGGAATGAAAACACAAGAACTGCCCACCAGAGGGAGGAGTCGGAGAAATAATAGCTGCTAGGTGTATTCCGTGGACTGCGCTGACCGCTATCGTGTCATTATGACGATCACAGACAGAGTTGTAGGAGGGCATTCTGCGGATTTGCTGGGTTTTACTACCGGACCAAAAGGAAAAATAGGCAAAGACTAAGACGAACGCGATCCAGGAAAGTGCCGGCACCGGGACCCATCACCGTCAACTTGGCAGCTTGGAAAAATCATGTCTAATGGTAAATTACGCGGAGCTAGCTAGTAGGGCAAGCTTCCTTAGCACTACGTGCATCAAAGAGTCTTGGTACAAACAAGCCTCAGTTTCTTCATCCCTGTCAATCCCATCACCAAATCATCAATTGCCCCGTCTGTAAAAAGAAAAGATAAAAAGACTCGGACGCTCATTACACACATCTTTTCAACCGCCCTTACATCTGAACCTCGACTCTGCCCTCGGCGCCAGGCTGGCCCTCGCGGAGGTTGGGCAGCAGGTAGGTGATGTCATCCCAGGGATGACGGTACAGACCTGTGCGAAGTCGCTTCTGATCCAAAAAGTGAGCAATGAGACCAATGCTTCGGCCCAGCACGAAAAGTCCATTGAGAACACCCATTCGCAGGTAATCCTCGGCCTCCTCGGTGGAGAAAGCACCGCAGTTGCGGAGAAGATCGACAAAGCAGACGGCAATGCAGCCGTCAACGTTGAGGATCAGGTTGTCCTTCTTGGAGGTGGTGACTGTCTCGACGGCCAGGGCGTAGTCAAGCAGCTTGTGGTTGGGAAACTTGGCAAGGACGTACTCCTTGACCAACTCAACACGCAAATCGGGGTTGTTGCGTGACTTGACTCTGTGACCGATGCCGGGAATGAGCTTGTTCGCCTTGCGCATGTTGTCGACGAACTCACGGGGGCTCAGACCCTTGTCAAAGGCACGAGTGAACTCATCAGCGGCGCCGTCCAGGGCACCACCGAAGCGTGAGCCAATGGTCAGCAGACCAGACACCAGGGCACTGATCAGGTCCTTGCCGGCACGGGTAGTGATAATGGTGTTCATGGCACCGGACACGGCGGGACCATGGTCGGCAGTAAGCATGAGAACCATCTCCAAGAACTTGGAGGCATAGTCGGGGAGTCGGCGACGGAACCACAGCAGAGACATGACACCACCGATGCCAATGTCCTCCTTGAACACGTCGGAAATAGGCATACCAGCGTAGAGGAGCTCCTGGCCACGGTCGTCGGAGATGGTAGAGATGAAGGCAGCGGGCTTTCGGACAAGGCCGAGTTCCTGGGCCCAAGAGTAGTCAATTGGGATCTTGGGAACAACGGGCTCCGGCTGGGGCGTAATGGTACCCTGCTTGACGAGCTTGTCGTAGACCTCCTTGAGGACCGAGGGCATGTCCTCGAAGGTGTTGGGGACGTGGAAACCAGCTTCGCGCATAGTCTTGTTCTTGGTAGCGGCAGTCTCGAGCTGAGAGTTGGCAAATGAACCGGCGTGACCGAACTGGACCTCGGTCTTGAACATGCTGGCGCAAGTACCAATGGCCCACGCGACAATGGGCTTTGTGATGATGCCCTGCTTGACGGCATCAATGACCTTGTATTCCTCAACACCACCGACTTCGCCGAGCAGGACGAGAATCTTGCAGTCGGGGTCGGCCTGATATCGGAGCATGTGGTCGATGAAGGTGGTGCCGGGATACCTGTCACCACCAATGGCAATGCCCTCGTAGACACCATCGGTGTTTTGAGAAATAATGTTGTTCAGCCTCGTTGGACATGCCACCAGACTTGGATACGTAACCAACGGAACCCTTGCGGTAGAGCTTGGAAGCGACGATGTTGTCCATCATACCACCAGTGTTGCCAATCTTGAAGCTGCCGGGCTTGATGCCGCCAACAGTGGCGGGGCCAATGATGGTGATGCCCTTCTTCTTGGCAATGTGGGCAATCTCACGAGCTCGCTATTTCCGCGAGAATCAGCATATCAGACCTACAGATTACGGGTGTAACTGGCCTGGTAGGAAGCACGAGGCGCCGGGGAGGGTTTTTTTTTTTCGCTTAAAAGTGCGTGGAGTGTTGGGGAACTCGGGGTTGAGGTAGCAGCAACTCACTCGCTCGGGGACACCCTCAGCAATGATGGCAATGGTCTTGATTTGAGGGTATTGCATGAGCTCCAAAGTAGAGCTGTAGACACTTCGGGAAGAAGCAAAGTTGACCACAACATCGACATCGGGGTGCTTGCTCATGGCCTTTTCCACCTGTTGGTAGACGGGCAGTAGAGTCTCGCTGGTGCCCCAGTACATCTTGCTGACGAACTGGCCACCAAAGGTGTAGATGATGCCAGCGACAGAGGGGTTCTTTCGCTTGCAGATGAAGTCAAAGTCCAACATGCCCTGGACGGCACGGGGCTGGAGACCGTAGACGAAGCATCGGGTCTTGTCGTTGAAAAGAGCGTGCTCGGGAAGAGGGCTCAGAGGTCGGCTGGGAGCAGCAAAGCGCTGGATTTTGTCGTTGGCGGACAGCCCCTTGGTGCCATTGGCCCCGGTTGACGTCGCTTGAGCCATTGTCGGGATGTGTGAATGTCGGCCGTATCGAATGCGCAGACTGTTTGGCGAGATGAGAAAAGTTGGTGGTTGCGGGGAGGGGAGGAAGAGGGTATTCCAGAGTTGACGATTTTCCTGAGCGGGTCACCTTGAGTGTGCCAGTCAGCAGCTTGTCGTGGCTTGTCGTGGTTTGTTGAGGCCCAGCTTGCAGGCCTGTTGGAGGCAGCTTTGTGCAGGTGCAAACGCGGGATGGAATGGAAAGGGAAAGGGCACGACGTACAGTATCAAGTCAAGAGCGGCGAACAATGTTGAGAACGCTATGTCGATGAGAGGAACTGGGAGACTTAGGTTGGGAGAAAAAGGTTAGATAGGATTCCAGGAGAGACGGTGGGTGATGAGGAAGCAAGTCAGATGAAGACCCAGCGTTAGCTTTTGGTGGGAGGCAGGAGCTGGGACGGGCGTTGGAGGGGGACTGAGGCCCTGCAGAGCACACTAAACTTACTAATAAACATGTACAGTAGGTGTAGTGCTCCTCTGCCTCACCGGCGGTCACCGCAGAGGCAGAGCACAGAGTTTAGTGGGGCTGGACAGATGTGGCCCTGCGGTCAATCTTGTTCTCGTTGATTTGTTGAGTTGACAGTTTAGAATGGAAAAGAGCGGCGGACCCTTGTCCCGCTGCCCCCTGCTAGCTGTCGCCTCGTTACGGGTACCGGCAATCCGTAGTCCGTACATGTACATGTCCCATTTCAGGGTCCCGTCGCCGTTGTCCGGCTTCTCGAGCTGACATCTCGATGGAATGTTGAAATGCTTCGATGGGATTCTGCCTCAGTTTCATCAGAATCCACTGCAAGAGTTTCATTTCAAGCTTAGGATAACCTCCCCAAAATTTTCCGAAACCGCCTGTTAAACTGACGGTGCCTGACCTGCTATAACATGCACACCACTGCATATGTACACCGCTAGCCTGACTCGGCTTTGCCCTCCCCACCGCCTCCCAAGTGGGAGCTTGAATAATCCATGTTCCCCACTTGGCATCTCTCAACCGCTGGGGCAGGCTGAAACGGTACCAAAATGATAGGGTGGATAAAGATGGTTCCAGGACCTCTACGGAGTACGGAGTACATAAATGCGCATCTCTCCTTTTTGAATGCGCACCTGCCCTTGTAAAAATCTACATACGGACGCGAACCACACTGAAGTTAGGTATGTGGACCGTCAATCCGAATTAGGACTAACGCGGTGGGCGCATTCAAAAACGCAGTACATATGTATGCGCACTTATTACATAGTGACCTGTCCAGAGATGTTAGTCGCTGGGGATGGGAGACTCTACTCGGCTAAGACATGGCTATGACGTATGTATGAGAATCCTCCAGTAGCGCCACTGCAACCCAGTGATTGCCCAGGCTGTCGTCATAATACAACCAACCAACCGTCCGTCCATCCATCCATTTCGGACGGGCATGTTTGGCAGAATATTGCTGCCTATCCAAACCTGCCCTGTGTTGAAACCTTAAGACGGCAATTCTCATTCATCACATCTCTCCCAACTTATACGCCTTCATCATGTCCGCCTTTGCAGGGGTTCAAGGCTACGAGACTCTGAGCTCAGCCCAGCAGCAAGAGCGAAGTGCTGCAGATATAGTTAACAAGGGTTTCGCACGAAAGCCAACAAAGACGCCTGCCCACCTATCTCGGGTACCGTCGGTGAGAAGGAAGCGGCACTGAAGTTGGAGCGAGTGAAAGTGCAAGGCCACAATGAAAGCGTGGCTATTACCACCCCTCACCTAGCTATCAGACGGAAGACTGGGAGGGCGCGATGAGAAATGGACCCCACCAGACGTTCCCTAGTCTCAGGTTTGTCGTCTCTCCGCATCGCATCTGAAGTCTGCCTCTGTTCTTCTTAATTGTTACACCCTCCACGGCACGATTATCCCTGCGCCACATAATAGTCTTACTGCTTAACTAGCTAAGACAGGAAGACACCCCTAGCTAGTTATTTTCTATATACTTTATAACTATTTAGTAAGTTTTAGTACTATAAAAGTACCTTACCTTTAGTAAAGGTACTTATATATTTAAACTATAGTTTATACTCTTTTATAAGGTTAAATAACTTAATAAATACTATTATATTAAACCTTAGCTTTATAGTTTAATATAGTAGTAATTACTTAGTATTTATAATAATAATACTCTTTCTTTTAAATTAGTATTATTTTTAAATTAACTAATTATTTAATCTTTAAATAAGTAATATACCTTAGCTAAAGAGAGGCTTAATTTATTAATATTATAATTAAGTAACCCTAGTATACTAAGGATTAATACTAATATTTATTAGTTTAATAATAATAATATAGGATAATCTTATAATATCTAAAGATTTATTAAAAGAGTATAAGCTAGCTATTAAACTATAAAAGCCTTACTATTAGGACTTATAGTATAAAATAGTTAAGGTAAGAGCTATTAAGAATAAAATCTAAATCTTTATTAACCTAGAATTAAATATATAGCTAGATTACCCTCCTAAACCTTTAATTTTAGTAGGAAATAAGACTTTAATAAGGAGAAAGGTAATAGTAGTTATATAAAGTTAATTATCTATAGTAAATATACCTAAACCTTAAATAAGGTTTTATAGCTCTAAAGCTATAAGCTAAGGTACTTAATAATAAGATTAAGAAAAAGCTTTTTTCCTTAAAGCTATAATATATTTATAAAGAGCTACTTCTAATACCCTTAATAACTTAATAATACTAAAGATAGCGCTTAGTTTATAGTTCTTAGTAGTTATTATTAGGTATTTAATAGTTAATTTTAAAGCCTCTTAAAGACTATATAAGAGTATTATATTTAGTTTACTATAATACTTAAAACTAAATATAAGTAAATAACTTTAAGGTATATATCTCTTTATAATAAGATTAGAGAACTTATAAGGAATATAATACCTTTAAATAGTACTATTAAGTATTATACTAAAGTTAATTTTAATAAAACTATTAAGTAAAACCTTATAAAGGTAAATATTAATAAGTAGCTTATAAATACTTTAATTAGCTATAAGAGATACTTTTAAGTAAACTACCTTATTACTAAAGGTAATTTACTTATAGAAATAATTAATAATACTATTAGAGCTTATTTTCCTATAATCTTAGCTTAAATTAACTTATTAATATATATAATAAAGAGTAAGGGAATAGTTCTAGATTTCTATAATATTATAAGTTAAATTAAATACCTTATTAAAGCTTAAGAAAGGTCTTAAGAAAAGACTAGTAAAGCCTTTAAAGTAAAACTAGCTCTTAATAGTAATATAAAGAATAACACTAAGAAAGAGAAGGTAATAAAGAGAGACTTCTATATTTACTATAAGAAATATAAAGTAAAGAAGTTAAAAACTTATAAAAGACCTATAAAATACCTTACTTACTAAAGAATTAAAAAGTTAATAAAGAGCTATTAAAGAAAGTAAAAGAAATAATAAATTATTAACTTAATAATATAAAGAAAGTATATAATACTTAGCTAAAGGATAATAGCTTACTAAAATTAAAAGAAAAAGATATTATATTTATAGCTATAGGAGAGTCTTTAGAGGCTTTTTATACCTAGGAAAGATTATAAGTTATACTTAATAGTAGTACCTTAAGCTATATCTTTAATAATAAAAGCTAGTTTATTAACCTTAATTATAATAAGTAGCCTAAAATTAAAGTAAGTTATAGTATTACTAAGGCTTATAGCATTAGCATAGCTTAGATTATCTTAATAAATAGCTAGACCCTTACTTTATTAAAAGCCTAGTACTAACTAACTTTCTTTATAAACCTTATATCTCTTTAATTACTTATATAAAAGGGGATAAGGTAAAATAACCTTACTAGAATTATAATAAACCTAGTAAAAGATAATTAAAAGATATTTTAAACTTAGATTATTAGTATATAGCTATATATTAAAGGAAAAGGCCTATAGGAAGTATTTACTATTAAGGGAGATTTAAGGGATCTAAAGACTACTATAGTAATAACTATAGACTTATAGCATATAAGGTTAGTATATTTAGGTAAAGATATAATAGATTAAGTGCTTAAGAAGCTTTAAATCCTATTAAAAATAAAGTTCTAGTAAATATAAGGTTTACTAAATAGCTAAGGTATAAAGGAAGATATTATAGGTACCTTAAATAAGGTCTTTATCCTTAGGACTACTTTAAGTAATTACCTTTAATTTCTTTACTAAATTACCTAGGTATAATAAAGACTAATATATTACTCTTTTTACTTATAGAGCTATAGGGCTATATTATATCTTTATAATTCTATTAAAAATAAATATTACTCTTTACTTTAATTAATTAAAGGCTTAGTATATAAAAGTGTATAGAATTCACATTATAGTAATAATAACTAATAGAGAGACTACTTTCTAAACTAAGAAGTAAGAAAAGAATATTAAGAATAAAGGTATTATTATTAGAAAGTCTAGCCTAGCTTACTTATATTAAAATAGGCACGCTAAATAGTCTAGGGGGTAATAATAAGGGTTATAATAACTCTTATAACCCCTCCTAAGCATGAGGTAAAACTGCTTAGTATTTTACAGCCTAATACCCTATTCTTTTATCTTCTTCTTATTTGCCTTATAAATCTTATTATTTATATTACCTTTACTTTTTAGTATTTTTTCCTTATATTATAAATACTATTAATTATCTCTAGGTTAGATTTATCTTTACTTCCTTTCCTTTACTTTTCTTTTCTTTTACTATATTATTTAATATTTTAGATAAGGTAGTGTTCTTTTATTACCTTTAGCTATACTATAATTTAATTAGTTAGGGTTTAATTAGTTAAGTGGTAACCTATAACTTACCTAGTGATTTAGGTATATAAATTAAATTAGAGATAAGTAAGGATAAGTTATATTTAGTTTGCCTTAGAGCTTTAAAGTATAAGTAAGAGAGATAAAATAAGCATAGTTATAGAGAAAGGGGAATTATATTAATTTATACTATAAGTAAAACTTAAATAAATTTAAGTTTAACTATAGTTACGAATTATAACTCTTGTGCTAATGTAGCTACAAAGTTTATTATAAACTTTACTCTAACCTTATAGCCCCCTGTATTTATAACCTTAGAGCTTATACTAATTATAGGTTTTATTTGTTACTATAGCTATAAGTATTTAGATATTAATTGTTTTACTAGCTAGGTATTGCTAGTAATAATTATGTGTTATAATAAATTAGATGCATTAGCTATAACTAATGACGCAAAATTTTTTTAAAAATCAATAACTCTTATAACACAAGCAAGCTTCCTAGAAGATCTCTAGCTTATTATAGTAAAAGCAGCTATTTATATCTTAAATTATATACCTTAAAAGCTACTTAACTAGTAATTACCTTAATAAGCGCTAAATAGTTAGTTAAAAGAGAATAAGCTTTAATAAAGTTACTTACTAGAAAAGCTAGAAGTCTTAATAAACTATCTAAGAGCCTTTAGATATAAAGCATTTATAATAATATAAAGTAAGCTTTATAAGGCAGGTCTAAAGCTAGCTTAAAGAGCTTATATTAAATACCTTACTAGATATGTTTTCTTTATATAATACCTAATTTAGGTACTAATAATAAAGAGAAACTACTAGTTCTTATTAAGCTATATTACCTTTAATAAATCTATTTTCTACGCTTAAGAAAGAGGTCTATTATTAATAATAAAAGAGGTTAAAAAGCACTTTCTTAAAGAGCTAGTTAAGGATAATAAGGATAAAAGCCCTAATATAAGGCTTCTATAGATATTATACCCTCTCTTACCTTTATAACCTCTTAATCTAATTTAATAGGTTAAGACTCCTACTAGTTATAATTAATTATATTATAAAGAAAAGGAGAAAGAAAGTTAAGAATTAACTCTCCTAACTCCTCTAAATTCCCTAGGATAATTATTAGATTTATTAGATTATATACTATTAAGTATTAATAATTTACTTAACCTTACTAATATTAGTAAAGATTATTGATTTTTAAAATTTTTTTGCGTTATTAGTTATAGCTAATATATCTAATTTATTATAACACATAATTATTACTAGCAATACCTAGCTAGTAAAATAATTAATATCTAAATACTTATAGCTATAGTAATAAATAAAACCTATAATTAGTATAAGCTCTAAGGTTATAAATATAGGGGCTATAAGGTTAAAGCAAAGTTTATAATAAACTTTATAGCTATATTAGCGTAAGATATAGTTATAATTTATAACTATAGTTAAACTCAAATTCGTTTAAGTTTTACTTATAGCATAAATTAACATAATTCCCTTCCTTTATGACTGTGTTTATTCTATCTCTCTCTAAACATAACTTATCCTTACTTGTCTCTAATTTAATTTAAACCTAATAGACGCACTACACCTATTACAATCACTAAGTAGGTTCTACGTAACTAATTAACTAATTAACCCCTAACTAATTAGACTATAGCATAGCTAAGGGTAACTAAAAGCTAGGGTAATAACCACTAGGCTATAGAACCTTTAGGCTATTTAAAAAGCTATTAAAAATCCTAATTAAAAGGAAATTAAGAAAACTAAAGAAAATATAGAGGAATTTAAGAAAAGTAAGAATAAGAAAGGGAATAAAAGACTAGAGAAAAAGGCTAGATATTTAGAAAAGATATTAAAAACATAGAGCTTTAATTATTTAAGCAGTTTTACCTCGTGCTTAGGAGGGTTAGCAAAGATTATAATATTATAATAAACCTGTAAAATCCTAATAATTTTAAAGTATTTATAGCTACCTTTATTCTAGGCAGAGCTTTGCATGTAGTGTAGTAAATGTAGTATTTTAGCTTTGCTTGTAGTGTGTAATGTAGTAAATTATAGTGTAGTGTAGTGTGTAATATAGTGTAGTAAATACTACACTACACTACAAATACTACATGTAGTGTAAGTCTAAAAATAGAAGTAAGGTATATTAATATCTTATAATATTCTTTAGACTTTTCTCTATTAACTTAATATTAGCCTTTTTTTCTATTATAATTTAGTTATTTAGTTATAAATTTATTTAACTTTCCTAGTTTTAGATTATTAGCTATAGACAAAGCTTTGCACTACACTACACTACACTATATATAGTATTTTATAGTATTTGTAGTATTTGTAATTTTTAGTAATGTAATAGCTTATAATAGCTTGTAATAGCTTGTAATAGCTTGTAATAGCTTATAATAGCTAATAATAGCTTATAATAGCTTATAATAGCTTATAATAGCTTATAATAGCTTATAATAGCTTATAATAGCTTATAATAGCTTATAATAGCTTATAATAGCTTATAATAGCTTATAATAGCTTATAATAGCTTATAATAGCTTATAATAGCTTATAATAGCTTATAATAGCTTATAATAGCTTATAATAGCTTATAATAGCGTATAATAGCGTATAATAGCTTATAATAGCTTATAATAGCTTATAATAGCTTATAATAGCTTATAATAGCTTATAATATTTTTAGTGTTAAAGTTTAATTAAAATTAAATAATAAATAAATAACTTAAATATTAATATAAGTTAATATAAGGAAATTACTATAGAAAAAGCTATACTTTTAAGTTATTTAGTATTTTAAGGTTTTTAAAAATATTAATAAAATAAAATACTTTTCTTTTTTAAATTTTTTTAAATAATAGTAATAATAGTAATAATAGTAATAGGTATAAGAGTTATAAGAGTTATAATATAAAGAAATTATAGAAAATATAAATAATGTTAAAAAAGTATATTAGGGGAAAACTAGACTAAACTAGGAAAAAACCCTATTATACCTTTATTCTAAGTTAGAATAAATATCTTCTAAAGATTTATTAGAAGAATCTTTAGAGATCTCCTTAGAGGAATCTTTAGATTCCTCTGAAATAGAGCTATAGTAATTGTAAAGCTCTAAATATTACTTAATTATAATATTATCCTCCTTTTGCTAATTCTTTAGAAGAATTAATTCCTTAATTATAAAATGTTTTGAGGAAGTTCTTCTTTTGTAATAATATTGCCCCTAGTATTAAAAGAACTTTTAATAGCACTAGAAGTAATAGGAATAGCTAGATATTTTCTAGTAATTATACTTAAAATAGGGAAAGACTTAAGGTTATCTTCCCACTATTTAAAGATATCCTCCTATTATAATGTTAGTAAATTAATATAATATAATAATATTAGGAAATTCTAGCTTACCTTATTTTCTTTAGCTTCTAGCTTAGTAAAGGTAGAAATCTTGTTTTTTCTAGTTTTTTGAATAGATTTATCTCTCTTGTTTAGAAATAAACCTTTATAAAGCTTAGAGGCTGGCTTAGGCCTAGGATTATTAAAAGTCCTAGGCTAACTAGGCCCTCTAATTTCTACTTGAAATCAGGTACTTTCTGACTCTGAATTTTTAAAGCCTAGGCTTTAATTAGCCTGATTCTCTTTAAAAGTAGGCAAAATCCTAGTAAATCTATTAGTAATAATAATAATAATACTTATGAATTATATTCTTTTGCAAGTCTTCTAATAGCCTTATACTAGTTCTTGCTTGTAGTTTAAGCCTATCTTACATAATAATAAGATTAAGCCTAGGATCTAGTAGCATAGCATATAAATAAGGCTTATAAAAGTAATAATTATTATCTATGTCTTGTGGAAAATAATTACTAAGTTTATCTAAGCCTTTATTTATAAAGGCTATAAAGAACTTGCCTTAAGGGTTATAAACCTTCTAGAATATTAAGTTAGTAAATATATAATTAACAAAGGGAAAAGAGAACTATAGAGTAAATACCTAAGTAATATAGGCCTCTTAGTCCTCTTTTATATTATTAAGATATTTATATATCCTAATAATAAAAAGAGGGACTAAACCTAAAGTATTATACTTCTGACTTTAAAGTATAATAATAAGTTCGTAGAAAACCTCTAAAATACTACTTAAAGTAGCTAAGTTAGCCTATTCTTAAGCAGTAGGTATAGTATCTTTTAATGCTACAATATTAGATTCCCTATTAAGAAAAATAATAGCTTCCTTAAGCTCTAAAGAAGTATTAATTATCTTATAGGTTAAATTCTACCTAGTTTTATTAGCTGTAAATATAGTAAATTAGTACTTAATATAATATAAGAACTTAAGAAGAAAAAAGACTTACCTAGAGGAATTTTCGTAATATTGTAATTCTTAGCAATATAGCCTTCTTTTTTGCCTTTTGTAAAGATTTTAACTAAAGTTTATATAATCCTTAGTTATTCTTAATAAGAATAGCAAGTCTTTTAACTTTGCCTAGTAAACCTATAGAAATATTAGTAATAATAGTTATAATAATTATTATAAATTACTTACTATTTACTAAGGATTTAAATTCTTTAAAATCTTGCTTTTCTTTAATAGAAGAGATATCCTTAGTAAAATAGTAAAGATATTTACTATTTCTATAGGATTCTAAGTCTTCCTTAGAAGACGTTAATTTTATAAATATAGTTATAATATCCTTTACAATAATGTTAAAAACATAAGCCACATATCGGATATTATATGGTTTATTAACAATACTATTATAATTCTTATTAATATAAGAAGTTATAAAAGTATTATTATTAGAACCATTATCCCTAGTAAAACTATAAAGAATTAGCTATAATTCCTAAATCCTAATATTATTAAGATAAATAACTTACCTAAGAATATACTTAGGGTCTAAGCTATAATCTTTAATAAGATTATTAAAGCATCGATAAATATAAGCCCTAGTATAAGAATTTAATAGATATTTAAAGCCTAAAAGTTATAATATTAATAATAGTAATAATAATAATCTTAGGAGAATAGGATATTTACCTATAAGCTTATACTTAAGCTTAAAATTAGGCTAATCTAACTAGCTATAACTCCTAAGTAAGACTTAGAATTTATAGATGTCTAAATATCTAATTAAATAGATATTAAACCTTAATATTTTAGCTGATGTTAGATTTGCTAAATAATCTGATGCTTTGAGGAATTATACATAGAATTAATTCTATGTGTAATTATTTAATAGCTTAGTAAGGAAGCTAGATTATTATTTCTATGGTTTAAATTAGCTTTTATTTCTTATTAAAAGGAATACTTAGTACTTACCTAGAATAATAATCTAGTAATTCCTTAAAGGATTTACTATTATTAATAGTAAAAGGGATATTATTCTTTAGTATAAATTTAATAACTAGAGTAATAGCCTTTTAGATAAAAATTCCTCTGTAATAGTATTTTTAAGGCCTTTTTATAGAAAAATAGGAGGTTAAAGAGGCTTATGTATCAGGTAGTGAATCTTATTAGATTTCTAGTACTAAGAAATAGTTAGTAAAAGGAAATAATAGTAAATAAATAGAATTAAATACTTATAAGTAACCTTAAAAGGTTTTTTTTATCTAATTTAGAAGTTATAATCTTAGGATACTTAGCTTTATAGTGCCTAACACTATTAGAAGCTTAAAATCGCTTAGCTTTACATTTAAAGCTAAAGGAGCAATTAGATTACGTATAAAAGCATATAATTTCCTTTCTTTATTATATTTAATATTAGATAACTGATAATTAAATAAATTATAGGTAAAAATATATGCTTTTAAAGAAATTCGTAATCTTCTTGATTTTCAAGGGTTTTCTTGTATAATCCTTGAAGATTACTTCCTTAAGAAAGCTTTAAAACTAAGCTAGCCTAGCTAGGCCTAGAAGAACTAGGCATGCTAGCATTAGAATCGTTATCTAAGGGGCAGAAAGAGGAATCTATAGTGAAGTGAGTTTTTTTCTCTGATTTCTCTGATTTCTCTAATCTTTCTAATTTTTCCGATTTTTTCCGATTTTTGCTGATTTTTCTGATTTTTCTAGTTTTCTGATTTTTAAAGGTTCGATTTTTCTAATCTTTCTAACTTTTCCTGACTTTTCCTAATTTTTTTCCTAATTATTTCTGATTTTTCTAATTTTCTAATTTTTTTCTGATTTTTGTTTTTAGGGGTTTTGTAAGTTATTTAAAAAGCAAAAAGATTGTGAAAATAATAGCAAATATAAGTAATAGTAATGTAACTAGCTTAACTATATAAAGGTTTTTCTAGATGTTTTTTTAGATTTACTAAGGAAAAAAGAAAAGAGAAAAGAAAGAAAGAAAAGAGAAAGCGGGGAATACCCTCCTTAAAATTTTTTCACTTAGCTAAGCAAGTGGGTTATAAATGACGTAATTAACTAAACAGTCTAATTAGACCAATCAAACTATCAGAGACCCACATAAGACCCACTTTTGGACCCATTTTTTTATATTTACTCTATAAATTATAAAGAATATGCCTATAGCTTTGAAATATTATAAATCTAGTTAATTTATAGTTTTTTTAACTAATTTTACTAAGAAATAATTAATTTTTATTTATTAAAAATTGATTTATATATATAAAAGTACTAGTTTTTAGTATATTTAGTAGCTAATAGTTATCTTAAGCTAGTTATATTATATAGCCCTTAGATTATATAATATAAAGAAACTATAAGTTATTTAGAATTAAAAATTATTTTTAAAATAAAAATATAATCTTATATAACTAGTATTATATTTAAAAGCTATTATAAGAAATAAAGTCTTTTTAAAGTGATATTACTTTTATAATATAAGTAATCTTATAATCTTATCCTTATAATTATATTATTTTACTTTAAATTATATACTTTTAGTTATATTTTTGTAAAAAAAAGAAAAATATTTTAAAAACCTAAATTAATTTATATTAAATTAATATATATATATATTAATTATATAAAAAGATTTATAAGTAATGTAAATTTTAAGCTAAATATAGGTTATATTAAAGCTCTTTAGTAATTTTATTTAGATTTAAAAGCTATTATTTAAACTTATTTTAAAAGTATATATAGGGTAAATTTTATAAAATAAAAACAATTAAATTAAATAATTTAGTATTAATATAATAAAATTAGATATATTAGTAATAAAATAGTCTATTATATAGAGGAAAAATTTAGGAATTATAAAAACCTACTTATTTAGCTTTACCTACCCTATATAGTAATCTATAGCTAATAATCTAAAACTAGGAAAGTTTAATAAATCTATAACTAAATAACTAAATTCTAATAAAAATAAAGGCTAATATTAACTTAAAAGCAAAAATTCTAAAGAATATTATAAGATATTAATATACCCCACTTTTTTTTTTTTTACTACACTACATACTACAAGGAAAGTTAAAATACTACATTTACTACACTACATGTAAAGCTCTAGCTATAGATTAGTATATAGGGTATATATAGTTATATAAGTAGTATTTAAATATTCTTTAAATTTTTCTCTATATTTTAAGGGTCTTTTTACTTATAGACCTTTTTTTAGATTTACTATTTCTTTTAATATACTTTTTTACTTTAAATATAATAATTACCCTAAAGAAATTATTTTTATTATATATAAATAGGACTAAAACTCTAATAATAATATATTTATATATATAAGTATTATATTATAAAAAGAATATTTAAATTTATATAATAAAGGAATTTCTAGCTATATAGCTATTTTATTATAATTATAAATAATTATATTAACTTTTAAGTTTTTTTAGCTAAAGATAAAGTAAAACCCTTAAAAAGCTAGTTAAAAAGGACTTAAATATTTTATAATAAATATATATAATATATATAATATATTTTCCTTAATATTAAAGATATTAAAAATAAGCTTTAAAAGTAAGTTTAATAATATATATTATCTTTAGCTTCCTTACTTAGTTATAAGGCTTTTTATAAAAGTAAGTCTAAAGTGGGTCCTAGTAACTATTAGTAACTTATCTATAGCTTTCTTGCTTAGATATATGATTTTTACTTAAAGAGAGGGATTTTAATAAAAGTGGATCTAAAAGTGGGTCCTAGTAACTATTAGTAAGTTCTCTATAGCTTTCTTGCTTAGATATATGATTTTTACTTAAAGAGAGGGATTTTAATAAAAGCGGGTCTAAAAGTGGGTCTTATAACTATTAGTAACTTATCTTTAGCTTTCTTATTACAAGCTATTATAAGCTATTATAAGCTATAATAAGCTATTATAAGCTATTACAAGCTATTACAAGCTATTACAAGCTATTACAAGCTATTATAAGCTATTATAAGCTATTATAAGCTATTATAAGCTATTATAAGTTATTACAAGCTATTATAAGCTATTATAAGCTATTATAAGCTATTATAAGCTATTATATTACTAAAAATTATAAATACTATAAATACTATAAAATACTACATATAGTATAATGTAGTAAAAATTTCCTTATAATATAGTATATAATATAGTGTAGTGTAGTGTAATGTGTAGTATACTACACTACACTATAAATACTACATAATGTAGTGTAGTGTAGTGCAAAGCTCTAATTCTAGGCTCTAAAAGCAAAGAAAAGCCTTATATATCCTAACTTCCTCCTCCTCTAGCTTATTATAATAATCTTGCTAAGCACCCTAAAGAGAAAGAATTCTATAAAGCCTAAGATAAAGAATATAATAAAGTTATTAATAGTAAGGTAGCTATAAAAATAAGTAAAACATAAGCCCCTAGTAATATAAAGCCTTTAGGTTTAATATCTAGAGAAATAATAATAACCTAATAATAAATTTAATTTAATTTAAATATCTAAAAGATATAAAATACTATAAAGAAATTACTAGCCTTATCCCTAGTAATAAAGTTACCTAAGTATAGTATATTACTAAGGCTATAGCTTACTAGGTAATAAACTATACCTAAGCTAAAGTAAAAGTAATAAGTAATAATAGAAATATTTATATAATAAAGAAAGCCTTTAAAAATACTCTTAAGGAGGTAATAAAGGAGAAAACTAAGAGTAATAGTACCTTAACCTAGGTAAGTATTATAGCTAAGCTTATATAGAAATAACTAAATACTATACCTTTTTCCTTTTAAATCCCTAGTAAATAATATAAAGAAGTCCTTATTAAAGATAATACTATCTAGGAATTACTTTAGTCTAAAAGCACTAAAGATATAGTAATAGTAGTTAATAAAGCTACTAGTTATATAATAGTAGTAGTAGCTAGAAGACTCCTTAGTAGTAATATAATTATTATATTTAAAGGAAATATTACCTAATATAAAGAAAACTAAAAATAAATATCCTATATATTTAAACTAAAGGTAGTTCTTTATTACTATATACTTAGTATTATTATTAAAGAATTCCTTATAAAGTATATATTTATTAAAAACCTAGTAGCTAAGATTAGTAAGGTAAATAAAGTAAATATAATTAAGGTAACTATAAGGCACCCCTAAGGTAAGAGAGCCCTAAGAATTACCCTAATTCTTAGTTTAGCTAAAGTTAAAGAAGCTAATAAGATTTATAGTAATAAAATAGTCTTTAAAGTAAAGCTTTTCTAAACTAAACTATATAATAAAACCCTTTAACTAAGATAATATTATAATTACTTTTAAATAAGTTATATTATAAAGTTTTATAAGGTAGCCCTAAGGTATAGTAAGTATAGCACTAGCTAGTATAAGGAAAGTAAGTTATCTTACTTTATAATAAATAGCTAACTATAGGAAAAGTGTATCCTTTACTCTAGACTATACCTAGCCTAGTCTAGGGACTACTTTATCCTAAAGGAAAATAAAATATAGTAAAAGTAAGCTACCTTAAATAACTATCTTACTTTACTACTTAATCCCTAACTAGAGGCCTAATGTTACGTGCTAGAATTGACAATTAGTCTGTTATTATAGGATGTGGCCTGTTAGTATCACAAGACCTCGGATGTGGCTAGCACGTGACCTAGAACCCCTATATTAGACAATAGCTCTAACCTCTAGCTAGTTAAATTAAATAATAACCTTTACACTTATTTTATTATATATTTTATATTATAATAAGTGGTAGTAATTGCTCTCTAATTATTGCGCACCTCTAGCGCTTTTACTACTTAATAAAAGCCACTAAACTAATAGATTCGTTAACTAATCTACTAAGCTTATTAAAGCTATCCCTTTCACTAGGCCTAATAGCTCCCTTAGGCATTGCTTCTATTGTCAGATTTATTAACCTTTAATCTAACCGTTAGATCTATTAACCTTTGCTCTAACCATTAGATTCGTTAACCTTTAATATAACCGTTAGATTTATTGACCTTTGTCCTAACTGTTAATCTGTTAATTTAAAGACCTTTAATCTGTTAATTTGAAGACCTTTAATCCGTTGATTTAAAGACCTTCGATCTGTTAATTTAAAGACCTTTGATCCGTTAATTTAAAGACCTTTGATCCGTTAATTTGAAGACCTTTGACCTTTGACCTTTGACCTTTGACCTTTAACCCTCGATTCTTTAACCTTTAATTTGCTTTAACCTAACCGTTAAATCTAACAAATTCGTTAATTTTAATCGCTAGCCTCTCCCTAGGTAGCTTCTATATAAACCTAATAAAGCTCGCTAGATATAATACTTCCTTACACTAGCTAGATTAGTGTAAGCAATAGTAATTATAGTGGCTTTATAAGCAAGATTATTAGCGCTAAACCTATGGTATTTATAGGAAGACCGTCCCTTTAAGAAATTAAGTCTTTTAGCACCTTAAGGACCTATACCTAGCTAGTTAGCAATATTAATAGATTTAATAGTAACTAGTTTAGTAATTCTAGTGGTAATAAGAGTAACACTAGTAAGACCTTTAGGACCTAAGGACCTGATATCTATGGTAGTAGTAGTAATTATAATAGCAAATTTAATAGTAATAGTAGTAAATTTAATAGTAATAGCAGTAAATACAGGACCTTTAATAAAAGCTAGTAATAGAAGAGAATAACTTCTAATAGCTTAAAGACCTTATTAAGGAAGTCTTTAAAGAGCGTAATAACCTTTAAAGGCAGCTAGCCTATTAGCAAATTCGTTAGCTAATTCAATAGCCTAACCAAATTCTAGGTCCTTTATAACGCTTATTGCCTAACCCTCTGCAAAGCTTGTTACCTAGCCCTTTGTAAAGCTTATTGCCTAGCCCTCTGCAAAGCTTATTGCCTAGCCCTCTGTAATAACTATTAACTAGCCAAGCTATTAATTATTAGATCTATTAGCCTAATTAATGTAACTATCTATATAACTATTAATCTAATAGTAACTTAGATTATTAATCTAACCGCTAACTAGACCATTAACCTAACTATTAACCTAATTAATCCGATTAATCTAACGATTAAATTAACTATAATTTAGAACGCCCTATTAACTTACATTTTAAATCAGATGTATAATTTAATTAATCTAACTGCTATAGTTATAGATCCTATAGGTTAAGTTATTAACCTAATGATTAATTTAATAACCAATTTAATAACCGATTTAATGACTAATTTAATAACCGATTTGATGACTAATTTAATAACTGCCGGACCTAACAATCTCTAACGATTTATCTAACTGAATTCCCTTGTAAGAGCTTACTTCCTAGCTTATTACAAATTCGTTAGATCTTAGATAGCTAGGATAGCTATCTCTTTTATCTGTGGTGCTTGCATTTATTACGTGCTAGAATTAATAATTAGTCTATTATTATAGGATGTGGCCTGTTAGTATCACAAGACCTTGGATATGGCTAGCACGTGACCTAGAACCCCTATATTAGACAATAGCTCTGACCTCTAGCTAGTTAAATTGAATAACAACCTTCACACTCATTTTATCATACATTCTATATCGTAACACCTAACCCTAACCTAGAGAGATTTATTATAGCTATAGAACTAACTAGTATAATAAGAAAAAAAGAGGCTACCTAATACTTATAGAATAAAGCGCTAAATAGCCTAGGGCTAGAAGTATAAGAAAATATATAGAGCTAGTTAAAACTAGCTTAAAACTAGTATAAAATAAAAGAGACCCTCCCCCTTAATTAATATAGTAATACTATAGGTTTTTTTTAAAATATAAATAAGAAAAATAGCCTTATATATATTATACTATATTACTAAACTAATATAAATATAATTATAATTTAAGAGTAAGAATATATAAAATAACTATAGCTACTAGCCCTAGGCCTTACTTAATTTTAACTAGTATACTATAATAAGTATAATACTATTTATATAAATAAGAAGTATAATATAGGATTATAAATAGCCTAGGGGGAACTAATTAGTCCCTAATAGAAATATAAGAAATAAATATTTACTTCTTATACTTAAAGAACTATAGTAATAAATAAAACACCTTAATTTATACTATTAATATAAAAACCCTAAGGCTAGTGTATATTTATAGGTAATTTTAACTAAAAACACCCTTATAGGATTAATATAATAGAATAAGTAATAAAGTAAAAACTACTAGAATTTATAAACTAGTAAAGGCTTAGATTAGTTATACCCTAGGAAAACCTATAAGGTAAAGAGTAAGGGATAAAGATAGTACTATAGATTTAGTATAAGTAATACTAGATATCTAAGTCTATTATAATAGTGTAGTAAGGCTTATAAGATCTAACTATACCCTATAGCTAATTAGTATCTTTACTAAGTATTAAGAATAAGCCCTCTTATTCTTAGATATACTTAGGCTATAATAAATAAGGAATATATAAAAGTAAAGGTAATAGTTAAACTCTAGGAGAAAAATACCCTAGAACCTTATAATAAAAAAGAATTAATAAATATACTATATAGCTTATTATAAACTTATAATAAATAGTAAAGAAAGTAGCCTTATAAAGCCCTAAGGCCTCCTTAGCCTAAAGGGGTAATAGTTAAGGAAAGCTAAGGAGTTAGTTACTAAAGCTAAGTAAGCTAAGAGATAGTAAAGATACTAAAGAACTAATACTAACTAAAAGGCTTATAAAATAAAGAAAGATTAGAAATATATTATTAAGAAAGAGAAGTAAAATATATAAAAACCCTAAGAAATACTAATACTTAGTCTAAGGATAAAGAAATATAAAAGCTAGAGAGGTAAGCTTACCTTTAAAGCTAGGCCTCTCTAGAACTTCCTAGACTTCTAAAGCTTAAGAGAACTAAAAATAATACTAACCTAGTTACTATATATATAAATAAAGCTAATATACTAATATAAAGATTTTTCCTTAAACTTATAGTAAACCTTTTTATATCCTAGACCTCTCCTTTTAAAATTAAATAATATACTATTTTTAGACTATAAATAATTTATACTAAAAATATTAAAACTATTCTATTAAATATAGCTAACTAAAAGGCCTTAGGGATAATAAACTCCTTATAAGCCTTATTAAGGCCTATAAGGAGCTAGCTAAAAATACTATAACTAGGTTACTAAATATAGTTTTTAAAGTAAGATACTTTCTAGCTTAATTCTAATTTACTAGGGTAATAGTAATAAGAAAGCTTAGTAAAATAACTAAGGAAATAAGAAAAGCTAATACTTAAAGACTTATATTATTACTTAATATAGTAAGAAAAGTTATAGAAGTAATAATAATAAAGTAGCTTATAGCCTTTACTAAGGTAAAAGGCTTTCTCCTTAAACTATAAATAGGAAATAAGATAAATAAGTTAATAAAGACTATAATAAAAGCCCTAGTAAAATATATAAAAAGCCTAGGAAAGAGGTAAACTTACCTTACTTATATAAATAAATATTTTAGTAGTATTTAATAAAGTTAGTTACCTTTACCTTATTACCTTACTTATTAAAATAAGTATCTTATACTAGCTAATAGCTATAATATATAGCTTTCTTATAAATAAAATAAGTTAGCTTAGCTTTAATAAAGAACTATTTAAGCTATTTAAGATTAAAGCTAGTACTTTATAAGATTTATCTCTTTTACTTATTTTTTTTTCTTTACTTAGTAAAGCTATATAAGTAACTTTAGACTATTTTAAGTATAGTAGCTATAGGATTTACTAATAATATAAATATAGTAGTATTTAGAAAAATATAGCTTAAACTTAGAAAAGGCTTAAGGTAATATAAAAAGTCTATAAAGAATAAGTAAAAAAGTAAAAGTAAAATTTAACTTATTAAAAATAAAGCTTATATACTTTAGTAAGTCTTACTAGCCCCTTAGACTAAGGTCTAGCTTAAAATAAAGAAGGTAATACTTATAAAATCTTATAAATTCCTAGGGGTCTAGGTTAATAAAAACTTACTTAAAGTATATATAAAAATATCCTTAAAGGTAAGCTAGCTTAGTAATAGCTTACTTTTACTAAGTTATTAGTATTTACTTAAGGCTATAGCTTTAGAGATACTTAACTTATATATATATAAGTAATTTAGCTTATTTTTACTTATAAAGTAAGTATATATTACTTACTAACTAAGAAAGAAAAAAAGCTAAGAGAAATTATTAAAAGCTTTATAATAGACTAATTAGTATACTTATAGATTATTACTAGTATATTTAAGGCTATACCTATAGTTTAATTAAAAGCTAAGACCTTTATCCTCCCTTAACCTTTACTTAAATAAGATAAAATAGAAATTTAAGGCTAGAATAATTAAAAGTAAAATAATAAAGAAAATCTAAACTATAGTTACTTTAGTAATAACTATACTTTACTATAGGAGGCCTTAAAGAAAATATAACCTTATTAATAGTAAGCTAGATATAAACCTATATAAAAATAAAAGTAATAATAGGAGAACTAGTATAATAAAGAGTAATTAAACTAAGGCTAATATACTAAAGAACTTATAAAGAATTAATTACTTACTTATAACTTAAAGAAAATATAAAAGTTTTATATAAGACTAAATAAATATATTTCCTTAATAGTAATTTAGCTATATATAGGAAAGATAAGCCTTAATAAGTTCTTATTTTAAAGATATATTCCTAAGGTAATTTTACCCTTATATAGCTATAGCTAAGTAAAAGAAAACTAGTATTATATAATAGTTAACTATAGTAACTATAACTATATATAACTATAATAAAGCTAGCCTAAAGATATATAAGAAGTAAGGCTAGCCTTAGATAATCCCCTAAAGATAAAATAAATAGCTAGATAGTTTATTAGTATAAGGTAACTATAATATTACACACTAGTATAAGACTTAGTATTTAGCTAGTGTAACTAAGACTTAGCTTTAGGCTATAACTAATATATATAAAGAGATAAGTATAGTATAAATAAAAGAGAGATAAACTAAACTAAGTAAGTATATAAGTAAACTAGTCCTAAGGTAATTATATATATATATAGCTAAGATAACTTCTCTAAAATAAACTTTAGATTAAAAATAACTAACTCCTAGTATTATAAACTAACTAGCTTATTCTTACTTCTTTTCTAATTTAAAACCTAGCTATTATATTATTTTTCTTTAGAATAAGGATTACCTTTTTATTATTTTAGTATAGTTTTTAGTAAGAAGTATAGTAGCTAGGAGCTAGTTTATTTTTACTATATAAGTATCTAAGTACTATAGCTAGAAAACTACCTTATTATACTAGTCCCTAGTAAGACTAAAACTAGCCTAATTTAGGCTTACTATTACTATACTTTATTTTTCTTACTTTAATTTCTAGTATAAAGCTTTTTAACTTAGTTATAATAGTTATCTAGGACTTAGAATAAATAGCTATTAGACCTAGACTAGACTTAGTACTAACCTATTCTAGTAATACTTATATTACCCTTACTAACTATTACTACCTAAATCTTAACTAGCTACTAGTACTTAATTTAATAACTAGTTAAAGTTACCTATAGCTAAATTAACACTAGAATAAAGTTAAAATAAAGATACTTATTACCTTTTTATAGCTATAGTTTTAAACCTAATAATTAAAGTAAGTATTAGTTAATACTTTTATTTAGACTTATTAGACTTACCCTAAGCTTAAATTAAACTAAAATAGTATATACTAATAATATTATAGCACTAGTAACCTAGATAATTAACTAACTAAGACTTATATAATATATACTAAGTCCTTTATACCTTACTTAACTACCTTAAGTTAGCTTTAAAATTAGTATAAAATAAAGATAAAGAAAACTTACCTTTATACCTTTTATAAGATATTACTTTAATTATTTTACTATTAGGGATTTCCTTAAATATTACTTTAAATTTATAGTTTTCTAAATAAATTAAAGCTAGAAATATATTAAAATTAAAGTACTTATAGGATTTAGTACTATTATATTAGTATTATTTTTATTTTACTATAAATATTAGTAATTAAGCTAAACCTAGCCTAAAATAGCCTTAAATAGCTTTAAAAAAAGAACTTATAGAAAGTTTAATAAAGAAAAAGAAAAAGACTAAAACCTTATAAAAAAAAGCACTTTTTATACTTACTAAAGAGAGAGAAATAAATTAAAGCTATAATTTAAAAATAAAGTATAATATTAATAAACCTAGGAATAATATAAGTTTAGGAATATACTAGGCTTAACCTAAGTTTACCTTCCCTTTATAGTATATAAATAATACTAAGTACTTAGCCTTTATAAGACTTTTAAGCTAGTAATAAGTTAGTAATAGCTAAAAAGTAAGGTAATAAAAGTATTAGTAAAAAGTAAATAAAAAGTAAAATACTATTATAAACCTAGATTTACTATACTATAAGGTAAGGTAAAGAGGGCTAGGATAAGTATATACTAAGGCTAAAATTATACTAGTAAGAGGCTAAGAACTTTTCTTATTATAAATTTTCTTTTTTTCTTTTTTTATAAGATAAAGCTAGTATAAGCTAGTAATAAATACCTATAACTAGCTATATACTAAGTAATATAAGCTTAAATTAAAGCTAGTGCTAATACTATAATAAATATAAGGGGTTTTTCTTCCTTTTAAAGGGTTTTCTCTCTTAATTAACTAATTAAAGTACTAGTACTAGCTTACATAAAGCTAGCTAGCGTACAAAAATAATAATAATAATATATACTTTATAACTATATAGTGGGTTTTAGTACTATAGAAGTACCCTACCTTTAGTAGAGGTACTTATGTATTTAAACCATAGTCTATGCCCTCTTATAGGGTTAGACAACTCAATAGATGCTATCACATTAAACCCTAGCTTCGCGGTCTAACATTAATCAACTCCTTCTCACCTGGCGTCCTCAATAGCGCCGCCGGCTATACATAGCCCTCCTCTCCCTACCCTACTAGGATGCCCCTTCTTTGCCACAGGCTCCCCCAAGACGGCCAGCTTTCCCCAGTCACCGCCGATACACCAGTCGTCGGTTCATCTCTCATCTTCGAGACATCCGGCAGAGCAAGCAATTCCTTCAAGTACAAAATCACTTTCGGTCCGCGTTTGCCTGCTCATTCGGGAAACCTAGCACAGCTTCACAGCCATCCATTTGTCCCACCAAACCTCTGGTAGCAGTAAAAGTTGGCATCCGCGACTCGCTCGAAGCAAACCCCATTGCTCGCATCTCCATAATCAACACCAACACCGGCCATGAGAAAACAATCAAGGCGAGCAATGGTAAACAATGCGCATCTCCGAAATGGTCACACCCAGTGGACACCAGCTAGCGTATCTCTCGGATCAATCTCACCCTGGCGTTATGGGCTTGATTGTTCTCGACTCTGAACGACTTGATGACCACAGTGTCTGTGTCTCTTCCGCGGGCGCACCAATGTTGGCAGGAACCGCCGAGGCTTTTTCTTGGTCACCAGACAGCCGTTTTCTGCTCATTCAGGTTGCTGAGCACGGCGCCGACCAAAGTGCAGTACATGGGTCAGACCGAATGGGCTCTCATGGAAGTGGCGATGATCCGGACTGGTTACCCAGTGTCGATGCGACTCGAGAAGAGGTCGGTTGGAGAAGGATGTATATATATGAGACGCAATCTGGCCAGCTGCGTCGGGTAGGAGAGCCGACACTCAATGTGTGGGAGGCCGCATGGCTTGGCCAAGGCCGCATTTTGGCGGTCGTCTCGGACTCACCGTCCGAGGACGCCTGGTACGAGTCATATATGGCTGTCCTAGATGTAGAATCTGGGCGGCATCGTCGAGTTTACCGAGGAAAGCGGCAACTTGGCCTTCCTGCAGCGACTCCTTCGGGCCAAGTTGCGGCTTTTGTCGACTGCCTTAGCAGCGACCGAGGTGGCGTGGCGGGAGTTGCGAGGCTCTTGGATGTTGCGACTATGGATTCGACTCAACTTGATTTGAACCGCGTAGACATCACCCATCTAGAGTGGCTAGACGAGGACCGTCTTTCTTTCATGGGTCTTAGAGGAACGCGAACAGTTGCTGGTCATTATCATCGGTCCACCTGCCAGGTAGAAGAGCACTGGGTATCCGAGGGGACTTGTGGTACCCTTTACCCAGAGGGGCAGTCACCCAAGATGGCGCTTTCGTCGTTGTTTCTGAGAGCTGGAACCAATACCAGCGATTGGACATTGTTAAAAACGGCCAGTCGCGAGCAGTCCGATCTTGGGCTCACGGCGGCAGTGACTGGCTGCAGTCACAGCTTGGAATGATGCAGAGCGTGGACTGGGCCTCACCCGACGGCCTCAAGATCCAAGGCTATCTCACCCTGCCCCCGCTTCTCACAAACCACCGTACCCTCTCATTCTCAACTCACACGGAGGCCCAGTCTGGACATTTCGTAACACATGGGCCATGTCCTCGCCTCTCATTCCACTGCTTGTATCCCGCGGCTACGCGGTACTCTCTGCGAACCCGCGCGGCTCTACAGGCCGAGGTCCAGCTTTTATGGACAAGGTCATAGGCGACATGGGAGGCATGGATGCGCATGATTTGTTGGCCGGAGCTCAAGCTATGGTGGATAGAAACGTTGCCAGCGCAAGTCAGCTAGGCGTCATGGGCGTCAGCTATGGAGGTTACATGGCATCGTGGCTTCCTACCCTCAGTCCCTTATTCCAAGCATCAGTGTCTATTGCGGGTATAACCAACTGGTATTCGTACCATAATACATCCAACATTGGCAAGTACGACGAGCTGTTCTTTCAACAGAGCCCTCAGGACCCGGACAATCTGTACCACCACCGCAGCCCAGTCATGTTTGCTGGGAAGCATCCCACGCCTATCATGCACATAGTCGGGGCAAAGGATCGCTGCGTACATCCGTCCCAATCAGCTGAGTACCATCGGGCGTTGCAGGCAAGGGTGTGGAATCTGTCTTGATTCGATATCCCCGAGAGGGTCATGGAATTCGGCGCTTCCCAGCTTACATTGATTTCAGTGCTCGTGTAATGGATTGGTTTGACCATCACCTTATTTCACGAACTGATTGATGATGCCGCTCATGGCCTGTATCAATGGAAAAGCTTAAACGGGGATGATACCATGGTATCTTCTGTTTCATCCTGTTGATGTCTTATTCCTAGTAATATGTATATAAAGAAGTTAAGAGGAGCGATTTCTCAACCTCAGATTGAACAGCCACATCGCAGGATTCAACGTGTGTAATAGCGCCGATACCCTCTAGCCCATGAATGGCGCGCTTGGAGCTTTCGGTTGAAGCACCACTTCGACTGGCAATTACCAAGTATTTGGCGCCTTCTGTAGTGATTGACTTCGTTATCCTGCTCTATGTAGCCTTGGAATCATGAGAGTGCCACCGAGCTCGCGAAACTCCAGGTCAATGTCGGCCAGGTTTCCCAACTCAGGCCAAAACGACTGCCGGCAAGTTTGGCAATTGGCAATGACACGTAGAGCATTTTTCGGGGCGCAGATATGGCATCGAGCGTTTATACGCATGCTCAAATAAATTATTGCCTCTTATTAGCCTACTAAGGGAAGGTTGATTTTAGGACCTCCCCAAATTTTCCGAAACCGCCTGTTAGAAACGGGCGGTGCCTGACCTGCTACAACATGCACACGCTAGCCTGACTCGGCTCCGTCCTGCCCCACCCCTTCCAGGTCTTCCCCACTTGGCATCTCTCAACCGCTGGGGCGGGCCCAGGTTGAACTCCGTAGTACGCGTGGCTAGCGTGCTAGCGTCCGTCCTAAAGTCGCTGGGGTAAGGCTGTGTCACCCCAATGCCCCCAATGCTTTTTCTCCCGGGAACCCGCCATTACTAACTTCTACGCCTGATGCAGTTGATGAGATATGTGCCCACCCCCAGCTGGATCTTTCACCGCTCGTTTGGTAAGCCAGGGTGTAGAATCTTGGCCGTGGAGCAGCCCTGGAGCAGCCCTGGAGCAGCCCTGAACGTGGTTGCTGACGTTGTTGACATTGTGGACGTTGCATCAGTCAGGGCCTTCTGGACCCTCCAAAAGCCCCTCCTCGTCCATGTCCCATCAATTCAGTTGCTCGTACGAACCGTAGAGGTCCTGTCCGCTTGCAGTCCTCTGCACCCTTCTCCGCCGTCGAACTTTCTTCCTCATCCCACTTCTTTTCCTACCCATATCACCATTCTCCCATATCCAAATCGATCCAAACCCACCCCCTCCTCCTTCTATTTGCATCTTGCCGAACTTGCAATTTGCGATTGCAACCTGCCTCTTGTCGTTCCTCTCAACCTCTAGTTGTGTTGAGCTTGCTGGTGCATTGGTATGTGCATCCCACTTGGCCAAAGTTCCGCCCTCAACCTCTTCTGCTGCAAGCGCCTGTTTGCCCAATAATTTGAAGCAACCTTTGCCCTTCGGACTTTATTGCACAACGGCACCCTTTACTAACGCATTGCCCGACGTCAGATTCAGCAGTCAGCCCCCTTGAAAAGAGCCACTCTCTGAACCTCATCTATCTTCGCCAACTCGTCTTCGCCGCACATCAACATGTCCGCCAAGTCGATTTCCGAGGCTGACGGCAAGGCCATTCTCAACTACCACCTCACTCGGGCTCCCGTCATCAAGCCCAGTCCTCTTCCCAAGCCCACCACACACAACGCCCTCCTCGGTTGGCTTCATTGCACTTCCCCGAGGATGCCAACGTTGAGGATGTTTTGAACCAGGCCGAGGTTACCTACCCTTGGCTTCTTCAGCCCGGTGCCAAGTTCGTCGCAAAGCCCGATCAACTTATCAAGCGTCGAGGCAAGAGTGGTCTTTTAGCCTTGAACAAGACTTGGGCTGAAGCCAAGGCCTGGGTTGGCGAACGAGCCGGAAAGGAGCAGAAGGTCGAGCACGTTTCTGGCGTCCTGAGACAGTTCCTCGTTGAGCCTTTTGTTCCTCACCCTCAGGACACCGAATACTATATCAACATCAACTCTGTCCGCGATGTAAGTTATTTTTCCGATGATTGTTTTCGCCTTCTTATTTTTTTGTCGAATCGCTCAATCGGAGTTCGAATTCGGGTTGTGGCCATGGGTGGGAAAGATTTGCTCCCGTCTTGGCCTTTGTCTTTGGTGGGGTGAAAGCCACCCAAGTACCCAGTATTGCGTCTCGGGTCTGGAATTGACATGATCTTGAGAACAACGAATTTCTACAGAAAGAGCGACAGCCGCCCATCTCATGCGGATAGGATGGTGGATTTCTTTCCCTTACGGCCGGCATCAGTCGTGTACGGCCCAAGTTAGGGGGCAGACGGGGAGAGCGGATGTCACGATGGAGAAGGTTCTCAATATGACCTCTGCTACCACAACGCTGTCGCCGCCTCGAAGCCCTCTGCATCGCGCTCTGCTTTAGCACATTGTTCTCTTGCAAATGGCGGAGTCGTAGTTGCTCATCGCCTTGTATACCAGTCGTGCTAACATGTTCCTTCTCTTTCCTCAGGGCGATTGGATCCTCTTCACCCATGAAGGTGGTGTTGACGTTGGTGATGTCGATGCCAAGGCCGAGAAGCTTTTGATTCCCGTCGATCTCGCTGAATTCCCTCCAACGAGGAGATTGCCGCCACCCTTCTCAAAAAAGTTCCTCAAGGTGTTCACAATGTCCTCGTTGACTTCATCTCCCGTCTGTATGCCGTCTATGTTGACTGCCAGTTCACCTACCTTGAGATCAACCCCTTGGTTGTTATCCCCAACGAAGACAAGACTTCCGCACAAGTTCACTTCCTGGATCTGGCCGCCAGGCTGGACCAGACTGCCGACTTTGAGTGTGGTGTCAAGTGGGCTATCGCTCGATCTCCTGCTGCCCTGGGCCTTACCAATGTTGCTCCCGCCAACGGCGAGAAGATCAATATTGATGCTGGTCCTCCTATGGAGTTCCCTGCTCCCTTTGGCCGTGAGTTGACCAAGGAGGAGGCTTACATCGCCGAGATGGACGCCAAGACTGGTGCTTCCCTCAAGCTGACTGTTTTGAACCCCAACGGCCGCATTTGGACCCTGGTTGCCGGTGGTGGTGCCTCTGTTGTCTATGCCGATGCAATTGCCTCTGCTGGTTTCGCCGACGATCTTGCCAACTACGGCGAGTACTCTGGTGCCCCTACCGAGTCGCAGACCTACCACTACGCCCGCACTGTGCTGGACCTGATGCTCCGCGCTCCCATGTCCGACAAGGGCAAGGTCTTGTTCATTGGTGGCGGTATCGCCAACTTCACCAACGTCGCCAGCACCTTCAAGGGTGTCATCCGCGCCCTGCGGGATTACGCTACCCAGCTCATTGAGCACAACGTCCAGATCTGGGTCCGTCGAGCTGGCCCCAACTACCAGGAGGGTCTGAAGAACATGAAGGCGGCTACTCAGGAGATGGGTCTCAACGCCAAGATCTTTGGCCCCGAGATGCACGTTTCTGGCATCGTTCCTCTGGCTCTTGTCCCCGGCAAGTGGGATTCGAGCAATGTTGAGGAGTTCAAGGTCTAAGCATTATCATGAACAAGAGATGAGAACAAGAATAACCAATTAAAAACCCCATGGTTTCAAATTTGTCGAGCGATTAGAGAAGCACGTCGAGACTTGCAAGTGGGGAGGAAAAGGACGGATGGGGATGGGGTTGAATTATAGATGGTAACACTAATTAGTACCTCATGTTCTTGTATTTTCGAGCTATACCACGGAGACATCTCTGTGGTTTCGATATGAAAAGGACTTGGCCGCTGCCGGGACAGACGGCAAGGGTCGTGTATGGCTACGAGACGGACTGGGGGAACAATACAAAACAATTAATGCGCACGTGCGGTATTTTTTCCCGGTGATGCACTGATCAAAGTTGATAACATACACCAATACGGACTACTCCGTAGGTACTCCTCTTTCTACTATACAAATAGCGCGGCAACCAATGGCACCACCGCGGCCAGCATCATGGGCGTGTTGAGCATGGCACTACTGTCGCCGTCCTTGTCCTTTCCATCCTTGCCGCTGCCGGTGCCGTTGCCGGTGCCGTTGCCACTGCCACTGCCAGTGGCGTTGGTGTTGGTGCTGCCAGTGTCGACGCTGTTCTTACCAGCCATGTTGAACTCGTCATCAGCCACCGGTACAATCTTTAAATTCTTGATCTCGTTGCCCTCGGAATCCTTGACCGTCATCTTGACGTTGTAGTCGGAGATCTTGACAATCTTGCCCACTGGCTTGGGGCTGATGCCGTTGTCAATGAGCTCTTGGGCGTCTTTGGGTAGAGCAGGGGCGGTAAAGTTAGTGTCAAAGCCCTTCTGCGTGATGAGGAGGTCTTGCACTTGGGAGGGGTCACGTCCTTCTTCTCGGCCTTCTGCGACTGAACAGTTTTCCAGTCAACGGTAGCCCAGGCTGCCTTGAGGCGGTTGTAATCGCCGAGGATGTTCAACGTGCTGCCATTGATGGATACGAGACCGTAGCCGTTGGCCTCCTGAGTCCACTCGTACACAATACCGCCAGAGAGAACGCCAGTCATCTTGTCACTGTAAATGGCACGGGTTTCGTTCCAGTGTCGAGGCGCAGGCTCAATGCAACCATATTCGCTGAAGAAGACGGGAACAGAAGACGTGGTCAGGTTGTCCGCGAGCTCCTTGTAGGTTGAGCTCTCAAAAGTGGCGTCTATGCCGCACCAGCTGTACGAGTTGAGGGCGAAGACATCGGCGCGAGTCATGTCGTCCTCCTTGCCATCACTGCACTGCATGAAGTTCCAGGTATCCCAGAGAACAGGGCGAACATCAGCGGCCGAGTAGCCCACAGGAATCTTTCGCTTCAAGTTGTTCTTGATGTAGTTCTTGAGGTCGCGTGTGACAGCACGAAGGTATTGAGGAACAAACTTGGCCGAGGGAATGTCGTTGATGACTTCGTTACCGGAAAAGAAGAGCAAAGTATTGGGGTAGCTGCCGAAGGCTTCGACAACAGCAAAGGTGTGGTTGAGATACTTGGTGTAGTACGTCGTCCACGGCTCGGCAGAGGCGAGGGCCTCACCCACAAGGGGGAGTTGACGTCGAGAATCATGTACATGCCAGCCTAGGGAGAGAAAGGAGGACAGGACGTCAGCATGCGCGTCCTTGGGCAAGGGGAAACACGGGATGTGCTTCTACTCACCGCATTGAATATACTGGCACATTCGTCATGGTTGAGATCTGGGTTCAAGTTGTAGACACGAATGGCATTGACGCCCATGACCTGCATGAGGGCGGCATCTCGCTTGCATTGCTCGGGCTGGCTCAAAGGATCAGGTTGGGAGTTGGTGAAGGCAGCGCTGCCTCCGGGCTGATAGGCGACGCCGACGACTTGAAATTTCTCGCCCGTCTTGGAGTTGTAGAAGTCCTTTCCTTGATCTCCAAAGGCGGAACGGCAGCAACGAGCGACGCGGCGAGCGCGACAAGGGCGGATTGAATCTGCAATCAGGGGCAGTCAGTATGCAAGCGCTGTAAATGTGAGCAAGGACGTTGCGTATGGCTGCTAACTTGGACACTTGGCAACGTCGAGGGCAAAGCTGTGAGTGAATACATACACGCATGGTTCAACGCCACTGATACTGATGACGATGCAGGCTTCAGCTGATTACAGTTGCATGTGGGGGTAAGAGAGCAAATGAAACTGAATAAATTATGGCACACAAAGACAACGGGATAAGAGCAGAAGCAGGCTCTTGGACGAGAGAGTGACGAGAAGCGAAGCAAAGCCGTGGTGGGAAAATGAGCGAGAGCAAGGAATGGACGCCAGCAAAGGGGCAGGAGCAATGAAGCTTACGAAGATGCCAAGTTCGTCGGGGTAAACAAAGGGAAGGAGGTGAATCTCCAACGGGGCGGGGCCTAGCGTCTTGGCGGTTGAAATGACATCGGGCTCGTCTCCCATCCACCATCCATCCATTCATCAGACACAATGGCCAGACATGTATCAGACTGATGAATAACAATGGCCGGGGTCGGGGTGGACGTCAAACTCGTGGTGGTGTCGCTCGTTCCTGCATCTAGCGCAGCCTTGCATAATAAGGGTGTGATCCAAGTCAGCGCAGTCTTTTAAAAGCTAGCGTACTTAAGACCCCTATAGGTATAAATTAGCTATAGATATAGGTAAAGAGCTTACTTTATACTATTTATAGTACCTTTCCTTATTAATATAAGGGGGTAAAGAGATTTTACCTTACCTTAGCCTCTCTTATTTTTAATAATAATAATAATAAAGGCTTTCCTTATAAAAAGTTAATTATTATTAAAGAATTCCTTATATCTTTATACTTTTCTTTTTAAAATATTCTTTTCTTAGTCTTAAAGTGCTTTAAAGCCTAGTTAATTTACTACTTCTTAGTATAATATTACTATAAGGTAAACTAAAAAGTAAATAATTTACTTACTAAAAAGCTTTATAAAGCTTAAGTTAATAGTAAATTAAATAATATAAAGTATAGTATAACTTAAGTAACTTTAAAAGAGATTACCCTTACTATATAAGATTATTACCCTTAGTATAAATAAATTATAAAATTAATAAAATAAAAGTATTATAGCTTATAAAACTATTAGTAAGTATTTTTATAAGCTAAAAGCTATTTAAGTATATAATATAATAAGGTAAAGTATATACTTAAAATAAGTAATATAAATACTAAGTTACTTAAAAAGAAGTTTAGTATAATTAGGAAAAAGGTTATTACCTAGTTACTATTAGTTACTAATAGTATTACTTATAATACTTAGTATAATATCTTTTTAAAGGACTTACTAGCTAAGGGTACTATTTTAAAAGTAAGTAATAATATAAGCTTTATAGTAATAACCTAATATCTTAATAATTTAATAAATAAAGATAATAATTAATAAAGAATTACTAAAATAGTTAAGAATAATAGTATTAAATAGCTTAAGACTATTAATCTAATAAAAGGAATAATCCTTTATATTAGTATAACTAATATAATTTACTACTATACTTATACTAAAATAAATTAGCTAGCTTATAACTCTAAGCTCTAAAGGGTTAACCCTAGGCTTTACTAAAGAGAGATTAGTATCTTTTTCTAGTAAATTTACCTTAAGTAATATACTTATTTAGAGAATTTAGAAAAAGAATATAAATTAATTAATAGTAAAAGTAGTTTTTATAGCACTTAAATTAGTATTTTCTTAAGTTTAAAAGTAAAAGTACTCTTATATATATACTATAGTTACCTAGTAAAGTAACCTATTAAATAATAAGTTTAAAAAGCACTAAAAACTATAAGTCTTTTTATAAAAGCTATAGTATTACTTAAATATTAAAAGTAATAAGCTAAGTTAAGGAAAATCTAAAGAATATAATACTTTAAAATAAGCTTAGAAGTAAAAATAAAGAGGCTTTTATAACTATAGACTTTAGCTATTATTTATAAAGGTAAAGAAAAAGGTTATAAAGTTAAAAAAGAGGTTAGAAAAGTAAGGTTATAAAGGTAAAAAAAAGAGATTAGAAGGTTATAATAAAATTAGCTTAGGTATAAGGATTACTAGTATTTTTACTTATATAAAATTTATATTACTTATAGTTTTATCTCCCTTACCTTATAGCTACTTACCTAATAACCTTATAGTTACTTACTTTATAACCTTATAATTACTTACTAAATAATTCCTTCTTTATTAAAGACTTCTATCTTTAAGTATTTTAATACCTCTCTCTTACTAGTATTACTAATAACTATAAAAGCCTCTTTTTATAATAATACTTTACTATATTAATAGACTTTCTCTTATATTAAAGCTATTTACTAGCTTATAAGCCTTTTAATAAGCTAGTATTTATTATTATTTAAAGCCTTTAAGTTAAGCTTATTTTACTTTTCTAGTATAATATTACTTAACTTAATAAAGTTAAATAAGCCTATTATAGTATAAATAATCTTAATTTAATTTAGAAAGCTATACTTAGTAATACTATAATAAATTATCTTAAACTTTTACTTATAATACCTAAAGAGTTTTTTAACTATTACTTAAAGAATAATATACTAAAGATTATAAAGCTTAGCCCTTATTCTTAGCCTTTCTTTATTATTAGGATTCTTATTTAAATAATAGTAAATACTTATAAAGGGTATAAGTAACTTAGCTTATATATAAAATCCTATATTTATAAGGTAAAAACGCTTTCTATATATTTAAAATAACCTAGTAAAAGTAGTTTAAAGTAATAGTTTATTATAAATTAATCCCTTAGCGCTTACTAATATATATATAAAGATATTATTATTAAAATTTATAGCTACTAGTATATTCTAAGAGATATTACTCTTTTAAGAGAAGAATTATTACTACTTAGCTACTAGGATAAATATAGGTATATATATATTCTATTAATAGTACTTATTACACTATAGAATATATATTTACTTAGATTTAATATAATATATATAAAAATATAATTTAGCTTTAGTTAATAAATAAAGGTAATATATAAATACCTTATTAGATTAATAAGCCTATAGAATATTCTTAATACTAATAACTAGCTTATTTTAAAGTAAAAGCTATATTTTACTATAGCTTATTAAATACTATAATCTATAGGAAGACTATAACTATTTACTTATTTATTATTTATTTACCCTAGTTAGCTATCTATATAGCTATTGCTAGTACTCCTGCTGCAACTATTTACTTAATTAACTAGTATTTAGTAAGCTTAATATTTATATTAATTTAAAGCTACTAATAGAGGTTAAAAACATAGCTTTTTATATATAAAAGATCTCTTTAAATTACTATTTAGTTAAGATATAAAGAACTTTCTTATAGAAAGCTATTAAGGCTATAGATAATTTATACCTAATAGTTATAGGAGAATAGTTATTATTTTATAGTAAGTTCTTTATTGATTTTTAAAACAAATTTTGCGTCATTAGTTATAGCTAATTGTGAGAACAATGGTAGCTAGGCAAGAGGTATAGGGGCTCTAGTATATTAACTAAAGCTTACTAGGTCTAAGTGTATTATACGTGTAAGTCACTATCTTATAGCTAGTAGCTTACTAGTATTATATAGACCTAGCCCTAGGGCATAGCCTATTTATAGGGTGTGCTAGTATACTTATATTATAAGTAAGGCCTTATAATTACCCCCTTACTTATAGCTAGGCTTTTAAATAGCTTTTACTAGCTTTTATATAGCTATTTACTAAGCTACTAATAATTAAAATAATAATAAATAATAGATAGTATTTAAGTATAAATTTACCTATAATATACTATTATCTTATATACTTTTCTTACTTATAAATATTTTTATAATATATTATTATACTTTAAGTTATTATAACTTTTCTTTTATTAATTACCTTACTTTTATTATAAAAACTAACTATATTCCCTTAAAGAAATATTTATATATATATTATTTATATACTAAGTATATAGACTTTAAGAAAAGCCCCTTATTTAAGCTTAAATTACCTTAAATTAACTATTAATTCCTTTAACTATTATTTACTATTATTATAGTAAAATATTCTAAATATTATATTTAGTACTATAAGTATAGTAATACTTATAATACTATAAGTATATTATTATTCTTATATCTTTTAGCCTCTTATTACTAATATCTTTATATAAGCTATAGCTATAATAAAAGAGAATTTCCTAGATTTTTTAGCTCTTTTAAACTAGGTATAAACCCTTATAAATACCCTTAGTAATAATAACCTTAAAAACCCTAAAAACTATACCTTTTTAGTAAACTTTTACTATAGTTTTACTAAGGCTTACCTTAATTTAATAATAGGTTTTAATTATACTAATATAATATACTATATTATATTTAGTCTTACTAAGGCTATAAAGGTTTACTAGGTTTATCTCTTTCTCCTAGGTTTACTAGTCTTTTACTTATATTTTAAAGTAAGATATATTAATTTTATATAATTAGTATATTATTTCCTATTAGTAACTTTTAGTTATAATATTTCTAAGTCTTATCCTAAGGGTAATAAGTACTTTATTCCCTTTTATTACTTATTTACTAACCTTTTATAGTAAAACTATTATAAACTTCTTATTACTTAAAAAGTAAAAATAACTTTATATTTAAGGTTTTATAACTTAGGTTTTATATCTTAAGGTATAGTAAAGTATTACTTTTACTTAGTAATATAAGAGATAATTATAAGGAATAAAAATAATACTAAGTACTTTATTTATAAAGGTTAGGTTTTTAGGTATATAAAGGCTATAATAAAGGGGTTCCCTTAACTCTTCTTATACTTTAAGTATATTTTCTTTTATTTTTAGTAAGTAATTTAAGTTATTTACTTTAAAGTATAATAGTAGCTAATAAGGCTAGGCCTTTTTATAGGAACTTTATATCTCTTTACTTATAACTTACTTATATCTTATTACTTTTTTATTTAATTTACTTTAGTAAAATACTTAAATTATATATTAAGTGCTTTCTATATTTTTACTAGGACTTACTAGTTATATTTACTAAGCTAATCCTTTTATTTTACTAGGTATTTATTACCTTTATAGGTTTTTTTATAGTTTTTAACTTTCTTAATTTTATATTCCTTATTTTTATTCTTAAGGTTTAGTATTAGTATTTTCTTTTCCTTAGTATTATTATAATAATTCTATAGCTTTAGTAAGCTAATATAAAATATATTATATAGCTAACTATATTTTTAGGTAATATAAGTTAGTATACTTATTTCCTTATAGTATTAAGTATTTAAAATAACCTAATAAACCTAAGGGTTAGCTTTTATTTTACCTCTTTAAGCCTAATATTTTTACTAATAGTAATACTAAATTATCTTTTTTAGGGTTAATAGCTAGTAATATTTATTATAGTACTTTACCTAGGTTTTAGTAGCTTTTACTTAGTTTTACTTTAATTACTTCTTAACTTTATATAGCTTTATAATATATATATATACTTCTAGTACTTTCTCTTTCTAAGTCTTACCTCTAAGAGCTAAGTAAAACTTAGGTAAATAACCTATAAAAGAGTAATTTAGTAAGTAACTTATAGTTTTATTTACTATATTATTATAGATAAATTAAGCTATTAGAAGTAGCTTAAGCTATATTTACTAGTTCTTTATAATAAAGTATTAAAGGTAATACTTAAGTACTTAGTTTATTCTTTTTATTTAGCTATTAGTTTAAGGGTAAAATACTATAGAAAGCCTTTATTTTATATATAATAAGTAATAAAGGTTTAACTAGAATTAGCTTATAAAGACTAATCCCTTATTAGATATAATACCCTCTAAGGCCTTAAATTATAGCTTAATTTCTTTATAAAAAGCTTTACTAGTTTAGCTATATTAATTATAGTAATTACTAGTAGGAAAATAAAGTACTTAGTAAATTAGTTTATAATTACTAGGATTATATTAGTTTCTTACTTACTTACTTATATAATAAGTAATTCTATAATAAAATCTATTAAGATTTTTACTTATAATTACTTTAGTATTAGTAAGGATTTAAGGCTCTTATATAAGTAATACCTTCTAGCTATTACTTATTGATTTTTAAAAAAATTTGCGTCATTAGTTATAGCCAATGCATCTAATTTATTATAACATATAATTATTACTAGCAATACCTAGCTAGTAAAATAATTAATATCTAAATACTTATAGCTATAGTAATAAATAAAACCTATAATTAGTATAAGCTCTAAGGTTATAAATATAGGGGCTGTGAGGTTAGAGCAAAGTTTGTAATAAACTTTGTGGCTGCGTTAGCGCAAGATATAGTCATAATTCGTAACCGCAGTCAAACTTAAATTCGTTTAAGTTTTACTCACACTAGCTATTACTTATTAGTAAACCTTATAGCTTATAATATAGTCTAATATAGACTTACTTATAGCTAGCTACTAAAAGTAATACTTTAATAGCTTAAGAGTATACTTAGTCCTAAAGTAACTTACTAGTAAATTATTATAGTATAGCTATAAAAGCTCTTATTATAAAATAAGCTCCTAAGGAATAATTACTTAGTCTTAGTATATTAAAAGGGTTTTTATACTATATAATTATAAACTAGCTTTTCCCTTTCTTTCTTTAAGAAGTTTATATTACCTTTTTATCTTTATAAATTTAAGTCTTTATCTTATACCTTTTATAGTAATTATACTAATAGTTTATTTAGTCTAGATTAGTAAGGATTTAGTAATATAATAGTCCCCTATATCTCTTATATTATACTAATATCTTAGATATATATTACTTTCTCCTAGAAATCCCTTTTATTTAGCTAATCTTTTACTAGATTTATAGTAACTAACTAGCCTTTTAGCTAGGTTACTTTAGCTTTTTTATTTTTACTATAAAGGCTAAGGTATTTTCCTTCTCTAAAGGTATTTTACTAAGCCTTTTTATAAAGACTAAGGTATTTTCTTTCTTTAAAGGTATTTTATTATATTTTCTTTAATATATTAGTATTTTTTTATTACTAGTTCTTTAGTAATTATTTTTTTTTTAAAGTTCTAGTAAAAGTGCCTTATTTATTAGGGGTTTATCTTTATAATTAAACCTTTTTAATAAAGTATTTATAAGGTTACTTTTCCTTAGTTTATACTTAATTATAAAGTAAAAAAATAAAGAAATATATACTATTTAGCTTACCTTTTATTTAACTTTTATTACCTTATAAAGGTTTATAAGTTATAATAATTTAATAAGACTTTAACTAAGGTTACTATACCTTTAATATAGTATTACTAGTATTTAAATAACTTTATTATAATAAGTAACTCTTAATTAGCTATATTATAATTATATTTAGTATTTATAAACTTTCTTAACTAAAAAGCTACTAAATACTAGTAACCCTTATTATTTTATTAAGATAGGATTTTTATTATTATAAAGACTAAAGTATTTATCTTAATATATACTAGTTAACTTAGGTTATAATAATAAAAAAGGTACTTACTAAAAAGTATCTTTTAGTTAGCTAAAAGCTAGTTATTTTTTTACTTTAAATATAAACTTCCTAGTTTAAATACTATTTTAATTACCTTTTATTAATATATATAAAGGTATTATAATCCTAGAGTATTTATAAATAAACTATTAGTAAAAGTTATAAAATCCTAAGAAAAACTATATATTCTTAAAGCTTATAAGCTTTTTTAGTCTTAAATTATAATAACCCTATAAGTATTTATTAAAATCCTATTAACTAATAAAATAAACCCTAGGAATTTTACTAATTTCTAGTAAAATAAATACTTTAAGGGTTTTATATATAGCTTTACTAATCTTATATACTTTAAAACTTTTTAATATATATAATATACTTTTTTATATTTTTAAGAAAATAAGAATATTATTTAAATATACTATATAAATAGTATTAACTAGCTTATAAAGTACTTTATAAATATAGCTTTAAAAGATAACTAAGGTATTAATTAACTTAAAGGATATTATAAGGTATTTATAGTATTTATATTATATATAAAATATAGTTTTTACTTATTACTCTCTTTAATATAAATTTAATAATAAGTATTCTTAATATTAATCTTTAAGAAAAAGTAAGCCTTTTAGTATTAGTTTAAAATCTTTAAAATTAAGAGAAAAGTATAGTAATTCTTTTATATTACTTTATTAAGTTTTTAGTAATTTATATATAATTAAAGTATTTTATTTTTTTAGTATAAATAAAATAAGTATACTTATAAGGCTTTTAAAGAGTTTTATTTAGCTTTTTATAGGTTTTTATTAATATACTTATAAAGCTTTTTTAGCTTACTTTAAGAGAAAGAGTAAATTAGCTTATATAAGAGTATTACTCTTAGTATTAGGTTAATTATATAATTAGTTACTTTTCTTAATAGTAAACTTCTTATTTTATTTAATATAAATATATTTTTAAACTTATATAATTTCTTAAGGATATTTTTAATAATTTTATATACTTTTATTTTCTTATTATTTTTAAGGATAATAAACTTATTTTCTATAACTTTTATAATAATATATATAATAATTTTATTATATATTATCTTTATAAATTTATAAGAAGTTATAAGTAAAAAAGCCTTTTTTTAAACTATTACTTTTATAAGTATAAGTAAAGGTATATATATTTTTCTATAAATATATATATTTTAATTAATATAAGGCTTTCTCTTACTTTTAAGTCTTTATTTATAGCTATTTATAGCTATATATAGTAACTTAAAGTTTTTTTTTCTCTTAAGTTTTTAATAGTAATAAATACTTTATAAATACTATATTAAAAGACTATAAAAGCCTTTACTATCTTAATAATAAGTATTATAGCCTTAGCTTAGTTAAGCTTATAGTTTTTATAAATTTAATACTAATAATATTAATCTTAATATAATTATTTAAATTTATTATTATTTTAATATTTTTTTACTTATAAATAATAATTAGTATATAAAGTTAATACCTTATTAATACCTTAGTATTTAAGGTAAAGGTAAGGGTATTTATTTTTACCTTAGGAAGTTTTTAGCTTTTTTAAGGCTTTTCTTTAGCTTATTATAATTAAATATAAGATACTTTATACTATTATAATTATAATATTATCTCTTATTTTTAACTTTACTATTATTTAAGTAAGTAATTAGACTTTTTTTTAGTTTTTATTTCTTTAATTTTTATAAGGTTTATAGCCTTATAAAGAGTTATATTTATAATACTAGGGGTTCTTATATAAGCCTTTATTTCCTAAATACTTAGGCTTTTACTTACTTTTTAGTATAGCTTTTTAAAATTACTATATAAATTATATAATTTTTCTTAAGTTTTTTTATAATAAAGATATATAAGTTAATATAGTTTTATAGTTTAAGAAGTAATTTTATAAAGAATATAAAAATATAAGACTTTTTATAGATTTTTTAGGTATTTCTTTAGTAAATTTAAGTAAATACTAAATTTAATAAAGCTTTAGCCCTTATATTACTTTATATTTTTAGCTATATAGCTATTTAAGTATTATAATTTATAAAGTCTTAAAGTAATATAAGGATTTAAGTCTAGAATTTATTTTAGTTATTTTTAAGGTTATCTTAGCTATTAGCTTATTATTTCTTAAGGTATTTATTTTATTTTACCTTATAATTAGTATATATATAGTTAAATATAAAGAGAATCTTTTAGTAATTATATTAGTACTTTTTCTTTACTTTATTAAAGGTATAGTTTAAGTTATTAATTTATATCTTATACTTTTATAAGTTTATAAGGTATTAAAGATTAATAATATTTTAAACTTTAATCTCTTAATTACTATAGCTTAAGAAAGTACTAGCTTTTTATTACTTTTTACTTATTTTTCTTTTAAGTTAAGCTATAATAAGTTAATAAGTTTTTATTCTTATTTTTATAGTTTTTAAAGTTATTTTAGCTAAGTAATTTACTTTATTATTACTATAGCTTTAATACTAGAAATAAAGGGTTTAATTTTAAGTATAGTTTTTATAAAATATAGTATATTCTTAGCTATAGTATTACCTTTATTTAATTAGTTTTAGTTATTATTTAATATTACTTTAGTAAATTAAGTAATTCTTTTTTATATTACTTTTAAGTAATTAGTAAAAGAAGCTTTAAAATTATAAAAATAATAGTAATTAAGTAAAAATATAAGGGCTTTAGTATATTAACTAAAGCTTACTAAGTCTAAGTATATTATATATATAAGTTACTATTTTATAGCTAGTAGCTTATTAGTATTATATAAACCTAGCCTTAAGGCATAGCTTATTTATAAGGTATACTAGTATACTTATATTATAAGTAAGGCCTTATATTAATATATTTAATTTATTATAATATATAATTATTACTAGTAATACTTAGCTAGTAAAATAATTAATATCTAAATACTTATAGCTATAGTAATAAATAAAACCTATAATTAGTATAAGCTTTAAGGTTATAAATATAAGGGGCTATAAGGTTAAAGTAAAGTTTATAATAAAGTTTATAGCTATATTAGTATAAGCTTTATAAATAATATAATTATAATTTATAACTATAGTTAAACTTAAATTTATTTAAGTTTTACTTATAGTATAAATTAATATAATTCCCCTTTCTTTATAATTATATTTATTTTATCTTTTTATATCCCTTTTATTTTATAGCTTATTACTTATACTTTAAAGCTATAAAGTAAACTAAATATAACTTATTTTTACTTATCTTTAATTTAATTTATTATAATTACTAAGTAAGTTTTATATAACTAATTAACTAATTAACCCCTAACTAATTAAACTATAGTATAGCTATAAGGCCTTACTTATAATATAAGTATACTAGTATACCTTATAAATAGGCTATGCCCTAAGGCTAGGTTTATATAATACTAATAAGCTACTAGCTATAAAATAGTAACTTATATATATAATATACTTAAATCTAGTAAGCTTTAGTTAATATACTAAAGCCCTTATATCTTTTACTTAGTTACTATTATTCTTATAATTTTAAAGCTTTATTTACTAATTACCTAAGAGTAATATAAAAGAAAAACTACTTAATTTACTAAAGTAATATTAAATAATAACTAGAACTAATTAAATAAGGGTAATATTATAGCTAAAAATATACTATATTTTATAAAGACTATACTTAAAATTAAACCCTTTACCTTTAGTACTAAAGCTATAGTAATAATAAAGTAAATTACTTAGCTAAAATAACTTTAAAAACTATAAAAATAAGAATAAAAACTTATTAACTTACTATAGCTTAATTTAAAAAGAAATAAGTAAAAAGTAATAAAAAGCTAATACTTTCTTAAGCTATAGTAACTAAGAGATTAAAGTCTAAAATATTACTAACCTTTAATACCTTATAAACTTATAGAAATATAAAATATAAATTAATAACTTAAACTATATCTTTAATAAGGTAAAGAAAAAGTACTAATATAATTACTAAAAGATTCTTTTTATACTTAACTATATATATACTAATTATAAGGTAAAATAAGATAAATACCTTAAGAAATAATAAGCTAATAGCTAAAATAACCTTAAGAATAACTAAAATAAATTCTAAACTTAGACCTTTATATTACTCTAAGACTTTATAAATTATAATACTTAAATAGCTATATAGCTAAAGAATATAAAGTAATATAAAGGCTAAAGCTTTATTAAATTTAGTATTTACTTAAATTTACTAAAGAAATACTTAGAAAAATCTATAGAAAAGTTTTATACTTTTATATTTTTATAAAATTACTTCTTAAACTATAAAACTATATTAACTTATATACCTTTATTATAGAAAAACTTAAGAAAAGATTATATAACTTATATAGTAATTTTAGAAAGCTATACTAAAGAGTAAGTAAAAGCTTAAGTATTTAGAAAATAAAGGCTTATATAAAAACCCTTAGTATTATAAATATAACTCTTTATAAGGCTATAAACCTTATAAGAATTAAAGAAATAAGAACTAAAAAAAGGTTTAGTTACTTACCTAAATAATAGTAAAGTTAGGGATAAGAGGTAATATTATAACTATAATAGTATAAAGTATCTTATATTTAATTATAATAAGCTAAAGAAAAAGCCTTAAAATAGCTAAGAAAACTTCCTAAGGTAAAAGTAAATACCCTTACCTTTACCTTAAATACTAAGGTATTAATAAGGTATTAATTTTATATACTAGTTATTATTTATAAGTAAAAAGATATTAAAATAGTAGTAAATTTAAATAGCTATACTAAGATTAATATTATTACACTAAATTTATAAAAACTATAAGCTTAATTAGGCTAAGGTTATAATACTTATTATTAAGGTAGTAAAGGCTTTTATAATCCCTTAATATAGTATTTATAAAGTACTTATTACTATTAAAGACTTAAGAAAAAGAAAAAAACCTTAAGTTACTATATATAGCTATAAATAAAAACTTAAGAGTAAAAGAAAGCCTTATATTAATTAAAATATATATACTTATAGAAAAATATATATACCTTTACTTATACTTATAAAAGTAATAGTTTAAAAAAAAAAAAGCTTTTTATTTATAACTTCTTATAAATTTATAAAGGTAATATATAATAAAACTATTATATATATTATTATAAAAGTTATAAAAATAAGTTTATTACCCTTAAAAATAATAAAGAAGTAAAAGTATATAAAACTATTAAAAATATCCCTAAGAAACTATATAAGTTTAAAAATATATTTATATTAAATAAGATAAGGAGTTTATTATTAAGAAAAGTAACTAACTATATAATTAACTTAATACTAAAGGTAATACCCTTATATAAGCTAATTTACTTTCTCTCTTAAAGTAAGCTAAAGAAGCTTTATAAGTATATTAATAAAAACCTATAGAAAAGCTAAATAAAACCCTTTAAAAGCCTTATAAGTATACTTATTTTATTTATACTAAAGAAAAATAAAACACTTTAATTATATATAAATTACTAAGGACTTAATAAAGTAATATAAAAGAATTACTATACTCTCCCCTAATTTTAGAAATCCTAAATTAGTGCTAAGGGGCTTGCTTTTTCTTAAAGATTAATATTAAGAATACTTACTATTAAATTTATATTAAAGAGAGTAATAAGTAAAAACTATATTTTATATATAATATAAACACTATAAATACCTTATAATACCCTTTAGGTTAACTAATACCTTAGTTATAGGTTTAATTTTAAGTATAGTCTTTATAGAATATAGTATATTTTTAGCTATAGTATTACCCTTATTTAATTAGTTCTAGTTATTATTTAATATTACTTTAGTAAATTAAGTAGTTTTCTCTTTATATTACTCTTAGGTAACTAGTAAATAAAGCTTTAAAATTATAAGAATAATAGTAACTAAGTAAAGATATAAGGGCTTTAGTATATTAACTAAAGCTTACTAGATTTAAGTATATTATATATATAAGTTACTATTTTATAGCTAGTAGCTTACTAGTATTATATAAACCTAGCCTTAGGGCATAGCTTATTTATAAGGTATACTAGTATACTTATATTATAAGTAAGGCCTTATAGCTATACTATAGTTTAATTAGTTAGGGGTTAATTAGTTAATTAGTTATATAAAACTTACTTAGTAATTATAATAAATTAAATTAAAGATAAGTAAAAATAAGTAAAAATAAGTTATATTTAGTTTACTTTATAGCTTTAAAGTATAAGTAATAAGCTATAAAATAAAAGGGATATAAAAAGATAAAATAAATATAATTATAAAGAAAGGGGAATTATATTAATTTATACTATAAGTAAAACTTAAATAAATTTAAGTTTAACTATAGTTATAAATTATAATTATATTATTTATAAAGCTTATACTAATATAGCTATAAACTTTATTATAAACTTTACTTTAACCTTATAGCCCCTTATATTTATAACCTTAAAGCTTATACTAATTATAGGTTTTATTTATTACTATAGCTATAAGTATTTAGATATTAATTATTTTACTAGCTAAGTATTACTAGTAATAATTATATATTATAATAAATTAAATATATTAATATAAGGCCTTACTTATAATATAAGTATACTAGTATACCTTATAAATAAGCTATACCTTAAGGCTAGGTTTATATAATACTAATAAGCTACTAGCTATAAAATAGTAACTTATATATATAATATACTTAGACTTAGTAAGCTTTAGTTAATATACTAAAGCCCTTATATTTTTACTTAATTACTATTATTTTTATAATTTTAAAGCTTCTTTTACTAGTTACTTAAAAGTAATATAAAAAAGAATTACTTAATTTACTAAAGTAATATTAAATAATAACTAAAACTAATTAAATAAAGGTAATATTATAGCTAAGAATATACTATATTTTATAAAAACTATACTTAAAATTAAACCCTTTATTTTTAGTATTAAAGCTATAGTAATAATAAAGTAAATTACTTAGCTAAAATAACTTTAAAAACTATAAAAGTAAGAATAAAAACTTATTAACTTATTATAGCTTAACTTAAAAGAAAAATAAGTAATAAAGTAATAAAAAGCTAGTACTTTCTTAAGCTATAGTAATTAAGAAGTTAAAGTTTAAAATATTACTAATCTTTAATATCTTATAAACTTATAAAAGTATAAGATATAAATTAATAACTTAAACTATATCTTTAATAAAGTAAAGAAAAGTACTAATATAATTATTAAAAGATTCTTTTTATACTTAACTATATATATACTAATTATAAGGTAAAATAAGATAAATACCTTAAGAAATAATAAGCTAATAGCTAAGATAACCTTAAAAATAACTAAAATAAATTCTAAACTTAAACCCTTATATTACTTTAAGACTTTATAAATTATAATACTTAAATAGCTATATAGCTAAAGAATATAAAGTAATATAAGGGCTAAAGCTTTATTAAATTTAGTATTTACTTAGATTTACTAAAGAAATACCTAAAAAAGCTATAAAAAGTTTTATATTTTTATATTCTTTATAAAATTACTTCTTAAACTATAAAACTATATTAACTTATATATCTTTATTATAAAAAGACTTAAGAAAAATTATATAATTTATATAGTAATTTTAAAAGCTATACTAAAAAGTAAGTAAAAGCCTAAGTATTTAGAAAATAAAGGCTTATATAAAAACCCTTAGTATTATAAATATAACTCTTTATAAGGCTATAAACCTTATAAAAATTAAAGAAATAAAAACTAAAAAAAAGTCTAATTACTTACTTAAATAATAGTAAAGTTAAAAATAAAAGATAATATTATAACTATAATAATATAAAGTATCTTATATTTAATTATAATAAGCTAAAAAAAGCCTTAAGAAAGCTAAAAAAACTTCCTAAGGTAAAAGTAAATACCCTTACCTTTACCTTAAATACTAAGGTATTAATAAGGTATTAACTTTATATACTAGTTATTATTTATAAGTAAAAAAATATTAAAATAATAAATTTAAATAGCTATACTAAGATTAATATTATTAGTATTAAATTTATAAAAAACTATAAGCTTAACTAAGCTAAGGCTATAGTACTTATTATTAAGATAGTAAAGGCTTTTATAGTCTTTTAATATAGTATTTATAAGGTATTTATTACTATTAAAAACTTAAAAGAAAAAAAAAGACTTTAAGTTACTATATATAGCTATAAATAAAGACTTAAGAGTAAGAGAAAGCCTTATATTAATTAAAATATATATATTTATAGAAAAATATATATACCTTTACTTATACTTATAAAAGTAATAGTTTAAAAAAAAAAAAAAGCTTTTTTATTTATAACTCCTTATAAATTTATAAAGGTAATATATAATAAAACTATTATATATATTATTATAAAAGTTATAAAAATAAGTTTATTACCCTTAAAGATAATAAAGAAGTAAAAGTATATAAAACTATTAAAGATATCCTTAAGAAACTATATAAGTTTAAAAATATATTTATATTAAATAAGATAAGGAGTTTATTATTAAGAAAAGTAACTAATTATATAATTAACTTAATACTAAAGGTAATACTCTTATATAAGCTAATTTACTCTCTCTCTTAAAGTAAGCTAAAAAAGCTTTATAAGTATATTAATAAAAACCTATAAAAAGCTAAATAAAACTCTTTAAAAGCCTTATAAGTATACTTATTTTATTTATACTAAAGAAAAATAAAATACTTTAATTATATATAAATTACTAAAGACTTAATAAAGTAATATAAAAGAATTACTATACTTTTCCCTTAATTTTAAAGATTTTAAACTAATATTAAAAGGCTTACTTTTTTAAAGATTAATATTAAGAATACTTATTATTAAATTTATATTAAAGAGAGTAATAAGTAAAAAACTATATTTTATATATAATATAAATACTATAAATACCTTATAATACCCTTTAAGTTAATTAATACCTTAGTTACCTTTTAAAGCTATATTTATAAAGTACTTTATAAGCTAGTTAATACTATTTATATAGTATATTTAAATAATATTCTTATTTTCTTAAAAATATAAAAGAAATATATTATATATATTAAGAAAGTTTTAAAGTATATAAGATTAGTAAAGCTATATATAAAACCCTTAAAGTATTTATTTTACTAGAAATTAGTAAAATTCCTAGGGTTTATTTTATTAGTTAATAGGATTTTAATAAATACCTATAGGGTTATTATAATCTAAGACTAAAAAAGCTTATAAGCTTTAAGAATATATAGTTTTTCTTAGGATTTTATAACTTTTACTAATAGTTTATTTATAAATACTCTAGAATTATAATATCTTTATATATATTAATAAAAGGTAATTAAAATAGTATTTAAACTAGAAAGTTTATATTTAAAGTAAAAAGTAACTAGCTTTTAGCTAACTAAAAGATACTTTTTAGTAAGTACTTTTTTATATTATTATAACCTAAGTTAACTAGTATATATTAAGATAAATACTTTAGTCTTTATAATAATAAAAATTCTATCTTAATAAAATAATAAAGGCTACTAGTATTTAGTAGCTTTTTAGTTAAGAAAGTTTATAAATACTAAATATAATTATAATATAGCTAATTAAGAGTTACTTATTATAATAAAGTTATTTAAATACTAGTAATACTATATTAAAGGTATAGTAACCTTAGTTAAAGTCTTATTAAATTATTATAACTTATAAACCTTTATAAGGTAATAAAAGTTAAATAAAAGGTAAGCTAAATAATATATATTTCTTTATTTCTTTTACTTTATAATTAAGTATAAACTAAGGAAAAGTAACTTTATAAATACTTTATTAAAAAGGTTTAATTATAAAGATAAACCCCTAATAAATAAGGCACTTTTACTAGAACTTTAGAAAAAAATAATAATTACTAAAGAACTAGTAATAAAAAAATACTAATATATTAAAGAAAATATAGTAAAATACCTTTAAAGAAAGAAAATACCTTAGTCTTTATAAAAAGCTTAGTAAAATACCTTTAAGGAAGGAAAATACCTTAGCCTTTATAGTAAAAATAAAAAGCTAAAGTAACCTAGCTAAGAGGCTAGTTAGTTACTATAAATCTAGTAAAAGATTAGCTAAATAAAAGGGATTTCTAAAAGAAAGTAATATATATCTAAGATATTAGTATAATATAAAAGATATAGGGGATTATTATATTACTAAATCCTTACTAATTTAAACTAAATAAACTATTAGTATAATTACTATAAAAATATAAGATAAAAACCTAGATTTATAAAGATAAAAAAATAATATAAACTCCTTAAAGAAAGGGAGAGAAAAGCTAGTTTATAGTTATATAATATAAGGGGCTTTTTAATATACTAAGACTAAGTAATTATGCCTTAGGAGCTTATTTTATAATAAGAGCTTTTATAGCTATATTATAATAATTTACTAGTAAGTTACTTTAAAACTAAGTATACTTTTAAGCTATTAAAGTATTACTTTTAGTAGCTAGCTATAAGTAAGTTTATATTAAACTATATTATAAGCTATAGGGTTTACTAATAAGTAATAGCTAAAAGGTATTACTTATATAAAAGCCTTAAATCCTTACTAATACTAAGGTAATTATAAGTAAAGATCTTAATAGATTTTATTATAGAATTACTTATTATATAAGTAAGTAAATAAAAACTAATATAATCCTAGTAATTATAAACTAATTTACTAAGTACTTTATTTTCCTATTAGTAATTACTATAATTAATATAGCTAAACTAGTAAAGCTTTTTTATAAAGAAATTAAGCTATAATTTAAGGCCTTAAAGGGTATTATATCTAATAAGGGATTAGTCTTTATAAGCTAATTCTAGTTAAACCTTTACTACTTATTATATATAAAATAAAGGCTTTTTATAGTATTTTACCCCTAAACTAATAGCTAAATAAAAAGAATAAACTAAGTACTTAAGTATTACCTTTAATACTTTATTATAAAAAACTAGTAAATATAGCCTAAGCTATTTCTAATAGCTTAATTTACCTATAATAATATAGTAAATAAGACTATAAGCTACTTACTAAACTACTTCCTTATAGGCTATTTACTTAAGTTTTACTTAGCTCTTAAGGGTAAGACTTAGGAAAAGAAAGTACTAGAAGTATATATATATATTATAAAGCTATATAAAGTTAAGAAGTAATTAAAGTAAAACTAAGTAAAAGCTACTAAAACCTAAGTAAAGTACTATAATAAATATTACTAGCTATTAACCCTAAAAAAGGTAACTTAGTATTACTATTAGTAAAGAATATTAGGCTTAAAAGGTAAAATAAAAGCTAACCTTTAAGTTTATTAAGCTATTTTAAATACTTAATACTATAAGGAAATAAGTATACTAACTTATATTACCTAAAAATATAGTTAGCTATATAATATATTTTATATTAGCTTACTAAAGCTATAGAATTATTATAATAATACTAAGGAAAAGAAAATACTAATACTAGACCTTAAGAATAAAAATAAGGAGTATAAAATTAAGGAAGTTAAAAACTATAAAAAAACCTATAAAGGTAATAAGAAGTTTATAATAGTTTTACTATAGAAAGGTTAGTAAATAAGTAATAAAAGGAAATAAAGCACTTACTACCCCTAGAATAAGACTTAGAAATATTATAACTAAAAGTTACTAGTAAGAAATAATATACTAATTATATAAAATTAATATATCTTACCTTAAAATATAAGTAAAAACTAATAAACCTAGGAGAAAGAGATAAACTTAGTAAACCTTTATAACCTTAGTAAAACTAAATATAATATAGTATACTATATTAGTATAATTAAAACCTATTATTAAATTAAGGTAAGCCTTAGTAAAACTATAGTAAAAGTTTACTAAAAGGTATAGTCCTTAGGGTTTTTAAGGTTATTATTACTAAGGGTATTTATAAGGGTTTATACCTAGTTTAAAAAAGCTAGAAAATCTAGAAATCCCCTTTTATTATAGCTATAGCTTATATAAAGGTATTAGTAATAAGGGGCTAAAAGATATAGAAATAGTAATATACTTATAGTATTATAAGTATTATTATACTTATAGCACTAAATATAGTATTTAAAATATTTTACTATAATAATAGTAAATAATAGTTAAGGGAATTAATAGTTAATCTAAGGTAATTTAAGCTTAAATAAAGGGCTTTTCTTAAAGTCTATATACCTAGTATATAAATAATATATATATAAATATTCCTTTAAGGGAATATAATTAGTTTTTATAATAAAAGTAAGGTAATTAATAAGAGAAAGGTTATAATAACTTAAGGTATAATAATATATTATAAAAAATATCTATAGATATAGGTAAGAAAAGTATATAAGATAATAGTATATTATAAGTAAATTTATACTTAAATACTATTTATTATTTATTATTATTTTAATTATTAGTAGCTTAGTAAATAGCTATATAGAAGCTAGTAAAAGCTATTTAAAAGCCTAGCTATAAGTAAGGGAGTAATTATAAGGCCTTACTTATAATATAGGTATACTAGTATACCTTATAAATAGGCTATGCCCTAGGGCTAGGTTTATATAACACTAGTAAGCCACTAGCTATAAGATAGTAACTTATATATATAATACACTTAGACCTAGCAAGCTTTAGTTAATATACTAGAGCCCCTATACCTCTTGCCTAGCTACTATTGTTCTCACAATAGCTAAGGGTGACTAAAAGCCAGGGGCAATAACCACTAGGCTACAGAGTAAGTTCTTTATAAAAAGAGTATTATAAATAACTAATATAGTAATAGTAAGGTATAGTTTATTATTATTATTATTATCTTTAACTAAATTTAATAGGAATTACTCTAAAGAAAAGAAGTTTATCTTTATCTTTATATTATAAAATACATTAGAAAACGTAAAGTACGCTAGTTTAACTAGAGAGTGTGCTAATTTAACTAAAGTACACTAAAATATAACTTTTTCTATATAGCTTCTCTTTTCTAGCTATTTAACTAGCCTTACTAACTTAGTATATTATAAATAAGGGCCTTTAGAGGTATAGTAATTACCTAGGGTATACGCTATAAAAACACTAACTAAATATAGGAAAGCCCTAGTTTTAATGTAATAGTAAGCCTAAAAATAACGAATTTTAAATAACTACGCTAATTTTTAGATAACTGCGCTGACTTGGATCACACCCTAAGTTAGTTGCTAACGTTTGCTAGGCGGGACTGCACAGTAACAAACTCGTCCCAAGCTCTGTTCGTCCCCTGCAAGATGCACGCCCAGATACTAGCCATCTCGCCTCACTTCAAGACAATCTGTATTATTTGACTCGGCAACAAGCCGAGGTGGGTTGCCAATCGATTGAATCACCTGACAAGTCCGGTATACAGTACATACCCTATATTGATTGACCGAATCAACGAAAGGTATTACCACCAGGCGAAATCACCGACCTTGATTTACTCCGTATGCTGGTGGAAATATAAACAGGCACGCCGAAAAGAGGAACAAGGACAAATGTTTGATTTCAGCGACGTACGGAGTTCATCATGACGATACGTGTCCAATGCTTCATATCTCACCTTGTAACTCGACAACTCCTAACAAAACAAAACCAACAACACACTTGCAAGCACCTGACCCCAGACTGCCCCTCCAACAATCTTCATCCACTCAACCTCCAATGCCACCCCGCGTCCCCATCACATCCTTCCTCACCAAACGACCTCTCATCAGCCCATCCGCCCGCCCATTCCCCAGAATGGCCACCCGTTCGTTCACAACCCCTCCCCTAAAATCAACGCATAAAACCCAAACTAACATCCACGATTAAACCAGCTCCCCGGATCGCCGCCCCCTCGTCATCTCTGGCCCCTCAGGAGTCGGCAAAGGAACCCTGTATAAACGCCTTTTCGACAGCCACCCCGACACATTCTGCCTCTCCGTATCGCACACGACCCGTGGCCCTCGTCCCGGCGAGCAAGATGGCGTAGACTACCACTACGTCACCATGGACGCTTTCGAGGACCTCATCGCAAAGGATGGCTTCGTCGAACACGCCAAGTTTGGGGGAACCGATACGGAACGAGCAAGATGACGATTGAGGAACAGACGAAGAAGGGCAAGGTTGTCTTGTTGGATATTGAGATGGAGGTACGTTACTTGAAAAAAAAAGCGCAGAAGCGCTTTTTGTGTCTGCGTTTACGGGAACGAGGCTGCAAGGCTGCACGTTACTGACACTTTCTTTGATGCAGGGAGTCAAGCAGATCAAGCAGTCTAGCATTGCTGCCCGGTACATCTTCATTGCCCCTCCATCTGTCAACGCACTGGAGGCTCGTCTTCGCGGCCGCGGTACCGAAGATGAGGCAAGCATACAGAAGAGACTCACCCAGGCCCACAAGGAACTCGAGTACTCCAAGACTCCCGGCATCCACGACAAAATCATTGTTAACGATGATCTGGACGCAGCATACAAGGAGCTGGAGGAGTATATCTACAAGCCCATGGATTCATGACGCTAGGCACACAATGCGGTGAAAGGAACACGGGAATATCGGTTGGCTGGTTGTTGCTACCAAAAGGCTTGAAATTAGATGGCGATACAATATCCAATGGCGCATTCTCGCCAATGACGAAATGTATGGCCACATGTATGATCCCGTCAGAGGGCTCATAGTACATTGATACAACAGCAGTCATGGACGCAGACGACAAATCATTTTCATCCATGAATTTTTCCATTTTGCTCGGGTGACAAAATCCAACTCTAGCTATACTTCGAGTGCAAGTTATGAGGTCTGATTAAGGACTTAAAGAAATGGTAATAAGTTCGAGATGAGTGCTAGTAAATACAAATGGAACCACGTATAAATAAGTCCTCGGGGTCGTGAACAAGCATGAGCCGAAGGAATCGGGGACCGGAGTCCATCAGCTCAATCAGGCTCGGGGTATGAAAAATGAAAATATGGAGTTCTCGGTGCTCCAACGCTGGCAGCTGCTGCAAACTCACACCCTTTTCTGGACTGATCGACTGCTGAAGCCAACAACGGCCTCATTCCCTCTACAAGTTGATAAGAGAGGCCAATTGCTTGCAAATTTCCATTCGCCACATCATCACTGTGTGACAAAAATGGCTAGCTCTCCACAAATAAACATCCTTGCGCTTTTTTGGCTTCCACATCACACCATGAGAGATATCTTTGAAAAAACAAGGGTCGTAAGAAAATAGTCGGCTGCCTGCCTCTCCTAGCTGCCAAGAGACGCCTTTGTTCCCTCGCAAGTTGAATATCAAGCAGAAACAAGAAACTAGTAGCCGTTCATGGCCATTCGTTGCGAGCTGCGGCTCAGCTCTCGGTCGGCAGCAGGGCTGATGGGTCTGCTGCTAGCACCACCAGCGTGTGCACTGCTCTCCTTGAGGGCCAGCAACTGCTTGGCACGGAAAGTCTCGTAGTGAATCTGAGAGGTGGTTTCAATCAAATCCTGGAGATGAGTTCGGAGGAGAAAATTACGCAGATAGACAAATTCGCAGTGGTTCTCGTCTTCGACGTTGATGACACCCCATCGGTTCTGACGGCCGCGGACCTGCTTGCCATCAATCATGATGGACTTCTCGGAACCGACAACGGCGAAGGGAACGAGGCCCTAGACAATTTGCAAGTTAGCCTCATACATCGTTAGCAGACAATTTCCGCATAATATCAACGCACCTTGATCTGGCCATTCAGAGAACGTTCCTCATCGTCAAACTCCTCATTGTCGTAGGGGTACATCTTGAGGTTGTGGAAAGCAAATTCCTCCTTGATGCGCTCCTTGAAGATTTGGCGCTCCTCTACGGTCAAAGTGTCGGCCTTGGCAATAACGGGAACGACATTGACGACATCGGAGAGCTTCTTGAGAACAACGATATCAATAGGCTTCAGTGAGTGGCCCGAAGGCTGGATGAAGAAGAGGCAGCAGTGGATGCGGGTGTCCTGAATGTAACGCTCTCGCTGGGCAGTGAGCTCCTTTCGCAGGTAGGCGGAGTGCTGGTCCTTGATATACTTGACAATAGGATCCCAGCAGCGGTCGTTGTTGACGAGGTCTCCGTAACCGGGCGTATCGACAATGTTGAGTCTCAGGCGAACGCCGTTCTCCTCAATCATGTGGGAGACGCTCTGAATCTCGGTGGTGGAGCGAATGGCTTCATCAGGTTGCAGACGACCCTTGGAGTCCATCAAGTGCGAGGCGAAAATGGTGTTGATGAGGGTGGACTTGCCTAGACCAGTCTGGCCTACATACAGGACAGGGAGGTTAGCCATCAAGAGTTTTCAAAAGGAGCGTAAAAACACGCTACTAGCTCTTCAATGAACGTACCAACGCAGATAACGTTGAATTGGAAGCCACGCTTCAACAGCTTCTTCTCGATCTGAGAAGTGATGCTGTCGAAACCGACATGGCTCTTGGGGAAGATGGTGTTTGCGGCGGCGGCCATTGTGTAGATCTAGTCGGCAGGGAGGGTAAAGAGCAGAGGCAACTTGAGGGAATTTCGGGGATAGCTGTTGAAGTATTCTGAGATGTATGAACTTGTCCCTATTCCAAGAAAACTGGGGATGCCTGCAGAAAGGATGAACGACGCGAACGAAACGACGGTAGTCCGTAGATGATCACGATTACGATCAAGGGAGCGGAAGTGGGAGGCGGTCGATGGGAGTTAGGCCCGTTGACAGATCCAGAAGAAGGGTGACTTTTTGGGGACACAGGCCAGCTTGGCTGCTCAGTGCTAACCAGACTTCCTGCCAATCCCAATCGACAATTTCAATGGCAGGAAAGTGCAGGGACCAAGAAAGGGGGAAGGGCCATCCGGGAAGTTGCTTTTGCATGGTCCACTCTTTGTCCGTGCGTTGGCCGTTTTGATTGGCTCAATGCCTAGAGCAGGGCCACCACAAAGAAAGCTTTCGGCAGACTTTTGATGGAGGCTTTGATGGAGCTTTGATGGAGGTGACACGCGAGTTTGCGATCTTGATGGATTATAACAATTGTCTCTGCGACTCAAAACCCTGAACAGCCGACTCCGACGCCGCCAGTTCTGCTGACACTAACGAAGCGACGAGCTATTGAGGGATTCGACGGACGATTGCACTTCGAACTGCCGCAGCCCAAGGATTTTCTGGGTCCTACGACTACCATCCTGGGCCAAAGTGTTTGGCAACACTACGCTGGCACAACTTTGGATCACCGGCATACCTTATAACGACATTGCACGAGCCTGCACGGTTCGCAAAGGCTAATAAAAATGGCCACCGCCACTGCCTCTATTCTTCCTCGCATGTCGTTTCCCACATTCTTCTCTTCAGCCCGCTGGGTGACCTTTCACCCTCGATACTTTAGCCCGCGACTGCTTCCTGCACTCTCGATTTCCGTACCTGGAGTTAGCTTGAATCTGCCCACGTTGCTAGGTGATATTTGGGAATCCGTTCTGCGAGCTGTGCCGAAGAATAAGGTGTCACATTCTCGCAAGAGACATAGACAAATGGCTGGAAAGGCACTCAAGGATGTGAACAGCTTGTGCAAATGTCCAGGCTGTGGTGAGACGAAAAGAACACACCGGCTTTGCCAAAGATGTCTCGAAGGTAAGCATGTGCATCTAAACCAACGTTAGGAACATCTTAACTGACCAAATGACCAGATATGAGACAGATGTGGCGCGATGATTACCCAGCGAATAAGCCCTTTTAAATACATCATGGGGACGATGAAGAAAGACTGGACTCATATATATCAGGAGGAGTAGTTTTTCTATTCCTAGACATGTTCTGCATGCTATCGGCGTTTGGCTTGGATAGCCTTGCATAACTAAGGTAGAATATAAAAGTACAAAGAATTCGCTTGCTGTTCTATGGCATTGATGCCTCTATCGGTCCAACCTGCGAAATTGTGATGTTTGAATGGAAACGCGGGATACAAGATTAATGTAGTAAAACAACTCGGGCAACTGAAATCCGGAACAAAGTCAACTTATCGAAGTAAACGGCCAGTGATTGACGTTGCAAGTCATGACGTCCCCAGCGCTGTAGCCGAACTGGCCCCATCATGACAACACCAGAAAACTGCCCCACCAAGCATTCAAGAGTTGTGCTCCTACATCAAGCTCAACAGAACATTGACTGAGTCGTCCAGCCGCATGATTGACTGAAGATGGTGAGGAAATTAATCATTTTTCTCGTCGTGCAGTGACTGACCAGGTCTTTTAGTCAAAACAATATTTGACGACCCATACTGTGGATGATGGTACACTCACTGCAACCTTGCTGCCCCGCCATTACCAGGCCACAACTCTTCTCGAGCATCCGCAAACAAAACTGACACAATGTTGCAGCTCATATAACAGATATCTTCTCACTGGCTGCGACGCCTAGGGCAGTACTGTCGGCGGGAGGGTCATCGACTCTCCATGTCCACGATACCACAGATCCCTCATGTCCGCTGAAGCAGTCCATCTCCGACGCCCACAAGCTTGGCTGCCACCACATTTGTACATCGAGAAATGGTAGAGTCGCCGCCAGCGCGGGTTTTGGAGGCGAGGTGAAACTCTGGGCCTTGAATCAAGACACCGGAGAGTGGTCAGGTAACGGTGAAATCACTGGACCTTCCGTCAAACCTGGCGAGGTTTGGGCCATAGCCCTCAGTGAAGATGGCTCGTATCTCGCCAGCACAACAAACGATGGGCGGATCAACGTTTGGGACATCAAAGGCGAAAGTAAGACCAAGATTCAAGAGTATGAGACAGGAAGCGCTGGGTCAGGCAGTTTTGGCATGAGCATCGATCTCAGCAGGGACGGCAAATATACTGCCAGCGGGCATCAAAATGGAGCCGTTTACATTTTCAACAACGACACGGGACGAATCTCGTATTCCCTATCAGGTAAGGTCTCTGGCGGTGACCCGCAAAACGAACAGGTTGAAAGACATGCCCGTAGCGGTTCAAAAGAAGAAAGAGACAAGACAAGAATCAGACTAACCACGGCGGCATGTGGCAGGTTTGGCAAAGCCAGTTCGAGCCGTGGCATTTTCGCCTGCTAGCACAAGGCTAGCCGCCGCTGGTGATGCAGGAATTATTGCTCTCTACGATATGAAGCACGGCGAGCACGTTGGCAACCTGACTGGCCATTCGTCTTGGATCACGACCATCGACTGGAGTGACACGGGAGAGTATCTGCTTAGCGGGTCGATGGATGGTAAAGTCAAGGTGTGGTCTGTTGAGCGCAGTACGTGTGTGGCCACACATAGTGAGACAGACAAGGCATTGTGGGCAGTAAGATGGTTGCCCAAGACTGGCAAGAGCGAGATGTTCTGCACCGCGGGCGCGAACCGAAGCATCTGCTTTTACCGAGAGGCAACTGGAAGCTGAGTCTAGCATGGCATGAACATGAATACCAGAAATGTTCTTGCTCCCGAAACAGTTACGCATGTTGCGTTGCATCTGAGGAGCTTGTAGATTTCAAGCATCCCATATTCCCATTGCCCTTGGAGTAATCCGTACCAAGAGGGGCACGTGATGGCGTTCCAATCTCGCGTTGCCCCGCCAAAGGCAGCCAACCCAATCCGTACTAATGTGTTGTCCAACCGTCATTCATGCAGCCGGCCCACTTTCCACTAGTCGCAGCCGTTAACCAACATCCCTTCCTCGAATCTGTCATACCTTTTTGTTGCGATTCGTCGACGACTCTATCGTGCTCGCTGAAAAAATCCTACTAGCCGGGGAATTATTAGAACAACTAGTTATCTTGGCACCGTTTTGACGATTTTTGTTATTCTACAATCACATCCCATATCACCACATTCGTCATGCCTACGACGAGACGCTCAACCGGAGCCGCTCGCGGCCGCACAGGTCCTACCAAGGGCCAATCCACCATCAGCTTTACTAACAAAGTCACCAAAGCTGTACCCAAGGATGTCAAGAGTCTCGTTACGCCATCAAATACGACCAGAATCGAAATACCTCAGAGGACGAAGCCAGTAGAGAAGAAGATTGAAGAAGAAGAGGTTGTCGTCGGCAAGAATGAAGAAGAAGACGACGATGAGGAGGAGGAGGAGGAACAGCCGCTGGAGACAGATATTCCAGAAAAGTCTGAAGCAGAGATCAAGGCCGAGACGTTGACAGATTCACACATCGACAAGTACTGGAGGGGCATTGAGAAGGAACGCAAAGCGCCGAGAGTGCACCAGGAGGGCTTGTCTGTGAATGACAAGGTATTGCGATACTTTGACGTGAGCTCACAATATGGGGTAAGTGGCATCAAGTTCGACATGTCTATTCAGGAAGCTGGAGCTAATTCTATTTCTTCTGTGATGCAGCCTTGCATTGGAATTGACCGCACGAGGAGATGGGAAAGAGCAGAGCGTCTCAGGCTAAACCCCAGTCGAGGTACTGGCAGTCTTGTTGAAAGAGCACAAGAAACCTAGTGGTGGGGTGGAAACGGCACAGATGGACAACATTCTCAATTCAATTGCCATTGGGTCATGAGTTACAACGAACACGAAACCTTTTATGAGTTTGGGATCACAGGAAATGCTTCATGTTGGGATGGCGTGCGTTTGCTTTATTAGAAGTTCATGTTAGTGTAATTGCTTGGGACAATGGGAAATTTCAGTGCAGCAGGTCCAAATCTATTCTATTCTATTTCAATCATGACGAATGTTACTATCATATGCTTGTATGCTTTGGGGCATGGTGTATTCTATTTAAGGTCTGGCTAGTACCAGATGCTTCGAGTTCTGTGATGAGGAAACGGTTCTCTGCCAGCGGCTTCCAGCTCTTTCATGCGGTCGTATAAAAGAAGTCTATAAGGATTGCGTTGACCTCGGTACCAGGGTGGTGACGCAAGATCTCACGCCGTATCAGCTCCACACACCAGATGCTACACGCTACACGGTATTAGCAAGGTCTGCTCGACTGGAGGAATCCCGCCTGGGAAAAGAAGCGACGTACCCCTCAGTTGCATTTCCCATCGATCGCCACTTCTAAACATCTTCTTGTCCTTGATTGCCGCCGCCACCGGAGGACTGCAGTACAGCGCCCCGAGCGTGATGAGAATCTGCGGTATGCGGTAATCGGCAAACATGGTAATCTTGTCAATGTCGTGGAACTCGCCGTATGTCTCACCCTCAAAACAGGCCCAGAGGTCGGCAACAAGAATTTGAGCACGCTTTAGAAACCGGACGGGCTTATTCCTCCCTTCAAACTTGTGCTCGTCACGGAAACAGGAGAAGTCTCGTGCAAGAAGGTTGACCAACTCGGCGGCAGAGCCGTTGGCTGCGTCTACGACGTTGGCAATGGAGCAATTGTACCGCTGGGGACGTTGTCAGAAAGAACAAGACAAGAGACATTACGACTGAAAAAAAAAAAAATTAAAAATTGATGCAATTACCTCGTAGAGTACTCGGCCGCTCTCTCTCAAGCAGTCGAGTCTTTCCTGCAGCAGGGGCATCTCCTCGTCTGTTGACGACCTGAACACGTACCGCAGGGACTCCAAGTTGCACTCTTCTTCGTTTTGCCAGTAGTGTGGATCCGTGATTGGGATATCTATGAGTAATAACGAAATGAGCAAGGAAGAGATTGTGCAGTTGCTGATATTGTTTCAGAGCTGTATAAACTCACCGTCCTCCAGAGCCCGCTGCATGGCCGCAACCAGACTCCAATAGCCAGTCCATCGCTTCCCCTTGTATTCAATGGCAAAACGTTCCTCGTCGGGGAGTTCAGACCAGAACGAAAAGTTCAGCAAGTCCATGGTGAAAATGAAGGCGACAGTGGTCTCATCCTTGGCCTTGGGGTGCAAGTCATGCTCTGACCATGTCGCTGTGGAATAACCCTTCTCCTGCATTTGCGAATAGATCGTCTGGGCAGCATTCTTGGTTGCCCGCATGTCAATGGCGACATCGATGCCTTGATCGTAGACATACTCGGCACCCTCAAGAACACCCGTGTCTGCTTCTTCTTCTACAGTCAGCTTGCCTTGCAAATGCTGGCGGAGCAGCTCGAGGAGTTCAGGGTCCGCTCCATCGTCAGACATTTCTTTTGGGGAGGTGAGCCAACAGCGGCAGTGACGGGAAAGGACGAGGGTACGAGACAAAAAAGTGGTATTTCGATGAATCGGAACCGCGAGATGACAAGTTCACAATTGATTGGCGGTGGCGAAGCTAGATGGCATTTATCGCGACAATGGATTCGGCGGTGTTCAAGGGAAAAAGAAAAAAAAAGAAAAAGAAAAAAAGGTTTACTCTACATGTACATTGCGAGTGGCCCAATCGGAATGGCACAAGTGCTCGGTCGCAGCGAAGCGTGTCATGGGAAGAACGTCAATTCGTTACATTGCCTGTTCTTATGGCGAAGCCTGGTGATCTATCTTCGAGTCATGGGCTTAAATCGAGCATTTGGGCAATGAACATTGCTATCTCCCCCTCTTTCAATTGATCATTCCTGCGATTACATCGATGAATCCATCATCACTGCTGAGTCCCTACATGCGTTAAAGTTACATTTTACCTCACTCCCACCAAACTTGTGGAACATGAAACATGCTGCGGTGGGACCCCAAGCGGCAGTCGTCTAGACGCAAGGCAGCCAATCAAAGCCTCCCTGTCCACTGTCAGGAATTCGGTATTGAATCCCTAACTGTAGCATATGCATATTCCGGCTTCTTCCAATTGGTCGCAACTCGTCGTTGTCATCCAGAGCAAAGCAGGTTATCGACAACGACCAACGTTCCCGTTTCTTCTCGTCTGCCCCGACCGACTCGCCACGTCGTCTCCTTCGTCATCGAATTGATCTCGTCAAGGGGCGACCGCGGCCATGGATGCTCCAAACCAAGTCAGCCAACAAGAGGCCGCGCAGCCGACAGCTGCACCAGCTCCTGCGCCAGCTGGTACAGCTGCTCCTGTTGACCCCTTGCCGGTCAAACAGCCAAGCAATCCTCCTCCAACGCGACAGAGCATCAATCACAAGTTCAGCAACAATATCCGCCTCCCCAAGTCCATCAGACGCAGAATGCGCAGCCATCAGCCTCGAACCAGCAGCCGACACAGCCAAATCCGAATCAACAGAATCCCGCCGCTCAACAGCGACAGCGAGTGATGGCGAGAGACCGATATAACCACCAGTCGCTTGGCGCGTCATTGAACTCATCTGTGAAACAGGTACGTTCGGTTTTGGCGTCCCCAGTTTTCCTCCCGAAAACCTTGAATGCCTCGAATGTATAACATCATTGTGCTCTCGTTTATAATCGATGCACCAAGACTCGTAAACAGATCATGTTGGATATGCGCCACGACAAAATTCGAATCATGAATGATGGGATCCACGCTAACCATTCTGCTGATATATAGGCGCGCGTGCTGATGGTTGGAGCTGGAGGAATTGGTTGCGAATTACTGAAGAACCTCGTCCTGACTGGCTTCGCCGAAGTCCATATTGTCGATCTCGACACCATCGATCTATCGAACCTGAACCGACAATTTTTATTTCGACAAGAGCACATCAAAAAGTCAAAAGCCTTGGTTCGTTGCAGTTTTTCGTGTGCTTGGGCCGAGACTGAGAAAATGAAATGAAGACTAATTATTATCGACCAGGTTGCGAAAGACGCCGCCACCAAGTTCAATCCCAACGTCAAGATTGTTGCCCATCACGCCAACATCAAAGACGATGAATTCACCGTTTCCTGGTTCAAAGATTTCAGCATTGTCTTCAACGCTTTGGATAATCTAGAGGCTCGACGACACGTCAACAAGATGTGTCTTGCCGCAGACGTCCCTTTGATTGAGAGCGGAACCACCGGTTTCAACGGTCAGGTTCAGGTGATCAAGAAGCGCTCCACCGCATGCTACGACTGCACACCGAAAGATACGCCTAAATCCTTCCCTGTCTGCACGATACGAAGCACACCGAGCCAGCCAATTCACTGCATTGTCTGGGGAAAGAGCTATTTACTAAAGTATTGAGCACCTGTCTGTATGCATTTGAGAGAGAGTAAATATTCTAACATTTCATTCAGTGAAGTATTTGGCGTCAGCGAAGATGAATCCGCATTTGACCATTCAGATGATGCAGAGAACGGCAAGTCCACCTGCAATTACGTCCTTGGGTTAGCTCCTCGGTATGCTAACCGTATGTGTTCACAGCAAGCGAGATCGAAGAGCTCAAAAAGAATCCGAGGCCCTGAAGAAGATTAGAGATGCTGTTGGAACAGACAACTTCCCACAGATGCTCTTTGACAAAGTTTTCTACAGCGATATCGAGAGACTGCGATCTGTCGAAGACATGTGGAAATCGAGGAGGAAGCCTGAGCCTCTCAAATACGAGACCGTGTACACCCAAGCCACCGAAGCTGTGGCATCCAAGGATCAAATTTTGAGTGATGGCCAGCGAGTCTGGACTCTCGAAGAGAATCTCGTGGTGTTCAAAGACAGCCTTGACCGATTAAGCAAGCGAATACTGGACCTCAAGAAGGCAAAGGACCCAGCCGAAGCCGAGCCTATCATCACGTTTGACAAGGACGATATTGACACACTAGATTTCGTGGCCTCGGGCGCGAATATAAGGTCAACTATTTTCGGAATCGATCGCAAATCGAGGTTTGATATCAAGGAAATGGCTGGCAATATAATCCCTGCCATCGCCACAACAAACGCGATCGTCGCGGGGCTATGCGTTTTGGAGGCATTCAAGGTCCTCAAGGGAGATTATGGCCAAGCCAAAGAAGTATGATTTTTGATTGAGAAGGCGCCAAGCTTTTGAAATTCCAGACTAACTTGTGATTTGCACAGGTATTCTTGACTCCATTTGCCGCGGCTCGCTTGCTTGCTCCGGACACCTTGCGACTGCCAAACCCAGATTGCCCCGTTTGCGGGGTCTTCAATATTTCCATCAAAGCGGATCTGTCCAGAGCGACGCTGAATGATGTGGCTGAGGATATTGTTAAGAAGCAGCTAGGGTTTGGTGATAAAGAGTTTGTTCTCAGCAACGAAGTTGGCATCATGTATGATGTTGATGAGACAGAGAATTTGCCCAAGAAGCTATCAGATCTCGGTCAGTGTGTCTTTGGTGTGTGGTCATCCTTGCGACGGACAGCTGACACGTTTCACCAGGCATCAAGGGAGGCAGTTTCCTCACTGTTGTTGATGAGGATGATGAAGAACCATTCGTGAATATCGTGATCGACGTCGAGGACAGGTATGTAGCAATTATCGGCGTGGATAGATCCGACTCTAACTGAATTCATGCAGCATCATTGATGAGAACGACAAGCCGGTTCAGCCCAAATTCGAAGGAAGCCCCAAGATCCCCAGAAAACCAACGAAGGCAGCGGTGACCAATGGCGATGCCAACGGCATGCAGCATAATGGAACCAAGACTTCTCAGCCAGGTCCCGAGACCGAGGGCAAAGGCGTCAAACGAGCGCACCCCGGGGACGACGCCCCGCCGACCAAGAAAGCCAAGCTCACCACTGACGACGAGGATGTAGTCGTTGTGCAAGATGCCGGAGGTGCCATTGTCATTGACGATGACTGAAATTGACGCGAATATCACGACGACAACGATGACGACGAAGGGGTTTTGGCCGCTGTCATTACGCAGCACTTAGACCTCCGTCGAGGTTGAGAACGCAGTTGTTGGCAAATGCGTTGGTGGCCAAGAATACTGCAGCATCCGCCACTTCGGCAGGATGCGCTACACGATTCAGAGGTGTATCCTTGAGATAGGCCTGTTGTAGCTCAGGTTTCAGATCTGGTAGGGGACTTGTCAGTCGGGCTCCGTTTCCTTTCTGTTTTCTGCCTTTTGTTTTCTGCTTCTTTCTTTGTCCTCGACACTCGAGTATTGCGTGATGCCGAAAAGAGGCAATTTGTGAACTATATCTCGAGGAACAAGACTTACGATTCCACATGGAGCTCTCTACCCAACCTGGTAGAAGAGCATTTACACAGATAGAACAGGGTGCCATCTCTCGGCAGAGGGCACGGGTAAAGCCTGCAATATTTGGCTTGAGTTAGCTTTGGATTCAGCTTTCGCTGTGTATAAATAGGGTATCTTTTGATTAGGGTTTTTTTTTGTTCCACCGACGCGAGGATAGGTAGGAATGACGAATGAAATCACGGAGGCAAGACGTACCAACTACACCTGCCTTGGAGGCAGTGTAAGCAGTGACACCAAGGCCAGCCTTTGTAGCCATGAGACTAGAGACATTGATGATGCATCCTGTTTGTTGTCATTGGTTGTCGAACCTTTTCGTGTTCTTCACTATTGCACAACCGGTAACGGTCACATACCGTTCTGCCTCACCCTGGCATGCTTGCACACGAGCATCGTAGCCAAGAGATTTGTATCAACGATGCTGGCCAACGCCTCGTCCGATGTCCGTTTCAAAAGCGTAGTCTGCGAAATCCCCGCGCAATTGACAAGTATATCCATTGGCCCAACGACTCCTCCCTTTCATGTAGCATGACATGTCAGCAAACATACATGTCATACATATCATTCACAGCACCACCCACACCACGATGCAAGGGAAACCGGGCACTCCTACTTGGATCTCACGCGGCCCAAACACGTCCTTGATGCTCGCTCTATCTGCCACATCCAACTTGATGAATTGGTGAGAAGACGGACCATCTGAAGAGGAAGAGGCGGAGCTGCCTTTAAAGGTGAAAGGGTCAAGTTGGGGTTCGAGCTTGACGCGAGCCTGGACGGCTGTGCGGCCGAGGAGAGACACGACGGCGCCTTGGGCGGCGAATGCGCGGGCAATGTGGGAGCCTATGATGCCGGTAGCGCCTACCACGACAGCGTGTTTGCCGGAGAGGTGGGACATGATGAGGTGGCGGTGATATTGTGTGTTGATGATGCGTGTGCGTGTGCGTGTGCATGTGCATGTGCATGTGCATGTGCGAGAGTTGAGGTTTCTTCTGCTGTTGAAGCTGGATTGGGAAAGTGGGTCTCGCGTACGTATGTACATATGTATGTACATATGTATGTACCATGTACTGATAATACAGTACGGATTACGGATCCGTACAGCACTTTATTAATTTAGCTGCTACGGAGTACTAGCGCTTTCAAAGCTTCCCCGTTGACCCTCGATTCTACCCAAGTCTGCCGCTCGCTCATCCGCCTGCGATTTTCTTCCCACCATGAGCGGCACGCGATGGGATGATGCCCCGCCACCTACTGCCACGAACACCACGACAACGACGCCGGCTCCGCTGCTGCGAACAATGCCAAGGTTGTGGACGCGGGTCTGAGAAGCGTGAACCATTGTGAGTTCTGGGGAGGGGACCGGAACGCCGGAACAATCGGAGTGGACGACGCGGAATGAAATCTTGAAAGCTAACGGGTTTGCGATTTCTCTCCTGATTTGCAGACAAGAGAGCGCTTCCGCGATGGCGATATAGACTTCGACAAAAGCCCTGCCGCTGATTCGGTGGGAGACGCCGTATCTGGCCTGGATGCAGGAAAAGTTACGCACGCCTGCGCTTGACAGTTACTTTGCCATCACTGCCAATTTGGGAACGCATACCTTCTTCATGATTGGGCTGCCAATATGTTTCTGGTGCGGATGGGCGTCGCTTGGCAAGGGGTATGTTGGATCATTCTCTTGCTGAAACAAACAGACGGGAGAGAAATTCATTCTACTGGGGAGAGGGCCTTGATGTACTAATGTGTATGACCCCCTTCCTAAGCTTGGTTCACATGCTTGCGCTCGGTGTCTTCTGGACGGGCTTCATCAAAGACTTCCATTCTCTTCCTCGACCTCTGTCGCCGCCGTTACATCGAATCACCATGTCTGGGTCTGCCGCTCTTGAATACGGGTTTCCTTCGACGCATAGCGCCAATGCGCTGTCCGTGGCTGTGTATGGGCTGCTCAGCCTGCATGGTCCGGACAACACCTTACCCCGACGGTCAAGGTCATCCTCGAGTTTCTCGCCTACTTTTACGCGACGTCGATTGTCTTTGGTCGTCTCTACTGCGGCATGCATGGCTTCTCAGACGTCATCGTCGGCTCCGTCATTGGCGCTGCCATTGGTCTTGTCGAGTTCTACCATGGCCCGTCATTCGACGCATACATGCATTCCAGCTCGTGCATCGCCCCTGTTATTGCCGGCTTGATCGTCATAATTTTTGTCCGTATACATCCCGAGCCTGCAGACGACTGCCCCTGCTTCGACGACAGTGTGGCGTTCGCGGGCGTCGTCATTGGCGTCGAGTTTGGCACCTGGACCTATGGCAAGATTGCGTCGGACCCTTGGGAAACTCATGCTTATGGCGACGGGACAATTGATGTGGCGCCGCTTGGCCTGTGGATCAATATTGCCAGGATAGTCTTTGGCGTGCTGGTCATTTTTGCGTGGAGAGAAACGATGAAGCCCGCTCTGCTCAAGTTCTTGCCTCATCTCTTCAGGCTCATGGAAAACTACGGATGGGACTTGCCGCGACGCTACTTCACACCTGCGAGCGAATACAAATCTGTGCCCCTGGATCTCGCCTGGACACTCTCTTCCCCAAGGCCTCCGACTTTCCTCGCATGGTCGAGGAATCCGACACCCTACCACTCGAGGACGCTCTGTTTCCATCGGCCCCAGAGCGCTGCCGATGCATACGAGACGCTTGCGTATCGGGAACGGCGACGACGGAAAGCATAAGCAGCAACCAGAGCTTACGGAGCAAGTCTAGCAGCCTTGATCTCCAGGGCAAGGATGAGGACCAGAGGAATGCCCTGACGTCCGGGGCACAGAAGCCCAATTCTCACAGTGTCGAAAAGGCGAGTGGTGGTGGTGGTGGTGAAGCCACAGCCTGGAGCGGCGAGGAGATGGGCGAAGTTCTTGGGGAGACAGAGCTTGATGACGAAGAAATGTTTTCACGCCTTGTCCGACCGCGCGTGAGGTATGATGTTGAAGTAGTAACGAAGCTGGTGGTCTACACAGGTAAGAAAGATGCCCGTTTTTATATACTAGAAACACCATGCCATCTTGTCGGAACAAGATGGGAAATTTGCTGACTTTTTTTTTTTTTTTTTTTTTTTTTTGAATACAAGGGATTGCATGGTTTGCTACGGCGCAGATTCCCATCATGTTTGAGTATGTCGGACTCGGGACAAATCACTTGTTGACGCAACGAACATGATGCAGAAGCACACGACAAGGTACGTACGTGTATGATGACTTTTGCGAGTACACATGGGACTTGCTTGGCCTTTGTCACGTCAATCATGAGCCGGGCTGCGGGTCGTGTTGCGCATGACACGTTGGTGCTCATGATGAAGTATCTCATGCCATGTACGGACTGCATGATGCGCAGCTCATTGGAATAAAGGAATGTCTGCCACCTTTTCTATTGTGTGTACGCCGTTGGTTGTGATGCGTAGAGTGTGTACGTCTGTAGGTGTACAATGAATTACAATGGATTGCAATGAATGTGTACAAGTTGGTAGGTGCACGGAGCAGAGTGGAGACGGACGGCCGGCTGCTAGTCACGCACCACTACGGATTAGCGCGGTCAACGCGTCTGCAGCCTCCAATCCATGTGGGTATGTATGTACACAGGTACGGAGTACTCGCACCACACACAAAGGCAGTAGAACAACACACATCACACCACCGCTTGTTATCTATCTGCCTTTTGTAAAGTGAAGAAATTGATTTGATTCGACTCGTTTAGCTCGACAACCGCGCCGCGCCTGCATGAACCGGCACCATGTCCGACTTCGAGGATGAGATGGACGTTGATGCGCCCGCTCCGTCCAAGGACGTGATTTTCTCGTCAGAAGCCACCAAGGGCAAGAGAAGCACAGCCAACCTGCCTGTCGAAGCAGAAGACAGCTTGCCGTGGTAAGCGATCCATCTCCGACGGCCACCAGATGACAGATGACACACTCAAACCTCAAACGATGCGTGCAATTGCTCACCGAAGAAATCTCTGGCTCCTCGTCAGGATCGAAAAGTACCGTCCCGCGACGCTCGACGACGTCTCCGGTCATCAAGACATCTTGGCCACGATCAACAAGTTTGTCGACTCCAACCGCCTGCCTCACCTCCTGCTGTACGGCCCCCGGGACGGGCAAGACATCCACCATTCTCGCCCTCGCCCGCCGAATCTACGGAGCCGCCAACATGCGGCAAATGGTGCTCGAGCTCAACGCCTCGGACGACCGAGGAATCGACGTGGTCCGCGAGCAGATCAAGACGTTTGCCAGCACCAAGCAGATATTCAGCATGGGCGGCGCGTCGACAGCAGCAAAATGCAACGCGACGGCGGGGTTCAAGCTCATCATCCTCGATGAGGCGGACGCCATGACCAACACGGCGCAGATGGCGCTGCGGAGAATCATGGAAAAGTACACGGCCAACACGAGATTCTGCATCATCGCCAACTACGCGCACAAGCTGAGCCCGGCGCTCCTGAGCCGATGCACCAGGTTCCGGTTCAGCCCCCTCAGGGAGGGCGACATCCGGGTGCTGGTGGAGAAGGTGGTGGAGGAGGAGCACGTACGCATCGGCGGAGAGGCCGTGGATGCGCTGGTCAAGCTGAGCAAAGGGGACATGCGGAGGGCGTTGAACGTCCTGCAGGCCTGCCACGCCTCGAGCACGCCGCTTCGGGCCAAGGGGGCGGCCGAGGAGGAGGCCGAGGAGGCCGAGGGCGACGTGAGGCGCGACATGATTACGACGGAGACGATTTACGGCTGCATCGCGGCGCCGCCGCCGGACGCGGTGAGGGAGATTGTGAAGACGCTGCTGGACACGTCGGATGTCACGAGCTGCTTGAACACGATGAATGCCCTCAAGGTGACGAGGGGCCTGGCGCTGGCGGACATGATCACGTCGTTGTCGGAGGAGCTTGCCAAGCTGGAGGTTGGCCCCGAGGTGATGATCTCGTGGCTGAGCGGGCTTGCCGAGATTGAGCACAGGGTTGCGGGGGGGCAGCGAGACGGTGCAGACGGGCGCCGTGGTTGGCGTGGTCCGGGGGAGTCGAGCTGATGGGTCGGTGAACCGGTGAATCGGTGAATCGGTGAAGCACTCGGTATGCATCATCTATGACTGAGTAGGGAGCAGTACGGATTATGTGTGTATGTATATTATGAAATGCGACTTGTCCATGCAGCTCCACCTCGTCCTCGTTCCACCCGTCATCCACCCCCATCCTTGATCCCATCTTCTTCCCCATCTTTTGCAGCTCCAGTCCAGACCGAAGCCAAGCCATCTTGCAAAGCCAACTTGCAAAGGGATGGAAGAAATGCCAATGGCATCAGCCAGCCCCAGCGACGGCTCCCCGACGGCGCCCACGGTGCCCGCGACGCCCTCGGTGCACACGATCCCGCCGATCCTCCCGCGCGAGAGCGTCTTCCCCATCCAGATCGGCAGCGAGCTCTTCAGGCTGTCGGGCGCGTCGCTGTCGTCGGACGCGCCCTCGTACTTTCGCAGTACTTCCTCTGCCAGACGAGGCGGGCCGAGGACGCGCGCGCGCACGCTGTACATTGACCGCGACCCGGAGACGTTCCGCGACATTGCGCTCCATCTGCAGGGCTATCACGTCACGCCGCGGGACGGAAGCACTTTGTGCGCCTGTTTGCCGACGCGCAGTTTTACAGTCGTGCGTTCACTTCCCTCTTGCTCCCTTTTTTTCTTTTTTTCTTTTTTTCCTTCGCTCGCTCTGATTCGAAAAGGGGGCGCGGGGCAGTCCCAAGCTCATTTCGCAGCTCTACGAGGAGAGCATCTTCGTCTCCATCGGCCACCGCGAGTTCCAGATCCCGCGCGACCTTCTCACCGACGCGCGCAACTCGCCAAACTACTTCTCCCTCGGCTTCGCCTTCTTCTTCTCCCGCCCGGACAGCGACGTGTTCCCCGGCCTCGACCGCGAGGGCCTCCTCCGGCCGCCGTCGATCCTGCCGCCGTCGGTGCCGAACCGCAGCGCCGACACCTTCGCCGACCTGCTCCGCCTGCTGCGCGGGTACCCGGTGCGCGTCCGCGACGCCGCCCACAGGCAGGAGCTGCTCCGCGACGCGCGCTACTTCCACTTCAAGGGCCTGGAGCAGCAGCTCCTTCCGCACGACATCTCGCACAACGCCCTGAGGGGGCCGCCCCGAGATCACCATCCGCCTACAGAACGTCCAAAGAGCGGCATCGGCATCGGCATCTCCGTCGAGCACCACCACCACCACCACCACGACACCACCGTCACCTACGCCCGCCCCTACACCGACGACCCCCGCCGACCTCGTCCTCGAGATCGGCGACGAGTCCTCCAGGATCCATTTCGACACCCGCCGTCCCCCGCGCCTCGAGTTCCTCCGCGACACGAGAACCCGCGTCGCCAAGCTCCTCGAGGTCATTGCCGCCAAACTCCGCGGCAGCCTCCCGCCCTCCACGACGCAGCATCCTCCTCCTCCTCCTCCTCCTCCCCTGAGCTCAGCCACGAGGCCGAGGGCGAGAGCGACGACCACCTTGTGCGCGTCCATCTCGGCCCCGAAGCCGCCATCACGCTCGACGGCCAGGAATACACGCTTCCGCTCCCGCTCCCGCTTCCGTCCAACGGCCACGACGACGACGCGGCCAGCTCGCGCAAGAGAAGACGCCGAGATGGGTCCGAGCCCGAGCCCGAGCCCGAGTTCGAGTCGTGGACCGTCATGACGGGTCAGTGGCGATTGCGCATCCTGGCTGCGGACAGTCATGGCAGGGCCGCGCCCGAGTGTGTCTTTGTGGCCGTCAAGATTGACGCAGTTGGGTCGGAGAGGGGAGGAATAGGGCCCGAGGCTTCTTGACGTGAGATGAATGGATGGACATGGGAATGGGAATGGGAATGTGCATGTGGATGTGGACATACTCTCTTCTTTCCTTTTCCTCTTCCTTTTACTGATTGATAAAGAGAAGAGAGGAAATCGAGGGCAAGGGGACAAAACTTTGGTTTGGCGTACAGATTGTCTTCACAAAACCACTCGTCAACCACGTCATGATACCATGGAATATCACCCTCGTATTATTACCCTGTGCACTGTTCTGTGTACATGCTCGACATGTTATACATACAGTGAGACGAAAAGAAACTCCTGCTCATCATGACACAATGAACATCCATGCCCTTTCCAAACAATGTATCCGTACGCCCTTCGCCATGCCTGCCTTGGAGGAAAAAAAAAAAAGGAAAAAAAAAGGGGCCAACACTAAAAGCATCGTCACTTGAATCCTGGCGTCGCCTTGGCCGTGGGCGCACTCACGTCCCTCTTAGTAGAACGCCCTCGAGGTCCCCAAGTCGCTGACACGGCCTTGTTTCCGCTCGATGCTGTGGCCCCTTGTGCCGCGCTCCGTGCCCTGCCCCTTCGCTCGCGGATCTTGGCCAGAGCCTCTTCCCGGGTCATGGTGGGCGTCATGGCTGGATCCCTGGCGTCGAAGCTGGCGCTGCTCCCGTGGGAAGGCGTTCGCAGCCGCTCGTTGAATGTCGAGCTGCGTCGGGCCGTGTCCTCGCGGAGAGGAACCGTCGTTGTGACGGTGAAGGAGGCGGTGGATGTGCTGTGGGCTCGCGGCTCTGGCGATCCTGCGGGGAGAAGCTCTGCTGCACTGCCTCTTGTTGCGTCGTTGACTTTCCCGCAGGCTCGGCATCTGCAACCGTCGGGATCGTTGGTAGGCTGGGCAGACATGGCGGCGCCGACTGAGCCTCATCGTGTGCGGCGTCGAGGAGGAAATCCAGCGAGTTGCGTTCCTCTCCAAGAAGGGCAAACGCGGGAGGGTCCACCGAGGGTGTGCGAGCATACCGAGCATACATTCTGGGACCGGCACCGGCACTCGGGTCGGCTTCCGTCGTTGGCAGCACTTGTTCTGCGTCGTCTGCATCTAGCGCGGCGGCTTCCTGTTCTGACACGGTCCGGAAGATGCCCTCTTTAGGGAGGAAGATGGTGCTTCGTCGCGGCTCCTTTCTCGACTTGACGCGCTGCGGCGGCTCTGGTTCCATTTCAGCCTCTTGCTCGACCTCGACCTCGACCTCTGGTTTTGGCTCTGGCACGGGCTCGGGTTGTGGTTGACGCTGTTCTTCATGGTGTGGCGAGGGTCGATTGAAGCCATGAGAGCTGCGCAAGGACGTCTGCGGCGACGCACTCTCCTCCTTTACGACGACGTCCTCTTGCTGCTCCTGCTCTGTCGATACGCGTCGTCTCTTTTGCGGCGCTTCCGCACTCTTTCTCGAGTTGCTCGTCTTGGAGCAGGAGCACAGCCGCATCTGGCACTCGGCCTGAAGGAACTCAATCATCTCCTGGGCTCGATCGGCTCGCTGCCTCTCCCACAGAACCTGCGTGCCGAGCTCTTCAATCTCCATCTCACTGGCCGCCGAGGACATGATCTCCATGGTTGACAGCGACACGCGGGGCGCATTTCGTCCGCTCTGGCGCCTGGCCGGAGCAACCTTCTTCTTCTTGGGCGATGCAAACTCATCAGTCAGGTCGTGGCTCGCGGGCAGCGGAAGTCTTCCCTCGGCAGCAATACGGGCCACCTCCTCGTTCTTAGCCGCAGTCTTGAATGCGTCCCGTTCTTGCTCCACGAGCTTGATGCGTTCGAGCGCCTTGTCTAGCTGTTCTTGGACGCCGACAATCTGATACCGCGCCGTGAAGGCTTCTTGCTCCCGAACTTTGCTCCGCTCCTTTTCGCGCTGGAGGCCTTCCTCGACTGACTTGGTGGCGTTTCGTGCCGACTTGAGCTCCTCCTGCAGCTTGACAATGGCCGATTGGCTCTTGAAGTTCTCCTTTCTAGCTCGTCTGATTTCCTTCTCCCACAGAGCTTGGGTGTGCGCGTGCGTCTCTTTGGCGCGTCCGTAGTTGTCCTGTTGTGTGTGGGGTTTGTCTGTCAGCCCACCCAGGCCTGCCCCCAAGCATCGCATCACGTTCATCTCACGGCACTCACCATGACGGCTTCCAGCCTTTCTCCTACTTTTCGTTCACGCTCTCTTCCTTGTTCAATCTCGCCCCGCAAGAGTCGGGCCTCATCCCGAAGCCGCTTCAGGTCGGCCTCTGCTTCCTCTCGTCCCAGCATGGCACGCTTCAGGGCGGCGTCCGCCGTCTTGCGTTCCATTTGCTTCGACTGCATGGCGATGCTTAGATTGTTAAACTGGTTGATCTTCTCATGGACGGAGCTGTCTTTGCTCTCGCCTCGTAGAGACGAGAATATAGCATCTCGGCGGTTCGCGCGCTCGGGGTGACTGCCTGGAGGGTCCCCAGCCGGAGAGCCAGGTCGGCTTGAGCTGGGATCCATCTGCAACCGGCGATAGTCTTTGTCGAATATATTGTGTCGGTGTGGGTGACCGTCAAGGCGTAAATCTCTTCCTCTGGCACCGCACCGTCTCCGCGTCGCTAGGTGATGGGATGTTTGGTGCTTGCTCGATAGCGTGGAATTTGATATAGCCAGGTGAGTTGATGGGTGGATTCATGTTTACCGTTGCCGTCTCCAAGTGGGGGTCTCCCTGCCACCAGTTGCCGTAGCAACCCGGACGTCATGTGATGCTTGCCTTTACATGTAGGCAGACAAAGCAGCCAATCAATGCACAGGCTGACCAAGCGGGCGAAGAAGCCTCTCTCTATGTGCAAGTCTACGGAGTATGTGCAAGTCTATGTAGACGACAAATGGGGAGGGACGTTGATTCCCATCAAATGAATCAGCCGGCATAATTTCCAATCGAAAAGCAGAGAAAAATCCTAATGCACGAATGCACGAATGCACGAATGCACGAATCCACAAACCCAGCCTCGCCGTTCCCAAAAGGGTAAACCAACCAACCCCATCCCATGGTGCCACTGACTGCCGAGCTGCTTCGGCTTCGCTTCTAAGCTACGTCACAGACAACCAACCCACTTGATGCCATTCCCCTCAACTTTCAAAGAGCAAGCTCGGTCCACCTACCTTTTCCAAGCAGACCCTAGACGCACCCTGCCCGAGACCAAGGTCAAGGTCAGTCCGACGACAACAACAACAACGATCCCAGCAATCATGGCCGACGACGCAGAGCTCCGGCAGCGGAAAGCCGCACCACCTTCTTCCGACGCACCCGCCACCACCGAACCCGTCAAGGCAAAGACCAAGTCGAATGCAAGGCCCAAGTCCAAGCGCGACGCCCAAGACGGAAACGAAGCCGATGACTATACCCCGTGGGTGGACATGCTGCGCGTCCTCTCCTTTCTCTTCATCGCCTCCTGCGGTCTAAGCTACGTCATCAGCGGAGGCGAGAGCTTCTTCTGGGGCATGAAGAACAAGCCCAATTATCTCCGCGTCGATTGGTGGAAGTCCCAGCTCGTGAGTATTTCGCAGAGAGAGAGAGAGAGAGAGAGAGAGAGAGAGAGAGAGAGAGGGACAAGTGAAAGAAGACGGGACTCCCAACTAATCATACTTTTTTTTTTTTTTGTCTCGACGCAGAACGGCCCCGTGTACATGACGGAGAAGGAGCTGCTCGCCTACGACGGCCGCGACGCCAGCAAACCTCTCTATCTCGCCATCAACGGGACCATCTACGACGTTTCCAACGGCCGCCGCATGTACGGGCCCGGCGGGTCGTACAGCGTCTTCGCGGGGCGCGACGCGGCGAGGGGCTTCGTGACGGCGTGCTTTGCCGAGGACCAGACGGCGGACCTGCGCGGCGTCGAGGAGATGTTCCTGCCGATTGACGACCCCGAGGTGGACAAGTACTGGACCGCGGCTGAGATGGAGGCGCTGCGCGCACAGGAGCTGGCCAGTGCCAAGGCGAGGGCGCACGCCGCGCTCAAGCACTGGGTCGACTTCTTTGCCAACAGCAAAAAGTATACAAAGGTGGGCTATGTGAGGAGGGAAGAGGGCTGGTTGGACAAGCTGCCTCGAAGGGAGCTTTGTGCCGGGGCGCAAAGGGGCGATCTAAGCGGAAGCGCAGTCAATGATTCTTGTTTCGTCACGAATCATGAAGTTTCACCGGTGAAGGAAGTGGAATATCATGAATTTAAGCCAACCGAGACATCAAGTTGAGTAAATGAAGCACGTGTCACAAGTTCGAGTTCAACTTCTTAAAGAAACAACCATGTTTTTACTTTCTTCCCCATCTTTCCCGACGTATCTGTCAAATGTTTCCACAAACACCAAAAAGTTCCCAAACCCAACCCAACCCAACCCCCAACTCCATCTAATCCCCAAGACGGCAAACCTACAAAAACATGAAACTAGCACCGAGAACAGCAAGCAGAGTACTCGGCACAGCCAAGTACGCACCACCGCCGGTAAGAGGAGCCGTGGTCTGCGCAGGAAGAGGTGATCTTCCCTCGCCAGTGGTGACAGATGGAGCAGAGCCGCCAGGAGAGGAGGAGGTGGGCGAGGAACCAGAGCCCTCGCCTGGCCCAGCAGACCCGTTGCCGGCGCCCTGGGGGATCTCAATGGCGCCCAGCCGGGCACTCTGCGCAATCTTCTTGTAGTTCTCCAGGGAGCGCGTGGCGTTGGCCGACGTGTTCTCGTTGATGACCATGACCATGCCCTTCTGGCAGTGGGGGCCCTGGCTGCAGAACAGCCACATGGGCTTGGTGTCGTTGACCATGACGGTGAAGACGGGGATCATGCCCTTCTCCCTGCTGGCGGCGGCGGGCTGGAAGGACGAGAAGACGCCCCGGGCGCTGGCGCTGGCGTTGGAGCTGACGACGCTGGAGATGGGCACGCACGGGTTGTCAAAGTTGGACTGCGTGACGGTGTGGTTGCCGGCCCAGAACTGGAACTGCACCATGCTTCCTGGCTTGGCCTGGATCTTGTCGGGGAAGAACTTGAGGCTCGTCTCGTTCCTGCTCGGGTTCTTTCCCACGGCGACGACGTGGACGTCGGTGGCTGTTGGGCCGTCAGTTTATGCAAAAAAAACCCATCACCCCGAGGAGAACCCCAAATCGACTTACCTTGGGTGACGCTCAGCAGCGCGGCGAGAGCAAGAGATGTGAAGTGCATTTTTTTCTGTTTGCCACCCGAGTTTTCTGATAAAGTAGAAATTTGCTAATTGCTCTTTCCGGAGAGCAAATCAAGTCGTATGTTATTTTCTTTCAAACCCGGCAAGATGAAAAAATGTTCCCGAGGACTAGCCTCTTTTCGAAAGTATTCTCGTTCGGCAAAGTATACAAGGTTGCTGAGAATGGTGTTTGTAAAGAAAGGTTTTCCAATGAGAACACGACGACGACAAGATAGAAAAGAACTCTCATAACAAGAATGGAAGAGAAGAGGGGAGAAAACGATGTGACCTCTTTTACCGAAGAAAGAAAGAGAGAGAAAAAAACCCAAGTGATCAAGACCAAGGAAAAGAAGAAGAAAGGGCTAGGAACACAAGAAGGGGGTGTGGGAATATTCTTTATGGAAGGACATTACGCTGCTGTGTCAAGTTGGAAACGGAGGCCGCCTTCGTCCCATGATCGGGCACAACCACAGCCCCCAAATGGGTTCTTTGGTGACGGTTGGTTTGAGATGTGTTTGGGGATTTGCGCTGGGTCGGGTTTGGTTTTCACGGCCGAATGTTGCGTGTGCAGGCTGATTGACTGTTACCTTTTTTTCGTCATGGAAAGACAATCTGGGACTGTGATTTTCATCTAGTATTTATTTTTCTCTCTCTCTCATTCCATCATTCGTTGACTACCTCGAATGAATGAGTGAATGCATCGCCATCCAGGCCGGGAGAACACGGGACCGACTTGCTCTGATGTCGGATCCGCCGCACGACAAGTTGGGCTCCGACACGATGCGAGACGGTGCCGGTTTCAAAAAACCCTCCGTGCGCGGCCGGCACCGCGCCCGCACGACGGATTGTTTTGACTATTATTACCTTCTGCCATGGAATTATGGAGTTGGCTATATAGTCGGTGCTGAATCATGAATGCCACGGCCACCAACCTCACCGACACGAAGAAAATAATAAATTAAATTTCATAGCTTCGTACTGTACCCGTCGCAACCAGAAACTAGTGTGCTCGCCTTGGTTGTCCATCAACGACATGTCATCACAAAAACCTTACATATATGCCCATTCGGCCCCTCGTCCTTTGCCCTTTCTGAATGCCATGCCCCCTCGCGGAAATCGTCCCCCAACGATGCGCGCCTCGAAACATGATTTCATTTGCATCATCGCCATGGGGACAAAATGTTTCCCCAAGACCCGCACAACCAACTCGTTACAAATCCAGCAGTAGTTGCGGCGCAACCTTCTCCAGGTCCTCCACCTAACGCAGACATCCATCAGCGCTATCCAGCCTCCGGCTCCCTCCTCGACTTGTAATCGGACAAGAAAGCAAAACTCACCTCCAAGAATCCAGCATTCTTCTCCACGGCAGCCCGAGCAATCGCTTCTCTCACGAAAATGTCCACGTACTTTCCAACAGCGGCGTTCGCATCTCTCGATATCCTCGTAGAGTCCTTGGTGAAAAACTCGTGCAGTATTCGCGTGAGTAGGTCCCTGGGGATGGACTTCTCCGGGGCCGGTGCATCTTCCGTGTCTCCTCCGCGAGCGGCACGACCGTGTTGTTGTTGCTGCTGCTGCTGTTCATCTGCCTCGTCGTCTGACTCGAAGGGATCGCTTTGCTCGGATGCTGAAGGTGTTTCTGTGGCCTGCCTGTTCTTGGTCCCTTGAGGTCGTCCGCGACCACGGCCTGATGGTCTTCCAGCTGGCATAGTGAAGAAGCGTCACGCAAGCATGCACCACGTACGAAAGACTCACAGCTTTCTCGGGACTCAACCAAGATCCTCGAAACGCTTGCATTGCGTCATGGAGTTGAAAGCTTGGCGCGTCGCGCGACGTGAAGGTGGTGAGGCTCCTTAGTCATCAACTCATGACCCCAGCTCACCTGACCTGGTGGATGGGAATGTGTTTTTTTCCCAACATGATGTTATGGCAGCGATCATCACCAGATTATTTGTAGTTGTGCACATGGACTTATTTCGGTGGACAGCAAGTGAGAGCAAACATGATTATTACAGTAACAGCAAAGGAAATTGCATTGGTGTATAAATTACAGCGACCTAGAAAAGCCCCGGCAGTGCCGAAGGAAAAATACGCCATGCCGATGCCAATCTAACCCGCAAAAGCATCTGTTGCATAGGAGCACACGAGGAACAATGTTTACATATCTCTTGTTCCCGACTTCCCCTCTGCCAGTCCTTTCCCTTTTTTGATCCATTAGCGGACATCGCATCAAGCCCACCGAATCGCCCACCAGTCTTCATACCTCCTTCGTGAAGAAGTCTATACAGAAATGTGGAAAAGCGTTTAACCAGAGCCGCCGCTGAAGGCCTTTCCGAAGAGGATGAGCTGGAGCTGGTCGTAGATGGACAGGACACCAGCACCGGCAACACCACGGAGAATGTTGGCACCAGCACCGTTGAACAGAGACTTGACACCGTTCTTGGCAATGATCTGGCGGGCAGCATCGAAGGAGTTCTTGTACTTGACAGCCTCACCAGACGTCATCATCATGCGACGACGGATGGTGTCAAGGGATAGGCAGCAATACCGGCACCAGTGGTGACGCACCAACCAAGAGCGAAAGAGGCAAGGAAGTTGTTGGCCAAGTTACCGACCAGGAGGACGGGCTTGATGGAGTCGTACATGCCGAAGTAGAGACCACGGTAGACGATGATACCAGCGACAGAGGGCATGAAACCACGGTACAGACCGGCAATACCGTCAGAGGCGAGGGTCTTGCGGTAGACGTCGACGAGACCGCTGAACTGACGCTCACCAGAACCCTTGGCGGACTTGGCGTCGTTGGCAAGACGGGTACGGGCGTAATCCAGAGAGTAGACGAACAACATGGAAGTGGCACCAGCAGCCTGTAAACAGAGAAATTGTCAGTTCACTGCAAACCAATAATCTTATCGAGCCATGTTGAATTGAGGAAGACATACACCACCCGAAGCCAGGTTACCGGCCATCCACATGGCGTAACCATCACGCTCCTTCTTGAAACCGAACATCTTCTTGAACTTGTCACGGAAAGCAAAGTTCAAGGCCTGGGTGGGGAAGTATCGGATGACGTTGGCAGTGTTACCACGCCACAGGGACATGACACCCTCGTCGGCCACGGTGCGCTTGAAGCAATCACCGATACCACCGAAGCGGCGGTCCAGACGGCCAGCCTTGATCATTTCATCCTGGTTTTGGATCAAGAGCTTGACACGCTCAATGGGGGCAGCAGCGGTCTTCGAGACGGCGGCAGAGACACCACCCACTAAAGAAATGTTAGTATGCCAAGTGTTTCTGAAAATTCTGCTACACCGAGGTAGACGGGGACGCATCGTATCTATCGACAGCGCCTTGTGTGAACCCGATAGGAGATCGAATGTGGAAACGTACTCAAGAAGTCGGCCACGAAGGGCTAAATATGAAATCGTTAGCACATGCGTTTCTTTGAGAAGAAAATCAAGAACTTCCTCGATTCCCGGGATTACCGCGCGTTGGAGAAAACAAAGGGAAGCATCTGGAGGGTCTGGCTACGTGGCCAGAAGCATCGGAGCAGCGAGCTCCAGGTTCAGGTCGTTGGTGTCGAACGTTGTTCCAATTGATTGCCATCATGCAACGAAGCAATTGGCGTTGGATAAGTCCATCGTAGCCAGCCCGCTTCATCGTGACCCCCTTATCGCGAACGCGGCATCTCACGGGAAACTCGGGCAAACAACAGGAGGGGAAATCGAAGCAACTTACCGGCATGCCCAAGACCTTCTGAGGAGCTTCACCAGACATTTTGATGATTGTTCTTTATCCGAAAACAAGACAAAGGATTGAGGGAGATGGATGGAAGAGGAAAGGAAAGGGGAGAAAGGTGTACGAGCGGTCGAGCGAAATAAATTCTGCGCCGGCTTGGTGGACGGGTTTGGGGGAGAGGAAAAATGCTGCGGCGGAGCCTTGACGGGGACTGGTTTTTGAGCGAATCTACCCGGGCGGCGCTAGAGCAATGGTTGTATCCTCAGGTACGCAAGAAAGAGTACCCTGTTGGCACGCGCCTTTCGCATGCCTCTCAAGGTACCCTCGCCTATCAGCTTGGATAACGTCTGGTTCGTTTTCCACGGCAACAGCTCGCGGCGCGGTCTTGGCAGCCTCAGGCCTGAAGGGGGATCTCTTGGGATCTCTCGGAGGATGATGGGGCTCCAGCTGAGTTATTACCGGTTCACCCCGAGTTTTTCTCTCACTTGAAGCAGCCGCCTGTGCTTACTCCGTACGGATTAATGAGTGCAGTATAATAAGGGCCTCGGTGAAGGGAATTTTAAACATTTTTCTTCTTTCATTTCCCCTTTCCCCGTAGTCTGTTACTCCATATTGAGGCTTGCACGCATTACGACCACCACCCATCCACATTAGCCATTCTTTGCCCACGGTCTTTCGCTTGCGTCATGAGCATCACCGTGTGCACCCTACTCAACGTGCCTCTCCATCATTCAACGAGGGCTGCTGAATTGAACTAACGGTAAGAATGGCAATGGCCTCGCAACCTCCGGCTGTGATAAATTCCTATCCCACATCAATCTTCACTGGGCCCTAGGGAGGCGACACCAAGCTGGAAGAAGAAATTTTTCTTCCTTCGTTCTGCACTTGTTGGCTGATACGGAGTACGGAGTACCATCCGCCACCTGGCATGGCCCTGTCCGCTTTGGCCGAACAAGTAAATCGTACTTCAAGCCTTGCCAAATTGAAAAGGAAAACACAAGGCCTCGGAGCTGTAGTCATTACGGCGTGGCGCATGATACAAACATGGCCCAGACCAAACTTGTGACCGATTGGTTGCCGGAACAGCCTCTCGGCTCTACCCTCTCGGCTCTACCGAAATAGTTGTAGTCCTGCGGCTTAAAGCAGATGCCATCGCAATTGGGAGTACTTTGTGGAATCCAATTCGTGGTCGTTGATTGGCCATCTGAGCGATCACGCTTCCATTTGGTGCAGTGTCGTCTCGCGTGGAACAAGTCACTCACATGCTCGTAGACTCTTTAACCATCGATGAGAAGCAGCTTCTGTTTGGATTGAATCCGTTTGCTAAGTCTTGGAGACATCATACGCCTGAAAAAATCTCAATTTTTGGGAAGATATTCGGCACAGTATCCGCATTCTGCCTGTCGTGACTTTGTCGGATGGGGCCCGGTAGATTGAGGCGTAAGATGGATATCCGTACGAGTACAAATTGCAATCCTGTTCGACCCCGTTTCTCACCGTGAGACCGTATACCAAGACAACCAAGTCTGCCAGTGGATCAACGCAGAGATTTTCTCATCTGAAATCTCTTTCGTAAGACGGCAACCGAAATAAGTTGCTGCTCTTTCAAAGGATTGCTGTCCCATCCATCAGCGTACGCGTCCTTGCATATAACCCGATGCAGGCGCCTAACCGAGATCCATCGTATAGGATGTTGCCTTGGTCCAGCCATGAATCGTAATGAAAGGCGTCTTCTCCTGTGGGTGGACGCTCTTCCGTAGATATCTTGGACCATCACATCACTCGTACATTTGCATGTTGTGATGACGACATCCATCATGTTACGTACATCACATGTCGCCCGTCTAGTCTTCTACGTGCTGAGCTTCCCCACCATACATTTCACGGCGCAAGTCTAAATGATTTGAAGATCTTTTCATTTCATTGCCATATGCTAAAGCACAGTTCCGGTCCCTAGGTATGCTATAATACCGAGCATGAATTCGTCCCAACCAGGCCTTTTTTGTCCTCCATGCAAAAAAGAGCTTCCACTCTGATGGCTGCTGCTATGATGTGCAGGCCACTCAGACACCGATACTCCAGACAAACAACTTTCATTTCATTTGGCTGATTTAGGAACCGCCGACGGCGCGGGCTAGAAGAGAGAAGAGTACCACGTTAGCAAAAGAATCGGCTTTGGAATCTTCTCAGATCGAGTCGGTGCGTAGCGTACTGTAGATCTTCATCTTGCTGTGGTTGACGACAGGCTTGATGAGGCCCTTCTCCTCGAGGTCTTTGATGCACTGACGAGCCAATGAGCCGTTGACCTTCATTCTGTCGACAAGAACAGCGACCGTGACCAGACGGTAGGACTGGACATCTTTGTAGAGCTTCTCGGAGGTGGCCTTGTCGAGAAGGACGGCGTGCTGGGTCTTTTCCTTGACCTTGCCCTTGTTCCACTTCTTCTTTTGCTTCTTAGCTCCAGCAGCAGGCGCCTATACAATTCGACAAAAATACAGAGTCCAGCGTTAGTATAATCATCGATCATTAAATTTTTCAGTCCATCCTCGGTCCTGTCTTTTTTTTTTTTTTGGCATGCTCGTCTCGTCGCGGAGACTTTGAGCGCCTTGTAAAGGAAATAGGTGGTGTTCGGCGTACCATTTTGTTATGATGTGCTTGTCGTTGACGGGAGTGTGGAGGAACAGGGTTTTTCACCAAGCTGAGGCCGAAGACATTCTTTCCCACATGGAGTTCTCAAGGAGGGCCGGGCGGGCGTTGGGCTGGCCACTCATTGCGCTGCATTGACGTTTCGCCCAGGGCAGGCTTGCCCTAACACCCTAACACAAGTCGTGTGGGAGGGTACTACCGAACATTTCGCGATATCTGATTCGACAGACCCACCCACCACGGCCAAAAATTCCCCAACCCTCTACTCTCATATCTGTCTCTAGCCGAGCCCTGCGCGAGCCCATCATCCCAAATCCTCTCAAAAGAATACCATCCCGACATTCTGCACTACTAACCCGCAGTCCGCCCGCCCGCCTGCCTGCCAGAGACCGGATAAATTTCGACTGCAACAGCCAGAATGTCTGACGGTGGCGATATCGAGGTCGAGAACAACGTCGTCTCCGACGTCCTTCCCAAGGATGTCGTCAAGGAGGTCGGCAACATCAAGTTGTTCAACAAGTGGGACTACGATGTCGAGGTTCGCGACATCTCTCTGACGTACGTGCGAAAGAAGAAATTTTCAATCCAATCCTCCCCGCGAAAGAAGGAAAATAATCCCGACAGAGTTGGAAGAAGTTGGGGTAAACTACGTTTTGACCGAGTATGAAACTTTTATACTGATCGGCTGTCTATATTTCCAACTCAAATAGTGACTACATTTCTCTGCGAAACCCCGTCTATGTCACCCACTCCGCTGGCCGATATGCCGTCAAGCGATTTCGAAAGGCCAATTGCCCTATCATTGAGCGATTGACCAACTCCCTCATGATGCACGGCCGCAACAACGGAAAGAAGCTGATGGCTGTCCGCATCGTCGCCCACGCTTTCGAGATCGTACGTTTGGACTACTCCCACATTTTCCTTTCTCCTGAGTGGAGGGGAGCTCAGGAAGGGGATGGCCGTCATTCGCGATTCCAGATTCCCCTCTTCTCCCCTCTATTCGGATCCGATAATTGCACAACCATGTTTAGACAATGGACAACCAACCTGACTCGTGAATCCTGCAGATCCACCTGATGACCGACCAGAACCCCATCCAGGTCGCAGTTGACGCCATCGTCAACTGCGGTCCCCGTGAGGACTCTACCCGAATCGGGTCCGCCGGTACCGTCCGACGACAAGCCGTCGATGTCTCTCCCCTCCGCCGCGTCAACCAGGCCATCGCTCTGCTCACCACTGGTGCCCGCGAGGCCGCTTTCCGCAACGTCAAGTCGATTGCTGAGTGCCTCGCCGAGGAGCTGATCAACGCCGCCAAGGGCAGCAGCAACTCTTATGCTATCAAGAAGAAGGACGAGTTGGAGCGTGTGGCCAAGAGCAACCGATAAATGCTTTGTTTATCTATGGGGACATCATTTTGGTCGGATATAGGGAGGTTTGCGAAGCGCTTCGGCGTGGTTCTGGCATCTTTCAGAATTGCATTTGTGCGTTCAGGTATGGGAACGTTATGGCTATGGATTTGTCACAAATGGCTCTAGAGTCTCAATGAAAAGTTGGCTCAATAAGAGCAGAAATGAATTAACGCCTCTTAGCATCTGTGAAAATCAATATGTGCCATTTGGTAATTCAATAATGGACTCGCCGGTGCCGGAATTTTGACATCTGACAAGCATAATGCTAATTTGTTCCTAATCAGAAAACGTCATGGGGGCCCACCAAAGGGCAGGCAGCTCTCGTCAGGTCCTGCATGTATACAGACCAGAGCAAAAAAAAACACTGCCCTCTATCTAAGTGATATATCTGCAGGTCATAAGTCGTCATGTCGATCATCGTGAACGTGAGTTGGAGCCCGGATACCCCTAGATGCGAACTTCCTTAGGGCTGATCTCGACTCGTTTGAACATGCCAACGTGTGGTATTCCCTCCTCCCACCACGTGCCCATTTCCCGGTCGACGATAAACCCCATTTCTCCCATGCACCAACTACCTGCTCTTGGGCGTGAACACACACAAGACCACCCCACTTCGGTATGTCTGTCTCGTTCGATGCACCCATATGCTCGAGACCTAGTTCCGTGATGCTTGGGTCAAAGAAGGACGGGTTGGACTTGAGCCACGAGAGCAGCGTTTGCACCAAGAGCCCCGACAAGCCATTTCCTCGATACTCCTTCACCACTGCTAGCCGTCCCAATTTCACGTACGGTTCCTTTCCGTCGTGGAAAGTTGTCGGTCGGTCCACGCCTGTAGTCGCGGCTGTTGACGTGATATCAGGTGAACCAGCAGCCTCCTTATCATTTGACAGTCGACCATTCCAGTATGTGCCCCCAACTTTTGGATGAGGCGCATGAGGAAACGGTACTAGACGGATAGTTCCTATGGGCGTGGTTCGCGTAGAACTTTTCCGTGGCTGGATCACATTGCCGTCATCGTCGCGGACTTCGGTCTCTTTTGTTTTATTCACACTTGCATATACTACCCAATGACATGAACGGGCGTCATCGGCATCATGCTCATTCTCCAGCGGAACCTTTTGCTCCTTGACAAAGACATTCTCGCGCACTTCCATGGCATCCAAGAACACTTTCGGGATCGTCTGTGGCTGTTCGTCATGGGGTTTTCCTCGCTCGAATCCTTCGAGCTTGCTAGGTTCGAGGAGGGATATGAACGGCGTGCCCATGCTAACACGGTGGGGCGGAATGAGTGACTCGGGTCTGTTCAGGCTGAATAATTTGGTTACAGAAGGATGCGGGAATTGGAACTCGGATGACAAAAGAAGTCCAATGTTTGTGTATGTGATGCCCAGAGAAAAAAGTAGTCCATAAATGCAGGGCTTCTGTTGGTGGGAGGGGCTGCTGCAGGTTGTGACGTTGTTTGTTGGCGATGAACCCGTTTGTCAGTCTGTCAGTCTGTCAGTCTGTCAACTCCGAACCTTCTACGGACGTAAGCCTGGTAGTATCTATCTGCACGGTCGACGCTGACGAAAAGATGAGGTCATTGTGCTTGGGCGAAACAAAGGCAAGGAGTTTTGTGCAACATTCAACAACAGTGAAGAGGGCTGCAATCTATCATCTTCGGAGCTTATTTTGTGCATCTGGTTCGTCGACGTGCGCTGCTGCGCTTACCGCCTCCCGCGAATGATGTGGCACAGCACAGCACACCGTTCATTTCGATGGATGGAATGGGCAGGAGCATGCCGCATGCCGTGAAGTGACGTATCCGTAGGTGCCGGGCACACAACATCTGTGGGGATCTGAGGCAACCACTTTTCATAATTGGCGAAAAGAGGTATTGCAGAATCATGACATTGTGTTCACCGACTTGCCCACTGCTCGTGTAATCCGTATGTAGGTAGGTACATAGTTGATGAAAGCCACTTTTTCCCTCGCTGACGGTCCACTGTTACACTGTTGTAACGGCTTTGCGCCGAACCTTGGGTGGCGTGATGGAAACGTAGCGCAGGATCGTATTCGCCTTCAACAACAACAATAATAATAGAGCCCAATATTCAGACTCTGCAGGGTAGCTAACGGCAGAGTCGGGAGGCTGCAGCATGGAGTTGATGGCCTGAGCGCAGCATGCAGCCAGGGGCGCTGCAACCCTGTTCGGACCAACGCGAGACCCTGTTGGCCTTTTGTAATAAAACTTCCCAATCACCACTGTGTTTGCGTGTTTATGGGCGCAGCGACCATCAACTTGCAGTGGCTGGCACGGAGCGCCATCACTCGGGGTACTAATAGCCCTGGAGCCACATATGTACTACTTCTGGGCATGGCTCTCAAGAACATGGACACTCACAGATAATATCATCCATCACACATTGATCCGTATTATGTACTACTCCGTACTCCGTAGCTAGTATTCCGTAGGCGCCCCCTTTTGTTGCGTCTCGTGGCAAAACATGCCAGGCCTCGACACGCCCCTGTGGTTCTCGATAATTGTAGGCCCCCTCCCCACCCACTCCACTACGTCCGTACAGGCCGCCTGGCGGGCCGTGCACTTCAGCGCTAGTCACGGCTGGAAATATCAAGTCAATCCTTCGCGAAGCAACAACGTTCTTCAACAAGTTCGGATGGTGAATTGACAAAGACCACAGGACCGGACGGAGTAGCTTGTGTTATTGGCGTAAATTCGTTAGACCCAAGAGGGGAGGTCGGTCCAATTGCGACTCTTCCCAGCCCTTTTCTGGACGAGACGTCGAGACGACGAGACGACCAACTGCGTGGTGTTTGCTTTTTGGGGTCCTCGCCATTTCACATTTTCGCGTCCTGCACCCCCGTTGCCGCGAAAGAAAAGTCCTCGTCTGCCTGTGTCTGTCTGTGTCTTCTAATTCGCTCATGTTCTTAATACCTGCATTGATTGCCATTTTGCCTCTTCCCTTTCGCCCGACAAAACGGATTAGAATTGCATGCACTCAATACGGAGTAGATGAACTGATAATTGGACGTGCATGTCCCGCGGGACCTGGGCAAATCGACAAAGAACCCTGCTAGACAGCACTTTAAACCTCTTCAGGGTTTTGCTTGCCCGTCCAAGCCCATGAGCAAAGTTTCCCTCCCACCTTGTCGGTAAGATCGTCTCCATCATTGTCTTCGGTTCCTCATAATATTCAAGTCGCGTGTGCTGGGAATCTAATCAATGTCTGGGGCAAGCAGCTCTCCCATCGTGGACTTGTTGATGCTTTTTGTGCTCTGCCCCTGAGCTTGCGAGCGCGCATCTGGTATAAGCCTGACTCTGGCTGCATGAGCTGAGCATTCTCTCTCGCTCGCACCAGCATTCGCCTCCAGACCTTCGAAGCTTTCCGAACAGTCAGCTCCCGAGTTGCCTCCCGAGTTGCCTCCCGAGTTGCCTCATCGCGCAGGAGAGAGCGTCGACGCCCAGTGTTCAATGCCCTGGCAACCTCTCCCCCGCATCGCCTTTGCTGTTGCGACATATCCTTTCACTGCCGAAAGCCCAGCCGAGCTCCCTCTCGAAATAGGCGATGAGCTCTACATTATCGAGGAGACGCCAGATGGACGCTGGCTGCGCGGTTACCTGGTTGCTCCGCCGAGCTTGCTCGCCGGCCTGACCTCGGTCAAGGGCCAAACGCTGGAAGCTCGTGTGTTTAGCGGCATCTTCCCTCGCAGTTGCGTCGAGGTGCGAGAGATGCTTGGAGAGTCGGACGGGCGAGACATTGACAATGAACACGACTACTACCAAGGCGTTACAAACGAGAATATACTGGTGGGAAGTCTACAGACGACTGGCGATGAGGCCAAGAATGGCACCACCGACAGCAGGGCCGGGAAGACAAAGTCGCAGGTCAAATCGGACAGTACCAGAAAGGGACGCAGGCCGCTATCAGAACTGCCGAATGGGACTACTGCAGGCAACCTGTCTGTTCCAGTGAAACGAGATCCAAATGCGCCAAAACCAGCTGCGCCGGTGCCGATGCTAAAGATTGGCGACGAGACACCTACATCATCCTCCGAGCCATTGATTGACGAGATTGCCTCGTGTTTGAGGGAATGGCACTCCAAGAACCTCCATGAGCTGCTGCTTTCTAGGCGATATGCGGACCTGGACAAGCTTTCGAAGCTCATTACTAGCCTCAACCTCAGTCGACAACAATTTCTGTACAATGTTCTCACATCTCACGAGTACGACGCGCTGCGGGAGAAGACGGTATGGGATCTCGTGCGAGTCAACAAGCTTTGTGGAGGGGAAATCGTTGTCCGGGACCCTGCGGCGAGAGGGAGAATCTTGACGGGAGACGATTCAGTCGTCAAGGTAACTCAGCTACAGTCCGTCATGACTCTCCTCGACGAGCCGCCCCAGCTGTCCGTGGAGCTTACCAGCCTCCACCACCTGCTGCTCGACGTCAAGGGATTCGCCGGCTCATCATCCGAGGCCACTGCATTGGCCCTGTTCCTCGTCACAAAACCTCAACACGAGAAATTGTCGACGCTATCAGAAACCTTTACAGTGGATATACCCGCGGGCGGCTCCATTGGGGGCTTCGCACAGGGCACTTCGTCTCGAACGCTCTTCATAGACTTGTCTGCCCAGGACATTGGAGATTCACCGTCGGCCGAAACTGACCTGTATCTCGTCGTCAAGGTCCTAGCCTCTCAGCAAATTTTCGCGGCCAAGCCGGTGTCGAGATCTGGAACCACAAACGACGGCACCTTCTCACGAGAAAACTCAAAAACGTCCGCCTCGACAGGATCCAAGTCTGCGAGAAGGAGCTTGATGTGGAGAAGCAAGTCTGGACGCTCAACCTTCTCTCGAGGTTCTGTTTTGCCCAAAACGGACCCCGTGTCCGAACAGCACGGGGAACGATCAGTCGTCACCGCAGATAGCTACGGGGCTCCCAGCACTGCCAGCTCAAAGGCTGATGGCACCGCTCAAGACACGGCCCAAGTTGTACAACGCACTGTTGGCGTAGGCATTCTCAAACTGAACCCTGTCATGAGACAAACCGAGGAGGTGGAACAGGTCCTGACGATTTGGTCGCCCACTGCCAATCGAACGTCGACGGAGACGGAGTCTTGTTCCGAAGGCCTGGACCCATTGATTCGGGAGCTCATGGATAACAACGCCAGTGGGCGATATGAGAAATCTCGACGAGGCGAGCGACTTCAGGTCTCGTTACAGGCCTTTGACCACCCCGATGCGGACGCCTTGATCAAGGCCACGCCGACGCTGTTATCCGGAGTCTCACAGACTAACAAGATGGGCTTCTCCGGCGCACCAACGAAACCGAGATCAGACATCTATCTCACGCTGAACAGTGCTTCTCTGGCGCGCCAGCACTTGCTCTCTCGCTTTGGTGGAAGTGCTACTAGTATGCCGTCAGGACTCCACGGTATGAACTTTCAAGTCACGCTTGAGGTCCGAGGTCCTACGGGTAAGAGGTTTGAAAACTGCATCTACGAGGGCTCCAACAAGGAACCGGCGACGACTTTCAAGTCTTCTGCCACGGAGCGTGGGGAGGCCTGGAACCAGACGATACGGCTCTCCTTGTCACCAAACGACGTGTCTACAGCCCACGTTGTCATGTTCCTGTGTGACGTGCCGGGGCCCCCTTTGCCGTAGCTCACATGCCGCTCTGGGATAGACAAGCCTTTATACGCGATGGCCGTCATGGTCTTCTTCTCTACAAGGTGGACGAGAATACCTTTACCGCTTTGCCCGGCCCTTCTGGCAAGGGCGGGTACTTGTCTGTGCCATGGGCTCCTCGAGGCAAAGCCGAACACTCTGAGAATGTTACCGGTCCACTGGCGATGCTCTTTGCCAACACCTTTCTCTGCAGCACACGGTTCTCGCAGGACAGGATCATCTTGGGTCTGCTGAAGTGGAAAGACTTGCCCGAGGAGGAGGTTCCCGCGGTACTGAGACAGCTCATGTTTGTGCCAGAAATCGAAGTCGTCAAGTTGCTGAGTGATGTGTTGGACGGGCTCTTTGGCGTTCTTGTCGAGCACTCGGGGAATAACGAGCTGGAAGACCTTGTTTTTACCGCTCTGGTCAGAGTGCTGGGAATCGTGCATGATCGGCGCTTCAATCTCGGGCCCCTGGTTGATCAATATGCAGAGAACCAGTTCAATTATCCATTCGCCACTTCTAGTCTTGTCCGATCCTTCACCCGGCTTCTCGAAAAACCGACAGAGCCAGAGATGTCCCGAAATTTGCGGTCCACGTTCAAGGTGGTCAGACACATTTTGAAGTTCATCACACACGCACGCAAGCAACAAAAAGCCAAGGAAGCCGGCATTGGCATCACGTCGTCTCCGCAGGGCTTTACGCGACAGCTACGCTCCATCTTCAAAGCTCTCGATGGCATGATGAGAAACACTGCTCCCGTGCTCGTTGGTAGCCAAACCTTGGCTGTCCAGCACTTTCACACATGGTTACCCGAGCTGGCTGGCCTGCTGGATGCAGAGGAGATTCTACACATTGCCATTGATTTCATGGACTCTTGCACCCAAGTCAAGGGCAAGTTGATACTGTACAAGCTTGTACTCATCATCAATTACTCCAAGCTGGACTTGTTTGCACACACGGACCAGAAGTCGGCATTGAGTGCCAACACGGTCCGTTGGATCTCGCCACATTGGGGCCATACCCACGAGGTAACGGATCAATGGCGAGAGCAGGTCCGTCTCTGCTGCTCTGTGCTTGCCAGCCAAGTAGATCACCTTGGTCCGGAAATTCCGGATCACATTCCGAGAATCATCGATTCTCATCTGTCGCTACTGGGATCACCGCCGAAGCCACGTAGTCGACTCTCACTCCTTTTCCCATCGTCATACCCATTCCCCACCAAAACCGTCTCCAATAACATCACCTTTGACGAAGGCTTGGCTGAGCTATCGGCTGTTCTTTCTGCCATTTCCAACTCGGCGGCGGGGATGCAGCTTGAACTGGCTGCCGAGGATGACCTGAGCACCATTTTGGAGAATCTGCTGCGAGTGCACATGAGCGTCCTCTCGGGCAAAGCTTTCCCTGCCGAGTGGCTCAGTGTGCACATCCACCATCACAAGTCAACAATGCGTACCCTCCAGTACGTGGCAAGTATCATGTTGGACTCTTTCTTGCCTGACCCTGACGAGGCGGAAACCTTCAACATGGAGTTGTGGAAGCTCTTCTTCACAACCCTCCTCAAGCTGGTGGGAAGCACTTCCTTGGCCCTCGAAACATTTCCGGAACAGAAGCGGAGGGCCGTCTGGAAGATTGCCGGCGATGTGAGAGAGCACGGCGCGGAGCTCCTGCGCACGACGTGGGAGGCCATTGGGTGGGAAACGACGGCCGAAGAGCGCAGCCGTTACGGCTTGGGCAAGATTGGAGGATACCAGGTTCAATACGTTCCGACTCTCGTGGGACCCATTGTCGAGTTGTGCTTGAGCGTCCACGAAGGGTTGAGGAGGATGGCCGTCGAAGTTTTGCAAACAATGATGGTCAGCGAGTGGACGTTGAGCGAAGACTTGACCGTGATACAGACAGAGATGGTTGACAGCTTGGATCAGTTTTTCAAGTCCAAGCCACTTACGGAGAGCATATTGCAGAAGCTGTTTATCGGCGAGTTGTTGGACCGTTTCGAGCCATTGGCTGATATCCCAGGTGAGCCGCTATATTCCGCCGTCCGGGAACTGGTAGGCACCTTGGACGAGTTCCTGGATCTGCTCGTTGCTGTACACGGTGGTGACGGGAACGGCGAGGTTTCTAACATCATCAACCGGCTGCGCTTGATGGAGTTTCTCCGGGACATGCAAAAGGAGGAGATCTTTGTCCGCTACGTCCATCAGCTCGCCACTCTCCAGGCAGAGTCGAGGAACCATGCGGAAGCTGGTCTCGCCCTGCGACTGCACGCGGATCTGTATGACTGGGACCCCACAAGACAGGTCAAACCTCTGGTCGAACCCGAGTTCCCAGGACAGACGCAATTCGAGCGCAAGGAGAAGATCTACTTTGACATGATTAAGCAATTTGAGGAGGGCGAGTCATGGAGCAACGCCTTGACAGCATACAAGGAACTACAAACCCAATATGAGAGCAACATCTTTGACTTTGCCAAACTGGCCAGAACGGAACGTGCCATCGCGACCATCTACGAGACCATTTCCAAAAGCGAGAAACTGATTCCTCGATATTTCAAGGTTGTGTACAAGGGGCTTGGTTTTCATTCGGGTGTCCGAGACAAGGAGTTTATATACGAAGGCACACCCACAGAGCGAGCTGCGGCCTTTACGGATCGCATTCAGGAGCAATACCCTTCTGCGCAAATCGTCACCTCGGGGAGTCGACGAGGTGGAGGGACAATTTTGGTCATCTCTTCCGTCACACCCCATCGTGACTTGTCGCATCAGGTGTACCAGCGGGCGCGCGTGCCTCAGGTCATTCGAGACTTTTTGGTGTCTTCTCACCCGCACGCATTCTCGTTCACGACCAAGCGCAGCACATCTGGGCCTGTGGCAGAGCATTATGCCGAAAAGACGGTGTTTGTCACGGCGGAGCCGTTCCCGACAATCCTGCGGCGTAGTGAGATCATTGAGACGCAAGAAATCCGACTCGATGCTCAGGAAACCGCATTGGAGCGCATCGTGCGCAAGACGCAGGAGATGACGGCTCTGGAGCGACGCTTTGCCGATGGCGAGGATGGGGTGTCGCAGCTCCTCTTGGATGCCGTTTCCATTTCCGTGAACCCGTTGTCCGACCAAAGTGTCATGTGCTACCGAAAGTTGCTTCCCCGACCCGAAGAAGAAGACGACGACGAAGATGACGAAGATGAGGAAGACATGGAGCTGGAGCCTCGGGACATTGCCATCAAGATAGCACTTGTGGACCATGCCATCATGCTCAAACGAGTGTTGGCCCTATTCGCGCGTAGCAACGATACAATGCTGATGCAGAAACAAGAGGAGCTCCAACGATGTAAGTTCTTTTGCGGCTTGTTGAGAAAAGACAGCCTCCTCTTTGGCCCCAACACCATGGACCTGGCTGGTTTCATGATGGTATTGACTGACTCGTTCTCTCTCATAGATTTCGAAGCAGCGTATCAGCCTGAAATCGCGTTGTTTGCACCGCCTCCGCCAACCCCGCGGGGACAGCATCTACCCCATCTACCGCTTTCCGGGGCTCATTCCCACCACACGACGAAAGCCCCTCGCAATGGCCAAATATTGCCGGACCCCTGAACGGAGGAGGAAATCGGACGAGACATCCATCGTCCGTCAGGTATCGTTGAAGCAGCGCAGCGCCAGGCTCAGCTTCCTCCCCGGTCGACGACAGCAGGAGAACGAGCCGCGAGCCGAAGCAGATGGGGTGATGAATGGCAGCCCGGAACCCAAGGTGTCGCCGCACAGCGGGAGCCGCAGTTCCGGAAAAGCCCGACGAGAAAGCATTTTCCGATCACAGTCCCTGGACGATGGATGGCAAGACAACACGGCCCCGAATACAAACGGAACGGGGAGACGAGGCAGTTTAGCCAGCAAGGGAAGCCTGGACAGAAGCATCAGCTTGGACAGAAGCGTCAGCCTGGACGAAGAGGTACCCGATAAGGACGCCCCTGTCAAGAGGACGGGAAGCATGAGAAAAAGGCTCAGCTTGTTCAAGATGGGCATGAAGAGTCATAAACGAGGAGGCGTAATGGGTAGCGTTGACGAAGAATAGGGTTTTTTTTTTTTTAATTGCTGTTATTGTTGTTGAAGAGAGAGTCGGTCGTTTGACCAAAAGGGCAACCCTGTGTATGAAGAGGAGTGGGAGAGGAAGGATATTGGATTGGCAGGATGCTGGGACTTATACCACTGTTGAACTTTTCCCCACCACATCACGTCACATCACGTCGCATCACATCACATCACATCTGTCTTTCGCTATGTTTTCGTTTCTGTCCTCACTTTCATCTGTCTTGTTCAGCACAGCGGGTTTCATTGTCTCGGCAGGTGTTCTGGATACCCGTCCATGAACACGTGGACCAGGTGTTCACTGTTGAGTATTTTCTTTTCGCAAAATTCGAGGCACCCGGCTGTGCGTTTTCGCCATGTACAAATCACGCCATGTATGTAGTAGCGGTTTTATGCAATCAAACTGTATGCGACACTGGTTGATGGGAAATAAGTGCAGAAAGGGTTCGTTCCCATATGGTCCTGAACGGGCGGTTGATAGGATCACGTGGATCACGGGCTCTCTCCACCCAAGGAACGCCCGATCAGTGGGGTCCGGGTCAAAGCCGCACGCACGTACGGATCCGTACAGAAAAGGTCCAAACTCGGATGTCATCCGAGCGGGCGTTAGTGTCCACACGGGCCTTGGTGGCTGTCGGCCGCCCGTGGAAGGAACGATGAGCGACGAGACCAGAACGACCAGGACGACCAGAACTCGACAGGCAGGAGCGCTGCAGGCATCTACGGCATCCTGTCGTGTGCGATTACGCTGCGTCGTCGACCGTCGACGAAACCATGCTGCTCTTGATGTCTTGATGGTTCATGCCGCCAAGCGTGGCGGCTCCCCGCCCGACGTTGCGGTTTTATCTTCGATTTTATTGTGAGAGAGCCAAAGAGCCTGTGCGAAGACGCCCCTGGTTCCCTGGTGGCGGTCTGATCGTGCCCAATTCTGGCGAGTTGGTGCCGTGGCTGGAGAAGTTCTGGACAACCTAAATCGTCCAAGCACAACCAACAACCCACGACACGGGCCTTTGTGATGGACGGACGGACTGACGGAGTCGCACAACAGAGCTGGTCGGCTAGTAGCGTTCAGGAGATGACCGCGGGTCTGTGGGATACCCAAGGAGGAACTTCATCAAGTATATCCAGGATATTTGCTATAAATTCAACTCCTGTCCCTTCCCTCGCCTCACGTTGACTGCGCCCTCGGCACCATCCACCATCACTTCGTCCTGCCTTTCCTTGTATAGTAGTCCTGGTGACTTTGACGTGCAGAGTTCTGTCCACACACCAACTTTCTCTTCTTTTTCAAAATGCGTTACTCCTTCGTCGTCACCACTTTGACTGCCACCGCCGTCTCTGGACATGGTGTGATCCGAACCATCGAGGGTGCCAATGGCGTGAGCATGCCTGGTCTAACTGGTAAGACTTCCTTCCTTCACCTGGGTCATGTTCTAAACCAAGACAAGAAAATTATCAACGATTCGGACAATGCACTGATACGGAAGAACTACTCTAGTAACCGATGGTACTCCACGTAACTGCGTTGTCAACGCGTGTGGTGCCCAGGCTGACACTGGTATCATCCGTGATTCCGAGATCGCCTCTGGCAAGGTCGGTCCTCTCGGGTCGACCCAGGGCGGCGGCAGGGTCGACGTCGCCGCTCACATTGCCAACTTCATGGGTACCGGCAACGGTCTCGCCACCAACAAGGGCGCCGCCAGCTCCACCGGTGTCGAGGACAACCTCGGAGGACTCTTTGGCAGTGCCATGGACCGCCGCGACCAACACAAGCGACGCATGAACCAGATGTTCCAAGGCCTCGGGAACCTGCCCGTCATCGGTGTCCTTGGTGCCGGTGGAAGCCCCCAATCCTGGCCCGTCGAGACCATCAACGGTGACATGCGAGGCCAGGGTGCCGAGAAGGGTCTTCCCACCGCCGATTCCAACGGCGTCGTCAGCCTCGTCTACAGACAGATCAACCAAGACGGAGCTGGTCCCATGACGGCCTCCATCGACGGCACCTCTGGTGGCTCCGACCCCGAGGCCTTCCAGTCGGCCCGTATCCTGCGCGACGTCCCTGGATCAGGCATCTCTGGTCTGTCTATTGCCACCAACACCGACTACCCCATGCAGGTGCAGATGCCCGAGGGTATGACCTGTGACGGCGAGGTCGCCGGCGTCAAGAACGTCTGCATCGTCCGTGTCCGCAACCAGGCCCTTGCCGGTCCCTTTGGCGGCGGCGCTGCTTTCACTCAGAGCAAGGAGAGCCGCAAGCGCGCCATTGCCTACCGCCTTAAGAAGCGCATGGAGATTGGTGGATCCAAGGAGTAGAGAATTTGACGCGGAACTGAATTACGGACCTTTGACTATTTCACACCTTGCTTTTGAACCTTTTTATATTTTCTACCATGTTTTAAACCAATCTTGTATGTACATTCAGGCGTGTTGATACATATTAATAATGCCACGCATGAGACATGGAGCGAGACGTGTGTATGCAGGTGCGAGCATTGAATCGATTGCGGTTCGTCGTCCATGACATGTACGCGGCGGCAACACATGTTGTGTCTCGAACAAGAATAGCATCACATTTTCACCCGGCAGCAGATTGTTTTGCAACCAGAGTATATATATAGCATCTCTACTATACAGTATATACAACCTCCCTTGTACCTACCTACCTGCCAACCTGCCAACCTTTTTGAAGCGTAAGCTCTACGATGAAGCATTTGATCCAGGATTTGGAAAGAAAAAAAGGGGACAGAGACAACCAGTCAGCCCTACCTACCAGCCCATCAAAACTACGCTGTCAACTCGTCCAACCGCCTCTCCAGCTCCGGGACCTGCCGCAGTCTCACTTCCAGATCCTCCTTCTCATCCTCCAGCCTCAACCTCCTATCGGCGTCAAGCTTGGTGAAGACGTACTTGCCCTGCCCGTCAAACTGCAGGATATGGGTGTGGTATTTCCACAGACTCCTCCTGTGGCTGACAGTCATGAGGGTGATGCCCAGGCTCTTTGCGTTGTCGTACATGATCTTCTCCGTCTCGAGCGTGACGCTGCTGGTGCACTCGTCGAGAATGGCGTACCTGGGGCGGTGGTAGAAGAGGCGGGCCATGGCGACGCGCTGCTGGAGACCGCCCGAGAGCACGTCGCGCCACTCGGCCTCGGCGTCCCACGCGTCGGGGTACAGGCCCACGAGGTGGTCGAGGTCGAGGAGCCGCAGGATGGAGACGAGGTCCGCGTCCGTCACGCCGCGGGCGCGCATCTGGCGGAGGGAGTCGGGGTAGATGATTTGCTGGCGGAGGAGCCGCGCGAGAGGTAGGGCCGCTGGGGAGGTAGAAGATGGCGTGGAAGGGCGGCTTGTGGACGGTGCCGCCGTAGACGGGCCAGAGGCCGCCGAGGATGCGGAAGAGGGACGACTTGCCGCAGCCGTTGGGGCCGACGACGAGGAGGTGGTCGCCGTGGGAGAGGGAGAAGGAGAGCCGCGGGACGAGGACGTCGCCGTTGGGGAGATGATGGGGCTGCAGTGGAAAGACGCAAATGTCAGCAAGTTCTCTCTTCTTGTCAGTCAGTGTGCGGGTGAGGGGGAAAGAACGCACACATCAACAAAGGTTATGTCCTCGCTTTCGTGGACAGTCCCTCGCCCTGCAAAACAGCCTCGTTACCCTCGGTGCCGCTGGAGGAGACGAGCCTCTTTTCGAAATGGCCCGACTGAATGTCGTCCATGACGTCGAGTAGCGAGGCGACCCGCGACGTGTAGCCCGCCAGCTCCATAATCTCTCGGTACGAGAACATGACGCGGCCAAAGGCGTCGGACGCGGACAGCAGCATGCGCCGGTTCGTGACAAACGACTCGGTCCTGTCGCCCATGTTCATGGTCACCTGGCCGGGCAGCTTGACGAAGACGGGGACGCTGCACAGGAGGAGGCCCAGGGCGCCCCAGAAGTACTTGATGATGAAGTCCTCCATGAAGCCGTGGTAGAAGCGGCGGCGCAGAATGTAGTTGACGTGCTTGATGAGCGTGAAGTAGCCCTTATCGAGCGTGTCCTTCTCCGCGACCTGGCCGTTGTACAGGGCCACCTCTTCGCTGTAGTCGATGAGGCGGGAGTGCTGGTAGCGGAACTCGCCCTCGAGTCTGGCCTCGTCGGCGACGTACTTGCCAAACGGTGGTGTGAGAACTCTCAAGACGTTGGCCGAGAGCTGGACCAGGAGGGACATGAAGACGACTCCTTCGCCGCCGACGCTCCTTGATAGAGAGTACGTATAGATGGTCTGAACGAATATTCATGTCAGCTTATTTTGTGTGTGCGTGTGTGTGCGTGTGTGTGCGTGTGTGTGTGTAGGGGACTGAAGGGGAAATATAAATGCGCACCATGTCCAGCAACGGCTTGGCCAAGTTGCTGTATAGCTCGGCCAGGCTGTTGGAAAACTTGGACACATCCACGGCAATCAATTGATCCGGATTCTTTATCCGGTCATCGAGGCCGAGATGCCATAAAGGTCAGGTTCGACAGGTACTTGTCGTGAATGTGCTGCGTCAGTCTCGTCCTGTACTTGAGCGACAGTTCAGCCTGGTGATATGACAGCTGTAAACAAAACCCACGGTCAGCAAAACGACTGACGACGGCAAGAGTCCCCATTGACAAATATTACCATGGAATTCGTGAACGTAGCCGGCACCGCAATGACCATCCACCAGATGATTCTCGACAGAAACTCCTTGCCGCTCCCCTTGACCAGCGCCTTGACAATGGCACCGTCCATCTCCGCCACCCTCAGGCTGATCAGCGTTCTGAGCACCAGGAAGAAGGTGTGGCTGATGAGAATCCTCGCCTCGGCGCTGCGCCAGCCAGGCACGACGATCCTCATCAGGCGCAGGAGGGATCGGAAGAATTGCCGATCGAGCGCGACCTTCTTCTTGGGCGTCTCCTCACCGCCCGAGGATACCGTGGCGCGGCGGGCTTCTCTCTGGGAGGCTTCCCGCGACGACGCGGCATTTTGCTCGGAAATGGCGTGCCGGATGCGATTGACGAGGGCGACGAAGAGGGTGATCCAGATGGCGCGGGAGATGCGCGTGCGGTTGGAGAGGTACAGCCGTGTGAGCTCCATGATGATGCCGCCGACGGTGCGGTCACCTGGTAGGGACAGCTTGGACTGAAATGCCATGGCCGCGGTAGGAAGAGAGAGACGAAAAATCAAAGGTGTGTTATCTGATGCTCTTTCGACAAGATGGTGGTGATCCGTCATTCAATGGAGGCGCATCGGGACTATCGTGAGCCGGGCTAGGCAGGCGACTGACTTGACTTGGGGATAAAGCTCCTGGCTCCTGGCCTTGGGCCACGATTCGGAAAAGTGCCGGGGATAGCTGTCGCGGGAAAAAGCTGGAGACGTGTTGCGGATGGTGTACGGAATAGAGAGTCAAGGTTTGCTGACGTTGCGTCCAAAGCATGTGGTTGCTCGCCATTTACCCCAGGCCTCTCTCTTTCCCTCTTTCCCTCTTTCCTTCCCTCCCTCGGTCCCGGACGGTCCCGGACTCGCTTGAGTCATGCAAAAAGCCCGCTTGATCTGGGGCGCGCCACCTGCTGGTCGCTTCGTGCATGTGATTCCAGACCCTCTGCCCTCCCCGCACCAGCCACAGTCAGTGCTCGTCTGCACCAGCCACACATGTGGGGTCTTTTTTTTTTTTTTTTCTCTTTTTCCTTCTTGCTTCGACTTTTTCCTCCCCGCTATTACACCCACTGTATACATATTATGACTGCCATGAGTGCAGTGTCATCTTCCTTCGCACACCGTAACCCAAGTCGTCCGAGTCCGTCCCTTGTTTCTCACGAGGATCATCCCCGTTCTTGCACCCCACCATGTCTGACGACGAGAACCTCTCCATCTACGATGAAATCGAAATCGAGGACATGACATTCGACGAGGCCCTCCAACTCTATCACTACCCGTGCCCATGTGGCGATCGATTTCAGATTGCCCTGGATGACCTGCGCGATGAGCAGGACATCGCCGTCTGCCCCAGCTGCAGTCTCATGATTCGAGTCATCTTCGACGTCGTATGTTCTTTTCCAGCATTTGGCGCTCCTCGTCCAGCCTTGCCAGGTGAAACCTTGCCAGGTGAGAGAATGTGCCGTTGCTGACCAAGCTCGCAGGATGACTTGCCCAAGCCTCCTCCGCCAGGTAACGGCGCTCAGGTGCCCATCACTGCTTGATCGATCGGCTATCACTTGGAGCTTCGAATCGTACGAGACTCGTGGGGGCCATGCAGGCGAGTCTAGTCGTTCAATTTCCTCGTTTGGCTGTGTCCTCTAGAGCAATGCCAAACTCGGTGGTCAGAATGTGCCAAGGCTTGATCCCATCCCATCCGACCACCCCTCGAGCGATTCGATGTCTTTGCTGCACAATGCGTGTCCGGTCGAGCAACGTTACGCACAGAACAAGCCCTCCCACCGGCACCACCCACGTACGTCTGCCGACTGTTGCGCGACGTTGGGCAAGCCGTGGTGCTTCGGGCAGGACGGCGTCACTTGTCGATGAACATGGCCGCGTGATCGAGGACTGACTGTTCTCGATGCGGGACGCCGTACCGTAGCCCCCTTCACCCACCGCCACCCATACTTGGCCATATCGAGGGACAGACAGCAATGGCTTCATGATGAATGAATGCCATGGGCGCACTTTCGCCTGAACTTGATGGGTAGAAACGAAACATGTCAGAATGGCGCTAGGTACGAAGGAAAACACTGATCCACCTTTGCCGTGAATATCTAATGTCGCACCCGAGCGAGGCCGTGGGCAGCTTGTGTAACATGTTGGATTCGTACATAAAAACCTGAACACTGCCAGCTCTCTCTCGTTGAATTCATTACACAGTAGCCTTGTGGATAACCTTGGGAATCACGTCAATGATTTGTTCAAGGTCGAATGCTGTTGATTGAAATCTGCCCAGGGCAGTTGTACGTCTCCCGTGGCGAAGAAATGCCCATACTCTGCTTCTGGTGTAGTAGAGTTTCCGAACGCCAAGGGACAAACCAAAGTGGTATCTCTATCTATCAACGCCGGACCCGCCTGAAACGTTGTCTAAATGGATGCTGATGCATTATTGCGTAATTCCGTCCCTATGCTTCCTTGTCGATGCTGTTCCTTTCCCATCCCCATCAGGTACAAGGTCACGACAGACCGATACTGTACGGATGAAGAAGTTAAAATGCATGTGCCCCCGCGTAGGCCCCGCGCAGGCGAGGTAGGTGAGGCTTTCGCGCACCGCTCGCTCGATTGCGATGTCGTGTAGAATCATTAAGTCGTATGCCAAAGCAGATAATCCGTTCCCAGCGGCGCAAGAAAAAGAAGAAGAAAGACGAAAAATGCATCCATCGTACCCTTCCCAGCCATCTCGCACCCTCCTCTTGTCGTCGCTCAATGCCATCTGTATGCAAGTCGCCTGACGCACCAATTACTTTATAACATGACCAACCCCATGATGCAAAAGCCCAATAAACCAGCCATCGAGGCTTGCATTTGTTGCGGGATAGCCCCGCCCGTGACTCCCGCGGTGTGCGACGTCGTTGCATTGACAAGATTGGTTGTGGTTGGTACGGCGGCTGTGGTAAAAGGGGAACTGGAGCATGCATGTCAGCTTTTTCATCTAAGATGACGGAGAGATGCAAAATGAGACCACCACAGAGAAGAGAGAAAGCACATACTGGTGACGTTGGCAGACCCTGGTGCGTGCGGAACTGATGTTGAGCCGACACCATGGTAGCTGCTGGTTGTAGACGTTACTGGCGGCGCGGATGGCAATAACTCGGTTGATGATGGAGCAGCAGCGAGCGACGAGGCCGAAAATGCCACGGCGGCCCCGCCAAGGGTGCCAAGTATCTGGGCGATTCGCATGGTTATCCGTGGGTGTTCGTACTGATTCGGAGATGAGAGATGCTCCGGATGGTGAGATTGTCTTGTAAATTTCTGTTTTTTTTTTTTTTTAATGTTGGCGACGGCAAACAAGAACGCTTCTTGGTTGAAAGCGTGCTGGGGTGATCTGCGTTGCCTGCCCGGAATGTAAAAACAGAATTCAGAACTGTGCGATCCTTGGGAGGGCGTTCGACCAGGGTGCGAAGGTTCAAATAGAGCGTACGGAGTATACCCTAAATGTATTTATGGTTTCTTGGCGCGGAGAGTCGTCGACACGGGTGATGCGGGAACAAAGCCCAACTTATATTACAAAGACTCGGCAGCGACAAGTGCCAACGACAAGTGGAGAAGAAGTAAGGCTCGTACAACGACCAGGGAAGGAAGGAAATCGAGAGTGAGAAAGTGATGGGGATGCGGTACCAGCAACGTGGTGGTGGTGAGATTGATCTCTTTCTTGTTTGTTGGCCTCTGTTTATCATCGTTATGGAGTACTCCGTCCCGCCGAGTAGGCAGAGCAACACCCAATCACACCACACACACCCTGAATTGGATTGAGTCAAGCAAGGGGATGAGCGCCGCGTGTGGACAAACCGGGTACGGAGTATTAGAAGCTGGCAGAGAAGGGGAGGGGGGAAAAGAAGAAAAGTGGCTCTCCGCAAAACGTGAAGCTTGGTTAGCCCCACCAGCTAGTCTGATTAGACAAGCAAGAAGACCCATCAACGGGGCCGCCGTCACGCAGCAAGCACCGGAGGCGGCCTGGCCTAGCTTTGCAGTGTGCACTAACCGCTCCACTTGGACTGCAACGGGCATTGCGCCTCATCTGCCATCTGTGCGGCTTGGTGGGACACTTGTTAGCAGGGGGTGGGGAGGAGGGTGAATAATCAGCCCCAGAAAGCGCCCTGATCCCCGGAGTCTGTTCGTTTGAGGAAAAAGGAAAAAAAAAAAAAAAAAAAGGTTCTCGCCCCAATACTCCGTAGAATGACCTAGACTAGAATGGAGTGTTTGAGATTTGCTCGAGTCCCATGTCCTGGACATAGTTGGTGAAGCTAGAGAGCTCCTTCCTTTACATGAACCTGCGGCTCAAGTAGGAAAGTAGAAGACACGTACGGAGTCATCCGTACTCACGTCATACATGGCTTTGCTCCTGCCTTTTGCATGCGTAAAACAGTGCCACCCACACTGAGCCCATGCCTGCTGGCGAAACGGACTGGAGAAGCGGGAAGTTTGCCTCGTCAATGTTGAAACGCCCTTCACTCTGCCCACGTGCGCATCAATGGCCATCGATGATGTTTCACGGACCCGGACCTAATTGCGAGAACGCTCTCTGCCCTGGCTGGTGCCTGCCTGTGCGCACATTGTCGAGCTCGACACCGCCCGGCCACTTGTGAAGCGCGCCTCGCCCTCGCTCGCCCCCTGTCCTCAGCGACGGGCAGGGCAGGAAGCCTCACGAACTGAAATGGCAACGCGGGTCGCACACAGCGAATCGGACTAATCATCATGCAATGTACTCCGTAGGCAGATGCAATGTCACCAGCCACGGAACAGCCACGGGAATGCTCCGATCAACAAGACAAGGACGGTTCCTCCTTTTTTTCTTCGCTCGCTTGGATGCCTGTGAGTCTGTGACAGACAGAACAAACCGAAAACTTCTTCCAGTCAAAGCAGACAGACACCAGAGTGACCGCGTAATGTAAGACTGCCGCCTAGCTAGTAGGAATTAGATGAGGCTCATCATATTGCTTCTATTAGGATACCACGGTCCAACTAGGGGATGGGCGCCACTCATTGCTGCTTCTGGTCACTGGAAGTGGTGCCGACGCAATCTCGTCGCGTCACGCGGCTCGGCACCCCCTCCTCCCCAATCTATTGAATACGACAAAACCTGAACTTGTGGCTTACCTTCAACTGACGTTCCTCCGACCTTATCTGATATCGGATCTGTTCATGTGGCTGGCTCTTCCAAGCCCGAATCCTCCGGGGTTGGTACCAGCACAGCGACAGGGCCGTCATCTTCGTCTTCCGATCAAACCCATTTATGAAGGCACTCGGCACTTCATGTATGGCTTGCCCAATGGCTTGCTTCCTGCTTTAGTCTGAGTTAGGGTTCACTGTTACTACTGTCTATAATACAGATACAAATATTGTTTACCATCTTCGGCCATCGAGGCTGTACACACATGCACATCGTACCGCACGTTTGAGAAGTCGAGGTGGGTGCATATGCATGCAGCTTCTTCTGTGATGCGTCGTCGCCCACAGATTGACAGCTTGCCAATACCATACCGATAACCCGACGACGTAGTGCACGTGTTGGACGTGAAGCAAGGACCTTGACATGGAACACAATGGTAAACGTCACATTCCCATCATCTATCTACCCGACAATATATGCTTTTTCCTTTCCCTCTTGGGAACCCCCACCAACAACATTCGTCGTCCCATCTATGCCATGACGTTCTCGAAGAAGAAGGTCGGCACACCTGGTACTGCATTCTCAGCCAACGGCACCGTCACGTCAACCTCCCTGCCATCCACCAAGTTGACGCCTTTCTTGCCGCCCTCCTCTACGTTTAGCACGTCGCAATCGACCAATCCGGCCGTCTTTTTCAGACCGGGCAGCATCTGGGCCAAGGTCTCCTTCTCATCAAATACCAGCTTTTGCTGCAGCACTGCGCTGGCCGGCTCGCCAGCCTGCAGACGCCTCTTCAGGTTCTGCACAAACGGCATGGCCTTTTTCATTTCGCCCATCTTGGCAATCTTGCCGTTCAAGTCCTTGTCATTGACGGACTTGGTGGCTGGGTCCCACATGTCCTTGAGCAAGTCAATATACTTGGCTTGCCAGGCGGGGAACTTGTCCGTCATGAAGATTGTCAGTTTCTTGGGCTGTTTGGGATCGAACGAGACCTCCTTGCCCTTGGCCTTCTTCTTCAGCTGCAGACCCTCGGCCGAGTTGACGTTGGAGGCTGTGGTGCGGACGTAGTCGCGTTTGGCGGAGAGGCCGGCGTCCACGGCCGAGGCCTTGGGGAAGGCGGCGTTTTGAATCGTGGATTCCTTCTTGAGGACTTCCAGCCAGATGTGCTCGGCCCAATGGGGAGCGATGACAGCCATCAACAAGGCCTGCACCTCAATGTATCGGAAGACGAGGTCCTTGTGCATCTTGATGCCGGCGGCGGCGCAGGCCTCGCGATAGAAGTCGCGGGCGCCAGTCAGTTCGTACAGGGCGGCTTTCAAGGCCAGCTTGTAGTTGGTCTGGGTGTATTGTTCAACGGCTTCCTGCGTGGCGCTGTTCATCTCGTTGTCGAACAGGGCGTCCTGGAAGGAATTGGTCTCGCCAGTGCGCAGCTCCTCCTGCTCGCGCACCTGCTCCTCGCACCACTCGCGTAGGTTGAAAAGGCGCAGAATGTTGTTGTCGGCAACGTCCTCCTCAAAGTTGGCATCGCTTACACCATCGCCCGCATCGGCAATGGCAATTCGCGCGGCGTCGGCGCCGTATTTCTCAACCAGTTCCCGCAAAGTCATGAAATTTCCCGTGCTCTTGGCCATCTTTTCTCCGTTCAACATCAAGTGGCCGTTGGCTCGGATGCCCCGCGGCCAGTACTCGGGGTGAAGATGGCCAGGTGAATGTACAAGAAGAAGGTCAAGTGGTTGGGGATGAGGTCCTTTCCAGAACTTCGCAGGTCCAAGGGGTAAAAGTACTCAAACTCGCGGCGCATGCTCTCCAAGGTAGCCTTGGGGATCTTGGAGTTGCTCAAGACGTCGTCGGCCAGGTCACGGCGGCAAAAGACGTAGTCCCAGACTTCGTCAGTCATTTGCTCGGCGCCAACGTCCCCGATACCCTTCTCCTGTCCGTACAAGTCCTTGTGCAGCCAGTGGCAGACGGTGTAGTAGGCCATGTAGATGGTGGAATCACTCAGGCTCTCGACCAAGAATTGAGGATCCCAAGGCAGCTTGGAGCCCAGTCCATAGGTGCGAGCGCAGGCCCACTGGTTCAGCCAGTTGAGCACGCCCTCGAAGCTGTTCTTGGTCTCCTGGGACCAGGTGTTGAGGCCATTGCCGTCGGTGCCGTTGAGCCACTGCAGGGCAGTTTTCTTCCACGACTCCTCACCATAGTCCAGATACCACTGGTCCATCAAGGCGACGATGCAGTCATCGCCGGATCGACTGACAACCTTTCGCTCGGGCTCGGAGTATGCAAAGGCCTCACCCGCACCGATCAACTGGCTCCGGACCTTTGGCTTGGCAGTCTCGACCTTTTCACCCCTGAACTCGCCCACCTTGAGAATGCCCTGGTAGAAGCCCTCCTTGTACGCCAACTCCTTGGCCTCTTCCAGCGGCTTGGCGTCCTTGGGGAGGCAATCTTGAGCTTCTTGACCAAGAAAGGCGCGCACAAGTCGCCGTACGAAGGGGTTTCAATGATGGGGAATATTTCAAACTCGGCCCATTCCTTCTTGATGCCGTAGTAGTCAGCCTTCTTGGCCAGGTCGGTCACAGTGGCAAAGTCATCAGGACTGTCGGACGGAACAGAGGTGACGACGCCGGTGCCCTTGGTGGGCAGAACAGTCTCCATTGGTAAGACCCGTACTCCCTCCTTGTGCAGAGACAGCGGTGCATTCACCAAGGTTCCCACAATGTCGGAGCCCTGGATCTCGGCCGCTTTTTCCACCACGCCTTCCTGAGCCAAGATGCCCTGGTAGGCCATGTTGCGAGCGGCCCGGTCCGTAACGACGTAGTATGAGTTCTCCCCAGCCTTGAACAGTCCATAGGTGATCTTGGGTCCAACAAAGCAGCAGGTCTGGCCGTACATAGTCTCGGGTCTCAGAGTTGCCGGGACCAAGAAGATGCTGGCATCGTCGGGTATCTTGCTCTTGATGGCCTCGGCCGCCTTGGGAGCCCATTCCAGCACCTTCAACTTCAAGGCCGTGTATTCCTGAGGGTTGACTGCCTCGCCTTCTGAACGATCGTGATCCATGCAGGGTTGTCCGTCTTTGATGGAGTAGATGGTGTACCTCTTTCCAAACTTGATCTTGTTCAGCTCCCTCAAGCGGTTCATTTGCCATCTGACAAAGGCGTCGTAGTAAGGGTTGGCGTCGGTCGTGATGAAGGATCTGCGCCAGTCGATCCTGCAACCGAAGCTGGTCAAGTCCTGCTTCGTGAGGGGGAAGAACTTCAGCCAGTGCTGGGGGTCGGCAAACTGGTGAATCTCTTCCTGAGGGATGCCAATGGCCTTCATGATCTGGAACTGGTACTTCATCTTGACCGTCTTGGCGTTGGCTTTGCTCTTATTGGTCGTGAACTTGGTAATGTCCTCCTTGGTCTGTTTGCCAGCGGGTGCGGCAGCAGCAGATTTTGTCTCCTCAGCCGCGGCAGCCTCCTCCTCCTCCTCGCTGTAACCGGCAAAGTCCTTGCCAAACTTGGTAATCTCGTTTATGAGCTTGTCGGCGCATGCCTTGATGGGCATGCCAGTGCAGTGGAAGCCCATGGGGAACAAGGCTCGCTTGCCCTGCATTCTGGCCACACCGGCCGCAAACTCGACCTTGCTCGCGGAAAAGGTGTGTCCAGCGTGCAAAGTGCCGTTCATGTAAGGGTACGCCATGCACCCAAAGAACTTGGGCACCTTTTCTCGCAGCTCTGCTGCCGAAATTGAGTGGAAGGGGACTTCGGTCGTGGTAGGGGCATCGGTCTCGAACACGCGGTCGTCCTGCCATTTTTGCTGGTACTTCTTCTCGATGGCTATCAGGGAGTCTCGCTTTTCGGTCTGGCGAGTTGGGTCATTTATTATTACAGTGTTTCAATAAAGAAAACGGGAATGAACAAAATCACTAGGATCGCATACCCCTTTGAGCTCTTTCGTCTTGGAAATGGTCAAGGCCTCCATGGCCTTGGGCACGGAAGTGGTAGCCATCGTGGTGAGATCTGGATTCTGCGGGGTGCGTGAGTTTCAGTACAATAATGGTCATGAAGATAATTGACTCACCTTGTTGTGGGCTTTGTGATTGCGCCGTGCTCAAACCAGTTTGGGGTCTGCGCGGGCAATCGGATGGAATCGCGAAGCAACGCCACAAGAAGTATAGAGTATGGATCTTTTTTTCCCTTGAAGTCACTGATGAGGACTGGAGGGGACCTCTTGGCTGAGCTGAGGAGGGGTGAGAATCGCGGGGCAGAACTTACGTGGCTGAACTGACGTGGCTGGCTGCAGGTTGCACTCTGTGGCGGTGCTGTGGCCGCCGTTTATCCGGGTCACGCCGGGAGCGAGGAAGTAAATAGTTAGTAATAGCTTTGCTCAATGAGTCGATGACACAACCCCAGTCCGCCATCCTGCTCATGCAAACATTGAACTACCGCAGTAGTCCGTACGCTCAAGCAGACCAGCCACTGCAATTGGAAACACTGCGTCCTCAGCATGCTTACAGTATCTGCGAGACGGCTCGCGCAGGCCGGCAAGGACTCTCTCCCCAAGCAAGTGCCCTTCACCGTCTTCAGCAACCCATACGCCGCTCGCAAAATGTGGCCCCGAATTTCAAGGACCTGAACCACGCGCAGCAGCTCCGATTTGAGAAGAAGTACAAGCGCAGAATAGAAATGGCCAGCCAGTCGCCCAGGTGGCAAAGGGCGTCAAGCTTGCGCAGCTGGCCACCATTGCAGGTTCGTCGTCGCATTGCCAACCACCTCCGGGGATGTGTAGTGGTAGCTAAACATGAGAAAAACGCAGCTGCCTTGGTGTGGCTATTCTTTTACTCGGAATTCGAGTGGTGGGGTCAACATTACAAACCATCCGAAGAGGTTCGTTCAGCCCTTATCCCAGTTCATGCGAACCAAGTACGGCTGCGCTTGCTGACACGGAGGGAAACCACGTTTCTAGATGCGCCGACACGCGGCCAACTTGTTTGGCGTCATCGACCCCGACAAGCGATACGAACGACGAAAAGATGCGCCAGAGCCGCATGCGTCATCACTCAGAGACCTCGAACCCGAACCCGTAACCCGACACCGGAACCAAAACTAAGTAACACTACATTATAACAATACTGTAACAAAACAAAAGTCATGGTCATTTCTGGCGTTCAAGGCATCATAACACCCAGCAACCAACTCATTGAGGGAAAAATGGAGCGGATAGGGAGGCAATAAAACAATCCATGTACAATACGCAATACGCAAACTGCCAAAGCTATAACAACACTCGGTCGCGCACGCTTCTTCCCTCATCGACCGGCCCAAGCAAAGTTGGAACCCATGCCGAGGCCAGACCCAATCCCCGTACTTCGTCCCTCATTCACAGGCCTCTTTGCCACAGTCCCCTGGGCGCGCACGCCCGACACGATCCGGTCCAGATGCGTCTCAATCACCACGCCGCCTATCACCATTTCCGACAGGGTAGCATGTAGCGTTTCAAAGTTGAAGATGAGATCCAGCTCGCACACATTTTCGAATAGCTTGTCCAGCGCCTCAACATAGACCTGTATCAAGTCGATGAGCGCCAGCGGGACTCGGTCGATGTAGATATGACGATGAAGTAGAGCGTCGCGTAGTTGCGGTACGTCACCAGCGACGGCACGTCATTCTGCTCCTCGGACGACGAGCGCGATGTGCCCGAGGCGGCGAGCAAGGGCGGCAAGGGGAGGAAGTTGCACGATCCGGCTGGTCGATTGGACACGAGGGTGAAGATTTCGGATATGAGGCGCTGCTGGATACTTGTTTCCTGTGTGCTTGTTCATTAGAACTGATGCCTTGGTGGGGGCAAGCCATGCCGAATCCGAATCTTTTTTTTGTCCACCTACAAGCTGGGTGTAGAACTTGGTTAGACGGGGCTGGCCTTGGCCATTGAAGACCAGAAAGGCGTTGATCATGATTTCTTCCACCGACACGCTCTTTTCATCGTTTCTCCACACGCGAGCGTGCAGCTACTTTGGGTTCAAGCTGGCGGTTGCCGGCGTGGGGGTTGCGAAACGAACCACGGATGACTAAGGGCCTCTTCCTGTCTGGCCGGCATCGGGAAAACCCCACAACAAGCTAATAGCTAGCTTTCAGCTTTCAGCTTGCAGCTTGCAGCTTTGAAACGGTTTGTTTGTTGGTTTCCCCAAATCTCATCCATCGCGCAACTTCATTGCCGCAAACCCGCCACAAGCAAAAGCAAAAGCATGTCCAGACACAGCATCGCCCGGTCCTCAAGGCTCCTCCTCGCCCAAACCACCTGTCGCCCGCGCACCGTCCGCCCCAGCACCACAACCACGGCCCTCCTCCGCGCCCGCCCTCGCCATCAAGTCGTCCGCCATGCCGCCGGTTCCTGTCCTCCTCCGCCCCCACGCCAAGGGCATCATGCCCGAGACGGAAAACCCCGCGAAGCAGGACGTCGCCGATGTGCCGCCCAGCATTGGCGTAGCTGAGATCTCTGACGGCGAGTACCATGACCTCGCCGACGCGTACTTGGAAGGCGTGCTCTCCAGGTTTGAGCAGCTCCAGGATACGAGGGAGGACATTGACGTGGAGTACTCGGTACGTGCTTTCCACTTTGAAAAGAATAGAAGAAAAAAACACTGCTTGTTGTAAATCTACCTTGCCAATTCACAGCTGACCGGGTCCATCCAGGCCGGAGTAATGACCATCAATGTCGCAGACAAAGGCACCTACGTCATCAACAAGCAGCCCCCAACAAGCAAATCTGGCTATCGAGTCCTGTCTCCGGCCCCAAGCGATACGACTGGTGTATCATCGGCGAGGGGCAGACCGAGAAGGAGGGCACGGGCACAGGGAACTGGGTCTACATGCGGGACGGCGTCAGTCTGAGCGAGCTGATTCTCGAGGAACTGGACGTGGTGATTGGGGAGCCGGCGAGCTAGCTTGTACATTCGCGGCGGCATACATGCAAAATATTCGTCATTTCAAATCCCTCGTATTGTACAGCATGTTGCCAACGGATGTACCATCCAGGTGAAGATAGATGCAACGCCACTCTCTTGCTTAGATGTAATCGTCCAGTGCGCCGACTTATACAACATTCATGATACACTCGTGATACAAGATGCACGCTCTGTTGCCCGGAATAAAAAGAAACATGACCGCGGAATAGTCCAACCCGACCTAACTCGAAGCCCCCTCACCGCAAACACAGCCCCATACTCTCATTCAGCATCCTAACCGTCCTGTCGTAGTGCGCAAACCCCATCTCCCCTCCCGCTTCATAGCGTCCCTATTCCTAGAAAACAGTCAACATGGATTCTTGGCGCTTTCCATCTCATCATCTACCTACCCCCGTTTTCTCTCGGCCAATACCTTCTTCCACTCCCCACCTTCTTTCCTATTCCTCTCCCGCTTCACCCGTATCAGGTTCTTCAGGACTTTGTGCTCCAGGCCCTTCTCTCTGGCTGCCGCCTCGAGAAACCAGATTGTTCGCTTGACGCCCTCGTTGTTCAGCGATGCTTGGCTGCCGCCTTCGCGGAACGCCCTGCGCAGCTGATCGCGCGCAATGTACCGTGCTGGTGAGGAATATTGCACTGCGCGGAGGAGGTTTCGATAGAGGTGTCTGTAGGCGCGAACTACGTCGACGGTGGTCATGTTTTGGCGCGATGAGGTGATTTGTCGGATGGTTGGTGTGATGTCGGATGTCGGATGTCGCGTTTGGTTAAATGGTTGAAAATGGAACTGGCCAGAGAATGCAAGGATGTGATACAAAAATAATGTCGCAAGGCATATAATAGGGGATAATTCACGCACAATTTACAAAATTAGTGTCCAGTTGGCTGCGCCGCTTTTTCGTGCAACAAAAAAACATACAACAGCCGGTGTTCGCTGGTCGTCACCGACCCAACTACTAATCTGCCCCTTACTAGCTTGACTATGGGAGAGCGGACGGGATCCCGTATATTCTAGTAGGTATGGTCGTATGTGAAAGTACTGGCTAGTAAGCTATCCTATATAGCCTAATTCGTATAGGACGTAATTATCAGGTAAGAAAGTAAGAGCTATATTAGTAAAGTAGTCCGTAAGGTTAAAGCATAGTAAGACACAGTGCTTATACGCACTAACTCGACTAGCATACAGTGTATTAAACACTGTACATAGTAGTAAGTATCATATCATTTAACAGAGGTACTTGTCGTGGAAAGAAAATGCGTTAGAACCACAATGAACTCAGCGCGTCGGCCAAGGTGGGCATTCGTATCTGGAAGAACGGGCATACTCCTTGAATAATCTTCTTCTATGCGCACGAAATTGCTGCTGTGAACGAGACGAGCTTGTTGATATCGTAAGGCTGTTGCTCTATAAGTCCAACGTGAGTACAGAACATACTATTTCTTGGACACCACTGTCACTTGCGGCGAAGGGTGGACATGATACCATTGTCATGGTATTACTCAGTCATCATCCAGTTGAACCCGACATGCAACGATTTGCCCTCTTCTGGTCGCTTAGTCCGTGCTTTCTAGTAAGCTCCCGAAGGACCTAGTAAACGTTACAACCTGCACATTCACATCATCTCCGGTATTGAGCATGACAATCCTTATGCATGTTGCGATTTGACTTTGGATCGAGTTTCGCGCCAATGGGCCTCTCGTATACGAGTCAGAACACTTTTCCAGGCTGTGCCTAGTGAGCTGCTCTTTGTGGTTCCTCTGAATTCTCTACCATCCTTGCCCGACTTTTGGTTTAATTGCCACTCAAAGAATTTATAGAGTATGCCTATGGAGATGGACTCAAAGCATACGTCAGGGTCACGCGATGAAACTTCATTGCAGAACCTGTCGGTAATATTCTGGCGGATGTGAGTTTCCACCAAAGAGTTGGGTTTGATCATCGACATCCAGATCGCCCGCATTGTCCTGTGCGTCAAGCTCCGTCACCTCATGCACATATGTTGGATAATAACAGATAATGACATAAAATTGAATGCTAGTACTAAAACTGGTGTAGAGGAGCTAGCTTGTGTTGGCTATTGAGCTTGACTTTGAGGATGCCCATTCGTTGTTCAACAGTGTAGGGCAGGCCCTGGATAGAGAACAAAAGAAAGTGCTCAAACCTATTGTGCGACCTGAGAAGAGGCTTCCTCTACAAGCATAACGGCAGCGACGTAGTTCCTAAGGAATTTGACCACCATGAAGCGAATGGCAAGTTGGTCCGACTCTTGCATTTGCGAGTAAATCTCCTCGGATGTCAAAAATAAGAACAAGCTGGTCACCACAAAAGCCTCCTCGCCGTCACACCTCATCATGGCCTCCCCAAATCCGTCATCAGACGGCTCATGGACAGGAAGATTTTGCGTTGTCCCACGGCGCAGTCGGATTCTTTGCCATCTCTCTCGGTATCAGAGTCATCAGCCAGATTCTTAGCCATCGCGGCCACCGCATCGCACATGACCCTCAGCGTTCTCGGCTCAATCAAGTCGTGCGCCGAAAAGGGTTCCGCGCAGAGGCCAGGTGTCCATCGCTGCAGAAGAGCTTGGAGATTGTCCTTCTTCATCTCGCCAATGATCTTGCGACCCGGCTTCCGGATTTCTTCGCGGCCGTCCTCGTAGAGAATCATCTGCAAGTTACAGTGCTTGTCGTAGTCCATGACGGCTGCCAGTCTCTCTGTAAAGTCTTGCAGGTTTTTGAATCTCACCCCAGCCAGGCGGAGGTCATGTATGTATCTGTGCGTGATGGGACTCGGCGCACCTATGACGGCCTGGCGCCATTGGGTCAGCCTGTCGCCCTTTAGAGCAAGGGAGTCGAGATCCAAGAGTTTGCTCGGGTGGGAGGGCTGGAAAATCTCGTCAAGCTTCTCCTCAATGCGCGAGGACTCGCCCGCAAGTATATCCAGCAGCTCGTCATTCGAGTTCTCGTCCTGGTAGCCGACGAGGAATTCGATCAGGGTCTTCTTACGACCGGACACAGGTGGCAGTTCCGAGATTTGGCCTCGATGTCTACTGGACAGATGGTAGGCTGTGATGATGCAGCTTCTTGGGTCACCCTCCTCAGTGCGATAGCGATGGTGGACGAGCGCGCCAGCTGGGAAGACAGTTGCCAGTGGCTGTTCGGGATGCCTCGCTTCGACTACACGGGTTGTACCGTTGATGCGCCTTTGAAAGTCAAACAAGCCGTTGATAGCATCGTCCGTAACGAAAAGGCTATCTGCCTCTGTCGACCAAGGTATGCCCTCCTCGCTGAGGATAATCTCTCGATTTCCTCGGTGAGTCCAGGGCAAAAACGTGAAGTTTTGCCCGGAGGGGCCTTTCACTTCGCCACGGCGCCAAGTCAACAACACCTTGTACTCCTCTTTGAAAGGAGTATTGTCGACGTGGAGCATGTTATCCTGAGCGTTGACGCTGATGGGGTCACTGTTTTTCCTCTGAAGTCAACGATGCGAATAGAGCCCCCAAGAAGGTAGGAGATCAGGGCGACAAGGAGAGGATGACTAAATGCCTGAACATAATTTCCTCCAAGAATAAACTCATGCTCCAGGGCAAGATTGACATATGAGTGCATGAAGGCATTGTTGCCTGATTTTGACTGGACCTTGCTGTACTCTTCGACCAGCCTTGCAAAGATGGCCGGGTCGATCAGCCCACCGAATAGAGCCGCCCCATCAGTTTTGATCCTGTGAAGCGCTTCAAAAATTTGGCCTCTGTGCTCTCGTTCTTCCATCCACAGCGAAGGCTGCGGAGAAGTTTGACGCGATAATCTATCTGTTCGTTGGTAGAGATGCGGCGGCGGTGCCGGACGGTATTGAGTTGGAGACCCGGCACCTTGGCGTCTCTGGCCGTTCGGTCACGAAGCAAAGAGGCCTGCATATCAACGGGAACGTCGAAAACAGGCCTTATCGGCTGGACCTCATGTACACTGCCCATATTGATGTATCTGACGGCTGGCGTTGATTTTGGTAGCAAGGTGCTAAGTAGCTTGAGGAAGTGAATATCTGTGGAGTGGATTCCTGGCAGATTTATGTCTTCATTTAGAAGACTTATAGCCTTGATCTAGAAGGCTTGTAGCATAATCATGGCTTTACTCGACTCAAGCCGCAATCATCATGCAGTTCCAATGGGCTGACGTGTAAGTCAGATGGCCACAGGTTCTTGCACTCTGTGTGACGTTATGGGTTACTAGATGTCACTGAGCTTACAGTAAGCCTTGCTTGAACAAAGAATACTCTGCTTATGCATGCTTACGATCCGAATCAGACTGTGTATACTACGTACCAATACTCGATCATGTTAAATCGTTGCAAAGTTGCAATAATAGGGCAAACGAAATGAAAACAAGAATGGGCAGTTTATAAGCATTCTGAACTAGATTTCAGGTACAAATACAACTAAACACACTATGCTGGAACAATGACAAGTTATCCCTGCTTCAGGTGGTCACAATGGCAGAAATGAATGGTGTCTGTCCGCCCCTTGAGGCTAGGCCAATGAAAAATACAATCTGCCTCTTCGACGTCGACGGTACACTGTGTCCAGAAAAGCAGGTATGTTCCACCTGTTAACACTGCTTACGGGTTTGGTAGTCAAAAACATTCAGAAACTGCGACATTAACACCTGCCTAGGAAATCTCACCAGAAATGCTCTCTCTCCTTGGCCGGCTCCGTCACAAATGTGCTATAGGCTACGTCAGTGGAGGGCCGCTTTCCAAACAGCAGCAGCAGCTCAGCACTCCGCTTGTCCCGGTGACATCCCTCTTCGACTTCTGCTTCGCTGAAAATGGCGTCACAGCTTTCAGAATGGGGTGCCTCTCCCGGGGCCCACCTTTATCGAATATCTCGGTGAGGTTGGATACAAGTCACTGGTCAACTGGGTGCTAAAGTACATCGCCAACTTGGACATCCCCATCAAACGAGGCACTTTTGTTGAGTTCCGGAACGGCAACGTCAACATCTCGCCCATTGGGCAAGGGGCAAGTTATGCAGAGATGGAGGAGTTCCAGCGCTACGACGAGATACACCGGATCAGGGAAACAATGATTAAAGCACTCGAAAGACAATTTTCAAACTTGGACTTGAGGTATGCCATCGGGGGACAGATATGCTTTGATGCATTTCCCGTGGGCTGGGACAAGACGTTCTGCTTGAGGCATCTAGAGGCTGAAAAGGAGAGGAGCGGGCAGGTTTACGATAGAATTTTCTTTTTGGGGATAAGACCTGTGATGGAGGAAACGACTTTGAGATTTACCAGGATAAGAGGACGGCTGCATATTCGGTGACGGGGCCCGAGGATACTATGAGACGGATTGGGGAGTTGATGGGCTTGTAATGCTAGAGCTATCAATTATACCAGGCGTCCAACTTCCAGCGATAATCTGGATATATTGCACAGACAGACTGGAGCCTTCCCGCCCCTTGTACAAACGGAAGCCATTCTGAACCAGCAGCGAAACAAGACCAAGAATGCTGCTGCCCGCTTGGGCATAATGGATCATCCCAAGCCACTGCCTTTCACCCGCTAGGAGATTATTGCCATGTTTTACTTTTTGTTTGCATGATACGTACGCCATCAGGCCCAGGGAAGGATAAGCATACATGCTTATCATAATACATGTATGCTTAGCACAACAGAAATGCGCCTTATGATCTTACGTAGATCTTACGACTAGTCATGTCTGTATAGCGTAATATTGATTTACTACTAGTTGTGCTATTACTACTACGGGTGTGATCCACGAGCTAGTGTAAACTTTGCACTAATATTGCATAGTATTAGTAATATATAGATTTATATAAGGCAGTTACTTTATACTATTATAGCTTGCTTTTAAAGCTTTTTTTTACTATCTTTATATAAGAAAACTATTATAATAAGAGCTCTTACTTTCTATAGCTTTAATATAATATAATTATTATATTGTACTAGTAAATATTTATGTAAAGTATAAAAGTTAAAGGAACTTTAAATCTTATAAATAATAAAAAAACTAGCTAGCTATAAAATAACTATATATTTATAAAGTAAAGTATTTAGTAAAGATTACTTATATTATATATAATAAGTTAAAGTTTAAAACTTTTATCTATTTATTTTTAAGTAATACCTTTTAGTAATAACTATAAATCTTAGCTTTTACTCTATTTATTTACTTTATAACTAAAGTTATAATAAATTAAATTTTTAAACTTTTTAAGGTAATAAACTATTAGCTAAATTCTAATATAATTATATAATACTTTAAAGATTTATATATAATATATTAGTACTTTATTGTTAGGAGCGCAGAGGTTAGAGACAGGACGTTTATAGCAATAGGGCTTTAGAGGAACTCTAAGCTATCTAGATAACTAAAAGGCTAGCTAGCTATAAGATAACTATATATTTATAAGGTAAGGTATTTAGTAAAGATTACTTATATTATATATAGTAAGTTAAAGCTTAAGACCTTTATATACTTACCCTTAGCTAATATCTTTCTAGTAGTAACTATAAATCTTAGCTATTACTTTATTTATTAACCCGTATAACTATTAGTTATAATAATTTAAGCTTTCTTACCCTTTAAGGAAATAAACTATTAGCTAAATTATAAATATAGCTAATACTTTCAAGATTTATATATAATATACTAGTACTTTATAGCTTTAAAAGTATAAATAATTAGTTACTAAGTAAAGAGTTACTTAACTTTAAAATAATAAATAATAATAAAGTATATTAAATATTACTAAACTTTAATTTAAGTAAAGGTATAAGAACTAAAAATAATAATAATAATAAAGCATTATAAAAATACTATAAAGTTATATAAGCTAAGTTATTATATATATAAAAAGGTAAGATATTTTATAAATAAAGGTATAAATTAAGGAAATTAAGGTAAATCTATTATTAGTTAGACTTTCTCTTAGACTTATAATTACCCTTTATAATATTATACTTATTACCTTTTCTTTAGTTTCTTTATTAGTTTATAACTTAGTAATAATTATATAGTAATATAGTCTTATTAAAGTATAAATAAAAATACTTATATATAAAGAGAATATATATAAAAACCTTTAGAATTTCTTAGTAAACCTAAATATATTATTTAAATTAAATTACTATACCTTTAGAAATAATATAACTAAAGTAATATATATTAGTAATTACTTAGCTAATAATATAAAGTAATAATAAATATATTATATAGCTTTAAATAAGTATATAAATTATATAATATAAATATAGGAAGGTTTTATTAATTAGCTAAAGACTAAAATAATAAATAAAAATATAAGATACTTAAAAGTAATAAAAATATTACTAAACTTAAGGTAAAAGAATAATTAGTTATTTTAAGCCTTTATAAGAAATTAAACTAAGGTAAAAGCTAAGTTACTTAAAGTAATTCTTATTTACCTAAGAATTACTATCTTTTAAATAGCTTAAATAATACTATAAAGAAGTAAATAATTAGCTAGGAGTTTTTAACCTTATAAAGCTAGTTATAAGGCTAAGGTAAGAAAGTAAAAGTAATAAAAAGGTAATAAAAAAGTTAAAACTATAAAAAAAAAGGTAATACTTTACCTTACTTATAAACAAAGCTTTGCATGTAGTGTAGTAAATATAGTATTTTAACTTTCCTTATAGTATATAGTGTAGTAAATTATAATATAGTGTAGTATGTAGTGTAATGTAGTAAATACTATATTACACTATAAATACTATATATAGTGTAAGTATAAAAATAAAAGTAAGGTATATTAATATCTTATAATATTCTTAAGACTTTTCTCTATTTAGTTAATATAAGCCTTTTTTATTATAATTGAGTTATTTAGTTATAAATTTATTAATCTTTCCTTATTTTAGATTATTAGTTATAAATTAGTATATAGGGTATATATAATTATATAAGTAATTTTTAAGATATCCTTAATTTTTTTTATTTAATAAAATATTATTATACTTATAAATATAATACCTTTATATTAATAATTAATTATTTAACCTAAGGACTTTTTTTCTAAAATTTACCTTATATATACTTTTAAAATAAACTTAAATAATATATTTTAAATCTAAATAAAAATACTTAAAGACTACATTAGATTATTTATATAGCTTAATATTTTTACTTTTTATATATATAAATTTATAATTAATTAATATTTATTAAGGATTAGAATAAATTATTTTAACTTTTTATAATATTTTTCTTTTTTTCTAAATAAATTAGGATTAAAAGTATATAATTAAAAGAGAAAAGATTTAATTAAAGTAATATAATTATAATAGTAATAATATTAAAATAGTAATATTACTCTTAAAAAACCTTATTTATTTTAATAGCTTTTAAGTATAATACTAATTATATAAGATTATATTTAAATTTTAAAAATAATCTTTAATTTTAATAAATTTATAGTTTTTCTATATTAAGTAATCACTTTAGACCTTTGTATATTTTTCCGCACTGCTTTAAAGGTTTAGAATTACCTCTAAAATATAAACTAAGTTAATATTTAAAATCCTTACCCTTATTTACCCCTTTCTATAATATTATATTATAATAAAGCTAAAGGTAAGTAAGAGAAGGAAGTGCTAATAGTAATTAATATAGGAGAAAGAGAGCTAGTATAAAGCTATTACTACCTTAATACTAGTATAGAATAGTTTAATATCTAGAGAAATAATAATAACTTAATAATAAATTAAATCTAATTTAAATATCTAGAAAATATAAAATACTATAAAGAAATTACTAGCTTTATCCTTAGTAATAAAGTTACTTAAGTATAGTATATTACTAAGGCTATAGCTTACTAAGTAATAAACTATACTTAAGCTAAAGTAAAAGTAATAAGTAATAATAGAAATATTTATATAATAAAGGAAGCCCTTAAAAATACTCTTAAGAAAGTAATAAAAAAGAAACTAAAAGTAATAATACCTTAACCTAGGTAAGTATTATAGCTAGGCTTATATAGAAATAACTAAATATTATACCTCTCTTCCTTTAAATTCCTAGTAAATAATATAAAAAGTCCTTATTAAAGGTAATACTATCTAGGAATTACTTTAGTTTAAAAGTACTAAAGATATAGTAATAGTAATTAATAAAGTTACTAGCTATATAATAGTAATAGTAACTAAAAGACTCCTAAGTAGTAATATAATTATTATATTTAAAGGAAATATTACTTAATATAAAGAAAACTAAAAATAAATATTTTATATATTTAGTTTAAAGGTAACCCTTTATTACTATATACTTAGTATTATTATTAAAGAATTCCTTATAAAGTATATATTTATTAAAAACCTAGTAGCTAAGATTAGTAAGGTAAATAAAGTAAATATAATTAAGGTAACTATAAGGTACTCTTAAGGTAAAAAGCCTTAAGAATTACCTTAATCCTTAGTTTAGCTAAAGTTAAAGAAGCTAATAAAATTTATAGTAATAAAATAATCTTTAAAGTAAAGCTTTTTAAACTAAACTATATAATAAAACCCTTTAACTAAAATAATACTATAATTACTTTTAAATAGGTTATATTATAAAGTTTTATAAGGTAGCCTTAAGGTATAGTAAGTATAGTACTAGCTAGTATAAGAAAGATAAGTTATTTTACTTTATAATAAATAGCTAATTATAGGAAAAGTATATTCTTTACTTTAGACTATACTTAGCTTAGTTTAAGGATTACCTTATCCTAAAGGAAAAATATAATATAATAAAAGTAAGTTACCTTAAATAGTTATCTTACTTTATTACTTAATCCCTAACTAAAGGCTTAACCTTAACCTAGGAGAAATTTATTATAGCTATAAAACTAACTAGTATAATAAGAAAAAAAGAGATTACTTAATACTTATAGAATAAAGCGCTAAATAGCCTAAGGCTAGAAGTATAAGAAAATATATAAAGCTAGTTAAAACTAGCTTAAAACTAGTATAAAGTAAAAGAAACCCTCTCTCTCTTTAATTAATATAGTAATACTATAAGTTCTTTTCTAAAATATAAATAAAAAAATAGCCTTATATATATTATATTATATTACTAAACTAATATAAATATAATTATAATTTAAGAGTAAGAATATATAAAATAACTATAGCTACTAGCCTTAAGCCTTACTTAATTTTAACTAGTATATTATAATAGGTATAATATTATTTATATAAATAAGAAGTATAATATAAGATTATAAATAGCCTAAGGAGAAACTAATTAGTTTTTAATAGAAATATAAGAAATAAATATTTACTCTTTATACTTAAAAACTATAGTAATAAATAAAATACCTTAATTTACACTATTAATATAAAAAAGCCTTAAAGCTAGTGTATATTTATAGGTAATTTTAACTAAAAATACCTCTTATAGGATTAATATAATAAAATAAGTAATAAAGTAAAAAAATTACTAGAATTTATAAACTAGTAAAGGCTTAAATTAATTATACCTTAGGGAGAACCTATAAGGTAAAGGGTAAGGGATAGAGATAGTACTATAAACCTAGTATAAGTAATACTAGATATTTAAGTTTATTATAATAGTATAATAAGGCTTATAGGATTTAACTATATCTTATAGCTAATTAGTATCTTTACTAAGTATTAAGAATAAGCCCCCTTATCCTTAAATATACTTAGGCTATAATAAATAAAAAATATATAAAAGTAAAGGTAATAGTTTAACTCTAGAAGAAAAATACTTTAAAACCTTATAATAAAGAAAGGATTAATAAATATACTATATAGCTTATTATAAACCTATAATAAATAGTAAAGAAAATAACCTTATAAAAGCCCTAAGGCTTTCTTAGCTTAAAGAGATAGTAATTAAAAAGAGCTAAGGAGTTAGTTACTAAAGCTAAGTAAGCTAAGAGGTAGTAAAGACACTAGAGAACTAATACTAACTAAAAGGCTTATAATAAAATAAAGAAAGATTAGAAATATATTATTAAGAAAAAAAGTAAAATATATAAAAAGAAGCCTTAAGGAATACTAATACTTAGTCTAAGAATAAAGAAGTATAAAGGCTAGAGAGATAAGCTTACCTTTAAAGCTAGGCCTCCTAAAACTTCCTAGACTTTTAAAGCTTAAAAGAACTAAAAATAATACTAACCTAGCTATTATATATATAAATAAAGCTAATATACTAGTATAAAGACTTTTCCTTAAACTTATAGTAAACCTCTTTTATATCCTAAACCTTTTCTTTTTAAAATTAAATAATATACTATTTCTAAACTATAAATAATTTATATTAAAGAATATTAGAACTATTTTATTAAATATAGCTAACTAAAAGGCCTTAGGGAATAATAAACTTCTTATAGGCCTTATTAAGGCTTATAAAAAGCTAGCTAAAGATACTATAACTAAGCTACTAAATATAATCCTTAAAGTAAAATACTTCTAGCTTAATTCTAATTTACTAGGGTAATAGTAATAAAGAAGCCTAGTAAAATAACTAAGAAAATAAGAAAAGCTAATACTTAAAGACTTATATTATTACTTAATATAGTAAGAAAGGTTATAAAAGTAATAATAGTAAAGTAGCTTATAGCCTTTACTAAGGTAAAAGGCTTTCTTTTAAACTATAAATAAGAAATAAAATAAATAAGTTAATAAAAACTATAATAAAAGCCTTAGTAAAATATATAAAAAGGCCTAGAAAAGAGGTAAACTTACCTTACTTATATAAATAAATATCTTAGTAATATTTAATAAAGTTAGTTATCTTTACCTTATTACCTTACTTATTAAGATAAGTATCTTATACTAGCTAATAACTATAATATATAGCTTTCTTATAAATAAAATAAGTTAGCTTAGCTTTAATAAAAAACTATTTAAGCTATTTAAGTTTAAGGCTAGTACTTTATAAGGTTTATCTCTCTTACTTATTCTTTTTTCCTTTACTTAGTAAAGCTATATAAGTAACTTTAAACTATCTTAGGTATAGTTATTATAGGATTTACTAATAATATAAATATAGTAATATTTAGAAAGAATATAGCTTAGACTTAAAAAAGCTTAAGATAGTATAAAAGGTTTATAAAGAATAAGTAAAAAAGTAAAAGTAAAATTTAACTTAGTAAAAATAAAGCTTATATACTTTAGTAAGTCTTACTAGCCTTTTTAAACTAAGGTTTAGCTTAAAATAAAGGAGGTAATACTTATAAAATCTTATAAATTCCTAGGGGTCTAGGTTAATAGAAAACTTACCTAAAGTATATATAAAAATATCCTTAAGGGTAAGCTAGCCTAGTAATAGCTTACTCTTACTAAGTTATTAGTATTTACTTAAGGCTATAGCTTTAGAGATACCTAACTCTTATATATATAAGTAATCTAGCTTATTCTTACTTATAAAGTAAGTATATATTACTTACTAACTAAGAAAGGAGAAAAGCTAAGAGAAATTATTAGGAGCTTTATAATAAACTAATTAGCTTACTTATAGATTATTACTAGTGTGTTTAAGGCTATACCTATAGTCTAATTAAAAGCTAAGACCTTTATCCCCCTTTTTAACCTTTACTTAAATAAGATAAAATAGAAATTTAAGGCTAAAATAATTAAAAGTAAAATAATAAAGAAAATCTAAACTATAGCTACCTTAGTAATAACTATACTTTACTATAAGAGACCTTAAAGGAAATATAATCTTATTAATAGTAAGCTAGATATAGACTTATATAAAGAATAAAAGTAATAATAAAAGGACTAGTATAATAAAAAGTAACTAAACTAAGGCTAATATACTAAAGAACTTATAGAGAATTAATTACTTACTTATAACCTAAAGGAAATATAAAAGTTTTATATAAAACTAAATAAATATATTTTCTTAATAATAGTCTAGCTATATATAGGAAAGATAGGCCTTAATAAGTTCTTATTTTAAAGATATATTCCTAGGGTAATTTTACCTTTATATAGCTATAGCTAAGTAAAAGAAAACTAGTATTATATAATAGTTAACTATAGTAACTATAATTATATATAACTATAATAACACTAGCCTAGAGATATATAGGAAGTAAGGCTAGCCTTAAATAATCCCTTAAAGGCTAGGTAAATAGCTAGATAGTTTATTAGTATAAGGTAACTATAATATTATATACTAGCGTAAGACTTAGTATTTAGCTAGTATAGCTAAGACTTAGCTTTAGGCTATAACTAATATATATAAAGAGATAAGTAAAATATAAATAAACTTAGGGTAAGTTAAATAAAGTAAGTATATAAGTAAGCTAGCCCTAGGGCTATTATATATATTTATAGCTAGAATAAAAATCTCTAAAATAGACTTTAAATTAAAAATAACTAACTCCTAGTATTATAAACTAACTAGCTTACCCTTACCCTTTCTTTAACCTAAAACCTAGCTATTACTTTACTTTTCTTTAGGATAAGAACTATATTTTCTATAATTTTACTACGCTTTACTATAGGTAAGTTAGTAGCTAGGAGCTAGTTTATTTTTACTATATAGGTATTTAAATACTATAGCTAAAAATAACCTTATTATAATAATCCCTAAACCTAGTTCTAGCTTAGTTAAGCCTTATAGTAAAAGTATCCCTTTTCTTTTTATATTAATTTCTTATATAAAGTTTCTTAACTTAGTTATAATAGTTAGCTAAGACCTAGGAAAAATTTATTAGACCTAGCTTAGGCTTAGAACTACCCTAATACTATAGCACTTATATTACCCCTAGTTACTATAGCTACCTAAGTCTTAACTAATTACTAATACTTAGTCTAAAGACTAGCTAAATTTACTTAGTAATAGATTAGCACTAGAGAAAACCTAGACTAAAGGCATATATTACCTTAGTATATATACTATTTTAAATCTAGTAATTAAAATATATATTTATTAATAGCCTTATTTATACTTATTAGCCTTACTCCTAGGTTAAACCTAAACTAGTATAAACCTTACTAATAATAATATAATACTAATACCTTAGAGTTTTAACTAAATAAGTCTTATAAGATATATACTAGATCCCCTTAGGATTACCTAATTACACTAGATTAGCTATAAAATAGCCCTAGAATAGAGGTAAAAGACTTATATTAATACTCTTATTCTTAGCCTATATTAATTACTTTATAGTAAGAGACTTCCTTAGAAAGCGCTTTAAAGTAATATTTTCCTAGGTAAATTAAAGCTAAAAACACATAGAAATTAGTATACTTATAGGATCTAGTGTTAGTGTTATTTTATATATTATCCTATAGTAAAAATATTAGTATCTAACCTAAAACTAGCTTAAAATAGCCTTAAATAGCTTTAAAAAGGAAAAGAACCTATAGAAAGTTTAATAAAAAAGAGAAAAAGATTTAAATCCCTAAGGAAAAGGAACTCTCTTATACTTACTAAAGAGAGAGAGAAGTAAGTTATAACTATAGATTAAAAAATAAAGTATATTAAAAACTACTAAATAAATAATCTAAAAGTAATTTAAACCTAAGCTTACCTAAGGCCTAAGCTAAGACTACCCTTCCCTTATAGTACTTAAATAAAACTAAGTACTTAGGCTTTATAATACCTATAAGCTAGAGATAAGTTAAAAATAGCTAAAAAGTAAGGCACTAGATATATTAGTATAAAAGTAAATAAAAAGTAAAGTATTATAGTAAACTTAAATTTATTATACTATAGGATAAAGTAAGAAGGCTTAGGGTAGGTATATAGTAAGCTTAGACTTATACTAGAAAAAGGCTAGAGACTTTTATTATAGTAATTTTTTTCTTTCCTTTTATTATTATAAGATAAGGCTAGTGTAAGCTAGTAATAAATACTTATAACTAGCTATATATAAAGTAATGTAAGCTTAAGATAAGGCTAATACTAACCTAATTATAAATATAAGAGGTTTTTCTTCTTACTTAAGGGTTTTCCTTCTTAATAAAGTAGTAGGAGTACTAGCAATAGCTATATAGATAGCTAACTAGGGTAAATAATATATATATATATATTAAGTAATCTAAGGGATATATAATATAATTAGTTTAAGATAATTATTAGGTACTAGATATATTAAAAACTAATACTTTTATATATAGAAATTAATTTTTAATAAATTAAAATTCATTATTTCTTAGTAAAATTAGTAAAAAACTAGAAATTAGCTAGATTTATAAGATTTTAAAGCTAAAGGTATATTATTTATAACTTATAAGGAAAAGGTAAAAAATGGGTCTAAAAGTGAGTCATTGTGGGTCTGATAGGTCTCATTGGATAGTTTAGTCAATTGCGTCATTTAGGACCCACTTGCTTAGCTAAGTGAAATTTTTTTAAAGAGAGGTATTCCTTACTTTCTCTTTTCTTTCTTTCTTTTCTTTTCTCTTTTTACTTTAGTAAATCCAAAAAATATCTAGAAAAACCTTTATATAGTTAGGCTAGTTACTTGATTACTTATTATGCTTACCCTTGTTTTTACAATCTTTTTGCTTTTTAAAGAACCTATAAAAACACATAAAAATAAAAATCAGAAAAATTAGAAAATTAGAAAAAATCGGAAAAAAATTAGGAAAAGGTTAGGAAAATCAGAAAAATTTGACCTTAAAAAATCGGAAAATTAGAAAAATTAGCAAAAATTAGAAAAATCAGAGAAAAAGACTTACTTTACTATAGATTCCTCTTTTACCCCTTAGATAATAATTCTAATGCTAGTATGCCTAGCTCTTCTAGGCCTAGCCCTTCTAGGCCTACCTTACCTTCTAGGCAGAGTATTGTTTGTAGTGTAGTTAGTGTAGTTTTTGGGAAAAATTTGTATTTATAGTGTAGTTTTTTTACTTATAGTTAGTGTAATGTAGTTTTTTTCCTTGTAGTTAGTGTAGTTACTAACTACACTAACTACAATACAATACAAACACTATAAATATATTATTAGGGATAAAAAAGTGGGCCTTTTTATTATCTAAGGTTATTATAAGGATTAAATAAAGGTTAGTTATATAGAAGCTTTTATTATTACCTATTTTACCTAATTAGTTATATAATTTATAATATTATACTATTTTAAGGATTTTACTATAACTAAGGCTATATATAATATTATACCTTTTAATAATACTATTTTACTAAATACTTTATTTTACTAATATAACTTAAAGAAAAACCTTCTTATTATATTATTTACTATTATTACTAATTATTTTATATTTTTATAAATTATTATTATCATTTTAAATAAAAATACCCTAAACTAATATAATAGAATTAATTAAGAAATCTAAATAAATAACTAGAAGTTAATAAAATATTGTAAGAACAATAGTAGCTAGGCAAGAGGTATAAGGGCTCTAGTATATTAAGTAAAGCTTACTAAGTCTAAGTGTGTTATACATATAAGTTACTAGTTTATAGCTAGTAGCTTACTAGTATTACGTAAACCTAGCCCTAAGGCCTAGCTTACTTATTAGGTATACTAGGGTGCCTTATATTATAAGTAAGGCCTTATAATTACCCCCTTACTTTTAGCTAAGCTTTTAAATAGCTTTTGCTAGTTATTTTATAGCTATTCCTAAGTAATAGCTATATTAAAATAATAATTAATAATAGGTAATACTTAAGTATAAATTTACCTTTAACTCCCTATTATATTACTTACTTTTTCCTTATATAATTATAGTTTATTATTTATAAAAATTATTATAAGCTTTATATATTATTACTTTTCCCTTATTAGTTATTACTCTTTTATTATTAAAATAAATACTATTCTGTGAGGCCCCACTTATAACATAAGGTGCACTAGCGCACCCCGCAGGCAAGCTAGACCCTAGGGCTAGGTCCACGTGACACTAGTAAGCCACTAGCTATAAGTTAGTGACTTATATATATAATATACTTAGACCTAGTAAGCTTTAGTTAATATACTAAAGCCCTTATATCTCTTACTTAGCTATTATTATTCTTATAATTCTAAAGCTTCTCTTACTAGCTACCTAAGAGTAATATAGGGGGAGAATTACCTAATTTACTAGAGTAATATTAGATAATAACTAGGACTAATTAAATAAGGGTAATACTATAGCTAAGAATATACTATATTTTATAAAGATTATACTTAAGATTAAACCCTTTACCCTTAGTACTAAAGCTATAGTAATAATAAAGTAAATTACTTAGCTAAAATAACTTTAAAAACTATAAAAGTAAGAATAAAAACTTATTAACTTACTATAGCTTAACTTAGGAGAAAAATAAGTAAAAAGTAATAAAAGCTAGTACTTTCTTAAGCTATAGTAACTAAGAGATTAAAGTCTAAAATATTACTAATCTTTAATACCTTATAAACTTATAAAAGTATAAGATATAGATTAATAACTTAAACTATTCCTTTAATAAGGTAAAGAAAAGTATTAATATAATTACTAAAAGATTCTTTTTATACTTAATTATATATATACTAACTATAAGGTAAAATAAAATAAATACCTTAAGGAATAATAGGCTAATAGCTAGGATAACCTTAAAGATAACTAGGATAAATTTTAGACCTAGACTCTTATATTACTCTAAGACTTTATAAACTATAATACTTAAATAGCTATATAGCTAGAGAATATAAAGTAATATAAGGGCTAAAGCCTTATTAAATTTAGTATTTACTTAGATTTACTAGAGAAATACCTAGAAAAAGCTATAAAAAGTCTTATACTCTTATATTTTTATAAAATTACTTCTTAAACTATAGGACTATATTAACCTATATACCTTTATTATAAAAAGACTTAAGAAAAGGTTATATAACTTATATAGTAATTTTAGGAGGCTATACTAAAGAGTAAGTAAAAGCCTAAGTACTTAGGAGATAAAGGCTTATATAAGAACCCCTAGTACTATAAATATAACTCTTTATAAAGCTATAAACCTTATAAGAATTAAAGAAATAAAAACTAGAAAAAGGGTTTAGTTACTTACTTAAATAATAATAAAGTTAAGAATAAAAGGTAATATTATAACTATAATAGTATAAAGTATCTTATATTTAATTATAATAAGCTAAAGAAAAGCCCTAAGAAAGCTAAGGAAACTTCCTAAGGTAAAAGTAAATACCCTTACCTTTACCTTAAATACTAAGGTACTAATAAGGTATTAATTTTATATACTAGTTACTATTTATAAGTAAAAAGATATTAAAATAGTAGTAAATCTAAATAGCTATACTAAGATTAATATTATTAGTACTAAATTTATAAAGAATTATAAGCTTAACTAAGCTAAGGCTATAGTACTTATTATTAAGGTAGTAAAGGCCTTTATAGTCCCTTAATATAGTATTTATAAGGTACTTATTACTATTAAAAACTTAAGAGAAAAAGAAAAGAATTTTAAGCTACTATATATAACTATAAATAAAAACCTAAGAGTAAAGGGAAGCCTTATATTAATTAGAATATATATACTTATAGAAAAATATATATACCTTTACTTATACTTATAAAAGTAATAGTTTAAGAAAAGAAAAAGGCCTTTTTACTTATAACTCCTTATAAATTTATAAAGGTAATATATAATAAGACTATTATATATACTATTATAGAAGTTATAGAAAATAAGTTTATTATCTTTAAAGATAATAAGAAGGTAAAAGTATATAAAACTATTAAAAATATCCCTAAGAAACTATATAAGTTTAAAGATATATTTATATTAAATAAGGTAAGGAGTTTACTATTAAGAAAAGTAACTAACTATATAATTAACCTAATACTAAAGGTAATACCCTTATATAAGCTAATTTACTTTCTCTCTTAAAGTAAGCTAAAGAAGCTTTATAAGTATATTAATAAAAACCTATAGAAAAGCTAGATAAGACTCTTTAAAAGCCTTATAGGTATACTTATCCTATTTATACTAAAGAAAGATAAAACACTTTAATTATATATAAATTACTAAGGACTTAATAAAGTAATATAGAAAAATTACTATACTCTCCCTTAATTTTAGAGATCCTAAACTAGTGCTAAGAGGCTTACTTTTTCTTAAAGATTAATATTAAGAATACTTACTATTAAATTTATATTAAAAAGAGTAATAAGTAAAAGACTATATTTTATATATAATATAAACACTATAAATACCTTATAATACCCTTTAAGTTAACTAATACCTTAGTTACCTTTTAAAGCTATATTTATAAAGCGCTTTATAAGCTAGTTAACACTATTTATATAGTATATCTAAATAATATCCTTATTTTCTTAAAAATATAGGAGAAGTATATTATATATATTAAGGAAGTTTTAGAGTATATAAGATTAGTAAAGCTATATATAAAATCCTTAAAGTGTTTATTTTACTAGAAATTAGTAAAATTCCTAGGGTTTATTTTATTAGTTAATAGGATTTTAATAAATACCTATAGGGTTATTATAATCTAGGACTAAAAGAAGCTTATAAGCTTTAAGGATATATGGTTTTTCTTAGGATTCTATAACTTTTACTAATAGTTTATTTATAAATATTCTAGGATTATAATACCCTTATACTTATTAATAAAAGGTAATTAAAATAGTATTTAGACTAGAAAGTTTATATTTAAAGTAAAGAAATAGCTAGCTTTTAGCTAACTAAAAGACACTTTCTAGTAAGTGCCTTTTCTTTATTATTATAACCTAAGTTAACTAGTGTATATTAAGATAAATACTTTAGTTTCTATAATAATAAGAATCCTATCTTAATAGGATAATAAGAGCTACTAGTATTTAGTAGCCTTTTAGTTAAGGAAGTTTATAGACACTAAATATAATTATAGTATAGCTAATTAAGAGTTACTTACTATAGTAAAGTTATTTAAACACTAGTAATACTATATTAAAGGCATAGTAACCTTAGTTAAGGTCCTATTAAATTACTATAACCTATAGATCTTTATAAGGTAATAGAAGTTAAATAAAAAGTAAGCTAAATAGTATATATTGTTATGGACTCGAGCTATAAGCTTAGGTCAATTACGGCTCCGGGAAGTACGCGGACTGTGTGCGGCTAGGTTAGGGCTATACGCAAACTATACATAGGCCACATATAAGTTACTATAAATCTAGGCTTTATATAACTACTAGTATAGTTCCTTTCTTCTTCTATAAGAATAATATTCTTACTTTAAACGCTTATATATAGTTACTATAAGGCTAGTTCTTTATATATATTATTCTTTATTATAGAAATATAGTAACTAGTAAATATACTATTATTACTAGATAAAATAAATACTAATAAGTTATTATTACTTTAGGAACTAATTTAGTAGTAAGTAAGGTAAATTACTTACCTTATAGAAAGGGATAATATAATACTTATATTACCCTAACTTAAATATAAGCCTTTACTTATAAGTCCCTTATTTAATAGTAAAGGGTCTTATTCTTAGTATAAAGGGTCTTATAGCTTATAAGTTACTATTCGATAAGGTATTTATTAGGGATAACTAGGACTAGTAGTATTTTATATACTAGAACTTATTACCTAAGGTTTAGGTATAAGTTATACCTTTTTAAAAAGGATATTTTATTTACTATAACTTACCCTAGTTTCTTAGATACTTAGTAAAGATATTTAATAATCCTTATTAATAGGAATTAGCTATTATAAAACTTAACTAGTTAATATAGTAATAAAATAAATAATTTAGTGATTTCTATATTTATTTTAAATAAAAACTAGCGCTTACTAAAGGACTTAGTTAAGCTAACTTAGTAAAGTTAGCTAAGCTATATATAGCACTAAATAAGTAAATATAAGACTATAGTGTTAGATAGGATATACCCTAGGCTAATTATATAGCTATAGTAACCTAGTTCTAAAGTATTATACTTAATATTAAGTCTTACTAATTAGAGAAGAAATACTAGATATATAAGTAAGGTAATTATATACCTAATTTAGCTAAGAAAGTATAGGATAAGGACATACTAATAACTAATATCTAATCTATAGGTATAATAGAAACCTAGTAAAAACCTAGAAAGTCTATAGGATAGTAGAAGTTAGGTAATAAGGGGGTAGGAAATATACTAACTAAGTTACTTAAGATATACTTAATATATACTATAATAAGGGTAAATACCTATAGTATAGCTTCTCTAGATATTTTATATTAGTATACTCCTTATACCTTACTATTTACCTATAGAAGAAGTTATTTATTAATATTTATAATATAGAGAATATAATCTTTACTAACTTAGATATTAAATCTATAAAGTAATTAGAAAAAAGTAACCCCTTTATTAAGTTATTTAATAGAGAATAAGGGATAGAGATATAAAGAGAATTTATAGTATATAGTTATTACTAATAAGGACTTTAAAGAGATTTAAAATAATATAAATTCCTTTCTCTTTTTAGTTCTTACTTTAATTAATAAGACTATATTTATAAATACTTAAGTTAATATAGGTTATAACTACTATACTACTATAAGTAAATACCTAGTCTAAAAACTTTAATTAAAATACCTCCTTTATTAACTAAGAGGTTAGTTTATATAGTAATTAGAGTAAAATAAGGGGAAAAAGAGCTATAAGAAGTGTTTATTTATATTATATATTATTTACTTTTAGTTAGATTTAGATAGATAGGAAACACTAATTATAGCATATATAATCCTAGGGCTAATAAGGTAACTAATCCTTAGTATACTATAAATAAAAAGAAATAAAATTAACTTAGATATAATACACTAATAAGTATATATAAGATTAGTAAATAACTTATAAATATAAGCTATAGCTAATAGAATAGTTAACTAACTTATAGTATTTATTCTAGGTTTAACCTTTTTAGGGATAGTATATTAAGTAAAGAGATAAAAAGAATATATTTAGCTTTATACTATAAGTCTATATAAAATTATATCTATCTTATAAATTAATATAATACTAAAGGCTATAAAGTAAAAGCTTCTTACTTCTTTACTAAAGGTATTATAGGACTTTAAGGATTTATTTCTAGAAAGTAAGGTAAATACCTTACTACTATACTAAGGGAAGTTAGACTATTATATTTACTTAAAATAGGATATAGATAGGAATAAACTAGATTTACTATAGGTATCTTTATATAATATATCTTAAGAATATTTACTAGAAATCTAGAAATAAGTAATAGACTTAATAAATAAGGGTTAGATTTAAGTAAGTTTATTATTAGTAATAGCTTTAGTATTATTAGTAAAGAAGCCTAGGGGTAGTTAGAGGTTTTATATAGACTATTATACCTTAAATAAGATTATAAAATAAGACTATTACCCCTTACTACTAATAAAGGAAATATTATACTTATTATCTAAGGTAAGGTAGTTTATAAAGCTAGATATATAATTAGCTTTTTATTATATATAAATTACTAAAGGTAAAGAATATTAAATAGTATTTTATATAAGGTTTAGATTATTTAAATAGTTAGTATATTCCTTTAGGCTTATAGGTATACTTATAACCTTTTAGAGGTATATTAATAGTGTACTAAGTAGTATTCTTAGTAACTATATTACTATATATCTTAATAATATTTTAGTTTACTTAAGTAAATTATAAAAGGACTATATATAAAAGGTTTATAGTATATTATTTAGGCTATAATAAGCTAGTCTAAACCTAGATATTAAGAAGTATATCTTTACTATAAAAGAGGTAAAGTACCTTAGGTTTATTATCTAGGTAAGGAAGGTAATTTACCTAGATAAGGAGAAGATTATAGTAATTTAGGATTAAAAGGCTTTAATAAAGATCTAAGGTATTTATAGGTTTCTTAGTTTTACTAACTTCTATTATAACTTTATACTAGAATTCTTTAATATTATAAGCCCCTTATTAACCTAATAAAAAAGGAGTACCTTTTACTAGATAAATAAGTATAATAAGGCTTTTAAAGCTCTAAAGGTAGCCTTTATATTATATCCTATCCTAACCTAATAGGACCTTAAGAAGGATATATTAGTTAAAGTAAATTATTTAGAAATAGCACTAGGTAGCTACCTCTCCTAGTTTAGTAATAATAATATCTTATATTTAGTAGCTTACTATTTAGTTTATTTATAGCTTACTTAATAGAATTATACTATATATAATAAGAAACTATTAGTAATTATCTCTTACCTTAGAGTATAGTTAGTAAAGCTATAAAGTATAAGTAAACTATTTATAATATTAATAAACTATAAGAACTTAAAGTACTTTATAGCCTTAAGGAAATATTAGAATAATAAGTATAATAAGTAAAGACTTTAGCGCTATTTAACTTCTATCTATAATATAGACTAGGTATATAGGTAAAGTAACTAGATATATTATTAAAATATTACCTAAATAGGCTAAAGATAGAAAAGATAAGGGTATTAATTATATACTTAGTAATAAGTCCTATAAAATTTAGTTTTAAGTAAGGATAACTATATATAAGCCTTAGACTTATTATAGTAGTAAATAAAGTCCTTATAGGAATATTAATATTTATAGATAAGTACCTTTAATCTCTTTAGGACTAGTCTATAACTTAGGATAAATCTTATAAGTTATAGCTTAATATAGTTATAGCTAGAGCTAGGAAGTTTCTAGATATTACTAATACTAAAGAGTAAATTATAAATTATTAGATTAGTATAAAAGGGTGCTTTAATTTTAAGAGTAAATATAGGTTCCTAAATAGGAACTATTAACTATAATACTAATTTAATATATTTATAACTTACCTTTACTAGGTTACTTAGGCTAGAATATAACTTTTAAGGCGCTTTAAAGAGACTTTTATTAGAATAGTATATTATAAGATATAGCTTATTTTATATAGAATTATTACTACTATAGGGGATAGAAAAGCTAGTAGTTATAATAAGGCTTACTAAAGCTAATCCTACCCCTAATAAATATTAGTTATAGATATTTATTAACTTTATAACTAACCTCCTAGCCTAAGATTAGGATAATCTATAGTTCTTAATAGTTATTATAAATAGACTATCTAAGTATATATAACTAGAGGTAATAATATTAATAAAGGCTAAGGTATATATAAAATAATTTAAGTATTACTAGTGGTAGTTCTATAGGTTTCCTATATAAATTATTATAAACTATAGGTTAGACTAGCTTAGTACTTTCTAGACTAAGCTTTATAAGAAAGTTAGTATATAATAATTACTTTCTATATTATACTACCCTTAGATAAATAGTAATATAAAGAGAGCTAACTAGGAAGTATAAGTAATACTATAGGTAATACTATCTTTCTCTTAGTTTAAGTAGCTAGATTACTTACTAGCCTATTAGCTAGTATTAAATAATAGGGATTCTTTAGTAATAGAAGTTAGTGTAAATATAGCCTTATATAGCTTTAATATACCTATAATTTAGGAGTTATTACCTATAAGGCTATTTATTATCTTAGTAAAGGGAAAGGCCTAGGCTTTCTTATAATACCTAAAGAATAGTATAAATTTAATATAAGCTATAATAGCTTTTATCTAGTAATAATAATAGGAGAATATAAATAGTAGCTATAGGCTAGTAAAATATTTCTAAGTTAGGGACTATATATAGTTAAGCCTTTAAAATATTAAGATAAATTACCTTTATAAGAAGCTAGATTAAGTTATAGCTAAGTATAAGGTAATTAAAGTCCTTATACCTTTAACTATTAAACTTAATATTCTAAGGGGACTATACCTTATCTTTTATATAGATTTAGTATAGTAAGTAATAAATAATCTATTACTAAGTTAAAACCTAGCTAATAAGTAGCCCTTACTAGAACTAGTAATAATAAATACTAATAAAAATCTCTTAGAGTAATAAGTAAAGGATATTCTTATAGCTAAAAACATACTAGGTTAAGGATTAAATTAGAATATCTTAGTTAAATAAAAGGATATATATAGCTAACTTAGGAGCTATTAGAAAGTATATAAGATATAAAGGCACTAGACTAATTTAAGTTATAATAAGGTAATATATAAATAAATAATGGTCCTAAAAGGGTATAATTTAATTTACTTATAAAACATTAAGGTACTTATTTTCTTTCTAGTATATATACACTATAGCGCTATTTTTTACCTAAAATATAAGAAAAATAAAAGAAAAATAAAAATATTTAGAAAAAGGAGGGACTATTATACTTCTCCTTATACTAGTAGCACTTCTTAGTAAGGGTATAAGCTAGCTTTATAATAGTTTTAGTTAAGGTATAGGTATTAGCTAATATTTATTATATATTAGCATTACTTACTTCCTAGGTAAAGAGAGATTAGGTTAGGCTATTATTTATAGTCTTTATACTATAGAAGAATTTAGTAATTATATTATTTTATTTATAGTAAGTAAGTATAGTTTATATAAGGATAAGTTACTTTACCTTAAAGGTACCTTAAGTATAGGTAATACTTATAGGGGAAGAAGCTAAGGGCTATGCCTTAGTAAGATTAATTTAAGTAATAGTAAGTATACTATTAAAATATTTATAATAATAAATAAAGGTTTTAATAAGAATAGTATAGTATCTCTTAATAAAGCTAAATTACTTTATAGCTAGGGATTTAATAGCCTAGCTAATAGCTAAAAGGTTTTTAAATACTTAAAAGTATAATATAGCTTAGGATTAGCATTATATAAGTATATTTCCTAAATATATAAATATTATATAACTTAGTATAAGCTATAGGCCTAATTTATACCTAGAGTATAAGTATATTCTCCTTTTATTTAGAGATTATTTATATATAAGCTATAAGGGAACTTATACTCTTTACTATTAGAGAGAGCCTTATTATTAGAGTTACTCTCTAAGATATACTTACTAAGATAAGTGCCTTTACTTAAGCTAGTAAGAGAAAGAAAAAGAGGTAAAGGTAAAGTAAAAGTAGTAGTAAATAAGGTAATAATAATATTAGTTATAGTAAAGATAAAAAGGAAGTAAAAAAAAGAGTTTAGGCTTAATAAAAGAAGGTAAAAAGGATATATAAAGAGATATTATAATAATAATAAGAATAAAAGAGTTAGGAATTATAGGGGGATAGGAATATTTATATTTCTAAAGGTATAAGTCTAGCTCTAGTTAAAGTATATCTTATTTATATTTATAAAAGCTAGCTAGGGATAAATAAGGGTAATATATTATATAATTTTCTATTAGGTAATAGGTAATAAGGGAGTAGTTTAAGGTAAAGTTAGGATTTAGCATATAAATATTAAGATATAAAATTAAAGTAAAGGTAAGAAACTAAATAAGGTATAGAAATAGTAAGAGATAAGTATAAAAAGGGATAGGCTAGTATTATTAGAGGTAAAGTTAGGTTAAAGTAAATTTACTTATATAAAAGGAAAGGTTAAGGTAAGGTAAACCTATACTAAAAATTTTTATAGCCTATATAGAGAATTTATAACCCTAGGGGCTACCTTACTTACTAAGAAATACCCTTACTTATACTAAAAGGGGGCTTATATATAGGGGATTATATTTATTATTTACTTATATTTATATAGTAAAGGGAGGAAGAAAGGGAGTAAGAGGTAAGTAAGGGGGTATATTATAAACTTAAGCTATAAGCTTAGGTTAATTATAGCTCTAGGAAGTATATAGACTATATATAGCTAGGTTAGGGCTATATGTAAACTATGCATAGGCCACACGTAAGTCACTATAAATCTAGGCTCTATGTAACTACTAGTATAGTTCCTTTCTTCTTTTATAAGAATAATATTCTCACTTTAAACGCTTATATGCAGTCGCTATAAGGCTAGTTCTTTACATATATTTCTTTATCTCTTTTACTTTATAATTAAGTATAAACTAAGGAAAAGTAATCTTATAAATACTTTATTAAGAAAGTCTAATTATAAAGGTAAACCCTTAATAAATAAAGTACTTTTACTAGAACTTTAGAAGAAAATAATAGTTACTAAAGAACTAGTAGTAAAAGAGATACTAATATATTAAAGAAAATATAGTAAAATACCTTTAAAAAGGAAAATACCTTAGTCTTTATAAAGAGGCTTAGTAAAATACCTTTAAGGAAGGAAAATACCTAGCCCTTATAGTAAAAGATAAAGAGGCTAGAGTAGCTTAGCTAAGAGGCTAGTTAGTTACTATAGATTTAGTAAAAGATTAGCTAAATAAGGGGAATTTCTAGGAGAAAGTAATATATATCTAAGATATTAGTATAGTATAAGAGATATAAGGGACTATTATATTACTAAATCCTTACTAATTTAAACTAAATAAACTATTAGTATAATTACTATAGAAAGTATAAGATAAAGACCTAGATTTATAAAGATAAAAAGTAATATAAACTCCCTAGAGAAAGGGGGGAAAAGCTAGTTTATAGTTATATAGTATAAGAGGCTTTCTAATATACTAAGACTAAGTAATTATTCCCTAGGAGCTTATCTTATAATAGAAGCTTTTATAGCTATACTATAATAATTTACTAGTAAGTTACTTTAGGACTAAGTATACTCTTAAGCTATTAAAGTATTACTTCTAGTAGCTAGCTATAAGTAAGTCTATATTAGACTATATTATAAGCTATAAGGTTTACTAATAGGTAATAGCTAAAAGGTATTACTTATATAAGAGCCTTAAATTCTTACTAATACTAGGGTAACTATAAGTAAAGATCTTAATAGATTTTATTATAGGATTACTTATTATATAAGTAAGTAAGTAAGAAACTAATATAATCCTAGTAATTATAAACTAATTTACTAAGTATTTTATTTTCTTACTAGTAATTACTATAATTAATATAGCTAAACTAGTAAAGCTTTTCTATAAAGAAATTAAGCTATAATTTAAGGCCTTAAAGGGTATTATATTTAATAAGGGATTAGTCTTTATAACCTAATTCTAGTTAGACCTTTACTACTTATTATATATAAAATAAAGGCTTTCTATAGTATTTTACCCCTAAACTAATAGCTAAATAAAGAGAATAAACTAAGTATTTAAGTATTACCTTTAATACTTTATTATAAAGAACTAGTAAATATAGCCTAAGCTACTCCTAATAGCTTAATTTACTTATAATAATATAGTAAATAAGACTATAAGCTACTTACTAAATTACTCCTTTATAAGCTATTTACCTAAGTTTTACTTAGCTCTTAGGGGTAAGACTTAGGAAAAAAAGGTACTAGAAGTATATATATATATTATAAAGCTATATAAAGTTAAGGAGTAATTAAAGTAAAACTAAGTAAAAGCTACTAAAACCTAGGTAAAGTACTATAATAAATATTACTAGCTATTAACCTTAAAAAGAGGTAACCTAGTATTACTATTAGTAAAGAATATTAGGCTTAAAGAGGTAAAATAAAAGCTAACCCTTAGGTTTATTAAACTATTTTAAATACTTAATACTATTAGGAAATAAGTATACTAACTTATATTACTTAAAAGTATAGTTAACTATATAATATATTTTATATTAGCTTATTAAAGCTATAGAATTACTATAAGGATACTAGGGATAAGGAAATACTAATACTAGACCTTAAGGATAAAGATTATAAGTATAAAATTAAGGAGGTTAAGGACTATAAGAAAACCTATAAAGGTAATAAATACCTTATAAAATAGAAGGGTTAGCCTAGTAAATATAACTAATAAGTTCTAGTAAAAGATATAGAAGGTGCTTAATATATAATTTAGGTGTTTTACTAAACTAGATTAAGTAAGAAAGGTAGTAAAATATAAGAAAACTATAGGTAATTAAACCTAAAATACCTATAGAAAGGGACTAATATAACTAGTTACTATAGGGTATTTATATTAAAAGATAGTAATATAAAAATAAAGCACTAGTAAAAGAATATAAAGTTACTATAAAAAGGCCTAACCTTATTAGTTACTATAAAAACTTTTACCTAAAGGCCTAGGTTATACTACTAAATAATAAAAGAAAAGGCACCTAAAGTATAAGTAAAATAATAGGAAAACCCTTTATTATAGCCCCTATATAGGAGATAACCTCCTTACTATTAAAGCTATACTTTACCTTATTCTTATTACTATAAACTACTTCCTTTATAGTATAGTAAAAGTAATAAATTACTATAACCTAGGCTATATAGCCTAGGTTAGAGGGCTAGAGCTAAAGAACTATTCTTATTTCCTAGATAGCTATAGTATTCTTAGGGTTCTCCTATAGAAAAGTTAGTAAAAGTCTAGTAAAAGTATAATAAGAAGCTATATATAAACTAGAAAAAGGGAAAGGAAGCTATAGTAACTATAGTAACTTATAGCTACTACTAGGAAACTAAATAGTTTTAGTATAAAATAAAGGTAGCTTATATAAAGAAGTTAGTAAGGAATAAGTAAAAAGAAAGGATTTAATATACTTAGTATGCCTTTATAGCACTAGTTAGCCTAAAGGTAATATAGTATATAGTGTTTATATAGTTAAATCCTATAATTAAGTTTAAAATATATATAGTAAAGCTATAGTAAGTTATATCTAAAAATATAAGGATACTCTTCTTATTTTTAGTAATAATAGTAGTGTTTATAAGGGCTTAAACCTATTTATAAATAACTAAAAGGTCCTAGAAATTACTAGTTAAAGTTAGTATAGCCTAGTATAAAAAGTTAGTAATTTAGGGCTATAGAAAAATAAAATACTAAGTAACTTACTATCTTATATATATCCCTATATTTATTACACTAAATATAATACTTTAACTATTTACCTTTAGCTACTATACTAACTAAAGAATAGGAAAGCTATATATAATTACTAGTAAAATAATCTTAATTAAGGGGTGCTTCTTAAAGTTAAGGCACTTAGTTTAAAGATAATATATATATAAATAAATATAGAAGCAAATTATATCTTATTCTATAGTAAAATAATAAGGATTAGTAGTTAAAGAGTTAAGGTAAATAAAGTATAATAAAGTTTAATTAAAGTAAACTATATTTACTAGATAAAAAAGTATATAATAGAATAAGGAGTTATAGGCGAATTTATACTTAAGCGCTACTATTATTTATTATTATGTTAATATAGTAGTTACTTAGTAAATAGCTATCTAGCGAAAGCTGTTTAGGAGCCTAGCTATAAGTAAGAGGGCAATTATAAGGCCTTACTTATAACATAAGGTACACTAGCGCACCCCGCGGGCAAGCTAGACCCTAGGGCTAGGTCTACGTGACACTAGTAAGCTACTAGCTATAAGTTAGTGACTCACACGCATAACATACTTAGACCTAGTAAGCTTTAGTTAATATACTAGAGCCCCCATACCTCTTGCCTAGCTATCGTTATTCTTACATATTCTCTTAAAAAGTGCTTTTATATATATTACTTATATATAAAATATACTAAGTTTAAGAAGCACTTACTTATTAAGCTTAAGATACTTAAGATTAAGTATCTTTTCCCTAGGTATTATTATTTAACCTAGCTAAGGCCTATACCTCTAAGCACTATATTTAGTATAAAAAGAGAGGTAATACTTATAAGACTATAATTTACTTTTCTCTTACTATCTTTTTTATCTCTTTTTACTAACTTTTTATATTAGGCTATACTTACTATAGTAAGTAATTTTTTAGACTTTTTAATTATTTTAAATTAGCTTTAATTACTCTTAAATACTACTAAGAATAAGGAAAATAATAAGGCTATTATATTTTTAAAGAAAACTTATTATTATCTTACTAAGTATTATATTAGGCTTATTATAAGCTTTAACTATATTAATATTACTTATTATATTATATTTAGTTTTACTAGTATTACTAAAGGCTATTAAGTTTATTAACCCCTTACCTTTTTACTAGTTTTTACTTATATTTCTATATAAGCTACTTTTATTATATACTAATAGGATATTATCTCTTAGTAATAGCTTTAAGTTACTATATTTTTACTATCTTTACTCCTAGTATTATAAGTCCTTATAGTTTTTACTATACTTTTAGTAGCCTTTTATTAATTTCTTTATAAAAAAACTATTATAAGGCTATAGCTATCTAAGAGGTATATATAGTTCTTTAGCTTTAGCTAGCTAACCTAAGCTATATAGCCTAGGTAATAGTAATTTACTGCTTTTTTACGCTATAAAGGAGGTAATTAATATAAATAAAAATTCCACTAAATATACTATTAAGGGTAATAAGGTATTATACTATAATAATACTATAATAAAGAGTTTTCCCTTAGCTTTACTTACTTTTTAAAGCCCTTTTCTTTTATTTTTAGTAGTAATTTTAAGATTATTTAGTTAAAGTATAATAGTAGCTAATAAAGCTAAGCCTTTTTATAAGAACTTTATATCTCTTTACTTATAACTTACTATTTTTCTTATTTACTTTACTTTAGTAAAATACCTAAATTATATATTAAGTGCTTTTTATATTTTTTACTAGGACTTATTAGTTATATTTACTAAGCTAACTCTTTTATTTTATAAGGTATTTATTACCTTTATAAGTCTTTTTATAGTTTTTAACCTCCTTAATTTTATACTTATTATCTTTATCTTTAAGGTCTAGTATTAGTATTTCCTTATTCTTAATATCCTTATAATAATTTTATAGCTTTAATAAGCTAATATAAAATATATTATATAGTTAACTATACTTTTTAAGTAATATAAGTTAGTATACTTATTTTCTAATAGTATTAAGTATTTAAAATAGCTTAATAAACCTAGGGATTAGCTTTTATTTTACCTCTTTAAGCCTAATATTCTTTACTAATAGTAAGACTAAGTTACCTTTTTAAGGTTAATAGCTAGTAATATTTATTATAGTACTTTACCTAGGTTTTAGTAGCTTTTACTTAGTTTTACTTTAGTTACTCCTTACTTTATATAGTTTTATAATATATATATAAGCTTTTAGTACTTTTCTTTTCTTAATCTTATTCTTAAAAGCTAAGTAAAACTTAAGTAAATAGCTTATAAAAAGTAATTTAAAGAGTAACTTATAGTCTTATTTACTATATTATTATAAATAAATTAAGCTATTAGTAATAGCTTAGGCTATATTTACTAGTTCCTTATAATAAAATATTAGAGATAGTGCTTAAGTACTTAGTTTATTCTCTTTATTCTCTTTATTTACTTATTAGTTTAGGGGTAAAATACTATAAAAAGCTTATATTTTATATATAATAAGTAATATAAGTTACACTAAAATTAGCTTATAAAGACTAATTCTCTATTGAATATAATACCCTTTAGTGCCTTAAATTATAGCTTAATCTCTTTATAAAAAAGCTTTACTAATTTAGCTATATTAATTATAGTAATTACTAGTAAGAAAGCAAAGTACTTAGTAAATTAGTTTATAATTACTAGGATCCTCCTAAGCACAAGGTAAAACTGCTTAGTATTTTACAGCCTAATACCCTATTCTTTTATCTTCTTCTTATTTACCTTATAAATCTTATTATTTATATTACCTTTACTTTTTAGTATTTTTTCCTTATATTATAAATACTATTAATTATCTCTAGGTTAGATTTATCTTTACTTCCTTTTCCTTTACTTTTCTTCTTTTTACTATATTATTTAATATTTTAGATAAGGTAGTATTCTTTTTATTACCTTTAGCTATACTATAATCTAATTAGTTAGGGTTTAATTAGTTAAGTAGTAACCTATAACTTACCTAGTAATTATAATAAATTAAATTAGAGATAAGTAAGGATAAGTTATGTTTGGTTTGCCTTAGAGCTTTAAAGCATAAGTATGCAAAGAGAGATAGAATAAGTATAGTTATAGAGGAAGGGGAATCGCGTTAATTTATACTATAAGTAAAACTTAAATAAATTTAAGTTTAACTATAGTTATAAATTATAACTCTTACGCTAATATAGCTATAAAGTTTATTATAAACTTTACTCTAACCTTATAGCCCCTTATATTTATAACCTTAGAGCTTATACTAATTATAGGTTTCATTTATTACTATAGCTATAAGTATTTAGATATTAATTGTTTTACTAGCTAGGTATTGCTAGTAATAATTATATGTTATAATAAATTAGATGCATTGGCCATAACTAATGACGCAAAAAAATTAAAAATCAATCAATAATTACTAGGATTATATTAGTTTTTACTTACTTACTTATATAATAAGTAATTCTATAATAAAATTTATTAAGATTTTTACTTATAATTACCCTAGTATTAGTAAGAATTTAAGGCTCTTATATAAGTAATACCTTTTAGCTATTACTTATTAGTAAACCTTATAGCTTATAATATAGTCTAATATAAACTTACTTATAGCTAGCTACTAAAAGTAATACTTTAATAGCTTAAAAGTATACTTAGTCCTAAAGTAACTTACTAGTAAATTATTATAGTATAGCTATAAAAGCTTTTATTATAAGATAAGCTCCTTGTACTAATTATAGGTTTTATTTGTTACTGTGGCTATAAGTATTTGGATGTTAATTGTTTTACTAGCTAGGTATTGCTAGTAATAATTATGTGTTATGATAAATTAGATGCATTAGCCATAACCAATGACGCAAAAAATTTTTAAAAATCAATTAGATAAGCTCCTAGGGAATAACTACTTAGTCTTAGTATATTAAAAGGCCCCTTATATTATATAACTATAAACTAGCTTTCCCCCTTTTCTTTAAGGAGTTTATATTACCTTTTATCTTTATAAATCTAGGTCTTTATCTTATACCTTTTATAGTAATTATACTAATAGTTTATTTAGCTTAAATTAGTAAGGATTTAGTAATATAATTATTCTTTATATCTCTTATACTATACTAATATCTTAAATATATATTACTTTTTCCTAGAAATCCCCTTATTTAGCTAATCTTTTACTAGATTTATAGTAGCTAACTAGCCTTTTAGCTAAGTTACTTTAGCTTATTTATCTTTTACTATAAGAGCTAGGGTATTTTCCTTCCCTAAAAGTATCTTACTAAGCCTCTTTATAAAGACTAAGGTATTTTCCTTCCTTAAAGGTATTATTGAAATTATTGAGATGTAGGGAGCTAGTTGCCAGCTGGCAACAGCTATACAAGTGTAGCTCTACGGTCAGGGACTAGTAGAACCACCACATTGAATTAATTAACGTAACGTAACGGAAGGTTATAGTAGTTATTAACTAATAGAATTTAATCTAGATTACTTTTACAATAACTAATAGAGCAATATAATTGATTTTAGTGATGTTATATAGGCAATGCAGCTGTTAGATTAGGAGGTCTAGCTAGGTTAGCTAGTTTAAAAAGATCTTCTTCCTCTTATATACCTACTAACTATATTAGTGGATTTAGGCCGCTAGAGAGGTCTTAGGAGCTACTTTTGATTTTCTGTAAAATTTATTTGTATGTAAAAACTAAAAATTAACTTACTACTATATAAACTAGTAACTTACATACACTAAATTTTAGTCTAAAAAATAATCTTATATTAAATAAAAGCCATATCTTCTAGCTTTAATTTACTATATATGAAACTTTTATATAACCTCTAGTGAAAGAGAAAATCACTATTAAAGATAGCTATAGGGTAGGCTACTTATATCACCACTATAGGGTAAGCTACTTACGTTACCTAGCTTACCTAATTACTAGTGGCTATAGTTATGGCTACACTTGTAGCTATAATTAAAGAATCTATAATTAACATTAGTTATCCACACAGTTAGTTATAACTATTAATAGCTATAATGTAGCTATTAATAGTTACCTTTATAACTATTAATAACTATAGTATAGCTATTAGGCTTGCAATATAAGCTAGTAATAAAAAGGTCCTTTAACTAGAAAGGGCTAAAAATAAGTCTTATTTTTAACACCCCCTCTATAAAATAGTTACATATAAGCAAATTAAAAGCGTACAAAGTAATAATAAGGTAAGCAAGAACTTTTAGTTAAAAATAGTAAAAAGGAAAAACAGGAAAAGATATAAAGAGCCCCTTTTTAAATTCCTAGCTATAGTTAAATATAGCTCCTTTTTAGCGTTGTTTTTAGTTCCCTATTAAAGGGATTTAGTTATTAGTTTTTAGTAATTATTAAGCCCTAGAAGCTTAATAAAAGCCTAATAAAGAGGTATAGATAACGGTTTCGTTAGACTATCTGCAAGCATTAACTTTATATCTAGATATTTAATCTTAGCTAAACCTACTAATACCTATTGCCTAATATAGTTAAACTTTAGCAAAGTATGCTTAGTATAGCTATATAAGGCAGGATTATAGGCTATGGTTATAGCGCCTTAATTGTTGTAAAATATCTAGATAGGGGAGAAATAGGGTTTTTAGCTCCTTAAATAAGCCCTAAAGCTACTATAGCTCCTAGAAGGTCTCGCAGATAGCGTTAGATTTAGCTTCTAATATTAATAAAGCTATTATACTAGCTTTCTTTAATTTCTAGCTAATAGGTCCGCTAGCTAGCTTAAATAGATAAGCGTAGGTTAATTTAGAGGTCTTTTTATCCCCTATAAAATCACTATTATAATAACCTATTAGGCTTTTACTAGCTATACCTTTAGGGTCTCCCCTATAAATAATAGCAAGGAATTTAGTCCTTAATAGATACCTTAGTAGGTTTTTAGCTGCTTTTAGGTGCTCTATATAAGGGCTAGCTAGTGCTATAGATAGCTACTGTAGTGTAAAGGCTATATCTAGCCTTGTAAGTAATATTAGGTATATTATAGTCCCTATAATACACTAATAGAGCTTGATTTCGCTAGCTATTTAAAGCTTAGTTATCTATGTAGCTAATATGCCTAGCTAAAGAGGTATGCTAATAGGCTTACTATCTAGCATATTAAATTATTTTAAAGCCTCTAAGATATACTAAGATTAGTGGATTTTTAGTATTTTATTAGGCCTATCTTATATAATTTAAACCCCTAAAAAGAATTTAGTAAGCCCCTATCTTCTATTAGATAGACTTTATAAAGTTCCTTTTTAAGTCTTTAGATATAGGGTAAATCCAGTCTAATTAGAAGGTAGTTATTAATATATATAATAATAAAGGTTTTAGTAAAGGGATTAAAGAATATAGCTAGGTTAGATATAAGAGGGTTAAATCCTAGGGACTTTAGCACTGCTATTAGTGCTTATTACTACTCCCTTAAGCTTTGTTTTAGGCTATATAAAGACTTCTATAATAAAATTACTTAATCTTTAGAAGGTTTAAAGCTAAAACTTCTAGCTAATTTAGCTAGTTTAGGGTTTGCTTTAAGGAAATTAATAAATCTGTCTAGAATAACTATATAAATCTATTGTTATAGCTTACTATTAAGAAAAGCCCCTATAAAATTAACCTATTTGATTTCCTAGTTATTCTAAGCCACTAGGGCTAGTAAAATCCTCTAGCTAGGGGAATGCTTGTGGTAGTAAAGGTCTCTAGGTAATCTAGACCTTTGATTTATATAAAACCCTTAGCAACAAGTTAGGCCTTGTATTTTAAAGGATTATTTTCTTTATCCTTTTTAGCTTATATATAAGCCTGTTTTTTAGTACTTTTTGGCCCTTAGGAATTTGGTCTATCCCTATAAATTTAAAAGTATTAGCCTTTAAAAGTTATTTATATTTATTATACGTAGCTTCTATTTATTTATCCCTATTAGGGCTAGATATAGCTTGCTTTTAGGTCTTAGGTTTAGGGCTAATAGGGTTGTTTTCCTTTAGCTTCTCCTATACCTTAAAGTAGATTTCTTTAATAAAATCTAGAGAAGAAAAGGAACTAATATTAATATCTATAGGGTTAATATTAGGGTTAAAGTTAGTAATTTAGTTGAAATTAGGGTCTAGAGTTAAAATCTAATTTCCTAGTTAAGATATAGGCATGGCCTTCTCTAGGGCCTCTGGAATCTAACCTTTAGGGGTTCTTTAGGGCCTATAGGTAGTTTTTCTTAACCTATAGGGATACCTATATTGTCTATAGGCTAATCCTTTAAACCTTATTAATTTAGATCTTATTATACTAAATTATTTTCCCCTCTAAAGGGTTATCCCCTATAGAAAGCCTAGGTAATCCTTTAGAGATAGGACTTATAGGTTCTATAATCTTGATAAAACTAGTTTTTATAACTAGTCTTTTAGAGGATATACACTAGGTAGGTGTTAGAACCTAGTATAGCTAGTAATCTTCTAGGGATAGTCCTAGCTACTAACTTCTAGGCTTTAGGTTATTTTTCTAGGGGATTAGAATCTCGTAGTGAGATCCTATAGCTCTAATACTGCTAATATTAGTTATATAAGGCTAATTTAGCTCCCTAACTAGCAGTTATTTAAGGCTTTTATCCTTTATGGTATTAGCAGTTATATTAACTAGGTTAATAACTATAGGTAATACAAAACACCATAGATATAACAGTAATTTTGCCTATTAGATAGTAGCCCTTAATTAATCTAGAATAGTACAAATTAAACGCTTTGCTAATCCATTTTGCTTGTGATATAGGGACTAGAAGTTATAAATTTAATCCCTTTAGAATTTAACTAGGTTTAATAACTAGAATTGATTTCTTAGCCCTTATTAAAGTGAAGGTACCTAGGATATTAACCTAGTTAATTTTAAGCCCTCTAAAGAAGCCTTTAATAGCCCTATAAATAGTTAGGCCTTCCTTATTAGGTAATAAGAACACCCACTTATATCTAGTTTTTAGTTAACTAGAAATAAGTAAATTAACTGTTTATTATATGGTATAGGGCTAATTTTTAGTGTATCCCCTCTATTTAATCTAGAGCTCTAGGGGGTTAGGGATAGCTAATTTTCTAGGTCTTCTAACTACCTTAGATTAATTATAAGCTATATATTTAAAGTCTTTATCCTTAATTTTAGAGAAATTAGGGATTCCTTTAGTAATTAAGCTAGTTTTCTTTAGTAAAGGAAGCCTTAGGTGCCCTAGTTATATATGCTATAGGCTAGCTAGTTCTAGTAACTATTAATATTAAGAGTCTTTAGGGTCTGAATTAGGATTTAGATTAGGGCCTTCTTTATTAGTCCCCTACTAGGCCCCTTAAGAACCACAGGCCTCTTAGAGAGGTATTAGGGACCTTTTTCCTTTACTAAGGCTCTCTAATACCCCTAAATCTATTTCCTTAGATTTATAAGGGACCTAACCTAGGGCTATAGGCGTTAGAGAAGGGACTAACTCCCTAAATTATCCTGTATAATCTCTTTAATATCACTATCTTTATTAATTTTAGTGATTTTATTTAAATTAGAAGCCTAATCTAGCTTTTTAGAGGGAATTTAAACCTCTATAGGGTAGCTAAGACCCCTAAAGCTAGTATAGGTAAAAGGTTAAAGATAATAAGTCTTTGTATTACTACTATAAGGACCCTTTTGTAACTTAGGTGTAATTTAAATTTTAATATAAAAGAAAAAACCATGCTTTTCTATATCTAGGGTAGTAATATAAGACTTATCTTTAAGATAAAGTTAGTTTTTATAAGGTAACCTCTAGATATATAGTGTATAAGACTACTAACTATATTAATATTTATTTAAGGAAAATATAGAGTATCTTTTAGTACTAAGGTCCTATATTTATTAGGATTTCTTTAATATAGGACCTTAAAAGTAGCACTACTATATCCCTTAGGAAAGATAGGCCTACCACTAGTTATAATAGGGTTAGATTCCCCTTTTTAAAAGAGGTATAATCCTAAAAACCTCCTTAGAATTAACTATATATATAGTAAAACCTATATTATATAATAAGGCGTTTTTATATCCTTATAGTAATAATTAAAACTATTAATAGATGTAATAGCTTGTTTTCTATTATTATTATCTAAATTACTAGAGCTAGAATTAGAGCTACTATTACTAGAGCTCTTATAACTAGTCTTATAACTGCTAGGTTTCTTATATAGATTAAGAGCTCCGTTAGAAAGGTTATAATTTCCTAGTATAAAAGAACCCTCTAAAGGCTCTTTATTATCCTTTTTATCTAATTTTTAACCCTTTTACTTCTTTTTCTTCTTATTAGAATTAGAAAAGCTCTTATTTTCTTTAGAGCTTTCTTTCTTCTTCTTCTAACCTTTAGGGGCCTTTTCCTTATCTTTAGCACCCTTTTCTAGGTCTTTAGCCCTATAATTTAGGGCTTTAGATACTATAGATAACTTATCCCTCTGCTTAGCTAGAAGGTTTACTATTAAAAATTAAAGGTTTAGGGCTTCTATAGGTGCCCCTATAGCCTTATTTATACACATACTAAATCGTTATTTTTAGCCCACTAAGGGAAGGTTAATTTTAGGGATTAAAGATATTAATTAACCTAATCTATAGGATTAATTAAGACCCCTAAAATTAATAATCTAGCTAGTAGATTATTAAAGACTATATTAAAGGACTCTAGGGTTCTCTTATAACCTTAAAAATTTAGGTTATAAAAGTCTAAATATAGGGACTCCTCTAGATTTTAACGCTATAAGAATACTGCTATATAAGTAAATTATAGGCCTTTTCTAGTAACTTTTACTAAGTTATAGCGGCTTAGGGGCCTTCTATATAACTATCCCTTAGTAGCATAAGGATAATAGCTTAGTTAGCGTCCCTTAGCGCCCTAGAAACCTCCGGATTATCTAGAAAATTAGGCATACCTAATGCTCTAAATTAGATAGCTAGGGCTTATTTCTATTAATTAAAATTTTTAGCTCCTTTAAGCTTAGTAGTCTCTAGGAAGCTATAAACCCTCTTATTAAATTCCTTAATAATTAAATTATTAAAGGTAGCTTATATAGAGCTAGATTTAGGTGCCTTATCTTAATAAATAAGCTATTAAACTTACTACTAACTAGCGGGCTTTGCAGCTTTCACACCCTTTATATAACTATTTACAGCTATAGATAGGCTTTCTAGCTTCTTTAATAACTAGTCTATAGTTGCTTATTACTTAATAGCCTGCTCTTTTAGCTAGTTATTTAGAACCTCTTACGCACTAAGATTAGGGGCAACTAGGCCCCCTTCCCTTTAATTTGTTATCTATCTTCTTATTTTATAGAAGGAAGTCTTCTATTTATACTAAAATTCCTTTTATTTATAGAAGGAAAAGCTTCTATGCCTACTAATTTCCTTTTTATAGAAAGGAAAGTGTAAGGCCCACTCACAACACAAGGCGCACTAGGCGCACCAGCGCACCCCGCGGGCAAGCCAGACCCTAGGGCTAGGTCCACGTGACACTAGCAAGCCGCTAGCTATAAAGCAGCGACTCGCACGTATAACATACTTAGACCTAGTAAGCTTTAGTTAATATACTAGAGCCCCTATACCTCTTATCTAGCTATTATTATTCTTATAATTCTAAAGCTTCACCCACTAGCTACCTAAGAGTAATATAGGGGAGAACCACCTAATTCGCCAGAGTAATATTAGATAATAACTAGAACTAATTAAATAAGGGTAGTACTATAGCTAAGAACACACTACATTCTATAGAGACTACTATACTTAAGATTAGACCCTCTACCCTTAGTACTAAAGCTATAGTGGTAATAAAGTGAATTACTTAGCTAGAATAACTTTAGAAACTATAAGATTAAGAATAAGAACTTATTAACTTACTATAGCTTAACTTAGGAGAAGAATAGGCAAAAAGGTAGCGAAAAGCTAGCACCTCCTTAAGCTATAGTAGCTAAGAGATTAAAGTCTAAAATATTACTAACCTCTAATACCCTATAAACCTATAGAAGCATAAGATATAGATTAATAACCTAAACTATGCCTTTAATAAGGTAAAGAAGAAGTACTAATATAACTACTAAAAGATCCTCTTTACACTTAACTATATACACACTAACTATAGGGTAAGATAGGATAAATACCTTAAGGAATAATAGGCTAATAGCTAAGATAACCTTAAGGATAACTAGGATAAATTCTAGACTTAGACCCTTACGCTACTCTAAGACTTTATAAATTATAACGCCTAAATAGCCACGTAGCTAGAAAACGCAAAGCAATGCGAGGGCTAAAGCCCTATTAAATTTAGTATTTACTTAGATTTACTAGAGAAATACCTAGAAAGAGCTATAGAAAAGTCCTATGCTCTTATGTTTTTATAAAATTACTCCCTAAACTATAGGACTACATTAACCTATATACCTCTATCATAGGAAAGACTTAAGAAAAGGTTATATAACTTATATAGTAATTCTAGGAGGCTATACTAAAGAGTAAGCAAAAGCCTAAGTATTTAGGAGATAAGGGCCTAAATAAAAACCCTAGCATTATAGAAATAACTCTCCCTAAGGTCGCAAACCTTACAGGGACTAAAGGGATAAGAACTAGGAAAAGACCCTAGCTACCTACCTAAATAATAACAAACCTAAGGATAAAAGGAGATATTATAACTGCAATAGCATAGGGCATATTACGTATAATTATAATAAGCTAAAGAAAGAGCCCTAAGAAGGCTAGGGAAATGTCCTAAGGCAGAAGTAAATGCCCTTACCTCTGCCTTAAATAATAAGGTGCTAATAGGGTATTAATTTCACACACTAGTTACTATTTATAGGCATAAAGATATTAAAATAGCGGCGAATCTAGATAGCTACGCTAAGATTAATATTATTAGCGCTAAATTCGCACAGGCCTATAAGCTTAACTAGGCTAAGGCTATAGCACCTATTATTAAGGTAGTAAGGGCCCTTATAGTCCCCTAATATAGTGTCTATAAGGTACCTATTATAATTAAGGACTTAAGAGAAGAAGAAAAGGACCTTAAGCTACTATATATAGCTATAAATAAAGACCTAAGAGTAAGGGGAAGCCTTATATTAATTAGAATATATATACTTATAGAAAAGCACGTATACCTTTATTTATACTTATAAGAGTAATAGTTTAAGAAAAGAAAAAGGCCTTTTTACTTATAACTCCTATAAGTTTATAAAAGTAATATGTAATAAGACTATTATATATACTATTATAGGAGTTATAGAAAATAAGTTTATTACCCTTAAAGATAATAAGGAGGTAAAAGCATATAGAACTATTAAAGATATCCCTAAGGAACTATATAAGTTTAAAGATATATTTATATTAGATAAGGCAAGGAGTCTGCTATTAAGAAAAGCAACTAACTATGTAATTAACCTAAGGAGCTCTATGAATACATTAACGAAAACCTATAGAAAGGCTAGATAAGACCCTCTAAGAGCCTATAGGCGCGCCTATCCTATTTATACTAAAGAAGGATAGGACGCTCTAACTATATGTAGATTATTAGGGACTTAATAGAGTAATATAGAAGAATTACTACACTCTTCCCCTAATTTTAGAGATCCTAGACTAGTGCTAAGGGGCCTGCTTTTTCTTAAAGATTAATATTAAGGATGCTTACTATTAAATTTATATTAAAGAGGGTAATAAGTAAAAGACTGCGTTTTACACACATTACAAACACTATAAATACCTTATAATACCCTTTAGGTTAACTAACGCCCTAGCTACTTTTTAGAGCTATATCCACAAAGCGCTTCATAGGCTAGTTAATACTATTTATATGGTATATCTAGATAATATCCTTATCTTTTTAAAAATATAAAAGGAGTATACTATATATATTAAGGAAGTCTTAGAACGCATAAGGTTAGCAAAGCTATATATAAAACCCTTAAAATGCTTGTTTTACTAGGAGTTAGTGAAATTCCTAGGATTTATCCTATTAGTTAATAGGATTTTAATAGATATATATAGGGTTACTATAATCTAGGACTAGAAGGAGCTTATAAGCTTTAAGGATATATAGTCCTTCTTAGGATTCTATAACTTTTACTAATAGTTTATTTATAGATACTCTAGGATTATAACACTATTACACACGTTAATAAAGGGTAGTTAAAATAGCATCTAGACTAGGAGGTTTATATTTAGAGCAAAGGAGTAGCTAGCGTTTAGCTAGCTAAAAGACGCCTTCTAGCGAGCGCCCCTCCTCTATTATTATAACCTAAGTTAACTAGTGCGCATTAAGATAGATACTTTAGTCTTTATAATAGCGGGAATCCTATCTTAATAGGATAATAAGGGCTATTAATATCTAGTAGCCTTTTAGTTAAGGAAGTTTATAGATACTAAGTATAACTATAGTATAGCTAATTAAGAGTTACTTGCTATAGTAAAGTTATTTAAGCACTAGTAACACTATATTAAAGGCATAGTAACCCTAGTTAAGGTCCTATTAGACTACTATAACTTATAGACCTTTATAAGGTAGTAGAAGTTAAATAAAAGGTAGGCTAAATAGTGTATATTCCTATACCCCTTTTACTTTATAATTAAGCATAGACTAAGGAAGAGTAACCTAGCGGATACGCTATTAAGAAAGTCTAATTATAAAGGCAAACCCCTAATAAATAAGGCACTTCTACTAGAGCTTTAGAAAAGATAGTAGCTACTAAAGAACTAGTAAAAGAAAAGATACTAATATATTAAAGAAGACATAGTAAGATACCTTTAGGGAGGAAAATGCCCTAGTCTTTATAGAGAGGTATAGTAAGATGCCTTTAGAGGAGGAAAATACCCTAGCCCCTATAGTAAAAGAAGAAGCTAAAGAGGCTAGAGTAGCCTAGCTTAAAGGCTAGTTAGCTACTATAAATCTAGTAAAAGATTAGCTAACTAAGGGGATTTCTAGGAGAAGGTAGCATGTATCTAAGATATTAGCGTAGTATAAGAGATATAAGGGACTATTACATCACTAAATCCCTACTAATCTAAGGTAAATAAACTATTAGCGTAATTACTATAGAAGGCATAAGACAAAGACCTAGATCTACAAAGGTAAATAGGTAAGATAAAATCCTAGCAAAGGGAAGAGAAAAGCTAGTCTATAGTCACGTAGTGTAAGAGGCCTCCTAATATATAAAGACTAGGTAGTTATTCCTAGGAGCCTATCTTATAATAAGAGCTTCTATAGCTATACTATAATAATCCGCTAGTAGGTCACTTTAGGACTAAACACACTCTTAAGCTATTAAAGCATTACTTCTAGTAGCTAGCTATAAGTAAGTCTATATTAGACTACGTTGCAAGCTATAGGGTTTACTAACAGGTAGTGGCTAGAAGGCATTACCTATATAGAAGCCTTAAATCCCTGCTAATACTAGGGTAACTATAGGCGGAAATCTCAATAGATTTTATTATAGGATTGCCTATTACGCAAGTAAGCAAGCGAGAAACTAACGCAATCCTAGTGATTATAGACTAATTTACTAAGTACTTTATCTTCCTACTAGTAACTACTATAATTAATATAGCTAAATTAGTAGAGCTTTTCTATAAAGAGATTAAGCTATAATTTAGAGCCCTAGAGGAATTATATCTAATAGGGGATTAGTCTTTATAAGCTAGTTCTAGTCTAACCTCTATTACCTATTATATATAAAGCAAAGGCTTTCTATAGTGTTTTACCCCTAAACTAATAGGTAAATAAAGAGAATAAACTAAGTACTTAAGCACTATCTCTAATGTTTTATTACAGAGAACTAGTAAATATAGCCTAAGTTACTCCTAATAGCTTAATTTACCTATAATAACGTAGTAAATAGGACTATAGGTTACTCTCCTAATTACTCCCTTATAGGCTATTTACCTAAGTTTTATCTAGCTCTTAGGGATAAGATTAAGGAAGGGGAGGTACTAGAAGCCTATATATATATTATAAAGCTATATAAAGTTAAGGAGTAATTAAAGTAAAACTAGGTAAAAGCCACTAAAACCTAAGTAAAGTACTATAATAAACACCACTAGCTATTAACCCTAAAAAGAGGCAACCTAGTACTACTATTAGCGAAGAACATTAGGCTTAAAGAGGTAAAATAGAAGCTAACCCCTAGGTTTATTAGGCTATTTTAAATACTTAACACTATAAGTAAATAAGTATACTAACTTACATTACCTAAAAAGTATAGTTAACTACATAATATATTCTATATTAGCTTATTAGAGCTATAGAATTACTGTAAAGACACTAGGGATAAGGAGATGCTAATACTAGACCTTAAAGATAAAGATAATAAGTATAAAATTAAGGAAGTTAAGGACTATAGGAAGACCTATAAAGGTAATAAATACCTTATAAAATAGAAGGGTTAGCCTAGTAAATATAACTAATAGGTCCTAGCGGAAGATATAGAGGGCGCTTAGTGCGTGATTTAGGCATTTCACTAAAGCAAAGTAAACAAGAAGGGTAATAAAACGTAAGCAAGTTATAGGCAAAGAGATATAATATTCCTATAAAAAGGCCTAGCCTTACTAGCTACTATTACACTCTAAACTAGAAACCTTAGACTACTTACTAAAAACAAAGGAAAACACACCTATAGAGTAAGGAGACTTAAAGGAAACCCTCTATTATAGCCCTTATATACCTAAAAACCTGCCCGCTATAAACAAGGTGCTTAGTGTTATTCTTATCCACTGTAATTATCTCCTATATTACTAGGTAAAAGTAATACTTTACTATACTCTAGGGCATAAAACCTAGGTTATAAGACCTTAAATATAAAGTTATTTTCGCCTTCTAAGTAATATAGAGTTTATAATAGTTTTACTATAGAAAGGTTAGTAAATAAGTAATAAAAGGGATAGAGCACTTACTACCCCTAGGATAGGACTTAGAAATATTATAACTAAAAGTTACTAGTAGGAAATAATATACTAATTATATAAAATTAATATATCTTACCCTAAAACATAAGTAAGAGACTAGTAAACCTAGGAGGAAGAGATAGACTTAGTAAACCTTTATAGCCTTAGTAAGACTAAACGCAATATAATATACTATATTAGCATAGTTAAAACCTATTATTAAATTAAGGTAAGCCTTAGTAAAACCGCAGCAAGAATCCACTAAAAGGTATAGTCCTTAGGGTTTTTAGGGTTATTCTTACTAAGGGTGTTTATAAGGGTTTATACCTAGTCTAAAAGAGCTAGAAGATCTAGGAAATCTCCTTTTATTATAGCTATAGCCTAGATAAAGGCATTAGTAATAAGGGACTAAAAGATATAGGAATAGTAGTATACTTATAGTATCACAAGTATTACTATGCTTATAGCACTAGATATAGCATTTAGAATGTTTTACTATAATAATAGTAGATAATAGTTAAGGGAATTAATAGTTAATCTAGGGTAATTTAGGCTTAGATAAGGGGCTTTTCTTAAACTTTATATATCTAGTGCGCAAATAATGCATATATAAATATTCCTTTAAGGGAATATAGTTAGTCTTTATAATAAAAGTAAGGTAATTAATAAGAGAAAGGTTATAATAACTTAAGGCATAATAAGGCATTACAAAAATATTTATAAATATAAGAGAGAAAAGTACGTAAGATAATAGTGTGTTATAGGTAAATTTATACTTAAACACTGCTGTTATTTATTATTATTTTAATATAGTAATTACTTAGTAAATAGGTATAGGATAGCTAGTAAAAGCTATTTAGGAGCCTAGCTATAAGTGGGGGTAATTATAAGGCCTCACTTATAACATAAGGCGCACTAGGCGCACTAGCACACCCCGCGGGCAAGCTAGACCCTAGGGCTAGGTCCACGTAACACTAGCAAGCCACTAGCTATAAAGCAGCGACTTACACGCATAACACACTTAGACCTAGCAAGCTTTAGTTAATATACCAGAGCCCCCATACCTCTTGTCTAGCTATCATTGTTCTCACAGAAAGCTTCTATATTCATAGGTACGCTTCCTGTTTTATAGAAGGAAGTCTTCTATAACCATAATAATCCTTTTTATAGAAGGGAATAGCTTCTATCTCATAGGTCCTTCCTGTTTTATAGAAGGAAGTCTTCTATAACCATAATAATTCCTTTTTTATAGAAGGGAATAGCTTCTATCTCATAGGTCCTTCCTGTTTTATAGAAGGGAAGTCTTGTATAAATATACACAAAATAACCTAAAAAGAATCTATAGTAATAGAATCTAGGCTTATAACCTATTAAAATGTAGGGAGCTAGTTACTAGCTAGCAACAGCTATACAAGTGTAGCTCTATGGTTAGGGACTAGTAGAACCACCACGTTAAATCAATTAACATAACGTAATAGAAGGTTATAGTAGTTATTAACTAATAGAATTTAATCTAGATTACTTTTATAATAACTAATAAAGCAATATAATCAATTTTAGTGACATTATATAGGCAATGCGGCTATTAGATTAAGAGGTCTAGCTAGGTTAGCTAGTTTAAAAGATCTTCTTTCTCTTATATACCCACTAACTATATTAGTGGATCTAGGCCACTAGAGAGGTCTTAGGAGCCACTTTTGATTTTCCGCAAAATTTATTTGTATATAAAAACCAAAAAATTAACTTACCACTATATAAACTAGTAACCTATATGCACTAAATTTTAGTCTAAAAATAACCTTATATTAAATAAAAGCCCTATCTTTTAGCTTTAATTTGCTATATATAAAACCTTTATATAACCTCTAGTTAAAGAGAAAATCGCTATTAAAGATAGCTATAGGGTAGGCTGCTTATATTACCACTATAGGGTAAGCTGCTTATATTACCCTAGCTTACCTAATTACTAGTGGCTGTGGTTATAGCTACGCTTATAGCTATAATTAAAGAATCTATAATTAATATTAGTTATCTACATAGTTAGTCATAACTGTTAATAGCTATGACGTGGCTATTGACGGTTACCTTTGCGACTGTTAATAGCTGTAGTATAGCTATTAGGCTTGCAATGCAAGCTAGTAATAGAAAGGTCCTTTAACTAGAAAGGGCTAAAAATAGGTCTTATTTTTAACAGAAACGTAGGGAGCTAGTTGCCAGCTAGCAACAGCTGTACAAGTGTGAGCTCTACGGTCAGGGACTAGTAGAACTACCACGTTAAATCAATTAACGTAACGCAATGGAAGGTTATAGTAAATATTACTATTAAATTCTAATTTAAATAACTTTTATAATAACTAATAAAGCAATATAATTAATTTTAGTTACATTATATAGGCAATGTAGCTATTAGATTAAGAGGTCTAGCTAGGTTAGCTAGTTTAAAAGATTTTCTTTCTCTTATATACTCACTAACTATATTAGTAAATCTAGGCTACTAGAGAGGTCTTAGGAGTTACTTTTAATTTTCTATAAAATTTATTTATATATAAAAACTAAAAATTAATCTATTACTATATAAACTAGTAACTTATATACACTAAATTTTAGTCTAAAAATAACCTTATATTAAATAAAAGCCCTATCTTTTAGCTTTAATTTACTATATATAAAACTTTTATATAACCTCTAGTTAAAGAGAAAATTACTATTAAAGATAGCTATAGGGTAGGTTACTTATATCACTACTATAAGGTAAGCTACTTACATTACCCTAGCTTACTTAATTACTAGTGGCTATGGTTATAGCTACGCTTATAGCTATAATTAAAGAATTTATAATTAACATTAGTTATTTACATAGTTAGTTATAGGTATTAATAGCTATGACGTAGCTATTAACAGTCACCTTCGCGACCGTTAACAGCTGTAGTACAGCTGTCAGGCTTGCAATGCAAGCTAGTAATAGAAAGGTCCTTTAACTAGAAAGGGCTAAAAATAGGTCTTATTTTTAACAGGTATTTTATTATATTTTCTTTAATATATTAGTATTTTTTTACTACTAGTTCTTTAGTAACTATTATTTTCTTTTAAAGTTCTAGTAAAAGTGCCTTATTTATTAGGGGTTTATCTTTATAATTAAACTTCCTTAATAGTATATTTACTAAGTTACTTTTCCTTAGTCTATACTTAATTATAAAGTAAAAAGGTAAAGGAATATATATTATTTAGCTTACCTTTTATTTAACTTTTATTACCTTATAAAGGTCTATAAGTTATAGTAGTTTAATAAGACCTTAACTAAGATTACTATACTTTTAATATTATATTACTAGTATTTAAATAACTTTACTATAGTAAGTAACTTTTAATTAGCTATACTATAGTTATACTTAGTATTTATAAACTTCCTTAACTAAAAGGTTACTAAATACTAATAGCCTTTATTATTTTATTAAAATAAAATTCTTACTATTATAAAGACTAAAGTATTTATTTTAATATATACTAATTAACTTAGGTTATAATAATAAAGAAAAAGTACTTACTAAAAAGTAGTTTTTAGTTAGCTAAAAGCTAATTATTTCTTTACTTTAAATATAAACTTTCTAGTTTAAATACTATTTTAATTACCTTTTATTAATATATATAAAAGTATTATAATCCTAAAGTATTTATAAATAAACTATTAGTAAAAGTTATAAAATTCTAAGAAAAACTATATATTTTTAAAGCTTATAAGCTTTTTCTAGTCTTAAATTATAATAATCTTATAAGTATTTATTAAAATCCTATTAATTAATAAAATAAACCCTAGGGATTTTACTAATTTTTAGTAAAATAAATACTTTAAGGGTTTTATATATAGCTTTACTAACCTTATATACTCTAAGACTTTCTTAATATATATAATATACTTTTCTTATATTTTTAAAAAAATAAGGATATTATTTAAATATACTATATAAATAGTATTAACTAGCTTATAAAGTATTTTATAAATATAGCTTTAAAAGGTAACTAAGGTATTAGTTAACTTAAAGGGTATTATAAGGTATTTATAGTATTTATATTATATATAAAATATAATCTTTTACTTATTACTTTCTTTAATATAAATTTAATTATAAGTATTTTTAATATTAATCTTTAAGAAAAAGTAAGCTTTTTAATACTAGTTTAAGATCTTTAAAATTAAAGGAAAAGTATAGTAATTCTTTTATATTACTTTATTAAGTCCTTAGTAATTTATATATAATTAAAGTAATTTATTTTTCTTTAGTATAAATAAAATAAGTATACTTATAAGGCTTTTAAAAGGTTTTATTTAGCTTTTTTATAGGTTTTTATTAATATATTTATAAAGCTTCTTTAGCTTACTTTAAGAGAGAAAGTAAATTAGCTTATATAAGGGTATTACCCTTAGTATTAGGTTAATTATATAATTAGTTACTTTTCCTAATAGTAAACTCCTTACTTTATTTATGTTAGAACAAGCATGATATTAACAAGGCTGCGCGCCTCTGATTGGCTAGGCGCGTTACATCGCGAACCCATATGCCTAGGCTAACCGCGCCGCGGTTAGAATTAGCACATATGGCCTCTTCGCATATAACCCTAATTAAGGCCCCTTTTTCTATTATAAATAACATACCTTATATACTTCTATTTAATCTCTTTTTCACTTCTTTTAGTAAACTAAAATATATAATAATTATATATAATTTAGTCTGCCCTTAAAAACCCTATATATAGGTTAATAGTATACCTATAGTACTAACACTAATTAGTAATTATCTTTATAAATACTATAGATTAGTAAGGTTATAAAAGAGGCATTAGTATTATAAACTTACCTTATAAAATAAGAAAGCCACTATATAATACTAGTATACTAAGGAAAAAGTATATTTTAGCTTTCCTTTTACCTTAAGTAACTATAACTAGCTCTATACTAAATCTAAGCTTATTATAGTAATTAAAGCACCCCGTGGCGTGGTGGTTACACGCTGTGGAGACCTGTTCCGGGTCGCAGGTCGTGGGTTCGAATCTCACACGGGGCATAATTTTTAGAGGTCTTAGTCACGCCTCTAAAAATTGAACTAATCGCAGGGTGATAAAAAGTGGGTCCAGGCCCCACTTTTCTAGCCTTGCAAGCGAATTAAACAAGCTACTTCGCTATATAAATTAGCTAGGATACCTAAAGCTCTAGGGTTTTAATTTAAGCTAGAGTTTGTAACTATATTGCATAATTATTGGATTTTAGGAACTAGATTGTAGAAGACAGGGATAGTTAGAGGAATATCGTTGTAAACAGTAGCTTAGGCAACTAACACTTACGAATTAGAACCATGTATTTAGTTAAACAAACAAATCGTAGTAGGTTTTTCACCTAACTAGGCAACTAACTAATTATCTAGGTATCTAGATAATTAGCAACCTAGTACGGTTTTCCTACTACAAAGCAAATACCACCGCAGGAGTACTAGTAAATAGCATAAATTGCTATCTAGCGTAATTAATATAATATATAATATATAGTAATTAAAGCCTAGTTAGTAACTAATCTAACCTATCTTTATTTATTTAATTAGTGTATTAATTATATAAATAAACCCTTAGAAGTGTATTTATTAAATAATTAAGGCCTAGTTAGTAACTAGCTTAACCTATCCTTATTTACTTAATTAAACTTACTAAAAGGTAAAGATAATATCTTTACTTATAATCCTTTAAACCTCTATACTTTCTTTATTTCCCTTACCTCTTTATTTACTACTAATATTATAGTAAAATATTAAGATTAACTAAAAGAATCTAAATCCTAAGATATTCTTTCTAATTATAAACTTACCCTCTCCCTAAAGATACTATAAGAGAAGCTAATATATAAGTTATATTTTACTTTCTTAACTATATTTTCTCTAATTTATACTAGTATATTATATAATAAGCACTAGAATATAAGGAATTATTTAATCTTAAGGTAATTACTACCCCTAAAGAGCTTATAGCCTAAATTCTTATTAAAAAGGTAACTTATAAATATAAGAACCTATACTTATAAACCCTATTTACTATCTTTAATAATAACTTTAGAGAATAAAACTAAGAGATATTTAAAGTAATAAATCCCTAAACTATAAAGATTCTTTAAGATTTCCTTTTCTTTAGTAATATTTATATAGACTTATAGAGTTACTAAAGGATTATAGTCTTACTTAAAGATATTATTAACTATAATAGATTTTATAATTAAAATAAAGAAAAGATATAGGAAGTTAAAAGAAAGTATTTTACTTTTAAGAGGTAAATAAAAGATTAAGACTTCTATAAAAACCTTCTTCTTATTAATATCCCTTTTCTTAAAGACTAACTAAAGTAATAGATTACTATATAGTATTCCTAATTCCCTTAACTATAAACCTATACTCCCTTTATTTCCTCTCCTATAATAAAGCATTATAATCTCTCTTTATAGTATAAAACTATAAAACCTCCTTAATAAGAATTAACTATCCTTATTCCCCCTAAGAAATAAGCTAACTCTTATTAAAGTAATTACTTAATCTTAATAAGTTTTATAATAATAAAAGTATTAAGTATAGTGCTAAGGAGTATAATATTTTTAATATAAAGCTCTTAACTTATTAAAGGAAGTATAAGATACTAGGTATTATATAAGAATAGTTAGGTTATAGTTTTAAGTTTATACTAAAAGGTAAACCTCTTTAGTACTTCCTAAAGAACCTTTTAGGCTAAGGAAACCCCTAAGATCTCCTAACTCTTATTAGTAAAATTAGGTAAAAATTTAAGATAAATAATATATATTAGAAAAACTATTTATTATAAGGAAGATTATAACTACTTACTATTATTTAAGAGAACCCTAATAAGTTAAAGATTAAGTACTTTAAAGATCTTATAATAAAGCTTTTAAGTCTTTAAAGGGTAAATCCTTATAAATCCTAGTTAGAATTAGACCTTTATAGTTAGATTCTAAATACTTATAAAGGAATCCTAGAATATAAGGCCTATATTATTAATTCTCCTATTAACCTCTAATGCTTTTGTAAATAGATAAGGATATTAATTAGTAAATCTAAAGCTTTAATTAATTAGTAGTAATTTTATATAGAAGGTAATACTAAGGAATACTTTTAAACTAACTATAAATATAATAGTAAGGGTAAGGAAACCTAATATAGTTAATTTATAGTAAAAGGCAAGCCTCCTACCTAAAAAAGTATTATATATATATTAAAGAAAGTTATTAGTTAACTAAGTACTTTAATAAAGACTAGAAGAAAGCTTTCTAATGCTTTAAGAATTACTCTTATATAGATTTATTAGCTTCTTTATATAGTATATTCCTTACTTAGTATAAAGGTAATAAAGACTTTAAATTAGCTAAAGATAATAATATTAACTAATACCTAATAAAACTTAGTTTTAGTAAAGAAAATAATAATAGTTAATTACCTATAAACTTCTTTATATATAGGACTACCTATAATAGCTATATAACCACTAAGATTCTTACTAGTAAAGTAATAACTTACACTCTAGCTAAGAAGGATTTATTTAATCTTTAGGAACTAAGTATATTTACACTTAAAGGATAATATTTATCTAAAACCTTTAAAGGTATTATAGCTAATATAAGTACTATAGGATATTTATTAGTAAGCTACCCTTAATTCTTAGCTTTATAAAGTATAATACTAATTATTATACTTAATAAGTTAAATACTAGGAAAGTAAAGATTAAATTTAACCTTAGAGAACTAATTAAGGCACTTAGATTAATTAAAGTGCTAACTTCTTTTAAAATTATTCTCTTTTAGGTAATCCCTATAAATACTCCTTTTCTCCTATACCTTAATAATATAACTTACCTAAAGATTAATTTCTATATATTAAAGAATATTTTATAGTAAGGAATATTAAGGTCCTTATTATATATAAATAAGGGTATATATAAATACTTCTTAATAAAGAAGAAAGTATTACTTAGAGTTATCTTATAGAAGCTAAACTTTATTAATTATATTAATACTTTAGATACCCTTTTATTAAATACCTTTATAATTTACTTTATAAATTAAGGCATAAGGTTAAGTTTAAAGTAATTAAGAAGTTAACTAAGGTTTAATAGTAATATTAATTATACACTAGAGCCTATAGTGTTATAAATAGTAGTTAAAGCTATAAATAACACTATAGGATTAAATAGTTTTATACTAATACTTCTTATTTTTAGCGTATATTCTTATATAATTAAGGAATTACCTTTATTACTAGATATTATATAATAAGCCCTTATAATCTAATTAGTAATAAAGGAAGTTAAGCGTATTTATACCTAGTAAAAGGTTAGTAATGCCCTTACTATAAGGAATAGTCCTAATACCTCTAGTACTATTAACCTCTTACTAGGATTACTTATATATATATAGTATAAAGATAAAGAATAAAGAGGCCCCTATAAGCTCTTAGCTATAGAAGGTAAGACTTACACTCTTAAGCTCCTTTAAGGCCTAAAGGCCTTTAGATTAACCTCTATTAGGCCTTTTTATAAAGATCCTAATAAGGAAAGACCTCCTAAGAGCATAGAGAACTAAGATACCCCTTTATAACCTATAGCTACCCCCTTATTATTCCCCTAAAGTAAGAACCTAAAAGACCTTAAAAGAACCCTCTTATTATTATTTCTAATATTAATTATATAAATTAAATAAAAGATAAGACTAATATCTTTCTATTAGCTAAGGAAAGCTTTAATCTTAAGCTTATAATTTAATTATATAAGGAAGGAATTATTAAGACCCTAGTAAACCCTTTAAACTATTTACTAGGGCTAAAATTAATGCTTTAATTAAATAAGGTATATTTAAATTTATTAGATATAATAAGAAAAAGCATAGTAAAGTTTAAATCTTTAATTCCTATATTATTAATAAAGTAAAGGGCAAGATAACGGATTTATATAAGAAGTTAAGGCTTATAATCTAAGGTTATAGCAATAAGGAAAAGCTAGTAATGCTTACATAGGCCCTAATAATCTAACAAGCTAGCTAATGATTAATCCTTGCAATAACGCTTGTGTTATTATTACTAGGCCTTATTCTCTAGCTTTATAATATTATATAGGCCTATATGTAAGCATAAATGCTCCTTAGCTATACTATTCTAGCCTAAATCCCTATCTAGATCTATTACCTATACCTTAAAGATATAATAATATAAGTTATTAAGCCTTTATATAGTATTATAAAAGCTAGCACCTATTAGTAAGTAATGTATTATTATTACTATAGAGAAAAGCTCTAGATAATAACCTCTATGTTTAACTTATGCTTACTTATAATAATAAAGGAAAACCTAACCTTTATATATATAAGGATATAGACTAATAATATAATTAAACTATCTAACTATAAGTTCTCTTAATAAGAGGAAAATTAATTAATTACTACTTCTTTTACTACTAAACTAAAGCAAATCCTTTCTATAGGGAACTTACTAACCTTTAATAATAGTATTATTACTCTTAAAAATAATATAATTACGCTATAATAAAAAGGCTAAAGTAAAAAGCTTTAATTAATCTTATTAACTAATTTAAAATAGGCATATATAGAATAATAAGCTTAAGGCATATATATTACCTTAATTTACTAGCCTAAAGCCTGTTTTAACCTCTCTATTACTATATAATACTAAGACCTAATATTATAAGATATAAAGAGCCTAAACTAATAAATTTAGTAGTAAATTAACTATTTAGACTAAGGATTAAGATTTATACTATTTAATCTTAAGAAAGTAAAGCTTTTTATATTTATAGATAGATCTTTTACTAATAACTAAGACCTTACTTCCTAGCTAGGCTATATACTTATTCTTACTAGTAAAGTCTAGAAGGAAAGCACCTTTATAATTAAAGGTAATATTATACACTATAGTTTTACTAAGAGTAAGAGAGTTATAAGAAGTGTGCTTACCTCTAAGATTTATAGAATAGTTACTAGTGTAAATATAGCTTATATAATCTTAATAACGCTTAGATTAATTACTTTTTATTAATTAAACCTCCTTATAATTCCTATTATTATTTATATAGATTTATACTTATTATATAAGTGCCTTATTAAGCTTAGTACTATAAAGAGAAGTGCCTTATAATTAATATTAGAGCCCTTTATTAATTTTATAAGTAATAAGAGATCTACGAGATTAAATAGATTAATAGGGATAATAATCTTACTAATATATTTATAAAGGCATTACTAAATAAGGCATTTAAGAGGTTTATTATAAGTAATAAGGTAACTATTAGGATAAAAGGATAGGTTATATAATTATAGCTTTTATTTATTAATATAATAAAGTTAAAGGTATTTAGATTAGTCTTACTTATCCTTTAATAGGCTTATAAATTAAATATTGTTTTTATTATATCCCTCCCTCTCTCTTTTCTTATAATATTATTTATAATTATTTAATCCTAACTATTCCTTAATTCCCCTTCTCTTACCTTATTAATATTACTTATTAATAATTATATTAAAAGAGAGAGTTTCTAGTGTTAGAATAAGTATAATATTAATAAGGCTACGCGCCTTTAATTAGCTAGGCGCGTTATATTACAGACTTACATGCCTAGGCTAACTATGCTATAGTTAGAATTAGTATATATAGCCTCTTTATATATAACCCTAATTAAGGCCCCTTTTCCTATTATAAATAACGTACCCTATATGCTTTTATTTAATCTTTTTTTGCTTCTTTTAGTAAACTAGAATATATAATAATTATATATAATTTAGTCTGCCCCTAAAAACTTTACGCGTAGGTCAATAGTACACCTGTAGTACTAACAATTTAATATAAATATATTTTTAAACTTATATAGTTTTTAAGGATATTTTTAATAATTCTATATACTTTTATTTTCTTATTATCTTTAAAAGTAATAAACTTATTTTCTATAACTTTTATAATAATATATATAATAGTTTTATTATATATTATCTTTATAAATTTATAAGAAATTATAAGTAAAAAGGCTTTTTTTTCTTAAACTATTACTTTTATAAGTATAAGTAAAAATATATATATTTTTCTATAAGTATATATATTTTAATTAATATAAGACTTTTTTACTTTTAAGTCTTTATTTATAGCTATATATAGTAATTTAAAATCCTTTTCTTTTTTTCTTAAGTTCTTAATAATAATAAGTACTTTATAAATACTATATTAAAGAACTATAAAAGCTTTTATTACTTTAATAATAAGTATTATAACCTTAGCTTAGTTAAGCTTATAGTTTTTATAAATTTAGTGCTAATAATATTAATCTTAGTATAGTTATTTAAATTTACTATTATTTTAATATCTTTATACTTATAAATAATAACTAATATATAAAATTAATACCTTATTAATACCTTAGTATTTAAGGTAAAGGTAAGGGTATTTACTTTTACTTTAAGAAGTTTTCTTAGCTTTCTTAAGGCTTTTTCTTTAGCTTATTATAATTAAATTTAAGATACTTTATATTATTATAATTATAATATTATTTCTTATTTTTAACTTTATTATTATTTAAGTAAGTAATTAAACTCTTTTCTTAGTCTTTATTTTATTAATTTTTATAAGGTTTATAGCCTTATAAAGAGTTATATTTATTATATTAAAAAGCCTTATATAAGCCTTTATTTTCTAAATATTTAGGCTTTTACTTACTTTTTAGTATAGTTTTTAAAATTACTAGGTAAGTTATATAACCTTTTCTTAAGTCTTTTTATAATAAAAGTATATAAGTTAATATAGTTTTATAGTTTAAGAAGTAATTTTATAAAGAATATAAAAATATAAGACTTTTATATAGCTTTTTTAAGTATTTCTTTAGTAAATCTAAGTAAATACTAAATTTAATAAGGCTTTAGCCTTTATATTACTTTATATTTTCTAGTTATATAACTATTTAAGTATTATAGTTTATAAAGTTTTAAAGTAATATAAGAGTTTAAGTTTAAAATTTATTTTAGTTATCTTTAAGGTTATTCTAGCTATTAGCTTATTATTCCTTAAGGTATTTATTTTATTTTACCTTATAGTTAGTATATATATAGTTAAGTATAAAGAGAATCTTTTAGTAATTATATTAGTACTTTTCTTTACCTTATTAAAAGTATAGTTTAAGTTATTAATTTATATCTTATATTTTTATAAGTTTATAATATATTAAAGGTTAGTAATATTTTAAACTTTAACCTCTTAGTTACTATAGCTTAAGAAAATACTAGCTTTTTATTACCTTTTTACTTATTTTTCCTTTATATTTAGTTATATTTAGTTATAGTTAGTTAATAAGCTTTTACTTTTATTTCTATAGTTTTTAAAGTTATTTAAGTTAAGTAATTTACTTTATTATTACTATAGCTTTAGCAAAGCATTATTGTATTGTATTGTATTGCCCTATGTATTGTTAGGGGAAAAAAAAGTGGGGTATTATATATATCTATTATATAGTAGATTTTTAGAGTAATTTACCTAAGATATTCTTGAATTTTTATATAATTTATTTATTTATTTATAATTTCTTAAAGTTTTAGCTTATTTATAATAAAAAGCTAATTATAGGTATTAAGTAGCTTAATATAGTGTTTTTAAAGTTCTATTTATAGAATGATTTTTTACTATCTTTTAAAGGTCTTTTGAATTTATTGCCTATTTTTTAGATTTATTATCCTTTTTAGTGTGTTTTTAGGTTTAATTAAAACATTTACCCTAAAGAAATTATTTATTATTATATATAAATAAGATTATAATTCTATAAATAATATATTTATATATATAAGGTTTTTATTATAAGAAAAGAATATTAAATTATCTAATAAAAGGTTATTTAGCTTTATAACTATTTTATTAGAATTAAAACTAATTACTTTAACCTTCTAGTCTTTTTAACCTAAAAGGAAAGTAAAATACCTAAGTTTAAACCTAGGAAAAGCTTTTAAAAAGTTAAAAAGAATATAAAAGTTATATATAAGTTATATATAAGCTATTTTTAATATATATTATATATTTCCTTTAGTAAAAGAAATATTTAAAGTAAGTTTACTTAATTTCTATTATTTACTTATTTTAAGTTATTTATAGCTTAGTTAATTAGTTATATAATATATTAATAAAAGGTATATCTAAAAGTAAGTCTAAAAGTGAATTTACTTACTTATATTTTTTACTTATCTATAGCTTAGTTACTTGTTTATATTGATTTTTAAAAATTTTTTGCGTCATTAGTTATAGCTAATGCATCTAATTTATTATAACATATAATTATTACTAGTAATACCTAGCTAGTAAAACAATTTATATCTAAATACTTATAGCTATAGTAATAAATAAAACCTATAATAAGTATAAGCTTAAAGGTTATAAATATAGGGGCTATAAGGTTAGAGTAAAGTTTATAATAAACTTTATAGCTATATTAGTATAAGATATAGTTATAATTTATAACTATAGTTAAACTTAAATTTATTTAAGTTTTACTTATAGTATAAATTAACGCAATTCCCCTTTCTTTATAACTATGTTTATTCTATCTCTCTTACTTATGCTTTAAAGCTCTAAGGCAAACTAAACATAACTTATTTTTACTTATCTCTAATTTAATTTATGCACCTATTATAATTACTAGGTAGGTTATAGGTTACTACTTAACTAATTAAACCCTAACTAATTAGATTATATTATAGCTAAAGGTAATAAAAAGAATACTACCTTATTTAAAATATTAAATAATATAGTAAAAGAGAAGAAAAGTAAAGGAAAGGGAAGTAAAGATAAATCTAACCTAGAGATAATTAATAGTATTTATAATATAAGGAAAAAATACTAAAAAGCAAAGGTAATATAAATAATAAGATTTATAAGGTAAATAAGAAGAAGATAAAAGAATAAGGTATTAGGCTGTAAAATACTAAGCAGTTTTACCTTGTGCTTAGGAGGATACTTATAGCTATAATAATAAATAAAACTTATAATAAGTATAAGCTCTAAGGTTATAAATATATAAGGCTATATAACTTACTATATATAATATAAGTAATCTTTACTAAATACCTTACCTTATAAATATATAGCTATCTTATAGCTAGCTAGCCTCTTTATTATTTATAGGATTTATAGAATTTAAACTTCCTTTAATCTTTATACTCTTAATATAATACCCTTTCTATACCCTCTTAAGTATAAGGTAAAACTACTTAAATAATTAAAGCTCTATATTTTTAATATCTTTTCTAAATATCTAGCCTTTTTCTTTAGTTTTTATTCTCTTTTTATTCTTACTTTTCTTAAATTCTTTTATATTTTCTTTAGTTTTCTTTATTTTCTTTTAATTAGGATTTTTATTAGCTTTTAAATAGCTTAAAGGTTTTATAGCTTAGTAATTATAGCCCTTAGCTTTTAGTTACCCTTAGCTATACTATAGTCTAATTAGTTAGGAGTTAATTAGTTAATTAGTTATATAAAACTTACTTAGTAATAGTTAAAGGTAAGTTAAAATAAGTTGTATTTAATTTAACTTAAAGATTTAAAGTCTAAGTAATAAGATATAAGATAGAAAATATAAAGAAATAAAATAAATATAATTATAAAGAAAAGGGAATTATATTAATTTATATTATAAGTAAAACTTAAATAAATTTAAGTTTAACTATAGTTATAAATTTTAACTTTTATACTAATATAACTATAAAGTTTATTATAAACTTTACTTTAACCTTATAGCCCCTTATATTTATAACCTTAAAGCTTATTTTTATTATAAGTTTTTATTACTATAGCTATAATTATTTATATATTAATTATTTTACTAGCTAAGTATTACTAATAATAATTATATTCTTACCCTTCTAAGCATAAGGTAAAACTACTTAAATAATTAAAGCTCTATGTTTTTAATATCTTTTCTAAATATCTAGCCTTTTTCTCTAGTCTTTTATTCCCCTTCTTATTCTTACTTTTCTTAAATTCCTTTATATTTTCTTTAGTTTTCTTAATTTCCTTTTAATTAGGATTTTTAATAGCTTTTTAAATAGCCTAAAGGTTCTATAGCCTAGTGGTTATTACCCCTAGCTTTTAGTTACCCTTAGCTATGCTATAGTCTAATTAGTTAGGGGTTAATTAGTTAATTAGTTACACAGAACCTACCTAGTGATTATAATAAGTGCATAAATTAAATTAAAGATAAGTAAGGATAAGTTATGTTTAAAGAGAGATAGAATAAACATAGTTATAGAGGAAGGGGATTTATATTAATTTATACTATAAGTAAAACTTAAATGAATTTAAGTTTAACTATAGTTATAAATTATAACTATATCTTACGCTAATATAGCTATAAAGTTTATTATAAACTTTACTTTAACCTTATAGCCCCTTATATTTATAACCTTTAAGCTTATATTTATTATAGGTTTTATTTATTACTATAGCTATAAGTATTTAGATATTAATTATTTTACTAGCTAGGTATTACTAGTAATAATTATGTGTTATAATAAATTAGATACATTAGCTATAACTAATAATATAAAAAAATATAAAAAAATATAAAAAAATATAAAAAAATATAAAAAAATATAAAAATTAATACTTTCAGAAAAAAAGCTAGTTTTTATTAAATATAATAATTTTATAAGTATAACTTTATTACTTACTTATAACTTATTATTACTTTGGATGTTAATTGTTTTACTAGCTAGGTATTGCTAGCAATAATTGTGTGTTATGATAAATTAGATGCATTAGCCATAACTAATGACGCAAAAAAAAATTTAAAAATCAATAACTTATTATTACTAATATTTAGTAACTAATTTTATAAAATATACTTATTATATATAAAATAATAAAAGCTATATTAAAGTATATTTATTTCCTTATAAAGTTTACTTATTGATTTTTAAAATTTTTTTGCGTCATTGGTTATAGCCAATGCATCTGATAAAGTTTACTTATAAGTTACTAATATATTACTAGTACTTAGTTTAAATTATAAAGCTTTATTAAAAGCTTTTTAAACTTATTAAAATAAACCTTAAAAACTATTATTATTATTTTAATAAAATAAGTATTTCTTTAATTACTATACTTAATAATTACCCTTATAGTATAGTAATTATATACTATAAAGACTTATTTTAAGTTATAAGTTATAGGTTTAAATCCTATATAAGGTATAATTTTAAAAGTCTTAGTTATACCTCTAAAATTAAACTAATTATAAGGTAAGGAAAAGTAAGTTTAAACCTTACTTTTCTTTACTTTATAAGTAAATTAAATAAGTTACTTTACTACATAAATTAGCTAAAATACCTAGAGCTATAGGGTTTTAATTTAAGCTAAGGTTTATAACTATATTATATAAAATTAATAGATTTAAAAACTAGATTATAAAAGATAGGGATAGTTAAAAGGGAAAAATTATTATAACTAGCTTAAGTAATAAATATATATAAATTAGAACTATATATATAGTTAAAATAAATAAATTATAGTAAGTTTTTACTTAACTAAGTAACTAACTAGTTATCTAAATACCTAGGTATTTAAATAACTAGTAACTTAGTATAGTTTTCTTACTACAAAGTAAATATTACTATAGGAGTACTAGTAAATAATATAAATTACTTTTTAAAGTAATTAATATATATACTTAATAATTACTAACTTATTACTAAGATTTTATATAAGTAAATTAAAAGCTAAATAATACTTTATTAGCCTAGTTTCGTTTTTGTTCTGCCACAAACATCAGTAATCGAGCTAAAACTAGCCTAGAATAGCCTTAAATAGCTTTAAAAGGAAAGAACCTATAGGAAGTTTAGTAAAGAAAGAGAAAAGAGATTAAAACTTTATAAAGGAAAGGCACTCTCTTATACTTACTAAAGGGAGGGGGATAAATTAGAGCTATAGTTTAAAAATAAAGCATAATATTAATAAACCTAAGAATAACATAGGTCTAGGAATACACTAAGCCTAACCTAAGTTTACTCTCCCCTTATAGCATATAAATAAAACTAAGTGCTTTACCTTTATAAGACTTCTAGGCTAGTAATAAGTTAGTAATAGCTAAAAAGTAAGGTAATAGAAGTATTAGTAAAAAGTAAATAAAAAGTGAAATACTATTATAAACCTAGATTTATTATACTATAAGGTAAGGTAAAGTAAGCTAGGATAGGTATATACTAGGGCTAGAATTACACTAGTAAGGGGCTAAGAACTTTTCTTATTATAAATTTTCTTTTCTTCTTTTCTTTTATAAAATAAAGCTAGTATAAGCTAGTGATAAATACCTATAACTAGCTATATACTAAGTAATATAGGCTTAGATTAGGGCTAGTGCTAGTACTATAACAGATATAAGGGGTTTTTCTTCCTTTCTTAAGGGTTTTCCCTCTTAATTAACTAATTAAAGTACTAGTACTAGCCTACATAGAGCTAGCTAGCGTACAATAATAATAATAATACTTTATTAGCTATAGAAAATACTAATAAGTATAGTTATATATATTATACTTATCTTATAGCTAAGTTTACTTATAAAGTAAAAGCTAATAAATATATTATAATATTATAACTTAATATAATTACTAGTTTTAAAGTTTAAATTAATATTATAAATTACTTATCCTTTATAGCTAAGAATGTTCTTATAGTAAGTTTTATAAATATATATAGCTAATACTTTACTAACTTATTATTAATTTACTTCTTATATTTCTAAGCTTTTTACTTATATTAGTTTTTAAGCTTTTTAAAAAGCTTTATAATTTTATATATAATAAGGAAACCCTTTTTAATAATAAAGTTATAAAGACCTTAGTACTTATAGTTATATTAAGTATTAATAATACTTAGGAATTAGTCCTTTATATTTTCTTTAGTTTTCTTAATTTCCTTTTAATTAGGATTTTTCTTAGCTTTTTAAATAGCTTAAAGGTTCTATAGCCTAGTAGTTATTACCCCTAGCTTTTAGTTACCCTTAGCTATACTATAGTCTAATTAGTTAGGGGTTAATTAGTTAATTAATTATATAAAACTTACCTAATAATTATAATAAGTATAGTATATTTATTAGTAAATTAAATTAGAGATAGGTAAGAATAAGTTATATTTAAAAGGGTTTAAGTTTACCTTAGAGCTTTAAAGTATAAGTAATAAGCTATAAGATAAAAGAGATATAAAGAGATTAAATAAATATATTTATAAAGAAAGGGGGAATTATATTAATTTATACTATAAGTAAAACTTAAATAAATTTAAGTTTAACTATAGTTATAAATTATAACTATATCTTATGCTAATATAGCTATAAAGTTTATTATAAACTTTACTTTAGCTTTATAGCCCCTATATTTATAACCTTAAAGCTTATACTTATTGATTTTTAAATTTTTTTGCGTTATTAGTTATAGCTAATGTATCTAATTTATTATAACATATAATTATTACTAGCTAGGTATTGCTAGTAATAATTAAATTTTTTTAAAAATCAATAAGGTAATAAATACTAAGTTATTACTATGAGGCCCCACTTATAACACAAGGTGCACTAGCGCACCCCGCGGGCAGGCAAGGCTATAAGGCTAGGTTTATGTAATACTAGTAAGCCACTAGCTATAAACTAGTAACTTATATATATAACACACTTAGACTTAGTAAGCTTTAGTTAATATATTAAAGCCCTTATATTTCTTACTTAGCTATTATTATTTTTATAATTTTAAAGCTTCTTTTACTAGTTACTTAAGAGTAATATAAGGAGAAAAATTACTTAATTTACTAAAGTAATATTAGATAATAACTAAAACTAATTAAATAAGAGTAATACTATAGCTAAGAATATACTATATTTTATAAAGATTATACTTAAGATTAAACCCTTTACTTATAAAGCTAAAGCTATAGTAATAGTAAAGTAAATTATATAGTTAAAATAACTTTAGAAACTATAAAAATAAGAATAAAAGCTTATTAACTTTATAAGGCTTAACTTAAGGAAAGAATAAGTAAAAAGATAGTAAAAAGCTAGTATTTTCTTAAGCTATAGTAACTAAGATATAAAAGTCTAGAATATTACTAAACTTTAATGCCTTATAAACCTATAAAAGTATAAGATATAAATTAATAACTTAAACTATATCTTTAATAAGGTAAAGAAAAAGTACTAATATAACTACTAAAAATTCTCTTTATACTTAACTATATATATATAAACTATAAGGTAAGATAAAATAAATACCTTAAGAAATAATAAGCTAATAGCTAGAATAACCTTAAAGATAACTAAAATAAATTCTAGACTTAAATACTTATATTACTTTAAAACTCTATAAATTATAATATATAAATAGCTATATAGCTAGAGAATATAAAGTAATATAAGGGTTAAAGCCTTATTAAATTTAGTATTTTCTTAGATTTACTAGAGAAATACCTAGAAAAAGCCTTAGAAAATTCCTATACCCTTATATTCTTTATAAAACTAATTCTTAAACTATAAAACTATATTAACTTATATACCTTTATTACTAAAAAGACTTAAGAAAAGGTTATATAACTTACTTAGTAATTTTAAAAAGCTATACTAAAGAGTAAGTAAAAGCCTAAGTATTTAGGAAGTAAAGGCTTATATAAGGCTCCTTAATACTATAAATATAATTCTCTATAAGGCTATAGACTTTAAATAAATTAAAAAAATAAGAATAAAAAGAAAACCTTAGTTACTTACCTAAATAATAATAAACCTAAGAATAAAAGGTAGTATATTAATTATAATAGTATAAAGTACCTTTAATTTAATTATAATAAGCCTAAGAAAAAGCCCTAAGAAAACTAAAGAAACTTCTTAAAGTAAAAGTAAATACTCTTACCTTTACCTTAAATACTATAATACTAATTAGATATTAATTTTATATACTAATTATTATTTATAAGTATAAAGATATTAAAATAGTAGTAAATTTACATAGCTATACTAAGATTAAAATAAAACCTTTGCATATTTTCCGCACCGCTTTAAAGGTCCGGAATTGCCTCTAAAATACAAACTAAGTTAATACTTAAATTCCTTACCCTTATTTACCCCTTCTTATAATATTATATTATAATAAAGCTAAAGGTAAGTAAGAAAATAAGGTGCTAATAGTAATTAAAATAGGAGAAAGGGGGCTAGTATAGAGTTATTACTACCCTAATACTAGCATAGGATAGTATAATATTTAGAGAAGTAATAATAACTTAATAATAGATTAAATCTAATTTAAATACCTAGAAAATATAAAATACTATAAAGAAATTACTAGCCTTATCCCTAGTAATAAAGTTACCTAAGTATAGTGTATTACTAAGGCTATAGCTTACTAGATAATAAACTATACTTAAGCTAAAATAAAAGTAATAAGTAATAATAGGAATATTTATATAATAAAGAAAGCTCTTAAAAATACCCTTACGGAGGTAATAAAGGAAGAAACTAAGAGTAATAATACCTTAACTTAGGTAAGTATTATAGCTAGCCTTATATAGAAATAACTAAATACTATACCCCTTTCCCTTTAAATCCCTAGTAAATAATATAAAGAAGTCCTTATTAAAGGTAACTTTATCTAGGAATTACTTTAGTCTAAAAGCACTAAAGATATAGTAATAATAGTTAATAAAGCTACTAGCTATATAATAGTAATAATAGCTAGAAAACTCCTTAGTAATAATATAATTATTACTTTTAAAGGAAATATTACTTAATATAAAGAAAATAAAAATAAATATCCTATATATTTAAACTAAAGGTAACCCTTTACTAATATTTACTTAGTATTATTATTAAAGAATTCCTTATAAAGTATATATTTATTAAAAACCTAGTAACTAAGATTAAAAAAGCTAATAAAGTAAATATAATTAAAGTAACTATAAAGTACCCCTAAGGTAAGGGACCTTAAGGACTACCCTAATCCTTAGCTTAGCTAAAGTTAATAAAGCTAATAAGATTTATAGTAATAAAATAGTTTTTAAAGTAAAGCTATTTTAAACTAAACTATATAATAAGACCCTTTAGCTAAGATAATACTATAATTACTTTTAAATAAGTTATACTATAAAGTTCTATAAGGTAACCTTAAGGTATAGTAAGTATAGCACTAGCTAATATAAGGAGGGTAAGATATCTTACCTTATAACTAATAGCTAACTATAAAAGAAATATATCCTTTACTTTAAACTATACTTAGCCTAGTTTAAGGATTACTTTATCTTAAAAGAAAAATAAAATATAGTAAAAGTAAGCTACCTTAAATAACTATTTTACTTTACTACTTAATCCCTAACTAGAGGCCTAGCCTTAACTTAGGAGAGATTTATTATAGCTATTAAACTTACTAGTATAGTAAGAAAAAAAGAGGTTACTTAATACTTATAAAATAAAGCGCTAAATAGCCTAAGGCTAGAAGTATAAGAAAATACGTAAAGCTAATTAGATTTAGATTAAAGTTAGTATAAAATAAAAGAGATCCCCCTTAATTAATATAGTAATATTATAGGTCTTTTTCTAGAATATAAATAAGAAGGATAGCCTTATATATATTATACTTTATTACTAAACTAATATAAATATAATTATAATCTAAGAGTAAGAATATATAAAATAACTATAGCTACTAGCTCTAGGCCTTACTTAATTCTAATTAGTATATTATAATAGGTATAATATTATTTATATAAATAAGAAGTATAATATAGGATTATAAATAGCCTAGGGGGAACTAATTAGTTCTTAATAGAAATATAAGGAGTAAATATTTACTCCCTTTACTTAGAAAATTATAGTAATAAATAAAATACCTTTATTTATATTATTAATATAAAGAAGCCTTATAGCTAGTGTGTATTTATAGGTAATTTTAACTAAAAGTATTCCTTATAGGATTAATATAATAAAATAAGTAATAAAGTAAAAGAACTACTAGAATTTATAAACTAGTAAAGGCTTAGCTTAGTAATACCTTAGAGGGAACTTATAAGGTAAAGGGCTAGAGATAAAGATAGCACTATAGACTTAGTATAAGTAATACTAAATATTTAAGTCTATTATAATAGTATAGTAAGGCTTATAAAATCTAACTATACTTTATAGCTAATTAGTATTTTTACTAAGCACTAAGAATAAGCCCCCTTATTCTTAGATATCCTTAGGGTATAATAAATAAGAAATATATATAAGTAAAGGTAATAGTATAACTTTAAGAGAAAAACGCCTTAAACCCCTATAATAAAAATAGGATTAATAAATATATTATATAGCTTATTATAAACCTATAATAAATAGTAAAGAAAGTAACTTTATAAAAACCCTAAGGCCTCCCTAGCCTAAAGGGGTAGTAGTTAAGAAAAGCTAAGGAGTTAGTTACTAAAGCTAAGTAAGCTAAAAGATAATAAAGATACTAGAGAACTAATACTAACTAGGAGGCTTATAATAAGATAGAAAAGGATTAGGAATATATTATTAAAGAGAAAAAGTAAAATATATAAAAGAAAGCCTTAAGAAATACTAATACCTAGTCTAAGGATAAGGGAGTATAAAGGCTAAAGAAATAGCCTTACCTTTAAAGCTAAGCCCCTAGAACTCCTTAAACTCCTAGAGCTTAAAAGAACTAAAAATAATACTAACTTAGCTACTATATATATAAATAAAGCTAATATACTAGTATAAAGATTCTTCCTTAAACTTATAGTAAACCTCTTTTATATTCTAAACCTCTCCTTTCTAAAACTAAATAATATACTATTTTTAGACTATAAATAATTTATACTAGAAGATATTAAAACTATCTTATTAAATATAGCTAACTAGAAAGCCCTAGGTAATAATAAACTCCTTATAAGTCTTATTAAGGCTTATAAAGACCTAGCTAAGGATACTATTACTAAACTACTAAATATAATCCTTAAAGTAAAATACTTCCTAGCTTAATTCTAATTTACTAGGGTAATAGTAATTAGAAAGCCTAGTAAAATAACTAAAGAGATAAGGAAAGCTAATACTTAAAGACTTATATTATTACTTAATATAGTAAGAAAGGTTATAGAAGTAGTAATTATAAAGTAGCTTATAGCCTTTACTAAGGTAAAAGGCTTTCTCCTTAAACTATTGATTTTTAGAATTTTTTTGCGTCATTAGTTATAGCCAATGCATCTGATTTATTATAACATACAATTATTGCTAGCAATACCCAGCTAGTAAAACAATTAACATCCTCTCCTTAAACTATAAATAGGAAATAAAATAAATAAGTTAATAAAGACTATAATATAAGCCTTAATAGAATATATAAAAAGGCTTAAGAGAGAGGTAAACTTACCTTACTTATATAAATAAATATCTTATTAGTATTTAATAAAGTTAGTTACTTATACCTTATTACCTTACTTATTAAGATAGGTATTTTATACTAGCTAATAGTTATAATATATAACTTTCTTATAAATAAAATAAGCTAGCTTAGCTTTAATAAAGGACTATTTAAACTATTTATAATTAAGGCTAGTACTTTATAAGGCTTACCTCTCTTACTTATTCTTTTCTTTCTTTACTTAGTAAAGCTATATAAGTACCTTTAAGCTATCCTAGGTATAGGAACTATAGGATTTACTAATAATATAAATATAGTAATATTTAAAAAGAATATAGCTTAGACTTAGAAAAGGCTTAAAGTAATATAAAAGGTTTATAAAGAATAAGTAAAGAAAGTAAAAGTAAAATTTAACTTAGTAAAGATAAAACTTATATACTTTAGTAAGTCTTACTAGCCCCCTTAGACTAAGGTCTAGCTTAGAATAAAGAAGGTAATACTTATAAAATCTTATAGATTTCTAAGAGTCTAGGTTAATAGAAAACTTAACTAAAGTATATATAAAAATATTCTTAAAGGTAAGTTAACTTAGTAATAGCTTACTTTTACTAAGTTATTAGTATTTACCTAAGGCTATAGCTTTAGAAATACCTAACTCTTATATATATAAGTAGTCTAGCTTATTCTTACTTATAAAGTAAGTATATACTATATACTAACTAAGAAGGAGAGAAAGCTAAGGGGAATTATTAGGAGCTTTATAATAGATTAATTAGCTTGCTTATAAATTATTACTAGTATATTTAAGGCTATACTTATAGTCTAATTAAAGGCTAAGACCTTTATCCCCCTTAACCTTTATCTAAATAAGATAAAATAGAAATTTAAGGCTAGAACTATTAAAAGTAAAATAGTAAAGAAAATCCAAACTATAGCTACTTTAGTAATAACTATACTTTACTATAGAAGGCCTTAAAGGAGATATAACCTTATTAATAGTAAGCTAAATATAGATTTATATAAAGAATAAAAGTAATAATAAAAGAACTAGTATAATAAAGAGTAACTAAGCTAAGGCTAATATATTAGAGAACCTATAGAGAATTAACTACTTATTTATAACCTAAAGGAGATTTAAAAGTTTTATATAAGACTAGATAAATACATCTTCTTAATAGTAGTTTAATTATATTGTGAGGCCCCACTCACAACACAGGCACACTAGCGCACCCCGCGGACAGGCCACGCCCTAGGGCTAGGTTTACGTGATATTAGCAAGCCACTAGCTATAAGCTAGTAACTCGCATATATAACACACTTAGACCTAGTAAGCTTTAGTTAATATACTAGAGCCTTTATATCTCTTACTTAGCTATTATTATTCTTATAATTCTAAAGCTTTACTTACTAGCTACCTAAGAGTAATATAAGGAAAAGAATTACTTAATTTACTAAAGTAATATTAGATAATAACTAGAACTAATTAAATAAGAGTAGTATTATAGCTAAGAATATACTATATTTTATAAAGGCTATACTTAAGATTAGACTATTTACCCTTAGTATTAAAGCTATAGTAATAGTAAAGTAAATTACTTAGCTAAAATAACTTTAGAAACTATAAGAGTAAGAATAAGAACTTATTAACTTACTATAGCTTAACTTAAGGGAAAAATAAATAAAAAGGTAGTAAAAAGCTAGCACTTTCTTAAGCTATAGTAACTAAGAGGTTAAAGTCTAGAATATTACTAACCTCTAATACCTTATAAACTAATAGAAGTATAAGATATAGATTAATAACCTAAACTATACCTTTAATAAGGCAAAGAAAAAGTACTAATATAATTACTAAAAGATTCTCTTTATACTTAACTATATACACACTAACTATAGGGCAAGATAGGATAGATACCTTAAGGAATAATAGGCTAATAGCTAAGATAACCTTAAGGATAACTAGGATAAATTCCAGACTTAGACCCTTACACTACTCTAAGACTCTATAAATTATAACGCCTAAATAGCCACGTAGCTAGAGAATACAAAGCAACGCAAGGGCCAAAGCCTTATTGTTACGTGGCGGAATGAAGGAGGCTAATAAAAGACTAGATTCAGACATTAATAGCAGAATTTAACTTACTTCTTATATTACACACTACCCCTAATAGTAGCTTTTATAAGTGAACTTAGTATAACTTATAACCTATTAGATCTATTAGCCTCTCTAATAGATTTAACCCTTTATTATGTATAATTAGTATGTAATAAGTGGTAGTAATTAGAGATTCTTTTATTATACCTTTCTAGAAACCTAGAAATAAAACCTTATATTTAAAACTAACTATTTATAATATTAATTCACAGACCTTTAGCTTAGCTTTCTAGTTACTAAAAATAAACTATAACTTATTTACTAGTTTTAGGCTTTTAATAAAGTAAACCTAAGTTTTAAGTACTAAAAATAATAACTTATTAAAACTAATAAATAAAAGGACTTAATTAAGCTTATAAGATATAAATTTAATAATAAAGTAATAAAAAGACATAAGCACCTGATTTTTTAAGAACTACTAATTTATTAGAACCTAATAGATTTATAAGCTATATACCTTACTTAAAATTAAGTTAGATCTTATATTTTAAAAGCTAAATCTAAAGGATTTCTTAATAAGTCTAATAAATTAAAAGGTAGTAAGGTATTAGAGAGATAATCTAAAGGTATTACTAGCTTAGCTTATAGTACTAAAACTACTAAAACTAAGAAAAGTATAAGAAAGAATAAAAATAATAAAGGAAAGGGGATTATAAACTATCTTAAAGATAACATTACTATTTAGCATACTAAACCTCCTAACTAGCTAATAGAGTTATATATAGAAAACCTATAGCTAGGACCCTTAGGGAACTTATTAGATTTAAGGGAACTTTATAACCTATAGCTAGAACCCTTAGGGAACTTACTAGATTTAAGGGATTTTTATACTAAGACTAGTAAATCTAATACTATAAAGGTACTTTAGGAGGTAATAGAATAGTAATAAGCTATATAATAAGTAATAATAGCTAAGATAGTAGTAAGAATAAACTAGCTAGTAATAAGGTTAATAACTAAAATTAGAAGCTAGTAAAGTGTAAGTGCCTTAGTAAATTTAACACTATTAGTGCGAAATACTACCTAAGGAATATTATATTTACTAGATAACTAGGGTTAGTATAATAGCTATTCTTATGCTAACCTAGGACTATTAGCATAACTAATACATCTATAATACTAGTAACTATAACACTAATAAGGATTTACGTAGTAATAAGCAAATCCTTACTAAGAATAGTAGTAAGCACTATATCCCTCTAACTAAGGATAGTATGCTAATCCTAGATACTAGAGGAGGATAGATTTAATACCTAACTAAGATTAGTATAGTTAGTAAATAGAAAACGCAAAATAAAATGTAAATTTAACATAGAAAATCACAGATATTAGGCATTTTAAGCCTTAAAATAAGCTAGAAAAGGTTAATAGTAACCTTATTATATATAATAGGAAGTAAACTATTTTCTATAATATTAAATTATAGGTCTAGGCGGTTTAAGATTACTTATATTATACTAATCCTAGCTAATAAGATATTATTTAGAAAAAGATTTAGACACTATTCTATGGAAATATAATAGTATAGTACTAATAATATCTTAATTTAGGAGAGTAAAATACTATATTTAGTAATATATTAAGAGTGTTTATAGTAGTTTAAAAGGAATTTAGCATTTAAGTCTAAGATATAATAGTGTAGCTTAATAAAATAAAATACACTAAAGAGAATGTTATAAATAAAGTATCTTTTTATAAATTTATATTAAAGATTTTCTAGTATACTAAGGCAAATAGTAAGATAACTAATTATTAGCTTCTAGTGTGCTTATACCTTAAACTTTACTTAGGATTATGCTAAATATACTTAGTTTTAACTATAATAGATATAAGATTAGCCTATATTACTATAGTAAATAATAAAAGGTATAATTTATATAATTATTTATATAGTAAAGGTAATTCTATAGCTAGAAAGGGCAAAGGAAAGCTTAAGGTTTATTTTAATACTAAGATATCTAGTAATAATTTAAAAAAGGATAAGGACTAAGCATAAGCTAATTAAAATAGACTATTAAATATATAATTTTAACTAGGAAATTAGCGCTATAGATAGGATAATTAAAATACCTAAAGATCCTTAGGGTTTTTCTAACTAAGGCTATACTAGTAAAACTAACTAATTAAAGAATAAATCTAGAGGCTATAGTGAAATAAATCTTAGGAAAATAAAGGAAAGTATTTAGGATTTAGCTAGAATTAGTAAGATAACCCCTAAACCTAATGTAATAAATAGTAACCCTAAGACTTAGGACTATTAGAGAGAATAAGCTAGCTATAGTAGCCTAGGTAATTTTAGTATTAGGAGAAACTACTTACTAAGGAAAAGAATATATATATATAATAGTATTTAACCCTCCCAAGCACAAGGTAAAACTGCTTAGTATTTTACAGCCTAATACCCTATTCTTTTATCTTCTTCTTGTTTACCTTATAAATCTTATTATTTATATTACCTTTGCTTTTTAGCATTTTTCCCTTATATTATAAATACTATTAATTATCTCTAGGTTAGATTTATCTTTACTTCCCTTCCCTTTACTTTTCTTCTCTTTTACTATATTATTTAATATTTTAGATAAGGCAGTATTCTTTTTATTACCTTTAGCTATACTATAATCTAATTAGTTAGGGTTTAATTAGTTAAGTGGTAACCTATAACTTACCTAGTGATTTAGGTGTAGTGCGTGTCTTGTAAAAAGTATTAATTACGTTTACTAATTTTAAGTAAAGCGAATTAAATTAGAGATAAGTAAGGATAAGTTATATTTAAAGAGAGATAGAATAAGCATAGTTATAGAGAAAGGGGAATTACGTTAATTTATGCTATAAGTAAAACTTAAACAAATTTAAGTTTAACTATAGTTATAAATTATAACTATATCTTACACTAATATAGCCACAAAGTTTATTATAAACTTTACTCTAACCTTATAGCCCCCTATATTTATAACCTTAGAGCTTATACTTATTATAGGTTTTATTTATTACTATACTATAAGTATTCAGATATTAATTGTTTTACTAGCTAGGTATTGCTAGCAATAATTGTATGTTATACTAAATTAGATGCATTGGCTATAACCAATGACGCAAAAAAATTTAAAAATCAATAACTTTAATATATAATAATATAAAACTTATCTTTAGGAGTGTAAATACTACCTAACTAAAGAAAGGGAGGTTATAAAGAATAACTATATAAACACTTAAGTATAGGAATCTAATTTTATTAAAACTTATTTTATAGAAAACACTAGAAAGGAAGCAAATAAAGCTATCCTAAGGATAGATTTAGCTAAGTTAAGCTAACTTATTCTAAGATAAGTAATTAAGGCTATAGTAAGACTATAAGAAGTTAAGTATAATAGAAAATAAGTAAATATATATCTAAAGATTTCTCTTAAATTTAATAATAAGGGTAAGAGTTATTAAATTTACCTTAATATAGGAATATTATTAATTTTATTAAATAAGGTATAGCTATAATAAAATAAGTTAAATATAAAATAGGAAATATAAGAACCTAAGCCTATATCTAGAGTTTAGTTTTCCTTTTTATTACTAAAAAAGCTATATTTAATTTCTATATCCTAGGAATAGCTTATAAAACTAAAATCACTAGATATTTTATAATTATAGCGAATATAATACTAAACCTAGGACCTAAGCTATTACTTAGAATAAATTTCCTTTATAAATATAAAGCAAAAATTAATTTTATATACCCTAAGGTAGTTTTTAGATTAGTCTATAGTATAATAGTATAAGTAAAAATTTTTAACTAGCTAATAAGGTTCCTTACTAAAAGGTAATTACTATATATATAGTGTTAATTCTACTAAAAGCATTTATAAGAGTACTAGTTACTTAGAAAGTAATATAGGAGAATTAGGAAATAAGTATATACTATATATAGTTATATTTAGAATATTTCCCTAATACTTTATTTAGTAAATCTAGTTAAGGATAAATAATTACTTATAACCTAACTAATAAAACTATTATAATCTATAAGTATAAGAAGGTTATATAGCTAATAGGAGCTAGTAAAGTTAGTGCTAATTACCTAGTTAATAACCCTTTTATATATTATACTTATTTTAGTAAAGATATTATAGAAAAATTAGAAGATATAGAGAAGAATAGTAATAAATCTAGCAAGGAAAAGGATAAGCTTAACCTAATAAAGGTTAATATAAGGGTGCTATTATATAGAATTTTATGCCTAAAGGAAATTCTATATATTACTAATAAATTTAGAGTCTAAATCGCTAATATTAACTATAAAGCTATAAGTAAACTTATCTAGCTTACTATTAAATATAATATTTATTATAATAAAAGTATTATCCTTATATTAGAAGACTAGAAAATAAGAATTAACCTTATTAAAGGATAGTAATATTTAATAAGGCTAATTAGGCCTTATAGATTAGGAGGATAGGATATAAATAAACTTAATAAAGTATATAATAAACTTTACCTAAAAGGAAAAATATTATATCTAGATAAGCTAGTAGCTATAGCTTATCTAGCTTTTATAGTTTAGTAAGAAACTAGTTAAGAAAGGAAAGGAGAGTTATAATTAATATAAGACTACTTAATAATATAGCTATACTAGATATATACCCTTTACTAGACTAAAGCAATATTATAGATAATACTTATAGTAAGAAGGTTTTTCTCTTTTTAATAAAATAGGATTTTTCTACTAACTACTAGTCTAAAGGGACTATTAAGCCTATATAGTAGTTACATTAAATTAAGGCCTTAAAGCGTTAAATATAGTGTTAATAGGATTTAAAAATTCCCTTACTTTTACCTAATGGTTTATAGACTAGCTATTTTAGAAGTATAAGCATTTTATATAAGTATATATTAAAAATATTATTATATTTTCTAATAGCTTAAAAGAGTATTTAAACTACTTTAATATTATACTTAAAATCCTTAAAGAAAATAGGATAATAATTACTATAAAGAAGTTATTTATTAGTTATCTTACTATTTAGCTACTTAGTTTTATTATTAATAGTAATAGAATTATTAATACTAATAACTAGCTAAAAGCTTTTAGAAAATAACCTTTCTAAGTAATCTATCTAGTCTTAAAACCTTTATTAAAATAGCTAGATTTCTTTATAATAGAATCCTATAGTTTAATATATAAATCTAACTATTATAGGCATAGAAAACAGTATTATTAAAGGAATTTTATAAAGGGAATAAAAAAATCACTAGTATCTTAAAGCTAGTATAGAAAAGAAAGATATAATAAAGATATTTTTACTAACTAAGGAGGAGAAAAGGGCTTTTAAAGATATTAAGGTATTTTTAAGTAAGAAATAAACCTTATAGTATTATAATCTAAAGATATTACTTTTTCTTAAAATTAATACCTATAAGGAAGGTTTTAGTTTATATACCTTCTAATTATAAGAGAAATAGAATAGTTAAAGTATTCCTAGGAAGGATATTAAGAATAACTAAATATAGCTAATCCTATTTCTCTTAAGGGTAATATTAAGTATTAAGAAATAATATAGTTTAACTAAAGTAAAAGTAACTATAATTACTTAGAGTGTTAGGAAGCTTTAGAAGATAGTTTAATCTAATAATGCTATAGTTAATATTTTAACTAACTATTTACTAGTAAAGGGTATTATTAAATATACCTTACTATTAATAATAGATTTAGATAAGGCTAACCTAAAATTAGCTAAAGTTATAAATTATCTATTATAATTTAATCTAAAGGTAATATATATACTAGAAGTACTAAATATTATACTAAATACACTCTTTAGACTACTAGTAAAGGTTACTTATAGGGAAGTAGTATAGAAAAGCTAGTATAATAAATTAGATATAAGTGCGTTTTTATTACTAAGAAATATATTATAACTATAATAATAAATAATAACCTTAAGGCTAGAATTATCTAAGGATATTAGTCTAATTAAAAGTTTAGCTAAATTAATATAGCTATAAAAGCTTACTAAGAAAGGTAAGTAGTAAAGAACGCTAGGATTAGACTAAAAATTCTATTATATAGATAGGATTTGCGTAAGGATAGTTTACTATATTATTATAGTAAGGATAGATTTTTCTGCCTTTATATTCTAATAATAGAGATTAAATCTATACTATATTTAGTTTATAATAAGTAGTAACACTTTAGTATTACTAGGATAGTAGTAAAGCTTTAATTAGTTTATTTCCTACGTATAAGTTAGTAAATTTATAATTATATAGCTTATTATACTATATATTAGGAAAATATAATTAATTATTTAAAACCACTAGAAGACCTATAACCTTTATAGCTAAAGCTAATGCCTTTTTATATAATTTTACTTAATTTTATTATAGATATACTAGAAGTATTAGCTATAAATATAATATTATAAATAAAAGGATATATAATATATAATTCTTTATATCTAGTAAATTACCTATTTAGTAAAAGGACCTTTCTAATACTAGGACACACTATATATATAGCGGAAATCTAGGTAAAATTACTTATTTATGCTTTATATATTATAGACTAAGGATTACTAAGATAAATTATTAGTAATAAAGACCTAAAGTTTATATCTAATATATAAAAGGAGATATTTAGGTGTATAGAAGTTAAACTCCTAATAAGTATAGTATATTACCCTTAGATAAATAGAATAGTAAAAAGGAAAAACTAAATAGTTATAATTATAATATAATATTATATAATAATAAACCTAGATATAGTATAAATATTATTACTTCTAGCACTATAGTATTAATTAAATAATACTATAGTAATAAGTATAGGGTAGGCTCCTAATAAGCTATTATATAGTTTCTATCCCTTAAGCATTATTAATCTTCTCTTTTTAAATAATATAACTAACACTAAAGCTAGCGTAAATAATATAGTAGTATTATAAAAACTTTACTAGTATAAGGCTTAATTAGTAATTATAATAGTAGCTATACTTACTAAGATTTAGTATAATAACTACTATAAACTAGTTAATATTAATAAAGGAAATATAGTATATTTATAATTATATAAAGAATATAAGCTACTTAGTAAACCTAAGAAAAAATAGTTACTATAAAGGGTAAGGCTATATAAGGTACTAGAAAAAGTAAATCTATTAGTATATTAATTAGATTTTCCCTAGACTTATAAGTTTACTTAGTAATATTAGTAATATAAATATAGAAGCTAGTATAAGGAAAGGATTTATTTAAGAGAGAAAATTAGCTTTACTACTAATTATATTTAATAATCTAGAGGAAGTAAATTACTAGGAAATTAAAAGAATTTATAGGTATTAGGTTAAGATTTTTAAATAAACTAAAGCTATAAGAGTAAAATTTCTTATTAAATAGAAGGAATATATAGCTAAAGATAACTAATAGATAATAGAAAGTAAAATATAAATTAATATATTTAAGATAGTAAAAGAATACCTTAAGAAAAATCTAATTAAGTAAATAAAAGAATATATAAAAAGAGCCTTAATTTACCTATAGAATAGTAACTATAAAGTAAGAGAGGTTATAGAAGGCTAGTAGATTTAGTAAGCTAATATAAAGCTACTAGACCTCTTATATATATTGTATTTTATGCTAACTAAAAGGGACTTACTTTTACTTAAACCTTATATTATCCCTAATACTACTATAAGCCTAGTGTAATTATATTTAGTAAATATATTATTAATTTTATTTTAATTATATTTTTACTTTATAGCTACTATTTTCTTTAATAATAGTATAAGTAATAAAGATTTCTAGAAGCTATAAAATATAGAATTATATTAGCTATAGGAAATATAAAAGTATAATAGTTATAAGGAATACTATATAAAATTTAAATTTTTACTCTAGAGGTTAAATTTAACCTATATATAACTATTACTAACTTATATAGATATATAAGTATAAGACTTAACCTTATTATATTTAATAATAAGGTTAACTTTAATAAAAGAATACTATTTAAATAAATACTAGTAGTATACCTATATATTTAAATCCTAGTATTAATATAAAGAAATTTAATAGTATATAAAATTATAATCACTTAAGTAAGGTAAGTATATACTAATACTAACGCTTAGATAGCTAAATATAACTAAGATATAGACTATTAGTTATTTATACTAGGGATAGTAAGCTATTTAATAGAAAGGAAGCTTTTAAATAATATTTATAACTAATTAATAAATAGAATTAGTTATAGGAGTATACGTACCTTATATAATAAATTATATAGTTATAATAATAGTAGTACTTAGGTAAATTAAGAATATAATAAAATAATTTAAATACACTATTATAATTAGTAGAAATATGTAATAAAAACGTTAATAAAGTTACTAAGGTTATCTAAAAAGTAGTTAAAACTAAGGATTAACCTAGGGATAATAATAATAATATTATTATAAGTATATTATTAGATATATTTATAGAGAAGTAAGTATATAACTAGGTAATAAAAGATTTAATTAAGGAAAACTATAAAAGAATTAAGAAAATAAAATAATTAGAAAAAGTAAATAAGTTAGAAAGATAATAAATCTATTAACTTAATAAATAAAGAAAATAATAGTGTAATAAAGGTTAATTTAATATAAGTAAGGGTAAATTCCTTAAACTAGAGTTTTAACTAGAAAGTAATAAAGAGACTAAATTTATAAATACTAAGGTTAGTAATAGTAATCTAGAGAGTAAATTTAATAAAGAAATAAATAAAGAAGTTAGTAAAATACTTATAGAATACCTTATTAGGCTATTATAAGTATATATATAAATAAATAAACTTAACTTTAAACCTTTATTTATTAGATTTAGATAGCCTAGCTTTAGGATAGAAGATTTTAAGCTAATACTTAAGATTAGAGTAGTAGTGTATTAGAGAATATAAGAAGAATTTAACGCTAAATATAAAGGAAAGGGTATTAAAGGGATTAATTTTAGTAAGTTTAAATACACTATATAGGGCTATAAAAAAGCTATATAGGATATTTAGTATATAATATAGGCTTATATATATAAATTTACCCTAAAAGGTACTATAATAGTATTAGATAGTTTAGAAGTAAACTTAAAGGATATGTATATTATATTATAGTAAAACATAATTATCTAGATTTTTACTATTTTTAAAGAATAAAAGGCTATATTAAGTGTAAAATAAGTAGTAGTAAAGCATACTAGAAAGCTTATATATTAGATTATAGTTAATCTAATAAAATATAGCGTAATAAGAAAGGTAAAAACTAGGTAAAAATAGTAATAGTAGCCTTTTATAATAGGGTAATAGTTAAGCATAGCTAATAGATAGCTATATATAATAGTATAATATTCTTTTTACTATAAGCTAATTTATTAGCTCTTTATTTTATAAATAAATTTAGCGTAGTTAATGCTATAATTATAGGTGCTTTAGCTAGTATTAGGTAAGTAAATTTGCTTTATATTAGCATAGAGAAAAAGCTAATAAAAAATTATTAGAATTCTAATAAAATAAGAAGAGAAGTAAATAATATAAGAAAAGTAAAATTAATAATCTTATAAACTAAATTAATAAGGTATAAAAGGATTTTAAAGAAATTAAAAGTAAGTTAGCTAATATAGAAGTAGTTATTTAAGATTTAATAAAAGATATCTATAATCTAGTAAATATAATAGAAAAGAAGTTAAAAAGTTTTAGGGCTAAATTTATATAAATATTTAAGATATTAAAAGCTTAAAAGAGAGACTTATAAACCTTAAGTTAAGTAAGATATTAATTAAATTTAATAAGTAACTTAATATATTAAAATAGGATATAATTAAAAAGGATAAATATAAGAAGAAGATTATAGATTTAGTAGCTACTATAATAAAGGTGCTAAAGGAGGTGTAAGCTTAAGTAGTAACTATTAAAAGTCTTATAAAAGATTAAAAAGAACTAAAAGAGAATATAAAGAAAATAAGATTAGCCTTAGTAAGGCTAATTCTAGTAGTAAAATCCCTAGAGCTATAAGTATAGGAATAAGTAACACTAGTTCCTATAACACTAGTTCCTATAACTTTAGTTTTAGTAACACTAAGTTTAAGTAAAACTAGTAAGAAATAAGATAAATTACGCTAGGGAACACTAAAAATAAGTAAAAAGTAACTATAGGATAAAATAGGCTTATTAGTAACGCTAAGTAAGAGGCTTAAGTTACCTAGAAAGTCTAGTCTAAATATAAAGGTAGCTTAAATAGTTTCTTAATAAGCTATACTAAATACACTAGTATTATTAGGAAAATAGATAAAGATAGTAAGAACTAAGAGATAAATAGTATTACTAATAATATAAGTACTAGTTATTAAGGTAATAAAACTATAGACTAAGGAGGAAGATAAATTTATAGGATTACTTAACTAAGAGAATAAATTTAAATATTAAGAAAAGGAATTAGGAGTCTTTTAGTAATTAGGTAAGGATTTAGAATTAGACTATAATAATATTAAAAAGAATAGCTAAATAGTAGGATTTAGTAAGTTATAGAAGGAATAAATAAAATTAGAGTTAAAAAGGATAATTTAGTTTTAAATATAGAGGAATTATTATTTAATATAATGATTCTATTAGCATAATTAAAGGATATATATTACTAGAAAGTATTATAGAATTAAGTAATTCTACGTAATAGTAACTGTAAATATAGTAATAAATACGCTAAATGCGTTTTTCTTTTATGCAAACTAAGTAGTTAGATAATTTTTTAATTTGCTTAGCTAGATAGAGGATAAATCTAGTTATGTTTTTAGCTACTTATAACTAAGATAGTTGTCTTTTAAGGCGCGCCTAGCACTTATTATATAGTGAAATAAAGGAGGCTAATAAAAGACTAGATTTAGATATTAATAGTAGAATTTAACTTACTTCTTATATTACACACTACCCCTAACAGTAGCTTTTATAAGTAAACTTAGTATGACTTACGACTTGTTAGATCCGTTAGCCCTCTAACGGATTCGACCCTTTATCGTGTATAACTAGCACGTAACACTTATTAAATTTAGTATTTACTTAGATTTACTAGAGAAACACCTAGAAAGAGCTATAGAAAAGTCCTACACTCTTATATTCTTTATAAAATTACTCCCTAAACTATAGGACTATATTAACTTACATACCTCTATTATAGGAAAGACCTAAGAAAAGGTTATATAACTTACTTAGTAATTTTAGGAGGCTATATTAAAAAGTAAGTAAAAGCCTAAATATTTAGAAGATAAAGGCCTATATAAGGCTCCTTAATATAATAGATATAACTCTCTATAAGGCTATAAACCTTATAAGGATTAAAGGAATAAGGACTAGGAAAAGGGTTTAGCTACTTACCTAAATAATAGTAAAGTTAGGGATAAGAGGTAATATTATAACTATAATAGTATAAAGTATCTTATATTTAATTATAGAATTCACTACACTATAGGACAAAGCAAGGAGGCTTAGGGCAGGCACGCAGCAGGCTTAGACCCGCACTAGAAGGGGCTAGAGACTCTTATTATAGCATTTTCTTTCTTTCCTTTTATTATTATAGGATAAGGCTAGCGTAAGCTAGTAATAAACACCTATGACTAGCTACGCATAAAGTAGCGTAGGCCTAAGACAGGGCTAATGCTAACTTAATTATAGATATAAGAGGGTTTTTCTTCTTACTTAAGGGTTTTCCTTCTTAATAGAGCAGTAGGAGTACTAGTAATAGCTATATAGATAGCTAACTAGGGTAAATAAATAAATATATTTAATTATAATAAGCTAAAAAAGCCCTAAGAAAGCTAGGAAACTTCCTAAGGTAAAAGTAAATACCCTTACCTTTACCTTAAACACTAAGGTACTAATAAGGTATTAATTTTATATACTAGTTATTATTTATAAGTATAAAGATATTAAAATAATAGTAAATCTAAATAGCTATACTAAGATTAATATTATTAGTATTAAATTTATAAAAACTATAAGCTTAACTAGGCTAAGGCTATAGTACTTATTATTAAGGTAATAAGAGCCTTTATAGTCCCTTAATATAGTATCTATAAGGTACTTATTATTATTAAGGACTTAAGAGAAAAAGAAAAGGACTTTAAGCTACTATATATAGCTATAAATAAAGACCTAAGAGTAAGGGGAAGCCTTATATTAATTAGAATATATATACTTATAAAAGAATATATATACTTTTACTTATACTTATAAAAGTAATAATTTAAGAAAAAAAGGCCTTTTTACTAATAACTCCTTATAAATTTATAAAGGTAATATATAATAAGACTATTATATATACTATTATAGGAGTTATAAAAGATAAGTTTATTACCCTTAAAGATAATAAGGAGGTAAAAGTATATAGAACTATTAAGGATATCCTTAAGAAGCTATATAAGTTTAAAGATATATTTATATTAAATAAGGTAAGGAGCTTATTATTAAGAAAAGTAACTAACTATATAATTAACCTAATACTAAGGGTAATGCTCTTATATAGGCTAATCTATTCTCTCTTTTAAAGTAAGTTAAAGAAGCTTTATAAATATATTAATAAAAACCTATAAAAAGGCTAAATAAGACCCTTTAAGAGCCTTATAAGTATACTTATCTTATTTATATTAAAGAAAGATAAGATAATCTAATTATATATAAATTATTAAGGACTTAATAAGGTAATATAGAAGAATTACTATACTCTCCCCTTAATTTTAGAGATCTTAGACTAGTACTAAGGGGCTTACTTCTTCTTAAAGATTAATATTAAGAATACTTACTATTAAATTTATATTAAAGAGAGTAATAAGTAAAAACTATATTTTATATATAATATAAACACTATAAATACCTTATAATACCCTTTAAGTTAACTAATACCTTAGTTACCTTTTAAAGCTATATTTATAAAGCACTTTATAAGCTAGTTAATACTATTTATATAGTATATTTAAATAATATCTTTATTTTCTTAAAAATATAAGAGAAGTATACTATATATATTAAGGAAGTTTTAGAATATATAAGATTAGTAAAGCTATATATAAAACCCTTAAAGTATTTATTTTACTAGGAATTACTAAAATTCCTAAGGTTTATTTTATTAGTTAATAGGATTTTAATAAATACCTATAAGGTTACTATAATTTAAGACTAGAAAAAGCCTATAAGCTTTAAGAATATATAGTCTTTCTTAAAATTCTATAACTTTTACTAATAGTTTATTTATAAATACTCTAGGATTATAATACCTTTATATATATTAATAAAAGGTAGTTAAAATAGTATTTAAACTAAGAAGTTTATATTTAAAGTAAAGAAATAACTAGCTTTTAGCTAACTAAAAGATACTTTCTAGTAAGTACCTTTCCTTTATTATTATAACTTAAGTTAACTAGTATATATTAAGATAAATACTTTAGTTTTTATAATAATAAGAATTCTATCTTAATAAGATAATAAGGGCTACTAGTATTTAGTAGCTTTTTAGTTAAGGAAGTTTATAAATACTAAGTATAATTATAGTATAGCTAATTAAGAGTTATTTACTATAGTAAAGTTATTTAAATACTAGTAATACTATATTAAAGGTATAGTAACCCTAGTTAAGGTCCTATTAGATTACTATAACTTATAGACTTTTATAAGGTAATAGAAGTTAAATAGAAAGTAAGCTAAATAATATATATTTCTTTATCTCTTTTACTTTATAATTAAGTATAAACTAAGGAAAAGTAACCTTATAAATATACTATTAAGAAAGTCTAATTATAAAAGTAAATCCCTAATAAATAAGGTACTTTTACTAAAACTTTAAAAGAAAATAATAGTTACTAAAGAATTAGTAGTAAAAGAAATACTAATATATTAAAGAAAATATAGTAAGATACCTTTAAGGGAGGAAAATACCTTAGTCTTTATAAAGAGGCTTAGTAAAATACCTTTAAGGGAGGAAAATACCCTAGCCCTTATAGTAAAAGATAAAGAGGCTAAAGTAACCTAGCTAAGAGGCTAGTAAGTTACTATAAATCTAGTAAAAGATTAGCTAAATAAGAGGGATTTTTAGGAGAAAGTAATATATATCTAAGATATTAGTATAGTATAAGAGATATAAGGGACTATTATATTACTAAATCCTTACTAATTAAAACTAAATAAACTATTAGTATAATTACTATAAAAGGTATAAGATAAAGACTTAGATTTATAAAGATAAAAAGTAATATAAACTCCTTAAAGAAAAGGGAGGGAAAAGCTAGTTTATAGTTATATAGTATAAGAGGCCTTCTAATATACTAAGACTAAGTAGTTATTCCCTAGAAGCCTATCTTATAATAAGAGCTTTTATAGCTATACTATAATAATTTACTAGTAAGTTACTTTAGGACTAAGTATACTCTTAAGCTATTAAAGTATTACTTCTAGTAGCTAGTTATAAGTAAGTCTATATTAGACTATATTATAAGCTATAGGGTTTACTAATAGGTAATAGCTAGAAAGCATTACTTATATAAAAGCCTTAAATCTTTACTAATACTTAGGTAACTATAAGTAAAGATCTTAATAAATTTTATTATAAGATAAATTTACTTAAGTAAGCAAGTAAGAAACTAATATAATCCTAGTAATTATAGACTAATTTACTAAGTACTTTATTTTCTTACTAGTAATTACTATAATTAATATAGCTAAATTAGTAAAGCTTTTCTATAAAAAGATTAAACTATAATTTAAGGCACTAAAGGGTATTATATTTAATAGGGATTAGTCTTTATAAGCTAATTTTAGTTAGACCTTTACTACTTATTATATATAAAATAAAGGCTTTTTATAGTATTTTACCCCTAAACTAATAGCTAAATAAAGAGAATAAACTAAGTACTTAAGTATTACTTTTAATACTTTATTATAAAGAACTAGTAAATATAGCTTAAGCTACTTCTAATAGCTTAATTTACCTATAATAATATAGTAAATAAGACTATAAGTTACTTACTAAACTACTCTTTTATAAGCTATTTACCTAAGTTTTATTTAGCTTTTAGAGGTAAGACCTAGGAAAGGGAGGTACTAGAAGTATATATATATATTATAAAGCTATATAAAGTTAAAGAGTAATTAAAATAAAACTAGGTAAAAGCTACTAAAACCTAGGTAAAGTACTATAATAAATATTACTAGCTATTAACCCTAAAAAGAGGTAACTTAGTATTACTATTAGTAAAGAATATTAGACTTAAAGAGGTAAAATAAAAGCTAACCCTTAGGTTTATTAGGCTATTTTAAATACTTAATACTATAAGTAAATAAGTATACTAACTTATATTACTTAAAAGTATAGTTAACTATATAATATATTTTATATTAGCTTATTAAAGCTATAAAACTACTATAAAGATACTAAGGAAAAGAAAATATTAATACTAGACCTTAAGGATAAAGATAATAAGTATAAAGTTAAGGAGATTAAAGACTATAGGAAAACCTATAAAGGTAATAAATACCTAGTAAAATAAAAATATTAGCCTAGTAAATATAACTAGTAAGTACTAGTAAAAGATATAGAAAGCACTTAATATATAATTTAAGTATTTTACTAAAGTAAATTAAATAAGAAAAGTAATAAGATATAAGTAAGTTATAAGTAAAAAGGGATAAAGTTCTTATAAAAAGGCCTAGCCTTATTAGCTACTATTACACTCTAAAGTAAATAACTTAAATTACTTACTAAAAATAAAAGAAAATATACTTAAAGTATAGGGAGAGTTAGGGGAATCCCTTTATTATAGCCTTTATATACCTAAAAACCTAATCTCTATAAATAAAGTACTTAGTATTATTTTTATTCTCTATAATTATCTCTTATATTACTAAGTAAAAGTAATACTTTACTATACCCTAGGGTATAAAACCTAGGTTATAAGACCTTAAATATAAAGTTATTTTTACCTTTTAGGTAGTAAGGAGTTTATAATAGTTTTACTATAGAAAGGTTAGTAAATAAGTAATAAAAGATAATAAAGCACTTATTACTCTTAGAATAAGACTTAGAAATATTATAATTAAAAGTTACTAGTAGGAAATAATATACTAACTATATAAAATTAATATATCTTACCTTAAAATATAAGTAAAAACTAATAAACCTAGGAGAAAGAGATAAACCTAGTAAACCTTTATAGCTTTAGTAAGACTAAATATAATATAGTATACTATATTAGTATAATTAAAACCTATTATTAAATTAAGGTAAGCCTTAGTAAAACTATAGTAAAAGTTTACTAAAAAGGCATAGTCCTTAGGGTTTTTAGGGTTATTATTACTAAGGGCATTTATAAGGGTTTATAGTTAGTTTAAAAAAGCTAGAAAATCTAGGAAATCCCTTTTATTATAGCTATAGCTTATATAAAGGTATTAGTAATAAGGGGCTAAAAGATATAGGAATAGTAATATACTTATAGTATTATAAGTATCCTTATACTTATAGTACTAAATATAGTATTTAGAATATTTTACTATAATAATAGTAAATAATAGTTAAGGGAATTAATAGTTAATCTAGGGTAATTTAGGCTTAGATAAGAGGCTTTTCTTAAAGTTTATATACTTAGTATATAAATAATATATAAATATTTCTTTAAGGGAATATAGTTAGTCTTTATAATAAAAGTAAAGTAATTAATAAGAGAAAGGTTATAATAACTTAAGGTATAATAAGATATTATAAAAATATCTATAAATATAGGGAAGAAAAGTATATAAGATAATACTATATTATAGGTAAATTTATACTTAAATACTACTTATTATTTATTATTATTTTAATTATTAGCTACTAGGTAAATAGCTATATAAAAGCTAGTAAAAGCTATTTAAAAGCCTAGCTATAAGTAAGGGGGTAATTATAAGGCCTTACTTATAATATAGGTATATTAGCGTACCTCACGAATAGGCTATGCCCTAGGGCTAGGTTTACGTAATACTAGTAAGCCACTAGCTATAAACTAGTGACTTACACGTATAATACACTTAGACCTAGCAAGCTTTAGTTAATATACTAGAGCCCCTATACCTCTTGCCTAGCTACTATCGTTCTCACATTAAGTATTATAGCTAGAAAACTACCTTATTATACTAGTCCTTAGTAAGACTAGAACTAGCCTAATTTAAGCTTATTATTACTACACTCTATTTTTCTTACTTTAATTTCTAGTGTAAAGCTTTTTAACTTAGTTATAATAGTTATTTAAGACTTAAAATAAATAGCTATTAGACTTAGATTAAACTTAGCACTAACTTATTTTAGTAGTACTTATATTACCTTTACTAACTATTATTACTTAGATCTTAACTAACTACTAGTACTTAGTTTAATAACTAGTTAAAGTTACTTATAGCTAAATTAGCACTAGAATAAAGTTAAAATAAAGGCACTTATTACCTTTTTATAGCTATAGTTTTAAACCTAATAATTAAAGTAAGTATTAGTTAATACTTTTATTTAGACTTATTAAACTTACTCCTAAGCTTAAACTAAACTAAAATAGTATATACTAATAATATTATAGCACTAGTAGCCTAAATAATTAAATAACTAAGACTTATATAATATATACTAAGTTCCTTATACCTTACCTAATTACCTTAAGTTAGCTTTAGAATTAGTATAAAATAAAGGTAAGGAAAACTTACCTTTATACCTTTTATAAAATATTACTTTAATTATTTTACTATTAGTAATTTTCTTAAATATTACTTTAAATTTATAGTTTCCTAGGTAAATTAAAGCTAAAAATACACTAAAATTAAAGTACTTATAGAATTTAGTGTTATTATACTAGTATTATTTTTATTTTACTATAAACATTAGTAATTAAGCTAAAACTAGCTTAGAATAGCCTTAAATAACTTTAAAAAGGAAAGAACTTATAAGAAGTTTAATAAAGAAAGAGAAAAGAGGTTAAAACCTTATAAAAGAAAAGGCACTCTTTTATACTTATTAAAGTAAGAGAGAAGAATAAATTAAAGCTATAGTTTAAAAATAAAGTATAATATTAATAAACCTAAGAAAAATATAGGTTTAGGAATATACTAAGCTTAACCTAAGTTTACCCTTCTCTTATAGTATATAAATAAAACTAAGTACTTAGCCTTTATAAGACTTCTAAGCTAGTAATAAGTTAGTAATAGCTAAAAAGTAAGGTAATAAAAGTATTAGTAAAAAGTAAATAAAAAGTAAAATACTATTATAAACTTAGATTTACTATACTATAAAGTAAGGTAAAGTAAGCTAGGATAAGTATATACTAAGGCTAGAATTACACTAGTAAAGGGCTAGGAACTTTTCTTATTATAAATTTTCTTTTTTCTTTTCTTTTATAAGATAAGGCTAGTATAAGCTAGTAATAAACACTTATAACTAGCTATATACTAAGTAGTATAGGCTTAGATTAGGGCTAGTGCTAATATTATAATAGATATAAAGGGTTTTTCTTCCTTTCTTAAGGGTTTTCTCTTAATTAACTAATTAGAGTACTAGTACTAGCCTACATAGAGCTAGCTAGCGTACAATATATATATATATATACTAAGATTAATATTATTAGTATTAAATTTATATAAACTTATAAACTTAACTAAGCTTAAGCTATAGTACTTATTATTAAGGTAGTAAAGGCCTTTATAGTCCTTTAATATAGTGTTTATAAAGTACTTATTACTATTAAGGACTTAAGAAAAAAAGGACTTTAAGCTATTATATATAGCTATAAATAAAGACTTAAAAGTAAAAGAAAGTCTTATATTAATTAGAATATATATACTTACTAAAGAATATATATACCTTTATTTATACTTATAAAAGTAATAGTTTAAGAAAAAAAGGCTTTTTATTTATAACTTTATATAAGTTTATAAAAGTAATATATAATAAAACTATTATATATACTATTATAAAAGTTATAAAAGATAAGTTTATTACTCTTAAATATAATAAGAAAGTAAAAGTATATAAAACTATTAAAAATATTCCTAAGGAACTTTATAAGTTTAAAGATATATTTATATTAAATAAAGTAAGAAACTTACTATTAAGAAAGATAACTAATTATATAATTAACCTAATACTAAGGGTAATACCTTTATATAAGCTAATTTACTCTCTCTTTTAAAGTAAGCTAAAGAAGCTTTATAAATATATTAATAAAAACCTATAAAAAGGCTAAATAAAACCCGTTAAAAGCCTTATAAGTATACTTATCTTATTTATACTAAAACAAAAATAGTTTAATTATATATAAATTACTCCCTCCTAAGCACAAGGTAAAACTGCTTAAATGATTAAAGTTCTATGTTTTTAATATCTTTTCTAAATATCTAGCCTTTTTCTCTAGTCTTTTATTCCCTTTCTTATTCTTACTTTTCTTAAATTCCTCTATATTTTCTTTAGTTTTCTTAATTTCCTTTTAATTAGGATTTTTATTAGCTTTTTAGATAGCCTAAAGGTTCTATAGCCTAGTGGTTATTACCCTTAGCTTTTGGTTACCCTTAGCTATGCTATTATCTAATTAGTTAGGGTTAATTAGTTAATTAGTTACGTAGAACTTACCTAGTAATTATAATAGGTGCACAAATTAAATTAGAGATAAGTGAGAATAAGTTATATTTGGTTTGCCTTAGAGCTTTAAAGTATAAGTAGTAAGCTATAAAATAGAAAAGATATAAAGAGATAAAATAAGTATAGTTATAGAGGAAAGGGGAATTACGTTAATTTATACTATAAGTAAAACTTAAATAAATTTAAGTTTAACTATAGTTATAAATTATAACTATATCTTATGCTAATATAGCTATAAAGTTTATTATAAACTTTACTTTAACCTTATAGCCCCTATATTTATAACCTTAGAGCTTATACTTATTATAGGTTTTATTTATTACTATAGCTATAAGTATTTAGATATTAATTATTTTACTAGCTAGGTATTGCTAGCAATAATTATATATTATAATAAATTAGATGCATTGGCTATAACTAATGACGCAAAAAAATTTTAAAAATCAATATATAAATTACTAAGGACTTAATAAAGTAATATAAAAATTACTATACTTTCCTTTAATTTTAAAGATTTTAGATTAATACTAAGAGGCTTACTTTTTCTTAAAGATTAATATTAAGAATACTTATTATTAAATTTATGTTAAAGAAAGGGATAAGTAAAGAACTATATTTTATATATTTTATATATATTATATATATTATAAATATTATAAATATTATAAATATTATAAATATTATAAATACCTTATAATACCCTTTAAGTTAACTAATACCTTAGTTACTTTTGAAAGCTATATTTATAAAGTACTTTATAAGCTAGTTAATACTATTTATATAGTATATTTAAATAATATCTTTATTTTCTTAAAAATATAGGAGAAGTATACAATATATATTAAGGAAGTCTTAGAATATATAAGGTTAGTAAAGCTAAATATAAAACCCTTAAAGTATTTATTTTACTAGAAATTAGTAAAATTCCTAAGGTTTATTTTATTAATTAATAGGATTTTAATAAATATATATAATGTTATTATAATCTAAGACTAAAAAAACTTATAAGCTTTAAGAATATATAGTTTTTCTTAGGATTTTATAACTTTTACTAATAGTTTATTTATAAATACTTTAGAATTATAATACCTTTATATATATTAATAAAAGGTAATTAAAATAATATTTAAACTAGAAAGTTTATATTTAAAGTAAAGAAATAGCTAGTATTTAGCTAGCTAAAAATACCTTTTAGTAAGTGCTTTTTTATTATTATTATTACCTAAGTTAAATAGTATATATTAAGATAAATACTTTAGTTTTTATAATAGTAAGAATTCTATCTTAATAAAATAATAAAGACTACTAGTATTTAGTAGCTTTTTAGTTAAGGAAGTTTATAAATACTAAGTATAATTATAATATAGCTAATTAAGAGTTACTTACTATAGTAAAGTTATTTAAATACTAGTAATACTATATTAAAGGTATAGTAACCTTAGTTAAGGTTTTATTAAATTACTATAATTTATAAACCTTTATAAGGTAATAAAAGTTAAATAAAAGGTAAGCTAAATAATATATATTTCTTTATTTCTTTTACTTTATAATTAAGTATAAACTAAGGAAAAGTAACCTAATAAATATACTATTAAGGAGGTTTAATTATAAAGGTAAACCCTTAATAAATAAGGTATTTTTACTAAAACTTTAAAAGAAAATAGTAATTACTAAAGAACTAGTAAAGAAAATATACTAATATATTAAAGAAAATATAGTAAGATACCTTTAAGGGAGAAAATACCTTAGTCTTTATAAGAAGGCTTAGTAAAATACCTTTAGAAAAGGAAAATATCCTAGCCTTTATAGTAAAAACTAAAGAGGCTAAAGTAACCTAGCTAAAAGACTAGTTAGTTACTATAAATTTAGTAAAAGATTAGCTAAATAAGAGGGATTTCTAGGAGAAAGTAATATATATTTAAGATATTAGTATAATATAAAAGATTTAAGGGATTATTATATTACTAAATCCTTACTAATTTAAGCTAAATAAACTATTAGTATAATTACTATAAAAAGTATAAAATAAAGACTTAGATTTATAAAGGTAAAAAGGAAAGGAGAAGCTAGTGTATAGTTATATAGCATAAGAGGCCTCTTAATATACTAAGACTAAGTAATTATTCCTTAGGAGTTTATCTTATAATAAAAGCTTTTATAGCTATATTATAATAATTTACTAGTGTGTGCCGTGAGATACACGCCCATAAAAACGCGATCGCAATGACAAGCATAAGGGATTACAAGGGTAAATAACACAATAAGGGATAATAATATTAGTTATTAGGGCAAGGGGACTATTTAATCTATAAAGAGATTACCTATAGCTAGATTCTTTTAAGGTTCTTTACTATAACTAGACCTAAGATTTTTAAGCTTTATTACCTAGCGTTACTATAGCTAAGATTATATTTACTTTTAAGAAAATAAGTTAATAAGATTATTCCCTAATTTAATTAAAAAGCTACTTCTAATTTAATAAACTATTTAATCTAATTTATCTTTATTTATAAAGATAGATTTAGCTATTATTATAATTACTACTATTAAGTTAATTAACCCCTTTAGTATAAGTAAATATTACTATTACTTATAACTATAGGCTAGTATTATATCTTTTAGGGTATTGTTTTTTACTTAATAAAACTAGTAAAGAAATAAGTTTTTAAACCCCTAGGACCTTTTTGCTTTCTAGTTAATTTACTACTAACTAAGATTAATTAAAAGCGTTTTCTTAATTATAGTTCTTAGCTATTTCTAAGCTAACTTACACAAAAACCCCTTTATTTTATTTTCCTTATACTAAGATATAGATTAAAAGCCTAGACCTAAATTCTATAATAGCTATAGTACTAAGGAGAGACTAGCTAAGTATACTAAGCTAAGGTAGTCTAAGAAAAAGAACTAGTATTATATAGAATTATAAAAAGAAAACTAGCTAGCTTAGAGAAGTACCTTATAAACACTAGATAAGCTATTAATCCCTTACTAAAAGTCTTTAAATATAAGGCCTTAAGGTAAAAAACACTACTAAATATTATAAACTATTTAATCTTAGGACTTATTATTAATTTTACTATTATTTAGCTATATATAAGGGTCTTATAGCTTATTATAAGAAGCTATAGAATTATACTAGTAGCTTTTACTTATAGCTTACTTATAACTATAAATACTACTTTATTAAAAGGTTCTCTTTAAGAAAGTCTTATAAGTATTATATTATTTAGTTAAGTAATTACTTTTTATAAGATTAATTAAAAGTACTTTTAGCTAACTCTATATTTAATCTTACCTTATTTTATTTTTAATAGCTAAGTAAAGTAAAACTTAGTAAGTTTCTAAGCTATTTAAAAGACCTTTAAGATTCCTTATTACCTAGTACTCTAGTTACTAGCTAAGAACTAATTAATTTTAAGATAGTTATTAGCTTAGCCTAAGCCTAGTTTAATAATTACTTAAGTAAAGACCTTAATAATAAAGATAAACTACTTAGACCCCTTAGGGGACTTAATATAAAAACCTTTATAAAGCTTCTTAAAGAAATAATAATATATTAAACTTCTCTTATTACTATATAAAATAAGTATAATATTTAGTAGTTTATAGGAGATAATATAGCTAACTTTATTAAAGACTTTAAGGTAAAGATAAAAGTAATAAGAATTTTTAAGATAAATTAGTATAAGATACTTAAGTATAACATTAACCTAAAGCTTTAATAAGTAGTGAAGCTACTAACTATATTATAAACCTAAAAGAATTCCAAGGATAAAATACTTCTTTAGTTTAATATTACTAGCTAAGATTAAATAGAAAACACTAGAGAATAACTTAAAACCCTAAATTTAATATAACTAAAGACTATTAAAAACTTATTATTAGCTATAAAAGTATTATACTCTAATATCTAATATAAACCCTATAGGATAGAAAATAACTATAACCTAGTTTAACTATATTCATAAGGCTTTTTTAAAATACTTAATCTAAAGCTTTATAAATTAAAAAGGGTTTACTTATAAAGAGATCTTAGTAATAAAGTATAAATTACTTTAGATAGTACTTAATATATATGATTAAAGCTTAAGAATAAAGATCTTAAATTCTCTAATATAGAAAAATTTACTTTAAATAAAAAGGAATTATGCTTTAAGATATAAATACTATTTAATTAAGCTACTTTTAATAGTTACTAAGTTACTTAAAAGAATTATTTAATATTAGGTAATTTACTTAAGAGAGATAAAAAGATAGTTTTATTTAATATTAATAAAGGATAATAACTAACTCCTAGATTAGCTAAATACTAAAATTAAATAGAAAATCTAATAAAGTAATTACTAAAGTTAAAGATTATAATTATAGCCTAAGTAAGAAAGGAAATTAATATAGTAAAGCTACTTAAAGAAAAATATAGTAGTAATTATTAATATTAGTAATAAAGCTATTAAATAAACTATATAAGCTTATTTAATTTGGATGAGAAGTAATATTTTAAAATAAATATAATAATAAGAAAGGGCTACTAAATAAATTACTATTATTACTATAATATAAAGTTATATATAGTAATAAAATTTAATACCTTAAAATTTAATAAGATATTAAGGTTTACTATAGAGAATTAGTTTAATTTAGTAGAATTTTAACCTAAAAGAGAGGCTAAGGTATTATTAATCCTATAACATAAGTTATTAAGTATAGTATTAGCTATTATATTTAAAAAGCCTTTTATAAGGAAAGAGGTAAATAAGGAGATTATTATTGATTTTTAAATTTTTTTTTGCGTCATTAGTTATAGCTAATACATTTAATTTATTATAACATATAATTACTACTAAAAATACCTAGCTAGTAAAATAATTAATGTCTAAATACTTATAGCTATAGTAATAAATAAAACCTATAATTAGTATAAGCTCTAAGGTTATAAATATAAGGGGCTATAAGGTTAGAGCAAAGTTTATAATAAACTTTATAGCTATATTAGCGCAAGATATAGTTATAATTCGTGACTATAGTTAAACTTAAATTTATTCAAGTTTTACTTATTTCGCTTATAGCATAAATTAACACAATTCCCCTTCCTTTGCAACCATGCTTGTTCTATCTCTTTATATCTCTTTTATCTTATAGCTTACTACTTATGCTTTAAAGCTCTAAGGTAAACTTAAACCCTCTTACTAAACATAACTTATACTCACTTATCTCTAATTTAATTTAAATTACTAGGTAAGTTATAGGTTATTACTTAACTAATTAAACCCTAACTAATTAGATTATAGTATAGCTAAAGGTAATAAAAAGAATACTACCTTATCTAAAATATTAAATAATATAGTAAAAAGAAGAAAATTAAAGGGAAAGAAAGTAAAGATAAATCTAACCTAGAGATAATTAATAGTATTTATAATATAAGGGAAAAATACTAAAAAGTAAAGGTAATATAAATAATAAGATTTATAAGGTAAATAAGAAAAAGATAAAAGAATAGGGTATTAGGCTGTAAAATACTAAGCAGTTTTACCTCATGCTTAGGAGGGAAGGAGATTATTATAAAGTTTATAGCTATTAAAGAATAATTAGTAAAGTGCCTAAGAATTAAAGATATTATAGATAATAAGGTAGTAAACCACTAAGCTCCTAGTTAGCTTACTTAAGAGAATCTTACTATAACTAATAATAAGAAAAACCTATTAAATAAGGTTAAAAAGAGAATTCTAGATTAATTATATAATAAGGTCTTTGAAAAGAAGCTTAGCGTGCCTTTTTATAATATCTATTATATTATACTAACACTAGTAAAGGTAGTTAGTAATAAATATCTCTTATAAGTAAAAGGTATAGAAGATATTTATTATTATAATAAAGACATACTAGAACTAGTCCTTTCTTTAAAAATATTTAATATAAAACTAAGTCTAAGACTAATTAATCCTAAGAACTAGATTAATTTCATTATTTAATTAATAAAAGATACCCTTAAAGAAAATAAGAAAAATAAGGTAATAGCTAAGAAAAACTTACTAATAATGCCTTTACTAGAGATTAATATAGCTTTATAGAAATAGATTTAGGAGAGATTAGGAGTTTACTTAAAATAAGTTAAATACTAGTAAGATCTAATTAATCTAGCTAAGATAAATTTTATACTTAATATAATCTTAAAACTATAAGCTATTATTAATTATCTATAAAACTTACTATACCTCTAAGTGTTAGGAGCGCAGAGGTTAGAGATAGGACGCTTATAGCAATAGGGCTTTAGAGGAACTCTAAGCTATCTAAATAACTAAGAGGCTAGCTAGCTATAGGATAGCTACGTGTTTATAAGATAAGGTATTTAGCAAAGACTACTTATATTATATATAGTAAGTTAAAGCTTAAAACCTTCATATACTTACCCCTAGCTAGTATCTTTCTAGTAGTAACTATAAATCTTAGCTATTACTTTATTTATTAAACCCTTTAACCTTCTAGTTATAATAAATTAAGCTCTCTAACCCTTTAGGAAACAAACTATTAGCTAAATAATAAATATAGCTAACACTCTAGAGATTTACACGTAATACGCTAGTACCTTGCAGCTCTAAAGGTGTAAATAATTAGCCACTAGGTGGGGAACCACCTGATTTTACAACAATAAACAGTGATAGGAGACGCTACAAAGTTACACAAACTAAGCTATAGCATGCCGAGAAGAGGCAGAAAATTCTATAAATAAAGGCACGTATTAGGCAAATTAAGGCAAATCCCTTAGTAGTTAAACCTCCTTCTAAACCTATAATTACCTTATATAAGGAGATAAACTTTATACCTTTATTAGCCTCTCTAGTAATAGCTTATAACTTAGCTATGCTAATATATTAGTATAGTCTTATTAAACCCTAAATAAAAATACTAGTATATAAAGGAATATATATAAGAACTTATAGAATTTCTTAGTAAACTTAAATATATTATTTAAATTAAATTACTATACCTTTAAGGATAATATAACTAAGGTAGTATATACTAGTAATTACCTAGTAAATAATATAAAGTAATAATAAATACACTATATAATAGTAAATATATAATAAATAAGTATAAAAGTAATAGTAGTAAAGCTACTAAGCCTAATATAATACTAGTTATATTAGTATAAACTTAGGATAATATTCTTAATATAAAAGGCCTTATAAATAAGAGAATAAGAATATAAGTATTTTTATAATAAGATAACTACTAGGTAATAATAGGAGTGCTATTTAATATAGGTATATAATTTTTAACTATTTACCTTAGACTATTATTAAAATAAGATTAGAAAAATATAGTAAAATTAAATTAAACACTTAAAAGTATAAGCTTAACTAAGATTCTATATTAAGGGATTTTATAAAGGTTAATTAAGATATTAGATAGTATAGGATTTATAAAGGTTTACTAAGTTAGTTACTATATCTTTAATATAAGAGAAGGGATAATACTAGGTATAAACTAAATTAAAGAGTATAAAATTATAATTATAAGTTAAAAGTAAGGACTTTAAAGATACTTAATAACTAAAGAATATCTCTTATTTACTTATAGAAAGTAGTAAGTATATAAGGTAATAAAGTAATTATTAGTTATATTATTATTAGGAGTAATAAAAATTAAGTAAAGTAACTTAAAAATAAGAAATAAAAAGAAAAGAATAAGAACCTAGTAAGAAACCTATTAATAAAAGAGAAGTAAATAAATAGTAAGTTAGCTATATAAGTACTAAAATAAGCTTACTCTTAGAAAAGAAAGAATAGTATCTTAGCTATATAAGCTCTAGGAAATATAAGTAATAAAGAAGCTATAATAAGTTAGAATATAAGTAATAAAGGCCTTAAACTAATAATTTTAAAGGAATATATAGAATTTAAAGATATATTTTCTAAAAAGCTTATAAGTAAGCTCCTTACCTTAAGGGGTTATACTTATATAATTAAATTAGAAAAAGGAAAATACTACCTTAAGGACTTATATATAATTTAGCTAAGAAAGAGCTAGAAGTTCTTAAAAAGTACTTTATAAGTATATAGCTTAAAGGGTAAATTAGAAGATTAGTTAGCTTAGCTAAAGATTTAATTTTATTTATTCTAAAGAAAGAAAGGAAATTAAGGCTTTATATAGATTATAAAGGCCTTAATAAAATTACTATTAAGGATAAGGCTCTCTTATTACTTATTACTAAAATCCTTAATTAATTAGTAAGTATAGTTATTTTTATAGTACTTAATCTTAAAGATATATACTATTAGCTATATATTTACTTAGGTAATAAGTAAAAATAGCCTGTTATTATTAATATAATTACTTTAAATATCTTATAATACTATTTAAATTAGTTAATATACTAGTAACTTTTTAAGAGTATATTAATAGTGTTCTTAAGGGACTTATAAATATATTTTATATTATTTACTTAAATAATATAATTATATATAGTAATAAGGTTAAGGTATACCTAGAATAAGTTAAATAAGTCTTATATAGGCTTAAAGATATAGACCTTTTATTAACTTAAAAAGTGTTAATTTTTAGTTTTAAAAGCTAAATTCTTAAGTTTTAAGATATTAGAAAAGGAATTATAATAAACCTTAAGAGGGTTAAGGTAATTATAATATAGCTAGTACTAAGTAATATCTTAGATATTTAGTTATTTCTTAGATTTACTAGATTTTATTACTATTTTATTAAATAGTAAAGTAAAGTTATAGTTTTATTAATAAATTACCTTAAGGGAATATAACTAGTAACTTTTAAGCTAAAACTCTATGAGTTAGCTATATTTAAGGAACTTTAATAAAGATTTTAAGAAGCACTAATTCTAGTATATTTTAACTTACTTATATATCTTAAAGTAAAGATAAATATATTTAGATATATAATTAAGGCTATACTTATAATATTAGTGCTAGGTTACTAATACTTAGTAATATTTATATTAAGAAAAATAACTAACGCTAAATTATAGTATATAACTCCTAATAGTAAGTTATTAGCTATTTAAAAGGCTTTTTAAACTTAGAGACACTATCTTACTTATTTAGCTTATACAATTAAAGTTATTATAAACTATTTAAACTATAAGTACTTAGCTATAAAGCTAAAGCTTACTAGTAAGTAAGTAATTACTTTAGATAAGCTATATCTTTTTAACTTTAAAATTATATATTATATAAGTAAGTTAAACCTAGCTAATTTATTATTAAGAAAACTAGATTTTATAAGTAAAGTAAGGAAAGTAAAGGTAATAACCTTATAGCTCCTTACTTTCTTATTTAAATTTATAAATACTAAGTAATAAGAATACTATAGTAATATAGTTAGTACTATAAGTCCTATAAAAACATTACTTAATATAAAACTTAGTTAATTATAAAGATATTATAATAGTATTACTAGTATTTAGGGTTTTTAAAAATTATAACTTAACTATATTTTTCAAGAGCTTATTAACCTAAATACTCTTAAAAAGGTATTTTAGTAAGGATATTTAATACTTTTATTAGTAAGTAATATAGTAACTATAAGGGTATAAATAGCCCTTAGTATATAATAAGTTTATTACCTAACCTTATTAAGTTTCTTATAAGACTAGCTATTACTAAAAGGGGTAAACTAGCTTAGGTTATTACTAATAAGTAATATAAGTACCCCTTAGAGATATTACTTAACTATTTACTTATAAGACTAAAGATATCTTATAAACTAATTACTTATAGAGATATTATAGCTAAGGTTTAAGCTATTTAAAGAACTTCTTTTAAGTTTAACTCTAGTACTTAAAATAAAAGCTTAGAATTAAAAGAACTAATCTAAGTCTTATTATATAAAATATAGTAAAGTAATAACTTTACTATAAGTTAAAAGAAGTTACTTAAAAGTAATAATTTAGTTATATTATAAATATAGTCTATAAGACTCTTTAAGGTATTAATATTTAATAATTATATTTTTATTTTATAAGGAATAAAAAAATAAATTTTATTACTAACTTATAATAACCTTATTACTAAGTACTAAGGAGTAAGTAAGACTATTTATTAAATTATAAACTAGTATTACTAGCTATTAATAAAGAAAAATATAAAGGTATATATTAGCACCTCCTTAAGCTATTAGACTTTAAAACTAAGGTATTATAAGCTATATAGTAAGCTAGCTATATTACTAGTAAAAGATATAAATTAGACTTATAATATAATTCTAGTTATTATTAATTAATTTATAAAATATAGTATTTATATAACTAATTAGTAATAAGTTAGTAATTATATTCTTAAAATATATTTTTAAAGACTATAAAGCTTTAGAAAGTATTATAATAAACTAAGGTTTTATATTTACTAGTAGTTTTTAAAGGACTTTCTATTACTTTCTTAGACCTAAGTAGCTATTAAGTATTGCTTTTTATTTATAAATAGATAGATAAATAGAATATTTAAACTAAGTTTTAAAGTATTATTTAAGAGCTTTTACTTATACTAAATAAACTAATTAAGCTAATAATTTACTAATAGTATAGTTTATATATAATATAAGTAATTATATAACTTATAGCTATACTTTAGTAAAGGTATTATAAGGTTATAATCCTAGAGGCTTATAGTAAGTAATTATAAATATCCCTTTAGTAAATAATTAAGTAAAAAGTAAAGTATTAGTACTAAGAGATAAATACGCTATAATTAAATAGCTTTTAAGTAATTTATAAACTTAGTATAAGAAATATTATAACTAGAAAAGAACTATAATAAAGTTTTAGGTTAGTAATTATATTTTGCTATTAATAAAGAATATTAATTTAAGATAACTTAGTAAAAAGCTAGCTATAAAATACCTAGGCCTTTATATAGTTAAGAAGCTAATTAGGAGCTAATTAGGAGCTATAGTCTAGTATATTAATTAAGACTATTACCTAGGACTTACCTATATAATATATTTAATATTACTAGTCTTAAACCCTTTAAAAGCGACTTAGCTAATATAAAAATATATTCTTATTATAAGATAATATTAAAAATAATAAGTAAGAGTTTAAAGTTAAGAGAATTATTTTATATTACTATAATAGGAGATATTATAAATATCTAGTTAAATAAAAAGGCTATAATACTTTAGAGATTTTATAGGTATTAAAAAGAGATTTTACTATACAAGATATTATTAATAACTATAAGTAATAGCTAAGTAACTAAGTTACTAAGGGATAATTATATTTTATATATTATATATAGTAAGATCTTAAAATAAAGTTAATTAACTTAAATAATCTTAAATAATTTACTTAGTAATAACCTAGTACTTATTACTTTATATTTATATTAAGTGCTAATTCCTTAGTAATATTATTAGTATTTAATATAACTATAAGTACTAAGGGCTTTAGGGCCTCTTTATTATTAAAGTCTCCCTTACTATAAATAAAAACTTAAAGCTTTTAAGAAGCTTAAAGGGACTAATATAAGTAAGGAAATTTATAATATAAAGGCTAAACTACTAGCAAGTTAGTAAAGTATTAGCTATATATATTTAAAGAAATTACTATAGGAATATTTTTAGCTATATAGTATAAGTAATTTATAATATTAATTTATACTTTAAAGTTAGTAATATTAAATAGCTATAATATAGAGATATATTTATTATTCTTTACCTTTTAAGTAATATTAGTAATAAGATAAGCTTAGTAAATATAACTATACTTATTAAAGTTCTTATAAGTAAGTAAGGTATTATATAGTTTTTACTTAGTATAAATAAGAGACTAGTAGTAAGTTAGTAACTATTAAGTATTGATTTTTAAAAATTTTTGGCGTCATTAGTTATAGCTAATGCATCTAATTTATTATAACACATAATTATTACTAGCAATACCTAGCTAGTAAAATAATTAATATCTAAATACTTATAGCTATAGTAATAAATAAAACCTATAATTAGCATAAGCTCTAAGGTTATAAATATAGGGGCTATAAGGTTAGAGCAAAGTTTGTAATAAACTTTATAGCTATATTAGCGTAAGATATAGTTATAATTTATAACTATAGTTAAACTTAAATTTATTTAAGTTTTACTTATAGTATAAATTAATATAATTCCCCTTCCTCTATAACTATACTTATTTTATCTCTCTATATCTTTTTATCTTATAGCTTATTACTTATGCTTTAAAGCTCTAAGGCAAACTAAATATAACTTATTCTTACTTATCTCTAATTTAATTTATGCACCTATTAGAATTACTAGGTAAGTTATAGGTTACCACTTAACTAGTTAAACCCTAACTAGTTAGATTATAGTATAGCTAAAGGTAATAAAAAGGACACTACCTTATCTAAAATATTAAATAATATAGTAAAAGAGAAGAAAAGTAAAGGGAAGGGAAGTAAAGATAAATCTAACCTAGAAATAATTAATAGTATTTATAATATAAGGAAAAAAATACTAAAAAGTAAAGGTAATATAAATAATAAGATTTATAAGGTAAATAAGAAGAAGATAAAAGAATAGGGTATTAGGCTGTAAAATACTAAGCAGTTTTACCTTATGCTTAGGAGGGTAACTATTAAGTATAAATAGTAAAATTATACTTACTTTATTAAGGTAATAGTAATTACCTTTTAGTATAGCTTTAATAAGATTAAAAAGCTTTTTATAAAGCTTTATAATTTAAGTAAGGCACTAGTAATATATTAGTAATAATAAGTAATAAGTAAGTAATAAAGTTATACTTATAAAGTTACTATACTTTATAGGAAAAGGTTTTTAGTTAATAAAATATTAAAGAATATTATATATACTATTTTTAAGTAATATATTCTATATAGCTACTTACTAAGTATAGTATATATATAGAATTTTTAACCTTATATCTTTAGTAGTAAGTTAGTAATAAAGACTTTATAAGAATATAGTAAACTTATATAAAGATCTTTAAAGTTACTTATTTATAAGGGGATTTCTTAGGAGATTTTCTAAGGGACTTCTTAGAAAATAAATTTTCTAAAATATCTAGAGAAAAAGGAGTTAAAATATAAGGCTTAAATATAGTTAACTAGCTATAAGTTAGCTATAATAAACTAAAGTAAAACTATATATATTGTACGCTAGCTAGCTCTATGTAGGCTAGTACTAGTACTCTAATTAGTTAATTAAAAGGGAAAACCCTTAAGAAAGGAAGAAAAACCCTTTATATCTATTATAGTATTAGCACTAGCCTTAATCTAAGCCTATGCTACTTAGTATATAGCTAGTTATAGGTATTTATTACTAGCTTATACTAGCTTTATCTTATAAAAGAAAAGAAAAAGAAAATTCATAATAAGAAGAGTTCCTAGCCCTTTACTAGTATAATTCTAGCCTTAGTATATACTTATCTTAGCTTACTTTACCTTACCTTATAGTATAATAAATCTAGGTTTATAATAGTATTTTACTTTTTAGTAATACTTTTATTACTTTACTTTTTAGCTATTATTAACTTATTACTAGCTTAAAAGTCTTATAAAGGCTAAGTACTTAGTTTTATTTATATACTATAAGGGAAGGGTAAACTTAGGTTAGGCCTAGTATATTCCTAGACTTATATTATTCTTAGGTTTATTAATATTATACTTTATTTTTTAAACTATAGCTTTAATTTATCCTCTCTCTCTTTAGTAAGTATAAAAGAGTGCCTTTCCCTTTATAAGGTTTTAACCTTTTTCTCTTTTTATTAAACTTCCTATAGGTTTTTTCCTTTTTAAAGCTATTTAAGGCTATTTTAAGCTAGTTTTAGCTTAATTACTAATATTTATAGTAAAATAAAAATAATACTAGTATAATAGCACTAAATCCTATAAGTACTTTAATTTTAGTGTATTTCTAGCTTTAATTTACCTAGGAAACTATAAATTTAAAGTAATATTTAAGAAAATCCCTAATAGTAAAATAATTAGAGTAATATCTTATAAAGGTATAAAGGTAAGTTTTCCTTACCTTTATTTTATATTAATTTTAGAGCTAACTTAAGGTAATTAGGTAAGGTATAAGGGACTTAGTATATATTATATAAGTCTTAGTTAGTTAATTATCTAGGTTACTAGTGCTATAATATTATTAGTATATACTATTTTAGTTTAGTTTAGGCCTAGAGATAAGCCTAATAAGTTTAAATAAGAGTATTAACTAATGCTTACTTTAATTATTAGGTTTAAAACTATAGCTATAAAAAGGTAATAAGTGCCTTTATTCTAACTTTATTTTAGTGCTAATTTAGCTATAAGTAACTTTAACTAGTTATTAAACTAAGTACTAGTAGCTAATTAAGATTTAGGTAATAATAGTTAGTAAGGGTAATATAAGTATTACTAGAATAAGTTAGTGCTAAGTTTAGTCTAGGTTTAATAGCTATTTATTTTAAGTCTTAGATAACTATTATAACTAAGTTAAAAAGCTTTACACTAGAAATTAAAGTAAGAAAAAATAAAGTATAGTAATAGTAAGCTTAAATTTCGGATGTTAATTGTTTTACTGGCTGGGTATTGCTAGCAATAATTGTATGTTATAATAAATCAGATGCATTGGCTATAACTAATGACGCAAAAAATTTTTAAAAATCAATAGTAAGCTTAAATTAAGCTAGTTTTAGTCTTACTAAGGACTAGTATAATAAAGTAGTTTTCTAGCTATAGTGCTTAAATACTTATATAGTAAAAATAAACTAGCTCCTAGCTATTACACTCCTTACTAAGAACTATACTAAAATAATAGAAAATATAATCTTTATCCTAGAGAAAAAGTAAAGTAATAGCTAAGTTTTAAATTAAAGAAAAGGTAAGGATAAGCTAGTTAGTTTATAATACTAGGAGTTAGTTATTTTAAATCTAAAGTTTATTCTAGAGAAGTTATCTTAGCTATATATATATATAATTACCCTAGGATTAGTTTACTTATATACTTACTTAGTTTAGTTTATTTTTATTTTATTTATACTATACTTATCTCTTTATATATATTAGTTATAGCCTAGAGCTAAGTCTTAGCTATACTAGCTAAATGCTAAATCCTATACTAGTATATAATATTATAGTTACCTTATACTAATAAAATATTTAGCTATTTACCTAGCTTTTAAGGGATTATTTAGGGCTAGCCTTATTTCCTATATATCTCTAAGCTAGTATTATTATAGTTATATATAATTATAGTTACTATAGTTAACTATTATATAATACTAGTTTTCTTTTACTTAGCTATAGCTACACTAAGGTAAAATTACCTTATAAACATATCTTTAAAATAAGAACTTATTAAGGCTTATCTTTCCTATATATAGCTAGACTACTATTAAGAAGATATATTTATATAGTTTTATATAAAACTTTTATATTTCCTTTAGGTTATAGGTAAGTAATTAATTTTCTATAGGTTCTCTAGTATATTTACCTTAGTTTAATTACTCTTTATTATACTAGTCCTTTTATTATTACTTTTATTCTTTATATAGGTTTATATTTAGCTTACTATTAATAAGGTTATATTTTCTTTAAGGCCTCTTATAGTAAAGTATAGTTACTACTAAAGTAACTATAGTTTAAATCTTCTTTATTATTTTACTTTTAATTATTTTAGCTTTAAATTTCTATTTTATCTTATTTAAGTAAAGGTTAAGGGGGATAAAGGTCTTAGCTTCTAATAAGGCTATAAGTATAGCCTTAAATATACTAGTAATAATCTATAAGTAAGCTAATTAGTTTATTATAAAGCTTTTAATAATTTCTCTTAGCTTTCTTTCTTTCTTAGTTAGTAAGTAATATACACTTACTTTATAAGTAAAAATAAGCTAAATTACTTATATATATAAGAGTTAAGTATCTCTAAAGCTATATCCCTAAGTAAACACTAATAACTTAGTAAGAGTAAGCTATTACTAAGCTAGCTTACCCTTAAGGATATTTTTATATATACTTTAAGTAAGTTTTCTATTAACCTAGACCCCTAGGAATCTATAAGATTTTATAGGTATTACCTCTTTTATTTTAAGCTAGACCTTAGTTTAAGAGGGCTAGTAAGACTTACTAAAGTATATAAGCTTTATTTTTACTAAGTTAAACTTTACTTTTACTTTCTTTACTTATTCTTTATAAACCTTTTATATTACCTTAAGCCTTTTCTAGGTTTAAGCTATATTCTTTCTAAATACTACTATATTTATATTATTAGTAAATCCTATAGTTACTATACTTAGGATAGTTTAAAGTTACTTATATAGCTTTATTAAGTAAAGAAGGAAAAGAATAAGTAAGAGAGGTAAACCTTATAAAGTACTAGCCTTAATCTTAAATAATCTAGATAGTCCTTTATTAAAGCTAAGCTAACTTATTTTATTTATAAGAAAGCTATATATTATAGCTATTAGCTAGTATAAGATACTTATCTTAATAAGTAAGGTAATAAGGTAAGGGTAACTAACTTTATTAAATATTACTAAGATATTTATTTATATAAGTAAGGTAAGTTTACCTCTCTCCTAAGTCTCTTTTATATATTTTACTAAGGCTCTTATTATAGTCTTTATTAACCTATTTATCTTATTTTCTATTTATAGTTTAAGGAGAAGGCCTTTTACCTTAGTAAAGATTATAAGTTACTTTACTATTATTACTTTTATAACCTTTCTTACTATATTAAGTAGTAATATAAGTCTTTAAGTATTAGCTCTTTTTATTTCCTTAGTTATTTTACTAGGCTTTCTTATTATTATTACCTTAGTAAATTAAAATTAAGCTAGGAAGTATCTTACTTTAAGGACTATATTTAGTAGCCTAGTTATAGTATCTTTAGCTAGCTTTCTATAGGCCTTAATAAGGCTTATAAGAAGTTTATTATCCCCTAAGGCTTTTTAGTTAGCTATATTTAATAGGATAGTTTTAATATCCTTTAGTATAAATTATTTATAGTTTAAAAATAGTATATTATTTAATTCTAAGAACGAGAGGTTTAGGATATAAAAGACGTTTACTATAGGTTTAAGGAAGAATCTTTATACTAGTATATTAGCTTTATTTATATATATAATAGCTTAGTTAGTATTATTTTTAGTTTTCTTAAGCTCTAGGAGTCTAGGAAGTTCTAGGGAGGCCTAGCTCTAAAGGTAAGCTTATCTCTTTAGCCTTAATATTTTTTATTCTTAGACTAGGTATTAGTATTCCTTAGGGCTTTTTTTTATATATTTTACTTTTTCTTCTTAATAATATATTCCTAATCTTTCTTTATTTTATTATAAGCCTCCTAGTTAATATTAGTTCTCTAGTATTTTTATTACCTCTTAGCTTACTTAGCTTTAGTAACTAACTCCTTAGCTTTTCTTAACTACTACCTCTTTAGGCTAGGGAGGCCTTAAGGCTTTTATAAAGCTACTTTCTTTACTATTTATTATAGGTTTATAATAAGCTATATAGTATATTTATTAATTCTTTCTTTATTATAAGGTTTTAAAGCATTTTTCTCCTAGAGTTAAACTATTACCTTTACTTTTATATATTTCTTATTTATTATAGCTTAGGTATATTAAAGAATAAGGGGGCTTATTCTTAATACTAAATAAAAATACTAATTAACTATAAGATATAGTTAAATCCTATAAGCCTTACTATACTATTATAATAAACTTAAATATCTAGTATTACTTATACTATATTTATAATACTATCTTTATCCCTTACCCTTTACCTTATAGGTTTTCCTAGGGTATAACTAATCTAAGCCTTAACTAGTTTATAAATTCTAGTAGTTTTTTTACTTTATTACTTATTTTATTATATTAATCCTATAAGGGGTGTTTTTAGTTAAAATTACTTATAAATATACACTAGCTTTAAGGCTTTTCTATATTAATAGTATAAATTAAGGTATTTTATTTATTACTATAGTTCTCTAAGTATAAGAAGTAAATATTTATTTATTATATTTCTATTAAGAACTAATTAGTTTCTCCCTAAGCTATTTATAATCCTATATTATACTTTTTATTTATATAAATAGTATTATACTTATTATAGTATACTAGTTAGAATTAAGTAAGGCTTAAGGATAGTAACTATAGTTATTTTATATATTTTTACTCTTAAATTATAATTATATTTATATTAGTTTAGTAATATAGTATAATATATATAAGGCTATTTTTCTTATTTATATTTTAGAAAAGGACTTATAGTATTACTATATTAATTAAGGAGAGGGAGGGTTTTTTCTATTTTATACTAGTTTTAAGCTAGTTTTAACTAGCTTTATATATTTTCTTATACTTCTAGCCTTAGGCTATTTAGTGCTTTATTTTATAAGTATTAAGTAACCTCTTTTTTTCTTACTATACTAGTTAGTTTTATAGCTATAATAGATCTCTCCTAGGTTAAGGTTAAGCCTTTAGTTAAGGATTAAGTAATAAAGTAAGATAGCTATTTAAGGTAGCTTACTTTTTACTATATTTTATTTTTCCTTTAAGATAAAGTAATCCTTAAATTAGGCTAAGTATAGTTTAAAGTAAAGAATATACTTTTCTTATAGTTAGCTATTTATTATAAGGTAAGATAACTTACTTTCCTTATACTAGCTAGTGCTATACTTATTATACCTTAAGGCTATCTTATAGAACTTTATAATATAACTTATTTAAAAGTAATTATAGTATTATCTTAGTTAAAGGGTTTTATTATATAGTTTAGTTTAAAAAGCTTTACTTTAAAAACTATTTTATTACTATAAATCTTATTAGCTTCTTTAACTTTAACTAAACTAAGGATTAAAGTAATTCTTAAGGCTTTCTTACCTTAAGGGTACCTTATAGTTACCTTAATTATACTTACTTTATTTACCTTATTAATCTTAGCTACTAGGTTTTTAATAAATATATACTTTATAAGGAATCCTTTAATAATAACACTAAGTATATAGTAATAAAGGGCTACCTTTAGTTTAAATATATAAGATATTTATTTTTAGTTTTCTTTATATTAAGTAGTATTTCCTTTAAATATAATAATTATATTACTACTAAGGAGTTTTCTAGCTACTATTACTATTATATAGCTAGTAGCTTTATTAATTACTATTACTATATCTTTAACTCTTTTAAACTAAAGTAATTCCTAAATAGTATTACCTTTAATAAGAACTTCTTTATATTATTTACTAGGGATTTAAAAGGGAGAGGTATAGTGTTTAGTTATTTTTATATAAGCTTAGCTATAATACTTACCTAGGTTAAGGTACTATTACTCTTAGTTTTTTTCTTTATTACTTTCTTAAGGGTATTTTTAAAGGCTTTCTTTATTATATAAATATTTTTATTATTACTTATTACTTTTACTTTAGCTTAAGTATAGTTTACTACTTAGTAAGCTATAGCCTTAGTAATATACTATTGTCAGGAGAGCTCCCTTAAAGCATTAGATATGTGGATGTGGCACGCGCATTAACTAGGATAAAACCTCTATAAGACAACGGTGAAGACAATATATTAGAAGTACCTCTGTAGACTAGTTATTACTATAGCGCACTGTGTACCTTTTAGGTATAAAAGTTAGGTGCTATTTACACCTCTAATTAACCAAATCAAACGTTTTTATTATTTATACTAACCCCTACCTTAATAGTTATAAGCCTAGGAGGCTTTTATTGCCTTTATTATTAAATATTATTAAAGATATAAGCTCCGTTTAAATATCACTATTAATGCTTATAAATATTAAGAGATAATCACCCTTTGTTATAATAATTAGTTAAAACACTTATCTTACGCTTCCTTTAACTAATATATTCCCTTTATAATATCTAAAGAAACTCTAAATATAGTGTTATTATTAGAGAAGGATTAGATTAAATAGTATATATAAATTAAGAACTACGTAGAGTCTTATAGGGTCTAGTAATATATTAATCTAAATAAGGATAAATTACTTAAAGAACCTATAATACCTATATACCTATAAAGGAGTCTAAGACTAGTAATTACGCTAGATAACCCTAATACTCTAGAAGATTAAAGACTTACTTATAAAGATATAAAGGACTAATTTAATTTTAAATATAAAGAACTATAATTTAACCTTATAAAGTATATAACCTTATTAAAGCAAATACTAAAATTAGGGAATATATTTATAAGACCCTTTAAAGAATATATAAGATTCCCTTAACTTTAACACTAAGGTAAAAGAAAAGGAGTTAGTTTAATATTATACCTATAAGATACTTAAGCTTCTTTAAGACTAGTATAAGCTAAATACTAAGAAAATACTTATCCTTATAGAAACCTACCTTAATAATTACTTATAAGCTAAAGGTACTTATAATTAGTATAAGTAAGCTATAATAATAAAGGTACTATAGAGGAATTATCTAGATCTTAAGACCTAATAGACTAAGGAAATAATACTATATAAGTTTATTATACCTCTTTAAAGTAAATTTAAATTATTCTAGAAGAAATAAAATAATTTACTTAATAAAGGAGAGGATTATAGCTTTCTTAAGGCTATAGCTAAGTTTAAAAGAGACTATAAAGCTCCTTAGAGTATAATAAAGTTAGCTAATAGCGCTATTACTAATAAATTAAGTAACTAAGCTAAATTAGAGAAAGCAAAGTGCCCTAGATACTTTAGGCATAATATTTAGGATACCTTAAAATAGTAAGAATCCTATAATTTGTTTAAAGCTCTTTATAAGCTAGAAGCTACTCTAAAGGACTAGGATATTAGGAAGAACTCTAAAGATAATATTAAGAGATATCTTAAGGAAAACCTATAAGAGAAGTCAAAGGCTATAAATTAGAAGCTAGAGAAAAAGGAGAAAAATAGCAATATTATTATTTCTTTGTAAAATCTAATAAATAACTCTCTTATAGTAACTCTAGGTAAGAAATTAGCTAATACATTGTTATTTATACGCTTAGAGAGCTCTTAACCTTTAAAGGAAGTTATAACTTTAACTTTAAACACTATAAATAGTTTAGAAATAAAGCGAAATATAGTTTTATATAACTCTAGAGCTAATATTTATATTTTTAATAACCCTTATTAGTTTAAGTAGTTTAAATTTAATAATATAATTATAATAGAGATTAAGGTAAGAGGCATAACTTATTTATCTTTAGGTTAAGGCCTAGTATATATCTTAGTAATAGACCTAGTATTATAAAGCCTAAGAATAATTATATTACAAAGCGCGTTACTTATCCCTAAATTCCATGTAAACCTAGTGTTAGTAATAATTCTTATAAAAGTAGGGATTTTCTAGAATTAGAAGAAAAGCTTTTTATTTAAAGGAAGATATCTAATAGCTAGAATTTATAATATTAATAAGCTTTATATATTATTAAGGCTATTAGATAATTTAAAAGAAGCTTACACTATAATAAGTTAACTACTAAAGCTACCTATAAAGGGAGATGCAAAGCTTTAGTATTAATAATGTAGTTATCTAGGTAATAAGGCCTTTATAAAGCTTATAAATATAACTTTAGGCGTTAAATTAATAGGACTAGAGCTTATATAGTGTAAGATATATACTATAGGTAAGGCTAAGCGCTAGAGATTATAGGTTATACCTAAAGGACTTCCTTAAGGACTAGGTTATAGGTTATTAATTAATCTAGATTACTATAACTCTCCTTATTAGAATAGTAATAGGTATTAGTGTGTTTTTATATACTTTATAACCTTAATATATTTCTTTTACTTATTTAAAACAAAGGATAGGATTTATAATAGCTTCTATATAATAATAGCATTTCTAAGCACTTAATTTAGTGTTTAACTATGCTTTTATATAGCGATATTAAGAAAGCCCTCTTTATAAAGAGCATAAGAGATAAGATAGCCCTTACTAGTATTATAGTTTATAATTTAGCTCCCTTAATGCCTAGTTAGAATAGCAAGGCAAAGAGATCTAAGGGGTAGTTAAGTAAAAAGCTTATATATAAAGTCTTAAGGCTTAGCTTCTATTAGAACTTAATAATAAGACCTTTAATACTTTAGTTTATTTACTAAATAAAATACCTTTTAAGTATTATAGTAATTAGATTACACTATATAAACTTTAGTGAAATTAGGCTAGGAAAACTATCCTTACTTACTTATAAATAGTAAAGATCTAAAAGCCCTTAATTACTTATCTTTATACTTATAGATATAAAGCGTTTCTAATAATAATAAAGGCTTTAAAGCATATTAAATTATATAACGCAATCCCTTAGTTAGAGTAAAAGCTTATATTAGTTACCTTATTAGCTATAGAGGTAAATCTTAGTATATTATCTAGGTGCCTATGTTACGTAATTATAAGGTTATTATATTAGCGTGTGTTTAATTTAATAAGAACTCTTTCTTTAAACTAAAAGAAAAGCTAAAATTAGCTTAAAAGGAAAAGATATTAATAATTATATTACTTAAAGAGCTTAAAGCTAATAATATTAAAGAAGAAATTAGTTAAGACCTTATTAGAATAAAGCTTAAAGAGAATAATTATACCTCTTTACTATTAGCTATAGAGTAAGAAAATAAATAGTTTAAAGTAAAAATACCTCCTTAAGTAATAAGGTAAGAAGGTAACTATATTAGTGCACTTTTAACCCCTCCTAACTTTTCTTATAAGGCGCTAGTTACTATAGAGAATATAGAGCTTTAGGCACTAAGTAATAATACGCTATTTTATAAGATTAATAAATTTATATATAAAGTAATAACTAAATACACAAAGACTACTATAGAGACTAGCGAAATTACTACTAAAGGTAGTAAGACTATAGAGAATTATAGTCCCTATAATAATAGTATTAATCTAGATAATATTATAACTAGAAAACGCTAAAGAAAGGAATTTAGGAAAGCTAGGTAAGTATAGTTTTCTTTTACTTTTTTAATAGTATTCTAAGGAACTTAATATAGTTTATATATTAAGGATATACTACTAGAACCTGCCTATTATTATTAAGCTATAGCTTTAGCTTATTATAATTACTAAAAGGAAGTGATTATAAAGGAGCTTTTAAAGCTTTTATTCTTAAACTACTAGGAGAATGTACTAGATAAATTACTTAATCTAGAGCGCTATAAGGAGATTATAGACCTTAGCTAGGTCTTTAAATATAAAACTAATAAGAAAGGCGTAGTTATAGAGTTTAAAGCTAGAATAGTTATATAAGGCAATTAGCAGCTAAAAGATAATCTTAATAACTATACTACTACGCTTACTTTATAATCTTTATATATGCTACTTATAGTTTACTATACTAATAATCTTAATACTTATTAATATAATGTTTAGAATGCCTTCTTATACATAGAACTTAAAGAACCTGTTTTCTATAAGCCTCTAGAGAGTATAAACGCAAGGGGTTGTCTCTAGAAGATAATATAAGCGTTATATAGGCTACAAGAAGCTTCTTAATAATGGTTCCTATACCTAATGTAATTCCTATTAAAGCTAGGCTTTATCTAAGGAAGGGAAGACCTATGTATCTTTATAAAGGATAGATTTATCCTATTTTGCTACGTAAATAATATTATAGTAATATACCCTAATGGATTTAAAGCAGAATTTAAAGAGCTATATAAGCAGTTAATAAACAGTCTAGATATTAAAGATTAAGGTAATTTAAAGTGAATCCTAGGTATTAAAATCATTAGGAATTACAATACTAAAGAGATATAGTTATCATAGGAATTATACATTTAAAAGATCGCATAGAAGTTTATTCCTAACATCATTAATAATGATTTAAAGAGCTTAATTATAGCTCCCTTTCTAATAGTAATAATCCTTATAAACACTAGTGAAGCTATAGATAAAGAGATTAACTACTATAGAGTAGTTATTAGCTCTTTAGTCTATCTATGTATTATTAGAAGACTAGATATAGCTTTTATAGCATTAAAGCTTACCTCCTTTATAATAAACCTATTAGTAAAGCACATTAAGCTAGCAAAGGGAGCGATTTTATATGCTTAGAATATAAAGAAGCTATGTATTTAATACTTAGGAGTAAATAGCTTTAATATGTTATTCTCTAGCACTAATGCTTCCCTTAGTAATAATCCTAATACTTAAAAGTTAATATAAGGCTATATCTTTATTATATATAGCACTATAATTAATTAGAAGTCTAGTAAGTAATATTATATAATAACTTTAAGTATAGAAGCAAAGCTCTTTACCTTAAATTATAGTGTAAAAGAGTATATATCCCTAAGGAGATTACTTTGTAATATTAAGGTTTGCGTATTACTATTATTAATTATCTAGTGTAATAATAAGTAAATAATCTATATTATAGAGTATAAGGAAGGAAGGCTTTAAACTAGCCTTAAGCATCTTAATATAAATTAAATATGGATTTAAGAGTAATATACCCTAGGTAATATTAAGGTAAATTAGTTAAAGACCTCTAAGATACTTACTAATAGCTTTATAAAGCCTCTATTAAGGCAGATATATAGGGATTTCTATCACTAGATTAGCTTATAGGAGATTCCCGCGTAATTATAACACTAGGAATTTATTATAATCTTTTCTTATACTTATAAACTCTAGCTTTAATAGATATCTTAGCTAGGGGGTGTGTTAAGGAAAGCTCCCTTAAAGCATTAAATATGTGAATATAGCACGCGTATTAACTAGGATAAAACCTCTATAAGATAACGGTGAAGATAATATATTAGAAGTACCTTTGTAAACTAGTTATTACTATAGCGCACTGTGTACCTTTTAGGTACAAAAGTCAGGTGCTATCTGCACCTCTAATTGACCAAATCGAACGTTTTCTATTATCTACACTAACCCCTACCTTGACAACTATACTTAGGTAACTTTATTACTAAGGATAAAGCTAGTAATTTCTTTATAGTATTTTATATCTTCTAAATATTTAAATTAGATTTAATTTATTATTAGGTTATTATTATTTCTCTAAATATTAAACAATCCTATGCTAGCATTAGGGTAGTAATAGCTTTATACTAGCCCTCTTTCTCTTATATTAATTATTATTAGTATCTCTTTCTTTTACTTACCTTTAGCTTTATTATAATATAATATTATAGAAAGGGGTAAATAAGGGTAAGGATTTTAAATATTAACTTAGTTTGTATTTTAGAGGCAATTCTAGACCTTTAGAGCGGTGCGGAAAAATATGCAAAGGTTATTAAAGTAAAACTATAAAAAAAGGGAAAAACTAATATTTTAAATAGAGAAAAATAATAGAGGGTAAGGATAATAATATAATACTAAAAGAAGTTAGTAATTACTATATAATAATAAGAATAAAGCTACTATTAAGCTAGTAAAGGTAACTTATAAAGTCTATAAATATTATAAAAAAAGGAAGTATAAGGAAAGGGGGAAAATAAGTCTTTTTATATTAACCTTAAACTCCTTAAGTAATCTAATACACTATATATAGCTAATATATAAATTATAATAATACTTATTAGCACTACTACTTATATATATACTTACTAGCTATAAACTTATAGTAATTATAATATAAGCTCTCTAAATAAACTATTTATATTTATAGTGTTTAGTACCTTATTTATTTAAACTAATTATAAAATTTAATATAGGTTATTTATTTTTTTAGGCTAGTTATATAATAGGTAATAATATTTAATTTACTATATTAAAGCTATAAATAAACTACTATCTAGATATTAATACCTAAGATAAGGGGGATACTTATAACTAGTATTATTATTATTATTATTTCTTTACCTATATATTTAAATATAAGGTGCTATATTTTATTTTTTTCTTTATAAGCTTTTCTATAATAAATATACCTTAAGTAAGTAGCTCTTTTTATAATTAAGGATAATTATATATAAAGGGGTATTATATTAGAAGCATAAAGGTTAGAGATAAAATACTTATAGTAATAAGGCTTTAAAGAAACTCTAGGCTATTTAGATTACTAAGAGGCTAGCTAGCTATAAGATAGCTATATATTTATAAGGTAAGGTATTTAGTAAAGACTACTTATATTATATATAGTAAGTTAAAGCTTAAAACCTTTATAAACTTACCCTTAGCTAGTATCTTTCTAGTAGTAACTGCGAATCTTAGCTATCACTTCGTTTATCAAACCCTTTAACCTTCTAGTCGTAACACTAAGTTTACCTAGATAATTTAAAAGGGAAGCTTCTCCCTAGACTTATAGATATAGGATTATAAGGAAATATAATTATAAAGAGTATAGCTAAATAACTTAAACTAAAGATTTATCAAATAAATATAATAAATATAATATTATTCTTATTATATAGTATTAAAATAATTAGGGAGGTTTATATAAGACTATATTTAGGGAATATTTAAATACCTATAAATTTTTATATTAGCCTAGATTTAGTTAATATTAGCCTAATCCTTAGAATACTATTCTTTAGGCTATCTTAGATATAGTTTAATTACTTAAGAAGTAAGGAACTTTATGCCTAATATTACTTTAGTAATATTATTATTATCTTAAGAGTTATAGAAAGTATTTAATAGTAATATACTAATAAGTAGCTAGCCTAGTAACCCTTTATTAATATTATCTTATTTAGTTACCTTAAAGTTAAAATAAAGGAAGATTAAATAGTTTATAAGAGATTAAAAATAGAGATAAATAATAATAAGTAGTTAATTCCCCTTATAATAAGAGAAGGAACTAATATCTTCTATAAGGTAATAAAGGATATAATAGTAAACTATATTTAATAACTAGAAGTAATTATTAAGGATTTCTAGCCTTAGTAATAACTAAAACTACTTAATCTTATAATAAATATAATATATAAGTAAAAGGCTAATAAAATTTATCCCTATAATAATATACTCTTTAATAAGTTAATACTAAAAGAAAACCTAAAATAAAAAAATAAAGAAATAAAAGAAAGTAAAGTTATATTTAAATATATCTAGGAAGTATAGTAAATATATTACTAGGAGATTTTATATAAACCTATAAGGTTTTAAAAACCTAGGAATAGTTAGATTAAATAGTTAAAAGGGTATAAAAGTATTTAATATAAGAGAAAGTTAATATTTTTAAGGAAATTCTTTATAACTAAGAAGTAAGACTAGTATAAGACTTATTAGACTATAAAAAGTTAATTTACTAGTTATATTACTATAAGTTATAAAGGTTATTAAATATAAAGTATAGTAAGTAAGATTAATTTTAATATCTCTTAGGTTATAAGGGAAATTAGTTAATTTATTAAAGAAAAAACTAAAGTATAAATATTTAAAGAAAAGCTATAGTTCTTATAGGAATTCTTACTTTCTTATTATACAGAAAAATAAAGGGATTTACCTAATTTTATTTACTACTAAGTATAATAAGGTAATAATATAAGATTTACTAATCCCTTAAGGTATAGAAGTATTTAGTAAGGGCTTTATAATATATAAGATTTGATTTATGATTAATTTATTATTAGAATATAATTAAGTAATATTAGTAAAGAAAAGTAAGAATATAATAATAATTTTAACTATAATTAAGCTCTTATAGCTTTATTACTTACTATTAGGAGCTACTAACTTAGTAGCTTAATTTATTAGGATTATTAGTTAAATACTATTTAATTTAATCCCTTAAATTTATATACCTTTCCTAGATAATATTATAGTTAAGGGACTAACTATAATACATAATAAGGAGGAAATTATACTAAGAGTATATAAGTATATAATAAAGTATTTAATTAATATTAATAAAGTATTACTTAATATTAAACTTTCTAGTTATATAGCCTTAGTAATTAAGTTAAAGTTTTACTAGAAGTTAGTAAAAATTATAGGATTTATATGTAAAATAAATAAATAAAAACTAACCAAAGTAAAAATAATAAAGATTTTAAATTAAAAGGTTTATTAAGATTAATTAGAAATACACTCCTTTATTAAATTAATAGGAGTTTACTATATCTAGGTAAAATACTATATATAAAAAGCAAAACTACTAGTAATTCTCCTAAGGAAAATAAAAACTAGGAATAAGGACTAGAGTAATAAGAAGCTATAAATATCCTAAAGAAAGTAATAATAATTATTTAATCCTTATTTTACTTAATCTTAGACTAGGCTTTAGGAGATTATATTAATAGTTAATATAAGCTTACTTAGATAAGAAGCTATATTATTATAAATTATTAATAGAAAATAATATTTTATTTAGTATAAAAGTAATACTTAGACTATTACTAAAACTAAGTATAATATAACTAAGTAAGAATATTAAGTAGTTATTTCTATATTAAGAAGACTATAGATTTACCTTTATAGAGTTTTTGTGGCTTCCTTCGGACCTTTAGACAATAGTTAGTCTAACCGTGGCTAAAGGGTAAAGCCACCAAAGGGATGCACGTAATGCAATTAGTTATATTATAGGTAACCTTATACTATTTATAGTGCCCTTATACTATTACCTTACTTTTCCCTTTTTACTTACTTTCTTTCCTAGCTAGATTTCTTTTTTCTCTCTTTTCTTTTATCTCTTAAATTTTAGCTATTATTAACTTTATTAAATTTAACCCCTTTACACTAGTATAATATTCCTTAGTATAACTAATACTAATTAGTAGTTAACTATAACTATAAATAAGTTAGGTATTATAAGAAAAGATATTTCTATAAATAATATAGCCCTTACCTCTTAAGCTAATATATAGGCTATTTAAGTAAAGAGGTATAACTATAAAGTATACTAAAAAGACTAAATCTTTAAACTTATTAGGCTTCTAAGAGACTAATTTATTAACTCTTAAGCCTTTAAGATATTATTATTAATTAATTAATCTTATTATTTATTATAAAAACTAACTAAATAACTAAGTTTATTACTATAAGGCATTTTACTTAAACCTAATATTAAAAACAACCCTTAGCTAAGCTAGCTAACCTATATAACCTCTCTTTACACCCTTTTTATAGCCTCTCTTTTTCTTTCTTTATATATTATTTACTATAACTATTTTTGCTCCTTTATATTTAGTATATATTATATAATATTACTATCTTTACTCCCTAATACTCCTAAATGCCTTCCCTTAATAATAAAATACCTTAAGAGGTTTATAAGAGGCTAATAAAGAATTAGCTACTATAGTAACTATAGCCTTATACTCTAGTACTTATAAAGGAGTAAGAAAAGCTTATATAGCTAAACCTAAAGACTACTATATAGTATAAACTTAATAATTAGATTATAAGGTTTATTTATACTAGTAAGTATTAAGGTTAAAGAGGCAAAGACCTTTAGAAATACTTTAAAGAGGACTTTAAAGGTTAGTTAAGGGAGACCTTTAAATAAGCCTTTAATAAGATTATATAGGAACTATAAAGCTCCTTATAAGATAGTAGTGTTTATATTCCCTAAGCTCTTCTAACTATAGCTATATTATAGTAAGTAATTTAAGAAAAGATAAGATCCTTATAGCCTAAGACTAAAGACCCTAAAGACTAAGAGAAAGCCTTAATTAATAAGATTACTACTAAAGCCTTAATTAAAGAGATTACTACTAAGGGAATACTAACTATAGTATTCCTTATAAAGGATAAGGTTTAATAAGTTACTAAAGAGATTACTAATGATTATTAAGATACTAAAGATTAATAATAAGCATTTATACGCGAAGATTATTAAGAGTAATTACGCAAGGATTATTAAGACCTTAAAGACCTAATGCCTATATGTAATATTAAATAACGCTTTGAAATAGAAAGCCATAAGGGGAATAACACACTGCAAACGCACACATCGCGAATACATACATCGCATACGCATACAGGCTTTTTCCCTCTAGTTATAGTTAATTTAAACTATTAGTATTAAGGAGGCATAAGACCCTTAAGACCTTTATTAACCTAAATAAGGCTATAATTTAGGTTAAAGGCTAGGTAAAGGGACTAACTAAATAAAGAGACTAACTAGATAAAGAGACTAACTAGATAAAGAGACTAACTAGATAAAGAGACTAACTAGATAAAGAGACTAACTAGATAAAGAGACTAACTAGATAAAGAGACTAACTAGATAAAGAGACTAACTAGATAAAGAGACTAACTAGATAAAGAGACTAACTAGATAAAGAGACTAACTAGATAAAGAGACTAACTAGATAAAGAGACTAACTAGATAAAGAGACTAACTAGATAAAGAGACTAACTAGATAAAGAGACTAACTAGATAAAGAGACTAACTAGATAAAGAGACTAACTAGATAAAGAGACTAACTAGATAAAGAGACTAACTAGATAAAGAGACTAACTAGATAAAGAGACTAACTAGATAAAGAGACTAACTAGAAGAACTAGTAACTAAGCTAATAAGAGGCTTGTATTTGTTATTAGTATTTACTTATATTTATTTCGATTTTTATTATATTTTTAAGCCCTTTTAAATCCGTAAATTAACTTAACTTATAGGGTTAGGCAAAGGGAGAATTAACTAGACTAAATTAAAGTAACTAGGTTAATTAGAATAACTAAGGCTACGTAGGCTAATTAAAGCTATAGATTCTTATAAAGGATTTACTTATATATACTTTCCTTTAATTTAATTTTTATTATATTTTTAGGCTTCTTTAGCTATAAAGAAAAAGAGACTACTAGTATAGCTTCCTTTAAACCTTTAGATAATAGTTAGTCTAACTATAGCTAAAGGGTAAAGCCACTAAAGGGATACATATAATATAATTAGTTATATTATAAGTAACCTTACACTATTCGTAATGCCCTTACACTATTACCTTACTTTTCCCCTTTTTACTTACCTTCTCTTTTAGCTAGATTTCTTTCCTTCTTTCTTTTCTTTTCTTTCTTAGATTTTAGCTATTATTAACTTTATTAAATTTAACCCTTCGCACTAGTGTAACGTTCCTTAGTGTAACTAACAGTTTTATTTACGCTAGAAATAAACTTATAAGTCCTTATTTATTAGCTTAATAGCGTAGTTAATAATATACCTAGGGCCCTTATTATATAATAAATTAGCTATATCTTACTTTTTAACTTTTTTATATAATATATTCTTAGTAAAAAGAACTATATTATTGATTTTTAAATTTTTTGCGTCATTGGTTATAGCCAATGCATTTAATTTATTATAACATATAATTATTACTAGCAATACCTAGCTAGTAAAACAATTAATATCTAAATACTTATAGCTATAATAACAAAAAAACCTATAATAAGTATAAGCTCTAAGGTTATAAATATAGGGGCTATAAGGTTAGAGCAAAGTTTGCGATAAACTTTATAGCTACATTAGCGTAAGATATAGTTATAATTTATAACTATAGTTAAACTTAAATTTATTTAAGTTTTACTTATAGTATAAATTAATATAATTCCCTTTCTCTATAACTATATTTATTCTATCTTTTTATATCTCTTCTATCTTATAGCTTACTACTTATATTTTAAAGCTCTAAGGTAAACTTAAACCCTCTTACTAAATATAACTTATCCTTACTTATCTCTAATTTAATTTAAACCTAATAGATATACTACACCTATTACAATCACTAGGTAGGTTCTACGTAACTAATTAACTAATTAACCCCTGACTAATTAGACTATAGTATAGCTAAGGGTAACTAAAAGCTAGGGGTAATAACTACTAGGATATAGAACCTTTAGGCTATTTAAAAGCTATTAAAAATCCTAATTAAAAGGAAATTAAGAAAACTAAAGAAAATATAAAGGAATTTAAGAAAAGTAAGAATAAGAAAGGGAATAAAAGACTAGAGAAAAAGGCTAGATATTTAGAAAAGATATTAAAAACATAGAGCTTTAATTATTTAAGCAGTTTTACCTTGTGCTTAGGAGGGAAAGAACTATATTATAAATACCTTATATAAGAAAGGCCTTAAGGCTTTAAATTAATTAAATTAAGAAGTTAAAGGGAATATTAAGGATTTTATTAACTTATATCTTAATAGTATTAAGATAGAAAAAGATAGTAAAAAGCTACTTAGAAAAGATATAATAAGTAATTAATTTCTTATTAACCCTTTAAAGACTAATTAATCTTAGTATAAAAGACTATAGAAAACTATATAATAAAGTAAAAAGGTTTTACTTAAAGAAAGGTTATCTTTAGAAAAGACTAATAGGAATTATAAAGGGGCTAGTGTTAGTTATTAATATACCTAAATAATAATATATAATTATTAAAGCTATTTACAGAGCATTGCACTACAATACAATACATTTGATGTATTGTGTATTGTATTGTTGTTAGGAGAGCTCCTTGAAGCATTAGATGTGTGAATGCGGCACGCGCATTAACTAGGATAAAACCCTCTCTAAGACAATAGGTAAATACAATGTATTAGAAGTACCTCTATAAACTAGTTATTACTATAGCGCACTATATACCTTTTAGGTATAAAAGTTAAGTGCTATTTACACTTCTAATTAACTAAATTAAACGTTTTTTATTATTTATATTAACCCTTACCTTAATAGTTATAAGCCTAGGTGGCTTATATTACTAAATTTATTATTATCTTTAAAGATATAAAGCTTTATTTAATATTATTAATTAATGCTTATAAATATTATAAGATAATTTTACCTTATTATTATAATTATTTAATACTCTTATCTTATGCTTTCTTTAACTAATATATTCCCTTTATAATATTTAAAGAAACTCTAAATATAGTATTATTATTAGAGAAAAATTAGATTAAATAGTATACTTAAGTTAAGAACTATATAAAATCTTATAGGGTTTAGTAATATATTAACCTAAATAAGGTTAAATTACTTAAAGAACCTATAATACTTATATACTTATAAAGAGGCCTAAGACTAGTAATTATACTAAATAACCCTAATACTTTAGAAGATTAAAGACTTACTTATAAAGATATAAAGGACTAATTTAATTTTAAATATAAAGAACTATAATTTAACCTTATAAAGTATATAACCTTATTAAAGTAAATACTAAAGATTAAGGAATATATTTATAAAACTATTTTAAAGAATATATAAGATTCTCTTAACTTTAATACTAAGGTAAAAGAAAAGGAGTTAGTTTAATATTATACCTATAAGATACTTAAGCTTCTTTAAGACTAATATAAGCTAAATACTAAGAAAATACTTATTCTTATAGAAACTTACCTTAATAATTACTTATAAGCTAAAAGTACTTATAATTAGTATAAGTAAGCTATAATAATAAAGGTACTATAAAGGAATTATCTAGACCTTAAAACTTAATAAACTAAGGAGATAATGCTATATAAGTTTATTATGCCTCTTTAAAGTAAATTTAAATTATTCTAAAAGAAATAAAATAATTTACTTAATAAAGGAAAGGATTATAGCTTCCTAAAGGCTATAGCTAAGTTTAAAAGAGACTATAAAGCTTTATAAAGCATAATAAAGTTAGTAAATAGCACTATTACTAATAAATTAAGTAACTAAGCTAAATTAAAGAAAGTAAAGTGCCTTAAATGCTTTAGGTATAATATTTAAGATACCTTAAAGTAGTAAGAATCTTATAATTTATTTAAAGCTTTTTATAAGCTAAAAGCTACTCTAAAGGACTAGGATATTAGGAAAACTCTAAAGATAATATTAAGAGATATCTTAAGAGATATCTTAAGGAAAACCTATAAGAGAAGTTAAAGGCTATAAATTAGAAGCTAAAGAAAAAGGAGAAAATAGTAATATTATTATTCCTTTGTAAAATCTAATAAATAACTCTCTTATAGTAACTCTAAGTAAGAAATTAGCTAATATATTATTATTTATATACTTAGAGAGCTCTTAACCTTTAAAGGAAGTTATAACTTTAACTTTAAACACTATAGATAGCTTAGAAATAAAGCAAAATATAGTTTTATATAACTCTAAGACTAATATTTATATTTTTAATAACTCTTATTAGTTTAAGTAGTTTAAATTTAATAATATAATTATAATAGAGATTAAGGCAAGAGGTATAACTTATTTATCTTTAGGTTAAGGCCTAGTATATATCTTAGTAATAGATCTAGTATTATAAAGCCTAAGAATAATTATATTATAAAGCGTATTACTTATCCCTAAATTTTATGTAAACCTAGTATTAGTAATAATTCTTATAAAAGTAAGGATTTTCTAGAATTAGAAGAAAAGCTTTTTATTTAAAGGAAAATATCTAATAGCTAGAATTTATAATATTAATAAGCTTTATATATTATTAAGGCTATTAGATAATTTAAAAGAAGCTTACGCTATAATAAGCTAATTACTAAAGCTACTTATAAAGGGAGATATAAAGCTTTAGGATTAATAATATAGTTATTTAGGCATAAAAGCCTTTATAAAGTTTATAAACATAACTTTAAGCATTAAATTAATAAGACTAGAGCTTATTTAGTGTAAGATATATACTATAGGTAAAGCAAAGCACTAGAGATTATAAGTTATATATAAAGGACTTCCTTAAGGACTAAGTTATAAGTTATTAGTTAATTTAAATTACTATAACTCTCCTTATTAAAAAGGAATAAGTACTAGTGTGTTTTTATATACTTTATAACCTTAATATATTTCTTTTACTTATTTAAAAGAAAAATAGGATTTATAATAGCTTTTATATAATAATAGTATTCCTAAGTACTTAATTTAGTATTTAACTATACTTTTTATATAGTAATATTAAGAAAGCCCTCTTTATAGAGAATATAAAAGAAAAGATAGCCTTTACTAGTATTATAGTTTATAATTTAGCTCCCTTAATACCTAGCTAAAATAGTAAGGCAAAGAGATTTACAGGGGTAATTAAGTAAAAGCTTATATATTAAGTCTTAAGGCTTAGCTTCTATTAGAACTTAATAATAAGGTCTTTAATACTTTAGTTTATTTACTAAATAAAATACCTTTTAAGTATTATAGAAATTAAATTATACTATATAAACTTTAGTAAAATTAAGCTAGGAAAACTATTCTTACTTGCTTATAAATAGTAAAGATCTAAAAGCCCTTAATTACTTACCTTTCTACTTATAAATATAATGTTTTTCTAATAATAATTAAGGCTTTAAAGCATATTAAATTATATAATATAATCCCTTAGTTAAAGTAAAAGCTTATATTAGTTACCTTACTAGTTATAAAGGTAAATCTTAGTATAATATCTAGGTGCTTATATTATATAATTATAAGGTTATTATATTAGTATGTATTTAATTTAATAAGAACTCCTTCTTTAAACTAAAAGAAAAGCTAGAATTAGCTTAAAAAGAGAAGATATTAATAATTATATTACTTAAAGAGCTTAAGGCTAAAGATATTAATAAAGAAATTAGTTAAGACCTTATTAAAATAAAGCTTAAAGAGAATAATTATACCTTCTTATTATTAAATATAAAGTAAGAAAATAATTAAATTAAAGTAAAAATACTACCTTATATATTAGGTAAGAAGGTAATTATATTAGTGTACTTTTAACCCTTTCTAACTTTTCTTAAAAGGCACTAGTTACTATAGAGAATATAAAGCTTTAGGTATAAGGTAATAATACGCTATTTTATAAGATTAATAATTTTATATATAAGGTAATAACTAAATATATAAAGACTACTATAAAGACTAGTAAAATTATTACTAAAGGTAGTAAGACTATAGAGAATTATAGTCTTTATAATAATAGTATTAATTTAAATAATATTATAACTAGAAAACACTAAAGAAAGGAATTTAGAAAAGCTAAGTAAGTATAGTTTTCTTTTACTTTTTAATAGTATTCTAAGGAACTTAATATAGTTTATATATTAAGAATATGCCTTTAAAACTTACTTATTATTATTAAGTAATAGCTTTAGTATATTATAATTACTAGAAGGAAGTAATTATTGATTTTTAAATTTTTTTGCGTCATTAGTTATAGCCAATGCATTTAATTTATCATAACATATAATTATTACTAGCAATACCTAGCTAGTAAAATAATTAATATCTAAATACTTATAGCTATAGTAATAAATAAAACTTATAATAAGTATAAGCTCTAAGGTTATAAATATAAGAGGCTATAAGGCTAAAGTAAAGTTTATAATAAACTTTATAGCTATATTAGCATAAGAGTTATAATTTATAACTATAGTTAAACTTAAATTTGTTTAAGTTTTACTTATAGTATAAATTAATATAATTCCCCTTCCTTTATAACTATGCTTATTTTATCTCTTTATATCTCTTCTATCTTATAGCTTACTACTTATGCTTTAAAGCTCTAAGGCAAACTAAACATAACTTATCCTTACTTATCTTTAATTTAATTTATTATAATCACTAGGTAAGTTATAAGTTATTACTTAACTAATTAAACCCTAACTAATTAGATTATAGTATAGCTAAAGGTAATAAAAAGAATACTACCTTATTTAAAATATTAAATAATATAGTAAAAAGAAGAAAAGTAAAAGGAAAGGAAGTAAAAATAAATCTAACTTAAAGATAATTAATAGTATTTATAATATAAGGGAAAAATACTAAAAAGTAAAGGTAATATAAATAATAAGATTTATAAGGTAAACAAGAAAAAGATAAAAGAATAAGGTATTAGGCTGTAAAATACTAAGCAGTTTTACCTCGTTCTTAGGAGGGGAAGGAAGTAAATATAAAGGAAGTTATAAAGCTTCTTTCTTTAAATTACTAGGAGAATATACTAGATAAAGCACTTAATCTAAACTGCTATAAGGAGATTATTAACCTTAGCTAGGTATTTAAATATAAAACTAATAAGAAAGGTATAGTTATAGAGTTTAAAGCTTAAATAGTTATATAAGGTAATTAATAACTAAAAGATAATCTTAATAATTACATTACTATCCTTACTTTATAATCTTTATATATATTACTTACTATTTACTATACTAATAATTTTAATACCTATTAATATAATATTTAAAATGCTTTCCTATATATAAAACTTAAAGAACTTATTTTCTAATAAGCCTCTAAAGGGTATAAATATAAAAGGTTATCTTTAGAAGATAATAAGAGCTTTATATAGGCTAAGGGAAGCTCCTTAATAATAGTTTTTATACCTAATATAATTCCTATTAAAGCTAGGTTTTATTTAAGGAAAGGAAGACTTATATATCTTTATAAAGAATAGATTTATTTTATTCTTTTATATTAATAATATTATAGTACTATTTTTAAATAGATTTAAAGTAGAATTTAATAAATTATATAAGTAGTTAATAAATAGCTTAAATATTAAAGATTAAGGTAATTTAAAGTGGTTTCTAAGCATTAAAATTATTAAGAATTATAATACTAAAGAGATATAGTTATTATAGGAATTATATATTTATAAGATTGCTTAGAAATTTATTCCTAATATTATTAATAATAATTAAAAGAGTGTGATTTTAATACCTCTTATAGTAGCTATAATCCTTTTAAATAATAAAAAGGCTACTAATAAAGAGATTAATTACTATAGAGTAGTTATTAGCTCTTTAGTCTATTTATATATTATTAGAAGACTAGATATAGCCTTTATAGTATTAAAGCTTACTTCCTTTATAATAAACCTATTAGTAAAGTATATTAAGCTTATAAAAGAAGCTTTAATATATACTTAAAATATAAGGAAGCTATATATTTAATACTTAGGAGTAAATAGCTTTAATATATTATTCTCTAGTACTAATACCTCTCTTAGTAATAATCCTAATACTTAGAAGTTAATATAAGGCTATATCTTTATTATATATAGTGCTATAATTAATTAGAAGTCTAGAAGGTAGTATTATATAATAACTTTAAGTATAAAAGTAAAGCTCTTTATATTAAATTATAAAGTAAAAAGTATATATCTTTAAGGAGACTACTCTATAATATTAAGGTATAAGTCCCTTTACTATTAATTATCTAGTATAATAATAAGTAAATAATTTATATTATAAAGTATAAGAAAAGAAGGCTTTAAACTAGCCTTAAGTATCTTAATATAAATTAAATATAAATTTATAAGTAATATACCCTAGGTAATATTAAGGTAAATTAGTTAAAAACCTTTAAGATACTTACTAATAGCTTTATAAAGCCTTTATTAAGTTAAATATATAGGATTTTTACTATTAGATTAGCTTATAGAAGATTCTTATATAATTATAATACTAGGAATTTATTATAATCTTTTCTTATACTTATAAACTCTAGCTTTATAAATATCTTAGCTAGGGGGTGTGTTAGGAAAGCTCCTTAAAGCATTAGATATATAAATATAGCACGCGTATTAACTAGGATAAAACCCTCTTTAAGATAATAGGTAAATATAATATATTAGAAGTACCTTTGTAAACTAGTTATTACTATAGCGCACTATGTACCTTTTAGGTATAAAAGTTAAGTGCTATTTGCACTTCTAATTAACTAAATTAAACGTTTTCTATTATCTACATCGACCCTACCTTAACAATTGTATTGTATTGACAATACAATACAATACAATACATTACACAATACAATACATTAGGAATTTTACAATACAATACAATACATGTATTATTTGTATTGTTTTGTATTTTTTTCTTTTTTAGTATTAAGTTAAATCCCTTAATTATAAGTTATAACAAACTATATATAGTTAATATAATAGCTTATAACCCTCTCAAGCACGAGGTAAAACTGCTTAGTATTTTATAGCCTAATACCCTATTCTTTTATCTTCTTCTTATTTACCTTATAAATCTTATTATTTATATTACCTTTACTTTTTAGTATTTTTTCCTTTATATTATAAATACTATTAATTATCTTTAAGTTAGATTTATCTTTACTTCCCTTCCTTTACTTTTTTTCTCTTTACTATATTATTTAATATTTTAAATAAGGTAGTGTTTTTTTATTACCTTTAGCTATACTATAATCTAATTAGTTTAGGTTTAATTAGTTAAGTAATAACCTATAACTTACTTAGTGATTTGAATTAAATTAAAGATAAGTGAGGATAAGTTATGTTTAGTAGGAGGGTTTAAGATTGCCTTAGAGCTTTAAAGCATAAGTATGTAAAGAGAGATAAAATAAGCATAGTTATAGAGGAAGGGGAATTATATTAATTTATACTATAAGTAAACCCCTCCTAAGCACGAGGTAAAACTGCTTAGTATTTTATAGCCTAATACCCTATTCTTTTATTTTCTTCTTATTTACCTTATAAATCTTATTATTTATATTACCTTTACTTTTTAGTATTTTTTCCTTATATTATAAATACTATTAATTATCTCTAGGTTAGATTTATCTTTACTTCCCTTCCCTTTGCTTTTCTTCTCTTTTACTATATTATTTAATATTTTAGATATTATAATATCCTTTTTATTACCTTTAGCTATACTATAATTTAATTAGTTAGGGTTTAATTAGTTAAGTAGTAACCTATAACTTACCTAGTAATTATAACGAATTAAATTAGAGATAAGTAAGGATAAGTTATGTTTAGTAAGAGAGTTTAAGTTTACCTTAGAGCTTTAAAGCATAAGTAAGAGAGATAAAATAAGCATAGTTATAGAGAAAGGGGAATTATATTAATTTATACTATAAGTAAAACTTAAATAAATTTAAGTTTAACTATAGTTATAAATTATAACTATATCTTACGCTAATATAGCTATAAAGTTTATTATAAACTTTGCTCTAACCTTATAGCCCCTTGTATTTATAACCTTAAAGCTTATACTTATTGATTTTTAAATTTTTTTGCGTTATTAGTTATGGCTAATGCATCTAATTTATTATAACATATAATTATTACTAGCAATACCTAGCTAGTAAAACAATTAACATCTAAATACTTATAGCTATAGTAATAAATAAAACCTATAATTAGTATAAGCTCTAAGGTTATAAATACAAGAGGCTATAAGGTTAGAGTAAAGTTTGTAATAAACTTAATAGCTATATTAGCGTAAGATATAGTTATAATTTATAACTATAGTTAAACTTAAATTCATTTAAGTTTTACTTATAGTATAAATTAACATAATTCCCCTTCCTCTATGACTATGCTTATTTTATCTCTCTCTAAATATAACTTATTCTCACTTGTCTCTAATTTAATTTGCTTTACTTAAAATTAGTAAATATAATTAATACTTTCTACAAGACACGCACTATACCTATTATAATCACTAGGTAGGTTATAGGTTATTACTTAACTAATTAAACCCTAACTAATTAGATTATAGTATAGCTAAAGGTAATAAAAGAACACTACCCTATCTAAAATATTAAATAATATAATAAAAGAGAAGAGAAGCAAAGGGAAGGGAAGCGAAGATAAATCTAACCTAAAGAAGGTTAAGAACAATACAAAGGTATAGGAGAAAATAGAAATACAGACCTAGAGATAATTAATAGTATTTATAACATAAGGAAAAATGCTAAAAAGCAAAGGCAATATAAATAATAAGATTTATAAGGCAGACAAGAAGAAGATAAAAGAATGGGGTATTAGGCTGTAAAATACTAAGCAGTTTTACCTCGTGCTCGGGAGGGGACTTACTATATATAATTTACTAAACCTTTACTATTATAAAGCTAAAAGTTATATTAAATTAGTTTTAATAGTAAACAAATAGTTTAAGCTATTTAAAAGTTCTTATTATATTACTAAAAGTATTTAAAAACTAAACATATATCTTATTAACCTCTAGTTATTTTTTTAGATTTAGTAATAAATTATCTTATTATATTATATAAGTTTAAGGTATTTTTTTAATTAAAAGTTTTAATAATAATTTATAGAAATATACAATAATTTATAGTAATAGTAAATAAAATAATTAAAAGGTTTTTCTTAAAGTTATATTAGTAAAATAAAGTATTAAAAATAATAGTATTATAAAAATTATTAATATTATATATAACCCTAGTTATAGTAAAATCATTAAAATAGTATAATATTATAAATTATATAACTAATTAGATAAAATAGCTAATAATATAAGGGTTCTATTAACTAATTTTCTTTTAATCCTAATTATAACCTTAGCTAATAAAAAGTCTTACTTTTTTTTACCTAATAATATATTTGTATTGTTTATAGTTAGTGTAGTTACTACACTAACTACACTACAAAATAATTTATATTAAATATAATATAATATAATAAATACAAATTCTTTTAAATATAATATAAATACAAATTTTTCCGAAAAATACAATAAATACAATACAAACAATACTCTGTATGTAGCTTATAAACAATATATTATAGTACCGTTTTCATCTAACTAAGCAACTAACTAGTTATCTAGTTATTATAACTAGCAAATTAGTATAGTTTTCCTACTACAAAGCAAATACCACCGCAGGAGTACTAGTAAATAGCATAAATTGCTAACTAGAGTATACAATATATATATATAGTTATAATTATTTATATATTAAATATTATACTAGCTAGGTATTGCTAGCAATTATTGTGTTTTATATATACTAGATGGATGCATTAGCTATAACTAATGATGCAAAAAATTATAAAAATCAATAAACCTAGCTATCTATGGTTTTTTCACTACTAATTAGTGTTAGTTTACTAAGGTAAATACACTAGTGTAAATAAGAGGTTTTATTGTAATATAGTAGTAGTTATTAATTAACGTAAGCTAAGGTGAAATATAGCTAAAGGTTTTAAGGGGATTGCGAGTCACGTGCGTGCCTTACGTACGGATACACCTAATCACAGCGTAGTGTTAGTGCGCATACTTCACTTTCCCTATGGTTTACCTAATGGTTACAACATCATTAGTAGTAATATTAATTAGATTAATAACTACAGGTGTTACGTGGCAGAATGAAGGAGGCTGATAAAGACTAGGTTTAGACATTAATAGCAGAATTTAACTTACTTCTTATATTATACACTACCCCTAACAGTAGCTTTTATAAGTAAACTTAGCATAAATTACAACCTATTAGATCTATTAGCCTCTCTAATAGATTTAACTCCCTATTATATATAACTAGTATATAATAAGTAATAGTAATTAGAGATTCTTTTATTATACCCTTCTAGAAACTTAGAAATAAAACCTTATATCTAAAACTAACTGTTTATAATATTAATTTATAAACCTTTAAGTTAGCTTTCTAGTTACTAAAAGTAAACTATAACTTATTTACTAGTTTTAGGCTTTTAATAATATAAACCTAAGTTTTAAGTATTAAAAATAATAACTTATTAAAACTAATAAATAAGAAAATTTAATTAAACTTATAAGATATAAATTTAATAATAGAGTAATAAAAAATGTAAATACCTAATATATTAAGATTCTCCTATTTATTAGAATTTAATAGATATATAAGCTATATACCTTACTTAAAATTAAGTTAAATCTTATATTTTAAAAGCTAAATCTAAAGGATTTCTTAATAAGTCTAATAGATTAAAAGGTAGTAAGGTATTAAAGAGATAATCTAAAGGTATTACTAGCCTAGCTTATAGTACTATAATTACTAAAACTAAGAAAAGTATAAGGAAAAATAAAAATAATAAAGAAAAAGGAATTATAAACTATTTTAAAGATAATACTAATATTTAGTATACTAAACCCTTTAACTAGCTAATAAAGCTATATTTAAAAGACCTATAGCTAGGACCCTTAAGGAACTTATTAGATTTAGGGGAACTTTATAACCTATAGCTAAAACCCTTAGGGAACTTACTAAACCTAGGGAACTTTATACTAAGACTAGTAAATTTAATACTATAAGGGTACTTTAGGAGGTAATAGAATAGTAATAAGCTATATAATAAGTAATAATAGCTAAGATAGTAATAGGAATAAACTAGCTAGTAATAAGGTTAATAACTAAAATTAGAAGCTAGTAAAGTATAAGTGCCTTAGTAAATTTAATACTATTAGTATAAAATACTACCTAGGGAATATTATATTTACTAGATAACTAGGGTTAGGATAATAGTTATTCTTATACTAATATAGGACTATTAGTATAACTAATATAACTATAATACTAGTAATTATAATACCTATAACTATAATACTAGTAAGGATTTATATAGTAGTAAGTAAATTCTTATTAAAAGTAATAAGTATTATATCCCCTAACTAAGGATAGTATACTAGCCCTAGAAACTAGAGGAGAGTGGATTTAGTGCCTAATTAAGATTAATATAGTTAGTAAATAGAAAATATAAAATAGAATATAAATTTAATATAGAAAATTATAGATATTAGGCATTTTAAGCCCTATAATAAGCTAGAAGAGATTAATAGTAACCTTATTATATATAATAGGAAGTAAACTATTTTCTATAATATTAAATTATAAGTCTAGGTAGTTAAAGATTATTTATATTATACTAATCCTAGCTAATAAGATATTATTTAGAAAAAGATCTAGATATTATTCTAAGGAGATATAATAGTATAGTACTAATAATATCTTAATTTAGAAAAATAAAATACTATATTTAGTAAAATATTAAGAGTGTTTATAGTAGTTTAGAAGGAATTTAGTATTTAAGTTTAAGATATAATAATATAGCTTAATAAAGTAAAATACACTAAGGAGAATATTATAAATAAAGTATCTTTTTATAAATTTATATTAAAGATTTTTAGTATACTAGGGTAAATAGTAAGATAACTAATTATTAGCTCCTAGTGTGTTTATATCTTAAACTTTATTTAGGATTATATTAAATATACCTAGTTTTAACTATAATAAATATAAGATTAGCTTATATTACTATAGTAAATAATAAAAGGCATAACCTATATAATTATTTATATAGTAAAGGTTATTTTATAGCTAGAAAAGGTAAAGGAAAGCTTAAGGTTTATTTTAATACTAAGATATTTAGTAGTAATTTAGAAGAAAATAAGAACTAAGTATAAGCTAATTAAAATAGACTATTAAATATATAATTTTAACTAGGAAATTAGCGCTATAAATAAAATAATTAGAATACTTAAAGATCTCTAGGATTTTTCTAACTAAGGCTATACTAGTAAAACTAACTAATTAAAGGATAAATCTAAAGGCTATAGTAAAATAAATTTTAGGAAAAAGAGAAAAGTATTTAAAATTTAGCTAAAATTAGTAAAATAACCCCTAAACCTAATATAATAAATAATAACCCTAAGACTTAGGATTACTAGAGAGAATAAGCTAGCTATAGTAGCCTAAGTAATTTTAGTATTAGAAGAAACTACTTACTAAGGAAAAAGAATATATATATATAATAGTATTTAATAATAACTCTAATATATAATAGTATAAAACTTATCTTTAGGAGTATAAATACTACCTAACTAAAGAAGGAAAGGTTATAGAGAATAATTATATAAATACCTAAGTATAGGAATTTAATTTTATTAAAACTTATTTTATAGAAAGTACTAGAAAGAAAGTAAATAAAACTATTCTAAGGATAAATCTAGCTAAGTTAAGCTAACTTATTCTAGGATAAGTAATTAAGGCTATAGTAAGACTATAAGAAGTTAAGTATAATAAAAAATAAGTAAATATATATCTAAAGATTTCTCTTAAATTTAATAATAAGGGTAAGAGTTATTAAATTTACCTTAATATAGGAATATTATTAATTTTAGTAAATAAGGCATAGCTTTAATAAAATAAGTTAAATATAAAATAGGAAATATAGGAACCTAAGCTTATATCTAGAGTTTAGTCTTCCTTTTTATTACTAAAAAAGCTATATTTAATTTCTATATTCTAGGAATAGCTTATAAAACTAAAATCACTAGATATTTTATAATTATAGTAAATATAATACTAAACCTAAGGCCTAAGATATTACTTAGAATAAATTTCCTTTATAAATACAAAGCGAAAATTAATTTTATACACCCTAAGGTAGTTTTTAGATTAGTTTATAGTATAATAGTATATAGCTATAAGTATTTGGATGTTAATTGTTTTACTAGCTAGGTATTGCTAGTAATAATTATGTGTTATAATAAATTAGATGCATTGGCTATAACTAATAACGCAAAAAAAAATTTAAAAATCAATAGTATAATAGTATAAGCAGAAATTTTTTAACTAGCTAATAAGGTTCCTTACTAAAGGGTAGTTACTATATATATAGTGTTAATTCCGCTAAAAGTATTTATAAGAGTACTAGTTACTTAGAAAGTAATATAGGAGAATTAGGAAATAAGTATATACTATATATAGTTATATTTAGAATATTTCCTAATACTTTATTTAGTAAATTTAGCTAAGGATAGATAATTACCTATAACTTAACTAATAAAACTATTATAATCTATAAGTATAAGAAGGTTATATAGCTAATAGTAGCTAGCAAAGTAAATGCTAACTATTTAGTTAATAATCCTTTAGCGTATTATATATATTTTAGTAAAAATATTATAGAGAAAAAGAAAGACTTAGATAAGGATAGTAATAAATCTAATAAGAAAAAGAATAAGCTTAACCTAATAAAGGTTAATATAAGAGTGCTATTATATAGGATTTTATACCTAAAGGAGATTTTATATATTACTAATAAATTTAGAGTATAGATTACTAATATTAACTATAAAGTAATAAGTAAATTTATTTAGCTTAGTAATAAATATAATATTTATTATAATAAAGGTATTATACCTATAATAAAGAACTAGAAAATAAGAATTAACTTTATTAAAGAATAGTAACACTAAATAAGGCTAATTAGGCCTTATAGATTAGGAGAATAGGATATAAATAAACTTAATAAAGTATATAATAAACTTTACCTAAAAGGAAAAATATTATATTTAAATAAGCTAGTAACTATAGTATATCTAGCTTTTATAGTCTAGTAAGAAACTAGTTAGGAAAGGAAAGGGAAAGTTATAATTAATATAAGACTACTTAATAATATAGCTATACTAGATATATACCCTTTACTAAATTAAAGTAACATTATAAATAATACTTATAGTAAGAAGGTTTTTTTACTTTTTAATAAAATAGGATTTTTTACTAACTACTAGTTAGAAAGGACTATTAAGCTTATATAATAGTTATATTAAATTAAGGCCTTAAAGCGTTAAATATAGCGTTAATAGGATTTAAAAATTCTCTTACTTTTACCTAATAGTTTATAAACTAGCTATTTTAGAAGTATAAGTATTTTATTTAAGTATATATTAATAATATTATTATATTTTCTAATAGCTTAAAAGAGTATTTAGACTACCTTAATATTATACTTAAAATCCTTAAAGAAAATAGGATAATAATTACTATAAAGAAGTTATTTATTAGTTATCTTACTATTTAGTTACTTAGTTTTATTATTAATAATAATAGAATTATTAATACTAATAACTAGTTAAAAGCTTTTTAAAAGATAATTTTTCTAAGTAATTTATCTAGTCTTAAAACCTTTATTAAAATAGCTAGATTTCTTTATAATAGAATCCTATAGTTTAATATATAAATTTAACCCTTATAGGTATAAAAATAGCATTATTAAAGGAATTTTATAAAGGGAATAAAAAAATTACTAGTATCTTAAAGCTAGTATAAAAGAGAAAGATATAATAAAAGATATTTTTACTAACTAAGGAGAAAAAAAGGGCTTTTAAAGATATTAAGGTATTCTTAAGTAAGAAATAAACCTTATAGTATTATAATTTAAAGAGACTACTTTTCCTTAAATTTAATGCCTATAAGGAAGGTTTTAGTTTATATACCTTTTAATTATAAAAAAATAAGATAGTTAAAGTATTCCTAGGAAGAATATTAAAAATAACTAAATATAGCTAATCCTATTTCTCTTAAAGGTAATATTAAGTATTAAGAAATAATATAGTTTAACTAAAGTAAAAGTAGCTATAATTACTTAAAGTATTAGGAAGCTTTAGAAAATAGTTTAATCTAATAGCACTATAGTTAATATTTTAACTAACTATTTACTAGTAAAAGGTATTATTAAATATACCTTACTATTAATAATAGATTTAGATAAGGCTAACCTAAAATTAGCTAAAGTTATAAATTATTTATTATAATTTAATCTAAAGGTAATATATATACTAGAGTGCTAAATATTATACTAAATACACTCTTTAAACTACTAGTAAAGGTTACTTATAAAGAAGTAATATAGAAAAGCTAGTATAATAAATTAGATATAAGCGCGTTTTTACTACTAAGGAATATATTATAACTATAATAATAGATAATAACCTTAAGGCTAGAATTATCTAAGGATATTAGTCTAATTAAAAGTTTAGCTAAATTATTATAGCTATAAGAGCTTACTAAGAAAGGTAAGTAATAAAGAACACTAGGATTAGACTAAAAATTCCTTTATATAAATAGGATTTATATAAGAATAGTTTACTATATTATTATAGTAGGAATAGATTTTTCTGCCTTTATATTCTAATAATAAAGGTTAAATCTATACTATAATTAGTTTATAATAAGTAGTAATACTTTAGTATTACTAGAATAGTAGTAAAGCTTAAATTAGTTTATTTCTTATATATAAGCTAGTAAATTTATAATTATATAGCCTATTATACTATATATTAGGAAAATATAATTAATTATTTAAAACTACTAGAAAAGCTATAACCTTTATAGCTAAAGCCTATGCCTTTTTATATAATTTTACTTAATTTTATTATAGATATACTAGAAGTATTAGCTATAAATATAATATAGTAAATAAAAGAATATATAATATATAATTCTTTATATTTAGTAAATTACTTATTTAGTAAAAGAACCCTTCTAATACTAAGATATACTATATATATAGTAAAAATCTAGGTAAAATTACTCCTTTATACTTTATATATTATAAACTAAGGACTACTAAGATGAATTATTAGTAATAAAGACCTAAAGTTTATATCTAATATATAAAAGGAAATATTTAAGTATATAGGAGTTAAACTCCTAATAGGTATAGTATATTACCCTTAGATAAATAAAATAGTAAAAAGGAAGAACTAAATAGTTATAATTATAATATAATACTATATAGTAATAAACCTAGATATTATATAAATATTATTACTTCTAGCACTATAGTATTAATTAAATAATACTATAGTAGTAAGTATAGGGTAGGCTTCTAATAAGCTATTATATAGTTTTTATTTATTAAGTATTATTAATCTCCTTTCTCTAAATAATATAACTAATACTAAAGCTAGCGTAAATAATATAGTAGTATTATAAAAACTTTACTAATATAAGGCCTAATTAGTAATTATAATAGTAACTATACTTACTAAGATTTAGTATAATAACTACTATAAACTAGTTAATATTAATAAAGGAGATATAGTATATTTATAATTATATAAGGGATATAAGCTACCTAGTAAACCTAAGAAAAAATAGTTATTATAAAGGGTAAGGCTATATAAGGTACTAGAAAAGTAAATTTATTAGTATATTAATTAAATTTTCCTTAGACTTATAAGTTTACCTAGTAATATTAGTAGTATAAATATAAAAGCTAGTATAAGGAAAGGATTTATTTAATAAGGAAAAACTAGCTTTATTACTAATTATATTTAATAATCTAAAGGAAGTAAATTACTAGGAGATTAAAAGAATCTATAGGTATTAGGTTAAGATTTTTAAATAAACTAAAGCTATAAGAGTAAAATTTCTTATTAAATAAAAGGAATATATAGCTAAAGATAACTAATAAATAGTAGAAAGTAAAATATAAATTAATATGTTTAAGATAGTAAAAGAATACCTTAAGAAAAATCTAATTAATTAAATAAAAAATATATAAAAAGGGCCTTAATTTACCTATAAAATAGTAACTATAAAGTAAAAGAGATTATAGAAAACTAGTAGATTTAGTAAGCTAGTATAAAGCTACTAAACCCCTTATATATATTATATTTTACACTAACTAAAAGGGACTTACTTTTACTTAAACCTTATATTATCCCTAATACTACTATAAGCCTAGTATAGTTATATTTAGTAAATATACTATTAATTTTATTTTAATTATATTTTTGCTTTATAGCTACTATTTCTCTTAATAATAGTATAAGTAATAAAGATTTCTAAAAGCTATAAAATATAGAATTATATTAGCTATAGGAAATATAAAAGTATAATAATTATAAGGAATACTATATAAAATTTAAATTTTTACTTTAGAGGTTAAATATAACCTATATATAACTATTACTAACCTATATAAATATATAAGTATAAGACCTAACCTTATTATATTTAATAATAAGGTTAACTTTAATAAAAGAATACTATTTAAATAAATACTAGTAGTATACCTATATATTTAAATCCTAGTATTAATATAAAGAAATTTAATAGTATATAAAATTATAACTACTTAAGTAAGGCAAGCATATACTAATACTAATGCTTAGATAGCTAAATATAACTAAGATATAGACTATTAGTTATCTTTACTAGGGATAGTAAGCTATTTAATAAAAAGAAAGCTTTTAAATAATATTTATAACTAATTAATAAATAGAATTAGTTATAGAAGTATATATACCCTATATAATAAATTATATAGTTATAATAATAGTAATACCTAGGTAAATTAAAAATATAATAAAATAATTTAGATATACTATTATAATTAGTAAAAATATATAATAAAAATATTAATAAAGTTACTAAGGTTATTTAAAAAGTAGTTAAAACTAAGGATTAACCTAGGGATAATAATAATAATAATATTATAAGTATATTATTAGATATATTTGCAAAGAAGTATATATATAACTAGGTAATAAAAGATTTAATTAAGAATAACTATAAAAGAATTAAGAAAAGAAAATAATTAAAAAGAAGTAAATAAGTTAAAAAGATAATAAATCTATTAACCTAATAGATAAAGAAAATAATAGTATAGTAAAGGTTAATTTAACCTAAGTAAAGGGTAAATTCCTAAACTAGAGTTTAAACTAGAAAGTAATAAAGGAACTAAATTTATAAATACTAAGGTTAATAATAGTAGTTTAAAGAGTAAATTTAATAAAGAAATAAATAGAGAAGTTAGTAAAATACCTATAAAATACCTTATTAAGCTATTATAAGTATATATATAAATAGAGAAACTTAACTTTAAACCTTTATTTATTAGATTTAAATAGCCTAGCTTTAGGATAAAGGCTCTTAAGCTAATACCTAAGATTAAAGTAATAGTGTGTTAAAGAATATAGGAAGAATTTAATACTAAATATAAAGAAAAGGGTATTAAAGGGATTAATTTTAGTAAGTTTAAATATACTATATAGGGTTATAAAAAGCTATATAGGATATTTAGTATATAATATAGGCTTATATATATAAATTTACCCTAAAGGGTACTATAATAGTATTAGATAGTTTAAAAGTAAACTTAGGGAATATATATTTTATATTATAGTAAAATATAATTATCTAGATTTTTACTATTTTTAAAGAATAAAAGGCTATATTAAGTATAAAATAAGTAGTAGTAAAGTATACTAAAAGCCTATATATTAGATTATAGTTAATTTAATAAAATATAGTGTAATAAGAAAGGTAAAAACTAGGTAAAAATAGTAGTAGTAGCCTTTTATAATAGGGTAATAGTTAAGTGTAGCTAATAGATAGCTATATATAATAGTATAATATCTTTACTACTATAAGCTAATTTATTAGCTTTTTATTTTATAAATAAATTTAGTGTAGTTAATACTATAATTATAGGTGCTTTAGCTAGTATTAGGTAGGTAGATTTGCTTTATATTAGTATAGAGAAGAAGCTAATAAAAAATTATTAGAATTCTAATAAAATAAGGAGAGAAGTAAATAGTATAAGAAAAGTAAAATTAATAATCTTATAGACTAAATTAATAAGGTATAAAAGGATTTTAAAGAAATTAAAAGTAAGTTAGCTAATATAAAAGTAGTTATTTAAGATTTAATAAAAGATATTTATAATCTAGTAAATATAATAAAGAGAAGTTAAAAAGTTTTAGGGCTAAATTTATATAAATATCTAAGATATTAAAAGCTTAAAAAGAGAGACTTATAAACCTTAAGTTAGGTAGGATATTAATTAAATTTAATAAGTAACTTAATATATTAAAATAGAATAAATATAAGAAGAAGATTATAGATTTAGTAGCTACTATAATAAGGGTGCTAAAGGAGGTATAAGCCTAAGTAATAACTATTAAAAGTCTTATAAAAGATTAAAAAAACTAAAAGAGAATATAAAGAAGATATAATTAGCCCTAGTAAGGCTAATTTTAGTAGTAAAATCCCTAGAGCTATAGATATAAGGATAAGTAACACTAGTTCCTATAACACTAGTTTCTATAACTCTAGTTTTAGTAATACTAGGTTTAGGTAAAACTAGTAAGTAATAAGATAAATCACGCTAGGAACACTAAAAATAAGTAAAAAGTAACTATAGGATAAAATAGGCCTACTAGTAACGATAAGTTAGAGGCCTAAGTTACCTAGAAAGTCTAGTTTAAATATAAAGGTAGCTTAGATAGTTTCTTAATAAGCTATGCTAAATATACTAGTATTATTAGGAAAATAAATAAAGATAGTAAGAACTAAGAGATAAATAGTATTACTAATAATGTAAGTGCTAGTTATTAAGGTAATAAAACCACGGACTAAGGAGGAAGATAAATTTGCTAGATTGCTAGACTAAGGGGATAAATTTAGACTTTAAAAAAAAAAAAAAAAAAAAAAGGAATTAAATTTTATTAGGTAATAAGGTAAGAATCTGGAATTAGACTAGAATAATATTAGAAAGGATAGTTAAATAGTAGGATTTAATAACTTACTAGAGAAAAGGATATAGAGGAATTATTATTTAATATAATAATTCTATTAGCATAATTAAGGATATATATTACTAGAAGGAATTACAAAATTAAGTAATTTTACATAATAGTAACTATAAATATAGTAATAAACATGCTAAATATGTTTTTCTTTTATATAACCTAAGTAATTAGATAATTTTTTTAATTTACTTAGCTAAATAAAGGATAAATCTAGTTATATTTTAGCTACCTATAACTAGGATAGTTATCTTTTAAGGCATACCTAGCACTTATTATATAGTAAAATAAAGGAGGCTAATAAAAGACTAGGTTTAGATATTAATAGTAGAATTTAACTTACTTCTTATATTATATACTACCCTAATAGTAGCTTTTATAAGTGAACTTAGCATGAATTATGACCTGTTAGATCCGTTAGCCCCTCTAACGGATTTGACTCCTATCGTGTATAACTAGCACGTAACAACAGGTAATTTGTATGTTAATTGTTATACTAGCTAGGTATTGCTAGCAATAATTGTGTTCTTATAAATTAAATGCATTAGCTATAACTAATGACGCAAAAAAATATAAAAATCAATAACTACAGGTAATACAAAACACCACAGGTATAATAGTAATTTTGCTAACTACACCGTAGCCTTTAATTAGTCTAGTATAGTCTAAATTAATTGCTTTACTAGTCCGTTTTGCTTGTGGATATAGGGACTAGTGCTTGTAAATTTAATTCCCTTAGCATATAACTAATTTTGTTAGCCTCTATTAAAGTGAAGATACCTAGGATATTGACCTAGTTGATTCTTAAGCCCTCTAAAGAAGCCTTTAATAGCCGTATAAACAGTTAGGCCTTCCTTGTTAGGTAATAAGAAAATCTACTTACACCGTCTCACAAGAGTCCTTACGTGTTAGAAGAGAAAAACTTATTAGCGCCAATGCTCTCCGTTACATACATGGATTGAGAGGAGGTGGCATATAGAGCGTGTTCAACTCCCTATGGATGCAAACGATACGGTATCGGAGTCGTCTAACCCCTCGCCGTATCCGACATCCTGTCCACTATCTCTCTCTCCGAGCAGATATATTTGTCTATACTTTGTCCTCATGGCTTTAAGATAGTCGCCTACTCGATCATCTTTTTCAGCAACCCAACTCGCACTCCAAAAGTGTAAAGGGCTTGAACTTCCTTGATAGATGCTTCTGCTGTTGATGGTTCATCTCTTTGTGAAGTTGTAGTGTCTTTGTGTGCAGATGTAGAAGCACCGTTGTTTGTCCGAGGGGCCTTGTTTGTGTCGTAGTTCATAGCAGTCAGTTGTTCAACGGTTAATCTGTGATCGATAAACGGTATACGTCGGTGGCTACCGCTGTGGGGATGTTGATTGGCCTCCAGCGATACGGCTATTGTGTCTTGAGTGGTGGCCGCCAAGCGTCCGTCGAGTTCATGATGTAGAGCGGAGTCTAAGTTCTTGCGGGGTAAATCATTTTGCATTCCATTCGGCGCAATCAACCCGCCATTAGTCTTGCTCGTAGGCTGGGAATGCGTCTGACGCTGCCGTGCGCCCGCGTCCTGGGGATCCAAGGACCAACTCTTGTTGTGGCAGGGGAGACGGCCACATCATCAACGGCTTGTGCGAAAGCCAATTCTGCAGGCCAACCAACGTCTAAAATCACTTGTGTGTCTTCCGGTTCCGGTTCCGGTTCCGTTTCATGTGTATAGTTGTCTATGTTTGAGACCCAAACCTTCGAAGACGGATACAGCATGTGCTGTCCCACTGTGCCGGCGGTCCAGGAGCTTTCGACTGCGGAGCGATATGTTGAGGGCTCCGCTGCCAAACATGAAATATCATTGGAAGTTTGGTCATGGCTAGCCACTTGTCTATGGCGCCGTCCTGTAGAATGACAACAACAAAGAAATACTCAGCTACTGCAAGTTGCTTCTCATTGGGATTGGGATGCAGCATACTCCATCGTTGCTGTGACTCGCGATTTTGTCGTCGACGGCGCTCGTGAGCTTCCTCCTCTACTTGTTCTGGCATGCTGTGTCTGCGGAAATGAACTTACGACTGCCGCTGGGTATATTTTGGGGTATCATGGGCTCAAGCACTGGCAAGTCATTTGAGAATGGCGCATGGTACGGTTCGCAAAGCTCAAAGATGGGATGAGTAATTGAATTTTTTAAGGGCCACAAACAGATGGGCGGATGTATCGTCAGGCGTGGAGCACGTGACTTGGGAAAAGATGTCCTCTAGTAGGATAATAAAGAGAACGGGTTAAATTAAAGCTATTCTCTTTCGTATAAATAGAAGGATAAAAGGTTCTCTTTTATAGAGGAGCAGTCTAAGTAAAAGTTACATGCTTCTTTGTGTGCGTTATCGCGTTTAGCTACGTGCAACTTCGGCTTGCCAAATACAGTCACATACGCGTCATCGACGAGTTATTCGCCATCGGGCAACAGGATAGCGACCGGATGCTTCCAACCCCGCTCCTGAAGTTCTTACATAGATGCTCGATGGCATTGTTACTATCTCCTTACATGTAGTCGTGAAACAGCTTGTGGAGTCACGTTAACCAGGGTCTGTGTGTATCTCTAGTTTACTTTTATCTAATTGGATACATACAGACCCTGGTGGACGTGACTCCACAAGCTGTATCACGACTAAGGAGATGTAGCGGCATATTTCGTGTCAGGAAGATCGATGCGCTCGCTGTGAGCTGTGTTAGGGAGATGATGGCTTACATAGGGAATGTGAGACGGTGTGGAAAGTGATGATAATAAATTCAGCTATCTAAGCTATCCACATGTGACATAATAAGGCTATATATACGAGGGCAAAAGAGGGTCTTTGCCCTAAGTACTAAGGTCTTATAATAAAGCCTTAAAGAGAGAAGACATTATAATAGTAATGCCTAAGATATAAGGCTACTATAACTAACACTATCCCTAGCGAAATATCTAGCCTAAAGATAAGGCTATAAATATTACTTATTTACTAAAATACTTACTTTACTAAAGTGTTTTTATTTAATATAAAATCTTATACCCTTATTATATAAAGAAAACATAGGAAATTACTATATTTAATTTATTTAAGACCCTTTATTATTTTATTTATAATTAGTTAATTAGTTTTAATTTATTTTAAATAAAAGTAACCTTATAAGGTCTTTTCTATAATTTACTTATACCTTATATTAATATACCTAGTATAACCTTTATACCTCTTATTAAGGATATTTACCTTTGTATTTTAGCTATCTATAAATAGTAATAGTAATTATTATTAAGGGATTCTAAAGTCTTTAAGTAAATTTACTACTTAAAGTATTAATAAACCTATTAATATTAAATTAATAAATTTAGCCTTTATAAAGTTAAGTTTAATAAGTAATTACTTCTTTAATTACTAAAGAATTATATCTCCTATAAGTATAATAATATAACTTACTATTAACCTCCTTATATCTAAATTATTAGTAAGAGAGGTATTACTATATTTTTTACTTAAAGAATAACTTTTAGATTAATTAAGAGTTTATTAAATACCTTATTACCTAGTATAATCCCTAGATCCTAAGATCTAGTAAGATACCTTTAAAGATACTTTATAAGCTTTATATAAATCTCTTTTAGTGTATAATTTATATTATAAAGATAATTTAATATAAATATAATATTTAGTCTTATATAAATTATAAGCTAGTTAAAGCTTCTAGTTCTTTATGCTTAATTTAATAGGTTATAAACTATTAAAAGGCTCTTTTAATATATAGGAATTTCTACCTTTACTAGCTAAGGGACTATAGATAGGCTAATATTACTAATCTTAAATCTCTTTATAATACTCTATATATAGAGATTCTAGTATAGTAATACTATATAGTTTTTTTATTATAAATAAACTTAATACTAAGGAATAGCTTAGGGTTACTTAAGTACTTTAATTTATATTATTTTTAAAGCCTTAAAATAATAGCTTTAACTATTACCTTATCCTTTACTATAATAATTATATTATTAATATAAAGAAAGAGAAAGATACCTTTATAATAAAAAATATAAAGTTCTTACTTTAAATAAGTAAAGCCTTATTTTTTAAGTTCTTTTAATATATTATTAAGCTACTAAAGGGAGATATTAGGAGACTATAAAAGCTTTATTAAGCTTATAAATATATTTTATACTATCCCTATACTTATAAGGTTACCTTATATATACCTTAATTTATACTTTAGTATTTAAGAAAGTATTTATAGTATTATATTACTCTTATTTATAATTAAGAATAGTAATAATTATATAGAAAATATATAATAAGACTAGATATATAATAGCTATATAGAGATCTTTCTTTTTAAATACCTTTATATTCTAGTTATCTCTTATAACTTATTAAGCCTTTATATAAGAAGGCTTATTAATTAGGTATTTTATAGTATAAACCTAGTGCTTATTAAAGATCTTTATATTCTCTAAAGGTATTATAAGAGTCTAGTATAGCTTCTCTTTAATTTTCTCTAGTTTCTTTAGCTTTATAAGTCTTTAAAAAAGTAATAGTTATTTATTTTCTTTACCTTAAACTAATTATCTAGAATTTTAATCTTTATATTAGCTAGATTTATTACTTTAAGTATTAAGAAACTATATAACTTTAGAGTCTTTTTATTCTTATTATAAATATTATCTTTATAGTATTTAATTATTATATTTAACCACTTTAAAGGGAAGGCTTTTTCTTACCTAATATAATAATATTAAGGTAGTTTTATTATAAACTTACTCTTTTACTTTATCTTAGCTCTAAGGACTTATATTATTAACTAGTATAGTTATTATTATCTTTAGCTTTCTTTTCCTTAAAGACCTCTAAGGCTTTTTCTTTATAAGAAAATCCCTTAGTTCCTAAGGAATAATAGTATTAGTACTTATACTTTACTACTAATTTTATATAAACCTCCTTTTCTTTAGACTTATAAAGGGAAGGGTAAGAACTACTATAGTAGTAGTAATTATAGTAATAGTATTACTTTTATAGTATTACTACCCTTATTATTATTATCTATAACCTTAATATCTATTAGATAAGGATCTCCTTATTAAATCCCTTACCTTAATTTACTTTTATAAAGCAAATAGTCTTTATAATTACCTAATTAATTAGAATATTAATAATTTAATAACCTTCTTCCTTAAAGAAAGAATTAATAAGCTCTATAATATATAGATTATTATCTTTATTAATCTAGGCTAGTAAGTTACTCTTATTAAAGTAAATATCCCTTACTTAAATAAGCTTTTATTTATTAGGAAGCTAGATCTTATAGAGGTAATATTTAGGTCCCTTTATACTAATAAGCCTGCTAATTTTAGCTCTTAGAGCTATTTTCTATGCCTTTATATAACGTTTATTAGGAATTTATATATATATAAGGTATCCCTATGTTTATAAGTATTAAATTAAGGCATTATTTTAAAGACCTAATATCTTAAAGAGAGTCTCTTAAGGTAAACTACTATCCTTAGTTTTATTTTTAGGAAGTAAATTTATAATCTTAGCTATATACCTTATTATAAAAGGCTATAGTAGTTTAGGGAGTTATAACTTAATTATTATTAATTATATTACTTTTATAAGGGTATATCCTATATATTTTATAATACCTTAATAAGTAAGGATATATAGAGCGCTTATATAAAGAATAATACCTTCCTTCTAATAGTAAGTCTTAAGCTTCTCTCTAAGGAATTTAGTAGTATTATTTATATAAAAGTATTTAACTATATAGCCTTCTCCTATATTCTCTATAGTAGTCTTCTAGGCTATAATAGCTTTAACTATATTTACTTTATTAATAGTTAGGATTACCTAGTAAAAACATATATTAACATTAATTAAATATAAAGTATAGTTTTTATTACTAAAACCTTCTAGCTTATATTTAATAAAGTCCTAGAAAACATATAAAAGGAAATACATATATATTAATTACGCTAGATAGCAATTTATGCTATTTACTAGTACTCCTGCGGTGGTATTTGCTTTGTAGTAGGAAAACCGTACTAGGTTGCTAATTATCTAGATACCTAGATAATTAGTTAGTTACCTAGTTAGGTGAAAAACCTACTATAATTTATTTGTTTAACTAAAAACATAGTTCCAATTCGTAAGTGTTAGTTGCCTAAGCTACTGTTTATAACGATATTCCTCTAACTATCCCTGTCTTCTACAATCTAGTTCCTAAAATCCAACAATTATGCAATATAGTTATAAACCCTAGCTTAAATTAAAACCCTAGAGCTCTAGGTATCCTAGCTAATTTATATAGCGAAGTAGCTTGTTTAATTTGCTTGCAAGGCTAGAAAAGTGAGGCCTAGACCCACTTTTCATCACCCTACGATTGGTTTAATTTTTAGAGGCGTGACTAAGACCTCTAAAAATTATGCCCCGTGTGGGATTCGAACCCACGACCTGCGACCCGGAACAGGTCTCTATAGCGTGTAACCACCACGCCACGGGGTAAAGGAAATACATAGTATTATTTAAATTATTATAATTAATTTACTAAGGGGCTTTTACTAGTAAATAAGCTAGGCACTAAAAATTAGCTAGTGATTAAGGGTTAATTAAGATTCTAGCCTCTTTATAAGCCTTAATAATATAATCCTTACCTATATAGCTAAGTTACTTATATAGTAAGCTAAATTTAACTTACTTTATAATTAAATTACTTAATAAGGCTATAAAGTTAAAATAAGGTTCTTTATCCCTAAGCACTAATATTAAGATATTAGATTTCTATTAGTATTAACTAAAAGGTAGTCTAGTTATAATTATAATTAATTAGTCCTTATAACTATTTATTATAAGTTCTCTAAGCTTAAGGAGCCTAGGAGAGACTATATTAACCTTTGCCTATAGTGTATACTATATATTTAATAGTTCTAAGAAACTATTACTAACTAGAAGCTATACTATTCTAACTCTAGCTATATATAAATATTAACTATTACTTACTATTATTAGCTTTATATTAATATTAGTATTTAAATAAGTAAACTACTTTATATTATTAAATATATATATATTATACCTAGTATTAAGGATATAATTATCCTTAATTAAATAATCTTCTAAGCTTATATATAGAGCTATTATTTTATAATTTACTACTATTAGTAAAGATTACTTTTAGTAGTAATAATATTTAAAGAAGTAGTAGTTATTATACTCTTTATAGTTTTCTTTCTTTATTTAAGGATAAGTTTAGAATAAAGCTTTTAGTAACTATCCTTTATATAAATAGTTTTTCCTAGAGAAATTTAATATTTATAATTTAATTTTATAGTCTCTAAGGTATTATTTTTCTTTAATTAATTACCTTTACCTTTAGTTTTTAATTATTATTTATTACCTTAGTTTAAGTATTAAAGTTTATCTTTTAATCTTTCTAAGGTTTATTAGCTTTATATAATAAATATATAAGTATATTTTCTTTTATTAAAAGTGCCTTAAAGAAACCCTTTATTTTCTAAGAGCTATAGGCTTTAGGCATAGAGTTTTCTACTACCTTAATTATTTATAATACCTATATAATATCTAGGATTACCTAGATCTTATTAATTTAATTCTATAGGTTTTAGTGGTAATTAAGCTAGGTTTATATTATTAAGAAGTTTAATCTCTTAGACTTTAAGAATTTATAAAGTAGTTTAATAATAGCTAAATTAGCTTTAAAACTATAATTATACCTAATTAATTCTATTATTTTAGTAGCTAGTATAGTCTTAGTCTAGTTAGTATAAGTTAGGTTCTTTTAAACTTATAAAGAAAGGCTTTACTAGATTATAAATATAAGAATAGTATAATATTTATCTATCTTAGGTAAATATAAGGTTTCCCTAGTAAGATACTTTATTAATTATATAATTTAGACCTATATCTTAACTAAGATCTCTTATTCTTTATAATTCTCTACCCCTTTAAGGGTAAGATAACTATAATTTAGGAGAACTAATTCTTAGTTATATTATTATATTTTTCTAGTGCTACTCTAGCTAAAGCTATACTACTAGTTATAGTGTTAATAATATTATTAGCTATTATATATAACTTATATTATGATAATAGGGTTATATACTAAAATTTATATACTCCTATTAATATATAAACTTAATACTAATTATTATTAATTTAGTTAAGTAAGAGTTATAATAATAGCTTTCCTTAGTTAAATTACTATATAGCTACTAATATATAAAGATATAAAGTTAAGAGTATAAGGTATTTTTAAATACCTCCTATAGTTTTACCTTAGCTTAGTTAGAGAGTAATGCTTTACTAAGAATTTACTATACTTACTTTACTTACTTTATTATATACTACTATACTTACTTTACCTTAGATAGTAATAGATCTAGATTATTAGTTTTAAGTACTTAAGGTAGTTTTATAAGGAATATCTTATCCTAGCTTACTATTTACTAAGATTTACCTAAAAGGAATTAACTTTTTAAAGCTATCCCTAAATCCTACTATATAATAGTTTATACTAAAGGTATTATAAATACTATACTTATAAATTATTAATTAATATTATAAAGGTTATATATTTAAATTTTACTTATATAAAAAGAGATATTATTTTTTTAAATAAGGTATAATTAATTAATTTAATTAATTTAATTACGCCTTATAAGGTTATTATTTAATAAAGAAGTAAGTTATTTACTACCCCTTTAGTTATATAATTAATATATTTTTAAATATATCTAAGGTTTTAGTGTAATCTATATATAAATTTTTAATAGTAAAAAAATAGCTAAGTGTAACTAGGTGTAATTAAAAGCGCTAGGCTTATAACCTATAAAATAGTGTAAAAAGTAATAATAATAAATTCAGCTATCTGTACCTATTATAGGTTTTATTTATTACTGTGGCTATAAGTATTCGGATGTTAATTGTTTTACTAGCTAGGTATTGCTAGCAATAATTGTATGTTATAATAAATCAGATGCATTGGCTATAACCAATGACGCAAAAATTTTAAAAATCAATAAATTCAGCTATCTAAGCTATTTATATATAGCATAACAAGGCTATATGTATAAGGGCAAAAGAGGGTCTTTGCCTTAAGTGCTAAGGTCTCGCAACAAAGCCTCAAAGAGGAAGACATCGTGATAGTGATGCCTAAGATGTGAGGCTGCTACAACTAACAGGGAATAGAGGTGGTAATATTATGGAGAACACCGTAGCTACCTCAGGGTCTGTTGGTGTGGAGAATGGCTTACGTAATGAAAGGTAATATTACTATGGAGAAGTGGTAGCTAGATTACTGAACATTACTGAAGAATACAACCATCATTAATCTCCCTATTATTTTGGCATCCCTACAGGTCTGATCAACGCAACGCACCGCAACGCACCGCAACGCACCGCAACGCACCGCAACGCAACGCAACGCAACGCAACGCAACGCAACGCAACGCAACGCAACGCAACGCAACGCAACGCAACGCAACGCAACGCAACGCAACGCAACGCAACGCAACGCAACGCAACGCAACGCAACGCAACGCAACGCAACGCAACGCAACGCAACGCAACGCAACGTAACGTAACGCAAAGATCTTTTCTTGTTCTTATTCCCTATGTTAAGGATATTCACAGCCTCACATTGTAGCCTTAAATATTAGGCATTACTCTTATTATCCCCTCTTTGTTTAATAATGCATTACGCCTATTATTACGCTTTATTATAGGCTTTATTTAAAAACCTAGATTTATTGCTTATAAATTTAAAGCTTATAAGCTTCCTTTTCCTTTATTAGATTTTAAATTCCTAAATAGTAATTCTATATTATCTTCTTTTCTAATTACTCTTTGCCTTTATCTTTATCCTCTATAGGTTATAAGCCTAGCGCTTATAACTATACCTTTCTTTATTTTTATTTTTCCCTTTTATTTAACTATTATAGTCTTATATATAATTATATATCTTTTCCTAATATTTTATTAAAGTAAATTACTTAACTTATAAGGTAATATAAAAACTCTTTTCCCTTACTTAAAATACTAATAATAATATTATAAGGTTAAGATTAAATTAATTAAAATTAGCTTATATATATATAAAAGCTATAAAAATTTTATATAACTAGGAATTAAATATATAACCTTTATAGTATTATTTTTAATGATAATTATAATAACCTTTCTCTAAGTTATAAACTTATATATTACTTAATATATTATAAATTTTATAAGGCTAGCGCAAGCTAGCAACAAACACCTACGACTAGCCACGCACTAAGCGGCGCAGGCCCGCAACAGGGCTAGCGCTAACCTAATTATAGATATAAGAGGGTTTTTCTTCTTACTTAAGGGTTTTCCTTCTTAACTAAGTAGCTAGAGTACTAGCAATAGCTATATAGAAAGCTACCTAGAGTAAATAATATATACATAAATTTTATAATATATATAAAAAGTTTACCTTTCTAAGTAAATCTTAGTAAATAGTAAGCTAGGATAAGATATTCCTTATAGAATTACGTTAAGTACCTAAAACTAATAATTTAGATTTATTACTATTTAAGTAGTAATTAATATTATAAGTATAGTAATATATAATAAAGTAAGTAAAGTAAGTAAAGTAAGTAAAGTAAGTAAAGTAAGTAAAGTAAGTAAAGTAAGTAAAGTAAGTAAAGTAAGTAAAGTAAGTAAAGTAAGTAAAGTAAGTAAAGTAAGTAAAGTAAGTAAAGTAAGTAAAGTAAGTAAAGTAAGTAAAGTAAGTAAAGTAAGTAAAGTAAGTAAAGTAAGTAAAGTAAGTAAAGTAAGTAAAGTAAGTAAAGTAAGTAAAGTAAGTATAGTAAATTCTTAGTAATATAATGCCTTTAACTAAGCTAAGGTAAAATATTTAAAAGTATTTAAAAATACCTTTAAGCTACTTATACTCTTAACTTTATATCTTTATATATTAGTAGTTATATAGTAATTTAACTATTAAAGAGCTATTACTATAACTCTTATTAAACTAAATTAATAATAATTAGTATTAAGTATATATAGTAATAAGAGTATATAAATTTAAGTATATAACATTACCTTTTCTTTTCTTTTATTATAGCTAATAATATAAGTGCCTTTAGTATTATTTTAGTTACTTAACTTAATATAACTAAACTTAATAATATTACTAAAGTATAGTATATAAGAATAGTAATTATTATACCTCTTAAAGAAGTAAAGAACTTTAAGAAATAGGAAATCTTAATTTAAATTTAAGTTTATATTATATAACTTATAATATATTTAACTAGTAAAACTCCTTAGTCTTAAGAGGCTAATAAATATTATACTATTCTCTTTTTATTATTTAGTAAAGCCTTTTTTATAAGTCTAAAAGAATTTAACTTATATAAAATAAACTAATATAATACTAGTTACTAAAATAATATAACTTATTAAAAGTAATTATAGCTTTAAAGCTAATTTAGCTATTATTAAGCTACTATAATAGTTCTCTTAGTTAAAGAGAGCTAACTTTATTATAATAAGAGCTTAGCTAAACTATTACTAAAACCTTTAGAATAAAATCTATAAGATTAAAAAGATTCCTAATATTATCTAAGTCTTATAAATAATTAAAGCTATTAAAGGTTTAATACCTAATATTTATAATACTTAGAAGATTAAGGATTCTTTAAATTAAAGCTTATAAAAGAAAGTATACTTACTTACTTAATATATAAAGCTAATAAACCCTAGAAAGACTAAAAGGTTAACTTTAATACCTAATAAAAGAATACTAAAGATAATACTAATACTAATATAAAAGGTAAAGGTAAGGCTTTAATAAAGAAAAATAATATTACTAAGACTATAAAGCTAGATTATAGTTACTTAATCTCTCTAAGGTAACTAATTTATTTAAGGGATAAATACTAGAAGCTTTATCTAAAGAAAAGGCCTAAATTAATAAAGAAAAAAGTAATTTAACTATAACTATTACTATTATTACTTCTCCTAATATTATTACTATAAGAAGTAATCTCTCTTATAGTAATTAATAAGGACTATTTCTTTTAAATACTTATAAATTACCTTATAAAGGAAAACTATATTCTTAATACTAGATATAATACTTATATATTTAATATAACTAAATAGTTTATATACTTAAATATTAATATTAATACTAAACTAATAATAGTAAGTAATAAAGAATAACTTAAGGTTAAAGGTATTAGTAATATGAAAATCCTTATTAGTAAAGGCTATCTAAAACTTCCTAATACTTAATATATACTAAAGGCTAAAGTTAATATAATTTTACTAGGTTTTCTTAAGTAAGGAGAAGTTATTATAAATAGCTTTAAGGATTAATTAATCTTATAATCTATAGGTATAGTTATTAGTACTTATAATTAGAAATCTAATATAGCTTTACTTATTCTTTAAGAAAAGAAACCTTAATTTAACTTTATAGCCTTATTAAGTAAAAGCATTACTAAATATATTAAGTTTAGTTTTCTATATAAAAGACTTACTTATATAGGAAAAGAGTAAATTATATTAGCTTATAAAGAAGTAAGAATTATAATTAACCTTACCTCTTTAATTAATTTCTAGTGCTTTACTTACCTTCTTTTAAAAACCCTTTAAATAATTTATTAAGAGAACTAAAATAATATAATTACTTTCCTTTCTTATATATTCTAAGACTTTTTAAATATAAGCCTAAAGGCTTTAAGGGAAGAAGTATACTTTATATATAATTAATAATTATATATGCTTTTATTAAGTAATCCTAACTATTAATAAGTCTAGTATAGTTAAAGTAATTTAGGCTTAGAAAACTACTATTAAGAATATAAGTAATAAATTTAATATTAAATACTTTTATATAAATAATATAACTAAATTCCTTAGAGATAAGTTTAAAGCCTTTTATTAGAAAAAGAGAATTATTCTTTAAACTAGTACTTTATATATTCTTACTTATTAAGGTATTATTAAATATACTAGTTAAACCCTTATAAAGATAGTATTGATTTTTAATTCTTTTTTTTTTTTGCGTCATTAGTTATAGCTAATATATCTAATTTATTATAACACATAATTATTACTAGTAATACTTAGCTAGTAAAATAATTAATATCTAAATACTTATAGCTATAGTAATAAATAAAACCTATTTATTTGTTACTATGGCTATAAGTATTTGGATGTTAATTGTTTTACTAGCTAGGTATTGCTAGCAATAATTGTGTGTTATAATAAATTAGATGCATTAGCCATAACTAATGACATAAAAAAATTTAAAAATCAATAAATAAAACCTATAATAAGTATAAGCTTTAAGGTTATAAATATAAGGGACTATAAGGTTAAAGTAAAGTTTGTAATAAACTTTATAGCTATATTAGTATAAGAGTTATAATTTATAACTACCCTCCTAAGCACGAGGTAAAACTGCTTAGTATTTTATAGCCTAATACCTTATTCTTTTATCTTTTCTTATTTACCTTATAAATCTTATTATTTATATTACCTTTGCTTTTTAGTATTTTTCCCTTATATTATAAATACTATTAATTATCTCTAGGTTAGATTTATCTTTACTTCCCTTCCCTTTACTTTTTTTCTTTTTACTATATTATTTAATATTTTAGATAAGGTAATATTCTTTTATTACCTTTAGTTATACTATAATCTAATTTGTTAGGGTTTAATTAGTTAAGTAGTAACTTATAACTTACCTAGTGATTATAATAAGTATAGTGTGTGTCTTATAGAAAGTATTAATTATATTTACTAATTTTAAGTAAAGCAAATTAAATTAGAGATAAGTAAGGATAAGTTATGTTTAGTAAGAGGGTTTAAGTTTGCCTTAGAGCTTTAAAGTATAAGTAAGAGAGATAGAATAAGCATAGTTATAGAGGAAGGGGAATTATGTTAATTTATACTATAAGTAAAACTTAAATGAATTTAAGTTTAACTATAGTTATGAATTATAACTCTTACGCTAATATAGCTATAAACTTTATTATAAACTTTACTCTAACCTAATAGCCCCTATATTTATAACCTTTAAGCTTATACTTATTATAGGTTTTATTTATTACTATAGCTATAAGTATTTAGATATTAATTGTTTTACTAGCTAGGTATTACTAGTAATAATTATGTGTTATAATAAATTAGATGCATTAGCTATAACTAATGACGCAAAAAGAATTTAAAAATCAATAATTTATAACTATAGTTAACCCCTCCTAAGCACGAGGTAAAACTACTTAAATAATTAAAGCTCTATGTTTTTAATATCTTTTCTAAATATCTAGCCTTTTTCTCTAGTTTTTATTTCCTTTCTTATTCTTACTTTTCTTAAATTCCTTTATATTTTCTTTAGTTTTCTTAATTTCCTTTTAATTAGGATTTTTATTAGCTTTTTAAATAGCCTAAAGGTTTTATAGCTTAGTAGTTATTACCCCTAGCTTTTAGTTACCCTTAGCTATGCTTTAGTTTAATTAGTTAGGGGTTAATTAGTTAATTAGTTACGAAGAACCTACCTAGTGATTATAATAGGTGTAGTGTGTCTATTAGCGAATTAAATTAGAGATAAGTAAGGATAAGTTATATTTAGAGAGAGATAAAATAAATATAGTTACAGAGGAAGGGGAATCGTGTTAATTTATACTATAAGTAAACAAGGTAGCCCCGCGGAAGCCTTAGGGACTCCCTAGGCTAGATGCGTAGTGGTTAAGAATAGTAAAAGAGGTAGTTACTAAAGCTAAATAAGCTAAGAGATAATAGAGATAATAGAGAATAGATATAAACTAGTAGGCTTATACTAAGGTAAATAAGGACTAAGAGCAAGTTATTAGGGTAAAGAAAAGAAATATATAAAGAAAAGCCTTATAAAAGCTAATATATAGGAAAAGGATAAAGAAGTGTAAAGATTAAAGAGGTAAGCCTAGCTTTAAAGCTAGGCCCCTTAGAAACTCCCTAGACTACTAGAGTTAGAGAGAACTAAAAATAACCTAAACCTAGCTACTATATATAATAATAAAGCTAGTATACTAGTATAAAGATTCTTTCCTAAGCCTATAGTAAACCTCTCCTATATTTTAGACCTCTCTTTCCTAAAGCTAAATAATATACTATTCCTAAATAAAGAATAATTTAAAGTAAAAGAGATCTTAGATATCCTATTAAATATAGCTAGCTAAAAGGCCTTAGGTAATAATAAACTCCTAGTAAGCCTTATTAAAGCTTATAATAAGCTAGCTAAGAAAGCTATAGCTTAACTCCTAAATACTATCCTTAAAATAAGATACTTCCTAGCCTAGTTCTAGACTATAAGAGTAATAGTAATTAGAAAACTAGGTAAAATAATAAAAGAAATAAGAAAAGCTAATATATAAAGACTTATCTCTTTACTAAATATTATAGGAAAGATTATAAAAGTAGTAATTATAAGGTAACTTATAGCCTTTACTAAGGTAAAGGGACTTCTCCTAAAACTATAAATAAGTAATAGGATAAATAAGTTAATAAAGACTATAATTAGGGTCCTAGTAAAATATATAAGAGAGGCCTAAAGTAAAGGTAGTATTGCCTTACTAGCTTAGATAGATATTTTAGCTATGTTTAATAGAGTTAGCTATCTATACCTAATTACCTTATTAATTTAAATAGGAATCTTATACTAGCTAATAGCTATAATATATAGCTTTCTTATAGATAAAATAAGCTAGCTTAGCTTTAATAGTAAACTCTTAAGACCCTTTATAATTAAAGCTAGCACTTTATAAGGTTTATCTCTCTTACTAATTCTCTTTCTCCTTTACTTAGTAAAACTTAATATATACCTTTAAGCTATTCTAAGTATAGTAGCTATTAGATTTACTAATAATATAAATATTATAGTATTTAGTAAAAATATAGTATAAACCTAAAGAAGACTTAAGGCTATATAGAAAATCTATAAGAAATAGGTAAAGAAAGTAAGTATAAAGTTTAATTTAGTAAAAACTAAACTTATATACTTTAGTAAGGCTTATAAGCCTCCCTAGGCTAGGGTTTAGCTTAAAATAGAAAAAATAGTACTTATAAAATTATACTAATTCCTTAGAGTATAAGTTAATAAAAACTTAACTAAAGAGCCTATAAGAATATCCTTAAGGGTAAGTTTACCTAGTAATAGCTTATACTCTTTATATTAGTAATATTAGCCTAAGGCTATAGCTTTAGGAATACCTAACTTCTATATATATAGGTAGTTTAGCCTATTCTTACCTATAGGGTAAGTGCTTACTATACCCTAACTAAGAAGGAGAAAACCTAAGAGGGATAATTAGGAGCTTTATAGTAAACTAATTAACTTACCTCTAGACTATAGCTAGAGTATTTAAAGCTATACCTATTACCTAGCTAAAGGTTAAGACTTATATCCTCTCCCTAGATTTTTACCTAAATAAGATAAAATAGAAGTTTAAAGAAAGGATTATAAATAGTAAAATTATAACTAAGATATAAGCTATAGCTAACTTAGTAAAAATAATACTATAGTGTAAAAAAACCCCCTTATTAATAATAAACTAAATATATAATTATATAAGGAGTAAAAAGATAATAGAAAGACTAGTATAATAATAAATAACTAAGATAGTATAGGTATAAGAGAGAGCTAACTAAGGATTACTTACTTACTTATAACCTAAAGGATATCTAGAAATTTTATATAAGACTAAATAAGTATATCTCTTTAATAATAGTATAATTATATATAGGAAAGATTAGCCTTAATAAGTTTCTCTTCTAAAGGCATATTCCTAGGGTGGTTTTGCCCTATATAGCTATAGCTAAGTAATTAAAGACTAATACTATATAATAGTTAACTATAGTAATTATAACTATAGGCACCCCTAATTATAATAGCCTATAAATATATAGGAAGTAAGGCTAGCCCTAAATAATCCCCTAAAGGTAAGATCTATAGCTAAATAGTTCCTAGGTATAAGATAACTCTAATACTATATACTAGTATAAGACCTAGCCTTAAGCTAACTTAAGCTATAGGAGGATTTAAGCTACTTTTAATATATTAAAACTAACTAATAAAGGGAAGTATTAGATTAAGTAATATAGCTATAAAGGTAAGCTAGATAAGAGTTTAAAATATAGGATTATAATAAGAGAGAATACTATATACCTAGAATAGTCTTTAGATTAATCTTAACTAAAGAAAACTATAGGTATTATTCTTACACTAGCTTACCTTTACCCCTTTACTAAACTATATCCTAACTAATACTTTATTTCTCTTTAGGGAGTAAAATAGCTTTCTTAATAATCTTAGCCTTTCTCTTAGAAAGTAAGGTAATAAGTAAGAGCTAGTTTACCTTTATAGCTTATATATTTAACTACTAAAACTAATAGATAATTTTAGTATAATAATCTTTAGTAAACCTAGACTTAGACTAGTCTAGGTTTACTACTATAACACTTTATTTTTCTTACTATAATTCTTAGTATAAAGCTTCTTAACTTAGGCTTTATAGTTTTCTAAGACCTAAATAAAAGATATTAGCCTTAGACTAAAGCTATTACTATATTAGTATAAAATTACTTATATTACCCCTAGTAACTATATTAGCCTAAGTCTTAACTAACTACTAATACTTACTTTACTAGCTAGTAATATTTAGCTATAAGTAAATTAGCACTAGACTAGGTTTAGAGTAAGATTAATTACTATTATTACCTTAGAGTACTTATTATTTTAAACCTAATAATTAAAATAGGTATTAGAAACTACCCTTTATATACTAATTAGCCTTACTTTTAGACTAAAATAAAACTAACTTACTAATAATATTATAGCACTAGTGCCTTAGATAATTAATTAATTAAGACTTATAAGAAATATACTAAATTAATTATAAATTACTTAACTACCTTAAATTAGGCCTAGAATAGGTATAAAATAAGGCTAGAAATAACTTACTTTTAAGTTCTTTACCTTAGCTTACTTTAATTACTTCTTAGTTAGGGATTTCCTTAAATATTAAACTAAATTTATAATCTCTAAGTAAATTAAAGCTAGAATAACACTAATAGTTAAGTACTTATAGGATTTAGCGCTATCTTACTAGAATTATTTATTTTTATACTAAATATTAGTAATTAAACTAATACTAAGCTAGGAAAGCCTTAAATAGCTTTAAGAAAAAGAAAGAAAAAAAGAACTTATAGGAAGTTAAATAAAGGAAGAGAAAAAGGTTAAAACCTTATAAAGGAAAAGCTCTCTCTTATACTTATAAGGGGGAGGGGAGATAAATTAAAATATTACTTAAAAATAAAGTATTAAATAATTAATTAAATAAATAGTAAGTAAGTAATCTAAGTATAAAGCTACTTAAACACTAAGTCTAAATTACTTACCCCTTATTATATATAAATAAAACTAAGTGCTTAGACTTTATAAAATACTTAGACTAATACTAGATTAAAGTTAGCTAAAAAGTAAGGTATTAGAAAAGTTAGTAAGAAAGTAAATAAGAAGTAAATTATTACTATAAATTAGAATTTACTATACTATAGGATAAAGTAAAGAGGTATAAAGTAAATATAAAATAAGGCTAGACTAGTATTAATAAAAGCTAGATATACTTATTATTATATATTTTTATTTTTCTTTTTAATTTCTATAGGATAAGGCTAGTATAAGCTAGCGCTAAATACCTATAGCTAGTTATATTTAAAGTAGCGTAGGCTTATAGTAAGGTTAGCGCTAACCTAAATATAAATATAAGGGTTTTTCTTCCTAATTTAGGGTTTTCCTTTTAACTAAGTAGTAAGAGTACTAGGACTAGCTATATAACTTAGCTATCTAGCGTAAATAATATATACTATAAGTAAAACTTAAATAAATTTAAGTTTAACTATAGTTATAAATTATAACTATATCTTACGCTAACGTAGCTATAAAGTTTATTATAAACTTTGCTTTAACCTTATAGCCCCTTATATTTATAACCTTAAAGCTTATACTTATTATAGGTTTTATTTATTACTATAGCTATAAGTATTTAGATATTAATTATTTTACTAGCTAGGTATTACTAGTAATAATTATATATTATAATAAATTAGATGCATTAGCTATAACTAATGACGCAAAAAATTTTTAAAAATCAATAACCTTAGGTAAGAAGAAAGCTTTCCTTAGCCTTTATTAATTAAATCTTATAATCTATTATTATAATAATAACTTATATAATAATAAAGTAAAAGAAATAACTATTATATATACTTTTTAATAATTAAAGTAGCTAATATAGCTAATATAAAGATTAATATCCTATTTAACTAGTTTAAGGCTAAAGCTATAAATAACTATTATACTTTCTAAAGACTTACTAAGAAGAAAAAACTCTTTAAAATCTATAAAAAAAACTACTAGGAACTAGTATTTACTCCTAAAGATATAAAAATCTTTAATAAGTAATAAGTATATATAATAAAGTATTTAATTAATTAAGATTCTTATATAAAAGTAAGATAAGTTATAGGAGAAAACTAAAACCTAAAGGTCTTTAATAATAAAAATCTTTATATAGTAATTAAATACTTAGTTTCTTTATATATATTTTATATACTTATTATAATTCTTAACTATAATTAGTAGTAATATAATATTATAAATACCTTTCTTAATACTAAAGTATAAGGGGATATTTATATTAAATAACCTTATAGTTACTTTAATAGTATAACTAAGGTTTATAAGCTTAATAAAGCTCTTTATAGCTTACTTATTTTCTCTCTTTAGTAGCTAGAAAATATTACTAAGAAACTTAAAAAGTAAGGCTTTTATTAACTATTAAGTAAACTCTATATCTTTTAATATAATAATATTATACTTCTTCTATATATAAATAATATAATCATTATAGGAAAAACCCTTATAATTATTATAACTATTATTAAGAAACTATAGAAATACTATAAATTAAAGTACTTAGGTAATATTAAGCTATTTCTTAGTATTAAATTTATTTATAATTATACTAACTAAATAATTTTTCTTTACTAAAAGCTTTATATATAAAGTATTATAAAGAAATTTAATATTAAAAACCTTAATATAATAAATATTCCTAGCTTTTAAAGACTATAATTCTAGCTAATTAAAAAAGCTTAATATAGCTTATAATCTCTTTAACTAAGCAAAATATATAGAAAGCTTTAACTAGCTTTTAGTATTTATATAACCTAATATTATATTTATAGTAAATAGACTTTATAGTATAAATTCTATACTAAAGTAAGTATATATAAATCTTTAGAAATACCTTTAGTAATACCTTATAGAAGTAAATAATTTAGGAATTATTTTAGAAGAATTAAAATCTTTAAACCCTAAGTTAATACTTTAAGTAAGGGGATTTAGTAATACCTTACTTACTAATAATTTAAATACTAGATATTTAACTATAAGGTATATTATAACCCTTACTAGAGAATATACCCTTTAGTAATTAAAGAAATAAACTCTTATAGCTTTTAGTTTTATAGAAGTAAAATTTATTAACCTTATACTAACTAGTTTTTAATACTCTAAGTTACTAACTTTTTAATAACTTTAGGATTAAGTAATTATAACTATTATTACTATCTATAAATAGCTAAACTATAAAAGCTAATATACTTAATAAGAAGCATAAGGGATATAATTATTATATTAATTTATACTATAAATAAATTATATAGAAAGCTTATAAAAGGGACTTTTATCTCTAGTAAATTAGCACTAAATAAATAATTACTAATAGATTTATAAAAGGTTTAAAATACATTAAATATAGTAATTTTATTTGCTTTCTTTATATAATAAAGGCTAAGGACTTTATAAAGGGAGATATTTTAGAGGACTTATAAATAGCCTTATTTTCCTTTTTCTTTATATTACTAGCTAAATATGCTACTAAGGATAGTGTTAAGGATATTTATAGCCTTACATTATAGCCTTAGATATTAGGCATTACTCTTATTATCCCCTCTTTGTTTAATAATGTATTACGCCTATTGTTACACTTTATTATAGGCTTTGTTTAAAGACCTAGATTTATTACTTATAGATTTAAAGCTTATAAGCTTCCTTTTTCTCTATTAGATTCCGAATTCCTAGATAGTAATTCTACATTATCTTCTCTTCTAATCACTCTTTGCCTCTGTCTTCATCCCTCCACACCCTAGAATATGGCTTTTTATATAACCGTAGAAAATTTAATTAACGCTATCAATACCTATAGTAAGCAAGCAAGGGATTTGTATATAGTGGTTAAATCTAGTGGTTAAGTGTGAGGGCTATTCTTCTAATTAGGACTATATGTGGGCTATCCTTCTAGATTAGAACTAACGCGATATACGCATTTAAAAAAGCGGTAAGCGCATTTAGTACTTCGTAAATCACTGACTTTGCAAGGTACAAGTGGTATATGGATTTACTCCGTATATAGGGCGGCTACTTTACTCTGTATCTCCTTAAAGGTCATACACTTGTGGAGCCACGTTGAGTAGGGTCTTAATTAGATAAAAGTAAACTAGGGCAATTAAAGTGAGATTGTCAGGGCAGGGGTGGGAGATGTATTGTGATAAAGCCACATATAGGGCCCTTGTAACCTAGGGGTCTAAAGCCTTAGTTAATTTGTTAAATTTAATAATATAAGTAATATAAGTAATATGAATAATATGAGTAATATGAATAATATGAGTAATATGAATAATATGAGTAATATGAATAATATGAGTAATATGAATAATATGAGTAATATGAATAATATGAGTAATATGAATAATATGAGTAATATGAATAATATAAATAATATAAATAATATAAACAATACTAATATAAACAATATAAACAATGTTAATATAAATAATGTTAGTAATAATATTCAATCTAACGAATGAAACAAGGTGTTACATGCTAGAATTGACAATTAGCCTGTCACCTTAGGATGTGGCCTGTCAGTACCACAAGACCTCGGATGTGGCTAGCACGTGACCTAGAACCCTATATTAGACGATAGCTCTGACCTCTAGCTAGTTGAATTAAACAACAACCTTGACATTCATTATATCGTACATTCCATATCGTAACACAAGGCCTCAGACCCCTAGGTTACAAGGGCCTATATGTGGCTTCATCACGATACATCCCCACCCCCTGACGATCCGACTCTAATTATCAATAATAATATAAATCATATTAGTCATATTATTAATAATTTTGATAGAATGTAATATAATGTGTAATGACCGTTAGTAGCAATGACAGCCTGCAGAGCATTATAGTATTGTATTATAGTGTATTTTTATCAGATGCATTGGCTATAACCAATGACGCAAAAAAATTTTAAAAATCAATAGTGTATTTTTAGACTGTTAATGTATTATATTATATTATATTAAAAATACAATACAATACATTATAATATAATATAATACAATATTGATTTTTAAATTTTTTTTTGCGTTATTAGTTATAGCTAATGCATCTAATTTATTATAACACATAATTATTACTAACAATACTTAGCTAGTAAAATAATTAATATTGTGTGGCTAGGATTGTGACCTCTTACCAGAGCATTGCACTACAATTGATTTGTAGTGTATTTTCTTTAACAAATAATATATATCTAATCTTAGAAAATATATGGAGATATAAAACTTGTTTTTAGATAGATAACTAAAAAACTATAATGTAGTTATATATAAAAGTGGGTCTAAAAGTAGGTATTTTATGTGTAAATTAGAAAAACTACATTTCACTACATTTTAGCACTAAAAATACTCTACAAATGTAGTTTTTCTAATTTATAGGCGAGGGTCCACTTTTAGGCCCACTTTTATATATAGTATTTTTCTTAGGATTTATCTCTATAGGATTGTATGATTTATAGGATAATATCTTTTATTATAAGCTAGCTATAAAATTAAATATAAAAACTACAAAACACACTACACTAACTACAAACAATGCTCTGCCTCTCACAAGACCTCTAGCCCCTTAGACCTTGGTTCTATCGGCTTCGTCAGATCAATTCGGCCACATCGGATCCCTAGTCATGTGACCTCCTAGCTAGATAAAACCCTAGATTCCCTCCTTTTTATAGAAAATTAACTCTCCCTTTATTGCCTTTAGCTTAGATTATTTAATTAACAAGATAACCTAATATATTAAAAGAGACCTTACCTTATCCCTAGCTTAGATCCTAGGCGTGGATTGCAAACCTTTGCTATTATAATACTAGGCTTTTAATATAGATAAATTACCCTCCCTTTTAGCTTAAATCCTCACAATAGATTATAAATATCGTAGACTTAGATCCTGTTATCTAGGTTCTGTCACTAATATCATTAAAATCGTTAATATTATTAATATTGTCATTTTTGTTAGTTTTGTTAGCTTCATTATCATTATTAAATCTATTGTTTTTAGGTAGTTGTTTTTGCCTAACAAAAATAGTGGAGAAACAGGGAATAGTCCTATTAGACCTCCTATAGTTAAATTTAATAGAAACCTCCTAATAATACCTCTTCTGTTATCCTCTTTAGTCCCTTTATATAATTATTATAATTATTAGTAGTTTCTTACCTCTTTTCCCTTTAATCTAGGTTACTAGATTAAATCCCTTCGTTCTAATCAATTAATCTAGGTTATCTAACTGCTCTAATATCGTTAAAACCATTAGATAGTTAGGTTAATTAATTGCGACTGTTATAACCTTTTCCCCTTTAATCCGGGTTAGCTGGATTAAATCCCTTTGTTTTAATTAATTAATCTAGGTTATCTAACTAGTCTAATATTATCAAAATCATTAGATTAGTCAAATTAATTGATTGGAACTGTTACAACCTTTTCCCTTAACTTAGGTTAGCTAGGTTAAACCCTTCCTTTCTAACCTTTGAACCTCTTAACCTTTTCTAACCTTTTAACCTTCCTTTCTAGCTTTAACCTTTCCTTCTAATTTTAACCTTCTTTTCTAATTTTCAACCTTCTAACCTGCCTAGCTAGCTTGCTAGCTAGCCTGAATAAATTAATACCCTAGTTTTACTTAGCTATCCGTTAGGGAGGCAAGTAGCTAGACCTTCAAATTTAACCTTTAATAAATTAGGTCTTTTATAATTAGACCTTTGACCTGATCTTCGTTAGCTAGGTCTCTTATCATAGATTAATTAATCTAACTATCTGACAAGGCCTCTAACTGTTAAAGACCTCTCTAACTAACAATTTCTGTAACCTTTAACAAGGAATCTAACGTATAGAAGGTCTTCTAACGAGGCCTCTAACGCTAACAAGGGCTTTAGTTGTTATAGATTAATTAATCTAACCGCGAACAAGGCTTCTAACCGTTAAAGACCCTTTAACTAACGATTCCTCTGACAATTAACGAGGAATCTAACTAATAGAAGGTCTTCTAATAAGGTCTCTGCCGCTAACGAGGCCCTCTATTATAGATTAATTAGTTAATTAATTAGACCCTTAGTTACTCCTCCTTTAACCGTTAGATTAGATTAATTACTAATAATCCCTCTAACTATCTAATAAGACCTTTAACCATTAAAGACCTCTAACCAATGATTCCTCTAACGATTGAAGAGGAATCTAACTAACAGAAGGTCTTCTAACGAGGTCTCTGCCGCTAACAAGGCCCTTTGTTATGGATTAATTAGTTAATTAATTAGACCCTTAGTTACTCCTCCTCTAACTATTAGATTAGATTAATTACTAATAATCCCTCTAACTATCTAACAAGACCTTTAACCGTTAAAGACCTCTCTGACTGACGATTCCTCTAATAATTAAAGAGGAATCTAACTGACAGAAGGTCTTCTAACAAGGTCTCTTATCACAGACCAATTAATCTAACTGTCTGACGAGGCCTCCGACCGTTAAAGACCTCTCTAATTAACGATTCCTCTGACCTTTGACGAGGAATCTGACTGATAGAAGGTCTTCTAATGAGGTCTCTAGCCGCTAATAAGGTCTCTAATCGTTGAAGATCCCTTTGACTAACGATTTCTCTAACTATTAAAGAGGTCTCTAACTGTTAGAAAGGTCTTTTGTTACAGATTAAATGATTAGACTGTCTAATAATGCCTTTGACTAATTACTAATAACCCTTTTGATAGATAATCCCTTTAATTAATTGATTAATAGATAGGGGGCCTAAAAATCACGAATTCTTTTTTATCTTATAATTATACTACTTAGTCCCTTTCTTGTTATTTTAGTTACTGTTTTCCCTTTCCTAGGGGCTAGGAAGGGAAAATAGTTAGGAGGTGTTATGTAGCTAGGACTATGACCTCTTATAAGACCTCTAGCCCCTTAGACCTTGGTTCTATTGGCTTCGTTAGATTAATTCGGCCACATCGGATCCCTAGTTATGTAACCTCCTAGCTAGATAAAACCCTAGATTCCCTCCTTTTTATAGAAAATTAACTCTCCCTTTGTTACCTTTAGCTTAGATTATTTAATTAATAAGATAACCTAATATATTAAAAAGAGACCTTACCTTATCCCCTAGCTTAGATCCTAGGCGTGGATTATAAACCTTTGCTATTATAATACTAGGCTTTTAATATGGATAGATTACCCTCCCTTTTGGCTTGGATCCTCGCGATGGATCGTAAATATTGCAGACCTAGATCCCGTTATCTAGGTTCCGTTACTAATATCATTGAAATCGTTAACATTGTTAATATCGTCATTTTCGTTAGTTTCGTTAGCTTTATTATCATTGTTAAATCCGTCGTTTTCAGGTAGTTGTTTTCGCCTGACAAAATATCTAAATACTTATAGCTATAGTAATAAATAAAGCTTATAATAAGTATAAGCTCTGTACCTATTATAGGTTTTATTTATTACTATGGCTATAAGTATTCAGATATTAATTGTTTTACTAGCTAGGTATTGCTAGCAATAATTGTATATTATAATAAATCAAATGCATTGGCTATAACTAATGACGCAAAAATTTTTTAAAAATCAATAAGTATAAGCTCTAAGGTTATAAATACAAGAGGCTATAAGGTTAGAGTAAAGTTTATAATAAAGTTTATAGCTATATTAGCATAGGATATAGTTATAATTTATAACTATAGTTAAACTTAAATTTATTTAAGTTTTACTTATAGTATAAATTAATATAATTCCCCCTTTCTTTATTGATTTTTAATTTTTTTTTTGCGTTATTAGTTGTGGCTAATGCATCTAATTTATTATAACACACAATTATTGCTAGCAATACCTAGCTAGTAAAACAATTAACATCCAAATACCCCCTTTCTTTATAACTATATTTATTCTATCTCTCTATATCTTTTCTATCTTATAGCTTATTACTTATGCTTTAAAGCTTTAAGGTAAACTAAATATAACTTATCCTTACTTATCTTTAATTTAATTTAAATTACTAAGTAAGTTATAAGTTATTACTTAATTAATTAAACCTTAACTAATTAGATTATAGTATAGCTAAAGGTAATAAAAAGAATATTACCTTATTTAAAATATTAAATAATATAGTAAAAAGAAAAATAGTAAAAGAAAGGGAAGTAAAAATAAATTTAACTTAAAGATAATTAATAGTATTTATAATATAAGGAAAAAATACTAAAAAGTAAAGGTAATATAAATAATAAGATTTATAAAGTAAATAAAAATAAAATAAAAGAATAAGGTATTAGGCTATAAAATACTAAGTAGTTTTACCTTGTGCTTAGGAGGATATAATACAATATAATACAATATAATACAATATAATATAATATAATATAATATCCTCCTAAGCATAAGGTAAAACTACTTAGTATTTTATAGCCTAATACCTTATTCTTTATCTTTTCTTATTTACCTTAAAAATCTTATTATTTATATTACCTTTACTTTAGTATTTTTCCTTATATTATAAATATTATTAATTATCTTTAGGTTAGATTTATTTTACTTCCTTTCCTTTACTTTTCTTCTCTTTTACTATATTATTTAATATTTTATATAAAGTAATATTCTTTTTATTACCTTTAGCTATACTATAATCTAATTAGTTAGAGGCAGAGCTTTGTACTACACTACACTACATTTTGTAGTATTTATAGTGTAGTATAGTATACTACACTACACTATATACTACACTATAAGGAAATTCTGTTATTATATGTAGTATTTATAGTATTTTGTTATGGACTCGAGCTATGAGCTTGGGTTAATTACGGCTCTAGGAAGTACGCGGACTATGTGTGGCTAGGTTAGGGCTATACGCAGACTATGCATAGGCTATATATAAGTTACTATAAATCTAGGCTCTATATAACTACTAGTATAGTTTCTTTTTCTTCTATAAGAATAATATTCTTACTTTAAATACTTATATATAGTAGCTATAAGGCTAGTTTATTATATATATTATTTTTATTATAGAAATATAGTAACTAGTAAATATACTATTATTACCTAATAGAATAAATACTAATAAGTTATTATTACTTTAGGAACTAATTTAGTAATAAGTAAGGTAAATTACTTACCTTATAAAAAGGGATAATATAGCACTTATATTACCCTAACTTAAATATAAGCCTTTACTTATAAGTCCCTTATTTAATAATAAAAGGGTTTTATTCTTAGTATAAAGGGTTTTATAGCCTATAAGTTACTATTAGATAAGGTATTTATTAGGGATAACTAGGACTAGTAGTATTTTATATACTAGAACTTATTACCTAAGGTTTAGGTATAGGTTATACTCTTTTTAAAAAGGATATCTTATTTATTATAACTTACCTTAGTTTCTTAGTGTCACGGCTTGTAGCCTAGGGTTAAATGAACGAAGTGATGGCTAAGATTCTCGCAGTCACTGCTTAATAGATGCTAGCTAGGGGCAGGTGCGTAAAGGTTTTAATCTCTAGCCTAGCACTAATAATATGTATAGTCCTTAAGAAATACTTTACTTTATAAGCATATAGCTATCTTATAGCTAGCTAGTCTCTTTATTATTTATATAGCCTAAAGGTTCTCTAAAGATTTACTTTAATAAATATCCTATCTCTAACCTTTACGCTCCTAATATAATACCCCCTATATATAATTAACCTTAATTATAAAAAGAGCTACTTACTTAGGGTATAGTTACTATAATAAAGCTTTATAAAGAAAAATAAGATAAGGAATAAAAATAAGATAAGGTACCTTATATCTAGATATATAAGTAAAAAAATAATAATAATAATACTACTAATTATAAATAACCCCCTCTATTATAGGTAGTAATATCTAAATAGTAGCTTATATATAGCTTTAATATAGCAAAATAAATATTATTACCTATTATATAGCTAGACTAAAAAAATAAATAACCTATATTAATTTTTATAATTAGTTTAAATAAACAAGGTACTTAATACTATAGTTTTAAATAGTTTAACTAGAGGGCTTATATTATGATTACTATAAGTTTATAGCTATTAGGTATATATATAAGTAGCAAAGCTAATGGTTATTATTATAATTTATAGATTACTTACCTATAGCATATTAGATTACTTAAGGGTCTAGGGTTAATATAAAAGAGACTAATTTTCCCCCTTTTATACACTACCTTTCTCCTATAATATCTCTTAACTTTATAAGTTACCCCCTCTAGCTAAATAGTAACTCTCTTACTGCTATTATACTATAGTTACTAACTTTCTTTAGTCTCTAAGCATTATTATTATTTATCCTTATTTATCCTAGTTTTTGCCTTTATCTAGCTTATAAGTTTATTTACTTACTATTATAACTTTTCTATCTAGTTTATTATAGCTAACTTATAGCTAGTTTACTATATCTAATACTTATATTAGAACTCCCTTACCTTTACTTACTCTAAAAGGTAAGATTATTAAAAATCTCTTTTAAAATCTCCTAAGAAGTTATCTTAAAAGTAAACTACCTCTAAAATATTAATATAAGTTTATTATATTCTTACTATATCTTTACTACTAACTTACTACTAATAAAACCTTAAGTAAGAAAATTCTATATATATACTATTCTTAGTAAGTTATAATATAAAATATTCTCCTAAAAATAATACCTATAAGATCCTAGGATATATTATTAATAAGAAAACCTTCCTTACTAAATATAATAAATCTTTAAGTATAACTTCTTTACTTACTTATTATTTCTTTATTACTAATATCTAATAGGCTACTTAATAAAATATATATATTACTTCTAAAATAATAAAAACTATATTATAATATATCTCTCTTATTTAGAATTTACTTACTTATTACTAATATATTACTAGTGCCTAACTTAAATTATATAGCTTTATAATAGGCTATTTAAACTTATTAAAGCTACTTCTAAAGGTAACTACTACTATTAGAATAAAGTAAGTATAATTTTACTACTTAAACCCTAGATTATTACTAACTTACTACTAGGCTATTATAAAAGTAAAGAAAAAGCTATAAAATACTATCTTAGTTTATAAGAATTCTAATAAGTATAGATATATTTACTATACCTAAATAACTACTAATACTACTTATAAAGTAAAATATAATAAGTATACTATAATAGCGCTACTAAGTAATACTATAAACCTTAAAATATAGATTAATATTATAAACTCTTTACACTTTATAGCCTAGAATATCCTAATAGTAAGCTTTTATAATATATATAGCTAATACTTAGCTAACTTACTAGTAGTTTATACCTTATATTACTAATTTACTTACTTATATTAGTCCTATTAAGCTCCTTAGTAAACTTTAGGTTTATATATATAAAGAAGGGATTTTAATAATAAAGATATTCTAAGAGCCTTTACCTTTATAGTTACTATAGCTATTACTATTACTAAGGAACTAGTAGTCCTAGTAACTAACTCTATTATAAAGGGTAAGTGCTTAGTAGCTATATAATAGATTATTTAAATTATTTAAGTAAATTAACTTTTGTTTTCTAATATCTTACTATATTACCTATAAATTATAACTATCTTATATTAACTTTACTAGTTAACTATTACTTATAGTTATTAATAATTTCTCTAGTAATAAAATCCCTTTTTAATACCTAAGAATTCTCTAAAGCATTATAGCCTTTCTATTTAACTAGATATTTATAATACCTTCTATTATAGTAATATAAAATAATTCTCTTAACTTTAAACTCTTATTTATTATCTTTAATATTATCTTATAGTAAGGATATATCTTTTATATTAGTTAGGTCCCCTTTAAAAGGCTTAAGACTAGTAATATTAAATATATTATGTAATTAAGTCCTAGGTAGTAATTTTAATTAATACACTAATCTATAACTCCTAATTACCTTTTTAATCTTATAGGGACCTAGGTACTTTATAGCTAGCTTTTTACTAGGTTATCTTAGGTTAATATTCTTTATTAATAGTAAAATATAGTTACTAACTTTAAACCTTATTAGAGTTCTTTTCTAGTTATAATATTTTCTATACTAAGTCTATAAGTTACTTAAAAGCTATTTAATTATAGTGTGTTTCTCTCTTAGTGCTAAGACTTTACTTTTAGCTTAATTATTTACTAAAGGGATATCTATAACTACTTACTATAGACCTCTAGGATTATAACCTTATAATACCTTTACTAGTGTGTAGCTATGTGTTATATAATTACTTATATTATATATAAACTACGCTATTAATAGGTTATCCGCCTAATTAGTCTATTTAGTATAAGCAAAAGCCCTTAAATAGTATTCTAGGACCTAGTTTAAACGTTTTATCTAGCTATCTATCTAGGGATAAAAAGCGATGCTAAGTAGCTGCTTAGTTATAAGAAGGTGACAAAAAGTTATCTAGAAACCACTAGTAAATATAAAACCTTAGTTTATTATAATACCTTCTAGGGCTCTATAGTCTCTAAAAACATATTCTAAGAACATAGTTACTAGCCTATTGCTAGTTAGTTACGTTAAAATAGGAATATAAATACTATATTTTATAAAATAGTTAATAATAACTAGAATTACATTATAGGTCTAGTTTAAATCTTTTACTAGTAAAAGTCTAGTAATAAAATCTATTAATAATTCTTAAAAGGGTAATTAAGCACTAGTAATATAGCTAGCTTACTATATAGTTTATAATACCTTAGTTTTAAAGTCTAATAACTTATATAAGTACTAATATATACCTTTATATCTTTCTTTATTATTAGCTAATAATATTAGTTTATAATCTAATAAAGAGTTTTACTTACTCCCTAATACCTAGTAATAAGGTTATTATAAGTTAGTAATAAAATTTCTTTTCTTATTTCTAAAGGGATAAAAACATAATTTTTAAATATTAATAGCTTAGAGAGTCTAATAAACTATATCTAGGATATAGCTAAATTACCGCTTTTAAGTAACTTTAATTAACCTATAGTAAAGTTATTACCTTACTACGCTTTATATAATAAGACTTAAATTAGGGTTTTAATTCTAAGCTCTTTTCTAGAAAGTTAGAGATAAACTTAGAAGAGGTTCTCTAAATAGATTAAATCCTAGCTATAATATCTCTATAAGTAATTAGTTTAATAAATACTTCTAGTTTTATAAGGATATAGATAAGTAATGCTTTCTTAGGGCGCCCTTACTACTTACTAGAAATAACCTATACTAGTTTACTCCTATTAGAAATAGCTAGTTTAATAGGAAAATTAAAATAACTAAGTAATAAACAAAATATACACTAGGTGCTAGTAGTATTACTATAGCTAGCTTATTACTTATTAATAAAAGTATTAAATAACCTTACTAAAACACCTTTTCTAAGAGTATTTAGATTATTAGGTTCTTTAAAAATATAGTTAAGTTATGATTTTTAAGACCCTAGATATTAGTAGTATTATTATAGTGTTATTATAACTAACTATTAGTTACACTAAGTAATGTTTTTATAGAACCTATAGCACTACTATAGTGTTCCTATTGCTTAGTATTTATAAATTTAAATAAAAAGGTAAGGAGCTATATAGTTACTACTTTTACTTTCCTTACCTTACTTATAAAATCTAGTCTTCTTAAAAGTAAGTTAGTAAGATTTAATTTCTCTATATAATATATAATTTTAAAGTTAAAAGGATAAAGCTTATTAAGTATAGTTACTTACCTACTAGTAAGCTTAGGCTTTATAGCTAAGTACTTATAGTTTAAATAGTCTATAATAACCTTAATTATATAAGCTAAATAAGCAAGGTAGTGTCTCTATATGTAAAAAGCCTCTTAGATAGCTAATAATTTACTATTAGGTATTAAATAGCGTAATTTAGCATTAGTTATCTTTCTTAATATAAACATAACTAGGTGCTAGTAACCTAGCACTAATATTATAAGTATAGCCCTAATTATATATCTAGATATATTTATCTTTACTCTAAGGTATATAAGTGAATTAAAATACACTAAAATTAGCGCTTCCTAAAATCTTTATTAAAGTTCTCTAAACACTACTAACTTATAGGGCTTTAAGTTAAATATTACTAGTTACTGCCCTCTAAGGTAATCTATTAATAAAATAATAACTTTACTATACTATTTAATAAAATAGTAGTAAAATCCTATAAAACCAAGGAATAATTAAATATCTAGAACACTATATAGTACTAGCTAGGTTATAATTACTTTAACTCTTACTAGATCTATTATAATACCTTTTAGTAATATTTTAAAGCCTAAGAATTTAACCTCTATAACTAAAAATTAACACTTTATAAGGTTAATAAAAAGGCTTGCTTCTTTAAGCCTATATAAGATTTATTTAATATACTCTATATACTCCTTAACTACACTACTATATATTAGTGTATTATCTAGGTAAATAATATAAGTCTTATTAATAAGTCCTTTAAGGGTATTATTAATATACTCCTAAAAAGTTACTAGTGTATTAACTAGTCTAAATAGCATTATAAGATATTTAAAGTAACTATAGTAGTAATAAAAGGCTATCTTCCACTTATTACCTAAGTAAATATATAGCTAGTAATATATATCTTTAAGATTAAGGACTATAAAAATAACTACGCTTACTAATTAATTAAGGATTTTAGTAATAAGGGGTAAAGGGGCCTTATCCTTAATTATAATCTTATTTAAGCCCTTATAATCTATATAAAGCCTTAATTTTCCTCCTTTCTTTAGAATAAATAAAATTAAAGCTTTAGCTAGGCTAACTAATCTTCTAATCTACCCTTTTTACTACATACTTATAAGGTATTCCCTAAGAACTAGTAGCTCTCTTTTAGCTAAATTATATATAGGCCTCTAAGGTAGTGTTTTCCTTTCTTCTAACTTAATTATATAAGTATAACCGCCTAGTTTAGGAAGCTAACTTACTAGCGCTTTAGAAAAAATATCTATAAACTCTATGTATTCTTCTAGAATTATTAGTATAGGATATTTAGCGCTCTTACTCTAATTTAATATAGCTTATTTACTACTTATACCTTCTAAAATCTATATAATTATAATACCTTTACTTTTTGCTATATATAAATATATTCTAATATTTATATAGTTACTTTACTATTTAGTTATGCTTCTTTTATTACTAAGTTCTTTAATAGGTCTTTATCTTTTTCTTTCTAATCTTTATTTTCTAGAATACTTAGCCTAATCTTTATTACCCTTAATAATAAGGTAACTACTACTAGTTTTTCTTTTTATATATTTATTACTTACTATAAGTAAAGAAGAGGTATTCTATTATTACTAGATATCTCTAAAAACCCTAATCCTAATATATAATTATAGGTAAATATTCTTTAATCTAATCTATACCTAAAATTATTCCCTTACTTATATTAGTAATATAGTAGCTAACTTAATAGACTTTTATAAATCCTATACTATCTTTTACTTTTATTAACCTTTTAAGATTCCCTAGTATAAAATTACTTTTTAGCTTATACTCTCTAGTATTTAGTCTATTTATATTACACTTTTCTAATCCTTTTTAATAATAATTTAGGATAGATTATTAAAAACTATATACTTATATTAAATAATGCTTATATAGCTAGCTACTAGTTATCTTATTATAAAGATACCTATATTCTTATTCTATTATCTATAGGGTATTTTATAGTAAGATTATATTCCTAAGTATATACTAATTAAACTAGTATTATATTAGGGGATATAGCTTTATTACTACTTTTACTATACCTCTTAGTTATATACTTACTACTTTTATAGGTAAAATAGTTTAGTGCTTAGTAAGTTAGTATAGTATACCTAGGCCTTCTATATTTATAGCACACTAGGGATAATTTTTCTCTTAATCTTTGCTTTATTACTATACCCTATTTATAGGTAATATAAAGTAAGAGTATTACCTTTTTCTTTTAGGGTCTTAACTTTTCTTATTACTTTAGCCTAAACTTATTATAACCTTTACTTTCTTACCTAGCCTTATAACTAGCTTTAGGTTATTAAAATCTCTTAGCTAATTATTTACTTCCTTATAATATTATTTAAGCTATTTAAAAGATAGTAATTCTTAGTTATATAAGGATTACTTTAAGTAACTTAGCTTTTACCTTAGTTTAAGCTTATATAAAGAATTAAAATAATTAGTTATACTTTTACCTAAGATTTAGTAGTGTTTTTATTACTTCTAAGTATCTTATACTTTTATCTATTATTCTAGTTTTTAGCTAATTAAGAAAACCTATCTAAGTAAGTAATAAGTAATTTACATACTTATCTATAGCTATATAATATATCTATTATTACTTTATATTATTAGCTAGGTAACTACTTATATACACTACCTTAGTTATATTATCCCTAAAGGTATAGTAGTTTAATTTAAATAATATATCTAAGTTTACTAAGAAATTCTATAGGTTCTTATATATATCCCCTTTATATATAGGTTATTTTATTTATATCTTAATAAAGCTATTATTTTACTATATAATTACTACTAAGTTACTATAAACTACTAGTAAGATTATAGTTAAAGATTAAGGGGTAATTATAGGTTCTAGAGGAGGTCTAGCTAATCCTAGATTTGCCTTAAACTCTCTAATCTATACCTCTATTTATAGAATCTCTTATATTCTCTTAAGGTAATATAGCTTAGCTTATATAACCTTATAGTATCTTTATAATACTATATCTTTATTACTTATATTACCTATACCTTTACCTAGATTAGGATTAGGTAGTGTTTATTATACCCTATTATTATCTATAGTTTTAGATTATAGGGGTTCTTTACTTTCCTAATTATCTATAGCTTTATTATTATAAGGTACTAGTATATTTCTTATAGATCTTTAAAGCGTTAGCTATATAATAATCTAGCTAATAGTTTATATCCCTAAAAGGGTTTTAAAGAGATTAATTTATTATAGCTTATAGCCTAGGGTTAAATAAATTAAGTAATAGCTAAGATTCTTATAGTTACTACTTAATAAATACTAGCTAGGGGTAAGTATATAAAGGTTTTAATCTCTAGCCTAGTACTAATAATATATATAGTCCTTAAGAAATACCTTGCTTTATAAGCATATAGCTATCTTATAGCTAGCTAGCCTCTTTATTATCCACGTGGCCTAAAGGTTCTCTGAAGATTCGCTCTGACAAACGTCCTATCTCTGACCTCTGCGCTCCTAACACTTAGATACTTAGTGAAGATATTTAATAATCCTTATTAATAGGAATTAGCTATTATAAAACTTAATTAGTTAATATAGTAATAAAATAAATAATTTAGTAATTTCTATATTTATTTTAAATAAAAGCTAGCGCTTACTAGAGGACTTAGTTAGGCTAACTTAGTAAAGTTAGCTAAGCTATATATAGTACTAAATAAGTAAATATAAGACTATAGTATTAGATAGGATATACCCTAGGCTAATTATATAGCTATAGTAGCCTAGTTTTAAAGTATTACACTTAATATTAAGTCTTACTAATTAGAGAAGAAACTAGATATATAAGTAAGGTAATTATATGCCTAATCTAGCTAAGAAAGCATAGGATAAGGATACGCTAATAACTAATATTTAATTTATAGGCACTATAGAAGCTTAGTAAGGACCTAGAAAGTCTATAGGATAGTAAAAGTTAGGTAATAAGGGGATAGGAAATATACTAACTAGGTTACTTAAGATATACTTAATATATACTATAATAAGGGTAAATGCTTATAGTGTAGCTTCTCTAGATATTTTATATTAGTATACTCCTTATACCTTACTATTTACTTATAGAAGAAGTTATTTATTAATATTTATAATATAAAGAATATAACCTTTACTAACTTAGATATTAAATTTATAAAGTAATTAGGAAAAGAGTAATCCCTTTATTAAGTTATTTAATAAGGGATAAGGGATAGAGATATAAAGAGAATTTATAGTATATAGCTATTACTAATAAGGACTTTAAAGAGATTTAATAAAATATAGATTTCTTTCCCTTTCTAGTTTTTACTTTAATTAATAAGATTACCTTTATAAATACTTAAGTTAATATAGGTTATAACTACTATACTACTATAAGTAAATACTAAGTCTAAAAACTTTAATTAAAATACCTCTCTTTACTAACTAAAAGGTTAGTTTATATAGTAATTAGTGTAAAATAAGGGGAAAAAAGAGCTATAAGAAGTGTTTATTTATATTATATATTATTTGCTTTTAGTTAGATTTAGATAGATAGGAAATGCTAATTATAGCATATATAATCCTAGGGCTAATAAGATAACTAATCCTTAGTATACTATAGATAAAAAGGAATAGAATTAACTTAGATATAATATGCTAATAAGTATATATAAGATTAGTAAATAACTTATAAATATAGGCTATAGCTAATAGAATAGTTAACTAACCTATAGTATTTATTCTAGGTTTAACCTTTATAAGGATAGTGTGTTAAGTAAAGAGGTAAAAAAATATATTTAGCTTTACACTATAAGTCTATATAAAATTATATTTATCCTATAAATTAATATAATACTAAGGGCTATAGAGTAAAAGCTTCTTACTTCCTTACTAAAGGTATTATAAGACTTTAAGGATTTATTTCTAGAAAGTAAGGTAAATACCTTACTACTATACTAAGGAAGTTAGACTACTATATTTACCTAAAATAGGATATAGAAAGGAATAAGCTAGATTTACTATAAGTACCTTTATATAATATACCTTAAGAATATTTACTTAAAATTTAGAAATAAGTAATAAACTTAATAGATAAGGGTTAGATTTAGGTAAGTTTATTATTAGTAATAGCCCTAGTATTATTAGTAAAGAAACCTAGGGGTAGTTAGAGGTTTTATATAAACTATTATACCTTAAATAAGATTATAAAATAAGATTATTACCCCTTACTACTAGTAAAGGAGATATTATGCTTATTATCTAAGGTAAGGTAGTTTATAAAGCTAGATATATAATTAGCTTTTTATTATATATAAATTACTAAAGGTAAAGAATATTAGATAGTATTTTATATAAGGTTTAAATTATTTAAATAGTTAGTATATTAAGTAATATTTTTAAATATATCTATTACTACTATAATTTTAGTTTACTTAGGTAAATTATAAATTAGGACTATATATAAGTAAGGTCTATAGTATACTATCTAGGCTATAATAGGCTAGTCTAAATCTAGATATTAAGAAATATATCCTTACTACTAAAGAGATTAAGTACCTTAGGTTTATTATTTAGGTAAGGAAGGTAATTTACCTAGATAAGGAGAAGATTATAGTAATTTAGGATTAGAAGGCTTTAATAAGGGTCTAAGGTATTTATAAGTTTCTTAGTTTTACTAACTTTTATTATAACTTTATACTAGGATTCTCTAATATTATAAGCCCCTTATTAACCTAATAAAAAGGGAGTACCTTTTTACTAAATAAATAAGTATAATAAGGCTTTTAAAGCTTTAAAGGTAGCTTTTATATTATATTTTATCCTAACCTAATAAGACCTTAAGAAGGATATATTAGTTAAAGTAAATTATTTAGGAATAGCACTAGGTAGCTACCTCTCCTAGTTTAGTAATAATAGTATCTTATATTTAGTAGCTTACTATTTAGCTTAATTATAGCTTACTTAATAGAATTATATAATATATAATAAGAAACTATTAGTAATTATCTTTTACCTTAGAGCGTAATTAGTAAAGCTATAGAGTTTAAGTAAGCTATTTATAATATTAATAGACTATAAAAACCTAGAGTACTTTATAGCCTTAAGAGAGATATTAAAATAATAAGTATAATAAGTAAAGACTCTAGTGCTTTTTAACTTTTATTTATAATATAAACTAAGTATATAAGTAAAGTAACTAGATATATTATTAAGATATTACTTAGATAGGCTAGAGATAGAAAAGATAAAGGTATTAATTATATACTTAGTAATAAGTCCTTTAAAATTTAGTTTTAAATAAGGATAACTATATATAAGCCTTAGACTTATTATAGTAGTAAATAAGGTCCTTATTAGAATATTAATATTTATAGATAAGTACCTTTAATCTCTATAGGATTAGTTTATAACTTAGGATAAATCTTATAGGTTATAGGTTAATATAGTTATAGCTAGAGCTAGGAGGTTCCTAGATATTACTAATACTAGAAAGTAAATTATAGATTATTAGATTAGTGTAAAAGGGGTGCTTTAATTTTAAGGGTAAATATAGGTTTCTAAATAGGAACTATTAACTATAATACTAATTTAATATATTTATAACTTACCCTTACTAGGTTACCTAGGCTAGAATATAATTTTTAAGGTACTTTAAAGAGACTTTTATTAGGATAGTATATTATAGGATATAGCTTATTTTATATAGAATTATTACTACTATAAGGGATAAAAGAGCTAGTAGCTATAATAAGGCTTACTAAAGCTAATCCTACCCCTTAATAAATATTAGTTATAGATATCTATTAACTTTATAACTAACCTTCTAGCCTAAGACTAGGATAATTTATAGTTCTTAATAGTTATTATAGATAGACTATCTAAGTATATATAACTAAAGGTAATAATATTAATAGAGGCTAAGGTATATATAAAATAATTTAAGCATTACTAGTAGTAGTTCTATAAGTTTCCTATATAAATTATTATAAACTATAGGTTAGACTAGCTTAGTACTTTCTAAACTAAGCTTTATAAGAAAGTTAGTATATAATAATTACTTTTTATATCTTACTACCCTTAGATAAATAGTAGTATAAAGAGGGCTAACTAGGAAGTATAAGTAATACTATAGGTAATACTATCTTTCTCTTAGTTTAAGTAGCTAGATTATTTACTAGCTTATTAGCTAGTATTAAATAATAGGGATTCTTTAGTAATAGGAGTTAGTGTAAATATAGCCTTATATAGCTTTAATATACCTATAATTTAGGAGTTATTACTTATAAGGCTATTTATTACCTTAGTAAAGAGAAAGGCTTAAGCTTTCTTATAATACCTAAAGAATAGTATAGATTTAATATAAGCTATAATAGCTTTTATCTAGTAGTAATAATAGGAGAATATAAATAGTAGCTATAAACTAGTAAAATATTTCTAAGTTAAGGATTATATATAGTTAAGCCTTTAAAATATTAAGATAAATTACCCTTATAAGAAGCTAGATTAGGTTATAGCTAAGTATAAGGTAATTAAGGTCCTTATACCTTTAACTATTAAATTTAATATTCTAAGAGAACTATACCTTATTTTTATATAGATTTAGTATAGTAAGTAATAGATAATTTATTACTAAGTTAAAACCTAGCTAATAAGTAGCCCTTACTAAAACTAGTAATAATTGTTATGGACTCGAGCTATGAGCTCGGGTCAATTACAACTCCGGGAAGTACGCGGACTGTGTGCGGCTAGGTTAGGGCTGTACGCAGACCATGCACAGGCCACACACAAGTCGCTATAAATCCAGGCTCTGTGTAACTACTAGTATAGTTCCTTTCTTCTTCTGTAAGAATAATATTCTCACTTTAAACGCTTATATGCAGTAGCCATAAGGCCAGTTCATTACAATAATAAATATTAATAAAAATCTCTTAAAGTAGTAAGTAAAGGATATTTTTATAGCTAAAAACACACTAGGTTAAGGATTAAATTAGAATATCTTAGTTAAATAAAAGGATATATATAGCTAACTTAAAAGCTATTAGAAAGTATATAAGATATAAAGGCACTAGACTAATTTAAGTTATAATAAGGTAATATATAAATAAATAATAGTCCTAAAAGGGTATAATTTAATTTACTTATAAAATATTAGGGTGCTTATTTTCTTTTTAGTATATATATACTATAGCGCTATTTTTACTAAAAATATAAGAAAAATAAAGGAAAGATAAAAATATTTAGAAAGGGAAGGGATTATTATACTTCTCCTTATACTAGTAATACTTCTTAGTAAGGGTATAAGCTAGCTTTATAATAGTTTTAGTTAGGGTATAGGTATTAGCTAATATTTACTATATATTAGTATTACTTACTTCCTAGGTAAAGAGAGATTAGGTTAGGCTATTATTTATAGTTCTTATATTATAAAAGAATTTAGTAGCTATATTATTTTATTTATAGTAAGTAAGTATAGTTTATATAAGGATAAGTTATTATACCTTAAAGGTACCTTAGGTATAAGTAATACCTATAAGGGAAAAAGCTAGGGGCTATACCTTAGTAAAATTAATTTAAGTAATAGTAAGTATACTATTAAAATATTTATAATAGTAAATAAAGGTTTTAGTAAGGATAGTATAATATTCCTTAATAAAGCTAAATTACTTTATAGCTAGGGATTTAATAGCTTAGCTAATAGCTAAAAGGTTTTTAAATACTTAAAAGTATAATATAGCTTAAAATTAGCACTATATAAGTATATTTCCTAAATATATAAATATTATATAACTTAGTATAAGCTATAGGCTTAATTTACACTTAGAGTATAAGTGTAATTTCCTTTTATTTAGAGATTATATATATATAGGCTATAAGGAAACTTATACTTTTTACTATTAAAAAGGCCTTATTATTAGAGTTACTCTCTAAGATATACTTACTAAAATAAGTACCTTTACTTAGGCTAGGAGAAAAAGAAAAAGGGGTAAAGGTAAAGTAAAGGTAATAGTAAATAAGGTAATAATAATATTAGTTATAGTAAAGGTAAACTTAGAGCTTGTACCTATTATAGGTTTTATTTATTACTATGGCTATAAGTATTCGGATGTTAATTATTTTACTAGCTAGGTATTGCTAGTAATAATTGTATGTTATAATAAATCAGATGCATTGGCTATAACTAATGACGCAAAAAAATTTTAAAAATCAATAGTAAAGGTAAAGGGAAGTAAAAAGGAAGTTTAAGCTTAATAAAAGAAAGTAAAAAGAATATATAAAGAGATATTATAATAATAATAAGAATAAAAGAGTTAGAAATTATAAAGAGAGATAGGAATATTTATATTTCTAAAGGTATAAGTCTAGCTCTAGTTAAAGTATATTTATTTATATTTATAAAAGCTAGCTAGAGATAAATAAGGGTAATATATTATATAATTTTCTAATAGGTAGTAAGTAATAAGGGAGTTATTTAAGGTAAAGTTAGGATTTAGTATATAAATATTAAGATATAAAATTAAAGTAAAAATAAGAAACTAAATAAAGTATAGAAATAGTAAAAGATAAGTATAAAAAGGGATAGGCTAGTATTATTAGAAGTAAAGTTAGGTTAAAGTAAATTTACTTATATAAAGGAAAGGTTAGGGTAAGGTAAACTTACACTAAAAATTTTATAGCCTATATAAAGGATTTATAACCCTAAGGGCTACCTTACTTACTAAGAAATACCTTTACTTATACTAAAAGGGGGCTTATATATAAGGGAACTATATTTATTATTTACTTATATTTATATAGTAAAGGGGAAGGAAAGGGGTAAGAGGTAAGTAAGAGAGTATATTATAGACTTAAGCTATAAGCTTAGGTTAATTATAGCTTTAGGAAGTATATAAACTATATATAGCTAGGTTAAGGCTATATATAAACTATATATAAGCTACATATAAGTTACTATAAATCTAGGCTCTATATAACTACTAGTATAGTTCCTTTCTTCTTTTATAAGAATAATATTCTTACTTTAAACGCTTATATGCAATAGCTATAAGGCTAGTTTATTACATATTTATAGTATTTATAGTATTTATAGTATTTTTAATATTTAGTAATATAATAGCTTATAATAGCTTATAATAGCTTTTTATTATATTTATTATATTTCTTATATTACTAATAATATTATTAGTGTTAAAGTTTAATTTAAAATAAATAAGTAATAAATAAAACATATATAAATAAATATTAGTATAAGGAAATTACTATAGAAAAAGCTATACTTTTAAGTTATTTAGTATTTTAAAGTTTTTAAAATATTAATAAAATAAAATACTTTTCTCTTTTATATTTTTTAAATAATAGTAATAATAGTAATAATAATAATAATAGTAATAATGTAAAGAAATTATAGAAAATAGAAATAATGTTAAAAAGTACATTAGGGAAAACTAAACTAAACTAGGAAAAAACCCTATTATACACTTATTCTAAGTTAGAATAAATATCTTCTAAAGATTCATTAGAAAAATCTTTAAAGCTTTCCTAAGAGGAATCTTTAGATTCCTCTAATAAAGAGCTATAGTAATTATAAAGCTCTAAGTATTGCTTAATTATAATATTATCCTCCTTTTACTAATTCTTTAAAAGAATTAATTCCTTAATAGTAAAATGCTTTAAGGAAGTTCTTCCTTTTATAATAATATTCCCTCTAGTATTAAAAGCACTTTTAATAGCACTAGAAGTATTAGGAATAGCTAGATACTTTCTAGTAATTATACTTAAAATAGGGAAGGATCTTAAGTTATTTTCCCACTATTTAAAGATATCCTCCTATAATAATATTAGTAAATTAATATAATATTAAGGAACTCTAGCTTACCTTATCTCCTTTAGCTTCTAGCTTAGTAAAGGTAGAAATTTCGTTTTTCTGGTTTTTGAATTGATTTATCTCTCTTATTTATAAATAAACCTTTATATAGCTTAGAAGCTAGTTTAGGCCTTGGATTATTAAAAGTCCTAGGCTAACTAGGCCCTCTAATTTCCACTTGAAATTGGGTATTTTCTGACTCTGAATATTCAGAGCCTAGGCTTTGATTAGCCTAATTCTCTTTATAGGTAGGTAAAATCCTAGTAAATCTATTAGTAATAATAATAATAATAATAATAATAATAACAATAATACTTACGAATCATATTCTTTTGTAAGTCTTCTAATAGCCTTATTTTAGTTCTTGCTTATAAGTTAAGCTTATCTTATATAGTAACAAGATTAAGCCCAGGCAATTGTACTCGTGTAATGTAATTGTTTTGTAATTGTTTTGTTTATTTTTATATCTAACTTATAATTAAAGATATTATCCTAAGAATCACGTAATCTTATAGAGTAAAGTTCTAAGAAAAATACTATATATAAAAGTGGGTCTTAAAGTGGATCGTTTGGCCGTAAATTAGAAAAACAACATTTGTACCTATTTTTAGTGCTAAAATGTAATTGTTTTTAGTATTTCTAATTACAGACGAACGACCCACTTTTAGACCCACTTTTATATATAGTAATTATCTTTGAATTTTACTCTATAAGATACGTGATTCTTAGGATAATATCTTTAATTATAAGTTAGATATTAATTATTTAAGAAAAACAAACAATTACAAGATGTAATTGTTTACAATCCTCTGATTAAGCCTAGGATCTAGTAGCATAGCATATAAATAAGGCTTATAAAAGTAATAATTATTATCCATATCTTATAGAAAATAATTACTTAGTTTATCTAAGCCTTTATTTATAGAGGCTATAAAGATCTTGCCTCAAGGGTTATAAACCTTCTGTCAGGAGCGCAGAGGTTAGAGACAGGACGTTTGTTAGAGCGAATCTTTAGAGAACCTTTAGGCCATGTAAATAATAAAGAGGCTAGCTAGCTATAAGATAGCTATATACTTATAAAGTAAGGTATTTCTTAAGGACTATATATATTATTAGTGCTAGGCTAGAGATTAAAACCTTTATACACTTACCCCTAGCTAGTATTTATTAAGTAATAACTATAAGAATCTTAGCTATTACTTTATTTATTTAACCCTAGGCTATAAGCTATAATAAATTAATCTCTTTAAAACCCTTTTAGGGATATAAACTATTAGCTAGATTATTATATAGCTAATACTTTAAAGATCTATAAGAAATATACTAGCACTCTATAATAATAAAGCTATAGATAATTAGGAAAGTAAAGAACCCTATAATCTAGAACTATAGATAATAATAGGGTATAATAAACACTACCTAATCCTAATCTAAGTAAAGGTATAGGTAATATAAGTAATAAAGATATAGTGTTATAAAGATACTATAAGGTTATATAAGCTAAGCTATATTACCTTAAGAGAATATAAGAGATTTTATAAATAGAGGTATAAATTAGAGAGTTTAAGGTAAATCTAGGATTAGCTAGACCTCCTTTAGGACCTATAATTACCCCTTAATCTTTAACTATAATCCTATTAGTAATCTATAGTAACTTAATAGTAATTATATAGTAAAATAATAGCCTTATTAAGATATAGATAAAATAACCTATATATAAAGGGATATATATAAGAACTTATAGAATTTCTTAGTAAACTTAGATATATTATTTAAATTAAACTACTATACCTTTAGGGATAATATAACTAAGGTAGTATATATAAGTAGTTACCTAGCTAATAATATAAAGTAATAATAGATATATTATATAGCTATAGATAGATATATAAATTACTTATTACTTACTTAAATAGGTTTTCTTAATTAGCTAAAAACTAGAATAATAGATAAAGGTATAAGACACTTAGAAGTAATAAGAATATTACTAAATCTTAGGTAAAAGTATAACTAATTATTTTAATCCTTTATATAAGCTTAGACTAAGGTAAAAGCTAAGTTACCTAAAGTAATCCCTATATAACTAAGAATTACTATCTTTCTAAATAGCTTAAATAATATTATAAGGAAGTAAATAATTAGCTAAGAGATTCTAATAACCTAGAGCTAGTTATAAGGCTAGGGTAAGAAAGTAAAGGTTATAATAAGTTTAAGCTAAAGTAATAAGAAAAGTTAAGACCCTAAAAGAAAGAGATAATACTCTTACTTTATATTACCTATAGATAAGGTATAGTAATAAAGTAAAGATTAAGAGAAAAAATTATCCTAGTGTGCTATAAATATAGAAGGCCTAGGCATATTATACTAACTTACTAAGCACTAGACTATTTTACTTATAAAAGTAGTAAGTATATAACTAAGAGATATAGTAAGAGTAGTAATAAAGCTATATCCCCTAATATAATACTAGTTTAATTAGCATATACTTAGGAATATAATATTACTATAAAATACCTTATAAATAATAGAATAAGAATATAGGTATCTCTATAATAAGATAACTAGTAGCTAGCTATATAAGCGCTATTTAATATAGGTATATAGTTTTTAATAATTTATTCTAAATTATTATTAAAAAGGATTAAAAGAGTATAATATAAATAAACTAAATACTAAAGAGTATAAGCTAAAAAGTGATTTTATACTAGGGAATCTTAAAAGGTTAATAAAAGTAAAAGATAGTATAGGATTTATAAAAGTCTATTAAGTTAGCTATTATATTACTAATATAAGTAAGGGGATAATTTTAGGTATAGATTAGATTAAAGAATATTTACCTATAATTATATATTAGGATTAGGGTTTTTAGAGATATCTAGTAATAATAAAACGCCTTTTCTTTACTTATAGTAAGTAATAAATATATAAAAAGAAGAAACTAGTAGTAGTTACCTTACTATTAGAGGTAATAAAGATTAGGCTAAGTATTCTAGAAAATAAAGATTAGAAAGAAGAAAATAAAGACTTATTAAAGAACTTAGTAGTAAAAGAAGTATAACTAAATAGTAAAGTAACTATATAAATATTAGAATATATTTATATATAGTAAAAAGTAAAGGTATTATAATTATATAGATTTTAGAAGGTATAAGTAGTAAATAAGCTACGTTAAATTAGGGTAAGAGCACTAAATATCCTATACTAATAATTCTAGAAGAATACGCAAAGTTTATAAATATTTTTCTAAAGTACTAGTAAGTTAGCTTCCTAAACTAGGTAGTTATACTTATATAATTAAGTTAGAAGAAGGAAAACACTACCTTAAGGGCTTATATATAATTTAGCTAAAAAGAGCTACTAGTTCTTAGGGAATACCTTATAAGTATATAGTAAAAGGGTAGATTAGAAGATTAGTTAGCCTAGCTAGAGCTTTAATTTTATTTATTCTAAAGAAAGGAGGAAAATTAAGGCTTTATATAGATTATAAGGGCTTAAATAAGATTATAATTAAGGATAAGGCCCCTTTACCTTTTATTACTAAAATCCTTAATTAATTAGTAAGCGTAGTTATTTTTATAGTTCTTAATCTTAAAGATATATACTACTAGCTATATATCCGCTTAGGTAATAAGTAAAAGATAGCTTTCTATTACTACTATAGCTACTTTAAATATCTTATAATACTATTTAGACTAGTTAATATACTAGTAACTTTTTAGGAGTATATTAATAACGCCCTTAAAGGACTTATTAATAAGACTTATATTATTTACCTAGATAATACGCTAATATATAGTAGTATAGTTAAGGAGTATATAGAGTATATTAAATAAATCTTATATAAGCTTAGAGAAGTAAGCCTTTTTATTAACCTTATAAAGTATTAATTTTTAGTTATAAAGGTTAAATTCTTAGGCTTTAAAATATTACTAAAAGGCATTATAATAGATCTAGTAAGAGTTAAAGTAATTATAACCTAGCTAGTACTACGTAGTGTCCTAGATATTTAGTTATTCCTTAGTTTTATAGGATTTTACTACTATTTTATTAAATAGTATAGTAAAGTTATTATTCTATTAATAAATTACCTTAGAGAGTAGTAACTAGTAATATTTAACCTAAAGCCCTATAAGTTAGTAGTGTTTAGAGAACTTTAATAAAGATTTTAGGAAGCACTAATTTTAGTGTATTTTAATTCACTGTGAGAACAATGATAGCTAGACAAGAGGTATAGGGACTCTGGTATATTAACTAAAGCTTGCTAGGTCTAAGTGTGTTGTGCGTGCGAGTCACTGCTTTATAGCTAGTGGCTCGCTAGTGTTACGTGGACCTAGCCCTAGGGTCTAGCTTGCCCGCGGGGTGCGCTAGTGTGCCTAGTGCGCCTTATATTATAAGTGGGGCCTTATAATTACCCCCACTTATAGCTAGGCTCCTAAATAGCTTTCACTAGCTATCCCATACCTATTTGCTAAGTAACTGCTATATTAAAATAATAATAAATAATAGTAGCGTTTAAGTATAAATTCACTTATAACACACTATTATCTTATGTACTTTTCTTTCTTATATTTGTAAATATTTTTATAACACTATATTACGCCTTAAGTTATTATAACCTTTCTCTTATTAATTACCTTACTTTTATTATAAAGACTAACTATATTCCCTTAAAGGAATGTTTATATATACATTATTTACGCACTAGATACGTAGAGTTTAAGAAGAGCCCCTTATCTAAGCCTAAATTACCCTAGATTAACTATTAATTCCCTTAACTATTATTTGCTATTATTATAGCAAAACATTCTAAACACTATATCTAGTGCTATAAGCGTAGTAATACTTATAATACTATAAGTATACTGCTATTCCTATGTCTTTTAGTCCCTTATTACTAATGCCTCTATCTAGGCTATAGCTATAATAAAAGGAGATTTCCTAGATCTTCTAGCTCTTTTAGACTAGGTATAAACCCTTATAAATGCCCTTAGTAAGGATAACCCTAAAAACCCTAAGGACTATACCTTTTAGTGAATTCTTACCGCGGTTTTGCTAAGGCTTACCTTAATTTAATAATAGGTTTTAACTATGCTAATATAGCGCACTATATTGCATTTAGTCTTACTAAGGCTATAAAGGTTTACTAGGTTTATCTCTTCCTCCTAGGTTTACTAGTCTCTTGCTTATATTTTAGGGTAGGACATGTTAATTTTATATAATTAGTATATTATTTCCTACTAGTAACTTTTAGTTATAATATTTCTAAGTCTTATCCTAGGGGCAGTAAGTGCTCTATCCCTTTTGCTACTTATTTACTAACCTTTCTATAGTAAAACTATTATAAACTCTATGCCACCTAGAAGGTAAAAATAACTTTATGTTTAAGGTCTTATAACCTAGGTTTTATGCCCTAGAGTGTAGTAAAGCATTGCTTTTACCTAGTAATATAGGAGATAATTATAGTAAATAAGAATAACGCTAAGCACCTTATTTATAGTAGGCAGGTTTTTAGGCATATAGGGGCCATAATAGAGGGTTTCCTTTAAGTCTCCTTACTCTATAGGCATGTTTTTCTTTGTTTTTAGCAGGTAGTCTAAGGTTTCTAGTTTAGAGTGTAATAGCAGCTAGTAAGGCTAGGCCTTTTTATAGGAATATTATATCTCTTTACCTATAACTTGCTTATGTTTTATTACCCTTCTTATTTACTTTACTTTAGTAAAATGCCTAAATCACACACTAAGCGCCCTCTATATCTTCTACTAGGACCTATTAGTTATATTCGCTAGGCTAACCCTTCTATTTCATAAGGTATTTATTGCCTTTATAGGTCTTCCTATAGTCCTTAACCTCCTTAATTTTATACTTATTATCTTTATCTTTAAGGTCTAGCATTAGTATCTCCTTATCCCTAGTGTCTTTATGGCGATTCTATAGCTCTAATAAGCTAATATAGAATATATTATGTAGTTAACTATACTTTTTAGGCAATATAAGTTAGTATACTTATTTACTTATAGCGTTAAGTATTTAAAATAGCCTAATAAACCTAAGGATTAGCTTCTATTTTGCCTCTTTAAGCCTAATATTCTTTACTAATAGCAGTACTAGGTTACCTCTTTTTAGGGTTAATAGCTAGTAATGTTTATTATAGTACTTTGCCTAGGTTTTAGTAGCTTTTACCTAGTTTTACTTTAATTACTCCTTAACTTTATATAGCTTTATAACACACACATAGGCTTCTAGCACCTCCCTTTCCTTAATCTTATCCCTAAGAGCTAGATAAAACTTAGGTAAATAGCCTATAAGGGAGTAGTTAGAAAAGTAACCTATAGTTCTATTTACTACGTTATTATAGGTAAATTAAGCTATTAGGAGTAACTTAGGCTATATTTACTAGTTCTCCGCAACAAAACATTAGAGATAGTGCTTAAGCACTTAGTTTATTCTCTTTATTTACCTATTAGTTTAGGGGTGAAACGCTATAGAAAGCCTTTACTTTACATATAATAGGTAATAGAGGTTAGACTAGAACTAGCTTATAAAGACTAATCCCTATTAGATATAATTCCCTCTAGGGCTCTAAATTATAGCTTAATCTCTTTGTAAAAAAGCTTTACTAATTTAGCTACGTTAATTATAGTAGTTACTAGTAGGAAAATAAAGTACTTAGTAAATTAGTCTATAATTACTAGGATTATGTTAGTTTCTTGCTCGCTTACTCGCGCAATAGGCAATCCTATGACAAAATCCATTAAGATTTCTACTTACAGTTACCCTAGTATTAGCAGGGATTTAAGGCTTCTATATAGGCAATACCTTCTAGCCACTACCCGTTAGCAAACCCTATAGCTTATAACGTAGTCTAATACAGACTTACTTATAGCTAGCCACTAGAAGTAACGCTTTAATAGCTTAAGAGTGTGTTTAGTCCTAAAGTGACCCGCTAGCGGATTATTATAGTATAGCTATAGAAGCTCTTATTATAAGATAGGCTCCTAGGGAATAACTACCTAGTCTTTATATATTAGGAGGCCTCTTATGCTACGTAACTATAGACTAGCTTTTCTCTTCCCTTTTGCTAGGGATTTTATCTTACCTATTTGCCTTTGCAAATCTAGGTCTTTATCTTATACCTTCTATAGTAATTACGCTAATAGTTTATCTGCCTTAGATTAGTAAGGATTTAGTAACGTAATAGTCCCCTATATCTCTTATATTACGCTAATATCTTAGACACACGCTACTTTCTCCTAGAAATCCCCTTAGTTAGCTAATCTTTTACTAAATCTACAGTGGCTAACTAGCCTCTAAGCTAGGCTACTCTAGCCTCTTTAGCTTTTTCTTTTACTATAGGGGCTAGGGTATTTTCCTCCCTAAAGGTATCTTGCTATGCCTCTCTATAAAGACTAGGGTATTTTCCTCCCTAAAGGCATCTTACTATATCTTCTTTAATATATTAGTATCTCTTCTTCTACTAGTTCTTTAGTAGCTACTATCTTCTTCTAAAGCTCTAGTAAAAGTGCCCTATTTATTAGGGGTTTACCTTTATAATTAGACCTTCTTAATAGCATATCTACTAGGTTACTCTTCCTAGTCTATGCCTAATTATAAAGTAAAAGGGGCATAGGAATATACACTATCTAGCCTGCCTTCTATTTAACTTCTACTACCTTATAAAGGTCTATAGGTTATAGTAGTCTAATAGAACCTTAACTAGGGTTACTATGCCTTTAATGTAGTATTACTAGTGCTTAAATAACTTTACTATAGTAAGTAACTCTTAATTAGCTATGCTATAGTTACGCTTAGTGTTTATAAACTTCCTTAACTAAAAGGCTACTAGATACTAATAGCCCTTATTATCCTATTAAGATAAGATTCCTACTATTATAAAGACTAAAGTATCTATCTTAATACGCACTAGTTAACTTAGGTTATAATAATAGAGGAGGGCGCTTACTAGAAGGTATCTTTTAGCTAGCTAAACGCTAGCTACTCCTTTACTCTAAATATAAACCTCCTAGTCTAGATGCTATTTTAACTGCCCTTTATTAACACATGTAATAGTGCTATAATCCTAGAGTATCTATAAATAAACCATTAGTAAAAGTTATAGAATCCTAAGAAAGACTATATATCCTTAAAGCTTATAGGCTTCTTCTAGTCCTAGATTATAGTAACCCTATGTGTATCTATTAAAATCCCGTTAACTAATAAGATAAACCCTAGGAATTTCACTAACTCCTAGTAAAATAAGCATTTTAAGGGTTTTATATATAGCTTTACTAACCTTATATATTCTAAGACTTCCTTAATATATATAGTGTGCTTCTCCTATGTTTTTAAAAAGATAAGGATATTATTTAGATATACTATATAAATAGTATTAACTAGCCTATAAAGCGCTTTATAGATATAGCTCTAAAAAGTAGCTAGGGCGTTAGTTAACCTAAAGGGCATTATAAGGTATTTATAGTGTCTGTAACGTGTGTAAAACGCAGTCTTCTACTTATTACTCTCTTTAATACAAATTTAATAGTAAGTATCCTTAATATTAATCTTTAAGAAAAAGCAGGCCCCTTAGCACTAGTCTAGGATCTCTAAAATTAGAGGAGAGCGTAGTAATTCTTTTATATTACTCTATTAAGTCCCTAATAATCCACATATAGTTAGAGCGTCCTATCCTTCTTTAGCACGAATAGGATAGGCGCGCCTGTAAGGCTCTTAGAGGGTCTTATCTAGCCTTTCTGTAGGTTTTTATTAATATATTCGCGGAGCTCCTTTAGCTTGCTTTAAGAGAGAGGGTAAATTAGCCTATATAGGGCGTTGCCCCTAGTGTTAGGTTAATTGCGTGGTTAGTTGCTTTTCTTAATAGCAGACTCCCTGCCTTATCTAATATAAATATATCTTTAAACTTATATAGTTCCTTAGGGATATCTTTAATAGTTCTATATGCTTTTACCTCCTTATTATCTTTAAGGGTAATAAACTTATCTTCTATAACTCCTATAATAGCATATATAATAGTCTTATTATACATTACTTTTGCAAACTTATAGGGAGTTATAAGTAAAAAGGCCTTCTTTCTTTTCTTAAACCACTACTCTTATAAGTATAAATAAAGGTATATACGCTCTTCTATAAGTGTATATATTCTAATTAATATAAGGCTTCCCCTTACTCTTAGGTCTTTATCTATAGCTATATATAGTAGCTTAAGGTCCTTTTCTTCTCCTCTTAAGTCCTTAATTATAATAGGTACCTTATAGATACTATATTAGGGGACTATAAGGGCCCTTACTACCTTAATAATAGGTGCTATAGCCTTAGCCTAGTTAAGCTTATAGGCCTATGTGAATTCGGCGCTAATAATATTAATCTTAGCGTAGCTATCTAGATTCACTGCTGTTTTAATGTCTTTATACCTATAAATAGTAACTAGTGTGTAAAATTAACACCTTATTAGCACCTTATTGTTTAAGGCAAAGGTAAGGGCATTTACTTCTGCCTTAGGACATTTCCCTAGCCTTCTTAAGGCTCTTTCTTTAGCTTATTGTAATTATATGTAATATGCCCTATACTATTGCAGTTATAATATCTCCTTTTATCCTTAGGTTTGTTATTATTTAGGTAAGTAGCTAGGGTCTTTTCCTAGTCCTTATCCCTTTAGTCCCTATAAGGTCTGTAACCTTAGGGAGAGTTATTTCTATAATACTAGGGGTTCTTATTTAGGCCCTTATCTCCTAAATACTTAGGCTTTTGCTTACTCTTTAGCATAGCCTCCTAGAATTACTATATAAGTTACATAACCTCTTCTTAAGTCTTTCCTATAATAGAGGTATATAAGTTAATATAGTCCTATAGTTTAGGGAGTAATTTTATAAAAAACATAAGAGCGTAGGACTTTTCTATGGCTCTTTCTAGGTGTTTCTCTAGCAAATCTAAGTAAATACTAAATTTAATAGGGCTTTAGCCCTTATATTACTTCGCGTTTTCTAGCTACATAGCTATTTAAGCGTCGTGATTTATAAAGTCTTAGAGTAGCGTAAGGGTCTAAGTCTAGAATTTATCCTAGTTATCCTTAAGGTTATCTTAGCTATTAGCCTATTATTCCTTAAGGTATCTATCCTATCTTACCCTATAGTTAGTGTGTATATAGTTAAGTGTAAAGAGAATCTTTTAGTAGTTACATTAGTACTTCTTCTTTACCCTGTTAAAGGTATAGTTTAGGTTATTAATCTATATCTTATACTTCTATAGGTTTATAGGGTATTAGAGGTTAGTAATGTTTTAGACTTTAATCTCTTAGCTACTATAGCTTAAGGAGGTGCTAGCTTTTTGCTACCTTTTGCCTATTTTTCTCCTAAGTTAAGCCGTAGTAGGTTAATAAGTTCTTATTCTTAATCTTATAGTTTCTAAAGTTATTCTAGCTAAGTAATTCGCTCTATTACTACTATAGCTTTAGTACTAAGGGTAAAGGGTCTAATCTTAAGTGTAGTAGTCTCTATAAAATATAGCGTGTTCTTAGCTATAGTACTACCCTTATTTAATTAGTTCTAGTTATTATCTAATATTACTCTAGCGGATTAGGTAGTTTTTCTCCTATATTACTCTTAGGTAGCTAGTAAGTAAAGCTTTAGAATTATAAGAATAATAATAGCTAGATAAGAGATATAGGGACTCTAGTATATTAACTAAAGCTTACTAGGTCTAAGTGTGTTATACGTGCGAGTCGCTGCTTTATAGCTAGCGGCTTGCTAGTGTCACGTGGACCTAGCCCTAGGGTCTGGCTTGCCCACGGGGTGCGCTGGTGCGCCTAGTGTGCCTTGTGTTGTGAGTGGGGCCTCACATTCACTTATATACCTTAGAGTAAAGATAGATATATTTAGATATATAATTAGGGCTATACTTATAATATTAGTGCTAGGTTACTACTACCTAGTTATGTTTATATTAAGAAAGATAACTAATACTAAATTACGCTATTTAATACCTAATAGTAAATTATTAGCTATCTAAGAGGCTTTTTATATATAAAGACACTACCTTACCTATTTAGCTTATATAATTAAGGTTATTATAGACTATTTAAACCATAAGTACCTAGCTATAAAGCCTAAGCTTACTAGTAAGTAAGTAACTATACTTAATAAGCTTTATCCTTTTAACTTTAAAATTATATATTATATAAGGAAATTAAATCCTACTAACTTACTTTTAAGAAAACTAGATTTTATAAGTAAGGTAAGAAAAGCAAAAGTAGTAACTATATAGCTTCTTACTTTTTATCTAAATTTATAGATACTAAGTAATAGGAATACTATAGTAGTGCTATAGGTTCTATAAAAACATTACTTAGTGTAACTAATAGTTAGTTATAATAACACTATAATAATACTACTAATATCTAGGGTCTTAAAAATTATAACTTAACTATATTTTTAAAGAACCTAATAATCTAAATACTCTTAGAAGAGGTATTTTAGTAGGGTTATTTAATACTTTTATTAATAAGTAATAAGCTAGCTATAGTAGTACTACTAGCACTTAGTGTATATTTTATTTATTACTTAGTTATTTTAATTTTCCTATTAAACTAGCTATTTCTAATAGAAGTAAACTAGTATAGGTTATTTCTAGTAAGTAGTAAGGGCGCCCTAAGAAAGTATTGCTTATCTATATCCTTATAAGACTAGAAGTATTTATTAAACTAATTACTTATAGAGATATTATAGCTAGGATTTAATTTATTTAGAGAACCTTTTCTAAGTTTATCTCTAACTTTCTAGAAAAGAGCTTAGAATTAAAACCCTAATTTAAGTCTTATTATATAAAGCATAGTAAGGTAATAACTTTACTATAGGTTAATTAAAGTTACTTAAAAGTAGTAATTTAGCTATATCCTAGATATAGTCTATTAGACTCTCTAAGCTATTAATATTTAAAAATCATGTTTTTATCCCTCTAGGAATAAGAAAAGAAATTTTATTACTAACTTATAATAACCTTACTACTAGGCATTAGGGAGTAAGTAAAACTCTTTATTAGATTATAAACTAATATTATTAGCTAATAATAAAGAAAGATATAAAGGTATATATTAGCACTTATATAAGTTATTAGACTTTAAAACTAAGGCATTATAAACTATATAGTAAGCTAGCTACGCTACTAGTGCCTAATTACCCTTTTTAAGAATTATTAATAGATTTTATTACTAGACTTTCACTAGTAAAAGATTTAAACTAGACTTATAACGTGATTCTAGTTATTATTAACTATTTCACGAAATATAGTATTTATATTCCTATTTTAATATAACTAACTAGTAATAGGCTAGTAACTATATTCTTAGAATATGTTTTTAGAGACTATAAAGCCCTAGAAGGTATTATAATAGACTAAGGTTCTATATTTACTAGTGATTTCTAGATAACTTTTTATTACCTTCTTATAACTAAGTGGCTACTTAGCACCGCTTTTTATCCCTAAATAAATAGCTAGATAAAACATTTAAACTAGGTCCTAGAACACTATTTAAAGGCTTTTACTTATACTAAATAGACTAATTAGGTAAATAACCTATTAATAGCGTAGTTTATATATAATATAAGCAATTATATAATATATAGCTACACACTAGTAAAGGTATTATAAGGTTATAATCCTAGAGGTCTATAGTAAGTAATTATAAATATCCCTTTAGTAAATAATTAAGCTAAAAGTAAAGTCTTAGCACTAAGAGAGAAATATACTATAATTAAATAGCTTTTAAGTAACTTATAGACTTAGTATAGAAAATATTATAACTAGAAAAGAACTCTAATAAGGTTTAAAGTTAGTAACTATATTTTACTATTAATAAAGAATATTAACCTAAGATAACCTAGTAAAAAGCTAGCTATAAAGTACCTAGGTTCCTATAAGATTAAAAAGGTAATTAGGAGTTATAAATTAGTGTATTAATTAAAATTACTACCTAGGACTTAATTATATAATATATTTAATATTACTAGTCTTAAGCCTTTTAAAGGGAACCTAACTAATATAAAAGATATATCCTTACTATAAGATAATATTAAAGATAATAAATAAGAGTTTAAAGTTAAGAGAATTATTTTACATTACTATAATAAAAGGTATTATAAATATCTAGTTAAATAGAAAGGCTATAATGCTTTAGAGAATTCTTAGGTATTAAAAGGGATTTTATTACTAGAGAAATTATTAATAACTATAAGTAATAGTTAACTAGTAAAGTTAATATAAGATAGTTATAATTTATAGGTAATATAGTAAGATATTAGAAAATAAAAGTTAATTTACTTAAATAATTTAAATAATCTATTATATAGCTACTAAGTACTTACCCTTTATAATAGAGTTAGTTACTAGGACTACTAGTTCCTTAGTAATAGTAGTAGCTATAGTAACTATAGAGGTAAAGGCCCTTAAAATATCTTTATTATTAGAATCCCTCTCTTTATATATATAAACCTAAAGTTTACTAAGGAGCTTAATAGGACTAATATAAGCAAGTAAATTAGTAATATAAGGTATAAACTACTAGTAAGTTAGCTAAGTATTAGCTATATATATTATAAAAGCTTATTATTAGGATATTTTAGGCTATAAAGCGTAAAGAGTTTATAATATTAATCTATATTTTAAGGTTTATAGTATTACTTAGTAACGCTATTATAGTATACTTATTATATTTTACTTTATAAGTAATATTAGTAGTTATTTAGGTATAGTAAATATATCTATGCTTATTAGAATTCTTATAAACTAAGATAGTATTTTATAGCTTTTTCTTTACTTTTATAATAGCCTAGTAGTAAGTTAGTAGTAATCTAAGGTCTAAGTAATAGAATTATACTTACTTTATTCTAATAGTAATAGCTACCTTTAGAAGTAGCTTTAATAAGTTTAAATAGCCTATTATAAAGCTATATAATTTAAGTTAAGCACTAGTAGTATATTAGTAATAAGTAAGTAAATTCTAGATAAGAGAGATATACTATAATATAGTTTTTATTATTTTAGAAGTAATATATATATTTTATTAAGTAGCTTATTAGATATTAGTAATAAAGAAGTAGTAAGTAAGCAAAGAAGTTATACTTAAAGATTTATTATATTTAGTAAGGAAGGTTTTCTTATTAATAATATATCCTAGGATCTTATAGGTATTATTTTTAGGAGAATATTTTATATTATAACTTACTAAGAATAGTATATATATAGAATTTTCTTACTTAAGGTTTTACTAGTAGTAAGTTAGTAGTAAAGATATAGTAAGAATATAATAAACTTATATTAATATTTTAAAGGTAGTTTACTTTTAAGATAACTTCTTAGGAGATTTTAAAGGAGATTTTTAATAGTCTTACCTTCTAAAGTAAGTAAAGGTAAGGGAGTTTTAATATAAGTATTAGATATAGTAAACTAGCTATAAGTTAGCTATAATAAACTAGATAGAAAAGTTATAATAGTAAGTAAATAAACTTATAAGCTAGATAAAGGTAAAAACTAGGATAAATAAGGATAGATAATAATAATACTTAGAGACTAAAGAAGGTTAGTAACTATAGTGTAATAGTAGTAAGAGAGCTACTATTTAGCTAGAGGGGGTAACTTATAAAGTTAAGAGATATTATAGAAGAAAGGCAGTGTATAAAAGGGGAAAAATTAGTCTCTTTTATATTAACCCTAGACCCCTTAAGTAATCTAACGCGCTATAGGTAAGTGATTTATAAATTATAATAATAACTATTAGCTCTGCCACTTACATATATGCTTAATAGCTACGAACTTATAGTAATTATAATATAAGCCCTTTAGTTAGACTATTTAAAACTATAGTATTAGGTACTCTATTTATTTAAACTAATTATAAAAATTAATATAGGTTATCTATTTTTTTAGTCTAGCTATATAATAAGTAATAATATTTATTTTACTATATTAAAGCTATATATAAGCTACTATTTAAATATTATTACCTATAATAAGGGGGTTATTTATAATTAGTGGTATTATTATTATTATTTTTTACTTATATATCTAGATATAAGGTACCTTATCTTATTTTTATTCCTTATCTTATTTTTCTTTATAAAGCTTTATTATAGTAACTACGCCCTAAGTAAGTAGCTCTTTTTATAATTAAGGTTAATTATATATAGGGGGTATTATATTAGAAGTGTAAAGGTTAGAGATAGGATATTTATTAAAGTAAATCTTTAGAGGACTTTTAGGCTATATAGATAATAAAAAGGCTAGCTAGCTATAAGATAGCTATATGCTTATAAAGTAAGGTATTTCTTAAGGACTATGCATATTATTAGTGCTAGGCTAGAGATTAAAACCTTTATGTACCTGCCCCTAGCTAGTATCTATTAAGCAGTGACTACGAGAATCTTAGCTATCACTTCGTTTATTTAACCCTAGGCTACAAGCCGTGACAAATAAGGTATATTAAATATTACTAAACCTTAATTTAAGTAAAGGTATTAGAACTAGAAATAATAATAATAATAAAGCATTATAAAAACACTATAAAGTTATATAAGCTAAGCTACTATATATATAAAAAAGAAGGGATATTTTATAAATAAAGGTATAAATTAAGGAGATTAAAGTAAATTTATTATTAGTTAGACCTTCTCTTAAACTTATAATTACCCCTTATAATAATATAGTTACTACCCTTTCTTTAGTTTCTTTAGTTTCTTTAGTAATTTATAATTTAGTAATATTTATATAGTAATCTAGTTTTATTAAAGTATAAATAAAAATACCTATATATAAAGAAAATATATATAAAAACCTTTAGAATTTCTTAGTAAACCTAAATATATTATTTAAATTAAATTACTATACCTTTAGGGATAATATAACTAAGGTAGCTTATACTAGTGATTACCTAGCTAATAATATAAAGAAATAATAAATATATTATATAGCTAAAGATAAATATATAGATTATATAAAATAAACTTAGGAAGGTTTTATTAATTAGCTAAAGACTAGAATAATAAATAAATATATAAGGTACTTAGAAATAATAAGAATATTACTAAATTTAAGGTAAAAGAATAATTAGTTATTTTAAGCCTTTATAAGAAATTAAACTAAGGTAAAAGCTAAACTACCTAAAGTAATTCCTATTTACCTAAGAATTACTATCTTTTTAAATAGCTTAAATAATACTATAAGAAAGTAAATAATTAGCTAGGAGTTTTTAACCTTATAAAGCTAATTATAAGGCTAGGTAAGAAAGCAAAGGTTATAATAAATTTAAGCTAAAGTAATAAAAAAGTAATAAAAGAAGTTAAAACTATAAGAAAAAAGGTAATACTTTACTTTACTTATAAATAGCTTATAGTAATAAAGTAAAGATTAAGTAAAAAACTATTACTAGTATACTTTAAATATAAAAAGCCTAGATATTTTACACTAAATTATTAGTTAGTAAACTATTTTATTTATAAGAGTAATAAGTATACTATAAATAAATATAAGAGTAATAATAATAAAGCTACTAATCTTAATATAATACTAGTTATAATAGTATAAACCTAGGATAATACTCTTAGTATAAAGTACCTTAAAGATAATAAAATAAAAATATAAGTATTTTTATAGTAAAATAATTACTAAGTAATAGTAAATATATTATTTAATATAAGTATATAGTATTTAATTATTTACCTTAAACTATTATTAAAGTAAAATTAAAAGAATATAATAAAATTAAACTAAATACTTAAAAGTATAAGCTTAACTAATATTTTATATTAAGGGATTTTATAAAAGTTAATTAAGGTAATAAATAATATAAAATATAAAAAGGTTTACTAAGTTAATTACTATATTTCTAATATAAAAAAGGGATAATACTAGCTATAAACTAAACTAAAGAGTATATACTTATAATTATAAGTTAGAAGTAAGAACTTTAAAGATACTTAGTAACTAAAAAGTATCTTTTATTTACTTATAGAAAGTAATAAGTATATAAGGTAATAAAGTAATTAGTAATTATATTATTATTAAAAGTAATAAAGATTAAGTAAAGTAACTTAGTAAATAAAAGGTAAAAAGGAAAAATAAAGCCTTACTAAAAACTTATTAATAAAAGAGAACTTAATAAATAATAAGGTAATAGTAATAACACTAGAATATATATATATATAAAAGAAAAAGTATTATATTATAACTATATAAACTTTAGAAAATATAAGTAATAAAGTAGCTATATTAAACTAAACCATCGCCCCTGTGCAGCTGCGGCCACGCGGAAGAAGACTAGTACTATGTAATAGTTAACTGCTGCAACTATAACCACATACGACTATAATAACGCTAGCCTAGAGACACACGGGAAGTGAGGCTAGCCCTAGGCAACCCCTAAAGGTAAGATAAATAGCTAAATAGTTTATTAGCACTAGATAATTATAATATTACATATTAGCGCAAGATCTAGCATTTAACTAGCGTAGCTAAGATTTAGCCCTAGATCACTTCTAACACGTATAAAGCGATAAGTAAAGCATAGATAAATTAGGGGTAAATTAGACTAAGTAAGCATATAAGTAAGCTAGTCCTAGGGCTATTATGTATATATATAGCTAAGATAAAAATCTTTAGAATAGACTTTAAAATTAAAAATGTAAACCTAAATTTACTATACTATAGGATAAAGTAAGGAGGCTTAGGGTAGGCATATAATAGGCCTAGACTTACACTAGAAGGGGCTAGAGACTCTTATTATAGTAATTTCTTTCTTTCCTTTTTATTTTTATAGGATAAGGCTAGTATAAGCTAGTAATAAACACCTATAACTAGCTACGCATAAAGCAGCGTAGGCCTAAGGCAGGGCTAATGCTAACTTAATTATAGATATAAGAGGGTTTTTCTTCTTACTTAAGGGTTTTCCTTCTTAATAAAGTAGTAGGAGTACTAGCAATAGCTATATAGATAGCTAACTAGTGTAAATAATATATATATATTAAACTAAAATATAAGTATTAAAGGTCTTAAACTAATAATTCTAAATAAATATGTAGAATTTAAAAAATATTTTTAAAAGAGCTTATAAGTAAGCTTTATATAAATTATAAGGGCTTTAATAAGATTGCTATTAAAGATAAGGCTTCTTTATTACTTATTACTAAAATCCTTAATTAATTAGTAAGTATAGTTATTTTTATAGTACTTAATCTTAAAGATATATATTACTAGCTATATATTTACTTTAGTAATAAGTAAAAATAGTCTTTCATTATTAATATAGTTACTTTAAATATCTTATAATACTATTTAGGCTAGTTAATATACTAATAACTTTTTAAGAGTATATTAATAATACCCTTAAAAACTTATAAATATATTTTATATTATTTACTTAGATAATATAATAATATATAATCATAAGGTTAAGGTATACTTAGAATATATTAAATAAGTCCTAAGTAAGCTTAGAAATATAAGCTTTTTATTGACTTAAAGAAGTATTAATTTTTAGTTATAAAGGCTAAATTCTTAGGTTTTAAAATATTAAAAAAGATATTATAATAGATTTAAAGAGAGTTAAGGTAATTATAATATAGCTAATACTAAGTAATATTCTAAATATTTAATTATTTCTTAGATTTACTAGATTTTACTACTATTTTATTAAATAGTATAGTAAAGTTATTATTTTATTAATAAATTACCTTAAGGGAATATAACTAGTAACTTTTAAGCTAAAACCCTATAAGTTAGCTATATTTAAAGAACTTTAATAAAGATTTTAAAAAGTACTAATTTTAGTATATTTTAACTTACTTATATACCTTAAAGTAAAGATAAATATATTAAAATATATAATTAAGGCTATACTTATAATATTAGTGCTAAGTTACTAGCACTTAGTTACTTTTATATTAAGGAAGATAACTAATACTAAATTATATTACTTAATACCTAATAGTAAATTATTAGCTATTTAAAAGGCTTTTTAAACTTAGAGATATTACTTTACTTATTTAGCTTATATAATTAAAGTTATTATAAATTATTTAAATTATAAGTACTTAGCTATAAAGCCTAAGCTTACTAGTAAGTAAGTAACTATACTAAATAAGCTTTATTCCTTTAACTTTAAAATTATATATAATATAAGGAAATTAAATCTTACTAATTTTTTATTAAGAAAACTAGATTTTATTAATAAGGTAAGAAAAGTAAAGGTAATAACCTTATAGCTTCTTACCTTTTTATTTAAGTTTATAAATACTAAGTAATAAGAATATTATAGTAATATTACTAGTACTTAGTATATAATAAGTTTATTACTTAACTATATTAAGTTTTTATTACTAGTAAGTAATATAATAGCTATAGTAATATTACTAGCACCTAGTATATAATAAGTTTATTACTTAACTATATTAATTTCCTTATAAAACTAGCTATTACTATTAGAAATAAACTAGCTTAAGTTATTACTAATAAGTAATATAAGTGCCCTTAGAGATATTACTTAATTATTTACTTATAAAACTAAAGATATTTTATAAGCTAATTACTTATAAAGATATTATAGCTAAGGTTTAAGCTATTTAAAGAACCTTTTCTAAGTTTAACTCTAGTACTTAAAATAAAAGCTTAGAATAAAAAGCCTTAATCTAAGTCTTATTATATAAAGTATAGTAAAGTAATAACTTTACTATAAGTTAAATAAAGTTACTTAAAAGTAATAATTTAGTAGTATTATAAATATAGTTTATAGGACTCTTTAAGCTATTAATATTTAAGAATTATATTTTTATTTTATAAGGAATAAGAAAAGAAATTTTATTACTAACTTATAATAACCTTATTACTAGGTATTAAGAAATAAGTAAGACTTTTTATTAAATTATAAACTAATATTACTAGCTAATAATAAAGAAAAATATAAAAATATATATTATTACTTATTTAAGTTATTAAACTTTAAAACTAAGGTATTATAAGCTATATAGTAAGCTAGCTATATTACTAGTGCTTAATTACCCTTTTAAGAATTATTAATAAATTTTATTACTAAATTACTACTAATAAAAGACTTAAATTAAACCTATAATATAATTTTAGTTATTATTAACTATTTTATAAAATATAATATTTATATCCTTATTTTAATATAACTAACTAGTAATAAGCTAGTAATTATATTCTTAAAATATATTTTTAAAGACTATAAAGCTTTAAAAGGTATTATAATAAACTAAGGTTTTATATTTACTAGTGATTTTTAAATAACTTTTTATTACTTTCTTATAACTAAGTAATTACTAAGTATTACTTTATATTCCTAAATAAATAAATAAATAAAGTATTTAAACTAGGTTTTAAAGTATTATTTAAAAGCCTTTACTTATACTAAATAAATAGATTAGGCTAATAATTTATTAATAGTATAATTTATATATAATATAAGTAACTATATAACTTATAGCTACACTATAGTAAAGATATTATAAGGTTATAATCCTAGAGGCTTATAGTAAGTAATTATAAATATCCCTTTAGTAAATAATTAAGTAAAAAGTAAAGTATTAATACTAAGAGATAAATATACTTTAATTAAATAGCTTTTAAGTAATTTATAAACTTAATATAAGAAATACTATAACTAAAAGAAAACTATAATAAAGTTTAAGGTTAGTAATTATATTTTACTATTAATAAAGAATATTAATTTAAAATAACTTACTAAAAAGCTTATTATAAAGTACTTAAGCCCTTATAAGATTAAAAAGGTAATTAAAAGTTATAGATTAGTATATTAATTAAGATTATTACCTAGGACTTATTTATAATATATTTAATATTATTAGCCTTAAACCTTTTAAAGGGAATTTAACTAATATAAAAGATATATCCTTATTATAAGATAATATTAAAGATAATAAGTAAGAGTTTCAGATGCATTGGCTATAACCAATGACGCAAAAATTTTTAAAAATCAATAAGTAAGAGTTTAAAGTTAAGAGAATTATTTTATATTACTATAATAAGAGATATTATAAATATTTAGTTAAATAAAAAGGCTATAATACTTTAAAGAATTTATAAGTATTAAAAGAGATTTTATTATAAAAGATATTATTAATAACTATAAGTAATAGTTAAGTAATAGTTAAGTAACTAAGTTACTAAGAGATAATTATAGTTTATAAATAATATATAGTAAGTTCTTAAAATAATCTTAAATTTATTAAAATAATCTTAAATAATTTACTTAGTAATAACCTAGTATTTATTACTTTATAGTTATATTAAGTACTATTTCCTTAGTAATATTATTAGTACTTAATATATTAGGGGCTTTAAGGCTTTTTATTATTAAAGTTTTCCTTATTATAAATAAAAATTTAAAGCTTTTTAAGAAGCTTAAAAAGGCTAATATAAGTAAGGAAATTAGTAATATAAAAGCTAAACTATTAGTAAGTTAGTAAAGTATTAGCTATAAATATTTAAGAAACTTACTAAAAAAATATTTTTAGCTATATAATATAAGTAATTTATAATATTAATTTATACCTTAAAATTAGTAATATTAAATAGCTATAATATAAAGATATATTTATTATTCTTTACCTTTTAAGTAATATTAGTAATAAAATAAGCTTAGTAAATATAACTATACTTATTAGTATTTTTATAAGTAAGTAAGGTATTATATAGTTTTTACTTAGATTATATAAAAGACTAGTAATAAGTTAGTAACTATTAAGTATAAATAGTAAAATTATACTTACTTTATTAAAATAATAATAGTAATCTTTAAGGTTTTCCTTAATAATATTAAAAAGCTTTTATAAAGCTTTATAATTTAAATAAAGTATTAGTAATATATTAGTAACTTATAAGTAAATTCTTAGGAAAATAAATATACTTTAATATAGTCTTTATTATTATAGAAATAATAGGTATATTTTATAGAATTACTTATTAAATATTAGTAATAATAAGTAATAAGTAAGTAATAAAGTTATACTTATAAAGTTATTATACTTTATAAGAAAAGGTTTTTAGTTAATAAAATATTTAGGAATATTATATATATTATTTTTAAGTAATATATTTTATATATTTACTTACTAAGTATAGTATATATATAGAATTTTTAACCTTATATCTCTAGTAATAAGTTAGTAATAAAGACTTTATAAAAATATAGTAAACTTATATAAAGATCTTTAAAGCTACTTATTTATAAGGGGATTTCTTAGGAGATTTTCTAGGGTTTTTTAGAAGATAAATTCTCTAAAATATTTAGAGAAAAAGGAGTTAAAATATAAGGCTTAGATATAGTTAACTAGCTATAAGTTAGCTATAATAAACTTAAGTAAAACTATAAAAGAAAGAAAAAGACTAATATTTTAAATAAAGATAAATAATAAAAGGTAAGGATAATAATATAATACTAAAAGAAGTTAGTAATTACTATATAATAGTAAAAATAAAGCTACTATTAAGCTAGTAAAGGTAACTTATAAAGTCTATAAATATTATAAAAAAAGAAAGTATAAGGAAAGGGGAAAAATAAGTCTTTTTATATTAACCCTAGACCCCTTAAGTAATTTAATACACTATATATAGCTAATTTATAAATTATAATAATTCTTATTAGTATTACTACTTATATATATACTTACTAGCTATAAACTTATAGTAATTATAATATAAGCTATTTAAATAAACTATTTATATCTATAGTATTTAGTACCTTATTTATTTAAACTAATTATAAAATTTAATATAAGTTATCTATTTTTTAGGCTAGCTATATAATAGGTAATAATATTTACTTTACTATATTAAAGCTATAAATAAGCTACTATCTAAATATTAATACCTAAGATAAGGGAATACTTATAACTAATATTATTATTATTATTATTTCTTTACTTATATATCTAAATATAAGGTGCTATATTCTTTTTTTTCTTTATAAGCTCTCCTATAGTAAATATGCCTTAAGTAAGTAACTTATTTTATAATTAAGGTTAATTATATATAAAGAGAGTATTATATTAGAAGCATAAAGGTTAAATATAGGATATTTATAATAATAAGACTTTAAAGAAACTTTAAGCTATTTAAATAACTAAGAGGCTAGCTAGCTATAAGATAGCTATATATTTATAAGGTAGGGTATTTAGTAAAGACTACTTATACTATATATAGTAAGTTAAAGCTTAAAACCTTTATATACTTACCTTTAGCTAGTATTTTTCTAGTAGTAACTGTAAATCTTAGCTCTTACTTCGTTTATTAAACCCTTTAACCTTCTAGTCGTGACACAATGCATCTAATTTATTATAACATATAATTATTGCTTGTAATACCTAGCTAGTAAAACAATTAATATCTAAATACTTATAGCTATTGTTAGTTACACCAAGGAACGTTACACTAGTACGAAGGGGTTGAATTTAATGAAGTTAATAATAGCTATAGTCTAAGAGTAAAGAGAATAAGGAGAAGGAAAGGAATCTAGCTATAAGAGAAAGTAAGCGAAAAGTAAGGCAGTAATGTGCTACTACTATAGATAGTATAGGGTAGCCTATAATATAACTAATCACATTATGTGTATCCCTTTAGTAGCTTTACCCTTTAGTTATAGTTAGACTAACTATTATCTAAAGGTTTAAAGAAAGCTACACTAGTAGTCTCTCTTTTCTTTATAGCTAAAGAAGCCTAAAAACATAATAAAAATTAAATTAAAGGAAAGTATATATAAGTAAATCCCTTTATAGGAATCTATAGCTTTAATTAGCCTATATAGCCTTAGTTATTCTAATTAATCTAGTTACTATAATTTAGTCTAGTTAATCCTTCTCTTCTCTTACCTTTATAAGTCTTTTAACCTAACCTTTTATATAAATTATTAATTTATTTAAATTAATTAAGGTTATAAGAGTTAAATTTAGTAATGCCTTTATTATTATATTAGCTAGATTATTACTACTATTAATTTACCTAACTTTATAGATTATATACCTCTTATATAACTATTAGAGGGCTATAACATTAATTATTAGCTACTTCTCTTTTATTATACTTAGCTTTATAAGGTATTTATATAGTAAGAAAGAGTTAGTATAAAGAATTATTAGAATATAAGGTATCTTTAATTAGTCTATAATCTAATTAAGGGTTATAAATATTATATATATAATATTAGTGCCTTAAACTATACTATATAGCTTAGATATAAGTATACTATAAGTTATATACTTGCTTTTTATTAAGCTATATATAATAATAATACCTTTTATAATAAAGGTATTATTATCTTACATTACTTTATTACTAATTATAATTATATACCTAATTTATAAGCTAAGGTCCTTATTATTACCTAGAGATTTATTTATAAATATAAAGAGCTCTACCTCTTTAAGGGTTAAGGGAATATATTATAATCCTTATTACTAGTGCTTAATTTACTATTTTAGTTATTTATTAAGTTAGGAAATATTATTAGCTAAGGGCTCTTAGTGTTAAGTAATAATTAATAGGTTATATAATACTTCTAGTTAGTATACTATTATAATATAGCTCCCTTAGGCTCTTTACTTTATATAGTCTTACTTTACTATAGGAAATTATAAATTAACTTCCTTAATTTTCTAACTTTAGCCTTTTTAAGTTAAGGTTAGTAAGTTATTGATTTTTAAAAAAATTTGCGTCATTGGTTATGGCTAATGCATCTAATTTATTATAACACATAATTATTACTAGCAATACCTAGCTAGTAAAATAATTAATATCTAAATACTTATAGTTATAGTAATAAATAAAACCTATAATTAGTATAAGCTTTAAGGTTATAAATATAGGGGGCTATAAGGTTAGAGCAAAGTTTATAATAAACTTTATAGCTATATTAGCGTAAGATATAGTTATAATTCATAACCGTAGTTAAACTTAAATTCATTTAAGTTTTACTTATAGTATAAATTAATATAATTCCCCTTTCCTTTATAACTATACTTATTCTATCTCTTTATATCTCTTTTATCTTATAGCTTACTACTTATGCTTTAAAGCTCTAAGGCAAACTAAACATAACTTATCCTTACTTATCTCTAATTTAATTTGCTTTACTTAAAATTAGTAAACATAATTAATACTTTCTATAAGACACACACTACACCTATTATAATCACTAGGTAGGTTATAGGTTACTACTTAACTAATTAAATGTCACGGCTTGTAGCCTAGGGTTAAATAAACAAAGTAATGGCTAAGATTCTCGCAGTCACTGCTTAATAAATGCTAGCTAGGGGCGAGTGCGTAAAGGTTTTAATCTCTAGCCTAGCACTAATAATATGCATAGTCCTTAAGAAATACCTCGCTCTATAAGCACGTAGCTATCTTATAGCTAGCTAGCCTCTTTATTATTTACGCGGCCTAAAGGTCCTCCGAAGATCCGCTCTAACGAACGTCCTATCTCTGACCTCTGCGCTCCTAACATTAAACCCTAACTAATTAGATTATAGTATAGCTAAAGGTAATAAAAAGAACACTACCCTATCTAAAATATTAAATAATATAGTAAAAGAGAAGAAAAGTAAAGGGAAGGAAGTAAAGATAAATCTAACCTAGAGATAATTAATAGTATTTATAATATAAGGAAAAAATACTAAAAAGCAAAGGTAATATAAATAATAAGATTTATAAGGTAAATAAGAAGAAAATAAAAGAATAGGGTATTAGGCTATAAAATACTAAGCAGTTTTACCTTGTGCTTAGGAGGGAGGTTAGTAAGTTATTAGTATTTTAAGTTAGAATATAGCTATTAAAAATAAGGGGATTTATAGTTATTAAGTATTACTTTTTCTTAGCTATAAACTTAGCTTTCTAAAGCTTTTTTCTTTTTCTTAAAGAACTTATTATTACTAAGCCTTAGTATATTATTTATTTATATTCTTATAATACTAAAGAGGTTTTTATTATTTAGTGCTATAATAAGTAAGTATAAGTTATATATTAAAGTTATTATCTTAAGGATATTCTTATAATAATAAAAGTAAGTTACTTATTAGTAAGTTCTTACTTTTATAATTTTATATAAAGGCTTAATTACTTTTATTACTATACCTTTAAGGAAAAGGTAAGCTATTTATTTTAGTATTCTTATAATAATTAGCTTATTTAAAGTTATTTATAATTAAATATTAGCTTATATAATATCTTATAGCTAGAGGTAAATACCTTTTACCTTAATAATAAAGTAAAGGCTATAATAAGCTATTAGCTTAATTACTATATTATTAGTAATTAAGTTAAAATAACTTCCTTCCCTTTATTATTATAACCTTATATAATAAGGTATAATTTCTTATATAGTAATTTAGTCCCTTTACCCTTAATTTCCCTAATTATATAAGAATTAAAGATTCTATAGCCTTTATACTTTATAAGGTTAAATATTATAAACTTAAATATATTATAAGTTTATAAAGTATTAATTTTAGCTTAGTTAAATTACTTAAAAGCTAAGCCTAAGGTAGTAATCTTACTTTATTAATAAAGTTAAAAATAAGGTTTTAGTTAGCCTTTTCTTTTACTATAAGAAATATTATATTTAGTATTTTTTAGCTATAAGTTCTTTAATTAAGGCTTTCTTTTAGTCTTTATTAATAAATATTGATTTTTAAATTTTTCTTTGTGTCATTAGTTATTGTGAGAACAATAGTAGCTAGGCAAGAGATATAGGGGCTCTAGTATATTAACTAAAGCTTGCTAGGTCTAAGTGTGTTATGCGTGTGAGTCACTGTCTTATAGCTAGTAACTTACTAGTATTACGTAAACCTAGCCCTAGGGTCTAGCCTGCCTATAGGGTGCGCTAATACACTAGGTGTTATAAGTAAGGCCTTATAATTACCCCTTACTTTTAGCTAGGCTTTTAAATAGCTTTTGCTAGCTCTCCTATAGCTATTTGCTACGCTACTAATAATTAAAATAATAATAAATAATAGATAGCGTTTAAGTATAAATTTACTTATAACACACTATTATCTTATATACTTTTCTTACCTATATTTATAGATATTTTTGTAATGTATTATTATGCCTTAAGTTATTATAACCTTTCTCTTATTAATTACCTTACTTTTATTATAGAGACTAACTATATTCCCTTAAAGGAATGTTTATATATGCATTATTTACGCACTAGGTGTGTAGATTTTAAGAAAAGCCCCTATCTAAGCCTAAATTACCCTATATTATTTACGCTAGATAGCTAAGTTATATAGCTAGTCCTAGTACTCCTACTGCTTAGTTAAAAGGAAAACCCTAAATTAAGAAGAAAAACCCCTTATATCTATGTTTTAGTTAGCGCTAACCCTACTATAAGCTTATGCTACTTTAGATATAACTAGCTATAAGTGTTTAGCACTAGCTTATACTAGCCTTATCCTATAGAAATTAAAAAGAAAAATAAAAATATATAATAATAAGTATATCTAGCTCTTATTAATACTAGTTTAGCCTTATTTTATATTTACTTTATATCTCTTTACTTTATTCTATAGTATAGTAAATTTTAATTTATAGTAATAATTTACTTCTTATTTACTTTCTTACTAACTCTTCTAATACCTTACTTTTTAGCTAACTTTAACCTAGTATTAGTCTAGGTATCTTATAAAGTCTAAGTACCTAGTTTTATTTATATATAATAAGGGGTAAGTAGTTTAGACTTAGTATCTAAGTAGCTTTATACTTAAATTACTTACTTACTATTTATTTAATTAATTATCTAATACTTTATTTTTTAAGTAATATTTTAATTTATCCCTCCCTCCTCTCTCTTATAAGTATAAAAGAGAGCTTTTCCCTTTATAGGGTTTTAATCTCTTTTCTTTTCCTTTATTTAACTTCCTATAGGTTCTTTTCTTTCTTTCTCTTTCTTAAAGCTATTTAAGGCTCTCCTAGCCTAATATTAGTTTAATTACTAATATTTAGTATAAAAATAAATAATTCTAGTAAGATAATACTAGATCCTATAAGTACTTAACTATTAGTACTATTCTAGCTTTAATTTACCTAGGAGACTATAAATTTAGTTTAATATCTAAGGAAATCCTTAACTAAGAAGTAATTAAAGTAAGCTAAGGTAAAGAACTTAAAAGTAAGTTATTTCTAGCCTTATTTTACACTTATTCTAGGCCTAATCTAAGGTAATTAGGTAATCTATAATTAATTTAGTATATTTCTTATAAGTCTTAATTAATTAATTATCTAGGGCACTAGTACTATAAAATTATTAGTAAGTTAGTTTTATTTTAGTCTAGGAGTAAGGCTAATTAGTATATAAAGGGATAGCTTCTAATACCTATTTTAATTATTAGGTTTAAAATAGTAAGTACTTTAAGGTAATAATAGTAATTAATCCTACTCTAAACCTAGTCTAGTGCTAATTTACTTATAGCTAAATATTACTAGCTAGTAAAGTAAGTATTAGTAATTAGTTAAGACTTAGGCTAATATAATTACTAGGGTAATATAAGTAGTTTTATACTAGTATAGTAATAGCTTTAGTCTAGGGCTAAAATCTTTTATTTAAGTCCTAGAAGACTATAAAGCCTAAGTTAAGAAGCTTTATACTAAGAATTATAGTAAGAAGAAATAAAGTGCTATAGTAATAAGCCTAGACTAGTCTAGGTCTAGGTTTACTAAAGATTATTATACTAAAATTATCTATTAGTTTTAGTAGTTAAATATATAAGCTATAAAGGTAAACTAGCTTTTACTTATTACCTTACTTTCTAAGGGAAAGGCTAAGATTATTAAGAAGGCTATTTTACTCCCTAAAGAGAAATAAGGTATTAGTTAAAATATAGTTTAGTAAAGAGGTAAAGGTAAGCTAGTATAAAAATAATACTTATAGTTTTCTTTAGTTAAGATTAATCTAAAGACTATTTTAGGTATATAGTATTCTCTCTTATTATAATCCTATATTTTAGACTCTTATCTAGCCTACCTCTATAGCTATATTACTTAATCTAATACTTCCCCTTATTAGTTAGTTCTAATATATTAGAAGTAGCCTAAATTCTCCTATAGCCTAAGTTAGCTAAAGGCTAGGTCTTATACTAGTGTGTAGTATTAGAGTTATCTTATACCTAGGAACTATTTAGCTATAAATCTTACCTTTAAGGGATTATTTAGGGCTAGCCTTACTTCCTATATATCTATAGGCTATTATAATTAGAGGTGCTTATAGTTATAATTACTATAGTTAACTATTATATAGTATTAGTCTTTAATTACTTAGCTATAGCTATATAAAGGTAAAACTACCTTAAGAATATGCCTTTAAAAAGAAACTTATTAAGGCTAATCTTTCCTATATATAATTATACTATTATTAAAGAGATATACTTATTTAGTCTTATATAGAATTTCTAGATATTCTTTAGGTTATAAGTAAGTAAGTAATCCTTAGTTAGCTCTCTCCTATACCTATACTATCTTAGTTATTTATTATTATACTAGTTTTCCTATTATCTTTTTACTTCTTATATAATTATATATTTAGTTTATTATTAATAAGGGGGTCTCCTTTTACGCTATAGTACTATCTTTACTAAGTTAACTATAGCTTATATCTTAGTTATAATTTTACTATTTATAATCCTTTCTTTAAACTTTTATTTTATTTTATTTAAGTAAAGATCTAGGGGGATATAAGTCTTAACCTCTAGCTAGGTAATAGGTATAGCTTTAAATACTCTAGCTATAGTTTAAAGGTAAGTTAATTAGTTTACTATAAAGCTCCTAACTATCCCTCTTAGGTTTCCTTCTTTCTTAGTTAAGGTATAGTAAGCGCTTACCCTATAGGTAAAAATAAGCTAAACTACTTATATATATAGGAGTTAGGTATTCCTAAAGCTATAGCCCTAGGCTAACACTACTAATATAAAGAGTATAAGTTACTACTAAGTAAACTTACCCTTAAGGATATTCTTATAAGCACTCTAGTTAAGTTTTCTATTAACTTATACTCTAAGGAATTAGTATAATTCTATAGGCACTATTTCCTTTATTCTAAGCTAGACCTTAGCCTAAGGAGGCCTATAAGCCTTACTAAAGTATATAAGTTTAGTTTTTACTAAATTAAACTTTATACTTACTTTCTTTACTTATTTCTTTTAGATCTTTTATATAGCCTTAAGTTTTCTCTAGGTTTATACTATATTTTTACTAAATACTATAATATTTATATTATTAGTAAATCTAATAGCTACTATACCTAGAATAGCTTAAAGGTATATATAAAGTTTTACTAAGTAAAGAAGAAAGAGAATTAGTAAGACAAATAAACCTTATAAAGTACTAGCCTTAATTATAAAGGGTTTTAAGAGTCTGCTATTAAAGCTAAGCTAGCTTATTTTATCTATAAGAAAGCTATGTATTATAGCTATTAGCTAGCGTAGGATTTCTATTTAAATTAATAGGGTAATTAAGTATAAATAGTAAACTCTATTAAATATAGCTAAAATATCTATCTAAGCTAACAAGGTAATGCTACCTTTACTCTAGGCCTCTCTTATATATTTTACTAGGACCCTAATTATAGTCTTTATTAACCTATTTATTCTATTACTTATTTATAGTTCTAGGAGAAGTCCCTTTACCTTAGTAAAGGCTATAAGTTACCTTATAATTACTACTTCTATAATCTTTCCTATAATATTTAGTAAAGAGATAAGTCTTTATATATTAGCCCTCCTTATTTCTTTTATTATTTTACTTAGTTTTCTAATTACTATTACTCTTATAGTTTAAAACTAAGCTAGAAAGTATTTTACTTTAAGAATAGTATTTAGGAGTTAGGCTATAGCCTCCTTAGCTAGCTTATTATAAGCTTTAATAAGACTTACTAGGAGTTTATTATTACCTAAGGCTTTCTAGCTAGCTATATTTAATAGGATATCTAAGATCTCTTTTACTTTAAATTATTCTTTATCTAGAAATAGTATATTATTTAGCTTTAGGAAGGAGAGGTCTAGGATATAAGAGAGGTTTACTATAGGCTTAGGGAAGAATCTTTATGCTAGTATACTAGCTTTATTATTATATATAGTAGCTAGGTTTAGGTTATTTTTAGTTCTCTCTAACTTTAGTAATCTAGGGAGCTCTAGGGAGGCTTAGCTTTAAAGCTAGGCTTACCTCTTTAATCTTTATATTTCTTTATTCTTTTTATATATATTAGCTTTTTATAAGGCTTCTCTTTATATATTTCTTTTCTTTACCTTAATAACTTACTCTTAGTTCCTATTTACCTTAGTATAGGCTTACTAGTTTATATTTATTTTCTATTATCTTTATTATCTCTTAGCTTATTTAGCTTTAGTAACTACCTCTTTTACTATTTTTAATTACTATACTTCTAGCCTAGGGAGTCCCTAAGGCTTTTATAAAACTACCTTATTTACTATTTATTATAGGTTTATAATAAGCTATATAGTGTATATATTAATCCCTTTCTTATTATAGGGGTTTAAGGTATTTTTAGGCCTAAACTATACTACTACCTTTACCTTTATATATAGTTTATTTATTATATTTTATATATACCTAAGGGCCTAGGGGTATTATCCTATTAGTTAGTAAAGATACTAATTAGCTATAAGATATAGTTAGATTTAGTAAGGTCTTTAGTACTATTATAGTAAACTTAGATATCTAGGGTTACTTATACTAGGTTAATAGTGCTATCCCTATTATCTTTATATTATCTAGTAAGTTCCTCTTAGGGCATTACTAATTTAAGCCTTTACTAGCTTATAAAGTCTAGTAATTCCTTTGCTTTATTAGTTATCCTATTTAGTCTATCCTAAAGGGAGTGCTTTTAGTTAAAGTCCCTTATAAATATACTTTAGCTCTAAGGCTTCTCTATATTAATATCTTATATAGGGGTGTTTTAGTTATTACTATATCCTTCTAAGTAAAGAGAGTAAATATTAACCCCTTATATCTTTATAAGTAACTAATTAGTCCCTCCTTAGGCTAACTATAACCTTATATTATACTTCTTATTTATATATATAGTATTATATTTATTATAGTATATAAGTTAAAACTAGGTAAGGCCTAGTACTAGAGGCTATAGGTACTTTATATATTCTTACTCTTAGATTATAATTATATTTATATTAGTTTAGTAATAAAGCGTAATATATATTAGGCTATTCTTTTTATTTATATTTTAAAGAGAACCTATAATATTACTATATTAATTAGGGGGTAGTAGTAAGTCTTTACTATCTTATACTAGCTTTATTCTAGCTTTAAGTTACTTTATATATTATCTAATACTTCTAGCCCTAGGCTATTTAGCGCTTTACTTTATATTTATAGTGTAGCTTCTCTTTTTCTTACTATAACTATAGGTTCTATAGCTATACTAAGTCTCTCCTAAGCTAAAGCTAAGCTTTTATTTAGGGAGCTAGAGGTAAAATAAGATAGTTATTTTAAATATCTTACCTTTACTATATTTTACTTCTCTTTTAGTATAAGGTAGTCTTTAAACTAGGCTAGGTATAGGCTAGAGTAAAGAATATAGTTTTCCTTTAGTTATTTATTTATTATAAGGTAAAATACCTATTTATTCTTATATTAGCTAGCGCTATACTTACTATACCTTAGTGTTACTTTATAAAACTTTATAATATATCTTATTTAAAAGTAATTATAGCACTATCTAGTTTATAAGGTTTTATTATATAGTTTAGTTTAGAATAGCTTTACTTTAAAGACTATTTTATCTTAGTATATCTTATTAGTATTTTTAACTTTAGCTAATCTAAGGATTAGGGTAGTTTACTAAGTGCCTTTACCCTAGGGGTATCTTATAGTTACCTTAATTATATTTACTTTATTTACTTTTCTAATCTTAGTTACTAGGTTTTTAATAAAAGTATACTTTATTAGAAATCCTTTAATAATAATACTAAGTATATATTAGTAAATAGTTACTTCTAGGCTAAATACCTTAGTAATTTATTTCTAGTTCTCTTTATACTATATAGTATTTCCTTTAAAGGTAATAATTATATCTTTACTAAGGAGTCTTCTAGCTATTACTACTAAGGCTTACCTAGTAGCCTTATTTATACTTATAACTATATTTTCTATACCTTTAAACTAAAGTAATTCCTATATAGTATTTTCTTTTATAAGTACTTCTTTATATTACCTTCTAGGGATCTAGAGAGAGAGAGGGTTAGTATTTAGTTATTTTAGTGCTAGGCTAGCTATAATACTTACCTAGGTTAGGAGTTATTATCCTTAGCTTCTTCTTTAATAGCCTCCTTAAGGGCTATTTTTAGTGCTTCTTTAGTAATATAAATATTACTATTATTAGTATTTATTATTCTTGCTTTAGCTTAGGCATGGTTTATTACTTATTAAGCTATAGCTATTATAATACACTACACTTAGGTAACTTTATTACTTAAAATAAGGCTAGTAATCTTATTATAAAATTTTATATTATTAGGATATTTTAATTAATTTTAGTTTGCTATTAGGTTATCTTTACTTCTCTAGATATTAAACTATCCTATTCCTATATTTAGGTAGTAGTTACTCTAAGCTAACCCCCTAATCCTATATTAATTACTATTAGTATCTTATTTACGCTCCTACTACTAGCTCTATTATAATGTAATATTATAGGGGGAAAAGCGAGGGCAAGGATTTTAAATATTAGTATAATTTGTATTTTAGAGGCAATTCCGGACCTTTGGGTTAGTGCGGAAAGTTGTAAAAGATAACTCCCTAAATTACCCTAGATTAACTATTAATTCCCTTAACTATTATTTACTATTATTATAGTAAAATATTCTAAACGCTATATTTAGTGCTATAAGCGTAGTAATACTTATAATACTATAAGTATACTACTATTCCTATATCTTTTAGCCCCTTATTACTAATACCTCTATATAAGCTATAGCTATAATAAAAGGGATTTCCTAGATTTTCTAGCTCTTTTAAACTAAGTATAAACCCTTATAAATACCCTTAGTAATAATAACCCTAAAAACCCTAAGGACTATACCTTTTAGTAAACTCTTACTATAGTTTTACTAAGGCTTACCTTAATCTAATAATAGGTTTTAATTATACTAATATAGTATACTATATTATATTTAGTCTTACTAAGGCTATAAAGGTTTACTAGGTTTATCTTTTTCTCCTAGGTTTACTAGTCTTTTACTTATATTTTAGGGTAAGATATATTAATTTTATATAATTAGTATATTATTTCCTATTAGTAACTTTTAGTTATAATATTTCTAAGTCTTATCCTAGGGATAGTAAGTGCTTTATCCCCTTTTATTACTTATTTACTAACCTTTTTATAGTAAAACTATTATAAACTCCTTATTACCTAGAAGGTAAAAATAACTTTATATTTAAGGTTTTATAACCTAGGTTTTATATCCTAAGGTATAGTAAAGTATTGCTTTTACCTAGTAATATAGGAGATAATTATAAGGGATAAGAATAATACTAAGTACCTTATTTATAGAGGTTAGGTTTTAAGGTATATAAGGGCTATAATAAAGGGTTTTTCTTAACTTTTCTTACGCTTTAGGTATATTTTCTTTTATTTTTAGTAAGTAATTTAAGTTATTTACTTTAAAGTATAGTAATAGCTAATAAGGCTAGGCTTTTTTATAGGAACTTTATATCTCTTTACCTATAACTTACTTATTTCTTATTACCTTTCTTATTTAATTTACTTTAGTAAAATACTTAAATTATATATTAAGTACTTTCTATATTTTTACTAGGACTTACTAGTTATATTTACTAGGCTAACTCTTTTATTTTACTAGGTATTTATTACCTTTATAGGTTTTCTTATAATTCTTAACTTCCTTAATTTTATACTCTTTATCTTTATTCTTAAGGTTTAGTATTAGTATTTTCTTTTCCTTAGTATTATTATAGTAATTCTATAGCTTTAGTAAGCTAATATAAAATATATTATATAGCTAACTATATTTTTAGGTAGTATAAGTTAGTATACTTATTTCCCTATAGTATTAAGTATTTAAAATAGCCTAATAAACCTAGGGGTTAGCTTTTATTTTACCTCTTTAAGCCTAATATTCTTTACTAATAGTAATACTAAGTTACCTCTTTTTAGGGTTAATAGCTAGTAATATTTATTATAGTACTTTACCTAGGTTTTAGTAGCTTTTACTTAGTTTTACTTTAATTACTTCTTAACTTTATATAGCTTTATAATATATATATATACTTCTAGTACCTCCCTTTCCTAAGTCTTACCTCTAAGAGCTAAGTAAAACTTAGGTAAATAGCCTATAAGAAAGTAATTTAGTAAGTAACTTATAGTCTTATTTACTATATTATTATAGGTAAATTAAGCTATTAGAAGTAGCTTAGGCTATATTTACTAGTTCTTTATAATAAAGTATTAGAGATAGTGCTTAAGCACTTAGTTTATTCTCTTTATTTAGCTATTAGTTTAGGGGTAAAATACTATAAAAAGCCTTTATTTTATATATAATAAGTAATAAAGGTCTAACTAAAATTAGCTTATAAAGACTAATCCCTTATTAAATATAATACTCTTTAAAGCCTTAAATTATAGCTTAATTTCTTTATAAAAAAGCTTTACTAGTTTAGCTATATTAATTATAGTAATTACTAGTAAGAAAATAAAGTACTTAGTAAATCAGTTTATAATTACTAGGATTATATTAGTTTCTTACTTACTTACTTATATAATAAGTAATCCTATAATAAAATCTATTAAGATCTTTACCTATAGTTACCCTAGTATTAGTAAGGATTTAAGGCTTTTATATAAGTAATACTTTCTAGCTATTACTTATTAGTAAACCCTATAGCTTATAATATAGTTTAATATAAACTTACTTATAGCTAGCTACTAGAAGTAATACTTTAATAGCTTAAGAGTATACTTAGTCCTAAAGTAACTTACTAGTAAATTATTATAGTATAGCTATAAAAGCTTTTATTATAAAATAAGCTCCTAGGGAATAACTACTTAGTCTTAGTATATTAGAAAGCCTCTTATACTATATAACTATAAACTAGCTTTTCTCTCTCTTTCTTTAGGGAGTTTATATTACCTTTTTATCTTTATAAATCTAAGTCTTTATCTTATACTTTCTATAGTAATTATACTAATAGTTTATTTAGTTTAAATTAGTAAGGATTTAGTAATATAATAGTCCCTTATATCTCTTATACTATACTAATATCTTTTAATATATATTACTTTCTCCTAGAAATCCCCTTATTTAGCTAATCTTTTACTTAATCTATAGTAACTAACTAGCCTCTTAGCTAAGTTACTCTAGCCTTTTATCTTTTACTATAGGGGCTAGGGTATTTTCCTTCCCTAAAGGTATTTTATTAAGTCTCTTTATAAAAACTAAGGTATTTTCCTTCCCTAAAGGTATCTTACTATATTTTCTTTAATATATTAGTATCTTTTTACTACTAGTTTTTAGTAGCTACTATTTTTTTCTAAAGTTCTAGTAAAAGTGCCTTATTTAATAGGGGTTTACCTTTATAATTAAACCTTCTTAATAAAGTATTTATAAAGTTACTTTTCCTTAGTTTATACTAAATTATAAAGTAAAAAGGGTAAAGAAATATATACTATTTAGCTTACCTTTTATTTAACTTTTATTACCTTATAAAGGTCTATAAGTTATAGTAGTTTAATAAAACCTTAACTAAGGTTACTATACCTTTAATATAGTATTACTAGTGTTTAAATAACTTTACTATAGTAAGTAACTCTTAATTAGCTATACTATAATTACACTTAGTATTTATAAACTTTCTTAACTAAAAGGCTACTAAATACTAGTAGCCTTTATTATCTTATTAAGATAGGATTCTTATTATTATAAAGACTAAAGTATTTATCTTAATATATACTAGTTAACTTAGGTTATAATAATAAAGAAAAGGCACTTACTAAAAGGTATCTTTTAGTTAGCTAAAAGCTAGTTACTTCTTTACTTTAAATATAAACTTCCTAGTTTAAATACTATTTTAATTACCTTTTATTAATATATATAAGGGTATTATAATCCTAGAGTATTTATAAATAAACTATTAATAAAAGGTATAAAATCCTAAGAAAAACTATATATTCTTAAAGCTTATAAGCTCCTTCTAGTTTTAGATTATAATAACCCTATAAGTATTTATTAAAATCCTATTAACTAATAAGATAAACCCTAGGAATTTTACTAATTCCTAGTAAAATAAACACTTTAAGGGTTTTATATATAGCTTTACTAATCTTATATACTTTAAAACTTCCTTAATATATATAGTATACTTCTCCTATATTTTTAAGAAAATAAGGATATTATTTAAATATACTATATAAATAGTATTAACTAGCCTATAAAGCACTTTATAAATATAGCTTTAAAAGGTAGCTAAGGCATTAGTTAACCTAAAGGGTATTATAAGGTGTTTATAGTATTTATATTATATATAAAATATAGTCTTTTACTTATTACTCTTTTTAATATAAATTTAATAGTAAGTATTCTTAATATTAATCTTTAAGAAAAAATAAGCCCCTTAGTATTAGTCTAGGATTTTTAAAATTAAGGGAAAAGTATAGTAATTTTTTTATATTACTTTATTAAGTCCTTAGTAATCTATATATAATTAAAGTATTTTATCTTTCTTTAGTATAAATAGGATAGGTATACTTATAAGGCTTTTAAAGGGTTTTATCTAGCCTTTTTATAGGTTTTTATTAATATACTTATAAAGCTTCTTTAGCTTACTTTAAGAGAAAGAGTAAATTAGCCTATATAAAGGCATTACCCCTAGTATTAGGTTAATTATATAGTTAGTTACTTTTCTTAATAATAAACTCCTTACCTTATTTAATATAAATATATCTTTAAACTTATATAACTTCTTAGGGATATCTTTAATAGTTTTATATACTTTTACCTTCTTATTATCTTTAAGGGTAATAAACTTATTCTCTATAACTTCTATAATAGTATATATAATAGTTTTATTATATATTACCTTTATAAGTTTATAAGAAGTTATAAGTAAAAAGCCTTCTTTCTTTTCTTAAACTATTACTTTTATAAGTATAAGTAAAGGTATATATATTCTTTTATAAGTATATATATTCTAATTAATATAAGGCTTTTCCTTACTCTTAGGTTTTTATCTATAGCTATATATAATAGCTTAAGGTTCTTTTTTTTTCTCTTAAGTTTTTAATAATAATAAGTATCTTATAAATACTATATTAAAGAACTATAAAGGCCCTTATTACCTTAATAATAAGTACTATAGCCTTAGCTTAGTTAAGCTTATAGTTCTTTATAAATTTAGTGCTAATAATATTAATCTTAGTGTAACTATTTAAATTTACTACTATTTTAATATCTTTATACCTATAAATAGTAACTAGTATATAAAATTAATACCTTATTAGTACCTTAGTATTTAAGGTAAAGGTAAGGGTATTTACTTTTACCTTAGGAAGTTTCCTAGCTTTCTTAAGGCTTTTTCTTTAGCTTATTATAATTAAATATAAGATACTTTATACTATTATAGTTATAATATTATCTCTTATCCCTAACTTTACTATTATTTAAGTAAGTAATTAAACTCTTTTCCTAGTTCTTATTTCTTTAATTTTTATAAGGTTTATAGCCTTATAAAGAGTTATATTTATAATACTAAGGGTTTTTATATAAGCCTTTATCTCCTAAATACTTAGGCTTTTACTTACTCTTTAGTATAGCTTTCTAAAATTACTATATAAGTTATATAACCTTTTCTTAAGTCTTTCCTATAATAAAGGTATATAAGTTAATATAGTTTTATAGTTTAAGGAGTAATTTTATAAAGAATATAAGAGTATAAGACTTTTTATAGCTTTTTCTAGGTATTTCTCTAGTAAATCTAAGTAAATACTAAATTTAATAAGGCTTTAGCCCTTATATTACTTTATATTCTTTAGCTATATAGCTATTTAAGTATTATAATTTATAAAGTCTTAGAGTAATATAAGGGTCTAAGTCTAGAATTTATCCTAGTTATCCTTAAGGTTATCTTAGCTATTAGCTTATTATTACTTAAGGTATTTATCCTATCTTACCTTATAGTTAGTATATATATAATTAAGTATAAAGAGAATCTTTTAGTAATTATATTAGTATTTTTCTTTACCTTATTAAAAGTATAGTTTAGGTTATTAATCTATATCTTATACTTCTATAGGTTTATAAGGTATTAAAGGTTAGTAATATTTTAGACTTTAATCTCTTAGCTACTATAATTTAAGAAAGTACTAGTTTTTATTACCTTTTTACTTATTTTTCTCCTAAGTTAAGCTATAGTAAGTTAATAAGTTTTTATTCTTATTTTTATAGTTTTTAAAGTTATTTTAGCTAACTAATTTACTTTATTATTACTATAGCTTTAGTACTAAGAGTAAAGGGTTTAATCTTAAGTATAGTCTTTATAAAATATAGTATATTCTTAGCTATAGTACTACCCTTATTTAATTAGTTTTAGTTATTATCTAATATTACTCTAGTAAATTAAGTAGTTTTCCCCTTATATTACTCTTAGGTAGCTAGTAAGTAAAGCTTTAAAATTATAAGAATAATAGTAGCTAAGTAAAGGTATAAGGGCTTTAGTATATTAACTAAAGCTTACTAGGTCTAAGTGTGTTATATATATAAGTCACTATCTTATAGCTAGTAGCTTGCTAGTGTTATATAAACCTAGCCCTAGGGTCTAGCCTACCCGCGGGGTGCGCTAGTGCACTAGGTGTTATAAGTGGGGCCTCACAGTTATAGCCAATGCATCTAATTTATTATAACACATAATTATTACTAGCAATACCTAGCTAGTAAAACAATTAATATCTAAATACTTATAGCTATAGTAATAAATAAAACCTATAATAAGTATAAGCTCTAAGGTTATAAATATAAGGGGCTATAAGGTTAAAGCAAAGTTTATAATAAACTTTATAGCTATATTAGCGTAAGATATAGTTATAATTTATAACTATAGTTAAACTTAAATTTATTTAAGTTTTACTTATAGTATAAATTAATGTAATTCCCCTTTCTCTATAACTATGCTTATTTTATCTCTCTTACTTATGCTTTAAAGCTCTAAGGTAAACTTAAACCCTCTTACTAAACATAACTTATCCTTACTTATCTCTAATTTAATTTAAATTACTAGGTAGGTTATAGGTTACCACTTAACTAATTAAACCCTAACTAATTAGATTATAGTATAGCTAAAGGTAATAAAAAGAATACTACCCTATCTAAAATATTAAATAATATAGTAAAAGAGAAGAAAAGTAAAGGGAAGGGAAGTAAAAATAAATCTAACCTAGAGATAATTAATAGTATTTATAATATAAGGGAAAAATACTAAAAAGCAAAGGTAATATAAATAATAAGATTTATAAGGTAAATAAGAAAAAGATAAAAGAATAGGGTATTAGGCTATAAAATACTAAGTAGTTTTACCTCGTGCTTAGGAGGGGTTTATTAATAAATATAAAGTAATCTTTTACTTTAAAAGCCTTTATAATTATTACTCCTTCTCTTATACCTTAGTTAAGGTAAAATTAAACTATAAGGCTTTTTCTTAGCCTTTCTTACTTTTCTTTACTAAAGGCTTTTCTTTTCTTTTACCTTTACTTTCTTACCTTTTATTAGCTTATTTCCTAGCACTAAGTTTATAAGTAATTTATTTCCTTTAGTTACTTTTACTTTCTTTTATTTCTTAAAGACTTTAAAAAGCTTTAAGCTAAGTATACTTTCCTTAAGGTCTTAAGGCTTTACTTTCTAGTTTCTTTTATATTATAAGTCCTTATAGTATAGGTTTATTACTATAAAGTAAAACTTAGCTAAGCTATAAGGTATTTTAATTATATAAGTTTCTTTATTAATAGTAAAAAGCTTATAAAAGCTATATTATTTACCTTTTTCTTTATATATATATATATTAGCTTATAGTTATAGCTAATATATTAGTAATATATTAAGGCTATTTTAAGCACTAAGGGTATTTTAAACTTATCTTTTAGCTAGATAATAGTAAACTTTATTAGTTATCTTTTAAATTACTTTAGCTTATTAAATAATAAAAATACTTAGTAATAACTTATTTATTATTTATAAGTAAGCTTTAAAGATTAGTAATATAAGTATAAGGCTATTTAAGCTTACTAAGTTATTAATAGCTTTAATAGCTATTTAAAGTTACTATTTAAGTATAACCTTTATACTAATTAAATCTATAATAATCTTATAAGCTTTAATAAGTATCTTATTAATATTAATTAATATAAGGTAAGTATAATACTTAAATTTAGCTAAAGTAAAGTTATTACTAGTATTATAAATAATCTAGTCTAAAGGGCTTAGATAGGTATTTATCTAGTACTCTTTAATAATATCTTAGATATTATAAGCCTTTTACTTCCTAAGGTTAAGGAATTAAGCTACTTAAAATAAGGTTACTAAGTTAATAATATAAAGAATTAGTTAGCTATTAATTTATATAATATTAATAATAATCTTATAGTTAAAGTTATAGTTATTTTTAATTATAAATTTAAATTACCTAAGGGCTTTTTATTTATTTAATAATAATAGTAAACCTTAGTTAGCTTTTTAATTATATAATATTTAATATTATAACTAGCTTATTAAAGAATCTTTATAAGCTATTAAATTAAGAGATAACTAAATCTTTAGTAAAGTTAATAAATCTTTTCTTTTAATAAGTAAAAAGTAATTATTTTTTTACTTTTAAAAGCTACTAGGGATAGCCTTATCTTTATATAATTAGTATAGTCTTATTACCTTAAATTAGTATATTAATAAGGTTATTAATCTTAATCTTTATTTTATTTATATTAGTAAGAAAAAAAAAGGCATAGTAATATTAAGAATATAAAAGTTAAGTTAGCTTAGCTTTATAAGTACCTAAATAATATTATATATTATTACTAATCTAGCTTTAAAGTTAATAACTTTTAGCTTATAAAGTATTATCTTTAATAAAGGTATTAATCTTAATAAAGCTTTAGCCTATACCTTACTTATAGTTAATTTACCTAAGGCTTTTATATCTAGTATAATTTCTTTAAAGACCTTATTAAAATAGTATTCTTTAAAGATATAATAAGTTAAATTATTCTTATTAAAAGCTTCTTTAAGGTATAGTTTTTATTTAAGTAAGGTATATTAAAAAGCCTAATTATTAAGTATTATAAGAATATTAGTATTATTTATTATTTATAATCCTAAGTAAAAGAATTATATAATACTAAGGTATACCTTTAATAATAGCCTTTTCTTAGTATTTTTATTATTATTATCTTAAGCCTAAGTATAAACCTTAAGTTAAAATTCCTAGTTTTTACTTTCTTTATCTTAGTATTAGTATTACCTTTATATAAGGTAAGAAATACTTAGAACTTCTTATTTAAAAAAGGTAAGTAATAATACTTACTAGAAAACTCGAACGAATTTGAGTTTGACTGCGGTCGCGAATTATGACTCTTGCGCTAACGCAGCCACAAAGTTTATTATAAACTTTACTCTAACCTCATAGCCCCTATATTTATAACCTTAGAGCTTATACCTATTATAGGTTTTATTTATTACTATAGCTATAAGTATTTAGATATTAATTGTTTTACTAGCTAGGTATTACTAGTAATAATTATATGTTATAATAAATTAGATGCATTGGCTATAACTAATGACGCAAAAATTTTTAGAAATCAATAATACTTACTAGCTTATTACCTTTTTTTTTAATACTTAGTATTAAACTAATTTAATAACTAGTAACTATTCTTATTATAAATAAAGTATTACTTTAATTACTTAAAGTTACTATAATAGCTTTTTTTCTTAGTTTTTTTCTTAGTTTTTTTAATTTTACCTTTTATATTAGTAATTTATAAATATTACTTTTAATAAGTTTTTTCCTTAATATTAGTAATATTAAGTACTTTTTATATTACTTTTTATAATAATAATTAACTTATAAAGATTACTAGTAAGGTTTTTAAAGCTTAAAGTATATATATACTTTATTACCTAGTATTTAAGAATACTAAAAACTATATTTAGTATTTACTTATAAAGCTTTATATTTACTATATTAAAAGATATAAGCCTTTATAAACTTTTTTAAGGTAACTAATAAGATTTTAAGGTACTTAAGCTTACTTTTTTAAGGTTTTAAGTAATAATATTTTTAAAGGTAATATTACTTTATTTATATTAGTAAAATTATTAATTATTTTTATCTTAAAGTATTAAAAGATATTTATAATTATTTCTTTATAGAAAAGGCTTTTACTAAAAAGATAATTAAGAAAATATTATTTAGTATTTTTATTAATATAATAAGAAAGGCTTTACTAAAGTATAACTTAAGAAAGTTAATTTAATTATATTTACTTTTAAAAAGTATAATTTCTAGTAAAAGAAAATTATATAGCTTTTTACTATAATAATTACTATTTTTATATATTTTTATAAGCTTAGAAATTTTCTTTATAATTTATTTATTAAAAGAAAAATAAAGTAAAGTAAGTTATTAAGAATAGGATTATTATTTAGCTTTAAAGTCTTAATATAATTAAGGTTATTATATAGGTTCTTATAAAGAGTATAAATACTATTTTTATTAAGGTTAAGAAAAAGTAAAATAAATAAAGTAAATCTTTAAAGTAATAACTTCTAGGGGTTATATTTAAGGTAATTTAAAGAATTATAACCTTTTTTTAGCTATAATAATATTAATTTTTCTTAAAGTATATATTCTAATATAGTAATAACTAAAAGCCTTAAATCTTAAGTAATATATATATTGATTTTTAAAAAAATTTGTGTTATTAGTTATAGCTAATGCATCTAATTTATTATAATATATAATTATTACTAGTAATACCTAGCTAGTAAAATAATTAATATCTAAATACTTATAGCTATAGTAATAAATAAAACCTATAATAAGTATAAGCTCTAAGGTTATAAATATAGGGGCTGTAAGGTTAGAGTAAAGTTTATAATAAAGTTTATAGCTACGTTAGCGCAAGATACAGTTATAATTCGCGACCGCAGTCAAACTTAAATTCGTTCGAGTTTAAGTAATATATATATTACTATTAGAAAACCACCTCATCGTGCTAGTCCCTGGCAGGACCGGAACTAGCCTAATTCAGGCCCGCCGCCGCTGCACTCCGTTTCTTCTTGCTCTAATTTCTAGCGCAAAGCTTTTTAACTTAGTTATAATAGTTATCTAGCCCTCCCAAGCACGAGGTAAAGCTGCTTAAATAATTAAAGCTCTATGTTTTTAATATCTTTTCTAAATATCTAGCCTTTTTCTCTAGTCTTTTATTCCCTTTCTTATTCTTACTTTTCTTAAATTCCTTTATATTTTCTTTAGTTTTCTTAATTTCCTTTTAATTAGGATTTTTAATAGCTTTTTAAATAGCCTAAAGGTTTTATAGCCTAGTGGTTATTACCCTAGCTTTTAGTTACCCTTAGCTATACTATAGTCTAATTAGTTAGGGGTTAATTAGTTAATTAGTTACGCAAAACCTACCTAGTGATTTAGGTGTAGTGTGTCTATTAGGTTTAAATTAAATTAGAGATAAGTAAGGATAAGTTATGTTTAGTGGGAGAGTTTAAGTTTGCCTTAGAGCTTTAAAGCATAAGTGAGAGAGATAGAACAAACATAGTCGCAGAGGAAGGGGAATCGCGTTAATTTATACTGTTTTTTTATTACTATGGCTATAAGTATTTAGATATTAATTGTTTTACTAGCTAGGTATTGCTAGTAATAATTATGTGTTATGATAAATTAGATGCATTGGCTATAACCAATGACGCAAAAAAATTTAAAAATCAATAATAGTTATCTAGGACTTAGAATAGATAGCTATTAGACCTAGACTAGACTTAGCACTAACCTATTCTAGTAGTACTTATATTACCCTTACTAACTATTACTACCTAGATCTTAACTAGCTACTAGTGCTTAGTCTAATAACTAGTTAAAGTTACCTATAGCTAAATTAGCACTAGAATAGAGTTAGAATAAAGGCGCTTATTACCTTTTTATAGCTATAGTTTTAAACCTAATAATTAAAGCAAGAAACTTTGCTCTAACCTCACAGCCCCCGTATTTGTGACCTTAGAGCTTGTACCTATTATAGGTTTTATTTATTACTATAGCTATAAGTATTCGGATATTAATTGTTTTACTAGCTAGGTATTGCTAGCAATAATTATATGTTATAATAAATCAGATGCATTGGCTATTACCAATGACGCAAAAAAATTTTAAAAATCAATAATTAAAGCAAGCGTTAGTTAATACTTTTATTTAGACTTATTAGGCTTACCCCTAGGCTTAAACTAAACTAGAATAGTATATACTAATAATATTATAGCACTAGTAGCCTAAATAATTAACTAACTAAGACTTATATAACACACACTAAGTCCCTTATACCTTGCCTAACTACCTTAGGTTAGCTCTAGAATTAGTATAAAATAAAGGTAAGGAGACTTACCTTTATACCTTTTATAAGATATTACTTTAATTATTTTACTATTAAGGATTTTCTTAGATATTACTTTAAATTTATGGTTTCCTAAGTAAATTAAAGCTAAAAATACACTAAAATTAAAGTACTTATAGGATCTAGTACTATTATACTAGTATTATTTTTATTTTACTATAAATATTAGTAATTAAGCTAAAACTAGCTTAAAATAGCCTTAAATAGCTTTAAAAAGGAAAAAACTTATAGGAAGTTTAATAAAGAAAGAGAAAAGAGGTTAAAACCTTATAAAGGGAAAGGCACTCTCTTATACTTACTAGGCAATTGTACTCGTGTAATGTAATTGTTTTATAATTGTTTTGTTTATTTTTACATCTAACTTATAATTAAAGATATTATCCTAAGAATTACGTAATCTTATAGAGTAAAATTCTAAGAAAAATACTATATATAAAAGTGGGTCTTAAAGTGAATTATTCGGCCGTAAATTAGAAAAATAACATTTGTACTTATTTTTAGTGCTAAAATGTAATTGTTTTTAGTATTTCTAATTACAGACGAACGACCCACTTTTAGACCCACTTTTATATATAGTAATTATCTTTGAATTTTACTCTATTAGATTACGTAATTCTTAGGATAATATCTCTAATTATAAGTTAGATATTAATTATTTAAGAAAAACAAACAATTACAAGATATAATTGTTTACAATCCTCTAATACTTACTAAAGGAAAGGGGGATAAGTTAAAGCTATAGTTTAAAAAATAAAGTATAATATTAATAAACCTAAGAATAATATAAGTCTAGGAATATACTAAGCTTAACCTAAGTTTACCCTTCCCTTATAGTATATAAATAAAACTAAGTGCTTAGCTTTTATAAGACTTTTAAGCTAGTAGTAAGTTAGTAATAGTTAAAAAGTAAGGTAATAGAAGTATTAGTAAAAAGTAAATAAAAAGTAAAATACTATTATAAACCTAGATTTACTATACTATAAGGTAAGGTAAAGTAAGCTAGGATAAGTATATATTAAGGCTAGAATTACACTAGTAAGGGCTAGGAACTTTTCTTATTATAAATTTTCTTTTTCTTTTCTTTTATAGGATAAGGCTAGCGTAAGCTAGTAATAAATACCTATAACTAGCCATATACTTAGTGGTATAGGCTTAGATTAGGGCTAGTGCTAATATTATAATAGATATAAGGGGTTTTTCTTCCTTTCTTAAGGGTTTTCCCTTTTAATTAACTAATTAGAGTACTAGTACTAGCCTACATAGAGCTAGCTAGCGTACAATATATATATATATATTACTATTTTATAAAAAGCTTTATAGTTTTTATATAGATTATTTTAAGCTTTTTAAATATTTCCTTAAACTATTTTTTAAAGTTTTCTTTAAAGTTTTTCTAAAGGTTTTTATTTTTTTAACCTTAATACTTACTAGTGTAAATAAACCTTATAATATAATTATTAAGCTTATACTTTATAGTAATCTTAGGGTTTAGTTAAGTAAGTTTTTCTAATTCTTTATAAGTACTAAAAGTATAGTTATAATTATCTTAGTAACTTATCTTTTAATAGTCTTTTAAGGATTATTTCTAAAGATATGTAAAGTATTTTAATATTAAAGAAAAGGGATTAAGGGGTTTATTTTATTAATAAACTACTATTTAATTTTATTAGAGAAAATAAATAGGAAAAATAAGAAAAATAAGATAAAAGGAATATAGTTAATATAATAAAGCCTAGAAGCCTAATTAAATTAAATAAACTAAATAGTAGTATAATAATAAGGTAATGTTTACTTATATTAAATAAAATAAAATAGGTAAAACCTAAAAAATAGGTAAAATAAGATAAATAGAATAAACAAGATAAAGAGAATAAATAGGATAAATAAAATAAACATAGTAAATAATAGGATAAATAAAATAGAATAAATAAGTTAAATAAGAAAAATAAAATAAATAGGAAAAATAGGAAAAGTAAAAAAAAAGGAAAGAGTTTAAAATTTCTAGAAAGAGTATATAAAGGTAAGGAATTACCTTTATATTATATATATAAAGTATAAAGAAGTAAAGATAGTTATAGTAAATAATTAGTAAAGAAAAGAAAAAGGGATATAAAAAAGAGGTTATATAAAGAAAGGAAAAAGTAATTATAATTACTAGAAAGAATACCTAAAGGTAATTCTTTAGCTATATATAATGTGTGCTATGAGATACGCGCCCACAAACACGCGATCGCAATGACAAGCACAAGGGATCACAAGGATAGATAACACAACAAGGGATAATAATATTAGTTATTAGGACAAGGGGACTATTTAATCTATAAAGGGATTACCTATAGCTAGATTCTTTTAAGGCTTTTTATTATAATAAGACCTAAGATTTTTAAGCTTTATTACCTAGCGTTACTATAGCTAAGATTATGTTTACTTTTAAGAAAATAAATTAATAAGATTATTCCCTAATTTAATTAAAAAGCCACTTCTAATCTAATAGACTATTTAATCTAATTTATATCTATTTATAGAGATAGATTTAGCTATTATTGTGATTACTACTGTTAAGTTAATTAACCCCTTTAGCGTGAGCAGACATCACCACTACCTATGACCGTGGGCTAGCATCGTGTCTTTTGGGGTGTTGTTTTCCACTTGACAAAATAATATATACTAAATATAGAGATATAAAAACTATTATAGTAAATTATAAATAAAGAAAAACAAAGAAAGTATATAAAGAGAGAAGTTATATAAGTTAGCTAGCTTAGCTAAAGGTTATTTTTAATATTAGGTTTAAGTAAAATACCTTATAGTAATAGACTTATTTATTTAGTTAGTTTTCTTATTGATTGATTTTTAAATTTTTTTGCGTTATTAGTTATGGCCAATGCATCTAATTTATCATAACATATAATTATTACTAGCAATACCTAGCTAGTAAAACAATTAATATCTAAATACTTATAGCTATATTAATAAATAAAACCTATAATAAGTATAAGCTTTAAGGTTATAAATATAGGGGGCTATAAGGTTAGAGCAAAGTTTATAATAAACTTTATAGCTACATTAGCGTAAGATATAGTTATAATTTATAACTATAGTTAAACTTAAATTCGTTTAAGTTTTACTTATAGTATAAATTAATATAATTCCCCTTTTCTCTATAACTATACTTATTCTATCTCTTTATATCTTTTCTATCTTATAGCTTACTACTTATGCTTTAAAGCTCTAAGGCAAACTAAATATAACTTATCCTTACTTATCTCTAATTTAATTTGCTTTACTTAAAATTAGTAAATATAATTAATACTTTCTATAAGACACGCATAACCTAATAAACACACTATACCTATTATAATCACTAGGTAAGTTATAAGTTATTACTTAACTAATTAAACCCTAACTAATTAGATTATAGTAGAGCTAAAAGTAATAAAAAGAATATTACCTTATTTAAAATATTAAATAATATAGTAAAAAGAAGAAAAGTAAAGGAAAGAAAGTAAAGATAAATCTAACCTAAAGATAATTAATAGTATTTATAATATAAGGGAAAAATACTAAAAAGTAAAGGTAATATAAATAATAAGATTTAAAAGGTAAATAAGAAGAAGATAAAAGAATGGGGTATTAGGCTGTAAAATACTAAGCAGTTTTACCTTGTGCTTAGGAGGGGTTAGTTTTCTTATAATAAATAATAAGATTAATTAATTAATAATAATATCCTAAAGGCCTAAGGGTTAATAAATTAGTCTTTTAAAAGCTTAATAAGTCTAAAGATTTAGTCTTTTCCTTTAGTATACTTTATAGTTATATTTCTTTACCTAAATAGCTTATATATTAGCTTAAGGGGTAAGAGGCTATATTATTTATAAATATATCTTTTTTATAATACTTAACTTATTTATAGTTATAGTTAATTACTAATTAGTATTAGTTATACTAAGGAATATTATACTAGTATAAAGAGGTTAAATTTAATAAAGTTAATAATAGCTAAGGTTTAAAAAAGAAAAGAAAAGGGAGAAGAAAAGAAATCTAGCTAGGAAAGAAAGTAAGCAAAAGTAAGGTAATAGTATATTACTATTATAAGTAGTGTAGGGTAGCCTATAATATAACTAATCGCATTATGTGTATCCCTTTGGTAGCTTTACCCTTTAGCTATGGTTAGACTAACTATTGTCCAAAGGTCTAAAGGAAGCCACATAAATAGCTTTTAAGTAACTTATAGACTTAGTATAAAAATACTATAACTAGAAAAGAACTATAAAAAGTTAAAGGTTAGTAACTATGTTTTACTATTAATAAAGAATATTAATTTAAGATAACCTAGCAGGAAGCTTGCTGCTAAATACCCTGCCCCACGAACACGTGGCTATCTCATAGCTAGCTAGCCCCTTAGTTATCTAGACGGCCCGGAGTTCCTCCGAAGCCCCATTGCCATGAGCGTCCTGTCTCTAACCTCTGCACTCCTAACAAGATAGGGTACTTTTTAAAAAAAAAAGCATTTTTAATAAATAATAGAATATTAATATTTATAAAAAGAAATCTCTATAATATAAACCCCTAGTATATTTTGAAAAATTAAAGATTTTAAATATAGTAAAATATATCTTATCTATACCCTATAGCCTAACTTATAGCTAATTTTCTAAATAAGCTAAAAGTTTATAAATTTATAACTAAATAACTAAATTAAAATAAAAAAAGGGGCTAATATTAAGCTAATAAAGAAAAATCTAAGGAATTCTATAAGATAATAAAGTCCCCACTTTTTCTACTAATACTATATTTATAGTATTTGTAGTGTAGTGTAGTATTTACTACACTATACTACATACTACACTACACTAAAATTTACTACACTATATACTACAACGAAAGCTAAAATACTACATTTACTACACTACATGCAAAGCTCTAGTTAGGGGTTCATTAGTTAAGTAATAACCTATAACTTACCTAGTAATTATAATAAATTAAATTAGAGATAAGTAAGAATAAGTTATATTTAGTAAGAGGGTTTAAGTTTACCTTAGGGCTTTAAAGTATAAGTAATAAGCTACAAGAGAAAAGAGATATAAAGAGATAAAATAAATATAGTTATAAAGGAAAGGGAAATTATATTAATTTATACTATAAGTAAAACTTAAATAAATTTACGTTTAACTATAGTTATAAATTATAACTCTTATGCTAATATAGCTATAAAGTTTATTATAAACTTTACTTTAACCTTATAGCCCCTTATATTTATAACCTTAGAGCTTATTCCTATTATAGGTTTTTATTACTATAGCTATAATTATTTATATATTAATTATTTTACTAGCTAGGTATTGCTAGTAATAATTATGCTTTATATATATTAGATACATTAGCCATAACTAATGATGCAAAAACTATAAAATCAATAATATAATACAATATAATTATGGCTTCCTTCGGACTTTCAGACGATAGTTAGTCTAACTATAGCCAAAGGGTAAAGCTACTAAAGGGATGTACATAATATAATTAGTTATATTACAGGCTACCCTACACTATCTATAGTAATAGCATACTATTACCTTACTTTTTAATTACTTTCTCTTATAGCTAAATTTCTCTCTTTCTCCCTTTTCTTTTTACTTTTAAACTATAGCTATTATTAAATTTATTAAATTTAACCCTTTTACACTAGTATAATATTCCTTAGTATAACTAATACGAATTAGTAGTTAAATATAACTATAAATAAGTTAAGTATTATAAGAAAAGATATTTTTATAAATAATATAGCCCCTTACCTCTTAAGCTAATATATAAGCTATTTAAGTAAAGAGATATAACTATAAAGTATACTAAAGGAAAAGACTAAATCTTTAGACTTATTAGGCTTTTAAAAGACTAATTTATTAACCCTTAGGCCTTTAAGATATTATTATTAATTAATTAATCTTATTATTTATTATAAGAAAACTAACTAAATAACTAAGTTTATTACAATAAGGTATTTTACTTAAACCTAATATTAAAAATAACCCTTAGCTAAGCTAGCTAACTTATATAACTTCTCTTTTATATACCTTTTTCTCTTTTTTTTACTAATTATTTACTATAATTATCTTTACTTCTTTATACTTTATATATATAATATAAAGGTAAGGAATTATCTTTATATACTCTTTCTAGTAATTATAAACTTTTTCTCTTTTTACCTTATTTATTTTATTTATTTTATTTATTTTATTTATTTTATTTATTTTATTTATTTTATTTATTTTATTTATTTTATTTATTTTATTTATTTTATTTATTTTATTTATTTTATTTATTTTATTTATTTTATTTATTTTATTTATTTTATTTATTTTATTTATTTTATTTATTTTATTTATTTTATTTATTTTATTTATTTTATTTATTTTATTTATTTTATTTATTTTATTTATTTTATTTATTTTATTTATTTTATTTATTTTATTTATTTTATTTATTTTATTTATTTTATTTATTTTATTTATTTTATTTATTTTATTTATTTTATTTATTTTATTTATTTTATTTATTTTATTTATTTTATTTATTTTATTTATTTTATTTATTTTATTTATTTTATTTATTTTATTTATTTTATTTATTTTATTTATTTTATTTATTTTATTTATTTTATTTATTTTATTTATTTTATTCCTTAGGATAGAATTAAATAGTAGTTTATTAATAAAATAAACCCTTTAAGCCCTTTTTCTTAATATTAAAATACCTTAAATATCTTTAAAAATAATCCTTAAAAGACTATTAAAAGATAAGTTACTAAGGTAATTATAACTATACTCTTTAATACTTATAAAGAATTAGGAAAAACTTACCTAACTAAACCTTAAGATTACTATAAAGTATAAGCTTAATAACTATATTATAAGGTTTATTTATACTAATAAGTATTAGAATTAAAGAAATAAAAACCTTTAGAAAAACTTTAAAGAAAACTTTAAAGAATAGTTTAAAAAATAGTTAAAAAGCCTAAAATAATCTTATAAAAGAATTATAAAGCTTTTTATAAGATAGTAATATATATATTACTTAAGGTTTAAGGCTTTTAGTTATTATTATATTAGAATATATACTTTAAGAAAAATTAATATTATTATAGCTAAAAGAAAAGTTATAATTCTCTAAATTACCTTAAATATAACCCTTAGAAGTTATTACCTTAGAAATTTACCTTATTTATTTTAATTCTCTTTAACCTTAATAAGAATAGTATTTATACCCTTTATAAAAACCCTTATAATAGTCTTAATTATATTAAGACTTTAAGGCTAAATAATATTCTTATTTTTAATAACTTACTTTTTCTTATTTTTCTTTTAATAAATAAATTATAAAGAAAATTTCTAAGCTTATAAAAATATATAAAGATAGTAATTACTATAGTAAGAAGCTATATAACTTTCTCTTACTAAAGATTATACTTTTAAACGTAAATATAATTAAATTAACTTTCTTAAGTTATACTTAAATAAAGCTTTCCTTATTATATTAATAAGAAATATTAAATAATACTTTCTTAATTACCTTTTTAGTAAGGGCTTTATTTATAAAGATATAATTACTAATATTTATTAATACTTTAAGATAAAAAGTAATTAATAGTTTTACTAATATAAATAAAGTAATATTACCCTTAAGAATATTATTACTTAAAACCCTAAAAAAGTAAGCTTAAGTACTTTAAGATCTTATTAATTACCTTAAAAAGGTTTATATCTTTTTAATATAGTAAATATAAAGCTTTATAAGTAAATACTAAATATAGTCTTTAGTATTCCTAAATACTAAGTAATAAAGTATATATATACCTTAGGCTTTAAGAACTTTATTAGTAATCTTTATAAGTTAATTACTATTATAAAAAGTAATATAAGAAGTACTTAATATTACTAGTATTAAGAAAAAACCTATTAAAGGTAATATTTATAGATTACTAATATAGTAAGTAAAATTAAAAAGACTAAGGAAAAGAAAGCTATTATAGTAACTTTAAGTAACTAAAGTAATACTTTATTTATAATAAGAATAGCTACTAGTTATTAAATTACTTTAATACTAAGTATTAAAAAAGAAAAAGAGATAATAAGCTAGTAAGTATTATTACTTACTTCCTTTAAATAAAAAGTTCTAAGTATTTCTTACCTTATATAAAGGTAATACTAATACTAAAATAAAGAAAGTAAAAACTAGGAATCTTAACTTAAAGTTTATACTTAAGCCTAAGATAATAATAATAGAAATACTAAGAAAAGGCTATTATTAAAAGTATACCTTAGTATTATATAATTCTTTTACTTAGGATTATAAATAATAAATAATACTAATATTTTTATAATACTTAATAATTAGGCTTTTTAATATACCTAACTTAAATAAGAACTATACTTTAAAGAAGCTTTTAATAAAGATAATTTAACTTACTATATCTTTAAAAATACTATTTTAATAAGGTTTTTAGAAAAATTATACATAATATAAAAGCCTTAAGTAAATTAACTATTGATTTTTAAATTTTTCTTGCGTCATTAGTTATAGCCAATGCATCTAATTTATCATAACATATAATTATTACTAGTAATACCTAGCTAGTAAAACAATTAATATCTAAATACTTATAGCTATATTAATAAAAAAACCTATAATAAGTATAAGCTCTAAGGTTATAAATATAAGGGGCTATAAGGTTAAAGCAAAGTTTGCAATAAACTTTATAGCTATATTAGCATAAGATATAGTTATAATTTATAACTATAGTTAAACTTAAATTTATTTAAGTTTTACTTATAGTATAAATTAACATAATTCCCCTTTCCTTTATAACTATATTTATTTTATCTCTCTTACTTATGCTTTAAAGCTCTAAGGCAAACTTAAACCCTCCTACTAAACATAACTTATTCTCACTTATCTCTAATTTAATTCGAATCACTAGGTAGGTTTTACATAACTAATTAACTAATTAACCCCTAACTAATTAGACTATAGCATAGCTAAGGGTAACTAAAAGCTAGGGGCAATAACCACTAGGCTACAGAACCTTTAGGCTATCTAAAAAGCTAGAGGAATTTAAGAAAAGTAAGAGTAAGAAGGGGAATAAAAGACTAGAAAAAAAGGCTAGATATTTAGAAAAGATGTTAAAAACATAGAGCTTTAATTATTTAAGCAGTTTTACCTCGTGCTTGGGAGGAAGTAAATTAACTATAAGTAAGGTATAAGCTAAAGCTTTATTAAGATTAATACCTTTATTAAAGATAATACCTTATAAGCTAAAAGTTATTAACTTTAAAGCTAAATTAGTAATAATATATAGTATTATTTAAGTGCTTATAAAACTTAGTTAACTTAACTTTTATATTCTTAATATTACTATACTTTTCTTTTTTTCTTATTAATATAAATAAAATAAAGGTTAAGATTAATAACCTTATTAATATACTAATTTAAGGTAATAAGACTATACTAATTATATAAAGATAAGGCTATTCTTAGTAGCTTTTAAAAGTAAGAGAAATAGTTACTTTTTACTTATTAAAAGAAAAGATTTATTAACTTTACTAAAGATATAATTACCTCTTAATTTAATAGGTTATAAAGATTTTTAATAAGCTAGTTATAATATTAAATATTATATAATTAAGAAGCTAACTAAGGTTTATTATTATTATTAAATAAATAGAAAGGCCCTTAGTTAATTTAAATTTATAATTAAGGATAACTATAACTTTAATTATAAGATTATTATTAATATTATATAAATTAATAGCTAACTAGTCCTTTATATTATTAACTTAGTAACCTTATTTTAAGTAACTTAATTCCTTAACCTTAGGAAGTAAAAAGCTTATAATATCTAGGATATTATTAAAAAGTACTAAATAAATACTTATTTAAGCCCTTTAGACTAGATTATTTATAATACTAGTAATAACTTTACTTTAGCTAAATTTAAGCACTATACTTACCTTATATTAATTAATATTAATAAGATACTTATTAAAGCTTATAATAGTATTAAAAGGTTAAAAAATACTATTAACCTTTATACTAAGCTTATAAGATTATTATAGATTTAATTAGTATAAAGGTTATACCTAAATAGTAACTTTAAATGGCTATTAAAGCTATTAATTACTTAGTAAGCTTAGATAGCCTTATACTTATATTACTAGTTTTTAAAGCTTACTTATAAATAATAAATAAGTTATTACTAAGTATTTTTATTATTTAATAAGCTAAAGTAATTTAAAAAGTAACTAATAAAGTTTACTATTACTTAGCTAAGAGATAAGTTTAAGATACCTTTAGTGCTTAAAATAGCCTTAATATATTACTAATATATTAGCTATTACTATAAGCTAATATATATATATAAAAAGAAAAAGGTAAATAATATAGCCTTTATAAGCTTTTTATTACTAATAAAAAGACTTATATAGTTAAAATACCTTATAGCTTAGCTAAGTTTTACTTTATAATAGTAAAGCTATATTATAAGGACTTATAGTATAAAGAGAACTAGGAGATAAAGCCTTAAGACCTTAAGGAAAGTATACTTAGCTTAAAGCCTTTTAAAGTCTTTAATAAATAAGAGAAAGTAAGGGTAACTAAAAAGATAAATTACTTATAAACTTAGTCCTTATAATAAAAGTATTATCCTAAGTTTATACTATTATAACTAGTATTATATTAGAATTAGTAGCTTTATTATTATTACTCTTATATTTATTTATAGTATACTTATTACTCTTATAAATAAAATAGTTTACTAACTAATAATTTAGTATAAAGTATTTAAGTTTCTTATATTTAAAGTATATTAATAATAGTTTTCTTACTTAATTTTTACTTTATTACTATAAGCTATTTATAAGTAAGGTAAAGTATTACCTTTTTCTTTTATAATTTTAACTTTTTTATTACCTTTTTATTACTTTAGCCTAAATTTATTATAACCTTTACTTTTTATCTTAGCCTTATAACTAGCTTTATAAAGTTAAAAACTCCTAGCTAATTATTTATTTTCTTATAGTATTATTTAAGCTATTTAAAAAAATAGTAATTCTTAGGTAAATAAAGATTACCTTAGGTAATTTAGCTTTTACCTTAGTTTAATTTCTTATAAAGGCTTAAAATAATTAATTATTCTTTTACTTTAAGTTTTATAATATTTCTATTACTTTTAAGTACCTTATATTCTTATTTATTATTTTAGTCTTTAGCTAATTAATAAATTCTTTTAAGTATATAATAAGTAATTTATATACTTATTTACTATTATATAGTATATTTATTATTACTTTATATTATTTACTAAGTAATTACTAGTATATATTACCTTAGTTATATTATTTCTAAAAGTATAGTAATTTAATTTAAATAATATATTTAAGTTTACTAAGAAATTCTATAGGTTTTTAAATATATTTCCTTTATATATAAGTATTTTTATCTAGGGTTTAATAAGACTATATTACTATATAAATACTACTAAGTTATAAACTACTAGAAAAACTAAAGAAAAGGTAATAGTTATAGTATTATAAGGGGTAATTATAAGTCTAAAAGAGGTCTAACTAATAATAGATTTGCCTTAATTTCCTTAATTTATACCTTTATTTATAAGATATCCTGTCTTTTTACGCACGCTATAGCTTAGCTTATATAACTTTATAGTGTCTGTTAGGAGCGCAGAGGTTAGAGATAGGACGCTTATAGCAATAGGGCTTTAGAGGAACTCTAGGCTATCTAGATAACTAAGGGGCTAGCTAGCTATAAGATAGCTATATATTTATAAGGCAGGGTATTTAGTAAAGATTACTTATATTATATATAGTAAGTTAGAGCTTAAAACCTTTATATACTTACCTTTAGCTAGTATCTTTCTAGTAATAACTATAAATCTTAGCCTTTACTTTATTTATTAAACCTTATAACCTTTTAGTTATAATAAATTAAGCTTTTAAACCCTTTAAGAAAACAAACTATTAGCTAGATTATAAATATAGCTAACACTCTAGAGATCTATATATAATACACTAGTACCTTATAGCTTTAAAGGTATAAATAATTAGCTACTAGGTAAGGAATTACCTAAATTAGGAATAATAAATAATAATAGGGTATATTAAATACTACTAGACCTTAATTTAGGCAAAGGTATAGGAATTAGGAATAATAATAATAGAGCGCTATAGAGACACTATAAAGTTATATAGGCTAAGCTATAGTGTGTATAAAAGAGATAGGATATTCTATAAATAAAGGTATAAATTAAGGAAATTAAGGTAAATCTATTATTAGTTAGACCTTTTTCTTAACTTATAATTACCCCTTATAATACTATAACTACTACCTTTTCTTTAGTTTCTTTAGTAGTTTATAACCTAGTAATATTTATATAGTAATATAGTCTTATTAAACCCTAAATAAAAATACTTATATATAAAGGGAATATATTTAAAAACTTATAGAATTTCTTAGTAAACTTAAATATACTATTTAAATTAAATTACTATACTTTTAAGAATAATATAACTAAGGTAATATATACTAGTAATTACTTAGTAAATAATATAAAGTAATAGTAAATATACTATATAATAGTAAATAAGTATATAAATTATGTATTATATACTTAGGAAGAATTTATTAATTAGCTAAAGACTAAAATAATAGATAAGAATATATAGTACTTAGAAGTAATAAAAACATTACTAAAACTAAGGTAAAAGCTAAACTACCTAAGGTAATTTCTATTTACCTAAGAATTACTATCTTTCTAAATAGCTTAAATAATACTATAAGAAAGTAAATAATTAGCTAGGAGTTTCTAACCTTATAAAGCTAGTTATAAGGCTAAGGTAAAAAGTAAAGGTTATAATAAATTTAGGCTAAAGTAATAAAAAGGTAATAAAAAAGTTAAAACTATAAAAAAAAGGTAATACTTTACCTTACTTATAAATAGCTTATAGTAATAAAGTAAAGATTAAATAAGAAAACTATTATTAGTATACTTTAAATATAAGAAGCCTAAATACTTTATACTAAATTATTAGTTAGTAAACTATTTTATTTATAAGAGTAATAAGTATACTATAAATAAATATAAAAGTAATAGTAATAAAGCTATTAATCCTAATATAATACTAGTTATAATAGTATAAACTTAGGATAATACTCTTAGTATAAAGTACCTTAAAGATAATAAAATAAGAATATAAGTATCTTTATAGTAAGATAACTATTAGGTAATAGTAAATATATTATAGGATATAAGTATATAGTATTTAATTATTTACCTTAAATTACTATTAAAGTAAAATTAAAAGAATATAATAAAAATAAACTAAATACTTAAGAGTATAAGCTTAACTAATATTTTATATTAAAGAATTTTATAAAAGTTAATTAAAGTAATAAATAATATAAAATATATAAAGGTTTACTAAGTTAGTTACTATATCTTTAATATAGAAAAAGGAATAATACTAGCTATAAACTAAACTAAAGAGTATATACTTATAATTATAAGTTAGAAGTAAGAACTTTAAAAATACTTAGTAACTAAGAAATATCTCTTACTTACCTATAGAAAGTAATAAGTATATAAGGTAATAAAGAAATTAGTAATTATATTATTATTAGGAGTAATAAAGATTATATAAAGTAACCTAAAAAAAAAAGTAAAAAAAAAAAAAAGACTTATTAAAAAACTTACTAATAAAAGAAAACTTAATAAATAATAAGGTAATAATAATAATACTAAAATATATATATATATAAAGTAAGAAGTATTATATTATAACTATATAAGCTCTAGGAAATATAAGTAATAAAGAAGCTATATTAAACTAAGATATAAGTACTAAAGGCTTTAAACTAATAATTCTAAATAAATATATAGAATTTAAAGATATATTTTCTAAAAAGCTTATAAGTAAGCTTCTTAAACTAGGAGATTATACTTATATAATTAAATTAAAAAAAGGAAAATATTACTATAAGAACTTATATATAACTTAGCTAAAAAAGCTAGAAGTCCTTAGAGAATACCTTATAAGTATATAGCTAAAAGAGTAAATTAGAAGATTAGTTAGCCTAGCTAAAGCCTTAATTTTATTTATACTAAAGAAAGGAAGGAAATTAAGGCTTTATATAAATTATAAAGGCCTTAATAAAATTACTATTAAAGATAAAGCCTCTTTACTACTTATTACTAAAATCCTTAATTAATTATTAAGTATAGTTATCTTTATAAAGCTTAATCTTAAAGATATATATTACTAGATATATATTTACTATAATAATAAGTAAAAAATAGCCTTTTATTATTAATATAGCTACTTTAAATATCTTATAATATTATTTAAGTTAGTTAATATACTAATAACTTTTTAGAGTATATTAATAATACCCTTAAGGGACTTATAAATATATTCTATATTATTTACCTAGATAATAGAATAATATATAGTAATAAGGTTAAGGTATACTTAGAATATATTAAATAAGTTTTAAGTAAGCTTAGAGATATAAGCCTTTTTATTAACCTAAAGAAGTATTAATTTTTAGTTATAAAGGCTAAATTCTTAGGTTTTAAAATATTAAAAAAGGTATTATAATAGATTTAAAGAGAGTTAAGGTAATTATAATATAGCTAATATCTAGTAATATCCTAGATATTTAATTATTTCTTAGATTTACTAGATTTTACTACTATTTTATTAAATAGCATAGTAAAGTTATTATTTTATTAATAGATTAGCTTAAGGAATATAACTAGTATCTTTTAAGCTAAAACCCTATAAGTTAGCTATATTTAAAGAACTTTAGTAAAGATTTTAGGAAGCGCTAATTTTAGTGTATTTTAACTTACTTATATACCTTAAAGTAAAGATAAATATATTTAAATATATAATTAGGGCTATACTTATAATATTAGTACTAGGTTACTAGTACCTAGTTACTTTATATTAAGGAAAATAACTAATACTAAATTATATTACTTAATACCTAATAGTAAATTATTAGCTATTTAAGAGGCTTTTTAGACTTAGAGATATTACCTTACTTATTTAGCTTATATAATTAAAGTTATTATAGATTATTTAAACTATAAGTACTTAGCTATAAAGCCTAAGCTTTTTAGTAAGTAAGTAACTATATTAGATAAGCTTTATCCCTTTAACTTTAAGATTATATATTATATAAGGAAATTAAACCTTACTAATCCTTTATTAAGAAAACTAAATTTTATTAATAAGGTAAGGAAAGTAAAGGTAATAACCTTATAGCTTTTTACCTTTTTATTTAAGTTTATAAATACTAAGTAATAAGGATACTATAGTAATATTACTAGTATAGTAAGTCTTATAAAAATATTACTTAATATAGTAATTAGTTAGTAATAAAGATATTATAATAGTATTACTAATATCTAGGGTTTAAAAAGTTATAACTTAATTATATTCTTAAGAAGCCTAATAATCTAAATACTCTTAGAAAAGATATATTAGTAAGGATATTTAATACTTTTATTAGTAAGTAATATAGTAACTATAGTAATATTACTAGTACCTAGTATATAATAAGTCTATTACTTAACTATATTAAGTTTTCTATTACTAGTAAGTAATATAATAGCTATAGTAATACTACTAATACCTAGTATATAATAAGTCTATTACTTAACTATTTACCTATAAGACTAGAGATATCCTATAAACTAATTACTTATAGAGATATTATAGTAAGGGTCTAAGCTATCTAAAGAACCTCTTCTAAGTTTAACTCTAGCACTTAGGATAAGAGCTTAGAATTAGAAAAACTAATTTAAGTCTTATTATATAAAGTATAGTAAAGTAATAACTTTACTATAGGTTAAATAAAGTTACTTAAAAGTAGTAATTTAGTAGTATTATAAATATAGTCTATCTCTTGCGCTAACGTAGCCACAAAGTTTATCGCAAACTTTGCTCTAACCTCATAGCCCCCTGTATTTATAACCTTAAAGCTTATACTAATTATAGGTTTTATTTATTACTATAGCTATAAGTATTTAGATATTAATTGTTTTACTAGCTAGGTATTGCTAGTAATAATTATATGTTATAATAAATTAGATGCATTAGCCATAACTAATGACGCAAAAAAAAAAAAAAAAATTAAAAATCAATAATAAATTAGATGCATTAGCCATAACTAATGACGCAAAAAAAAATTTAAAAATCAATAAATATAGTCTATAAGACTCTCTAAGCTATTAATATTTAAGAATTATATTTTTATTTTATAAGGAATAAGAAAAGAAATTTTATTACTAACTTATAATAACCTTATTACTAGGTATTAAGAAGTAAGTAAGACTCTTTATTAAATTATAAACTAGTATTATTAGCTAATAATAAAGAAAAATATAAAGGTATATATTACTACTTATTTAAGTTATTAGACTTTAAAACTAAGGTATTATAAGCTATATAGTAAACTAGCTATATTACTAGTGCTTAATTACCCTTTTTAAGAATTATTAATAGATTTTATTACTAGATTACTACTAGTAAAAGACTTAAATTAGACTTATAATATAATTCTAGTTATTACTAACTATTTCTTAAAATATAGTATTTATATCCTTATTTTAATATAACTAACTAGTAATAGTTTAGTAATTATATTCTTAGAATATATTTTTAAAGACTATAAAGCTCTAGAAAGTATTATAATAAACTAAGGTTTTATATTTACTAGTAGTTTTTAGATAACTTTTTATTACTTTTTATAACTAAGTAACTACTAAGTATTACTTTTTATCCCTAAATAAATAGATAAATAAAGCATTTAAACTAGGTTTTAAAATATTATTTAAGAGCCTTTATTTATACTAAATAAACTAATTAGGCTAATAATTTATTAATAGTATAATTTATATATAATATAAGTAATTATATAACTTATAGCTATACCTTAGTAAAGGTATTATAAGGTTATAATCCTAGAGGCTTATAGTAAGTAATTATAAATATTCCCTTAGTAAATAATTAAGTAAAAAGTAAAGTATTAGCACTAAGAGATAAATATACTATAATTAAATAGCTTTTAAGTAATTTATAAACTTAATATAAGAAATACTATAACTAGAAAAGACTATAATAAAGTTTAAGATTAGTAACTATATTTTACTATTAATAAAGAATATTAATTTAAGATAACTTAGTAAGAAGCTTACTATAAAGTACTTAAGCCTTTATAAGATTAAAAGGTAATTAGGAGTTATAAATTAGTATATTAATTAAAGTTACTACCTAGGACTTATTTATATAATATATTTAATATTACTAGCCTTAAACCTTTTAAAAGGGATTTAACTAATATAAAAGATATATTCTTATTATAAGATAATATTAAAAATAATAAGTAAGAGTTTAAAGTTAAAAGAATTATTTTATATTACTATAATAGGAGATATTATAAATATCTAGTTAAATAAAAGGCTATAATACTTTAGAGAATTTATAGGTACTAAAAGAGATTTTATTATAAGAGATATTATTAATAACTATAAGTAATAGCTAAGTAGCTAAGTTACTAAAAGGTAATTATATTTTATAAATAGTATATAATAAGATCTTAAAATAAAGTTAAATTTATTAAAATAATCTTAAATAATTTACCTAGTAATAACTTAGTACTTATTACTTTATAACTATATTAAATACTTATTCCTTAGTAGTATTATTAGTACTTAATATAATTATAAGTACTAAGGCCTTTAAGGCCTTTTATTATTAAAGTCTCCTTTACTATAAATAAAAATATAAAGCTTTTTAAGAAGCTTAAAGAGGCTAATATAATTAAGGAGACTAGTAATATAAAAGCTAAACTACTAGTAAGTTAGTAAAGTATTAGCTATATATATTTAAGAAATTTACTATAGGAATATTTTTAGCTATATAGTATAAGTAATTTATAATATTAATTTATACCTTAAGGTTAGTAATATTAAATAGCTATAATATAGAGATATATTTATTATTCTTTACCTCTTAAGTAATATTAGTAATAAGATAAGCCTAGTAAATATAACTATACTTATTAGTATTTTTATAAATAAGTAAGGTATTATATAGTCTTTACTTAGCTTATATAAGAGACTAGTAGTAAGTTAGTAATTATTAAGTAAGAATAGTAAAGTTATACTTACTTTATTAAGGTAATAATAGCTACCTTTTAGTATAGCCTTAATAAGGTTAAAGAGCTTTTATAAAGCTTTATAATTTTAGTAAAGCACTAGTAATATATTAGTAACTTATAAGTAAATTTAAAGAGAAAATAAATATACTCTAATATAGTCTTTATTATTATAAAAGTAATAGGTATATTTTATAAAATTACTTATTAAATATTAGTAATAGTAAGTAATAAGTAAGTAATAAAGTTATACTTATAAAGTTACTATACTTTATAGGAAAAGGCTTTTAGTTAATAAAATATTAAGGAATTTTATATATACTATTTTTAAGTAATATATTTTATATTATTACTTACTAAGTATAGTATATATATAGGATTTTTAACCCTATATCTCTAGTAGTAAGTTAGTAACTAAGACTTTATAAAAATATATTAAACTTATATAAAGATCTTTAAAGTTACTTATTTATAAGGAGATTTCTTAGGAGATTTTCTAGGAGTTTTATTAGTTAATAAATTCTTTAAAGTAATTAGAGAAAGAGAAGTTATAATATAAGGCTTAAATATAGTTAACTAGCTATAAGTTAGCTATAAAAGACTAAAGAGAAACTATAAGAGAAAGGGAAAAGACTAATATTTTAAATAAAGATAAATAATAGTAAATAAGGATAATAATATAAGACTAAAAGAAGTTAGTAATTACTATATAATAATAAGAATAAAGCTACTATTAAGCTAGTAAAGGTAACTTATAAAGTCTATAGATATTATAAGAGAGAGAAAGTATAAGAAAGGGGAAAAATAAGTCTCTTTTATATTAACCCTAGACCCCTTAAGTAATCTAATATACTATATATAGCTAATTTATAAATTATAATAATACTTATTAGCACTACTACTTATATATATACTTACTAGCTATAAACTTATAGTAATTATAATATAAGCTATTTAAATAAACTATTTATATCTATAGCTTTTAGTACCTTATTTATTTAAACTAATTATAAAATTAAATATAGGTTATCTATTTTTAGGCTAGCTATATAATAGGTAATATTATTTAATTTACTATATTAAAGCTATAAATAGGCTATTATCTAGATATTAATACCTAAGATAAGGGGATGCTTATAACTAGTGTTATTATTATTATTATTTCTTTACTTATATATCTAAATATAAGGTGCTATATTCTATTTTTTTCTTTATAAGCTTTTCTATAGTAAATATACCCTAAGTAAGTAGCTTATTTTATAATTAAGGATAATTATATATAAAGGGGGTATTATATTAGAAGCGTAGAGGTTAGAGATAGGATACTTATAGTAATAGGGCTTTAGAGGAACTCTAGGCTATTTAGATAACTAAGGGGCTAGCTAGCTATAAGATAGCTATATATTTATAAGGTAAGATATTTAGTAAAGACTACTTATATTATATATAGTAAGTTAAAGCTTAAAACCTTTATACACTTACCCCTAGCTAGTATCTTTCTAGTAGCGACTACGAATCTTAGCCTTCACTTCGTTTATCAAACCCTATAACCTTCCAGTCGTGACAGTGTCTTTATAGCGCTTTATTATTATTATTTCTAATTCCTATGCCTTTACCTAAATTAAGGTTTAGTAGTGTTTAATATACCTTATTATTATCTATTATTCTAGATTTAGGTAGTTCCTTACTTAGTAGCTAATTATTTATACCTTTAAAGCTATAAGGTACTAGTGTGTTATATATAAATCTCTAGAGTATTAGCTATATTTATAATCTAGCTAATAGTTTATTTCCTTAAAGGGTTTAAGAGCTTAATTTATTATAACTAAATAGTTATAAGGTTTAATAAATAAAGTAATAGCTAAGATTTATAGTTATTACTAGAAAGATACTAGCTAAGGGTAAGTGTATGAAGGTTTTAAGCTTTAACTTACTATATATAATATAAGTAGTTTTTACTAAATACCTTGCCTTATAAATATATAGCTATCTTATAGCTAGCTAGCCTCTTAGTTATCTAAATAGCCTAGAGTTCCTCCGAAGCCCTATTGCTATGAGCGTCCTATCTCTGACCTCTGCGCTCCTAATAAGTAACTGCTATAGCGAGAAGCTATATAACTTTCTTACGCCTAAGATTACGCTCTTTAAGAATAAATATAATAGGATTAACCTCCCTTAAACGCACTATTAGAAGGCTTTTCTTATTATACTAATAGGTAATGCTAAGTAATACTACCTTAATTACCTCTTTAGGAATAACCTTTTATATTTAGAGATAATTACTTATATTTATTAATACTTTAAGATAAAAAGTAATTAATAATTCTATTACTATAAGTAAAGTAATATAATACTAAATAATATAATTACTAAGAATCCTAATAAAACTAAGCTTAAGTGCCTTAAAATTATACTATTTACCCTTAAGAAAATTTATAAAGGGCTATACCCTCTAATATAGTAAATACTAAGCTCTATAAGTAAGCCCTAAATATAGTAGCTAGTATACCTAAATATTAGATAGTAAAGTATATACACTCCTAGGCTTTAAAAGTCTTACTAAAGACCTCTATAAGGTAATTACTATTATAGAATTTAGTAAGAGGGCTACCTAATACCTTTAGTACTAAGAAGGAGACTTCTTAAAGGCTATATTTACTAATTATTAGTATAGGTAATAACCTTATAGTAAAGGAAGCTATTATAGGAAAAGCCTTAGGTATAGCCTTAGGCATTGCTTTATCTATAGTAAGAGTAGCTACTAGTTTTCTAACTATATTACTAAAGAGTATTAGAAAGAGAAGGACTAGTGGTAAGCTAGTAAGGCCTATTAAACACCCCTTTTAAAGAAGAGGTTCTAGGTATTCCTTACCTCCTATAAAGGGCTAGATAATAATTAGCCTAATAAGGGCCCTAACTAAGATTAGGAGCTATATCTTATAGCCTATATAAAGGCCTAAGATAATAATAATAATAATATAGAAAAACTACTATTAATAGTATATTTAAGTATTATATAATTCTTTTACTTAGGACTATAGACTAACTATAACCTTATTAATACTAATATTCTTACTACCCTTAATAATTAGGCTTTTTAATATACTTTCCTTAAGTAAGAGCCTTATAAACTATAAGAATCTAATAAGGGTTTAACTTACTATATCTCTAAAGAATACTATTTTAAAGAGGTCTTTAGAGGTATTATGCCTAATACTAGCGCTTTAGGAAAATTAACTATAGGGTAAGTATAAGTAAAAGCTTTAATAAGATTAATGCCTTTATTAAAGATAACCCCTTATAAACTATAAGTTATTATATTTAGTGCTAGATTAGTAATTATAAGAGGTATTCTTTATATGCTTATAAAGCTTAGAGAGCTTAAATTTAATATCCTTAATATAGCTACCCCTTTCCTCTTCTTAATTACTAATATAAATAAGATATAAGTTAAGATTAATAACCTTAAGAATATGTTAATTTAAGGTAATAAGACTATACCTATAGTATAATAATAAGGTTATTCTTAGTGGTTACTAAAGGTAAAAGAAACGGTTGCCTTTTACCTCTTAAAGAGGAGATTTATTAATTACATTATTACTTTAGTTATCCTTCTATTTAATAGCTTATAAAGATTCTCTAATAGGCTAGTTATAATATTAAACACTAGGTAATTAAGAAGTTAACTAAAGTTTACTACTATTACTAAATAAATAGAAAAGCCCTAGCTAGTTTAAGTTTATAATTAAGGATAACTATAACTTTAACTATAAGATTATTATTAATATTATATAAATTAATAGCTAGCTAGTTCTTTATATTATTAACTTAGTAACCTTATTCTAAGTAGCCTAATTTCTTAATCCTAAGAGGTAAAAGGCCTAAGATATCTAGGACGCTATTAGAGAGTGCTAGATTAATACCTATCTTAGACCTCTAGATTAAATTATCTATAACACTAGTAATAACTTTACTTTAGCTAAATTTAAGTACTACACTTACCTTATATTAATTAATATTAATAAGATACTTATTAAAGCTTATAATAGTATTAGAAAGGTTAAAAGATACTATAAACCTTTATACTAGGCTTATAAGATTATTATAGATTTAATTAGTATAGAGGTTATGCTTAAATAGTAACTTTAAATAGCTATTAAGGCTATTAATAACTTAGTAAGTCTAAATAGCCTTATGCTTATATTACTAGTCTTTAAAGCTTACCTATAGATAATAAATAAGTTATTACTAAGTATCTTTATTATTTAATAAGCTAAAGTAATTTAGAAAGTAACTAATAAAGTTTACTATTACCTAGCTAAGAGGTAGGTTTATAATGCCCTTAGTGCCTAGAATAGCCCTAATATATTGCTAATATATTAGTTATTACTATAGGCTAATATATATATATAAAGAGAAAAAGGTAAATAGTATAGCCTTTATAAGCTACTTATTACTAATAAAGAGACTTATATAGTTAAGATACCTTATAGCTTAGCTAAGTTTTGCTTTATAGTAGTAAAGCTATACTATAAGGACTTATAGTATAGAGGGGACTAGGAGATAAAGCCTTAAGACCCTAGGGAAGGTATACTTAGCCTAAAGCCCCTAAAGTCTCTAATAAAAAGAGAGTAAGGATAGCTAGGGGCAGAGCTTTGCATGTAGTGTAGTATTTATAGTATTTTGGCTTTAGTTATAGTATATAGTGTAGTAGATTTTAGTGTAGTATAGTATGTAGTGTAGTGTAGTAAATACTACACTACACTACAAATACTACAAATGTAGTATTAGTAAAAAAAAGTAAGGTATTATATAGTTTTATAATATTCCTTAGATTTTTCTTAATTAGGTTAGTATTAGCTATTTCTTTATTATAATTTAGTTATTTAGTTATAAATTTATAAAGTTTTACCTTATTTAGAAAATTAGCTATAAGTAAGGGTATAGGGTATAGATAGAATAAATTTTACTATATTTAAAATCTTTAGATTTTTAGTATATACTAAGTATTTATATTATAAAGATTCTATTTTTTTATAATTAATATTTTATTATCTATTAAAAGTGCTTTTTTTTTTTTATAAAAGTACCCTATATATATCTTTAGAAATAGTACTTAATAATATATTAAAATTTTAAATACTTATATTAAAGGATTATAAAAGATGTTTTAAATAGCTTATATATTTATTTATAATATATAGAAAACTTAGTATAATATATAATATATAATTTATTAGAATTAATATATAATTTTTATAATTCTTTTATACTTTTTTAAAATTTATTAATTAAAGATTAATATATTATGAAGAAAGAATTCCTAATATATTAGTAATTAGAGAAAATATTTATATAATATTACTAATATAATTTAAAAAAAAGGCTTTATTTATTATAAAAGCTTTTAAGTATATAACTTATTATATAATATTATATACTATTTTTAAATATAGTATTTAATTATAATAAATTTATAACTTCTTTTATATTAAGTAATATAAGATATATATAAGATAATTAGTATTATATAATTATTAAAGACTTACTATACTTAAAACTAATACTTTTTTATTTAGAAAATACTTTTTAAAAATAAAGATTAATTAATTCTTAGTAAAATTCATAGAAAAAGCTAGAAATTAGCTAGATTTATATAATTTAAAAGCTATAGGTATACTATTCTAATTTTATAAAGTAAACATAAAAAGTGGGTTTAAAAGTAAGTCTAGTGTGGGTCTTTTATAGGTCCTAATAGGTCTTATTAGATAGTTTAGTTAATTGTATTATTTGTAACCCACTTACTTAGCTAAGTGAAAAATTTTTAAGGAGGGTATTCCCTTGCTTTCTCTTTTCTTTCTTTCTTTTCTCTTTTCTTTTTACCTTAGTAAATCCAAAAAAAACATCTAGAAAAACCTTTATATAGTTAAGCTAGCTATATTCCTATTACTTATGTTTACTCTTGTTTTTATAATCTTTTGCTTTTTAAATAAGTTATAAAACCCTAAAAAAACAAAAATTAGAAAAATTAGAAAAATTAGAAAAATTAGAAAAATTAGAAAAATTAGAAAAATTAGAAAAATTAGAAAAATTAGAAAAATTAGAAAAATTAGAAAAATTAGAAAAATTAGAAAAATTAGAAAAATTAGAAAAATTAGAAAAATTAGAAAAATTAGAAAAATTAGAAAAATTAGAAAAATTAGAAAAATTAGAAAAATTAGAAAAATTAGAAAAATTAGAAAAATTAGAAAAAATATTAGAATTTCACCTAGACTCTTTCTCTTATATCTTAGATAATAATTCTAAGTCTTTTAGCTAAGATAAAGCTAGAAGACTTTAAGGATTATACAAAAAGCCCTTAAAAATTAACCTAGCTATTAGTTTGCTTTAAAAGCATATATTTTCACTTATAATTTATTTAATTTTTAGTTATCTAAAATTAAATATAATAAAGAGAGAGAAGTTATATGCTTTTATATGTAAGATAGCTATTCTTATAGTTTTAAATGTAAAGCTAAGTGATTTTAAGCTTTTAATAGTATTAGCCACTATAAAGCTAAACATCCTAAGGTTACTACTTCTAAATTAAAAGAAAAAACCTTTTAAGGTTACTTATAAGTAATTAATTCTATTTATTTACTATTATTTCCTTTTACTAACTATTTCTTAGTACCTAAAATCCAACAAGATTCACTACCTAATACACAATCCTCTTTAACCTCTTATTTTTCTATAAAAGGCCTTAAAATAATACAATTATTAAGGAATTTTTATTTAAAAAGCTATTACTCTAGTTATTAAGTTTATACTAGAGAATAATATCTCTTTTACTATTATAAATAGTAAATCCTTTCAGGAATTACTAGAATATTATTCTAGGTAAGTATTCCTTTAATTTTATTAAGAAATAAAAGCTAATCTTAATATTAGGAATAATAATCTAGCTTCCTTACTAAACTATTAAATAATTACACATAGAATTAATTCTATGTATAATTCCTCTAAGCATTAGATTATTTAGCAAATCTAATATTAGTTACAATACTAAGGTCTTATATCTATTTAATTAGATATTTGGACGTCTATAAATTCTAAGTCTTACTTAGGAGTTATAGTAAGTTAGATTAGCCTTACTTTTAAGCTTAAATATAAGCTTATAAGTAAGATTCCCTTTCTAATTATTTTTATTCTTATTTATTAATATTATAACTTATAGGCTTTAAATATCTATTAAATTCTTATACTAGGGCTTATATTTATTAATGCTTTAATAATCTTATTAGAGATTATAGTTTAGAGCCTAAGTATATCCTTAGGTAAGTTATTAGTCTTATACTAATAGATTTTATTAGGTATCTAAATAGTAGCTAACTTTTTATAGTTTTACTAGGGATAATAGCTCTAATAATAATACTTTTATAACTTCTTATATTAATAAGCGATTTAGACCTAGGCCTGCCTAGGGCCTAGGCTAAGACCACCCTCCCCTATAGCACTTAAATAAAACCAGGTGCTTAGGCTTTATAATAACTATAGGCTAGAGATAGGTTAGAAATAGCTAAAAAGTAAGGCACTAAATATATTAGTATAAAAGTAAATAAAAAGTAAAGCACTATAGTAAACCTAAATTTATTACACTATAGGATAAAGTAAGGAGGCTTAGGGTAAGCATATAGTAAGCTTAGACCTATACTAGAAGGGGCTAGAGACTCTTATTATAGTATTTTCTTTCTTTCCTTTTATTATTATAGGATAAGGCTAGCGTAAGCTAGTAATAAATACTTATAACTAGCTACGCATAAAGCAGCGTAGGCCTAAGACAGGGCTAATGCTAACCTAATTATAGATATAAGAGGGTTTTCTTCTTACTTAAGGGTTTTCCTTCTTAATAGAGTAGTAGGAGTACTAGCAATAGCTATATAGATAGCTAACTAGGGTAAATAATAATAATAATAATATATTAATAAGAATTATAATAGTATTATTTATAAGCCATATAATATCCGATGTATTGCACATGTTTTTAACATTGTGGCAAAGGATATTATTACTAAATTTATAAAATTAACCTCTTTAAAGGAAGATCTAGAATCCTCTAGAAATAGTGAATATCTTTACTATTCTACTGAGGATATCTCTTCTATTAGAGATAGGTAAGATTTTAAGGAATTCAAATCCTTAGCAAATGGTAAGTAATTTATTATAATTATTATAATTAATTTTACTAATATTTCTATAGGTTTACTAAGTAGGGTTAAAAGACTTGCTATTCCTATTAAGAATAACCAAGGATTATATAAACTTTAGCTAAAATCTCTATGAAAGGCAAAAAAGAAGGCTATATTACTAAGAATTGCAATATTATAAGAATTCCTTTAGGTAAGTTATTCTTATTATATTATTTACTATATTAGACTTAATACTAATCCCTTTATATTTATAGCTAATAAAACAAGGTGGAATTTAACCTATAAGATAATTAATACTTCCTTAGAGCTAAAGGAAGCTATTATTCTTCTTAATAGGGAATCTAATATTGCTGCTATAAAAGATGCTATGCCTACTGCTTAAGAATAGGTAGATTTAGTAACTTTAAGTAGTATATTAGAGGTATTCTATAAACCTACTATTATACTTTAAAGCTAAAAGTATAATACTCTAGGTTTAGTCCTACTTTTTATTATTAGGATATATAAATATCTTATTAATATAAAAGAGGACTAAGAGGCTTATATTCGTCAGGTATTTACTCTTTAGTTCCCTTTTCCCTTTATTTATTATATATTTACTAATTTGGTATTATAGAAGGTTTATAACCCTCGAGGCAAGATCTTTATAGCCTTTATAAATAAAGGCTTAGATAAACTAAGTAATTATTTTCCACAAGACATGGATAATAATTATTACTTTTATAAGCCTTATTTATTTGCTATGCTACTAGATCCTAGGCTTAATCTTATTACTATATAAGATAGGCTTAACTTACAAGCAAGGACTAGAATAAGGCTATTAGAAGACTTACAAAAGAATATGATTTGTAAGTATTATTATTATTATTATTATTATTATTACTAATAGATTTACTAGGATTTTACCCACCTATAAAGAGAATTAGGCTAATCAAAGCCTAGGCTCTGAAAATTCAGAGTTAGAAAATACCTAATTTCAAGTAGAAATTAGAGGGCCTAGTTAGCCTAGGACTTTTAATAATCTAAGGCCTAAACTAGCTTCTAAGCTATATAAAGGTTTATTTATGAACGAGAGAGATAAATTAATTTAAAAACTAGAAAAAACAGAAATCTCTACCTTTACTAAGCTAGAAGCTAAAGAAGATAAGGTAAGCTAGAGTTCCCTAATATTATATTAATTTACTAACATTATTATAGGAGGATATCTTTAAATAGTGGGAAGATAACCTAAAATCTTTCCCTATTTTAAGTATAATTGCTAGAAAGTATCTACCTATTCCTGCTACTTCTAGTGCTATTGAAAGTGCTTTTAATACTGGGGGGAATATTATTACAAAAGAAGAACTTCCTTAAAGCATTTTACTATTAAGGAATTAATTCTTTTAAAGAATTAGCAAAAGAGGATAACATTATGATTAAGTAATATTCAGAGCTTTACGATTACTATAGCTCTTTATTAGAGGAATCTAAAGATTCCTCTTAGGAAATCTCTAAAGATTCTTCTACTAAATCTCTAAAGATTCTTCTACTAAATCTCTAAAGATTCTTCTACTAAATCTCTAAAGATTCTTCTACTAAATCTTTAGAAGATATTTATTTTAACTTAGAATAAGTGTATAATAGGGTTTTTCCTAGTTTAGTCTAGTTTTCCTAAATATACTCTTTTTAACATTATTACTGTTATTACTATTATTACTGTTATTACTGTTATTACTGTTATTACTGTTATTACTGTTATTACTGTTATTACTGTTATTACTGTTATTACTGTTATTACTATTATTACTGTTATTACTGTTATTACTGTTATTACTGTTATTACTGTTATTACTGTTATTACTGTTATTACTATTATTACTGTTATTACTGTTATTACTGTTATTACTATTATTACTGTTATTACTGTTATTACTGTTATTACTGTTATTACTGTTATTACTGTTATTACTGTTATTACTGTTATTACTATTATTACTATTATTACTATTATTACTATTATTACTATTATTACTATTATTACTATTATTACTATTATTACTATTATTACTATTATTACTATTATTACTATTATTACTATTATTACTATTATTACTATTATTTTAACTATTATTTTAAAAACATAAAATATAAAAGAGAAAAGTATTTTATTTTCTTAATATTTTTAAAAACCTTAAAATACTAAGTATAACTTTTACTATAGTAATTTCCTTATAATTACTTATATTTTTATTTTAGTTATTTATTTACTATTTAATTTTAATTAAACTTTAATACTAATAATATTTTAGTTTATTATAAAGTAATATAATACTTATAGCTATAGTAATAAATAAAACCTATAATTAGTACAAGCTCTAAGGTCACAAATACAGGGGCTGTGAGGTTAGAGCAAAGTTTGCGATAAAATAAGTTTTATTTATTACTATAGTTATAATTACTTATATAAGTATTTGGATGTTAATTGTTTTACTAGCTAGGTATTGCTAGTAATAATTATGTGTTATAATAAATTGGATGCATTAGCTATAACTAATGACGCAAAAAAAAATTTAAAAATTAATAATTACTTATATATTAATTATTATACTAGCTAGGTATTGGTAGTAATAAGTATAGTCTTAAAAATTAGATGCATTAGCTATAACTAATAACGAAAAAAATCAATCAATATAACTAGTTAGATAAAAAAGCTAATAATATAAGCTTTTAATTAACTAACCTTCTTTTAATCCTTATAATAACATTAACTAACCCTCCTAAGCACGAGGTAAAACTACTTAAATAATTAAAGCTCTATGTTTTTAATATCTTTTCTAAATATCTAGCCTTTTTCTCTAGTCTTTTATTCCCCTTCTTATTCTTACTTTTCTTAAATTCCTCTATATTTTATTTAGTTTTCTTAATTTCCTTTTAATTAGGATTTTTAATAGCTTTTTAAATAGCCTAAAGGTTTTATAGCCTAGTGGTTATTACCTCTAGCTTTTAGTTACCCTTAGCTATACTATAGTCTAATTAGTTAGGGGTTAATTAGTTAATTAGTTACGTAAAACTTACCTAGTAATTATAACAAATTAAATTAGAGATAAGTAAGGATAAGTTATGTTTAGTTTGCCTTAGAGCTTTAAAGCATAAGTAGTAAGCTATAAGATAAAAGAGATATAAAGAGATAAAATAAATATAGTTATAGAGAAAGAGAGAATTACGTTAATTTATACTATAAGTAAAACTTAAATAAATTTAAGTTTAACTATAGTTATAAATTATAACTCTTACGCTAATGTAGCTATAAACTTTATTATAAACTTTACTCTAACCTTATAGCCCCTATATTTATAACCTTAGAGCTTGTACTAATTATAGGTTTTATTTATTACTATAGCTATAAGTATTTAGATATTAATTATTTTACTAGCTTAGTATTGCTAGTAATAATTATGTGTTATAATAAATTAGATACATTAGCTATAACTAATGACGCAAAAAAATTTAAAAATCAATAACATTAACTAATAAAAAGCCTTAATTTTTTTACCTAATACTTTATTTGTAGTGTTAGTAGTTAGTGTAGTGTAGTTTGTAGTGTAATGTATTGTTTAGTAACTACATTACACTACAAAAACTATAATACATTTCACATTGTAGTGCAATACTCTAGTTTTCCTATTAACTAACCTAAGGGAGTACTATAACTAGCTATACATAGTGCTAGCTAGCGTAATCAATATATATATATCTATAAGAAAGCCTAGCTAGCTATAAACTTATCTACTATAAAAGGGAAGAAGTAAGATAATAACTATTATAAGCCCTCCTAAGCACGAGGTAAAACTGCTTAAATAATTAAAGCTCTATGTTTTTAATATCTTTTCTAAATATCTAGCCTTTTTCTCTAGTCTTTTATTCCCTTTCTTATTCTTACTTTTCTTAAATTTCTCTATATTTTCTTTAGTTTTCTTAATTTCCTTTTAATTAGGATTTTTATTAGCTTTTTAAATAGCCTAAAGGTTTTATAGCCTAGTGGTTATTACCCTTAGCTTTTAGTTACCCTTAGCTATACTATAGTTTAATTAGTTAGGGGTTAATTAGTTAATTAGTTACGTAGAACTTACTTAGTGATTATAATAGGTGTAGTGTGTTTATTAGGTTATGCGTGTCTTGCAGAAAGTATTAATTGCGTTTACTAATTTTAAGTGAAAAGTTATAATTTATAGCTATAGTTAAACTTAAATTTATTTAAGTTTTACTTATAGTATAAATTAATATAATTCCCCCTTTCTTTATAACTATATTTATTTTATCTCTCTTACTTATACTTTAAAGCTTTAAGGCAAACTAAATATAACTTATCCTTACTTATCTCTAATTTAATTTATTATAATTACTAGGTAAGTTATAAGTTATTACTTAACTAATTAAACCCTAACTAATTAAATTATAGTATAGCTAAAGGTAATAAAAAGAATATTACCTTATTTAAAATATTAAATAATATAGTAAAAAGAAAAAAATAAAGAGAAAGAAAGTAAAGATAAATTTAACTTAAAGATAATTAATATTATTTATAATATAAAGGAAAAAATACTAAAAAGTAAAGGTAATATAAATAATAAGATTTATAAGGTAAATAAGAAGAAAATAAAAGAATAGGGTATTAGGCTATAAAATACTAAGTAGTTTTACCTTGTGCTTAGGAGGGGCCTTTAGGGAATATTAACTTAAGTAATTTAAAGAGGAAAATCCTAGCTACTAATAATAATAAGCTCTTAGGATAAGGTAATAATAATAAAAATAAAGTAAATAACTAATATATATAGTTTACTAAGGATAGCAAGAGCTTCCTTTTATGCCTAGTATATAATATATAATCCTTGCCCTAACTATTATAAGCACCCTTAGTAAGAATGCGGGTTATATATGCCTGCAGAGGGATTACGGGTTACGTGAAGTGCCCTTATAGGCTGCCCTTACGAGAGGCTATAATAGCTTTCTTATCGTTCCTTACATATTAATTTAACCACACATTGTGCATCACACCCTTGCCCCTTCGCGGCCTGCCTATTGGCATTAAGGGGACACGACTTTTGACTTAGACATTCGTAGTGTCTGTCTACTTTATAAATATTCGGCTGGTTGCTCTTCTCCGACAAAAGTAACAACACACCCAATCTTGGCCATCACTTACCTTATTTTGTATTGACCCTGGAGTAAAACACCATGACGACTAGTAAGAAACAAAATCAGCCATTGCTGTTCATCACCTATCCGCGCACGGGCTCGAACCTCTTAATGCGCATGTTATGCCTACAGGAGCAAGATCAGGTTGTTTCGAGAGAGAGCGGCGGATACTTCTTCTTCCCTGCCGTTGTAAAAATGAATCGTGACGGGCTGATGCGCCGCCCACGAGCAGAATGGGCCGAGGGCGAGATGACCGACATGCAACAGAAGTATCAGGCCTGCTACAACGACCTGCAGGAGCTGCTCGAGTCCGCTGCCCAGCAAGACAAGACGGCCGTCACAAAGGAGCACGCGCCCTTCATCATGTCGCCCACGGCCATTTCCGACTTTCTTCATGGCTCTCAAGACGCCACTGTGCCGTGGAGGGTGCATGTACCGCAGGAATACTCTGACGCGCAGTGTCCGCCAGGCTTGCCACTCAACCCTTCGGTGCTGCCTGATGGCTTCCTGCTGCGCTGTACGCCTGCATTTCTGATCCGACATCCTGCTCTGGCCTTTCCGTCTTATTATCGCGTCGTCCTGTCATTCCGCAATGGCGACATGGCCAAGGTTGAGGAGGAAATGGTGCCTTACACTGCCATGGCCTGCACCCTTCGCTGGACCAAGCAGCTCTATGATTGGTATGCTGCCGCATGGAAGGCGCTGGGGAACGAGGAAAAGACTCCCGTCATCCTGGACGCCGATGACCTGCTCCACAGTCCCGATGTCCTACTTCGATTTTGCAACCTTGTCGGTCTGGACGAGGCAAAGGTGAAATTCCACTGGGACCCCTTGACGGCTGAGCAGCGGAGTGGACTGGACTCCGTGAGAGCCAAAACGCGCATCACTCTGCACTCATCGTCGGGCATTGTTGGGGGTAAGACATTTGACGGACTCACCATCGAGGGGAGGCCAAAAAGTGGAAGGCAGAGTTTGGCGAGCTTGTCGGGAGCAGGATCGAAAGTTGGGTCCGAGCTAGTATGCCCGACTACGAGTATCTCGTCGGCAAGAAACTGAAGGTAATGATGGCTGGGTAAAAAAAAAAACATTCACATGTCGCCGAATTTCTTCAAGTATTGTGAGCAAGCATGCTGCTTCCCATTTACAAAGACTACATTTCCTGCTGACGTGTAATAATTCATGTAAATCGCACCACTGGGCTCCATGTTTTATTTAGCTCGCAGCTGACTGAATCTCATTGACACCCATTCCTCACATGTCATGGGAGACACATCTTCGCCAGCCTTGTCACTGCGAAACCGAGGAAGCGCATCCATAATGGTAGACGGCCCGGGCCGCATCAAAAACGCAAAACTATATCTATCTTGCACATGCTTCCCGGGAACAGTCACCACCCGATGTAGCACGCTCTCAATCTGTCCGCCGCTGAGAATCTTCATGGCGTCGCCAAAGTTTACAATCGCGTGGCCCGGCCTGGGAGGTACATCGAGCCACGTCTCGGTTCCCGCCGGCAGGATCTGGAGCCCAGGCGAGGCCGTAAACAGGAACGTGAGTGATCCCATGTCCGCGTGCGCAAGCTGCGGGATACTAAACGTGTCGTTCCCAATGGCATTGGGGTACTTAAGCAGGCGGACGAGATCCAGTGGATGAGCGGACTGGTCATGGCGGGACTGGAACGAATCCCCCTCGGGGAGCTCGTAAAGGTTCGAGAGGGCCTTGAACATTATCTGCGCCATATCCAGGCAGGTAGAGGTTAGCTCCATGAGTGACTCTTTATGGTCGCCCACTGCGTCTGGATGGCGTTTGGAGGATTGTTTCACCGCGTCCCGAGAAATCTGAAGTGTGAATCAGGCGATAGCCAGCTGCTGTGGTTGAGTAAGTACTCACTGCATAGCTCTCAAACCCGTCCCTTTGGCCTTTGATGCCGCCTTTGTTCCTGCCAATTGGCTTGTAGCTGTCGCAAAAAAGCAGATAGTGTTAGTGTATATCGAGAGCCAAAGTGCTATGCTCTGGCTAGAGTACGAACCCGTTTACCTTGTAGTTCCCCATCGTGTCCACATCAAATGCGAGCTTCTTTTCGACGGGCATGTCAAAGATGGCACGACTCAGCTTTTCAATATCTCTGATACAGCGACCCATAGACATCTCATCGCCATTATGGAGGTCCAAGTAGAATATTCCATCCACTGTAGCAACTCGAAAGAGGTTTGCAAGAGCGTTCGGTGCTCCATTCCGTAGGTCAGTGCAGTTGATGACCCGCAGCGGCGCGGTCCCCGTCAAGGCAGCACTCTTTTCCCACGTTTGAGCTGACATGATGGATTTGCCAGAGTCAAGAAGATGTCGAGAAGATTTCAAGTATAAAACGATACAAAGAGAACCACACGGCCTCCAAAATAAGCCGAGGCACGAGGAGCAGCCAGAGCTTCTCATTACAAACCTTCTATAGTCGCAAATCCTAACTTAGTATGTAGGTAAAACATGGCCAGCTATGGGCCAATGATGTAAAGCCACGCAGTTTTCGGATGGCCTGCTTGAATACATGACTCGGCTAGATGCTAGGATAGTTTTGATCCCGATGTTAACTTCAACATGGTCTCCTGACTGAAGTCTCTCATCACTCCTATCTCCTAATAAGCAGCTAGGCCAAACAGCCAAAAACGGAATGCGCACCCGTAATAGTAGCTGGGATAAATAAGCATGCATGCTCGACATCTCCTTACATGCAGAGGTCATAAGCCTTGTGGGTCTATGGGCCCCTTAGATTGTATGTATCTCTAGTTTACTTTTATCTAATTAATACATACATACCCTAGGTGACGTGACTCCACAATGCTTATTGTTAGACCGCGTAGCTAGGGTTAGATCGAAGAACCTGGATTGAGTATTATAGCTTATAACAGCTTATAATAGCTTATATTACTAATATTACTTATATTACTAATATTACTAATATTACTAATATTACTTATATTACTAATATTACTAATATTACTTATATTACTAATATTACTTATATTACTTATATTACTTATATTACTAATATTACTTATATTACTAATATTACTACAGATCTTCAGGGAAAATATTGTCAGAGGGCAGGTGCCCTGCAGGGTTCCTCTCGAACCTGAGTTACCTAACTCACCTAGCTAGCTAGATTCTAGAGGCTTCTTAGTCACGATACATTCCCCCTGACGAGACCTGTGAATCTAACTCTAATTACTCCTACAGGACTGTAATATTACTAATATTACTTATAATATTATTAGTGTTAAAGTTTAATTAAAAATAAATAACTAATAAATAAATAAAATATAAATATTAGTAAGTATAAGTAAATTACTATAAAATAAGCTAAACTTTTTAGTTATTTAGTATTTTAAGGTTTTTAAAATATTAATAAAATAAAATCCTTTTCTTTTTATATTTTTTAATATTATAGTAATACTAATTATAAGAACTATAATATATTATTAAAAAGTAAGTCTTAATATTATCTTTAAAAAATAAGTTAACCTAATTATAATTAAGGTTAATATAGTTATTATATTTCTTCTAATAATTATAATATATAAGTTAAAAGTAAGCGTTAATAGTATAACTAAAGATAGGTTAAACTAATAGTAATTAGAGTTATTATACTTATTATAGTATAAAAGTTAAAAGTAAGTCCTAGTATTACTACTAACAATAAGTTAAACTAATTATAATAAAGGTTATTAGGGTTATTGATTTTTATATTTTTTGCGTCATTGGTTGTGGCTAATGCATCTAATTTATAAGAACACAATTATTACTAGCAATACCTAGCTAGTAAAATAATTAATATGTAAATAATCATAGTTATAGTAATAAAAACCTATAATAGGAATAAGCTCTAAGGTTATAAATATAAGGGGCTATAAGGTTAAAGCAAAGTTTATAATAAAGTTTATAGCTATATTAGTATAAGATATAGTTATAATTTATAACTATAGTTAAACTTAAATTTATTTAAGTTTTACTTATAGTATAAATTAATATAATTTCCCTTTCTCTATAACTATATTTATTTTATTCTTTTATATCTCTTTTATCTTATAGCTTATTACTTATACTTTAAAGTTTTAAGGCAAACTAAATATAACTTATCCTTACTTATCTTTAATCTAATTTATTATAATTACTAGGTAATGTAAAGGGCTTAGGCTTTGCCTAAGCATTAGTTATAGTGTATATAAGTAAGGATAGTTATAAGGCAGTAAGGGTATAAAAAGGGGCTAATATAAGGTAATTAAGGGGTATAAGAGGTATTCCTAGGAAAGGGTTTTACCTTCCTTTTTCCTTTCTTAAGTTTCTTAATATTATACTAATACTTTATCCCTCCTAAGCACGAGTAAAACTACTTAAATAATTAAAGCTCTATGTTTTTAATATCTTTTCTAAATATCTAGCCTTTTTCTCTAGTCTTTTATTCCCTTTCTTATTCTTACTTTTCTTAAATTTCTCTATATTTTCTTTAGTTTTCTTAATTTCCTTTTAATTAGGATTTTTAATAGCTTTTAAATAGCCTAAAGGTTCTATAGCCTAGTGGTTATTACCCCTAGCTTTTAGTTACCCTTAGCTATACTATAGTCTAATTAGTTAGGGGTTAATTAGTTAATTAGTTATGTAAAACTTACCTAGTGATTTAAATTAAATTAGAGATAAGTGAGGATAAGTTATATTTGGTTTGCCTTAGAGCTTTAAAGCATAAGTAAAAGAGATAAAATAAATATAGTTATAAAGGAAAGGGAATTATATTAATTTATACTATAAGTAAAACTTAAATAAATTTAAGTTTAACTATAGTTATAAATTATAACTCTTACGCTAATATAGCTATAAAGTTTATCATAAACTTTACTCTAACCTTATAGCCCCTTATATTTATAACCTTTAAGCTTATACTTATTATAGGTTTTATTTATTACTATAGCTATAAGTATTTAGATATTAATTGTTTTACTAGCTAGGTATTACTAGTAATAATTATATGTTATAATAAATTAGATGCATTAGCTATAACTAATGACACAAAAAAATTTAAAAATCAATACTAATACTTTATTATAGCTACTTAAAGGCTAGTTTATAATAATTAAGAAACTTCCTTTAGTTCTAAGAGATAGTTACTAAAGATTATAATAGACTTAATAATAAATATAATAAATATACTTTAACTATAAGACTAGCTAGGCTAGGAATATTAACTTCCTTATTAAATACCTTAGTATTACTAGTAGCTTAAAATACTTAGTTTAAGATACTTTAATTACTTATATTTAAGTAATCTATAAAAATTAAATATTTATAATAATATATACTTATAAATAGTATAAAGCTTATAGCCTAACCCTTACTTATATCTTAAATAAATATACTAATAAGTAACTCTTTTACTTTTAATATATTTCTTATAGTATTATAAGTATAAAAAAACTAATTCTTATAAGTAAACTATATTATAATAATAAAGCTTTATTTACTATATAAAGGCTTTCAATTAAATATAAATTATATATAAATAAGGACTTTATTTGTTAGTTACACTAAGGAACGTTACACTAGTGCGAAGGGTTAAATTTAATAAAGTTAATAATAGCTAAGGTCTAAAGAGAAAAGAAAAGAGAGAAAAGAGAAATCTAGCTAGGAGAGAAAGTAAGCAAAAAGTAAGGTAATAGTATACTACTACTATAAATAGTGTAAGGTAGCTTATAATATAACTAATTATATTATATATATTCCTTTAGTAGCTTTACCCTTTAGCTATAGCTAAACTAACTATTATTTAAAGGTTTAAATAAAGCTATATTAGTAATCTCTTTTTCTTTATAGCTAAAGAAGCCTAAAAATATAATAAAAATTAAATTAAAGGAAAGTATATATAAGTAAATTCCTTTATAGGAATCTATAGCTTTAATTAGCTTATATAGCCTTAGTTATTTTAATTAACCTAGTTACTATAATTTAGTCTAGTTAATCTTTTTTTCTTTTACCTTTATAGGTTTCTTAACCTAGCCTTCTATATAAATTATTAATTTATTTAAATTAATTAAGGTTATAAGAGCTAAATTTAGTTATACCTTTATTATTATATTAGCTAGATTATTACTACTATTAATTTACCTAACTTTATAAATCTTATACCTTTTATATAACTATTAAAGGGCTATAATATTAATTCTTAGTTACTTTTTCTTTATTATACCTAGCTTTATAAGGTATTTATATAATAATAAAGAGTTAGTATAAAGGATTATTAAAATATAAGGTATCTTTAATTAGTCTATAATTTAATTAAGGGTTATAAATATTATATATATAATATTAGTACCTTAAACTATACTATATAGCTTAAATATAAGTATACTATAAGTTATATACTTACTTTTTATTAAGCTATATATAATAATATTACCTCTTATAGTAAAGGTATTATTATCTTATATTACTTTATTACTAATTATAATTATATACCTAATTTATAAGCTAAGGTCCTTATTATTAGCTAGAGATTTATTTATAAATATAAAGAGCTTTACCTTTTTAAGAGTTAAGGGATTATATTATAATTCTTATTACTAGTACTTAATTTACTATTTTAGTTATTTATTAAGTTAGAAGATATTATTAGCTAATAGCTTTTTATATTAAGTAATAATTAATAAGTTATATAATACTTCTAGTTAGTATACTATTATAATATAGCTTCCTTAGGCTTTTTACTTTATATAGTCTTCTTTACTATAAGAGATTATAAATTAATTTTGTTAATTTTTAACTTTAGCTTTTTTAAGTTAAGATTAGTAAGTTATTAGTATTTTAAGTTAGAATATAGCTATTAAAAATAAGGTAATTTATAGTTATTAGGTATTGCTTTTTCTTAGCTATAAACTTAGCCTTTTAAAGCTTTTTTTCTTAAAGAACTTATTATTACTAAGCCTTAGTATATTATTTATTTATATTCTTATTATACTAAAGAGATTCTTATTATTTAGTATTATAATAAGTAAGTATAAGTTATATATTAAAGTTATTATATTAAGGTTATTTTTATAATAATAAAAGTAAGTTACTTATTAGTAAGTTTTTACTTTTATAATTTTATATAAAGGCTTAATTACTTTTATTACTAGACCTTTAAGGAAGAGGTAAGCTATTTACTTTAGTATCCTTATAATAATTAGCTTATTTAGGGTTATTTAGGGTTATTTATAATTAAATATAAGCTTATATAATATCTTATAGCTAAAGGTAAATACCTTTTTACCTTAATAATAAAGTAAAGGCTATAATAAGCTATTAGCTTAATTACTATATTATTAGTAATTAAGTTAAAATAGTTTTCTTTTTTATTATTATAGCCTTATATAATAAGGTATAATTTCTTATATAGTAATTTAGTTTCTTTACCCTTAATTTCCTTAATTATATAAGAATTAAAGATTTTATAGCCTTTATACTTTATAAAGTTAAATATTATAAAGTTAAATATATTATAAGCTTATAAAGTATTAATTTTAGCTTAGTTAAATTACTTAAAAAGTAAGCCTAAGGTTATAATCTTACTTTATTAATTAAGTTAAAAAGTAAGGTTTTAATTAGCTTTTTCTTTTACTATAAGAAATATTATATTTAGTATTTCTTTAGTTATAAGCTTTTTAATTAAGGCTTTCTTTTAGTCTTTATTAATAAATATAAAGTAATTTTTACTTTAATAGCCTTTATAATTACTACTTCTTTTTCTATACCTTAGTTAAGGTAAAATTAAATTATAAGGCTTTTTCTTAGCTTTTTACTTTCTCTTTATTAAAAGCTTTTTTTCTTTTACCTTTACTTCCTTACCTTTTACTAGTAGCTTATCTTTTAATACTAAGTTTATAAGTTACTTATTTTCTTTAATTACCTTTACTTTTATTTATTTATTAAAAACTTTAAAAGGCTTTAAGCTAAGTATACTTTCTTTAAGGTCTTAAGGCTTTACTTTCTTATTCCCTTTATATTATAAGTCCTTATAATATAGGTTTATTACTATAAAGTAAAACTTAGCTAAGCTATAAGGTATTTTAACTATATAAGTCTTTTTATTAGTAATAAGTAACTTATAAAAGCTATATTATTTACCTTTTTCTTTATATATATATATATTAGCTTATAGTAATAACTAATATATTAGTAATATATTAAGGTTATTTTAAGCACTAAGGGTATTATAAACTTACCTTTTAGCTAGGTAATAGTAAACCTTATAAGTATTTGGATGTTAATTGTTTTACTAGCTAGGTATTGCTAGCAATAATTGTGTGTTATGATTAGAGGATTGTAAACAATTACATCTTGTAATTGTTTGTTTTTCTTAAATAATTAATATCTAACTTATAATTAAAGATATTATCCTAAGAATTACGTAATCTTATAGAGTAAATTTCAAAGATAATTACTATATATCAAAGTGGGTCTAAAAGTGGGTCGTTTGTCTGTAATTAGAAATACTAAAAACAATTACATTTTAGCACTAAAAATAGGTACAAATGTTATTTTTCTAATTTACGGCTAAACAATCCACTTTAAGGCCCACTTTTATATATAGTATTTTTCTTAGAATTTTACTCTATAAGATTATGTAATTCTTAGGATAATATCTTTAATTATAAGTTGAATATAAAAATAAACAAAACAATTACAAAACAATTACATTACACGAGTACAAGTGCCTGGTTATGATAAATTAGATGCATTGGCCATAACCAATGACACAAAAAAATTGAAAAATCAATAGTAATAAATAAAACCTATAATAAATATAAGCTTTAAGGTTATAAATATAAGGGGCTATAAGGTTAGAGTAAAGTTTATAATAAACTTTATAGTTACATTAGTATAAGAGTTATAATTTATAACTATAGTTAAACTTAAATTTATTTAAGTTTTACTTATAGTATAAATTAATATAATTTCCTTTTCTCTATAACTATATTTATTTTATCTCTCTTACTTATGCTTTAAAGCTCTAAGGTAAACCAAATATAACTTATCCTCACTTATCTCTAATTTAATTTAAACCTAACAGACACACTATATCTATTATAATCACTAGGTAGGTTCTACGTAACTAATTAACTAATTAACCCCTAACTAATTAAACTATAGTATAGCTAAGGGTAACTAAAAGCTAAGGGTAATAACTACTAGGCTATAAAACCTTTAGGCTATTTAAAAAGCTAATAAAAATCCTAATTAAAAGGAAATTAAGAAAACTAAAGAAAATATAAAGGAATTTAAGAAAAGTAAGAATAAGAAGGGGAATAAAAGACTAGAGAAAAAGGCTAGATATTTAGAAAAGATATTAAAAACATAGAGCTTTAATTATTTAAGCAGTTTTACCTTGTGCTTAGGAGGGGATTATAATAACTATAATAACTCTAATAGCCTTATTTATAATTAGTTTTACGTATTTTTAGAAATAATACTAGGACCTACTTTTATTTAACATATTATAATTATTATAGTGACTATAATAACTCTAATAACCTTAATTCTAATTAGTTTAAACTGTTTTTAGAAATAATATCAGGACCCACTTTTAAATAATATACTATAATTACTATAATAACTATAATAAGTCTAATAAGTCTAATAACCTAATAATAACTAGTTTAACCTATTTTTAGGACTAATATTAGGACCCACTTTTAAATAATATACTATAATTACTTTAATTATTATACTAAGTCTAATAACTCTAATTATAATTAGTTTAACCTATTTTTAAAACTAATACTAGGATTTACTTTTAAATAATATATTATAAGTATTGATTTTTAAATTTTTTTTTGCGTCATTAGTTATAGCTAATATATCTAATTTATTATAACATATAATTATTACTAGTAATACCTAGCTAGTAAAATAATTAATATCTAAATACTTATAGCTATAGTAATAAATAAAACCTATAATTAGTACAAGCTCTAAGGTTATAAATACAAGGGGCTATAAGGTTAAAGTAAAGTTTATAATAAACTTTATAGTTATATTAGCGTAAGAGTTATAATTTATAACTATAGTTAAACTTAAATTTATTTAGGTTTTACTTATAGTATTAATTAATATAATTCCCTTTTTCTTTATAACTATGCTTATTTTATCTTTTTACTTATACTTTAAAGCTCTAAGGCAAACTAAATATAACTTATTCTTACTTATCTCTAATTTAATTTAAATCACTAGGTAAGTTATAGGTTACTACTTAACTAATTAAACCCTAACTAATTAGATTATAGTATAGCTAAAGGTAATAAAAGAATACTACCTTATCTAAAATATTAAATAATATAGTAAAAGAGAAAAAAAGTAAAGGGAAGGAAGTAAAGATAAATCTAACTTAGAGATAATTAATAGTATTTATAATATAAGGAAAAAATACTAAAAAGTAAAGGTAATATAAATAATAAGATTTATAAGGTAAATAAGAAGAAGATAAAAGAATAGGGTATTAGGCTATAAAATACTAAGCAGTTTTACCTCGTGCTTAGGAGGGGATATATTATAAGTATTATAATAGCTATTATAGCTTTAATAACCTTAATTACTATTAGTTTTACCTATTTTTAGAAATAATAGTAAGACTTACTTTTAATTAATAAATTAGAATTAGTATAATAGGACAAAGCAGGGAGGCTTAGGGCAGGCACGCAGCAGGCTCGGACCCGCACTAGAAGGGGGCTAGAGACTCTTGTTATAGTAATTTCTTTCTTTCCTTTTATTATTATAAAATTAGGCTAGCGCAAGCTAGTAACAAACACCTATAACTAGCTACGCACAAAGTGGCATAGGCCTAAGATAAGGCTAATGCTAACCTAATTATTAGATATAAGAGGGTTTTTCTTCTTACTTAAGGGTTTTCCTTCTTAATAGCGCAGTAAGAGTACTAGTAATAGCTATATAGATAGCTAACTAGGGTAAATAATATATAATTAGAATTAGTATAATAAGTGTTATTATAAGCTATTATATTACTATTACTATAACTACTAATATTATTACTATAATAATTACATGTAATTGTGTAGTTGTAATTGTAATTGTTTATTTGTAGTTGTAATTAATTGTAATTGTAAAATTCCTCTTGTAATTAATTGTAATTGTAGTTGTAGTTGTAATTAAATACAATCCTCTGCTCAAGGGTAATATTACTTTATTTATATTAGTAAAACTATTAATTACTTTTTATCTTAAAGTATTAATAAATATTAGTAATTATCTCTTTATAAGAAAGGCTCTTACTAAAAGGTAATTAAGAAAGTATTATTTAGTATTTTCTATTAGTATAATAAGGAAAGCTTTACTAAAGTATAACTTAAGGAGGTTAATTTAATTATATTTACTTTTAAAGAGTATAATCTTTAGTAAAAGAAAGTTTTATAGCTTTTACTATAATAATTACTATTTTTATATATTTTTATAAGCTTAGAAATTTTCTTTATAATTTATTTCTTAGAAAAAAATAAGAAAAAGTAAGTTATTAAGAATAAAAATATTATTTAGCTTTAAAGTCTTAATATAGTTAAGGCTATTATAAGGGTTTTTATAAAGGGTATAAATACTATTCTTATTAAGGTTAAGAAAAGTAAAATAAATAAGATAAATATTTAAGGTAGTAACTTCTAAGGGTTATATTTAAGGTAATTTAAAGAATTATAACCTTTCTTTTAGCTATAATAATATTAATTCTTCTTAAAGTATATATTTTAATATAATAATAACTAAAAGCCCTAAACCTTAGGTAATATATATATTACTATCTTATAAAGAGCTTTATAATTCTTTTATAAGATTATTTTAAGCTTTTTAAATATTTCCTTAGATTATTCTTTAAAGTTTTCTTTAAAGTTTTTCTAAAGGTCTTTATATTTTTAACCTTAATATTTACTAATATAAATAAACTTTATAATATAGTTATTAAGCTTATACCCTATAGTAATCTTAAGGTTTAATTAGGTAAGTTTCTTTTAATTCTTTATAAGCACTAAAGAGTATAGTTATAATTACCTTAATAACTTATTTTTAAAAGTCTTTTAAGAAATATTTTTAAAGATATTTAGGGTATTTTAATATTAAGGGAAGGGGCTTAGGGGTTATTTTATTAATAAACTACTATCTAATTTTATTAGAGAAAATAAATAGGAAAAATAAGGTAAAAGAAATATAGTTAATATAATAAAGCCTAGAAGCCTAATTAAATAAAATAAACTAAATAGTAGTATAATAATAGGGTAGTGTTTACTTATATTAAATAGGATAAAATAAGTAAAACCTATAAAATAGGTAAAAGCAAGTAAAATAGGATAAATAGGATAAACATAGAAAATAATAGGATAAATAAAATAGGATAAATAGGTTAAATAAGAAAAGTAAAATAAATAGGAAAAACAGGAAAAGTAAAAAAAAGGGAAAGAGTTTAAAATTACTAGAAAGAGCGCCTAGAGGTAATTCTTTAGCTATATATAATATTCACTAAATATAAAGGTATAAAAACCGTTATAGTAAATTATAAATAAAGAAAAGAGAAGAAAGTATATAAAGAGAGAAGTTATATAGGTTAGCTAAGCTTAGCTAAGGGTTATTTTTAATATTAGGTTCAAGTAAAATACCTTATAGTAATAAACTTAGTTATTAAGTTAGTTTTCTTATAATAGATAATAAGATTAATTAATTAATAATAATATCCTAAAGGCCTAAGAGTTAATAAATTAGTCTCTTAAAAGCCTAATAAGTTTAAAGAATTAGTCTTTTCCTTTAGTATACTTTATAGTTATATCTCTTTACCTAAATAGCCTATATATTAGCTTAAGGGTAAGGGGCTATATTATTTATAGAAATATCTTTTCTTATAATACCTAACTTATTTATAGTTATAGTTAATTACTAATTAGTATTAGTTATACTAAGGAATATTATACTAGTATAAAGGGGTTAAATTTAATAAAGTTAATAATAACTAAGGTTTAAGAGAGAAAAGAAAAGAGAGAAAGAGAGAAATCTAGCTAGGAGAGAAAGTAAGTAAAAAGTAAGGTAGTAATACGTTACTATTGCAAATAGTATAAGGTAGCTTGTAATATAACTAATTACATTATATGCATCCCTTTAGTAGCTCTACCCTTTAGCTATGGCTAGACTAACTATTGTCCAAAGGTCTAAATAAAGCCACATTATTAGTATTAATAAAAATAAATAAATATTTATTTATTAAAACCTTTAGCTAAAATATAAGCTTAAGTAATTACTTACTTTAAATAAAGTAAACTCTTTACTTTTAACTTAATTAATTTCTTAAACTATTTTAAATTTATATTTTTAACTTATATAAGTAAGAAATAATCTTTATAAGCTTAACTAGCTAAAATAAAAGCTAAGGGAATGATTTATTATATTTTTATTTACTTTATAAAAAGATTATATTAGTAAAAAGGCTTAATAAAGTAATAATATAAAGCTTATAAAACTTTAATATATGCTAAATAAGTATTTAAAGGAGACTAGTATTAGCTAAGGTATTAGCTAAGATAATTACTTTATTATTATTTTTGTAAAGGGCTTGGGCTTTGCCTAAGCATTAGTTATAGTGCACATAAGTAAGGATAGTTATAAGGCAATAAGGGTATAAAAGGGGCTAATATAAGGGAGTTAGGGGGTATAAGGGGCATTACTAAGGAAGGGTTTTTACTTTCCTTTCTTCCTTCCTTAGGTTTCTTAATATTATACTAATGCCTTATTATAACTACCTAAGGGCTAGTTTATAATAATTAAGAAACTTCTTTTAGTCCTAAGAAACAACTACTAAAGATTATAATAAACCTAATAATAAATATAATAAATACACTTTAACTATAAGACTAGCTAAGCTAGGAATATTAACTCCCTTATTAAATACCTTAGTGCTACTAGTAGCTTAAAATACCTAGTTTAAAATACTTTAATTACTTATATTTAAGTAATTTATAGAAATTAAATATTTATAATAATATATAATTATAAATAGTATAAGGCTTATAGCTTAACTTTTACCTATATTTTAACTAAATATACTAATAAGTAACTCTTTTATTCCTAATATATTCCTTATAATACTATAAGTATAAAGGAAACTAATTCTTATAAGTAAACTATATAATAGTAATAAGGCCTTATTTACTATATAAAGGCTTTTAATTAAATATAAATTATATATAAATAAGGACTTTATTAATACTAATAAGGATAAATAAATATTCATTTACTAGAACCTTTTAGCTAAAATATAAGCCTAAGTAGCTACTTACTTTAAATAAGGTAAACTCTTTACTTTTAATTTAATTAATTTTCTAGATTATTTTAGATTTATATTCTTTAATTTATATAAGTAAACAGTAACCTTTATAAAGCTTAACTAGCTTAAATAAGGACTAAGGAAACTATTTACTATATTTTTATTTACTTTATAAAAAGATTATACTAGTAAGTAAGGCTTAATAAGGTAATAATATAAAGCTTATAAAACTTTAATATATACTAAATAAGCACTTAAGGGAGATTAGTATTAGCTAAGGTATTAGCTAGGATAATTACTTTATTACTATTTTATAGTACTATAATATTATAGTAAATATTAAGACCCTAGCCTTAGAGAATAAGCACTAGGCTTAATATAAACTATAATAGCTTAAACCTATACCTTAAACTAACTATAAAGATAATATACTAATATCTAGAGTTTATTTTACTAAAACCTAGCTAGGAAAATAAAATAAGTTAGAAAGTAAAAAGAAAGTATAAAAGTATTTATAAAGCTATAAAAAGCTAAGTAAGTATTAAAGATAAAGCTTACTTAATATTACTAGGAAGGATATTACTTATAATATAAATCTAAGGATTATTATATAAAGAAGTATATTATTTTTACCTTACTAGCTATAAGTTAGTAATAAGATATATAAAGTAAATAAAGAGAGTATAAATAAGAAGATAAATATTAATATTTTAGAAAATAAGTAGCCCTTAAGTAAAGTCTTATATAAGAGTAAAGGGATTAGCTAGCTACTATAATAATAGTTAATTATAATAAGTATATAAAGGTAAAGAGGATATATTATAATATATAGATTAACTACTATTTTTAGTTCTTATACTCTTTAATATATACTTTTATATTAATATCTAGATTAATTATAGTTATAATTACTATAGTGCTATAAGTAAATTAGTAGTAAAATAGCTTAGTTTAAAGCTTATATATTTACTAAAAAGAAAGTATATTTATACTATAGTAAAAATAAAATAAAGAGAGAAAAAGGTAAGGAAAATACTTCTTTAATTACTTATATAGTATATACTAGGATTAATATTAATAGCTAGGAGTTATTAGTATATTTATATATTATCCTAGGTTTTATATAAGATATAATATTTAGGATACTATAGCTAAAATACTATAATATAGTAATTTATATAGTAAAATAGTAATTAGTTATTAAGGCTATAAAAGGCTTATATATCTCTAAGTTTTTAAGTATAAGATAAAAATACTAGTATAAGGGATTATTAAGTCCTTATATACTATAAAAGTATATTAAGTATACTATAATAAAGATACTTTTATAGGATTTATTATTATAAGCCTTAAGAAAATAACTATAATATTATAAATTATAGTACTTAAAATAAAACCTAATAGCTTAGATATATTAATATTACTTAAGGAGTTAGTAAACTTTATAAACCTTTTTAATAAGGCTAAAGCTAATAGCTTACTTCCTTATTAAGGGTTTTTAATTACTATATATACTTATATAAAAACTAGAATAAGTCTAAGCTATTACTTTCTTAAGGATTATTATATTATATACTAAGAAATTAGCTTCTAAAGATTAAGTATTAAATTATAAACTTAATAAATAAAAGGTAAATTTACACTAGTTTTTATTAGCTATAGCTTTAGTCTTTTTATTAAAAAATCTAATAAGAAATAGTATTTTTATATAAACTATTATATACTTAATAAAATAATAATATAAGACTAATACTCTTTTTACTAATTAAGAAAATACTTTACTTTTTCTCTTAAGTATAATAGTTTATAAAAGAAAATATTTATATAGTATTTTATAAGTTAAGGATTACTAAAAGTAAAAAGCACTTTATAGTATTTTAAACTAAGTTAAAGCTATTTAAGTAATTAGTTTATCTCTTTAGCTTAGCTAATATATTAGTAACCTTTTAATATTATATTAATAAGTCCTTAAGGGATTTTATTGATTTTTAAATTTTTTTTTGCATCATTGGTTATGGCTAATGCGTCTAATTTATCATAACACATAATTATTGATTTTTAAAATTTTTTTGCGTCATTGGTTATAGCTAATGCATCTAATTTATCATAACACATAATTATTACTAGCAATACCTAGCTAGTAAAACAATTAACATCCAAATACTTAAGGGATTTTATTATAGTATATTTAAATAATATTTTAGTTTACTTAAGGGAATTAAGGAAAAACTATATAGCTAAGGTTTAGCTAATATTAAATTACTTAAAGGCTATAGGTTTATACTTAAATCTTAATAAGTTTATATTTATTATAAAGAACGTTTAATACTTAAGATATATTATTATAATAAGATATTTAATTTACTTAAACTTAGTAAAAGTTATAGCTATAAGGAAGTAAGTAATTTTTATAAAACTATAAGAGATTTATAGCTTTTTAAGGTTTATAAATTTTACTATAACTTTATTAAAAACTTTTTAAACCTAGTAATATTATTAATATAACTTACTAAAAGAAATATTTCTTTTTAGTAAAGACTTAAGAAAAATAATACTTTTAATAAGCTAAAAGATACCTTTATTATATACTTAGTTTTAGTATAATAAGATTTAAACTATTTTATAGTAATAAAAGCTAATTATTTAGGAATAGCTATTTTGTTAAGCGGAAAACAACACCTAAAAGACGCGATGCTAGCCTACGGTCATAGGCAAATCTTTACATGTAATGTATTAAATGTAGTATTTTGACTTTCCTTATAGTATATAGTGTAGTGAATTATAGTGTAGTGTAGTATGTAATGTAGTGTAGTAAATACTACACTATACTACAAATACTACATGTAGTGTAGTGATAAAAGAGTGGGGTATATTTATATCTTATAATATTCTTTAGTTTTTGCTATTAAGTTAATATTAGCCTTTTTTTTATTAGAATTAAGTTATTTAGTTATAGATTTATTAAACTTTCCTAGTTTTAGATTATTAGCTATAGATTAATATATAGGGTAGATGGAGCTATATAAGTAGGTTTTTAAGATTTCTTGATTTTTCTCTATATAATAGGATATTTTATTACTAATATATCTAATATTATTATATTAATACTAAATTATTTAATCTAATTATTTTTATTTTATAAAATTTACCCTATATATACTTTTAAAATAAGTTTAAATAATAGCTTTTAAATCTAAATAAAATTACTAAAGAACTTTAATATAACCTATATTTAGCTTAAAATTTATATTACTTATAAATTCTTTTATATATTTAATATATATATATTTCAAATTAATATAAATTAATTTAGGTTTTTAAAATATTTTTTCTTTTTTACAAAAATAGGACTAAAAGTATATAATTTAAAGTAAAAAAATGTAGTTATAAGAATAAGATTATAAGATTAGTAATATTAGAAAAGTAATATTACTTTAAAAAAGACTTTATTTCTTATAATAGCTTTAAAATATAATACTAGTTATATAAGATTATATTCTTATTTTAAAAATAATTTTTAATTCTAAATAATTTATAGTTTCTTTATATTATATAATCTAAGGGCTATATAATATAACTAGCTTAAGATAACTATTAACTACTAGGTATACTAAAAACTAGTACTTTTATATGTATAAATTAATTTTTAATAAATAAAAATTAGTTATTTCTTAGTAAAATTAGTTAAAAAAACTATAAATTAACTAGTTTTATAATATTTTAAAGCTATAGGAATATTCTTTATAATTTATAAAGTAAATATAAAAAGTAAGTCTTAAAGTAAGTCCTATATAGGTCTTATATAGGTCTCTAATAGTTTAATTAGTTTAATTAGACTATTTAGTTAATTACGTTATTTATAACTTACTTGCTTAGCTAAGTAAAAAGTTTTTAAGGAGGGGTATTCCCTTACTTTCTCTTTTCTTTCTTTCTTTTCTTTTTCCTTTTTACCTTAGTAAATCTAAAAAAACATTTAGAAAAACCTTTATATAATTAGGCTAGTTATATTACTATTACTTATATTTACTATTATTTTTATAATCTTTTTGCTTTTTAAATAACTTATAAAACCCTAAAAACAAAAATTAAAAAAATTAGAAAATTAAGAAAAATTAGGAAAAATTAGGAAAAATTAGGAAAAATTAGGAAAAATTAGGAAAAATTAGGAAAAATTAGGAAAAATTAGGAAAAATTAGGAAAAATTAGGAAAAATTAGGAAAAATTAGGAAAAATTAGGAAAAATTAGGAAAAATTAGGAAAAATTAGGAAAAATTAGGAAAAATTAGGAAAAATTAGGAAAAATTAGGAAAAATTAGGAAAAATTAGGAAAAATTAGGAAAAATTAGGAAAAATTAGGAAGAATTAGGAAAAATTAGGAAAAATTAGGAAAATTAAAAAAATTAAACCTTTAAAAATAAAAAAATAAAAACTAGAAAACTAGAAAACTAGAAAACTAGAAAACTAGAAAACTAGAAAACTAGAAAACTAGAAAACTAGAAAACTAGAAAACTAGAAAACTAGAAAACTAGAAAACTAGAAAACTAGAAAACTAGAAAACTAGAAAACTAGAAAACTAGAAAACTAGAAAACTAGAAAACTAGAAAACTAGAAAACTAGAAAACTAGAAAACTAGAAAACTAGAAAACTAGAAAACTAGAAAACTAGAAAACTAGAAAACTAGAAAACTAGAAAACTAGAAAACTAGAAAACTAAAAACTAGAAAATTAGTAAAAATCAGAAAAATATTAGAAAAATATTAAAGAAAAATCAAAGAAAAAAAACTACTTCACTATAGATTTTTCTTTCTACCCTTAGATAACGATTCTAATACTAGCATGCCTAGCTTTAAAGCTTTCTTAAGGAAGTAATCTTTAAGGATTATACAAGAAAACCCTTAAAAATTAAGAAGATTACAAATTTTCTTTAAAAGCATATATTTTTACCTATAATTTATTTAATTATTAGTTATCTAATATTAAATATAATAAAGAAAGGGAAATTATATGCTTTTATACGCAATCTAAATGCTCCTTTAGCTTTAAATATAAAGCTAAGCGATTTTAAGCTTCTAATAGTGTTAGGCACTATAAAGCTAAGCATCCTAAGATTATAACTTCTAAATTAGATAAAAAAAACCTTTTAAGGTTACTTATAAGTATTTAATTCTATTTATTTACTATTATTTCCTTTTACTAACTATTTCTTTGTGAGAACAATAATAGCTAGGCAAGAGGTATAGGGGCTCTAGTATATTAACTAAAGCTTACTAGGTCTAAGTGTATTATACGTGTAAGTCACTAGCTTATAGCTAGTAGCTTACTAGTATTATATAGTCCTAGCCCTAGGGCCTAGCTTGCCTATAGGGTACACTAGTATACCTAGTGTTATAAGTAAGGCCTTATAATTTTTCTCTTACTTTTAGCTAAGCTTTTAAATAGCTTTTACTAGCTATTCTATAGCTATTTACTAAGTAATAGCTATATTAAAATAATAATAAATAATAGATAACTGTTAGTTACACCAAGGAACGTTGCACTAGTGCAAAAGGGTTAAATTCAATGAAGTTAATAATAATGATTAAGATCTAAGAGAGAAGAAAAGAGAGAGAAGGAGAGGAATCTAGCTAGGAGAGAAGGTAAGCGAAAAGGGGGAAAAGTAAGGCAGTAGTGTAGGGGCACTGCGAATAGTATAGGGTTGCCTGCGATATAACTAATTATATTATATACATCCCTTTAGTAGCTTTACCCTTTAGCTATAGTTAGACTAACTATTATCTAAAGGTCTAAAGGAAGCTACACTAGTAGTCTCTCTTTCCTTATAACTAAAGGAGCCTAAAAACATAATAAAAATTAAATCAAAGGAAAGTGTATATAAGTAAATCCCTTTATAGGAATCTATAGCTCTAATTAGCTTACGTAGCCTTAGTTATTCTCATTAACCTAGTTACTTTAATCTAGTCTAGTTAATCCTCCCTTTACCTAACCTTATAGGTCTCTTAACCTAGCCTTCTACACGAATTATTAATTTATTTAAATTAATTAAGGTTAAAAGGGATAAATTTAGCAATGCCTTTATTATCATATTAGTTAGGTTATTACCACTGTTAATTTACCTAACTTCATAGATCTTGCGCCTCTTATATAACTATTAGAGGGCTATAATATTAATTATTAGCTACTTCTCCTTTATTATACCTAGCTTAATAAGGAATTTATATAATAAGAAAAAGTTAGTATAGAGAATTATAGGGATTTAAGGTATCTTTAATTAGTCTATGATTTAATTAAGGGTTATAAAGATTGCGTACGTAATATCCGCGCCTTAAACTATACTATATAATTTAAAGGCAAGCGTGCTTTGCGTTACCCTCTTACTCTTTATTAAGCTATATATAATAATATTACCTTTTATAATAAAGGTGTTATTATCTTATATTATCTTATTACTAATTATAATTACGTATCTAATCTATAAGCTTAGGTCCTTATTATTAGCTAGTAATCTATTTATAAACATAAAGAGCTTTGCCTCTTTAAGGGTTAAGGGATATATTATAGTCCTTACTACTAATTCTTAATTTACTACTTAAGTTATTTATTAAGTTATATAATATTATTAGCTAAGGGCTCTTAGTATTAAGTAGTAATTAATAGGTTATATAAAGCTTCTAGTTAGCATATAGTTATAATATAGCTCCCTTAGGCTTATTATTCTATATAATCTTACTTTACTATTAGAGATTAAGGATTAACTTCCTTAATCTTTTAACTTTAGCCTTTCTAGGTTAAGATTAACAAATTATTAGCGTTCTAGGTTAAGATATAGCTATTAAAAATAAGGGGATTCCTAGTTACTAATTATTGCTTCTCTTTAGCTATAAATTTAGCTTTCTAGAGCTCTTTCTTTTCTTTTTAGAAGAAGTTATTATTACTTAGACCTAATGTGTTATCTATTTATATTTTAATAATACTAAAGAGATTCTTATTATTTAAGGCTATAATTAATAAGTAAGGATTAAAAGTTAAGGTTATTATATTAAGGTTATCTCTATAGTAATAAAAGTACATTACTTACTAGTAAGTTCTAGCCTCTATAATCCTATAAAAGGCTTAATTACCTTTATTACCATGCCTTCTAGAAAGAGGTATGTAATTTACTTAGGTAATCTTATAATAATTAGCTTATTTAGCGTTATATGCGATTGAAAGTAAGCTTGCGTAATATCACGAATCTAAAGGTAAATCCCTTTTACTTTAATAATAAAGTAATAGCTATAATTAGCTATTAACTTGCTTGTTATATTGTTAGTAATTACGTTAAGATAGCTTCTTTGCCTTTATTATTATAGCCTTATATAATAAGGCAAGACTTCTTATATAGTAATTTTATTCTCTTACCTTTAATCTCTCTAACTATATAAGAATTAAAGATCCTATAGCCTTTATACTTTACTAGGTTAAACCTTATAAATCTAAATCTATTATAAGCTTATAAGGCATTAATCTTAGCTTAGTTAGATTACTTAAAGGGCTTGCTTAAAGTTATAATCTTTCCCTCCTAGTAAAGTTAAAGAGTAAGGTTTTAATTAGCCTTTTCCTTTACTATAAGGAATACTATATTTAATATTTCTCTAGCTATAATCTCTTTAATTAATATTTTCTCTTAGTCTTTATTAATATATATAAAAGGCTTTATAAGTCTAATAACTTCCTTAGGATTATAAGCCTTAGCCTTAATAGCCTTTATTTTTATTACTTTAATACTATTAGCTTTATAGCCTCCTATAAGGGTAGCTTTTATTACCTTAAGATAAGCTATAAGGTCTTTAACTCTATAGCTTCTTATAAGGGCTACTTTAGCTTTATAAGCCTTTATAGGCTTTTCTATGCCTTTATTAATATAAAATTAAACTATAAGGGCCTTCCTTAGCCTTCCTTACTTTCTTTTTACTAGCGCTAGTAACTTTACTTCTTCTTTTACTTCTACCTTTATATTATTTACTAAGGAAAGTATATCTTAATTAGTAGTAGCTATAGCTAGCGTGGTTATACCCTCTCTAATATCCTAGGGTATTATCCCTTATACTCCTAGCCTTTTTATAATATATAAGTCTTTATAGTAAGGCTTTACTACTATAAAGTAAAACTTTACTAGGCTATAGGGTATCTTAACTATATAGGTCTCCCTATTAGTGGTAATTAGCTTATAAGGGCTATGCTAGTTACCCTTCTCCTTTATATATATATATTAGCCTATAAAGGTAGCTAATATATAAGCGCTATATTAGGTTTATTCTAGGTATTAAAGGCATTACAAACCTATTATAAGGTAAGGTAATAGCGGACCTTATTAGTAGCCTTTTAAATTACCTTAGCGTATTAAATAATAAAGACGCTTAGTAATAACTTATCTATTATCTATAGGCAGAGTATTGTTTGTAGTGTAGTTAGTGTAGTTTTTAGGAAATATTTGTATTTGTAGTGTAGTTTTTTTAGCTTGTAGTTAGTGTAGTGTAGTTTGTAGTTACTACACTACACTATAAATACTACACTACACTACAAAATACAGTGTAATAATCTAATTTTTCTTAATTTAAATAAACTAGCCTAATATAAAGCTAGCTAGTATAACTAATATCTATTTATTCCTTTTTAAAAGGGCTAAATCTAGTATACTTTTATTTACTAGGATTAGATCCTAAGGCTAATAAACCTATTTTCTAAAAAAATTATAATTAAGAAATTATTTGTAGTGTAGTTTTTAGGAAAATCTTGTATTTGTAGTGTAGTTTTTTTAGCTTGTAGTTAGTGTAGTTTGTAGTGTAGTTACTACACTACACTACAAAAACTACACTACACTACACATTGTAGTGCAATACTCTGTTTATAGGTAAGCTCTAAAAACTAGTAAAGTTAGCACTAGGCTATTAGGGCTTACTAAGTTATTAATAGCTTTAATAGCTATTTAGAGATATTACTTTAGCGTGATCTCCGCGCTAATTAAGTCTATAATAATCTTATAAGCCTAGCGTAAAGGTTTATAATATCTTTTAACCTTTCTAATGCTATTATAGGCTTTAATTAGTATCTTATTAATCTTAATTAATATTAAGTAAGTATAATACTTAAATTTAGCTAAAGCGAAGTTATTACTAGCATTATAGATAATCTAATCTAGAGGTTTAAGATAGGTATTAATCTAGCACTCTCTAATAGCGTCCTAGATATCTTAAGCCTTTTGCCTCTTAGGATTAAGGAATTAGGCTACCTAGAATAAAGTTACTAAATTAATAATATAAAGAACTAGCTAGCTATTAATCTATATAATATTAATAATAATCTTATAGTTAAAGTTATAGTTATCCTTAATTATAAACTTAAACTAGCTAGAGGCTTTTCTATTTATTTAGTAATAGTAGTAAACTTTAGTTAACTTCTTAATTACTTAGCATTTAATGTTATAACTAGCCTATTAGAGAATCTTTATAAGCTATTAAATAGAAGGATAACTAAAGTAATAATATAATTAATAGATCTTCCCCTTTAAGAGGTAAAAGGTAACTATTTCTTTTGCCTTTAGTAACCACTAAGGATAACCCTATTATTATACTATAGGTATATTCTTATTGCCTTAAATTAATATATTCTTAAGGTTATTAATCTTAACTTATATCTTATTTATATTAGTAATTAAGAAGAGAAAAGGGGTAGCTATATTAAGGACATAGAATTTAAGCTCTCTAAGCTCTATAAGTATATAAAGGATACCTCTTATAATTACTAATCTAGCACTAAATATAATAACTTATAGCTTATAGAGGGTTATCTTTAATAAAGGTATTAATCTTAATAAAGCCTTTGCTTATACCTTTTCTATAGTTAACTTTCCTAAAGCGCTAGTATTAGGTATAATACCTTTAAAGACCTCTTTAAAATAGCGTTCTTTAGAGATATAGTAAGTTAAACCCTTATTAGATTCCTATAGTTTATAAGGCTTTTACTTAAGGAAAGCGTGTTAAAAAGCTTAATTATTAAGGGTAGTAAGAATATTAGTATTAATAAGGTTATAGTTAGTCTATAGTCCTAAGTAAAAGAATTATATAATGCTTAAATATACTATTAATAGTAATTCTTCTATATTATTATTATTATCTTCTTAGGCCTTTATATAGGCTATAAGATATAGCTCCTAATCTTAGTTAGGGCCCTTATTAAGCTAATTATTATCTAGCCCTTTATAGGAGGTAAGGAATGCTTAGAACCTCTTCTCTAAAGGGGGTGTATAATAAGTCTTACTAGCTTACTACTAGTTTTTCTTTTTCTAATACTCTTTAGTAGTATAGTTAAAAGACTAGTAGCTACTCTTACTATAGATAAAGCAGTGCCTAAGGCTATACCTAGGGCTTTTCCTATAATAGCTTCCTTTACTATAGGGTTATTACCTATACTAATAATTAGTAAATATAGCCTCTAGGGAGTCTTTTTCTTAGTACTAAAGGTATTAGGTAACTCTCTTACTAAATTCTATAATAGTAATTACCTTATAAAGGTCTTTAGTAAGACTTTTAAAGCCTAGGAAGTATATATACTTTACTATCTAATATTTAAGTATACTAGTTACTATATTTAGCGCTTACTTATAGAGCTTAGTATTTACTATATTAGAGAGGTATAGCTCTCTATAGATTTTCTTAAGGGTAGATAATATAATCTTAAGGCACTTAAGCTTAGTTTTATTAGGATTCTTAGTAATTATATTATTTAGTATTATATTACTTTACTTATAGTAATAAAATTATTAATTACTTTCTATCTTAAAGTATTAATAAATATAAGTAATTATCTCTAGATATAAAAGGTTATTCCTAAAGAGATAATTAAGGTAGTATTACTTAGTATTACTTATTAGTATAATAAGGAAAGCCTTCTAATAGTGCGTTTAAGGGAGGTTAATCCTATTATATTTATTCTTAAAGAGTGTAATCTTAGGCATAAGAAAGTTATATAGCTTCTTACTATAGTAGTTACTATCCTTATATATCTTTATAAGTTCTAAGATTTTCTTTATAATTTAATCTTTAGAAGGGAATTATTATATAGGAAGTATAATTTATTATAAATAATAGTCTATAATCTATTATAAATAATAGTCCTTAGGGTAAAGTAATTAATATAATTAAGATTACCTTAAGGGCTCCTATAAAGGTTAAAGGGGTTACTAAGATTAAGGGAAGTAAACTTCTAAGGTAAGTAATTAGGGAGGCTAGGGTTAAGGCTTTAGGGGTTTAGAAGATTATAATCTTCCTTATAGCTAAGGTAGTATTAAGCTTTAGTAAAGCACTTCTTTTAGTAAAGTTAGGATTAGGTATTCTAAACCTTATTTAATAAGAATACTATAATCTTATAGAGAATTACATAGCTCTTTAATAATATCTTTATTAGCCTTTCTAAAGGTATCCCTAGACTAGCCTTTAAAGTCCTCTTAGAATAATTCCTAGAGGTTATTATCTCTTTAACCTTAACGCTTACTAAGGTTAATAAACCTTATAATATAATTATTAAGCTTAGACTATATAGTAATCTTAGGGTTTAGCTTAATTAGCTCTTTCTAGTCTCTTATAAGAGTGTAAGTAAGTAGTTATAAATATAGTAGTAATTTACTTTCTTAAGGTCTCTTAAGGGTTAATATTAAGGGTTTACTATTGCTAGTAAGCTAAGGGAGTTTCTCTTAATAGTGGTCTAGCTAATAGTCTAGTCTCTGTAGCTTAGGTAGCCTTTCCTCTTATAAAAGGTCTAGTCTTAGGTTCTATTATCTTATTAAATTATAGCTATATAAGCCATAAGGGAACGTTATTAAGTTATTAAAATAATAGAGCCTAGAAGCTTAATTAGAGCCTAGAAGCCTAATTAAATTAAAAGAACTAAATAGTAGTATAATAATAAGGTAGCGTTTACCTTTATTAAACAGGATTTTATAGGTTTTACTTGTAAAATAAGTAAAAATAAGTAAAATAGGATAAATAGGATAAACATAGAAAACAATAGGATAAATAAAATAGGATAAATAAGTTAAATAAGGATAGTAAAATAAATAGGAAAAACAAGAAAAGCAAGGAAAAAGAGAGGAAGAGTTTATAATTACTAGAAAGAGCACGTAGAGGTAATTCCTTAACTATGTGTAATATACACTAAACACAGAGGAGTAAAGGCAGTAATAGTGGATAATATATAAAGAAGGGGAAGAGAGGCTATAAATAAAGTATAAAGAGAGGTTATATAGGTTAGCTAGCTTAGCTAAGGGTTGTTTTTAATATTAGGTTTAAGTGAAATGCCTTATAGTAATAGACTTAGTTATTTAGTTAGTTTTCTTATAATAAACAATAGAATTAATAATTAATAATAATATCCTAAAGGCCTAAGGGTTAATAAATTAATTCCTTAGAAGCCTAATAAGCCTATAACTAGGATTTTAGTCTCTTCCTTTAGCACACTCTATAGTTATGCCTCTTTACCTAAATAACTATCTATTAGCATAAGAGGTAGTGGCTATAGCGTCTATAGAAATGTCTTTTCTTGTAATACCTAGCTTATTTATAGTTATAAAGTTAACTACTAATTAGTATTAGTTATACTAAGGAATATTACACTAGTGTAAAAGGGTTAAATTTAATTAAGTTAATAATAATAATTAAGATCTAAGAGAGAAAAGAAAAAGAGAAGGAGAGAAATCTAGCTAGAAAAGAAGGTAAGTAAAAAGGGGAAAAGTAAGGTAGTAGTGTAAGGGCACTATAAATAGTGCGAGGTCACTTATAATGTGACTAATTGCATCGCGTGTATCCCTTCGGTGGCTCCACCCTTTAGCTATGGTTAGACTAACTATTGTCCGAAGGTCCGAAGGAAGCCATAATAACACTTAAGTATAAATTTACTTATAACTTCCTATTATATTATATACTTTTTTCTCCTATAAATATAGTACCTTCTCTTAAAATATTATTATATCTTAAGTTACTATAACTTTTACTTTTTAATTACTATACTTTTATTATAAATATAAATATAATTCCCTTAAAAAGTATCGTTATATATATTACTTATATATTAAATATATAAACTTTAAGAAAAGCTTACTATTTAAGCTAAAACTCTTATAAATTAACTATTAATTCCCTTAGGATTTATTTACTATTACCTTTAAGGTAAAATATTTTAAATACTATATTTAGTATTATTGATTTTAAAATTTTTTGCGTCATTAGTTATAGCCAATGACGCAAAAATTTTTAAAAATCAATAAGTATAAGCTCTAAGGTTATAAATACAGGGGCTATAAGGTTAGAGTAAAGTTTATAATAAACTTTGTGGCTACGTTAGCGCAAGATACAGTTATAATTCGCGACCGCAGTTAAACTCAAATTCGTTCGAGTTTTATAGTAATACTTATAATACTATAACTATATTACTTTTCCTAGGTTTTTAGTTCTTTTTACTAATATTTCTTTATAAGCTATACTTACTATAAAGGGTAATTTTCTAGATCTTTTATTTATCTTAAATTAGGTTTAAGAACTTATAAATACTCTTAGTAATAAGAATAAAAATAACCTTAAAGACTATATATTTTTAAAAAGACTTACTTTTATTTTACTAAGTATTACCTTAATTTAATAATAAGGTTTAATTATATAAATATAGTATACTATATTATATTTAGCTTAACTAAGGCTATAAAGGTTTATTAGGTTTATATTTTCCTTATTTATTCCTTAGTTTCTTACTAATATTTTAAGGTAAAATACTTTTATTTTATACTAGTAATATATTATTTCTTACTAATAATTATTAGTATTTATATTCCTAAGTTTTATTTTAAAAGTAATAAGTTACTATATTTTTATTTTATTTTATTACTTATTTACTAACTTTTTAGTAGCTAAATTATTATAAGCTTATAATTACTTAAGAGGTAAAAATAACTTTATATTTATAGTTATATAACCTAGGTTTTATACCTTAAGGTATAGTAAAGTATTACTTTTTCCTAGTAATATAAAAGGTAATTATGAAGAATAAAAGTAAGGCTAAATATCTTATTTATAGTAATATAGTTTTTACTTACTAAAAGGCTATAATAAAGGGGTTTTCTTTAAATTTTCCCTTACTTTAAGTATTTTTATTTTTATTTTTAGTAAGTAATTTAAGTTATTTACTTTAAAGTATAATAATAGCTAATAAGGCTAGGCCTTTTTATAAAAACTTTATATCTTTTTATTTATAACTTATTTATATTTTATTACTTTTTTATTTAATTTACTTTAGTAAAATACCTAAATTATATATTAAGTACTTTTTATATTTTTATTAAGACTTACTAGTTATATTTACTAGGCTAACCCTTTTATTTTACTAGGTATTTATTATCTTTATAAGTTTTCCTATAGTTTTTAATTTCCTTAGTTTTATACTTATTATCTTTATTCTTAAGGTTTAGTATTAGTATTTTCTTTTCCTAGTGTTTTTATAGTAATTTTATAGCTTTAGTAAGCTAATATAAAATATATTATATAACTAACTATATTTTTAGGTAATATAAGTTAGTATACTTATTTTCCTATAGTATTAAATATTTAAAATAGCTTAATAAACCTAAGGGTTAGCTTTTATTTTACTTTTTAAGCTTAATATTCTTTACTAATAGTAATACTAAGTTACTTTTTTAAGATTAAAGGCTAGTAGTATTTATTATAGTACTTTACCTAGGTTTTAGTAGCTTTTACTTAGTTTTACTTTAATTCCTTTTTAACTTTATATAGCTTTATAATATATATATTAGCTTCTAGTACTTTTCTTTTATTAATCTTACTCTTAAAAGCTAAGTAAAACTTAGGTAAATAACTTATAAAAGAGTAATTTAAAGAATAGCTTATAGTTTTATTTACTATATTGTTATAAGTAAATTAAGCTATTAGAAATAACTTAAGCTATATTTACTAGTTTTTATAATAAAACACTAAAAATAATACTTAAGTACTTAGTTTATTTTCTTTATTTACCTATTAGTTTAAGGGTAAAATACTATAAAAAGCCTTTATTTTATATATAAAAGGTAATAAAGGTTTAACTAAAACTAGCTTATAAAGACTAATCCCTTATTAAATATAATACTCTCTAAGGCCTTAAATTATAGCTTAATCTTTTTATAAAAAGCTTTACTAGTTTAGTTATATTAATTATAGTAATTATAAATAAGAAAATAAAATACTTAGTAAATTAGTTTATAATTACTAGGATTATATTAGTTTTTACTTACTTACTTATATAATAAGTAACCTTATAATAAAATTTATTAAGATTTTTACTTATAATTACCTTAGTATTAATAAGGATTTAAGGCTTCTATATAAGTAATACCTCTTAGCTATTACTTACTAATAAACCTTATAGCTTATAATATAATCTAATATAAACTTACTTATAGCTAGTTACTAAAAGTAATACTTTAATAACTTAAAAGTATATTTAGTTTTAAAGTAACTTACTAGTAAATTATTATAGTATAGTTATAAAAACTTCTATTATAAAATAAGCTTTTAGGGAATAATTACTTAGTTTTAGTATATTAAAAGGCCTTTTATATTATATAATTATAAACTAGCTTTTTTTCTTTTTACTAAGGAGTTTATATTATCTTTTACCTTTATAAATCTAAGTTTTTATTTTATACCTTTTATAGTAATTATACTAATAGTTTATTTAGCTTAGATTAGTAAGGATTTAGTAATATAATAATCTTTTATATCTCTTATACTATACTAATATCTTAGATATATATTACTTTCTCCTAGAAATCCCCTTTATTTAGCTAATCTTTTACTAGATTTATAGTAACTAACTAGCTTTTTAGCTAAGTTACTTTAGCTTCTTTATTTTTACTATAAAAGCTAAGGTATTTTTCTTCTTTAAAGGTATTTTCCTTTTTAAAGGTATTGTTAGTTACACTAAGGAACGTTGCACTAGTGCGAAGAGGTCGAATTTAATAAAGTTAATAATAGCTAAGGTCTAAGAGAGAAAAGAGAAGAGAGAAGGAGAGGAATCTAGCTAGGAGAGAAGGTAAGCAAAAGGGGAAAAGTAAGCTAGTAATGTAAAGGCACTGCAAATAGTATAAGGTTACTTATAATATAACTAATTATATTATATATATTCTTTTAGTAGCTTTACCCTTTAGCTATAGTTACACTAACTATTATCTAAAGGTTTAAAGGAAACTTTACTAGTAGTTTCTCTTTTCCTTATAGCTAAAGGAGCCTAAAAATATAATAAAAATTAAATTAAAGAAAAGTATATATAAGTAAATCCCTTTATAGAAATCTATAGCTTTAATTAGCTTATATAGCCTTAGTTATTTTAATTAACCTAGTTACTTTAATCTAGTCTAGTTAATCCTTCTCTTTTCTTACCCTTATAAGCCTCTTAACTTAGCTTTCTATATAAATTATTAAATTATTTAAATTAATTAAGGTTATAAGAGCTAAATTTAGTAATACCTTTATTATTATATTAGCTAGGTTCTTATTACTATTAATTTACCTAACTTTATAAATCTTATGCCTTTTATATAACTATTAAAGGGCTATAATATTAATTATTAGTTACTTTTCCTTTATTATACCTAGCTTTATAAAGTATTTATATAATAAGAAAGAGTTAGTATAAAGAATTATTAGAACTTAAGGTATCTTTAATTAGTCTATAATCTAATTAAGGGTTATAAATATTACATACGTAATATTAGCGCCTTAAACCATACTATATAGCTTAGATATAAGTATACTATAAGTTATACGCTTACTTTTTATTAAGCTATATATAATAATATTACTTCTTAAAATAAAGGTATTATTATCTTATATTACTTTATTACTAATTATAATTATATACTTAATTTATAAGCTAAGGTCCTTATTATTAGCTAGGGATTTATCTATAAATATAAAGAGCTTTACCTCTTTAAGAGTTAAGGGAATATACTATAGTCCTTATTACTAGTGCTTAATTTACTATTTTACTTATTTATTAAGTTAGGAGATATTATTAGCTAAGGTCTCTTAGTATTAAGTAGTAATTAATAAGTTATATAATGCTTCTAGTTAGTATACTATTATAATATAGCTCCCTTAGGCTCTTTACTTTATATAGTCTTACTTTACTATAAGGAATTATAAATTAACTTCCTTAATTTTCTAACTTTAGCTTTTTAAGTTAAGGTTAGTAAATTATTAGCGTTTTAAGTTAAGATATAGCTATTAAAAATAAGGGGATTTATAGTTATTAGTTATTACTTTTCCTTAGCTATAAACTTAGCTTTTTAAAGCTTCTTTTTCTTTCTTAAAGAACTTATTATTACTAAGCCTTAGTATATTATTTATTTATATCCTTATAATACTAAAGAGATTCTTATTATTTAGTGCTATAATAAGTAAGTATAGATTATATATTAAAGTTATTATCTTAAGGTTATCCTTATAGTAATAAAAGTAAGTTACTTACTAGTAAGTTCTTACTTTTATAATTTTATATAAAGGCTTAATTACTTTTATTACTATGCCTTTAAGGAAGAGGTAAGCTATTTACTTTAGTATTCTTATAATAATTAGCTTATTTAAGGGTATTTAAGGTTATTTATAATTAAATATAAGCTTATATAATATCTTATAGCTAGAGGTAAATACCTCTTTACCTTAATAATAAAGTAAAGGCTATAATAAGCTATTAGCTTAATTACTATATTATTAGTAATTAAGTTAAAATAGCTTCCTTTCCTTTATTATTATAGCCTTATATAATAAAGTATAATTTCTTATATAGTAATTTAGTTCCTTTACCTTTAATTTCCCTTACTATATAAGAATTAAAAATTCTATAGCTTTTATGCTTTATAAGGTTAAATATTATAAACCTAAATATATTATAAACTTATAAAGTATTAATTTTAGCTTAGTTAAATTACTTAAAAGGTAAGCCTAAGGTTATAATCTTACTTTATTAATAAAGTTAAAGAGTAAGGTTTTAATTAGCCTTTTCTTTTACTATAAGAAATACTATATTTAGTATCTCTTTAGCTATAAGCTTTTTAATTAAGGCTTTCTCTTAGTTTTTATTAATAAATATAAGGTAATCTTTTACTTTAATTACCTTTATAGCTATTACTCCTTTTTCTATACCTTAGTTTAAGTAAAATTAAACTATAAGGCTTTTCCTTAGCTTTCTTTATTTTCTCTTTACTAAGGGCTTTTCTTTTTCTTTTACCTTTACTTCTTTACCTTTTACTAGTAGCTTATTCTTTATTACTAGGTTTATAAGTGGCTTATCTCTTTTAGTTACCTTTACTTTCTTTTATTTATTAAAGACTTTAAAAGGCTTTAAGTTAAGTATACTCTCCCTAAGGTCTTAAGGCTTTATCTCCTAGTCCCTTTATATTATAAGTCCTTATAGTATAGCTTTACTACTATAAAGTAAAACTTAGCTAAGCTATAAGGTATCTTAATTATATAAGTCTCTTTATTAGTAATAAGTAGCTTATAAAGGCTATACTATTTATCTTTTTCTCTTTATATATATATATTAGCCTATAGTAATAGCTAATATATTAGTAATATATTAAGGCTATTTTAAGCACTAAGGGCATTATAAACTTACCTTTTAGCTAGGTAATAGTAAACCTTATTAGTTACTTTCTAAATTACTTTAGCTTATTAAATAATAAAGATACTTAGTAATAACTTATTTATTATTTATAAATTAGCTTTAAAGACTAGTAATATAAGTATAAGGCTATCTAAACTTACTAAGTTATTAATAGCCTTAATAGCTATTTAAAGTTATTATTTAAGTATAACCTTTATACTAATTAAATCTATAATAATTTTATAAGCCTAGTATAAAGGTTTATAGTATATTTTAACCTTTCTAATACTATTATAGGCTTTAATAAGTATTTTATTAATATTAATTAATATAAGGTAAGTATAGTGCTTAAATTTAGCTAAAGTAAACTTATTACTAGTATTATAAATAATTTAGTTTAAAGGGCCTAGATAGGTATTTATCTAGCACTCTTTAATAGTATCCTAGATATTATAAGCCTTTTGCTTCCTAAGGTTAAGGAATTAAGCTACTTAAAATAAGGTTACTAAGTTAATAATATAAAGGATGTGAGAATAATGGTAGCTAGGCAAGAGGTATAGGGGCTCTGGTATATTAACTAAAGCTTGCTAGGTCTAAGTGTGTTATATATGCGAGTCACTGCCTTATAGCTAGTGGCTTGCTAGTGTTATATAGACCTAGCCCTAGGGCCTAGCCTATTTATAGGGTGTGCTAGTACACTAGGTGTTATAAGTAAGGCCTTATAATTACCCCCTTACTTTTAGCTAGGCTTCTAAATAGCTTTACACTTACTAGTTAAACTATAGCTATTTACTAGGTAGTAGTTATAATAATATTACTAAAATTAAAACATAATAATAATAATAAATAGCACCTTATCTTATAGTAATAGGTAGTAGTGTTCTAGTATAAAAATATTAGTAGCTCTCCCTCCTATTAGGTGCTTTTCTCCTATATAACTATAGCTTATTCTTAGTAAATATATTATAAACTTTATATACTATTACTCTTCCCTTATTAGTTACTACTCTCTTATTATTAATATAAATACTATTCCCTTAAAGAAATATAGTTATATATATTACCTATATATAGGATATACTAAGTTTAAGAAATACTTACCTATTAAGCCTAAAATCCCTAAGATTATATGTTTTTCCCTAGGTATTATTATTTAATTTAGCTAAGGCCTATACCTCTAAGCGCTATATCTAGTGTAAAAAAGAGGTAATACTTATAAGACTATAGTTCTCCTTTTTTACTATCTTTTCTATCCTTTCTTACTAACTTTTTATACTAGGCTATACTTACTATAGTAAGTGATTTTTCTAACCTTCTAGTTATTTTAAATTAGCTTTAGTTACTCCTAGATATTACTAAAGATAAGGAGGATAATAAGGCTATCCCTATATTTTTAAAGAAAACTTACTACTATCTTACTAAGTATTATATTAGGCTTATTATAGGCTTTAACTATACTAACACTACCTATTATATTATATTTAGTTTAACTAGTGCTACTAAGGGCTATTAGGTTTATTAACCCCTTACCTTTTACTAATTCTTTACTTACATTTCTATATAGGCTACTTTTATTATATACTAATAGTATATTATTTCCTAGTAGTAGCTTTAGGTTACTATATTTTTACTACCCTTACTTCTAGTATTATAAGTCCTTATAGTTTTTACTATGCTTTTAGTAGCTTTTTATTAACTTCTCTATAGAAGGACTATTATAAGGCTATAGTTACCTAGGAGGTATATATAGTTCTCTAGCTTTAGCTAGCTAACCTAGGCTATATAACCTAGGTAATAGTAATTTACTGCTTTTTTATACTATAGAGGAGGTAATTAATATAAATAAGAATTTCACTAAATATACTATTAAGGGTAATAAGGTATTACATTATAATAGTGCTATAATAGAGAGTTTTCCCCTAGCTTTGCTTACTCTTTAAGGCCCTTTTTTTTGTTTTTAGTAATGGTTTTAAGGTTATTTAATTAGAGTATAATAGTAGCTAATAAGGCTAGGCCTTTTTTATAAGAACTTTATCCTCTTTACCTATAACTTACTTATATCTTACTATTTTTCTTATTTAATTTGCTTTAGTAAAATACCTAAATTATATATTAAGCACTTTTTATATCTTTTACTAGTACTTACTAGTTATATTTACTAGGCTAACTGTTTTATTTTACTAGGTATTTATTACCTTTATAAGTTTTCTTATAGTCCTTAACCTCCTTAATTTTATACTTATTATCTTTATCTTTAAGGTTTAGTATTAGTATTTTCTTATCCCTAGTGTCCTTATAGTAATTCTATAGCTTTAATAAGCTAATATAAAATATATTATATAGTTAACTATACTTTTTAGGTAATATAAGTTAGTATACTTATTTCCCTATAGTATTAAGTATTTAAAATAGCCTAATAAACCTAGGGGTTAGCTTTTATTTTACCTTTTAAGCCTAATATTCTTTACTAATAGTAATACTAAGTTACCTTTTTTAGGGTTAATAGCTAGTAATATTTATTATAGTACTTTACCTAGGTTTTAGTAACTTTTACTTAGTTTTACTTTAATTACTCCTTAACTTTATATAGCTTTATAATATATATATATACTTCTAGTACTTTCTCTTCCTAGGTCTTACCCCTAAGAGCTAAATAAAACTTAGATAAATAGCTTATAAAGAAGTAGTTTAGTAAGTAGCTTATAGTTTTATTTACTATATTATTATAGGTAAATTAAGCTATTAGAAGTAGCTTAAGCTATATTTACTAGTTCTTTATAATAAAGTATTAGAGGTAATACTTAAGCACTTAGTTTATTCTCTTTATTTAGCTATTATTTTAGGGGTAAAATACTATAAAAAGCCTTTATTTTATATATAAAAGGTAATAAAGGTTTAACTAAAACTAGCTTATAAAGACTAATCCCTTATTAAATATAATACTCTCTAAGGCCTTAAATTATAGCTTAATTTCTTTATAGAAAAGCTTTACTAGTTTAGCTATATTAATTATAGTAATTACTAGTAAGAAAATAAAGTACTTAGTAAATTAGTTTATAATTACTAGGATTATATTAGTTTCTTACTTACTTACTTATATAATAAGTAATCCTATAATAAAATCTATTAAGATCTTTACCTATAGTTACCTAGGTATTAGTAAGGATTTAAGGCTCCTAGGGAATAATTACTTAGTCTTAGTATATTAGGAGGCCCCTTATACTATATAACTATAAACTAGCTTTTCCTTTCCTTTTCTCTAAGGAGTTTATATTACCTTTTTATCTTTATAAATTTAAGTCTTTATTTTATTCCTTTTATAGTAATTATACTAATAGTTTATTTAGTTTAAATTAGTAAGGATTTAGTAATATAATAATCCCTTATATCTCTTATACTATACTAATATCTTAGATATATATTACTTTCTCCTAGAAATCCCCTTATTTAGCTAATCTTTTACTAGATTTATAGTAGCTAACTAGCCTTTTAGCTAAGTTACTCTAGCCTTTTTATCTTTTACTATAAGGGCTAGGGTATTTTCCTTTCTTAAAGGTATTTTACTAAGCCTTTTATAAAGACTAAGGTATTTTCCTTCTCTAAAGGTATCTTATTATATTTTCTTTAATATATTAGTATTTCTTTTACTACTAGTTCTTTAGTAATTATTATTTTCTTTTAAAGTTCTAGTAAAAGTGCTTTATTTATTAAGGGTTTATCTTTATAATTAAACTTTCTTAATTAAGTATTTATAAAGTTACTTTTCCTTAGTTTATACTTAATTATAAAGTAAAAGGGGTAAAGAAATATATACTATTTAGCTTACCTTTTATTTAACTTTTACTACCTTATAAAGGTCTATAGGTTATAGTAGTTTAATAGGACTTTAACTAGGGTTATTATACCTTTAATATAGTATTACTAGTATTTAAATAACTTTACTATAGTAAGTAACTCTTAATTAGCTATACTATAATTATACTTAGTATTTATAAACTTCCTTAACTAAAAGGCTACTAAATACTAGTAGCCCTTATTATTTTATTAAGATAGGATTCTTACTATTATAAAGACTAAAGTATTTATCTTAATATATACTAGTTAACTTAGGTTATAATAATAAAGAAAAGGTACTTACTAAAAGGTATTTTTAGTTAGCTAAAAGCTAGCTATTTCTTTACTTTAAATATAAACTTCCTAGTTTAAATACTATTTTAATTACCTTTTATTAATATATATAAGGGTACTATAATCCTAGAGTATTTATAAATAAACTATTAGTAAAAGTTATAGAATTTTAAGAAAAACTATATATTCTTAAAGCTTATAAGCTTTTTCTAGTCCTAGATTATAGTAACCCTATAGGTATTTATAAAAATTCTATTAACTAATAGAATAAACCTTAGGAATTTTACTAATTCCTAGTAAAATAAATACTTTAAGGGTTTTATATATAGCTTTACTAACCTTATATACTCTAAGACTTCCTTAATATATATAGTATACTTTTCCTATATTTTTAAAAAGATAAGGATATTATCTAAATATATTATATAAATAGTATTAACTAGCCTATAAAGCGCTTTATAAATATAGCTTTAAAAGGTAGCTAGGGTATTAGTTAACTTAAAGAGTATTATAAGGTATTTATAGTATTTATATTATATATAAAATATAGTTTTTACTTATTACTCTCTTTAATATAAATTTAATAGTAAGTATTCTTAATATTAATCTTTAAGAAAAAGCAAGCCCCTTAGCACTAGTCTAGGATCTTTAAAATTAAGGGGAGAGTATAGTAATTCTTTTATATTACTTTATTAAGTCCCTAGTAATTTATATATAATTAAAGTATTTTATCCTTCTTTAGTATAAATAGGATAAGTATACCTATAAGGCTCTTAGAGGGTTTTATCTAGCCTTTCTATAGGTTTTTATTAATATACTTATAAAGCTTCTTTAGCTTACTTTAAGAAAGGGGTAAATTAGCTTATATAAGGGTATTACCCTTAGTATTAGGTTAATTATATAGTTAGTTACTTTTTTAATAGTAAACTCCTTACCTTATCTAATATAAATATATCTTTAAACTTATATAATTTCTTAAGGATATTTTTAATAGTTTTATATACTTTTACTTTCTTATTATCTTTAAGGGTAATAAACTTATTTTCTATAACTCCTATAATAATATATATAATAGTTTTATTATATATTACCTTTATAAATTTATAAGGAGTTATAAGTAAAAAGGCCTTTTTTTCTTAAACTATTACTTTTATAAGTATAGGTAAAGGTATATATATTTTTCTATAAGTATATATATTTTAATTAATATAAGGCTTTCCCTTACTCTTAGGTCTTTATTTATAGCTATATATAGTAGCTTAAGGTTTTTCTTTTTCTCTTAAGTCTTTAATAGTAATAAGTACCTTATAAATACTATATTAAAGGACTATAAGGGCCTTTATTACCTTAATAATAAGTACTATAGCCTTAGCTTAGTTAAGCTTATAATTCTTTATAAATTTAATACTAATAATATTAATCTTAGTATAGCTATTTAGATTTACTACTATTTTAGTATTTTTATATCTATAAATAGTAACTAGTATATAAAATTAATACCTTATTAGTACCTTAGTATTTAAGGTAAAGGTAAGGGTATTTACTTTTATCTTAGGAAGTTTCCTTAGCTTTCTTAAGGCTCTTTCTTTAGCTTATTATAATTAAATATAAGATACTTTATACTATTATAGTTATAATATTATCTCTTATTCTTAACTTTACTATTATTTAAGTAAGTAACTAAACCCTTTTTCTAGTTTTTATTTCTTTAATTCTTATAAGGTTTATAACCTTATAAAGAGTTATATTTATAGTGCTAGGGGTTTTTATATAGGCCTTTATCTCCTAAATACTTAGGCTTTTACTTACTCTTTAGTATAGCCTCTTAAAATTACTATATAAGTTATATAATCTTTTCTTAAGTTTTCTTTATAATAGAGATATATAAGTTAATATAGTTTTATAGTTTAGAAAGTAATTTTATAAAGAATATAAGAGTATAAGACTTTTCTATAGCTTTTTCTAGGTATTTCTCTAGTAAATCTAAGTAAATACTAAATTTAATAAGGCTTTAGCCCTTATATTACTTTATATTCTCTAGCTATATAGCTATTTAGGTATTATAATTTAGAAAGTCTTAAAGTAATATAAGGGTTTAAGTCTAGAATTTATCTTAGTTATCCTTAAGGTTATCTTAGCTATTAGCCTATTATTCCTTAAGGTATTTATCTTATCTTACCTTATAGTTAGTATATATATAGTTAAGTATAAAGAGAATCTTTTAGTAATTATATTAGTACTTTTTCTTTACCTTATTAAAGGTATAGTTTAGGTTATTAATCTATATCTTATACTTCTATAGGTTTATAGGGTATTAAAGGTTAGTAATATTTTAGACTTTAACCTCTTAGCTACTATAGCTTAAGGAAGTACTAGCTTTTATTACTTTTTACTTATTTTTCTCCTAAGTTAACCTATAGTAAGTTAATAAGTTTTTATTCTTAATCTTATAGTTTTTAAAGTTATTTTAGCTAAGTAATTTACTTTATTATTACTATAGCTTTAGTACTAAGGGTAAAGGGTTTAATCTTAAGTATAATATTTATAAAATATAGTGTATTCTTAGCTATAGTATTACCCTTATTTAATTAGTTTTAGTTATTATTTAATATTACTTTAGTAAATTAAGTAATTCTCCCCTTATATTACTCTTAGGTAGCTAGTAAGTAAAGCTTTAGAATTATAAGAATAATAGTAACTAGGTAAGAGGTATAAGGGCTTTAGTATATTAACTAAAGTTTACTAGGTCTAAGTGTGTTATATATATAAGTCATTACCTTATAGCTAGTGGCTTACTAGTGTCACGTAAACCTAGCCCTAGGGCCTAGCTTATTCGCGGGGTGCGCTAGTACACTAGGTGTTGTGAGTAGGGCCTCACAAAGGACTAGTTAGCTATTAATTTATATAATATTAATAATAATCTTATAGTTAAAGTTATAGTTATTCTTAATTATAAATTTAAATTAGCTAGGGCCTTTCTATTTATTTAATAATAATAGTAAACCTTAGTTAGCTTCTTAATTATATAATATTTAATATTATAACTAGCTTATTAGAGAATCTTTATAAGCTATTAAATTAAGGGATAACTAAATCTTTAGTAAAGTTAATAAATCTCTTTTTTAATAAGTAAAAAGTAGCTATTTCTCTTACTTCTAAAAGTCACTAAGGATAGCCTTATCTTTATATAATTAGTATAGTCTTATTACCTTAAATTAGTATATTAGTAAGGTTATTAATCTTAACCTTTATCTTATTTATATTAGTAAGGGAGAAAAGGAAAGGTATAGTAATATTAAGAATATAAAAGTTAAGTTAGCTAAGCTTTATAAGCACTTAGATAATACTATATATTATTACTAATCTAGCTCTAAAGTTAATAACCTCTAGCTTATAGTGTTACGATAACCGGGTTAACCGCGGGTTAACCACCGAGGAAAGTGGAGCACGTATAGCAACGCCACGCTGTGATTAGCTATACCTATACGCGAGGCATACACATAACTTATAACCCCCTTTTCTTATAGCTATATAACCCTCTAGATAGCTTCCTTTAGTTAACTAATTATATACCTTTAAAGAGACCCTTTATACACTAGTATATTATATTATAATATCCTTAGTAGCACTAATACTAATTAGTAGTTAAAAAACCATAGATAGCAAGGAATTATATAAGAAAAGACCTTTCTTTAGCTAACTAAGGAAGCGTGCTAAAGAAAAATAGACACTAAATACTAGATATTAGGCTTCTAAGGAATTTAACTTCTTTTATTATTAAGTTTAGAGCTATTAATAGAGGAATTAATTCTATTATTTATTATAAGAAAACTAATTAACTAACTAAGAGTTATAGCTATATATAATATCTTAAACCTAAGATTAACTTAACTACCGCTAGTTAAAAATCCCTTAGCCTAGCTAGCTAAATATAATATAATAAACCCTCTAGTAATAAATAAGTGTTATTATAGACTATAAAGGAAAGTAGCTTACTTAATCTATAAATCCTAAAAACCTAATAAATTTACCTTACTATAATAACTCTAAAAACATACCTTAGTTATTATAACTAACTAAGAGAGCTTTAAAGAACTAGACCCTTAGATTACTAAGGATTAGGAGCTTAATAACCATATTACTTAGATAATTAATATTTATAAAAGTAGCTAATATAAAGATCTTACCCTCTAGGAGATCTTTTATAATAATCTTAATAGCTAGACTAAAGAAATATTTAAATAAGCTTTATAACCTTTAGTATAAGAATTATAAGACTACCTCTATAAAAATAGTGTTTATATTATTTAGAACTAAAGTAATAAGATTATTAAATTATTAGTATAAGTCCTTAAAGAAAATATAATATTACTATAGCCTAAAAACAAAATTATAAAGCAAATAGCTATAGGTAAATTCCTCTTTACTAATAACCTTACTATTTATAAAATCCCTATTATAAGCCCTTTTATTTATAACTTATCTTTTCTTAACCCTTTAATTTATATCTTACCTATTAATAACTCTCCTATTACTTAACTACCTATAAGAAAAAGTATACCTTAACTATAAATACCTTAAATTACTCTAGCTTTAATTATTTAACTATAAGTAACCTTAGCTATATAAGTATTAATATTCCTATCTAAAGACTAAATAGTAAGAAAGATCTTAGAGCTTATAAAAGAATATAAAGATAATAACTATTATAGTAAGAAGATATATAATTTCCTTATACCTAAGGTTAACTTATTCTAGAATAAATATAATAGACTTAACCTCCCTTAGGAATATTTATATAAAGCCCTTCCTATTATGCTTTTAAGTAATACTAAATAGTATTACCTTAATTATCTAGTAAATAAATATCTTATATATAAATAAATAGTTAATAATATTTATTAATACTTTAAAATAAAAAGTAACTAATAATTCTATTACTAAGAATAGAATAATATAATACTTAGGAATATTATTACTTAGAACCCTAATAAATCTAAGCTAGATTACCTTAAGATTTTACTTATAACTTTAAAGCGTGTTTATAAAGGACTCTTTCCCTATTAATAGTTAATATAAAGCTTTATTATTAAACCCTAAGTGCTATTTCTAGTGTTCTAGAATATAAATAAGCTAAGTATAATTACTTACCTAGTTTTAAAGGACTTACTAAAGACCTCTATAAATTAATCTCTATTATAAAAGCTAATAAATTAGCTACTTAATTTACTTAAAGCATTGCTAATACTAATAATTTAGAAGTAATATTTATAGACTATTACTATAGCTAACTATATAATTTATAAGGTTATAGTAAAGGCTATAGTTATTATAACTAAGGCTATAATAGTAAAAGATACTATATTTATAATAAAACTAGTTATTAGTTAATAAACCACATAGATAAAGAGCATTAAGAGGTAAGAGAACACTAGTAAAAGAATAAAAGGCACTAAACGCTACCTATAGAGAGAAAGTTCTAAGTATTCCTTATAGCTTATAAAGGCTAAGGACTTAAGGAAACTAATAACCTTACTAAAGAAGCTTAGGAATTAGCTAAAGCTTTAATTAAATCTAATAATAATAAAGATAAAGATAATAACGCTAAAGAGACCTTTATATTAAAGTTTAACTACCTAAGTATTACCTAATTCTTTATATTAGGACTATAACTAGATAATAATAATATTATTATAACCTTAAGAGACTAAGCCTTTAAACATGCCTTTCTTAAGTATAATTTATATAATAAAATAAAGATATCCTATATTTTAGAGAAATATTACTCTAATAAAGTCTTTAGAGAAATCTTACCTAATATAGGAGCTTTAGGAGTATTAATAGCTAGAATTAGATAAATATAAGCTTTACTAAGATTAATACTATTACTAAAGATTAAACTAACTATAAAGAAAGAGATTTAATTTAGTGCTAGATTTATAACTATATAAGGAGTAGTTAACGTGCTAACTAAATTAGGTAATATCCCTTTACGTAATTAATATATACATGCCCTTCCTATTCTCTTTAGATAATATAGATAGGTTATATATTAAGATTAATAACCTTGCAAATGTGTTAATTTAAGGCAATAAGACCGTTCCTATTGTTAGGAAATAGGGATATCCTTAGTGGACTCTAGAAGCTAAAGAAATAGTAGCTTTTTACCTATTAGAAATAGAAATCCGTTAATTATATTATTGTTTTAGTTACCCTTTAGTTTAATAGCTTATAAAGATACTATAATGAGCTAGTTATAACTAGAGTATTGTTTGTAATGTAGTTAGTGTAGTTTTTAGGAAAAATTTGTATTTATAGTGTAGTTTTTTCGTCTTGTAATTAGTGTAGTGTAGTTTTTTTTTTTATAGTTAGTGTAGTTACTAACTACACTAACTATACTACACTACAAAAACTACAAATGTATTGTTAGGGATAAAAAAAAGTGGGCCTTTTTATTATCTAAGGTTATTATAAGGATTAAAAGAAGGTTAGTTAATTAGAAGGTTTTATTATTAGCTATTTTATCTAATTAGTTATTTAATTTATAATATTATATTATTTTAATGATTTTAATATAACTAGGGTTATATATAATATTATAACTTTTTAATAAAACTATTATACTTAATATATCATTTTACTAATATAAATTTAATAAAAACCTTCTTATTATATTATTTACTATTACTACTAATTATTTTCTATTTCTATAATTTATTATTCTTATTCTTATTAAAAATACCCTAAACTAATATAATAAAATTATTTAATAAATCTAAATAAATAACTAGAAGTTAATAAAGTATATACTTAGTACTTAAATATTATAAGTAATATAATAAGAACTTTAAAAAGCTTAAACTATTTATTTACTATTTAAACTAATTTAATATTACTTTTAGCTTTATAATTCTAAAGCTTTAAGAAGTTATATATAGTAATTCTATATATCTTATTACTATAATATATAAAGAGAGAATATAGTATAGTAATATTTATAAAGTATTATTATATATTTAATAGTATTATTCTAATTAAGCTATATAATAAAATTAAGCTATAAAAAATAAGTTTACTTTATTTTTAAAATAACTATAGGACCCACTTTTATATAATATACCAGTTATTATAAGAACTATAATAACTTTAATAACCTAACTTATATCAGATGCATTGGCTATAACCAATGACGCAAAAAATTTTAAAAATCAATAACCTAACTTATAATTAGTTTAACCTATTTTTAAATATAATACTAGAGCTTACTTTTTAATAATATATTATAATTACTATAATTAGTATTACTAATTTACTATAATATTAAAAATATGAAAAGAGAAAAGAATTTTATTTTATTAATATTTTAAAAACCTTAAAATATTAAATAACTAAAAAGTCTAGCTTTTTCTATAGTAATTTACTTATACTTACTAGTATTTATATTTTATTTATTTATTAGTTATTTATTTTTAATTGAACTTTAACACTAATAATATTATAAGTAATATTAGTAATATAAGCTATTATAAGCTATTATAAGCTATTATAAGCTATAATAAGCTATAATAAGCTATAATAAGCTATTCTTATTAAGTTTATTAGTAGTTTATTAGTAGTTTATTAGTAGTTTATTTTATTTAATTACTTTAGTTTATTTTTTTTAAAGAAGTAATAATAATAATTTATAAAAATACAAAATAATTAGTAATAATAGTAAATAATATAATAAGAAGGTTTTTCTTTAAGTTATATTAGTAAAATAAAGTATTAAGTATAATAGTATTATTAAAAAGGTATAATATTATATATAGCCTTAGTTATAGTAAAATCCTTAAAATAGTATAATATTATAAATTATATAACTAATTAGGTAAAATAGGTAAGAATAAAAGCTTCTATATAACTAGCTTTCTTTTAATCCTAATAATAATAATAACTAATAGAAAGTCCCACTTTTTTTCTACCTAACACTATATTTGTAGTGTTTGTAGTTAGTGTAGTTTAGGAAAAAAATTTGTAGTGTAGTTAGTGTAGTTTTTTTAGCTTGTAGTTAGTGTAGTTTGTAGTGTAGTAACTACACTACACTACACATTGTAGTGCAATACTCTGGTTATAACATTAAAAGCAAAGCTATTAAATGATTAACTGAAATTTGCTACTATTGCTAAATAAATAGAAAGGCCCTAGGTAGATTTAAGTTTATAGTTAAAGATAATCACGAATTTAACTATAAGATTATTATTAATATTATTTAGATTAACAGCTAACTAGTTCTTTACGTTATTAACTCTATAACTTTGTTTTAAGTAGCCTAATTCCTTAATCTAAATAAGCAGAAAGCCTGTGATATTTAGAACACTCTACATAAATACTAGATTAATATATACTTAGGTCCCTAGACTGGATTATTTATAATGCTAGAAAGAACTTTATATTATTAGAATTTAAGCATTATATATAATTACCATTAATTAAGATTAATAAGGTCCTAGTTAAAGCTTATAATAGTATTAGAAAGGTTAAGCATTACTATAGACCATTAAGATAAGCCTATATAATTATTACAGACTCTATAGGCTAAGAACTTACGCCTAAATAATGCCTTTAAATAGCTATAAAAGCTATAAATAATTTAGTAAGCCTAAATAGCCTTATACTAACCTTTCTTATCTTTAGTATATACCTATAGATAACTAATAAGTTACTACTAAGTGTATCTATTGTTATGGACTTAAGCTATGAGCTCGGGTCAATTACGGCTCTAGGAAGTACGCGGACTATGTGCGGCTAGGTTAGGGCTGTACGCAGACTATACATAGGCCACATATAAGTTACTATAAATCTAGGCTTTGTGTAACTACTAGTATAGTTTCTTTCTTCTTTTGTAAGAATAATATTCTCACTTTAAACGCTTATATGTAGTAGCCATAAGGCTAGTTCATTACATCTATTATTTAATAAGCTAAAGTAATCCGTAAAGCTACTAATAAAGTCTAATAACTTCTAGCGAAGTAATAAGTTTATAATGCTTTATAAACCTGTAATAGCCTAGATACCTTGCCTACGCACTAGCTTCCGCTATAGTTAGATATATGCATTTAGAGAGAAAAGAATAGATAGTATAGACCTTATAGGCTTCTTACTACTAATAAAAAGACTTATACCCTTTAAATACCTTAAGGACTAACTAGATTCTAGTTAATAGTAGTTAAACTATATTACTATAACCTATACTAAGTTAAAGAACTCTAAGAATTAATACCTAAAGATAAAGACTAGGCTATAGGAAATAATAAACCTATTACTAAAGAAGCTACTTTTAAAGCTTTAGAAGGAAATAAGGAAGTTTTATAAGCTAAGAGAAAATATAGTAAACTATAAAAGAAACTTATAGTTTATTTTAACTAAGAGAAAAGCAAAGCCTAAAACGCTAAATATAAATTTAGTATAATAGTGTTTCTTATAAATAAAGCTAAGCTAACCCCTAGCCTTAGTTTAGTTACTTTTTATTATACTAGTTCTCCTATTATTACTTTTATTCTTTATATAAGTCTATATCTAGCTTACTATTAATAAGGTTATATTTTCTTTAAGGCCTCCTATAGTAAAGTATAGTTACTACTAAAGTAGCTATAGTCTAGATTTTCTTTATTATTTTACTTTTAATTATTCTAGCCTTAAATTTTAATTTTATCTTATTTAGGTAAAGGTTAAGGGGGATAAAGGTCTTAGCTTCTAATTAAACTATAAGTATAGCCTTAAATACACTAATAATAATCTATAAGTATACTAATTAGTTTATTATAAAGCTTCTAATAATTTCTCTTAGCTTTCTTTCTTTCTTAGTTAGTAAGTAATATATACTTACTTTATAAGTAAGAATAAGCTAGATTACTTATATATATATAAGTTAGGTATCTCTAAAGCTATAGCCTTAAGTAAATACTAATAACTTAGTAAAAGTAAGCTATTACTAAGCTAGCTTACCCTTAAGGATATTTTTATATATACTTTAAGTAAGTTTTTATTAACCTAAACCCCTAGGAATTTATAAGATTTTATAAGTATTACTTTCTCTATTCTAAGCTAAACCTTAGTCTAAGAGAGCTAGTAAGACTTACTAAAGTATATAAGCTTTATCTTTAATAAGTTAAATTTTACTTTTACTTTCTTTACTTATTCTTTATAAACCTTTTATATTACCTTAAGCCTTTTCTAGGTTTAAGCTATATTCTTTTTAAATACTACTATATTTATATTATTAATAAATCCTATAGTTACTATACCTAAAATAGTTTAGAGTTACTTATATAGCTTTACTAAGTAAAGAAAAAAAAATAAATAAGAAAAGTAAACCTTATAAAGTACTAGCCTTAATCTTAAATAGCTTAAATAGTCTTTTATTAAAGCTAAGCTAACTTATTTTATTTATAAGAAAGCTATATATTATAGCTATTAGCTAGTATAAAATACTTATCTTAATAAGTAAGGTAATAAGATAAGGGTAACTAACTCTATTAAATATTACTAAGATATTTATTTATATAAGTAAGATAAGTTTACCTCTCTCCTAGGCCTTTTTATATATTTTACTAAGGCTTTTATTATAATCTTTATTAACCTATTTATTTTATTTCTTATTTATAGTTTAAGGAAAAAGCCTTTTACCTTAGTAAAGGCTATAAGTTACTTTACTATTATTACTTTTATAACCTTTCTTACTATATTAAGTAATAATATAAGTCTTTAAGTATTAGCTTTTCTTATTTTCTTAGTTATTTTACTAGGCTTTCTTATTATTACTACCCTAGTAAATTAAAATTAAGCTAGGAAGTATCTTACTTTAAGGACTATATTTAATAGCCTAGTTATAGTATCTTTAGCTAGCTTTTTATAGGCCTTAATAAGGCTTATAAAGAGTTTATTATCCCCTAAGGCTTTTTAGTTAGCTATATTTAATAAGATAGTTTTAATATTCTCTAGTATAAATTATTTATAGTCTAGAAATAGTATATTATTTAATTCTAGAAAAGAGAGATTTAGAATATAAAAGAGATTTACTATAGGTTTAAGGAAAAATCTTTATACTAATATATTAGCTTTATTTATATATATAGTAGCTAGGTTTATATTATTTTTAGTTTTCTTAAGCTCTAGAAGTCTAGGAAGTTCTAAGGGGCTTAGCTTTAAAGGTAAGCTTACTTTTTTAGCCTTTATACTTCTTTATCCTTAGACTAAGTATTAGTATTCCTTAAGGCTTCTTTTTATATATTTTACTTCTTTTTTTTAATAATATATTTCTAATCTTTCTTTATCTTATTATAAGCCTCCTAGTTAGTATTATTCTCTAGTGTCTTTACTACCTCTTAGCTTACCTAGCTTTAGTAACTAACTCCTTAGCTTTCCTTAACTACTACCCCTCTAGGCTAGGAGGCCCTAGGGCTTTTATAAGGTTACTTTCTTTACTATTTATTATAAGTTTATAATAAGCTATATAGTATATTTATTAATCCCTTTTTATTATAAGGTTTTAAAGTATTTTTCTCCTAAAGTTAGACTATTACCTTTACTTTTATATATTCCTTATTTATTATAGCTTAAGTATATCTAAGAATAAGGAAAGCTTATTTTTAATACTTAGTAAAGATACTAATTAGCTATAAGGTATAGTTAGATTTTATAAGCCTTACTATACTATTATAATAAACTTAGATATCTAGTATTACTTATACTAGATTTATAGTATTATCTTTAACCCTTACCCTTTACCTTATAAGTTCTCCCTAAGGTATAACTAATTTAAGCTTTTACTAGTTTATAAATTCTAGTAGTTTTTTTACTTTATTACTTATTTTATTATATTAATTCTATAAGGGGTATTTTTAGTTAAAATTACTTATAAATATATACTAGCCTTAAGGCTTTTTTATATTAATAGTGTAAATTAAGGTATTTTATTTATTACTATAGTTCTTTAAGTATAAGAAGTAAATATTTATTCCTTATATTTCTATTAAAAACTAATTAGTTTCTCCCTAGGCTATTTATAATCCTATATTATACTTCTTATTTATATAAATAGTATTATACTTATTATAGTATACTAGTTAAAATTAAGTAAGGCTTAGGGCTAATAGCTATAGTTATTTTATATATTCTTACTTTTAAATTATAATTATATTTATATTAGTTTAGTAATATAGTATAATATATATAAGGCTATCTTTCTTATTTATATTCTAGAAAAAAACCTATAGTATTACTATATTAATTAAGGAGAGGGAGGGTTTTCTTTATTTTTACTAGTTTTAAGCTAGTTTTAACTAGCTTTATATATTTTCTTATACTTCTAGTCTTAGGCTATTTAGTACTTTATTTTATAAGTATTAAGTAACCTCTTTTTTTCTTACTATACTAGTTAGTTTTATAGCTATAATAAATCTCTCTTAGGTTAAGGTTAGGCCTTTAGTTAGGGATTAAGTAATAAAGTAAGATAGCTATTTAAGGTAGCTTACTTTTACTATATTTTATTTTTCCTTTAAGATAAGGTAATTCTTAAACTAGGCTAAGTATAGTTTAAAGTAAAGAATATACTTTTCCTATAGTTAGCTATTTATTATAAAGTAAGATAACTTACTTTCCTTATACTAGCTAGTACTATACTTACTATACCTTAAGGCTACCTTATAGAACTTTATAATATAACTTATTTAAAAGTAATTATAGTATTATCTTAGTTAAAGGGTTTTATTATATAGTTTAGTTTAGAAAAGCTTTACTTTAAAAACTATTTTATTACTATAAATCTTATTAGCTTCTTTAACTTTAGCTAAATTAAGAATTAAGGTAATTCTTAAGGCTCCCTTACCTTAGGGATACCTTATAGTTACCTTAATTATATTTACTTTATTTACCTTATTAATCTTAGCTACTAGGTTTTTAATAAATATATACTTTATAAGGAATTCTTTAATAATAATATTAAGTATATAGTAATAAAGAACTACCTTTAGTTTAAATATATAGAATATTTATTTTTAGTTTTCTTTATATTAGGTAATATTTCCTTTAAATATAATAATTATATTACTACTAGGGAGTTTTCTAGCTATTATTATTATTATATAACTAGTAGCTTTATAACTACTATTACTATATTTTTAGTGCTTTTAAACTAAAGTAATTCCTAGATAGTATTACCTTTAATAAGGACTTCTTTATACTATTTACTAGGGATTTAAAGGGAGGGGGTATAGTATTTAGTTATTTCTATATAAGCCTAGCTATAATGCTTACTTAAGTAAGTACTATTACTCTTAGTTTTTTTTTTTATTACTTTCTTAAGGGTATTTTTAAGGGCTTTCTTTATTATATAAATATTTTTATTATTACTTATTACTTTTACTTTAGCTTAGGTATAGTTTATTACTTAGTAAGCTATAGCCTTAGTAATATACTACACTTAGGTAACTTTATTACTAGGGATAAGGCTAGTAATTTCTTTATAATATTTTATATTTTCTAGATATTTAAATTAGATTTAATTTATTATTAGGTTATTATTATTTCTCTAGATATTAAACTATTTTATACTAGTATTAGGGTAGTAGTAGCTTTATACTAGCCCCTTTCTCTTATATTAATTACTATTAGCACCTCCTTCTTTTACTTATCTCTAGCTTTATTATAATATAATATTATAGGAAGGGGTAAATAAAGGTAAGGATTTTAAATATTAACTTAGTTTGTATTTTAGAGGTAATTCTAGACCTTTAGAGCGGTGTGGAAAAATATGTAAAGGTTTTCACACTAATAATATAACTTAATTAAATAAACTCCTTAATTAGCAGATCTAATATTAAGAGCAAGGTTTACGCTATATCCTCTAGACCTTAAAAACGCGAAGTTATTTATGTTTATAGATAGATCTCTTGCTAATAACAAAGATTTAAGTTCCTAGATAGGATATGTGATTATTATTAGCAACAAAGAGGCATAAGAGAACACGTTTACATTAAAAGGTAACATTATTACATATAGCTTAATAAAGAGCAAACATATAACCTATAGCGCCCTTACCTCTAAATTATACGTAATAGTATAAGGTGCTAATGTAGCCTATGTAATTGCTATAACTCTATATATAATTATAGACTAACTAAAGATTAATTATATCCCTATAATTATCTATATAGACTCTTTTTTATTATATAAGTGCCTTATAAAGCTAGGCTTTACAAAAGAGAAACGCCTTATAATTAATATTATAGCCCTTTAGTAATTATATAAGCGCCGCAAGATCTGCGAGATCCGCTAGATTAACGGAAATAATAACCTTACTAATATAATAATAAAGGTATCTCTAAATAAGAGCCTTAAGACCTTTATTAACATAAATAAAGCTATAATTTGTGTTAAAGGCTAGGTAAAGAGGCTAGAGACTAGATAAACTAAACAAAAGTCTAGGTTAACTATTGCCTAAGCTAATAAGAGGCTTATATCCGCTAATTAGATTTACTTATGTTTACTTTTGTTTTTATTGCGTTTTTAAGCTTTTAAAGCTCTTAATCTTACTTGCTTTCTAATCCGTGGATTAACCTCCCTTTCTTTTTCCCTTTTATTAATAACTAATAAGAGCCTAAATTTAATATCTAGGCTTACTTTTGCTTTAATAGGCTTATAAGTAAGTTATATATGTCTTAAACTTACTTCTTTTCTTTCTTAATATTTATATTCACTTTTCCTTACTTTCCTTCTAAAAGAGAAAATTACTAGTGTTATAATAACTAGGTTCCCTCCTAAGCACGAGGTAAAACTGCTTAGTATTTTACAGCCTAATACCCTATTCTTTTATCTTCTTTTTATCTGCCTTATAAATCTTATTATTTATATTACCTTTGCTTTTTAGCATTTTTTCCTTATATTATAAATGCTATTAATTATCTCTAGGTTAGATTTATCTTTGCTTCCCTTCCCTTTACTTTACTTTTCTTTTCTTTTACTATATTATTTAATATTTTAGATAAGGTAATGTCCTTTTTATTACCTTTAGCTATACTATAATCTAATTAGTTAGGGTTTAATTAGTTAAGTAATAACCTATAACCTACCTAGTGATTATAATAGGTGCACAAATTAAATTAGAGATAAGTGAGAATAAGTTATATTTAGTAAGAGGGTTTAAGTTTGCCTTAGAGCTTTAAAGCATAAGTAGTAAGCTATAAGATAGAAGAGATATAAAGAGATAAAATAAGCATAGTTATAGAGGAAAGGGAATTATATTAATTTATACTATAAGTAAAACTTAAACAAATTTAAGTTTAACTATAGTTATAAATTATAACTCTTATACTAATATAGCTATAAAGTTTATTATAAACTTTACTCTAACCTTATAGCCCCTTATATTTATAACCTTAGAGCTTGTACTAATTATAGGTTTTATTTGTTACTATAGCTATAAGTATTTAGATATTAATTATTTTACTAGCTAGGTATTGCTAGTAATAATTATGTGTTATAATAAATTAAATACATTAGCTATAACTAATGACGCAAAAAATTTTTAAAAATCAATCAATAATAACTAGGTTAACTATAGGTTAACTACTAAGGAAAGTGAAGCATATATAGCAACGCTATGCTATAATTAGCTACACCTATACGCAAGGCACACACGTGACTTATAACCCCTCTTTTCTTATAGCTATATAACCCTCTAGATAGCTTCCTTTAGTTAACTAATTATATACCTTTAAAGAGACCCCTTTATGCACTAGTGCATTACGTTGCAACATCCTTAGTAGCACTAACATATAGGGTATTATCTTTAATAAAGGTATTAATCTTAATAAAGCTTTAGCCTATGCCTTATTTATAGTTAATTTACTTAAGGCTCTTATATTTAGTATAATTCCTTTAAAGACCTTATTAAAATAGCGTTCTTTAAAGATATAGTAAATTAAATTATTCTTATTAGAAGTTTCTTTAAAATATAGCTTTTATTTAAGTAAGGTATATTAAAAAGCCTAATTATTAAGTGTTATAAGGATATTAGTATTATCTATTATTTATAATCCTAAGTAAAAGAATTATATAATACTAAGGTATACTTTTAATAATAACCTTTCCTTAGTATCTTTATTATTATTATCTTAGGCCTAGGTATAAACCTTAATTTAAGATTCCTAGTCTTTTACTTCCTTTATCTTAGTATTAGCACTGCCTTTATATAAGGTAAGGAATGCTTAGAATTTCTTATTTAAAGGGAGTAAGTAATAGTGCTTACTAGCTTACTACCTCTCTTTCTCCTTCTAATACTTAGTATTAAAGTAGTTTAATAACTAGTAGTTATTCTTATTATAGATAAAGCATTACTTTAGCTACTTAAAGTTATTATAATAGCTTTCTTTTCCTTAGTCTTTCTAATTTTACTTACTATATTAGTGGTTTATAAATATTACCTTTAATAAGTCTTTTTTTAATACTAGTAGTATTAGGTACTTCTTATATTACTTTTTATAATAGTAATTAACTTATAAAGATTACTAGTAAGGTTCTTAAAGCCTAAGGTATATATATACTTTACTACCTAGTATTTAGGGATACTAAAGACTATATTTAGTATTTACTTATAAAGCTTTATATTTACTATATTAGAGAGATATAAGCCTTTATAAATCTTTTTAAGGTAATTAATAGGATTTTAAGGCACTTAAGTTTGCTTTTTTAGGGTTTTAAGTAATAATATTCTTAAGGATAATATTACTTTATTTATATTAGTAAAACTATTAATTACTTTTTATCTTAAAGTATTAATATATATATATATATTGATTACGCTAGATAGCAATTTATGCTATTTACTAGTACTCCTGCGGTGGTATTTGCTTTGTAGTAGGAAAACCGTACTAGGTTGCTAGTTATCTAGATACTAGGTATTTAGATAACTAGTTAGTTACCTAGTTAGGTGAAAAACCTATTACGATTTGTTTGTTTAGCTACATACATGGTTCTAACTCGTGTGTGTTTGTTACCTAAGCTAGTTACAACGATTTTTTTCCCTTTAACTATCCCTGTCTTCTTTAATCTAGTTCCTAATCCCTTAATTATGCAATATAGTTGCAAACCCTAGCTCAAATTGAAACCCTAGAGCTCTAGGTATCCTAGCTAATTTATATAGCGAAGTAGCTTGTTTAATTCGCTTACAAGGCTAGAAAAAGTGGGACCCGGACCCACTTTTTCTAGCCTCGCGATTGGTTCAATTCTAAAAGGTGTGACTAAGACCTTTTTAGAATTATGCCTCGTGTGGGATTCGAACCCACGACCTGCGACCCGGAACAGGTCTCCACAGCGTGTAACCACCACGCCACGGGGTTTAAAGTATTAATAGATATTAGTAATTATCTCTTTATAAAAGAGGTTCTTACTAAAAGGTAATTAAAGAAGTGTTATTTAGTATTTCCTATTAATATAATAGGAAAGGCTTTCTAGAAGTAAGACTTAAGGAAATTAATTTAGTTATATTTACTCTTAAAGAGTGTAATTTTTAGTGTAAGGAAATTATATAGCTTCTTATTATAGTAATTACTATTCTTATATATCTTTATAAGCTTAGAAATTTTCTTTATAATTTATTTATTAGAAAGAAAATAAGGAAAAGTAAGTTATTAGGAATAAGGATATTATTTAGCCTTAAAGTCTTAATATAAATAAGACTATTATAGAAGTTTTTATAAAGGGAATAAATACTATTCTTATTAAGGTTAAGGGAATAAATAAAGTAAATCCTTAGGGTAGTAATTTCTAAGGGTTTTATTTAAAGTAATTTAGTAAATTATAACCTTTCTTTTAGCTATAATAATATTATTTCTTCTTAAAGCATGTGTTCTAATATAGTAATAACTAGAAGCCCTAGACCTTAGGTAATATATATATTACTATCTTATAAAGAGCTTTAAAGTTCTCTTATAAGATTATTTTAAGCTCTCTTAAATATCTCTTTAAACTATCTTTTAAAGTTTTCTTTAAAGTTCTCTTAAAGGTTTTTATCTCTTTAATTTTAATACTTATTAGTATAAATAAACTTTATAATATAGTTATTAAGCTTATACTTTATAGTAATCTTAGGGTTTAGTTAGGTAAGTTCTTTTTAATCCTTTATAAGCACTAAAGAGTATAGTTATAATTACCTTAGTAATATATCTTTAAATAGTCTTTTAAGGATTATTTCTAAAGGTATTTAAGGTATCTTAATATTAAAGGAAAGGGCTTAAGGGGTTTATTTTATTAATAAATTACTATTTAATTTTATCCTAGGAAATAAATAAGGAAAATAGGAAAAAAAAATAGTATAAAAGGAATATAGTTAATATAATAAAGCCTAGAAGCTTAATTAAAGCCTAGAAGCCTAATTAAATTAAAAGAACTAAATAGTAGTATAATAATAAGGTAGCGTTTCAGCCACAAAGTTTATTGCAAACTTTGCTCTAACCTCACAGCCCCCGTATTTGTGACCTTAGAGCTTATACTTATTATAGGTTTTATTTATTACTATAGCTATAAGTATTCGGATATTAATTGTTTTACTAGCTAGGTATTGCTAGCAATAATTGTATGTTATAATAAATCAGATGCATTAGCTATAACTAATGACGCAAAAAATTTTAAAAATCAATAAGGTAGCGTTTACTTATATTAAATAGGATAAAATAGGTAAAAACCTAAAAAATAAGTAAAAGTAAGTAAGGTAAGATATATAGGATAAATAAGATAAACATAGAAAATAATAGGATAAATAGAATTAGAATAAATAGGTTAAATAAGAAAAATAGAATAAATAGGAAAAAAATAGGAAAAATAAGGAAAAAGAGAGAAAGAGTTTATTGATTTTTAAATTTTTTTTTTTGCGTCATTAGTTATAGCCAATGCATCTAATTTATTATAACACATGATTATTACTAGCAATACCTAGCTAGTAAAATAATTAATATCTAAATACTTATAGCTATAGTAATAAATAAAACCTATAATTAGTATAAGCTTTAAGGTTATAAATATAGGGGCTATAAGGTTAGAGCAAAGTTTATAATAAACTTTATAGCTATATTAGCGTAAGAGTTATAATTTATAACTATAGTTAAACTTAAATTTATTTAAGTTTTACTTATAGTATAAATTAATGTGATTCCCCTTCCTCTGCGACTGTGCTTGTTCCATCTCTCTCACAGATGAAAGAATGGGGTATTAGGCTGTAAAATACTAAGCAGTTTTACCTCGTGCTCGGGAGGGGAGAAAGAGTTTATAATTACTAGAAAAAGCGTGTAAAGGTAATCCCTTATCTTTGTGTTATATATATAAAGTATAAAGAAGTAAAGATAATTATAGTAAATAATATATAAAGAAAGGAGAAAAGAGACTATAAAAAGGGTATAAAGAGAGGTTATATAGGTTAGCTAGCTTAGCTAAGGGTTGTTTTTAATATTAGGTTTAAGTAAAATACCTTATAGTAATAGACTTAGTTATTTAGTTAGTTTTCTTATAATAGATAATAAGATTAATTAATTAATAATAATATCCTAAAGGCCTAAGGGTTAATAAATTAGTCTTTTAAAAGCCTAATAAGTCTAAAGATTTAGTCTTTTCCTTTAGTATACTTTATAGTTATACCTCTTTACTTAAATAGCTTATATATTAGCTTAAGAGGTAAAGGGCTATATTATTTATAGAAATATCTTTTCTTATAATACCTAACTTATTTATAGTTATAGTTAACTACTAATTAGTATTAGTTATACTAAGGAATATTACACTAGTATAAAAGGGTTAAATTTAATAAAGTTAATAATAGCTAAGGTCTAAGAGAGAAAAGAGAAAAGAGAAGGAGAGGAATCTAGCTAAGAGAGAAGGTAAGTAAAAAGGGGGAAAAGTAAGGTAATAGTATAAGGGCACTATAAATAGTGTAAGGTTACCTATAATGCGATTAATTATATTACGTGCATTCCTTTAGTGGCTTTACCCTTTAGCCACGGTTAGACTAACTATTGTCTGAAGGTCCGAAGGAAGCCACAGGTATTTTACTATATTTTCTTTAATATATTAGTATATTTTCTTTTACTAGTTTTTTAATAATTATTATTTTCTTTAAAGTTTTAGTAAAAGTACTTTATTTATTAAGGGTTTATTTTTATAATTAAACCTTCTTAATAGTATATTTACTAGGTTACTTTTCCTTAGTTTATACTTAATTATAGAGTAAAAAAATAAAGAAATATATATTATTTAGCTTTTCTTTTATTTAAATTTTATTACCTTATAAAGGTTTATAAGTTATAGTAGTTTAATAAGACTTTAACTAAGGTTACTATACTTTTAATATAGTATTACTAGTATTTAAATAACTTTACTATAATAAGTAACTTTTAGTTAGCTATATTATAATTATACTTAGTATTTATAAACTTTCTTAACTAAAAGGCTACTAAATACTAGTAGCTTTTATTATTTTATTAAAATAAAATTCTTATTATTATAAAAACTAAAATATTTATCTTAATATATACTAATTAACTTAAGTTATAATAATAAAGAAAAATACTTACTAAAAGGTATTTTTAGCTAGCTAAATACTAGTTATTTCTTTACTTTAAATATAAACTTCCTAGTTTAAATACTATTTGAATTACCTTTTATTAATATATATAAAAATATTATAATTCTAAAGTATTTATAAATAAACTATTAGTAAAAGTTATAAAATCCTAAGAAAAATAATATATTCTTAAAGCTTATAAGCTTCTTTTAGTCTTAAATAATAGTAATCTTATATATATTTATTAAAATCCTATTAACTAATAAAATAAACCCTAAGAATTTTACTAATTTCTAGTAAAATAAATACTTTAAGAGTTTTATATATAGCTTTACTAACCTTATATACTTTTCTTATATTTTTAAAAAATAAGAATGTTATTTAAATATACTATATAAATAGTATTAACTAGCTTATAAAGTACTTTATAAATATAGCTTTTAAAAGTAACTAAGATATTAGTTAACTTAAAGGGTATTATAAGGTATTTATAATATATATAATATATATAAAATATAGTCTTTTACTTATCTCTCTTTTTAATATAAATTTACTAGTAAGTATTCTTACTATTAATTTTTAAGAAAAAGTAAGTCTCTTAGCACTAGTTTAAAATCTTTAAAATTAAGAGAAAAGTATAGTAATTCTTTTATATTACTTTATTAAGTTATTAGTAATTTATCTATAATTAAAGTAATTTATCTTTCTTTAGTATAAATAAGATAAGTATACTTATAAAGCTTTTAAAGAGTTTTATTTAGCTTTTCTATAGGTTTTTATTAATATATTTATAAGGCTTCTTTAGCTTACTTTAAAAAGAAAGTAAATTAGCTTATATAAAGGCATTACCCTTAGTATTAAATTAATAATATAGTTAGTTACTTTTTTAATAGTAAACTCTTTACTTTATTTAATATAAATATATTTTTAAACTTATATAGTTTCTTAAGGATATTTTTAATAGTTTTATTATATATTACCTTTATAAATTTATAAGAAGTTATAAGTAAAAAGGCCTTTTTCTTTTCTTAAACTATTACTCTTATAAGTATAAGTAAAGGTATATATATTCTTTTATAAGTATATATATTCTAATTAATATAAGGCTTTCTCTTACTTTTAAGTCTTTATTTATAGCTATATATAGTAGCTTAAGGTTCTTTTCTTTTTCTCTTAAGTTCTTAATTATAATAAATACCTTATAAATACTATATTAAGGGATTATAAAGGCTTTTATTACCTTAATAATAACTACTATAACCTTAGCCTAGTTAAGCTTATAGGTTTATATAAATTTAGTATTAATAATATTAATCTTAGTATAACTATTAAGATTTACTACTATTTTAATATTTTTATACTTATAAATAATAATAAATATATAAAATCAATACCTTATTAATACCTTAATATTTAAGGTAAAGGTAAGGGTATTTACTTTTACCTTAGGAAGTTTTCTTAGCTTTTTAAGGCTTTTTCTTTAGCTTATTATAATTATATATAAGATACTTTATATTATTATAGTTAAAATATTACCTTTTACTCTTAGGTTTATTATTATTTAAGTAAGTAACTAAGGTTTTCTTTTAGTCTTTATTTCTTTATTTTTTATAAGGTTTATAACCTTATAAAGAATTATATTTATAGTATTAAGAAGCCTTATATAAGCCTTTATTTCCTAAATACTTAGGCTTTTACTTATTCTTTAGTATTACCTCTTAGAATTACTAAGTAAATTATATTACTTTTTTAAGTCTTTTAGTAATAAAAGTATATAAGTTAATATAGTTTTATAAGTTAAGAAGTAATTTTATAAAGAATATAAAAATATAAGACTTTTTTATAGCTTTTTCTAGGTATTTCTCTAGTAAATCTAAGAAAATACTAAATTTAATAAGGCTTTAGCCCTTATATTACTTTATATTCTTTAGCTATATAGCTATTTAAGTATTATAGTTAGTAATATCTTAAAGTAATATAAGGGTTTAGGTTTAGAATTTATCTTAGTTATTTATAAGGTTATTTTAGCTATTAGCTTATTATTTCTTAAAGTATTTATTTTATCTTACTTAGTAATTCTTATATATATAGTTAAGTATAAAAGGATTTTTAGTAATTATAACAATACTTTTACTTTACCTTATTAAAGATATAATTTAAGTTATTAATTTATATTTTATACTTTTATAAGTTTATAAAGTATTAAAGCTTTATAATATTTTAGACTTTAATCTCTTAGTTACTATAGCTTAAGAAAGTACTAGCTTTTTATTACCTTTTTATTTATTTTTCCCTTATATTTAGTTATAATAAGTTAATAAGCTTTTACTTTTATTTCTATAGTTTTTAAAGTTATTTAAGCTAAGTAATTTACTTAGTTATTACTATAGCTTTAGCTTTAAAGGTAAAGAGATTAAACTTAATTTTAGTTTAAGTAAAATATAGTATATTCTTAGCTATAGTATTACCTTTATTTAATTAGTTTTAGTTATTATTTAATATTACTTTAGTAAATTAAGTAATTCTTTCTCTTATATTACTCTTAGGTAACTAGTAAGAGAAGCTTTAGAATTATTAAAATAATAATAGCTAAGTAAGTAATATAAGGGCTTTAGTATATTAACTAAAGCTTACTAGGTTTAAGTGTGTTATATATACAAGTTACTAGCTTATAGCTAGCGGCTTACTAGTGTTACGTAGTCCTAGCCAGAGTATTGCACTACAATGTGTGATGTAGTGTAGTTTTTATAGTGTAGTGTAGTAACTACACTATAAACTACACTACATTACAAACTACACTAACTATAAGCTAAAAAAACTACACTACACTATACTACAAATTTATTTTCCTAAACTACACTAACTATAAACACTACAAATGTAGTGGTAGGTAGAAAAAAGTGGGTCTTTTTATTATCTAAGGTTATTAGTTAGATTAAAAGAATGTTAGTTATATAAAAGCTTTTATTATTAGCTATTTTATCTAATTAGTTATATAATTTATAATATTATACTATTTCTAGGAATTTACTATAACTAGGGCTATATATAATATTATACCTTTTAATAATACTATAATACTTAATACTTTATTTTACTAATATAACTTTAAGAAAAACCTTCTTATTATATTATTTACTATTATTATGATTACTTTTTAAAAAAACCTTAAACTAAAGTAATTAAATAAAATAAACTACTAATAAACTTAATAAGAATAGCTTATTATAGCTTATTATAGCTTATAATAGCTTATAATAGCTTATAATAGCTTATAATAGCTTATAATAGCTTATAATAGCTTATAATAGCTTATAATATTATTAGTGTTAAAGTTTAATTAAAAATAAATAACTAATAAATAAATAAAATATAAATACTAGTAAGTATAAGTAAATTACTATAGAAAAAGCTAGACTTTTTAATTATTTAATATTTTAAGGTTTTTTAAAATATTAATAAAATAAAATTCTTTTCTCTTTTATATTTTTTAACATAATAGTAATACTAATTAAAGTAATTATAGTATATTATTTAAAAGTAAGTCCTAGTTTTATTTCTAAAAATAGGTTTAACTAATAGTAATTAAGGTTACTAGGATTATTATAGTTATTATAATAACTATAATATATTGTTTTAAAGTGGGTCTTAGTATTATTTCTAAAAATAGGTTAAACTAATTATAATTAAGGTTATTAAAGTTATTAAAGCTCTTATAATAATTATAGTATATTAAATAAAAGTGGGTCCTAGTGTTATTACTATAGATAAGTTAAACTAATAGTAATTAAGGTTATTAGAGTTATTAAAGTTATTATAGTATATTATTTAAAAGTGGGTCTTAGTATTACTACTAAGAATAAGTTAAACTTATTTTTTATAGCTTAATATAGCTATATAGCCTAATTTAAATAATACTATTAGTTATATATTAATATATTAATATATTAATATATTATAAATATTAGTTTATTATATTCTTTCTTTATATATTATAGTAATAAGATATATAGACTTACTATACATAATTTACTAAACCTTTACTATTATAAAGCTAAAAGTCCCCTCCTAAGCACGAGGTAAAACTGCTTAAATAATTAAAGCTCTATGTTTTTAATATCTTTTCTAAATATCTAGCCTTTTCTCTAGTCTTTTATTCCCTTTCTTATTCTTACTTTTCTTAAATTCCTTTATATTTTCTTTAGTTTTCTTAATTTCCTTTTAATTAGGATTTTTAATAGCTTTTTAGATAGCTTAAAGGTTTTATAGCCTAGTAGTTATTACCCCTAGCTTTTAGTTACCCTTAGCTATACTATAGTCTAATTAGTTAGGGGTTAATTAGTTAATTAGTTACGTAAAACTTACCTAGTGATTATAACAAATTAAATTAAAGATAAGTGAGAATAAGTTATATTTAGTAAGAGGGTTTAAGTTTGCCTTAGAGCTTTAAAGTATAAGTAGTAAGCTATAAGATAAAAGAGATATAGAGAGATAAAATAAACATAGTTATAAAGGAAGGGGAATTACATTAATTTATATTATAAGTAAAACTTAAATAAATTTAAGTTTAACTATAGTTATAAATTATAACTTTTATACTAATATAGCTATAAAGTTTATTATAAACTTTACTCTAACCTTATAGCCCCTTATATTTATAACCTTTAAGCTTATACTTATTATAAGTTTTATTTATTACTATAGCTATAAGTATTTAGATATTAATTATTTCACTAGCTAGGTATTGCTAGTAATAATTATGTGTTATAATAAATTAGATGCATTAGCTATAACTAATAACGCAAAAAAAAATTTTAAAAATCAATAAAGCTAAAAGTTATATTAAATTAGTTTTAATAGTAAATAAATAGTTTAAGCTATTTAAAAAGTTCTTATTATATTACTAATAGTATTTAAAGACTAAATATATATCTTATTAACCTCTAGTTATTTTTTTAGATTTAGTAATAAATTATCTAATAATATTATATAAGTTTAGGGTATTTTTAATTAAAAGTTTTAATAATAATTTATAGTAATAGTAAATAAAATAATTAGAAGGTTTTTCTTAAAGTTATATTAGTAAAATAAAGTATTAAGAATAATAGTATTATTAAAAAGTTATAATATTATATATAACCCTAGTTATAGTAAAATCCTAGAAATAATATAATATTATAAATTAAATAACTAATTAGATAAAATAGCTAATAATAAAAGCTTCTATATAACTAACCTTCTTTTAATCTAACTAATAACCTTAGATAATAAAAAGGCCTACTTTTTTTTATCCCTAATAATACATTTGTAGTGTTTATAGTGTAGTGTAGTTAGTGTAGTTAGTAACTATACTAACTACAAAAAAAAAAAACTACATTACACTAACTATAAGAGGAAAAAAACTACACTATAAATACAAATTTTTCCTAAAAACTACACTAACTACACTACAAACAATACTCTAGTCCTAGCCTTAGGGCCTAGCCTGCCTATAGGGTGTGCTAGTGCACCTAGTGTTGTAAGTGGGGCCTCACACTCTAAGGGGTAGTATAGAGTGTTTTCCTTACTTACTTAACTAGAGTTTTATAGTTATATACTTAGTCTTTCTTTATAACTTTATAGATTTACTATAATCTTAGCTAATCCTTAATATTTATTTAGAATAGCTTATTAGTTATTACTTATTATTATTAATATAACTATCCTATAATATTATATACTTAATCTTACTTACTTTACTAAAGTGCTTTAAGTTTTATAGCTAGGGATTATAGTATTTCCTTATATTTAGCTACTAATAATAACCTTAATAAAGATTCTTAAGATACTTAGAAACTTACTTTTTACTTAATCTTTATTTTTAGTAGCTTTATAATACTATTTACCCCCTCCTAAGCACGAGGTAAAACTGCTTAGTATTTTACAGCCTAATACCCTATTCTTTTATCTTTTTCTTATTTACCTTATAAATCTTATTATTTATATTACCTTTACTTTTTAGTATTTTTTCCTTATATTATAAATACTATTAATTATCTTTAGGTTAGATTTATTTTTACTTCCCTTCCCTTTACTTTTTTTCTCTTTACTATATTATTTAATATTTTAGATAGGGTAGTATCCTTTTTATTACCTTTAGCTATACTATAATCTAATTAGTTAGGGTTTAATTAGTTAAGTAGTAACCTATAACTTACCTAGTGATTATAATAGGTGTACAAATTAAATTAGAGATAAGTGAGGATAAGTTATGTTTAGAGAGAGATAGAATAAGCATAGTTATAGAGGAAAGGGAATTGCGTTAATTTATACTATAAGTAAAACTTAAATGAATTTAAGTTTAACTATAGTTATAAAGTATAACTATATCTTACGCTAACATAGCTATAAACTTTATTATAAACTTTACTTTAACCTTATAGCCCCTTGTATTTATAACCTTAGAGCTTATATAAATTATAGGTTTTATTTATTACTATAGCTATAAGTATTTAGATATTAATTGTTTTACTAGCTAGGTATTGCTAGTAATAATTATGTGTTATGATAAATTAGATGCATTAGCCATAACCAATGACGCAAAAAAAAAAAATTTAAAAATCAATAATACTATTTACTATTTATATTTTACTATATTTACTTTTCCTATTTTTATAATATTTCTTAAATACTAATATTAAAGACCTTAAAATCCTTAGTAAAGAAATATATAATAAGCTACTAATAATCCTAGATATAAAGTCTATTACTTTAAGCTATCTTAGTATACTATTTAATTAAGTAATTCTTATTACTAACTTTATATTCCTAAGCTATAATTACTATACTAATAGGCAGTTCTCCTTTAATTATCTAGGTTATAAAGTAAGGTAACTAGTATTTTATTATATTATATATTAGGTAATAAAGGTTAAAGTCCTTTTAGTAAAATAATTCTTTAAGTAACTAATCCCTTACTCCTAACTTATTAGTAGCTATATCTTATAAAACCCTTATAGTTTTTATAAAGAAAGTAAATCCTATAATAATTTCCTAATTACTTATATATATATAAAGGTTAATAAGGTTATACTTTAAACTATATTTAATATTAATAAGTTAGTAATTAAAATAAAGCCTCCTAGCTTTTAAACTAATTAATTATTATAAAGTATTTAAATTAAAGTCTTTTATTAGTTTAATCTTAAATATTTATAGTAGTATAGTTACTATTACTTTAAGGCTATATACTATAATCTTTCCTATAGTAACTAGCTTAAACTAGTTAAGCTAGTTTTTACTTAGTGTTTTATAAGCTTTTCTTAAGAACTTATAAATATTTATTATATAATCTTACTAGCTTAATTCTATTTACCCTAGCTTAATTAGTATTACTTAGCTAAATTTATTACTATTTTAATATACTTTAAACCTAATTAAAGGCTATAGCTAGTCCTTTCTTAAATAAAATAATAAGGGTTATAATTTATAAAGGTTAACTAAGTTAAGCTTAATAGTACTTCCTTTTCTTCCCTAAAGAAAAGTCCTTACTCTTATATATTAGAATATAAATATAAAATAAGGTAAAATACTTACTATAAGGAAAATATATAATAATATTACTATTTATATTAATATAAGTACTTTTATTAACTATATTTTCTTTATAGTTTACTATTTCTTGATATAATTAAATAATATAAGTATTAATAATATATTTTAACGAAGAAAAGTAAGAAGTTATTGCTTATTAGTTACTACTATTTATTACTAGGTAGTATTTATATAAACCTAATAGCTAGCTCTCTTTTCTTTTCTCTTTATCTCTTTTAAACCTTTATTCTTTTTTATAACTAATTAATTATAGTAAAATCTCTTAACTTAGCTTATTAAAAGCTTCCTAATATTATTATTATTATAAGGGTAAGTATTCTAAAATATAAGCTCTTATTAATAAAGACTTTTAACTAGTTTAATTATACTAAATTTTCTCCCCTTTTTATTAGTAAAGATTATATAGGTTTAGAAGTTATTTAATTTTATATTTAAGTACTTACTAATAGTTATTACTTTTATAATATAAGTTCCTTTTTATATTCTAAGTATATAGTAAAATTAATTTTAGTTATAGTAATATTTTAATATATATAAAGATCTCTCTTTATACTTTTAATAATATCCCTAAGAAAGCTTTTTCTTACTTTATTATAGCTATAAAGAAAATAAACTTACTAAAGAAGTTTATAAGAAGCTATACTAAAACTAATAGTATTTTAGCCCTTACTATTAAAAATAGCTATTATTACTAAGTTCTTATTCTTACTAAGATAGCTTATTTAAACAGCTATTTTCTATATACTCTCTCCTAGTATTTTAAGTATTATTAGGCTTTACTAGTGTTTATATATAAAAGATTAAATAGTATCTTTTACTTTAACTACTTAAACTTATATATATAGTATATTATATTTTATAATAAATATATATATTTTCTATTTTATAGCTATATTTTAATCTCTAGGGTTAGTAAGGGTGCTTATAGTAATTATATGTAAAATAAGTCTTATATAGTAAGCTATAAGTAATGTTTTACTTCTAGGTATTATTCTTAATTATTATAAGAGAGAGCTAATAAGTAAATTTAATATTTGCATATTTTTCCGCACTGCTTTAAAGGTCTAGAATTACCTCTAAAATATAAACTAAGCTAATATTTAAAATCCTTACTCTTATTTACCCCTTTCTATAATATTATATTATAATAAAGCTAAAGGTAAGTAAAAGAAGGAGATACTAATAGTAATTAATATAAGAGAAAGAGGGCTAGTATAAAGTTACTACTACCCTAATACTAGTATAAAATAGTTTAATATCTAAAGAAATAATAATAACCTAATAATAGATTAAATCTAATTTAAATATTTAAAAGATATAAAATACTATAAAGAAATTACTAGCCTTATCCCTAGTAATAAAGTTACCTAAGTATAGTATATTACTAAGGCTATAGCTTACTAAGTAATAAACTATACTTAAGCTAAAGTAAAAGTAATAAGTAATAATAAAAATATTTATATAATAAAGAAAGTGTCACGGCTTGTAGCCTAGGGTTGAATGAATGAAGTGATGGCTAAGATTCTCGCAGTCGCTGCTTAATAGATGCTAGCTAGGGGCGGGTACGTGAAGGTTTTAATCTCTAGCCTAGCACTAATAATATGCATAGTCCTTAAGAAATACCTCGCTTTACAAGCATATAACTATCTTATAGCTAGCTAGCCTCTTTATTATCTATATAGCCTAAAGGTTCTCTAAAGATCCGCTCTAACAAACGTCCTATCTCTAACCTCTACGCTCTTAATATAATACCCCCTTATATATAATTAACCTTAATTATAAAAAGAGCTACTTACTTAGGGCATAGTTACTATAATAAAGCTTTATAAAGAAAAATAAGATAAGAAATAAAAATAAGATAAGGTACCTTATATCTAGATATGTAGGTAAAAAATAATAATAATAATACTACTAATTATAAATAACCCCCTTATTATAGGTAGTAATATCTAAATAGTAGCTTATATATAGCTTTAATATAGTAAAATAAATATTATTACCTATTATATAGCTAGACTAAAAAATAGATAACCTATGTTAATTTTTATAATTAGTTTAAATAAATAGAGTACCTAATACTATAGTTCTAAATAGTCTAACTAGAGGGCTTGTGTTATAATCGCTATAAGTTTGTAACTATAAGGCATACATATAAGTGGTAAAGCTAATGGTTATTATTATGATTTATAGATTACTTACCCGTAGCGCATTAGATTACTTAAGGGGTCTAGGGTTAATATAAAAGAGACTGATTTTTCCCCCTTCTATACATTGCCTTTCTCCTATAATATCTCTTAACTTTATAAGTTACCCCCTCTAGCTAAACAGTAGCTCTCTTGCTACTATTATACTATAGTTACTAACCTTCTTTAGTCTCTAAGTATTATTATTATTTATCCTTATTTATCCTAGTTTTTTGCCTTTATTTAGCTTATAAGTTTATTTGCTTACTATTATAACTTTTCTATCTAGTCTATTATAGCTAACTTATAGCTAGTTTACTATATCTAACACTTATATTAGAACTCCCTACCTTTGCTTACTTTAGAAGGTAAGACTATTAAAAATCTCCTTTAAAATCTCCTAAGAAGTTATCTTAAAAGCAAACTACCTCTAAAATATTAATATAAGTTTATTATATCCTTACTATATCTTTACTACTAACTTACTACTAGTAAAACCTTAAGTAAGAAAATTCTATATATACGCTATTCTTAGTAGGTTATAATATAGAATATTCTCCTAAAAATAGCACCTATAAGATCCTAGGATATATTATTAATAAGAAGACCTTCCTTACTAAATATAATAAATCTTTAAGTATAACTTCTTTACTTACTTACTACTTCTTTATTACTAATATCTAATAGGCTACTTAATAAAATATATATATTACTTCTAAAATAATAAAAACTATATTATAGTATATCTCTCTTATCTAGAATCTGCTTACTTATTACTAATATACTACTAGTGCCTAACTTAAATTACATAGCTTTATAATAGGCTATTTAAACTTATTAAAGCTACTCCTAAAGGTAGCTACTACTATTAGGATAAAGTAAGTATAATTTTACTACTTAGACCCTAGATTACTACTAACTTACTACTAGGCTATTATAAAAGCAAAGAAAAAGCTATAGAATACTATCTTAGTTTATAAGAATTCTAATAAGCATAAATATATTTACTACGCCTAAATAACTACTAATACTACTTATAAAGTAAAATATAATAAGCGTACTATAATAGCGCTACTAAGTAATACTATAAACCTTAAAATATAGATTAATATTACAAACTCTCTGCGCTTTATAGCCTAGAATATCCTAATAGTAAGCTTTTATAATATATATAGCTAATACTTAGCTAACTTACTAGTAGTTTACACCTTATATTACTAATTTACTTGCTTATATTAGTTCTATTAAGCTCCCTAGTAAACTTTAGGTCTATATATATAGAGAGGGGATTTTAATAATAAAGATATTCTAAAGGCCTTTACCTCTATAGTTACTATAGCTACTACTATTACTAAGGAACTAGTGGTTCTAGTAACTAACTCTATTATAAAGGGGTAGGTACTTAGTAGCTATATAATAGATTATTTAAATTATTTAAGTAAATTAACTTTTATTTTCTAATATCTTACTACATTACTTATAAATTATAACTATCTTATATTAACTTTACTAGTTAACTATTACTTATAGTTATTAATGATTTCTTTAGTAATAAAATCCCTTTTTAATACCTAAGAATTCTCTAAAGCATTATAGCCCTTTTATTTAACTAGATATTTATAATACCTTCTATTATAGCAGTGTAAAATAATTCTCTTAACTTTAAACTCTTATTTATTATCTTTAATATTATCTTATAGTAAGGACGCATTTTCTATATTAGTTAGGTCCCCTTTAAAAGGCTTAAGACTAGTAATATTAAATATATTATATAATTAAGTCCTAGGTAGTAATTTTAATTAATACACTAATCTATAACTCTTAATTACCTTTTTAATCTTATAGGGACCTAGGTACTTTATAGCTAGCTTTCTACTAGGTTATCTTAGGTTAATATTCTTTATTAATAGTAAAACATAGTTACTAACTTTAAACCTTATTAGAGTTCTTTTCTAGTTATAATATTTTCTATACTAAGTCTATAAGTTACTTAAAAGCTATTTAATTATAGTATATTTCTCTCTTAGTGCTAAGACTTTACTTTTAGCTTAATTATTTACTAAAGGGATATCTATAACTACTTACTATAGACCTCTAGGATTATAACCTTATAATACCTCTACTAGTGTGTAGCTATGCGTTATATAATTGCTTATATTATATATAAACTACACTATTAATAGGTTATCTACCTAATTAGTCTATTTAGCGCAAGTAAAAGCCCTTAAATAGTGTTCTAGGACCTAGTTTAAACATTTTATCTAGCTATTTATCTAGGGATAAAAAGCAGTGTTAAGTAGCCGCTTAGTTATAAGAAGGTAATAAAAAGTTATTTAGAAACTACTAGTAAATATAAAACCTTAGTCTATTATAATACCTTCTAGGGCTCTATAGTCTTTAAAAATATATTCTAAGAATATAGTTACTAGCCTATTACTAGTTAGTTACGTTAAAATAGGAATATAAATACTATATTTCGTGAAATAGTTAATAATAACTAGAATTATATTATAGGTCTAGTTTAAATCTTTTACTAGTGGAAGTCTAGTAATAAAATCTATTAATAATTCTTAAAAAGGGCAATTAGGCACTAGTAGTGTAGCTAGCTTACTATATAGTTTATAATGCCTTGGTTTTAAAGTCTAATAACTTATATAAGTGCTAATATATACCTTTATATCTTTCTTTATTATTAGCTAATAATATTAGTTTATAATTTAATAAAGAGTTTTACTTACTCCCTAATGCCTAGTAGTAAGGTTATTATAAGTTAGTAATAAAATTTCTTTTCTTATTCCTAGAGGGATAAAAACATAATTTTTAAATATTAATAGCTTAGAGGGTTTAATAGACTATATCTAGGACATAGCTAAATCGCTGCTTTTAAGTAACTTTAATTAACCTATAGTAAAGTTATTACCTTACTACGCTTTATATAATAAGACTTAAATTAGGGGTTCTAATTCTAAGCTCTTTTCTAGAAAGTTAGAGATAAACTTAGAAGAGGTTCTCTAAATAGATTAAATCCTAGCTATAATATCTCTATAAGTAATTAGTTTAATAGATACTTCTAGTCTTATAGGGATATAAATAAGCAACGCTTTCTTAGGGCGCCCTTACCGCTTACTAGAAATAACCTATACTAGTTCACTCCTATTAGAAATAGCTAGTCTAATAGGAAAATTAAAATAACTAAGTAATAAACAAAATATACGCTAGGTGCTAGTAGTACTACTATAGCTAGCTTATTACTTATTAATAAAAGTATTAAATAACCCTACTAAAACACCTCTTCTAAGAGTATTTAGATTATTAGGTTCTTTAAAAATATAGTTAAGTTATAATTTTTAAGACCTTAGATATTAGTAGTATTATCGCAGTGTTATTATAACTAACTATTAGTTACACTAAGTAATGTTTTTATAAAACCTATAGCACTACTATAGTATTCCTATTACTTAGTATCTATAAATTTAGATAAAAAGGTAAGAAGCTATATAGTTACTACTTTTGCTTTCCTTGCCTTACTTATAAAATCTAGTTTTCTTAAAAGTAAGTTAGTAGGATTTAATTTCCTTATATAATATATAATTTTAAAGTTAAAAGGATAAAGCTTATTAAGTATAGTTACTTACCTACTAGTAAGCTTAGGCTTTATAGCTAGGTACTTATAGTTTAAATAGTCTATAATAACCTTAATTATATAAGCTAAATAGGCAAGGTAATATCTCTATATGTAAAAAGCCTCTTAGATAGCTAATAATTTGCTATTAGGTGTTAAATAGCGTAATTTAGCATTAGTTATCTTTCTTAATATAAATATAACTAGGTACTAGTAACCTAGCACTAACATTATAAGTATAGCCCTAATTACATATCTAGATATATCTATCTTTACTCTAAGGTATATAAGTGAATTAAAATACACTAAAATTAGCGCTTCCTAAAATCTTTATTAAAGTTCTCTAAACACTACTAACTTACAGGGCTCTAGGTTAAACGTCGCTAGTTACTGCCCTCTAAGGCAATCTATTAATAGAATAATAACTTTACTATACTATTTAATAAAATAGTGGTAAAATCCTATAAAACTAAGGAATAACTAAATATCTAGGACGCTACGTAGTACTAGCTAGGTTATAATTACTTTAACTCTTACTAGATCTATTATAATGCCTTTTAGTGATATTTTAAAGCCTAAGAATTTAACCTCTATAACTAAAAATTAACACTTTATAAGGTTAATAAAAGGCTTGCTTCTCTAAGCCTACATAAGATTTATTTAATATGCTCTATATACTCCTTAACTACGCCGCTATATATTAGCGTATTATCTAGGTAAATAATATAAGTCTTATTAATAAGTCCTTTAAGGGTGTTATTAATATACTCCTAAAAAGTCACTAGTGCGTTAACTAGTCTAAATAGCATTATAAGATATTTAAAGTGGCTATAGTAGTAATAGAAAGCTATCTTCCACTTATTACCTAAGTAAATATATAGCTAGTAGTATATATCTTTAAGATTAAGGACTATAAAAATAACTATGCCTAATAATTAATTAAGGATTTTAGTAATAAGGGCAAAGGGCCTTATCCTTAATTATAATCTTATTTAAGCCCTTATAATCCATATAAAGCCTTAATTTTTCTCCTTTCTTTAGAATAAATAAAATTAGAGCTCTAGCTAGGCTAATTAATCTTCTAATCTACCCTTTTGCTACGCACTTATAAGGTATTCCCTAAGAACTAGTAGCTCTCTTTTAGCTAAATTATATATAGGCCCCTAAGGTAGTGTTTTCCTTTCTTTTAATTTAATTATATAAGTATAACTACCTAGTTTAGGAAGCTAACTTACTAGTGCTTTAGAAAAACATTTATAAACTCTACGTATTCTTCTAGAATTATTAGTATAAGACATTTAGCGCTCTTACCCTAATTTAATATAGCTTATTTACTACTTACGCCTTCTAAAATCTATATAATTATAATACCTTTACTTTTTTACTATATATAAATATATTCTAATATCCATATAGCTACTTTGCTATTTAGTTATACTTCTTTTACTACTAAGTTCTTTAATAAGTCTTTATTTTCTTCTTTCTAATCTTTATTTTCTAGAATACTTAGCCTAATCTTTATTACCCCTAATAGTAAGGTAACTACTACTAGTTTCTTCTCTTTATATATTTATTACTTACTATAAGTAAAGAAAAGGTATTTTATTATTACTAAATATCTCTAAAAACCCTAGTCCTAACATATAATTATAGGTAAATATTCTTTAATCTAATCTATACCTAAAATTATCCCTTACCTATATTAGTAATATAGTAGCTAACTTAATAGACTTTTATAAATCCTATACTATCTTTTACTTTTATTAACCTTTTTAAGATTCCCTAGTATAGAATTACTTTTTAGCTTACACTCTCTAGTATCTAGTTTATTTATATTACACTCTCCTAATCCTTTTTAATAATAATTTAGGATAGATTATTAAAAACTATATACCTATATTAAATAGCACTTATATAGCTAGCTACTAGTTATCTTATTATAAAGATACCTATATTCTTATTCTATTATCTATAGGGTATTCTATAGTAAGATTGCATTCCTAAGTGTATGCTAATTAAACTAGTATTATATTAGGGGACATAGCTTTATTACTACTCTTACTATACCTCTTAGTTATATACTTACTACTTTTATAGGTAAAATAGTCTAGTGCTTAGTAAGTTAGTATAGTATACCTAGGCCTTCTATATTTATAGCATACTAGGGATAATTTTTTCTCTTAATCTTTACTTTATTACTATACCTTATTTATAGGTAATATAAAGTAAAAGCATTATCTCTTTCTTTTAGGGTCTTAACTTTTCTTATTACTTTAGCCTAAACTTATTATAACCTCTACTTTCTTACCCTAGCCTTATAACTAGCTTTAGGTTATTAGAATCTCTTAGCTAATTATCTGCTTCCTTATAATATTATTTAAGCTATTTAGAAAGATAGTAATTCTTAGTTATATAGGGATTACTTTAGGTAACTTAGCTTTTACCTTAGTCTAAGCTTATATAAAGGATTAAAATAATTAGTTATACTTTTACCTAAGATTTAGCAGTGTTTTTATTACTTCTAAGTATCTTATACTCTTATTTATTATTCTAGTTTTTAGCTAATTAAGAAAACCTATCTAAGTAAGTAATAAGTAATCTACATACCTATCTATAGCTACATAATATATCTATTATTACTTTACATTATTAGCTAGGTAGCTACCTATATATACTACCTTAGTTATATTATCCCTAAAGGTATAGCAGTTTAATTTAAATAATATATCTAAGTTTACTAAGAAATTCTATAGGTTCTTATATATATTCCCTTTATATATAGGTTATTTTATTTATATCTTAATAAGGCTATTATTTCACTATATAATTACTACTAAGTTACTATAAACTACTAGTAGGATTATAGTTAAAGATTAAGGGGTAATTATAGGTCCTAGAGGAGGTCTAGCTAATCCTAGATTTGCCTTAAACTCTCTAATTTATACCTCTATTTATAGAATCTCTTATATTCTCTTAAGGTAATATAGCTTAGCTTATATAACCTTATAGTGTCTCTATAACGCTATATCTTTATTACTTATATTACCTATACCTTTACCTAGATTAGGATTAGGTAGCATTTATTATACCCTATTATTATCTATAGTTTTAGATTATAGGGGTTCTTTACCTTCCTAATTATCTATAGCTTTATTATTATAGGGTGCTAGTGTGTTTCTTATAGATCTTTAGAGCATTAGCTATATAATAATCTAGCTAATAGTTTATATCCCTAAAAGGGTTTTAAAGAGATTAATTTATTATAGCTTATAGCCTAGGGTTAAATAAATAAAGTAATAGCTAAGATTCTTATAGTTATTACTTAATAGATACTAGCTAAGGGTAGGTGTGTAAAGGTTTTAATCTCTAGCCTAGTACTAATAATATGCATAGTCCTTAAGAAATACCCTGCTTTATAAGCATATAGCTATCTTATAGCTAGCTAGCCTCTTTGTTATCCACGCGGCCTAAAGGTCCTCCAAAGATTCGCTCCGACAAACGTCCTATCTCTAACCTCTGCGCTCCTGATAGAAAGCCTTTAAAAATACTCTTAAGAAAGTAATAAAGAAAAAAACTAAGAGTAATAGCACTTTAACCTAGGTAAGTATTATAGCTAGGCTTATATAAAAATAACTAAATACTATATCTCTTTCCTTTTAAATTCCTAGTAAATAGTATAGAGAAGTCCTTATTAAAGATAATACTATTTAAGAATTACTTTAGTTTAAAAGCACTAAAGATATAGTAATAATAGTTAATAAAGCTACTAGTTATATAATAGTAATAATAGCTAAAAGACTTCCTAGTAGTAATATAATTATTATATTTAAAGGAAATATTACTTAATATAAAGAAAACTAAAAATAAATATCTTATATATTTAAACTAAAGGTAATCCTTTATTACTATATACTTAGTATTATTATTAAAGAATTCCCTATAAAGTATATATTTATTAAAAACCTAGTAACTAAGATTAGTAAGGTAAATAAAGTAAATATAATTAAGGTAACTATAAAGTACCCCTAAGGTAAGGAAGCCTTAAGGATTACCTTAATCCTTAGTTTAGCTAAAGTTAAAGAAGCTAATAAGATTTATAGTAATAAAATAGTCTTTAAAATAAAGCTTTTCTAAACTAAACTATATAATAAAACCCTTTAACTAAAATAATACTATAATTACTTCTAAATAAGTTATATTATAAAGTTTTATAAGGTAGCCTTAAGGTATAGTAAGTATAATACTAGCTAGTATAAGGAAGGTAAGTTATCTTATCTTATAATAAATAGCTAACTATAGGAAAGGTATATTCTTTACTTTAGACTATACTTAGCTTAGTCTAAGGATTACCTTATTTTAAAGAAAAATAAAATATAGTAAAAGTAAGCTACCTTAAATAGCTATTTTACTTTATTACTTAATCCCTAACTAAAGGCCTAACCTTAACCTAGGAAAGATTTATTATAGCTATGAAACTAACTAGTATAGTAAGAAAAAAAGAGATTACTTAATACTTATAAAATAAAGCACTAAATAGCCTAAGGCTAGAAGTATAAGAAAATATATAAAGCTAGTTAAAACTAGCTTAAAACTAGTATAAAATAAAAAAACCCTCTTTTTCTTAATTAATATAGTAATACTATAAGTCCTTTTCTAAAATATAAATAAGAAAAATAGCCTTATATATATTATACTATATTACTAAACTAATATAAATATAATTATAATTTAAGAGTAAGAATATATAAAATAACTATAATTACTAGCCTTAGGCCTTACTTAATTTTAACTAGTATACTATAATAAGTATAATACTATTTATATAAATAAAAAGTATAATATAGAATTATAAATAGCTTAAGAAAAACTAATTAGTTCTTAATAAAAATATAAGAAATAAATATTTACTTCTTATACTTAAAGAACTATAGTAATAAATAAAATACCTTAATTTATACTATTAATATAAAAAGCCCTAAGGCTAGTGTATATTTATAGGTAATTTTAACTAAAAACACTCCCTATAGAATTAATATAATAAAATAAGTAATAAAGTAAAAAAACTATTAGAATTTATAAACTAGTAAAGGCTTAAATTAGTTATACCTTAGGAGAACTTATAAGGTAAAGGGTAAGGGATAAAGATAGTATTATAAATTTAGTGTAAGTAATACTATATATCTAAGTTTATTATAATAATATAATAAGGCTTATAGGATTTAACTATACCTTATAGTTAATTAGTATCTTTACTAAGTATTAAAAATAAGCCCCCTTTATTCTTAGATATACTTAAGCTATAATAAATAAAAAATATATAAAAGTAAAGGTAGTAATTTAACTTTAGAAGGAAAATACTTTAAAACCTTATAATAAAAAGGAATTAATAAATACACTATATAGCTTATTATAAACTTATAATAAATAATAAAGAAAGTAACCTTATAAAAGCCCTAAGGCCTCCTTAGCTTAGAGAGGTAATAGTTAAGGAAAGCTAAGGAGTTAGTTATTAAAGCTAAGTAAGCTAAGAGATAGTAAAAATACTAGAGAACTAATACTAACTAGGAGGCTTATAATAAAATATAGAAAGATTAGGAATATATTATTAAGAAAAAGAAGTAAAATATATAAAGAGAAGCCTTAAGGAATACTAATACTTAGTCTAAGAATAAAAAGTATAAAGGCTAAAGAAATAAGCTTACCTTTAAAGCTAAGCTCTCTTAGAACTTCTTATACTTTTAAAGCTTAAGAGAACTAAAAATAATACTAACTTAGCTACTATATATATAAATAAAGCTAATATACTAGTATAAAGATTTTCCTTAAACCTATAGTAAACCTCTTCTATATCCTAGATCTCTCCTTCCTAGAATTAAATAATATACTATTTTTAAACTATAAATAATTTATACTAAAGGATATTTAAACTATTTTATTAAATATAGCTAACTAAAAGGCCTTAGGGGATAATAAACTCCTTATAAGCCTTATTAAGGCTTATAAAAAGCTAGCTAAAGATACTATAACTAGGCTACTAAATATAGTTCTTAAAGTAAAATACTTCCTAGCCTAATTCTAATTTACTAAGGTAATAGTAATAAGAAAGCCTAGTAAAATAACTAAGGAAATAAGAAAAGCTAATACTTAAAGACTTATATTATTACTTAATATAGTAAGAAAAGTTATAAAAGTAATAATAGTAAAGTAACTTATAGCCTTTACTAAGGTAAAAGGCTTTCTCTTAAAACTATAAATAAGAAATAAAATAAATAAGTTAATAAAAACTATAATATAAGCCTTAGTAAAATATATAAAAAGGCTTAGGAAAGAGGTAAACTTACCTTACTTATATAAATAAATATCTTAGTAATATTTAATAAAGTTAGTTACTTATACTTTATTACCTTACTTATTAAGATAAGTATTTTATACTAGCTAATAATAGTAATATATAGCTTCCTTATAAATAAAATAAGCTAGCTTAGCTTTAATAAGGGACTATTTAAACTATTTAATATTAAGGCTAGTACTTTATAAGGCTTATCTCTCTTACTTATTTTTATTTTATTTTATTTAGTAAAGCTATATAAGTGCCTCTAAGCTATCTTAGGTATAGTAACTATAAGATTTACTAATAATATAAATATAGTAGTATTTAAAAAGAATATAGCCTAAACCTAGAAAAGGCTTAAGGTAATATAAAAAGTCTATAAAGAATAAGTAAAGAAAGTAAAAGTAAAGTTTAACTTAGTAAAAATAAAGCTTATATACTTTAGTAAGTCTTACTAGCCTTCTTAAACTAAAGTCTAGCTTAAAATAAAGAAAATAATACTTATAAAATTATATAAATTTCTAGGAGTTTAGGTTAATAAAAAGCTTAACTAAAGTGCCTATAAAAATATCCTTAAAGGTAAGCTAGCCTAGTAATAGCTTATACTTACTAAGTTATTAGTATTAGCTTAGGGCTATAGCTTTAGGAATACCTAGCTCTTATATATATAAGTAATTTAACTTATTTTTACCTATAGAGTAAGTGTATACTATATACTAACTAAGAAAGAAAAAAAGCTAAGAGAAATTATTAAGAGCTTTATAATAAATTAATTAGCTTACTTATAGGTTATTACTAGTGTGTTTAAGGCTATACCTATAGCCTAACTAAAAGCTAAGACCTTTATCCCCCTTAACCTTTACTTAAATAGTATAAAATAGAGATTTAAGGCTAGAATTATTAAGAGTAATATAGCTAAAAAGATCTAGACTATAACTATATTAGTAGTAACTATACTTTACTATAGGAGGCCTTAAGGGAGATATAATTGTTAAAAATAAGACCTATTTTTAGCCCTTTCTAGTTAAAGGACCTTTCTATTACTAGCTTGCATTGCAAGCCTAACAGCTGTACTACAGCTGTCAACGGTCGCGAAGGTGACTGTCAATGGCCACGTCGCAGCTGTTAACAGTTGCGACTAACCGTGTGGATAACTAACGTTAATTGTGGTTTTTCAATTGTAGCTGCAAGCGTAGCCATAACCACAGCCACTAGTAATTAGGTAAGCTAGGGTAACGTAAGCAGCTTACCCTATAGTGGTGACATAAGTAGCCTACCCTATAGCTATCTCTAACAGCGATTTTCTCTTTAACTAAAGGTTATACAAAAGTTTTACATATAGCAAATTAAAGCTAGAAGACAGGGCTTTTATTTAATATAAGGTTATTTTTAGACTAAAATTTAGTACATGTGGGTTACTAGTTTGTATAGTAGTAAGTTAATTTTTAGTTTTTATATATAAATAAATTTTATAGAAAATCAAAAGTAGCTCCTAAGACCTCTCTAGTAGCCTAGATTCACTAATACAGTTAGTAAGTATATAAGAGGAAGAATATCTTTTTAAACTAGCTAACCTAGCTAGACCTCTTAATCTAATAGCCGCATTGCCCGTATAACATCACTAAAATCAATTATATTGCTCTATTAGTTATTGTAAAAGTAATCTAGATTAAATTCTATTAGTTAATAACTGCCATAACCTTCCGTTACGTTACGTTAATTAATTTAACATGGTGGTTCTACTAGTCCCTAACTATAGAGCTACACTTGTATAGCTATTGCTAGCTAGTAACTAGCTCCCTATATTTCAATAGGTTATAAGCCTAGCTTCTATCACTATAGATTCTTTTTAGGTCACTTTATGTACATTTACAAAAGACTTCCCTTCTATAAAATAGGAAGATAGATAAAAATTAAAGGGAAGGGGCCTAGTCACCCCTAATCTTAGTGCATAAGAGGTTCTAAATAACTAGCTAAAAGAGCAGGCTATTAAGTAACAAGCAACTATAGACTAGTTATTAGAGAAGCTAGAGAGCCTATCTATAGCTGTAAATAGTTATATAGAGGGTGTAAAAGCTACAAAGCCTACTAGTTAGCAGTAAGTTTAACAGCCTATTCATTAAGATAAGGCACCTAAATCTAGCTCTATATAAGTTACCTTTAATAATTTGATTATTAAGGAATTTAATAAGAGGGTTTATAGCTTCCTAGAGACTACTAAGCTTAAAGGAGCTAAAAATTTTAATTAATAGAAATAAGCCCTAGCTATCTAATTTAGAGCATTAGGTATGCCTAATTTTCTAGATAATCCGGAGGTTTCTAGGGCGCTAGGGGACGCTAACTAAGCTATTATCCTTATGCTACTAAGGGATAGTTATACGGAAGGCCCCTAAGCCACTATAACTTAGTAAAAGTCACTAGAAAAGGCCTATAATTTACTTATATAGTAGTATTCTTATAGCGTTAAAATCTAAAGGGGTCCCTATATTTAGACTTTTATAACCTAAATTTTTAAGGTTATAAGGGAACCCTAGAGTCCTTTAATGCGGTCTTTAATAATTTACTAGCTAGATTATTAATTTTAGGGGTCCTAATTAATCCTATAGATTAGGTTAATTAATATCTTTAATCCCTAAAATTAACCTTCCCTTAGTAGGCTAAAAGATAATGATTTAGTATGTGTATAAATAGGGCTATAGGGGTACCTATAGAAGCCCTAAACCTTTAATTTTTAATAGCAAACCTTCTAGCTAAGTAGAGGGATAAGTTATTTACGGTATCTAAAGCCCTAAATTATAGGGCTAAAGACCTAGAAAAGGGTGCTAAAGACAAGGAAAAGGCCCCTAAAGGTTAGAAGAAGAAGAAAGAAGGCTCTAAAGAAAATAAGAGCTTTTCTAATTCTAATAAGAAGAAAAAGAAGTAAAAGGGTTAAAAATTAGATAAAAGGATAATAAAGAGCCTTTAGAGGGTTCTTTTATGCTAGGAAATTATAACCTTTCTAACAAAGCCCTTAATCTATACAAGAAACCTAGTAGTTATAAGACTAGTTATAAGAGCTCTAGTGATAGTAACTCTAATTCTAGCTCTAGTGATTCGGACAATAATAATAGAAAACAAGCTATTACATCCGTTAATAGCTTTAATTATCACTATAAGGATATAAAAAACGCCCTATTATATAATATAGGTTTTACTGTATATATAGTTAATTCTAGGGAGGTTTTTAGGATTATACCTCTTTTAAAAAGAGGAATCTAACCCTATTATAACTAGTGGTGGGCCTATCTTTCCTAAGGAAATAGTAGTGCTACTTTTAAGGTCCTATATTAAAGAAATCCTAATAAATATAGGACCTTAGTACTAAAAGATACTCTATATTTTCCTTAAATAAATGTTAATATAGTTAGTGGTCTTACGCACTATATATCTAGAGGTTACCTTATAAAAAACTAACTTTATCTTAAAGATAGGTCTTATATTACTACCCTAGATATAGAAAAGCATGGTTTTTCTTTTATATTAAAAACTAAATTACACCTAAGTTATAAAAGGGTCCTTATAGTAGTAATACAAAGACTTATTATCTTTAACCTTTTACCTATGCTAGCTTTAGGGGTCTTAGCTACCCTATAGAGGTTTAAATTCCTCTAAAAAGCTAGATTAGGCTTCTAATTTAGATAAAATCGCTGAAATTAATAAAGATAGTGATATTAAAGAGATTATACAGGATGATTTAGGGAGTTAGTCCTTTCTCTAACGCCTATAGCCCTAGGTTAGGTCCCTTATAAATCTAAGGAAATAGATTTAGGGGTGTTAGAGGGCCTTAGTAAAGGAAAAAGGTCCCTAATACCTCTCTAAGAGGCCTATGGTTCTTAAGGGGCCTAGCAGGGGACTAGTAAAGAAGGCCCTAATCTAGATCCTAATTTAGACTTTAAAGACTCTTAATATTAATAGTTACTAGAACTAGCTAGCCTATAGCACATATAACTAGGGTACCTAGGGCTTCCTTTACTAAAGAAAACTAGCTTAATTACTAAAGGAATCCCTGATTTTTCTAAAATTAAGGATAAAGACTTTAAATATATAGCTTATAATTAATCTAAGGTAGTTAGAAAACCTAGAAAATTAGCTATCCCTAACCCCCTAGAGCTCTAGATTAAATAGAGGGGATACGCTAAAAATTAGCCTTATACTATATAATAAACAGTTAATTTGCTTATTTCTAGTTAATTAAAAAACTAGATATAAGTGGGTGTTCTTATTACCTAATAAGGAAGGCCTAACTATTTATAGGGCTATTAAAGGCTTCTTCAGAGGGCTTAAAAATTAACTAGGTTAATATCCTAGGCACCTTCACTTTGATAGGGGCTAAGAAATCAATTCTAGTTATTAAACCTAGTTAAATTCTAAAGGGATTAAATTTATAACTTCTAGTCCCTATATCTATAAGCAAAATGGATTAGCAAAGCGTTTAATTCATACTATTCTAGATTAATTAAGGGCTACTATCTAGTGGGCAAAATTACCGTTATATCTATGTGTGAGGCCCCACTCACAACACAAGGTGCACTAGCGCACCCCGCGGGCAAGCTAGACCCTAGGGCTAGGTCTACGTAACACTAGCAAGCTACTAGCTATAAGTCAGTGACTTATATATATAACGCACTTAGACCTAGTAAGCTTTAGTTAATATACTAAAGCCCTTATATCTCTTACCTAGCTATTATTATTCTTATAATTCTAAAGCTTTACTTACTAGTTACCTAAGAGTAATATAAGGGGAGAATTACTTAATTTACTAAAGTAATATTAAATAATAACTAAAACTAATTAAATAAGGGTAGTATTATAGCTAAAAATATAATATATTCTATAAAGACTATACTTAAAATTAAACCCCTTACCCTTAGTACTAAAGCTATAGTAATAATAAAGTAAATTACTTAGCTAGAATAACTTAAGAAACTATAAGAGTAAGAATAAAAACTTATTAACTTACTATAGCTTAACTTAGGAGAAAAATAAGTAAAAGGTAATAAAAAGCTAGTACTTTCTTAAGCTATAGTAGCTAAGAGATTAAAGTCTAAAATATTACTAATCTTTAATACCTTATAAACCTATAGAAGTATAAGATATAGATTAATAACCTAAACTATACCTTTAATAAGGTAAAGAAAAAGTACTAATATAATTACTAAAAGATCCTCTTTACACTTAACTATATACACACTAACTATAGGGTAAGATAGAATAGATATCTTAAGGATAACTAGGATAAATTCTAGACTTAGACCCTTACACTACTCTAAGACTTTATAAATTATAATACTTAAATAGCTATATAGCTAGAGAACGTAAAGTAATATATAGGTTAAAGCCTTATTAAATTTAGTATTTACTTAGATTTACTAGAGAAATACCTAGAAAAAGCTATAGAAAAGTCCTATACTCTTATATTCTTTATAAAATTACTCCCTAAACTATAAGACTATATTAACCTATATACCTTTATTATAAAAAGACTTAAGAAAAAGTTATATAACTTATATAGTAATTTTAGAAAGCTATACTAAAGAGTAAGTAAAAGCCTAAGTATTTAGAAAATAAAGGCTTAAATAAAAACCCTAGTACTATAGAAATAACTCTCCCTAAGGTTATAAACCTTATAAGAACTAAAGAAATAAAGACTAGAAAAAGAGCCTAGCTACTTACCTAAATAATAGTAAAGTTAGGGATAAAAGGTAATATTATAACTATAATAATATAGAATATCTTATATTTAATTATAATAAGCCTAAGAAAAGCCCTAAGAAAACTAGGGAAACTTCCTAAGGTAAAAGTAAATACCCTTACCTTTACCTTAAATACTAAGGTACTAATAAGGTATTAATTTTATATACTAGTTACTATTTATAAGTATAAAGATATTAAAATAGTAGTAAATCTTAATAGTTATACTAAGATTAATATTATTAGTACTAAATTTATATAAACCTATAAGCTTACCTAGGCTAAGGCTATAGTACTTATTATTAAGGTAGTAAAGGCCTTTATAGTCCCCTAATATAGTATTTATAAGGTACCTATTATAATTAAGGACTTAAGAGGGGAAGAAAAAGACCTTAAGTTACTATATATAGCTATAGATAAAAACCTAAGAGTAAGGGGAAGCCTTATATTAATTAGAATATATATACTTATAAAAAGTATATATATCTTTATTTATACTTATAAGAGTAATAGTTTAAGAAAAGAAAGAAAGCCTTTTTACTTATAACTCCTTATAAGTTTATAAAAGTAATATATAATAAGACTATTATATATACTATTATAGGAGTTATAAAAGATAAGTTTATTACCCTTAAAGATAATAAGAAAATAAAAGTATATAAAACTATTAAAGATATCCCTAAGGAACTATATAAGTTTAAAGATATATTTATATTAGATAAGGTAAGGAGTTTACTATTAAGAAAGGTAACGGATTATATAATTAACCTAATACTAGGGGCTATGCCCTTATATATATATTATGTACGCTAGCTAGCTCTATGTAGGCTAGTACTAGTACTCCTATTAGTTTATTAAAGGGAAAACCCTTAAAAAAAGAAAAACCCCTTATATTTATTATAGTATTAGCGCTAGCCCTTATCTAAGCCTATACTACTTAGTATATAACTAGTTATAGGTATTTATTACTAGCTTACACTAGCCTAATTCTATAAGAGAAAAAAAGAGAAAAATTTATAATAAGGAGAGTTTCCTACCCCTTTTAGTATAATTTTAGTCCTTATATATACCTATCCTAGCCCCTAGGACTAGTTTACTTATATACTTACTTATTTTAATTCTCCCTTAGTTTATTTATGCTTTATATATATTAGGAGTAGCCTAAGGCTAAATCTTAGCTACGCTAGCTAAATACTAAATCCTATACTAATATATAATATTATAGTTATTTAGTATTAATAAACTATTAAGCTATTTATCTTACCTTTAGGGGATTATCTAAGGCTAGCCTTACTTTCTATATATCTTTAGGCTAATAATATTATAGTTATATATAGTTATAGTTATAGTAGTTAACTATTATATAATACTAATTCTCTTTTACTTAGCTATAGTTATATAAGGGTAAAGTTACCCTAGGAATATATCTTTAAAATAAAAACTTATTAAGGCTTATCTTTCCTATATATAATTAGACTATTATTAAGGAGATATACTTATCTAGTCTTATATAAAACTTTTATATTTTCTTTAGGTTATAAGTAAGTAAGTAGTTCTCTATAAGCTCTCTAATGTATTAGTCCTAGTTTAGTTACTTTCTATTATACTAGTCCTTCTATTATTACTTCTATTTCTTATATAAGTCTATATCTAGCTTATTATTAATAGGATTATATCTCCTTAAGGCCTCCTATAGTAAAGTATAGTTATTACTAATATAGTTATTGATTTTTAAATTTTTTTTTTTTGCGTCATTGGTTATGGCTAATGCATCTAATTTATTATAACATATAATTATTACTAGTAATACCTAGCTAGTAAAACAATTAATATCTAAATACTTATAGCTATAGTAATAAATAAAACCTATAATTAGTATAAGCTCTAAGGTTATAAATATAGGGGCTGTGAGGTTAGAGCAAAGTTTGCGATAAACTTTATGGCTACGTTAGCGCAAGAGTCACTAATATAGTTATAGTCTAGATCTTTTTTACTATATTACTCTTAATAGTTCTAGCCTTAAATCTCTATTTTATACTATTTAAGTAAAGGTTAAGGGGGGATAAAGGTCTTAGCTTTTAGTTAGGCTATAGGTATAGCTTTAAATGCGCTAGTAATAACCTATAGGTAAGCTAATTAATCTATTATAAAGCTCTTAATAATTTCTCTTAGCTTTCCTCCCTTCTTAGTTAGTATATAATATACACTTACTTTATAAGTAAAAATAAGTTAAACTACTTATATATATAGAAGCTAGGTATCTCTAAAGCTATAGCCTTAAGCTAATACTAATAACTTAGTAAGTATAAGCTATTACTAAGCTAGCTTACCTTTAAGGATATTTTTATAAGCACTTTAGTTAAGCTTTCTATTAACCTAAACTCCTAGGAATCTATATAATTTTATAGGTATTACTTTCTTTATTCTAAGCTAGAACTTAGTCTAAGGGGCTAGTAAAACCTACTAAAGTATATAAGCTTTATCTTTAATAAGTTAAATTTTACTTTTACTTTCTTTACTTATTTTTATAAACCTTTTATATTACCTTAAGCCTTTTTAGGTTTAAGCTATATTCTTTTAAATATTACTATATTTATATTATTAGTAAATCCTAGAGTTACTATACTTAGAATAGTTTAAAGTTACTTATATAGCTTTACTAAGTAAAGAAAGAAAAGAATAAGTAAGAGAGGTAAACCTTATAAGGTACTAGCCTTAATCTTAAATAGCCTAAATAGTTCTTTATTAAAGCTAAGCTAACTTATTTTATTTATAAGAAAGCTATATATTATAGCTATTAGCTAGTGTAAGATACTTATCTTAATTAGTAAGGTAATAAGGTAAGGGTAACTAACTTTATTAAATACTACTAAGATATTTATTTATATAAGTAAGGTAAGTTTATCTCTTTCCTAGGCCTTTTACCTTAGTAAAGGCTATAAGCTACTTTACTATTATTACTTTTATAACCTTTCTTACTATATTAAGTAATAATATAAGTCTTTAAGTATTAGCTTTTTATTTCCTTAGTTATTTTACTAGGCTTTTTTATTACTATTACCCTAGTAAATTAGAATTAAGCTAGGAAGTATTTTACTTTAAGGACTATATTTAGTAGCCTAGTTATAGTATCTTTAGCTAGCTCCCTATAGGCCTTATTAAGGCTTATAGGGAGTTTATTATTCCCTAAGGCCTTTTAGTTAGCTATATTTAATAAGATAGTTTTAATATTCTTTAGTATAAATTATTTATAGTCTAGAAATAGTATATTATTTAATTTTAAAAAAAGAGATTTAGGATATAAGAGAGGTTTACTATAGATTTAAGGAAAAATCTTTATACTAGTATATTAGCTTTATTTATATATATAGTAACTAGGTTAGTGTTATTTTTAGTTCTCTTAAGCTTTAAAAGACTAGGAAGTTCTAGGGAGGCTTAGCTTTAAAGGTAAGCTTACCTCTCTAGCCTTTATACTTCTCTATCCTTAAACTAGGTATTAGTATTACTTAAGGCTTTTTTATATATTTTACTTTTCTTTCTTAATAATATATTCCTAATCTTTCTTTATCTTATTATAAGCCTCCTAATTAATATTAATTCTCTAGTATTTTTACTACCTCTTAGCTTACCTAGCTTTAGTAACTAACTCCTTAGCTTTTTTAACTACTACCCTTTTAGGCTAGGGAGGCCTTAAGGCTTTTATAGTATTACTTTTTTACTATTTATTATAAGTTTATAATAAGCTATATAGTATATTTATTAATCCCTTTTTATTATAAGGTTTTAGAGTGTTTTTCTTCTAGAGTTAAATTATTACCTTTACTTTTATATATTCTTTATTTATTATAGCTTAAGTATATTTAAGAATAAAAGGGCTTATTCTTAATACTTAGTAAAGATACTAATTAGCTATAGAGTATAGTTAAATCCTATAAGCCTTATTATATTATTATAATAAACTTAGATATTTAGTATTACTTATACTAGATTTATAATACTATCTTTATTTCTTACCCTTTACCTTATAAGTTTTCCCTAGGGTATAACTAATCTAAGCCTTTACTAGTTTATAAATTCTAGTAGTTTTTACTTTATTACTTATTTTATTATATTAATCCTATAAGGGGTATTTTTAGTTAAAATTACCTATAAATATATACTAGCCTTAGGGCTTCTTTATATTAATAGTGTAAATTAAGGTATTTTATTTATTACTATAGTTCTTTAAGTATAAAAAGTAAATATTTATTTCTTATATTTTTATTAAGAACTAATTAGTTTTCCTTAGGCTATTTATAATCCTATATTATACTTCTTATTTATATAAATAGTGTTATACTTATTATAATATACTAGTTAGAATTAAGTAAGGCCTAAGGCTAGTAACTAGAGTTATTTTATATATTCTTACTTATAAATTATAATATATCTATATTTATTTAGTAATATAAGATAATATATATAAGGCTATTTTTCTTATTTATATTTTAAAAAGGACTTATAATATTACTATATTAATTAAAAAGAGGAGGGTTTTTATTTTATACTAGTTTTAAGCTAGTTTTAACTAGCTTTATATATTTTCTTATACTTCTAGCCCTAGGCTATTTAGTGCTTTATTTTATAAGTATTAAGTAATCTCTTTTTTTCTTACTATACTAGTTAGTTTTATAGTTATAATAAATCTCTCTTAAGTTAAGGTTAAGCCTTTAGTTAAGAATTAAGTAATAAAGTAAGATAGCTATTTAAGGTAGCTTACTTTTACTATATTTTATTTTTCCTTTAAAATAAAGTAGTCCTTAAACTAAGCTAAGTATAGTTTAAAGTAAAGAATATACTTTTCCTATATTTAGCTATTTATTATAAGGTAAGATAACTTACTTTCCTTATACTAGCTAATACTATACTTACTATACCTTAGGGTTACTTTATAAAACTTTATAATATAACTTATTTAAAAGTAATTATAGTATTATCTTAGTTAAAGGGTTTTATTATATAGTTTAGTTTAGAAAAGCTTTACTTTAAAAACTATTTTATTACTATAGATTTTATTAGCTTCTTTAACTTTAGCTAAACTAAGGATTAAAGTAATTCTTAAGGCTTCCTTACCTTAGAGGTACTTTATAGTTACTTTAATTATATTTACTTTATTTACCTTACTAATCTTAGTTACTAGGTTTTTAATAAATATATACTTTATAAGGAATTCTTTAATAATAATACTAAGTATATAGTAATAAAAACTACCTTTAGTTTAAATATATAAGATATTTATTTTTAGTTTTCTTTATATTAAGTAATATTTTCTTTAAATATAATAATTATATTATTACTAAGGAGTCTTTTAGCTATTACTACTATTATATAACTAGTAGCTTTATTAACTATTATTACTATATTTTTAGTGCTTTTAAACTAAAGTAATTCCTAAATAGTATTACCTTTAATAAAGACTTCTTTATACTATTTACTAAGAATTTAAAAAGAAAGGGGTATAGTATTTAGTTATTTCTATATAAGCCTAGCTATAATACTTACCTAGGTTAGAGTATTATTACTCTTAGTTTTTTCTTTATTACCTTCTTAAGGGTATTTTTAAAGGCTTTCTTTATTATATAAATATTTCTATTATTACTTATTACTTTTACTTTAGCTTAAGTATAGTTTACTACCTAGTAAGCTATAGCCTTAGTAATATACTATACTTAAGTAAATTTATTACTAGGGATAAGGCTAGTAATTTCTTTATAGTATTTTATATTTTTAGATATTTAAATTAGATTTAATCTATTATTAGGTTATTATTATTTCTCTAGATATTAAACTATCCTATACTAGTATTAAGGTAGTAATAGCTTTATACTAGCCCCCTTTCTCCTATATTAATTACTATTAGCACTTTTTCTCTTACTTACCTTTAGCTTTATTATAATATAATATTATAGGAAAGGGTAAATAAGAGTAAGGATTTTAAATCTTAACTAAGTCTAAGCTAATATAAAAATTAGTAAGTATTTAAATATTTCTTAAATATAGTCTTATTTAAACCTCCTTAATTATTTTAATACTATATAATAAGAATAATATTATATTTATTAGGTAAATCTTTAACCTAAGTTATTTAGCTATACTCTTTATAATTATATTTCCTTATAATTCTATATTAATAAGTCTATATTAACCCTCCTAAGCACGAGGTAAAACTGCTTAGTATTTTACAGCCTAATACCCTATTCTTTTATCTTTTTCTTATTTACCTTATAAATCTTATTATTTATATTACCTTTACTTTTAGTATTTTTCCCTTATATTATAAATACTATTAATTATCTCTAGGTTAGATTTATCTTTACTTCCCTTCCCTTTACTTTTTTTCTCTTTTACTATATTATTTAATATTTTAGATAAGGTAATATCCTTTTTATTACCTTTAGCTATACTATAATCTAATTAGTTAGGGTTTAATTAGTTAAGTAGTAACCTATAACTTACCTAGTGATTTAAATTAAATTAGAGATAAGTAAGGATAAGTTATGTTTAGGGTTTAAGTTTGCCTTAGAGCTTTAAAGCATAAGTAAGAGAGATAGAATAAGCATAGTTACAAAGGAAGGGGAATTATATTAATTTATACTATAAGTAAAACTTAAATAAATTTAAGTTTAACTATAGTTATTGATTTTTAAAAATTTTTGCGTCATTGGTTATAGCCAATGCATCTGATTTATTATAACATACAATTATTGCTGGCAATACACAGCCAGTAAAACAATTAACATCCAAATATTAACATCCAAATATTAACTATAGTTATAAATTATAACTCTTACGCTAATATAGCTATAAAGTTTATTATAAACTTTACTTTAACCTTCTAGCCCCTTATATTTATAACCTTAGAGCTTGTATTTATTATAGGTTTTATTTATTACTATAGCTATAAGTATTTAGATATTAATTATTTTACTAGCTAGGTATTACTAGTAATAATTATATATTATAATAAATTAGATATATTAGCTATAACTAATGACGCAAAAAAATTTTTAAAAATCAATCAATAAGTCTAGGAAAAAGCTTTTTTTTAAATTATTTAAATAAACTTAAAGGTATAGTAAGTCTTATAAATAATTAATAGTAGCTTATAGTTCTAAGATTATATTAAGTATAAAATTTATCTTAGCTAAATTAATTAAATCTTACTAGGGTTTAACTTATTTTAAGTAAACTCTTAGTCTCTTTTAAATCTATTTTTATAAAGCTATATTAATCTTTAGTAAAGGCATTATTAGTAAGTTTTTCTTAGCTATTACCTTATTTTTCTTATTTTCTTTAAGGGTATCTTTTATTAATTAAATAATAAAATTAATCTAGTTCTCTTAATTAATTAGTCTTAGATTTAGTCTTATACTAAATATTTTTAAAGAAAGGACTAGCCTTAGTATATCTTTATTGTAATAATAAATATTTTCTATACCTTTTTCTTATAAGAGGTATTTATTACTAACTGCCTTTACTAGTATTAGTATAATATAATAGATATTTTAAAAAGGTATACCTAGCTTCTTCTAGAAAACCTTATTATATAATTAATCTAGGATTCTTTACTTAACCTTATTTAATAGTTTTTCTTACCTGTAGTTATAATAAAATTCTCTTAAGTAAGGTAAGTATAAGCCTAGTAGTCTTTTACCTTATTATTTATAATATCTTTAATCCTTAGGTACTTTACTAGTTATCCTCTAATTACTATAATCTTTATAAAGGTCTTTTTATCCTTTTTTCTTTCTTAAATAACTTTTTAAACTTAATAAATAAAACTATACTTAATAATTTATATTATAGAATTAAATTTACCTTTATCTCTTTTTAGGTTAAAATTTAGCTAGGTTAAATAAGCCTTTTATTTAATTAAATACTTCCTGTTTTTCTAGTGTTATTTCCTAGCTTAATTTTCTATATAGACTATATTTCTTAATTTAAGGAATTATTAGTATATTCTTATAGTCTTTAAAGTACTTAACCTAGAATATAGCTAGTTTATATATATAGTTACTAATAAAGATAAACCTTATAACTAAGACTAAAGGTATAATCTAATATCTTAGATTATTACTAATTACTAAAATATAGACTACTAGGTTATATATAGTAAATCTTAATATTTTATTATACTTTAAGGTATTATACTTTATTATAATGTATAACTCTTTATTATAGTAATAGTAATAATTTACTTAGTAGCCTCTTTTTAATATTATATTTATCTTAAAATAGCGTTTATTTTCTAGATTAAATAAACCTATATAATTTATTTAATAACTTTACTATTAGTATTAAGGCTTATTGATTTTTAAATTTTTTGCGTCATTAGTTATAGCTAATATATCTAATTTATTATAATATATAATTATTACTAGTAATACCTAGCTAGTAAAATAATTAATATCTAAATACTTATAGCTATAGTAATAAATAAAACCTATAATAAATACAAGCTCTAAGGTTATAAATATAGGGGCTATAAGGTTAGAGTAAAGTTTATAATAAAGTTTATAGCTATATTAGTGTAAGAGTTATAATTTATAACTATAGTTAAACTTAAATTTATTTAAGTTTTACTTATAGTATAAATTAATATAATTCCCCTTCCTCTATAACTATGTTTATTCTATCTCTCTCTGCACTAACATATTAATAAAGATGCTTCTAAGGCATTATAAGAGATAAAACTAATATATCTCTTCTATCTTATAGCTTACCACTTATGCTTTAAAGCTCTAAGGCAAACTTAAACCCTCTTACTATACATAACTTATTCTCACTTATCTCTAATTTAATTTATTATAATCACTAGGTAAGTTTTATATAACTAATTAACTAATTAACCCTTAACTAATTAGACTATAGTATAACTAAGGGTAACTAAAAGCTAAGGGTAATAACTACTAAGCTATAAAACCTTTAGGCTATTTAAAAAGCTATTAAAAATCTAAATTAAAAGGAAATTAAAAAAACTAAAGAAAATATAAAGGAATTTAAGAAAAGTAAGAATAAGAAAAGGAATAAAAACTAGAGAAAAGGCTAGATATTTAGGAAAGATATTAAAAACATAGAGCTTTAATTATTTAAGCAGTTTTACCTCGTGCTTAGGAGGGTATTAGGGGTTATTACTATATTTTTCCTTAAGTAATTTTACTATATTAATCTCCTTTCTTACCTAGGCTATAACTATAATTTTTAACTTTACTAGTTACTTTATTAGATTCTTTATTTAATTTTAGTATTTAGCTAATTTAGGAGTTATTTATTATCTTATATTAGTATTAAAAGAAATAGTCTTTTATTTTACTTAAGTAAATTACTTATTATTACTTAATTTTCTAAGTAACTTAGTAACTACTAAAGGTAGCTTAATTAAATAGTATTTATATCTTAAAGCTAGATTCCTTTTTATCTAAGGTAAATTATTTTATATTAGAGAATTTAGGGTCTTTATTTTTAAGTTTTAAATATATATAAATGTATATATTAAGTGCTAACTAAAGTAGCTTATACTTTATTACTAAGATTTCTTTATAAGTAAATCCTTTTTAATTTATAAAGCTTAAGATTAAGTATTTTAAAGAGCCTTATAAATATAGTTAAACTAGGTTCAGAGCATTGTTTGTAGTTAGTGTAGTGTGTTTTGTAGTTAGTGTAGTGTGTTTTGTAGTTAGTGTAGTGTGTTTTGTAGTTTTTATATTTAATTTTATAGCTAGCTTATAATAAAAGATATTATCCTATGAATTATATATTCCTATAGAGATAAATCCTAAGAAAAATACTATATATGAAAGTGGGCCTAAAAGTGGACCCCTCGCCGGTAAAATAGAAAAACTACATTTGTAGTGTATTTTTAGTATTAAAATGTAGTGAAATGTAGTTTTCTAATTTACACGTGAAATACCCACTTTTAGACCCACTTTCATATATAACTACATTGTAGTTTTTAGTTATCTATCTAAAAAAGAAGTTTTATATCTCTATATATTTTCTAAGATTAGATATGTATTATTTGTTAAAAAGAAAATACACTACAAATCAATTGTAATGCAATGCTCTGACTAGGTTATAGTAGTTCTTTATCTTATTAAATTTATATTAAATATTAAAGTATAATGCTTTTATAGCTAGTAATAAGTCTTCTTAATTGTCTTTAGCTATATTAAATTTAGGTTTTTAAGTTATTTTCTAGTGTTTTTATTTAATCTTAGCTAGTAGTATTAAACTAAAGAAGTATTTTCTCCTTAGATTTTTCTAGGTTTATAATATAGTTAGTATTTTAACTACTTATTAGAGCTTTAGATTAATATTATACTTAAGTATTTTATACTAATTTATCTTAGAAATACTTATTACTTTTATCTTTACCTTAAAGTTCTTAATAAAGTTAGCTATATTATCTCTTATAAACTACTAAATATTATACCTATTTTATATCGTAATAAGAGAAGTCTAGTAAGCTATTATTTTTTAAGAAGCTTTATAAAGGTTTTTATAGTAAGTCCCTTAAGGGATTTAAGTGCTTTATTTTTATTATTAAGGTTTTTACCTAAGTAATTATTAAACTAGGTTTAGGCTAGGCTAATAACTATCTTAGGATTAATTAATTTCTAGCTAATAACTAAGGTACTAAGGTACTAAGTAATAGGAAATCTTAAAGATCTTTTAAATAGCTTAGGAGCTTACTAAGTCTTACTTTACTTAGCTATTAAAAATAAGATAAGGTAAGGTTAAATATAGGGTTAGCTAAGAGTGCTTTTAATTAATCTTATAAAAAGTAATTACTTAACTAAATAATATAATACTTATAAGACTTTCTTAAAGAAAGCCTTTTAATAAAGTAGTATTTATAATTATAAGTAAACTATAAGTAAACGCTACTAGTATAATTATATAGCTTTTTATAATAAGCTATAAGACTTCTATATATAGCTAAATAATAGTAAAATTAATAATAAGTCCTAATATTAAATAGTTTATAACACTAGGTAATATTTCCTATCTTAAGGCCTTATATTTAAAGACTTTTAGTAAGGGATTAATAGCTTACCTAGTGTTTATAAGGTACTCCCTTAAGCTAGCTAGTCTTCTTTTCTATAATTCTATATAATACTAGTTTTTTTCCTTAGACTACCTTAGCTTAGTATACTTAGCTAGTCTTTTCTTAGTACTATAGCTATTATAGAATTTAGGTCTAGGCTTTTAATTTATATCTTAGTTTAAGGAAAATAAAATAAAGGGGTTTTATATAAGTTAGCTTAGGAATAGCTAAAAACTATAATTAAAAGAATGCTTTTAATTAATCTTAGTTAGTAGTAAATTAACTAAAAAGTAAAAAGATCCTAGGGGTTTAAAAACTTATTTCTTTACTAGTTTTATTAAGTAAAAATAATACTTTAAAAGATATAATACTAGCCTATAGTTATAGGTAGTAATAATATTTACTTATGCTAAAGGGTTAATTAACTTAATAGTAGTAATTATAATAATAATTAAATCTATCTTTATAAATAAAGATAAATTAAATTAAATAGTCTATTAAATTAGAAGTAACTTTTAGTTAAGTTAGGAAATAATCTTATTAATTTATCTTATTAGGTTAAATATAATATTAGCTATAGTAATGCTAGGTATTTAAGTTAAAAATCTATAGTTAGTTATGTATAAAGGACCTCTAAAAATCTAGCTATAAGTAATCTCTTTATAGATTAAATAGTCCCCTTACCCTAATAACTAATATTATTATCCTTATTATATTATTTATCCTTGTAATCCCTTGTGCTTGTCATTGCGATCGCGTGTTTGTGGGCGCGCATCTCATGGCACACAATAGCAAAGGCATATTAATATCTATAGCTTTAAGCTACGGTGGAATTACATGCCATAGCCGCAGTAGGCAACGTAACACACTAGCTAGCCTAGCCACGCGATTTAATGCCCTTATTAATGCCCTCACAAGCTTATAATAAGCTACTGTAAATGCTATTATAGCCTTACAAATTAAAGTAACACAAAATTATCCCTTATAGTTAATAGAAGCAAGCTATATGTTACGTGCTAGTTATACACGATAAAGGGTCAGATCCGTTAGAGAGGCTAACGGATCTAATAGGTTATAAGTTATACTAAGTTCTCACGACTAGAAGGTTAAAGGGTTTGATAAACAAAGTGATAGCTAAGATTCGCAGTCACTACTAGAAAGATGCTAGCTAAGGGTAGGTGCGTGAAGGTTTTAAGCTCTAACCTATTATATATAATGTAAGTAGTCTTTACTAAATACCCTGCCCTATAAACACGTGGCTATCTTATAGCTAGCTAGCCTCTTAGTTATTTAAATAGCCTAGAGTTCCTTTAAAGCCCTATTGCTATAAGCGTCCTGTCTCTGACCTCTGCGCTCCTAACATAAGTTCACTTATAAAAGCTACTATTAAGGGTAGTGTAAGATATAAGAAGTAAGTTAAATTCGTTCTCTCGAAGTCTGAATCTAGTCTTATCAGTCTCCTTCAGGTTCTGCTACGTAACACTATACCACTCTAACGCCTGTGTTTACACTAACACTAAGTTATTCATTCCCTAACAATCCCCTAAGGAGGAGCTTAGTTAAATATAATTTATTCACTATAATCCACTAGTAAGGCACTTATAATAGCTTTAATTTAATAGAAAACACACTTATTATAAGCATTATAATTAACTTTAGATATAGGTATAAAGAATTATAAATATTAGCTACACTAAAAATATATAGGTAGGTTATTCTTCTAGATTAGGACTAACAGCGGATGCGCATTTACTTTTAACGGATGCGCGTTTAGTTGCCCTTATATGTGTAGCACACATTGCCTTCTATTAGATGTAGCAGCCTTAAATCTTAGGCATCATTTTCCTCGCGATGCCTTCCCTCTTTGCGGCTAATTACAAGACCTTAGTACTTAGGGCAAAGACTCTCTTTATCCTTATATATAGCCTTATTATGCTATATGTAAATAGCCTAGCTAGCTAAATTTATTATCTTTACTTTTACACTATTTTGTAGGTTAAAAGCCTAGCGCTTCTTATTACACTTAGCTATTTTTTTAAGTAACCTTATATCTTAGGCATTATTTTCCTTACATAATTACAAGACCTTAGTACTTGGGGCGAAGACTCTCTTTATGCTTATATATAGCCTCATTATGCCACGTGTGGATAGCCTAGCTAGCTGAATTCATCATCACTTTCCACACCGTCTCACACCTTCTTACGACTAACTACTCCAGTCTTCTTGGGAACACAGCATCATTTTGTGAGAAGTTTGTCCTATCAGAACATGACGTTAATCTCCATGGCTAGCAAGGCCGAGGATCTGGGATTCGCACCCGAATGCTTCGCGGATGGGCAGAGGCAAGAAGAAACCCTGTCTGTAGAATTCGGCCCAATGCCTGCATTATCTTCACCGATAACCCTTCAGTTGGCATGGTCTGCGACTCTGGGCTGCTACAATGGGTCGGATGATGTTTTTTTGACATTCTTCTCATTCACGACCAATGTGCTGGAAGCGAACATGCTTTCACAAGCCGTGCCATCCAGGTCCATCTTGCGCGAAACGACTCTGTGGAAGCTGCAATGGGAAAGATGTCACAACTAAGTAGTCACGCCGCAGCTAGTTCCTCCGACACGCTGCTGGTTGTACTGCATTCGCTGGCCCGAGACACTTCGGCAGTTAATTCTCTGGAGGACTATACGTATCCAAAATACCAGCTCTCTATGGAGTGTCGTTTAGACGAGAACCGGGCAACGCTACGAGCTGTCTATAAAATCTCGACATGGCCGCCGGCAACAGTCCGGTTCATGTTGTTTCAGTTGCGGCACGCCATAAAATTAATAGCCACGTCGCCGTCGGTGCCAGTATCCTCTCTGCAAAACATCAGTGTCGAGGGCCAGAAGAGATTGATGGACTGGGACCAAGCTTCGCCGCGACAGCCCCAGCTCAAAACTGCGTGGCCGATGATTGAGAAACGATGCAGAGACCAGCCGCATAAGCTGGCCATTGACTCTTGGGATGGTCGCGTGACGTATGGCGATCTTGAGCAACGGGCCTCTGCCGTGGCGGAGCAACTCTTGCAGCTGGGATTGAAGCCAGGTACATTCATTGGATTGCTGTTGGAGAAGTCCATGATGGCTACGGTGGTCATTCTCGGCGTTATAAAATCTGGATGTGCATTTGTCTTGCTTGATGCTTCGTGGCCGACCCGACGCTTGCAGTCGATGTGCCATACAACAGAGGTGGCGACTATTGTTGCCTCGCCAAGGTATATGAAAGCAGGCTTTGACATTGGCATTACCATGCACTCTACAGATGACTTTCCGCTGCTGCCTTCTGGCGAGATATCACATTCCCATGAGCAACCCAACAGTGCTCTGTACGCAGGGTTCACCTCGGGAAGCACTGGCGAGCCGAAAGGATTTGTCATTGAACATGCTGCTTTCACAAGTGGACTTGATGAGTACTGTGCGGCCGTCAATCTCAATCACGACTCACGAGTTTTCCAGTTTGCTTCGTACTCATTCGTGGTCAGCATCACGGGACAGTTGGCACCACTCTCCTCAGGCGCTTGCCTATGCGTTCCATCGCAAGTCCAACTTGAGAATGGCCTGGCGAATGCAATTAGAGATCTTAGGGCGGATTGGATTGCCATTACCCCTTCTGCAGCTCGTATACTGAATCCTGAGAGCGTCCCTCCCTCCAGACAATTGTCATGGTCGGAGAGGAAATGTTGCCATCAGACCTGGTGAGGTGGAGTCACGTAAACCTTTACTCGCTTTACGGCCAATCTGAGAATTCCAAGGGAACCATGATTGCGAAGAAGACGGGCACTCATTCTGTAGCTGGTATCGGCGCACCCTATCATGCTAATGCCTGGGTTGTTCATCGCGAGGATCACAACTTCCTAGTTCCGATTGGGGGAAGGCGAGTTAGTTATAGAGAGTCCGTGTCTTACCCGAGGATACATCAACAACAAGGACCAGACTCAAGCGTCGTTTGTCTATAACCCCGAGTGGATCAAAGGAACTGGCCGACAAAGCGACCTCTGCGTCTTTAAAACAGGTGACTTGGTGAGGCGCAATGCATCTGACGGTTCATTTCAACTTGTCGGGCGGAAAGGGAACAGGACAAAAATTCGAGGCCAGCGTGTTGAGCTGGGCGAGGTTGAGCATCAGGTCCGACTGCTCCTACCCGATGCCAAAAGCGTCACTGTAGAAATCATATGCTCAGCAGAGGATATACCCGGGAAGTCACCGATGCTGGTTGCTTTTATCCTCACGAAGACAGACTGCTCCAGCGGCAACAATTTCTCGCCTCTGCTGGCCTCACCAACACGGCAATTCCGAGAACAGGCATTACTCTTGAACGCCGGATTGAAGGATGTCTTACCGTCGTTCATGGTTCCAACGGCATACGTCGAGTTAGCAAGGTTGCCAAAAACTCACACCGGCAAGGTAGATCGGCGGACGATGCGCGAGGCAGCAGCAGCGCTGACTCGAAGAGCTCTTCTTGAGTACACAATCCTGCGCGCCACCTATAGGGAGCCGGGCTCTGAGGAGGAAACTATCCTACGAGACATCTGTGAGCAAGTCCTTCAGCTGCCCCGCGGCGAAGTTGGCATGGATGACACCTTCATCGACCTAGGGGAGACTCTATTATGGCTCGTCACCTCATCACCGGCGTAAGATTGAGTGGTCTGTCGGTAACACTACAAGAAATCTTCCAACCCGCAACGCTGGCTCAGATTGCGCAGAATAGCCAAGCAGAGAAGGATCCCAAGACATTTGGCGAAACCAGTTTCAATTCCTTTGGTGCTCTTCGAGCCAATTTTGTCAACAATCTTCCCGAATACCTCGGCGAGGATGACATCGAGGATGTATTGCCTACTCTGGAACTCCAAGCGGCGTATGCTCTGAACCGAGTGGTAGACTGCATCCCACTACACATCTCTGGGTCGTTGGATTTGACAAAACTGCACCACGCGTGTCAGGCTCTGGTGGCTAGACACGCGACCCTGCGAACAGTGTTCCATACATGTCGCGGGAGCCTAGTCCAAGTTGTTTTGCGCCGACTGGACGTGCCTTTCATGGTACAGACGTGTGGCAGCTTAGATGATGCCGTTCACATGGTGGAGGAAATCGGGACTAGTGAGCTCAAGAAGCAATACGAAATCGATAAGCCTATAGTGGGATTCATTCTGGTGACGGTTCCGACAGAAAAACGCCATATTCTCGTCATGCGTCTGTGTCATGGCCAATACGACGCCCTCTGTCTGCGACCACTCATCCGGGATATATGGTCCGCCTACCAGAACATGCCGCTTCTATTGGAGGCAGAGTTCAAAACACACATTGAGCATTGTTTTCGACAGCGAAATCCCCAAGGCTACAGTATCTGGCGCGACGTACTGGCGGGTTCTCGGCCATCTCCCCTGTTTCCATCAGTTTCGGCCTCGCCTGACCACGCGCCAACCTTGTCCCTGACGGAGAGGCGACTTCCCCGATTAAGCCACTCGCTGGATCAACCCAGGCAACCATGGTCAAGGTGGCTTGGTTTGAAGCCTTGTGGCATGAAACGGGGCAAGATGATGACCTGGTGTTTGGGCAATTCTTGCACGTATGGTCAGGCAACCACGGCGTCATCGGCCCATGTATGAATGTGATTCCCGTCCGCGTGCAGTACTCTCGGTCATGGACGCGAAGACAAGTGCTCCACGCTGTCCAGTCACAGCATGCGAAAACGGCGCCGTTTGACGCTCTTGGTTGGAGTGACATAATCACAAACTGCACGGATTGGCCAACCATGGCCGGGGCAGACTCTGTTGTTTTACATCAAAATTTTGATCGTGAGATTGAAGTTTGCATCGACGGCATTCTCTGCCGGAAGGAAGTGCCGATGTTTTCACACTGGGCCGTGTTCCCCATGCTTCTAGTAACACATCCAAGAGAGGACAAGCTGGATGCTTTGCTCTTGATGTCATCAAGATATCGAGGAATGCGTGATCCCGACCGCATGTTGGATAGCTTTGCGAGAGCACTGCAGCTGCTGGAACATTGCCCTGATGAGACGTTGGGCAGCAAGGGTTTATGACGCTGAGCGGCGTCAGTTAGCTATATGATATGGACGATGTTGGAAGTAATGATGCCATGTTCCATATTGAAGTACGGAAGAGGTCTCTGGAGCAAAGCTTTTTACGGACTCTAAGTTTGTTGTAATTTGTACGCCTCTCCCGTTTATCCTCTGGGCTATGGAGCATGCAGATGCCACTCTCAACCATGTTTGCCTAGATAAACCGCGCGCCACCCGCCGTCAGCGCTGTGGGGAGGAATATAAACATGTGGAAGCCCCCTTCAGGGGATTATGGACGTCACGTGTAGTATATTGCATATATTGTCACACTGGCAATGTGTTGAGTTCTTGGCAATACAATAACATGGCTTGATATCCTATGGGGTAAATACAATACGCGCCTTGCAAGGTTCATAGACTCGGCGAGGCCAACCGTCCTACGTTCAAGGCACAGTATAGACCTACAACGTCGTAAGATAATACGTGGAGAGAATCCCACCGCCGGTGGAAGGACTGGTGAGGCAGGCTCTGGTGTGATGGCTGCTAGCAGCTATTATGAGATCAGTTTTGATTTGAAAAAAAAAAAAAAACCAAGGGTGGACTAGGTTAGGTTCTCGTCGCCAAGGTAAGGGTCAGATGCAGATGTCAGATGCGAATCACTATCAGTTCATCTCGCAAATACGTCGAGGTTAAACATGTACCGTGGTATGCCGTTAGGAAGTAAGGTTGCTTTCCACAGGTCGATAGGCAGAACTCGCCAATCCCTTACTAGCATCTTTGTTTGCGGTCCTCGAGCAACTTTGGCGACCGCCCAATGTCCATTCCTACGTGCCAAGGTAACTGTTCAGCCCGGTTGACCACCACATCCCTTAAGCCTTGCCGAGCTCGGGCGGGAAGTTCCGTTGAATTTCGAGTTGTGGGAACCAGGGGATGAGACACGAGCCGCTGCAAGCTTACACGCCACGTTATGAAGAGGGAGGCAAAAATAATCAGCGGTTCCGAAACAGCGGTAATCCGTATAATACGTGACGGTTTATACGGCTAATTGTAACTACAGTACTTGCTTGCTTATGCCTTGCAGCGTGGATATTCCTCCCGGCCAATCCTGTCAATTCCTGGGTTGCTTATCCCCCTTACCGGGTTTGATACCACGGTGTTCCCCAACGCCACCATTCGTCAGACTCGGCCGTCGCTGCTGCACCATTTCGGTCGAATGGGCCTCAGGCGTGCTTACGGATTAGAGAACCAACAAGTTCCCTACGTGGCATCAGCAGAGTGCATGTCGTGGCTATAACCTAGGCAGCTCCCGAGCTGGCACATGTCTTGGTGCAAGCACAAGGGAAAACCGCGACTTACACTGGCGCAGCTAACTGGCAGATCTTACTAGACAAGCTCCTGGACGGCAAATGCCCAAACAAGCAAAGCAGCAGTATGAACATTCATAATGAGATGAGCGGACAGAACGTCGTGGAGTCGGATGTGTTGATTGTTGGATCTGGTCCTATTGGTGCAGTGTATGCCAGGACCATCCTCAACGCGGATAACAGCATCAACGTGCTCATGGTAGAGATGGGGAACAGTAAGTAGTCCATGTCTTTATGTTCCAGACGGGTAGTTCTAACGCACTGCGCTAGGCAGACGAGGTTGATCGGCGATCACAAGAAAAACAGCGTCGTGGTGCAGATGGATGATGGACGTTTCTCCAGGTAAGGAAAGCAAAGCAAAGCAAAGCAAAGTCGAGAGGACAAATGTTCCTGGAATTGCCAGCTGATCCGTCGCCACTTTCACAGCACTGTTGAGGTATATTTTTTTTTTCCGTCACCAAGGAGTTGGTGTGGACTGATTCATTTCCAACAGGGGGCATTGGGTCTGCTTTCAGAACCAGCCAAGGCAACAGCGGTTGGCCAGAATAAATACACAGAGGTTACCGGAACCACCGAGGAGCGTCATTGCAGTAATCTGCCCGCTGCTCCTGTTGTCAGGGAGGTGGGAGGCATGGGTTGCTACTGGAGTTGCGCCACCCCGGAACAGCACCCGGTGATTGAGAGGTCAGATCTCTTTTCCGACCAGGAGTGGACAGACCTATACAGTGAAGCCAAAGCTCTGTTCAGAACTACCGACGCAGCGTTCGAGCGTTCCATCCGCCACCGACTCATCAAAGACGCGCTTGTTCGGACCCACGGGGATCGAGAGTTTGTCAACCTGCCCCTGGCGTGTCGTCGAAGCACGCGTAACCCAGACTATGTGCAATGGACATGCCCAGCAACGATTCTAGGAGATCTCGCCGACCCGAGGTACAGTGGCACAAACTTTGAGTTGAGAGCGCGGCACCGATGTACAAGGCTGCTCGTGGACTCGGCGTCGAGACAGATAATCGGGGCCGAGCTCACCGATTTACTAACAAACGACGTGGTTGTAGCCAAGGCGAAGAAGTATGTCATCTGTGCCGGAGCAATTCTGACAGCCGGCATCCTGTTCAATTCCCAGATTCGACCTGAGACCGGCTATCCCGCCTTGGTGCGCCCGATTTGAAACAGCCTCAAAAGGGGAAAGAAGACAATGAAGCTAATCGCCAGCAGGGACGGTATTTGACAGAGCAAACCATGTCTGTCTGCCAAGTTGCGATGAAGAAGAGCCTGTTGGAGGACGCATGGAAGAATGATGCGCGTTGCAAGGAATACTTCGAAAGATTCCCCAGCGACCCTTTACGTATCCCTCCCAATGATCCTTCTCCCGAGGTACAGTTCTCTCCTGCGGTGGTGATGGGAGGTTTGATTCGGTACTGCCGAGTTTCATGATACTGATGGACACCGCGGATCATTGTGTGCTAGATTTCGACGCCCGTCTCCGAGAAGTACCCCTGGCACTCACAGATCCAACGCGACCCATTTCACCACAACAGCGTTTCCAATTCCATCGATCCGCGCCTCCTCATTGACTTGCGATTTTTCGGATACGTCAAGCCAGTCTATGACAACCATGTCGAGTTTTCCTCCGACGTTACCGATGCCTTTGGCATGCCTCAGGTAAGTTCCATCCATCACTCCGTACTTCTGTGCCGAGTCTATGGGGCTGACAAAGCTTGTCCGAGCCATCGATACACTTCCGCATCGGCGAAGAAGATGCCAAGCGAGCACAGGCTATGATGAAGGAGTAAGCATGCTTTGGGTGCCCTTGATGCAAGAGGAATCCATCACTGAACTCTCCACCTTGCAGCATGAAGAACATTGCTACCTCTCTCGGTGATTACATACCTGGAGGTGAGCCCAGATTTATCGCCCTGGGCACGGCGATTCACATTTGCGGAACGACCCGAGCAGGTGAGGAAGATGACGGGCATTCGGTGGTTGATAGACACTCCAAGGTTTGGCGGTTGGAAAACCTGTTCATTGGGGGTTGCGGCGTGATTCCGACCCAAAACGCCTGTAATCCAACCCTGACTGCGGCGTGTTTCGCCCTCGTTGGTGCGCGCAAGGTTGTTGAGGAGATACGATCGCTCAAATACCCGAGGTACCAGTCGAAACTGTAGGGCCGAGGATTGTGTTTTCAAGGCGTTGGCACCGTTCGTGAAAAAGCCGCCAACCATGGTTAGAAACTAATAGAACAACCAACCCTGGATACTTACTTTACTTGCTCCGTCCGGGTGACCCACGAAAACACCAATGAAGCTCGCGATGCATGAAGAACTAAACATGTCGGCAGCCACTGAGCCACAGGTTACGCCACACAGTTTACCGTCCACCCTCCCACCGTATTTGGTGGCATTGTAAATTATCATCTAAGCCTTTTGTCTCTTGAATTTCTTGCATGGGTGATGGAATCTGGTTGAAAGCAGGCTGTGAAGATGATGAAGAGGATAGAATCGTTTCTTCATCGCCCACAGGCGCGAGCAGTACTTGTACTTGGCTACCGTGGCAGAATAGAGTTTTTTTTTTTCCATCGAGGCCTCATAAGGCTCTAACCTATTTGTCTGACGCGCGGAACTTTATCATTTCAAAGTCTTCGACAACCTTCTCTAATTTGCCGTCTGCCATGAACACCACAGCATCCCTTCCACTTCTCATGTGTTTCTCCAAGACACCAAGTCTGTGAGCAACAATGATGACTGTATGTCCCTCCTCAGTGAACTCCTCGTCGATGATCTTGTAGATGGCGGACTCGGTGACAGTGTCGAGGGAAGACGTGACCTCGTCCAAAACAACCACAGGTTTGACCCCGAGGCGTTGGGAGGAGCGGGCTTTGACGAGTGCTCTGCAAAGTGCAAACAGCTGGCACTGCCCTACGGAGAGATGCGGGAAGCTCGAGAGCTTCTGATCAAGGATTGGGTGTTCAGTCGAGTCCGCCATGTTGATGACAATGGCCATCTCCTCTCCCAGGAGATGTGTGCGGGCGTCGAAGAAATGCGACATTAGCCTCACTTTGGTCAATGCATCGATGAGAATGCTTTCAGATTCTGAAGCATCCGGGTCCAAGTTGAAGCGCAAGGTCTCGTTGAATAAAAGGAGGATCCTGCGATACCGCGATGAAGCACCGTTGTCGTAGCAGGTCTAACTTGACTTGCCCGATATCGATGCCATCTAGCTCAATATAGCCGGATCGCAGTTCTAGTAGTCTAAGCAGCGTTAAGAGTAACGTACTCTTACCACTAATAATCAGAGTTAGCCCCGGGTAAGTAACTTGGACTGATTGAAGTGACTTACCTGCCAGTACGCCCGCAGACGACAAGTTTCTGGCCCGCAGCAACGGTCAAACTCAGGCTCCGTAGAGCAACGGACTCGGATCTTAGTTATAGAATTAGCAGTTGCTAGCAATAAGGGCGTGACGCAGACGTACTGGTATGATGCACTGACGTCCCTGAAGACTATATGCCCTGCAGACGGCCAGTTTTGAGGGGTTTCCGAGCTCTTGGCCGGTCCGCCCTCGGTTGGAGTCGTGCTCTCAAGCTGCTTCACGCGAGATATGGCGCCGAGAGATATTTCCAGCGTGGTCCAATTTTCCACGAGTTTCAGCAGTGTCGTGTTTGCTACGAGCATAATGTTGAGCGCAATGCCGACCTGTGCACCACTGACCTGTCCCCGCAGTACTACAGCTATTAGAACGACGCTTGTCGCAATACCCGAAGCCATAAGATCCAATACAATGTTGAGCCACCTCTGGGAACACAGGAGGAGGTATTCTGGACGCTGGGCATTGTCGACACTGTGAATGTTTTTCTGTATCACGGCAGCGGACCAGCCAAACGACCGTATCGTTTCGATGCCCTCGATCTAAAAAAGAATTGAAAATTAGCTGGTACTTAAATCGCTTAGTCTTCAATACTAACAGTCTCTAGGAAACTGGAAAAGACCTCTGCCCGGGCCTCCAGCTCTAAAAATCGGAGCTGCCTGGATGTCCGAAGGTACACTTTTGGACAACATATACAAGCAGCATACAGACCGGTAATGATACTGCGAGCCATCTCTCAGCCACGCAAAGAATAATTATTTGCATGACGAGTTTGGACATTTCTGACAGCCTTTAGCTAGATTCCATTTAGTCGAAAGCGTGACCCACGTGTTACAATGCTCTGCAGTGCTGGTGGCAACCGCTTGTCAATAAGCTGGATGTCTTGACTGAATCTAGGCATCATCAGTGTTGACCGATCCATCTGAGCATGAAATCCTTACCTATTCAAGATCGATCCATTGTCAGTCACAGAGAAGAAAGACAACGGGGCGCTATTTATAATTAGCCAACTCTGTAATTAGCCTGTCAATATCTCGGTGCCAAGATTGCTCACCAAGTGATGATGTGCAACAGCCGTGCGTGCAATCGCGACCCCGATTGCGGAGCGAGTTGGATAAGGACGATCCTAGTTGAGTTTCAACACCAATATGTAGCTGGGAATTTCCGAAAAACGTACCACATCTGAGCGCTGGTTGACACCCAAGACATTGTGGATAGGACGAGGAATCCACCGACATAGAACGCAGTACTTTTGTCTCCCAACTCAGTCCACAGCTTGAGCCAGTACTGCGGGATGGTGATGAAGAAGCCATATGACACAGTGGTGGCGAGCAGGACGAGAATACTGATGGCATCGATAAATCCGAGATAGTAAGCTGCGTTCGCATATTAGCCACATCCATGGAGATGATGGGGCAATTACCATATAGAGCAGGATCTCCACTCTGTCTTGCAAGATCTTGCTCCGTTTCGTCTTTTGCTCGCAATTGAGCGGCGAGTTTGTCAAAGTTGGTCGATAGCATGGTGATGTCCTTGGCGTAATTGTTTAAGGAAAATTTGGCTATAGATGCAGCTTTCACCTTGATGTTCTGCCAACTGCCTTGATCTACAACTCCATTATTCCCCAGAACTACAATGTGGTCCGCGACCGGGAAATACTGAGCTGATGCAGAGTTAGTGGGGAAAGGTTGGTGGTGACCATGGGAAAAAAAGGAAAAAAAACAAACCCGAATTAGAGGCGAGTATCACGGTAGTGTTCAGTCGCCGAACCAGACCGCCGGATCCAAACAGGTTATCAAAGACGGCTTGCTCCGTTCCACCGTCCAGACCACTGAAGGTGTCGTCCAGCAGAAGTATGTCACACCTCGCAAACAAGGCTCGGGCTAGGACCTGCTATTATTAGCCCAATCAACTCATGGCCAGCCTCACAAACGTACCACACGCTGTCTCTGTCCTCCAGATAGGTTGAGACCCCGACTGCCAACCTGAGTCTGATCTCCAGCCGGAAGAGAGTCGAAGTCATGTGCAAGACAGCATATGTCCGTTACCTCACGGTACCATCTCTCAGACTCTTGCATACTTGCTTCGTCAACGTTGGCAGCCCCAAATATTATAACATCTCTGATAGTGCCATTCGGTAGCCAGGGCCGCTGAGCGCAGTACGCCACCCGTCGTGTTGACAGACTAATAGACCCATGGCTGGGGAGATTTCGCCAATAATAGCACGCAACAAGGTCGATTTACCACTGCCAGTAGGCCCCGATATTATAATAAATGATCCAGCAGGTACTTCAATGTCCACATTCCGCAAGACGGGCTGTTTGTCGCCGATTCCTAGATGGCGAATATGAATAGCAGGCCTCGATTTTGTCAATTGACCAGATGCTGCGTCCTTGGGTGACGTGCCCGGCCAGGGTAGCGTACCGCGGTTATCCTCTGAGGACTTTCGCAGTAGAAAGGTCTGGATTCTTTCGAATCCAGCGAATGCTGCAACTGCGCGCGGCACAATGGTCATGACCATATTCGCAGGGTGTGTTACCATGCTCAAGATGGCTACAGTGGTGAATGCAACTTCAGTGTCGAGCTTGCCGCCCCGAGCCACTGCTACCACAGCATAAATAACTAGAGTGATGGCTGGAGAGAAAATCCCGAGCGCGTTGGCTGCTCTGTTGTTAGCGTATGCGTAATGTCAATGTCATCCCGCACTCATGACATACCAGATGCGTTGTAGTACACCATGATCCATCTGAGTTTCGAGGCTGCGCAGAGCTCGTCCTCCCGAAGTTCTTGAATGCGATGCGCAAGGCTATTTTGGACCCCAAGCATTTTGACGACTTTCATTGAGCTTAGTAGGGAGCTTGTAGCGGCTAGGCGATCTTGCGTAGCTACGTTCCAGGCCTTTTGGCGAGGCTGTAGACGTTTTGCAACAAATCGGCTCATGTGGGAACACACTGCAGCGTTCAGTAACAAGCCGCAGCGTCATGAAGGCCTACACTCACGATAAATTAAAAAGATCAAAAGAGGCCAAATGAATCCTACTTGACTAGCCAGGAGTCCTATCCCAATCAGCACCTCGATGATTTGGGCCCACGTTTCGTGAACCATTTCAGCAACACCGTCCAGACTATCTGCATCAGTACTCATGAGTGCAGTCGCCTCACCGTTGTCATGAGCGATGCTGGATGACTCTATGGTCTTGTGGTGTATTAAGCCCACAAGTGCACTTCTCGTCATAAGCTTCAGTTTGTTTATGCGGTGATGGTACACAGCGGTCGATACCTGAAATCAAAGTCAACGCTTGGCGAGGGAAGAGGGAGAGTTTTGGATCATACGGCAAGGCCAACGTAGATGATAACGGCCGATACAACGATCCAATATCCGTAACTGCTTCTAGAAGTAGAATATGCCATAACATATTTGATGGATTCTTTGATTAGGATAGGCTGGGAGTAGCGAAAGCCGATCAAAAATAGTCGAGGAACAACAGCAGCCAGAAAGGGGCTCGCAGACATGTTATGAGAGCTCTAGGCAAACTGAATTTGGTCTCGGGTTTGGCTAGTCTTGTTAGAAGCTAAAAACAAGAGTGATGGCAGGGATCTGGACCAACCCCGCTGCTGCCATGCATCAATGATTGCGGTTCTTGTTGCCTCGGGCTTCATATCTTGGCTGAGGGGCGGCAAATCATGACTGACGAGCATATTCCGGTACCCATGAAGAAGAATTGGGTTGATCCATGTGAAGAAGACCCTGCTGAGGATGCCGTAACGATCCTCGGGAGACTGGTCGCTAGCTGCCGGGCGCTTAACGGAGCTCTCGAGTATGAAAAGCACCGAGTGCGCGAAACAGCGAATGAGCACTGGTGGCCAGGCAACGGCACGCCTAGTGGCCTCTGCCGGCATCGTGAGAGCGACAATATCGCACAAAATGGAGGCGAGAAGATATAATGTAGCTAGATCCGATGGATGGCGAGATCGCCTTTGCTCCCGAAAGAGGAGCAAACTTAAGCCAAGGGCGGCTAGTATTGAAGCAGAGAGTGATGCCAAGAGGTCGGCCTTGTGATTGAGGTCGAAGCTGGAAATATGAAGCCAATACCAAGACAGTGTGACGGCGAGCACTAATCCAAGAAGCTGAGGCTGCGGTTAGCAATGCGCGTCAACTGCGGACGCTTAGGACAGAGGCAACAAGACGTAGGCAACAAGACGTAGGCAACAAGACGTACGACCGTGACTGGCGCCTGCCAGCCTGGGACACCTCCGGCATCAGAACGGTGAAGCTTCCAGATTCTGACGGGGAGTACCAGCAGAAACGCTGCGGCACATGCTGTAGAAACGTAGTCTACGACACGCGTGGGTTCCGGAGGCATTGTGGCTCTCGCAGAAAGGGTCGCAGTCGAAACAAGCATAGACGAGAAGAGATGAGAAGAGATGAGAAGAGATGAGAAGAGATGAGAAGAGATGAGAAGAGATGAGAAGAGATGAGAAGAGATGAGAAGAGATGAGAAGAGATGAGAAGAGATGAGAAGAGATGAGAAGAGATGAGAAGAGATGAGAAGAGAAAGAGAAGATAGGCAGCGAATAGGTTAAGACGTCGCGAGGATGTCGCTAATATTTCGTCAAACTATTCCCAAAGATGAAAAGGCTGGCTTGCGAAACGAATATGCAAAGAGGTCTGTTTGGATATCTCTTTGCTGCCCACAAGGCTACACTTTCATACCGACCCATTTTTCCTGGCTGGCAAAGGGGATGACCTCGAGTGACCTTTGGTACAGCTGACGCGGTGGGGTTGCGAGACGTGCGATGTTACTCTGTATAACTCAGATGTTTATTAGTACTTATATCATAATATAAATTAGTATAGGCTAGAAAGTACCTTAAATAGGATGTTTTTATTAGCTAATAACCCTTGCCGGTACGAAAGTGTAGCCGCCTTATGGGCAGCAAAAGATTACGTCGTTCGCACCATGCCAGTAGCAAAACTGGGACAGGGGCCTGGGGAGAGCTAGAGGCGGGCGTGCCAGTACTCGCTGATGTGATCAGTGCGATTGGACGGGATTGGACGACAAGGGTTGCTACTCCGTAATCCGTACGGAGGTCTGCGTTAAAAGTCACGTCCCTTACATAAGACTTACTTATAGTAAAGTCCTAGTAATTTTAAAGAATAAGTAATCTTATACTAAGAATAATACTTTTTAAAAGCTTATAATATATAGTTAGTAAATTTATTCTCTTAAATTCTTATTACATGTTATTTTACTTAAAATTATTAGATTAATAATGATAATTTATAGAAATGTAAAAGGATTAATAGTAATAGTAAATAATATAATAAGAAGGTTTTTCTTAAAGTTATATTAGTAAAATAAAGTATTAAGTATAATAGTATTATGAAAAAGTTATTGATTTTTAAATTTTTTTTGCGTTATTAGTTATAGCTAATGTATCTAATTTATTATAACATATAATTATTGCTAGCAATACCTAGCTAGTAAAATAATTAACATCTAAATACTTATAGCTATATTAATAAATAAAACCTATTGTAATGAACTGGCCTTATGGCTACTGCATATAAGCGTTCAAAGTGAGAATATCATTCTTACAGAAGAAGAAGGGAACTATACTAGTAGTTACACAGAGCCCGGATTTATAGCGACTTATGTGTGGCCTATGCATAGTCTGTGTACAGCCCTAACCTAGCCACACATAGTCCGCGTACTTCCTAGAGCTATAATTAACCTAAGCTTATAGCTTAAGTCTATAACATACCCCTTACTTACCCCTTGCTCCCCTCCTTCCCCCTTTGCTATATAAATATAAGTAAATAATAAATGTAGTCCTCCTATATATAGGCCCCCTTTTAGTGTGAGTAAGGGCGTTTCTTAGCAAGTAAGGCAGCCCCTAGGGTTATAAATCCTCTATATAGGCTATAAAAATTTTTAGCATAGGTTTGCCCTACCCTAACCTTTCCCTTTATATAAGCAAATTCGCTCTAACCTAACTCTACCTCTAATAACACTAGCCTATCCCTTTTTATACCTACTCCCTGCTATTTCTATGCCTTATTTAGTTTCTTACCCTCACTCTGATTTTATATCTTAATATTTATACGCTAAATCCTAACTTTACCTTAAATAACTCCCTTATTACCTACTACCCATTAGAAAATTACGTAATATATTACCCTTATCTATCCCTAGCTAGCTTTTATAAATATAAATAAGACACACTCTAACTAGAGCTAGACCTATGCCTCTAGAAATATAAATATTCCTATCCCCCTATAATTCCTAACTTTTTATCCTTATTATTATTATAATATCTCTTTATATATCCTTTTGCCTTCTCCTATTAAGCCTAAACTCCCTTTTCACTTCCCTTCTACCTTTACTATAACTAATATTATTATTACCTTATCCACTACTACCTCTACCTTACCTTTACCCCCTTCTCCTCCTCCTCCTAGCCTAGGTAAGGGCACCTATCTTAGTAAGTATATCTTAGAGGGTAACTCTAATAATAAGGCCCTCTCTAATAGTAAAGAGTATAAGTTCCCCTATAGCCTATGTGTAAATGATCTCTAAACAAAGGAGAATACGCTTACGCTCTAGGCGTAAATTAGGCCTATAGCCTATGCTAAGTTACGCGATATTTATGCGTTTAGGAAACGCACTTATATAGCGCTAATCCTAAGCTATGTTATGCTTTTAAGCATTTAGAAAACCTTTTAGCTATTAGCTAGGCTATTAAATCCCTAGCTATAAAGTAGTCTAGCTCTATTAAGAGATACTATACTATCCTTACTAAAACCTTTATCTACTATTATAAACATTTTAATAGTATACTTACTACTACTTAAATTAATCTTACTAAGGCATAGCCCTAGCTTCTTCCCCTATAGGTGCTACCTATACCTAAGGCGCCTCTAAGGCATAGTAACTTATCCTTACGTAGACTATGCTTACTTACTATAGATAAAATAATATAGCTACTAAATTCTTCTATAGTATAAGGACTATAAATAATAGCCTAACCTAATCCCTCTCTGCCTAGGAAGCAGGTAATGCTAACGTGCAGTAAATATTAGCTAATACCTATGCCCTAACTAAAACTATTATAGAGCTAGCTTACACCCTTACTAAGGAGCGCCGCTAGCGTAAGAAGAAGCGTAGTAGTCCCCCTTTCCTAAATATTTTTATCTTTCCTTTATTTTTCTTATGTTTTTAGTGGAAAAATAGCGCTATAACACACGCGCATTAGAAGGAAAACAGGCGCCCTAATGTTTTATAGGTAAATTAAATTATACCCTTTTAGGACTATTATTTATCTATATATCGCCCTATTATGACTTAAATCGGTCTAGTGCCTCCGTGTCCCGCATGCTTTCTAATGGCTCCTAAGTTAGCTATATATATCCTTTCTATTTAACTAAGACATTCTAATTTAATCCTTAACCTAGCGCGTTTTTAGCTATAAGAATGTCCTTTACTTGCCACTCTAAGAGATCTTTATTAGCGTCTGTTATTACTAGTTCTAGTAAGGGCCGCTTATTAGCTAGGTTTTAACTTAGTAATAGATTATCTGCCGCCTACTATACTAAATCTATATAAAAGATAGGGTGTAGTCCCCTTAGAATATTAAGTTTAATAGTTAAAGGCATGGGGACCTTAACTACCTTATACTTAGCTATAACCTAATCTAGCTTCTTATAAGGGCAATTTGTCTTGATATTTTAAAGGCTTAACCACATATAGTCCCTAACTTAAAAACGTTCTGCTAGTTTACGGCTACTATTCGTGTCCTCCTATTATTATTGCTAGACAAAAGCTATTGTAGCTTGTGTTAGATCTATACTGTTCTTTAGGTGTTATAAGAAGGCCTAGGCCCTTCCCTTCGCTAAGGTAGTGGATAGCCCCGTGGGTAATAACTCCTAAATTACAGGCATATTAAAGCTATATAGGGCTATATTTGCGCTAACTCCTATTACTAAAGAATCCCTATTGTTTAATACTAGCTAATAGGCTAGCAAGTGATCTAGCCACTTAAACTAAGAGAAGGATAGCATTACCTATAGCACCGCTTGCACTTCCTAGTTAGCCCTCTCTATGCCACTATCTATCTAAGGGTAGTGCAACATAGAAAGTAATTATTATATACTAGCTTTCTTATAGAGCTTAGTCTAGAAAGTACTAAGCTAGTCTAACCCACGGTTTGTAATGATTTATATAGGAAACCTATAGAACCGCTACTAGCAATGCTTAAATCATTCCGCACACGCCTTAGCCTCCATTAATATTATTGCCTCTAGTTGCATATACTTAGACAGTTTATTTGTAATAACCATTAAGAACTATAGATTATCCTAATCTTAGGCTAGGAGGTTAGTTATGAAGTTAATGGATATCTATGACTAATATCTATTAGGGGCGAGATTAGCTTTAGTAAGCCCTGTTATAGCTACTAGCTCTTCTATCCCCTATAGTAGTAATAATTCCATATAAAACAAGCTATATCCTACAACATACTATCCTAATAAAAGTCTCTTTAAAGCGCCTTAAAAGTTATATTTTAGCCTAGGTAACCTAGTAAGGGTAAGTTATAAACACATTAAATTAGTGTTATAGTTAATGGTTCCCATTTAGGAACCTATGTTTGCCCTTAAAATTAAAGCGCCCCTTTTATACTAATCTAATAATTCGCGATCTGCTCTCTAGTGTTAGCAGCATCTAGAAACCTCCTAGCTCTAGCTATAACTACGTTAAGCTATAACTTATAAGATTTATCCTAAGTTATAGACTAGTCCTAAAGAGATTAAAGGTGCCTATTCGTAAACATTAACGTTCCTATAGGGACCCTATCCACCACTATAACAGGTCTAAGGCCTACGCGTGGTTATCCCTGCTTAAAACTAAATTTTATAGGACTTATTATTAAGTATATAATTAACGCCCTTATCTTTTCTATCTCTAGCCTATCTAGGTAACGTCTTAACAACGCATCTAGTCGCTCCGCCTACATGCCTAGTCTATATCGCAGATAGAAGTTAAACAGCGCTAGAGTCTCTGCCTATTATGCCTATTATTCTAATATCTCCCTTAGGGCTATAAAGTACTTTAGGTTCTTATGGTTTATTAATATTATAAATAGTTTACTTACGCTCTATAGCTTTACTAACTACGCTCTAAGGCAGGAGATAATTACTAATAGTTCCTTGTTATATATAGTGTAATTCCATTAAGCAAGCTATAAACAAGCTAAATAGTAGGCCACTAGATATAAGATACCATTATCACTAAACTAGGAGAGGTAGCCACCTAGTGCTATTCCTAAACAATCCGCTTTAACTAACATATCCTTCTTAGGGTCCTATTAGGTTAGGATAGGATATAATATAAAGGCTACCTTTAGAGTTTTAAAAGCCTTATTACACTTATTTATCTAGTAAAAGGGTGCTCCCTTTTTATTAGGTTAATAAGGGGGCCCACAATATCAGAGAATCCTAGTATAAAGTCACAATAGAAGTTAGCAAAACTAAGAAACTTATGAACGCCTCAGACCCTTGTCAGAGCCTCCTAATCCTAAATCGCCGCAATCTTCTCCTTATCTAGGCAAATTACCTTCCCTACCTAGATAATAAACCTAAGGTATTTCACCTCTTTTGTAGCAAAGACACACTTCCTAATATCTAGGTTTAGACTAGCCTATTATAGCCTAGATAACACGCCACAGACCTTTTATATATAGTCCTTTTATAATTCGCTTAAGTAAACTAAAACATTATTAAGATACGCAGTAATATAGTCACTAAGGATGCCACTTAGCACGCCATTAATATACCTCTAAAAGGTTATAGGTATGCCTATAAGCCTAAAGGGACATACTAACCATTCAAATAATCTAAACCTTGTATAAAATACTATCCAATGTTCTTTGCCTTTAGTAATTTATATGTAATAAAAAGCTAATTATATATCTAGCTTTATAAACTACCTTACCTTAGATAATAAGCGTAATATCTCCTTTACTAGTAGTAAGGGGTAATAGTCTTATTCTATAATCTTATTTAAGGCACAATAGTCCACATAGAACCTCTAACTACCCCTAGGCTTCTTCACTAATAACACCAGAGCCACCGCTAATAATAAACTCGCCTAAATCTAACCCTTATCTATTAAGTCCATTACTTACTTCTAGATTTCTAGCAAATGTTCTTAAGGCATGTTATATAAAGGCGCCCACAGTAGATCTAGTTTATTCCTATCTGCATCCCGTTTTAAGCGAATATAGTGGTCTAACTTCCCTTAGTGTAGTAGTAAGGCGTTTGCCTTGCTTTCTAGAAATAAATCCTTAAAGTCCCGTAATACCTCTAGTAAGGAAGTAAGAAGCTCCTGCTCTATGGCCCTTAGTGTTATATTAATTTGCAGGATAGACATGATTTCGCGTAGACTTATAGCGCAAAGCTAAATATGTTCTTTCTACCTCTTTGCCTAACGCACCATCCCCGCGAAGGTTAAACCTAGAATAAATACTATAGGTTAGTTAACTATCCTATTAGCTATAGCTTATATTCGTAAGTCATTTGCTAATCCTATATATACTTGTTAGCGTGTTATATCTAAGTTAATTCTATTCCTTTCTATCCACGGTGTACTAAGGATTAGTTATCTTATTAGCCCTAGGATCACATATGCCATAATTAGCGTTTCCTATCTATCTAAATCCAACTAAAAGCGAACAATATATAATATAAACAAACGCTTCTTATAGCTCTCTTTTCCCCCTTGTTTTACACTAACCACTATACGAACTAACCTCTTAGTTAGTAAAGAGAGGCGTTCTAATTAAAGTTTTTAGACTAGGTATTTACTTATAGTAGCGTAGTAGTTACAACCTATGTTAACTTAAGCATCTGTAAAGGTGGTCTTATTAATTAAAGCAGGAACTAAAAAGGGAAGGAATCTATATTATTTTAAATCTCTTTAAAGTCCCTGTTAGTAATAACTATGTGCTATAAATCCTCTCTATATCTCTGTCCCCTATCCCCTATTAAATAACTTAATAAAGGGGTTACTCTTTTCCTAACTGCTCTATAGATTTAATATCTAAGTTAGTAGAGGTTATATTCTCTATGTTATAAATATTAATAGATAACTTCTTCTACAGGTAAATAGCGGGGTATAAGGAGCATGCTAACACAAAATGTCTAGAGGAGCCACACTATAGGCATTTGCCCTTATTACGGCGCGCGTTAAGTATGTCTTAGGTAACCTAGTTAGTACGTTTCCTGCCCCCTTATTACCTAACCTCTACTATCCCGCAGACTTTCTAGGTCCTTGCTAGGTTCCTATCATGCCTATGGATTAGATATTAGTTATTAGCGTGTCCTTGTCCTATGCCTTCTTAGCTAGATTAGGTAGGTAATTGCCTTGCTTACACGTCTGGTGTTTCTCCTCTAATTAGTAGGACTTAATATTAAGTGTAATGCTTTAGAACTAGGCCACCGCAGCCGCGTAATTAGCCTAGGGTATATCCTATCTAACACTATAGTCTTATATTTACTTATTTAGCGCTGTACATAGCTTAGCTAACTTCACTAAGTTAGCCTAACTAAGTCCTCTAGTAAGCGCTAGTTTCTGTTTAAAACAAATATAGAAATCACTAAATCATTTGTTCTATCACTATATTAACTAGTTAAGTTCTATAATAGCTAATTCCTATTAATAGGGATTATCAAATATCTCCGCTAAGTATCTAAGAAACTAGGGTAGGTTGTAGTAAATAAGATATCCCTTTTTAAAAAAGGTGTAACTTATGCCTAAACCTTAGGCAACAAGTTCTAGTATATAAAACACCACTAGTCCTAGTTATCCCTAATAAATGCCTTATCTAATAGCAATTTATAGGCTATAAGACCCCTCTATGCTAAGAATAAGACCCTTTCGCCATTAAATAGGGGACCTATAGGCAAAGGCTTGCGTTTAGGTTAGGGTAGTGTAGGTGTTATATTATCCCTTTCCGTAAGGTAAGCAATTTGCCTTGCCTACTGCTAAATTAGTTCCCGAAGCGACAATAACTTATTAGTGTCTATTCTATCTAGCGGCAATGGTATGTCTGCTAGTTACTGTGTTTCTATAATGAAGAATAATATATGTAATAAACTAGCCTTATAGCTACTGCATATAAGCGTTTAAAGTGAGAATATTATTCTTACAGAAGAAGAAGGGAACTATACTAGTAGTTACACAGAGCCCGGATTTATAGCGACTTGTGTGTGGCCTGTGCATGGTCTGCGTACAGCCCTAACCTAGCCGCACACAGTCCGCGTACTTCCCGGAGCCGTAATTGACCCGAGCTCATAGCTCGAGTCCATAACACCTATAATAAGTATAAGCTCTAAGGTTATAAATACAAGGGGCTATAAGGTTAAAGTAAAGTTTATAATAAACTTTATAGCTATATTAGCATAAGATATAGTTATAATTTATAACTATAGTTAAACCTAAATTTATTTAAGTTTTACTTATAGTATAAATTAACGTAATTCCCCTTTTTATAACTATGTTTATTTTATCTCTTTTACTTATACTTTAAAGCTCTAAAGCAAACTAAATATAACTTATCCTTACTTATCTCTAATTTAATTTATTATAATTACTAGGTAAGTTTTATATAACTAATTAACTAATTAACCCCTAACTAATTAGACTATAGCATAGCTAAGGGTAACTAAAAGCTAAGGGTAATAACTACTAGGCTATAAAACCTTTAGGCTATTTAAAAAGCTAATAAAAATCCTAATTAAAAGGAATTTAAGAAAAGTAAGAATAAGAAAGGGAATAAAAGACTAGAGAAAAGGCTAGATATTTAGAAAAGATATTAAAAACATAGAGCTTTAATTATTTAAGCAGTTTTACCTCGTGCTTAGGAGGGGATGAAAAAGTTATAATATTATATATAACCCTAGTTATAGTAAAATTCTTAAAATAGTATAATATTATAAATTATATAACTAATTAGATAAAATAGGTAATAATATAAGCTTGTATATAACTAGCCTTCTATTAATCCTTATAATAACCCTAACTAATGAAAGGCTTACTTTTTTATACCTAACACTATAATTATAGTATTTATATTATAGTATAATTAGTGTAGTTAGTAACTATACTAACTACAAGGAAAAAAAAACTATATTACACTAACTATAAGTTAAAAAAACTACACTTACTACACTATAAACAATACTCTAACTTAGTAATTATTATATAATAGTAAAGATAAAGCTACTATTAAGCTAGTAAGAGTAACTTATAAAGTTTATAAATATTATAAGAGAGAGAAAGTATAAGGAAAGGGGAAAAATAAGTCTCTTTTATATTAACCTTAGACCCTTAAGTAATTTAATATACTATATATAGCTAATTTTTAAATTATAATAATAACTATTAATACTAATACTTATATATATGTATACTAGCTATAAATTATAGTAACGATAATATAAACTCTTTAAATAAACTATTTATATTTTTAGTATTTAGTACCTTATTTATTTAAACTAATTATAAAATTTAATATAAGTTATTTACTTCTTTAAACTCGCTATATAATAAATAATAATATTTACTTTACTATATTAAAGCTATATATAAGCTACTATTTAGATATTAATATTTTAAATAAAGGGAATACTTATAATTAGTATTATTATTATTATTATTTCTTTACTAATATATTTAAATATAAAGTATTATATTATTTATCTTTTTATAAGCTTTACTATAGTAAATATACTTTAAGTAAGTAACTTATTTTATAATTAAGGTTAATTATATATAAAAAAGTATTATATTAAAAGTATAAAAATTAAAAATTAAATACATATAATAATAAAGCTTTAAAAAAGCTTTAAATTTTATAAATAATAAAAAGCTAGGTAGCTTTAAAATAGCTAGAGTATTGTTTGTATTGTATTTATTCTATTTTTCGGAAAAATTTGTATTTATATTGTATTTAAAAAAATTTGTATTTATTATATTGTATTGTATTTAATACAAATTATTTTGTAGTGTAGTTAGTGTAGTAACTACACTAACTACAAACAATACAAATATATTGTTAGGTAAAAAAGTGGGCCTTTATATTAGCTAGTATTAATATAGGAATTAAAAGAAAGGTACTAATTTTAAGCTTATATTATTAGCTATTTTATTTAATTAGTTATATAAGTTATAATATTATATTATTTTTAAGATTTTACTATAACTAGGGTTATATATAATATTAATAACTTTCTAATAATACTATTATTCTAAATACTTAATTTTACTAATATAACTTTAAGAAAAACCTTCTAATTACTTTATTTACTATTACTATAAATTATTTTATATTTCTATAAATTATTATTAAAACTTTTAATTAAAAAAATACCCTAAACTTATATATATATATTGATTTTTAAAAATTTTTGCGTTATTAGTTATAGCTAATGCATCTAATTTATTATAATATATAATTATTACTAGTAATACCTAGCTAGTAAAATAATTAATATCTAAATACTTATAGCTATAGTAATAAATAAAACCTATAATTAGTACAAGCTCTAAGGTTATAAATACAGGGGGCTATAAGGTTAGAGTAAAGTTTGCAATAAACTTTATAGCTATATTAGTATAAGATATAGTTATAATTTATAACTATAGTTAAACTTAAATTTATTTAAGTTTTACTTATAGTATAAATTAACGTAATTCCCCTTTCTCTATAACTATGCTTATTCTATCTCTCTTACTTATACTTTAAAGCTCTAAGGTAAACTTAAACCCTAAATATAACTTATTCTCACTTATCTCTAATTTAATTTAAATCACTAGGTAGGTTATAGGTTACTACTTAACTAATTAAACCCTAACTAATTAGATTATAGTATAGCTAAAGGTAATAAAAAGGATATTACCCTATCTAAAATATTAAATAATATAGTAAAAAAGAAAAAAAGTAAAGGGAAGGGAAGTAAAGATAAATCTAACCTAAAGATAATTAATAGTATTTATAATATAAGGGAAAAAATACTAAAAAGTAAAGGTAATATAAATAATAAGATTTATAAGGTAAATAAGAAGAAGATAAAAGAATAGGGTATTAGGCTATAAAATACTAAGCAGTTTTACCTCGTGCTTGGGAGGGTTATATATATATATTATGTACGCTAGCTAGCTCTATGTAAGCTAGTACTAGTACTCCTATTAGTTTATTAAAGGGAAAACCCTTAAAGGGAAGAAAAACCCCTTATATTTATTATAGTGTTAGCGCTAGCCCTTATTTAAGCCTATACTACTTAGTGTATAACTAGTTATAGGTATTTATTACTAGCTTACACTAGCCTTATCCTATAAGAGAAAAGAAAAAGAGAAGAATTTATAATAAGGAGAGTTTCTTACCCTTTCTAGTATAATTTTAGTCCTAATATATACTTATCCTAGCCCCTAGGACTAGTTTACTTATATACTTACTTATTTTAATCCTTCCCTTATATATATTAGAAGTAACCTAAGGCTAAATCTTAGCTATGCTAGCTAAATACTAGATCCTATGCTAATATATAGTATTATAGTTATCTAGTGCTAATAAACTATTAAGCTATTTATCTTACCTTTAAGGGATTATCTAGGGCTAGCCTTACTTCCTATATATCTCTAGGCTAATAATATTATAGTTATTATATAGTTATAGTTATAGTAGTTAACTATTATATAATACTAATTCTCTTTTACTTAGCTATAGCTATATAAAGGTAAAGTTACCTTAGGAATATATCTTTAAAATAAAAACTTATTAAGGCTTATCTTTCCTATATATAGTTAGACTATTATTAAGGAGATATACTTATTTAGTCTTATATAGAACTTTTATATTTCCTTTAGGTTATAGGTAGGTAAGCAGTCCTCCGTAAGCTCTCTAGCGCGTTAGCCTTAGTTTAGTCACTCTCTGTTATGCTAGTCCTCCTATTGTTGCTTCTATTCCTTATGCAGGTCTGCATCTAGCTCGCTATCAATGGGGTTGTGTCTCCCTCAAGGCCACCCTAAACTTATATAATATAATAAGATAATTTATTACTAAATCTAAAAAAATAACTAGAGGTTAATAAAATATATATTTAGTCTTTAAATACTATTAGTAATATAATAAGAACTTTTAAATAGCTTAAACTATTTATTTACTATTAAAACTAATTTAATATAACTTTTACCTTTATAATACTAAAGATTTATTAAATTATATATAGTAAGTCTATATATCTTATTACTATAATATATAAAGAAAGAATATAATAGATTAATATTTATAATATATTAATATATAACTAATAGTTTTATTTTAATTAGGTGTGGCTTCCTTTAGGCCTTTGGACGATAGTTAGTCTAACCGTGGCCATAGGGTGGAGCTACTAAAGGGATGCACGCAATGCAATTAGTTATATTATAGGCAACCTTACACTATTTATAGTGCCCTTATATTACTACCTTACTTTTCCCCCTTTTTACTTACCTTCTCTCCTAGCTAGATTTCTTTTCTTCTCTCTTTTTCTTTTTCTCTTAGACTTTAACTATTCTTAACTTTATTAAATTTAACCCTTTTATACTAGTGTAATATTCCTTAGTATAACTAATACTAATTAGTAGTTAACTATAACTATAAATAAGTTAGGTATTATAAGAAAAGATATTTCTATAAATAATATAGCCCTTTACCTCTTAAGCTAATATATAAGCTATTTAAGTAAAGAGATATAACTATAAAGTATACTAAAGAAAAAGACTAAATCTTTAAACTTATTAGGCTTTTAAAAGACTAATTTATTAACCCTTAGGCCTTTAGGATATTATTATTAATTAATTAATCTTATTATTTATTATAAGAAAACTAACTAAATAACTAAGTCTCTTACTATAAGGTATTTTACTTAAACCTAATATTAAAAATAACCCTTAGCTAAGCTAGCTAACTTATATAACCTCTCTTTATACTCTCTTTATAGCCTCTTTTCTCCTTTCTTTATATCTTATTTACTATTAGTATCTTTACTTCTTTATGTTTAGTGTATATTATATATAGTTAAGGAATTACCTTTATATACTCTTTCTAGTTATTATAAACCCTTTCTCCCTCTTTTCCTATTTTTCCTGTTTTTTTCCTATTTTTTTCCTATTCTTATTTAACCTATTTTTACTTGTTTTATAGGTTTTATAGGTTTTACCTATAAAAATCCTATTTAATAAGGGTAAACGCTACCTTATTATTATACTACTATTTAATTCTTTTAATTTAATTAGGCTTCTAGGCTTTAATTAAGCTTCTAGGCTTTATTATATTAACTATATTCCTTTTATACTATTTTCTTTCCTATTTTCCTTATTTATTTCCTAGGATAGAATTAGATAGTAATTTATTAATAAAATAAACCCCTTAAGCCCTTTCCTTAATATTAAGATACTTTAAATACCTTTAGAAATAATCCATAAAAGACTATTTAAAGATATATTACTAAGGTAACTATAATTATACTCTTTAGTATTTATAAAGAATTAGAAGGAACTTACTTAACTAAACCCTAAGATTACTATAAAGTATAAGCTTAATAACTATATTACTAGGTTTATTTATATTAGTAAGTATTAAGATTAAAAAGATAAAAACCTTTAGGAGAACTTTAAAAAGACTTTAAAGAATAGTTTAAAGAGATATTTAAGAGAGCTTAAAATAATTTTATAAAAGAACTTTAAAGCTCTTTATAAAATAGTAGTATATATATGTCACGACTGTGGTTAGGAATAAGGTGAAAAGACAGAGGGCTAACTAGATTTTACTACGCAGCTAAGAAGGTGCTATATAAGGGTCTAATTATAAAGGTTTTAAGCTCTAACTTGCTATTTATATATAGGTAGTTCTTACTATATACCTTACCTTATGTATATATAGCACACTTATAGCTAGGGTATAACTTATTATTAAGAGTGTTTAAGAACCCTTTATATCTCTTTACCTTAACTATCTTTATATTCTCTAATATCTATTTATACTCCTAATATAATACCCCTCCTTTCCTATAATTATTCTTAATTAAAAATAAGTTACTAAGTTAAGGTATATTCTTTATAAAAGAGTCTTAAAGAAAAGAATAATATAATATAGCTTTAAACTTATTTTAGTTAGCTATAGTCTAATATATTAGTAAGGAATAATAATAATAATAATATAGGTTATAACTATACCTTTATTATAGATATTAATCTCTAAATAGTAGCTTATATATAGCTTTAATATAGTAAAGTAAATATTATTACTTATTATATAGCTAGTTTATAGAAGTAAATAACCTATATTAAATTTTATAATTAGTTTAAATAAATAAGGTACTAATTACTATAGATATAAATAGTTTATTTATTAAGTTTATATTATAGTTACTATAAGTTTATAGCTATTAGGTATATATATAAGTAATAGCGCTAATAAGTATTATTATAATTTAAAAATTAGCTATATATCATGCATTAGATTACTTAAGGGGTCTAAGGTTAATATAAAAGAGACTTATTTTTCCCCTTTCCTTATACTTTCTCTCTCTTATAATATTTATAAACTTTATAAGTTACTCTTACTAGCTTAATAGTAGCTTTATCTTTACTATTATATAATAATTACTAACTTTCTTTAGTATTATATTATTATCCTTATTTACTATTATTTATCTTTATCTAAAATATTAGTCTTTTACCTTTCTCTTATAGTTTCTTTTTAGTCTTTTATAGCTAACTTATAGCTAGTTAACTATATCTAAGCCTTATATTATAACTTCTCTTTCTTTAATTACTTTAAAGAATTTATCTTTAATAAGACTCCTAGAAAATCTCCTAAGAAATTTCCTTATAAATAAGTAACTTTAAAAATCTTTATATAAGTTTACTATATCCTTATAAAGTTTTTACTACTAACTTATTACTAAAGATATAAGGTTAAAAATTTTATATATATTATATACTTAGTAAGTAACTATATAGAATATATTACTTTAAAATAGTATATATAAAATTCCTTAATATCTTATTAACTAAAAGCCTTTTTCTATAAAGTATAGTAACTTTACTAATATAACTTTATTACTTACTTATTACTTACTATTACTAATATTTAATAAGTAATTTTATAAAATATACCTATTACTTTTATAATAATAAAGACTATATTAAAGTATATTTATTTTCTTTTTAACTTACTTATAAGCTACTAATATATTACTAATACCTTACTAAAATTATAAAGCTTTATAAAAAGCTCTTAAACTTTATTAAGGCTATACTAGAAAATAGCTATTATTACCTTAATAAAGTAAGTATAATTTTACTATTTACACTTAATAATTACTAACTTATTACTAGTCTCTTATATAAGCTAAGTAAAGACTATATAATACCTTACTTACTTATAAAAATACTAATAAGTATAGTTATATTTACTAAGCTTATCTTATTACTAATATTACTTAAGAGGTAAAGAATAATAAATATATCTTTATATTATAGTTATTTAATACTACTAACCTTAAGGTATAAATTAATATTATAAACTACTTATATTATATAGCTAAGAATATTCCTATAGTAAGTTTCTTAAATATATATAGCTAGCACTTTACTAACTTACTAGTAGTTTAGCTTTTATATTACTAATCTCCTTAATTATATTAGTCTCTTTAAGCTCCTTAAAAGCTTTAAGTTTTTATTTATAGTAAAGGAGACTTTAATAATAAAAAAGCCTTAAAGGCCTTAGTACTTATAGTTATATTAAGTACTAATAATACTACTAAGGAATAAGTATTTAATATAGTTATAAAGTAATAAGTACTAGGTTATTACTAGGTAAATTATTTAAGATTATTTAATAAATTTAACTTTATTTTAAGATCTTACTATATATTATTTATAAACTATAATTATTTATTAGTAACTTAGTTACTTAGCTATTACTTATAGTTATTAATAATATCTCTTATAATAAAATCTCTTTTTAATACCTAAGAATTCTTTAATATATTATAACTTTTTTATTTAATAAGGTATTTATAATACTTTCTATTATAGTAATATAAAATAATTCTTTTAATTTTAAATTCTTACTTATTATTATTAATATTATCTTATAGTAAGGATATATTTTCTAAGCTAGTTAGGTCTCCTTTAAAAGGCTTAAGACTTATAATATTAAAGATATTATATAAATAAGTCCTAGGTAATAACTATAATTAATATACTAGTTTATAATTACTAATTACTTTTTAATCTTATATAAACCTAAATACTTTACTACTAGCTTCTTACTAAGGCATTATAAATTAATATTCTTAGTTAATAATAAAATATAGTTACTAATATTAAATCTTATTAAAGTCTTTTTCTAATTATAGTACTTACTATACTAATTATATAAGTTATTTAAAAGTTACTTAATTATAGTATATCTCTCCCTTAGTGCTAAGGCTTTATTCTTTACTTAATTATTTACTATAAGAATATTTATAACTATATATTATAGTTCTCTAGGATTATAGCTATATAGTGCCTTTACTAGTGTATAGCTATGTGTAAAATACTTGCTTATATTATATATAAATTAGGCTATTAATAAATTATTAACCTAGTTAGTTTACTTAGTATAAGTAAAGGCTTTTAAATAATATTCTAAGACTTAATTAAGATACTTTATTTATTTATTTATTTAGGGGTAAAAAGTAATGCTTAGTTATTACTTTATTATAATAAGGTAATAGAAAGTCCTTTAGAAATTACTAGTAAAGGTAAAACCTTTATTTAATATAATACCTTTTAAGGCACTATAATCTTTAAATATATTCTCTAAGAAAATAATTACTAATATATTACTAGTTATTTATATTAATATAAGTATATAAATACTATACTTTATAAAGTAATTAATAATAACTAAAATTATATTATATATTTAGTTATTACTCTTTACTAGTAATAACTTAGTAATAAAATCTATTAAAATCTCTTAAAATAATTAATTAAGCACTAGGAGTATTACTAGCTTACTATATAGTTTATATAGCCTAGGTTTTATAAGCTAATAATTAATATAAGTGCTTATATATAACTTAATATCTCTCTTTATAGTAAGCTAATAATACTAACTTATAACTTAATAAAGTATTTTACTAACTCCTTAATACCTTACTATAGGATTATTATAAGTTAATAGTAATATCTCTTTCCTTAACCTTAAAGGTATAAAAATATAATTCTTATATATTAATAGCTTAGAGAGCTTAATAGACTATATTTATAATATTCTTATATTACTACTATTAAGTAATATTTTTACTTCTTTATAAATTTATTTTTAACTTAAGCTTCTAGTAATATTACTTAAATTAAAGGCTATAATTTATAGCTCTTATTCTAAGTACTAAAGTTAAACTTAGTAATAGTTCTTTATATTACTTATATCCTAGCTATAATATCTTTATAAAGGGCTAAGTTATAAAGTATATTTAGACTTATAAGCTTACTATAAATAAAGGTTAACTTTAAGGCATATTATTAATACTTTATAGCTACTATACTTACTAGTATACCTTTATTAAGTATATTTATAAATTATATTTATCTTAAACTTTAAATACTAGTAGCCTTATTATAGTGTTTTTATAATATACTCTTTACTATATTTAAGGATAAAAGTATAGGACTTATAGTATTCTAATTCTTATTATAGCCTTATTATAACCTTATATTAGTAAACTTAGATAGGAAGGTAAGTAACTATAAGGTTACTGCCTTTATTTTCTAATCTTTATTAAAGTAATCTAATTATCTTAATAATATATTAGCTAGATTTAGCTTACTTATATAATGCTTAATTTTAAAATTAAATAAGCATAGTTTATCTAAAGCTATAACTTACTTACTAGTAAGCTTTAGCTTTATAATAAGATACTTATAATTTAGATAATTTATAATAACTATAATTAAATAAGCTAAATATACTAAATAATACCTCTAAGTTTAAAAAGCTTCTTAGATTACTAAGAGCTTAGTATTTAGTATTATATAATATAACTTTATATTATATAACTTTCTGCTTATATACGCCACTAGGTGCTAGTAACCTAGCACTAATATTAATAAGATAGCACTAATTATAAAACCTAATATATTTATCTTTACTCTTAATAAAGCTATAGGATTAAAATAAACTAAAATTAGCGCTTCTTAAAATCTTTTCTAAAGCTCCTTAAATATTACTAGCTTATTAGGCTTTAGCTTAAATATTACTAGTTATAAACCTTAAAGGTAATTAGTTAATAAAATAACTATTTTACTATATACCTTAATAAAATATTAATAAAAACTAGTAAAGCTAAGGAATAACTAAATATTAAACATATAATAAGGTACTAGCTACGTTATAATTACCTAGACTTATAATAGTTTTATTAAGATTCCTTTCTTTAATATTACAAATCCTAAGAATTTAACCTCTTTAACTAAGAATTTATACTTTATAAGGTTAATAAAAAGGCTTATATTATAAAGTTTCTATAAGACCTGTTTTATATAGCTTATATAAGCATTAATATTACTACTATAAATTAGGATGTTATCTAGGTAAACCATATAGATTAAATTAATATACTCCTTAAGGGCATTATTAATATACTCTTAAAAAGTAGCTAGTATATTAATTAATCTAAAAGGTATTACTAAATACTTAAAATAACTATATTAATACTAGAAAGCTATTTTCTACTTATTACCTTTATAAATATATAGCTAATAGTATATATCTTTAAGGTTAAGCTTTATAAAAATCTTCGCTCCTTTTAATTAGTTAAGAATTTTAGTTATAATGGGTAAAGGGCCTTATCTTTAATAGTAATATTATTTAGGCCTTTATAATTTATATAAAGCCTTAATTTCCCTCCTTTCTTTAGAATAAATAAAATTAAAGCTCTTACTAAGCTAATTAATCTCCTAATTTATCCTTTTTACTATATACTTACTAGGTACTCCCTAAGCACTTCTAGCTCCTTTTTAGCTAAGTTATATATAGGCCCTTATAGTAAGGTTTTCCTTTCTTCTAAGTTAATTATATAAGTATAACTACTTAGTTTAGGAAGTATGCTTACTAAGTCTTTAGAAAATATATCCTTAAATTCTAAATAGTTATTAGGAATTCTTATTTTAATATCTTTATAATTAATATCTAGCTTTAATATAACTATCTTATAGGTTAGATTATTAAAGATAAGGAAAGCTATAATAAAATTTATCCTAGTAAAGTAATAAGTATATTATAGTATTAACTTAGTAAATTCGCCTAGATATAGATCCTTTTCTAATAGTAAATTTACTAAGTTCTCTTTCTCCTTACTATTATTAAATTCTATAACTTGTATTTTTAATAATTAAAGTAATAAAGTAACTAATAAGCACTTTACTTCCTTGCGTGTATATTACATACCTAATGTAAACGTAAGATATTCTATTATAACTAAGTATCTCTAAAGTTATTCTTTCTAAGATATAATAATAAGGTTATATTTATTTATAAAGTTTACTCCTAAAAGAAAATCTTTACTTATATTTATAATATAGTAGTAAATTTAATAGAACTTTATATAGCTTATACTATTAATAATCTTAAACACTTAATATAAAATTCTATAATATAGAATACTATATTTACTTATACTTTAAAGGTTATAATTTACCTTCTTTATATAGTCTTAATTTAATTTTTATAATATCTTAGGATAAATTATTAAAAAGTCTAAATTAGTATTAAATAGCACTAGCATAGCTTCCTAGTAGTAATCTTATTATAATATTACCTTTATTCTTATTTACTTATTTAAAGGGTTTATTATAGTAAAAGTATTATCCTAAGCCTATATAAAACTAAGTAGTAATTTATTTAGATTAGATACCCTTATTACTTTATTATTACTTTTATTATATATCTCTATAGTATACTTCTTACTTTTATAAATAAAGTAATTAAGTGCCTTACACCTTATAGAGATATATCTAGGTTTATTACACTTAAAACACTTAATAAGTAATTTTCTTAATATCTCTTTACTTTATTAGTATAACTCTCCTATAGGTAAGGTAAATTAATACCTCTTTTTTTATTATCTTATAGGCATTAACTAAATTAGCTTATTTTTATTATAACCTTTACTTTCTTACCTTAGCTAATTAGAACTCCTAGCTAAGTATTTACTTCTTTATAGTATTATTAAGGCTATTAATAAATATATAGATTCTAAGGTATTTTAGAATTTAATTTAGTAACTTAATCTTTACCTTAGACTAAGCTTTTATAAAAGTTTAAAATAATTAATACTCTCCTTACCTAGAATTTAGTAATAACCTTATTATATTTAAGTATCTTATATTCTTATTTATTATACTAACCTTTAACTAACTAATAAATTTATCTTATATATATACTATAAAGTCTAGTTAGCTATCTTTAGAAGTATAATATATTTAATTTTACTTTACCTTATTTACTAGGTAATTACTAGTATAAGTAACCTTAGTTAGGTTTTCCTTAAAAGAAACACTATTTAACTAAAAATCATATTTAGATTTACTAAGAAAGACTATAAGCTATTATATATATCCCTTTATAAATAAGAGGTTTTAGCTATATCTTTTTAAAACTAATTTACTATAATATTACTACTAAGTCTATGCCTTCTAATATATTTATTAATTAAGGGGTAATTATAAGTCTTAGTTAATTTAGGAAATTATAAATCCTATAGCTACACTAGCTAATAGTGAATTTACCTTAATCTCTTTTAATTCTTTTTTACTTATAAAAGTTACTATCTCTTTTTAGCATACTCTAGCTATACCTTAACTTATTTATAGTGTATATTTAATATAAAGTTATTATTATTATAATTAGTTTTATTACCTTTACTTAGATTCCTATTAGTATTTTTAGGTAAGGTAAAAATTATATCTTAAGTACTATATGCTTATAGCTTACTTACTATATAACCTTAACTTAAATTAGGTTCTAAAGCCTAGCTATATATAGTTATCTTATATATAGTATTTAGTTAATAGCCTATTACTTAAAAAGGAAAGAGAGCTTAACTTATTATAACTATAGTTAGGAATAAGGTAAAAAGATAAAGGGCTAACTAGATTTTACTATATAGCTAAGAAAGTGCTATATAAAGGTCTAATTATAAAGGTTTTAAGCTTTAACTTACTATTTATATATAAGTAGTCCTTACTATATACCTTACCTTATATATATATAGTAAACTTATAGCTAAGGCATAGCTTATTATTAAGAGTGTTTAAGAACCCTCTATACCTCTCTGCCCTAACTGTCTCTGTATCCCCTGATATCTATCCATGCTCCTAACAATATATTACCTAAGGTCTAGGGCTTTTAGTTATTACTATATTAGAATATATACTTTAAGAAGAAATAATATTATTATTGATTTTTAAAATTTTTGCGACATTGGTTATAGCTAATGCATCTAATTTATTATAACACATAATTATTACTAGCAATACCTAGCTAGTAAAATAATTAATATCTAAATACTTATAGCTATAGTAATAAATAAAACTTATAATAAGTATAAGCTCTAAGGTTATAAATATAGGGGCTATAAGGTTAGAGTAAAGTTTATAATAAACTTTATAGCTACGTTAGCGTAAGATATAATTATAATTTATAACTATAGTTAAACTTAAATTTATTTAAGTTTTACTTATAGTATAAATTAATATAATTCCCCTTTCTCTATAACTATGTTTGTTTTATCTCTCTTACTTATGCTTTAAAGCTCTAAGGCAAACTAAACATAACTTATCCTTACTTATCTCTAATTTAATTTAAATCACTAGGTAAGTTTTATATAACTAATTAACTAATTAACCCTAACTAATTAAACTATAGTATAGCTAAGGGTAACTAAAAGCTAGGGGCAATAACCACTAGGCTATAGAACCTTTAGGCTATCTAAAAAGCTATTAAAAATCCTAATTAAAAGGAAATTAAGAAAACCAAAGAAAATATAAAGGAATTTAAGAAAAGTAAGAATAAGAAGGGGAATAAAAGACTAGAGAAAAGGCTAGATATTGAGAAAATATGTTACAAAACATAGAGCTTTAAAATAATATTATTATAGCTAAAAGAAAGGTTATAATTTACTAAATTACCTTAAATAAAACCCCTAAAAGTTATTACCTTAAGGATTTACCTTATTTATTCCCCTTAACCTTAATAGGAATAGTATTTACTCCCTTTATAAAAACCCTTATAATAGTCTTATTTATATTAAGACTTTAAGGCTAAATAATATCCTTATTCTTAATAACTTACTTTTCCTTATCTTTCTTTTAATAAATAAATTATAAAGAAGATTTCTAAGCTTATAAAAATATATAAGAATAATAATTACTATAGTAAGAAGCTATATAATTTTCTTATACTAAAAATTATACTTTTTAAAAGTAAATATAACTAAATTAATTTCCTTAGGTTTTACTTCTAGAAAGCCTTTCCTATTATATTAATAAGAAATACTAAATAATACTTCCTTAATTACTTTTCTAGTAAGAATCTCTTTTATAAAGAGATAATTACTAATATTTATTAATACTTTAAGATAGAAAGTAATTAATAGTTTTACTAATATAAATAAAGTAAGATTACTCTTAAGAATATTATTACTTAAAACCCTAAAAGAAGTAAGCTTAAGTACCTTAAGATCTTATTAGTTACCTTAAAAAAGGTTTATAAAGGCTTATACCCCTTTAATATAGTAAATATAAAGCTTTATAAGTAAATACTAAATATAGTCTTTAGTATCCTTAAATACTAGGTAATAAAGTATATATATACCTTAGGCTTTAAAAACCTTACTAGTAACCTTTATAAGTTAATTACTATTATAGAAAGTAATATAAAAGTACTTAATACTACTAGTATTAAGAAAAAACTTATTAAAGGTAATATTTATAAACTATTAATATAGTAAGTAAAATTAGAAAAACTAAGGAAAAGAAAGCTATTATAGTAACTTTAGGTAGCTAAAGTAATGCTTTATTTATAATAAGAATAGCTACTAGTTATTAAATTACTTTAATACTAAGTATTAAAAGAAAAAGAGAGGTAATAAGCTAGTAAGTATTATTACTTACCCCTTTAAATAAGAAGTTCTAAGTATTCCTTACCTTATATAAAGGTAATACTAATACTAAGATAAAGGAAGTATAAGACTAGAAATCTTAACTTAAGGTTTATACCTAAGCCTAAGATAATAATAATAAAGATACTAAGGAAAGGCTATTATTAAAGGTATACCTTAGTATTATATAATTCTTTACTTAGGATTATAAATAATAAATAACACTAATATCCTTATAACACTTAATAATTAAGCTTTTTAATATACTTTACTTAAATAAAAGCTATATCTTAAAGAAGCTTTTAATAAGGATAATTCAATTTACTATATCTTTAAAGAATACTATTTTAATAAGGTCTTTAAAGGAATTATACTAAATATAAAAGCCTTAAGTAAATTAACTATAAGTAAGGTATAGGCTAAAGCTTTATTAAGATTAATGCTTTTATTAAAGATAATACCTTATAAGCTAAAGGTTATTAACTTTAAAGCTAGATTAATAATAATATATAGTGTTATTTAAGTGCTTATAAAGCTTAGCTAACTTAACTTTTATATTCTTAATATTACTATACTTTTCTTTTTTTCTTTACTAATATAAATAAGATAAAGGTTAAGATTAATAACCTTACTAATATACTAATTTAAGGTAATAAGACTATACTAATTATATAAAGATAAGGCTATCCTTAGTAACTTTTAAAAGTAAGAGAAATAGCTACTTTTTACTTATTAAAAGAAGAGATTTATTAACTTTACTAAAGATTTAGTTATCCCTTAATTTAATAGCTTATAAAGATCCTTTAATAAGCTAGTTATAATATTAAATATTATATAATTAAGAAGCTAACTAAGGTTTATTACTATTATTAGATAAATAAAAAGGCCTTAAGCTAATTTAAATTTATAATTAAGGATAACTATAACTTTAACTATAAGATTATTATTAATATTATATAAATTAATAGCTAACTAGTCCTTTAGATTATTAACTTAGTAACCTTATTTAAAGTAGCTTAATTCCTTAACCTTAGGAAATAAAAGGCTTATAATATTTAGGATACTATTAGAAAATACTAAATAAATACTTATCTAGGCCCTTTAAACTAAATTATTTATAATACTAGTAATAACTTTACTTTAGCTAAATTTAAGTATTATACTTACCTTATATTAATTAATATTAATAAAATACTTATTAAAGCCTATAATAGTATTAAAAGGTTAAAAGATATTATAAACCTTTATACTAGGCTTATAAAATTATTATAGATTTAATTAGTATAAAGGTTATACTTAAATAGTAACTTTAAATAGCTATTAAGGCTATAAATAACTTAGTAAGTTTAGATAGCCTTATACTTATATTACTAGTCTTTAAAGCTTATTTATAAATAATAAATAAGTTATTACTAAATATCTTTATTATTTAATAAGCTAAAGTAATTTAGAAAGTAACTAATAAGGTTTACTATTACTTAGCTAAGAGGTAAGTTTAAAATACCTTTAGTGCTTAGAATAGCCTTAATATATTACTAATATATTAGCTATTACTATAAGCTAATATATATATATAAAAAGAAAAATAAGAATAGTATAGCCTTTATAAGCTTTTTATTACTAATAAAGAGACTTATATAGTTAAGATACCTTATAGCTTAGCTAAGTTTTACTTTATAGTAATAAAGCTATACTATAAGGACTTATAGTATAAAGAGAACTAGGAGATAAAGCCTTAAAACCTTAAGGAGAGTATATATAACTTAAAGCCTTTTAAAGTCTTTAATAAATAAAAGAAAGTAAAGGTAGCTAAAAGAAATAAGTTACTTATAAACCTAGTAATAAAGAATAAGCTACTAATAAAAGGTAAAGAAATAAAGGTAAAAGAAAAAGAAAAGCCCTTAGTAAAGAGAAAATAAAGAAGGCTAAGGAAAAGCCTTATAGTTTAATTTTACTTAGACTAAGGTATAGGAGAAGAAGTAATAGCTATAAAGGTAATTAAAGTAAAAGATTACCTTATATTTATTAATAAAAACTAAGAGAAAGCCTTAATTAAAAAGCTTATAGCTAAATAGATACTAAATATAGTATTTCTTATAGTAAAAGAAAAGGCTAATTAAAACCTTACTCTTTAACTTTATTAATAAGGTAAGATTATAACCTTAGGCTTACCTTTTAAGTAATTTAACTAAGCTAAAATTAATACTTTATAAACTTATAATATATTTAAGTTTATAATATTTAACCTTATAAAGCATAAAAGCTATAGAATTTTTAATTCTTATATAGTTAAGGAAATTAAAGGTAAAGGAACTAAATCACTATATAAGAAATTATGCTTTATTATATAAGGCTATAATAATAAAGAAAAGGAAGCTATTTTAACTTAATTACTAATAATATAGTAATTAAGCTAATAGCTTATTATAGCCTTTACTTTATTATTAAGGTAAAGAGGTATTTACCTCTAGCTATAAGATATTATATAAGCTTATATTTAATTATAAATAACCTTAAATAACCTTAAATAACCTTAAATAACCTTAAATAAGCTAATTACTATAAGAATACTAAAGTAAAAAGCTTACCTCTTCCTTAAAGGCATAGTAATAAAAATAATTAAGCCTTTATATAAAATTATAGAAGTAAGAACTTACTAGTAAGTAACTTACTTTTATTACTATAAGGATAACCTTAAGATAATAACTTTAATATATAATCTATACTTACTTATTATAGCACTAAATAATAAGAATCTCTTTAGTATTATAAGGATATAAATAAATAATATACTAAGGCTTAGTAATAATAAGTTCTTTAAGAAAGAAAAAGAAGCTTTAAAAAGCTAAGTTTATAGCTAAGGAAAAGTAATAATTAATAACTATAAATCCCCTTATTTTTAATAGCTATATCCTAACTTAAAACGCTAATAATTTACTAACCTTAACTTAAAAAGGCTAAAGTTAGAAAATTAAGGAAGTTAATTTATAATCCCTTATAGTAAAGTAAGACTATATAAAGTAAAGAGCTTAAGAGAGCTATATTATAATAGTATACTAACTAGAAGTATTATATAACCTATTAATTACTACTTAATACTAAGAGCCCTTAGCTAATAATATCTCCTAACTTAATAAATAACTAAAATAGCAGATTAAGCACTAGTAGTAAGAACTATAGTATATTCCCTTAACCCTTAAAGAGGTAAAGCTCTTTATATTTATAGATAAATCCTAGCTAATAATAAGGACCTTAGCTTATAAATTAGGTATATAATTATAATTAGTAATAAAGTAATATAAGATAATAATACCTTTATTATAAGAGGTAATATTATTATATATAGCTTAATAAAAAGTAAGTATATAACCTATAGTACACTTATATTTAAGCTATATAGTATAGTTTAAGGCACTAATATTATATATATAATATCTATAACCTTTAATTAAATTATAAACTAATTAAAAATACCTTATATTTTAATAATTCTTTATACTAACTCTTTCTTACTATATAAATACCTTATAAAGCTAGGTATAATAAAGGAAAAATAGCTAATAATTAATATTATAGCTCTTTAATAGTTATATAAGAGGTATAAGATTTATAAAGTTAGGTAAATTAGTAATAGTAATAATCTAGCTAATATAATAATAAAGGCATAACTAAATTTAGCTCTTATAACCTTAATTAGTTTAAATTAATTAATGATTTATATAGAAAGCTAGGTTAAGAGGCCTATAAGGGTAGGAGAAAAGGAGAATTAACTAGACTAAATTAAAGTAACTAAGTTAATTAAAATAACTAAGGCTATATAAGCTAATTAAAGCTATAGATTCCTATAAAGGGATTTACTTATATATACTTTCCTTTAATTTAATTTTTATTATATTTTTAGCCTCCTTTAGCTATAAAGAAAAGAGAGATTACTAGTATAGCTTTCTTTAGGCCTTTAGATAATAGTTAGTCTAACTATAGCTAAAGGGTAAAGCTACTAAAGGGATACACGTAATGTAATTAGTTATATTATAAGTCACCCCGCACTGTTTATAGTGCCCTTATACTACTACCTTACTTTTCCCCCTTTTTGCTTACCTTCCCTTCTAGCTAGATTTCTCTCTTTCTCTCTCTTTTCTCTTCTCTCTTAGACCTTAGCTATTATCAGAGTATTGTTTGTAGTGTAGTTAGTGTAGTTTTTAGGAAAATTTTGTATTTATAGTGTAGTTTTCCCCTTATAGTTAGTGTAGTGTAGTTTTTTTTTTTTGTAGTTAGTGTAGTTACTAACTATACTAACTACACTACACTATAAACACTACAAATGTATTGTTAGGGATAAAAAAGTGGGCCTTTTTATTATCTAAGGTTATTAGTTAGATTAAAAGAAGGTGAGTTATATAGAAGCTTTTATTATTAGCTATTTTATCTAATTAGTTATTTAATTTATAATATTATATTATTTTGAGGATTTTACTATAACTAGGGTTATATATAATATTATAACTTTTTAATAATACTATTATTCTTAATACTTTATTTTACTAATATAACTTTAAGAAAAACCTTCTAATTATTTTATTTACTATTACTATAAATTATTATTAAAACTTTTAATCAAAAAAATACCCTAAACTTATATAATATTATAAGATAATTTATTACTAAATCTAAAAAAATAACTAGAGGTTAATAAGATATATATTTAGTCTTTAAATACTATTAGTAATATAATAAGAACTTTTAAATAGCTTAAACTATTTATTTACTATTAAAACTAATTTAATATAACTTTTAGCTTTATAATAGTAAAGGTTTAGAAAGTTTATTGCAAACTTTGCTCTAACCTCACAGCCCCCGTATTTATGACCTTAGAGCTTGTACCTATTGATTTTTAAAAATTTTTTGCGTCATTGGTTATGGCCAATGCATCTAATTTATTATAACATATAATTATTACTAGCTAGGTATTGCTAGCAATAATTATATATTATAATAAATCAGATGCATTGGCTATAACCAATGACGCAAAATTTTTTAAAAATCAATAGTAAAGGTTTAGTAAATTATATATAGTAAGTCTATATTGTTAAAAATAAGACCTATTTTTAGCCCTTTCTAGTTAAAGGACCTTTCTATTACTAGCTTGTATTGCAAGCCTAATAGCTATACTATAGCTGTTAATAGTCGCAAAGGTAACCGTTAATAGCTATGTTATAGCTATTAATAGTTATAACTAACTATGTGAATAACTAACGTTAATTATGGATTCTTTAATTATAGCTATAAGCGTAGCTATAACTACAGCTACTAGTAATTAGGTAAGCTAGGGTAATGTAATTACTAGCTTATATAGTATATAGTAGCCTACCCTATAGCTATCTTTAATAGCGATTTTCTCTTTAACTAAAGGTTATATAAAAGTTTTATATATAATAAATTAAAGCTAGAAGATAGGGCTTTTATTTAATATAAGGTTTTTTTAGATAAAAATTTAGTGTATATAGGTTACTAGTTTATATAGTAGTAAGTTAATTTTTTGGTTTTTATATATAAATAAATTTTATAGAAAATTAAAAGTAGCTCCTAAGACCTCTCTAGTGGCCTAGATTTACTAATATAGGCAGTGGGTATATAAGAGAAAGAAGATCTTTTTAAACTAGCTAACCTAGCTAGACCTCTTAATCTAATAGCTATATTGCCTATATAACGTCACTAAAATCAATTATATTACTCTATTAGTTATTATAAAAGTAATCTAGATTAAATTCTATTAGTTAATAACTACTATAACCTTCCGTTGCGTTACGTCAATTAATTTAATATAGTAGTTTTACTAGTCCCTAACCGTAGAGCTACACTTATATAGCTATTGCTAGCTAGTAACTAGCTCCCTACATTTTAATAGGTTATAAGCCTAGATCCTATCACTATAGATTCTTTTTAGGTTACTTTATATATATTTATAGAAGACTTCCCTTTTATAAAATAGGAAGGACTTGCAAGATAAAAGCTATTCCCTTCTATAAAAAGGAATTATTATAGTTACAGAAGACTTCCCTTCTATAAAACAGGAAGCATACCTGTAAATATAGAAGCTTTCCCTTCTATAAAAAGGAAATTAGTAAGTATAAAAGCTTTTCCTTCTATAAATAAAAGGAATTTTAGTATAAATAGAAGACTTCCTTTCTATAAAATAAGAAGATAGATAATAAATTAAAGGGAAGGGGGCCTAGTCACCCCTAATCTTAGTGCGTAAGAGGTTCTAAATAACTAGCTAAAAGAGCAGGCTATTAAGCAATAAGTAACTATAGACTAGTTATTAGAGAAGCTAGAGAGCCTATCTATATGTGAGAACAATGATAGCTAGGCAAGAGGATTGGGGGCTCTAGTATATTGACTAAAGCTTGCTAGGTCTAAGTATATTATGCGTGCGAGTCACTAACTTATAGCTAGTAGCTCGCTAGTGTTACGTGGACCTAGCCCTAGGGTCTAGCTTGCTTATAGGGTGCGCTAATATACCTTATATTATAAGTAAGGCCTTATAATTACCCCCTTACTTATAGCTAGGCTTTTAAATAGCTTTTACTAGCTATCCTATAGCTATTTACTAAGTAACTACTATATTAAAATAATAATAAATAATAGTAGCACTTAAGTATAAATTTACTTATAACTCCTATTTTATTATATACTTTTTTATCTAGTAAATATAGTTTACTTTAATTAAACTTTATTATACTTTATTTACCTTAACTCTTTAACTACTAATCTTTATTATTTTACTATAGAATAGGATATAATTTGCTTTTATATTTATTTATATATATATTATCTTTAGACTAAGTATCTTAACTTTAAGAAGCACCCTTTAATTAAGATTATTTTACTAGTAATTATATATAGCTTCCCTTACTCTTTAGTTAGTATAATAGCTAAAAGTAAATAGTTAAAGTATTATATTTAGTGTAATAAATATAAGGATATATATAAGATAGTAAGTTACTTAGTATTTTATTTTTCTATAGCCTTAAATTACTAACTTTTCTATACTAGGCTATGCTAACTTTAGCTAGTAATTTCTAGGACCTTTTAGTTATTTATAAATAGGTTTAAGCCCTTATAAACACTACTATTACTACTAAGAATAAGGAAGGTATTCCTATATTTTTAGATATAACTTACTATAGCTTTACTATATATATTTTAAACTTAGTTATAGGATTTAACTATATAAATATTATACACTATATTACCTTTAAGCTAACTAATGCTATAAAGGCATACTAAGTGTATTAAATCCTTTCTTTTTACTTATTTCTTACTAACTTCTTTATATAAGCTACCTTTATTTTATACTAGAACTATTTAGTTTCCTAGTAATAGCTATAAGTTACTATAGTTACTATAGCTCCCTTTCCCTTTTTCTAGTTTATATATAGCTTTTTATTATACTTTTACTAGACTTTTACTAACTTTTCTATAGGAGAACCCTAAGGATACTATAGCTATCTAGGAGATAAGAATAGTTCTTTAGCTCTAGCCCTCTAACCTAGGCTATATAGCCTAGGTTATAGTAATTTACTACTTTTACTATACTATAGAGAAAGTAGTTTATAGTAATAAGAATAAGGTAAAGTATAGCTTTAATAGTAAGGAGGTTATCTCCTATATAAGGGCTATAATAAAGGGTTTTCCTATTATTTTACCTATACTTTAGGTGCCTTTTCTTTTATTATTTAGTAGTATAACCTAGGCCTTTAGGTAGAAGTTTTTATAGTAACTAATAAGGTTAGGCCTTTTCTATAGTAACTTTATATCCTTTTACTAATGCTTTATTTCTATATTACTATCTTTTAATATAAATACCCTATAGTAACTAGTTATATTAGTCCCTTTCTATAAGTGTTTTAGGTTTAATTACCTATAGTTTACTTATATTCCACTACCTTTCTTACTTAATTTAGTTTAGTAAAATACCTAAATTATATATTAAGCGCTTTCTATATCTTCTACTAGAACCTATTAGTTATATTTACTAGGCTAATCCTTTTATTTTATAAGGTATTTATTACCTTTATAGGTCTTTCTATAGTCCTTAACCTCCTTAATTTTATACTTATTATCTTTATCCTTAAGGTCTAGTATTAGTATTTCCTTATCCCTAGTGTTCTTATAGTAATTCTATAGCTTTAATAAGCTAATATAGAATATATTATATAGTTAACTATACTTTTAGGTAATATAAGTTAGTATACTTATTTCCTAATAGTATTAAGTATTTAAAATAGTCTAATAAACCTAGGGATTAGCTTTTATTTTACCTCTTTAAGCCTAATATTCTTTACTAATAGTAATACTAAATTACCTCTTTTTAAGGTTAATAGCTAGTAATATTTATTATAGTACTTTACCTAGGTTTTAGTAGCTTTTACTTAGTTTTACTTTAATTACTCCCTAACTTTATATAGCTTTATAATATATATATATACTTCTAGTACCTCCTTCCTAAGTCTTACCTCTAAGAGCTAAGTAAAACTTAAGTAAATAGCCTATAAAGAAGTAGTTTAGTAAGTAGCTTATAGTTTTATTTACTATATTATTATAGGTAAATTAAGCTATTAGGAGTAGCTTAGGCTATATTTACTAGTTCTTTATAATAAAGTATTAGAAGTAATACTTAAGCATTTAGTTTATTCTCTTTATTTAGCTATTAGTTTAGGGGTAAAATACTATAAAAAGCCTTTATTTTATATATAATAGGTAGTAAAGGTCTAACTAGAATTAGCTTATAAAGACTAATCCCCTATTAAATATAATACCCTCTAGGGCCCTAAATTATAGCTTAATTTCTTTATAGAAAAGCTTTACTAGTTTAGCTATATTAATTATAGTAGTTACTAGTAAGAAGATAAAGTACTTAGTAAATTAGTTTATAATTACTAGGATTATATTAGTTTCTTACTTACTTACTTATATAATAAGTAATCCTATAATAAAGTCTATTAAGATTTTTACTTATAGTTACCTTAGTATTAGTAAGGATTTAAGGCTCTTATATAGGTAATACCTTCTAGCCACTACCTATTAGCAAACCCTATAGCTTATAATATAGTCTAATATAGACTTACTTATAGCTAGCTACTAGAAGTAATGCTTTAATAGCTTAAGAGTATACTTAGTTCTAAAGTAACTTACTAGTAAATTATTATAGTATAGCTATAAAAGCTCCTATTATAAGATAAGCTCCTAGGGAATAACTACTTAGTCTTAGTATATTAGGAGGCCCCTTATACTATATAACTATAGACTAGCTTTCCCCCTTTCTCTAGGGAGTTTATATTACTCTTTTATCTTTATAAATCTAGGTCTTTATCTTATACTTTCTATAGTAATTATACTAATAGTTTATTTAGTTTAAATTAGTAAGGATTTAGTAATATAATAGTCCCCTATATCTCTTATACTATACTAATATCTTAGATATATACTACCTTCTCCTAGAAATCCCCTTATTTAGCTAATCTTTTACTAGATTTATAGTAGCTAACTAGCCTCTTAGCTAAGCTACTCTAGCCTCTTTATCTTTTACTATAAGGGCTAGGGTATTTTCCTCCCTAAAGGTATTTTACTAAGCCTCTCTATAAAGACTAAGGTATTTTCCTCCTTTAAAGGTATCTTACTATATCTTTTTAATATATTAGTATTTCTTTTATTACTAGTTCTTTAGTAATTATTATTTTCTTTTAAAGTTCTAGTAAAAATACCTTATTTATTAAGGGTTTACCTTTATAATTAGACTTTCTTAATAAAGTATTTATAGGGTTACTTTTCCTTAGTCTATACTTAATTATAAAGTAAAAGGGATAAAGGAATATATACTATTTAGCTTACCTTTTATTTAACTTTTACTACCTTATAAAGGTCTATAGGTTATAGTAATCTAATAGGACCTTAACTAGGGTTACTATACCTTTAATATAGTATTACTAGTGTTTAAATAACTTTACTATAGTAAGTAACTCTTAATTAGCTATACTATAATTATACTTAGTATTTATAAACTTCCTTAACTAAAAAGCTACTAAATATTAGTAGCCCTTATTATCCTATTAAGATAAGATTTCTATTATTATAAAGACTAAAGTATTTATCTTAATATACACTAGTTAACTTAGGTTATAATAATAAAGAAAAGGCACTTACTAGAAAGTATCTTTTAGTTAGCTAAAAGCTAGCTATTTCTTTACTTTAAATATAAACTTCCTAGTCTAAATACTATTTTAACTACCTTTTATTAATAAATATAAGGGTATTATAATCCTAGAGTATTTATAAATAAACTATTAGTAAAAGTTATAAAATCCTAAGAAAAACTATATATTCTTAAAGCTTATAAGCTTCTTCTAGTCTTAGATTATAGTAACCCTATAAGTATCTATTAAAATCCTATTAACTAATAGAATAAACCCTAGGAATTCCACTAATTCCTAGTAAAATAAACACTTTAAGGGTTTTATATATAGCTTTACTAATCTTATATACTTTAAAACTTCCTTAATATATATAGTATACTTCTCCTATATTTTTAAGAAGATAAGGATATTATTTAAATATACTATATAAATAGTATTAACTAGCCTATAAAGCACTTTATAGATATAGCTTTAAAAGGTAGCTAGGGTATTAGTTAACCTAAAGGGTATTATAAGGTATTTATAGTATTTATATTATATATAAAATATAGTCTTTTACTTATTACTCTCTTTAATATAAATTTAATAATAAGTATTCTTAATATTAATCTTTAAGAAAAAGTAAGCCCCTTAGTACTAGTCTAGAATCTCTAAAATTAAGGGAGAGTGTAGTAATTCTTTTATATTACTTTATTAAGTCCCTAGTAATCTATATATAATTAGAGTATTTTATCCTTCTTTAGTATAAATAAAATAAGCATACCTATAGGGCTCTTAAAGAGTTTTATCTAGCTTTTTTATAGGTTTTTATTAATATACTTATAAAGCTCCTTTAGCTTACTTTAAGAGAGAGAGTAAATTAGCTTATATAAGGGTATTACCCTAGTATTAGGTTAATTATATAGTTAGTTACTTTTCTTAATAGTAAACTTACCTTATTTAATATAAATATATCTTTAAACTTATATAGTTCCTTAGGAATATCTTTAATAGTTTTATATACTTTTACCTTTTTATTATCTTTAAGGGTAATAAACTTATTTTCTATAACTCCTATAATAGTATATATAATAGTCTTATTATATATTACCTTTATAAATTTATAAGGAGTTATAAGTAAAAAGGCCTTTTTCTTTTCTTAAACTATTACTCTTATAAGTATAAGTAAAGGTATATATATTCTTCTATAAGTATATATATTTTAATTAATATAAGGCTTCCCCTTACTCTTAGGTTTTTATCTATAGCTATATATAATAGCTTAAGGTCCTTTTCTTTTTCTCTTAAGTTTTTAATAGTAATAAATACCTTATAAATACTATATTAAAGGACTATAAGGGCCCTTACTACCTTAATAATAGGTATTATAGCCTTAGCCTAGTTAAGCTTATAGTTCTTTATAAATTTAGTGCTAATAATATTAATCTTAGTATAGCTATCTAGATTTACTACTATTTTAATATCTTTTTACCTATAAATAGTAACTAGTATATAAAATTAATACCCTATTAGTACCTTAGTATTTAAGGTAAAGGTAAGGGTATTTACTTTTACCTTAGGAAGTTTCCTTAGCTTTCTTAGGGCTTTTCTTTAGCTTATTATAATTAAATATAAAATACTTTATACTATTATAGTTATAATATTACCTCTTATCCCTAACTTTACTATTATTTAAGTAAGTAACTAGACTTTTTTTCTAGTTCTTATTTCTTTAATCCTTATAAGGTTTATAGCCTTATAAAGAGTTATATTTATAATACTAGGGGTTCTTATATAAGCCTTTATCTCCTAAGTACTTAGGCTTTTACTTACTCTTTAGTATAGCCTCCTAAAATTACTATATAAGTTATATAACCTTTTCTTAAGTCTTTTCTATAATAGAGGTATATAGGTTAATATAGTCCTATAGTTTAAGGAGTAATTTTATAAAGAATATAAGAGTATAGGACTTTTCTATAGCTTTTTCTAGGTATTTCTCTAGTAAATCTAAGTAAATACTAAATTTAATAGGGCTTTAGCCCTTATATTACTTTATATTTTCTAGCTATATAGCTATTTAAGTATTATAGTTTATAAAGTCTTAAAGTAATATAAAGGTCTAGGTCTAAAATTTATCCTAGTTATCTTTAAGGTTATCCTAGCTATTAGCTTATTATTCCTTAAGGTATTTATCCTATCTTACCTTATAGTTAGTATATATATAGTTAAGTATAAAGAGAATCTTTTAGTAATTATATTAATACTTCTTCTTTACTTTATTAAAGGTATAGTTTAAGTTATTAATTTATATCTTATACTTCTATAAGTTTATAAGGTATTAAAGGTTAGTAATATTTTAGACTTTAACCTCTTAGTTACTATAGCTTAAGAAGGTACTAGCTTTTTATTACCTTTTTACCTATTTTTCTCCTAAGTTAAGCTATAATAAGTTAATAAGTTCTTATTCTTACTCTTATAGTTTCTAAAGTTATTTTAGCTAAGTAATTTACTTTATTACTACTATAGCTTTAGTACTAAGGGTAAAGGGTTTAATCTTAAGTATAATCTCTATAGAATATAGCGTGTTCTTAGCTATAGTGCTACCTTTATTTAATTAGTCCTAGTTATTATCTAATATTACTCTAGTAAATTAGGTAATTCTCCCCCTATATTACTCTTAGGTAACTAGTAAGAGAAGCTTTAAAATTATAAGAATAATAATAGCTAGGTAAGAGAATTAAGGGCTTTAGTATATTAACTAAAGCTTACTAGGTCTAAGTATATTATATGTGTAAGTTACTAACTTATAGCTAGCGGCTTGCTAGTGTTACGTGGACCTAGCCCTAGGGTCTGGCTTGCCCGCGGGGTGCGCTAGTGCACCTTGTGTTGTGAGTGGGGCCTCACACTATAGCTATAAATAGTTATATAGAGGGTGTAGAAGCTATAAAGCCCGCTAGTTAGTAGTAAGTTTAACAGCCTATTTATTAAGATAAGGCACCTAAATCTAGCTCTATATAAGCTGCCTTTAATAATTTAATTATTAAGGAATTTAATAAGAGGGTTTATAGCTTCCTAGAGACTACTAAGCTTAAAGGAGCTAAAAATTTTAATTAATAGAAATAAGCCCTAGCTATCTAATTTAGAGTATTAGGTATGCCTAATTTTCTAGATAATCCGGAGGTTTCTAGGGCGCTAGGGGACGCTAACTAAGCTATTATCCTTATATTACTAAGGGATAGTTATATAGAAGGCCCCTAAGCCACTATAACTTAGCAAAAGTCACTAGAAAAGGCCTATAATTTACTTATATAGTAGTATTCTTATAGCATTAAAATCTAGAGGGGGTCCCTATATTTAGACTTTTATAACCTAAATTTTTAAGGTTATAAGGGAACCCTAAAGTCCTTTAATGCGGTCTTTAATAATCTACTAGCTAGATTATTAATTTTAGGGGTCCTAATTAATCTTATAGATTAGGTTAATTAATATCTTTAATCCCTAAAATTAACCTTCCCTTAGTAAGCTAAAAGATAATAATTTAGCATGCGTACAAATAGGGCTATAGGGGTACCTATAGAAGCCCTAAACCTTTAATTTTTAATAGTAGACCTTCTAGCTAAGCAAAGGGATAAGTTATCTATAGTATCTAAAGCCCTAAATTATAAGGCTAAAGACCTAGAAAAGGGTGCTAAAGACAAGGAAAAGGCCCCTAAAGGTTAGAAGAAGAAGAAAGAAAGCTCTAAAGAAAATAAGGGCTTTTCTAATTTTAATAAGAAGAAAAAGAAGCAAAAGGGTTAAAAATCAGATAAAAAGGATTATAAAGAGCCTACAGAGGGTTCTTTTATACTAGGAAATTATAACCTTTCTAACGGAGCTCTTAATCTATATAAGAAACCTAGTAGTTATAAGACTAGTTATAAGAGCTCTAGTAATAGTAGCTCTAATTCTAGCTCTAGTGATTCGGATAATAATAATAGAAAACAAGCTATTATATCTGTTAATAGTTTTAATTATTACTATAAGGATATAAAAACGCCCTATTATATAATATAGGTTTTACTATATATATAGTTAATTCTAGGGAGGTTTTTAGGATCATATCTCTTTTAAAAGGGGAATCTAACCCTATTATAACTAGTAGTAGGCCTATCTTTCCTAAGGGATATAGTAGTGTTACTTTTAAGGTCCTATATTAAAGAAATCCTAATAAATATAGGACCTTAGTGCTTAAAGATACCCTATATTTTCCTTAAATAAATGTTAATATAGTAAGTGGTCTTATACACTATATATCTAAAGGTTACCTTATAAAAACTAACTTTATCTTAAAGATAGGTCTTATATTACTACCCTAGATATAGAAAAGCATGGTTTTTTCTTTTATATTAAAAACCAAATTATACCTAAGTTATAAAAGGGTCCTTATAGTAGTAATATAAAGACTTATTATCTTTAACCTTTTACCTATGCTAGCTTTAGTAGTTATAGTTACCCTATAGAGGTTTAAATTCCTCTAAAAGCCAGATTAGGCTTTTAATTTAGATAAAATCGCTGAAATTAACAAAGATAATAATATTAAAGAGGTTATATAGGATAATTTAGGGAGTTAGTCCCTTCTCTAATGTCTATAGCCCTAGGTTAGGTCCCTTATAAATCTAAAGAGATAGATTTAGGGGTGTTAGAGGGCCTTAGTAATAGAAAAAGGTCCCTAATACCTCTCTAAGAAGCCTGTGGCCCTTAAGGGGCCTAGCAAGGGACTAGTAAAGAAGGCCCTAATCTAGATCTTAATTTAGACCCTAAAGACTCTTAATATTAATAGTTACTAGAACTAGCTAGCCTATAGCATATATAACTAGGGCACCTAGGGCTTTCTTTGCTAAAGAAAACTAGCTTAATTACTAAAGAAATCCCTGATTTTTCTAAAATTAAGGATAAAGACTTTAAATATATAGCTTGTAATTAATCTAAGGTAGTTAGAAGACCTAGAAAATTAGCTATCCCTAACCCCCTAGAGCTCTAGATTAAATAGAGGGGGATACGCTAAAAATTAGCCCTATACTATATAATAAATAGTTAATTTGCTTATTTCTAGTTAATTAAAAACTAGATATAAGTAGGTGTTCTTATTACCTAATAAGGAAGGCCTAACTGTTTATAGGGCTATTAAAGGCTTTTTTAGAGGGCTTAAAAATTAACTAGGTTAATATCCTAGGTACCTTTACTTTAATAGGGGCTAAGAAATTAATTCTAGTTATTAAACCTAGTTAAATTCTAAAGGGATTAAATTTATAACTTCTAGTCCCTATATCTATAAGCAAAATGGATTAGTAAAGCGTTTAATTTATACTATTCTAAATTAATTAAGGGCTACTATCTAGTAGGCAAAATTACCATTATATCTATAGTGTTTTGTATTACCTGTAGTTATTAACCTAGTTAATATAACTACTAATACCACAAAGGATAAAAGCCCTAAATAACTGCTAGTTAGGGAGCTAAATTAGCCGTATATAACTAATATTATCAGTATTAGAGCTATAGGATCTTACTGTAAGATTCTAATCCCCTAGAAAAACAACCTAAAGCCTAGAAGTTAGTAGCTAGGACTATCCCTAGAAGACTACTAGCTACACTAGGTTCTAATACCTACCTAGTGTATATCCCTCTAAAAGACTAGTAATAAAAACTAGTTTTATTAAGATTATAGAACCTATAGGTCCTATCTCTAAAGGATTACCTAGGCTTTCTATAGGGATAACCCTTTAGAGGGGAAAATAATTTAGTATAATAAGATCTAAATTAATAAGGTTTAAAGGATTACCCTATAGATTATATAGGTATCCCTATAGGTTAAGAAAAACTACCTATAAGCCCTAAAGAACCCCTAAAGGTTAGATTCTAAAGGCCTTAGAGAAGGCCACGCCTGTATCTTAACTAGGAAATTAGATTTTAACTCCGGACCCTAATTTTAACTAAATTACTAACTTTAACCCTAATATTAACCCTATAGATGTTAATATTAGTTCCTTTCTTCTCTAGATTTTGTTAAAGAAATCTGCTTTAAGGTATAGGAGAAGCTAAAGGAAAATAACCCTATTAGCCCTAAACCTAAGACCTAGAAGCAAGCTATATCTAGCCCTAATAGGGATAAATAGATAGAAGCTATGTATAATAAATACGAATAACTTCTAAAGGCTAGTACTTTTAAATTTATAGGGATAGACTAAATTCCTAAGGGCCAAAAAGTACTAAAAACAGGCTTATGTATAAGCTTAAAAGGATAAAGAAAATAATCCTTTAAAATACAAGGCCTAACTTATTGCTAAGGGTTTTATATAAATCAAAGGTCTAGATTACCTAGAGACCTTTACTACTATAAGCATTCCCCTAGCTAGAGGATTTTACTAGCCCTAATGGCTTGGAATAACTAGGAAATTAAATAGGTTGATTTTATAAAGGCTTTTCTTAATAGTAAGCTATAATAACAGATTTATATAGTTATTCTAGATGGATTTATTAATTTCCTTAAAGCAAACCCTAAACTAGCTAAATTAGCTAGAAGTTTTAGCTTTAAACCTTCTAAAGATTAAGTAATTTTATTATAGAAGTCTTTATATAGCCTAAAACAGAGCTTAAGGGAGTGGTAATAAGCACTAATAGTAGTGCTAAAGTCCCTAGGATTTAACCCTCTTATATCTAACCTAGCTATATTCTTTAATCCCTTCACTAAAACCTTTATTATTACGTATATTAATAACTACCTTTTAATTAGACTAGATTTACCCTATATCTAAAGACTTAAAAGGAACTTTATAAAGTCTATCTAATAGAAGATAGGAGGCTTACTAAATTCTTTTTAGGGGTTTAAATTATACAAGATAGGCCTAATAGAATACTAAAAATCCACTAATCTTAGTATATCTTAGAGGCTTTAAAACGATTTAATATGCTAAATAGTAAGCCTATTAGCGTACCTCTTTAGCTAGGCATATTAGCTATGTAAATAACTAAGCTTTTAATAGCTAGCGAAATCAAGCTCTATTAGTGTATTATAAGGACTATAATATACCTAATATTGCTTATAAGGCTAGACATAGCCTTTACACTACAGTGGCTATTTATAGCACTAGCTAGCCCCTATATAGAGCACCTAAAAGTAGCTAAAAACCTGCTAAGGTATCTATTAGGGACTAAATTCCTTACTATTATTTATAGGGAGACCCTAAAGGTATAGCTAGCAAAAGCCTAATAGGTTATTATAATAGTGATTTTATAGGGGATAAAAAGACCTCTAAATTAACCTACGCTTATCTATTTAAGCTAGCTAGCGGACCTATTAGCTAGAAATTAAAGAAAGCTAGTATAATAGCTTTATTAACATTAGAAGCTAAATCTAACGCTATCTGCAAGACCTTCCAGGAGCTATAGTAGCTTTAGGGCTTATTTAAGGAGCTAAAAACCCTATTTCTCCCCTATCTAGATATTCTACAACAATTAAGGCGCTATAACCATAGCCTATAATCCTACCTTATATAGCTATACTAAGCATACTTTACTAAAGTTTAACTATATTAGGTAATAGGTATTAGTAAGTTTAGCTAAGATTAAATATCTAAATATAAAGTCAATGCCTATAAATAGTCTAAAAAACCATTATCTATACCTCTTTATTAGGCTTTTATTAAGCTTCTAGGACTTAATAATCACTAAAAACTAATAACTAATTCCCTTTAATAGGGAACTAAAAACAACGCTAAAAGGGAGCTATATTTAACTATAGCTAGGAATTTAAAAAGGGGCTCTTTATATCTTTTCCTGTTTTTCCTTTTTACTATTTTTATCTAAAAGTTCTTACTTACCCTATTATTACTTTATATGCTTTTAATTTGCTTATATATAACTCTTTTATAGAGGGGTGTTAAAAATAAGACTTATTTATAGCCCTTTCTAGTTAAAGGACCTTTCTATTACTAGCTTATATTACAAGCCTAATAGCTATACTATAGCTATTAATAGTTATAAAGGTAACTATATAAATAACTAACATTAATTATAGATTCTTTAATTATAGCTATAAGCATAGCTATAACTATAGCTACTAGTAATTAGGTAAGCTAAGGTAATATAAGTAGCTTACCCTATAGTAGTAATATAAGCAGCCTACCCTATAGCTATCTTTAATAGTAATTTTCTCTTTAACTAGAGGTTATATAAAAGTTTTATATATAGTAAATTAAAGCTAGAAGATAGGGATTTTATTTAATATAAGGTTATTTTTAGATAAAAATTTAGTATATATAGGTTACTAGTTTATATAGTAATGAGTTAATTTTTGGTTTTTATATATAAATAAATTTTATAGAAAATCAAAAGTGGCTCCTAAGACCTCTCTAGTGGCCTAGATTTACTAATATAGTTAGTAAGTATATAAGAGAAAGAAAATCTTTTAAACTAGCTAACCTAGCTAGACCTCTTAATCTAATAGCTGCATTACCTATATAATATTACTAAAATTAATTATATTACTCTATTAGTTATTATAAAAGTGATTTAGATTAAATTCTATTAGTTAATAACTACTATAACCTTCCATTGCGTTGCGTTAATTGATTTAACGTGGTGGTTCTACTAGTCCCTAACCGTAGAGCTACACTTGTACAGCTGTTGCTAGCTAGCAACTAGCTCCCTACATTTCAATATATATATCTTATTACTATAATATATAAAGAAAGAATATAATAAACAAATATTTATAATATATTAATATATAACTAATAGTATTATTTAAATTAGGCTATATAGCTATATTAAGCTATAAAAATAAGTTTAACTTATTCTTAGTAGTAATACTAGGACCCACTTTTATTTAATATACTATAATTATTATAAGAGCTTTAATAACTCTAATAACCTTAATTACTATTAGTTTAACTTATCTATAGTAATAACACTAGGACACACTTTTATTTAATATACTATAATTATTATAAGAGCTTTAATAACTTTAATAACCTTAATTATAATTAGTTTAACCTTTTTTAGAAATAATACTAAGACCCACTTTAAAACAATATATTATAGTTATTATAATAACTATAATAATCCTAATAACCTTAATTACTATTAGTTAAACCTATTTTTAGAAATAATACTAGGACTTACTTTTAAATAATATACTATAATTACTTTAATTAGTATTACTATTATATTAAAAATATAAAAGAGAAAAGAATTTTATTTTATTAATATTTTAAAAACCTTAAAATATTAAATAATTAAATAATTAAAAAGTCTAGCTTTTTCTATAGTAATTTACTTATACTTACTAGTATTTATATTTTATTAATTTATTAGTTATTTATTTTTAATTAAACTTTAACACTAATAATATTATAAGTTATATAAGTAATGTTATTAATATTAGTAATATTAGTAATATTAGTATTATAAGCTATTATAAGCTATTATAAGCTATTATAACCCCTCCTAAGCACGAGGTAAAACTGCTTAGTATTTTACAGCCTAATACCCTATTCTTTTATCTTCTTCTTATTTACCTTATAAATCTTATTATTTATATTACCTTTACTTTTTAGTATTTTTTCCTTATATTATAAATACTATTAATTATCTCTAGGTTAGATTTATTTTTACTTCCCTTTCCTTTACTTTTCTTCTCTTTTACTATATTATTTAATATTTTAGATAAAGTAGTATTCTTTTTATTACCTTTAGCTATACTATAATCTAATTAGTTAGGGTTTAATTAGTTAAGTAATAACCTATAACTTACCTAGTAATTATAATAGGTATATAAATTAAATTAGAGATAAGTAAGGATAAGTTATATTTAGTAAGAGGGTTTAAGTTTACCTTAGAGCTTTAAAGTATAAGTAAGAGAGATAGAATAAGTATAGTTATAGAGGAAGGGGGAATTATATTAATTTATACTATAAGTAAAACTTAAATAAATTTAAGTTTAACTATAGTTACAAATTATAACTCTTACGCTAATGTAGCTATAAAGTTTATTATAAACTTTACTCTAACCTTATAGCCCCTATATTTATAACCTTAGAGCTTGTACTAATTATAGGTTTTATTTATTACTATAGCTATAAGTATTTAGATATTAATTATTTTACTAGCTAGGTATTACTAGTAATAATTATATGTTATAATAAATTAGATGCATTAGCTATAACTAATGACGCAAAAATTTTTAAAAATCAATAAGCTATTATAAGCTATAATAAGCTATAATAAGCTATAATCAGAGTATTGTTTGTAGTGTAGTTAGCAGAGCATTGTTTGTAGTGTAGTTAGTGTAGTTTTTTTCTCCTTGTAGTTAGTGTAGTTACTAACTACACTAACTACAATACATTACAAACACTACAAATGTAGTGTTAGGGATAAAAAGTGGGGCTTTTTACTAGTTAGTATTATTAAAAGGATTAAAAGAAGGTTATTAATTAAAAGCTTATATTATTAGCTATTTTATCTAATTAGTTATATAATTTGTAAGATTATACTATTTTAAGGATTTTACTATAAGTTAGGTTATATATAATATTATAACTTTTTAATAATAGTATTATACTTAATACTTTATTTTACTAATATAACTTTAAGAAAAACCTTCTTATTATATTATTTACTATTACTAGAAATTATTTTCTATTTTTATTTTCTATTTTTATTATTTATTTTTATTATTTAAATTAAAAATACACTAAACTAATATAATAACATTAATTAATAAATCAGAATAAATAACTAGAAATTAATAAAATAAATACTTAGTACTTAAATATTATAATTAATATAATAAGCACTTTAAAAAAGCTAAAAGTATTTATTCACTATTTAAACTAATTTAATATTAGTTTTAGCTTTATAATTCTAAAGCTTTAAGAAGTTATATATAGTAACTTTATATATCTTATTACTATAATATATAAAAAGAATATAATATACTAATATTTATAATATATTAATATATAATTAATACTATAATTTAAATTAGGCTAGATAGCTAAATGAAGCTATAAAAATAAGTTTTATTTATTATAGGAAAAATACTAGGACTTTCTTTTAAATAATAGATTATAATTATTATAATAACTATAATAACTATAATAACTTTAATAACCTTACTTAGAATTAATTTAACTTATTTTTAGATATATTACTAAGACTTACTTATTAATAATATATTATAATTACTATAATTAGTAATACTAATTTACTATAATATTAAAAATATAAAAGAGAAAGGAATTTTATTTTATTAATATTTTAAAAACCTTAAAATATTAAATAACTAAGAAGTTTAGCTTTTTCTATAGTAATTTACTTATACTTACTAATATTTATATTTTATTTATTTATTAGTATTTATTTTTAATTAAACTCTAATACTAATTATATTATAAGTAATATTAGTAATATTAGCTAATATAAGTTATATAAGCTAGTATAAGCTATTATAAGCTATTCTAAGCTAATATAAGCTATCTTAAGCTAGTATAAGCTAGTATAAGCTATTATAAGCTACTATAAGCTATCTTAAGCTACTATAAGCTATCTTAAGCTACTATAAGCTATCTTAAGCTACTATAAGCTATCTTAAGCTACTATAAGCTATCTTAAGCTACTATAAGCTATCTTAAGCTACTATAAGCTATCTTAAGCTACTATAAGCTATCTTAAGCTAGTATAAGCTAGTATAAGCTACTATAAGCTATCTTAAGCTATCTTAAGCTAGTATACATTACTATAAGCTATCTTAAGCTATCTTAAGCTACTATAAGCTACTATAAGTTACTATAAGCTACTATAAGCTATTATAAGCTATTATAAGCTATTTCTATTAAGTTTAGTAGTAGTTTATTTTATTTAATTACTTTAGTTTTATTTGTTTTTTAATTAATAGTAATAGTAATAATTTATAAAAATCAAATAATTAATAGTAATAGTAAATAATATAATTAGAAGGTTTTTATTTAAGTTATATTAGTAAAATAAAGTATTAAGTAAAATAGTATTATTAAAAAGGTATAATATTATATATAACCTTAATTATAGTAAAATCCTTAAAATAATGTAATATTATAAATTCTATAACTAATTAGATAAAATAAGTAATAATAAAAGCTTCTATATAATTAGCTTTCTTTTAATCTATATAATAAGCTTAGCTAATAAAAAGGCCCACTTTTTTCTACCTAATATTACATTTGTAGTGTTTGTAGTTAGTGTAGTTTAGGAAAATAAATTTATAGTGTAATATATTGTAGTTTTTTCTAGCTTATAGTTAGTGTATTTTATAGTGTAGTGTAGTTTGTAATGTAGTAACTACACTACACTACAAAACTACACTACACTACACATTGTAGTGCAATACTCTGGTAGTTAGTGTAGTTTTTAGGAAAAATTTGTATTTATAGTGTAGTTTTTTTCCTTATAGTTAGTGTAGTGTAGTTTTTTTTTTTTTGTAGTTAGTGTAGTTACTAACTACACTACACTACAAAACTACAAATGTAGTGTTAGGCATAAAAAAGTGGGCCTTTTTATTATATAAGGTTATTATAAGGATTAAAAGAAGGCTAGTTATATAAAAGCTTTTATTATTACCTATTTTACCTAATTAGTTATATAATTTATAATATTATACTATTTTAAGAATTTTACTATAACTAAGGTTATATATAATATTATAACTTTTTAATAATACTATTATACTTAATACTTTATTTTACTAATATAACTTTAAGAAAAACCTTCTTATTATATTATTTACTATCCCCTCCTAAGCACGAGGTAAAACTGCTTAAATAATTAAAGCTCTATGTTTTTAATATCTTTTCTAAATATCTAGCCTTTTTCTCTAGTCTTTTATTCCCCTTCTTATTCTTACTTTTCTTAAATTCCTCTATATTTTCTTTAGTTTTTTTAATTTCCTTTTAATTAGGATTTATAATAGCTTTTTAAATAGCCTAAAGGTTCTATAGCCTAGTGGTTATTACCCCTAGCTTTTAGTTACCCTTAGCTATGCTATAGTCTAATTAGTTAGGGGTTAATTAGTTAATTAGTTACGCAGAACTTACCTAGTGATTTAAATTAAATTAGAGATAAGTAAGGATAAGTTATGTTTAGAGAGAGATAGAATAAACATAGTTATAGAGGAAGGGGAATTACGTTAATTTATGCTATAAGTAAAACTTAAATAAATTTAAGTTTAACTATAGTTATAAATTATAACTCTTATGCTAATATAGCTATAAACTTTATTATAAACTTTACTTTAACCTTATAGCCCCTATATTTATAACCTTAGAGCTTATACTAATTATAGGTTTTATTTATTACTATAGCTATAAGTATTTAGATATTAATTATTTTACTAGCTAGGTATTGCTAGTAATAATTATGTGTTATAATAAATTAGATACATTAGCCATAACTAATGACGCAAAAAGATTTTAAAAATCAATATTATTTACTATTACTAGAAATTATTTTCTATTTCTATAAATTATTATTATTATTCTAATTAAAAATACCCTAAACTAATAGAATAAAATTATTTAATAAATCTAGATAAATAACTATAAGTTTATAAAGTATATACTTAGTACTTAAATATTATAAGTAATATATATTATTTACGCTAGATAGCTAAGTTATATAGCTAGTCCTAGTACTCCTGCTGCTTAGTCAAAAGGAAAACCCTAAATTAGGAAGAAAAACCCTTGCGTCTGTGTTCAGGTCGGCGCCGACCCTGCCGCGAGCCTGCGCCGCTTTGGATGTGACCAGCCGTGGGTGATAAGTAATATAATAAAAAGTTAAAAAAGCTAAAACTATTTATTTACTATTTAAACTAATTTAATATTACTTTTAGCTTTATAATTCTAAAGGTTTAAGAAGTTATATATAGTAACTCTATATATCTTATTACTATAATATATTGATTTTTAAAATTTTTTGCGTCATTGGTTATAGCCAATGCATCTGATTTATTATAACATACAATTATTGCTAGCAATACCTAGCCAGTAAAACAATTAACATCCGAATACTTACTATAATATATAAAGAAAGAATATAATAGACTAATATTTATAATATATTAATATATAACTAATAGTACTATTTAAATTAGGCTATATAGCTATATTAAGCTATAAAAATAGGTTTAACCTATTTTAGGAAAACTACTAGGACTTACTTTTAATTTATAAACTGTAATTATTATAAGAGCTTTAATAACTCTAATAACCTTAATTACTATTAGTTTAACCTATTTACAGTAATAATACTAGGACCCACTTTTATTTAATATACTATAATTACTATAAGAATTTTAATAACTCTAATAACCTTAATTACTATTAGTTTAACCTATCTATAGTAATAATACTAGGACTCACTTTTTTAGTATACTATTGATTTTTAAAAAAATTTGCGTCATTAGTTATAGCTAATATATCTAATTTATTATAACATATAATTATTACTAGCAATACCTAGCTAGTAAAATAATTAATATCTAAATACTTATAGCTATAGTAATAAATAAAACCTATAATTAATATAAGCTTTAAGGTTATAAATATAGGGGCTATAAGGTTAGAGTAAAGTTTATAATAAAGTTTATAGCTATATTAGTATAAGATATAGTTATAATTTATAACTATAGTTAAACTTAAATTTATTTAAGTTTTACTTATAGTATAAATTAATATAATTCCCCTTCCTTTATAACTATGCTTATTTTATCTCTTTTACTTATGCTTTAAAGCTCTAAGGCAAACTTAAACTCTCTTACTAAATATAACTTATTCTTACTTATCTCTAATTTAATTTATATACCTATTATAATTACTAGGTAAGTTATAGGTTATTACTTAACTAATTAAACCCTAACTAATTAGATTATAATATAGCTAAAGATAATAAAAAGAATACTACCTTATTTAAAATATTTAATAATATAGTAAAAGAGAAGAAAAGTAAAGAGAAAGAAAGTAAAGATAAATCTAACCTAAAGATAATTAATAGTATTTATAATATAAGGGAAAAATACTAAAAAGTAAAGGTAATATAAATAATAAGATTTATAAGGTAAATAAGAAAAGATAAAAGAATAGGGTATTAGGCTATAAAATACTAAGTAGTTTTACCTTGTGCTTAGGAGGGTTACCTCGTGCTTAGGAGGGGTTTAGTATACTATAATGATTATAATAACTATAATTAGTATTACTATAATGTTAAAAATATAAAAGAGAAAAGAATTTTATTTAATTAATATTTTAAAAACCTTAAAATATTAAATAATTAAAAAGTTTAGCTTTTCTATAGTAATTTACTTATACTTACTAGTATTTATATTTTATTAATTTATTAGTTATTTATTTTTAATTAAACTTTAACACTAATAATATTATAAGTTATATAAGTAATATTAGTAATATAAGTAATATTAGTAATATAAGTAATATTAGTAATATTAGTAATATTAGTAATATTAGTAATATTAGTAATATTAGTAATATTAGTAATATTAGTAATATTAGTAATATTAGTAATATTAGTAATATTAGTAATATTAGTAATATTAGTAATATAAGCTATTGTAAGCTATTATAAGCTATATTAAGCTATTCTTATTAAGTTTATTAGTAGTTAGTTTTATTTAATTACTTTAGTTTAAGATTTTTTTAAAAAGTAATAAGAATAATTTATAAAAATACAAAATAATTAGTAATAATAGTAAATAATATTATAAGAAGGTTTTTCTTAAAGTTGTATTAGTAAAATAAAGTATTAAGTATAATAGTATTATTAAAAAGTTATAATATTATATATACCCCTAGTTATAGTAAAATCCTTAGAATAGTAAAATATTATAAATTATATAAATAATTAGATAAAATAGGTAATAATAAAAGCTTCTATATAACTAGCCTTCTTTTAATCCTTATAATAATAATAACTAATAAAAAGTCCCACTTTTTTTTAGCTAACACTACATTTATAGTGTAGTTACTACAATACACTACAAAACTACACTACACTACACATTGTAGTGCAATACTCTGGCTATTATTAACTTTATTAAATTTAACCCTTTCGCACTAGTGTAACGTTCCTTGGTGTAACTAACATAGGCTATATAGCTATATTAAGCTATAAAGAATAAGTTTAACTTATTCTTAGTGTAATAAACTAGCCTTATGGCTACTGCATATAAGCGTTTAAAGTGGGAATATTATTCTTATAGAAGGAGAAAGAAACTATAGTAATAGTTACATAAAGCCTAGATTTATAGTAACTTATATGTGGCCTATATATAGTTTATATATAGCCCTAACCTAGCTATATATAGTCTATATACTTCCTAGAGCTATAATTAACCTAAGCTTATAGCTTAAGTCTATAATATACCCCTTACTTATCCCTTACTTCTTTCCTTCCCCCTTTACTATATAAATATAAGTAAATAATAAAAGTAATCCCCTTATATATAAGCCCCTTTTAGTATAAGTAAGGGTATTTCTTAATAAGTAAGGTAGCCTCTAGGGTTATAAATTTTCTATATAAGCTATAAAAATTTTTAGTATAAGTTTACCTTACCTTAACCTTTCTTTTTATATAAGTAAATTTACTTTAACTTAACTTTACCTCTAATAATACTAACTTATCCCTTTTTATACTTATCTCTTACTATTTCTATACCTTATTTAGTTTTTTATCTTTACTTTAATTTTATATCTTAATATTTATATACTAAATCCTAACTTTACCTTAAATAACTCCCTTATTACTTACTACCTATTAGAAAATTATATAATATATTACACTTATTTATCCCTAGCTAGCTTTTATAAATATAAATAAAATACACTCTAACTAAAGCTAGACTTATACCTCTAGAAATATAAATATTCCTATCCCTCTTATAATTCTTAACTCTTTTATTCTTATTATTATTATAATATCTTTTTATATATATTTTTTACCTCTTTTTATTAAGCTTAAACTTCTTTTTACTTTCTTTTACCTTTACTATAACTAATATTATTATTACCTTATTTACTACTACCTTTACTTTATCTTTACTTTCTTTTTCTTCTTTTTCTAGCCTAAGTAAAGGCACTTATTTTAGTAAGTATATCTTAAAGAGTAACTCTAATAATAAGGCTTTTTTAATAATAAAAGTATAAGTTTCCTTATAGCTTATATATAAATAATCTCTAAATAAAAGAAAAATATACTTATACTTTAAGTATAAATTAAGCCTATAGCTTATACTAAGTTATATAATATTTATATATTTAGAAAATATACTTATATAATGCTAATTCTAAGCTATATTATACTTTTAAGTATTTAGAAAACCTTTTAGCTATTAGCTAAGCTATTAAATCCTTAGCTATAAAGTAATCTAGCTTTATTAAGAGATATTATACTATTTTTACTAAAACCTTTATTTATTATTATAAATATTTTAATAGTATACTTACTATTACTTAAATTAATTTTACTAAGGTATAGCCCCTAGCTTCTTCCCTTATAGGTATTACTTATACCTAAGGTACCTCTAAGGTATAGTAACTTATTCTTATATAAACTATACTTACTTACTATAAATAAAATAATATAGCTACTAAATTCTTTTATAGTATAAAAACTATAAATAATAGCTTAACTTAATCTCTCTTTACCTAGGAAGTAAGTAATACTAATATATAGTAAATATTAGCTAATACCTATACCCTAACTAAAACTATTATAAAGCTAGCTTATACCCTTACTAAGGAGTATTACTAGTATAAGGAGAAGTATAGTAATCCCCCTTTTTTAAATATTTTTATCTTTTCTTTATTTTTCTTATATTTTTAGTAAAAATAGCGCTATAGTATATATATACTAGAAAGAAAATAAGCACCCTAATATTTCATAAGTAAATTAAATTATACCCTTTTAAGACTATTATTTATTTATATATTACCTTATTATAACTTAAATTAGTCTAGTGCCTTTATATCTTATATACTTTCTAATAGCTTTTAAGTTAGCTATATATATTCTTTTTATTTAACTAAGATATTTTAATTTAATCCTTAACCTAGTGTGTTTTTAGCTATAAGAATATCCTTTACTTACTACTCTAAGAGATCTTTATTAGTATTTATTATTACTAGTTTTAGTAAGGGCTACTTATTAGCTAGGTTTTAACTTAGTAATAGATTATTTATTACTTACTATATAAAATTTATATAAAAGATAAGGTATAGTTCTCTTAGAATATTAAGTTTAATAGTTAAAGGTATAAGGACTTTAATTACCTTATACTTAGCTATAACCTAATCTAGCTTCTTATAAAGGTAATTTATCTTAATATTTTAAAGGCTTAACTATATATAATTCCTAACTTAGAAATATTTTACTAGTCTATAGCTACTATTTATATTCTCCTATTATTATTACTAAATAAAAGCTATTATAGCTTATATTAGATTTATACTATTCTTTAGGTATTATAAAAGGCCTAGGCCTTTCCCTTTACTAAGGTAATAAATAGCCTTATAGGTAATAACTCCTAAATTATAGGTATATTAAAGCTATATAAGGCTATATTTACACTAACTCCTATTACTAAAGAATCCCTATTATTTAATACTAGCTAATAAGCTAGTAAGTAATTTAGTTACTTAAACTAAGAGAAAAATAGTATTACTTATAGTATTACTTATACTTCCTAGTTAGCTCTCTTTATACTACTATTTATCTAAGGGTAATATAATATAAAAAGTAATTATTATATACTAACTTTCTTATAAAGCTTAGTCTAGAAAGTGCTAAGCTAGTTTAACCTATAGTCTATAATAATTTATATAGGAAACTTATAGAATTACTACTAGTAATACTTAAATTATTTTATATATACCTTAGCCTTTATTAATATTATTACCTCTAGTTATATATACTTAAATAGTCTATCTATAATAACTATTAAGAACTATAAATTATCTTAATCTTAGGCTAGGAGGTTAGTTATAAAGTTAATAGATATCTATAACTAATATTTATTAAAGGGTAAGATTAGCTTTAGTAAGCCTTATTATAGCTACTAGCTTTTCTATCCCTTATAGTAGTAATAATTCTATATAAAATAAGCTATATCTTATAATATACTATTCTAATAAAAGTCTTTTTAAAGTGCCTTAAAAGTTATATTCTAGCCTAAGTAACCTAGTAAGGGTAAGTTATAAATATATTAAATTAGTATTATAGTTAATAGTTTCTATTTAAGAACTTATATTTACTCTTAAAATTAAAGTACCCCTTTTATACTAATTTAATAATTTATAATTTACTCTCTAGTATTAGTAATATCTAGAAACTTCCTAGCTTTAGTTATAATTATATTAAGCTATAACTTATAAGATTTATCCTAAGTTATAGACTAGTCCTAAAGAGATAAAGGTACTTATTTATAAATATTAATATTCCTATAAGGACCTTATTTACTACTATAATAAGTCTAAGGCTTATATATAGTTATCCTTACTTAAAACTAAATTTTATAGGACTTATTACTAAGTATATAATTAATACCCTTATCTTTTTATCTCTAGCTTATTTAAGTAATATCTTAATAATATATCTAGTTACTTTGCCTATATACCTAGTTTATATTATAGATAGAAGTTAAATAGTGCTAGAGTCTTTACCTATTATACTTATTATTCTAATATCTCCCTTAGGGCTATAAAGTACTCTAGGTTCTTATAGTTTATTAATATTATAAATAGTTTACTTATACTCTATAGCTTTACTAATTATACTTTAAGGTAAAAGATAATTACTAATAGTTCTTTATTATATATAGTATAATTTTATTAAGTAAGCTATAAATAAGCTAAATAGTAAGCTACTAAATATAAGATACTATTATTACTAAACTAGAGAGGTAGCTACCTAGTGCTATTCCTAAATAATTTACTTTAACTAATATATCTTTCTTAGGGTCCTATTAAGTTAGGATAGGATATAATATAAAAGCTACCTTTAAAGCTTTAAAAGCCTTATTATACTTAATTATCTAGTAAAAAGGTACTCCCTTTTTATTAGGTTAATAAGGGGCCTATAATATTAGAGAATCCTAGTATAAAGTTATTGATTTTTAAAAAAAAAATTTGCGTCATTGGTTATAGCTAATGCATCTGATTTATTATAACATACAATTATTGCTAGCAATACCCAGCCAGTAAAACAATTAACATCCGAACTAGTATAAAGTTATAATAAAAGTTAGTAAAACTAAGAAACCTATAAATACCTTAGACCTTTATTAAAGCCTCCTAATCTTAAATTACTATAATCTTCTCCTTATCTAGGTAAATTACCTTCCTTACCTAGATAATAAACCTAAGGTACTTTACTTCTTTTATAGTAAAAATATACTTCTTAATATCTAGGTTTAGACTAGCCTATTATAGCCTAAATAATATACTATAGACCTTTTATATATAGTCTTTTGATAATTTACTTAAGTAAACTAGAATATTATTAAGATATATAGTAATATAGTTACTAAGAATACTACTTAGCACACTATTAATATACCTCTAAAAGGTTATAAGTATACCTATAAGCCTAAAGGGATATACTAACTATTTAAATAATCTAAACCTTATATAAAATACTATCTAATATTCTTTACCTTTAGTAATTTATATATAATAAAAAGCTAATTATATATCTAGCTTTATAAATTACCTTACCTTAGATAATAAGTATAATATCTCCTTTACTAGTAATAAGGGGTAATAGTCTTATTTTATAATCTTATTTAAGGCATAATAGTCTATATAAAACCTTTAACTACCCCTAGGCTTCTTTACTAATAATACTAGAGCTACTACTAATAATAAACTTACCTAAATCTAACCCTTATATATTAAGTCTATTGATTTTAAAAAAATTTATGTCATTAGTTATAGCTAATATATCTAATTTATTATAACACATAATTATTACTAGTAATACCTAGCTAGTAAAATAATTAATATCTAAATACTTATAGCTATAGTAATAAATAAAACCTATAATTAGTATAAGCTTTAAGGTTATAAATATAGGGGCTATAAGGTTAGAGCAAAGTTTGTAATAAACTTTATAGCTATATTAGCGTAAGATATAGTTATAATTTATAACTATAGTTAAACTTAAATTTATTTAAGTTTTACTTATAGTATAAATTAATATAATTCCCCTTCCTCTATAACTATGCTTATTTTATCTCTTTATATCTCTTCTATCTTATAGCTTACTACTTATACTTTAAAGCTCTAAGGTAAACTAAATATAACTTATTCTTACTTATCTCTAATTTAATTTAAATTACTAGGTAAGTTATAGGTTATTACTTAACTAATTAAACCCTAACTAATTAGATTATAGTATAGCTAAAAGTAATAAAAAGGATACTACCTTATCTAAAATATTAAATAATATAGTAAAAGAGAAGAAAAGTAAAGGGAAGAGAAGTAAAAATAAATCTAACCTAGAGATAATTAATAGTATTTATAATATAAGGGAAAAATACTAAAAAGTAAAGGTAATATAAATAATAAGATTTATAAGGTAAATAAGAAGAAGATAAAAGAATAGGGTATTAGGCTATAAAATACTAAGCAGTTTTACCTCGTGCTTGGAGGGTATATTAAGTCTATTACTTACTTTTAGATTTCTAGTAAATATTCTTAAGGTATATTATATAAAGGCACCTATAGTAAATCTAGTTTATTCCTATTTATATCCTATTTTAAGCGAATATAGTAGTTTAACTTCCCTAGTGTAGTAGTAAGGTATTTGCCTTGCTTTCTAGAAATAAATCCTTAAAGTCCTATAATACCTTTAGTAAGGAAGTAAAAGCTCTTACTTTATAGCCCTTAGTATTATATTAATTTATAGGATAAATATAATTTTATATAGACTTATAGTATAAAGCTAAATATATTCTTTTTACCTCTTTACCTAATATACTATTTCTATAAAGGTTAAACCTAGAATAAATACTATAGGTTAGTTAACTATCTTATTAGCTATAGCTTATATTTATAAGTTATTTACTAATCTTATATATACTTATTAGTGTATTATATCTAAGTTAATTCTATTCCTTTCTATCTATAGTATACTATAGATTAGTTACCTTATTAGCCCTAGGATTATATATACTATAATTAGTGTTTCCTATTTATCTAAATCTAACTAAAAGTAAATAATATATAATATAAATAAATACTTCTTATAGCTCTCTTTTTACCCTTATTTTATACTAATTACTATATAAACTAACCTCTTAGTTAGTAAAGGAAGGCATTTTAATTAAAGTTTTTAAACTAAGTATTTACTTATAGTAATATAGTAGTTATAACCTATATTAACTTAAGTATTTATAAAGGTAGTCTTATTAATTAAAGTAAAAACTAAAAGGGAAGGAATTTATATTATTTTAAATCTCTTTAAAGTCCCTATTAGTAATAACTATATACTATAAATTCTCTTTATATCTCTATCCCTTATACCTTATTAAATAATTTAATAAAGGGGTTACTCTTTTCCTAATTACTCTATAGATTTAATATCTAAGTTAGTAAAGGTTATATTCTTTATATTATAAATATTAATAGATAACTTCTTTTATAAGTAAATAGTAAGGTATAAGGAGTATACTAATATAAAATATTTAGAGAAGCTACACTATAGGTATTTACCCTTATTATAGTATATATTAAGTATATCTTAGGTAACTTAGTTAGTATATTTCCTACCCTCCTTATTACCTAACTTTTACTATCCTATAGACTTTTTAAGTCCTTACTAGGTTTCTATTATACCTATAGATTAAATATTAGTTATTAGTATATCCTTATTCTATACCTTCTTAGCTAGATTAAGTAAGTAATTACCTTACTTATATATCTAGTATTTCTTCTCTAATTAGTAAGACTTAATATCTAGTATAATACTTTAAAACTAGGCTACTATAGCTATATAATTAGCCTAGGGTATATTTTATCTAATACTATAGTCTTATATTTACTTATTTAGCACTATATATAGCTTAGCTAACTTTACTAAGTTAGCTTAACTAAGTTCTTTAGTAAGCACTAGTTTCTATTTAAAATAAATATAGAAATTACTAAATTATTTATTTTATTACTATATTAACTAGTTAAGTTTTATAATAGCTAATTTCTATTAATAAGGATTATTAAATATCTTTACTAAGTATCTAAGAAACTAAGGTAAGTTATAGTAAATAAGATATTCTTTTTTAAAAAGGGTATAACTTATACCTAAACCTTAGGTAATAAGTTTTAGTATATAAAACACTACTAGTCTTAGTTATCCTTAATAAATACCTTATTTACTAGTAACTTATAGGCTATAAGACCTCTTTATACTAAGAATAAGACCCTTTTACTATTAAATAAAGGACTTATAAGTAAAGGCTTATATTTAGGTTAGGGTAGTATAGGTATTATATTATCCCTTTCTATAAGGTAAGTAATTTACCTTACTTACTACTAAATCTATTCCTAAAGTAATAATAACTTATTAGTATTTATTTTATCTAATAATAATAGTATATTTACTAATTACTATATTTTTATAATAAAGAATAATATATATAATAAACTAGCCTTATAGTTACTATATATAAGTATTTAAAGTAAGAATATTATTCTTATAGAAGGAGAAAGAAACTATAGTAGTAATTACATAAAGCCTAGATTTATAGTAACTTATATATAGCCTATGCATAGTTTGCGTATAGCCTTAACCTAGCCGCACATAGTCCGCGTACTTCCTAGAGCCGTAATTAACCTAAGCTCATAGCTTAAGTCCATAACACTTAGTATTAATACTAAGACCCACTTTTATTTTATATACTATAATTATTGTAAGAGCTTTAATAACTCTAATAACCTTAATTATAATTAGTTTAACCTTTTTTAAAAATATCCCTAGGGCCCACTTTTAAATAATATACTATAATTATTATAAAAGCTTTAATAACTCTAATAACCTTAATTACTATTAGTTTAACCTATTTATAGGAATAATACTAGGACCCACTTTTAAATAATATACTATAATTATTGATTTTTAAATTTTTTTGCGTCATTAGTTATAGCTAATGTATTTAATTTATTATAACATATAATTATTACTAGTAATACCTAGCTAGTAAAACAATTAATATCTAAATACTTATAGCTATAGTAATAAATAAAACCTATAATTAGTATAAGCTCTAAGGTAAACTAAATATAACTTATCCTTACTTATCTCTAATTTAATTTAAATTACTAGGTAAGTTATAGGTTACTACTTAACTAATTAAACCCTAACTAATTAAATTATAGTATAGCTAAAGGTAATAAAAAGAACATTACCCTATTTAAAATATTAAATAATATAGTAAAAAGAAGAAAAGTAAAGGGAAGGGAAGTAAAGATAAATCTAACCTAAAGATAATTAATAATATTTATAATATAAGGGAAAAATACTAAAAAGCAAAGGTAATATAAATAATAAGATTTATAAGGCAAATAAGAAGAAGATAAAAGAATAGGGTATTAGGCTATAAAATACTAAGCAGTTTTACCTCGTGCTTGGGAGGATTTAATTTATTATAACACATAATTATTACTAGCAATACCTAGCTAGTAAAATAATTAATATCTAAATACTTATAGCTATAGTAATAAAAAACCTATAATAAGTATAAGCTTGTACCTATTATAGGTTTTATTTATTACTGTGGCTATAAGTATTCAGATGTTAATTGTTTTACTGGCTAGGTATTGCTAGCAATAATTGTATGTTATAATAAATCAGATGCATTAGCTATAACCAATGACGCAAAAAATTTTAAAAATCAATAAGTATAAGCTTTAAGGTTATAAATATAAGGGGCTATAAGGTTAAAGTAAAGTTTATAATAAAGTTTATAGCTACGTTAGTGTAAGAGTTATAATTTATAACTATAGTTAAACTTAAATTTATTTAAGTTTTACTTATAGTATAAATTAACGTAATTCCCCTTCCTTTGCGACTGTGTTTGTTCTATCTCTCTCTGCACTAAACATAACTTATTCTCACTTATCTCTAATTTAATTTGCTTTACTTAAAATTAGTAAACATAATTAATACTTTCTATAAGACACACATAACTTAATAAACACACTATACCTATTATAATCACTAGGTAGGTTTTGCGTAACTAATTAACTAATTAACCCCTAACTAATTAGACTATAGTATAGCTAAAGGTAACTAAAAGCTAGGGGCAATAACCACTAGGCTATAAAACCTTTAGGCTATCTAAAAGCTATTAAAAATCATAGAGCTTTAATTATTTAAGCAGTTTTACCTCGTGCTTAGGAGGATATACTATAATTATTATAAGAGCTTTAATAACTCTAATAACCTTAATTATGATTAGTTTAATCTATTTTTAGAAATATTACTAAGACCCACTTTTAAATAATATACTATAATTATTATAAAAGCTTTAATAACTCTAATAACCTTAATTACTATTAGTTTAACCTAATTATAGGAATAATACTAGGTCCCATTTTTAAATTATATATTATAATTATTATAATTATTATAATAACTTTAATTAGTATAATTAGTATAATTAATAATTATAATATTAAAAAGAAAAGAGAAAAGAATTTTATTTTATTAATATTTTAAAAACCTTATAATACTAAATAACTAAAAAGGCTAGCTATTTCTATAGTAATTTACTTATACTTACTAATGTTTATATTTTATTTATTTATTAGTTATTTATTTTAAATTAAACTTTAACACTAATAATATTATAAGTTATATAAGTAATATTAGTAACATTAGTAATATTAGTAATATAAGCTAGTATAAGCTATTATAAGCAGAGCATTGTTGTATTGTATTGTATTACCCTATGTATTGTATTGTGTATTATATTGTATTAAAAATACAATACAATATAATGTATTGTTAGGGAAAAAAAGTGGGGTATTATATATATCTTTTATATAGTAGATTTTTAAAGTAATCTAACTAAGATACCCTTATTTTTTAATATAATTTATTGATTTATCTATAAATTTATAAAGTTCTAGCCTATTTAGAATAATACGCTAATTATAAGTGCTTAGTAGCTTAATATAGTATTTTTAGGCTTAATATATAATATTATTTTTATACTATATTTTAAAGGTCTTTTAACTTAAATATCTATTTTTCAGATTTATTATCCTTTTTAGTGTGTTTTTCTAGCTTTAATTAAAATATTTACCCTAAAGAAATTATTTATTATTATATATAAATAAGATTATAATTCTAAAAATGATATATTTATATATATAAGGTTCTTATTAAAAGAGAGAATTTTAAATTATCTAATAAAAGGTTCTTTAGCTTTATAACTATTTTATTATTATTATAAATAATTACCTTAACTTTTTAGTCTTTTTAACCTAAAAGAAAAGTAAAACCCTAAGTTTAAACCTAGGAAAACCTTATAAAAAGTTAAAAAGAATTTAAAGAATTATATATAAGCTATTTTAATATATATTATATATTTCCTTTAGTTAATAAAAGTAGGCCCTAAAGTGGGTCTACTTAGTTATTATTAACTTATCTATAGCTTTTTTACTTAGTAATATGATTTTTACTTAAAATAAAGAGATATTATAAAAGTAGGTCCTAAAGTAGGTTTACTTAGTTATTATTAACTTATCTATAGCTTTTTTACTTAGTAATGTAATTTTTACTTAAAAGAGAGATATATTATAAAAGTGGGTCTTAAAGTGGGTTTACTTAGTTATTATTCACTTATCTATAGCTTTTGTACTTAGTAATGTGATTTGTACTTAAAATAGAGAGATATTAATAAAAGTGGGTCCTTAAGTGGGCCCTATAGATTATACCATGAACTTATTTATAGCTTCTTTACTTAGTTATATAATTACTTCTTTATAAAGAGGTATTTCTTGCTATTAATCGTCTCTAGGTCAGATTTATCTTCGCTTCCCTTCCCTTTGCTTTTCTTCTCTTCTGCTATATTATTTAATATTTTAGATAGGGTAGTGTCCTTTTATTACCTTTAGCTATACTATAATCTAATTAGTTAGGGTTTAATTAGTTAAGTGGTAACCTATGACCTACCTAGTGATTGTAATAGGTATAGTGTGTGTCTTATAGAAAGTATTAATTATGTTTACTAATTTTAAGTAAAGCAAATTAAATTAGAGATAAGTGAGGATAAGTTGTGTTTAGAGAGAGATAGAACAAGAATAGTCGCAGAGGAAAGGGGAATTACGTTAATTTATACTATAAGTAAAACTTAAACAAATTTAAGTTTAACTATAGTTATAAATTATAACTCTTACGCTAATATAGCTATAAAGTTTATTATAAACTTTGCTCTAACCTTATAGCCCCTTGTATTTATAACCTTAGAGCTTATACTAATTATAGGTTTTATTTATTACTATAGCTATAAGTATTTAGATATTAATTATTTTACTAGCTAGGTATTACTAGTAATAATTATATGTTATAATAAATTAGATACATTAGCTATAACTAATGACGCAAAAGAATTTTAAAAATCAATAAAGAGGTATTTCTTAGTAATTATACTAGGACTTACTTTTAAATAGTATATTTGTAAAGGGCTTAGGCTTTGCCTAAGCATTAGTCATAGTGCGCACAAGTGGGGATAGTTATAAGGCAATAAGGGTATAAAAGGGGCTAACATAAGGTAGTTAAGGGGTATAAGGGGCATTACTAAGGAAGGGTTTTTACCTTCCTTTTTTCTCTCCTTAAGTTTCTTAATATTATACTAATACCTTATTATAACTACCTAGGGCTAGTCTATAATAATTAAGAAACTTCCTTTAGCCCTTAAAAATAGCTACTAAAGACTATAATAGACTTAATAATAAATATAATAAATACACTTTAACTATAAGACTAGCTAGGTTAGGAATATTAACTCCTTTATTAAATATATTAGTGCTACTAGTAGCTTAAAATACCTAGTTTAAGACACTCTAACTTCTTATATTAGAATAGTCTATAGAAATTAAATATTTATAATAATATATAATTATAAATAGTATAAGGCCTATAGCCTAACTATTACTTATACTCTAGCTAAACGCTTTAATAAGTAACCCTCTTACTCTTACTATATTCCTTATAGTACTATAAGTATAAAGAAAACTAATCCTTATAAGTAAACTATATAATAGTAATAAGGCCTTATTTATTATATAAAGGCTTCTAATTAAATATAAGCTATATATAAATAAGGACTTTATTAGTACTAATAAGGATAAATAAATATTTATTTACTAAAACCTTTTATTTAAGATATAGGCTTAAGTAATTACTTACTTTAAATAAGGTAAACTCTTTACCTTTAACTTATTTAATTTCCTTAACTATCTTAGATTTATATTCTCTAACTTATATAGGTAAGAAGTAACCCTTATAGAGCTTAACTAGTTAGAATAAGGACTAAGGGAATTATTTACTATATTCTTTATTTACTTTATAAAAACTAATACTAGTAAGTAAGGCTTAATAAAGTAATAATATAAAGCTTATAAAGCTTTAATATATACTAAATAAGCGCTTAAGGGAGATTAGTATTAAGTAAGGTATTAGCTAGGATAATTACACTATTACTATCTTATAGTACTATAATATTATAGTTAATATTAAGACCCTTACCTTAAAGAATAAGCACTAGGCCTAATATAAATTATAATAGCTTAGACTTATACCTTAGACTAACTATAAAGATAATATACTAATATCTAGAGTTTATATTACTAGTACCTAGCTAGGAAAGTAAAATAAGTTAGGAAGTAAGGATAAGGTACTTATAAAGATATAAAGGGCTAAGTAAGTTTTAGAGGTAAAGCTTACTTAATACTATTAAGAGGGATATTACTTATATTATAGTTCTAAGGATTACTATATTAAGAAGTATATTATTCTTTTGCCTTACTAGCTATAAGTTAATATTAAGATATATAGAGTAAATAAAGAGAGTATAAATAAGGAGATAAATAGTAATATCTTAGAAAATAAGTAGCCTTTAAGTAAAGTCTTATATAAAAGTAAAGGGCTAGCTAGCTACTATAATAATAATTAACTATAAGGGGTATATAAAGGTAAAGAGAAATATATTATAATATATAAATTAACTACTATTTTTAGTCCCTATACTCTTTAATATATGTTTTTATATTAATATCTAGATTAATTATAGTTATAATTACTATAGTATAATAAGTAAATTAGTAGTAAGATAGCTAGGCCTAGAGCTTATATATTTACTAAAGAGAAAGCGTATTTATACTATAGTAAAAATAGAAAAGAGAGGGAAAAATAAGAGAAAATACCTTCTTAATTACCTATATAGTATACACTAGGATTAATATTAATAGCTAGGAGTTATTAGTATATTTATATATTATCCTAGGTCTTATATAAGATATAATATTTAGGATACTATAGCTAAAACACTATAATATAGTAATTTATATAGCAAAATAGTAACTAGTTATTAGAGCTATAAAGGGCTTATATATCTCTAAGTCCTCTAAGTATAAGGTAAAGATACTAGTGTAAGGGATTATTAAGTCCTTATATATAGTAAAAGCATGCTAGGTACACTATAGAAAGGATACTTTTATAAGGTTTATTACTATAAGCCTTAAGGAGAAAATAATAGTATTATAAATTATAGTGCCTAAGACAAAACCTATTAGCCTAAATATATTAATATTACCTAAGGAGTTAGTGGACTTTATAGACTTTTTTAATAAGGCTAAAGCTAATAGCTTACCCCCTTATTAAGGGTCCCTTAATTACTATATATAATTATATAAGAACTAGGATAAGTCTAAGCTAATACTCCTATAAAGACTATTATATAATATACTAAAGGATTAGCTTCTAGAGGTTTAGCGCTAAATTATAAACCTAATAGATAAGGGGTAGATATATGCTAGTTTATTATTAGCTATAGCTCTAGTCTTTCTTATTAAAAATTAAATAAAGGTTAGTATTTTTACGTTAACTATTACACACTTAATAAGATAATAGCATAGGATTATTACATACTCTTACTAATTAAGGAGACACTCTGCTCCCTCTCCTAGGCAGAGTATTGTTTGTATTTATTGTATTGTGTTTTGTATTTTTATATTTAATTTTATAGCTAGCTTATAGTTAAAGATATTATCCTAAAAATCACGTAATCCTATAGAAATAAATCCTAAGAAAAGCACTATATATAAAGTGGGTCTAAAAGTGGGTCTATCGCCTGTAAATTAGAAAAACTACATTTGTATTGTATTTTTAGTGCTAAAATGTATTGAAATGTAGTTTTTCTAATTTACAGGCAATAGGCCCACTTTTAGACCCACTTTTATATATAACTACATTGTAGTTTTTAGTTATTTATCTAAAAAAGAAGTTTTATATCTCTATATATTTTTAAGATTAGATATATATTATTTGTTAAAAAGAAAATACAATACAAATGTATTGTAGTGCAATACTCTGACTATAGGGATAACCTTAAGATAATAACTTTAATATATAATCTATACTTACTTATTATAGCGCTAAATAATAAGAACCTCTTTAGTATTATAGGGATGTAAATAGATTATACACTAGGGCTTAGTAATAATAAGTTCTTTAAGAAAGAAAAAAAAGCTTTAAAAGGCTAAGTTTATAGCTAAGGAAAAGTAATAACTAATAACTATAAATCCCCTTATTTTTAATAGCTATATCCTAACTTAAAACGCTAATAATTTACTAACCTTAACTTAAAAAGGCTAAAGTTAGAAGATTAAGGAAGTTAATTTATAATCCCTTATAGTAAAGTAAAACTATATAAAGTAAAGAGCCTAAGGGAGCTATATTATAATAGTATACTAACTAAAAGCATTATATAACCTATTAATTACTACTTAACACTAAGAGCCCTTAGCTAATAATATCTCCTAACTTAATAAATAACTAAAATAGCAGATTAAGCACTAGTAGTAAGAACTATAGTATATTCCCTTAACCCTTAAAGAGGTAAAGCTCTTTATATTTATAGATAAATCCCTAGCTAATAATAAGGACCTTAGCTTATAAATTAGGTATATAATTATAATTAGTAATAAAGTAATATAAGATAATAATACCTTTATTATAAGAGGTAATATTATTATATATAGCTTAATAAAAAGTAAGTATATAACCTATAGTACACTTATATTTAAGCTATATAGTATAGTTTAAGGCACTAATATTATATATATAATATCTATAACCTTTAATTAAATTATAAACTAATTAAAAATACCTTATATTTTAATAATTCTTTATACTAACTCTTTCTTACTATATAAATACCTTATAAAGCTAGGTATAATAAAGGAAAAATAGCTAATAATTAATATTATAGCTCTTTAATAGTTATATAAGAGGTATAAGATTTATAAAGTTAGGTAAATTAGTAATAGTAATAATCTAGCTAATATAATAATAAAGGCATAACTAAATTTAGCTCTTATAACCTTAATTAGTTTAAATTAATTAATGATTTATATAGAAAGCTAGGTTAAGAGACCTATAAAGGTAAGAGAAAAGAAGAATTAACTAGACTAAATTATAGTAACTAAGTTAATTAAAATAACTAAGGCTATATAAGCTAATTAAAGCTATGAATTCCTATAAAGGAATTTACTTATATATACTTTCCTTTAATTTAATTTTTATTATATTTTTAGGCTTCTTTAGCTATAAAGAAAAGAGAGACTACTAGTATAACTTTCTTTAGACCTTTAGATAATAGTTAGTCTAGCTATAGCTAAAGGGTAAAGCTACTAAAGAGATATATATAATATAATTAGTTATATTATAGGCTACCTTATACTATTTATTGTAATAGTATATTTTTACCTTGCTTTTTACTTACTTTCTCTCCTAGCTAAATTCCTCTCCTTCTCTTTTTCTTTTCTCTCTTAGACTTTAGTTATTATTAACTTTATTAAATTTAACCCCTTTGCACTAGTGTAACGTTCCTTAGTGTAACTAATAATTATATTAATTATAATATTTAAGTACTAAGTATATATTTTATTAACTTCTAGTTATTTATTTAGATTTCTTAATTAAATTTATTATATTAGTTTAGGTATTTTTTATTTAAAATAATAATAATAATTTATAATAATATAAAATAATTAATAGTAATAGTAAATAATATAATAAGAAAGTTTTTCTTTAAGTTATATTAGTAAAATAAAGTATTAAGTATAATAGCATTATTAAAAAGTTATAATACTATATATAACCTAAGTTATAGTAAAATCCTTAAAATCCTTAAAATAGTATAATATTATAAATTATATATATATTATGTACGCTAGCTAGCTCTATGTAGGCTAGTACTAGTACTCCTATTGGTTATAAATTATATAACTAATTAGGTAAAATACCTAATAATATAAGCTTTTAATTAATAACCTTATTTTAATCCTTATAATAATACTAACTAATAAAAAGACCCACTTTTTTATACCTAACACTACATTTATAGTGTTTATAATGTATTATAGTTAGTGTAGTTAGTAACTACACTAACTATAAGGAAAAAAACTACACTATAAATACAAATTTTTCCTAAAAACTACACTAACTACACTACAAACAATGCTCTGCTTATGACTAAAGTCATAACAAGTTATAATTATTTATATGTTAATTATTATACTAGCTAGGTATTGCTAGCAATTATTATGTTTTATATATATTAGATGCATTAGCTACAGAGCATTGTTTGTAGTTAGTGTAGTGTGTTTTGTAGTTTTTATATTTAATTTTATAGCTAGCTTATAATAAAAGATATTATCCTATAAATCATACAATCCTATAGAGATAAATCCTAAGAAAAATACTATATATAAAAGTGGGCCTAAAAGTGGACCCCTCGCCTATAAATTAGAAAAACTACATTTGTAGTGTATTTTTAGTGCTAAAATGTAGTGAAATGTAGTTTTTCTAATTTACACATAAAATACCTATTTTAGACCCACTTTTATTTATAACTATATTATAGTTTTTAGTTATCTATCTAAAAACAAGTTTTATATCTCTATATATTTTCTAAGATTAGATATATATTATTTGTTAAAGAAAATACACTACAAATCAATTGTAGTGCAATGCTCTGATTAGCTATAACTAATAAACCCAAAAAAATTATAAAAATCAATACTAAAAATAAATCACCTAAAAGTACTTAGGTAAATTTATATATTTAAATTTCTCAAAAACTAGATAATAATTATAATAAAATATAAGAATTACTCATCTATTTAATAAGATTTTTAGATAAGATTTTTAGTAACTAAGTACTATATAACTAGCCTTTAAAAAGTAAAGATTTTAATGTAAAATTACATATTCTTTAGAATTACTATAACCCCACTATAAGTAGGTCTTGTGTAAGGGACATGACTTTTACAGTGGGTCTCAGGTAATTCCGAAAATTATCTAGCACACGGTCGCGGGCGGTGTTTTCGAAATTACCTGAACCCACTGTAACGTAAACCTCCGTACATGAAACAATGATTACCATAAGCATGCATTGCATGTTATGGCGGTTACCGGCCCACTATTACCCCTCCACTAACCCGTACTGGTACTAGTTTCGGCTGTGGATCACGATCGTCCAAGATCTGTGTCCACAGGCCTAGTTTTGAGTTTTGATTGTCATTCCGAAATAAGCAGCCGCCCCAGATCAATGTATCTGATCGCTTCAACGCCCGCTTTCCAGCGCTAATCGCATTTTGTAGGAAAGGCCGTCCTTACCATAAAGCGATGCAAGCCACGGCTGCACCAGTTCAACCGCGGGCTTGACAACGGCTCTACAAACAGCTCTAAAAGTCAGCTGAGAGACTGTGTATCATTTCCCGAGCTTCTCATTCCTTTTCCCTTGTCGACATTTCCGCCACAAATGAGGCTTTCCAAAATAAAGGGAGGGGGCGATGCCAAAGAGACTCGAAGACATGGCGCATAGACGATTCGATCCTCTTAGAGGTTCGTGGGTTCTACTGGCCTCGCCACATAAATATAATCGGCCTCGGCAGTAAGTTCCTCTCTCGGCCGCGCAAGCCGAGTGCTTTCTAAACAAATACACGATTCAGGGGTGAAAAAACGCCGTGACCTTGCGTCAAAAGCAAGCATATGATCCCGAGGTGAAGACTGTCAGTCAAACCAAACTCTGCCGACCCGGCAGCTAACCAAGTGGCAGTGCTATCTTTGCCCTGGTAACACTCGGGCCAATGGTGCCCGCAACTTCAATTACGCAGGCACTTTTATTTTCGAGAACGATTACAGTACTGTTCGAATAGACGAGGGAGAACACGACGCTGTTGACAGCGAACAGAGTGTGTCGAGCTCATCTAGGTCTACTGCCGCAGAGTCTTTGCCAGACACCGCCTCAGCTCTCCTAGTTGCCGAGCCCGTGGTCGGGAGATGCTACGTCCTTACCTATTCGGCCAAACACCACTACACTGTATCCGATATGACGGCTCGAGAAGTGCTTGACATCGTCGAAGCCTGGACTAGGGTCTACGCCATGCATCTCCCCACAAGCCCCATGAGAACGAACGGCGCAGGAGGCGAAAATCACGACCCAAGTTTCCAAGACGGGGCCCCTTGGATACGACGAGCCTCAGGTACATGCAAGTATTTGACAACAACGGCGAGATCGTGGGTTGCTCTAATGCGCACCCACACGGCCAGATCTGGATAACGTCCAGCATGCCGGATGGCCCAGCCCTGGAACTTGCACAGATGAGCAAATATCGCAAGGGCCACTGCGGGAGGCACTTACTAGCGGATTATGCCCGACTCGAGATAGATAGACGGGAGCGTGTTGTTTGGCAAAACGATGCGTTCCTGGCTGTCTGCCCTTGGTGGGCCGTTTGGCCATACGACATTCTCTTGCTACCGAAGCGTCGTGTCCGGGGCTGGTAGACCTCACCGAGACGGAAAGATTTCAATTCGCGGAAGCCATACTGCAGGTGACAAGAATATACGATAACCTCTTCGAAATGACTTTTCCTTACAGTGCGTACTCGCGCCTATAGACTGGCGGCTTCCTGCAAATTCCACGGCTAACATGTCCAGCAGTCTCGGCCCTTCACCAGGCGCCGCTGAATGCCACGCAAGATGAGCTAGATAGCAGTTACCTCCATATGCATTTCAGCCCGCCTCTGCTTTTGCCCGCCATCAAGAAGTTTTTCGGAGGCTACGAATTATACGCAGAGCCAACGCGTGAAATCACTCCCGAGGTCGCCGCGTCCAACTTGAGACGCGCTGGAAATCAGCTTTCGGATGTTTCAAGCAATGGAAAAGCTGCGGGGTTTCATCACAAGAAGGTTTAGTGCTTGAGGGGTCTCAAGAGAGCATCTCTTGCCGCGGAGACGGCTCTTCCTGGTGGCGGCGGCTTACGGGAATCTCGAGGAGGCTTCGGGTTGCTGCTTAAGAAAGATGGTATCTCAAATGCGTGCTACTACCATATTCAATCGTTTCTGCTCATAGGCGTTGCAAGTGACTAGTGAATGTGTGGAGGGTGACAGTAGCTCCTTGGAGGCTCCTTGGAGAGCCAGTTCGATAAAATATCAACGTGCACACATGTCTGGAATTCTACGCGCCGTCCGTCTAATTTCGCTTCCCCCAACGCGGTGTCTGTAAGATTCTACTACCAACTGAGAAAATGACAGCCCAGTTTGTTCGGACTATATGCGCTGCGGCAGAAGACTACTATGGCTACTGGCTGGGATACGAGATAGCGGTTACACTGCAGTGAAAAATCAATTGCTCAGCAACCAAGACCTTGATTACGATTACGATTATGATGATGATGATGATGATGATTATGATTACTTTACGCTTATTTGACCATCCCTTTTGCTAATTACTTTTGATAAGCAGCTAGGCCAAACCACCAAAAACGGAAGGCGCACCCCTAAACAGTAGCTGCGATAAAATGAGCATATTATATGCTCAACAACTTTCTATTCCCAGGTGGGCTAGTAGTCAGCCTGACCATCCCAGATGATAATCACTCCATGTTGCCGTGTAATTGCGTTATTAAGAGTGAGAAAATAAGCATGCATGTATTACTAGCTAGTGCTCTACCCATTCCATACTGCGTTTTCTTTTTTTTTTTCCATATCACCAATTGCTAACCGGTTTTACTCCGCGCATCTTGTTGTCTCATCTTGCTCGTTGGCAGCGTTCATGTCCTCAATTCTTGCTCTCCAACAATGCCAAACATGGAGCCTATTGGCGTGGCCATCATCGGCGGAGGTATCTTTATCCAAACGGAGTATATCGTGCGTGCCCCTTGTCTGACATGTCATTGAGAGACGCGAGCGACGTTTCAAAGGTGCTAACAAGCCAGTTGGTGGTGTGTATAGCCCGCCGTCACGAGCTGCCACCTCTTATTATCCCTCAAAGCCATTTACTCAAGGTCGCTCAAGTCGGCGCAGAGCACTGCCGGCCTCATCCCCAAGAGCCACATTACACCGGACTTGTACTCGGACGACTCAAGCCCTGCCAAGGGCTACACCGATGTCTTGGCGCGAGACGACATCTCGGCCGTCATCATTGCCCTGCCCATCGTTACTCAACCTACATTCATTGAGATGGCGTTGAGGGCAGGCAAACACGTGCTGGCAGAGAAGCCAATTGGCCCGGACATTGCGCGCGCAAAGAACTTGATCGACTACCACCGCCGTGTGAGTGCAAGCAACAACGCAACGCTGGCTATCGCGGAGAACCTTCGCTTCTATCCCTCCATTGCCTACGCTTCCGAGCAGCTACGCAAGCTTGGCAAGGTCACCCAGTTTAGTGTAAAAGTGATGAACCTTATATCCCAGCATAGCAGGTGGTACAACACAGAGTGGAGGAAAAACCCGACTATCAAGGTGGCTTCCTGCTGGATGGAGGCGTGCACTACGCCGCGGCCACAAGGCTGCTTTTAGGACGCGAGGACGCGCCCAGTGAGGTCCGGGCTTTTACAGACAGGGTGCAGCATCATCTTGTGCCCGTTGATACTGTAGTTGCAATCATCAAGACCCGGAGAGGAGCAACGGGCACCTTTCAACTGTCCGAGGGGTCGCTTATGGAGGCTTTCGAGTGGGAGGTTGCGTGCAGAGCGCGGCACTGTTAAGCTCACAAACGAGACAGTCACGGTGGTAAAGCAGCGTGGGAGGGAGCGGATAGTCAAGGAGTTTGAGCGCACACGCGGCGTCGGGGAGGAGGTGAGGGCATGGGCACAGAGCCTTCTGGATGGAAAGCCTAATCCCTTGCAGTTGCCCGAGGAAGCCCTGGCTGATGTCGAGTTTGTGGAAAAGATGTTGCGGAGCAGCGAGCAGGGCAGGGCAAGGAAAGGATACGAGCGGTTGTAACTCTTGTCGAGTCTTGTGAGGGCGTGCGGTGTTGTGTTGGGCTTCGTAATGATAAATAGGAAGGAAAGGAATTTATTCCGAAGAGGTTATAAGCGTTACACGTTGTAGTAAGCCGCCGTAAGCTGCCGTAAGCTGCCGTAAGCTGCCGTAAGCTGCCGTAAGCTGCCGTAAGCTGCCTGCATCTGCCACTAAAAAGAGCTAGTATACGGAGGTCTGTGTTAAAAGTCATGTGCTTGCTTTACACAAGACCTCGCACAAGGACCTAATTAGCTAGTGGTGTTGTTGTCTAACTAGGTAAATTGCGGACTAAATAAGAGGCATATCAAGGTGATAATTTGCTTACAAGGGGATAATAAATATTATAAAGGTTATTAAAATTAAGCTAATAATTAGAGGGTTTTAAAGGGTTATTTTATATATGCTAGAACTCCCAATAGACTAAAAATAAAAATGCTAGCTACTCAAGACTTATTACCCCAAGACGTCCCCTTCTTCCTGATCTTCTCATCTACTGAGCTTTCGTTACAAGTAATCACTGGCCCTTGCTGCCAACTACACCCGTGTCTTGCAGCCAGGAGTGTCATGATTGACGAATCCCAATTGTCCGTCTGTCTGCGCATGAATCGAGCCCTGAATAGATGGTCACCATCAGGCAAGAAAAAGCTGTCGGCCACATCATCCTCCCTCTCATATGCGGCTATTCTTGCATGCCATAGACATGGCCTCCTCACTCCTTTTCTGTGCAATCACTACAGCGCTTCTTGCTGATATGGCTACAGCTGATGTGCCGTTGTTTACTGATCTCGACAAGTTCACATCTCTCGTCAATTCTTCGAATGGCGTTCCCGGCCAGACATTCCGCTCCTCTGACATTGTTGCCCCAGTTTGGTTGGTCAACTCCTGGGACAAGGTACACGTCGACGGCGCCTCGCACTTGTTCTTAGGCACAATGTTTGGTCCAGGGAGGGCTGGGCCGATGATATTCGATGCTCGGGATTTGAGCCTTGTCTATGCTGATCAACGATACGACAGATCGTTCAGTTCAGAGGTGAAGATGATAAATGGGACACGCCACCTGGCAGTCTGGGTTTTAGCCCCTGGCCGACACGGTGCCCGCTGCCTAGTATTTGATGACGGGTACAACTTGAAGTATAATGTCACCGCGCCCGACTTGGAAAACGACTTTGAGATGAACCCGAATTTCCATGACATGCAGGTTACGGCAGAGGGTACTATCATCTTCGTGACTTACTTCCCCATACCCTTCGACTGTTCCCCAGTCGGTGGACCACGAGACTGTACTCTGAGAGAAAGTGGCTTCCGAGAGGTTGACCCAAAGAATAACAAAGTTCTGTTCAACTGGGCAGCATCAGAGCACTTCGATATTATCGATTCATACAGGGAGTATAACAATACTAAAGATAGAATGCGAGGCACGGGTTACAATTTCTTCCATATCAACTCTATCGAAAAGGTCATGAACAGCTTCTTCAACTTAGTCTCTATTTAAACCCCCCATTCTAACCCTGATATTTAGACCGCGGACGGAAACTACTTGATATCGAGTCGACATTTTTCACTCGTGGCACTTATTAATGGCACAGATGGCAGCGTCATATGGCGCCTCGGTGGCCGCCACAACCAATTCAGAGATCTAAGCAATGGAACCGCCACCAACTTTGGCTGGCAGCACGACGCGCGCTTTCACCATGACCAGAGCCAAATCACCATGTTTGACAACCACGTCGAACAAACCGGCTACTGCGAGGGCAAGTGTCGTACACGCGGCCTTCATCTCGAGATGGATTACGACAAGATGACAGCTCGTGTTCTCCACGAATACCTTCACCCCGAGGGTGTCAACTCCGGATTCATGGGCGGCTTGCAAGTTCTCGGCAGCGGCAATGTATTAGTCGCATTTGGTTTCAATCCCGGGATTGTGGAGTACACGATGGATGGAACTCCAGTGCTGGATGTTCAGCGCGGAAGCATTGGTGTCAGCGGCATGGACCACATGGGCCTCTACCGGGCCAGCAAATATAACTGGACCGGGAGGCCGACGTGGCCGCCAAGCATAGCTGTTGATGCTCCCACAGGAACAACGCTGAACGCCACTGTATATCTATCGTGGAATGGTGCCACGGATGTAGCCTCATGGGTGGTTGTAAGTCTCGTTTCTGGTCTTTACTGCATTTTCCTAATACTGTACAGCTCGCTTCCAACGACTCGGCAACCATGGACAGAGAGGGCAGCATAATTGCGAAATACCATCGTTCGGGATTCGAGACAACCATTCCTCTCGGCGTAAAATACAACTATAACCATATTCGCGCTGCTGCCATATCTACCTCGGGTAAGAATCTCGCTTACACGGCCATTATTGATCTAGAAAACTACATGCACCTTGAGAGTAATGGCATCACGACCGCCATTCATTCTACTCCCGTCACTTTTTTGTTGTTCAAGGGCCTCAGTTATTTCTTGTGGTAGTTGCTATGTATGTTATATATTGTCTGTGGAAATTAAGCATTAGAGTGAGAGGCGAAGCACAATTAAAGTACAAGACTGAACTGCAGGGAGCCAATGCAGCCCTAGCAAACAAATGAAGTCGAATTTGTATTCATTGAAGCAAATTGAATTCATACTTGCTGTTTCTTCTCTCATCTTTCTGAGCGCCTTTCGGGCTGCATGAAACTGTCTCCTGCGTTCGAGCTAGCTCAAGCCGCGACTGATGCCACATCCCCGGCTGCCACAGATGTCATGTCCCTCGATGTGCCATTGCCATAACCGCGTCATATACACTGGCCTCGAATGCCTGTCCTGACTTTGCCTCGGGAGAGCTTTCTGAGAGTTGACTCGAGTAAGAGTTCCCTTTGAGGTGGCAGGATTCTGTATGGCCGCACATGATACTGGTTCGTGGTTCATGACAACGGCATGAATCGAGTTATATATTCTAGAAGGCGTAACGCACAGCTCTCTCTCTCTCTCTCCTTTAACCCCGACCTGACACGGACTGTACCTTTTCCGTGGGAAATTACCCTAGTACTCGGCAACCACAGGCTGGGACGGCATCAGGCACATTTTATGACCGCTTGACCCTCTGGGCCTCTGGGGAGACCCGTGTTGTCAATTCGGCCCATCAGATGGTGAAGCCCGAACTCTCTGTGCGGCCATTCACACAAAAGGGTGAGTGGATATCTATGTCGACAGAATATGCGAATATCCACTCGGCCACCGAGTTGAAGGAGCTTGTGAAATGGGCTTGGATGGAAGAGCATTTTGATCAACTATTCAAAGAGTTTAATAAGATCAATTCCCACGTGGTGAAGAACTGGCCCGGAGGTAGTAAACCAGGCACTGCGGCTGTAGCTCAAGCCTCCAAACAACCTCCACATTCTGAGGTTGCACAACCTCGCGGAAGAGCTTGACGGGATCCCGTATATTCTGGTTGGTATGGTCGTATGTGAAAGTACGGGCTGGTAAATTATTCTACATTGCCTACGGGACGCAATCATTATTATTAGGTGAGTGAGAGCTGTGTTGGTGGAGTGAGGTTGGAGTACAGTAAGGCACAGTGTTCATACGCACTGACTCAACCGGGAGCATACAGTGTATTGAACACTGTACATGGTAGTAAATGCCATCTGCCTGTCCGCACATCATTCAACAGAGGTACTGGTCGCGGAAAGAAAATGCACACATCAGTGTCGCTTTTATATTGCCAAGCGCTCCGAATACCTTGGTCGCTGAGGAATCTATGGTCCTGCCAAAGTTGACACATCTCAGCCCACGCCAGGTCCTTACGCTATCTGCGGTGATTTATTAAAATCGCTTACCCGTGGCCACACGGCCCACCATGTGCATGCCTGAGAAAAGTCGGCAGCCATAATGCGTTGTACATCTGTCGCTCTTCTACACCTACGTGGGCCTGCTGTGCGTTGTCCCTGATATCCTCGTCAGGTAAACGCTCTGCGTCTTGCCCGTCAATTGAATTTGTCCATGTGTTTGCAGAAATCAATTCGCGTGAATGTATGCCCGGTTCGCTTTATTGGTTGTTGCGGCTACCCTCGTCTCGTTGGCCCAGGGAGCATATCGGCCCTGGCGGCCACTGCTGACACTTGGCGATCGACCGCGTGCAACAACTCGCGACAACCAGCCGCCAATGCTTCGATCCTCGCCACCACTGGTCTGTATCTGCGATTTGGGGTCGTCGTCCATGTCGCCGACCTCCAGATTCAGTCCCGAAATATCTCGTGAGGGTCCTGGTGAGCCGGCACGCATGAGCGATTCATTGTCGGCATGGATAGAGGGCGTGCCCATGACTGTGCTGGAATCGCCAAAGAGAGAATTCATATCTTCGAGACGCACGCCGCACGTTTCGGGATAGGTGAAGTAGACTGCAATACGTGGTTAGTCACAGGTCATTGACTGTAGAACATGCCAGAAGTGTGCTCACCAATGACAAAGGATACCACGCAGAAGAAAGCGTGGACGAGATAGAGGCGCCACTTGATCCATTCTTGCAAAATAGGAGTCATTTCTCCCACTAACCAATTAAAGGCCCAGTTGGTTGCCGTGGAGAGGCTGGCACCCTTGGATCGAATGCTGAGGGGAAGAATCTCGGGAGGGTAGAGCCAGGGAATGGGTCCCCATGAGTACCCAAAGGCTGCATTATAAATCATGACGAACAAGACCACCATTCTCGGCGTCCACCGGATATCGAGGTAGATGAAGTAGGAAATGAGCGATAGAGAGATGGCCATGGCGATAGCACCAGACAAGAGGATCGGCCGTCGGCCCCATCGATCCACCAAGTACCAGGGGGAATGGTCGACAGGAAGTAGGTGATTCCGTTGAAACCGGTCATGAGAACGGCATCGTGGCCGACCCAGCCTGCGGATTCAAAAACATACGGGGCGTAGTACGAGATGACATTGATGCCGTTGAGCTGCGCCAGCGCTTGGGCAGACATGGCGATGAAAACACGCGTTCGGTATTTGCGGAACATCTCCGAGTAAGTTCGATCACCTTCTTGTCGCTGTAGCAAAACGTTCATCTTGATTTCGCGGTACTCGTCTCTAGCTTTGGGGTCGTGAATATCACCACCACCATAGAGGTTGGCAATCACCACCATGCCCTCCTCGTCATGATCATTGTCGAGAAGCCATCTACATTTTCCAAATACGTTGGTCTCTCCTCTTTCGTTGCTGCCGAAGAAAAAAAGGGAAAGGCGGAAAAGGGGGAAAGAAACTCACCTTGGGGATTCCACAATGATTAAGCTGCCAATGCCCAATAGAGCACCCATGACACACTGCATAAGAAGCGGAATCCGCCACGACAGATTACTTTCGATGAAACCGCAGCCGTAGTCAACCCAAACGGATGTGGTGTACCCGATGATGTTGCCGGAGAACTCAATGCAAGCCAACTTTCCTCGATTATGCGGCGGAGAGATTTCGGACTGATAAACGGGCACAATGGTGGAGAGCATGCCAACGCCGAGACCGGCAATAATACGGCCGACCATCATCATGGCCATGGATGTAGCCATTGTTTGCAAGGCTCCGCCCACGAAGAATATACACGATCCGTACAAAATGGTTCGACGTCGACCAATGATGTCTCCGACTCGACCGACAATAAGCGAGGCAAAAAAGCACCGACTTCCAATATGGCAACCATGGTACCGACCTGAGCCTTGGATGGATGGTTGAAGTAATCAATGAAGAATGGGCCACTGTGCAAAAAGGGTTACGTTCGTTAGTTGACACCCCGCTGCATGTCACATCACACATGGTAGGGATGGGTTGAGGCGAAATGATTCATACGTGATAATGCCCGACATAACGCCTTGATCATAACCAAATAGAAACACGCCGAGAGAAACAAATATGCTTGTGAAATAACTGTATAAAGTCAGTACATGTGTTCGCGTATGCTAGAGGCACATATAACTAGAGGAGGCGTACATCAGGGCCTTGCCTGTAAGGCCGTGGACAGAACCCGATCGTCCCGACATGATGGCTCCTATGCAGCGTTCTGCGCGTGAGGGTCGCAGCGGTTTTATCGGAGGAATCTCAATGGCCTCTTTGTCGATGGGAGTGGGATGTATCGACTCGGAGCGATGATATCGCTGCGGCGAAGGGTCGTGAATGCGGACCTTTTTTTCGTGTTTGGACTGACGCTTCTGCACACCAGCGAGAAGCTCTTGCTCGAGCTCGTCGGGCAGCTGAAGACGTACAGGGTCGTTGTCGTCGGCAAGTTGATCACCAATGTCGCCAGTGTCGGTCCAGGAAGACTCGGAGCCTGATGACAGCCTCGCCTGGGAGGAGCGAGCGGGATTGGAGAAACCAAGCAAGGAGGCAGACTGGGACGAGTCTTGGTCGATATCTAAACGGGTAGGGAGGGTCCGCAAGGGAATGTTGGAAGGGAGACGGGATGGGTTTGTCGAAGGAATTTTGGGCGGTTTTGGGGCTGTTGAGCAGCAGCGCCCTCTGCATTCAATTGAAGGGGAAGCGTAGTAATAAGGGAAGTGGAGGTGGAGTTGAGAAGTGACGCCGCGCCTGCTGGCGGAGTCAAACAATGATCGGGGGTCTGGTGACGGAAGACGAGACAAGGTTTCCAATCATCGACACCAGCTAACCTGCAGCGTCGTCGGGTGGTTCGTCTTGTGGGGCTGCTATGGCGTTGTCACAAGGTGCCGAGCGGGCTAAATAGTAAAGTTGTGTGTCGTCTGTTGACTTGTCGTGTGTTGTGAATTACCCGCGTCGTACCAGCCAGTTGACCCCCGTATGGATATCCAGGCGTTGAGCCGTCGATGCTTGTAAATTGTGTGGTGGATGGGTTGAGAGTGAGCGTGATGAAAGATCAAGCAAGACAACTTGCAAGTCGGAATGAATACACGGCGCAGAAAAGAAGAAGAAATACGTGCGAAGGGGAACACAAGATCAGGTTCACATGGACAGCGGCAGGACCTTTTTCGTCTAACAAGCTCCAGTCTCAGCTCGCTCCTTCCTTCCCAAGGAGATTCTGAAAGCGAGTGGAGAGAAATCGAGCAACAAGCAACATGGGAGGAAGGAAGGAAGCGGCGTCTGGTCCCATGCAATTCTCAGGAGAAAGGGGATCAATAGTCAGTGCGAACCACCACCAATGCGCCATACAACAATATTACCGACTACTCCGCACGTACGGAGCTGTATACGCATTATTAGTCCTGACAAGCCTCCCTGTTTTTCTCATGAAATGGGCGCAAAAACAGGGGCTCATTTAATACATACGACCTGCATCTCAGATCTGCTCCACCTCCGGGGTACGGTGCCAGCACTTGACTCCGTCCAGTGCGGGTGAGCAACTTCCGATCCCAACAGAAAACATTCGGGGCGATCAGCACGGTTTAATTGGGAAGGTTTTCCATGGCCGAATGAGAGACCATCTACCAGGCGCTTGTGGCTTTCCAAGCACTTTTCATCTCACAGCTGGCTATGATCGGCTTAACGACTTTTCATCATTTGCTAACCACCCATCATCCCCTCTGGTTAAAGATGTGCGCCTCACGTGTGGGCGTCATGCGTCAGAATAAAGTTGTTAAAAAGATGAAGAGCCCGACTCCATTATTCATATTTTCACGAACGATGACGACTTGCGCGGCAACTGTTGCAACCCGTGCTAGGGACGCATCAGTAGGATGTACCTTTGATGAGCTTCTTGTTGCACGGCCAAGCATGCATGGGTGAATTAGTGGCGCGGGTTTTAACATGAATAATGTGCATACCATTAGGGCATGCGCACAGGTTTTCCCCCTCTCTAATCAATTGAATCATATGATTCACTCAATATCATTAAAATACCTGCATCACGCTTAACGTGCTAGACTTCTGCGGTCCCACTTATCCTTCCCCACGCTCACAGCTAATAAGCCTAGAGACTATCTTTTAACAGCTCTTAAGACTCTTTAGATGCTGCGTTTTAGCACTTTTAATAAGTTCTTTAATTAATAGTCGACGATGCCACCAATTCGCTCATGATATGCATCCAAGGGCATATTGCTCATGGCTGTGATTCATCTTACTGAAATGTTTCAAGCACTATGCCCTTTCGCCATATGACCTACTAAAGTTTCGGCAGACAAAGGCCAACTCGGACATGTCAACGCCCGCATCTTTGATAATGTTGCGCATTGTTTCGCTGCTGAAATGTTCCATCCTCTCCCAAACCTCGTGGGCTCTCCATCCTTTCAATCATGCCAAAAGACTCGAACTGTACGCCAAGCGGAGATTTTTTCGACTGCTCCATGACGATGCACCCAAAGCCCGTCTTATCAAAAGGGTTTGGATCCCATTGCCAGTTTCCAAGCATAGACAGACGGTGCGGCGACGTGTGGTTCAAGGCCCCAGCTCTCGGATGGTACGATCCACTTGTGGTGCTTTTATACAGAGTCCTGGAGGCCGTGGGGCTGTGCAGCCATCGATGAATCCAATAGATGCAGAAATCTGTAAAAGAATGAAGAATGGAACTTGTATAATGTCGTACCATAGTCCTGGCCCGTCTGCTGAGGTCGTCGTACATTTTGGAGTATCCGCGAGCCTCTGCGAGAACCACGGGCAGGATGAGCAGAAATATGCCGGGTAAAGCCCAGAATGTCTGTTGGATATCCATGCGAATTTGGGTTTTGAGATATTTCGGATGTTTTTGCATCTGTTTGTCGAAAATAAAAATACACGAAAAAGTGGAAAAGTGGAAAAGAAGAAGTAAACAACAGCGCCAAAGATCCTACAGGCATCTGGTGAGCAAAGGCAAGTCGGCACAGGGAGATTGAAAGCGGAAAGCATACCAGAGGATTGAAAATAAGTTAATGACCTGTCTTAAAATGTTGCCTCTTGGGCAGGAACTCACTCATACACATGGCAGGCGATGGACGCACAGTGAAGATTTTGTTGACGGTTCATACACGCATGGCAGCCTGTGTGACAGCGATGTGTTATTCTTGATGCCTCGGTCGTGCACATTGGCATGCGCGGGGACAAGTCTGGCAAAGACATGATCACTGATCAATGTTTCGGAAAGATCGAGAATCACGTCCATTTTGCTCCTCGGGCAGAATAAGAGAGGAAGTCGCAAGAAAGGCGGATAGAAATCGAAAATAATCGTCAATCAAAAACTTTCACCACAGCACCAGCCATCCTCAATCCGCACAGCAATGCCAGATAGACCATCTTCAGATGTGCTCCTCGGGATACGGCATTTATTTTCAAAACGCTCGTCAAATAGCCTCAGGCAATTCAAGGGGTGTATTGTAGATTCGTCGCCAAATCTCAGTACATGGGCATGTAAGTGACGCTGCCAGGTCCCAAACACGTCCTTGGTTTTCCAAAGGCCGAGTTTTGGGCAATTTGGCCACTGCGCTGGACAAGGTGGCCCGTTGACCGGGGCGAGTTGAGGTGAAGCATCATCAGAAACTGATGATGCACTTAGGCTTGCAACTAATTAAATTAATCTCAAAATACTAGGTTCTGATAATCAAAAAATAATCCCCCTAAAACTCTATAGCGAAAAATTTGCTAAGAGGGGTTTTATATTAGGTAGGGTAGTTGCCTTATACCTACCCCCTTTATGTCTACTACTACTTAGTAATTACCCTTAACCACTTAACTATATAAAATAAAATAAAATAAAATAATTATTATAGCTCTTAACCCTAAGGCTTATATTACTAAACCCTTATTATATACCCTAGTAATTATTTTCCTTCTTAATCTTATAGGATTAACCCTAGATTTTAATAACACTCTCTCTTAGTATATTTATTATCCTTAGGGTATTAACTTACTTTTACCTATCTTAAACTTTATAAATAAGTCCCTATAGACTTCTAATACCCTTATAAATAAATAATTAGCTTTTATTATCTTTTCTAATTCTATTAAATTATCCCTTAATCTTATTAGGGTTTTAACCCTTTCTAAGCCCTTTAGTAAGTAAAGTCCTTTATTAATTTTATATATATATTTAGCTATACCCTTAGTAAATATAGTATTTTCTAATTAATTACCTCTTAAGGTATTAGCTTACTAACTTAATTAATTAGTAACTCCCTTATTATTTTTATTACCTTACCCTAAAAATAAAGACCTAAAACTCTCTCTAAGAATAATAACTTCTTTCTCTTTATTTAATACTAATACTAGGGTTTTATTAATCTCCCTTAATTTATATAGGCTTAACTCCCTAGCTTTAATAATATTAAGGCTATTTTAGTAAAGGTTAATTAGCTTATTAAGTTTTACTAAGGTAATATAAAGTAAGTAATAAGTATTTAAAATAGTAACTAGTACTTTAATTACTTTAACTTTACTCTTATTATATCTTTATTAATTCCTATTAAGCTAAGACCTTAAGGATTTTATCTTTATAAGCTACTAAGTTAGTATTACTATAATATACCTAGGAAGTAAGTTATTTAATAAGAGTTTTAACTAATTTTTAGGTACTTTAATTCTTAGTAATAAGGTAAGAGATAAAGGTAATTAAGGGTATACCTTTTATTTAGCCCTTAACTTAAATTTATTTACTATATTATTATATTTCCTTATAGTTATAGATTAGACCTTAGATAAATAAGGTAAACCCTTTAGCTAAAGGTTACTATATTTATTAAAGATAAATATATTTAAGGAAATAAAGATTTTATAGTTAGTAGTAAGCCTTACTAAGTCTTATAAATCCTAAACTAGTTAATACTTAGCTATAGTTTCTATTAATTTACTAAGGTAAGTTAAGGTTAAATTTACTATCTTATAATTAGCTTAGAAAGTATAGTATAATAAAATAGTAATTAGGTTTAATATAATAAGTTTTTTCTTAGGGCTATAGATATTTTTAATTAGAAATATATCTTAGATTTAATATAGATATTAAGCGGCACAGGCCCGGATTAGGGCCGGTGCCAACACTACAACAGACGCAAGGGGTTTTTCTTCCTTCTGAAGGGTTTTCCTCTTAATTAACCAATTGGAGTACTAGTACTAGCCTACATAGAGCTAGCTAGCGTACAAAATAATAATAATATAGATATTTACTTATAACTAATCTTATTACCTAAATGAAAGTAATAGTAAGGGTTAGTAGCTTATTTATAAAGGGACTTACTCTTTCTAGTAAAGGTAATAAAGGTAGTAATAGTAGTAATAAAAGCAGTAGTAAAGGTTATAAAGATCCTATATTAGTAAAATCTTTTTTTACTTTTCCCTAGTACTTATATTATTATTAAGTTTCTCCCTATCTTTATTATTAGGCTTCTCTAAGTCCTTATTAGACTCTTAGTAGTGTCCCTTATGCTTAGGGTCCTTATCTTTATTATTCTATCTCTCTTTACTTAATTTTCTATTATTACTATTCTTATTCCTAGAATTTTTATTACCCCTTATATTATTCTCCTTCTTATTAGTAAGCTTCTCCTTATTTTAATTCTTAAGTAAATTTCTAGTATTACTATCTCTGGTCTTAGAAGGGTCCTTAAGGGGGTTTCTTATCCTTATTTTTAGATAATTTTTATTATTACTATCCTTATTCTTAGAGGGAGTTTCTTTATTATTACTCTTAAGTAAATTCTTATTATTTTTATCCTTATCCTTAGAGAAAGCTTCCTCCTTATTATCTATAGGGAGCTTATTAGCACTTATCTTAATAATTAAAACTATTTTATTTTTCCTAGTGTTTGTTATAGACTTAAGCTATAAGCTTAGGTTAAGTACGGCTTTAGGAAGTACGTGAACTATATGTGGCTAGGTTAGGGCTATACGCAAACCACGCATAAGCTATATATAAGTTACTATAAATCTAGACTTTATATAACTACTAGTATAGTTTCTTTCTTTTCTATAAGAATAATATTCTTACTTTAAACGCTTATTTATAGTAGCTATAAGGCTAGTTTATTATATATATTATTCTTTATTATAGAAATATAATAACTAGTAAATATACTATTACTACTAGATAAAATAAATACTAATAAGTTATTATTACTTTAGAAACTAATTTAGTAATAAGTAAGGTAAATTACTTACCTTATAAAAAGGAATAATATAGTACTTATATTACCTTAACTTAAATATAAGCCTTTACCTATAAGTCCCTTATTTAATAGTAAAAGGTTTTATTTTTAGTATAAAGAGGTCTTATAGCTTATAAGTTACTATTAGATAAGGTATTTATTAGGAATAACTAGGACTAGTAATATTTTATATACTAGAACTTATTACCTAAGGTTTAAGTATAAGTTATACCCTTTTTTAAAAAGGATATTTTATTTACTATAACTTACCTTAGTTTATTAAATACTTAGTAAAGATATTTAATAATCCTTATTAATAAGAATTAGTTATTATAAAACTTAACTAGTTAATATAGTAATAAAATAAATAATTTAGTAATTTCTATATTTATTTTAAATAAAAGCTAGTGCTTACTAGAGGACTTAGTTAAGCTAACTTAGTAAAGTTAGCTAAGCTATATATAGCGCTAAATAAGTAAATATAAGACTATAGTGTTAAATAGGATATACCTTAGGCTAATTATATAGCTATAGTAGCCTAGTTCTAAAGTATTATACTTAATATTAAATCTTACTAATTAAAGAAGAAATACTAGATATATAAATAAGGTAATTATATACTTAATTTAGCTAAGAAAGTATAAAATAAGGATATGCTAATAACTAATATTTAATCTATAAGTATAATAAGAGCCTAGTAAAGACTTAAAAAGTCTATAGAATAGTAAAAGTTAGGTAATAAGGGGGTAGGAAATATACTAACTAGGTTACCTAAGATATACTTAATATATATTATAATAAGGGTAAATACTTATAGTATAGCTTCTCTAGATATTTTATATTAGTATACTCCTTATACCTTACTATTTACCTATAGAAAAAGTTATCTATTAATATTTATAATATAAAGAATATAACCTTTACTAACTTAAATATTAAATCTATAAAGTAATTAGGAAAAGAGTAATCTCTTTATTAAGTTATTTAATAAGGGATAAGGAATAGAGATATAAAGAGAATTTATAGTATATAGTTATTACTAATAAGGACTTTAAAGAGATTTAAAATAATATAAATTCCTTTCCTTTTTAGTTCTTACTTTAATTAATAAAACTACCTTTATAAATACTTAAGTTAATATAGGTTATAATTACTATATTACTATAAGTAAATACTTAGTCTAAAAACTTTAATTAAAATACCTCCCTTTACTAACTAAGAGGTTAGTTTATATAGTAGTTAGTATAAAATAAGGGGAAAAGAGAGCTATAAGAAGCGTTTATTTATATTATATATTATTTACTTTTAGTTAGACTTAAATAAATAAGAAACACTAATTATAGTATATATAATCCTAGGGCTAATAAGGTAACTAATCCTTAGTATACTATAAATAAAAAGAAATAAAATTAACTTAAATATAATATACTAATAAGTATATATAGGATTAGTAAATAACTTATAAATATAAGCTATAGCTAATAAAATAGTTAACTAACCTATAGTATTTATTTTAGGTTTAACCTTTATAAGGATAGTATATTAAGTAAAGAGATAAAAAGAATATATTTAGCTTTATACTATAAGTTTATATAAAATTATATCTATTCTATAAATTAATATAATACTAAGGGCTATAAAGTAAGAGCTTTTTACTTCTTTACTAAAGGTATTATAGGACTTTAAGGATTTATTTCTAGAAAGTAAGGTAAATACCTTATTACTATACTAAGGGAAGTTAGACTACTATATTTACCTAAAATAAGATATAAATAGGAATAAACTAGATTTACTATAGGTACCTTTATATAATATACCTTAAGAATATTTACTTAAAATCTAAAAGTAAGTAATAAACTTAATAAATAAAGGTTAGATTTAGGTAAGTTTATTATTAGTAATAGCTTTAGTATTATTAGTAAAAAGCTTAAGGGTAGTTAGAGATTTTATATAAACTATTATACCTTAAATAAAATTATAAAATAAAACTATTACCCCTTATTACTAGTAAAGGAAATATTATACTTATTATCTAAGGTAAGGTAATTTATAAAGCTAGATATATAATTAGCTTTTTATTATATATAAATTACTAAAGGTAAAGAATACTAGATAGTATTTTATATAAGGTTTAGATTATTTAAATAGTTAGTATATTCCTTTAGGCTTATAAGTATACTTATAACCTTTTAAAGGTATATTAATAATACCCTAAGTAATATCCTTAGTAACTATATTACTATATATCTTAATAATATTTTAGTTTACTTAAGTAAATTATAAAAAAACTATATATAAAAGGTTTATAGTATATTATTTAGGCTATAATAAGCTAGTTTAAACCTAGATATTAAGAAGTATATCTTTATTACTAAAGAGGTTAAGTACCTTAGGTTTATTATCTAGGTAAGGAAGGTAATTTACCTAAATAAGGAGAAGATTATAGTAATTTAAAATTAGAAGGCTTTAATAAGGGTCTAAGGTATTTATAGGTTTCTTAGTTTTACTAACTTTTATTATAACTTTATACTAGGATTCTTTAATATTATAAGCCCCTTTATTAACCTAATAAAAAGGAGTACTTTTTTACTAGATAAATAAGTATAATAAGGCTTTTAAAGCTCTAAAGGTAGCCTTTATATTATATTTTATTTTAACTTAATAAGACCTTAAGAAAAATATATTAGTTAAAGTAAATTATTTAAGAATAGCACTAGGTAGCTACCTTTTCTAGTTTAGTAATAATAGTATCTTATATTTAGTAGCTTACTATTTAGCTTAATTATAGCTTACTTAATAAAATTACACTATATATAATAAGAAACTATTAGTAATTATCTCTTACCTTAGAGTATAGTTAGTAAAGCTATAAAGTATAAGTAAACTATTTATAATATTAATAAACTATAAGAACCTAGAGTACTTTATAGCCTTAAGGGAGATATTAGAATAATAAGTATAATAAGTAAAGACTTTAGTATTATTTAACTTTTATTTATAATATAAACTAAGTATATAAGTAAAGTAACTAGATATATTATTAAGATATTACCTAAATAAGCTAAAAATAGAAAAAATAGAAAAATAAAGGTATTAATTATATACTTAGTAATAAGTCCTATAAAATTTAGTTTTAAGTAAGGATAACTATATATAAGCCTTAAACTTATTATAGTAATAAATAAGGTCCTTATAGAAATATTAATATTTATAAATAAGTACCTTTAATCTCTTTAAGACTAGTCTATAACTTAGAATAAATCTTATAAGTTATAGCTTAATATAGTTATAGCTAAAGCTAGGAAGTTTCTAGATATTACTAATACTAGAGAGTAAATTATAAATTATTAGATTAGTATAAAAGAGATACTTTAATTTTAAGGGTAAATATAGGTTTCTAAATAAGAATTATTAACTATAACACTAATTTAATATATTTATAACTTACCCTTACTAGGTTACCTAGGCTAGAAGATAACTTTTAAGGCGCTTTAAAGAGACTTTTATTAGAATAGTATATTATAAAATATAGCTTATTTTATATAGAATTATTACTACTATAAGGGATAGAAAAGCTAGTAGCTATAATAAGGCTTACTAAAGCTAATTTTACTCTTTAATAAATATAAATTATAGATATTTATTAACTTTATAATTAACCTCCTAGCCTAAGATTAGGATAATCTATAGTTCTTAATAGTTATTATAAATAGACTATTTAAGTATATATAACTAAAGGTAATAATATTAATAAAGGCTAAGGTATATATAAAATAATTTAAGTATTACTAATAGTAATTCTATAGGTTTCCTATATAAATTATTATAAACTATAGGTTAGATTAGCTTAGTACTTTCTAAACTAAGCTTTATAAGAAAGTTAGTATATAATAATTACTTTTTATATTATATTACCCTTAGATAAATAGTAATATAAAAAAGCTAACTAGGAAGTGTAAGTAATATTATAAGTAATACTATTTTTCTCTTAGTTTAAGTAGCTAGATTATTTACTAGCCTATTAGCTAGTATTAAATAATAAGGATTTATTAGTAATAGGAGTTAGCGTAAATATAGCCTTATATAGCTTTAATATACTTATAATTTAAGAGTTATTACTTATAAAGCTATTTACTACCTTAGTAAAGGAAAGGGCCTAGGCCTTTTATAATACTTAAAGAATAGTATAGATTTAATATAAGCTATAATAGCTTTTATCTAGTAGTAATAATAGGAAAATATAAATAATAACTATAAACTAGTAAAATATTTTTAAGTTAAGGACTATATATAGCTAAGCCTTTAAAATATTAAGATAAATTACCCTTATAAGAAGCTAGATTAGGTTATAGCTAAATATAAGGTAATTAAGGTCTTTATACCTTTAATTATTAAACTAGATATTTTAAGAGAATTATATTCTATCTTTTATATAAATTTAGTTTAGTAAGTAGTAAATAACCTATTACTAAGTTAGAAACTAGCTAATAAAAGACTATTACTAGAATTAATAATAATAAATACTAATAAAGATCTCTTAAAGTAGTAAGTAAAGGATATTCTTATAGCTAAAAACACCCTAGGTTAAGAATTAAATTAAAATATCTTAGTTAAATAAAAAAATATATATAGCTAACTTAAAAGCTATTAGAAAGCTTATAAGATATAAAGGCACTTAACTAATTTAAGTTATAATAAGGTAATATATAAATAAATAATAGTCTTAAAAGAGTATAATTTAATTTACTTATAAAATATTAGGGTACTTATTTTCCCTCTAGTATATATATATTATAGTGCTATTTCTTTACTAAAAATAAATAAAAAATAAAAGAAAGATAAAAATATTTAAAAAGAAAAGGATTATTATACTTTTCCTTATACTAGTAATGCTTCTTAGTAAGAGTATAAGCTAGCTTTATAATAGTTTTAGTTAGGGTATAGGTATTAGCTAATATTTACTATATATTAGTATTACTTACTTCCTAAGTAAAGAGAGATTAAGTTAAGCTATTATTTATAGTTTTTATATTATAAAAGAATTTAGTAGCTATATTATTTTATTTATAGTAAGTAAGTATAGTTTATATAAGAATAAGTTACTATATCTTAGAGATACCTTAAGTATAAGTAATACTTATAAGGAAAAAGCTAAGGGCTAGGCCTTAGTAAAATTAATTTAAGTAATAGTAAGTATACTATTAAAATATTTATAATAGTAAATAAAAGTCTTAGTAAAAATAATATAATATCCCTTAATAAAGCTAGCTTACTTTATAGCTAGGGATTTAATAGCTTAACTAATAGCTAAAAGGTTTTCTAAGTACTTAAAAGTATAATATAGCTTAGGATTAGTACTATATAAGTATATTTCCTAAATATATAAATATTATATAATATAGTATAAGCTATAGGCTTAATTTATACCTAGAGTATAAGTATACTTTTCTTTAGTTTAAAGATTATTAATATATAAGCTATAAGGAAACTTATACTTTTATTATTAAAAAAGCCTTATTATTAAAATTACCCTTTAAGATATACTTACTAAAATAAGTGCCTTTACTTAAGCTAGGAGATAAAGAAAAAGAAAGTAAAAATAAGGTAAAGCTAGTAGTAAAGGAAGTAATAATAATATTAGTTATAGTAAAGGTAAAAAGAAGTAAAAAAGAAATAGATAATTATTTAGGCTTAATAAAAGGGAATAAAAAGGATATATAAAGGGATATTATAATAATAATAAGGATAAAAGAGTTAGGAATTATAGGGGGATAGGAATATTTATATTTCTAGAGGTATAGGTTTAGCTTTAGTTAAAGTATATTTTATTTATATTTATAAAAACTAGCTAAGAATAAATAAGGGTAATATATTATATAATTATCTAATAGGTAGTTAGTAATAAAGGAGTTATTTAAGGTAAAGTTAGGATTTAGTATATAAATATTAAGATATAAAATTAAAGTAAAGGTAAAAATCTAAATAAGGTATAGAAATAGCTAGTAATAAGTATAAAAAAGGATAGGCTAGTATTATTAAAGGTAAGGTTAAAGAAAAGTAAATTTACTTATATAATAAAAAGGGTTAGGGTAAGGTAAACCTATACTAAAAATTTTTATAGCTTATATAAAGGATTTATAGCCTTAGAGGCTACCTTACTTAATAAGGTATACCTTTACTTATACTAAAAGGGAGGCTTATATATAAGGGGACTATATTTATTATTTACTTATATTTATATAGTAAAGAAAAGGAAAAAGGGCTTATATATAGAAGAGAATTACACTTATTATTAGCTTTATTTTATAAGGAAAGGGGGAGTAAGGGGTAAGTAAGGGGTATATTATAAACTTAAGCTATAAGCTTAGGTTAAGTATAGCTTTAGGAAGTATATAAACTATATATAGCTAGGTTAAGGCTATATATAGACTATATATAGGCTATATATAAGTTACTATAAATCTAGACTTTATATAACTACTAGTATAGTTTCTTTCTTTTTCTATAAGAATAATATTCTTACTTTAAACGCTTATCTGCAATAGCCATAAGGCCAGTTCATTACAGTGTTACTAGGTATTTTTATTATTAAGGGCTATTTTACTTTTTATAAGTAATAAGGCTTATCCTTACTTATTAACCCTATTATAACTTATCCCTTATAGTCCTTATATTAAATACTAGGCCTTATATCTTATATTAAAGCCCTAGTTAAATAATATTATTATATAAAATCTCTAGGCATTACTACCTCTTGCCTTATAGCTAAGTATATAATAGTTAGTAATTTTACTAAGCTAAAGGACTCTAGTGCTAATAAGCCTTAAATAATTAATAATAGGTTAGTATTTATAGTGCTTATAGCTTTTATTAGCCTAGTAAGTAATCTATAAATATTATCTTAAAGATAAATTAGCGTTATAAGTATTTAGAACCCTCCTAAGCATAAGGTAAAACTACTTAGTATTTTACAGCCTAATACCCTATTCTTTTATCTTCTTCTTATTTACCTTATAAATCTTATTATTTATATTGCCTTTACTTTTTAGTATTTTTTCCTTATATTATAAATACTATTAATTATCTCTAGGTTAGATTTATCTTTGCTTCCTTTCCCTTTGCTTTTCTTCTCTTTTACTATATTATTTAATATTTTAAATAAGGTAATATCCTTTTATTACCTTTAGCTATACTATAATCTAATTAGTTAGGGTTTAATTAGTTAAGTAATAACCTATAACTTACCTAGTAATTATAACAAATTAAATTAGAGATAAGTAAGGATAAGTTATATTTAGTAGGAGGGTTTAAGTTTGCCTTAGAGCTTTAAAGCATAAGTATACAAAGAGAGATAGAATAAGCATAGTCACAGAGGAAGGGGAATTACGTTAATTTATGCTATAAGTAAAACTTAAACAAATTTAAGTTTAACTATAGTCACGAATTATAACTCTTACGCTAACGTAGCTATAAACTTTATTATAAACTTTACTTTAACCTTATAGCCCCTTGTATTTATAACCTTAAAGCTTATACTAATTATAGGTTTTATTTATTACTATAGCTATAAGTATTTAGATATTAATTATTTTACTAGGTAGGTATTGCTAGTAATAATTATGTGTTATGATAAATTAGATGCATTAGCTATAACTAATGACGCAAAAAAAAATTTAAAAATCAATAAGTATTTAGAAGTTAGTAAGTAATTTGCTTACCCTTAATATTACTAGTTTTAGTTCTCTTTATATTACCTTATCCTTTTATATAAAATAATAACCTTTTATTACTCCTAGTATACCCTATAGCTTTATAGTTCTTACTAATAATAAGGGTATAGTTTAAAATAAATAAGGGAATTTAAATAGTTATAAATTATAATATAACCTTAACTAGTGTTAAAAATATAAATAAAACTACTTAGCCTTAATAAGTAATATATCTAGGGTTTTTTCTTTCTAGGAATAAAAAGAAATTCCTTTATTTAGTAAGTTTTTAAGTTTATTAAGTCTCCCTAAATAATTAGCGCTATAAGTAACCCTATTATATAGAAAATATTATTTAAGTATACCTATATAAATTTAGCTACTATCTTTAGTATTATATTTAGAAACTATAAGATAAATATAAGTAAAAAGTATATAAATAAAGCCCTAAAGTCTTCTTATTATAAGGAGTAAGCTAGGCTATTTAGGTAATTCTAGAAACCTAACTAAGTTTTCCTTTTATTATATTTACTATTTTAAAAGTTAGGTTTTCCTAGTATATAATAATAGGATAGCCTTCTCTCTTTCTAACTATAATATAATTTATATATACTAAGTTAATAGTTTATTAAGTATAAGATTCTTAAACTCTATAAGGGATTTCTATCTAAATCCTAATTTCTTTAGTGTTTTACTTACCTAACTCTTTAATAGTTTAGTAAATACCTATAGGATTAAGCCCTTAATTACTTTTATATTTTCTTAAGTAATTAGATCTTAATAAGGAATTACTAGGCTAAGGCTTATATATACTTTACTAGCTAAGTTATAGTATATTCTAATAGTATAGTTATTATACTTATTAAATCTAATATTTTAATTTCTATTTAGCGCCTATATAGCTATAGGTTATATTATCTTTAAATTATACTCTATAAAGGCTTATTTAAGGCTTATAATTACTATATCCTATCCTTTACTTCTTACCTTTATAAATAGTAATTACTATATAGTTTTTATTTTAACTAGTAATATTATCTTAAGGTTATAAAGTAATAGGCACTAGTTAATTAGGCTAAGAAAGTATTACTTCTTATATTAAAACTTCCTCTCTAAGAAAAAGTCCTTTTCTTATATTTTATTTATTATTTTTACTAATACCTTTCTCTTATATATAATAACTAGAAGGTTACCCTATAACTTTATAGCTACTTCTTTTATTTTCTAGTGTCTTTAAGACTTTACTTTAATTTTCTAAAGATTATAAATACTATATATTATTACCTAATCCCTATAGAAGCTTATCTCCTTAAATTAATATAATCCCTTTAAGTAAGATTTATTTTAGCCTATACCTCTCTTAGCTAATAGGGTAGCTTCCTAAGATATAGGATTAGGTTTCTTAATTATAGTTATAGGTTTAAACTTTATACTAGAAGATAAGTAAGTAGTAGTTAATTTTAATTAAAAAGATATTAGTGTAATATAGTAATAATAATAAAGTAAGGAAACTACCTTAGTATTAAGCTTTAAACTAAGTAAAGAATAATATTTAATATAATTCTTTAAGATAACTTAATACTCTAATAGTAATCTAATAATTTAAGGTTATACCTTAGATAATAATAAAAGTTACTAATTTTAACTAGTAATCCTAAAAGAAAAAGAAAGAGAAGTAACCTAGAATAATAAAATATAAATAAAAAGGGTAAGAAAGTATATAGTCCTTACACTCCTAATAGCTAATCTTACTTTTAACTTACTTTTCCTTACCTATTTATATAAACACTAAACTATACTCTTTTACTCTCTCTTTTCCTCCTTACTATTATAACTTTATTCTCCTTAATAGTAATTAATCCTATAATATCTTTAGATAACTAGTTTAGGGAATATAAGCTTTTAAGGTATTCTTATAGAAGTCTAACCTATAACCTTGTGAGAATAATAGTAGCTAGGCAAGAGGTATAGGGGCTCTAGTATATTAACTAAAGCTTGCTAGGTCTAAGTGTGTTATGCGTGCGAGTTACTATTTTATAGCTAGTGGCTTACTAGTGTTACGTAGACCTAGCCTTAGGGTCTAGCTTACCCGCGAGGTGCGCTAGTGCACTAGGTATTATAAGTAAGGCCTTATAATTACCCCCTTACTTTTAGCTAGGCTTTTAAATAGCTTTTGCTAGCTCTCCTATAGCTATTTGCTAAGCTACTAATAATTAAAATAATAATAAATAATAGGTAGTGTTTAAGTATAAATTTACCTATAACGCACTATTATCTTGCGCACTTTTCTTGCCTGTATCTATAGACGTTTTTTGCAACGTATTACGCCTTAAGTTATTATAACCTTTCTCTTATTAATTGCCTTACTTTTGTTATAGAGACTAACTATATTCCCTTAAAGGAATGTTTATATATATATTATTTACGCACTAGGTATGTAAACTTTAAGAAAAGCCCCTATCTAAGCTTAAATTACCCTAGATTAACTATTAATTCCCTTAACTATTATCCGCTATTATTATAGTAAAATATTCTAAACACTATATTTAGTGCTATAAGTATAGTAATACTTATAACACTATAAGTATACTACTATTCCTATATCTTTTAGCCCTTATTACTAATACCTTTATATAAGCTATAGCTATAATAAAAGGGATTTCCTAGATTTTCTAGCTCTTTTAGACTAGGTATAAACCCTTATAAATACCCTTAGTAATAATAACCTTAAAAACCCTAAGGACTATGCCTTTTTAGTAGACTTTTACTATAGTTTTACTAAGGCTTACCTTAATCTAATAATAAGTTTTAATTATACTAATATAGCATACTGTGAGGCCCCACTCATAACACAAGGTGCACTAGCGCACCCGCGGGCAAGCTAGACCCTAGGGCTAGGTCCACGTAACACTAGCAAGCCGCTAGCTATAAGTTAGTAACTTACATATATAATATACTTAGACCTAGTAAGCTTTAGTTAATATACTAAAGCCCCTATATCTCTTACCTAGCTATTATTATTCTTATAATTCTAAAGCTTCTCTTACTAGTTACCTAAGAGTAATATAAGGAGAAAAACTACCTAATTTACTAGAGTAATATTAAATAATAACTAGGACTAATTAAATAAGGGTAATATTATAGCTAAGAATATATTATATTTTATAAAGACTATACTTAAGATTAAACCCTTTACCCTTAGTACTAAAGCTATAGTAGTAATAAAGTAAATTACTTAGCTAAAATAACTTTAGAAACTATAAGAGTAAGAATAAGAACTTATTAACTTATTAACTTACTATAGCTTAACTTAGAAGAAAAATAAGTAAAAAGGTAATAAAAAGCTAGCACTTTCTTAAGCTATAGTAACTAAGAGATTAAAGTCTAAAATATTACTAACCTCTAATACCTTATAAACCTATAAAAGTATAAGATATAGATTAATAACTTAAACTATACCTTTAATAAAGTAAAGAAAAAGTACTAATATAATTACTAAAAGATTCTCTTTATACTTAACTATATATATACTAACTATAAGATAAGATAAAATAAATACCTTAAGGAATAATAGGCTAATAGCTAGGATAACCTTAAAGATAACTAGGATAAATTTTAGACTTAGATCCTTATATTACTTTAAGACTTTATAAACTATAATACTTAAATAGCTATATAGCTAGAAAATATAAAGTAATATAAAGGCTAAAGCCTTATTAAATTTAGTATTTACTTAGATTTACTAGAGAAATACCTAGAAAAAGCTATAAAAAGTCCTATACTCTTATATTCTTTATAAAATTACTCCTAAACTATAGGACTATATTAACTTATATACCTCTATTATAGAAAAGACTTAAGAAAAGGTTATATAACTTATATAGTAATTTTAGGAAGCTATACTAAAGAGTAAGTAAAAGCCTAAGTACTTAGAAGATAAAGGCCTATATAAAAACCCTTAGTACTATAGATATAACTCTTTATAAGGCTATAAACCTTATAAGAATTAAAGGAATAAAAACTAGAAGAAAAGTCTAGTTACTTACCTAAATAATAGTAAAGTTAAGAATAAAAGGTAATATTATAACTATAATAATATAAAGTATCTTATATTTAATTATAATAAGCTAAAGAAAAGCCCTAAGAAAGCTAAGGAAACTTCCTAAGGTAAAAGTAAATACCCTTACCTTTACCTTAAATACTAAGGTACTAATAAGGTATTAATTTTATATACTAGTTACTATTTATAGGTAAAAAGATATTAAAATAGTAGTAAACCTAAATAGCTATACTAAGATTAATATTATTAGCACTAAATTTATAAAGAACTATAAGCTTAATTAAGCTAAGGCTATAGCACTTATTATTAAGGTAGTAAGGGCCCTTATAGTCCCTTAATATAATATTTATAAGGTATTTATTACTATTAAAGACTTAAGAGAAGAAGAAAAGGACCTTAAGCTACTATATATAGCTATAGATAAAGACCTAAGAGTAAGGAAAGCCTTATATTAATTAGAATATATATACTTATAGAAGAATATATATACCTTTACTTATACTTATAAAAGTAATAGTTTAAGAAAAGAAAAAGGCCTTTTTACTTATAACTTCTTATAAATTTATAAAGGTAATATATAATAAGACTATTATATATACTATTATAGAAGTTATAGAAAATAAGTTTATTACCCTTAAAAATAATAAGGAGATAAAAGTATATAAAACTATTAAAGATATTCTTAAGAAACTATATAAGTTTAAAGATATATTTATATTAGATAAGGTAAGGAGTTTACTATTAAGAAAAGTAACTAACTATATAATTAACCTAATACTAGGGGTAATACCCTATATAAGCTAATTTACTCTCTCTCTTAAAGTAAGCTAAAGGAGCTTTATAAGTATATTAATAAAAACCTATAAAAAGGCTAGATAAGACTCTCTAAGAGCCTTATAGGCATACCTATTATACTAAAGAATAATAAAACGCTTTAATTATATATAGATTACTAAGGACTTAATAAAGTAATATAAAAGAATTACTATACTCTCCCCTAATTTTAAAGATCCTAGACTAGTGCTAAGGGGCTTGCTTTTTCTTAAAGATTAATATTAAGAATACTTACTATTAAATTTATATTAAAGAGGGTAATAAGTAAAAACTATATTTTATATATAATATAAACATTATAAATACCTTATAATACCCTTTAAGTTAACTAATACCCTAGCTACCTTTTAAAGCTATATTTATAAAGTATTTTATAGGCTAGTTAATACTATTTATATAGTATATTTAGATAATATCCTTATTTTCTTAAAAATATAGGAAAAGTATACTATATATATTAAGGAAGTTTTAAAGTATATAAGATTAGTAAAGCTATATATAAAACCCTTAAAGTATTTATTTTACTAAAAATTAGTAAAATTCCTAGGGTTTATTCTATTAGTTAATAGGATTTTAATAAATACTTATAGGGTTACTATAATCTAAGACTAGAAGGAGCTTATAAGCTTTAAGGATATATAGTTTTTCTTAGGATTCTATAATTTTTACTAATAGTTTATTTATAAATACTCTAGGATTATAATACCCTTATACTTATTAATAAAAGGTAGTTAAAATAGTATTTAAACTAGGAAGTTTATATTTAAAGTAAAGAAGTAGCTAGCTTTTAGCTAACTAAAAGATACTTTTTAGTAAGTACCTTTTCTTTATTATTATAATCTAAGTTAACTAGTATATATTAAGATAAAAACTTTAGTCTTTATAATAATAAGAATCCTATCTTAATAGAATAATAAAGGCTACTAGTATTTAGTAGCTTTTTAATTAAGGAAGTTTATAAATACTAAGTATAATTATAGTATAGCTAATTAAGAGTTACTTACTATAGTAAAGTTATTTAAATACTAGTAATACTATATTAAAGGTATAGTAACCCTAGTTAAGGTTTTATTAGACTACTATAACTTATAAACCTTTATAAGGTAGTAAAAGTTAAATAAAAAGTAAGCTAAATAGTATATATTTCTTTATCTCTTTTACTTTATAATTAAGTATAAACTAAGGAAAAGTAACCTTATAAATACTTTATTAAGAAAGTCTAATTATAAAAATAAACCCTTAATAAATAAGGTACTTTTACTAGAACTTTAAAAGAAAATAGTAATTACTAAAGAACTAGTAATAAAAAGATACTAATATAGTAAAGAAAATATAGTAAAATACCTTTAAGGGAGGAAAATACCTAGCCCTTATAGTAAAAGATAAAGAGGCTAAAGTAGCCTAGCTAAGAGGCTAGTTAGTTACTATAGATCTAGTAAAAGATTAGCTAAATAAAGGGGATTTCTAGGAGAAAGTAATATATATCTAAGATATTAGTATAATATAAGAGATATAGGGGACTATTATATTACTAAATTCTTACTAATTTAGACTAAATAAACTATTAGTATAATTACTATAAAAGGTATAAGATAAAGACTTAGATTTATAAAGATAAAAAGGTAATATAAACTCCTTAAAGAAAGAGAGAGAGAAAAGCTAGTTTATAGTTATATAATATAAGGGGCTTTCTAATATACTAAGACTAGGTAGTTATTCCTAGAGCTTATTTTATAATAAGAGCTTTTATAGCTATACTATAATAATTTACTAGTAAGTTACTTTAAAACTAAGTATACTCTTAAGCTATTAAAGTATTACTTCTAGTAGCTAGCTATAAGTAAGTCTATATTAGACTATATTATAAGCTATAGGGTTTACTAATAAGTAGTAGCTAAAAGGTATTACCTATATAGGAGCCTTAAATCCTTACTAATACTAGGGTAACTATAAGTAAAGATCTTAATAGACTTTATTATAGGATTACTTATTATATAAGTAAGTAAGAAACTAATATAATCCTAGTGATTATAAACTAATTTACTAAGTACTTTATTTTCTTACTAATAATTACTATAATTAATATAGCTAAACTAGTAAAGCTTTTTTATAAAGAAATTAAGCTATAATTTAAGGCCCTAAAGGGTATTATATTTAATAAGGGATTAGTCTTTATAAGCTAATTTTAGTTAGACCTTTGCTACCTATTATATATAAAATAAAGGCTTTTTATAGTGTTTTACCCCTAAATTAATAGCTAAATAAAGAGAATAAACTAAGTACTTAAGTATTACCTTTAATACTTTATTATAAAGAACTAGTAAATATAGCTTAAGCTACTCCTAATAGCTTAATTTACTTATAATAATATAGTAAATAAGACTATAAGCTACTTACTAAACTACTCCCTTATAAGCTATTTACTTAAGTTTTACTTAGCTCTTAGAGGTAAGACCTAGGAAAAGAGGTACTAGAAGTATATATATATATTATAAAGCTATATAAAGTTAAGAAGTAATTAAAGTAAAACTAGGTAAAAGCTACTAAAACCTAGGTAAAGTACTATAATAAATATTACTAGCTATTAACCCTAAAAAAGGTAACTTAGTATTACTATTAGTAAAGAATATTAGGCTTAAAGAGGTAAAATAAAAGCTAACCCCTAGGTTTATTAGATTATTTTAAATACTTAATATTATTAGAAAATAAGTATACTAACTTATATTACCTAAAAGTATAGTTAACTATATAATATATTTTATATTAGCTTATTAAAGCTATAGAATTACTATAAGAATACTAGGGATAAGGAAATACTAATACTAAACCTTAAGGATAAAGATAATAAGTATAAAATTAAGGAGGTTAAGGACTATAGGAAGACTTATAAAGGTAATAAATACCTTATAAAATAAAAGGGTTAGCCTAGTAAATATAACTAATAGGTTCTAGTAAAAACATAGAAGGCGCTTAATATATAATTTAGGTATTTTACTAAACTAGATTAAGTAAGAAAGGTAATAAAAATATAAGTAAACTATAGGTAATTAAACCTAAAATACCTATAGAAAGGGACTAATATAACTAGCTACTATAGGGTATCTATATTAAAAGATAGTAATATAGAAATAAAGCACTAGTAAAAGGATATAAAGTTACTATAGAAAAGGCCTAACCTTATTAGTTACTATAAAAACTTCTACCTAAAGGCCTAGGTTATATTACTAAATAATAAAAGAAAAGGCGCCTAGAGTGTAAGTAAAATAATAGGAAAACCCTCTATTATAGCCCTTATATAGGAAATAACCTCCTTACTATTAAAGCTATACTTTACCTTATTCTTATTACTATAAACTACTTTCTTTATAGCGTAGTAAAAGTAGTAAATTACTATAACCTAGGCTATATAGCCTAGGTTAGAGGGCTAGAGCTAAAGAACTATTCTTATCTCCTAGATAGCTATAATATCCTTAAGGTTCTCCTATAGAAAAGTTAGTAAAAGTCTAATAAAAGTGTAATAAGAAGCTATATATAAACTAGAAAAGGGGAAAGGGAGCTATAGTAACTATAGTAACTTATAGCTACTACTAGGAAACTAAATAGTTCTAGTATAAAATAGAGGTAGCTTATATAGAGAAGTTAGTAAGGAATAAGTAAAAAGAAAGGATTTAATACACTTAGTATGCCTTTATAGCACTAGTTAGCTTAAAGGCAATATAGTGCATGGTATTTATATAGTTAAATCCTATAACTAAGTTTAAAATATATATAGTAAAGCTATAGTAAGTTATATCTAAAAATATAAGGATACCCTCCTTATTCTTAGTGGTAATAGTAGCGTTTATAAGGGTTTAAACCTATTTATAAATAACTAAAAGGTCCTAGAAATTACTAGCTAAAGTTAGTATAGCTTAGTATAGAAAAGTTAGTAATTTAGGGCTATAGAAAAACAGAATACTAAGTAACTTACTATCTTATATATATCCCTATGTTTATTACACTAAATATAATGCTTTAACTATTTACCTTTAGCTACTATACTAACTAAAGAATAGGGAAGCTATATATAATTACTAGTAAAATAATCTTAATTAAGGGTGCTTCTTAAAGTTAAAGTACCTAGTCTAAAGATAATATATATATAAATAAACATAAAAGTAAATTATATCTTATTTTATAGTAAAATAATAAGGATTAGTAGTTAAAGAGTTAAGGTAAATAAAGTATAATAAAGTTTAATTAAAGTAAACTATATTTACTAGATAAAAAAGTATATAATAAAATAAGGAGTTATAAGTGAATTTATACTTAATTATTACTATTATTTATTATTATTTTAATATAGTAATTACTTAGTAAATAGCTATAGAATAGCTAGCGAAAGCTATTTAGAAGCCTAGCTATAAGTAAGGGGGTAATTATAAGGCCTTACTTATAATATAAGGTACACTAGCACACCCTACAGGCAAGCTAGACCCTAGGGCTAGGTTCACGTAACACTAGTAAGCCGCTAGCTATAAGTTAGCAACTTGCACGCATAACATACTTAGACCTAGCAAGCTTTAGTCAATATACTAGAGCCCCTATACCTCTTGCCTAGCTATCATTGTTCTCACACATACTATATTATATTTAGTCTTACTAAGGCTATAAAGGTTTACTAAGTTTATCTCTTTCTCCTAGGTTTACTAGTCTCTTACTTATATTTTAGGGTAAGATATATTAATTTTATATAATTAGTATATTATTTCCTACTAGTAACTTTTAGTTATAATATTTCTAAGTCTTATCCTAAGGGTAGTAAGTGCTTTATTCCCTTTTATTACTTATTTACTAACCTTTTATAGTAAAACTATTATAAACTCCTTACTACCTAGAAAGTAAAAATAACTTTATATTTAAGGTTTTATAACCTAGGTTTTATACCCTAGGGTGTAGTAAAGTATTACTTTTACCTAGTAATATAAGAGATAATTATAAGGGATAAGAATAATACTAAGTACCTTATTTATAAAGGTTAGGTTTTTAGGTATATAAGGGCTATAATAAAGGGGTTCTCCTTAACTTTCCTTACGCTTTAGGTATATTTTCTTTTATTTTTAGTAAGTAATTTAAGTTATTTACTTTAAAGTGTAGTAGTAGCTAATAAGGCTAGGCCTTTTTATAAGAACTTTATATCTCTTTACCTATAACTTACTTATATCTTACTACCTTTCTTATTTAATTTACTTTAGTAAAATACTTAAATTATATATTAAGCGCTTTCTATATTTTTTACTAGGACTTACTAGTTATATTTACTAGGCTAACCCTTTTATTTTACTAGGTATTTATTACCTTTATAGGTTTTCTTATAGTCCTTAACCTTTTTAATTTTATATTCCTTATCTTTATTCTTAAGGTTTAGTATTAGTATTTTCTTTTCCTTAGTATTATTATAGTAATTCTATAGCTTTAGTAAGCTAATATAAAATATATTATATAGCTAACTATATTTTTAGGTAATATAAGTTAGTATACTTATTTTCCTATAATATTAAGTATTTAAAATAGCCTAATAAACCTAGGGGTTAGCTTTTATTTTACCTCTTTAAGCCTAATATTCTTTACTAATAGTAATACTAAGTTATCTCTTTTAGGGTTAATAGCTAGTAATATTTATTATAGTACTTTACCTAGGTTTTAGTAACTTTTACTTAGTTTTACTTTAATTACTTTTTAACTTTATATAGCTTTATAATATATATATATACTTCTAATACTTTCCTTTCTAAGTCTTACCCCTAAAAGCTAAATAAAACTTAGGTAAATAGCCTATAAAAGAGTAGTTTAGTAAGTAACTTATAGTCTTATTTACTATATTATTATAAGTAAATTAAGCTATTAGGAGTAGCTTAGGCTATATTTACTAGTTCTTTATAATAAAGTATTAGAGGTAATGCTTAAGTACTTAGTTTATTCTCTTTATTTAGCTATTAGTTTAGGGGTAAAATAATATAAAAAGCCTTTATTTTATATATAATAGGTAGTAAAAGTCTAACTAGAATTAGCTTATAAAGACTAATCCCCTATTAAATATAATACTCTCTAGGGCCTTAAATTATAGCTTAATTTCTTTATAGAAAAGCTTTACTAGTTTAGCTATATTAATTATAGTAATTACTAGTAGGAAGATAAAGTACTTAGTAAATTAGTTTATAATTACTAGGATTATATTAGTTTCTTACTTACTTACTTATATAATAAGTAATCCTATAATAAAATTTATTAAGATCTTTACCTATAGTTACCCTAGTATTAGTAAGGATTTAAGGCTCCTATATAAGTAATACCTTTTAGCTATTACTTATTAGTAAACCTTATAGCTTATAATATAGTTTAATATAAACTTACTTATAGCTAGCTACTAGAAGTAATACTTTAATAGCTTAAGAGTACACTTAGTCTTAAAGTAACTTACTAGTAAATTATTATAGTATAGCTATAAAAGCTTTTATTATAAAATAAGCTCCTAGGGAATAACTACCTAGTCTTAGTATATTAGAAAGCCTCTTATACTATATAACTATAAACTAGCTTTTCTCTCTCTTTCTCTAAAGAGTTTATATTACCTTTTATCTTTATAAATCTAAGTCTTTATCTTATACCTTTATAATAATTACACTAATAGTTTATTTAGTTTAAATTAGTAAGGATTTAGTAATATAATAGTCCCCTATATCTCTTATATTATACTAATATCTTAGATATATATTACCTTCTCCTAGAAATCCCTTTATTTAGCTAATCTTTTACTAGATCTATAGTAACTAACTAGCCTCTTAGCTAGGCTACTCTAGCCTCTTTATCTTTTACTATAAGGGCTAGGTATTTTCCTCCCTTAAAGGTATTTTACTAAGCCTCTTTATAAAGATTAAGGTATTTTCCTCTTTTAAAGGTATTTTACTATATTTTCTTTAATATATTAGTATCTCTTTTATTACTAGTTCTTTAATAATTACTATTTTCTTTTAAAGTTCTAGTAAAAGTGCCTTATTTATTAAGGGTTTACCTTTATAATTAGACTTTCTTAATAAAGTATTTATAAGGTTACTTTTCCTAGTTTATACTTAATTATAAAGTAAAAGAGATAAAGAAATATATACTATTTAGCTTACTTTTTATTTAACTTTTATTACCTTATAAAGGTTTATAAGTTATAGTAGTCTAATAAGACCTTAACTAAGGTTACTATACCTTTAATATAGTATTACTAGTATTTAAATAACTTTACTATATTAAGTAACTTTTAATTAGCTATACTATAATTATACTTAGTATTTATAAACTTTCTTAACTAAAAAGCTACTAAATATTAGTAGCCTTTATTATTCTATTAAGATAAGATTCTTATTATTATAAAGACTAAAGTATTTATCTTAATATATACTAGTTAACTTAGGTTATAATAATAAAGAAAAGGTACTTACTAGAAAGTATCTTTTAGTTAGCTAAAAGCTAGCTATTTCTTTACTTTAAATATAAACTTCTTAGTTTAAATACTATTTTAATTACCTTTTATTAATATATATAAAGATACTATAATCCTAGAGTATTTATAAATAAACTATTAGTAAAAGTTATATAATCCTAAGAAAGACTATATATCCTTAAAGCTTATAAGCTTTTTCTAGTCTTAGATTATAGTAACCTTATAGGTATTTATTAAAATCCTATTAACTAATAAGATAAACCCTAGGAATTTTACTAATTCCTAGTAAAATAAACACTTTAAGGGTTTTATATATAGCTTTACTAATCTTATATACTCTAAAACTTTCTTAATATATATAGTATATTTCTCCTATATTTTTAAGAAAATAAGGATATTATTTAAATATACTATATAAATAGTATTAACTAGCTTATAAAGCGCTTTATAAATATAGCTTTAAAAGGTAGCTAAGGTATTAATTAACTTAAAGGGTATTATAAGGTATTTATAGTGTTTATATTATATATAAAATATAGTCTTTTACTTATTACTTTCTTTAATATAAATTTAATAGTAAGTATCCTTAATATTAATCTTTAAGAAAAATAAGCCCCTTAGTACTAGTCTAGGATCTCTAAAATTAGGGGAGAGTATAATAATTCTTTTATATTACTTTATTAAGTCCTTAGTAATCTATATATAATTAAAGTATTTTATTTTTCTTTAGTATAAATAGGATAAGTATACTTATAAGGCTCTTAAAGAGTCTTATCTAGCCTTTCTATAGGTTTTTATTAATATACTTATAAAGCTTCTTTAGCTTACTTTAAGAGAGAGAGTAAATTAGCTTATATAGGGCATTACCCTAGTATTAGGTTAATTATATAGTTAGTTACTTTTTTAATAGTAAACTCCTTACCTTATTTAATATAAATATATCTTTAAACTTATATAATTTCTTAAGGATATTTTTAATAGTTTTATATACTTTTACTTCCTTATTATCTTTAAGGGTAATAAACTTATTTTCTATAACTTTTATAATAATATATATAATAGTCTTATTATATATTACCTTTATAAATTTATAAGAAGTTATAAGTAAAAAGGCCTTTTTCTTTTCTTAAACTATTACTCTTATAAGTATAAGTAAAGGTATATATATTCTTCTATAAGTATATATATTCTAATTAATATAAGGCTTTCCCTTACTCTTAAGTTTTTATTTATAACTATATATAGTAGCTTAAGATCTTTTTCTTTTCTTTTAAGTTCTTAATAGTAATAAGTACCTTATAAATACTATATTAAAGAACTATAAAGGCCCTTATTACCTTAAAAATAAGTACTATAGCCTTAGCCTAGTTAAGCTTATAGTTTTTATAAATTTAGCGCTAATAATATTAATCTTAGTATAGCTATCTAGATTTACTACTATTTTAATATCTTTTTATCTATAAATAGTAACTAGTATATAAAATTAATACTCTATTAGTACCTTAGTATTTAAGGTAAAGGTAAGGGTATTTACTTTTATCTTAGGAAGTTTCCTTAGCTTTCTTAAGGCTTTTCTTTAGCTTATTATAATTAAATATAAGATACTCTATACTATTATAGTTATAATATTACTTTTTATTCCTAACTTTACTATTATTTAAGTAAGTAACTAGACCCTTTTTCTAGTTCTTATTTCTTTAATTCTTATAAGGTTTATAGCCTTATAAAGAGTTATATCTATAGTGCTAGGGGTTTTTATATAGGCCTTTATCTTCTAAATATTTAGGCTTTTACTTACTCTTTAGTATAGCCTTCTAAAATTACTAGGTAAGTTATATAACCTTTTCTTAAGTCTTTTCTATAATAAAGGTATATAAGTTAATATAGTTTTATAGTTTAGGAGTAATTTTATAAAGAATATAAGAGTATAAGACTTTTCTATAGCTTTTTCTAAGTATTTCTCTAGTAAATCTAAGTAAATACTAAATTTAATAAGGCTTTAGCCCTTATATTACTTTATATTCTTTAGCTATATAGCTATTTAAGTATTATAATTTATAAAGTCTTAGAGTAATATAAGGGTTTAAGTTTAGAATTTATTCTAGTTATCTTTAAGGTTATCCTAGCTATTAGCCTATTATTCCTTAAGGTATTTATCCTATCTTACCCTATAGTTAGTATATATATAGTTAAGTATAAAGAGAATCTTTTAGTAATTATATTAGTACTTTTTCTTTACCTTATTAAAGATATAGTTTAGGTTATTAATCTATATCTTATACTTCTATAGGTTTATAAGGTATTAAAGGTTAGTAATATTTTAGACTTTAATCTCTTAGCTACTATAGCTTAAGAAAGTACTAGCTTTTTACTACCTTTTACCTATTTTTCTCCTAAGTTAAGCTATAGTAAGTTAATAAGTTCTTATTCTTAATTTTATAGTTTTTAAAGTTATTCTAGCTAAGTAATTTACTTTATTACTACTATAGCTTTAGTACTAAGGGTAAAGGGTTTAATCTTAAGTATAGTCTCTATAAAATATAGTATATTCTTAGCTATAGTACTACCTTTATTTAATTAGTTTTAGTTATTATTTAATATTACTCTAGTAAATTAAGTAGTTCTCCTTTTATTTTACTCTTAAGTAACTAGTAAGAGAAGCTTTAGAATTATAAAAATAATAGTAACTAAGTAAAAGGTATAAGGGCTCTAGTATATTAACTAAAGCTTACTAGGTCTAAGTATGTTATATATATAAGTTACTATCTTATAGCTAGTGGCTTACTAGTGTTACATAGACCTAGTCCTAGGGTCTAGCTTGCCCGCGGGGTGCGCTAGTGCACTAGGTGTTGTAAGTAGGGCCTCACAAACCTTCTCTTACCCTTAATTTATCTAAGTTAATAAGTTAGTAAGATATATACCTAGTTTAATTCTTAATTTAAAATAGTCCTTACTATTATAGTTATAACTTTAAGGGCTTTCCTTAGTAATTACTATTATTATTTTACTAGGTTTAAAGGGCTTAACTCTTTATTACTTATATTAATTTTTATAAGTAATTGCTTTTAAGCTCTTATTAGTTACTATTGATTGATTTTTAAAATTTTTTTGCGTCATTGGTTATGGCTAATGCATCTAATTTATCATAACACATAATTATTACTAGCAATACCTAGCTAGTAAAACAATTAATATCTAAATACTTATAGCTATAGTAATAAATAAAACCTATAATAAGTACAAGCTCTAAGGTTATAAATATAAGGGGCTATAAGGTTAGAGTAAAGTTTATAATAAACTTTATAGCTACGTTAGCGTAAGAGTTATAATTCGTAACTGTAGTTAAACTTAAATTCGTTTAAGTTTTACTTATAGTATAAATTAACGTAATTCCCCTTCCTTTATGACTATGCTTATTCTATCTCTTTATATCTCTTCTATCTTATAGCTTACTACTTATGCTTTAAAGCTCTAAGGCAAACTTAAACCCTCTTACTAAATATAACTTATCCTTACTTATCTCTAATTTAATTTATTATAATTACTAGGTAAGTTATAGGTTATTACTTAACTAATTAAACCCTAACTAATTAGATTATAATATAGCTAAAGGTAATAAAAGAACACTACCCTATCTAAAATATTAAATAATATAGTAAAAAAAAAAGAAAAGTAAAGGGAAGGGAAGTAAAGATAAATCTAACCTAGAGATAATTAATAGTATTTATAATATAAGGAAAAAATACTAAAAAGCAAAGGCAATATAAATAATAAGATTTATAAGGCAGATAAGAAGAAGATAAAAGAGGGTATTAGGCTGTAAAATACTAAGCAGTTTTACCTCGTGCTTGGGAGGGGTTACTATTACCTTATAATATAATTTAATATTACCTATAAAATATATTACCATATCTCCTTTTAAGGACTTCTTTAATAGCTAGGCTATAATAAACTAGCCTTATAGCTACTGCAGATAAGCGTTTAAAGTAAGAATATTATTCTTATAGAAAAAGAAAGAAACTATACTAGTAGTTACATAGAGTCTAGATTTATAGTAACTTATATATAGCCTATATATAGTTTATATATAGCCTTAACCTAGCTATATATAGTTTATATACTTTCTAAAGCTATACTTAACCTAAGCTTATAGCTTAAGTCTATAATATACCCTTTACTTATCCTTTACTCCCCTTTCCTTATAAAATAAAGCTAATAATAAGTATAGTTCTTTTTATATATAAGCCCTTTTCTCTCCTTTACTATATAAATATAAGTAAATAATAAATATAGTCCCCTTATATATAAGCCTCCCTTTTAGTATAAGTAAAGGTATATCTTATTAAGTAAGGTAGCCCTTAAGGCTATAAATCCTTTATATAAGCTATAAAAATTTTTAGTATAAGTTTACCTTACCTTAACCTTTTTATTATATAAGTAAATTTACTTCCCTTAACCTTACCTTTAATAATACTAGCCTATTCCTTTTTTATACTTATTACTAGCTATTTTTATACTTTATTTAGATTCTTACCTTTACTTTAATTTTATATCTTAATATTTATATACTAAATCCTAACTTTACCTTAAATAACTCTCTTATTACTAACTACTTATTAGATAATTATATAATATATTACCCTTATTTATCCTTAGCTAGTTTTTATAAATATAAATAAAATACACTTTAACTAAAGCTAGACTTATACCTTTAGAAATATAAATATTCCTATTTTTCCTTATAATTCCTAACTCTTTTATTCTTATTATTATTATAATATCCCTTTATATATTCTTTTTATTCTCTTTTATTAAGCCTAAATAATTATTTATTTCTTTTTTACTTTCTTTTTACCTTTACTATAACTAATATTATTATTACTTCCCTTATTACTAGCTTTACCTTACCTTTACTTTCTTTTCCTTTACCTCTTAGCCTAAGTAAAGGTACTTATTTTAGTAAGTATATCTTAAAAGGTAACTTTAATAATAAAGCCTTTTTAATAATAAAAGTATAAGTTTCCTTATAGCTTATATATTAATAATCTTTAAACTAAAGGAAAGTATACTTATACTCTAAGTATAAATTAAGCCTATAGCTTATACTAAGTTATATAATATTTATATATTTAGGAAATATACTTATATAGTACTAATTCTAAGCTATATTATACTTTTAAAAACTTAAAAACCTTTTAGCTATTAGTTAGGCTATTAAATCCCTAGCTATAAAGTAAGCTAGCTTTATTAAGGGATATTATACTATTTTTACTAAGACTTTTATTTACTATTATAAATATTTTAATAGTATACTTATTATTACTTAAATTAATCTTACTAAGGCCTAGCCCTTAGCTTCTTCCCTTATAAGTATTACTTATACTTAAGATACCTTTAAAGTATAGTAACTTATTCTTATATAAACTATACTTACTTACTATAAATAAAATAATATAGCTATTAAATTCTTTTATAGTATAAGGACTATAAATAATAGCCTAACCTAATTTTTCTTTACTTAGGAAGTAAGTAATACTAATATATAGTAAATATTAGCTAATACTTATACCCTAACTAAAACTATTATAAAGCTAGCTTATACCCTTACTAAGGAGTATTACTAGTATAAGGAGAAGTATAATAATTCTCTCTCTTTTTAAATATTTTTATTTTTATTTTATTTTTTATTTATTTTTAGTAAAGAAATAGTATTATAATATATATATACTAAAGGGAAAATAAGTATTTTAATATTTTATAAGTAAATTAAATTATACCTTTTTAAGACTATTATTTATTTATATATTACCTTATTATAACTTAAATTAGTTAAGTGCCTTTATATCTTATAAGCTTTCTAATAGCTTTTAAGTTAGCTATATATATTCTTTTTATTTAACTAAAATATTCTAATTTAATCCTTAACTTAAGGTATTTTTAGTAATAAAAATATCCTTTACTTACTACTTTAAGAGATCTTTATTAGTATTTATTATTACTAATTCTAGTAGTAGTCTTTTATTAGCTAGTTTCTAACTTAATAATAGGTTATTTACTACTTACTAAACTAAATCTATATAAAAGATAAAATATAATCCCCTTAAAATATTTAGTTTAATAGTTAAAGGTATAAAGACCTTAATTACCTTATATTTAGCTATAACCTAATTTAGCTTCTTATAAGAGTAATTTATCTTAATATTTTAAAGGCTTAGTTATATATAGTCCTTAACTTAAAAACATTTTACTAGTTTATAGCTATTATTTATATTCTCCTATTATTATTACTAAATAAAAGCTATTATAGCTTATATTAAATCTATACTATTCTTTAGGTATTATAAAAAAGCCTAGGCCTTTCCCTTTACTAAGGTAGTAAATAGCCTTATAGGTAATAACTCCTAAATTATAGGTATATTAAAGCTATATAAGGCTATATTTATACTAACTTCTATTACTAATAAATCCCTATTATTTAATACTAGCTAATAAGCTAGTAAATAATTTAGCTACTTAAACTAAAAGAAAAATAGTATTACTTATAGTATTACTTATACTTCCTAGTTAGCTTTTTTATATTACTATTTATTTAAGGGTAATATAATATAAAAAGTAATTATTATATACTAACTTTCTTATAAAGCTTAGTCTAGAAAGTACTAAGCTAATTTAACTTATAGTTTATAATAATTTATATAAGAAACCTATAGAACTATTACTAGTAATACTTAAATTATTTTATATATACCTTAGCCTTTATTAATATTATTACCTTTAGTTATATATACTTAAATAGTCTATTTATAATAACTATTAAGAACTATAGATTATCCTAATCTTAGGCTAGGAGGTTAGTTATAAAGTTAATAAATATTTATAACTAATATTTATTAAGGGGTAAAATTAGCTTTAGTAAGCCTTATTATAACTACTAGCTCTTCTATTCCCTATAGTAGTAATAATTCTATATAAAATAAGCTATATTCTATAATATACTATCCTAATAAAAGTCTCTTTAAAGTGCCTTAAAAGTTATATTTTAGCCTAAGTAACTTAGTAAAGTAAGTTATAAATATATTAGATTAGTGTTATAGTTAATAGTTCTTATTTAGGAACTTATATTTACCCTTAAAATTAAAGCACTCTTTTTATACTAATCTAATAATTTATAATTTACTTTTTAGTATTAGTAATATCTAGAAACTTCCTAGCTCTAGCTATAACTATATTAAGCTATAACTTATAAAATTTATTCTAAGTTATAGACTAGTCTTAAAGAGATTAAAGGTATTTATTTATAAATATTAATATTCCTATAAGGACCTTATTTACTACTATAATAAGTCTAAGGCTTATATATAGTTATTCTTACTTAAAACTAAATTTTATAGGACTTATTATTAAGTATATAATTAATACCTTTATTTTTCTATCTCTAGCCTATTTAAGTAATATCTTAATAATATATTTAGTTACTTTACTTATATACTTAGTTTATATTATAAATAAAAGTTAAATAGCACTAGAGTCTTTACTTATTATACCTATTATTTTAATATTTCCTTTAGGGCTATAAAGTACTTTAAGTTCTTATAGTTTATTAATATTATAAATAGTTTACTTATACTTTATAGCTTTACTAACTATACTTTAAGAAAAAGATAATTATTAATAGTTTCTTATTATATATAATATAATTTTATTAAGTAAGCTATAATTAAGCTAAATAATAAGCTACTAAATATAAGATACTATTATTACTAAACTAGGAGAGGTAGCTACCTAGTGCTATTTCTAAATAATTTACTTTAACTAATATATTTTTCTTAAGGTCTTATTAAGTTAAAATAGAATATAATATAAAGGTTACCTTTAAAGCTTTAAAAGCCTTATTATACTTATCTATTTAGTAAAAGGTACTCCCTTTTTATTAAGTTAATAAAGGGACTTATAATATTAGAGAATCCTAGTATAAAGTTATAATAAAAGTTAGTAAAACTAAGAAACCTATAAATACCTTAGACCCTTATTAAAGCTTTCTAATCTTAAATTACTATAATTTTCTCCTTATTTAGGTAAATTACCTTCCTTACCTAAATAATAAACCTAAGGTACTTAATCTCTTTAGTAGTAAAGATATACTTCTTAATATCTAGGTTTAGACTAGCCTATTATAGCCTAAATAATATACTATAGACCTTTTATATATAGTCCTTTTATAATTTACTTAAGTAAACTAAAATATTATTAAGATATATAGTAATATAATTACTAAGAATATTACTTAGGATATTATTAATATACCTCTAAAAGGTTATAAGTATACTTATAAGCCTAAAGAAATATACTAACTATTTAAATAATCTAAACCTTATATAAAATACTATCTAGTATTCTTTACCTTTAGTAATTTATATATAATAAAAAGCTAATTATATATTTAGCTTTATAAACTACTTTACCTTAGATAATAAGTATAATATTTCCTTTACTAGTAGTAAGGGGTAATAGTCTTATTTTATAATTTTATTTAAGGTATAATAGTTTATATAAAACCTCTAACTACCCTTAGGCTTCTTTACTAATAATACTAAAGCTATTACTAATAATAAACTTACTTAAATTTAACCCTTATTTATTAAGTTTATTACTTACTTCTAGATTTTAAGTAAATATTCTTAATATATATTATATAAAGGTACTTATAGTAAATCTAGTTTATTTCTATCTATATCTTATTTTAGGTAAATATAGTAGTTTAAATTCCCTTAGTATAATAGTAAGGTATTTACCTTACTTTCTAGAAATAAATCCTTAAAGTCTTATAATACCTTTAGTAAGGAAGTAAGAAGCTTTTACTTTATAGCCCTTAGTATTATATTAATTTATAAGATAAATATAATTTTATATAAACTTATAGTATAAAGCTAAATATATTCTTTTACCTCTTTGCCTAATATATTATTCTTATAAAGGTTAAACCTAGAATAAATACTATAGATTAGTTAACTATTTTATTAGCTATAGCTTATATTTATAAGTTATTTACTAATCCTATATATACTTATTAGTATATTATATCTAAGTTAATTCTATTTCTTTTTATTTATAGTATACTAAGGATTAGTTAGACTGCATCGGTAGCGACCGTACTCCGCCACAGGAGGCCTTAAGGGAGACACAATCCTATTAATAGTAAGCTAGATATAGACCTGCATAAGGAATAGAAGTAATAATAGGAGGACTAGCATAATAGAGAGTAACTAAACTAGGACTAATACACTAGAGAGCTTATAAAGGACTGCTTACTTACTTATAACCTAAAGAAGATATAAAAGTTCTATATAGGACTAAATAAGTATATTTCCTTAATAATAGTTTAACTACATATAGGAAAGATAAGCCTTAATAAGTTTTTATTTTAAAGACATATTCCTAGGGTAACTTTACCCTTATATAGCTATAGCTAAGTAAAAGAAAACTAGTATTATATAATAGTTAATTATAGTAACTATAACTATATATAACTATAATAACACTAGCCTAAAGATATATAAGAAGTAAGGCTAGCCCTAGATAATCCCCTAAAGGCTAGGTAAATAGCTAGATAGTTTATTAGTATAAGGTAACTATAATATTATATACTAGCATAAGACTTAGTATTTAGCTAGCGTAGCTAAGACTTAGCTTTAGGCTATAACTAATATATATAAAGAGATAAGTAAAATATAAATAAACTAGGGGTAAATTAGATAGAGTAAGCATATAAGTAAGCTAGCCCTAGGGCTATTATATATATTTATAGCTAGGATAAAAATCTCTAAAATAGACTTTAGATTAAAAATAACTAACTCCTAGTATTATAAACTAACTAGCTTACCCTTACCTTTTCTCTAACCTAAAACCTAGCTACTACCTTACTCCTTCTTTAGAATAAGAACTATATCTTTTATAATTTTACTATGCTTTACTATAGGTAAGTTAGTAGCTAGGAGCTAGTTTATTTCTGCTATATAGGTATCTAGACACTATAGCTAAAAATAACCTTATTATAATAATCCTTAGACTTAGTTCTAGCCTAGTTAAGCCCTATAGTAAAGGCGCCCTTTTCTTTTTATATTAATTCCTTATATAAAGTTTCTTAACTTAGTTATAATAGTTAGCTAGGACCTAGAAAAAAAAAAAAATTTTATTAGACCTAGCTTAGGCCTAGAACTACCCTAATACTATAGCACTTACACTACCCCTAGCTACTATAGCTACCTAAGTCTTAACTAACTACTAATACTTAGTTTAAAGACTAGCTAAATTTACCTAGTAATAGATTAGTACTAAAGAAGACCTAGACTAAAGGTATATATTACCTTAGTGTATATACTATTCTAAATCTAATAATTAAAATATATATTTATAAATAGCCTTATTTATACCTATTAGCCTTACTCCTTAGTTAAACTTAAACTAGCGTAAACCTTACTAATAATAATATAATACTAATGCTCTAAAGTCCTAACTAAATAAGTCTTATAAGATATACACTAAATCCCCTTAGGATTACCTAACTATAAAGGATTAGCTATAGAATAGCCTTAGAATAAAGGTAAAAGACTTATATTAATGCCCTTATTCTTAGCCTATACTAACTACTTTATAATAAAAGACTTCCTAGGAAGCGCTTTAAAGTAATATTTTCCTAGGTAAATTAAAGCTAGAAATACATAGAATTTAGTATACTTATAGAATTTAGTATTAGTATTATTTTATATATTATCCTATAGTAAGAATATTAGTATCTAACCTAAAACTAGCCTAAAATAGCCTTAAATAGCTTTAAAAGAAAAAAACTTATAGGAAGTTTAATAAAAAAGAGAAAAAGGTCTAAATCCCTTAGGAAGAGAAACTCTCTTATACTTACTAAAGAGAGAGGGGAGTAAGTTATAACTATAGATTAAAAAATAAAGTATATTAAAGACTACTAAATAAATAATCTAAGAGTAATTTAGACCTAGGCTTACCTAAGGCCTAGGCTAAGATTACCCTCCCTTATAGCACTTAAATAAAACTAAGTGCTTAGGCTTTATAATAACTATAAGCTAGAGATAAGTTAAAAATAGCTAAAAAGTAAGGCATTAGATATATTAGTATAAAAGTAAATAAAAAGTAAAGCACTATAGTAAACCTAAATTTATTATACTATAGGATAAAGTAAGAAGGCTTAGGGTAAGTATATAGTAAGCTTAGACTTATACTAGAAAAGGGCTAAAGACTCTTATTATAGTATTTTCTTTCTTTTCTTTTATTATTATAGGATAAGGCTAGTGTAAGCTAGTAATAAATACCTATAACTAGCTATATATAAAGTAATATAGGCCTAAGATAGGGCTAATACTAACCTAATTATAGATATAAGAGGGTTTTTCTTCTTACTTAAGGGTTTTCCTTCTTAATAGAGTAGCAGGAGTACTAGCAATAGCTATATAGATAGCTAACTAGGGTAAATAAATAATAATAAGGATTAGTTACCTTATTAGCCTTAGGATTATATATACTATAATTAGCGTTTCCTATTTATCTAAGTTTAACTAAAAGTAAATAATATATAATATAAATAAACACTTCTTATAGCTCTCTTTTCCCCTTATTTTACACTAATTACTATATAAACTAACCTCTTAGTTAGTAAAGGAGGTATTTTAATTAAAGTTTTTAGACTAAGTATTTACTTATAGTAATATAGTAGTTATTGATTTTTAAAAAAATTTGCGTCATTGGTTATGGCCAATGCATCTAATTTATCATAACATATAATTATTACTAGCAATACCCAGCTAGTAAAACAATTAACATCCAAATACTATATAGTAGTTATAACTTATATTAACTTAAGTATTTATAAAGGTAGTCTTATTAATTAAAGTAAGAACTAAAAAGGGGAAGGAATTTATATTATTTTAAATCTCTTTAAAGTCCTTATTAGTAATAATTATATACTATAAATCCTATTTATATATTTATCCCTTATCCCTTATTAAATAACTTAATAAAGAGATTACTTTTTTTCTAATTACTTTATAAATTTAATATTTAAGTTAGTAAAGGTTATATTCTCTATATTATAAATATTAATAAATAACTTCTTTTATAAGTAAATAGTAAGGTATAAGGAGTATACTAATATAAAATATTTAGAGAAGCTATACTATAGGCATTTACCTTTATTATAGCGCGTTAAGTATATCTTAAGTAACCTAGTTAGTATATTTCCTACCCCCTTATTACCTAACTTTTACTATCCTATAGACTTTCTAGGTCCTTACTAAGCTTTTATTATACTTATAGATTAAATATTAGTTATTAGTATATTCTTATTCTATACTTTCTTAGCTAAATTAAGTATATAATTACCTTATTTATATATCTAGTGTTTTTCTCTAATTAGTAAGACTTAATATTAAGTATAATACTTTAAAACTAAGCTACTATAGCTATATAATTAGCCTAAGGTATATTTTATCTAACACTATAGTCTTATATTTACTTATTTAACACTATATATAGCTTAGCTAACTTTACTAAGTTAGCCTAACTAAGTTCTCTAGTAAGTATTAGCTTTTATTTAAAATAAATATAGAAATTACTAAATTATTTATTTTATTACTATATTAACTAGTTAAGTTTTATAATAGCTAATTCTTATTAATAAGGATTATTAAATATCTTTACTAAGTATTTAAGAAACTAAGGTAAGTTATAGTAAATAAAATATTCTTTTTAAAAAGGGTATAACCTATACCTAAACCTTAGGTAATAAGTTCTAGTATATAAAATACTACTAGTTTTAGTTATCCCTAATAAATACCTTATCTAATAATAACTTATAGGCTATAAGACCCTTTATACTAAGAATAAGACCCTTTTACTATTAAATAAGGGACCTATAGGTAAAGGCTTATATTTAGGTTAGGTAATATAAGTGCTATATTATCCCTTTTATAAGGTAAGTAATTTACCTTACCTATTACTAAATTAGTTCCTAAAGTAATAATAACTTATTAGTATTTATTTTATTTAGTAATAATAGTATATTTACTAGTTATTATATTTCTATAATAAAAATAATATATATAATAAACTAGCCTTATAGCTACTATAAATAAGTATTTAAAGTAAGAATATTATTCTTATAGAAAAAGAAAGAAACTATACTAGTAGTTATATAAAGTCTGGATTTATAGTAACTTATATATAGCCTATGCGTAGTCTACGTATAGCCCTAACCTAGCCACATATAGTTCGCGTACTTCCTAGAGCCATACTTAACCTAAGCTTATAGCTCGAGTCTATAACATAGGCTAAAGTTTTATAAAACTTATTAGTCTAACTAGCTAAACTTTAGGTTAGAAAGGCTCCTAGCCTTATTCCTAAATTTTATATTAGCTTATATAATACCTTAGCTAAAGAATATCCTATAGACTTAATATATCTATAGTTTAATGCCTTAGTTACCCTTAGAAGTTAAAGGTCTTAGTTTCTTATATTTATTATTATCTTATTTAATACCCCTTAAAAATAGAATTTAAGATTTTTACTAACTTAATACTCTTATAAAATTATCTTAGGGTATTTAATAAACTTACTTCTTTCTTCCTTAAAAATATAAATAACTTTACTAACCTAAATACTAGTCTAGGATTAGTATAAAAGCCTTCTAAGGAAAGTAATAACTTATTTATCTATAACCTTAGGTAGTTTACTATCTCTATAGCACTAGTTAATTTATAGGAAATAGCTATATAAATTAAGAGAAATAATTAACTATAACTAGTATATATTTAATCTTTTATTTTAACTTAGGAAATAGTCTAATATAGTTTATTCTTATAACTTAAAATAGTTTATTTATTATTACTAGTTAATTTAGTACTTTCTTTTTTAAGGAGTATATTAAGTATATAGTATATATCCTAAGATATAGTTTATAATATTAGCTCTTATCCTAGGCTAAAACACTATCTAAGTTAGCCTTTACTAAGTTAAATTTACCCTAAAATATCTAGTGTTATTATAAGCCTCTTAAAGGGTATTTACTATCTCTCTTTACACTAGATAATATTATTTATTATATTTTCTCTTAAACTAAAGGACCTTATTCTTTAGTTTATATTATTACACTTTAGTAACTATTCTTTAAGCTATATAGTAATTATAGTCTTTCTCTTTACTTTATCTAGTAGTTAGAAACCTTATAATCTCTATATACTATAACTTACTTAAGTATTTCTCCTATAGGGCTTTATTACTAGGTAATACCTCTAGCTACCTTATAACCTAGCCTATTCCCTTAAGCTTAAATTTCTCCTAAACCTTAGTAACCTTTAAAGACTTTAATATTTTCTTATACTCTTTAGCTTTATTTTTTTAGATTTACTAATTTTAGGTTATATTTTATAATTTAAACTTAGTTAAATTATCTATATAGTTATTAAATAGAAAAATAGTATAAAATAACTTATTAGCTATAGTATTTTATTTTCCTTAAATAAAATAAATCTTTATATTTAGTAACTTTAATTCTATAACTTATTTAGCATAAATACCCTTATACTTAGTAATAGTTATAAATATTATAAGTGATTTATAGTCTATAAAAATTATTAACTTTATTCTTAACTTAAAGAAATACTTATACTTTTAATAAAACTTAATAATAGTATATAGCTTTTACTTATAAGTGCTATAGTTTTATTATATCTTAGTAAATAGGAATAAATTATATAAGATAAAATAAGGGATTTTATCTTAGACTTATAATACTATATACCCTTTACTAAACTTACTAGTATTAGAATATATTTAAGTAAGTAAGTTAAATATATACTTATATATACTTAAAGTAATTATAGCTTTATCCCTTAGTATAGAGAAAATAAAGCTTTTAAATCCCCTTATTACTAGCTTATATCTTTAGTAAGTTAATTAAGAGATTAGGTAATCTTAGTATAGTTCTTAATTTATTACTAGTATAGTCTAATAGCTCTTAAGAATAAACACACACTAGATTAACTTATAGGTATAGGCTACTCCCTTAGCTTAGTAGCTTAATTAAGCTTAATATATATTTTCCTATTAATTTTATAAACCTAACTAACTATAATAATTAAACTTATTCCTAAAGAGACCTTTTTAAAACTTAGTTTTAATAAAGTCTATAGTAATTTAAGTAGTAAATAATCCTTTATAAAAGACTATTGCTTTTTAAATAAGATATACTTATAGAAAATATTATTTATATATATAGCTAATGCACTTAGGTTACCTAGTAACTAAGGTATAGTAAGAGAGGGTTTTAGGTAAGGTAATAGAATTAGGCTAAGTATAATTCTTATTACCTTAGTTATAGTAAATCTAGCTAACTATAAGCCCTAAGGTATATAGGATAGCTATAACTAACTAAACCTAGGAATATTAAAGGTAAATATATATCTTAATTTAATAGCTATAGGTATTAACTAGTATATATACTTAAGGTTAAAGATATAGTAAGACTTAATTTATAAATCTAAAAGTTAATTATAAACTTTAGCTAATAGTAATAACTAGCTATCTAGTATATCCTTCTTAATATAAGAATAATTAATAGTAAGTTATTACTTAGCTTATAAGTTAAACTTATTCTTTAGTACTAGCATAGGTTTAGCATACTAGTTAAATATCTTTTTATTTATAGCTATTATATACTTATATATTCTAGACTTAATCCCTTTATTACTAGTTAATTTAACTAGTACTTCTAAGGCTTTAACTACCTTCTTTTAGGGGATTATACCTAAGGTTTTATATTCTCTCTTAATTAAGGTATATATATATAGAGGTTTATAGTAAGGATATTAGTAATTAATAAAGTATTTAAGTCTTTATATATATAAAAAGTCTATATAACTTCTTTTACTATAGATTTTAAAACTAATAAGCTTAAGGTTATACTATAACCCTTAAACTATAATAAAACTATTTTAATAAGGACCTCCTAATCTATCTCTTACCTTTAAACTCTTTATTTAGTTAGAAATAAAAAGGATAGAGGTTCTTATATAGTTAGCCCTAGCTAATTATCTTTTATTTATTAAAAGGTTATTTTACTATTATTATCCCTTATTTTTATATAGTAATTTCCCCTTTAAGTAAAGTTATATTTAATAAGAATATATAAAGACTAAGCTAGCTAGTAAGCTAATATTTCTCTTATACTAAAATAAGGTAAGTAATCTAGGGTATATGCCTAGAAAACTACACTATAAGTTTAGCTTAAAAGTAAATAAATAGGAGCTTATAAACTTAATTACTTAGATATTTACCCTAGGCTATTAGATTTAGTTTTATAACTTAATTAGGTTACTTTAGGTAATTTAGTTTTCTAAATTATTTAAGTTATCCTTATTCTTAAATCCTAATAAAGCCTTATTTAAGGATATATTTATATTATCCTAACCTATATATTTCTCTAGGATTATAGGCTTAGCTAAATAAAGCATTACTTTTATTAAGTAAATAAAGCTACTAAAGGTCCTTTAATAAATATAACCTTATCTTTATATTCTTTAACTTTAATTATAAGTTCTAAGTTTTTAATATTAAACTTTATACTTATATTATATAGCTAGGGTAACCCTAGAATTAAAATAGTTTAATTCTTTAGTTAATAATCTAGAGTAATAATAGCCTAAACTAAGTATTTAACCCTATAGCATATTACCCTTATTAATATAAAATAGGTAACTATATTCTCTTATTTATTAGCATTAATTATCTATAAGCCTTAAAAACTAATAAATCCTAAATTATAAACTAGTATATTTTCCTATAGTATAAATATATAAGATATAATATTAATCTTAGCCCCTTAGTTAGCTATAGCTTACCTAGGCTTTAAGTTAAATACTTATTCCTTTTAAAATCCTATATAGGCTTAAATAGTAATCCTAAATAGCTTTATACCTAACTAATATTTATAAAGTAACTTAGTATTATAATTATTAGATATAGGACTCTTTTAACTATTACTAAATATAGCCTAAATAGAACTTATATTAAGTAAAAAGCTACCTTTTTCTTTAATTACTTCTTTAAAGTTATTACCTTAGATAATAGTTTTTAAAACTATTTAGATATTTCTAAACTAATTTACTATAAATCTATTAATAAGATAAGGACTAAAATATAACTTACTAAAGCCTTTTAGTTAATAAAGCCTAGACTCTTATATCCCTAAATCTTACTTAAAGCCTTAGTATTTTATTTAATTACTTTCTCCTTTACTAATAAAGTAACCTTAGAGATTAGGTTTTATTCTCTAATATTTTACTAAGAGGTATTCCCTTTTATTTCTTTAAAGCTAGTATAGCCTTTAAGATTAGGGTTATAACTTAAAAAGTACCTTAAGCTATAAACTTAAGTATTTTTATATTAGTCTTTTTAAGACTTTTAGAAGAGGCCTTAGTAGCTTATCCTTATTAGTAATATCTTTTATATATACCTTTATATTAGCTTACCTAGCTCTAAGCTTTTTTAGGTTTATAGTAATTATTAATTACTAGGAAGTAGTTAAAGGCCTCCTTTTAAGTTAAATAAGTTAGTGCTTCTTTATAAGCACTTTTAAATCTAGAATAAATTTAGGCTTAATTAAGGTATATTAAACTCTAACTAAAGATTTACTTATAACCTCTCTAATAATTCTAAATACCTTAGTATTATTATATTTATTACTATTTAAGTATACCTAAGCTAATTAAGTATAAGCCTATCTAAGGACTTAAGATTAGTTATTTTAAGGGAGTAAAGTTATTAACTTTAGCTATAAAGACTTTTACTACTATAGTAAGTTACTTCCTATTATAGTATAATTTATAGTATAGTGCTTAGTAATACTATACTTAAAGTAAGTACTCTTATAGGGTAAAGGTATAGTTTTATTAATATACTAATTCCTTAACTTACTTATAAGTCTTAATTCTAAAGCATATCCTTATAGTCTAAAGTTCTATGTTATTAGAGGTATAATTTATAGTAGTTAGAATAAACCTATAGTATTATTCTAGTATAGGGGAATAAAATCCACCCTTTAGTTCCCTAGGCTAGGATAGTTAGCACCTTACTAGTTAACTAAACCTTTATTTTCTATATTAATATTATTCCTATTTTATATCTAGGACTAAGTTTAAGGGTAAGTAATTAAAGTTAAATTCTAATTAACTTAGGGAATAGGTTAATACTTACTAAACTACTAAGGGTTAATAAAATTATATATTCCTAATAGTCTAAGGTAAGATATTATTAGTTAAAGCTAAGTAATTAAGGCATTAACTAAGGTAAACTACTTTCTTTATTCTCTTAAAACTTCTATAAACCTTAGGGGTAGTTTATATACTTAAGATAATACCTTATTGATTTTTAAATTTTTTTGTGTCATTGGTTGTGGCCAATGCATCTAATTTATCATAACACACAATTATTGCTAGCAATACCTAGCCAGTAAAACAATTAACATCCAAATACAGATAATACCTTATTAGTAAAGTACTTACTTTAATACTTAATAAATTCCTTTATTAAAGTAATCTTTATATCTCTTATAGTTATCTTTATAAGATTTACCTTAGCCTTTAGTATAGTAATAGCTTACTTAATATACTCTTATACCTCTCTAAGGCTATTAGTAGCTAAGATATTCTAGCTAATTACCTCCTATATTAGTAAGTTATTATATAATCCTTAAATAAACTACTAGATAAAGTTATAAAGGGTATAACTCTTAATTAAAGTAAGTAAATAATCTAAAGTAATAGGTTTATTTCTTTTTCCTATATAATAAAGCATATTTAAAACTTAAGAATAGTAAGTAACTAGGGCCTTACCCTTACCCTAATAAAGTTTAATATTTATACTAGTTTTTACCTCCTTATTAATAATATTAGGAAAGTATTATTCTTATAGTAATTATTAAAGTATAGCTAAATTACTAGTAATTACTACGCTATTCTTAGCTCTTAAAACTATTAGCCTTAGTTATTTTAAACTATTAATAAAAGTAGTAGCTTTATTACCTAAGGCTATATTAATAGCCTAAATAAAAGTATTTAGATTAATATCTTTACCTTTATTAATAGTTTTAAAGGTCTATTATAGGTAGCTTAACTATTAACCTATAAATATAGACTTATTAAAGGTCCTAATATTCTAAGATAAGGGTAGCTTATAGTTATTTATTATTAACTAATAGTATAAGTATTCTTTAGTTTTTAATAAAGAACTTAACTTTTAAAGTACTTAATAAGATTAAGTATTACTTTATTCTTAGTTTTACTATAAGGAATTAGTCTTCTCTTAATAAAATACTTCCTTATAATAATAATTATAATAATATAATTTTAAGTAAATATACCTTTACTATTTATAAGTTCTATAGATCCTTAAATCCTTATAACTCTAAGGTAATAGTAATAATAATAGGAATAGTAAGGATTGAGTAGTTAATAATAGGGATTAGGCAAAAGCAAGTAAGTAAACTACCTTAATCTAACTAATAATAATAATAATAATAAAGAAAGAACTTAACTTTAGGAATGCTTTAAGAAGCTTTAATTTACTAACCTCCTAGCGTAGTTACTAGAAACTAATAATGCACTTAGGCTTGTAACTAATTAAATTAATCTTAAAATACTAGGTTCTAATAATTAAAAAAATAATCCCCTAAAACTCTATAGTGAAAAATTTGCTAAGAGGGGTTTTGTATCGGGTGGGGCAGTTGCCTCGCACCTGCCCCCTTCACATCCATGACTCAACTAACCCAAGAATGGCGGACTCGTGAAATGGCACCACTCCGGGCGGTGGGTGGGTAGACCTGCCAGGTGCCAACGGCAGGAGCGAATGAGGAGTCTGCCGGACCCACAACGACGACCACGACCACTACATACAGCTACTAGTAATACGTACGGACTACAGCTAGAATATCCTGATTGCTTTCCCAACGGCACTTTGTCCACGTTGCCTTGAATTGCATCATTGCCTCGGATCTCCCACAGCCTGCCAGCCTGCCAGCCTGCCAGCATGACCGAACACGCAGATGCAGCTTCCTCTTCCAGCGATGCCGCTGCCCAAAGAGCCTCTGAGCAAGCTCGCCTCCGTCGGGAGCGCAGGGAAGCCAGGATCAAGTCTGGCGGCGCCGACAGACTGAACAAGATTACCGGCATCGGCGGCCGAGTCATGGGAGGTAAGCATGGCAAAACACCTCGACGACAAAACACGCCAAAAAGCGTTCGCCAGAAAAACAGTGGGAAAGCTAAAGATGCCTCCCTAGAAACCGACCAAGCTACGCCAGTCGTGCCAGCAGAGCCCGCGGAGCCAGCAGCCGCCACGACCTCACCCAAGACGACCACCCCATCCTACGCGGATCCCGACGAAATCGACATCTCGCAGCACTTTTACGGGCCAAACGCCACTTCAAGACGGGTTCCCGCCGACGCCGGCGCCGGCTTCGACCGTCCCCGTCCCGGCCAGTCGAGCTCAGGCACGCCGGGCACCGGCAGCATGCCCAACATGGAGGACGACCCCATGATGAAGATGATGGCCCAGATGATGGGCGGTGCAGGCGCACCCGCGAGCTCTCCCTTCCCAGGCATGCCTCCAATGACGGGCCTGCCCGGCCAGCAATCGCCTTCACAGCCAAGTCCTTACCACACAATATGGCGCCTGATCCATGCCCTCGTTGCCCTCGGCCTAGGCTTCTATCTCGCACTTTTCACGACATTTTCCGGAACCAGGGCGGAACGAGAAGCCGCCGCCGTCGCTCATCATCAGCAGCATCTTGCCGCGGATGATGAGAATGAGCGTCGCAGACGCATCTTCTTTGGACATTCGCCACGTCGGAAGCCGTGCTGCTTACCACGAGGCTTCTTCTCGACAAGGGACGTGCTCCGCCGCCAGGCCTCATGTGGACAATCGTTGGCTTCATTCCCGAGCCGTTCAAGGGATATCTGGCTGTTGGGCTGAAGTATGGGCAGATTTTCACCACGGTGCGGACCGACATTCTGACGTGTATGTTCGTGCTGGGCGTTTGCTCCTGGTTGAGGGCATAGCGCGTTTCAGTAGATTTGTTGCCAAGGCATCGAGTTCTCCTGCAGAATAGAGGTCACAGCGTTGCCCGCCCAGTCCAAACCATTCGAAAAAAAGGCTCACCTGTCATCGCAAAACCACCTTGCTTGCGTCACAATCAAATTTCACAAAAGAGACCCCTGCTCAGAGGAAAATATGTGACCACTGACAATATTACTTTTGATAATACACCTTTCCACCAACCCATCATACATACAAAAAAAAAAAACACACACACACAGAGACGTCATTCCCTCATCGTCAACCCCAATATCCCACCCAGCATGCCTCTTACGCGTCTAGGATTCTCCATCGCACACGTAAACACGACGGCCGTGCTCACCGCAAACGCGAGCGTCTCTCGCCACTGCACTCCCATGGAGTACTGTCTCGGCAACAGTGTCGCCATGGCGCGGGGGCCACAAACAGCGCCATGTCCTTGCGCCGACTCGCCGTCTCGATGAGGACGCTCCAGCCGCAGAGGAAACAGCCTACGCCGACGCAGTATCCGCCGTCGATTCGCTGCCTACACTCGGTGTCCTTGCCTAGGACGTGCGGACCGATGCGGGTTCGGCCGAGGCAGACACCGTAGTAGAACAGGGCGATGTAGGTGCCTAGGAAGGCGGACGACCGGCAGGCAGATACGAGGGCCGTTCTCGGACTGTTCCTGTTGGGTTTGCGGAGTTGCAGGGCCAGAGCTAGAGGTAGGTAGGTGTACATGGCCCATTTCCAGGAGAGCCAGAATCGTCGCCAGGCATGGTATTCGCAGGAAGGGCCGCGTCCCATGTGGACTATGTCACAGGGGAAAGGAACCGTCTTGCAAGGATCACCCCATTCGTACGGGAGCTTGTGGTCTGTACACATGGTGCCAAGGAGGGGAGCTTGGCCCGTCTCTTTGGCATAGCAGAGCTCCCTGTTTCGACAGCGACGGAGGGCTTCGATGAGGCGAATATCTACGTGGGCTGCAGAGGTGATCCACTTGTTGTATGCCCGGGGAAGGTTGTCTGGGGCATAGAACCATGCCCACATGATGAGGGCGCAGGAGGCTACGAACGAGACTGGGTCTGTCATTCTAGAGACAACAGCCTCGGCCTAGATTAGATGAGCTGTTAGTTTCTATATATATATATGTATATATTTTTCCATGTCCAAGCCAATTGCAAGAAAGAAGAGAAGAAGAAAGGCAGAGCGGAAAAGCGAAAGCAACTCTATGAGATGGGGAAACGGCATACCTTGGTCCATCTGCCTGCAGCCAGGCGCCTCGACTTGTGTCGAGCCCATAGTTCGCCGATGATTACATCGACAGCCTGCGTGGTAGCAAACAATGTCAGATCTACAGTTCTACCCGCGAGCTTCTCCCCGGTTTGAGGATCGACATATCGAACTGTAGTCGAACCAGCACGGCGTCGCAGCGTGGGTTTCTTGGCTTGCAACAGCTTGAGACTCAGCCATGCAGCAATAAACGTGGCCAGTGATCGTGCAAGTCTACCAGACGACATGGCCCAAGCCTTGTTAGCTCACGTCACATACACATAGGATGAAGGGGGCGGAGGGTTGGAATTTGGCCGGCCATCCGTCCTTACCTACCTTCGTTGTGCAGTGCCGCCAAGATTCGTGGCTGCGCGAGCTATGATTCTGTTCAAGGGCGCCTGGCAGTTCCAACCATGTCAGTAAGCCAATCTAAACGACTAAATGGAATGTTTCGGAGTGAACGCCAATGTGTGAAAAATCATTATATATTTATAAAAGGAAAAGCAGTGATGTCAGACCTGCAATAGAGTTGAGCCGCCTACAAGGGCTGCGCAGAATGTGGGAAACCGGCACGGATCCAAGCCCGTCTTGAGAACATGTTTGCACGAATCAAGGAAGGTATTCTCATCCCTTTCTGGCAACGCGTAATCGGGCGCTTTGCGTCTCCTGTTGGAGAGATGCTGCAGGACGAGCGTCAACAGTCGTGGCAGAACGGCAGATGCGTAACCCAGGAGATAGGCGCGAACGAGGGGCCGCAGGGCCGGTGGAATGGACTGCAGCTGCAGAAACGAAGTGGTGCCAGTGCCGGATCTCCCAGCCATGTCCAGATTTTAGCTGAGGCTTGGAGCAGTAGCGTGTAAGTGGAAAAGGCGGTAAACCGGGATTTGGCCAGCACGCACTGGGGGCTTCTCGTCAGTTTGATGATGCGACCGTGGGAAATCGGATGATGTGCGGGATGGCGGAAACAAGGTGCCGATGGGAACGTGGCGGAGATGGAACCGCGTGAGAGCGAAACCATGCGCGCTTGAAGTAATGAATATCAGGGAAGACGGCGACGTTGTCTGTGAAACTGCATTCGTGGTCGAGCGTGGTTTGCGCGTGATCACGTGGTTGTTGTAGTCACAGAATCAGGAATGACTGTGCTACTTCGGCAGGTCCTCCCGAGAGAGAAACCGTCAAGTCGTTGTACGGCCTGCAAAACAATGGAGTGACGCGGACGACGCCAAGTCTGACAGCCTACACCAAAACGTGGAGAGAGTCAAGGGAAGGGGAAAGGGGGAAGGGGGCTAATTTCACAGTATTCTGAAAAGTCATTCTAGCAGTTGACACCATTTATTCCCAACTGACAGCATTGGCGTTATCGGGTTGATCTTCTCGTCTCCACGGCCGAAGAATCAGTTATACAGACAAGTCGCCCGGAAGGACCCTCGGTGATGACACATTCTTGTCGAATGCGGCAGCGCCTCCGAAGCTGGAGTGCTCGGTGTTGGCTGAAAGGGGTTCACGATGCAGTGGGTGTTGACTTCTATTGAGGAGAGGGTTTCGCCGATTCCTCCAAGGAGAAGTCGTAATTCCAATGTCAAGCCACCAGAAATGGTAAAAATCTATCGAATGAATATTCGATGACGCCCTTTGACGTTATATCGCAGTCAAAGTTTGACAAGTGCTGCAGTCAATTAGTCCGTCGGGCGAACTTGTCAATGATGCCGAATAGAAAGCCCCAAAGATCTAGGTATCCGGTAAGTCGTTCAATAAAGCGGAGACGTTTTGTGTTACTTTGCTGAAAGGGGCTAACTATCTTCGACCGAGAAATCGAGACCTACATGTAGGGAAGCTCGCCTAAAATAAACTCAAAACCGGAGAGCCAACCAAAACCTGTCCAAGAGGTCGCAAGAATGTCCTACCCTACCCCATGCTTTCCATTCAGCCTCGATCACGATAGGTAGGGGTTGTGAGAGAAAGAAAGAAGGAAAGAAAACTCGGCTCAACAGCAGAGACACCCGATAGATTGCTTCATGCTGATGCTGATGTTGTCTGGTTTCCTGATGCTGAACAAATGACGAGAGAGCCACGCGATCAGTCAATGCGGGAGGATGGCTCGGCGACGCTAACTTATAAGAGGTGTGGGACGGCGTGGACCCTTTCCGCTCCTGAACTCTATCCCGGACACAGAGGGTCAAATGGTCAATGGGTGAGGCGAGGTTTGATGGCGGAGAGAGCTGACTGCGGTGTGACGCGTGTGACGCGTGCAACGTGTGCGACGCAGTGAGTATTAATGATTGAATGTCTGTGGACCTGACCTGGGCAGTGATCATCGAGGCATAAAACATTGCCGGGAATGATCGGAAAGAAAAGTACCTGAAGCAAGCCTCATGATAGCTTGATGTACCGCAACTGGCGAAATCGAGAACATTGATGGATGGGCAGGCAGTGGTGAAGGAGTGGAGGCAGCCGCGACAGCCGACTTGGCATGTGATTGTTGGTTTCAGGAATACACACATGTATGTACATATGTATGCATTGCAAAGAAGGGATTATGCAACAAACTCCGTGACCCGTAATATGTAATAGTCAGCGTACGGAGTACTCGGTTACTCGATATACTTGATAGATGCATGAATCCAACCTCGATGACGACCGGGAATCACCTGGGCGAACCGAGAGGCGTGCGTGGCGAGCAGGCCAGGCGACCGGGATCAAACCGAAGATGGGTCAGGCGAGCTCGTCTTATGTAATGTCTTCATGTAGGCTACTAGCCTACTACATATTATGTACTGACAATATCGCGGCGAATCGAGAACAGCTACGAATGACATTGTGCACATGAACACGACCTGGGTAGAATCATATAATGACATGAAGGGCAAGTACTTGCCCATGCCTGATGGCGCAGAAGGCGATGGTGCTTGCAGCGACAACAAAGCTGCACCAGACAGACACACAAGACAAAAACGACAAAAACGACAAAAACATGGACGATTCCAAAAACGGTGCAGAGCCGCGACTGGATGATGGCTCGTGCAGATATTAGCTGGGCCATGTCTTTTTCTTGGTGGCCCCGACCCCACTCCAGTCCTACTCCATCTGCGGATGGACGGGTTGATGGCGTCGCCGGTGCTCTGGTGCTCGCTTTGGTGCTCGCTCTGGTGCTCTGGCAGCCAGCCCAGCCGCCCAGCCGCCCCCCCGCTCTCCTCCAGCACCGCCCGCAGCGAACCCACCAGCAAGAAACAAGGTCAAAAGAGGCCCGGCCCCACCTCCGTTCGTGGCCATGGTCCACGGGCCCTCGTCTTGCCGTCTTCTCCCGCTCTCCAGCCTCTTTCTCTCCTTCTTCTTCACCTTGCCCATTACCCCAGATTTCCCGGCTTCCTCATCGTGTACATCGTGTACATCGTGTACATCGCGTCCATCGTGTCCATCGTGTACTAGTCGAACCCCTCGAGGAGACTTTACCCAACACCGCGACTCTTTCGCAGCGGCGACGTCTCAGACGTCTCATTCACATCCATCCTCTTCTGCATCTTCTCCACCGACGCATCCGGTCTGCCGGAGCTCTCAACAACAACACCTGCCCCCAACCCGCCGCATCGTGCTCGTCGGAAACAAGGACGCTCCTCATGCTGGCCGTGCAGCATCCTCCCAGGATGGGTTCTTCACAGCCTGAATCCGACCCCTTGATCATGTTTGGTTGTATGTCACCTCTCCCTTGTCTGTCAAATCATGTTCTAAATCCAAGCTCTCTTCTCGCGCCTTGCTAATCTTGCGCCATTGCTCTCTCTCCAGACTCGGTAGACACGTCCCAAGACAACCTCTTCGATGGCCCGCCTGAACCTGCGCCGGGAGCACCGCTCCTGACAGAGACTGATAGCAAATTTCTCACCTCATTTTTCGAGGACATGACATCAAACCAGTACAATATGCCGTCCTTCGGCGAAGGCCTCAACTTCAGCGACGCCTGGCTCGACCTCCCGCCTCAGTTCATGGGCTCGTCCACCTCCTTTGGGCCCCAGGAGACTTCGGCCGCCGGTTTCGGTCTATCCAACGACCGACACAACGACCAACACAACGACCAACAAAACGACCAACAAAACGACCAAAACAACGACTTGTCACGAATGCTGTGTGCTGGGTCAAGCTTGAGCATGATGCCTCCTCCCCGCCTCCTCCCCGCCGCAACAATCACCGCCGCAATCCTTCCACCCTCCACAGCAGCAGCAGCAGCAACATTCCGACGACGTGCTCAACGCGGCTGCCACTCTGCTTCAAAATGGCTCTCACGCCGGCCCATCATCATCATCCACGAGCAATGGCAGTGGCAGTGGCAGTGGTAGCATTGGCAACAGCCACCAGGACAGCAGTCGCCGCCTCGGCGGATATCCCGTCGGCCGCCTCCGGCACCAGCCAATGGAGGAGTTCAAGGAGGAGAACCGACGAAGCGGCCAAGTCACGGAAGCCAACCACACATTCACACGATGGATGTGGGGTCCAAGGAGAAGACGACCGTCACGAAGCCCGCCGTGGGCGACTTCCAGTGGGGTTCAGATGCCAGTTTCACCGACATCCAGCAGGCGTACGTACCAGAGCCTACCAAGGAGCCGTCCGTCGAGTCCATGCATCAAAACCAGATGAAGTACCTCCGAGGATGCCCGGAAGCGAAGCCGGGCGCGACCAACTCCCGTCCCGCCAGTCCCGCCAGCCCCGCCAGTCCCGTCAACGGACGAGCCACCAGCAGCAGCAACGGCGACGGATCCGTCTGCGTGAAGCGAGAAGAAGACGCCAGCGCACCACCCCAAGAAAAAGAAGGAAGAGCAAAATCGTCCGAAGCACCACTGCCGAGGAGCAGGAGGACGACGACGACGACGACGACGACGAAGACGACGCCCTCGGCAAAGTCCCCGGCCGGAAGCGGAAGACCAAGTCGGAGAGATCAGCCAGCGGCTCGGAACCTCCGTCAGAGACGACGGGCTCCGGCCGACGCCGCAGGTCCGGCGCGAACGCAGCGAAACCGCCTCGCGAGAACCTATCCGAGGAACAGAAGCGGGAGAACCACATCCGCAGCGAGCAGAAGCGACGGACCCTGATCAAAGAGGGCTTCGACGACCTAGGCGAGCTCATCCCCGGACTGAAAGGCGGTGGCTTCAGCAAGAGCACGACGCTGAACATGGCGGCCGACTGGCTGGAACACATCATTCGAGGGAACAAGAACCTGGCCGTGCAAGCAGGGGCTCTGGAAAGGTCATGAAAGCTGCGTCTGTCTAGGGTTTTTTTCTCCGGAAAAGTAACAAGTCATTTTTCAAAAGTTCCAAATCAGGGTAGATACCAGGCGTTGTTTTTTTATTTCCACAGCTCGTCCCCGCAGGCCGTCGACGGTCCGTCCCCTTATGGACAATCACGAAGTATATATCATATTTTATTCACGACGTCAAATGCAAGGCTGGGAAATGTACATGTTTGAAAAGGACTGTTTTCAATGGTGACGTACGTGTGCAATTCGGCTGTCGAGAACAACTGAGGTCGAGCTCTCCAATAAGACTTGAGCGTCGGATGGTTTGCCGACGTCATCTGCCCACCTAGGTTTAGGCATTAGGCAAGTTCGTGTTGAACATGGGACGGCGAAGAATGGGAAGGATTGGCACGTCATGATTTGTGAAACCCTGATTGTTTGTTCTTGGACAGCAGGGCTTGTACTTTGAAATAACTGGTCTCTTTGTTGACTAGACTACTTTGAAACAAAACTACTCCATCCCAGTAACTCCGGCGGTTCTCGTTCAAAGTAGACGTGCGTGCTCATCCATCGCGTCATTTGGCAATAACAATATCCACTCTCGTCGGCTCCATGCCAAGAGCGAAAAAGAAATGTTCCGCAAGGCAAATGCCTGCCACGTAGCATATGATGCATGTACATGAATCAGCAGTAGGGTATGTTGGAGGTAGCAACAAACAAACAAACAAACACGTAGTGAGGACTTGCTTGCTACCTACCCCTGCGTCTTTCGCTTCTTCAACGTCCCATCACTACTAGTCCTCAACTGGCTCTCTACCACATCGATTCGCGAGCTCAGCGCCGACAGCTGTCTAATCGTCCCCGTGGGCAACGTCTTGGTGATGTGGTCCACGATCTCGCGGTACATGGGTTTCGTGGTGAAGTTGCTTTGCCACTTGTTGAGCACACGCAGCTGCAGCGCCACTTCCTCTGCGCTGCCCGCGTGCTCCATGGCTAGAAGCTGAAGTCTCGAGTCGAAACCTGCCATGGCGTCCCTGTGGAGCTGGAGCTGCATGAGGTGGTGGCGGTCCATTTTATCTAGTCTGTGGACGGACGTGTGCGTGTAAGTCCTGAGTTCATCGACGCCTTGTCGGAGAGATTCGACTTGGGCACACGACTCTTGCGCTTTGATAGATGACTTTTCTCGTTCGCGTCTCTCGTTGTCGATAAAGGAGCCTAGCTCTTTGGCGACTGTGGCTAGCTTTTCTTGCATCATGCCTTTAACGTCTTCTACGAGATTTGTGGACATTCGCGTCATCTTGATGTCGAGGTCTTCCTGACTGATCACATGGCTGGTGGTTTGTGGTGGCGCTGGCGCTGGCGCTGGCGCTGGCAAAGGCACCTGCGCACCGTGTTTTGCGGATTGCAATGAGGATATCGAGCCTCGGAGCGTTTTTATTGTTTCAGACATTGTCGCACTCTTCTTTGATTGGTCCTGTATCAATTCTGCGCCACTGCTGACTTGATTTTGCAAGTGTAAGATGCATGGCGGGGCCGCGCTGCCTGCATCGTGTCCAAGGCCGAACTTGATATCGTCAAGGGCGCTTGAGAGCTGTTGCAGGCGAAGTGCCGTTTTGCTGCCGGGCGTCGACGATACGTCAGTGTTTGCAGAATTCAAGGGTGTCGCGACTGCGTTGTCGAATTTTTCCAATGCCGTGCTTAGATCCCCTTTTGTTACAGCGTTCACGGAGACCCGGTCCAACGTCGCAAAGACTTGCTTCAGCTTGATAGACGCTTCAGCCATGTCCTTACTGGCTTGGTCGAATGCGTTTTCTCGAGCAAAAATGTCTTGCCTCTGGCTAAGACTTTTGAACTTTTCCTCCACGTCCTCCAGCCTCTTCTCCAGTCTGTCGTTCCGCTGCCTTTCTGATTCCAAGCTCTCCTTCAGCTCTTCCGTCTCTCTCTGAAGCTGAGAGTGGGTGGAAGCGCTTAGTTTTTCAACTTCTTCTTCAATCCGCTGGTTGAAGGACGCGTGAAGAGTCCCGCGGAAGCTCTCCAACGTTGCATCAATATCCTCCTTTTGCACAGTGCTGTCTCCCGGGGCCGGAGGAGTCTGGTTGCGCGGTGCGTATCTCTCCATCAAGTGTACAATGCCCGCCACAAACTTGTCGTCGGCCATGTTCATACGATCTGAACATTTCTTTTTCGCCTTCTGGCATTGCTCTATTTGTAGCCTCAAGATATCCGAGTAGTGAATCGTTTCAGGATTGCCAGGCGGGCAACGTTCTCGATCAGCTAATAGCTTCTTTTCCTTTTTCCTCTCCTGCTCGCATTGCACAAGCCACCACACCTTGTCGCAAAAATGTCGATCAAATTCCTTATGTCTGGCTCGCGGTACGGAGGACTGTTGGCCAGGCCTGCTTGATGCATTTTTGCCGTCGTTGTGGATGGCAGCGGGGATCTTGAAAGGTGGTTTGGTTAGTTTGCATCAGACGAGCAGTGGGTAGGTAGGCACTGCACAGAACAAGACTCTGCGGTGAGTACAGTGAGTACGGCTCTGCAGTGAGCACGGGGTGGAAGAGGCCTACGTTTGTCAGTCGTGATGCTGGGCGGCTGATCGTCTTCGAAACGTGACAAGTCGCGATAGCTGCCACTGCGATTGGTATCGTGGCGTCGATCATAATTATAAGAGCTTCTGCGCGAGTCTTTTTCGGACCATGAGAGCCCGGGTTCCTTCTGTCCTCGTGCCGACCATCGTGGTCAAAGGACCGACGGCGGTCATTCATCATGGTTTCGACCAGCCGGCGGCTCTTGTCACGTGGCCCTTGACAGCTGGCAGACACTGATGAGGCAAATAGGCAAATCGACAAATCGACAAATGAGAGGGCCCAACGGTGGGAATATATGTTTATCAAAGATTTGTGAACCAAGGGACAGGTTATTCAGGAACGAGAATGCTTAGCTATGACCGGGCCAATGCAGGCAGTATTCTCGGTTATGCAAGCGTCAATGACAGACGGGCTCGTCTTGAGGTTTATAAGGTCCAGTCCCCAACAAACAAGAAAGCATGGATGGAGCAACGGCCGGATCGGGCTTGAGCCGTACCAGAACAGACAAACGCACATGTATACTGTAAGCAGCCTTTACCAGAAAGGGGATGCCAAAGCGTGATGGTTGGTCAAGTTGTTGATGCCTGGTTCGTGCGACAGCCTCATGTTTGGGCAAGGCCTTTTAATATCTAGTATAGAATGCGGGCGGTCTGGAATTGAAGAAGACAAGTGGGCCCATACATAAAATGGCTCGTGCTAATATCCGTACGGAGTCCTCTTCTACGGATTATTACCCAATAACTACTCCGTAAATAACCCAAGATGAGATGTTTTTGTGGATCCACCTGGCCCGGGACTTGAGAGACTCGAGACTTCTGATGAGCGCAGGTAATTTTGCAAGGGCGAGCAAAAACTCGAGCAAAAGCTCGAGGCGGCTGACACTCCCTCTCACCAGCTCTACTCGACTTTTGTAAAATCCCCATCACATCGCAAAGGCACATCACAATCATGGCCGCAGTAGGTGCCCAGGATTGTTGTTCCGATTGACACTACTCGTTATCTCGAAAGCTAATTGCTTGCCCCATTCCGCAGCCAGTAATGACCGTGTCCGAAACCAAGGACCTCCGTGGTCTCAATCTCATCGCAGCTCATTCTCACATTCGCGGCCTCGGTGTTGATGCCACCAGCCTTGAACCCCGCGCCGCATCGCAAGGTCTCGTGGGCCAAGAAAAGGCTCGCAAGGCCGCGGCAGTGATTCTACAGATGATCAAAGATGGCAAGATTGCCGGTCGCGCAGTCCTGATTGCTGGTCCTCCTAGGTAGGTTCTTCTCCATGCACTGTCTCTTCACGAAAAAAAGTCTTGCGGTGACGCTCATGAATCGCTCTTCTTCATTCTGCGCAGTACCGGAAAGACAGCCATTGCCATGGGTATGGCGCAATCCTCGGCTCCGATGTCCCGTTTACGTCACTCGCTTCGTCCGAAATCTTCTCTCTGGAAATGTCCAAGACAGAGGCTCTCACCCAAGCCTTCCGCAAGTCGATCGGTGTTCGTATCAAGGAGGAGAGTGAAATCATGGAGGGAGAGGTTGTCGAGATTCAGATCGACCGCAGCGTCACTGGCAGCACAAAGCAGGGCAAACTCACCATCAAGACGACCGACATGGAAGCCGTCTACGATATGGGAAGCAAGATGATTGATGCCATGACCAAGGAGCGCGTCATGGCCGGCGATATCGTCTCGATTGACAAGTCGTCGGGTAAGATTACGAAACTGGGTCGATCTTACGCGCGTTCACGCGACTACGACGCCATGGGCGCCGACACCAAGCTCTTGCAGTGCCCCGACGGCGAATTGCAGAAGCGCAAGGAGGTCGTGCACACCGTCACCCTTCACGAAATCGATGTCATCAACTCCAGGACACAGGGGTTCTTGGCTCTCTTCTCGGGCGATACGGGCGAGATTCGAAGCGAGATTCGGGACCAGATTAATACCAAGATTGGCGAATGGAAGGAGGAGGGCAAGGCCGAAATCGTTCCCGGGGTCCTCTTCATCGATGAAGTCCACATGCTCGACATTGAATGCTTCTCGTATATCAACCGCGCACTGGAGGACGATTTGGCCCCGTCGTCATCATGGCCAGCAACCGCGGCGTCTCGCGCATTCGAGGCACAGACTACCGCAGCCCGCACGGCCTACCCATCGACTTCCTCGATCGCGTCGTCATCATCAACACGCACTCTTACGCCGCTGAGGAAATCAAGCAAATCCTGTCTATTCGCGCGCAGGAGGAGGAGATTGACGTCTCCCTGACGCTCTGGCACTTCTCACCAAGATTGGCCAAGAGGCAGGCCTCCGATACGCCAGCAACTTGATCAGCACCTCGCAGCTCCTCTCTGCCAAGCGACGTGCCAAGCAAGTCGCCGTCGAGGACGTTCAGCGAAGCTTCCAGCTCTTCTACGACCCAAGCCGAAGCGTCAAGTTTGTGTCCGAGTCGGAGAAGCGGCTCATTGGCAACGACGGCGCGGTCGACTTGTCAGTGACGAATGGTGCAGCCACAGCTACGGAGAAGATGGACCTGAGCTGAGAATGACTCCCACAGAGCCAGGGGATGCTATGATTTCCTAGAGGGACAACTATTGATTGAGAGCTGGATGGCGTTCTTGGGGTAAAAACTTGATGGTGCAGGGGATGACTTGTGTCGGGATCCTGTTGGCATTTTCCTCACGTTCTTCATTGTATTGTACGATTTGGCGTAGAAGGGTCTATCTAGATGAGCTCTCCAAGATCAACATGCAGCGGAGTAGTCACTGAACGAGCGGTAGAAGAAAAAAATGTCGGCGTGATTTCCATAACGCGCCTGAAGGCAAATCGCGAAGCAATAGGGTAACCGCAGAGCACAGGAAAAGCGCAAGCGCAAGTGAATGCTTAATAATCCGTAGTACGTCCGTAAATAGTAGACGGGGAAAGCGGCGCGTGCCCGTTGAAGCAGCCAGCCACGCGTAGCCTTCTCCCTCTGGCCGGCCCCGGCCTTTGGGTCATTGTCATTGGCAGCCTCTTTTTTCTTTCTTTTCCTTGGCAAAGGCGGGAAGCGTGTGAGAGTATGAGACGAGACCACCCCAGGAAGAGATTCCGCCGTATCTCGCCCGGGCTTGTCGACACTCTGTTCTTCCCCATTGTCACATTGTCGGTTGGTTTATTTATTTTTTTCTTTGTTCAAGTTGTTTCAACCCCCGGCGCAGCTGCACTTGTGGCTCGCAAAAACATACGGAGTAACCCCAGAAGAGGGTGAGTGAGTCGCAGCCGTCGCAGCCCTGCCAGCTGGCTCTACTCTTCTTGGCAGCCGACACGTCCGTCCATTCGTTTCGGTTTCCCTGATTCAAAAGGCGTTGGAAATACCCTTGTCCCCCCTCCCCAAAAAAACCCTAAAACCCAAAACCCAAAATTATCAGCCCGTTGTTGGGGTTGGAGTGAGTTTTTGGCTTGCAAGTTGAAGTTGGGGTGAGTGACCACTGACGACCCGACCAAACACCCGACCACTTGACTTGATTCGTGTGGGACGACCCGGACGAGTGACTTCGAGTTGTCGGACAATCCACGTCGGCCGCCCCATCCCATCCTGCCTACGGATTACATAGTCGGTAGATCTCACGCCATAACATCATTTCGGTCGCTCCGATCGAGTTACGGATTACGTACCCACGTCGTAACCACGTACCCACGTCGTACCCACGTCGTACCCACGTACCCACGTACCCAAGTACCCACGCACCCACGCACCCACGCAGCCGTTCATCACCACCAACAGCCAGCCGACCGACCGACCGACCGACACACGCTTTGCGCGCACCCAGCTTGTCGACGCACAACGCCCCTGTCCTGTCGTCAGCGGAAGCAGCTCATTTCGCGCGTTTGACGACGTAGCTTTGCTGCTTCTGCTTCTGCTGTGACGCAATCCCCTGGCCGTCGTTGTCGCCGCTTGCGCTCCATCGCTCGCCGCCGCGTCCTGCCTCGCGGTATGGTCACGCCCCGCGAACAATGGAAGCTGCGGCCAAGACGGTTGAGGTGCTCTCCAAGCGCATTCTACCCGAAAAACCACATCATCTGTCGTTCTCGCCTACTTGGCGACATCGCCCTCCCGGAAGACGACGACGTCGCCGAGTCCCGCGGCGCGAAACGTCGCTTCGAGGAATGGCACAACACCCGCCTGCAGTATCTAACATTGTTGTCCGAGGCCGATCGTGGCACTCTACTCACGAGGTCTTATTACGATATGCGCGAAGAGCCTTCCAAGCCCGTCCCTCGCGAGGTCAGCGCGCTCTCAAAGGGTGCCACCACAGCAGAGAAGAAGAAGCTGTCATTGAGCGACTACAAGAACAAGAAGACGGCCATCGTGGCATCTGCGTCACCACCAGAACCTGCCATCGCGAAAAGGAACGAGGCCGAGCGCGCCGCGCCTCCTCCCACCGGCTCCGCGACGTCCACGCCCACGTCCACGCCCACGCCCGCGATACCACACGCCGATGGCGGCAAACCACATCAAGAATCGAGACGATCCGATGGCCTGAAGAGAATACGGGACTTGGATTCATCTTCGGTGGCCAGCGCGAAACCAAAGCCCAATCGCGATGGCATCGCTCCCGAATCACGGTGCGCAACAAGCCGGATGCTATGCTCCTCTTTAACGTGACGCACTTGATTAACCAATGCTTTGTTTCTTCTTCTTAGACTGCCACCAAAACCAGCATCGTTACCCCCGACCGCCGTCACCTGCGGGCAAACGGCGTATGCCTGATGCTGACGATGACCGCCCTCAAAAACGATCACGGCCTGACGACCGACGCCTTGCCGAAGACCGATTCCAACGTGACCGTGATGACGTCCCTCGTCGCAAGGATAAGATACCACCTCCGTCGTCTCGAGACCGCGACCATCGTGATGTAGCAGGCGTATCCTCATCAAAGGATGAACGAGGAATCCCCGTCATCATCATCACTACCCAACGGCAGATCTCTCCTGAAAGGTGCTACGAACCCTGACCGCAATACCCCTCCAACCGGGCGATCTCGTGGCGACTCGGTCAACGGTGTCCGCCCCAACGCGGCTGCACACAACAGCAGCCGAGGCACACCGACAAAGGCAGATGGCGCGTCCGCCGCCGCCGCCGCCGCCGCCAAGTCGTTTGTGCCACCACTACTTTCCCCCTTGCACTTGAGTTTCGACAGTCGAGAAAGGGAGAAACGATTACAAGCCGAAGAGGAAGATGCAAACGCAAGGAAGGACAGGGAGAGAAAGCGGCGCGACGACGCCGACGAAGGAAGCGCATCATTCAGGTCGAAAAGGCCCGATCCAACAGTCCCAGTCGCAAAGAAGCCACGACCGCCCGCGGTGATCCCGCCGCTATTATCGCCCACGCTACCACCAGCCGTCGAAGCTGAGTTGCGGCGGCGGAAGAAGTCAACATCGGACTCATCAGACGAGAGACCCAGAGATGGCAGAGACGTGCCGGGCATTAAGAAGCGACCAGTAGCGAACGGAGACGTGGATGACCATGTCAAGCTTGTTCCTGCCCCAGCCAGTAAATTGGGCCATCGCCGGAGGTTGGTTGTGATGCTCGATGTGCCAAAGAGTCTACGCCCATCCTTTGCAAGAATAGTTGGGCATGCACCGGCGCGCAGAAAGGACTCACAAAGCCAATCGGAACGGGAGCTTGACCGAAAACCTCGCGCGGGTAGCGATGATGCGGCACAGCAACCGCCAGCGAGAAAAAGACCAATGGGCTCGGCCGAGGGTCTCTCGGCGGCAGAAGCGACCGCCATGAAGCGACCGAGGTCATCGGACATGTCAGGACACCCCAAGCTCGGGACTCCTCAACGCCATCGAAGAAGACGACGGCCATGTCCCGTGTGAGCTCGACAAACTCGGTGGCACAAACACCTACGGAGCTGGTCAACTCGACACCGTCGGCATCCGCAACGGTCGATCGGCGACCGAACGGCAGCGAGGCGGTGGCGGCAGGCAAGGAGAGAAGCCGGAAGCCAGGATCGTGAGAGAAAAGGAAGAGAGGCTCATGATTGTGGGCAAGAATCTCAAGCATGACGCGGATCTCATCATGAAGAAATACCGCGGCGACAGCGCCTTGAGCATGAGAGACAGGCCGGGCGAATCCAAAGTCAAGCTGGGCTACGTGCTGAGCCTCGAGAGCATCATTGCCTTCATGATGGGGTTCCACGCCCAGAACGTATACCGCGGCATGTACAACAAGATTGGCGACACGACGGGCTGGAACAGCATGTTCCCGCTCATGGACTTTCTGGAAATCGAGATGCGCCGCGCCGACGTGACCAACTACCAGCCGCTGTACGCCATGCTCCTCCTGCTCTACGGCGTGTCCATCGACGAGATCGTCAAGTGCTACGTCCACCACGACAACCTGGCGTCGCAATCCGTCATGGAAAACCTGGCCAAGCAGGAGCGCCGGAAATGCAGAATGTGGCTGCAGGTGCGCGAGGCCAATGCCGCCGTGCGCAACCCCAGACTACGCGTCGACGTGCACCCGTGGTCGACGCTCGACGACATCGCGGAAGCCTCGCTGCGCGCCCTGCGCCAATGGTGTGTCGAGGAAAATATCGACTGGGCCCAGGAGCCCACTCTCCGCGAGAATTGGCCCGTGAAACCAAGTCACAGGAGGTAATTAGCACCAGCACCAGCTGAGCTGCCTCATCCATCCACGTCTTATGAGAAACAAGGCCCTCGCTCTGGTATTGTATCCCCAGGGGTCCCAGCCCGGGCCGATGCATGCACCCACGATGACGATTGAAGAATAATTCTCCGTCGCTGCTTGCTTTCACTCTGTTGCCCCCACGGTATGTACACGTGTTCCGGCAGACAAATACTTTGCTCCCTTCTAAATTTCATACTTTCCAGCCCTTATGTATCACGATATCCCCTCTGCATTTGCATTTATTCTGATTCTTGAACAAAACCATGACCACGGGGAGGAAGATTTGCTGTCGTCAGATACGCCATGTAGCTCGATTTGCCCCCCATACAGAGCCAGGATAGGAAGGGTCGATGCGCACAATTTTCCTGCCATGTATCCCATATGGGATTGGGAAGACTGCATGTGGTTGGAAAGAGTCAATGTACATCTTCACTAGCTGAGTCTTTGCTGTATTCCCTGGGTAGGGGAGTAACAAAAATCTACCATGACTGAGTTGTGTTACGGACAAGTCCAGCACGGAGTGTGTTGGTCCAATTACATGTGAGCACTGGCATGTAATGGCAGATACTGACAAATGGAATACAAGGTGTTATTCATTTCAAAGACAACATCATGCATGGAAAAACAGGAATCTATCATCATGATCGAGCAAGCTATATACTCCAGATTCCACAGTCAGTGCCCTTTTGAAAGAGGCTAATCCTTGTTTCCATTGTCACTATCAACATGTTCATAGTCTCCTTCCTGCGTGCTGTTTTCATGTGACCGATGGGTTCGTGGAGGGGTTTTGTTTTGTCTTCATTGCAACGTCGGACCCAAGTTGACGTTTCGTAATTCTTTTACTTCAAGCCGTCAAAAGAGTAGCAAAGACTTACTTGCCGGCGTCAACCTTGGCAATGTAGGCGAGGAGGTCGAGGACACGGCGGGAGTAACCCCACTCGTTGTCGTACCAGGAGACAAGCTTGACAAAGTTCTTGTTCAGGGAAATACCGGCCTTGGCATCGAAGATGGACGAGTTGGTGTTGCCGTTCATGTCGCTGGAGACAACGTCGTCCTCGGTGTAGGCAAGAATGCCCTTGAGGGGACCGTTGGCGGCCTCCTTGATGGACTCCTTGATCTCGTCGTAAGAAGCACCCTTCTCAATGCGAACAGTCAAGTCGACAACGGAGACGTTGGCAGTAGGAACACGCATGGACATGCCGGTGAGTTTGCCGTTGAGGTCGGGGATGACCTTGCCAACTGCCTTGGCGGCACCAGTGCTGCTGGGAATGATGTTCTGGGCAGCACCACGGCCACCTCGCCAGTCCTTGCCGGAGGGACCGTCGACGGTCTTCTGGGTGGCAGTGTAGGAGTGGACAGTGGTCATGAGACCCTCGACAATGGTGTACTTGTCGTGGATGACCTTGGCCAGGGAGCCAGGCAGTTGGTGGTGCAAGAGGCGTTGGAGATGACATCAGCCTTGCCGTCATAGGTCTTCTCGTTGACTCCCATAACGTACATGGGGGCATCGGCTGAAGGGGCAGAGATGACGACCTTCTTGGCGCCACCAGACAAATGAGCCTTGGCTTTGTCGGTGGTGGTGAAGACACCAGTAGACTCGACAATGTACTCGGCGCCAGATGCCTTCCAGGGAATGGAGGCAGGGTCGCGCTCGGTGTGGAACTTGACCTTCTTGCCGTTGACAGTCAAGCCGTCAGACTCCTTCTTGATCTCGCCCTTGAAGACGCCGTGGGAGGAGTCATACTTGAGCATGTAGGCCTGATGGTGACGTCAGCAAGGTGCATCGAAAAGATGCTGGCAGTGAATATAGAGCGGAGGGAATTTGTTGACGCGATTGAGCAGCCGTTGCTTCATTTGCATCAACGCCGCAATCAACGGTTATTACCGCGGGGCAACGTGCGTGAAAGTGGGAGCAGTATGGATATTTTGTGGCAAGGATGTTACATCAGTCAAAGGAGGGGCAACACGCGACGTCAATGAGGGGCAGAAAAAACCAGCCCAGCTTGCCCAGTCAAGGCGGGCAAGCAAAAACGCATTGGATGGGAAAGCTGGGCGAAAGAAAAAAACTCACAGCATATTCGGGGTCGATAAAAGGATCGTTGACGGCAACAACCTCGATATCGGGGTGCTCAACAGCGTTGCGGAAGACGATACGGCCAATGCGACCGAAGCCGTTGATGCCAACCTTGACAGTCATTTTGCAGAGTGGGAGAGTTCTGCGAGGAGAGCTTCGACGTCAGTACACGCAGCTATCCGAGCGGGGACAACGGGCAGACGCGCAAGCAAAGCTGGAGCTGGAGTTCTGCTGTATGCTGTGCATTGTCTTTTGAAATACCTGACTCAGGGTACGTACGTGTCTTGTGGGAACAATTGTGCGTGGTTCTCTGAAGAACAAACAAGTCAAATATAAAGGAAGAGGGGAAGAGAGGAAGAGAGGAAGAGAGGAAGAAAAGAAGAAGAAAAGAGAAGGAGGAAGTTGGGAGGGGAGGGAAAGAAGGTGGTGGAAAAATAGTGCTGCGCTGCTTCCCGGGTAACGAAACAGAAGAGAGGTACAGAGGTGGCACCCAACGTGCCCAGCCTACGACGGTCTGCGTCTGCACTTCTGACAACCAAGGGCCAAGACTGCAAATGCCATTACCACATCACTACTTTCTGCCATTCCGTTCATTTCTTGGTACAGAATACATTATTTATGGCCCCATCCCACACTCGATAATTAATGGCTGGCCTACCTGCTGGCCTACCTGCTGGCCTACCTGCTGGGCGGCCCGTCATCGATGCTCATCAATCCCAATGCCACCGAACATGGGGCGTTGGAAATTATCTTGAGACTCTACTCGACATGATACATCCGACGATGCGGTACCATGCGGTGTCGGAATGGCAAAGGTTGAGACATTATTCGCTTCATCGCTATATTTATCACGGCCCCCTTCGGAAGAGTCTTGCGCCCAGACATGCTTCGAAACAAGGCAAATCAACACCAACCATCACGTTGACCAACCTCATGCTCATACCGATTACATGTTACCCATCACGCTGCTGCACCACAAGGGTCCATGCTCGATCTCCCAGCGCTAGAAAACGCCCAAGGACAAGTTGAGCTCCTCAACAGTTCCGTCCATTCGTTGCTGAAGATGTCAAGAGCGCTAACAAGCTCTATCTGCCTGACCATCATCCCACCACTCCACCCAGCCCGATGCGTCTTTTCCCGGATCCGGCGGGGACCTCACAGCACTTTTCCGACTCACGCCTGATTGAGCACTCACCACCATTGGCGGGACAAGAGAAAATCAACATTAATGGTGCCCGCTGGACCCGGTTGACCCGGTTCTCGCCGCCCGGCCGCCAAGTACCGCCGCTGTAGAACCGCTGGCCTAATGACACCATAGATATGAGACTACACTGTGAGGGTAATAGCAATGATAAATCACTCAATGCCCCGACTCCCTTCGCGGTGAGCCACCGCTAAGTCAAGCCACGAGAGCCGCAGCACGAGCGAGGGGACAAAACACAAAGAGGGGCCAAACATTGCTCGACACACCAATTCCGGCCGGCCTTCTGGCGGGTGGACCGCTCTCACGATGGCTTCAATCTCCAATCGTGGGGTACCTCTTCTGATCGCGTGGGTGCGGCTCGGATGCATAGCGGGAATCGACCATCTGGATTGGCTGCACATTCGCCGACTTGGCAGTTCTTCCCGGAGCTTCACGGCTGCAAGGTGCCCCAGAGCCGCCCACAGCCGCGTCCGGCCGGGGTCGAAGTCGGAAACACCAGGAACCAGTTCTCCATGCTCCCGAAAGGCTTGTGCAGTAGCTCCTTGGAAGCTTTAACTCCTCGTTTATCCACTCGTATTTGCGCACATGCAGACTCGGACGATTCATTTGCTACGTCAAGGAAAGCTGCTAAAGTGGCCGGGGTCACAAACAACATCTTCGTAGCCGTGTAATTTTTGATGCAATGGTCAACGCGAAGGCTAGTTTGAAGCTGCAAGAGCTCCCCGGCATCAACCGAAAATCGCGCTTGTCGTCCATCCATCATCGCCGTCGCGCACGTTCCGGAATTCAACTCCTTGCCCAAAATAGCCTGCATCTTGCCAAGCTCTCATCGAAGCGGCATCAAAGGGGCCCTGCTTCGCGGCGTCATCTCGACCGTCTGTCCATCGAAACTCCCACATGTTGGCTGGCTCGCTTTGCTCGTCTTCTTCTCGCTGGGATTGAGGTTCGACCCAATCCTCCCCGGTCTCGCGACGATACGCCCGCATCAACAGCTCGCGGTCTTGGTCGTAAATATCCTCGTAATCTCGACTGAGCAATTTGTCGGCCGCGTCAGTGACAGCGTTGATGGACTCTTTGACTCGGGTCTGCTCTGGATCCTCGTCAGCCTCCTTGCCCACTTCCGTGTGCTCTGCGCCGCCTTTGTTCATCTTTTTGAGTTTCCACTTGGGTATTCTCTTGGTCCTGGTTTGATGTTTGCCCAACCGAGCCAATGCCTCGAGAGGCGTTTCCGAAGGCTCTAAGCGCAATACGAGGGTCTTGAGCAGGTCGGGCACGAGAACGTCGGCCTCCTGGAGACGCTGCTTGCGCGCTTCCACTGTGCGCTTCTCGTGCGCCTCGGCCGCCCTCTTCATGTCCTTTTTGCTCACACCGTCCAGCCAGTTGTCGTGGACAGCGTCTGGATCGCCTGCTTTGCGAACGTAGTTGCCGGACTGGTCAAACTGTCCCTCCTCCATCTCGGCCTGCAAGTTGAAGGCCTCCACTTTGGGTGCATTTCGTTTGCGCCCGCCAGCGCCCACCTCGTCATCTAACCCTTCTTCTTCGGCCGCCAGTTGAGCTTCTGCTTCGTCGTCATCGCTCTCCTCTTCATCAAGCCGTATGTGGCCGCCGCTTCTGCTGCCATGATCTTGGCCCATGATCTGTGTAGCATCGAGAAATCGAACATCCTTCTTCTTCTTTCCAGACTTGTCGAAACCGGCATCGTCCACCTCCTCTTCTTCGCCCTTGGGTTGATCAGCATCACCACCCACCGCAAACATGTCATCGTCGTAATCATCATCTTCCGCACCAGGAGCACCAGCCACTGGAGCTGCAGCTGCTCCAGAAGCATCGTAGTTGTCGAGTTGCTCATTAATGTCCACTTTGCCCCTTTTCCGACTCGCCGCCTTGACGTTGAATGTCTCATTGTCCGAATCGCTGTCGTAGCCATCCAAGTTGACCGCGCCACGCTTGGTCGAATTTCTGCCACCAATTACGTCTGCGTCTAAAATGGCATCGTCTTCTCTCGAGTCTGGCGCTAGAATAGAAGGATTGCGAACGTCAAACTTGGCATGAGAGCCGTCATTGTCGGTCTCATTGTGGTGAGTCCGGGCAAAATTCTCGCCGGCTCGATTCGGCCGCGCCGCTGAATGACGCGATGACATGGTGATGACGTGATTTTCGTTACTGTGAGCGAGCAAAAAATTATGAATGAAAAAAATTGAACGTAATAAACGTTGACAAGTTCGGCAGCCTTCGGAGTGGATGTGGTTTGCAGAAAGTTGCAGGAGCTCCCAAACCTAGAGGCTTGAACGAATCACAGTTGACGCTAGCTAGCTCCTTCCACGTCACACACTGCCAAACTGCGTCATTCGCAGAGCTGCCTTGGCCATCCCATCCACAACCTAACGAACAAATCTCAGGTCCTATTTCTTTCCAGACTCAACAAGACAAGAAGAGCCTTGCCAACGTGCACCCTGCAGAGATAACGCGAGTGATATTCTGACCACCTGTAACTTATCGAGCTGCACTCACGCGGCAGTCGCCCACTTCTTACGGCGACCATGGTAAATCTGGTCCCCAGTCCGCCATGAAATGCATCGTCTGACAAGCTTCCTAGTTTCAACCGGGATTTGGAGGCGGGTTCGACCCGTCCAACCCCGAGCATCTCTACAGCATGGTTCGTGGCCGGCGACCGATCGTACAACGGTTCGACGAGTACTACCGATGTTATCCTGTGGTCATGGCCCCGGGCTCGGAACGACCGGAGCTCAACTATGGCTCCAAAATCATCCTCCCTCCATCGGCACTGGACAAGGTGTCCAAGCTACACGTACAGTGGCCACTACTGATGGAAATGATCAATGGAGAAAAGGGCAGGCACTCGCACGCCGGTGTCCTGGAGTTTATTGCCGAGGAGGGAAGAGCCTACATTCCCCAATGGGTCAGTCACGACGTTCATACCATGATAAAAGAAGCCGTCTAACGTTTTTTCTGCTGGCAGATGATGGAGACACTTGGCATGGATGTAGGCGACATGATACAGATCCGAACCACATCGCTCGAGTTGGCAAAAATGGTCAAGCTACAGCCTCAGTCGGTCAACTTTTTGGAGATTAGTGACCCAAAGGCCGTCCTGGAAAGAGCATTCCGAAACTTTGCCACACTCACCAAGGGCGATGTATTCAATTTCGAGTACAACGACGAGATATACGAGGTTGCCGTGTTGGATGTGAAGCCGGAAACGGACAAGATGGGCGTCAGCATGATTGAAACGGATGTGTCTGTCGAGTTTGCGCCCCGGTCGGCTACGTGGAGCCGGAGAAGAAGAGCGGTACGAGCACTCCTGGAGGCACGAGGAGCGGTATTCCGGCCGGGGAGTTGTCCACGGCCAAGGTACCATGGCGCAGGCCATCGGCTTCAGCTCCATCGCACCATCAGTCACAAGCACGCCTACGAATTTCCTCGGCGAAGGCCAGCGTCTGGTCAAAAGGGAGCAAGGCCCCAACACCAAAGCCCGCAACACCCGTACCTGTCGAGCCAGGAGTTGCCAAGAGCCGAACAGGAGCGCCAGCGCCGCTCCGCTTAGCCCCAAACAAGCTCTTTTTCGGCTACGAATACAAACCTGTCAAGACCAAGGAGGAAACGGAGCAGGAAAAGCAGCGGCCCAAGCCACAACACTTTGCCGGGCAGGGCCAGAGCCTCCGGGGCACTGTCAAGCGGAAGGGCGAGGCGGATGAGAAGTCAAAAGCGACCGAGAAGAAGGCGCCCAGCGAGGGCCATAGGCTGGACGGACGTCCTCCAAGGTAGTTTCACACCCAGGGAAGGGGTTTGGCGTTCTTCGATATTCGATCTGGCATGGCCTGAATGGACTGGACGGACAGGGCACCTGGCAGGGCATTCGCTGAAAAAAACGGAATATCTTGTGTGTACTTATTGAAACGTTTATGGCGCTCGTGGCGCATCTAATCAGTGTCTGTCTTCCGAACCACGGTTGCCCACCAAAACCATACGTATTGTCGGGAAATCACCACATCCCGATGGTGCCGCCAAAGACGAAATCAGTCCAAGACGGAGTCTCCTTCATTCACTCCTTCGAAGCTGTTAGACCAAGGTCTGCTCACTCGCAGTTTAGATGATGTGCCGTAGATTTCTGCTTCTTCTCAACAGGAGACGCCTCCTGCTTCACAGCCTTCCTCTTCCTGGCGACAGGCACCGCGTCCGCCAACTTGCCAGTCGAGACCATGACGGGCCCTGAAACCCTTGAGAATCGTCTTGGTGAAGTGCTGTCTGCGCACAGGTTAGTGCGCTAGTCATTCCAAGTGAGAGGAGCAACATACGAGACGGCATCCTTGGTGAAGGTGTGTCCGAGCTGACACATGATGGCGTGGATTTCAGGCCATTTGTAGCCGGTTGAGGAGCCGCCGGTGATGATGACGGCCATGCAGAGGTCGAGCTCTGCGGCGGTGTCCCATTTCTTGGAGACAGGCATGGCGGTGGGATGCGCGACGTGGTTTATTATGTGAATGAGTTTGGATGGAGGGGTGGGTTATGATGGAATCAAAATTGTTGAAATCGTGTGGGTCGGTCGCATGAGTGGGCAAGTTGGTGTGGAAGTGAGGTGGAAGTGGTGAACCGGGGTTGCAGAGTGGTCGAACAAACGGAGGGTGTAAGCAGGATTGGTGAAGCGGGTTTTAATTGAGATGTTATTTACTTGGGCTGTCAAGATAGCTTGATGGAGTGAGGGATGGGAGCTGTTACGCGATGCGATGCATTCACGATGAAATGTAGAGCAGTGAGTTAGTGGAGCATAGTGTGTTGTATTCTAGTCTGCCCCTTTCATTCAACCTCGTTTCCGTCTAGCAATCAATCCTCCCCCTCCCCCTCGAGCTAAGGCAAGTCATGTTTATGAGCGACATCCATGGCAAAATCTGCGTTTTTATTTCTTGAATGGGCCGTCGGTGCCGTCGTGCCTGACATGATGAGCCGATTGGTGAGATGGTGTAGCTGACGCCGACGGAAACTTACTCGATTTTGGCCTTCTTGCGCTTGGGCGTGAGAGGTTCCTCGGCCTCGTGCTTGATCGGGAGATCGTCTCCCTCGTCGTCGGACTGCTCCATGTTGGCAGCGGACTTGGCTTTCTTTGTCGTCGGAGTCTTGCGCTTGCGGGGAGTGGCCTTGTTGGCGGGAGTGGCGGGCGCGGCGGGCTCAGGCGTGTCGTCGCCGTTCTTTGCTGCAGCTTTTTCGGGAGAGCCTTGGTCGCGGCGAAGTTTCTGGATGTGTTGGCTGGAAGTAGAGCGTTAACGAGGAAAAGATGAGATTTTTTTCTTTTCACAAGATCTCGACTTGATATGGGGTAGGGGTATAAGGAACTGTGATGATGTACTTGACGCCGTGGAAAGTGGTTTGGAACCCTGGGCTTTCATGTGCTCTGTCGCCGCGCTGATGACGTCCTTGGTGGGCTTGAGCGCGTCAAGTAGAGCCAGGAGAAGTCCGACATGTGAGCGATCGTCCCATTTGTGGCTGGACATGATGCTTGAGGAGTGACTGGTGATGAATGGGAGTCGTTGTGAAGGAAGGAATGGCAAGTCTTGGTTGAGAGGAGTTGAGAATGAGAATGAAAAAAAGAAGGGAGATGGGAGAAAGGTGAGTGCATGTTTTTTTTTCTTGGAAGGGGGAGGCTTCAAGAAAAAGTGAAATTGAGAAGAAAGTGAGTTACCGAAGCGCGCTCTCGCTGAACGTGTACCCAATGCCAGTCAGATCGGACATGATGGATCCCATCTGCTCACCAGTGAACTTGACGTGCTGGAAGACGGCGAGGAGAATGTCCTGATGGACTTTCTCGTCCCATCTCATGACTTGGCGACCCATCTCTGCAGGATAATATGGAGCTGCCTTGGGACGGATGAGGAATGAGTGAGATGGTGAAAACTGAATGGGGTGTAGAGAGTGTTTTTGAAAGGATCGGAGAAACGAATGAGTGGCTTGTGAGATGAAAAAGTTGCGAAAAGGATAGATGGGTGTTCAGGGCAAGTGTGAAAAGTTGTTGGGGAATTCTATCGGGGAAACGTTTCGACAAGGCGGGCAATGTAAACGAGGGACATGCTTGGAAGTGATTCAACCAGGCCTCTCGGTGACAGAGTTGCCATAAACTCATGGGGACGACAGAGAAGAGGAAAAGGCGTAGAAGCTTTATTACCGAATACCCTCCCAGGTGACCTGGTGGTTCCTCGCCTTCATCCGGACCTCAATGTCCTTTCGAACTTCGGCCGTCATGACTCCGGCTTCTGTCCCCGCTACATAAAAGCACATGACGAGGTCATGCAGAAACACTGGGTTGCCCCAAGCGCCAGTTTTGCCCTTGGTTGCCATTGCAGTGCTGAGTTGAAGCTGGCTTGACCGGCAATGGTGGTTGGTTTTCAAAGTACTTTGAATGAACAGGTTTGCAGTCAAGAAGATGGAGATGCAGATGGAGAGGAGGAACTGGATGGGCAAGGCTGGGCAGAGTACCAAAACAAAACATCCGGGATGGTGTGTTTGTCAACACGCGCAGCCAGCTGTCATCCGACCTGTGGATGACCATTTGCACCAACAGCTGCCCATGCCCCCGTCCCGCTGTCGAAGCACCACGCAGTGACCAACCTCGTATCATTCCGTAACACATTATACAAACGCTACTATACAATGTTTGTGGCAGAACAACCCATGGGCAATCTCATTCCCGCAACTCCGGCGTCCCAGTCAAGCCATACCCATTCCGCGATATCGAGTCGACCGGAAAAGCTCCGCTTCCAACCCGCAGCGCCACGCTATGCGTCGCCATAACCAAAACTACCGATAACGTCAGCACGAGAAGCTTGAAAGTTACAACAGCGGCGGGACATACTCCTCCTGGTAGTCTGAACCCGACGCGCCATTATGTGCCGCCAACGCCAGCACTGCCTCGTCGTCGAGCGCCGCTGGTAGTTCAGGCTCCTGAGAATCATCCATCCGTTGTCTCTTAATAGGGGCTCGTCGTCACCCGCTCCATCGGCGTCCTCGGCCTCGTCCTCGGCCTCGTCAACTTTGATTGGTGCCGCGTCAATAGCGTCGGCACAAGCTACTGCGATGTGTATCGGAGGCGCATGAGATGGTGATGCTGCTCTCTCCAGCTTGGCCTCTTCCTGCGCCTCTTCCTGCGCCTGTTGCTGACCCTGTTGCTGATCCAGTTGCTGATCCTGTTGTTGATCCAGTTGCTGACCCTGTTGCTGACCCTGTTGCTGAACTTGTTGCTGAACTTGTTGCTGAACCTGTTGCTCGGGTGTAGGACCCGACTGTATGGTTCCCGGCGTAGAGAGTTGGCTGGAGCCGTCTACGCCCGATTGTCCATCTTCTCCTTCAGGGGCCGTCTGCTTCTTTTTCGGCCGACCTCTGCCTGGGCCAGGTCTGCGGGTGATGGGGTTCAAAGTTGGGTCAGAGTATCGACCATTTCCAACAACGCTGCCGTTTGCCTCGGCTTTGTTCTGAGCTCTTCGCAGGCCCTGGAAATGCTGCCTACAACAAGACCAATCGTCAACTGCGGATCCACAATGCATAAAACAATTTTTTTCTTTTCTTTTCGCGGGAGAAAACACGTCATGCTCACTTGACGCTGAAGACATGTGAAGCGATTTATGAACGGAGCATGATGATGACACTACATGGCACGGTCGCGTTGGACGAAAACAAGGCAGGACGAACGATTCGTACGAGAATGATTCATCACAAGTGACAGCCACGCTCAAACGACATACCGGCATCCCTCATTAGTGAACCCATAGCCCATACTTCGCATATGGTTCCCGATGGTGGTCCATTCTCCACCGCTAACGATGCCAATGTTCTTCACAGACAGGATTGTGAAGAACAAATCCTTGTCTGCGCGGTCATTCCAATTCTTGCTGCTCATTGCGAAAACCACCAAGTGAGAGCGGGGTTGGACACGTTGTTCGTCTGCGTGTGAGTCGATATCGATATCGATGGGTGGTCTCTACGCCGCGGTGCGGATAGGCCGTGTTAGGAGCGCGGCTAGATCAATGGGAAAATTGATAGTGTGGTCCACGGGGTCGAGAAGGTTGAAGATACTTTGGATGGCCCGTGCGAGCCGACCGGAGGAGTGACACGGAATATCTATTGTTCCGAAGCCGGTGACCATCATGACTTGGCAGCAAAGACGCGTTGGTGGACAGATGATGACGGATGATGAGAATCTTGATACGCAAAAAGTGTAATGATCAACGGGTGACTGGAGACGAAGAGTTTCCAGGACTTTTTGCGATATTTCGTTGCGCAAGCTGACAGACATGTATGATGTACCTGCTGGAATTGGCGATGCTGGGACTTAGCCGATGTTGACGCGGCGTTTACCCGCTCCACGCTGGTCGGACCGTGAGTGACGTGGACATGCCTACAGCTGGAGTCGTTTTTAAATTTTAACTAAATCATTTACACCTGGTGTGTTTATTCATCTCTGTGCTCCGTCGCTTTCGGTTATATCCCTCCGTCGTGAAATTGCATGACAAGTTCTTGCCACCAACATCATGGCAACAGTGTAAGACCGAGGAATGAAGCTCCGCGTGGGAACAAGCTGCAAGTACCAAAGTACCCTGTCAGAGCGCTCACGTGAGTTCGTGGCGACCTGGCGAAAACTCGGTCACACAGTGCCCCGCAAAAGTTCGCGCCCGTCGCGTCTCCCAACCACTTCACCCCATCCCCTCCCCGACCGCGATTGAGATTATAGCCACTGCAGCACCATGGAGACTGTTTAAATGCCTTTCAATGGCCTTTAAGTAAGCAAGCTATCTGTTGTCGAGTTTAACCAGACCATTTCGTGTTTCTGGGCGCCGAGATACAAAAATTCGCTTTTCATCCAACACCATGATGATTGCTGCGTCAGCCCTCTTTATGGAGATGACGCCGTGCCTCAGCCATGGTGTGTGATGAGGGTTACGCTGGGGCCATTGGTGCATCTGGCATCCCTTGGGCAAACGAGGAATCGATTCGCCGAAAGACAAAAAAAAAGTTTCAGTAAGTTTGTGACCACAAAGGTCATCTCCGTTGCGGCTTGTGCTTACGAACGTTTGGTCAATTGGGCTCACGCTGGGACAATTGAAATCTTGACCGACAAAATGAGCTCGAAATCGCTGTCTGAGCACTCGCTGTAGCTGATATAGCTACTGTCCCTTTTCGACAGAAAAACCGACTCGATACGCATCTCTGCTCACAGGGAGCTTCGGTTGAATTGGATGTGCCAGGCTTAATAGCGCAGCGCATCATGAATGGCGTCTGGCCGGGGCTGACGGAATGAAACTGCAACGCCATCGCAACCCCCGCCCCTGGTTCTTTTTCTTTCCTTTTGCTCTCTCTTTGGTTCTCATCGATGAGTCACACGGGTTTCAGTACACGCGATCCCTGCCACTGCTTTCTTCTCCATCAGTTGCGACATGCGATTTGCCTTTTGGCGCCGGATGGATGAAATGTCACTGGACGAAAACAAGGGATGCTGCCTGTTGCTGTAGCAGCTGAGAAAATGGGCACTTTCGAAGCAAACTACACAACTCGCCCTGCGCTCAAATACTCGCATCGCACCAGATGGCATTTGACTCTTTTTCGAATTTTTTTTTCTCTGACGATAAATAAAGTTGTCGAGCTGACCTCGTCGTGTCTATCGCTAAGGCGGTTTGGCGGTGGCGAACCAGGAAGCTTGAGAGTCTTTGGTGGAGCCTGTTTGGCTCTTAGCGAAGCGGGGGCGCTACTGCATGCACTTAACGCGTTGCTTGTTACGGATTACTGGGCGTCCTCTGCCGGTCCGTCAAGCATCTCCATCATCAACACCCACATCTCCATGACTGGACTGCCCCGAATGGCGGTAGCACCAGGCAACCATGCCTTGGGAAAGCCTCGAGCTCTCCGCTTCGAGCCAAAGGATTGCACACTGGATGCCGGCGTCATGGCAGTCAGTCGAGTCGGTGGTATCTGCGTCGGTTCCTGGATCCTTGCATCCGCCCACCCCCTCCAGCTACTACAACTGTCGAGATTGGTGCCTTTTTAAATGCGAGCAAATCCCCGAGGCCACCATTTCCAGCTCTTCCCAGCATGCCACCCTCGTGAAAGATTGAAAACTTCCTTCTTCAACATCATCTCCTGACCCATACATCGCCTGTCTCGCCTAATCTCTGTCAGCTGTCCCAAAACCTGTCTCGGCCGCTTGAAGCTTTCATGACCTTTTTCACCTGCTTAGTCGCCCTCCAACTCCATCTGCTGCCCGAAGTCCTGCAACGCTCAACATTCACGTTGACTCGCGGGCGTCACCTGCTGGCTATATATCTGTCTTGTCCTCTCACTCAGAAGCCTGCCTCTCTCTCTATCCCCGTTCGTTGCAGCTCTCGCGCATCCTCCAACACTCTACGACCATGTCCCCCAACAGCGATAATGCCATGGCTCGCTTCCTTTTCGCCATTTTGAAGCAAAAGAATCTCAAGGATGTTAGTCGGCCCTGAGATCCCTTCTTGTGTTACTGCTGTGCGCTGACAATCGTCAAAGATTGACTGGAATCAAGTCGCCCAAGATCCCGTCTTGCTGCAGCCCATTACGAATGGACATGCTGCAAGAATGAGATACTCACGCTTCCGAGCTACTGTTACAGGCCACGAGCCTCAGAAGCGGTCTCGTCATAGCGAAAAGGACCGCGTGTCCAAGTCATCAAAGAGAGATGGCTCCTCCAAGAGGGATACCATGATCAAGTCGGAATCTGGCGTGAGCCCATCGTCGCTTGCTCAGGTATGTGCATCTATTTGATCTCGTCAGCCGTCAAGCCTGCTAATAGCCACTCAAGTACTCGCCTGCTTCTCTCGCTTCCCCGTACAACGATGACTTCAATGCCCGATTTCTCACACCATGCAGCGACGACATGACTTCCGTCCGTCCAGCTGCTGTCGTGAAGCGACAAGCCAGAGATGCGGCGGATGCCTTCTCGTCTATGATGGACGGTAATTCTGACTTATTCACGGACCCCGGCAGTCTCACACACTCTCCGGCCTTTTCAGCCTTTGAAACTGCCTATGACTTGAGCAGCTACAACGGCACATCGGCTGACCTCCACAGCCCAGACGCAGCCGATCTAAGTGATCCTCAGTCTTTGATAGACTGTGCTCGAGGATGGAACGAACGCTTCCATGACCCTCAGCTTTTTGATACCCCATGGAGACTGGCTTTGTTGGTGTGGATTGTACACAAAATTAATGGCGCACGGTGGACGATTTCTGCCCCCAAATTGCTTTACGACCTAATGACAAAAAAAAAACAAATATTCGAAGAAAATGAGATATATATGCTCCATGCCTCAGGGCACTGGAGTTTGGATGAATTCTGATCACAATTTGTACACTACTCGCCGAGTTGTTGCTGCTTGCTCGTGTCGGACACGCCTAAATAAAAACTCGGCCATCATCAACGCTTTTATTGGCTTGAATGATCAAACTCCCCTCCTTCAAACGCTCGACCTGTGACTTGAAACGATTCTCAACTGTTGCCAGCTGCCCAGGGGCGTCACCAACTCACCTCACACTCGCGTCGCATGACTGACCAGGGCAACTTGCAGGGCAGCGATAAAACTTCGCTCATCTACGTCCTTTGCATTCTCCTGCCCATCACACCAGCACTGCTTTTCCCAGGAACCTACATCATCTCCTCACCTTTCATACAAAGCAATTTTGTAATTTTTGAAACTTGCTTCCCCCATCTTGTCCACCATGGCGGGCGACACCACCCCCAAGAAGAAAGAGCCCACCGCCCAAGAAGCCATGTTCTTCTTTGCCATTGTCAAGCACACCCGCAACAAGGCAGACATTGATTGGAACGCCGTCGCTGCTGAGCAGGGATTCAAGAACGCCGACGTCGCCAAGGTACGTTTGGTCTACAGTATCTTCCCAAAGTGCGTCACGTCACTAATCTTCTGGGCACAGGTCCGCTTCGGCCAGGTCAAGCGCAAGCTAGGAATCAACTCTGAAACCCCAACGGTTGCTACGCCCACGGCGACTGCTCGCACACCTACGAAGAAGACACCCTCTGTTGGAGGAACGCCCACGAAGGTCGTGAAGACGCCTGGGCGGGCAGGCACAAAGGGCAAGTCCCGAGGAAAAGTGGCCAAGAAAGAGGAGAGCGAGGAGGAGGATGACGACGATGAGACGGTGGTGGGGATGAAGGAGGAGGAGGAGGTTGGTGGGAATGCGGAGTTTGGTGAGGATAAGGAACTGCATGATGAAGTGGATTCTTTCTTGGAGAACGATGCTGGGGATCCGTTTTGATGGAAACAAAGGTTCGATTTGGGAGACGGGATTATTATACGGATAGTCAGATGAGACGACGACAAAATGGAGTTTGATGAATTGAAATATTTTGCAAGCTTGACATGACTAGAGGCATTTCTGTATGAGGCAGAGTGAGGTGCTGGTGCCGCGTGATAAAATGAGTCGGTTGTTCACTTCCTGTTGACTTCTCGTCTGAGCTCAGCCAGCACACGCACACGCACACGCACACGCACACTCGGGCTCACAGCTGCAGCTCGTCTTTTCTCCGATCGACTCGGGACTGCAAAGGAAGGCCCTCTTCATCCACCCACACAGCATTCATCAAGCACTTGGAGCACCTCTCATCATCTCAAGGGCACCAACATCTTGCTTGTCTCAAGAGCCACTATCACTTTGAACCTTTGACTCACGACTTTGCTCGCGAACCAAGGCAAGTCATTCCACATGAATGGGAGATACAGACTAACATGTTACCAGACCATGCCTCGCAAAGCCAAAGCCACCGCAGCCACCAGCGCCGAGGGCGAGGCACCCATCGGCCTCACCGACAGCGAACTGCGCTTCATCAAAGCCGTCTTCGACAACATGACCCAGAAGCCCGATGCCAACTGGGACAGCGTGGCCACTGACCTGGGCCTCAAGGATGCGAAATGCGCCAAGGAGCGGTTCCGGCAGATGTCTGTCCGTCACGGCTGGCGAGACCAGGCGAGTGCCACTTGCAGTCCTCGAAAGGGCGACGGCAAGGTGACCAAGAGAGCTCCGCGCACGCCAACCAAGAAGGCGGCCAAGTCGGCTGCTTTGGTCAACAGTGAGGAGGAAGACGAATCTGTGAAGGCGGAGGGCGACGAGATTGAAGTGGCGATGTGAGATTGGGATGAGATGAGGAAGGCTTTTTTGGGGGGGTTCCATGGGATGGATGACCGTCACACATCACAGACTGACAGGGAGTACTCCAACGCTGATTTGGGATTAAAAAGTAGCATGAGAATTGGCACATCGTATCAAAGTAGTTTGTCGTGGGAGCGCCTTGCTAGGACCTAATTTCCAGACAGACAGACAAACCCGTAAGCGACACGCACAACGTCTGGCGACCTGGCCGTGTTTGGACAACACCCAAGTGAATCTTCAGATGCTGTGAGAACCATGGCCACGTTCTTGACACTGCCTTTCATTTCGAAAAGGTATCCACTGCCAACTGTCGGGCGTATCATCCATCGCACCTCGTCGGCTCACTCTGCCCTCACATACACCGTCACTCAGGCCACCCCGAGTTTTCATACTTGTTCGCTGCCCGTCCATTTCGTCTCCCTCTCTTGATACAAAAAAAAAAGCCTTTCATCGCAACCTTCAAGCGTCATCATCGACTTGCTCCTGCCAAACGATTACCCATCTAGCCATCCGAAATGCCAGGCGTTCAAGATCCAGCCGATCAGGTCAAGTTTCTTGTATCCTGCATCGGACACACCACCAACGGTCGTGTGCGTCTTCTTCCTTTCTCTCTGTTACCAAAAGTCCCGACTGAAACGCCCCTAGCCTGATTTCGCTGCTGTTGCTCAAGAACTTGGCATTGTTAGCAAGGCCGCCGCGTGAGTTGGCACCAAGACGTCCATCTCTATCCCGACCCATTCCATTTCTAACAGTCTCCCGACAGCCAGAAGCGATATGAGCGCATGCTCAAGGCCAACGGTGTCACCGCCAACAAGGCCAAGGGAATGACTCCGCCCTCCCGACGCCTGAAGTCACGCCCGTGAAGCGCAAGACGGCCGCTCCTCGCACTCCTGTCTCTGCGAAGAGAGCCAAGGGGAAGAACGTGAAGAAGGAGGAGTCTGATGACGATGAATCCAAGAAGGATGTCAAGAAGCAGGAGGATACGGACTCTGAACTCTCTGGTACGGCGAGGATGTTGGTGTGTATCATCGTGTGATTCCTTGCTAATATGGAATAGATCCCCTCTATCTGATTAATGCTGGGATTCGCCGAGATGGACTTGCTCTCTCGAGAGACATATTGGGAACGAATTATTGGCCTTGATTTTGTCATGGGCGAGCTACGGGATGATGACCAGGCGCTGAGGACTCGGGCGTCGTAGATAGTTACATTCACGGGAATAGAAACTGCATTCTGTCATCTTGCTTCTGTGCTGTGCTGTGCTGTGCTGTGCTGTGCTGTGCTGTGCTGTGCTGTGCTGTGCTGCAGTGGATGATGATGATCTCGTGCCCAGACCTTGACGAGAAGAGCGAGCGAGAAAGTTGTGTTGTTTGTTTACATGCTCTGTTCTGTGTGTGCTGAAATGAGCTGCCGGTCTCGCCAGCTGTCACAGCTGTCAACCCACACAAATGTTTTTACACCCTCATTCATCGACGGGCTCGCCAAAGATTTCATCCTTGTTTTGTGCGCAGACCTGCCCTAGTGCTGACTTGCTTCATCGAATCCGTTTGTTTTGGCACATTTGGTGCGTTTTCTTGGTTCACCTTGTCGTTCGCGTTGCTGCCCGGACCACTCCAATTCACAGGTGCTGTCCCCCAGGGCTCACTTTTTCTTCACCGCGAGGCCGAAACTTCATCACCAGCAAGCAAGCAAACGCGAATCCGTGACCTGCTCCATCTCTCATCATCGCTTTTTGTTTGCATTATGGGCTCCGAGCCAAAAAGAGCTTCTGCTAGACAAAAACGCTCTCCTGCCAAGGGGCGTAGGAGTCAATCAAGAGCTCAGAACGCAGAAGCCTCGCTGCATTCGTCCAGTACCACGAGCTCCCCAACAAGACTGAGACGCCTCGCACTGCGCGATATTCGCACCGACTCCCGACAGATGAGCAGCGGAGAGGAAATGGACGTGTGGCGGGGAGGAGTCTCATTATCTGGAATCGTGCGTCTTTGTGTGCTTTACAAGGAATTCCATCAGTGGCGCTCTTCTTTATGATGATGCTAACTTTTCTTAGGCCCTCGTATGGCAGAAAAGTTGCTCTTGCACATCCAGTACGAGTGCAGTAGACATAAGATTGCGCTTCCGTGGGATGCCATTGCTCATCGATTACACCCTGGCTCGTCGGGACAAGCTGTTTGCCAGCACATCAACCGCCTGCGTCGAGAGCTCGTGGCAGAGGGACATCTTGTTCCGCCGCTGCCACAAAAGTCTGGGTCGTTTGCTGATCCTGAAATCCGCGGCTTCACTCGTCAGGATGTAGAAGGCAATGATCTAGAGACGACGCGAGCCGTGACTTTTGATGAAAGGGTTGATGATCCAAGGTTCAGCTTACCCGATGCCGTGAACCTTTCCGAGGAAGACTCGGAAGACTTGGAGGACTTGGAAGAGATGGAGGGTTCAGAGGGCTCGTCTTCGCCCGATCAATCCAGAGGGAGATTCCGTCCTCGCCCACGCCTGTGCGCGGAGGTGCCAACAGTGTTGCGATGGAATCGTCAGCCCTGCCCGATGCGAAGCCCGCTCAATTTCGGTTCGTGACCCAAAGCCGAAGACCAAGCCCAGTGGGGCTTCATCGTCATCTCATCGGCGGCGACGACGACGACAACACGGTGAGTAGATGGGCGTTACGTTACCGCAAAAGTGAGCTGATTGATCTATCCACTGACTTGAAGAACGTAGGAGCTAGAGTCGAGGTACTCGCAACAGTCGGCGCACGCATCAGAGACGAGCAGCAGCTTGTTTACAGAGAGCACTTCGCCCTCCCACTCCTTTGCTAGCACCACCATGACCTCGGACCTCGCGTCAAACGCCCAGCGTATACACGGACAACCGGATTATAGACTTGCTGGTGGTGTGCGACCCTGGGCGTATCAGCACCCTTACTATACCTCCACAGCTCCCAACGTACCGTCTCCCGCTGTCAGCTTCGAGCACGCAGAGTACTTTGCTCCTGCCATGCCGCCGCCAATTGCTTCTGCTCACTACGCTTTCTATGTGATGGACCCAAGCACCATGAGACCTGGGACACAGGACCGCACGACGTTGAATCTAGCGTCGTCGCCACTGCCGCCGCCGCCGCCGCAGGAGCCAGTGTCCCATATTGGCCACATTGGGGGCCCGATGGAGGAGCTGTTCCCTGGGCTAGATGACGGAGACGGCAAAATTGCTGACACTAGGTGATGGCTTTCAAGGAATTGGAAAATCCCATGTATGATTGGTTGTGGCGACGATGGAGAATGTTGGGTAAAAAGGAGGCCGGCGGGCAGGTTGCCGAAAATTAAAAATATACGTACTCTAAATCTCATAGATGAGTGGACAGAAAAGGTGTAATTTAATTGACTCGACTTCCCGTTTGTTGTGCAATTTTGGCAATTGGCCAGAACCTTCTCTGGGTCTGACGGGTGTGTTGCTGTGCTTTTGTGGCAACACGTTTTCCGACCGATCCTGGGCGACGACAATTTTTCTGCGCAACAGCAAACCTCCAATTACGGCCGAGTCAGCCATCCACTCTTCCTCTCTCTCTCCTTGTTCCCCAGATCCTCCTCGAAAGCTGCCGCATCTCTTGCCAGCCATCTCTTCTTGTTTCCGCCATTGTACTTCAATTCATACCTCTTCTCCCTCTTAATACACAGAAGATGCAGCGTGCATTGAGTTCACGAGCGCGAGCTACGGCTCTGTCCTCTGCCAGCCGCTATCGCGCAGGTGCTGGTCTTGGTCAGCAGCTCCGATTTGCTCACAAGGTAAGGCGATGAATGTCAAAACTCAAGATAAGGGGAAACAGGTTTGCTAAGCTAATAACGACGAACAGGAGCTCAAGTTCGGTGTCGAGGGCCGTGCCGCTCTCCTGGTCGGTGTTGACACTCTGGCCAAGGCTGTTGCTACCACGCTGGGTCCCAAGGGCCGAAATGTCCTGATTGAGTCCAGCTTTGGCTCTCCCAAGATCACAAAGGGTATGTGTGTGCTCATCAATCTGGCAGACCTGAAACACTCGATTTGCTCACACGAATGACACAAGATGGCGTCACCGTCGCCAAGGCCATCTCTCTCAAGGACAAGTTCGAGAACCTCGGTGCCCGTTTGTTACAAGACGTGGCCTCCAAGACCAACGATGTTGCTGGTGACGGCACCACAACCGCCACCGTCCTCGCCCGAGCCATCTTCTCCGAGACTGTCAAGAACGTTGCTGCTGGCTGCAACCCCATGGATCTCCGCCGCGGTATCCAGGCTGCTGTGGACTCGGTCGTCAAGTACCTCCACGAGCAGAAGCGCGACATCACCACGAGTGCCGAGATTGCCCAGGTTGCGACCATTTCTGCCAACGGCGATGTCCATGTTGGTCAGATGATTGCCAACGCCATGGAAAAGGTTGGCAAGGAGGGTGTCATTACCGTCAAGGAAGGCAAGACCGTGTCGGACGAGCTCGAGGTCACCGAGGGCATGCGCTTCGACCGTGGTTTCGTCTCCCCTTACTTCATCACCGACGCCAAGGCCCAAAGGTTGAGTTTGAGAACCCCTGATCCTCCTCTCCGAGAAGAAGATCTCTGCTGTCCAGGACATCATTCCCGCTCTCGAAATCTCTACCCAGACCCGTCGTCCCCTCGTCATCATTGCCGAGGATATCGAGGGCGAGGCTCTGGCCGTCTGCATTCTCAACAAGCTCCGCGGCCAGCTCCAGGTTGCTGCCGTCAAGGCCCCGGCTTCGGCGACAACCGCAAGTCCATCCTCGGCGACCTTGGTGTCCTGACCAAGGGTACCGTCTTCTCCGACGAGCTCGACATCAAGCTCGAAAAGGCCACCATTGACATGCTCGGCTCCACCGGCTCCATCACCATCACCAAGGAGGACACCATTATCCTCAACGGCGAGGGATCCAAGGATGCCATTGCCCAGCGATGCGAGCAGATCCGCGGTGTCGCTGCCGACCCCTCCACTTCCGAGTACGAAAGGAGAAGCTCCAGGAGCGTCTGGCCAAGCTCTCTGGCGGCGTCGCCGTCATCAAGGTTGGTGGTTCCTCCGAGGTCGAGGTTGGCGAGAAGAAGGACCGATTCGTCGATGCTCTCAACGCCACCCGCGCCGCCGTTGAGGAGGGTATCCTGCCTGGTGGTGGTACCGCCCTGATCAAGGCCTCAGCTCAGGCCCTCAAGGACGTCAAGGCCACCAACTTTGACCAGCAGCTCGGCGTCAACATTGTCAAGAACGCCATCACCCGCCCAGCCCGCACCATCATCGAGAACGCCGGCATAGAGGGCGCTGTCATCATCGGCAAGCTGGTCGATGAATACGCTGCCGACTTCAACAAGGGCTTCGACAGCTCCAAGGGCGAGTACGTCGACATGATTGAAGCCGGTATCCTCGATCCCCTCAAGGTTGTCCGCACTGGTCTCGTCGACGCCAGCGGTGTTGCTTCTCTGCTGGGAACCACCGAGGTTGCCATTGTCGAGGCCCCGAGGAGAAGGGTTCCGCTGGACCCCCATGGGCGGCATGGGCGGCATGGGAGGCATGGGCATGATGTAAGATTTCTCGCACACACGACAAAAGGGACCTCGTAATATATTCAAGGCGTTGTACTTGTACAAACAGACACCTCAAGCCGATGCAAAAAAAAAAAAAAAAAAGTCGGGCATGGATGGATTTGGTGTTGTTCTAGAACAGGAAAAGTCAAATAGGGGTGGATCATGTTGTCCTGTAATCTCCTCTCTCTATCTACCCTTGTCAGCACATTTGTTTTCTCTCTCTATATCTCCTGTATTATAGCAAGTCACACGTGGCCATGTAAAACAAACAAAAATGTAATACTCTATGATAAAGCTTTGGGGTACCCGGTCCGTGTCACGTGCAGGCAGCATCTCACGGCCAACCCCACCATGCTTGATGTGGTGTTTTTCTCGACCAGGCTCCAGATTCCCCTACAATAGCAGTACTTATCAATGCGAAGCACCTTCGGTCTACCTCCAAACATACAAAAAGAGGCACTTTCTCACCACACCTTGCTCTCCCGTCGCGACACCGCATTTCTTAGTCGCATACTCTCACAAATGTAAGCTTCATGCCGACCTTTCTCACTTTGCTTCAAACAGAGTGAAAGAAAGCTGACCCAGCTGCCGCAGCATCTCTGCCCATCGCCCCGCCCCTCATTCCGCGCACAATCTCCTGACCAGGACCGCAATCATGGTAAGTAAGTCTGCTCCGACATCTTGCGGCAACAAATAGCCTAATCTTTGTAGTCTCAATCCGGGTATGTTCCTGCGCTCCCTCTATTTCCGATCCGTGACACTCGGACTGCACCTCCAGACCGACGACTGACCCCCTCCTCCCCCACCAGAGCGACCGTCTCGCAAGATTGCATCACCGCCTATAATGACTTGAAGCTGTCAAAGAAGTACAAGTTCATCATCTTCAAGCTCTCCGACGACTTCAAGCAGATCGTCATTGAGGATGCCTCCACCGAAAAGGACTGGGATACATTCCGAGAGAAGCTGATCAACGCCACCACCAAGAGCAAATCTGTCAGTCTTCACAGGAAAACCTTGCGAATGAAGATTCTGGTCTTGCTAATGCGCGAGTAGGGTGCTGTTGGTAAGGGATGCCGATACGCCGTCTACGACTTTGAGTACAGCCTTGCTTCTGGTGACGGTATCCGGTAAGTTTTGTCTCCAAAAAGAAGAAAAGAAAAAAGAAATGCAACGGGCTCGGCTGCGATGGAAGGAGGCAACACCGTTGTGCGCTGACACTTCTGGTCCAGAAACAAGATTACATTTATTGCCTGGTCTCCCGATGACGCCAGCGTTCAGGTAAATTGCCCTCTGCGTCATCAACGCCTCACCTTGGCCCTCCTCTTCATGCTGACCGCGTGACATGGCAGCCCAAGATGATCTACGCTTCCTCCAAAGAGGCCCTCAAGCGATCCCTCACTGGTATTGCGGTGGAGCTGCAGGCAAATGACGCCGACGACATCGAGTACGACGGGATTGTCAAGACCGTCAGCAAAGGTCTTGCTGCTTAGGTTTTGCAATGAACCATGCTTTGGCGAAGTGACCCAGGAAGACACCGAAGGAAGGACAGTTGGTTGATGGGGAAGCAGAGGATTCTGACTATATACACTTGGTAGCCCCGACTTCAGAATTCTCCTTGTCGCGGAAGATGAGAAAAGGAGAAAAAAAGGATTTTTGCTGCCGCATGTGCGAGTCTTGATGATGGACACCCGATGAATATTTTTATAAAATTTCACGCTACGTTGACATGAACCCCCTCCCCCTCCCCCTCCCTCCCTTCAACTCGTAGAGCCTGTTACGGTGCTGCCCTGCTTGACTCCCAGCTGGACTTGAACAGTGTCCCCAACTGCCTCGCCGTCTCCTCGTCCTTGAGCCTCTGCAGCAAGAAGCCATTCAGATCCTCCCAGAACACATCCGTAGTCAGGGCGTCGCGTCCCGAGGCCACCGCCGGCGTCGACGCAGGCTGCTCGGGCATGATTGCGGCCGCACCACCAATGACCATGACGGAGAACTCCACCTTGTTCTCCGCCGTCTCGCCCACAATGTCCTTGAGGATCTTGCTATCCGCCAGCGGCCTCTTGTTGTGCAGCACCTTGAGCTTGTCAAGCGGTATTCTCGACTGCTCCGACACCCTGGCCCTGATGTCGAGCATGGACGTGCTAAGCGGCTGCGAGCTGAGCTTCACGTCGATAGGCGGGTTCCGCAGCGACTTGAGCACGACCGTCACGCTGCGCTCCTGGCCTGGGAGCAGCGTCTTGGGCTTGCTCATGGGCGTGGGCATGCGCGGGAGGATGTACTACTTTTTGTCAGCGGCCGGTGTGGTCCGGAAACAGAAAAAGGGGCGAGTGCAGTGCCGGCGCGGGCAACGAACGTACGGGCGGGCGCGCAGGGAAGGACTTGGGGTCCTCGACATGGTCGGCGGATAGCTTCACGGGCCGCGAATCGAGCGTCGAGAGAAAACTTCTGGCAAAGGCGGCCTCGGACATGGCGGGGGAAAGAGTGGTAGGGATTATGAGGAGACGAGAAGCAAAGTCAGTTGTAACTACTCCGTAGTCGCTGTCTCGGTCGAAGTGGTCTGAGGATTTATGCGAGCGCGTGGAGAGGAAACGGGTTTCAACTTGTCGGACGTCTTGATGAACTTGCGTGTTTGGCGGGGCGGTTAGGTAAGCCGTGGTGGTGGTGGTGGGGGTTGTCGTGACTCGTCAGTGGGTTCACAGAGGTTGGCTGCATGAAGGGGACCGTGGAATGTAACTTGCTTGTTACCCTTGAGCCTCATCAATGGCGGCAGAACGAGCTAATCAGTTACGCATCGACATCGGCTCTTTGCCTGATATCTCAGAGGCAGAGATGGATTTTCGCGAAACTTCATTTTTCCGATCTGGGGACCCCTCACTACAGCTGCCATCACCTGCTGCCATCTTCCAACAATTTCCAGACAAGGGAGCCTGTGTCGTGAAGTTTGAGCACCTGAACCTCGCTGTTAAGATTGGTCATTCCTCTTATCTGAGGTTGGAGGAAGCACAAACCATGAGGGCTGTCAGACAGGTCTTCGCAAACAATGAGGTGCCTGTGCCTGAGGTATTTGGATGGAGAAAGTATGGCGACCTAAACTTCATTTACATGAGCCTGATTCCGGGACAAACATTGCGAGAGGCATGGCCAACGCTTCTTGAGACGGACAAAACATTGATATGTAGCGATTTGAGCCGAATTGTCAGAGAACTAAGACGAGTCAGCCAAGGCTCTTCGGGAAAACCCTTTGTTGGTATATATACCCCAAGCATGTGTCGATCCCATTCGATGCAGAGTGCGCTGACCACGACTTAGGATCCATAAACGGAGGAGTTGTGCAAGATAGGTTCTTCAAGCTTGATTACGAAGAAGGGCCGTTTCAAACTATAAAGTCATTCAACGACTGGTTTCTTGCTGCTGCCACTCGTCAAAGGCCAGGGCCGGGCGGGGTCACAGGCCCATATCGAGAATTCCTGCCCGACACAGGGTACATCTATTTTACTCATGGGGACCTTACCCTTGGGAATATCATAATATCCGACGGACCTGGTCCTCGGCGAATTGCAGGCATTATAGATTGGGAGCAAGCTGGCTGGTATCCGGAGTACTGGGAGTACTGTAAGCTGTTGTACGCAGTTGAGTACGACCATGAGTGGCGTAGTGATGGATGGGCCGACAAAGTCATGAGACCATTTGAAACCGAGTGGGAAGTATTCGCCGAGTATTCATTGTGGCGGTGTCCCTAGGCTTGAGTACTCATGGTACGAATACTCAAGGTCGAGTCAGATGGGCCTGACAATGCCAATTTTATCACCCCCGCGATACTCGTTTCCGGCTTGTCAACATCTCTTTATGGGACCTTTGTGCGGACACCGATTTGGAGCCTCAAAGGTGTTGACAATGATGTCTTCTGGCGCTTCTTTCAGTTTTGGACTTCAAACCAGGAGAAAAGTTGAACAGCTGTGAAACAGCCACAGCTTCCTCGGTTGACGAAATCACGAATCAACCAGATAAATCTCCGAAGCTAACCAATCCGTTTGTCTTGCTGGCCACTTTTATAAGCCACGGCGGCAACGATGCATAACGACAAAGGCATTCTGGGTGCCCACATGTTGGCGGTAGAGTCCTTTTCTTTTGCCTCCCCCAAAAAAAAAGACATGGACGCGCCATCAAATGTCGATCTAACCATGTCTAGGAACTCATTTGCACCAGATCACATGCTCTAATCGGAACTAGCTACGGCCCCGGGACGCTCAAACAAGTGCTTGCAAATAAAGCTCGGGCGAGTTCGGGCCGACGTTTTATACATTGAGTTGCGGACTCGGCGTTTGAATCGACATCCTAATCTCCCCTTTTTTAAATCACCTAGCTAATACAGACGGCAGAGAATGCGACATGTTGTGCATGATGGACGGACTGACCCAGTGACCCGTGAGCTCTAGCTTGACCAAGCCCCGCACTATTTACTGGTACCTCGAAGCCCAATGCAAAGATCGGACGTCACATGATGTTGTGGGGCGAGATCGGAAAGATCCCGTGACATACGGCCCACTTTGCGAATTCTTGCTTGTAAAACCTTGCTAGCGATTTGGTGCCCGACCGGAGTAACCTGCCATTTGCACAGTTTCGCTCCTTCCATCATACATAGTCTTGCTTCAGAACTCCTTTATAACTAACAATACGTGTCATCCTGCCAACAAGGAAGCTGGGTCCTGTAGCGGTTATCAGGTTGTATTCAGAGTGCAATGACTTCGGTCTCGCGGGTTCGAATCCCGTCTCAGCTGTGTACTCTCCAGGTGTAAAGCCTGTCAACTTCCATCCGCGAGTTCTTTTTGTTTTTTCTCACAAATTTCCTAGCAAAGTTGCAGCTAGGCGTCTGTCCTTGAACTCTCCTGCGCCACATTGAAAGCCTTTCCATCACAGCGGATTCTTACTTAATCTGCAATCTGTTATCATCTTTCACTGCGCCCATCGTCCACACGTTTTAATTTTCTTCCAGTTCGCTACCCTTTTTTTCAGCACAAAAATGAAATACAGCATCTGCCCCAAAGGATTCAAGGTCGGGCACTGGAGGCGTCTTTATGACGCGTGCATTTCCAATCTCGAAGCCCTCAAACTAGTTGCTAGCGACGCAACGTTCGTCGTTTTTGACGCTGAACCATGGGGTGGAGATAATACTCAGGCCTCCGAACTTGGGATATCCATACTACGAATGGCCGAAACGAGACAGACGGATGTCATGCCTGTGACGTTAGAGAATTTTGTCGATATTTTCGCAATTGAAACGCACTGGATACAAATTGTCGAAATGACGAGACCTAAGAAATGCGAACCTCATAGATTCGGCCAACATCATATTGTTTCTAGCCTTGATATCGAACAATATGCCAGGACTCTTATCGATTCGTATCGGCAAAAATATTGCTCTGTAGCTACCGAACATTTAATTTTCGTTGGTTTCGACTTACGATTCGAGCTTCAGTTACTCTCGACAATCTATAACAGCTTTACAGATTATTTTACATCCTGGCTTGATCTCCAAGAGCTAGCAAGACTTTCCAGTCATATTGACAAGCCAGGGTTAAGCGAAACCCTCAAGGCCTGCGGCTTTGGGTATCTCGAGCCAAAAGATCTACATAGCCTGAACGGTAGGCATAACGCTGCGACAGATACCGTTCGTGCCGCGGCGATTTTGTGTTACCTTTTAACGAATTCAAACGAGGATCAACCACTCAGAATTGCAACCTCTGATCGCAATTCTAGCGTTTTAAATAGAAGGCGCCGAGGACTACCTGCAAATGCTCCTGAAGAACGCAAGCTCTGGCACGGCACGAGACCTAAACCGAGGGAGCTCTATCCGTATACTGCAAGAGTTAGGCGCTCGACCGGAGATGTCTTGACACCTAATGGTCTTCTTGAAACCTTTGCAGAATACGAGCCAGTTGCGGTCGGCACTGCGAAACAAAATCGATATGGATGGGTCTGTCTTCCAAGTCTCAGCCACCTTGATGATTTTGTAAGGCAGGTGGATGGTTCGCACCACGAACAACAAGGCACTTGGACTGTGGTCACCGATTACGATCCAGACATCACCCCCGCAAAAGATATGCGCGAGTTAAAGGAAAGAATTCACGCTCGAGCGGACGAGAAGCGAGAGGAACGGCGTCTAAAACGGCTAGGCAACAATACCGCCATGAAGTAGTTAGTCAGACGCGCGTATGAATAAGTGGAAGCCAACTACATTCCTAGAAGTGTATTTATGGATTGCTTGTATGATTACAAGATCCTTATGGCTGCTCGAATTTATCGGCATTATAGGCGCAGGGAAAGCGTTGGTATCCGCCTAGGCTAATTATTATCCGTTTCTGTTTTTTTTTTAAACTAACTAATAATTTAACTGATTTAACGATTTGACGATTTGACCGATTTGATGATTTGGCCGATTTGACGATTTGACTGACCGACCGACGATTTAACCGATTTAACCGATTTGACGATTTGACGATTTAACTAAGTGACTGACTGACTGACTAATTGACTGACTTTTTGACCGATTTGACGATTTGACTGACGATTTGACTAACTAATCTGCCCCCTAGAACCGGGCGGTTAAGAGAGGCAGAAAAATTTCTTGACTAATCACTAAAGAGTATTTCGCGTCTAACTAATTAGAAGAGATATCTCTATAGGATAGCCTTATTTTAATAAAGGGAAAGCGGAAGCTTCGCTTCACTCTCTTGCCTTCGCCTTGCACGCAAAACGCAGACAAAGCTCCGCTTTCCTGATAATTCAAGCAGAATCACAACTTAAGGACCATTGGAAGATTTCTTCAGTAGTACCAAGCCGCCCAACGCACCTAATATAGAAAAATGTCCCACATTTGATCGCTTTCACCTCCTGCATCGCCAGCTTCGGATTTGCAACCACGAAGAAACCACTCTTCCACGCCCGTTCTCTATCGCCAACAACACAATGCACGAAGTTGTACATCCTCAAGATGCATAATGCCCAGAGTTTCAATCGATGACAAGTCCAAACAAAATTACGGGCCAACCAACCAACCACCCCACGAAGGTCTCCAAAAGACTCACTTCGACTCTTTAAACTAGGCACAAATTTAGCTGTTCACGAGTGCATAGTACGGTACACAGGGCGCTGAAAACAGGTGGTCACTCCCAAGAATAAGCCAACGTCAATAGGCTTTATAACCTGGGTTATCGCTGAAGCTAGCTATTTCCTGCACTGGATCTGCCACATCCTACGGACTAGAGATTCTCCATCTATACAAAATCTGTTAACGAGTTTCTGCAGCCTCCTCTAAATTGTGAAAGGGAATCTTCCAAGGCGAGGCAGCCGTTGTATCCTCATAAAATGTATCCGATAATTAGTACATATAGAAGCGCGTTCACGTTAGGGGAGCGGTTCAAAAGACTTATTGAAAGCTAATAAGGGGTCTTGTCTCCTCTCTCTTTCGTTAACCTACCAGCCCCCACTAAGGGAGCGTGGGGAAAGAATGTGCTCATATACCATATTTGCCTGAGTTGTTAGCACATACGACCATACCTACTAGAAAATACGGGATCCCGTCCGCTCTCCCATAGTCAAGCTAGTAAGGGGCAGATTAGTAGTTGGGTCGGTGACGACCAGCGAACACCGGCTGTTGTATGTTTTTGATGTTTTTATCACATATCCTTGCATTCTTTGGCTAATTCATTTTCAATCATTTGAAGTCGTTCATCTCTACGGCGTACGGAGTATTGAAATCTCAGGTTGTCATAGGTAGGCCACCGAAAGGGCGACCCGCCGCTGCCTTTTATGATCCACCAATTATTGCCGTTTAGGCTATGTTTACGCGCGGCTGCCAGATACATGCGTATTGCACACTATCCCAAGCTCCCGCTTGCGATGGGTTTGAACTCACTTCCAGTGTTCTGATTCGCTGTCTTATTATACACACCGCCGGAATCATGGCTATATTGGTTCGTAGGCGGCAGCGACGTGTCTGGCTTTATTTATATAAGCTTGCAAGCTCTTTAACCTAGCTTCTGAAGCCGTAACTTATCCCCATCTCCCATCTAACGACAGCTCGATAGTTGTCCTCTTTCTCACTTGCCATTTGTTGAAACAGCGAACTGTCGTACCCTGTATACATGGCTCATCGCTCTGTCTATCTGGCGAAGTCTCGTGCCGCTACAAGCTAACGCGCTCATTTCGCCGTCTTCATTCCAAATACCACGAGTGATACCAAGGGTCTGAGCAAAGAATTTAAATCAACATCATGCAAGGGCACGATTATCCACATCGTGGGCGAGCCGGTGATGGCAGGCTATAGGCTTGAGTTCAAACGGAACTACGACTGTAGTGATTCTCGCGACCTGCGAGAAATGGTGTTTCTTGGACATGTCGACTCAACTCACGTCCGTGAGCCCCCTACAAGAACTTTGCTACGGAGACTCATCCACGAGGACCACTCGAATGGGAAGCAGCCATGGTAGCCCCTCCTCCCTGAGGCCAGGATGTTCGAGCTCCCATTGATGGTGTAAGCATTATGACTTGAGTCGGGCGCGCCGAGTATTGTTGACGACATCCCAGGTTAGCACTAAGCGGTGCCAAGAATGGACCATGGAATTCCTCTCTCGAGCAGAAGGGCAAGGCCTTATCAGTTCTGGCGCTGTTGACATGGCGCAGAGCCATCGAGACCCGCCGAATCATGGTATATTCGGGCAGCGCGGGGCTGCCTAGAGACACAGGGTAGGGCTGCGCAGCAACACAATCCGCCGAGCCAACAAGCGCAGGAGCAAGAGCCAGGTACTGAATGGGTGTGGGATGCAGACTCCCAGCGTCACAGGTCGTCACAGGAATTAGGATGGCTCGCAGTGGCAGTGGGCTGAGTAGAAAGTTAAGCACAAGTATCGCGAAGTCTTGTCCCGCTTTCGCGACTGACAAATGCTTTTAGCATGCTTATTACTCCGTAGGTGCGAGTTGGTTAAATAACAGGGATATTAGTCACGGTCACTGCATGTATCCACTCTTCCCCACCGGAGCTAGGCATCGAACTCAGATTTTCAACCTTTTTCCTGTCATCAAATACATTCTTAGTACTATAAAGATGGTCACCAATCGAGAACTCAACGACCGCCGAGAGCCCTGTTGCTCTGCCGTCCTCGCCGACAAGAAGTATTTCCACGTAGGTGGCTTCTTCATGAAGCGAACTCTGCGACCGCACGAGTGGCAGTCAAACTCCAAGAATGTTGTCATAGTCCCTCCGACGACATATCCCCAGCGGTGGAAAACAGATGCCGCGATTCTTCGATTTCTCCGCAAAAAGACCAACATTCCTCTTCCACCCGCGGTATGCACATTCGAAGACGACGGAGCCTTCTATTTCCAGTCTCAGTTCGTAGAGGGCGTTAGTATGCGGGAACTGGAGCACAAGGACAAGGAGGTGGTGATGAAGGAAGTAGAACAACATGTAGCAACTCTGCAGACCCTCCGATCCGAGTTTCCGGGAGTACCTGGCGAATCTCTCCTATGCCCGCCTCAACGGGTGACCAGCAATCGATGGAAGATCAATAGCTGCTGGCGACCGAAGGGGATCAAAGGGAATATGTTTTCTGCCACAACGATCTGGGGCGACATAACGTGATAGTAGACCCTCAGACACTCAAGATACAGGCCATCATTGATTGGGAATTCGGGGGTTCTGGCCTCAGTGGTTTGAAACGCCGTTCTGGAAACGTCCTGGCCCGAGTGTTGCTCTCGATGGGGAAGAGGATGATGTGCAACGATGCCGTGACTGGCTCATGAGTCACTGTGACGAAGTAGAAATGCCTTTGGGTGGCACGGGGGCAAGATCAAGTCGGGCAGGTTCTTGATGACACGTGCGGCGCGACCGCAGACAGCATGTGTGCTCGGGATGGTCTCGATAGAACACGTCGCAAGATGGGAGCGCCATGATGGTGGGAGTGCTGAGTTCAAGAAATCTCACAATGACAAGTTGGCGCGATGGATGGCTGGGTTGGCGAGGCTTTGGCAGGTTGCAATGGAAGGGGACGTTTAGGCGATATGGGGAGCCTGAAAGTTTTACGGTTCTCGGTTGACCATGATAACTTGAAATTCACCAGTGAGTTCTTGATGAAGGTGCATTCAGGTTTGATTCTGTCTTACCCAACATGGATTGACTCGTACAGTACATCCCAAAGCTCAATGGATTGGCTTAATACTGAGTTGCGGCTTGTTCCGGGCGCCTCGGCGGGAGTTGCGGGTGGCTGGACTAGTCCACTAACCGCCGTGGAGGGCTTTATTATTATTATGATTACTAAATAATGGTGTGACGATGGCCCGGGTCGCAGGCGCTATGAAAGCAATTTGTTGGGCTGGCAGAGGCGGATGGTCCCGTCTTGACGAATCCCAGGGTGGAACTTTGGGCCCAGAGTTTGAGCCAAGAAAGCATCATGGTGAGTATGCTATTGCCTGGAGTGACAAGAACAGGTTAAAGACTCTGTATTTCGATAGGTTCGTCGCCTGTCAGACCCTTGGACTTCAAAAGACACAACCTCGTGTCAAGGAAGTCTTGATATTCCCGCTTTGCAATCTTCCTGTCCTTGTCCTGCCAAACTTGATACCCGACAGCCTCCCAGACGCGCAGTTGGGCGATGAAATTTGGGCTTGGCCTCACTTTTCGCTTCTCCTTCACTTCGGCTAGGGCTTCGTCAAGGCTCAGATTGTATTTCCGCATGAGATAGGCTATCACGATGGAGGCAGAACGGGAGACCTGCTCTACAATGAACGAGCACGTTTGTGTCGTCTCTGCACGAATGTTCTTCAATAAAGTCGCAGACATCGCTCATGAATAGAAGTAGATCCATGGTGGAGCTGTCCAAACACAGGATGTACAGGTGGTTCGCCTCGGACACTATGCTTCGAATCGACGGGGTGCCCCATTTCCCATGACGGGCATCCATAAGCGAAACGACGGCGGTTATGTTATTTGCTCGAAGAGTATTCGGATCCAGCGTACTGTACAAATTGCCAATGAAGATGCGCGGCCGTATTTCCGATATAGATGGTTTTGCCAACGTCATCAGCTCTCGGATCTGCCGACGCAACCCAGCCCCCTTGGTCGATGTGCCCTCGATCCCAAGTTGGCAAACATGTACCATCTGTGGTAGAAAGTGGACATAAAGACACACGTGCTGGGGCCAGGTCCCAGCGGAAAGAGAAGCGGAAAACAAGTCGCTCAGGTGTTGGCCCAGCTCAATTGCGATTCACTTGATTTCATCGAGCTGGTTGCTTTCCTTGGCGGAACTATCACATCAACTCTCCGAGACCGGTTACGGAAGCCCAAGCTGACTTGTGACCTTGTTCTCGTGCTTCTTGCTCTTGTTCCTCCTTTCGTTCGTCCCTCTTGTCTTCTTGCACTCCCACCAGATTTAATCACCGCGGCAACTGGCCAGGTTTGCTTGATACTGCATAGTTGCAGCTATGGGGCACCATCAGAGTTATCAAAGAAGTGAAGCCTCGTGAATTTATTTGCCACCAAGAAACCATTATTATTACCCCAAGTTCAATACATAGGCTTAGACAGCCTGGGCTAAGTCTCCTTTCTGCGAGCTTAAAAGCCAACTTCGTTAACAAAAGAAACCATTATTAATACCCCAAGTTTAATACATAAGCTTAGACAGCCTAGGCTAAGTCTCCTTTCTGCGAATGTAAAAAGCAAACGTAATTAACAAAAGAAACCATTATTGATGCCCCAAGTTTAATACATAAGTTTAGACAGCCTGGGCTAAGTCTTCTTTCTGCGAGTTTAAAAAGCAAACGTTATTAACAAAAGAAACCATTATTAAATACCCCAAGTTCAATACATAAGCTCAGACGGCCTACAAATCACCTTCATGCGACTTCGAAAAGCAGACGTCATTCACACTGTTGTTACGCACCATCTGTCTTGAAAATGACATGATGGGCGCAAGCAAATCATGCACCGTCCCGAGTCTGAGCCATGACAGCGGCGGGGACCAACTGGGACTTGCTGGCAATCTTCTTGCTCACGTCGCTTATTGGTGCGCTGCTGGTCAGGTCGAAGATGCTCAGCTCGCACTTCAGACTCATTGACAGCCAGTTGCGCAGCTCGACGGCCACCAGACTGTCGACACCATACGTGTGGATCGGCTTGTCTGCGCTGATATCCTCGGCCGCAATCGAGATGTGCTTGGCGATCCTGCTCATCAGCAGATTCTGGGCCGCTTCGACGGCGCCATCCATGGACTTGCAGAGCGTGAGCTGATGAAGCATCTCACTCTCCTCGCCCGGGCCCGCCGCGCTCGTGGCATCTTTGCTTTTCGTGTCCATCTGTCGGAGATAGGCAAACGGTGCGAGCGACCGCAGCCAGTAGAAATCGGCGTCGGCGTCTGTACTCTGCACTGCTTGCTGAATACCTCCACTACCAGCACCGACGAGCAGTTGCGGCGGCAGGGCTTCGTTGCCGTCGACAGTGCCAGCGAGTGAGCACCGCAAGGCGTGCATGAATTGCTGCTCCCCAATCTTGTCTACCCATTGATTTTGTCAGTATTGGGCGGGAAAAAAAGGAAAGATTTTTATTTTATTTTTTATTTTTATAAAAATTATGCAAAGACTCACCACTCTCAGATGACTGGTGCGTGCCCGGGCGTCATCGTGTTCTTCGACGTATCCGATCCCTGTCATGACGCCAATGTCAAGGCTGTGCGCTGACATGCCCTTCTGTCGTCGGTAGTGCACCAGCGCGTCCAGGAAAGTATTTCCTGCCGCATAGTTGCTCTGTGAGACGGAACCTATGATGCCGGCGAGTGACGAAAGCACGACGAAGAATTCGAGGTCTTGAGGAAGCAACTCGTGGAGGTTCCAGGTTCCTGAAAGGCTCGTGTTAGATACATAATCATCATCGGGTTGGTCTTCCTTCGATTTGGAAAAGGGAAGAAAAAAAAAAAAAAAAAAGTAAAACGTACCCTGAACTTTTGGTCTCGTTGCACTGACCCACTGGTCGTAGCTCATCCGGTGGAAAAGACTGTCGGCGAGTACCATTGCGCCCTGGATGACACCTCGGATGGGTGGCATGGTCTTGGAAATTTCATCGAGAATACTCTGTAGCTGAGCTTTATCGGCAACGTCTGCGGCAAACGCCTTGGCTTCGACTCCGCGTTCCTCCAGCGTTGCTATGAGCGCCTTCGCCTCTGGTCGCGCACTTCCGGACCGAGAGAGGAACGCAATGTGGCGAGCTCCATTCTCTGCCATGAAGAGAGCTTGAGCCCGGCCCAGTCCTCCCAAGCCGCCGACGAGAAGATACGTCACGTCTTCCTTGAGACACAAGGGAACTGCTGCTCTCGGAAGAATAGGCACACGCGATTCAGGTGTGGCCCTGAGGACCAGTTTACCGATGTGACTTCCTCGCTGCATTTCTCGGAAAACCGACTCCACCTTGGAAAAGTCGTGGACCACGATGGGCCGTATGAAGTCAATTGCGCCTTGCTCAAAAAGCCGAAGCACTTTGGACAAGAGTTTGCCGCAACGAAGCGGCTCCTTGACCATCATGTCTTCGAGGTTCACGCCCGCAAAAGGGTATTGTTGACGAATGGCTGCATGTCAAGACCACTGTTGCCTAGAATATCCTTCTTACCGACCTCGATGAACCTGCCATGAGGGGCAAGACATCTCCAGCTCTGACGGAGGGCCTCACCTGCCAACGAGTTGACGACGACGTCTACGCCGCGACCGCCTGTCACACGTTTGATGCCTTTGGCAAAAGAGGTGTCTCGCGAGCTGAAGACGCGATCAGGCTGGACACCCAGAGCAACAATGGTCTTCTTCTTGGCAATAGAACCAACAGTGCAAAAGATTTCCGCTTCGAGCGTTTTCGCGATTTGAATGAGAGCTTGGCCCAGGCCTGAGTATTTCACGCGTTAGCGACCTGTGGATTTTGCGCACGAAATCTAAAAATTCCACGACAGGAGAAGAGGGGTTTTGTTCATACCTCCAGCAGCGGCATGGATCAGCACAGATTCACCCTTTTGCACTCTGGCCACCTCCACGAGGGACTGGTACGCAGTAGCGTAGGCGATGGGGATGGATACACCGTCCTCGAGGGACATGCTGTCCGGAAGCTTATAAACGGCCGACTCGTGAGATCGAATATGAGTCCGCATGGCTCCCGGACCAATGTAAAGGACGCGGTCTCCAGGAGAGAGTCTTGTCGTCCTTCCACCTACCCGGCGGACTATGCCAGCAGCTTCGTGTCCAAGGACGGGCCGCTGGATCTGGCCCATGGCAATCATGATGTCTCTGTCACAAACGTCAGCATTCCACGGGGATATGGCACGTTGTCGTCGTCGTCGCAATGAAATACTCGATAATACTCACAGAAAATTCAACGCGCAAGTCTTGACTTCAATCTCGACTTCTTCCCCGAGTAGTTGACCCGCACAGCCATCGTCGTCGACGAAGTGGAGCGTGTCGAGCATGCCGGGTTGTCCGATAGTCATCTTCAATGGCCTGTTGGTCTGGAACAGGGGACCCATTTCTGCTTTGGTGACCGAGGTCTGCGTTGCGCGTGATAGACTATCATTCATGGCCTTGTGAGGCATGTAGCGAGGGATGCACATCTGTCCCTCTCTTTCCTCCGTCTCCATTTCGGCCAGGGCGTCATCCTCGACGCCGTCCCAGGTGGTACAGAGTCGTTGGCACACAGAGGCCGTCGTTGAATCTGATTCAGTGCCCAACGCGTGGGAAAAGTGCATCTCGTACAGCCGGCGCGAGGAGTCTTCGGTCTTGAGACAGCGCAAAAGTCCAGAAATCATGCGCTTGGCAGGACTACCAGGGGCATCGACAGGGTCGGACCGAGTAACCCATAGTACTTCTTGACTATGAAGCAGGAGACGCTTGATCTGTTCGAAACCGGTTTCTTGAACGTTTTCCAAAAAGGCATCCTCATATTCAAGGAGAGAGATGATTGTCTTGCCGCTTGGATCAGCGACTGCCGACCCGAGGTCCTGGACCACCGCGCTGTGACCGAGCTGCCGGAAGCTACGACAAATGTTTGACGCGATTACCTTTGTAGCATCACTGCACACAGGCCCAATGACCACCGTAACAGTCTCGCTGGATGGCGTCTCCTGCGTGGTTTGGTGCTGACAATCATCGACATCCGGTGGGCGATTGGGTCGTCAGTTTCGGCGAGAGAAATGTCAGCGCCAGAAAATCCGGCCTCCAGAAGTGCCTCTTCCCACTGGGATTGTCGTAGCAATGGCCCGTTGTCTCTCCTGTCTTCAGAAGCCCACCATCCAGGCATGATGCCGAACACGAAGTTGCCCAGTTCGTTGGGGTTCGTATACTCGCCAAGGACAAGATTACCACCAGGCTTGAGCAACTTTTTGCAGTTCTGTAGTGTCGTATGAATTTTTTTAGTAGCGTGAAGAACCTGGAAAAGTTAGCAAATATCGAAGCTGCAAGGAAAAAAAAAAAAAAGCACGTACGTTCACGGCGAGAACCACATCGTATGATTCGGCCTCGAAACCCTGCTCGAGGGGATCCTGATCAATGTCCAATACTTTGTACTCAACGTGAGACTTCCAGTCCTGAAGAGCAGTCGCGGCACTGTCGAACCACCCCGCAGATATATCGGTAAAGGTCCATTGGTGGAAACGAGGCGTCTCGCTCCCATCCGCGCCAAGTCGTTGTAGCAGTGGTAATGTAGTAGACGCCGTTCCGGCGCCTATTTCAATGACGCGGAGACTTGGCTGCTTGTGTGCCTTGAGATCAAACCAAGATTGGAGCAGCTGCTTGGTGATTTGAAGGCCATAGACATCGCGGTATGCCTTCTGAAGCATGTCTCCTTGCCTGAGGGCGGCGATAGGAGTCGTCTCCTGCGCAAAAATGGCCCCGAGTGATTGAAAAACGTGGAGCGCAAGCTGGCCATCTATCGGATATTCCCGAGTAAACTCGTTGTGCATTTCCATCAGATCTGGCGACCCGGAGGGAGGACTAGGTTTGTCGGGGCTGCGTGGCGGCGTGACCATGCCCGCATCCTCGTTTTCGCATCGTTTTCGCATCCACTGAGCGTACTTGAGCAGATGAGGAGGCGTTGACGTGCCAGAGTTCAAATCGAGTTTTGAGAGTGCGAGCCTGCACATTTTGTTCACGAGGCTATTGGCCATGGAGCAAAACTGCCTCATCTGGCTGGGTGCTTCATCTTCGATTTGTATCATGTTTCGCAGTGCTTGACCATCGACCAGGCTCAGGTCAGGTTTCCAGGTAGTTGACGAGTAGTACTTGGAGACGGCGACGTCCGACAATTGTTTTGGGCTGTGAGTGGAACCCAGCCCGGTGAACTTGAAGTCGTCAATGACAATTGCGGGTGGCGAGTTTGAGTCCGACTCTCCTTGCTCGTCTTTGATGACGACTGACGCCGTCATTTCGCGAACTCCCGTCAGCTCAGACTCGGCCAGTCCGTGCAACACAGTGCTGTAGCCACGAGAAATGCCACTCGAGATGGAAATGTTGGCGGCACCAGTCGGAACCCAGACTTGTTTCTCAACCCCTTCCATTCTTGGAACCGTAATCATCATTGCCTGAAACACCGAGTCGAGCGTTGCTGGGTGAACTACGTAATCGCTCTCCTGAAACTCCGGCATACATGCACGCGTATCTGCAATCTTGGTCTCAAAGGCAACTGTCAGTCCGTTTTTGCGGGCACTGCGCAAGCCTTGAAAGGTTTTACCTGGAAAGACTCCGAGTTAGTGATTTTCAATGGACCAAGATACGACGGGGGCGATATCGGGGATGGGAGTACCAAAACAGAGGCCTTGTTCCTCGCAGAATTCGTAGTGGCCCGACCTCGTCACTCGCTCGAGGCATGCTGCCCTCTTGTGTTCCCAATTCTTATGATGGGCCAGGATCTCCTCTCTGTATTCTTTGCCTGCATCGACTTCGTTGGCCTGTGCAGGGTGCTGAATCTGCAGAAGCCCGGAGGCGTGCTCGACAAAGACGTCCCCTTGACACGAGTAATAAGAGAACTCGTACCAGGGCCCTGCACCACTGCCCATGCCAACCTTTCGCCGTTTCATGCTGACAGAAATCTCTACACCCACGTCATCAGTAGGAATCACGAGGGCCTCTGACACGGAAAGTTCGCGAATCTCGAAGCCACGTATGTCCCGACTAGATCCGTCTGCTTCTGAAATTTGCTTGGCGGCTTCAATGGCAGAGCAGATCATGCCTGCTGCGGGAAACACGACATCGCCTTGGATCTGGTGGTCCCGGAGCCACGGTAGCTCTGCGACCCGCAGATGATTCTTCCACACGGGCTCCAGAGGATTGTAAGAGTCCAACCGCGAGCCGATGAGGTCGTGCCTGGCGAATCGGGGCAGACGATGGTTTCTTGATTGTCGACTCTCGAGCCAGTACGATGTGGAGTGATTCCATTGGTAGGCAGGCAGGTTTACCATGGCGGTGGTCGATGCAGCATCGTTGTTCACCTGTACACACTTTTTGTTAGAAGAGGTCCCCATCTCGTCACAGCATGCATGCCAGTGTGTCTGTACCAACAACTTACCTTGTTCAACTTGACAGGGACTCCCATGGTCCAAAGAGACCCAGCTGCTCTGAGGGCTGTCACGGACGCATCCTGTGCCCGCGCAAGGAATGAAAAATAGGATAATTTCTCTAATCCGTCACGAGCCGCTTTGTATTGCCTGACTGGGCCCGCCAGTGCCGAATGAGGGCCCAATTCCAGGAATATGCTCGGCAGTTTGGACTTGGTCCTGAGCTGCCGATTGGCAATGTTTGCGTACATCATATCGTCCAGACCGGCGACAAATTGAACAGGGGAGCACAGATTCTCAACCCAATATTCGGCGGTAAGCTGAGATGTTGGAATGTGTCGACCATGGAGAGTTGAATAGAACATGATGGACGAGTCCGACCGGGGCGACGAGATATCCTTGATGTTCTCCTCGTATTCACTTCTAACACTGAGCATCTGAGGACTGTGATAGGCATTCTCCACTTGCAACAGGCGGCAGAACTTTTGTTCCTTCTTGAATACTGCCTCGAGGCCTTGCAATGCTGCCTTGTCGCCCGCGAGCGTCACCGATTCAGGGCCATTGATGCAGGCAAGGACCACGGCTCCGCGGGTGCGACCGAGGTATGGCTCCACGGCTCGAGGTGATAAGCCTACGGCCATCATGGAACCGTTGGGTTGGCGAGCCTGGGCCATTTTGGATGCAAGGCCACGGTAGTAGGCAATCTTCAAACAGTCCTCTTGATTCAGCGCGCCGGCGGCATACGCAGCGGCAATCTCGCCCGAGGAGTGGCCGATGACAGCACAAGGCTTGATGCCCCATTGCTCTGCCAGGTCGACGAGGGCAATCTGCAGGACCAGGCACAGTGGCTGCGAGTATTCGGGCAGGTTGAGCTTGGACTCGGATTCGGACTTTGGCGTCATCAGCTCCGTCCAGGCATCCCACGGACAGCCCATGTCCCTCAGGTAGCTGGCAGACCGGCGGACCGAGGCAGAAAACTCGTCAAACGACGCCAGTTCGCGGCCCATGGCATACCATTGAGCACCCTGCCCGGTGAAGACGAAGGCGACGTTTGGGCAGGCCGTGGCCTTGACAGACGGGGACTGTTCATCTTGCCACAGGGCCCGGAGCTCATCGAGAGATGTTGCAACGGCGGCGTGTCTCCATTGGAAGATGGACCGACGCTCGTTCAACGTCTTGCCCAGGCGTGATGGCAGCGTACCGACGCCGTCACGTGATTCGAGATGACGCGCGTGCGCCTGACGCTGTCGTGAAACAGCAGCTTGTTCGGGAGCAGAAAGAACAAAGATTCGCGGCCGCGCTGTGTCTTCCTCGATGCTGTCTCGGGTGTCTCGGGTGTCTCGGACTGGCAATTTTCCTCGCAGCCGCAGGTAGTTGTATGCGTCATCAATTATGATGTGAGCATTCGTACCGCCAAACCCGAAGTTGTTGATCGAGCATCTCCTCACCTCACAATGCGGCCATGCAATTGTAGAGGTGGGCACGACGATACCCGACGATTCGAGTCGCAGCCGAGGGTTTGCCTTGACGAAATTGAGATTGGGGGTAATGACACCCTTTTCTAGGCAGAGCACAGATTTGATGATGGACGCCACGCCGGCTGAGGCTTCGGTATGCCCAACCCTCGACTTGACGGAGCCGCAATAGAGCGGTCCGCTTCGACCGGCGGTAAAAGTGTTGGCAATTGCGCGAACTTCGGCGGCGTCGCCAGCCTTGGTACCCGTTCCATGCAGCTCGACGTACTGTGTGTCGGACGGGTCGAGACCAGCCGTCCTGTACGTGTTTGTTATCAGCATCTCCTGGGCTTCCGCGCTCGGCAAGGTTATGCCCGCAGTCTAGTAGTGGATTTGTTTGTTAGTGTCGCTTCCAAAAGCCACTGGTATTTTCATATACGTACCCTGCCATCTGAGTTGAGACCAGTCCCCGAATCACGGCTCGGATTGGGTCCCCATCTCGGAGAGCGTCGTCGAGATGCTTGATCACAATCATGCCGATTCCTTCTCCTCGCGCGTATCCATTGGCTCTGGAATCAAAGGAGAAGGATCGACCCTCCGGACTGAAGAAGCCCAGTGCGTTGAGCCCGCATTGGTCATCGGGTTCCAAGATGAGATTTGCGCCTCCCACTAAAGCGCAGCGGGTCGGACTGGACCCGGACCGTATCGACTCGCATGCCAGGTGCAAGGCAGTCATGGAGCTGGAACATGCTGTGTCGCAAGTGACGGATGGACCTCGCAGATTACTACCGGATGTGAGTAAAGTACAACAGTACATCCAATGACGGAGCAAGTAGTGAGTGCCGTATGCCTACTTACAAAAACCAACTGACACGGTTTGAAAGCATGGAGAGTGAGGTTCCTGTCTTCGCGTACTGTGGTGCGGCATGCAAATCTCTCGTGAGGATAGCCTTGTAATCTTCCGAGAAGCCACCTACGAAACAGGCGGCATCTGTATTGGCTATGTTCGCAACCGGAATGCCCGCGTTTTCCAAACTCTCGTAAGCAACCTCCAGGAGCAAACGCTGCTGAGGGTCGTAGGCTCGTGCCTCGGAGGCAGAGCAGGAAAAGAACGGAGCATCCCACTTGGTTACGTCTTGATCCAGAAAATATCCCCCTCGCAAACCTGAGCAGGCCCGTTAGCAAGAGTAACGCGGATTACGAGTTTTGAATTTTGTGGGAGGGGGATTCTTACCATGGTTCCACGGCGATCACGAGATGGGTGCTGGTAAGCATCGATGTTGAAGCGAGACTTGGGTATCTTGCTCCAAGCATCCTTTCCTTTCTGGAGCATTTCGTGGAAAGCCTCTGGTGACTTGGCATCGCCAGCAAAGCGGCATGCCATGCCGACTATGGCAATATCCGCTGAACTCATGTTGAAGTAAAGTCCCGAGGATTCTGTAGGTACAAGGGTTGCATAGAAACGCCGACCAACTTGATGCGCAGGACGACCCAGTATATATATTATTTATTCATTTTGATACTCTGGCTAGCATGTCCTTGTAATCCAACGAATCCGTCAAAAGGGGAAAGCCCTTCACACGGGAGAAAAAAATACCCGTTCCTTTAATTTCGTGGCGGCGCCGTGGCGGTCCCTGTCGCCAGTGTTTCCATCCGTTTACGACATACATCGCAAATACTCAATACACTCAACGGAAACGTATCGCAGCGTTGGCGTGGTCTAGCTTTGACTGGAATGTGATTGGGCCACGAGGGCGACGAGTACCAGGTACTCGGCGCGGGAATGTGATTGGGCCGGGAGGGCGACGAGAACCAGGTACTCGGCGCGCCACCGGATTTGATTCAATTCAAGACCCCTTGCATTCCAGGAGGCTAGTTAGTGCCTGACGGCCGTTTTCGCGCGAGCACTACTCCATAAACAAACGCTTGAATCAAAGAGTGGAGTCTGGACAAGACGCATATGGTTAACGTATGGTTGACGTATTGCTCACGCCTGAACGTGTCCTACCGTTTGCGGCAGTTCCAATAAGAATGGATTGTTTGCGATTCCCCATACACTGGCAACATTCGCAACCCAGACCGCAAACGTTTGTTCAAAGAAGCAACAAGAACAAGCCAGATTAGCCAAATAAAGATCGTTTGTCTTACACCACGTTCACACTCACACTTACACTCACACTTACACTCACCCTCACTCTTACGCCCACCCTCACCTTCACACCCAAACTCACCCTCACCCTCTTCACACTCACTGTAACAAGTCATGGCAGCTACTGCTGTTTCTACCCAGCCTCATTTGGCTAATGAGACCAGGGCCCCATACTCTAGCTATTCGGATGACCACATCTACCCTGTGCATCTGCTCGATGGCGCCAAGTATCAGCAATGTATTCTGACAATGTTTATAAGATTCAACGACGTACTGGATCCTGGAAAAATAAAGGAGTCAATATCCCAGCTACTCAGCATCGGAGACTGGCGCAAACTAGGAGGCCGGTTTAGAAGAAAGGCAAGTAAATACTCACAAGTTCACAGCCCGCGACTTATTATGATGAGTGAAACTGCGTTACTAACACGCGCATGCAGGGCAGCGGACTAGAAATACACGTCCCCAACAATTCACAGCAGCACGGCCAGCCTTTCAATTCGCCCATGAAGAATTTGAGTCCAGCATCACTAAACACCCTTTGGGTCGGGACCTTCCTGATGCCCAGGGCGATGAGGTCTCGCTGAGTCCTCCCCTCGATCATCTCCGACGATGCGGCCTTGGCCCAGGTTTTCCAACCGTCATGGCCGACTTGATCGATCGAGATGCTCCGCAGCTGTGTTTCAAAATCATCAGCTTCAATGACGCAACAGTCTTTGCGAACACTTTTTCTCATTGCACATGGGACATCTCGGGAGTAAAGGCGTTTATGTGGTCGCTCCAGCTGGTGCTCGATGGACGCGAGGATGACGTGCCACCTATGCTTGGGGCATCGTCCGATATCCTGGCAGACATAGCAGCCCAACACAAAGGGTGTGCTCTGGAAACCGAGCCGCTATTGCAAACGTCCATCGAGGGAAAGGAGGGAGACGAGTCGCCGCCGCAGGATCCGCTACTTGAAGAACGAATCATTCGTATTCCTCTCGCTACCCTTGAGCGATTGCGTGGAGTGGTCGCCAAGGAAGATCCAATGGAAGACGAAGAAACGTTCATGAACTGCCAACCAGATGAGCTGCTCATGGCCCTGACTGTGAAGCAAATCGCCAAAGCCCAGCTCAGGCCACGTCCGCTGAAGCTGCTGAACATCTACAACGCGCGACTTGTCATACCTCGCATCGCAAAGGCCAAGGGCATCTATGGCCAAAACTTGGTCCTGCTGTCGCCGCAGTTCCTACCTCAAGAGGTCGCAACAGGCTCGATGGCACAGATTGTATATTCTCAGCGTGAGTGCTTCGCCCAAGCTGCCGCGCCCGATAACGTAGCACGATCCCTTCACGTTGTTCTCGGAGCAATCGAAGCCGACATGGACATCACGGCGCTGCGGGATAATGGCGAAGCAGAGCCGCTTCTCGTCAACAACCTGGTCCGGTTGTCAACCAACATAGATGTTGATCTGAGTTCAGCCGTTGTAAGGCAAGGCAAGAGTTCGCAGATGAGAACGAATGGGTTGGGGACTCCCGACTTTTGCTATCTCACTTTGCCGGACAACACATATGGAATGATGAGGGTTACTACTCTGGGTAGCTATAATGGTGATGGGTGCTGGATGTTTGGGGAGCTTCCCAGCCGAGCCTGGGAGTTAATCTACGAAGCAGCACTGGAGGAGACGGCGGGCTAATAATTCTAGTGGCGGTTCTAGTAGTAATTGGTTAGATGTAGCATGTAATGGGACGCCACGTCAGGGTTGCAATTTACGTCGCTGTTGTGTAATTATGCGCCACCATGATGTGACAAGCATACAATGGAGTCGATCGGAGAGTGTAATGAACGACGCTATGAATTTGTGTCGCCAGTCGTGCCCCTCGTCAGTTGTAACCTTTGTTCATCAAGACCTTTGTATCGCGGCTGCATGATTAATCGTCCGTTGCTATGTTTGCGTTCTCGACAATGAGTACTTGGTTTCCATCAGAGTTACCATGGGCAGCCAGTAACGGCTGCTCTTCCGTTTTGGGCTTATTAGACGCTGCTGCATGATCATGTTAGACGGAAACGGAAACGGAAACGGAAACGGAAACGCAAACGGGAACGGGAACGGGAACGGCGCCTGTGAAATATGCCAAATTCCATGAAGAAAGCTTCGACTCGACTCATGCCTCTAACATATACTTTGCGGCCATCGTCGCTCAAACCCGAATCTTTTACGTCTCGCGAACATGCAAACATTGCTGCCGCCCATCTCTAAAAGAGTATTCGCGCAACGTCATAAACATGAACTATGTTCGAGGGCAATTCTTCAAACGAGCATCCCAGAGAAAAACTGGAGATTCGAAGGAGCCGTCGCCTCTGGAGCAGGACATCTACCCGGTCCATTTTCTCGATTCAATGCAGCTATACCAGAAGATTGTGGGCACCGTCATGCTTTTTAACGACGTACTCGACCCCGATGTGCTAAGTTCGTCCTTATCCAAACTACTTGAACAAGGGGATTGGAAGAAGCTTGGGGTCGGTTAAAAGAACGGTATGTCGACATGTTTCATCAACTTGGCCACGGCCACCGCGCTAATCGAGACCTGGACTGCCAAAAGCACGATGGTGGCTTGGAGATCCATGTACCACGGGAATTTTCGCCGGCAGAACCTGCCATCGCCTTTACGCACAAGTCCTTGATGGAAATGAGTATCAACAACCATCCTGTCGCCAAGCAGCTGCCGAGGCGGATGGATGCGCCGTTCACGCAATCGTTACCAGCGTCCAGCGATTTTCGAACTTTGCAAGTTCGTGATGGGTTTCCGACGTCACTGGACGCCATGATTGAATCTGGACAACCGCAGCTGTCCCTACATATCCATTCGTTCAAAGACGCAACCGTAGTAGGTCTTGCTTGGCCACATACGTTGATGGACGGCGTGGCCCGGGCAAACCTGATGCGTAATTGGTCGTTGGTCGTGGCTGGCCAAGAGGACAAGATCGACCAAATCGTCGGCGCACGGCGTGACGTACTTGTTGAATTAATGACAGACGTCAGCGACCCAGGTGAAGAAGACATCTTCAATGAGTCACAATACCAACTGAGGGGCTTCCAGCTGGCGCACTTCGCCTCTCAATGGGCATGGGATAGGTTGGCGGGCTCCGCCAAACACTGGCGCGCCATATACGTGCCTGCAGCAATCTACGACACACTGGTCGGGAAAGTTAAGGGCGAAGTCAACGAAATGGGTCGAATGTCCGGCAGGAAAACATTCATAGGTGAGGCTGACGCCCTCGTCGCAACCGTCGCCCAAAAAGTCGCCTTGGCGGAGCCAAAGCCACGGCCTTTGACCGTCATGACTCTCTTCAACTGTCAATGTCGGATAGAGCAGTTGCGCCTCTGTGAAGGAGTATTTGCTCAGAACATGATTCTGCTTGCTTACACTTTGCTTTCCGCTCATGAGGCCAGAGACACCGCGGCGGCCATCGCCATGAACCACAGGCAACACATGATTCGCCAGACCACACGGTCGCAAATTGTCCACTCCTGCGACGACTTTGCAAGGAAGTCAAGGCGGGGAACCAGCTCCTGCCTTTACGTGGACAAGCCAACTCCCTCATGTTGGCCGTGAATTCACTCATCAAGCTTGATCTCATCACTGGGGTCAACTTTGCAGCGGCGGTCGTGCGGAAAGGGGACAATCAAAGCGCGCGAAGGAATCCTCCCGGGACGATGCTCAACTTCTTTTTCAAAGAGGTGAATGCATCAATGCCATACCTCAACAGCTTCACTTGCCTTGGTAGAGATCACGCTGGCGGCGCTTGGTTTGTCGGGTACTTGTCGTCGCGGGTATGGGACTCTCTCGAGCAAGACTTGCAAGCTTTGTCTTAGAGGATGGGAAGACAATGAGATGTTCAATCGACAGGGACAAGGTATCTCAGACTGCTCTTTGGCATGATCAATGCAAAGCGGAAGAACATCGATTCTCAATGGTCTAGCACAGCCTGGCTCTCACCTAACGGTGATCTTCAATCAGAGTTTCGGCCTTGACTATTGCCCACAACACTTCAGGTGGTTGACAACCGTTATACTAAGGAAACAAGGAAAGGACAACTACACCATACCTAGTTCGTATCGGCCAATAGGGCTCCTGAATACAATGGGCAATATCACGGATGCCATCATGGAAAATTGCCTAAGCTATGTAGCGGAGACGCACAGCCTACTGCTCCCCTCACCCCAGGCCGGAAGCTGAGATCCCCGAGCATGCTATACACCACATCACCGACAATATATATGAGGCATGGAACAGAGGCGGGGGACAGGTGGCTAGCCTGCTCCTCCTCAACGTCACAGGTGCCTTTGACAATGTATCGCACAAGCGGCTCTTACACAACCTCCAGAAAAAGAATAATCAACAAGAAGATAGTGCAATTAATATCAAGCCTCCTCGATGACTAAGAAACAAGGATCTCAATTAACGGGTTTGAAACAGAGCGACACCAGGTAAACACAGGCACAGTACAACGCCCACCTCTTTCGCCAATCCTCTACATCTTATATAATGCAGACCTTGTCAAGAGCTGCAATCTAGCATTAGACACCACCGCAACGGGATTCATAGATAACCTGGGTATCCTTACATGGGGAGAAACTACGGCAGAAACGTGCATCAAGCTTCAACACGCACTTCGAGCTGCAGGACAATGGGCAAAAACACATGCATCAGTTTTTACCAAGCAAGTTCTAGCTCGTACACTTCACAGGACCTCGCATGAGAGTAGATACGATATACCCGCTGGAAACAGCATGGGGCGAGATTTCGGCAAAGCTAACCTGCAAATTTCTAGGGTTCATCATGGACTCTGCGCTGCAATGGAAGACGCATGTAGATGGAATTCAGCGGAAGGCAACAAAGACAGTTTTAGCTCTAACAAGTCTGGGAAGCTTAACGTGAGGGCTCACCTTTCAGGATATGAGGAAGATCTATTGAGGAGTGGTCGTGCCACAGATCATGTACGCAAGCTCCGCATGGTCGAATGCGAACTGGAGAACGCGAAACATGCCATACACCAGTAAGACATTGGCACTGCTCCAAAGATTGAAGCCAACGGCAGCCAGGGTGATCTCTGGTGCATTTAGAGCGAAGTCAACTCCAGCCTTGGGGACGTAGAAACACATCTCCCCATCGAGCACCAAACTTGGAAGCACAGCGCCGAGTGTCTGGGAAGAATCGGCCCCGGATAGCGAGACCTCGGGGAACAACAATCGCATAGTGGTTCTTTTCAGGACCTAAGACGAAGATGAGCCCACATGAGGCGATGCAGAAGGCCATACTTGCTGAACAAGGCTCTTCAGATTGCCTAGGAAGATAGGAATCAGGGCAACGTAAGGACGAAAGATATGATAAACGCCAACAACCAGGCAACTATTAGGTCGGCGGCGACGCCCCAAGGCAAATCAGGGTCACATCTGCTCCAATATATAAAGAAGAGAATATAGGAACTCGATGCACAAGGCCTGAACGTTGAGATCAGATGGAAACCCGCACATACGGGAATACATGGCAACGAAGCAGCTGACCAAGCAGCCAAAGAAGCCACGGGATGGAGACAGAGAGGACCATCGAGGCCAAAGGCACAACAACCCGAGGTACTGCACTCGCTAAAATCCACGCTCAAGCTGTGGTCGAGCAGTGTTGCTATGAGGAGGTGGATAGCACAATGTCGTCAAGAAACCAGGGGCCGTGCAACCTTCCGACACACAGGCACTTCAGCAAGAGGCAGAGCGCCATCTATGTCCAGCTGCGACCAGAGAAGATGGGGTTGAAAGACTTCCTGCTCAAACGAAAGGTGCCGGGAATTACGGACCCGAGCTGTGAATAAAGTAGCAGCAAAAGTTGTCAAATTCATGGAACGAACTCCGATCCTTGGGCAATTCAGGATCGACCCATGAACAAACCAAGCCGAGCAGTGTGTGAATGATAGGGAGGAGGACGCATGAACAGGGTACATTTTGCCTCACCTAGACTCAGAGATGTAGGCATGTACATTAGCATAAAACCGCGATCTACGGAAGCTGGCGTAGAGACGGCTGGCCAGGCATCTAAAATTGTTAGCGAAGTGGGGCGTGACGGATTAACCCTCGGAGCGCTTTGGCTGTCGGCTAAACCTCGCTTACTAGGCATGGCTGCTTTAGTATGGCGGCTAAAACCGAGTAACTTATTACTCCGTAAACCTGAACCTGAACCTGCTAAAACCTTGCTTTCTTCCTAACCACCACTTGTAACTTTGGCGTATTTACCATAGACTCTTCTATTTATCAACATGTGTAGCTCTTTTAATCAAACTCAAACTCAAGCGCCCGCGCCCTCCACCAGCCCCCTCTGCCTCCGTCTCTCTCCAACAACATACACACCAAGAAGACCTCCAAGTTCGTGAGGTTAAAAAGATGAGCGCGCCACCTGGCTGGTTCTATCAGTCGCCAAATCCGCCTCAACATGTCGACCTTTTCGAACCTCGAACTGGCCCATACTTTTTACGGCACACTTATGGACCCCAAAATGCTTGCGGAGGTCCTGGAGTTAGACCACGAGCCGATATTACGACCAGCAAATGTAGTCGGCTATACGTGCAAACTTTGGGGCCAGTATCCTGCTATTGTCAATGGAGAAATGGGCGCTACTGTCAGTGGTGCTGCATACAATGTCGAAAGTGTTGAGGATGCTGGGAAGCTTGCTGCTTACGAAACTAAGAACTACCAAACGAAGGCGTGCAAGATTAACTATACGGATGGGAAACAACCCGAAACGCAGCATGGTCAGCTTTTTATGTTCGCAGGAAATCCGAGCGACCTAGGAGCTGGTACTTTTGACTTATCGGTGTGGCTGAAACGAGTTGGAAGATGAATGAAGAATTCTTGCACGCGAAACGCCCATTATATCCTAAAATGATTGGACGGGCCGTAACACACAACGTAAGTCCGGTATGGAAAGTCGTCTTTCCTCAGGTGCTTCCTACATCCATCAGACGTGATATAGAACAATTTTTACGGATATGGGAGCCTGCTATCCGTGGTGTCTGCCCTTTAAGTAGCCGCACAAGGTCTTTGAAAGCGCAACCTCCAGCAGGCATGCTTGCCAAGGAAGGCATAAGCTAACGCGCCAGTCCTGATGGGGTCCTTGCTTCTCTCCCGCTACACTATGTATATGTTGCACCCATAAGGGCATAATTGACCCTACCGCACGATAGTCTCGCTACTTAACTAGCTAAGACAAGAGTCCACCCCTAGCTAGTTATTTTCTAAGATCTTTGTAACTATATAGTATGTTTTAGCACTATATTAGTACCTTACCTATAGTAAAGGTACTTAGGTATTTAAGCTATAGTCTATACCCTCTTATAAGGTTAGATAACTTAATAAAGGTAATTATATTAAACCCTAGCTTTATAGTCTAATATAGTAGTAATTATATAGTGTTTATAATAATTATATCTCTTTTCTAAATTAGTACTTTTCTCTTAGAATTAACTAATTATTTAATCTTTAAATAATTAGTATAAACATAGTAAAAGAGAGGCCTAATTTATTAATATTGTAATTAGGCAACCCTAGCACGCTAGGATTAATACCACTATCTATTAGTTTAATAATAATAGCACTATAGGCATTCTTATAATATCTAAGGAATCTCCTAAGAGCAATAAGCTAGCTATTAAGCTACAGGAGCCTTACTACTAGGACTTATAGTATAAGATAGTTAAGGTAAGAGCTATTAAAGATAGAATTTAGGTCTTTATTAATCTAGATTTAACTATATAACTAGACTGCCCTCTAGAGCCTCTAATCTTAATAGGAAATAAAACTCTAAAGAAAAGAAGGGTAGTAAAGGCTTTATAAAGTTAATTATCTATATTAAATACTATAGGAGTTTAAACGCGCTTACGTAGTGTTAGAGCTATAATATAGAGTATATAGTAACCCTAGGAAAGCTTTTCTAAAGGTTATAATATGCTAGAAGAGAGTTATTTTTAGTACCCTTAATAGCCTAATAATACTAAAGATAGTGCCTAGTTTACAGTCCTTAGTAGTTATTATTAGGTCTTTAATAGTTAATTCTAAAGCCTTATAAAGGCTATATAAGAGTATTATATGTGGTTTATAATAACGCTTAGTTTTAAATATAAGTAAATAACCTTAAGGTATATATCTCTTTATAATAAGATTAAAGAGCTTAAAAGAAATATAATACCTTTAAGTAGGACTATTAAGCATTATACTAAAGTTAATTTTAATAAGACTATTAAGCAAAACCTTATAAGGGTTAACATTAATAAATAGCTTATAAATGCCTTAATTAGCTATAAGAGATACTTCTAAGTAAACTACCCTATTACTAAGGGTAATTTGCCTATAGAAATAATTAATAATGCTATTAGGGCTTAATTTCTTACTATCTTAGCTTAAGTTAACTTATTAATTTATATAGTAAAGAGTAAGGGAAAGGTCCTAGATTTCTATAGTATTATAAGTAAGATTAGGTATTTAATTAAAGCCTAAGGAAGGTCTTAAGTAAAGGCTAATAATGCCTTTAAAGCTAAGCTAACCCTTAATAGTAAAACAAAGGATAAAGCTAAAAAGAGAAAGTAAAGAAAAATAACTATATCTATTATAAAAATATAAGGTAAAGAAGTTAAAAGATTTATAAAAGGTCTATAGGGCACTTTACTTAATAAAGGACTAGAAAATTAATAAAGAGCTATTAAAGAAAGTAAAAGAAGTAATAAATTATTAACCTAATAATGTAAAGAAGGCATATAACACATAGTTAAAGGATAATAGCGTAAAGAAACCTAAAGAAAATAATACTATATTTATTACTATAAGAGAGTTTATAAAGGCTTTCCTTGCCTAAGGCAAATTATAAGTTATACTTAATAGTAGTACCTTAATTTATATCTTTAATAATAAACGCTAGTTTATAGACCTTAATTACAGCTAGTAGCCTAGAATTTAAGTAGGTTATAGTGTTATAAAGGCCCTTAGTATTAGCATAGCTTAGATTATCTTAACAGATAGCTAGACCCTTACCCTATTAAAGGCTTAGTACTAACTAATGTTCTTTATAAACCTTATATCTCTTTAACTACTTATATAGAAAGGAATAAGGTAAGATAACCTAACTAGAAGGGTAATAGACCCTATAAGGGGTAATTAGGAGATATTTTAAACTTAGATTATTAGTATATAGCTATGTATAGAGGGCTTAAGCCTATTAGAGGTTTTCGCTATTAAGGGAGATTTATAAGATCTAAAGACTATTATAATAACACCTACAGACCTGTGGCACACTAGATTAGCATATCTAGGTGAGGATATAATAGATTAAGTGCTTTAGAAGCTTTAAATTCTATTAAAGGAAAGGAGCGTAAGTAAATATAAGGTTTACTAAACCGCTAAAGCATAGAGGTAAATATCGCGAGTTCCTTAGATAGAATCCTTACCTTTAGGGCTACTTTAAGTGGTTTTCTTTAACCTCTTTGCTTAATTACTAGGATATAATAAAGACTAATACATTGCTTTTTTACTTATAGAGCTATAGGACTGCGTTATATCTTTATAATCCTATTAAAAACTAATATTATGCTTTGCTTTAATTAGTTAGAAGCTATGTATATAAGAGTATATAGCATTTATATTATGGTTATAATAACTAATAGTAAGACTACCTTCTAGACTAAAAACAAGAAGAAGAGGTTATAAATAAAGGTATTATTATTAGAAAGTCTAGCCTAGCTTACTTATATTAAAATAGGCACGCTAAATAGTCTAGGGGGTGATAATAAGGGTTATAATAACTCTTATAATATAATTAGGCTTCCTAGAAGACCTCTAGCCTATAGCTACTAAAGCAGCTATTTACATCTTAAATCATATGCCTTAGAAGGTACTTAACTAGCAATTGCCTTATTAAGCGTTAAATAGGTAGTTAAGAGAGAATAAGCTTTAATAAAGTTACTTACTAGAGAAACTAGAAGCCTCTATAACCTATCTTTAAGCCTTTAGTTATAAAGCATTTATAATAACGCGAAGTAAGCTTTATAAGGTAGGTCTAAAGCTCGCTTAGAGAGCTTACATTAGATACCTTACTAGATATATCTCCTCTATGTAATATCTAATTTAGGTGCCTATAATAAAGAGAAACTATTAGTTTTTATTAAGCTATATTACCTTTAATAAGTCTATCTTCTATGCTTAAGAAAGAGGCTTATTACTATTAGCAAAAGAGGTTAAAAACACTACCTTAAAGAGCTAGTTAAAGAAAAAGAGAATAAAAGCTCTAATATAGGGCTTTTATAGATAGTATACCCTCTATTACTATAATAACCACTTAATTAGCTTTAATAGGAAGAAACTCCCACTAATTGTAATTAACTAGATTATAAAGAAAAGGAAAAAGGAAGTTAAGAAACAAATTTACTAACTCCTCTGAATTTACCTAGATAATTTCTAGGCTTAAGGGATTACACGCTATTAAGTATTAATAATTTACTTAACTTACCTAATAGTAGTAATAATTATAAAATGTTAATAAATTTATAAGATTATAATAATCTTAAAGTATTTACTATAGCCTTTAAGCTAAGACCTAAAAGCAAAGAAAAGCCTTATATATTAAGGCTTCCCCTCCTCTAGCTTATTATAATAATTTAGCTAGTTATCTAAAGGAAAAGGAATTCTATAAAGCATAAGATAAGGAATATAATAGAATTATTAATAGAAAGGTAGCTAAGAAGGTATCTAGAACTAAAGTTCCTATATATATAAAGCTTCTAGGCCTTACTTAGGTCTTCTTATATAAATTAAATAAGTAAGGCTACCTCCTATAATATAAAGCTTACCTTTATATTCTTAGGAATTATTAACTAAAGAGTTATCTATTAACTTAAGTAGTAACCCTAGCTACTAATACCTTTAGGCTATTTATAGCTATTATATACTACTTTAACCTTAAAGTATACTAGTATAACTTTATTATAGTATTCCTAAATTTAGATCTTAATAAAGAGGTTTACTATAAGATACCTCTAGGCTATAAAGATAAATAAGCCTATCTAAAGCTTCTTAGAGTAGTTTATAAGCTATAGAGAGTGTCTCTTTTATAAATAAAAGAGCTAATTAGCTAGCTAATTAGTAAAGGCTTTATATAGATCTTTAAAGATATTTATATATTTATTAAGAATAGCTTAATTATCTTCTTCTATATAAATAACCTTATTACTTTATTTACTAAAGGAAAATCATATTTATATAATAAATTTAAAGTAAGACTCTTTATAAAGTATAATATTAAGGACCTTAGAGAGCTATAATAGTTCCTAGGCATTAAAATTATTAGAGATTATGCTAATAGGAAGGTATAGCTTAATTAAAAGTCTTATTAGAATAAAGCTACTACTAAATTTAATATAAAGATCCTATAATAAAGGCCTATAGCCTTAATAATTACTATATTACTAGAACCTTTTAAAGAAGAGGTTAGCGCTTAAGATCTTAAGAGATATTAATCTTTAATTAAAACCTTACTATACCTAATAATAGTTTTAAGACCTAATATTACTTTTATAGTATTATAACTCTTATAATACCTATAAAACCTAAGGCTATAATATATAGAAGTAGCTAAAAGAGCCCTTAAGTATAGGTATATATAGGTAAACCTAGTAATTAAATACAGTAGTAATAACCCTAAACTAGAGGTATATAGTAATATCTCTTTTACTAATAATATAATAATATAAAAGAGCTTATAAGGCTATATTATAAAACTCTTTAAAAGGCCTATACTCTTTAAGGTAAGTAAGTAAGCTACTATAATAATATTATTAACTAAAGCAAAGCTCCTAGTGCTTTCTTACTATAGTAAAGAGCTTATAGCCTTTAGATAGCTATATTAAGAGGTTAGGCTATGCCTAGGTAATAACACACTTAAAATTAAATATAATAATATATAGATAATTTACCTTCTTAAGGAAGAGTTTATTAAGCTTATTATAAAGCTCTAGTATATAGATATTTATTACTACTAGCTTTATTAAGAAGTTATAAAAGAAACCTTTAATATTACCTAGATTACTACTAAAGAAATAATTACTAATAGCCTTATAAAGCCTCTTATAAGGAATGCTTTTATAAGATTTTATAAGGTATTAGGGCTTATATAACTACCCTTTAGCATGCTTAGTAAAGAACCTAAAGAGTAAGTATTATATAATAACCTTAATTTAGATAAGAATATAACTAATTAACTACTCTTTTATACTATAAAATTAATTTAAATATTATAATATTAATTTAACTAATTTAATTAATTTAGAATTATTATAGGGAACCTTAAATAAGGTCCCCTAGGGGTGTGTTACACCTATAAGGGTATAATTAACCTTACTATATAATAGTCTTACTACTTAACTAGCTAAGATAAGAGTCTACCCCTAGCTAGTTATTTTCTAAGATCTTTATAACTATATAGTATGTTTTAGCACTATATTAGTACCTTACCTATAGTAAAGGTACTTAGGTATTTAAGCCGTAGTTTGCACCCTCTTATAGGGTTAGACAACTTAATAAAGGTGATCACATTGAACCCTAGCTTCGCGGTCTAACAGTATATGCAGAGAAGCGGGGACCCTGATAACAACATACTGGTTGAGGACCCTGACCAATTTTCCGCCTCGCGGTGCGTGAGAGTATTATTCTCTCCGCTACACAACGATCGCCGAAGCAATGGAGGATTCACAAACCCCGACTTCAGCGACCTATACTACGTCGCGCTCACGTGGCAAACAACCGGGCGAGTCTCTTTACAACGCCAGGCTACGAGAAATGAGGAAAGCTAAGGGGCAAGCGAGATCCTCTGATGAATCTGAATCTGAAGATGAGATTGAGCCAGGTCAGTTCGCGCAGTGTCCCTAAAGAAGCCGGTTTGCTGAACTGACTCGGTAGGTGCTACGGTTTTACATAAGATGTTCAATCGTAGAGTCGTCTTACATTCTGACAAAACTGTTGTCAAGTCTGGGAAACGTGTAGTGCCGGGAGAGGCCGAGGCGCTGAAAGTCGCCGCCCGTGCTGGACTCCCAGCCCCATGTGTCCATGATGTGCATACGACTTCCGATGGTCAGACCCGCATAAGTATGGATTATATCCAAGGACAACCTCTCGATGAGCTGTGGCCCGACATGTCGATTGACCAGAAGAAGAGCATTGCCCGGCAGCTTCGGGAGGTGGTCGAAAAGATGAGATCTGTGCCCCCACCCCCATATTATTGGCGCTTGTGATGGCACTGAAATCCGGGACACGAGGCTATATTTTACATATCATTCCCCGCCGTGTCACGATGAAAAATCCTTTAACGAGTTTTTGTTATCAGCCCTCTACGATCAAACACCCTCGCTCGTGCGGGTAGCGTTTTCTCGGCGACTGCGAACGGATCATCGCGTTGTTTTCTCCCACTGCGATCTCACGCCTAGGAACATCTTGGTTCAAGACGGAAAAATCAAAGGACTTGTTGATTGGGAGGATAGCGGGTGGTATCCAGAGTATTGGGAGTTTGTCAAATTCTTCCAACGCCCTGCTGACAAAGACTGGAAACAATATGCAGAGGATATTTTCCCGAGCTATATCATGATGAGTTGGTTGATTTTATTGCGATATCCAAGTGGCAGAACTCTTAGCTGGTCTATCCGCAAGCCAGATAGCCTCCTGCTTCTCTTCGAAGCACTCCACAACCATCTTTCATTGCGCAAAAGTATCACTGCGCTAGTGATTCGTCCTTAGCCTCCATTGTTGCGTCAATCATCCCGTTCAGCCCGGTGTCGTATTGCTCTGCAGTCAGATAACCTGTATGATATAGTGTCCTCAGAGCGAAATCGACCCACTGCTGGCAGTTAAATTCCGGATCGTGATTTGCCACGTCAACGGATTCCATCAAACTCGCAAGCTCAGCGGATGAGAGAGAATGTTTGGTCGTACCGACCTTGACCTTTTTGCGAAAGTTGTCGAAGCTGTAGGGTCAAAGTTCTTGCGCCGTTCAAACGTGAACTCCCCTGTCAAGCCTTTGACATGGTAGAAGTAGTGCGAGGTATTGTCCTTGGGCACACACCAGAGTCCAGTGTGCCTGTACTTTGAAAAATCCACGGATCACCCCTGTGAACGGCGATGTAGATCTTGTACTTCGTCTTACTGGGCATGTCGGCTAAGGTGACGGGGAGGATTGAAGTGATTGATGGCCCTAGCTCGATATGATAGCGCTGCCGAGTTGGATCGATAGTGAGAAATACAGATATTGTAGCCACACAAGCTAGGTTTGCCAAGAAGCACTATATTAATAGTTATTTTGAGTATGCTTTCTCATGGATAAGAAGCAGATCAAGCGGAGGCCGTTACGTGCTAGAATTGACAAGTGGCCTGTTGCCGAGGATGTGGCCTGTCATCTTACATGTGGCTAGCATGTGACCTAGAACCCCTATGTTAGACGATAGCTCTAACCTCTAGCTAGTTAAATTTGAACAACAACCTAAACACTTATTATATTTAACATTTGATATCGTAACAGAGGTATTTATGTCTAGACCTGTATTAAGCGAAACATTATTGCTACAACAGGAAGCGCAGCTAACTTATTAGTCTAACTAAATTCTAAGTCCTTTGTAAAGCTTATCACAAAGCTTATTACCTAACCCTCTGCAAAGCTCGTTGCCCGGCCCTTTGCAAATTCGTCAGCGGCTAATTTGTCAGCCTGACCGAATTCAAAGCCGTTACGGAAGACTATAGCTACAACTGTGCCTAAACCCGAAAATTAAAAAATTCGTAACTGCAGCACCCTAGTGTGTAATATATAAGTAGGTATATACAGTGTAAATCCTTCCTTCCTAACTAATTAACTAATTAACAATTTAACTAATTGACTGACCGACGATTTGACGATTTGACGATTTGACTAATTGATTAATGAGGGTAAAGATATTTTACGCAACGGTCCGGCCTCTTTCACGGCCAATTCTTTCAATTGGAGAGTCTTGACTTTAGGCTGCGCGCAGATGTCGCGATCAGGTGCATGCATACGCTCGAAGTAATTCATATATTTTCTGATGCGCGGCGTAAAGACGCATAGTAGAGGGAGGCATCTAGAGACGGATCACTACTATTCTAAGAACTAGTAGAGAAAGAAGTACGCTACACATTGAGCCAACAGGTCTTAGGAAATCTGTAGAAATTCATGAATCTTCTCTACAGCCTGGTTATCACCGGCAATCGTCCCCGCTAAGTTTTCATCAACCCAACCCTCCGTGGTGCCCCCGCCAAAGTCTATGAGCCAAGCCTCATCAGTATGAGGATGAATAAGAACATTATCCGCCTTACCATCACCCCAGATGATGCCATGATTATGCAACCAATCAACAGTCTGTCGAATATTTGAATCCCAAGCCTTCCTTCGCTCCTTTGAAATCGCAGTGATATCATCTATTGTTGCCAACGTAGATGACCGTTGGTTCTCAGGATGTGGGATGAGTTCCTCCAATATTCCGATGATGTGTCCATCATTGGGCGTTTCAATGAGTCCGAGAAGTTTTGGCACATTGACTGGCGAGGGTTCTTGGGCGGCGGAGGCAGTAATTTTGGCGAGGCAATCCATTTCTCTTTGCATCGCTCCACCATCAAAGTCGCGCCCTACTTTGGCACACATATGACACCCGTTGACCAAGACATGCGTAATATAATCACTCCCGAGTAAGTTCTCGAGCACTTGAATATCTGTCGTCAGATATCTCGGCGCTTTCAAGTCCTCTTTCACGTCAAGGTGAAAGGAAAATGTTCGGAACTGTGGTTTCGGTGACTTGAAGTGGGGAACAGGAACTATCCCTGTGTAGCCTTTTCCAGGGATTCCAGACATCTCGAGGCGATAGGCTCCGTCTGAAAGTAGTTTCATTGTGCCACTAACCGTGACAAGTCTGAAACAATATTGTGGCGGAAAAATATTTGAATGCAGGCTCTGTTGCCCGATGGCGGATACAGCGTCTATGACAAATAATATGCGCGTATAACTATATTAGGGAGCTAAAGATACACATTACTAAACATAATAAATTATATAAGAAGTGTATAATTTTTACTATAATTACTTTCTCTATAAAAGAAAAGCTTTTATTCTTCTATTTATATAATAGAAAATAGCTTTAATTTAATCCTTTTCTTTACTTTTATTATCTTACTAAGGAATATCTTTTTAAGTTATATACTTTATATATATTAGTTATAAGCCTAGGAGATATAAGCCTATAACTTTTAATTTATCCCTTATATATAAGATATATATATATACTATACTTTACTTACTATTTAAGCTTATAATAAAAGTAATAACCTTTTTTACTTAAGTCTTAAGACTAATATTAAGTTAGTCTTATTTAATAAGTAAGAAAAATAGTATAAAGTATTAAAATAAGTAGCCTAAAGCTAAGAGATTTAGAAAAGAGTTAATTCTTAGTTTCTAAAGCTTAACTTTAATTACTTAAAAAGCCTTTTATTATTATACTAAAGGTATATAAAGCTTTTATTATTTAAAATTAAGGAATAAAGCTTTAAAGCTTACTTTTTAGGAAGCTTTATTTTTTTATTTTATTAGTTTATATTTAAGTATTAAGTATATAAAGTAACTAAATTATAAGAAAGAAATATTAAAACTTAAATTATTAGTACTATTAATTCTAATACTTATACTATAGTAATTAATAAAATAAAAAGAGTAATTTTAATAATAAAAGCTTACTCTTTATTAAATCTTTATTAAACTTAAGAAAAGGTTTTTTCTAGCTAAGTTATTATTAAATTAAAGGTCTTAGTAAAGTATATAGCTTACTTTAATAAAGCTAAATATATAAATATTTAATTTAAGTATTAAATTAAATAGTAAGAGAAGTTATATTAAAAGGCCTTAATATATAAGATTAATAAGGTCTAGGGATTTAATATAATTTATAATTTTATTACTATAATTAAAGTATATTTTAATCCTAAATAAGTAAAAATAAAGATTATATAGCTTATATAAATATTTAACTCTTTTCCTAAAGATATAACTCTTTAAGAAATTACCTCTAAGTATACTAAGTACTATAAGGTAATATAAGCTATAAGCTTTACCCTTAGAAAAAGAAGCTATATAACTATACTTAAGGAATACTTTAACTAAGGTAATAAATAATAAGGCTAAAAGAATAATAGCCTTAAGAAGTGCTCTTACTATATAAGTAAAGCACTAATTACTTACTTTTAGTTCTCTTAAGCTTACTATACCTTATACTATATAATAACTAGTAATAAAGCTTAAGGATTTAAGCCTTTATAAAAGTTAATTATAATAAGGTTAAGTAATACTATAAAAGCACTAAATAAAAGAACTTATATACTAAGGTTATAAAAAATAAGTAAATAATAAAAGATATTAAAGATTATAAAAAAAAAAACTACTTAGTACTATTACTATAGTAATTATTAACTTAAAGATTCTTAAGAGTATAGCTTTAGCTTAGGAAGCTATATTATACTAAAGAATATAAAGTATATACTCTTAGAGAGTACTCTCTTTAATAATTATAGTACTTTTTATATTATAAATAATATAATTTACTTTAAACTAAGTACTTTTAAAGAAATATTTAATAATTACCTTAAGGCTAAAATAACCTCCTTTTAGATTACTAAAAGAGGTACTTATATAATTAAGAATATTTTTAATAGGCTAAATAAAGATCTTATAAAAACCTTACTTTATATAATATTACACTTATTAAAGGTTTTTATATAAATATTATATTAGAGAGCCTTTTTAGAAAAAGGTATTTAGTATTATAAAGTAAACTACTTCTTATATATTAAACCCTTTTATAAAAGCTTATTATTAGCTAAACTTTAAAGAAAGTATAATATTATATTTCTTTAATATAAGCCTTTTTTTCTTATAAAAGTCTTATATAAGTAGTAAATTTAGCTATATTACTAGTAATATTCTTAATAATTAATTTAAAAGTATATTATAATATATAATACTTATAGTATAGTTACCTAAGTAAGAACCTATACCTTATTTAAGTAAACCCTAAAGAACTATAGTACTTATACTTTAAGTACCTTAGTAAGAATACTTTAGCTAAGAGTTATACTTATATAAAAGAAGTATAATTATAAGGAATAAAGTATAAAGACTATAAGATATATTCTCTTATTTATACTTATTAAGTTATTTTAAGAAAACTACTAGAATATATATTACTAAGGCCTTTTTAAAGAATTTATTAAGACTTATAAGACTATAAGCTTAGTTATAATAGTATAAACTAGTTAATAGTTATAAAAATAAGTTTTTAGGTATAATTTATATTTATATATTACTTAATAAGTTATAAGGAATAGTATTTAATATATTAATTTACCTTAAATAATAGGTTATAAAGTAATTTAAATTATTAATTATAAAGATTAAGTAAGATTATAAAGAAGCTATTATTAGCTAATTTAGTAATATAATCTTTTAGACTTAAGTATACTTATAAGGCATTAATTTAAAGGTCTTACTACTATATACTTATAAACTTAATAAAGTAATAAAAAGAGTAAGGTAAATAATTATATTATAATTAAATATAATACTTATAAGTATAAGGCTACTATTAAATCTATAGTTAGAGAGTATATAAGTAGTAATATACTTATATAATATAAGTCTTATTTAATAATCTAGGTAAAAACACTATTAGAAACCTTAGAATACTAGTTTTATAATAATACTTAGCTACTAATTAGGAGCCTATAGCTAACTTAAGGCTAGATTAAAGTAAGTTATATATATATAGCTATTATATATATCCTATTTAAAGGGATTATAAGGCTAATAAATATAAATAATTCTATAAGACATATCCTAGGGGTTATATTAGATATTTAGTTAGGTACTTTACCTTTAATATATATTATATTTAGATTCTAAAACTAGGAAAGGTTATAATAATAAGGAATATTATATTTAATAAGTTTATTTTTATAATAAAGTAAAGGAAAGCATAATATAGTAGTTAATTAATAAGCTTAAAGTGTAATTCTAAGCCCTTAAAATTAATACTAAACTAAATAAAGAATTAAATCTTTTTCTTATACTAATTAAACCATAATAAAATTAAGCTAAGAGTTTAAACTTAAAGGTAAAAGCTTTATAGACTTCTTAGCTAAAGGAAAGAGAAGCTATATACCTTAATAAGTAAATTAAACTTTAAATACCTTAGCTATTACTAAATCTAGTAATTAAAGAGTAAGAGACTTCTAATCTAAAAGCTTAGGAAAGTAAAAAGAAGTATAATACTTTAAATATATATACTTAAGAAAGTAATATAAAAATAAATTTAATAAGTAGTAAGTAAAATATTACTATAAGGGCTTAGGAAAGCTAATATCTTTATAAGGGTTTAGAATAATACTATATATATAATACTAAGGACTAAGTTATTAATAACTTAATAAGTAATTAATTACCTAAGCTAGTAAATAAAGTAAAGAAAAACTAGTAATAAAATAAACCTATAGGAGTAAATACTAGGTTAGTTACCTAAGTAAAGGGCTTAAAAGGAGCTTTAGTTATATAGTTAGAAATTATAGAATAAAGCCTTAAAATAGTTATAAATAATAGTATTTATATAAGCTTAAGATTATAAGTTAAAAGAGAATAAGGTTAGATACTTACTTACACTTTACTAATAAGGAGAAAGAGAAAAGGACTTAATAAAGCTCTTATTAATAGCCTTTAAAACCTAATAAATCTCTTTAATAATTTTAGGAAAACTAAGGAAAGAGACCCTTTGTCACGGCTTGTAGCCTAGGGTTAAATAAACGAAGTGATAGCTAAGATTCTCGTAGTCACTGCTTAATAGATACTAGCTAGGGGCAGGTGCGTAAAGGTTTTAATCTCTAGCCTAGCACTAATAATATATATAGTCCTTAAGAAATACCTCGCTCTATAAGCATATAGCTATCTTATAGCTAGCTAGCCTTTTTATTATTTATATAGCCTAAAGGTCCTCTAAAGATTCGCTTTAATAAATATCCTATCTTTAACCTTTATACTCCTAATATAATACCTCTCCTATATATAATTAACCTTAATTATAAAAAGAGCTACTTACTTAGGGTATAGTTACTATAATAAAGCTTTATAAAGAAAAATAAGATAAGGAATAAAAATAAGATAAGGTACCTTATATCTAGATATATAGGTAAAAAAAATAATAATAATACTACTAATTATAAATAACCCCCTTATTATAGGTAGTAATATCTAAATAGTAGCTTATATATAGCTTTAATATAGTAAAATAAATATTATTACTTATTATATAGCTAGACTAAAAAAATAGATAACTTATATTAATTTTTATAATTAGTTTAAATAAATAAAGTACCTAATACTATAGTTTTAAATAGTCTAACTAAAGGGCTTATATTATAATTACTATAAGTTTATAGCTATTAGGTATATATATAAGTAGTAAAGCTAATAGTTATTATTGTGATTTATAGATTACTTACCTATAGCGCATTAGATTACTTAAGGGGTCTAGGGTTAATATAAAAGAGACTAATTTTTCCTCTCTTTTATACACTACCTTTCTCCTATAATATCTCTTAACTTTATAAGTTACTCTCTTTAGCTAAATAGTAACTCTCTTACTACTATTATACTATAGTTACTAACTTTCTTTAGTCTCTAAGTATTATTATTATTTATCCTTATTTATCCTAGTTTTTACCTTTATCTAGCTTATAAGTTTATTTACTTACTATTATAACTTTTCTATTTAGTTTATTATAGCTAACTTATAGCTAGTTTACTATATCTAATACTTATATTAGAACTCCCTTACTTTTACTTACTTTAGAAAGTAAAACTATTAAAAATCTCCTTTAAAATCTCCTAAGAAGTTATCTTAAAAGTAAACTACCTCTAAAATATTAATATAAGTTTATTATATCCTTACTATATCTCTATTACTAACTTACTACTAGTAAAACCTTAAGTAAGAAAATTCTATATATATACTATTCTTAGTAAGTTATAATATAAAATATTCTCCTAAAAATAGTACCTATAAGATCCTAGGATATATTATTAATAAGAAAACCTTTCTTACTAAATATAATAAATCTTTAAGTATAACTTCTTTACTTACTTATTATTTCTTTATTACTAATATCTAATAGGCTACTTAATAAAATATATATATTACTTCTAAAATAATAAAAACTATATTATAGTATATCTCTTTTATCTAGAATTTACTTACTTATTACTAATATATTACTAGTGCCTAACTTAAATTATATAGCTTTATAATAAGCTATTTAAACTTATTAAAGCTACTTCTAAAGGTAATTACTATTATTAAAATAAAGTAAGTATAATTTTATTACTTAAACCTTAGATTATTACTAACTTACTACTAGGCTATTATAAAAGTAAAGAAAAAGCTATAGAATACTATCTTAGTTTATAAGAATTCTAATAAGTATAAATATATTTACTATACCTAAATAACTACTAATACTACTTATAAAGTAAAATATAATAAGTATATTATAATAGTATTACTAAGTAATACTATAAACCTTAAAATATAGATTAATATTATAAACTCTCTATGCTTTATAGCCTAGAATATCCTAATAGTAAGCTTTTATAATATATATAGCTAATACTTAGCTAACTTACTAGTAGTTTATACCTTATATTACTAATTTACTTACTTATATTAGTCCTATTAAGCTCCTTAGTAAACTTTAGGTTTATATATATAAAAAGAGAGATTCTAATAATAAAGATATTCTAAGGGCCTTTACCTCTATAGTTACTATAGCTACTATTATTACTAAGGAACTAGTAGTCTTAGTAACTAACTTTATTATAAAGGGGTAAGTGCTTAGTAGCTATATAATAGATTATTTAAATTATTTAAGTAAATTAACTTTTATTTTCTAATATCTTACTATATTACCTATAAATTATAACTATCTTATATTAACTTTACTAGTTAACTATTACTTATAGTTATTAATAATTTCTTTAGTAATAAAATCCCTTTTAATACCTAAGAATTCTCTAAAGTATTATAGCCTTTTTATTTAACTAGATATTTATAATACTTTCTATTATAGTAATATAAAATAATTCTCTTAACTTTAAACTCTTATTTATTATCTTTAATATTATCTTATAGGAAGGATATATCTTTTATATTAGTTAAGTTCCCTTTAAAAGGCTTAAGACTAGTAATATTAAATATATTATATAATTAAGTCCTAGGTAGTAATTTTAATTAATATACTAATCTATAACTCCTAATTACCTTTTTAATCTTATAGGGACCTAAGTACTTTATAGCTAGCTTTTTACTAGGTTATCTTAGGTTAATATTCTTTATTAATAGTAAAATATAGTTACTAACTTTAAACCTTATTAGAGTTCTTTTCTAGTTATAATATTTTCTATACTAAGTCTATAAGTCACTTAAAAGCTATTTAATTATAGTGTGTTTATTAGGAGCGCAGAGGTTAGAGATAGGACGTTCGTCAAAGCGAATCTTTAGAGGACCTTTAGGCCACATAGATAACAAAGAGGCTAGCTAGCTATAAGATAGCTATATACTTATAAAGTAAGGTATTTCTTAAGGACTATATATATTATTAGTGCTAGGCTAGAGATTAAAACCTTTATATACTTACCCTTAGCTAGTATTTATTAAGTAATAACTATAAGAATCTTAGCTATTACTTTATTTATTTAACCCTAGGCTATAAGCTATAATAAATTAATCTCTTTAAAACCCTTTTAGGGATATAAACTATTAGCTAGATTATTATATAGCTAATACTCTAAAGATTTATAAGAAACACACTAGTACCTTATAATAATAAAGCTATAGATAATTAGGAAGGTAAAGAACCCTATAATTTAGAACTATAGATAATAATAAGGTATAATAAACACTACCTAATCCTAATCTAGGTAAAGGTATAAGTAATATAAGTAATAAAGATATAGCATTATAGAGACACTATAAGGTTATATAAGCTAAGCTATATTATCTTAAGAGAATATAAGAGATTCTATAAATAAAGGTATAAATTAAAGAGTTTAAGGCAAATCTAGGATTAGCTAGACCTTCTTTAGGACTTATAATTACCTCTTAATCTTTAACTATAATCCTATTAGTAGTTTATAGTAACTTAGTAGTAATTATATAGTAAAATAATAGCTTTATTAAGATATAGATAAAATAACCTATATATAAAGGAATATATATAAAAACCTATAGAATTTCTTAGTAAACTTAGATATATTATTTAAATTAAATTACTATACCTTTAGGGATAATATAACTAAGGTAGTATATATAAGTAATTACCTAGCTAATAATATAAAGTAATAATAAATATATTATATAGCTATAAATAGGTATATAAATTACTTATTACTTACTTAGATAGGTTTTCTTAATTAGCTAAAAACTAGAATAATAGATAAGAGTATAAGACACTTAAAAGTAATAAGAATACTACTAAATCTTAGGTAAAAGTATAACTAATTATTTTAATCCTTTATATAAGCTTAGACTAAGGTAAAAGCTAAGTTACTTAAAGTAATCCCTATATAACTAAGAATTACTATCTTTCTAAATAGCTTAAATAATATTATAAGGAAGTAAATAATTAGCTAAGAGATTCTAATAACTTAAAGCTAGTTATAAGGCTAAGGTAAGAAAGTAAAGGTTATAATAAGTTTAGGCTAAAGTAATAAGAAAAGTTAAGACCTTAAAAGAAAGAGATAATACTCTTACTTTATATTACTTATAGATAAAGTATAGTAATAAAGTAAAAGTTAAGAGAAAAATTATCCTTAGTATACTATAAATATAAAAAGCCTAGGTATACTATACTAACTTACTAAGTATTAGACTATTTTACTTATAAAAGTAATAAGTATATAACTAAGAGATATAGTAAAAGTAATAATAAAGCTACATTCTCTAATATAATACTAGTTTAATTAGTATATACTTAGAAATATAATCTTACTATAAAATACCCTATAGATAATAGAATAAGAATATAGGTATCTCTATAATAAGATAACTAGTAGCTAGCTATATAAGCACTATTTAATATAGGTATATAGTTTTTAATAATCTATCCTAAATTATTATTAAAAAGGATTAAAAGAGTATAATATAAATAAACTAAATACTAGAGAGTATAAGCTAAAAAGTGATTTTATACTAGGAATCTTAAAAGGTTAATAAAAGTAAAAGATAGTATAGGATTTATAAAAGTCTATTAAGTTAGCTATTATATTACTAATATAAGTAAGGGGATAATTTTAGGTATAAATTAGATTAAAGAATATTTACCTATAATTATATATTAGGATTAGGGTTTTTAAAGATATCTAGTAATAATAAAATACCTTTTCTTTACTTATAGTAAGTAATAAATATATAAAGAGAAAAACTAGTAGTAATTACCTTATTATTAGGGGTAATAAAGATTAAGCTAAGTGTTTTAGAAAATAAAGATTAGAAAGAAAAAAATAAAGACTTATTAAAGAACTTAGTAATAAAAGAAGTATAACTAAATAGTAAAGTAGCTATATAAATATTAGAATATATTTATATATAGTAAAAAGTAAAGGTATTATAATTATATAGATTTTAGAAAGTATAAGTAGTAAATAAGCTATATTAAATTAAGGTAAGAGCGCTAAATATCTTATACTAATAATTCTAGAAGAATATATAAAGTTTATAAATATTTTTCTAAAGTACTAGTAAGTTAGCTTCCTAAACTAAGTAATTATACTTATATAATTAAATTAGAAAAAGGGAAAATATTACCTTAAGGGCCTATATATAATTTAGCTAAAAAAGCTACTAGTTCTTAGGGAATACCTTATAAGTATATAGTAAAAAGGGTAAATTAGAAGATTAGTTAGCCTAGCTAAAGCTTTAATTTTATTTATTTTAAAGAAAAAGGAAAATTAAGGCTTTATATAGATTATAAGGGCTTAAATAAGATTATAATTAAGGATAAGGCCCTTTACCCCTTATTGCTAAAATCCTTAATTAATTAGTAAGTATAGTTATTTTTATAGTCCTTAATCTTAAAGATATATACTACTAGCTATATATTTACTTAGGTAATAAGTAAAAGATAGCCTTCTATTACTACTATAGCTACTTTAAATATCTTATAATACTATTTAAACTAGTTAATATACTAGTGACTTTTTAGAAGTATATTAATAATACCCTTAAAGGACTTATTAATAAGACTTATATTATTTACCTAGATAATATACTAATATATAGTGGTGTAGTTAAGGAGTATATAAAGTATATTAAATAAATCTTATATAAGCTTAAAGAAGTAAGCCTTTTTATTAACCTTATAAAGTGTTAATTTTTAGTTATAAAGGTTAAATTCTTAGGCTTTAAAATATTACTAAAAGGCATTATAATAAATCTAGTAAGAGTTAAAGTAATTATAACCTAGCTAGTACTATATAGTGTCCTAGATATTTAGTTATTCCTTAGTTTTATAGGATTTTACTACTATTTTATTAAATAGTATAGTAAAGTTATTATTCTATTAATAAATTACCTTAGAGGGTAGTAACTAGTAATATTTAACCTAGAGCCTTATAAGTTAGTAGTGTTTAAAGAACTTTAATAAAGATTTTAGGAAGCGCTAATTTTAGTGTATCTTAATTTACTTATATACCTTAGAGTAAAGATAAATATATCTAGATATATAATTAAGGCTATACTTATAATATTAGTGCTAGGTTACTAGTACCTAGTTATGTTTATATTAAGAAAGATAACTAATGCTAAATTATGCTATTTAATACCTAATAGCGAATTATTAGCTATCTAAGAGGCTTTTTATATATAGAGACACTACCTTACCTATTTAGCTTATATAATTAAGGTTATTATAGACTATTTAAACTATAAGTACTTAGCTATAAAGCCTAAGCTTACTAGTAAGTAAGTAACTATACTTAATAAGCTTTATCCTTTTAACTTTAAAATTATATATTATATAAGGAAATTAAATCCTACTAACTTACTTTTAAGAAAACTAGATTTTATAAGTAAAGTAAGGAAAGTAAAAGTAGTAATTATATAGCTCCTTACCTTTTTATTTAAATTTATAAATACTAAGTAATAGAAACACTATAGTAATACTATAGGTTCTATAAAAACATTACTTAGTGTAACTAATAGTTAGTTATAATAACACTATAATAATACTACTAATATCTAGGGTCTTAAAAATTATAACTTAACTATATTTTTAAAGAACCTAATAATCTAAATACTCTTAGAAAAGGTGTTTTAGTAAGGTTATTTAATACTTTTATTAATAAGTAATAAGCTAGCTATAGTAGTATTACTAGCACCTAGTGTATATTTTATTTATTACTTAGTTATTTTAATTTTCCTATTAGACTAGCTATTTCTAATAGAAGTAAACTAGTATAAGTTATTTCTAGTAAGTAATAAGGGCGCCCTAAGAAAGCATTACTTATCTATATCCTTATAAGACTAAAAGTATTTATTAAACTAATTACTTATAGAGATATTATAGCTAGGATTTAATCTATTTAAAGAACCTCTTCTAAGTTTATCTCTAACTTTCTAGAAAAAGCTTAGAATTAAAACCCTAATTTAAGTCTTATTATATAAAGTATAGTAAGGTAATAACTTTACTATAGGTTAATTAAAGTTACTTAAAAGTAATAATTTAGCTATATTCTAGATATAGTTTATTAAACCCTTTAAGCTATTAATATTTAAAAATTATATTTTTATCTCTCTAGGAATAAGAAAAGAAATTTTATTACTAACTTATAATAACCTTATTACTAGGCATTAGGGAGTAAGTAAAACTCTTTATTAGATTATAAACTAATATTATTAGCTAATAATAAAGAAAGATATAAAGGTATATATTAGTACTTATATAAGTTATTAGACTTTAAAACTAAGGCATTATAAACTATATAGCAAGCTAGCTATACTACTAGTGCTTAATTGCCTTTTTAAGAATTATTAATAGATTTTATTACTAGACTTTTACTAGTAAAAGATTTAAACTAGACTTATAATATAATTCTAGTTATTATTAACTATTTTATAAAATATAGTATTTATATTCCTATTTTAATATAACTAACTAGTAATAGGCTAGTAACTATATTCTTAGAATATATTTTTAGAGACTATAGAGCCCTAGAAGGTATTATAATAGACTAAGGTTCTATATTTACTAGTGGTTTCTAAATAACTTTTTATTACCTTCTTATAACTAAGCGGCTACTTAGCACTACTTTTTATCCCTAGATAAATAGCTAGATAAAACGTTTAAACTAGGTCTTAGAACACTATTTAAGGGCTTTTACTTATACTAAATAGACTAATTAGGTAAATAACCTATTAATAGCATAGTTTATATATAATATAAGTAATTATATAACGCATAGTTACACACTAGTAAAGGCATTATAAGGTTATAATCCTAGAGGTTTATATTAAGTAGTTATAGATATCCCTTTAGTAAATAATTAAGCTAAAAGTAAAGTCTTAGCACTAAGAGAGAAATATACTATAATTAAATAGCTTTTAAGTAACTTATAGACTTAGTATAGAAAATATTATAACTAGAAAAGAACTCTAATAAGGTTTAAAGTTAGTAACTATATTTTACTATTAATAAAGAATATTAACCTAAGATAACCTAGTAAAAAGCTAGCTATAAAGTACCTAGGTCCCTATAAGATTAAAAAGGTAATTAGGAGTTATAGATTAGTATATTAATTAAAATTACTACCTAGGACTTAATTATATAATATATTTAATATTACTAGTCTTAAGCCTTTTAAAGGGGATTTAACTAATATAGAAGATATATCCTTATTATAAGATAATATTAAAGATAATAAATAAGAGTTTAAAGTTAAGAGAATTATTTTATACTACTATAATAGAAGGCATTATAAATATCTAGTTAAATAAAAGGGCTATAATGCTTTAGAGAATTCTTAGGTATTAAAAGGGATTTTATTACTAGAGAAATTATTAATAACTATAAGTAATAGTTAACTAGTAAAGTTAATATAAGATAGTTATAATTTATAAGTAATATAATAAGATATTAGAAAACAAAAGTTAATTTACTTAAATAATTTAAATAATTTATTATATAGCTACTAAGCACTTACCTCTTTATAATAAAGTTAGTTACTAGAATTACTAGTTCCTTAGTAATAATAGTAGCTATAGTAACTATAAAGGTAAAGGCCCTTAGAATATCTTTATTATTAAAATCCCTCTCTTTATATATATAAACCTAAAGTTTACTAAGAAGCTTAATAAAACTAATATAAGTAAGTAAATTAGTAATATAAGGTATAAACTACTAGTAAGTTAGCTAAGTATTAGCTATATATATTATAAAGCTTACTATTAGGATATTCTAGGCTATAAAGTATAAAGAGTTTATAATATTAATTTATATTTTAAGGTTTATAGTATTACTTAGTAATACTATTATAGTATACTTATTATATTTTACTTTATAAGTAATATTAGTAATTATTTAAGTATAGTAAATATATCTATACTTATTAGAATTCTTATAAACTAAGATAGTATTCTATAGCTTTTTCTTTACTTTTATAATAGCTTAGTAGTAAGTTAGTAATAATCTAAGGTTTAAGTAGTAAAATTATACTTACTTTATCCTAATAGTAATAGCTACCTTTAGGAATAGCTTTAATAAGTTTAAATAGCCTATTATAAAGCTATATAATTTAAGTTAAGTACTAGTAGTATATTAGTAATAAGTAAGTAAATTCTAGATAAAAGAGATATACTATAATATAGTTTTTATTATTTTAGAAGTAATATATATATTTTATTAAGTAGCCTATTAGATATTAGTAATAAAGAAGTAATAAGTAAGTAAAGAAATTATACTTAAAGATTTATTATATTTAATAAGGAAGGTTTTCTTATTAATAATATATCCTAGGATCTTATAAGTATTATTTTTAAGAGGATATTTTATATTATAACTTACTAAGAATAGTATATATATAGAATTTTCTTACTTAAGGTTTTACTAGTAGTAAGTTAGTAGTAAAGATATAGTAAGGATATAATAAACTTATATTAATATTTTAGAGGTAATTTACTTTTAAGATAACTTCTTAAGAGATTTTAAAGGAGATTTTTTAATAATCTTACCTTCTAAAGTAAGTAAAGGTAAGGGAGTTCTAATATAAGTATTAGATATAGTAAACTAGCTATAAGTTAGCTATAATAAACTAGATAGAAAAGTTATAATAGTAAGTAAATAAACTTATAAGCTAGATAAAGGTAAAAACTAGGATAAATAAGGATAAATAATAATAATACTTAGAGACTAAAGAAGGTTAGTAACTATAGTATAATAGTAATAAGAGAGCTACTATTTAGCTAGAGAGGGTAACTTATAAAGTTAAGAGATATTATAGGAGAAAGGCAGTGTGTAAAAGGGGGAAAAATTAGTCTTTTTATATTAACCCTAGACCCCTTAAGTAATCTAATACGCTATAGGTAAGTAATCTATAAATTACAATAATAACTATTAGCTCTATTACTTATATATATACCTAATAGCTATAAACTTATAGTAATTATAATATAAGCCCTTTAGTTAGACTATTTAGAACTATAGTATTAGGTACCTTATTTATTTAAACTAATTATAAAAATTAATATAGGTTATCTATTTTTTTAGTCTAGCTATATAATAGGTAATAATATTTATTTTACTATATTAAAGCTATATATAAGTTACTATTTAAATATTACTACCTATAATAAGGGGGTTATTTATAATTAGTAGTATTATTATTATTATTTTTTACTTATATATCTAGATATAAGGTACCTTATCTTATTTTTATTTCTTATCTTATTTTTCTTTATAAAGCTTTATTATAGTAACTATACCCTAAGTAAGTAACTCTTTTTATAATTAAGGTTAATTATATATAAGGGGGTATTATATTAGGAGCGTAAAGGTTAGAAATAGGATATTTATTAGAGTGAATCTTTAGAGGACCTTTAGGCTATATAGATAATAAAGAGGCTAGCTAGCTATAAGATAGCTATATGCTTATAAAGTAAGGTATTTCTTAAGGACTATATATATTATTAGTACTAGGCTAGAGATTAAAACCTTTACACACCTACCCCTAGCTAGTATTTATTAAGTAGTGACTACGAGAATCTTAGCCATCACTTCGTTCATTTAACCCTAGGCTACAAGCCGTGACAGTGTTTCTCTCTTAGTACTAAGACTTTACTTTTAGCTTAATTATTTACTAAAGGGATATCTATAATTACTTACTATAGACCTCTAGAATTATAACCTTATAACGCCTTTACTAGTGTGTAGCTATGCATTATGTAATTGCTTATATTATATATAAACTACGCTATTAATAAGTTATTTACCTAATTAGTCTATTTAGTATAAGTAAAAGCCCTTAAATAGTGTTCTAGGACCTAGTTTAAACGTTTTATTTAGCTATCTATCTAAGGATAAAAAGTAATGCTAAGTAGCTGCTTAGTTATAAGAAAGTAATAAAAAGTTATCTAAAAACCACTAGTAAATATAGAACCTTAGTTTATTATAATACCTTCTAGGGCTTTATAGTCTCTAAAAACATATTTTAAGAATATAGTTACTAGCCTATTGCTAGTTAGTTATGTTAAAATAGGAATATAAATACTATATTTTATAAAATAGTTAATAATAACTAGAATTATATTATAGGTCTAGTTTAAATCTTTTACTAGTAAAAGTCTAGTAATAAAATCTATTAATAATTCTTAAAAAGGGTAATTAGGCACTAGTAGCATAGCTAGCTTACTATATAGTTTATAATGCCTTAGTTTTAAAGTCTAATAACTTATATAAGTGCTAATATATACCTTTATATCTTTCTTTATTATTAGCTAATAATATTAGTTTATAATCTAATAAAGAGATTTACTTACTCCCTAATACCTAGTAGTAAGGTTATTATAAGTTAGTAATAAAATTTCTTTTCTTATTCCTAGAGGGATAAAAACATGATTTTTAAATATTAATAGCTTAGAGAGTCTAATAAACTATATCTAGGATATAGCTAAATTACTACTTTTAAGTAACTTTAATTAACCTATAGTAAAGTTATTACCTTACTACGCTTTATATAATAAGACTTAAATTAGGGGTTTTAATTCTAAGCTCTTTTCTAGAAAGTTAGAGATAAACTTAGAAGAGGTTCTCTAAATAGATTAGATCCTAGCTATAATATCTCTATAAGTAATTAGTTTAATAAATGCTTTTAGTCTTATAGGGATATAGATAAGTAATGCTTTCTTAGGGCGCCCTTACTACTTACTAGAAATAACCTATATTAGTTTACTTTTATTAAAAATAGCTAGTCTAATAGGAAAATTAAAATAACTAAGTAATAAATAAAATATACACTAGGTACTAGTAATACTACTATAGCTAGCTTATTACTTATTAATAAAAGTATTAAATAACTTTACTAAAACACCTCTTTTAAGAGTATTTAGATTATTAAGTTCTTTAAAAATATAGTTAAGTTATAATATTTTAAAACCCTAGATATTAGTAGTATTATTATAGTGTTATTATAACTAACTATTAGTTACACTAAGTAATATTTTTATAGAACCTATAGTATTACTATAGTATTTCTATTACTTAGTATTTATAAATTTAAATAAAAAGGTAAGGAGCTATATAATTACTACTTTTACTTTCCTTACCTTACTTATAAAATCTAGTTTTCTTAAAAGTAAGTTAGTAGGATTTAATTTCCCTATATAATATATAATTTTAAAGTTAAAAGAATAAAGCTTATTAAGTATAGTTACTTACTTACTAGTAAGCTTAGGCTTTATAGCTAGGTACTTATAGTTTAAATAGTCTATAATAACCTTAATTATATAAGCTAAATAAGTAAGGTAATGTCTCTATATATAAAAAGCCTCTTAGATAGCTAATAATTTGCTATTATATATTAAATAGCGTAATTTAGTATTAGTTATCTTTCTTAATATAAATATAACTAAGTGCTAGTAACCTAGCACTAATATTATAAGTATAGCCCTAATTATATATCTAGATATATTTATCTTTACTCTAAGGTATATAAGTGAATTAAAATACACTAAAATTAGCGCTTTCTAAAATCTTTATTAAAGTTCTTTAAACGCTACTAACTTATAAGGCTCTAGGTTAAATATTACTAGTTACTACCCTCTAAGGTAATCTATTAATAGAATAATAACTTTACTATACTATTTAATAAAATAGTAGTAAAATCCTATAAAACTAAGAAATAACTAAATATCTAGGATACTATGTAGTACTAGCTAGGTTATAATTGCTTTAACTCTTACTAGATCTATTATAATGCCTTTTAGTAATATTTTAAAGCCTAAGAATTTAACCTCTATAACTAAAAATTAATACTTTATAAGGTTAATAAAAAGGCTTACTTCTCTAAGCCTATATAAGATTTATTTAATATACTCTATATGCTCCTTAACTATGTTACTATATATTAGTATATTATCTAGGTAAATAATATAAGTCTTATTAATAAGTCCTTTAAGGGTGTTATTAATATACTCCTAAAAAGTCACTAGTATATTAACTAGTCTAAATAGTATTATAAGATATTTAAAGTAGCTATAGTAGTAATAGAAGGCTATCTTTTACTTATTACCTAAGTAAATATATAGCTAGTAGTATATATCTTTAAGATTAAGGACTATAAAAATAACTACACTTACTAATTAATTAAGGATTTTAGTAATAAGAGGTAAAGGGCCTTATCCTTAATTATAATCTTATTTAAGCCCTTATAATTTATATAAAGCCTTAATTTTCCTCCTTTCTTTAGAATAAATAAAATTAAAGCTTTAGCTAGGCTAACTAATCTTCTAATTTACCCTTTTTACTATATACTTATAAGGTATTCCCTAAGAACTAGTAGCTCTCTTTTAGCTAAATTATATATAAGCCCTTAAGGTAGTGTTTTCCTTTCTTCTAATTTAATTATATAAGTATAACTACCTAGTTTAGGAAGCTAACTTACTAGTGCTTTAGAAAAACATTTACAAACTCCGCGTATTTTTCTAGAATTATTAGTATAGGATATTTAGCGCTCTTACCCTAATTTAATATAGCTTATTTATTACTTATACCTTCTAAAATTTATATAATTATAATACCTTTACTTTTTTACTATATATAAATATATTCTAATATTTATATAGTTACTTTACTATTTAGTTATACTTCTTTTACTACTAAGTTCTTTAATAAGTCTTTATTTTCTTCTTTTTAATCTTTATTTTCTAGAATACTTAGCCTAATCTTTATTACCCCTAATAATAAGGTAATTACTACTAGTTTCTTCTCTTTATATATTTATTACTTACTATAAGTAAAGAAAAGGTATTTTATTATTACTAAATATCTCTAAAAACCCTAATCCTAATATATAATTATAAGTAAATATTCTTTAATCTAATTTATACCTAAAATTATCCCCTTACCTATATTAGTAATATAGTAGCTAACTTAATAGACTTTTATAAATCCTATACTATTTTTTACTTTTATTAACCTTTTAAGATTCCCTAGTATAAAATTACTTTTTAGCTTATACTCTCTAGTATTTAGTTTATTTATATTATACTTTTCTAATTCTTTTTAATAATAATTTAGAATAGATTATTAAAAACTATATACTTATATTAAATAGTGCTTATATAGCTAGCTACTAGTTATCTTATTATAAAGATACTTATATTCTTATTTTATTATCTATAGGGTATTCTATAGTAAGATTATATTCCTAAGTATATACTAATTAAACTAGTATTATATTAGGGGATATAGCTTTATTACTACTTTTACTATACCTCTTAGTTATATACTTACTACTTTTATAGGTAAAATAATCTAATACTTAGTAAGTTAGTATAGTATACCTAGGCCTTTTATATTTATAGTATACTAAGGATAATTTTTCTCTTAATCTTTACTTTATTACTATACCTTATCTATAAGTAATATAAAGTAAGAGTATTATCTCTTTTTTTTAGGGTTTTAACTTTTCTTATTACTTTAGCTTAAACTTATTATAACCTTTACTTTCTTACCCTAGCCTTATAACTAGCTTTAGGTTATTAAAATCTCTTAGCTAATTATTTACTTCCTTATAATATTATTTAAGCTATTTAGAAAGATAGTAATTCTTAGTTATATAGGGATTACTTTAGGTAACTTAGCTTTTACCTTAGTCTAAGCTTATATAAAGGATTAAAATAATTAGTTATACTTTTACCTAAGATTTAGTAATATTCTTATTACTTCTAAGTATCTTATACCCTTATTTATTATTTTAGTTTTTAGCTAATTAAGAAAACTTATTTAAGTAAGTAATAAGTAATTTATATACTTATTTATAGCTATATAATATATCTATTATTACTTTATATTATTAGCTAGGTAGTTACTTATATATATTACCTTAGTTATATTATCCCTAAAGATATAGTAATTTAATTTAAATAATATATTTAAGTTTACTAAGAAATTCTATAAGTTCTTATATATATTCCCTTTATATATAGGTTATTTTATCTATATCTTAATAAGGCTATTATTTTACTATATAATTACTACTAAGTTACTATAAACTACTAGTAGGATTATAGTTAAAGATTAAGGGGTAATTATAAGTCCTAGAGAAAGTCTAGCTAATCTTAGATTTACCTTAAACTCTTTAATTTATACCTCTATTTATAGAATCTCTTATATTCTTCTAAGGTAATATAGCTTAGCTTATATAACCTTATAGTATTTTTCTAATACTATATCTTTATTACTTATATTACCTATACCTTTACTTAAATTAGAATTAGGTAGTATTTATTATACCTTATTATTATCTATAGTTTTAGATTATAGGGGTTCTTTACCTTCCTAATTATCTATAGCTTTATTATTATAAAGTACTAGTATATTTCTTATAGATCTTTAAAGCATTAGCTATATAATAATTTAGCTAATAGTTTATATCCTTATAAGGGTTTTAAAGAGATTAATTTATTATAGCTTATAGCCTAAGGTTAAATAAATAAAGTAATAGCTAAGATTCTTATAGTTATTACTTAATAAATACTAGCTAGGGTAAGTATATAAAGGTTTTAATCTCTAGCCTAGTACTAATAATATATATAGTCCTTAAGAAATACCTCGCTCTATAAGTATATAGCTATCTTATAGCTAGCTAGCCTCTTTATTATTTACATAGCCTAAAGGTTCTCTAAAGATTTGCTTTAACAAACATCCTGTCTCTAACCTCTGCACTCCTAACACCCTTATAAGCTCTTTCTAGGAGATTAGGATTATAAGAGCTATAAAATAGTGTTTATAGTAATTAATATATATTATAATAAAGAAAATAGATTACTCCTTAATATAAAGAGAAAGGTAAGGACTATTTATTAATTAAACCTTACTAAACCTCTAAAGTTATAAAAAGAGTAAAAGATTATTTATTTAAGGAAAAGTAAATAAAGATAATAAATAAAGAGATTAATAAGCTAAAAGAATAAGGAATATAGTAATAAATAAAGCATTCTATAGCTTAATTAAAGCTATTACTATTAAAATAAGTGTTTTCTTATAAGTTTAATAAGAAAGGGATATTAACCTATTATAAAGCATAATTATATATATATAAAGACCTCTAAGATATTTCTATAATTAAATATACCTATAATATAACACTTACTATATATATATTTTATATATTTATTATATTAGTTACTAGATTTAACTTAAAGACTAAGTAATATAATATTAAAATTACCTTTCTTTATATAAAATATAAGAAAGAGAGAGTACTTATTATATATAAATTACCTAAAGGCTTTATAGTACTTAGAGAATATATAAAATTACTTAAGGTACTTTATAAATTAAAAGATTTCTTATAGCTTTAGTTTAAAGAATTAAGTAAATTACTTAAAAGCTTAGGCTTAAATTAAGTAAAAAGAAGCCTTACTTATTCTATATAAAAGATTAGACTATTTTCCTTATATTCTTTATAAATAATATTCTTATAGTGTTTTATAAGAATAATAAGAAAATTACTAACTATATTTCTAAGGGTTTAAAGGAAATATATAAATTAAATAAAAAAGTAAAGTAAGATTCTTTCTAGGGATTTAGATTATTAAAGACTAAGTATAATAAAGAGTATATCTTAGTTATAAGGTATATATTAATAAGATTAGGGAGAAATTTAGCTAAGTAAAAAAGGCACTTTCCTTATTATACTAATCCTAGTAATAAAGTATTATAAGTTTAAGAGTAAAGCTAAAAAGTAAGTAATAAAGGTATACTAAGAGAAAATTAAATTAATCTTATATACTATAATAATAATTAAGCTTAATATAGCCTTTATAGTAGTAAAATTATTATAATACCTTATAAATCTAAGACTAAAGTATATAAAGATAGTAAATTAAGCTATTTACTATTTACTTATTATAAGTAAACTTATACTATACTATAGTATAAGCACTAAACTTTAAGCTTTTTAAATCTTAAGTAATACTTTCTTTATAAATAATCTTAAGACTTATAAGTTATTATAAGAATACTTAATTACTCTTTTTAAAGAACTTATTATTTAGAAAGCTACACACTAAATAATAGTTACTATATCTATAATAAAGGCTAAATTACTTACTTTATAATAAGTAGTAAAGGAAACTATAAGTCTTTAGTGCTTATTTAAAGATATTAAATTTAATACTTATAAGGACTAGGTTATTAATTATAATAATTAATAAATAATTTAGCTTATACTAAATAAGAGTAAGTAATTAAATACTTAACTATATTATATTAATATTTATAATATATAGTTAAAGTAAGAATTTAAGAAAGGAAGCTTTAAAATTATATATTTACTAATAGCTAAAATACTTACTAATAGATTTATAAAGGCATTAAATTATAAGTAATTTAAATACTTTAGGTTAATACTTAGTTTAGTAAATTTATATATATAATATAATCTTTAAAGTATATAATTTACTAATAATTATAGGGATATTAATAAGGGGGTATAAAATTAATTACCTTAGAAAATACATAAAGGCCCCTTCCTTAGTAAGTAAAGTATTACTAAGGTAAATATAATTAGTAAAATATTAACTTTAAAACACTATTATATAAAAATATATATATAAATACTATCCCTAATAAAGGAAAAAAATAAGACTTATATAAGAAAGTAAATAACCTTCTTAAGATATATTATTACCTTAGTTACTTTTTTATTAACCTTTACTAAAGAGCCCTTAGTAGTATCCTTAGCCTTATTACTTAAAGTAATAATATTTATATATATAAAATCTAGCTTTATAATAAGTTTTAATTAGAGTTATAGTGCCTTATAGTATTACTTTATTATCTATATAGTTATTAAAAAAGAGTAAAGGAAAGTAAAATTAAAAGTGCTTTACCTTAGTATTATTATTTAGTACTAATAATATTTACTTAGTAAGGGAAATATAAGTATTATATAAAGGTAAGTAATAGTAATTACTAATCTTATATAAGTAATATCTCTAAGATTATTTAAACCTAACCTTATAGTAATAACTTAAGCTACCTTTACTTATAATACTTACTTAAATATACTTATTATAAGGTATATCTTATAAAGTACTATAAAGGTTAAGTAAGTTAAGCTATAAAGTTAGTACTTATTAAAGAAAAAAAGCTTAATATAAATAAGTTACTTTTAAGAGATTTATAAAGGATTATACCTTATATATCCCTCTCTTACCTTAGCCTTAATAAAATATAAGGTTTATAAAGAAGTATATATAAAACTCTTTTCTTACCTTTTTTAAAAGATAGTAACTTACTAGTAAGTATTATAAGGCTAACTAGTAAAGATTTACTAGTAAGTAGCTTAAAGCTAGCTAAAGAAAGTAAAAGAATATTATAAGCTATACTAAGGCTTAGATAGAAATTAAAGGTATTTTCTATAATATATATTAAGTACTAAAGAGCACTTAAGCCCTTTTATAAGTAAGTAAAACTCTCTTTAGCCTAAGTAATAATATTAGAAGTTATATTAATTAAAATATAAGCTAGTTAATAAAAAGTATATTATAAAGGTAAGAAAGGAAGCCTATAATTATTATATTAAAAGAGCTTTTAATAAAGAGAAGTATAAGTATAAAAGTAAAAAGCTTACTTTTAGCTTATATTAGATTTACTTACTATAAAACACTATATATTTACTTATTAATATAATAATTAGTAGTCTTAATAGCCTTAATACTAATTAAAGAGTATATTACCTAATAGTAAATATAGTATCTATAATAAATAATATATATATATAACTATATTAAGGGAGCTAAAGATATATATTACTAAATATAATAAATTATATAAGAAGTATATAATTTTTACTATAACTACTTTCTTTATAAAAGAGAAGCTTTTATTCTTTTATTTATATAATAGAAAATAGCTTTAATTTAATTCTTTTCTTTACCTTTATCATCCTGCTAGGGATATCTTTCTAAGTCACGTGCTCCACGCATATTAGGCTTGACTGTGGCTCTGTGGGTGGAGGAGCGAACTGATCAAATGTAGAAGCTCCAACTTCAATGATGGCATCAAGAATCTCGTCTTGAACCGCATCCATTTCTTCCTCATCACCGCCAAGGCATGCAGACGTGTATTTCTTGATGAGAAAATTTTCCGCCGCGTCAGGAGAAGGGTTTGGATCGAGATCCACGATCATTTGCGCGCGATTCCAGCGAATGTGAAGAGTGACTCCATCGCCGCATCCGTACGATATTTGTTCAATGTAGTAAAGCGGAAACATGATTAGAGCAGCAATTGATGTGGGAGAAAAAGTGATGGGGCTTAAAAGAATTAAAGCGAGACTAACAACACCAGACAGATGGAAATGAAATCGTCATATCAGTGCCGACACCTTGGCCAATTTTATGGTCGACGCGGTATCTCTTATAAATGACAATGTCTACAATAAAGACTGGGTGCATATTACGGAGTACTCCGTAGCTGACACAGAACCCCACAGTCACGATGGCCTGGCCAGATCCACTGTACCCTCCGTGAATTGTGCACATGCTCCAGGAGTTTCGCTCCTCACCAAATGATTCGGTCTGAATGATGCCCGTTCTGCTACCTACCATAAGGGATAGGGGGTTGCATCAGAACGGGCGGCTAATGATAAGCAGGGAAGAAACCCGTCAATCGAAGGCAACTGCGCATTCCCAGTTCGTCCAATAAGTTCGGTTTTCTACGCGCCCGGTTCCCGTCTGCTGCACGTTTGCACGTCAACTCCTTCATCCCCAAATGCCTCTCCCCTCAATTCTCTACAACAGTCCATGGAGAGCTTGCAAAGTCGAAAGCGACGGAACGCAGACAATACCTTACAAGACAACCGTCCAGCGAAGAGGATCAAGCACACTGCTGTGCGCAGCGCTTCCAATTTTCCACCAAAATTCTGGGACAACCTGTCAAAGATTTGGCTTACGCCTCGTGCCTTGCGAGAACTCGATCGACGAAACAACGCACAACTTCTTGCCACAACATCTGCAGCTTCAGTTGACATACTAGGCACAAGCCTCGCTCGATTTGCAAGACGCGGCGGTCCAGATCTTCGACATCTACGAGGGGTAGGTCTAATCCCATCCATATGCGATGCTATAAACTAATTCGTAACTAGTATCCCAAACCAAACCACGTCGCACGAATGAACTCTAGCCGTTCCTTGGGATCCTCGAGCCGACGGACACAGTCCACCAAGGCAACAAGCGTTTCGTCCAAGTCCAAGCGATCCTCTGCATATGACAAAGATTTCGAGCAGAATCTTGTTGATAACAGGATATACCCAAAGGGGTACGAGTATCCTGATGATGACTCGATACCAGAGCCTAGAAATTTGGACGACATTGTTCAAGCGTTATCAGCTCCTCGGGCATCTCTTTCGCCATCTCGCTTCCCCGTTCAGCCTTTAAAACCTTCACGCTAGCTAATGACCGCGTGATTTCCGAGGGCAAGGTTATAAGTGATATACTTCCGACCATACGCGGCAACAATGACATCTCAAGCGAGGGGAATCTCCTTCACCAACCTCGATTCTATAACCGACGGGACTACAGCCGACGCGGTGCCTGACTTGTATGACGGATCTTACCCAAAACCGTCCACAAGATAGTCCGACAAGATCTGAGCAAGATGATCACACCAACGAGTCACGGGCGCGCCACTGGCGCCCAACTTCTTTCTCGAAGCCAAAGCTCCGCGGGGAGGTGCCGATGTGGTGAAACGGCAGGCGTGCCTAAATGGAGCCATAGGAGCTCGCGCCATGCACAGCTTACAGAACTACGGTGAAGGAGAGCCAGTGTTCGACGGTTATGCGCACACATTTAGCTCTACCTACCACGCTGGAACTGGCACTCTTCAATTGTACGCCCACCATATCACCGGCCCGGCTGCCGAGGGGAGCCGCCAGAGTACCATATGACCCAGATTGACAGCTGGGGAATGACTGGCAATATTGACACTTTCCGGCGTGGAGCAACTGCATTTAGGAACGCCAGGGATGTGGCTCAACGACAAAGAGAGACTTTCATCCGAGCTGCTAACACTAGAGCATCACAAGTAAAATTGGTAGCTCCTACGGAACAAATGAGCGAAATACACCAGGACAATGACCCAAATGAATCTACTAATCACTTGGAAATCACAGCATGGCAGAGCTCTCACGACGACCTCCAGCAACAAATTGCTGAAACTCAAGTCGAAGACGACGATGGAGGCGAGGCGCCCTCTACTCCCCAGAACCTCTATACCTTGGAAGATACACAAAATCTAAGCCAAGAGTCGGCAGCTTCAGGCACTAACGACCTATCGATGAACTTCGTGTCGAGCGTCAGTTCAAGTTCAAAGCGCTCCAGGCAAACTTTGAGCTCTCCCGCCACTCCGGATGCGAGCCGGTCTACCAAATGTCGATCGCGTCCTAGCACAACTCGGCGAACTGCTGGGTCGCCCACCCCTACCACAGAAACAGAGTCATCAGGCCTAAGCGCGTCTTGTCGGGTAGAGACGTATAGACACAAAGGGAAAGTTTATTTTCGGGACCCAGAGGGTCAAGAAGTCAAGACTGAGTTAAAGGACTGGACAGCGGACATGATAGACGGAGTACAATGCTTTTATTGGCGAAGCTCCAAGTCTGGACGGTTGTTTTGGACGCCGGATCTACCAGAGCAGCTATCCAAGGAAGCGAAGAAGACAGGCAATCATGGGTGATTTGCTAAAGCTCAAATAATCGCTACTGCGGAATGCAGTGGTACATATCGCTTTTAAACTCCTTCGTCATTACTCACTTCTGCTATAGCTTATCTTGTGATTCCAGTCTGTGTCCCAAGAGCTAGGCGGCAGGCGTTCGGTGCCCATAGGTATATGGCAATGCGTTGTGTTCGCCCTACGAGTGCAGCGCCTGGAATTGCAACGTGCCGGGCATACAGCATCCTGGGAATACAGCGTTGTGGCATAGCTATACTTGAAGAACTGTAGGAGGGCATTGGCAAAATGGTCGTTGCGCGCTTCGCACTTTCGCACAGCAGACCCAGAAGGGGGACATGGAGTGGGCATTTATCAACGACGCTCACAGCCTGACTATGGACGGCCTCCATCCGCAGGTTCGCACATTCCTTGGTAATAGGACCTTGGAACAATTCTGTCGACTACCTTTGACCCAGAGCCAAGAAATCCTTCGCAGATGCATCATTCAGAAACACCCCATCAGATATGACGAAGTGGAAGATGCCTTGAACACCCACGATACGTCCAACATTTTCCTTTGACAAGAATTTGTAGGCACGAATGATGCTGCTCTACAGGTAAATCAAGGCTTCCATATTTCGCCTCCAGCTCAGATAGCAAGATGGTGGCTCCGCCGTGCATCTCGAATTCAACCATACGCTGTGGCTGCTCCTCGTGAAGGACCTCAAGACCAATGAGGTCGGTTAATTTATTCTCTAAAAGGTACATCGTCAGCTCTCGGAAGAAGAGCGAATTGACACTTGCCAACGAGGCTGGCGGCGACGATTACCATTTAACGTCGAGGATCCAGTAGATCGACCTTTGAAATTACTGGCGATTTATGTTCCTGTTGCACAGAATGCATCGAGATACATGAACGATGCGGTCCCTTCTTTTACTGGTTCTCTCTCTCCATTATGCCAGGTAAAGCCGTACTGGAGGAAGAGGCCAGCCATTCTTGCGATTTGGATTGCCTGTCTTTCATCTTCTGAAACTCCTCCGACAGCCTCCTCAAAAGTCCGCCAGAACTGGACACGGAGAGCGCAATGATGGAGGTGGTAGCGCCATCCCTGATGATTCATGGAACCCAGGATATTCTCGAGTCCCCATAGTGAAATGCCAAATGGACAGATCTTGGCCTCAGCCCAGTCAATAACGCCAGTAAGACGGCCGGTGAGGGGATCTACAAGGACGTTCAACTCAGAGAGATCGCCGTGGTTTAGCACCATGGGATACGACGATGCGAAGAGCAATGGGAGCCCAGCACGAACCATGTTCAAGTTCTGCCGATGGCGAAGAGGCAAGACCTGAGAGAGACGCTCAAATCTCCACTCATATTCGGCGCGTATCTTGTCGGCGGCGTCCGGAGCCATGTGTTGCCTTGCTTTCCACGAGGCTGCAAAGTACCTAGACGGAGAATTAGCAAAAATTCCCGACGTGATAAACAACTTGACTTACAAGGCGAAGTCGACTATGGTTTTAGAGTGTTGCGAGTTGGCCTGCAACGAAGTTCCAATGGGCTTACAGTACTCAGACTATGCTAGAACATAGGAGTCCCGGGAAGCTTCTCCATTGAGTAAATGGCGAGCGGTGACGCTTGACCAACCTGGCCATGAAAGGTATACGCCGCCACAAGCTGTCCATGAATTCGTCGAGCTAGGTCCAAGATCTGTGTATCCAAGTCTGAATTCGCATCTCGAAATTGAACAATCTTGGATTGGTGGGGTCCTGCTGTCACCGTGTAGCTGAATGAACCCTGTATTGGAACGGGATTGACAGGTCCTCCAGCGAGAGAGACAGCAAGTTCGTCGCATTGCTGCTGAGTTACGGGTGCGTGCGACGCGAAAAATCGCTAATTGTATCTTCAAGGGAGTAAAGAACGGTATCCATTAGCGAGATGCGAGCCTGTGAATGCTGAGATGGAGTGGTTGAGATATGCTGGAAGGGATGCGGCCAACTCTCCTGAAAAGTAGGCACGAAGTACTGTTCCAAACATCCCCATCCGCACTGTGCCACGTGAACTGGGTCAGTGGCGCGGCGCGGATCTTTGCCGTGCGAGAATTTGAGGTGCCTCGGAGTTGACCTGTGTTCCAAAATCCGCAACTTGTGTTGTTCCGCGGAGGGCATCACTAGGTAGGTTTCGTCGGCGGAGGCTGGATTCTCTACTCGGACGCCAACTCGTTTGTTCTGTTCGGTCCGCGGCGGCTCCTGCCTTTTATCGCTTGGGTCCTCCTCCCTAACCAGATTGCCACCGTGCGGTTACATGAAATCCCGAATATTGATGCAGAAACCTCCGGAACCGCAAACTCCAGAGGCGGCTCATCTAGAAAGGGTACAAAGGCAAAGAGGATGCAGAGGGTGGTTAAAATCAGCTTCGTTCTGCCTTTCTAAGCTGCGCTTGCCCTGGCTTCTTGCCTCGCCATCTAATCAAGTACCTAGTAGATGGTGAAGCCGGGCATGCTACTTACCTGTATTATATCGTCGGTTAATCTGAGCCGAGGAAAATTCCCTAAGTGGCTGCTAGCTAACAATGTTATATTCTTCACAGGGTTTATTGTATGTACTCAGAGCACGGCTTCCTTCACTTCGCGACACTGAGAAAATAACCACCTAAGATTACAGTAACATATATTAAGACTCTAGTAAATTATATACAAACGTAAGAGATGTGCGTGAAAAAAATGTATTGCAATAAATGTCTATTGAGCCGTTCATTATTCAATTTCCTAGTTCACCAAGGCCAGTTCCTCTGGTCTAAAGACGCTATACTATGCAAAAGAATTTGGAGTCACATCTCACCTCTTCAAGTCTGCAAAATCCACGTATGGCAAGCCTTTCCCACTCTCAGAACGCACATTCAAGACGCCCATGGAGGTCAAATCTAACCATTCTTTTCTGTGAGCCATTCCACTTTCAAACAAAGGGATATTTGACTAAAAGGGATGTATGGCACCATATGAGCCTTATTTGATAGATTCGGGGGCATCCTTTACAAGGCTCGGAGGGTTATTAAATTTCGCCACGTCTTATCAAATTCTAAAAGCACAAGAGTCCATCTGCTATCCCGTCTGCGGATTCATGACCGTACTTCTTATTGACGAGCATAAGAATAACTACTAGGTCTTCAAAATCAGAGGGATCATAGAAGAGTTCGTTTTCAGTCTATATATCCTGACGAATGTCCTACAAACGGTGAGTAGGACCACCCGGAGAGACGCGAGTATAGCGATACCTGCTTATTTTTGTTTTGCGGGGAGGAAGAATAGCAGCCAATTTTGAACCGATATGATGTGGGGAGGCTCGCAAGAGACTGTCAAGGCTTCCGATATCCGAAATATTGCAAAAATATCAGGTAGAGTTCAGTGGGCAAACGATCTAAGCACGGCGGTGCCATGTTTAGATGCCTGTGTGCTAGTAGCTAATAAGCAATAAGAACAAGATGTAATGTAAAGATGAGCATTAAAGAGTAGGGGTCGAAATCTGGATACTACTACCAGTGTCTTCCTGACGAAGTGCATAAAGTATATCACCTGTGATAAAGGGCTAGCGTACAAAGAGCAATGCCCGATTTGTGTAGGGGTGCTTTATAAGCTACTACAGTGGAATTAACGAGCTATAACTAAGCCGGTTAATACTACGACCTAATGCTTAAACTTTGTATCGCTTATCAGTTCTTGTGTACTAAAATATACATTTAGCACAGCTTTTCACCTCAAGATTGGTGAGACGGTATTACCCTAAGCTTGTACGTGTAAAAATACAAAGCTCCGCCTCACGCCGGCCGATAACGAGAGGCTTCGGAAGATATTACAATAGCGCAGAGTGGCGGCCGGTTTGGCTGCACTAGATCACGCAGTCTTGGCTGATCCGTCAATCAACCGATCGCTCATGAGTGGTTATTATGAGGGTTGGGAAAATGACCTCGGCTAAAAATGTTAATACTTAGAAGCCAGCTGTCCTCCAAATAGCGCACAGACAGACTATGGTCTTTCCTTAACATAACTAAAAGCGAAACGCGCGTTACTAGAACAAACACAAACACCACGCATTCGTGCCCGCGCAGACCCGTGCCCGTGCCATGCCCCGCCATTGTCTGCGCTCTTTATTATTACTGTGCCACCGTAATTGTCTCACAGCATGAAACCACCTGCAGTCAACTGGTCTTACTCCGTACATACAGTAAATACATACGTACAGTGGTGTACGTACATGCCGGGCGCCCAGTCCACCACCTGGACCAGACGAGGACCCTGATCCGTCAGCAGCCGGATCCGGATGTAGCTTTTGAGCTTGTGCGGTAGTGCTTGAGGTGTCAGGTGTCAGCACAGCCTCGTTGGTTCTGAACCTTGAGACGGCCACGGGGCAGAAACGCACTACCTTGACCTGTTCACAGTTGGTACTCTAATAATCAACTTTGTAGCCCCGCGAGTCGAGTTTGGTTCCTTTGGTTCCTACCTCCAACTGCCTTTGCAATGGCTACGGGGAGCGACGAGCCAGCGCACGCCAGTAGTAGTCTGAACCACTTTCAACCTGGAGGCAATGTGGTTGAAAAGGTGCAAAATCTGTTCAAGCGATGGCTGCGCGACGCTTCGTCTGCAATCCCACGTGCGGAGCCACATGCAGAAAGGCATGAGATGAGCGCATCATCGGCTGGCGACGAGGATGAACATGCTCGCTTCTTACCTGACGACGATGACGATGATTCGGCTGGGGGTCAAGGACGCGGCCGTCGTAGCTTCTCACCGACCTTCAGCAACGGCCCGGCCGTTTCAAGCACCTTGAAGCGCCGCGTCCTCCTCATGTCGATCCTCTTTCTGTTCATTGTCGAGTTCAGCTTGTTTGTCATGGAAGCGCCGCTACAACAAATCATGGAGAACTTTATATGCCACAGCAAGACAATGAGCAAAAGTGCGAAGCGAGCACCGATGGATATGGGTATGGGAGACATGGATGGCATGGAGGGAATGGATCCGAGGTGCAAACAGCCGGATGTGCAGCAGACCTTGGCTATGGCCAGGTCCTGGATGATGTCAGTGTCGATGCTCGTTCGTGAGTCTTCTCTATCTCTTTTGCCTTGGCATGCACACCGTTACTGACTTGCGTTTTGGCAGCTTTGTTGGTGCAAATACCGTATGGAATTGTAGCCGATAACTATGGACGACGCATCGTGCTCTTCCTTGGTCTTCTCGGAGTGACCGCTTCCACAGCGTGGAACATGCTGATCTGTACGATACTTGACACCGTGTGCTTCTCAAAAAAAAAAAACTGACAACTGATTATACCTGTAGTATCCGACCCAGAGCGGTTCTCAATCTGGTTTCTGCTTCTTGGTTACATTGCAACACTAATCGGTGGCGGAACTTCCGTGATTACCGCCATGGTATGGACACTGCTCACTGACGTTATCCCTCCGGAACAAAGAAGCACCATTTTCTACCAATTACACGCCATGATGTTGGTCATGAGCATCATCTCTCGCCCAATATCAGCATACCTCATGAGCGTTGACCCATGGTTTCCGATGTGGATAGGCATCGCTGCGCTTGCGCTGGGGACCGCATCATCGCTTGCCATTCCGGAAACGCTCCACGCCGTAGCCGTAATGAAGGGCACCGACCACGGAAACGAAAATGATGACAGCAATGACGAAGAGAATGGCATGTACAGGCCGCCGTTCAGGACCATGCGAAGCACTGTGCACGTTTCATTCGGGACGCTTAAGGCTCGTATGGCCGAGATATGGCATTTGATCTTCCACTCGAAGCACCTCATGTTTCTCGTGGCCGCTTTGGCTGCGTGTGCGCCCATCACGATTGCGTTTGAGATGAACATCTTACAGTACATGACCGCCAGATTCAATTGGACATGGTCCAAGGTATGTTTATATCTTAGACAAGCCGAATTCCCTGCGTCAGTCAACTGATTCTGGTCATAATAGGCAACGTATATTAGCACAATCTCCAAGGTCACGTCAGTTGTGAATCTTGTCATCATTGTGCCCTTGATTTCTCGTTTCGTCTCAAAACGCAAAGGTTGGTCGAACCCTTTGCTGCGCGACCTGAAGCTCTCCTACGTCTCCCTTGGGTTCCTACTCGCAGGCAGCCTCGTCATCGTACTTACATCTGCGGCCTGGCTTCTAATCACGGCCCTGGTTCTCGTCAGTCTGGGCTACGGATTTTGGCCGCAGCAGCGTGTTCTGCTCGCCTCGACGGTTGAGCCGGCGCAGTTGGCGACCTTGAACACACTCATTGGGACTGCTGAGACGCTGAGCAATCTCGTTGGCACGCCCTTGCTGGGTTGGCTTTTGAGTAAAGGGATTGCTTCGGGGGTTCTGGATGGGGTTACCATTCGTCTTTACGACGTTCTGCACAATTGGAGCAGCGTTCCTGCTGTATTTTACAAATTATCCTCGCCATTTTATCAGAGACGAGGCGCTTTAGATACTGAACCCATCGATACATGCAATATACAAGGCGCTCAACTAGGTCATCATCAGTAGATACTTCCAATATGATCTCTATTCTTGTCATTCAACGAGTCAGTGGATTTACCTTCAGCCAGCTGCAGCATCTAAGTTGAAACATCTGTCTTGTTCGGGGTAGATGCTTCATCATCCTTGGACGCAGCCAGGTTCTTCGGCCCAAACTTTTCCCAGCTTCCGATGACAGACGCAAGAACTGCAACACCCATGCATGCGATTGCCATGGCGAATCCCACTCTCAGACCTGATACATATGACTTGAGAATGCCCGGCACAGCGTCTGCGGGGAATGTCTCACGAATACCGGAAGCGCCTGCGGCGATGACTGCGCTTGGATTGATGGTGACGCCGTTCTTGGGCAGCTCGGAAATTGTCCTGGCCAAGAGTGATCCCTGGCCGGCCGAAATGAGCACGGCGCCGCCAACAGTTTGGAAGACTGAAAAGAAGATAACAACAAGGTCAGTCGCAATTCAAAAAGAGCGGCCACGACGGTTCGACCTACAAAGCACTGTAGCAGTTATCATGGATAAGTCCCGCGGCTGGACACTCGACTGCGCTATAATCATGGGGAACTGAATCGAAGCACCCCAGCCCGCACCAGCCAGGATCTGGTAGCCTGCCCATTTGCCCGTACTGGTCCCGATGTCGAGCGTGTAAAACAGGCCTGTGCCGATCGTGGCCAGCACGGCGCCAAACGGCAAAATGGGCTTGACGTAACCGGTCGACTGCACAAGGGAGGCCGCAATGATGGACGCAACGAGCCAGGGCACGATCAAGGGTAGATTACGCACGCCCGAAGTAGTTGGTGAGACGCCCTGTGTCGTCTGAAAGTACAAAGGCAGCAGGTATATGATCAAGAAGAATACGCCAGCATTGAAGGTGGTGAAGAGGCAGAGCGGCCAGATTTTAAAATCGGATACGAGACGAGGAGGGATGATTGCGCGATCGTTCTTGCTCTGGAAGTAGTTGGAAGCGACAAACGCGAGCGCGAATAAGACGGAGCCGACGAGCAGGCCGATGACGACGGAACTATTCCACGCGTGCGTTTGGCCGCCGTACTGGAAGGCGAGAATGAAGGAGATGAGGCCTGCCATGGTGAGGACGATGCCGACTGGATCGAGCTGCAGCAGCTTTTCGGTAAATGTCGCTTCGACGGGTGCCGCCTCTTTGGGGGCATGGAAGCAGAGCAGAATGATTGCGGCTGCGACTCCCCGATGGGAAGGTTGATGTAGAAACACCATCTCCAGGTCGTGTGATCGGCTGGATCATCGCATAATTAGCCTTGATACGCCTTCTCTTTTCGTGGGAGGGATGTTCCAGGAGAATGTGTAGTCTTGGGACCGGTCTGGCCAGCTGCTGCCTGTGTACTCACACAACGCGCCACCGATAACGGGTCCAACAACACTGGCGATCCCATAGGAAGCACCGATTATATTCGTGAATAGCGGCCTCTGTGCCGGCGGTGCCGCGAAACCCACGATAGTGTAGGCGCCAGAGGAGAGCCCCGCGGCTCCAACACCAGCGATGGCTCGCCCAACAATCAGCGTGGTGCTGTTGGGTGCCACGCCACAGATTAATGAGCCCACCTCGAACACGACTACAGAGAACAGAAAGGCCACTTTCAGCGGGAAATACTTGAACGCTTTGCCCCCTGTAACAGTGCAGCAGATACGGATCATTTGTCAGTGAAAGATTCACATCGCAGCAGTGGATGGAGTTTCATGGAGGCTTACAAGCTGCGAGGAAACCGGCGCAGGTCATGAAGAAGACTGACCCGTACCAAGACACATCTCCCAGGCTGTGGAAGTCGTTGGTGATTTTGGGTATGGCGGTGGCGACAATCGTCTGCAAAAGAACTCCGGAATAAGCATCAGCATGGTTTATCTTCCTAACGCTTCGTGGATGGAATCCGTTACCATATCAAGTGCGAATAAGAAGACGGTAAGCAGCAGCGCCAGGACGATAGCAATGAGCTTGAATCCGGAAGCATACGCGGTCGTTTCCACTTCGACGGACTCTACGGGGCTTTTCTCGCTCGACTTTTGGTCCGAGGACGTTGCTTCGTGGGCTATGGCATCGTAATCCCGAGTCTCATGATCTGCTTCCGCCGTGGTGTGGTTGTTGCCGGCCATGGCTTGCGAATGCCCGTCTTTCTCTTTGCGATTCCTAGTTTCGAGACATACAATATGCTGTAAGGATAGAGGCACTACTGGATTGCCTGGAGTCGAAGAGGGAAACGGTCAAGGTCAGCAGCCCCTGAGTTGATACGTACAGTTTCAATCCTGTTTATTAAAAAGCACTTGAAGTAAGGAAGAGACTAAACTATATGTCCTCGCCGTCCGTGCAATGCCGGAAATGTTTTCACGGCAAATATGCGCATACCCAACTTGTGACAGAGCTTGCCGATACAACATCGCAATTTGGTACTAACAGGCCATATCCGAGACACCTCGGATGTCCAAAAAGTCCACGCAGGGGGTGGAGCAAGGTGGCCGCATCGAAACGCCGCGGGTCGACCCTTTCCTCAGCCCTATCAGCCCTTTGAAACTCCACCGGCGGTCTTTTTGCTTTGTCTTGTCTTACCATGCCAGCGAGAGGCCCTTGCGACCGAAGGAGTAAAGGCCGTGGCGCCCCGTTCGCGTTCACCCTGGAAGCTAGGAGGCTTCCGTAGTAGTCGCCCGTCTCAAAAGCAGATTGGGGGCATTTCGAGCAGTCACTGTCGTAGCGCTTACTGTGTTGCCCGGTGACGCAAACGGCGCATTTGACCGGATTTAGCAAGCGTAGGAATGTACGTAGTAACGTTATGTATGACGCGTATAACTTTCTATTATCTAGCTTACTGTATGAAAGAAAAGCTTGTAACCTTTTATTTATATAATAGATTAGTTTATTTAATTTATTTTCTTTTCCTATATTATTAGGCTAGGGGCACTTTTTCCACCATATGAGGTGAATCTTTCATTTATTACATCACGTGCAAGATACTGCATACTTACTCTAGGTAGGCCGTCGGTTACGTACTCTATAATTTTCCCATTACGCGGAGCATGAATTAGAACGGCACAATAAGTCTTGACTACTAGCATATGCAGACCTTCTGTGCGATCCAATTAGCAGTGCATGTTCGTTACAGCGTGGAATGACGACTGGGGGCGAAATTGTGGCACTAGTACTCCGTAATATGGACCTCCTTAGAGCCGGTAAGGCTACACTTTCGTACTAACCGGGATGTTAGACCAGTTAGAAGAATCATTACTCAAGGTCACCCCCTCGTGCCAGCGAAAAATAGGTTAGTACAAAAGTGTAGCCTTACTGACTCCAAGGAGATAAATACAACACATGCATATACTGTGGTTTATGCAATTACCATCATACTTTATTCACTCCATCTACGCATGCTTGCCGCGAAGACGCTGTTGAAGGAGTTTCAACATGACTTCAAATATTTAGCCCAAGCCCGCCTACAGAGCCCACTGCCGGAGCCACAGTTCCATCCAGGCGGGCCCAACAGGTTTCAGCGACGCGAGCGTGGAGTTGATGTTCGCACACCGTTTTGTTTCGACTGTGGGCATGATAGTAGTAGCTTGGCTTTGCGAGCTGTCGTCACGCAGAGATTCGTAGAAGTCGACTAGTTTCAGTCCGACAATTCCCATTTCCTCCCCGGTACCGTTCCGTTGTTCTGAGACTGATCAAAGCCAGGAGTCAAATCAAATTCAGAGCGGCGCAGCGTCTCTACCCAGGTATTCCATGGCACGATTTTTTCCTTTTGTATACCGAGATTTTCAGCGATAGTCAAAACTAGCTCGCTCCATTTGACCGCATGAGGGTTGGATGCGTGATAGAACGTGGCGTGGCTGTCGGTGGACGACCCCGGACAAAGGGATGGCGATGGCTCGTGTGGTGTTTCTGATAGCGCAATGTCGGTAATAACCATAGACGCAACGTCTACAGGAATCCATGAAAGCGAGCTCATTATGCCCAAATCTGCGGGGAGTACGCCTAGCTGTTTGGAGCTTGCAATGACCTTGAAAGTTGACCAGCAATTAGCGAACATATGCCGAAGCCTGCCGAAGCCTGCCGAAGCCCCGCGTTCATCCTTGATGTACTATGCGATATGGTCCGGGAAAGGAAAAAAAAAGATAAACAAACGAAGCAAAGGTTACTAACAGAGGGAATCCATTCCTGCCTATTCCACATCCCGCTTTGCCGCAAAACTGGTCCAGCAACCTGACCCAAGCGACACACCACCGCCCTCTGCCCCGGATGTTGTTTAATATGTTCGTCAATAATTAACTCAGCAATCAATTTGGAGCCATTATAACCACCGAGCTCAGCGACCAGCTCATGGTTGGCACGCTCAGGGACGGGAACAGGTTCCTTGACTTGGCTTACGGTGCCAAGCGTTGAGACGAAGAGGAATTCTATTACACGCGTGGGACTAGCAGCGAGACAAAAGTCGAGCAGATTGCGCACGCCGCGTATCATGGGTTCGAAGGAGGAAATGGCCCAATTGAAGTTGACTGGCCACTGATTATCTGTGCATGAGTGCCGATTAGTGAAAGCCTCCATTGAACGGTATCATAGATCTTACGAATAATGTGTGTGACGCGCCCGAGCAACTCTTGATATGCTTTGCCTTCCAAACCGAAATCCGGTTTGGAGAGGTCAGCTTGAAGGAACACAACGCGGTCTTGATCCCATTCCGTTGGTAGACTGCGGCTGGCACTGTCTTGGTGCTGTTTATCGCGACCACTTTCTGAACGATTCAGGCAAAATATCTTCTCGATACACTGGTTTTGAACCAAGTTATCGAGCAAGTACGGTCCCAGAGATCCGGTGCTGCCAGTGAGCATGACCGTATAGGCTTGATTGCTAGTCGGTCCCATAGTTGCCTTGGATGCCACGGTAGTTGTAGTATTGAACCTGAATGAGAGAGCAGCCAGCGATGTTCGATACAATCAGTAGCTCCTTCGTGAATAAGATAACTAAATTGTTTTTTTCCTAGTTCAAAATGTGATACTTGAACACACAGAAACTGCAGTGTTATACGATGGAACCAGTCGCAATAGTCCTGATGGGATTCTTTCCTTGTCTGTAGTTGGTAGCTAGTTTCTCCGGAGCCGCTTCTCATTATTCTTGCCAAGTCGCTTGCCTATCAATACGGCCATGATGGGATTCGGCGAGCGGAGGCTCGTTGTCAGCTGTCGGGAACTATTGCCGATTCTAGCCCGGGCCGCCCTGCTTGATTAAGCGATCCCGAAGAATAAGTGGCTGTGCCAGTCATCATCGGTCATGATTGTCAGCAATCGTGAAGAGTCAAAACTAGATGGTGTTTAGAGTAAGCGTCATTATGCTGATCCATGGTCCATCAAGCCTCCACAATGGGATGGGAAAAATCTTTCCGTTCGTGCGGGGTGCCAAGGCTACCACGCGGCGCACTAACGTTAACAGTGTGAGGCCCGCTTAGAATGTCCGGGTCCATGATAAGGCTGGAGGGCTGAAAGGAGCTGCCACGGTGGTGACAATTTAGGGTGCGATCCAAGTCAGCGCAGTCGTTTAAAAGCTAGCGCACTTAAGACCCCTATAAGTATAAATTAGCTATAGATATAAGTAAAGAGCTTACTTTATACTATCTATAGTACCTTTCCTTATTAATATATAAGGGGTAAAGAGATTTTATATTACCCTAGCCTCTTTTATTTATTAATAAAGGCTTTCCCTTATAAAGAAGTTAATTATTATTAAAGAATTCCTTATATCTTTATACTTTTCTTTTTAAAATATCTTTATTTTAAGCTTAAAGCGCTTTATAGCTTAGTTAATTTACTACTTCTTAATATAGTATTACTATAAGGTAAATAAATAAGTAAATAATATACTTACTAAAGAAGCTTTATAAAGCTTAAGTTAATAGTAAATTAAATAGTATAAAGTATAATATAATATAAGTAACTTTAAAAAGATTATTCTTATAATATAAGATTATTACCCTTAGTATAAATAAATTATAAAGTTAATAAAATAAAACTATTATAGCTTATAAAACTATTAGTAAGTATTTTTATAAGCTAAAAGCTATTTAAGCACTTAATATAATAAGGTAAAGTATATACTTAAAATAAGTAATATAAATACTAAGCTACTTAAAAAGAAGTTTAGCTTAATTAGAAAAAGGTTATAACTTAGTTACTTTTAGTTATTAATAGTATTACTTATAAGACTTAGTATAAGGTATTTTCTAAGGACTTACTAGCTAAGGGTATTATATTAGAAGTAAGTAATAATATAAGCTTTATAGTAATAGCTTAATATCTTAATAATCTAATAAATAAAGATAATAATTAATAAGGGAATACTAAAATAGTTAAGAATAATAGTATTAAATAGCTTAAGACTATTAATTTAACTAAGGGGATAATCCCTTTACCTTAGTATAACTAATATAATTTACTATTATACTTATACTAGACTAAATTAGCTAGCTTATAACTCTAAGCTTAAGAGGGTTAACTCTAAGCTTTAAAGGGAATTATTACTTTCTAGTAAATTTACCCTAAGTAATACACTAGTTTAAAGAATTTAGAAAAAGAATATAAATTAATTAATAGTAAAAGTAGTTTTTATAGCACTTAAATTAGCATTTTCTTAAGTTTAAAAGTAAGAGTACTCTTATATATATACTATAGTTACTTAGTAAAGTAACCTATTAAATAGTAAGTTTAAAAGGTATTAAAGGACTATAAGTCTTTTTATAAAAGCTATAGTATTACTTAGATATTAAAAGTAATAAGCTAAGTAAAGGAAAATTTAAAGAATATAGTGCTTTAAAATAAGCTTAGAAGTAAGAATAAAGTAGCTTTTATAACTATAGACTTTAGCTATTATTTATAAAGGTAAAGGAAGAGGTTATAAAGTTAAAGGGAGAGGTTAAAAAGTAAGGTTATAAAGGTAAAAAGGAAAAGATTAAATAGTTATAGTAAAATTAGCTTAGGTATAAGGATTACTAGTATTTCTACCTATATAAAATTCACGTTACTTATAGTTTTATTTCCTTAACCTAATAGCTACTTACTTAATAACCTTATAACCGCTTACTAAATAATTTCTCCCTTATTAATTCCTCCCTTATTAAAGACTTCTATTCTTAGGGATCTTAATACCTCTCTTTTACTAGTATTACTAATAATTATAAAAGCCTCTTTTTATAATAATACTTTACTATATTACTAGACTTCCTCTTATATTAAAGCTATTTACTAGCTTATAAGCCTCTTTAATAAACTAGAGTTTATTCTTATTTAAAGCCTTTAAGTTAAGCCTCCTTTACTTTTCTAGTATAATATTACTTAACTTAATAAAGTTAAATAAGCTTATTATAGTATAAATAATCTTAATCTAATTTAGAAAGTTATACTTAGTAATACTATAGTAAATTATCTTAAACTTTTACTTATAATACTTAAAAAGTTTCTTAACTATTACTTAAAGAATAGTATACTAAAGATTATAAAGTTTAGCCTTTATTTTTAGCCTTTCTTTATTATTAGGATTCTTATTTAAATAATAGTAAATACTTATAAAGAGTATAAGTAACTTAGCTTATATATAAAATCCTATATTTATAAGGTAAAAACACTTTTTATATATTTAAAATAACCTAGTAAAAGTAGTTTAAAGTAATAGTTTATTATAAATTAATCCCTTAGTGCTTACTAATATATATATAAAGATATTATTATTAAAATTTATAGCTACTAGTATATTCTAAGAGATATTACTTTTTTAAAAGAAAAATTACTATTACTTAGCTACTAGGATAAATATAAGTATATATATACTATTAATAGCACTTATTATACTATAGAATATATATTTACTTAGATTTAATATAATATATATAGAAATATAATCTAGCTTTAATTAATAAATAAAGGTAATATATAAATACCTTATTAAATTAATAAGCCTATAGAATATTCTTAATACTAATAACTAGCTTATTTTAAAGTAAAAAGCTATATTTTACTATAGCTTATTAAATACTATAATTTATAAAAAGATTATTATTATTTACTTAATTAATTAGTATTTAGTAAGCTTAATATTTATATTATTTTAAAGCTACTAATAAAGGTTAAAAATATAGCTTTTAATATATAAAAGATCTCTTTAAATTACTATTTAGTTAAGATATAAAGGACTTTCTTATAAAAAGCTATTAAAGCTATAAATAATTTATACTTAGTAATTATAGGAGAATAGTTATTATTTTATAGTAAGTTCTTTATAAAAAGAGTATTATAAATGATTAATATAGTAATAATAAGGTATAGTTTATTATTATTGATTTTTAAAAATTTTTGCGTCATTAGTTATAGCCAATGCATCTGATTTATTATAACATACAATTATTGCTAGCAATACCTAGCTAGTAAAACAATTAATATCCGAATACTTATAGCTATAGTAATAAATAAAACCTATAATAGGTACAAGCTCTAAGGTCACAAATACGGGGGCTGTGAGGTTAGAGCAAAGTTTGCAATATAGTTTATTATTATTATTATTATCTTTAACTAAATTTAGTAAGAATTACTTTAAAGAAAAGAAGTTTATCTTTATTTTTATATTATAAAGTATAGTAAAGAATATAAAGTATATTAATTTAACTAGAGAGTATACTAATTTAACTAAAGTATACTAAAATATTTAGTATACTTTTTTTTATTATATTAGTAGTAAAAATATAACTTTTTCCTTATAGATTTCTTTTTTAGCTATTTAACTAGCTTTACTAACTTAGTATATTATAAATAAAGGCCTTTAAAGGTATAGTAATTACCTAAGGTATATACTATAAAAACACTAACTAAATATAGGAAAGCCCTAGTTTTAATGTAATAGTAAGCTTAAAAATAACGAATTTTACATAACTACGCTAATTTTTAAATGACTGCGCTGACTTAGATCGCACCCTTAGTCCCGTAGTGAACCTGAGCCATCTCGGTCGGTTGGTCCCGCTACCAGACTAATCTGTTAACGCTATGGCTGCTCTCTCTAATTATATAGGTCGGCGCCGATATCTTGATACGTGATGTGAGGACGGGGCTGGTGAGACCTTCGACAAGATAAAACCTTGATGCTAGAATGTAAACATAGTCAAATGATTACAGAATGGAACCTCGAACTGGATATAATGTGCGAAAATTATAAATAGCCGCAACTTCGCCTTACATGAGGCACCCTGGATCCCCTCTACTTCAATAATCTATTCCCTCATCTTCTACGTGCGTAGTAACGAGCATCTCCACTCCTCTCTCGTATCTTGTCAAAATGCCGCCACTGTCCCTATTGATTACAGGTGGATCTTCTGGGCTGGGACTGGGCATCTCCTAGCAGGGCTGAAAGCTGGGCACAAAGTGGTGGCAACGGCTAGGGATCCCGTCAAGGCTGCAGCGGCGCATCCTCAACTAGAGCAGCTAGGCGGAAAGTGGATACAGCTTGACGTTGATCAGTCCAGTGCAACTGAAACTGTTGCCCAGGCAGTAAAGGAGCATGGCGTGAATGTGCTCGTGAATAACGCGGGTTATGGACTGCTAGGGAGCTTCGAAGATACTGGGTGAGTTGAATTGATACAAAGCCTTGGGCTCTTTGACTAATGCAACGTGATTATAGAGAAGGCGAATTCGCTGCACAACTCAACACCAACATATTTGGCCCATACCGAACGATCAGAGGCGCGCTGCCCCATTTCCGCTCCCTACAAGGTCAAGGTGGCGCAGCTATTGTCAACGTCGGCAGCATCGTTACTTTTGCGCCTTATCCAGGATGCTCTGCGTACACAGCCTCGAAATGTGCGCTCGAGGGCTTATCAGAAGTACTCGCCACTGAAGTCGGACCCTACGGCGTGCGCACCATCCTCATTGATCTCGGCATCTTTCGCACAAGCTTTCTGAAACACACAACCGAGCCGAGCGCCGGTCTCGATTCTGTGTACGTTGGAGGACCCGTCGACAAAACGGTAGCGTTTCTCCATGGGCTGGATGGTAAGCAGCCAGGCGACCCAGCATTAGCAGCCCAGAGGATTGTCGAAGTGATTGAGGGATCAGGCATAGCTGCGAAGTTGGGTCTAAACGACAAAGGGTTTGGGACCGTTTTGCGTGTGCCACTCGGCACCGATGTGGCGGACGCTGCCGAATCGTGCAGCGAGGCAATTGCGGCTTTGCATAGCTTGAGACAGTTGGCGACTAGTACGGATTATCCGGGAAATAGTGCGAACACCGGTGCGGCTTAAACCTTTATTAGCTTAGTCGGAAGGTCAAACTATCTAGTTACCAATAGAAGCAAGTGAGATCTACTAATGCAGCACTATGTTCGGATAACAGGCTCTGCTAGCTGCACTGGAAATGTAGAGTAGGAAACGTAGAACTACCTCAACCACCGCAAGAAATATCTTGTTCCAATTATTCATACAAACCATTAAGTGTAAGGGCGTGACCTTCCCATCAAGTAAGCAGCATATCAGCAATTCTGTAGGCCTATTTGCCTGAATCGTATCCTTTGCTTGCTGGGGCTGTCTTCCACTTGGCCATCACCCTTTACGGCTCGGGTGAGAGGGCTGCGAGCGACTTGACAGATCGAGCGCCTATGAGCCTGCTGATATGTTAGTTAGGGTAGAGTTCCTTGGAGTGGCATAATACGGGGCCGGGACGTCAGGAAATGGGTGAAATTGTACGACGTAGCTAGTCAGGCTTGATAGAGAAATCATATGGGCAGGCGTAAGGAGACCACAGCAACCAGTCAGCATTCGCACAAGCGAAAGTAGGCGGGCTGTGGCCAGAACCTCACATGACGACGTGATGTTCCGTTTTTGCCTGCTAGACGCTTCGTAGACCTAGCAAAGCTTTAGTCAATATATGAGTGCCCCTATACCTCTTGCCTAGCTATCCTTTGTCCTCACAAGCGCTTACTTGAACATGCTAATGCTAGGGCAAGGCCTATCAAACACGGGACCCTTTTGCCACCATTTTGCCACCATTTTGCCACCAATATTTCCATATGCCGCCTTCTCTCTCCCTATTGTGTGATGATTCATTATAGGTTGCAATTGCGCTAGCCTTGTAGTAGATTGCGTAAAGCGATAAATTATTATTTGTTCCGGTGTACATGCGCTATGATTCTGACTAAACACGCGTATCTTAACTTGGCATCTTGTTAATAAAAACCTTCTACTAGGGTGCGACAGAGATAGAATAGCTCTTCGATATAATTGAAGCTATTACCTAGTAGCTTCCTATAACTTTTTCCTACAATATTAGTAAAGTATTATAGATCCCAGGCATCCACTTATCCTTTACGAACCAATGTCCAAGACATAATCTCTGTAGCCTGCTCGCTGATTTTGCATGCTTACGGGGTCATACAGGCTCGGCGCCCGCTAGCTGACTTCTAAAATACCAGCGCGGGGCAGCCGGCACAGAACACACATGTGCAAGATTGTAAGATTTTAGGAGACATTGTACCGAAACCCCACTAGTCTTATTTGCATTAAATGGTTCGAGCTTCTGACGCCGCGAGTCTGGTTTCCTTACGCTCACCCTGCACACCATTGACAGGCCAAGGCTCTGATCTAATGCTTACAAGGCAAGGAACAAGTCAGAAGTACCAAAGCCCCTTGTTGTTTCTCAGAAAATCCGGAGCTGTTCGTCCTGTAGCTCAAGATGTCACACCGAATACAAATCAGGTGACGACATCGACGCCGTAACTTGCAATAAAGGGTTGCGCACAATCAGACCACCAAATTATACAGCCATGACTTTTCTGATTGTAAAGTAAACTACGCAGAATGAACTGCTAATGCTAGCTCGAGCAAGAAAAAGCGGCGCAATGTTTGGCACGCTCTCCTATGCTGGTCCTGAACGGGAAGCTATTTACCAGCCCGAAACGGCAGGATATGATACCGATAATGTACAATGCGGCCAGAAAAGAAAATCTGAGCTTCATAGAGCCTGTCAACGTTGTAGGTCGCGCAAGGTAAGTTAAGTTCAGCCCTGAAGCTGCTTCATGATCATGTTCCGGACCAGATCCATTGCTATTTTCGTCCTAGCTACTCTTAGCAAATGCACTGATTCTTCTTTAATTTACTATGCATTGTTTGTTTGTTAACTTGTCACATTTGATAGCTCAAATGCAGTGGGGAAATCCGTGGCTGCGACCGGTGTCGGGATAGCAAAAGCTCCTGCAGATATCCACCGAGAGCTTTCCGAACGAGCAATCCACGGTTTGTTGCCGATTTCAGCGCGAGCCGAGGAGTCCCAGACAGCGGTGAAGACACGTCATTTCAATGCAACAATGAATCGACATCTACATCTACAGTAAAAACTGTGGTTGAAACAGGCGTCGCATATAGTTCCGGCAGCAGTAGTATTTCGCATGAAGACTTGTCCCAATTTCAATGGAACCAATCTGCCTTTGATACGTCAATCAACTATTCCAATACCTTATCATTCCTACCTCATGAGCGGCATAATGGTGTAGGTGCTTCTAATCAAGTAAAGGAAGATACATGGACCTTTCCTGGCGACTTTTTATCTGATGTCCAAGAACCTTATTATCAAAGTAAGCCAATATTTCTCTGCGTTACGACTCTCTATATAGTCCCCTTGCTACTATTCCTTCCTAATCAAGACCGGCCTTAATTTAATTATGTGACATTGAAACTATACTTCTTTCTTATAATCTCTTTATAACAATAGAGGCAAGATTGTCACTTTCTGCAGGCACTAACATGTTAAAAGCTTGGCTAGATACAACAACATTCATGACCCCGACTTTGTTAGCACCTGCAAAACAAGCGGCCACGCCACCGGGAGAAGCATCTCAACGGTCTCAGTCACCCAATGAACAGAGAGATGACCTCTGTCAAGACTTGGCATGCTCTAGATGCCGATGTTTTGATGTGATTACCCAGTACCTGGAGCAATCAGAAACTCAAGGCAATAAAGGCGCGACATTAACTATAGCTGAATTGCTTGAAACAAGCGATGTCTCAAGACTACGTCAAACTTTGTCTTGCTCTCGTTGCGAGATGAATTCCGAATTAGTGCTTATGCTAGTTATGCTATTAAGATCGCTTGGGGTCGTTTTCACGAACATGATTTATAAAGCCTTAAATGGTGGTCTGGGCAGGTGTAAGGGCGATGCACGATCAATAGACTTTATCAGCCTTGGTTTTGACAAGCCACCCAGGCTAATCATCGACACTTGTTTGATAGAAGACTTGACTGAAAGAATCTTGCTACTTAAGGCTTTATTTCAGCACAGATTAAGGTGTCTGAAGGAGTTAATTGTAGTTACCAAAAGTCGAGTCCAGGGTCGGGAGGGCTTGATCTTGATTTTATTAAGAGTGGAGAGCCAGGTGGACAAACTTAGCAGATTAGTTCAGTGAAGAAAAGTCTTACAAGACCGCGGCATTCTTTATAGAACAAGGGGCAAACCCTATATAGAAAGAAACTAGTATACTTTAAACTACAGTTAATTACTAAAATTAGATAAGTGCGTATACAGAGTAACATACTAAAGTTAAACGCACATCAATTTGAGTTAATATATTTGCTAGTTTAAGATAGGTCGTTTACGTATCTCTTAAAGTACTTAATTGCGGTTTCTTAGTCATGGTTTATGATCTCTCTCTTAAGCACAAAGAAGCTCCTTTAATAATAACAAGTCACGTCTGAAAAAGCTGTAAATGCTAGTATCACAGGTTTCCTAATATTATGGCTGTTTTATTATAAGCCTAAAAATAGTATCGCTATGAAAAATTTATTCTAAGCTATCAAAGAAAGGAAGGAAAAGAGAGGTCAAAAGCAAAGGTGTTTAAGGAGAAAGGAAATTATCGCGTGATCATAGGGCTATAGGAGATATTATTAGCTAAGGGCTCTTAGTGTTAAGTGGTAATTAATAGGTTATATAATGCTTCTAGTTAGCACACTATTATAATATAACTCCCTTAGGCTCTTTACTTTATATAGTCTTGCTTAGATTGCGGGTTAAGCGGGCTGACCTTTTGCTAGACATTGGCGGCTGCGAAGCGCGATTAATGTCAGGCTTGTTCTAACCGTAAAACCTTAACATAGTATTTCTCATTACTTACAATAATGACTGTGACTAGCCGATACTAGCGCTAGGCTTGACTATTTGCATTAAGCAGCTTTGATCTAAAGTACGACGGCCCCCATTTTCCTCAACTACTTCAAGAGTTTCATCATCTAAAAATTCACCCATTGGTGCACTAAGCCATTCACCGGTTTCCAATAACGCAACTGAGCAGTGCCAAGGTGTAGTGTAGCCTGACTTTGTATTGAGTAGGCTTATAGAGACCTTGTTTGCGCCAGTTGATTCATGAATAGAGAGACGAAGGCAGTCGGAGTACGTTTTCTCAATTGCTTCCGCAAATGCCTAAAAATATTAATCATTAATATCTTATGAATAGAAAAAGAAATATATATATACACTTACATATCCGCGACGTAACATTTCTTTAGCTAGAAATTTAACATTTCTTCGATATTCATTAGCACCTAAGCTCTTCTTTGAGTGAAATACGTGCTGTAAATCAGAATGAAGAAATCGCGAATAACCCCGATAGGTCATAAGCGTATCCATGTTATTAGCAATCTCGGCATCAATGTCCAGATTGGGCTTCCCGTGCTTGTTAAGCATGTAGCAGCGAAAGTTGGTTGCGTTGGCGACGTATGTGATTTCTTCGAGTTGCTGTGGCAGCGGAAAACTAACGAGGTCGCGGATGCGCGAGAACTCGACATGTGTGAAGCCCTTCTCAACCGCCATGGCTCGGATAGCTTGGCCATAAGCCCAGACATCTTTATCGGGAATACACAACAGATCTGCGTCTTGTTTTAGCTCAAACATCCCAATAATCCGAGTCTCACAGTAGGGGCTTACCATTATATACGAGACCATCCGAAACAATAGTCAAAGTCGCCCTGGCGCATATATCTCCGCAATTCTCCCGCACATGGTATTCAAGCGCTCCAAAGCCAACTCTTCGGCTTTGTCAGGTAGGAAACCCAGGACCTTGTAGACTTTGTTGGCTGATTTGAATGGGAAACCAGGTAAGACCATCCTGATTCGCTTTTCCTCCACCACGAATCCATTAATAACAGAAAGGAAAAGAGACACTCCGAGTGCCAGCTTGTCAGCAGAGTGACTAAATTTATTAAGGGAGTATTGCAAAATGATCTCCAGAATCTGCTGAGATACTTCCGAGGCCCTGGCTGCAATTTGGACCGTACGGTCAACGGCTTGGTTCAGCTTTTCGGCATCGTAGCCAGGAATAACATCCTTAGCAACATGAATGTGGATGGCAGGAGGCAGGTTCGAAAATTCTGTCATCTTGACGTTGGCCGTGTGAAGTTATTGGATGAATCAGGTGCTTGCAAAAACGAAAGAGAAATAGTGCTAGAGGGTGATGGGAATAAGGTGCAGCTATTGTAGGAGGGGATCAGAGATCGTTTTATCTAGGCAGCGAGACCTGTAAGCCTGATCTTCTTTCAGACCTAAGACCGGGCTCCAAGGGTAGCATTACCACTCACGGATACCGTTCGAGGTTCCTGGTTCTAATTGAAAAGTGGTGTACAAGAAGGTTGCTGTAGACTAGAGTACGTACTAGAACTTCGTTCCACCAATACTTTAGCAGTGAAGTCTTAATTGTCCTTAGTGGCCACTCCCTGCGTAATTGTAAACCCTAGTAGCCTAGCCACCTCGGCGGAAATAACTGTAATGACTAGTGCAAGTGCTTCGGAGGTTCGACATCTACCCCGCGTTTTCATAGAGTGACAAACGTGGCTTAGCATATGGCCGGGGATATTCTTCGGACAAGAACGAGTTTACTCACTTGCCCTAGGCTCTAATGTATCGGGCGTACTAAGATGCAATCAATAGCTCAATGGCAACCCCGGGCAATTCTACAAGACGCCTGCCTTGTGGACCTAGCTTAGCCTATCCTTTGAAAAAGATCCCTTTGTCAGAAAATAGTGGCGATAAATTAGGTTACTGCAAGTTGCGTGGGACTAAGGCGGTGACTCAATTCTGGATTATTCCCGTAGCGCCGGAGGAATTGATTTGGCATAGGCCGGGGCAATGCGAGACCCTGCAGTGCTGTCTGTGATGGAGCTTCTTTTTGGGGTTACAGTAAATCTCGGCTCTAACAAAGTTAATCTCGTATCTAGGGTGGAGCCTTATGCCTAGTAAAATAGCATATGCCTTATATATACTATTATAAAGTGTAAATTATTAGCTAATTAATTTCCTTTATATATACCTTATATATACTATTATAAAGTGTAATTATTAGCTAATTAATTTTTAAGTAAGTTAGGTTATATACACTTACCTTATATATATAGTATACTTACTATTATAAGCTTTTTCTTTCTTTTCTTCCTTAGTTATTATTATTTTTACCTTAGTGCTATTAGTATTTAACCTTATGATTTTCTTGCTTTATATATAGTTATTATATTTATTTAATATCTTAATTTACTAATTACTTTATATAATTATTATAAAAAAAAGTTTTTACTTTAAGTTTAATAATAAGTAATATCTAGCTTTTTTATATATATATAATATATACTAATTATATTTATAAATAACTATAATACTATATATGTTAGTTACACCAAGGAACGTTGCACTAGTGCGAAGGGGTCGAATTCAATGAAGTTAATGATAGCTAAGGTCTAAGAGAGAAGAGAAAAGAGAGAGAAAGAGATAAATCTAGCTAAGAGGAAGGTAAGCAAAAAAGGGGAAAAGTAAGGTAGTAGTGTAAGGGCACTGTAAATAGTGTAGGGTTACTTATAATATAACTAATTATATTATATATATCCCTTTAGTAGCTTTACCCTTTAGCTATAGTTAAACTAACTATTATTTAAAGGTCTAAAGGAAGCTATACTAGTAGTCTCTCTTTTCTTTATAGCTAAAGGAGCCTAAAAATATAATAAAAATTAAATTAAAGGAAAGTGTATATAAGTAAATCCCTTTATAGGAATTTATAGCTTTAATTAGCCTATATAGCTTTAGTTATTTTAATTAACCTAGTTACTTTAATTTAGTCTAGTTAATCCTTCTTTTCTCTTACCCTTATAGGCCTCTTAACCTAGCTTTCTATATAAATTATTAATTTATTTAAATTAATTAAGGTTATAAAAGCTAAATTTAGTAATGCCTTTATTATTATATTAGCTAGGTTATTACTACTATTAATTTACCTAACTTTATAAATCTTATGCCTTTTATATAACTATTAGAGGGCTATAATATTAATTATTAGCTACTTTTCCTTTATTATACCTAGCTTTATAAGGTATTTATATAATAAGAAAGAGTTAGTATAAAGAATTATTAGAATTTAAGGTATCTTTAATTAGTTTATAATCTAATTAAGGGTTATAAATATTATATATGTAATATTAGCGCCTTAAACTATACTATATAACTTAGATATAAGTGTGCTATAGGTTATATGCTTACTTTTTATTAAGCTATATATAATAATATTACCTCTTATAATAAAGGTATTATTATCTTATATTACTTTATTGCTAATTATAATTATATACCTAATTTATAAGCTAAGGTCCTTATTATTAGCTAGGGATTTATTTATAAATATAAAGAGCTTTGCCTCTTTAAGGGTTAAGGGATATACTATAGTCCTTATTACTAGTGCTTAATTTGCTATTTTAGTTATTTATTAAGTTAGAGATATTATTAGCTTAGGGCTCTTAGTGTTAAGTAGTAATTAATAAGTTATATAATACTTCTAGTTAGCATACTATTATAATATAGCTCCCTTAGGCTCTTTACTTTATATAGTCTTACTTTACTATAGGGGATTATAAATTAACTTCCTTAATCTTTTAACTTTAGCCTTTTTAAGTTAAGGTTAGTAAATTATTAGTATTTTAAGTTAAGATATAGCTATTAAAAATAAGGGATTTATAGTTATTAGTTATTACTTTTCCTTAGCTATAAACTTAGCTTTTTAGAGTTTCTTTTTTCTTTCTTAAAGAACTTATTATTACTAAGCCTTAGTGTATTATTTATTTATATCTTTATAATACTAAAGAGGTTCTTATTATTTAGTGCTATAATAAGTAAGTATAGATTATATATTAAAGTTATTATCTTAAGGTTATCCTTATAGTAGTAAAAGTAAGTTACTTACTAGTAAGTTCTTACTTTTATAATTCTATATAAAGGCTTAATTACTTTTATTACTATGCCTTTAGGGAAAAGGTAAGCTATTTACTTTAGTATTCTTATAATAATTAGCCTATTTAAGGTTATTTATAATTAAATATAGGCTTATATAATATCTTATAGCTAGAGGTAAATACCTCTTTACCTTAATAATAAAGTAAGGGCTATAATAAGCTATTAGCTTAATTACTATATTATTAGTAATTAAGTTAAGATAGCTTCCTTTCCTTTATTATTATAGCCTTATATAATAAGGCATGATTTCTTATATAGTGATTTAGTCCCTTTGCCCTTAATTTCCTAATTATATAAGAATTAAAGATTTTATAGCCTCTATGTTTTATAAAGTTAAATATTATAAACCTAAATATATTATGTTTATAAAGCATTAATTTTAGCTTAGTTAGACTACTTAAAGGGTAAGCCTAAAGTTATAATCTTACCTTATTAATAAAGTTAAAGAGTAAGGCTTTCTCTTAGTCTTTATTAATAAATATAAGGTAATCTTTTACTTTAATTACCTTTATAGCTATTACTCTTTCTCTTATACCTTAGTTTAAGTAAAATTAAACTATAAGGCTTTTCCTTAGCCTCCTTTATTTTCTCTTTACTAAGGGTTTTTCTTTTCTTTTATCTTTACCCCTTACCCTTTACTAGCTTATCTCTTAGTACTAAGTTTATAAGTAACTTATCTTCCTTAGTTACCTTTACTCTCTTTTATTTATTAAAGACTTTAAAAGGCTTTAAGCTAAGTATACTTTCCTAGGGTTTTAAGGCTTTATTTCCTAGTTTTATTTATACTATAAGTCCTTATAGTATAGCTTTATTACTATAAAGTAAAACTTAGCTAAGCTATAAGGTATTTTAACTATATAAGTCTTTTTATTAGTAATAAGTAACTTATAAAGGCTATATTATTTACCTTTTTCTTTTTATATATATATATTAGCTTATAGTAATAGCTAATATATTAGTAATATATTAAAGCTATTTTAAGCACTAAAGGCATCCTAACCTTACCTTTTAGCTAGGTAATAGTAAACCTTATTAGTTACTTTCTAAATTACTTTAGCTTATTAAATAATAAAGATATTTATTAATAACTTATTTATTATCTATAAATAAGCTTTAAAGACTAGTAATGTAAGTATAAGGCTATTTAAACTTACTAAGTTATTAATAGCCTTAATAGCTATTTAAAGTTACTATTTAAGCATAACCTTTATACTAATTAAATTTATAATAATTTTATAAGCCTAGTGTAAAGGTTTATAGTATTTTTAACCTTTCTAATACTATTATAGGCTTTAATAAGTATCTTATTAATATTAATTAATATAAGGTAAGTGTAATGCTTAAATTTAGCTAAAGCAAAGTTATTACTAGCGTTGTAAATAATCTAGTCTAGAGGGCCTAGATCAGAGTATTGCACTACATTGTGTATTGTATTGTATTAAATACAATACAAATAAAATACAATACAATACAAGGTCCTTTGTAGTAACTACACTAACTACAAACAATACAAATGTATTGTTAGGTAGAAAAAAAGTAGGACTTTTTATTAGCTAAGGTTATAATTAGGATTAAAAGAAAATTAGTTAATAGAACCCTTATATTATTAGCTATTTTATTTAATTAGTTATATAATTTATAATATTATACTATTTTAATAATTTTGCTATAACTAGGGTTATATATAATATTATAACTTTTTAATAATACTATTATACTTAATACTTTATTTTACTAATATAACTTTAAGAAAAACCTTCTTTTTATATTATTTACTATTACTAGAAATTATTCTATATTTTTATAAATTATTATTATTACTTTTAATTAAAAAAACTTAAACTAAAGTAATTATATAAAATAAACTACTAATAAACTTAATAGAAATAGCTTATAATAGCTTATATTACTTATATTACTTATATTACTTATATTACTTATATTACTTATATTACTTATATTACTTATATTACTTATATTACTTATATTACTTATATTACTTATATTACTTATATTACTTATATTACTTATATTACTTATATTACTTATATTACTTATATTACTTATATTACTTATATAACTTATATAACTTATAATATTATTAGTGTTAAAGTTTAATTAAAAATAAATAACTAATACATAAGTAAAATATTTAATACTAGTAAGTATAAGTAAATTACTATAGAAATAGCTAGCTTTTTTAGTTATTTAGTATTTTAAGGTTTTTAAAATATTAATAAAATAAAATTCTTTTCTCTTTTCTCTTTTCTTTTTTAATATTATTATATATATATATACTATTTATAGTAATTAAAGTTATTATAATAATTATAATAATTATAATAATTACAGTATATAATTTGAAAGTAGGACCTAGTATTATTCCTATAATTAGGTTAAACTAATAGTAATTAAGGTTATTAGAGTTATTAGAGTTCTTAAAATCATTATAGTATATTATTTAAAAGTGGGTCTTAGTAATATTTCCAAAAATAGATTAAACTAATTATAATTAAACTAATTATAATTAAGGTTATTATAATTATAATAATTATAATATATAATTTAAAAGTAGGTCCTAGTACTATTTCTAAAAATAGGTTAAACCAATTATAAGTAAGGTTATTAGAGTTATTAGAGCTTTTATAATAAATATAGTATATTATTTAAAAGTGGGCCCTAGGGATATTTTTAAAAAAGGTTAAACTAATTATAATTAAGGTTATTAGAGTTATTAAAGCTCTTATAATAATTATAGTATATAAAATAAAAGTGAGTCCTAGTAATATTTCTAAAAATAGGTTAAACTAATTATAATAAAGGTTATTAGGGTTATTATAGTTATTATAATAGTTATAATATATTATTTAAAAGTGGGTCCTAATATTATCTTTATAAGTAGGTTAAACTAACTATTATTAAGGTTAATATAGTTATAATAGTTATTATAATAATTATAATATATAAGGTAAAAGTGGGTCTTAGTATTACTACTAAGAATAAGTTAAACTTATTTTTTATAGCTTAATATAGCTATATAGCCTAATTAAAATAAAACTATTAGTTATATATTAATATCTTATAAATATTAGTTTATTATATTCTTTCTTTATATATTATAGTAATAAGATATATAGACTTACTATATATAATTTACTAAACCTTTACTATTATAAAGCTAAAAGTTATATTAAATTAGTTTTAATAGTAAATAAATAGTTTAAGCTATTTAAAAGTTTTTATTATATTACTAATAGTATTTAAAAACTAAATATAAATTTTATTAACCTCTAGTTATTTTTTTAGATTTAGTAATAAATTATCTTATTATATTATATAAGTTTAGGGTATTTTTTAATTAAAAGTTTTAATAATAATTTAAAGAAATATAAAATAATTTATAGTAATAGTAAACAAAATAATTAGAAGGTTTTTCTTAAAGTTATATTAGTAAAATAAAGTATAAAGAATAATAGTATTATAAAAAGTTATTAATATTATATATAACCCTAGTTATAGTAAAATCATGAAAATAGTATAATATTATAAATTATATAACTAATTAGATAAAATAGCTAATAATATAAGGGTTCTATTAACTAATTTTCTTTTAATCTTAATTATAACCTTAGCTAATAAAAAGTCCCACTTTTTTTTACCTAACAATATATTTGTATTATTTGTAGTTAGTGTAGTTACTACACTAACTACACTATAAAATAATTTATATTAAATACAAGACAATATAATAAATACAAATTTTTTTAAATATAATACAAATACAAATTTTTCCGAAAAATACAATAAATACAATACAAACAATACTCTGGCCTAGATAGGTATTTATCTAGCACTCTCTAATAGCATCCTAGATATTATAGGCCTTCTGCTTCCTAAGGTTAAGGAATTAGGCTGCTTAAAATAAGGTTACTAAGTTAATAATATAAAGGACTAGTTAGCTATTAATTTGCATAATATTAATAATAATCTTATAGTTAAAGTTATAGTTATCCTTAATTATGAATTTAAATTAGCTAGGGGCCTTTCTATTTATCTAATAATAGTAGTAAACCTTAGTTAGCTTCTTAATTACATAATGTTTAATATTATAACTAGCTTATTAAAGGATCTTTATAAGCTATTAAATTAAGGGATAACTAAATCTTTAGTGAAGTTAATAGATCTCTCTAGAGTATTGCACTACAATACATTTGTATTGTATTTTCTTTTAATAAATAATATATATCTAATCTTAAAAATTTATAGAGATATAAAACTTCTTTTTTAGATAGATAATTAAAAAACTACAATGTAGTTATATATAAATGTGAGAACAATAGTAGCTAGGCAAGAGGTATAGGGGCTCTAGTATATTAACTAAAGCTTACTAGGTCTAAGTGTATTATATATGTAAGTTACTGTCTTATAGCTAGTAGCTTACTAGTGTTATATAAACCTAGCCCTAGGGCGTGGCTTATTTATAGGGTATGCTAGTGTGCCTATATTATAAGTAAGGCCTTATAATTACCCCCTTACTTATAGCTAGGCTTCTAAATAGCTTTTACTAGCTTTTATATAGCTATTTATAAAGCTACTAATAATTAAAATAATAATAAATAATAAATAGTGTTTAAGTATAAATTTACCTATAACACACTATTATCTTATATACTTTTCTTACCTATATTTATAAATATTTTTATAATATATTATTATACCTTAAGTTATTATAACCTTTCTCTTATTAATTACCTTACTTTTATTATAAAGACTAACTATATTCCCTTAAAGGAATATTTATATATATATTATTTATATACTAAGTATATAGACTTTAAGAAAAGCCCCTTATCTAAGCCTAAATTACCTTAGATTAACTATTAATTCCCTTAACTATTATTTATTATTATTATAGTAAAATATTTTAAATACTATATTTAGTACTATAAGTATAGTAATACTTATAATACTATAAGTATATTACTATTCCTATATCTTTTAGCCCCTTATTACTAATACCTTTATATAAGCTATAGCTATAATAAAAGAGAATTTCCTAGATTTTCTAGCTCTTTTAAACTAGGTATAAACCCTTATAAATACCCTTAGTAATAATAACCTTAAAAACCCTAATAACTATACCTTTTTAGTAAACTCTTACTATAGTTTTACTAAGGCTTACCTTAATTTAATAATAGGTTTTAATTATATTAATATAGTATACTATATTATATTTAGTCTTACTAAGGCTATAAAGGTTTACTAGGTTTATTTCTTTTTCTAAGTTTACTAGTCTCTTACTTATATTTTAGGGTAAGATATATTAATTTTATATAATTAGTATATTATTTCTTACTAGTAACTTTTAGTTATAATATTTCTAAGTTTTATCCTAAGAGTAATAAGTACTTTATTCCCTTTTATTATTTATTTACTAACCTTTTTATAGTAAAACTATTATAAACTCCTTATTACTTAGAAAGTAAAAATAACTTTATATTTAAGGTCTTATAACCTAGGTTTTATACCTTAGGGTATAGTAAAGTATTACTTTTACCTAGTAATATAAGAGATAATTATAAGGGATAAGAATAATACTAAGTACCTTATTTATAGAGGTTAGGTTTTTAGGTATATAAAAGCTATAATAAAGGGGTTTTCCTTAACTTTTCCTATACTTTAAGTATATTTTCTTTTATTTTTTAGTAAGTAATTTAAGTTATTTACTTTAAAGTATAATAGTAGCTAATAAGGCTAGGGCTTTTTTATAAGAACTTTATACTTTTTACCTATAACTTACTTATATCTTACTACCCTTTTTATTTAATTTACTTTAGTAAAATACCTAAATTATATATTAAGCACTTTCTATATTTTTACTAGGACTTACTAGTTATATTTACTAGGCTAACCCTTTTATTTTACTAGGTATTTATTACTTTTATAGGTCTTTTTATAGTCTTTAACTTCCTTAATTTTATACTCCTTATCTTTATTCTTAAGGTTTAGTATTAGTATTTTCTTTTTCTTAGTATTATTATAGTAATTTTATAGCTTTAGTAAGCTAATATAAAATATATTATATAGCTAACTATATTTTTAAGTAATATAAGTTAGTATACTTATTTCCTTATAGTATTAAGTATTTAAAATAGCTTAATAAACCTAGGGGTTAGCTTTTATTTTACCTTTTAAGCCTAATATTCTTTACTAATAGTAATACTAAGTTACCTCTTTTAGGGTTAATAGCTAGTAATATTTATTATAGTACTTTACTTAGGTTTTAGTAGCTTTTACTTAGTTTTACTTTAATTACTTCTTAACTTTATATAGCTTTATAATATATATATATACTTCTAGTACTTCCTTTTCCTAAGTCTTACCTTTAAAAGCTAAGTAAAACTTAGGTAAATAGCTTATAAGAGAGTAATTTAGTAAGTAACTTATAGTCTTATTTACTATATTATTATAGGTAAATTAAGCTATTAGAAGTAGGTTAAGCTATATTTACTAGTTCTTTATAATAAAGTATTAAAGGTAATACTTAAGCACTTAGTTTATTCTCTTTATTTAGCTATTAGTTTAAGGGTAAAATACTATAAAAAGCCTTTATTTTATATATAATAAGTAGTAAAGGTCTAACTAAAATTAGCTTATAAAGACTAATCCCCTATTAAATATAATACCCTCTAAGGCCTTAAATTATAGCTTAATTTCTTTATAAAAAGCTTTACTAGTTTAGCTATATTAATTATAGTAATTACTAATAAGAAAATAAAGTACTTAGTAAATTAGTTTATAATTACTAGGATTATATTAGTTTTTACTTACTTACTTATATAATAAGTAATCCTATAATAAAATCTATTAAGATCTTTACTTATAGTTACCTTAGTATTAGTAAGGATTTAAGGCTCCTATATAAGTAATACCTTCTAGCTATTACTTATTAGTAAACCCTATAGCTTATAATATAATTTAATATAAACTTACTTATAGCTAACTACTAAAAGTAATACTTTAATAGCTTAAGAGTATACTTAGTCTTAAAGTAACTTACTAGTAAATTATTATAGTATAGCTATAAAAGCTTTTATTATAAGATAGGCTCCTAAGGAATAATTACTTAGTCTTAGTATATTAAAAGGCCCTTTATACTATATAACTATAAACTAGCTTTTTCCCTCTTTTTCTCTAAGGAGTTTATATTACCTTTTATCTTTATAAATCTAGGTCTTTATCTTATACCTTTTATAGTAATTATACTAATAGTTTATTTAGTTTAAATTAGTAAGGATTTAGTAATATAATAATCCCTTATATCTCTTATACTATACTAATATCTTAGATATATATTACTTTCTCCTAGAAATCCCCTTATTTAGCTAATCTTTTACTAGATTTATAGTAACTAACTAGCCTCTTAGCTAGGTTACTTTAGCCTCTTTATCTTTTACTATAAGGGCTAAGGTATTTTCCTCCCTTAAAGGTATTTTACTAAGCCTCTTTATAAAGACTAAGGTATTTTCCTCCCTAAAGGTATCTTACTATATTTTCTTTAATATATTAGTATTTCTTTTACTACTAGTTCTTTAGTAATTACTATCTTTTCTAAAGTTCTAGTAAAAGTACTTTATTTATTAGGGGTTTACCTTTATAATTAAACCTTCTTAATAAAGTATTTATAAGGTTACTTTTCCTTAGTTTATACTTAATTATAAAGTAAAAGAGATAAAGGAATATATACTATTTAGCTTACTTTCTATTTAACTTTTATTACCTTATAAAGGTTTATAAGTTATAGTAGTTTAATAAGACCTTAACTAAGGTTACTATACCTTTAATATAGTATTACTAGTATTTAAATAACTTTACTATAGTAAGTAACTCTTAATTAGCTATACTATAATTATACTTAGTATTTATAAACTTCCTTAACTAAAAGGCTATTAAATATTAGTAGCCCTTATTATTTTATTAAGATAAAATTCTTACTATTATAAAGACTAAAGTATTTATCTTAATATATACTAGTTAACTTAAGTTATAATAATAAAGAAAAGGCACTTACTAAAAGGTATCTTTTAGTTAGCTAAAAGCTAGCTATTTCTTTACTTTAAATATAAACTTTCTAGTTTAAATACTATTTTAATTACCTTTTATTAATATATATAAAAGTATTATAATCCTAGAGTATTTATAAATAAACTATTAGTAAAATTATAAAATCCTAAGAAAAACTATATATCCTTAAAGCTTATAGGCTTTTTCTAGTCTTAGATTATAGTAACCTTATAAGTATTTATTAAAATCCTATTAACTAATAAAATAAACCCTAGGAATTTTACTAATTTCTAGTAAAATGAATACTTTAAGGGTTTTATATATAGCTTTACTAATCTTATATACTTTAAAACTTTCTTAATATATATAGTATACTTCTCTTATATTTTTAAGAAAATAAGGATATTATTTAAATATACTATATAAATAGTATTAACTAGCCTATAAAGTGCTTTATAAATATAGCTTTAAAAGGTAGCTAAGGTATTAGTTAACTTAAAGGGTATTATAAGGTATTTATAGTATTTATATTATATATAAAATATAATCTTTTACTTATTACTCTCTTTAATATAAATTTAATAGTAAGTATTTTTAATATTAATCTTTAAGAAAAAGTAAGCCCCTTAGTACTAGTTTAGGATCTTTAAAATTAAAGGGAAAGTATAGTAATTTTTCTATATTACTTTATTAAGTCCTTAGTAATTTATATATAATTAAAGCATTTTATCTTTCTTTAGTATAAATAAAATAGGTATACTTATAGGGCTTTTAAAGGGTTTTATCTAGCCCTTTTATAGGTTTTTATTAATATACTTATAAAGCTTCTTTAGCTTACTTTAAGAGAGAGAGTAAATTAGCTTATATAAGGGTATTACCCTTAGTATTAAGTTAATTATATAGTTAGTTACTTTTCTTAATAATAAACTCCTTATTTTATCTAATATAAATATATCTTTAAACTTATATAATTCCTTAAGAATATCTTTAATAGTTTTATATACTTTTACTTTCTTATTATCTTTAAGAGTAATAAACTTATCTTTTATAACTCTTATAATAGTATATATAATAATTTTATTATATATTACTTTTATAAATTTATAGGGAGTTATAAGTAAAAAAGCCTTTTTCTTTTCTTAAACTATTACTCTTATAAGTATAAGTAAAGGTATATATATTCTTTTATAAGTATATATATTTTAATTAATATAAGGCTTTCCCTTACTCTTAGGTTTTTATTTATAGCTATATATAGTAACTTAAGGTCTTTTTCTTTTTCTTTTAAGTCCTTAATAGTAATAAGTACTTTATAAATACTATATTAAAGGACTATAAAAGCTTTTATTACCTTAATAATAAGTGCTATAGCCTTAGCCTAGTTAAGCTTATAATTCTTTATAAATTTAGTACTAATAATATTAATCTTAGTATAGCTATTTAAATTTACTACTATTTTAATATCTTTTTACCTATAAATAGTAACTAGTATATAAAATTAATACCTTATTAGTACCTTAGTATTTAAGGTAAAGGTAAAAGTATTTACTTTTACTTTAGGAAGTTTCCTTAGCTTTTTAAGGCTTTTTCTTTAGCTTATTATAATTAAATATAAGATACTTTATACTATTATAGTTATAATATTACCTCTTATTTTTAACTTTACTATTATTTAGGTAAGTAATTAAACCCTTTTCCTAGTCTTTATTTCTTTAATTCTTATAAGGTTTATAGCCTTATAAAAAGTTATATTTATAATACTAAGGGTTTTTATATAGGCCTTTATTTCCTAAATACTTAGGCTTTTACTTACTTTTTAGTATAGCCTCTTAAAATTACTATATAAGTTATATAACCTTTTTTAAGTCTTTCCTATAATAAAAATATATAAGTTAATATAGTCTTATAGTTTAAAGAGTAATTTTATAAAGAATATAAAAGTATAAGACTTTTTTATAGATTTTTCTAGGTATTTCTCTAGTAAATCTAAGTAAATACTAAATTTAATAAGGCTTTAGCCCTTATATTACTTTATATTCTTTAGCTATATAACTATTTAAGTATTATAATTTATAAAGTCTTAAAGTAATATAAGGGTTTAAGTCTAGAATTTATCTTAGTTATTCTTAAGGTTATCTTAGCTATTAGCTTATTATTCCTTAAGGTATTTATCTTATCTTACCCTATAGTTAGTATATATATAGTTAAGTATAAAAAGAATCTTTTAGTAATTATATTAGTACTTTTTCTTTACCTTATTAAAGGTATAGTTTAGGTTATTAATCTATATCTTATACTTCTATAGGTTTATATAGTATTAAAGGTTAATAATATTTTAGACTTTAATCTCTTAGTTACTATAGCTTAAGGAAGTACTAGCTTTTTATTACCTTTTTACTTATTTTTCTTTTAAGTTAAGCTATAGTAAGTTAATAAGTTCTTATTCTTACTCCTATAGTTTCTAAAGTTATTTTAGCTAAGTAATTTACTTTATTATTACTATAGCTTTAGTACTAAGAGTAAAGGGTTTAATTTTAAGTATAGTCTCTATAAAATATAGTATATTCTTAGCTATAGTATTACTCTTATTTAATTAGTTTTAGTTATTATTAAATATTACTTTAGTAAATTAAGTAGTTCTCCTCCTTATATTACTCTTAAATAGTTAGTAAGTAAAGCTTTAGAATTATAAGAATAATAGTAACTAGGTAAGAGGTATAAGGGCTCTAGTATATAAACTAAAGCTTACTAGGTCTAAATGTGTTATATATATAAGTTACTATCTTATAGCTAGTAGCTTGCTAGTGTTATATAGACCTAGCCCTAGGGCGCGGCCTATCCGCGGGGTGCGCTAGTGTGCCTGTGTTATGAGTGGGGCCTCACAATAAAGGTAGGTTTAAAAGTGGGCTTATCGCCCGTAAATTAGAAAACTACATTTCAATACATTTTAGCACTAAAAATACAATACAAATGTAGTTTATCTAATTTACAGGCGATAGGCCCACTTTTAGACCCACTTTTATATATAGTATTTTTCTTAGGATTTATTTCTATAGGATTACGTAATTTTTAGGATAATATCTTTAACTATAAGCTAGCTATAAAATTAAATATAAAAATACAAAACACAATACAATAAATACAAATAATACTCTAGATCTCTCCTTTTAATAGGTAAAAGTAGCTATTTCTTTTACTTCTAAAAGCCACTAAGGATAGCCTTATCTTTATATAATTAGTATAGTCTTATTACCTTAAATTAGTATATTAGTAAGATTATTAATCTTAACCTTTATCTTATTTATATTAGTAAAGGAGAAAAGGAAAGGTATAGTAATATTAAGGATATAGAAGTTAAGTTAGCTAAGCTTTATAAGCACTTAGATAACACTATATATTATTACTAATCTAGCTTTAAAGTTAATAACCTTTAGCTTATAAGGTATTATCTTTAATAAAGGCATTAATCTTAATAAAGCTTTAGCCTATGCCTTACTTATAGTTAATTTACCTAAGGCTTTTATATCTAGTATAATTCCTTTAAAGACCTTATTAAAATAGTGTTTTTAAAGATATAGTAAATTAAATTATCCTTATTAGAAGTTTCTTTAAGATATAGCTTTTATTTAAGTAAGGTATATTAAAAGCCTAATTATTAAGTATTATAAGGATATTAGCATTATTTATTATTTATAATCCTAAGTAAAAGAATTATATAATACTAAGGTATACCTTTAATAATAGCCTTTTCTTAGTATTTTTATTATTATTATCTTAAGCTTAGGTATAAACCTTAAGTTAAAATTCCTAGTCTTTTACTTCCTTTATCTTAGTATTAGCATTACCTTTATATAAGGTAAGGAATACTTAAAACTTCTTATTTAAAAGAGGTAAGTAATAGTGCTTACTAGCTTACTACCTTTCTTTCTTTTTCTAATACTTAGTATTAAAGTAATTTAATAACTAGTAGCTATTTTTATTATAAATAAAGCATTACTTTAATTACTTAAAGTTACTATAATAGCTTTCTCTTTCTTAGTCTCTTTAATTTTACTTACTATATTAGTAGTTTATAAATATTACCTTTAATAGGTTTTTTTCTTAATACTAGTAATATTAAGTACTCCTTATATTACTTTTTATAATAGTAATTAACTTATAAAGGTTATTAGTAAGGTTTTTAAAGCCTAAGGTATATATATACTTTATTACTTAGTATTTAAGGATACTAAAGACTATATTTAGTGTTTACTTATAAAGCTTTATATTTACTATATTAAAGGGGTATAAGCCTTTATAAACCTTTTTAAGGTAACTAATAGGATTTTAAAGTACTTAAGCTTACTTTTTTAAGGTTTTAAGTAATAATATTCTTAAGGGTAATATTACTTTATTTATATTAGTAAAACTATTAATTACTTTTTATCTTAAAGTATTAATAAATATTAGTAATTATCTTTTTATAAGAGAGGTTCTTACTAAAAAGGTAATTAAAGAAGTATTATTTAGTATTTCTTATTAGTATAATAAAAAAGGCTTTTTAGAAGTAAGACCTAAGGAAATTAATTTAGTTATATTTACTCTTAAAAAGTGTAATTTTTAGTATAAGGAAATTATATAGCTTCTTACTATAGTAATTACTATCTTTATATATTTTTATAAGCTTAGAAATCTTCTTTATAATTTATTTATTAAAAGAAAGATAAGGAAAAGTAAATTATTAGGAATAAGGATATTATTTAGCCTTAAAGTCTTAATATAAATAAAACTATTATAAGGGTTCTTATAAAGGGAGTAAATACTATTCTTATTAAGGTTAAGGGAAATAAATAAGGTAAATCCTTAAGGTAATAACTTCTAAGGGTTTTATTTAAGGTAGTTTAGTAAATTATAACTTTTCTTTTAGCTATAATAATATTATTTTTTCGACCCCGTGGCGTGGTGGTTACACGCTGTGGAGACCTGTTCCGGGTCGCAGGTCGTGGGTTCGAATCCCACACGGGACACAATTTTTAGAGGTCTTGGTCACGCCTCTAAAAATTAAACCAATCGCAGCGCTAGAAAAAGTGGGTCCGGGTCCCCATTTTTCTAGCCTTGCAAGCGAATTAAACAAGCTACTTCGCTATATAAATTAGCTAGGATACCTAGAGCTCTAGGGTTTTAATTTAAGCTAGGGTTTGCAACTATATTGCATAATTAACGGATTTGGGAACTCGATTGTTAAATACGGGGATAGTTAGAGGGGAAAATATCGTTGTAACTAGCTTAGGCAACAAACACACACGAGCTAGAACCATGTATGTAGCTAAACAAATCGTAGTAGGTTTTTCACCTAACTAGGCAACTAACTAGTTATCTAGCTATCTAGATAACTAGCAACCTAGTACGGTTTTCCTACTACAAAGCAAATACCACCGCAGGAGTACTAGTAAATAGCATAAATTGCTATCTAGGGTAATCAATATATATATATATATTCATGTTTTATATATAGTATATAAATATAATAACTTATAAAGAGTAAGTAAATAAGTAAATTATATAAAAGATCTTTTAAAAGGTAAGTTATTATATATAAGATATATATTAAATATTTACTAATATAGTATAGTCTTTATTACTAAGCACTAGCTTACTAATTATAAGTAAAACATTTTAGCTATATATATAATAATACTAATATTTTATTAATAACTAAGTTTAATCTCTTAAAATTTAGTATTACTATATATATTCCCTTTATTATATATATGCATATTGTATTAATAATATATAGTTATAGTATTAAGAAAATAAATAGCTACCTTTATAGTTATATTATTATTAAAGCTAGCTTTAAGTAAGTATATTATATATTATATATATATATTAGGTATATTCTTACTCTTTTAAATATAGTATTACTTAAAAAAGAAGTATAATATTAAAGGTATATATATGTCTAATATATATAGCTATTATAAAATATATACTAATAGTTTATAGTTAATACTAATTTCTATTCTTAGGTGAATAAAGATAAGATTTTTACTAGTTACTAGTATATATATATAAGATATATATATAGCTAGTGCTAATATAATATTAGTAAGCTAATTTATATAATCCTTTATAAGGAATAGCGCGAAATACTATTTATTATAAAGCCTTTTAACTAAGTATATATTAAGCCTATATATAGTATATATACTAAACTAAGATTTAGTATATTAGGTTTTTATAACCTTATATATATTTTTACTAAATTCTTTAACTAAAAGGTATATATTACATACTATTTATAAGATATATTTAGTATACATATTAACTAATATTATAGCGTAAAGAATAAGGATTTTATTACTTACTAAGGGTAATAGTTTTATTACTTTATATATATTATAACCTTTTTTATATATTTTAAAAGTATTAATTATATATAAGTTAAGTACTTTAATATTAAAGATAAGGAAATAGTTATTAAAATAACTAGTAATAAGTATAAGGTATATCTTACTAATACTATATATATACTAACTATATGCTTATATCTTTTAGCACACTTTAAGCCTTATTAAGGAGCTATACTCTTTTATAAAAGGTAATTAGCCCTTTAGTAAGCTTATATATTAAGCCTATAAGTAATATATATTATTAATATAATTCTAAGGACTTAATATAATAGAAATAAAGGAAATTACTAAGTATAAGTAATATTAATATATTTAATATATATAAAGCTAATAATAATATAGCTTCTCCTTAATAAAAGGCTATAGTTACTAGGAAAAGAAATACTAAGAGAAAAAAAGCTAAAAGGTAAGCTAATAAAGCTTAAAAAGCTACTAAAGCTACTAAAGCTATTACTTATACTATTACTAACCTTAATAATTAAATACCTCTTACTTTATATATGCCTTATATATAATAATTTACTCTTATTATTTCTATATAATATAGTTTTAAAGAAAGTATATATATTATATATACTTAGCTTATAAGGATTTACTTTAATGAGTTTTATATTATATATTTTTAAAGATAATATATATAATATATATATCCTTATACTTAAAAAGGCTAGATTAGTTTTTAATAGAAATTAACTTAAGTTAAGTGTATTTATATATATTATATATATATATATCCCTCCTAAGCACGAGGTAAAACTGCTTAAATAATTAAAGCTCTATGTTTTTAACATCTTTTCTAAATATCTAGCCTTTTTCTCTAGTCTTTTATTCCCTTTCTTATTCTTACTTTTCTTAAATTCCTTTATATTTTCTTTAGTTTTCTTAATTTCCTTTTAATTAGGATTTTTAATAGCTTTTAAATGGCCTAAAGGTTCCATAGCCTAGTAGTTATTACCCCTAGCTTTTAGTTACCCTTAGCTATACTATAGTCTAATTAATTAGGGGTTAATTAGTTAATTAGTTATGTAAAACCTACCTAGTAATTTAAATTAAATTAGAGATAAGTAAGGATAAGTTATGTTTAGTAAGAGGGTTTAAGTTTACCTTAGAGCTTTAAAGCATAAGTAAGAGAGATAAAATAAACATAGTTATAAAGGAAGAGGGAATTACGTTAATTTATACTATAAGTAAAACTTAAACGAATTTAAGTTTAACTACGGTCACGAATTATAACTGTATTTATAAAGTTTATCGCAAACTTTGCTCTAACCTCATAGCCCCTGTATTTATAACCTTTAAGCTTATACCTATTATAGGTTTTATTTATTACTATAGCTATAAGTATTTAGATATTAATTATTTTACTAGCTAGGTATTACTAGTAATAATTATATGTTATAATAAATTAGATATATTAGCTATAACTAATGACGCAAAAAAATTTCAAAATCAATATATATATATATAATATATAATTATATATAGTATAAATAAAATATTATAATATATAAAAGGGTAGATAATGCGTAAGGCCTACATATACTATATATATATGTAGCATATAGTATATATATTTAAAGTTAGTTTAGTATATTCTATTTAGTTATAAGGCACTAAAAATTAAACTAATATATATATAATATATACTAAACTTTACCCTCTTATTCTCTTTATTTATAATATATATATAAAGATAATGGTTTAAGTAACTAATCTTAATAATAACTTTATACTTAAAGTAATAAACCCCTTTAAATTAAGCTATTATTATAGGCTAATTCTAATATCTTTAAAGCTACTTACCCTTTTATAAATTAATACTTATATATAAAGTATATTTACTATATATACTACGTATATATAAAGGCTAACTTACTCTTAAGTATAATATTATAATTGATAATAGTAGGAAAATATATAGTAAGAGCTTTTTAAATAATACTAGTGTAAGTATCCTTATATAAGTAATATATATAGCTATTAATAAGTATATAAAACTAGATTTATTACTATATTTACTAGTATTATAAGGGAAAAGTATAGTTACTTAGTAAAGTAAATATTAAGCTTAAAGAGAAAGTTATAAGTAAAAAGTATACACTATATATATATAATATATATAACATATACTGATATTACTAATAGTGTGATTTGCCACTAGGTATTATTTAATAGCTAGCGTAATGCATAATATCTTTATAAGCCTAGGTATATTACTTTATTATATACTATATATATATACTTATTAATTAGTTTATAAATCTAGCCTTAAGATATCCTTACTATAGAAGTTTATAAATAAACTTAAGCTTCTTATATAAGTTATAAGTGTATTATAAGTAAGCTATAACTAATAAGTAATGTTTAATAAGGAATAAAATAGTATATTTAAGCTTAAATATAGCTCTTTATTTTACTAGGCTAGTAGTATTACTAGGAGATAAAATCTATAATTATTATATAAGGGTAATAATTATCTAAGTATATATAGCTAAAGTAAGAGTTTTATAAAGAATAACTCTTAGCTTACTAATAACTAAGAGGTATAATATATAGTAAACATATACTAGATATATATACTAAGGATATGCTTAGAATACTTTATTTTCTATATTATTAAAGAAAGCTTTATATTATAAGAGCTAACTTTATAACAAGTATAAAAGAGTACTAAACTATAAAAGGTAAAGTAAGATATATAGCGTGCTATATATTATATTAGTTTTACCTTAATCTAGCTTTTATGTGTTCTTATTCCTTATCTTTCCTTTTTAAAGCTTCTTTATATTATTAGTATACTATTATAGCTATTATAATTATATATATATTATCTTCAATTTCTTACTTTCTTTCTTTAAGGCTTAAATCTTTAGTTTAGCTTAATATATTTTTATTTCCTTTTAAAGCTACTTTTTCTATTATCTTAGATATTATATATTTACATTAGTTAAGCCACTTATATTACTACTATATATAGCTAATTATTATTACTTATATAGCTTTAAGTATTATTATTACTTATATTAAAGTTAAAGTTAAAGTTATCCTAGAAAAGTTAGTATATAATATTAATATAAGACTAATATAAGACTAATATAAACTTACTTTAACTTCCTCCTTAACTATTAGTATATATAGGTAGTAGTTAATAAAAATAATATTATTATTACTTTAATTATTTATTTCCTTATTTATTTCCTTATTGTTTTTATATAAGGTTTATATTATTAAAGTTACTCTTATTCTTATTATAAAAGTGTAAGTTAAATAAGAATTAGTATTAGGAAAAGGCTTAAGCTTTATTATATATATTATATATTAAGTAAGGTACTTAGGGAATATATAGTAAATCTATTTTTACTAAGTATAAGCAAATTATAAGGGTTATAAGGGTTCTAAGGAAGACTAGTATTTTATTCCTTTCTTAAAGCTTATTTTTAGTTTATTTTATCCTTTTTAATAAGTGTATTACTTATATAACTCTTATAAGAAATATCTCTTTAGGTATATTAAACACCCTTATTAGTACTAATTTATGCCTTAAGGTATCTCTTAACTATTACTCTTTTAAGACTAAGATATAATTAGTATATATATAGTAAAAGAAGTATTAGAGTTATACTTAAGAATTACTACTAAAAGAAATACTTATATTTTAGTAAAGATATAATCTTCCTAATAATTACTTTCCTTTATATTAGTATTCTTTACTATATATATCCTTTATTTAGGTTTTACTTTAAATATAGCTAGCACTAGTCTAGCTATTATTAAAGGGTAAGCTTAGTATTAAACCACTTCTTATAATTTAAATATGTATTATATAAGTATTTAATACACTCTTTATATTTCTCTTAAAATAATATATTTAGAAAAGGCATAATAAATTTCTTATTAGGTATATCTTAGCTAGACTTTTACTAATTATGCTTAATATAAATATAGTAAAAGATTAATAAATACTTTAAATATTCTTACTATATAAATCTTAGATATTACTTATATAAGTAATCTCTAAGACTTATTTATTATTAGTATATATATAACCTTTAGAAAACTTATATATACCTCTTACTTACTTAGTATTTATATTATAAGTAATAGCCTAAATTATACTTATTATATTAATATATATATATTTAATATAATACTATTTTATAACACTCTTATTAATTATACTAAGCTACTTAAATAAAGTAAAAATATCTATTATAAATTAGTTATAATATATATATATATAAAATCTATTATTTATATATACCTCTTTATAGCTTTAAGCTATTAACTAAGTTATAATAATATATATATATATTTCTTATACTAAGGTATATTAGCTTTATATATTAAAAGAAATAGTATATATATACTTAACTTCTCCTTATTATATAAGGAATATATAAGAATATTAGCTATTCCTTTAATTTATTAAAAAGAGAGGTTAATTTAAAGGTATTATACTTTTATAAAAGCTTTACTTATTCTTATAAATATAAAATAATAAAGTAATTATTTAGTTCTTATATATAAATATAGTAAATTTACTATTTATTTAAGTTTTAAAGTTAATTAAAGTACTATTTACATATTATACTTATATTTAGTTAGTATATAGTAAATATACTCTTAGTATAAACTTACTTATAAGCTATAACCTTACTAGGTATTATAAAAGCTAGGCTTAAAGAATTAAGCCTTATACCTTATTCTTATAATTAAAGGCTAAATAAATTTGCCTTAAGGAATTTATCTTATAATATTCTAGGAATAAGGAAAGTATAGGACTTAAATATAACCTCTTTATATAATTATTAGTTAAAACTATAAGCTAGATATTATATAGTAGTTATATATATATAAGTTATTAATAATAAAAGATTATAATATTATTTAATAGCTAAAGATAATACCTCTTTAATATCTTATAAAATGCTTTTTAAAGGTAAGGGTATATAAGTATATATTTTATATATAGTAAGTATAAGAAAAAGAAACTTTTTTATATTAAAAGAAATAAAAAGTTATATTTAACCTTATATTTTTAAATCTTAAGGTTTGCTTACTTTATATAATAAAAGACTATATTTTATTAGTATATACTTACTATATATATAGTATATATATAAATTATATTACTTTTACTTTAACTAGAAATATCCTAAAAAAGTAGTATTCTTTACTACTAGTCTCCTTAAGACTAGTACTATAAGTTACTATATATTTAAAATATATAATATTTAAAGAATACTTATTAACTTATTAACTTAATATTTTATATATAATCTAGTATTAAAGCCTTAGAGGCACTTAATAAAAAACTCCTATATAAAATTAGTATAAGAGCCTTATATATAAAGCTTATTACTAATATCTTAATAACTAATCTAAGCTATTTACTAGTCTTTATAATAAATTAGCCCTTAATCCTTATTACTATTTATAACTAGTTAATATAGTAAATAGTCTAGCCTCTTCTAAATTTTAAGATAAATATTATAAGCCTTATTATAAGGATATTAGTAAATAATATATATAAGGACTTTATATAACTTATTACTTTATCTTTTTCTTTAGTATTTTATTAATATCTATGGTTTTTAAATAGCTAGTATATATAGTTCTTATATTACTAATAAGCTTTATATTAAATTCTTTATTTTACTACTTACTATACTTAATAAGCATTAGTTTAATATAAAGGCAAATCTTAAGCCTTATATATATATAACTTATACACTAAAATTAGCCCTTTTATTTTATTATTAAGGAAATAGCTCCTAGGTAAATTAGTAAACTAATATATAAGTATAAGATATATATTATATATAAATAGTAGCTTAGGGGTAATTTTATTTATTTTCCTAGAGTAAGTAAAATAAAATTAAATCTAGTATATACTTAGCTTAAGTTAGGAATAAGTTATAAATCTATATACTTATAATACTTACTTACTTTTAAATAATTTTCTTTATATTATTCTTACTTATAATCTTAATATTATAATTAAGTGCTAGGATTATATAAAAATACTATTTATATAAGCCTTAAAATAGCTAAGTAAAGTAAGGTAATTAATCATATACTATATATTAATTATACTTTTATTACTCTCTATAACTATAATACTAGTAGTATTAATTATAAACTTTATAAAGTAAGTATATATTATATTATATTTATAAAATATACTTACCTAAGGTATATTAAAAAATAGTAAATTAATATAAATTCTTTAAGAGTATTTTATAAAGTATTTAGTAAATACTTAATATATATAGTATATATAAATAAAGTATAAACCTTATTAATATTACTTCCTTAGCACTAAATAATATTAAGTATAGTTAAGGTAGCTTATAATTATATTTAAGTTAGTATAATAATTTAAGATATAAATAATATAGTAATTATTAAATTATAATATATTTTAAGTATTATAAGACTTAGTAAAGAGATTTTTTTATATATATTTAAGGGAGAAAACTTTATATATAGTTAGTATATACTATACTTATACTAACTATATACTAAGTATATACTAAATATATATAAGGTATTATCTTTCTAATTACTTTATAATTTACTTCTTTTACTAAGCTAAATACTTATAATAAATTACTAAAAGTATAGTTATATATAATATATATATATTTTATATTTATATTAATTATATTATCTTTATTATAAATTACTTTTTAAGTAATATAGTTATAATAATTCCTTTACTTTTTTATTATATATATATTATATATATTATACTATAAGTATATTACTATATACTTTATATATATACTATATTATATCTTACTAAATTACTTAGTAATTTATTACTTTTCTAAGCTAAATACTTATAATAAATTACTAAAAGTATAATTATATATAATATATATATATTTTATATTTATACTAATTATATTATATTTATTATAAATTACTCTTTTATTATTAATATATAAAATTTTTTTAGTAATATAGTTATAATAATTCCCTTATTTTACTATTATATATATATTATATATATTATATTATAAGTGCCTTTATATTAATATACTATAAGAACTAATATATATAAGGTATATATTACTTTATAAGTATATTTTTATACTAATACACTATAAGAGTTAGTATATACCTTATATATACCTTATATATATAGTAATTTTTACTACTTACTTAATTTAGGTTATAAGGCTTTACCCTAGATATAAGATTAACTTTGTTAGAGCCGAGATTTACTATGTGCCCCTTCTTTTTGACGCCACACGTCTAGCCAATCTTGATATAATCCCCAGTCTCCATGCGAATCGTGAGCAACGGTATGATCCTTCCGGCTAGCAGCATTGAGTCAGATGCTTGGACGCAATAAGACCTCGCTTACTACATTCCGCCAGCTGCCGCGTGGTCTCACCACACGCTGAATTAAGTTCGGCCCGACTTGCCATTTTGGGAATGGCTATTGGTTTGCCTGTAAGGCTGCGCGGCAAAGGCAAGATTAGGGAAATGCAGCCTTTTTTTCAATTGCTAATAGAAGCGGTCTTACTTTAGGTAATGACCCACAGTAATCGAGGCGATGAACTTGACAAGGCTGACGTGCATTCTTTAGGCGAGGCGAGTCTCTGATGGGGACTTTAGGAGTCGGGAAGGCCGAAATCGGGAGCAGATAACGGCTGGCTTAAAGAGCGTGGCAACTCCAATTCATTGTTCTCAACTAATAATTGCCGTTAAGTTAAAAGAGCTCTGCCTTTTCCAAGATAACCTAATCACTCGTTCTACCTCAAGTTCTCTTAATTACATCTTGGCAACCCTTATTTACTTACATTGACGTTATATCCTTATTAGCCTCGGAAAATACTTACACTATTATTCAACAATCTAAAGAATCTTCGCCAACTAATTAGTGAAGGCACTTTCGCAGCATGGCACCTATCCCGACAAACTATGGGAAGCGATTCCTACCTAAGATCTTAGATGAATTGGCGACCTCGGACCCGCACCGCATCATTTACTCAATAGCCAAGTCAACAGATATCTCAGATGGCTTCCGCGAGATTTCGGCGCGTGTATTCATCGATGCCGTGAACAAGTTGGCGTGGTGGTTGGTCAATCAAGTGGGTAAATCCGCAAAGCAGGAGGTTCTGGGGTACATTGGGCCTCGTAAGTTTCATATAGGCCGTGATATATAAAAGGCAGTGCGAAAGTATTAATTTGAGAGTCGCATAGAGGATCTGCGACACGTCATATTGACTCATGCCTCAATAAAGGTTGGATATCAGGTACGTTTAGAATCCTTCTCAGAATGTCTGTCTTCGTGCTAATACGATGCTAAAATAGCCTCTTTTCCTTTCTCCCAAAAACAGCACAGAAGGTGCCCTCGCGGTACTCGAAGCCTCCAACTGCCAAATCTGGGTACAACCTATAGAAAAGCCATGCGAACAAGAGTTTATTCAGCACCGACCTATGCGCGTACTTGACATGCCCGAGCTCAACGAACTGCTGGATGCGCAAGGCACGAAGGATTACCCATATGACCCAACGTGGGAGAAAGATTCGCGAGAAGTGTTTTGCTTGCTACATACTTCGGGTACAACAGGACTTCCGAAACCAATTAGTTGGCCTCACGCTTTAATTGGGACGATGGACGCGGTAAGGCTGCTTCCGCCAACAGAGGGGGACAGTGGTTTATTACCGTGGACAGAGGATTGGAATGAAGGTGATAGAATATACTCTGCATTTCCCATGAGTCATGTGAGCTCGTCCTCTCCTTTGTCAATTCGGGCAAGACTAGACTGCTAATCGAATGTAGGGTGCTGGCATTATCATGAATATCATAGTACCAGCGTTGTTTGGTATGCACTGCATATTAGGTCCACCAGGCGTTTTGCCTAACATCTCGCTGCTGGATAGTCTTGCAGAGCATGGCAAGATTGATGTATGGAGCATTGTGCCCTCTCTTGTAGATGAGCTAGGCGATGCACCAGACGTCCTGGAAAAGTTCAGGCCGTCAAAATTTATATGTGCTTCAGGCGGTACGTATGAACACGTCAGTGGCCGGGGAGAAAGCTAACTAACCATCTGTACAGGTCCCGTGACCAAATTTGTTGCAAATAAGGTCAACAAGGTGGTGCGCGTGCTCAATTTAACTGGCACAACTGAAGGGTTGTTTATTGGCAACCTGTGGGTTCCACGCGAAGATTGGCACTGGTTTGCCTTTCACCCATACTCTGGCTTCGAGTTCAAGGAAGTCGAGCCTGGCGTATACGAGCACTGGGTACATCGGAACGAACACTGGGAGCTATTCCAGGGCATCTTCCACACCTTTGTTCACGAAAACTCGATTAACCTTAAGGACTTGTACGTCCGACATCCCACCAACCCTAACCTCTACGCCTACCACGGCCGCAATGATGATATAATTGTTTTATCCAACGGGTATAAAATCCAGCCATTGGACATGGAAGCCATAATCACGACCCATATCGCAGTTAAAGGCTGTTTAGTTGTCGGTACGGGTCGCTCACAGGCCGCGTTGCTTATTGAGTTAAACAATCCCGCTATAGGCAATGACGCACTGTTTGAGAGTATTTGGCTGGCGGTACAACGCGCAAATGCATCTTCTCTGCATAAGGATCAGCTACATCGAGACTTCATTATGTTTTCGCAGCCAGACAAGCCGTTCGTACGAACGGATAAAGGCACTATCAAGCGCGCCGCGACAGTCAAGCTATATAAAGAATACATCTCCGAGTTCTATCACTCGCGGCTCTCTGAGGTGGATGTCCAGATTTCGGCAGCTGAAATTGATCTAACATCAAGTGAATCCGTCAGCAATGCAGTGGCACATATCATACACTCGCTCACGCCAAAACTGAAAAACATTGGAGACTCTACCGATCTGTTTGAAGCCGGTCTCGATTCACTCCTCGCAGTACGAGCAGTTCGAACCGTTCGCGCTGCGATAGGTCTCTCGGGCGAGCAACTATCTCCGCGCCACCTCTACGCGAACCCAACAATTGCCAAATTTGCTGCTGCCATTGTCCGCATGACATCGAGCTTGACCTTAGGCGACGGTCATCGTGGCGCGGAAAATAATTTTGCTGAAACTCTAGAACAGATGAAGTATCTTCTTGCTAGGTATAAGAAGGGTTTCTCGCTGAAATCAAGCGGGTTCGATTTATTAAATCCTAAGATCTATATGAAGATGGCGATTTATTTGCCGACAAAACAGAACACAACGCGGAACCAGGTCTTGGGTGTACTGAGCCGCGGATTCGAACGCTTAACTTCTTTGATTCCGGCGGTGGACGGTAAAGTCAGCGAGTTTCGTGGACAACTAAATTCGGGTAAGAAGGGTGTTCAAATGATCTCCATACCATCTCATGATAAACATACGTCAAAAGGCATCAGTCGAGCAGCAACGCATCCAGATCGTCCTCGCCAGATTGTGAGCAAAGACTTGACGGAACAGCTGCCTTCCTTCGACGAACTACGGGCTAAAAGTTTTGTGCCTTTGTTTGACGATGAGCTCGTTCTCGACGCGCCTTGGTTCCCCGAGCGACCCGCCGACATCTTCCGCGCCCAAGTCAACTTCATCCGAGGCGGCGTCCTGCTTGTGACGGGTTTGCACCATTCTGCATTCGACGGTACCGGCATTGTAACTACACTTCGCGCGTGGGCGGAATGCTGCCGTTTCGTGCAAGGCGACAAGTCTGCCAACTGTAGCTGGCTGCATCCAGATAGTATGGACCGCAACTTGGTCCATGCACAATGGGAGACAGAAGGGTATGCCCAACCTGCCGAGGAGATTGATCCGGAAACCTGGGGATATCTTGGTTTCGAAGCGCCCAGTGGTCTTGTGCACAAAGGCCCTACAGACAAATTTGTCTCTCCTACGCAGCCTCCAGCCGCACCAAAGCGAACCTTGCAAACTCGCACATTTCATGTTTCCGCAAAAAGTTGCAAAGGTTGACCGCCGAGGTTGCATTAGACCCCGAGTCGAAAGGCCTTGTTTCTTCGGCTAGCGACATTCTACAAGCTCTTGCCTGGCGTGCCGCAATCCGAGCGCGGTATCGAGCCGCAACGGAAATCCGTGGTGAGCAAGTCAACGCTTCTGCCGACGAATCCATTCTCGAGCTCACCATTGATGGCCGACCTTTTTCTCGGGCGTTCCCGACTCATATATGGGCAATATGCTGGTTGTCAATCGGCTCTCTATTTCTATAGACACTTTGTGTTCTGATTCGACAAGCATCGGCCGCATTGCGCTGCTCATCCGTCAAGCAGCGCCGCGCGTGACATCCCAAGTTGTGCATGATTCTTATGCCCTACTAGAGCGTGTCGAGGATTACACTCAGCTCAGGTATGCATTTATGAAATTGTATGGCTTTGATTTGATGATTACGAATATGATGCTGTTCCCTGCGTCTGCAGTTGCTTTTGGTGATAACCTCTTTGCCAACGAGGCAGGCGTGCCTGACGTGATTCGTCCGTTGCTAGGCGGATTCAACACGGCATTTAGAATGTGCATTATCTTGCCAATGCGTGATGACGGTGGCGTCGATTTACAGTTGGGATTATTCCCAGAAGAGTTTGAAATGATAAGTCAGGACAAAGAATTTGCTCGGTATGCAACATTTCTAGGTTGAAAGATAATAGAATCAGTAGGGTTAGATCAGAATAAACCCGGTTGTTTTCGGCTTCTAGATTCCTAGTCTAATAAGCTTCGCTATCGCACTTTTGCGAGAACATTAGGGGTAACTAAACGCGCATCCGTCAAAAATGGGTCACTAAATGCGCATACCGCGTAAGGCCTTATGTTAGATGTAGCTGCCTCATATCATAGGCATCACTTTTCTCGCGATGTCTTCCCTCTTCCTAGCTAATTGCGAGACCTTAGCACCTAGAGTAAAAGACTCTCTTTGCCCTTGTTATGCTATAGCCTTGTTATATTACGTGTAAATAGCCTAAATAGCTAAATTCATATTACCACTTTTTACACTATTTTATAGGTTATAAGCCTTGCGCTTTTGATGACAACTACTTACACTTAGCTTTTTGTTTACTATTATTGTTACACCTACGGATTACAAAAGTGTCTGACATTTGAGTGGGAGAGTGGGGCGCACTATTACTCAAATATGAAACATGGAATTTGTATGCTCATACTCGTACGTACTATTAATAAGCTGTACGAACGGTACTATTGCCAAAATATAGTACGTACGTACATATACTATTAGGTTGTATCACTACTCTAACAACTAAAGCATAGTACTAGGAAGAAAGAATTGTAGTACTGCGATTATGATTTAATTTTGAATTTGAGAAGAAGCTTCGGACGTCATTATATAAGGGTTTGTGAAATTTTGGTCCTTTTTAATCATGGCTGACGGAATTTCGCGTCTAGATTGTTGACTAGGGTTAGCAGCACCGCAGCGGCAATGATTGGCAACACGTTCACTAACTCTCCTAGTTCCGCATACTCTAGAGAAATCCTTCGTCGCGATGAATTACAGAGGAGCGGGCTCCCTAATTTTCTTTGCTCTTTAAAATGTTAGCATATCGAAATGAGATACGTATGCAAGCCCACGTGCTGTAAAGTGAAATGTTTTCCGTGGACGCTTGTTTACAAATTCCACTAATAGCTAACTAGTGGCACGCTTTTAGGCCTCGCAGACCGGGGACATCAGCGCGGTATAAACCAGCGAAGTTCCCAGCCCCGCGCTCCGATGGCCAATAGCTGGTTATCTTGGCAAAGAGCTAGTTATCTTAACAAATATACCACTGAGGATAAGCTCCAGGTTTACCAAGCAACAATGTCAATCTCGCTACGGCAGGCTTGAGTTTAGCATTTTGTAGACGGAATTTGAAACGCGTGAGGTACTTCCTAACATCACAAGCTCACAAAGCTGTAGATGAAGCCAGAGTTCCCGAAATTCTGGTTCCAAGTAAGCAGTTGCTAACGGTGTGAAGGTAATTTGATTGGCAAGTCAACCTCTCACTAACGTTAAACCCCTTGAAAGTGGTTAGCGGTCTTATGATTTGCCCCTTTCGTAAGGAAAGCACCTTTGTCGTTTACCGAGGAATAGTTAGCTAAGTAGTATTAGCTATAAAACTTTCTATCCGTTTGTGTTAAATTATTGAGGCATTGGGGAACGGCCCATCGCGAGCCAGCAAGCGTTGGAAGACACACGAAAACGTCGAGGCCCATTCCGTATCTTCAGTTTCAGCCACGACGCCGCCTTCAGCCGCAACGTTACCTTCAGCGGCTTTGTCAGAGACTTTCGCGCCCAGTGTGCTCATGGCCTCAATTAAATCACCTTAAACTTACTCGCCTTAAGTAGATGCGGACAGCCGTAACGAAAGTCCGGAGGAGGAACCTGCAACATCAAGCTGAGCTTGACCATAGGACGGCCACTTCTGTTGAGGATATTCACAGCCTCACATCGTAGCCTCAGATATCAGGCATCACTCCCTTCATCCCCTCTTCGTTTGACGATGCAGCTTCCCGCATCGCGTTTGTTATCGCGTTTCATCGTAGGCTTCGTTTGAAGACCTAGATTCATCGGAGTCATCAGATTGATAGATTTGAAGCTTATAAGTTTCCCTTTCCTCCGTTGGATTCCGAATTCCTAGATAGTAATTCTACATCATTATCTTCTCTTCTGATCACTCTTTGCCTCCGTCTTCATCCTTCCACAACTTCAGAGCTAGGGCAAATGAAATACCACAGGCTGCGCCTCTTCACTGACGTTATGACCCTGATGTTTCGTAGAATGTGTAAAGAATAAGTCTTAACCTAGGAGAAGAACATATCACAATCGAGTTAATAGGGCGCTTAACTAACTTAGCAAGATACGAGAATATAAGGTGCACGCGTAGCGGCGAGGCGCCCAGGGTAAAGGATGAGCTTATGTTCGATCGCTTCCATCGACAACATACATCTCCAAAGCCGTTCTCGAGTGGTAGCTCTAGACCAAGGACCTCCGCCTAGTGCTCACCAGGCTTGCCTCGCGGATTTCCCGGGGCGTCGGAAACTTATCTGGCCCCGACTCGGCTCGATCTTTAGTCGAGGTCCGACGTTATTTAGCTTCTGTTCAGTGGCTCCGTTCCGGAGTTGTCAGTAGTCTCCTATGACACGACCAATCCTCTTTAGCCACAAGTTATCATCGGGTCCACCCCTAAAACTAGTGAAGCAATCAACTCCGCAACTCCGACGCGTTCAAAGCTATGTACTCACAGCAAACTTATTTAATTACCAGTTAGGAACCTTGCATCTTGATCTCATCGTGTTGATCTCATCGTCGCTATCGCACTTTTCATCACACCAACCTCGGATATGGCGACCCAAGCAGATAAGAAGCTGAAAGTGGTTGTGGCCGGCGCCTCGGGCGAAACTGGAAGGTCTATCGTTAACGCCCTACTCGCATCACCCGACCAATTCCACGTTACGGCCCTAGGTCGTAGCACCTCTGTCTCTAAGGATGTCTACCAGGACTTTGCCAAGCGTGGCGCCGTTGTTAAGGGTGTTGATTTCCAAGACGTTGACGCCTTGGGGCTATCCTTAAAGGTGCCGATGTTGTTATCGCTTGCGTTGCTATTGAACAGGCGGCCGTTCAGGACGCTCTTATCGAGGCTTCGCACAAAGTCAGCGTCGGCCGCTTCGTTCCAAGTTTCTTCGCCACCGTTTGTCCGCGTGGTGTTACGCCGATGAGAGACATGAAGGAGGCCAGTCTCGACAAAATCAAAACCTTATACCTCCCTACACAGCTATCGACGTTGGCTGGTGGTATCAACTCAGCATCCCTCGCGTCCCCTCTGGCAAACTCGACGCCGCCATCACGTTCCCCGAGAATGTTATCGCCGCCGACGGTAACGTCAGAACCGCACTCACCGACCTGGCGGACGTTGGCAGATTTGTTGCTCGCACTATTGCAGATACTCGAACCCTTAATAAGCGAGTATTTGCTTACGGCGAGGTCACGACGCAGAACAAAGTTATTAGCACTGTTGAAAACTATACTGGCGAAATTATACCCAGGCAATATCTTTCTAAGGAAGAGGCCGAAAATGTTATCAACAAGAGCGCCGAGGCTATTGCCGCCAACCCGACAGATCCAACCCCTACGTGACCAAAGGTATGATGGAGTTCAAACTGAGCCGGGGCATTCGTGGAGACAACACCCCTGAATATGCCGCCTATCTTGGCTATCTGGATGCTAGGAACTTTACCTGGATTTCAAGCCCAAGTCTGTCAAGCAGTTTGTGCGGGAATTGGTCGAGGGAAGCAGAACGGCCTTGGTTTATGTTGGTCAAGACCAACATGCCCTACGCAAGAACGCTGGTTTCACGGTCTAGTTTATAATCAAAGTGTCTAGCCCCTTGATAGAGTAACTCTAGTGCTTAGCCTGGTCTTGAGAGACTGGATCTGTCTTGACCCTTTGCTAAGAAACCATTCGTATGATCCGTTAATTTGCTATCGATAATAGATTCACACCTGTTAACACGCACACTCGCGGCTAACTTGGATTGTAATTGCTCGCCTTTATTTAAATCTAGATTAAACGAGGATTAAAGTTATAATAACTTGTAGATAACACACGCATTATCGCCTTGATGGTAATCCTAACTACATAGTTAGGTCTACGTAGGCTTCCATATTACAAACAACGAACTTTCTAAACTATTTCTAACTCCAAGCCACTCGCTATTAACGAATTTCGTATCTTGCAGATTGGCCCCACCTAACCCTTATCTAGTGTGTAAAAGAGGTGAACTATGTTAACACCGCGAGTGAGTGCCACTAAGAGTCGTCTTCTCTTGTTCCCTAGTGCAGAAGTAGCGAATAATAATAATTGTATTTTTCGCCTAGCGACGTTGGTCGCTCTCACCTATCGCTCCTTGCGAGTCCCCGCGTGAAGGAGCTGTCAAGCCCAATTCTGGAGGCGGCTTTCCTACTTGGCATAACGGTAAGTCTTCGCAAAACAACTCCAGTACAACTGTCTATGGCTACCCCTTCTGCTGCCGTCCTCCTGCCAATTCATTCGCGTTTCATCGGCTTAGGGTCAGAGAAAGGCATATTCTGTTCTTGGAAAAGCGTGGAATTTGTAAACCGAGAGTATGGAATAGCAACAGAATTGGAACGTCGCTTGAGCGACGGATATGATCACAACCAGATTTTGGACTGTATGAGGAAGATGGTTTACCAACACCTTGCGCAACAAGTTACACGCCAGATATGCGCAGAACAAGCTCTCGACGACGACAATCATTCACTCTTGCAAGGTCATCATGGAATAAGCTTTGATGTTGCCCACACTCTTATGGGCGAGATTCCATGTTTGGCAAAACACGGCCTCAGAGATACATATCCCGAGCGAGTGCAAACCCCGTTTTACTGGGACGACGGCATAACTCGGACATTCTGGGATCATTGTTTTTCTGGACAATTAGCCCGACGCTTTCACAGCTGCATATCGAAGTGCACTGGCATAAGCAAGGCTAGCCAGTGGAAGCGCTCGCTGGGCATATGTGCAATCGCTATATTTCTGGATCATCCCAAAGTTTGAGAAGTATAGCTTGTTTAGCAGGAATAGGAAAAGAAACGTGTGGCAAGAGGTCTGTTCGAATAGACCGTTCATTTCAGGGCTTTATCAGTGGAGCTTCCGTGATCAAGGCAGCACCCTACGAGAGGAGGAAAACTAGCTGTTTGGGCGAGACACGAATCTTGTAGGGCGACCCCAGAGTCTGAAGAAGCAAGATGAGAGCATCCTACAATTTGCGGAAGCGGGAAGCAACCAAACGCATATCATTAACTTGGGATGTTCCGTACCATTTTGGAAATCCCACCAATCATAGAAGAGGAATATGCCGTCTGCCGACAGCTGTTTGCGCAAGGGGACCAGAGGGTATTGCGACACTACCAAGCTGCTCATGATTGTCTGAAGCATGTCCTTGGCGATCCGCTATGCGATATTCTTCTCATGATCGTTCTGACATTGTTGTCGTCGACTGTCACTCCGCACCTGCCGGAAGGAGGGACCGAATTCATGGCTGGGCAGAGGAGGGATCCAAAGAACTTTTCCGTTTCACTTACGACGCGGATGCTGTGGTTTTGCCCAAGATGGTTTCCGTGGCACACAGGGGAAGAAGACATTCTTCAAGCACTAGAGATGGCCAACAAAATGGGTTAGTATACGCGACGAAGCATTTTTCAAAAACACGAACTAACAATGAAAAGAACAGAGAGGGGTATGGAATCGAACGATGTCCAAGCCCGGATAGGTCATCAATCAGCGGCGCCGGGAAAACCCACGATTTGAAGACTTGGAATTTCCTTCAGAGAAGCTCTTGCTGGACCGAGAGACTCTGGTGCAAAAATGCAGGACCCAACGGCCTTTATCCTCGAGATATTTGATAGCAATAATGAAATCTAGGTAGAGCGATGTCTGGAAATAATCCGTCCGACTGGAGAATGAACCCCAAAGCACCAACAGAAAGTATCGGTGTTTATGGATCGCCGATAATCGTCACCTCAGGTTGGCGACTGCGGAGGATAGAGTGCATCAGTCACATTGAATGCGGGCCAGGGTATATTTGCGTATATTTGCTGCGCCGTGCCATGAAGATGATATAAGTGCAGACCATCAGAGCGACCACGGCCCCCTCTTCATGGGTGCGCACAGCCTTCCCTTTGTATAGACAGCTAGCTAGACCTAATGAATTTCTATGAGGCCTTCGTACCGTTATGAAGCGTGTCAGGTGACAATATTTTGTCCGCCCCGCCGTCGAACACAATGGCTGTAGTCCAGTAAATGTCAATGTTGTTGTTGCATTCTCAAACGGCTAATGCACCAGTAATAAGCGCACATTGACAAGGGGCACCAAGCCAACACGTATGAACACGGGATGCAGGCACAATAAAAGGCAGCGAATGGCACTCAATGAAAAATATAAGGGACGTCCACAATTTCTGCGGGAATTTCTGCTCCCTTCTCGCGCTCACACTTATCGAGATTACACGGAAACTAGACGGTTCAGCATTATGTGTACGTATACCACGGCGGTGGCTATCCATGTTGACTGCCGGAGGAACCCTCAACACAGAGTAGAGAAGCTCCTATTCAAGAGGTGCAAAGACCGGCCGAAACCAGGACCTCGCTGCGATGACCCAACTTTTGATCCGTCTCTACCCCAAATGTTAGCTTCCCAACGCAGAGGTGCCTGCAAAATCTGTCGGGATTCAGGAGCATCTGTTGGAACGACGATTTACGAATATGTGAGTTTTGCGATATAAAGTTCTATTGGAGGCTGGGTCTGACACCTGAAAAGCATGATTTCCATGATGGCTAGCGATATTAAGTAGAGTAGCACAGAGAGTCGCCAGCGGGGAGGGACTGGCAGTGGGGCTTGCAACGTTAGTCAGCGTTTCATCGTAGCTAGTTCAACGAAAACTTGTCTCTACTTGCTACTGCCTCCCCAAGTCACAAGACGCAAAAATTCGACATCAAAACTCGTGTTCCAAATGCTGCATTCAAAGAGCGCTGCTAGCCTCATTGAATATGATCGCCTGACATTGATCGGCTATGGGGGCTCAGCAGTTGTGTATGGCATTGACGAGGCAACTGTCCTGAAGGAATATTTCGACGAAACAGACGGAGAAATCGCAATCGAACGTAATGCATTGGGTCGGCTCGGCTCACACTGCAACATCGTGCAGTGCCTTGGCCAACCCAACGAAAAATCTATCATCCTTGAGCGCGGCCAACCTCTCTTAACGAATATGACCGGGGCCGATCTCGATCAAAAACTGCGATGGATAAGAGATGCTGCGGAAGGTCTACGACATGTGCACCACAATGGAATAATTCACGCTGACTTTGGCTGTTCAAACATGGTATTAATAAACAATCGCGTGAAAATCATTGATTTCGGCGGTTGTAGCATTGACGGCAGCGAATCACTTGCGGGCTACAACTGGTATAACTGCCGAGTAAAGACACGTCCAAACTTGGAAACTGATATCTTCGCCTTTGGCTGCGCAGTATTTGAGATTTTGACTGGTAAACCTCCGTACCACGAATTCGAAACCCGCCAAGATCGAGGAAATATCGTGCGACAATTATATACTGAAGGACGCTTTCCCGAAGTAAATAAACTGCCACTACGCGAGATAATGTTAGGATGCTGGCATGGCACCCTCCACTCAATGGACGACGTTGCGCGATTGCTCGATGCGGCATGCTTGCTGCAAAAAGACACTGGCAACAGGGCATCAGTCATTGCACATTTAATCAATCAGCTGATGACCTACCTCCGATCGACTAGCGTCTGGGTGACGAGACAGTTGCAGAGGCAGACGAGCCATAGGGACGGGTGACAAAGGCACGGGCAAAGGCACCAAGACATTAGCAATCGTGCGTTTCGCTTAGCATCTGGCGCGTTGCACGAGCTGCGGCACACGGGGAAGGGGGATGTACCCAAGGCCCGATGGGTGGTGCTCGCCGCTTGACCCGGGGGCCTGAAGCGCGAAGCTCTGGAGGCAACACAACAGATGTTGTTGGGGCCGCCACAAAAGCGGAACAGAAAAAGGACAATCGACTTTGGCTGCAACATTCCATTCGAAGCCGTACCCCGAACAATCGAAGAGGGTTTCCGCAAGCTGGGGGCACTCTTTGCGAAAGGCGACCACAACGTGTTAGAGCACTATCAACAAGCTCGGATCTGTCTTAGCAAAAGTTTGGGGATCCTTTGTGTGATCTTATGCTGATGGTAGTGTTGACCTCCTCGGCATTCTCTATCACTCCGCATGTAGCAAAGGAGAGCGAACTGTCAGTGGTGCTCCGAAGAGGAAAGATCCGACGCCACTTGCAGCAAACATGGTCACACGGATGCTCTAGTTCTATAAACCTAATGCATCCCCGCGGGATAAGGATAATGGCTCGCTCGATACTACAAATCTCAGAGATGACAAAGAAAATAGGTATGAGCTAGCTGGAGTCAGTTGATCGGGGACGGAATACCAGGAGTCGTGCACAGGGCCGTGGATTGACTGACGCAAATAACAGAGTATAAAAGTATTGGCAACAAAGTGTTGCGCGAGCTCGGCTATGTGAGAGCAAAAACAGCCGTGAGAACCCCGGAACAGCGACTGCCATTTATCGCCTTCTGATAAGCTATTTCAATTGTACAAAGAGCTGCTTTAGCTCAGACCAGATCCAAACAGCTTTCTTAGAAGAGTGTTTACTAGCAATGACAGACTAGGGGTTAACAGATGCTCCTCTATTCTTGTCTCGGGTGGCAGAAGCAGCATCTCTCGGGATTCTCGCTCCATTATAATCATTAGTGTTGCTGCAAGCAGAATCATCGGCTTGCAAAACCGATGTAGATCCTTAAGCTTCGTCAGCTACTCTTAATACCACGAGTCAGTAATTGCTATGTGAGCCTCGTCGATGAATAATCTGCAAAAAGCCACCGCTGTCTGGCTTGCTCATGTAAGCCATGAACAGCTCGTTGTCGCCGACGGCCACATCCGCACTGACAATCACCAGTCGCGGCACATACGGGAGTGCCTCGCGAGCGATGACCTGGTTGCTTCGGAACAGGACAACATCAATACCTGTTTCCTTCGTCCGCGTTCGATGAAATTTGACGACTGCAGGTAGCGTGTGGATGCCTCCCGTCATGTGTGGTAATTAGGTGCGTTAGCAAAGTCAAGGTTGACTGGTATTACCGTATTAGGGTATCCGAAAATTCGTTTATATTAACAGTGTTATAGGTGGTTGCCTAGCACAGGCAATACCAGGATAATAAATAGTGTGGCATAGCTAGAAATTGCTTTTTAGCCTAAGTATATTTATAAGTAGTGTACTTACTGTAATTATAACTGTATTAATACTTACTTACTAGCGCTATGCAATAATTTATTTTCATTAGCTATGGTGGGAATAACAAGCGGCTTTGTGATAAGAAATAGCAATATTTATTTACCTAGGCAAGTAAGATATATTTAGTAAATAAATAAAGAGAAGTAACGCAGAAAGGCACTAGCACTAAGGCAAAACATAAACATGCTAAGCTTAGTTATTGATTTTTAAAATTTTTTTGCGTCATTGGTTATAGTCAATGCATCTGATTTATTATAACATACAATTATTGCTAGCAATACCTAGCTAGTAAAACAATTAACATCCGAATACTTATAGCCACAGTAATAAATAAAACCTATAATAGGTACAACTAAGCTTAGTTATTACTATATAATTATAAAATCGCTACTGTATGTTTATATAGTAGAGTTAGGTGTTAGAATTACTAAGGGATATGCACTAGTGTCCGAGGGTTGCAACACGTAAACATGCAGTAGTGATTTTTCAATTATGCAGTAGTAACTAGGCCTAAAACAAAAGAAGTACCTGCGCTCGGAAATTTATAAGGGAGTAACCTCCTGTAATTTATATATTTCACACCACTAATTTCCTTTGTATACTAATTTTTTCCTTTGTGTTTTACACTATAATAAATGCTATATTATAATGGATTCGCAAACGCTATTAATGCTATTCGCTTAATAATCTAGCTGCGCCAGTTAAATAATAATGGTCACATACAATATACGGGATATATTGTCGTATTGCCAATATATTGGGTTCTTGGCATACAATACAATACGGGTCAAGGCTATATTACGTGATATAATATACGCCAATGCCGTATTACGTGATACAATATGCACCACGTGGCAATACAATAATATTGCGAGGGTGTCTATATTGCCAATATCGTATTGTTTATATTATTTACTACACTAGGCACCATACGGATAATACGGCATTGAGTTAGTCATGTTTCGCAAATATTATGTCGTCTTTTATCCATATTGGTTCTAGTTGTTAATTTAAGGCTCTATTGCTAACATTCGTGGCATGTGACTATGTCTACAGACCTAGTTTACAAAGGCACGAGTATTCTATTGCCTTGGAGGTTACACTGTCAGCCTGCAGGACACATAAGCCTTATCTGCATATTAGGGTTAGGGTTAGGGTTAGGGTTAGGGTTAGGGTTAGGGTTAGGGTTAGGGTTAGGGTTAGGGTTAGGGTTAGGGTTAGGGTTAGGGTTAGGGTTA